>OY728155.1:443760853-448760853 GCA_963277665.1 Viscum album | reverse complement strand
ATATTATGTGCTTATTAGTTTTCCAAAATTACATGTTTTATGCCAATGATATAATATCATGTTTAATCAACCTTTATGGTCTATGCCTTATATACTATGAAGATTTATGTCATTGCTCAACATTTTGATGTTTAAAATTTATGTTCATGTTTTTACATTCAAATGTTTATGGTTTGTTTTATGTTTTCCATTTTTACCCTTACTGAAAATTTGTGCTCACCGTTTTAATATTTTCTTTTCCCCAGGATATAAATAAAGGTTTTTGGTGGGAAAAAGGGGAATATCTCTATGGGATATGTGGAAGATGATTCACCATGATTAGAATATTATGTTCTGAGTTTCCAATGACACTAAACTAATACAGTATTTGGGAATTTGTTTGTGTCATGTATTAAGTATTCTGCAAATTAAATGTAATGTCCATGTATGTTAATCTTGGGTTTCTACATTGGGAGATGTTTTTCCTCAATGTGGTTAGCAACCAAATCGATGCCACACATGTGTCTAGACATGGTTTATGGATATTTTTTCAAGAACCTCACCTATAGTTAAGAGTCATATAAAATTATATAAAAGTCTGGACTCATACACCCTAATCCAGTCCTAAACACATATTTCTTACATTCTATATTTTATTCCACCAAATGTGAAAAAATGTAACCGTCTATAATTACAAACCCAAAAGTTAATATTGAGTTACTCACATACCCATGTATCCTTTTAGGTTTATAGTTTTATAGAATTACGGAAAAACCCATTATAAAAAAGTCTCATGTCTTTAATTTATTATTTCCCTACTATGTAATGTTTTTATTATTCCATATTAACTCTTAAATATATCACATCACATTATCCACACATGAAATAATTCTAGAAAACACATACTTAATACAATTCTTTTTAACCGGGGGAAATAAAAATAAAATATTGGTGAGATCAAACACTCATTATGGGTAATGAAATAAGTTGACAATGGTATATCATCACTGATCTTAAGATGAATATAAGAGCATGATAACATAATAAATTTTCATAATCACATCATATGCGGATTAATACCCATCGTCTTCGGCTTCAGTGACAGGGGCTCGGGATCCCCTTTTCCATGCCGTTTGCTGTCCATCTTTCCCTTTGGTTCTCCCTGCCAGAATTCGGACTCCGTCACCGGCGTTTCCGTTGGATTTCGGGCTTCATCCCCTCGATTTCATTTTCTGACGCAGATCCAGGCCTTCATCGCTGCCCAGAAGCTTTTCCCGTTCCTCTGTCCCTACTTCCGAGCCAGTTCTGGGAAAGGGAAGGCAGATCCGAATCCCAAACCCTTTACTCCCTTTGGCATTTTTGACTCGGGCTTTCATCACCTTGAATCGACCACGAGTGTTTGCGGTTTGACAGTCCCGTAACCGTTTTTCCTTCCCTGCTCCGTGAAGGTTGGCGGTGACCGTCGGGTGCTGTGGCAATACCACGGTTTCGAAGCTCTTCTGCAACGCAGTGAATCGTGAAGTACCGTCTGCGAAGGGATCTCCGATCTTCAAAGGTGCGGTGGTTCTCCGAGGCACGGAGGGCGTGAACGTGAAGGAGAGTCCTCCGGCGCGCAAGTGAAAGAGCCTCACAGCTAGGCCGTTCCCCGAAGCGTGAGGGACTTGCCCGAGACCTGACGGTGTTACCAGCGCGCAGGAAATGACCGCGCAGGGCTGGTTGGCCGCACAGGTTTTGGCGGCCGCGTAGGGCTGGTTGGCCGCGCAGGGATGGGTGGCCGCGCAGGTCTTAGCGGCCGCGCAGGACTGGTTGGCCGCGCAGGCTGGGTGGCCACACCGGTTTGGAGGATTTCTTTCGGGCTATGTCTGAACTGAGAAAGGTGTGGGTTGGGCCTAACTTGTGTGAATTGTCGTCCAAATCCGGCCTGTGAAACTTTCTTTTGGTTCCTGGAAGGTTGGTTGAAATTGTGATTCTCCTGTCCGCGAAACTTCGGTGGTGAAGAACGAGTTTGCGCTGGTTCGGATTGGGCCGGAGTCTCTGGGTCGGGGATCCCCTTTTTGGGCTTGACACCCCTTTGATAGGGGCCCTCTGTTTTGGCCAATCCCTCCCTAGGTGTTTACGTGGCCCTCAACATGGAAACGGATCTGTTGAACCAATGGAAGAACCTCACTTTGACAGATAAAGAAAAAGATCCACTTGCAACCCGTAGAAATGAAGACAACACTTTGACAAAACGAATGGCTTTATTAGTGGTTGGAAGACTGGCGACCGAGGCACCTTTTAATCTAAAGGCCCTCAGGATCACTCTTCAAAATCTCTGGAAATTGGAAGCTGGAGTAGCCATCCGGGAAATTGAGAACAAACTCCTCGTGTTTGAATTCTTCAGCGATAAAGACAAAGATAAAGTCCTCAGAGGACGACCTTGGTCCTTTGACAATCATCTCATCCTGATGGAGGAATTTAAAGGGGGTGACGAGATTCAGAATAGCACACTTACCCGATCCCCGTTCTGGATAAGAATCAGAGGAATTCCGTTCCATGGGAGATCAACACATGTGATGAAAGAAATTGGAGACCGGATCGGCCATTTCCTAGAATGGGATTGCTCGGACCCAATACAATGGGGCCCCTGGGTTCGAATAAAGACTGAGATCGACGTGTCTGAACCCTTAATGCGAGGTATGTTCCTAAAAATTGATGATTCCAACACCTGGATCTCGTTCGAATTTGAAAAACTACCAATCTTCTGCTTCCTTTGCGGACGTATCGGTCACATGGAGAAAGCATGTGGGGCAAGGCCAGAGAATTCCACCGAAAATATTACCTTTCATTACGGCCTGTGGCTCCGGGCCAAAACACTCAGAGAGGCATATATCCCTGAGGCGGAGAGACAAATTGATCGGGACCGTCTCAGTGCAGCCCATCTAAGGCGACCGGAATCTGAACAACCTCCTATCATAAGGATGGGACCACCTGTCTTCCCTAAAGAATCCCCGGCTGAGCTCAGGGGAAATGGAAACGCCTCCCAAGAGATTATCATTAGATGTAATGATGGGGCTCGGCAAGACAGTCACCTGACTCAGGGTATCACAAAAGCCGACTTCGCTTTTACAGCACCGAATTTAACGTTCCTTACCTCAACTGGGCCGCTACCTAAACCAAAAGAACCTCCAGAGAAACTTCCGAGGCAGAAACATGTTTCCTTGGAGCCACCTGAAGCTGAGCAGAGTCCAAATCAATTCCCAACGGATGCCCTTCTGCAAGCCTATTCTGGGATGACTGAAGCTTCACCTTCAGGACACGTTACTCGTGGAACCTGGAGAAGGGCACGTGGCAGTGGTAAAGGCGATTGTCCAGGGAATCCCATACCAGGAGATCTGAAACGGCAAAGCGAGTCGAGTGGTATGTACACCAGTCTCCCCAAAAGGAGGAAAGCATCAGGTTCGTCATTTATCCCACAAGAGCCAAAGGCGGAGGCGGGTCAGGCCCGACCCCGCCTAGAGCAATGATCGCTTTATGCTGGAACTGCCGTGGGCTTGGCAACCCACGAACGGTTCGTATGTTCCAGCGCTATTGCGCTCAAAGTCGCCCTGATATGGTTTTCCTGTCCGAAACCATATTGGAAAAAAAGGACATCACACATATTGCCCTAAAGTGCGGTTTCCAGGGTTGTTTCCCGGTCCCCCGACAGGGTCACTCAGGGGGATTGTGTCTGCTCTGGAAGGATAATATCGATGTTAGGCTCCTGTCTTTTTCCCAGCGCCATGTGGCTGCTTCCATTGGTGATCCCCACAACCCCACCTGGACGTTTGTGGGCTTCTATGGCTGGCCCTCCCAGTCTGAAAAGTGGAAATCTTGGGATCTTCTTTGCAAACTTCGTCGTGATCTGCCAAGCCCCATTCTGTTTGGAGGGGACTTTAACGAGATCCTTTTCCAGAAGGAAAAAAGTGGTGGAGCTATGCGCACCTCCACGTCTATGTCTGATTTTAATGATGCGATCCTTAAGGCAGAGCTAATGGACCTGGGTTACACGGGTAATCCCTTTACATGGTTCCGAGGCAGATATGATGGAACTCGAATCGCTGAACGTCTGGATAGATTCTTTGGCTCAATGGACTGGATGAGCCTCTTTAAAATGTACCATATCAGACATCTCTCGTTCAACTGCTCGGATCACTGCCCAATTGTCATTAACTGTACCCATAATGAGCACGTTACTAGTTCCAGGAAACCATTCAGATTCGAAAGCTTCTGGTCAAATGACCCCGAGTGCGAGGCGGTTATCCGTTCAGGCTGGAAGACGGGGCAAGCGGATCCGAGAACCAACCTTGGCCGAGTAGCATCTGATCTGAAGACATGGAGCTACTCTAAATTCCGTCATCCGGACCGGCAATGCAATTTCCTTGAAAGGAAGATTGGCTATCTTCTTAGCAAACCCCCGTCTAGCAACATTCTCTCCAAAATAAGTGAAACCCAACGAGAGCTGGATGTTGCCCTGCGCAATAAGAAAGGTTTTTGGGCTATGCGAGCGCGTGATATTCATATAGCAGAAGGGGATGCTAATACCTGTTATTTCCACCAGAAGGCTTCAGCAAGACGCCGGAAAAACTTTATTTCTGGCATTCGTAATTCAGATGGTAGTAAAGTGTCAGACACAGTGGGAATCCAAGAAGCTTTCCTAAGCCATTTTCAGAAACTCTTCTCGGCAGGGCATTCCTACATCTCTCCCGAGATTGAGGACTGCATCAAACCTGTGATTTCGGACGATATGAACAGACAACTTTCTAATGATGTGACGAATGACGAGACTCTTAAGGCCTTAAAGCAAATCCACTCTACGAAAGCCCCGGGACCAGACGGATTCCACGCTCTCTTTTTCAAGAATTACTGGCACATCATCGGTCCAGACATTTGCAATTTAATGCGGGATATTTGGGCGGGGAAAACGGACCTGTCTTCTCTTAATGAAACTATTCTTACTCTCATTCCCAAGATGAAAACTCCGCAAGGGGTCTCGGACTTTCGACCGATCAGTCTGTGCAATGTCTCGTATAAGATCTTCTCGAAGATCCTGGCGAATCGGTTGCGGCCTTGGCTACCCGACGTCATTTCAGAGAACCAAAGCGCTTTTGTGGCAAAAAGGTTAATCACTGATAATTCCATTATTGCTCATGAAATTTTCCACTCCATGAAAACGCGTACACGAGCGAAGAGGGGGATCATGGCGTGGAAATTGGATATGGCTAAGGCCTATGATAGAGTGGAATGGAACTTCCTCGAATATGTGATGCTCAAGATGGGTTTCTGCACCAAATGGATTTCCATGATCATGCAATGCGTCTCGTCAGTTTCCTTTTGCATTAATGTCAACGGGGTGCTCACCCGAGGCTTCTCCCCATCCCGTGGGCTTCGCCAGGGAGACCCTCTTTCACCCTTCCTTTTTATTTTAGTGGCTGATGTATTTTCTAACCTCCTCTCCAGGGCAGCCTCGCTTTCCATTATCCATGGGGCGAAAGCGTGTCGCAAGGGCCCCCCGATATCCCACCTCTTCTTCGCTGATGATTGCCTTCTTTTTCTCGAGCTACCCCTAATGAGTGTACTGCAATCTGCCAGGCGATTCAACAGTATGAACGGGCTTCAGGACAAATGATCAATCAGAGTAAATCAGAAATTTCTTTCAGCTCTGGAGTTCCCCATCAAAAAGAGAGATCTCTGCTCTTTAGCACACATCCCTGGGGTCGATAAGCACCAGAAGTATCTTGGGCTCCCAACGGTGGTTGGACGATCAAAGAAAGAAATCTGTTCAGCTATTGTGGATCGAATTGAAAGAAAAATACAAGGCTGGACCCTAAAAAAATCTCCAAGGCCGGCAAGGAAATCCTCATCAAGGCGGCACTTCAATCTGTCCCAGCTATTTGATGTCTATTTTTAAACTCCCTGATGTGGTGCTTTCAAAGATTCAATCCAGTACATCTAACTTTTGGTGGGGACGAAAGGACGGAAAAAATAAAGTCCATTGACCGCCTGGTCTGCTCTCTGTCAACCTAAATCTGAAGGCGGAATGGGCTTCCGGGACCTTTCTCTGTTTAATGATGCTTTGCTGGCTAAACAAGGTTGGCGTATGATAAATAACCCATCATCCCTATGCACGCGTGTTCTCCGGGCTAAATATTTCCCACATAAGGATTTATGGATTCCCATCTTGGCTATCGACCCAGTTTTATCTGGAGAAGCATTTGGGGCGGTCGTAATCTACTGAGGAAACGGCTAGGCTGGAGGATTGGGAATGGTTCACTACGGTCAAGATTTGGACCGATCCTTGGCTTGTTGATCAGACAGACACGAAGGCGTCATCCCCTGTTTATCCCGATCCGAACATGCCACAGTCTGTTGTCTTTTTGATGATCAAGGGGCGGGATGGTGTCTGGAAAAAATCTACTCCTGGTTTAATGAGAGGGATAGGAGACTTATTCTGAGTATTCCCTGTGTGGTCAGACGCAGGGCCAGATCATCTCTACTTGACAAAACGACAGCTCAGGTGAGTATACAGTGAAAGCTGGCTACCGGCGAGCTCTTTCTGCTCAGATTTCAGAAGGAGATGCGAGGCCCTGGACATCATTTGGAAGCTTTATGTCCCCCCTAAAGTTTGCTTTTTCTGGTGGCAGGTGTGTTCTGGTATCCTCCCAACTAAGAGCCTCCTTGTCTACAGACACTTTTCAGACGACAACTCTTGTCCTTTCTGCCCTTCTGTGACTGAATCCCCTTTCCATGCCCTTGTTCAATGTCCCGGGGCACAGGAGATTTGGAACGGCTGGGGATCAACTTTAGAGCTGTTCCCGGACCCCGCCTCAGATCTCACAGCTCTCCTGATGCGATGGTGCTCCTCCTTTTCGCTGGCTAACGTAGGCGCCCTGTGCATTGTGGCTTGGATTATCTGGAATAGGCGGAACGAGGCCATCTTCAATCATTTCCGGAGGCCCCCCAGGTTTTGGATTGACCGGCAGTGTCATGGATTGCGGTTTGGCAGAACCACCCTGAACAACAAAGACTTTCCACCCACCCTCCTCTTCCCCAACATTGGTGCCCCCCACCGGAAGGGATTATTAAGATCAATGTGGATGCCTCTCTCCCTAAGGATGGCCCAGTTGGACTAGGTTTATTGGCCCGGGACAACCTGGGAAATCTCATCGCTGCCAAATACGAAGCACGTCATGCACTTTGGGAGCCCTCAGTCGCGGAGGCCGCCGCCATCCTTGCTGGATTAAACTCGCAAAGATTGCGGTTGGGGCTCCATTCACATCGAATCCGACTGTCTCACTGTAATCAATGCCATCAATCTCACTGACGGCGGGCTTCAACCTTTCGGTCCTTTCGGTCCCATTATCCGGTGTATTCATTCGCGGAGACAAGGCTTCAATTCCTGCAATTTCTCATTTATTAAAAGGGAAGCGAACGAAGCCGCTCACAAGATGGCAGGCATTGGCCCTCCCTATGAGGATGTGCTCTGGTTCAATCATTTTCCATCGTGGTTATGCACTTGTATTTCTGCTGATCTCCATCATTAATGGATCCGTCTTTTTTTGTCAAAAAAAAAATTATTAGAATAGATAGAGAAATGTTTTTGTTATCTTGGGAAATTATATTTTAATAAAAATTATAGTAATATTTTTGGAATAACCTAACTAGTTAATTCTAATCTATTATGATTGACCGACAACTGGTAAACTTTATCACATTACCCAATATATTGGAGTTCTATATTGGGATCACTTTTAATTAAGAGCTATATCGAGCTCACCTATAAGGCCCCAGCCTTAAACATTACTTAATCTTGAGTTATTACAAGATTACACATTAAGGATCTTTTCGGGTTTAGAGTTTTAGAGAATTAGATCATAAAACTTGCATTACATTCCACATATAAACAAAGTGGTTACATAAAGATAGTATTCTTCATTCCCATCAATGGAAACACATTTAAAATAAAACATGGATTATTTCTTGACACATCCTTGACTCTATCATCTTATCATGTACCTTTCCCTTGACCTGTGAATGACATTTCCAAAAACTTGGGATGAGCATAAAAACTTAGTATGGGTTATAAAAAAAACACATGGAAAGGAAACATGAGTTCATATATACATAAGAATGAAATCATACTTTACCCATAAAACATAGGCACTTTAACATACCTCATAAAATCATGAATCAATCATAGAAATCATAATACATAAAGGTATCTTGAGGCATTCATAACATTCTTACGTAGGGAGTAACCCTCTTGGTTACGTTTGGAATACCCATCATAGTATATTCCCTAAAAATCTCTTCGGAGAAACCTTAACGTTTCACTCCTTCGCGTTACCCCAATGCATTGGAGAGCTATAACGGGCTCACCCCGCCCTTAGTTTATCACGGAACCACCCGTCTTCATAATAATGCCCAAGAACCATAACATAATCATATCACATAAAACATGCATAAAGGAAACATAAAATTTACACATTTCGATCATGATATATCAATACAACACATTGATATAAAAACATTATGAAAACCATTTTCAATACCAAAATAAAACATGGTATTTATTTTTCGTTTTAAAAAAAAGGTATGGCTTGTAGAGGAAGCCGAAACACAAATAACGGTCACGACGGCGGAGAAGTCGTTGTCACCGCATACGTACGACAAAAACATTCCCTTTTGTCGTTTAGTAAACACTTCATATAAAAAAGATTCCTTTTGAATAAACGTAAAAGTCAAAGAGTTTTATACACCGTATAAAAGAAAGTTGTGTATAAAATAAAAATATGCCTCAACGAAAGGAGATTGAGACGAAGTCCCATACCTCGTATCCGACTTGACCAGACCATTCTTTAATCTCCTGAATAATAAACTTGAGTTAATCTCTACTTTTTATGAATCTTTTTCAAGTTCATTATTCATTTTATACCATGTTATGAACATCATGTAATCGGTTAAGTTAATAATGTTCATTTTGTCGGTATTTGGTTCTTAGTCAAAAATAGACTTCTTACATTACATGTTGTTAATTTAGTCAAAGGTTGATTATATCCAGAATGGTATTCATGATGTAGATATCATATATGTCATATATATCCAGTACATACATGCATTTATAATATTACATCACATTTAGAGGTAAGAAATGAAATGCACCGTTCATGGAGACGGTAAGTCGTACGTACGCATGAACGCTACTTCCATTTCTATTTCATATCTCCTGGAATGGAATCATAATGATATAAGCGTATATTAAAATTCCAGTATAATATCATATATAATATCATAGTTCCATCCTTTATATGTCCCACATATGGTATTTAACGAATCAAATCACTTTGAGGGGGCGGTAATCCGCACTTCCTAAAATGAAGATATCATGTTTACCCATAATGGAAACCATAAAGGTATGCCCAAAATGAAAAAACAGAAGCTTAAGGAAAACATAAACATATTATATATCATATATAAAAATAGTGACATCATAATGGCCACCTTTGAAGGTGTTAAATGAGTGTTGAACAATCATCGTTTCGGGAGGCAGAATTTCGCCATCCACGGAAACCATATGTTCTTTAACCATTTGATGTAGTTGTGTGAGAGTGTAGCTCAAATAAATCTTATAACAACATCCTAGTATATTGGAGATACTGGTGTTGTTACAAAGGAAGTAAATAAAAAGTGTTTAGGGGGTTGGAGAAGCAAAATAAAACAAATGAACATGAGAGAATGAATTACCTTTAAAAAGTGTAACTCCTTTTGATTTGAGCCTAAAGGCTTCCTTTGAAAGGATTCTGCCCAAAGGGAATCCTCTAGGATGAGGAGAGGGATGTGGAGAGAGCAAATGGGCAGAGGTTGGCCGAGCCAAAGGCTTGAAGAGTGTGTGAAATGAAGTAGAGGTGGGGGCCTTTTATAAGAGGAGAGGAGGGGCACTTTTGGAAAGTAAAGAAATATTACATTATTTGAAAATGTGTTTCGGTTTTAAAAGTTCCACATTGATATAATTCGTGGATAAGGTGATAAGGGTTCGAAATACACTCATCCAATTGGTTTTGGACATGTGTAGTTCATAGATTTTATATTATCTTTCCATTTTATTTAAATCGTCAAATAATGATGTCATCGCTGCATCATTATTATGTCATAAATAATTTAATTTATTTAATGTATAAAAAACATAAAAAAATACTATGATGTAGTAAATCGTTTTATCTTTCCCATGACTATTTATAATCAAAATTTGGACTTGTATAACCCCACTTAAAAATTGTTTTCGTTAAAACATATTATGTTTGTGTCATTTTCACTTTAACATTAAATAAAAAGTAACTTATGTCATTTCCCAAAAAAAGTGGATCCATGGGGTCCCCAAGTTGACCCATGGCATGTCATGGTCGGCCATGACACAACCAATGAGATTGGGACATGTGTCTAGGTCATTTCATTTTATTAAAGTATTATTTATACCTTAAATTACCCTAATTACCACTAATCGCGATTAAGAACTTAATAAGTTACTATTCACCAAAAAATTATTTTAATCTCATTGAACCACATTTTACTTCTTAATGACAACAATGTATGTCGGATTTTCAAAATTCAGTACACATTAGTGGTAAACTTTCATTTAACTGAAAAATCAGTTTGCTTGATTACCACTTAGTGGTTTCACTATTCATCAAAAATTGAAGTTTTTCAGAAAAATTACCAAAAATTCACCCTAAGCTATATTTGATATTTTGAATTCAAAAATGAAGTCTATTTTACAAAAATCAAAACATATAGGTCACATTAATTAATTTAATAATTAATTCCCGCTGCCAGAGCAAATAGCGTGTTTTTACAAAACAATAAGTATCAAAAGATTGACACCGGTTTAAGTCTAATTTCAAAGTGAAATTGATTCCAATGACCACCAGTGGATAAAATGGTAAAAATATATTCTAATTTCACTTCAAAACCAATTCAAAACATAATCTAATCATATAAATAAATTAGATTAAAAAGCAGTTTTGATGTAAAATGCAGTATTTTTCACTATTCATTAAAAAATGAACATTGTCAGAAAAATACAAAAAATCCACACAAGGTAAATTTTGATGTCCCAATCATAAAGGATAAGTTTATTTTGACAAACATAGTTTATAAAATTGTCAAAATATAGATTCAAAAATGGTTTGCCATCAAAAGGCAGTAAAACAATCTTTTAAGAATATTAGTGTATTCCATGCATAAGATTGTATTTATTTTCATTTTAAGCCTCTATAACACTATCTTAATCATTAATAGACATAGATAAAAATATCTATTATTCATTACTTACTTGGGATGTTACATCCTTCCCCCCTTTAGAAAATTGCGTCCCCGTAATTTATTTACTTATCGAATAAATGGGGGTACTTATCCCTCATTGCATTTTCAGATTCCCATGTTGCCTCTTCAATCATGTGGTTTTTCCACAAAACCTTTACCTGCTTAATCACCTTATTCCGTAACACTTGCTCCATGTGGTCAAGAATCTGGACCAGTTGTTCCTCATAAGATAGGTTCTCTTCCAGCTGAACTACCTCTGGACTCAAAACATGAGATGGATCTGGCATATACTTTCTCAACATCGAAACGTGAAAAACATTGTGTACCTGAGATAAACTCGGAGGTAAAGCCACTCGGTATGCAACTGATCCAACTCTTTCCAGAATTTCGTATGGTCCAATGAACCTCGGACTCAAATTTCCTTTCTTACCAAATCTCATCACACTTTTCTAAGGAGAAACCTTGAGAAAAACATGATCACCTACCTCGAAAGATAGATCCTTCCTCCGGTTATCCACATAACTCTTCTGCCTGCTCTGAGCTGTTCTCATGTGTTTCTGAATCAGCTGAACGTTTTCTGCCATCTCTTCTACCAATTCTGGTCCCATCAACTTCCTTTCACCCACTTCATCCCAGAAAGCTGGAGTTCGACACCGCTTCCCATATAATGCCTGAAATGGTGCCATCTGTATACTGGAATGAAAACTGTTATTATATGAAAATTCAACCAAAGAAAGATGTTGGTCCCAACTTCCCTGATAATACATAGAACAAGCTCGTAGCATATCCTCCAATGTCTGAATTGTTCGTTCTGACTACCCATCTGATTGAGGATGAAAAGCTGTACTAAAATTTAATTCAGTACCCAACGACTTCTGAAGGCCTTTCCAAAAGTTAGAAGTAAACCTGGGATCACGATCCGATACAATGGAGAGAGGAACTCCATGTAACCTGACTATCTCTTTAAGATACAAACGGGAAAGTTGATCAAGAGAGAAAGTATCTCGTATAGCAAGGAAATGAGCAGATTTGGTCAAGCGATCAACAATAACCCAGATTGCATTATTACCTCGAGATGTCTTCGGTAATCCAACAACAAAGTCCATGGATATATTCTCCCATTTCCACTCTGGAACTGGTAAAGGCTGAAGCATCCCTTTCGGTAACTGCCGCTCTGCTTTAACCTGCTGACAATTCAAACACTTCACAGTAAAATCAGCAATGTCTCTTTTCATTCCATCCCACCAGTAATACTCCCGCAGATCTCTATACATCTTAGTACTGCCCGGATGAACTGAAAACGGAGAACTATGAGCTTAACATAACAAATCTCTCTTCAACTGTGAATCACAAGGCACACACAATCTCTTCCCAAATCTCAAAACGCAATCACTATCAATGTTGAATTCAGGCAACTTACCTTTCTGAACCAGCTCTACCTTTTTCTGCAACTCACTATCTTGCTTCTGTGCTTGCTTGATTCTATCTAATAGAGAAGATCTCACTGATACCTGAAACAAAACAGAAGGACTTCCTGCACCAACAACTTCTATGCCAAATTTCATCAAATCGTTAACCAAAGGATCACGTTCCAAACGCAACATTGTTAATGAAGCATTACTTTTTTGACTCAAATAATCAGCCACTTTATTTGCTTTTCCCGGATGGTAATGAATTGTACAATCATAATCCTTGATTAATTCCAGCCATCTCCTTTGTCTCATGTTTAACTCTTTCTGAGTGAATATATACTTTAAACTTTTGTGATCGGTATATATTTCACACTTTACTCCATACAAATGATGCCTCCAAATTTTTAAAGCAAAAACAACAGCAGCTAATTCCAAATCATGTGTAGGGTAATTTACCTCATGAGTTTTCAATTGTCGTGAATCATAAGCAATTACCTGATCATTCTGCATTAGGACGCAACCAAGTCCTTTCAATGAAGCATCACTGTATATAACAAACTCACCATTCCTGGAAGGTAGTGCCAAAACTGGAGCATTCACCAATCTTCTTTTCAATTCCTGAAAACAGTCATCACATTCTTTTGTCCAGATAAACTTAACACCCTTCCGAGTTAGCTTAGTCATTAGACTAGATAACCGTGAAAAATTTCTAACAAACCTTCGGTAATAGCCCACCAAACCAAGGAAGCTACGAATCTAGGTTACATTTGTGGGTCTTGGCCATTCTTCCACAACTTTTGTTTTTGCAGGATCAACGATTATTCCATCTTTAGAAACAATGTGACCTAGGAAAGAAATTTGTTGCAACCAAAACTCACACTTGCTGAATTTCCCATACAGTTTCTTTTCTTTTACGGTTTGCAAGATAACCCTTAAATGTTTTTCATGCTCCTCTTTACTTTTAGAAAACACCAAAATATCATCAATGAAAACCACCACAAACTTATCCAAGAACTCATGGAAAATTCTATTCATTAAGTCCATGAATATAGCAGGTGCATTGGTTAGCCCAAAAGGCATTACTACAAATTCATAATGGCCATATCTTGTACGGAACGCGGTCTTCGGAATATCTGCCTCCTTTACCTTCAGCTGATGGTACCCCGATCTCAAGTCAATCTTTGAAAAAAACTGAGCTCCCTGGAGCTGATCAAACAAATCATCGATATGAGGCAAATGATATTTGTTCTTAACAGTTATATTATTCAAGGCTCTATAATCAATTCAAAGTCTCATAGAACCATCTTTCTTTTTAACAAATAAAACAGGAGCACCCCATGGTGATGTGCTAGGTCTAATGAAACCTTTCTCTAATAAATCTTGCAATTGCTCCTTCAACTCTAAAAGTTCAATTTGTGCCATTCGATAAGGGGGTTTTGAAATTGGCTTAGCACCAGGAACTAAGTCAACAGTAAACTCAACTTCCCGATCTGGTATTATTCCAGGCAACTCATCAGGAAAAACATCAGGATACTCATTTACCACTGGCACATCATTAATCTGAACAGTTCCTTTATTTTCAACGACATGTGTAAGGTAACATTCATTTCCATCTTTTACAAGTTTCTCGGCCTCTTGATATTTTATCAAAAGTAAGGGTTCATTCTTGTAAACAAACTGAAAGTCTTTCTGAAAAGAAACTTCTTTAGCTCTATAGTCAATCTTAGCATGGTAAATAGAGAGCCAATCCATACCCAGGATAACATCAAACTCAACTAGAGGTAGAACAATATGGTTTTCAAGTAGGTTCTTTCCACAGATAAGGATAAGAAGATTCTTATAAATTCTTTTTGCCTCGACACTTCCCCCAGGTGTTTTTACCAAAAGTTCAGGAGTCATTTCTTGAGATGGTATTCCCATTTTACTAGAAAAGGTTTCAGAGATGAAAGAATGTGTAGACCCCGAATCAAACAACACATTGGCATAATCTAAAAAAACAAACAAAGTACCTGATACAACTTCATTTGATGGCCCGACATCTGCTGAAGTAGTTGAAAAGGATTTCACCACCCCTTTCTGCTTGTAGTCTAACTGCTTCCCATCACTCAAGCTCTTTGTCGGACACTCGTTTGCATAGTGACCCATCTCATTGCACTTATAACATTTCACTAACTGTAAATCAAATTTGTTCTTACCTTCACCTTGATCCTTTTCAGTGAAATCACGAGCCTTATGTCCCATCTTACCACATCGGTAGCACTTCCCAGAATTCAGAAGACATTCCCCAGCATGCCTTTTTCCACATTTATCACAAACTGGAAACTTAGTTTTCTTACCATCAGACTTTTTTGAAGAATTCTTACCTTTCTCCTGCCACCTCGGTCTATTCTTCTGCTGGTTGTTATAGAAAACTTGGTCATCGGCAAACTCCATTTCCACCTTCTCAGCACATCGAACAAGCTTTTCATAACTTTTAAACTCATGAGAAGCTAATGCCCTTTGATACTTTGGTTTTAATCCTGAGTAAAAACGATTGATTTTACTATCAAGGTCCCGGATAAAATTTGGAGCATACCTTGCCAATCGAGTACACTTTTCTTCATAGGCAGCCACTGAGTCTTCCTCTTGCCTCAATTCCAATAATTGCTTTTCCATCCTAAGTCGAGCAGCCTTAGGAAAATACTTCTCAAGAAACATACCTTTGAATTCATCCCAGTCAAGAGCATCAATCTCATCGGCGTCCCTGATATTTTTAACCATAGACCACCACTCATCTGCTTCACCCTCCAAACGGTAAATAGCAAGACTAACCTTTTGATTGTCTGAACACCCCATGACATCAAAAATCTTCTCCAGTGCTTTAATCCACCCTTCAGCTAGCACAGGGTCAGATGATCCTCTGAATGATGGTGGATGTTGCCTCATGAAATGTTCCACCACTGACATGTTCCTCTGCGGTTAATCTGGCTGATCTCGTGCATGGATACCACCGCCATTTATCGCTTGAGTCAACTGCTCCATTACTGCAACAAACTGTTCAGTTCCAATTCCGACCATTTCTGGATGCTGATTCGGAAGGTTATTTCCTTCTGTATGCCTTCCTAGCACTGCTTCCCTGTTTCCTCTGCGGAAAACCATTCTGATCAAACATGTCTTAGATGAAGCAACATGGTAATCTTTAAATGCTATATCATTTCAAAAAAATATTTTTGGATAATCATTTAATAGAATTATAACTCCTAAAGTTATCTAAACCGACCTCTGATACCAACTATAAGGCCCCAGCCTTAAACCTTACTTAATCTTGAGTTATTACAAGATTACACATTAAGGATCTTTTCGGGTTTAGAGTTTTAGAGAATTAGATCATAAAACTTGCATTACATTCCACATATAAACAAAGTGGTTACATAAAGATAGTATTTTTCATTCCCATCAATGGAAACACATTTAAAATAAAACATGGATTATTTCTTGAAACATCCTTGACTCTATCATCTTATCATGTACCTTTCCCTTGACCTGTGAAAAACATTTCCAAAAACATGGGATGAGCATAAAAACTCAGTATGGGTTATAAAAAAAACATGGAAAGGAAACATGAGTTCATATATACATAAGAATGAAATCATACTTTAACCATAAAACATAGGCACTTTAACATACCTCATAAAATCATGAATCAATCATAGAAATCATAATACATAAAGGTATCTTGAGGCATTCATAACATTCTTACGTAGGGAGTAACCCTCTTGGTTACGTTTGGAATACCCATCACAGTATATTCCCTAAAAATCTCTTCGGAGAAACCTTAACGTTTCACTCCTTCGCGTTACCCAATGCATTGGAGAGCTATAATGGGTTCACCCGCCCTTAGTTTATCACGGAACCACCCGTCTTCATAATAATGCCCAAGAACCATAACATAATCATATCACATAAAACATGCATAAAGGAAACATAAAATTTACACATTTCAATCACGATATATCAATACAACACATTGATATAAAAACATTATGAAAACCATTTTCAATACCAAATTAAAACATGGTATTTATTTTTCGTTTTAAAAAAAGGTATGGCTTGTAGAGGAAGCCGAAACTCAAATAACGGTCACGACGGCGGAGAAGTCGTTGTCGCCGCATACGTACGACAAAAACATTCCCTTTTGTCGTTTAGTAAACACTTCGTATAAGAAAGATTCCTTTTGAATAAAAGTAAAAGTCAAAGGGTTTTATACACCGTATAAAATAAAGTTGTGTATAAAATAAAATATGCCTCAACGAAAGGAGATTGAGACGAAGTCCCATACCTCGTATCCGACTTGACCAGACCGTTTTTTAATCTCCTGAATAATAAACTTGAGTTAATCTCTACTTTCTTATGAATCTTTTTCAAGTTCATTATTCCTTTTATACCATGTTATGAACATCATGTAATCGGTTAAGTTAATAATGTTCATTTTGTCGGTATTTGGTTCTTAAGTCAAAAATAGACTTCTTACATTACATGTTGTTAATTTAGTCAAAGGTTCATTATATCCAGAATGGTATTCATGATGTAGATATCATATATGTCATATATATCCAGTACATACATGAATTTATAATATTACATCACATTTAGAGGTAAGAAATGAAATGCACCGTTCATGGAGACGGTAAGCCGTACGTACGCATGAACGCTACTTCCATTTCTATTTCATATCTCCTGGAATGGAATCATAATGATATAAGAGTATATTACAATTCCAGTATAATATCATATATAATATCATAGTTCCATCCTTTATATGTCCCACATATGGTATTTAACGAATCAAATCACTTTGAGGGGGCGGTAGTCCGCACTTCCTAAAATGAAGATATCGTGTTTACCCATAATGGAAACCATAAAGGTATGCCCAAAATGAAAAAACAGAAGCTTAAGGAAAACATAAAAAATATTATATATCATATATAAAAATAGTGACATCATAATGGCCACCTTTGAATGTGTTAAATGAGTGTTGAACAATCATCGTTTCGGGAGGCAGAATTTCCCCATCCACGGAAACCGTATGTTCTTTAACCATTTGATGTAGTTGTGTGAGATTGTAGCTCAAATAAATCTTATAACAACATCCTAGTATATTGTAGATACTGTTGTTGTTACAAAGGAAGTAAATAAAAAGAGTTTAGGGGGTTGGAGAAGCAAAATAAAACAAATGAACATGAGAGAATTAATTACCTTTAAAAAGTGTAACTCCTTTTGATTTGAGCCTAAAGGCTTCCTTTGAAAGGATTCTGCCCAAAGGGAATCCTCTAGGATGAGGAGAGGGATGTGGAGAGAGCAAATGGGCAGGGGTTGGCCGAGCCAAAGGCTTGAAGAGTGTGTGAAATGAGGTAGAGGTGGGGGCCTTTTATAAGAGGAGAGGAGGGGCACTTTTGGAAAGTAAAGAAATATTACATTATTTGAAAATGTGTTTCGGTTTTAAAATGTCCCACATTGATATAATTCGTGGATAAGGTGATAAGGGTTCGAAATCCACTCATCCAATTGGTTTTGGACATGTGTAGTTTATAGATTTTATATTATCTTTCCATTTTATTTAAATCATCAAATAACGATGTCATCGCTGCATCATTATTATGTCATAAATAATTTACTTTATTTAATGTCTAAAAATCATAAAAAAATACTATGATGTAGGAAATCGATTTATCTTTCCAATGACTATTTATAATAAAAATTTGGACTTGTATAACCCCACTTAAAAATTGTTTTCGTAAAACATATTATGTTTGTGTCATTTTCACTTTAACATTAAATAAAAAGTAATTTATGTCATTTCCCAACAAAAGTGGATCCATGGGGTCCCCAAGTTGACCCATGGCATTTCATGGTCGGCCATGACACAAACAATGAGGTTGGGACATGTGTCTAGGTCATTTCATTTTATTAAAGTGTTATTTATACCTTAAACTACCCTAATTACCACTAATCGCGATTAAGAACTTAATAAGTTACTATTCACCAAAAAATTATTTTAATCTCATTGAACCACATTTTACTTCTTAATGACAACCATGTATGTCGGATTTTTAAAATTCAGTACACATTAGTGGTAAACTTTCATTTAACTGAAAAATCAGTTTGCTTGATTACCACTTAGTGGTTTCACTATTCATCAAAAATTGAAGTTTTTCAGAAAATTACCAAAAATTCACCCTAAGCTATATTTGATATTCAGAATTCAAAAATGAAGTCTATTTTACAAAATTCAAAACATATAGGTCACATTAATTAATTTAATAATTAATTCCCGCTGCCAGAGCAAATAGCGTGTTTTTACAAAACAATAAGTATCAAAAGATTGACACCGGTTTAAGTCTAATTTCAAAGTGAAATTGATTCCAATAACCACCATTGGATAAAATGGTAAAAATATATTCTAATTTCACTTCAAAACCAATTCAAAACATAATCTAATCATATAAATAAATTAGATTAAAAAGCAGTTTTGATGTAAAATGCAGTATTTTTCACTATTCATTAAAAAATGAACATTGTCAGAAAAATACCAAAAATCCACACAAGGTAAATTTTGATGTCCCAATCATAAAGGATAAGTTTATTTTGACAAACATAGTTTATAAAATTGTCAAAATATAGATTCAAAAATGGTTTTCCATCAAAAGGCAGTAAAACAATCTTTTAAGAATATTATTGTATTCCATGCATAAGATTGTATTTATTTTCATTTTAAGCCTCTATAACACTATCTTAATCATTAATAGACATAGATAAAAATATCTATTATTCATTACTTACTTGGGATGTTACATCACCCATCATCATGAGCTAGATCAGGCTCAATTGACCAAATAAAAATTGTCCAAGAACTATATCATGATTAATTTTGATATATTTTTGATTTTATCATAAAACTCAAAGAAATAATCATCATTACCATCCCATTTTTATAACATGTGGAAAGGTAACTAGTTCCATAATGACTTGATCAAAACATAATTAACTTGAGTGAAAGTAACAAGTTTTTAAAAACATCATCATAATACATTGATATAAAACATGAGGATTATATAATTTTATTACATCCCTAGAGAATTATTGGAATCATTTAAAATATATTTACAAAATAATTTCACAAAATCATTTTGAAATGTTGTTTTAAAGACATTAAGAAGTACCTTAAATTTTTGGTAACCATTACAAACTAAACCATCAAAGAATAATGGGTAAATAATTTTCAGGAAAACCCATTAAAATGTGATAATTCAATTTAATAAATAATACAGTAATTTTTTTAGAATGATTGAGTGGTAAATTTTTTGAAAATAATTTATTTCGAAATTTTGTAATTAGATTCAAATGTGACCTATGCATTAATTAATAAGAAGTTCATTTAAAAAATTTCTAAATAAAGGTAAAAGGCCATGTAAAATAACATTAGGAAATAATTTTTTCATAAAATAAAATTCATGGAAAAATATAAAGATCATGGAGAATAACCACATTGGGTAAAAGACATTAAAACTTTTGAAGAAATTAGTATAAATAAAACCCATTTTCTTGGCATTCAAAATTCAAAAATCCATATAGAATAAAAACATATATGGATTAAAAAATACTCTTTATTTTGAATAGATGTTTCATAAATTAAATTAATTGGATGTATAAAAACCACAAAAATTAATGTATGTGCCGAATATATAACATTTCTCACTAAGTGAAAAAATCGAGATCAGAAAACACTTACGACTTTAGTAACTCTGAATAAAAATACATTAAAAGCTGAAACATCACATAGATTTATAAATAACAATAAATAAATGAAATAATACTCAAATATACATTCTTGGGGTATTATTTACACTATATAAAATAATTCATGGTTCACGACATGAATCATACCTCAAGAAATTAAAACCAAGAAAAAGGAAACACTTGAAAATTTTATAACATTTGAATCAATACCTTCTGAAAGAGAAAAATTAAAAAGGAACATTAAATATAATGATCAAAAAATTAATCATCATATATTATTTAAATAGTCATTATATAAATGATATTCTTATAAATCAGTGTATAATAAAAAAACATGTCTCAAATAAGGGTGTTTTAGATGACAAAACCATTTCAATGATCATAACATTTAAAGTGTGAATCAAAACAAGAAGTGATTATGTGATAAAAAATAAAATCCATTTAAAAAAAGTATAATATATCATTAAACAAATATTAGGTATCTGTATAAATAATCATGGAACATCATTGTCAATAATTAAGTGACATAACCCAATAAAAGGAAATTGATTTGAGAAATCCCTTACCTCAAGTCTCGAGCTACCATGTACCTCCAATTCAATATTTTTATTTAAGAAAAAGAACTTATAAGGTTTAAATGAAAACCCTCAAAATATATATCAAATTCCAAAATATAGCACATCCCAAGTGAAAACAATCCCCATACAAAAAAATTACAAATCATCAAACCCCATAAGATATCATGAAGCTTTTATAATCAAGTGTAAGTTTGTTAAAAACATTATCCCTATATAATTTCAAGTACATTGTACTAACCATTAATTCTGGTTCATGTTCGATAATATCATAAAAGTAGTACACCATTTTTTACATTTTCGGATAAACTCCTCCACATTAATTTTCTTTTCATTGAATCCTCTGATAAAAATGCATTGTTGCTTGTTAAAAACCCAGTATTGTTCATCATTGGTGTCCATGGGTTGTAATATGTCAACTATCCTATCAACATCATATAAGGGAGACTTAATCATCATGCAATCATTTACCATTACTTATCTATAGTGTAATATTATCTCTGAAGTATTCCTTAGGTCTACTAACGCACTATATGTTGCCTTGAGCTTCTTCTTCTTGGCCGAACTAGTTTCCAATTGTTTGGTAAAATGGGAGTATTCCTTCCTCCCTTTGGGGTTTCCCTATGTTCAAAATAATGATCCCATAATATCGGCTACCCTTATTCCCTTTATTTCTTCTTGGGAAATGAATTTTACTATTGATTCTTCCCTCTACACTATCGCCTAAGATTAATCTCACACTATCTACAGCTATATATTCCCCCATTGGATCCTTTCTCCTTATTTGTCTCTTCCCCAATGACATATTTTGAACAGCTATGTTCCAATGTTTTCCCCTTGATATCCAACCCTTCATTATTTTTTCTAAGTTGAATTGTGATCCAGGTTCCCACAGAATTATACATATTCAATGTATTCAACTGTATGTCTAACTCAGCTAATGACACTAGCATACTAAAATCTGTTCTTCCTGAATCTGCATATAAAGGAGAGTTCAGTCTCCTATTAATTGTTACTAATAAATCACCTTCTTGCACCCCCTCTTCTCCCTTGGGCCAAAACTAAGAATTCCTATGAGTGATTTCAGCCAAGTATCTCCCCAATTAATCATATATAGTAGCCAACTTAGGATCTATGTTCATTGATTTGGCCTCTTTTGGTATGCCTTCAAGGTGTTCCCTCTCATAAGGTCTCAACAGAACCACTTCAATGTCATCACTAATTATAGACTCCCTCTCCTTCAAATCTTGAACCTACATGTTTCAATGACCACTAAAACAGACTGGTTCCAGATGTACCATTTGACCATAGGACATGGAGTAATTTTTCCATGATTCGAAAACAATATCTTGTTTCCAAAAAATTCCACT
This sequence comes from Viscum album, assembly GCA_963277665.1. NCBI lineage: Eukaryota > Viridiplantae > Streptophyta > Magnoliopsida > Santalales > Viscaceae > Viscum > Viscum album. The sequence continues at coordinate 448,738,404 of OY728155.1, read as the reverse complement.
CCAACTGTTATCCATAGTCGATCAACTAGAATCTTAGAAACATCAAACTCAATTCAAATGTGGGGAAAATAGGATGAAAAATGGCCTTTGTTCTTCTACCTGATCACATGTAACAACCTACCAGGTTTCAAAGTATATATAAAATAGTGGGGTTTTTTAAGGGTTGTGGGAGTTTAATAAAACGTACCCAGATCACTAAAATTGGAGCATCTCACATTATATAAAAACTGAAGGACCCTCGATGTATATAGAAGAAATAGTCATTAAATTTTTTAGGAGAATTAAACAATGAAATAAAATATTCTTCCATTTAATCCAACATAATCCTAATATACCTTCTGTCAAGAAATGCAACCACCATGAGTTACAATAAACCCCAGGCCCCAAAAAATCGATCAAAATCATCAATCGGGGGATGGTGTTGTTGGAATTGAGCCAACAGGGTCAGGTTGAAGAGATATGAAGCACTATTGAACTCTGATGACCATATTTAAAGATAAGAAAATCCTCCATATAGATATATTAATTTGTTGAAACACCATAAGAAGGAAATATGATTATGTAGAATTTCTTTTGATATTTTAATGTATCAAAAATTATCTAAAGGGAGTAAAAGACATAAAGTTCAAGGGACCTATGCATAATACCAAGATTCGAGACCAATTCTAGGAACCTATAGAGCATACCTCAACATATATAAAACTATAATGTGTTCTTCATATACAACCCTATGTTCAACCCCTATGTTGTAGAGCTACACAGAAGAACTACGTGGTAATAGAATTTATGTACATGTACTCAGAGGATCCCTGCATAAAACCTATGCTTCCAACCTACACCGAAAAACTGTTTTTGACAATCCCCTTTCCTTTCCTATATATAGGACTCTTGGGCTCCCCATTTAAGGACTAAAAATTTTAGAAGAACTCTTGAAGCTCCCATTGTGTAGCTATTTTGCCCAGTCCCCCAAGATTTTCTCATGTAGCTCTCTAAAATACAAGAGGATAGATAATTAGACGGGATAATAATGTTCAAAATTGTTTCAATGTTTAAAACCCAAAACAATTGATTAAGGAACCTTCTTCTATAATGAGTAATCAATCTTTTCAAGTCCTATTTCGTATGGACATGTCCGGGGCTCTTACTAAGACACCAAAGGAGACTTGGGGTGTTTAGAGTTATATCTCACCCAAGTGTCATCTTCTTGGTAGTACCTTTTTAATTCATTCATAGACATAGTTCTCCTTTGTTAATAATTTTTCATTCATCGCTAGTAATTTCACGGCACACCTACATGACATACCTACGTGGTAGAGCTACGCTGCATAGCTGAACCCATAACCTATGTATATCACCCTATAAACCCTCTTCAAAGCCACTCATGGCTGGGTATCTCCTTCCATGGTTCCCTTATCGTAAAGGTACTATGTTGAAGCATCCACCAAAACCTCATGATATTTCAAACCTTTGGGAAAGGCACATTAGTATGTCTCCCATTTGGGTTTGTATATCTATAGTCAGAGGTTTTCCCCATTCGACTTCTAAGGGAGTAAGGATCCTTGGGATGTTTGTAGGTTTTTATATCTACAGTTACATGGATCTTTACCCTATAGATAGTGTTGAGAAGTTCATAATATTGGATTCTAGGTATGGAACTATGTCCTCCCCTTCTCGTCTCTATGCTCCAGAGCCTTCAGTTCCCAATAGAGAGTGTGAGGGTCCAAAAGAAAAGCATCCCTCCTCTCTTGGGATTCATCAAGGTCATCCCTACTAGAGTAAGACCCTAGTATTTTAGGCCTTACCTAATGAACTTCACTTTTATTATAAATTTAAGGGTTCATTTCTCCATTCCCTCACCCATTATCACCTCAGCTTCATTCCTTATAGGCTCAGCCTCTTCCAGCAGTACAATAGAAAGTGTGTGGTTTGTTGAATCTCTCAAATCCACTTGTTTCTAACACAAAATATGACTCACATGGGCTTAGAGGTTTTTATGATCACAACATCCACAAAATCCAACTCATTTCTTGAATTAAGATAACTCTAAGTCCAATTGTAATTTGGATACATAGGAAGCCATCACCTAGGGAACGAGCTCACTGTATATGCTCTTCAAGAATCCAACCTTAATTCTCTTAAATCGGGAATCCTCATTAAGTGTAAGCCCCAAATTAATCCTCCCTAAATCTCCATGAGTTATGAAATTTCTCATGGACCTAGTTACAAGGGAACCATATATAGGAGTAAGCCCCAAATTATTTCTCTAAAAAGTTCATACACCCCTACAAGACTTACCGAACTACATGGGCTTTGATTCCCATCTATGTTGGATACATAGGAATCCTCTATAGGTTTCAAACCCAACACTCCAAATAAACTATGTTCTTCCTAGGATATATTCCATGTAGGGTCTAATATAACTTGGAAACTCATATCATTTCCATGTTCCTTGTGCTACATAAGCATAAGTCCCACACCAAGCTTTGATTACACATCTTTTGCATAGATTTCCTTACCACATGACCTTAAATTGTACGGTTAGGTCCTTATTACATTGGAATAAAAGTTATGATGCATCCCATTAAGAGGCACCTAACTATGGGTGTTAGGATTCGTTTCATAAGGATATGTAGGTATACCATTTATGGGTATGATCCCAACATCAAAATAGACTTCCTTCTCTCTAGATGATAATAAATTCTAGTGTGCCCCACAAAGTGGATTAAAACCCAAAATTATCGTATCAATGGATAAATTAATCTCTATATATCATATGAGAGGATACAATTTATGGAGAACCATGAATACATATAGATATCTATAATAATGGAGAACCTCAAATACATACAGATGATTCTAAATTTCACACATACTAATAATTGATTATAAATTTCAAGGGAAAACTATATTATACTTGGTAAATTTATAAGGATTCATGAACATATATTAAATATATAAGAGATTCATAGAGTAGGCAATAATTCCCCCCAAAAAGGGTGTGATGTGCCTGATCTTCCATCCACTTGACCAATGTGAGTTCTTAAGTATCATAGGTCCAAACCTAACAAACTCCCACCTTTGGAAAGTAGATCCCTTTGGTTAAGAACTATTGGATGTTTCTGGTTCCTTAAATAAATTCGATGTAAACCATCTAGAAGTAGTGATTCTTAATAATGACAAACATTCTTGGAGGAACAAAAACAATTTTGAACCCAGTGTGAATCCTTAACCATGTTTATAGTGTTTCCCATCCATGAGACCCCTATAAATTGATAAAGGAGGTTCAAAAAATGGAATCAATCCTGAATGTGTCTATCTAAAAGATTATTCCTTAATGGGGTTCATTGTTTTTATTTTTCATGTTTACTCAGAACTCACTTCATTCCAAATGGGTTCCTTCATGTTTTCAACTGTGAATGCCTCGTCTGCTGCTCACGTTGGATCCTCATCTTCTCAAAGGATTCCATCACCAACTATGAATCATTAATGCTATCTATCCAATGAATTTGTCTATGAGTAACATCAACACTATATTATCCCACCGGTGTAGCCTTTCTAAAAATCCCCCCAAATCAATAATACCACCCGGTCATTTGGTCAACAGAAACCAATCGTTCAAAAGTAGAGAGTGTCAACCACCATCTTCAACTATTTTAGGAGTTATTTCATGGAATGAAATCACTAATCTCTCCTCTATGATAGGAAGTTCAACCAAGAGTACCCCCGTGGCCTCTTACCAATGAAATTGGGGTCCTTACCATGGACTCATTCCAATAATAATCACCCCCAACACCACGTGGTTGCAAACCCTCAACATAGTGAGGGTGTTATATTTGGTGGTTCTTCCTAGGTCCCTTATACTCGAGCATTCAAGAAAAACCACCGAGGACAATAGAAGGCCATTAGGGAGAATGTTTCTACCTTTTCACCCTTCGGAGAAGTCCATCAGCTCAAATTGGTCACAAACAACAAATGAGAACATACACCCATCTTCCTTATTTCTTCCATCCAGTAGACTCATCTTGTAGTGGACAACCAATACTGCCATTCAAATATGGTGTAGTTCTATGAGAAGGAACTTAAACCTTCATACAAACTATCATCCTATCTACAAACTCCTCTAGCTTCATTCAAGTAATCCTGGAAATCAAATATAGTGTAAATTTATAAGTAAGAACAGACACCTATATGAACTTACCAATCGGGTCAGCAGTCTTGTTTAGCAGCACCCAGAGAAGATAGTAGAAATTCTCTAATGACAAACATGGGGTAGACTCAGCTCTCTTCCCCCACACAACAGTACATTCAGTATCTAATAACTGGAAAGGGATGATATGATTAGGTACATACACCTACTCTATATATGGAATGGATATGTATTCCCATTATGGCCGCTAATGTTACCAAACACATTTTAGAAATAGAGTAAGGGAAGACTCAAATTCCAGCCCATATCCTAGAAGCTATCTAGAATATCATAATGGCATCTTCAATAGTACTAAAGGGACGGACACATAATTTTTTCCCCACACCTAGGATGGCTCTTTAATATGCTATCCCGGAAAAGATACATACCTCTATTCTAGTCCAAGAGGGTCCTGGGGCATACTCCCCCATATCATATACATAACCACATCCGGAACATACACTCATTCAAATTGGAGATATTCATCATATTCTGAAGAAAACTCTAAGAAAGTCAAATACATCTTCCCATGATAACCACTTAACCTAGCAAGCAAACCTAATTATGTGTAAGAGATCATCTAATAAGAAATATCGTAAAGCATATTTGGAAAATCAAGAGTCAATATGTGATCTAGATCCTCCTAATGCTGGAGTTCTTGAATCCCTCAGACTTTTATCTATTTTAGTTCAAGATCATACCCTCCTATTACCAAATTATGGGAGTATTAGTAGTAATTGTGAAGTACCTCACTGAACACTTCCTCGAAAAGTATTGCTTCATGAAAATCTAATCAATATAAGAAATCTATCTCCATATTAGAGCTGCTGAAACCCTTTGTGTGGCCAGAAGACCAAGGAGAAGAGGATTTATCTCTTCCTATAATCCACCATGGTGGTCCTCCCCATGATGGAATTCACTGCAAAAGTTATCTCCACATTAGTGTTCCACATTATCGAGATAATTCTCTAATTGAAAATATTGTGATTAGAAAACCCTCTTATCTTGAGGAACTTACCAGAATAAGGCCAGTCATGTCTGAAACCATGTTACTAATACGTTAAATACAATATCATACAGAATACATCTCAAGGAGGTGGCCATTCTCTGAACCTCCCATAAGCAAGTTTCTTTCTAATATAATAGAGTAAAAAACAACTGATCCTATTGTTTGTGATAAAAAATTTAGAAGCATCCACTCTAGCCGGACCAAGTTGATAAATATCTAGAAAAATATGAGGTGGATATGTTGAATATGAGAAACCAACTAGAAAAGGGTAAAATACCATTCATGTTCTTGCCTTTGACAACCTCTTAATACAACATTCCATAATTGATGGAAGAATATTGAATTAATGATATGTACCTCAATATTTGGAAGAATGTTTTCATTTAAAATCTAACGTATTAACATATGATGAATATAAAAGTCATGTCACTATAATAAAGGGTTACATCACTAAATTAAGTTATCATATCTCCTAGTTTCCCGAAATCTAATGGTCAAGAACCAATAAGTATCTCTTATATGGGAATGCCTTAATGTATTAAAGAAGATGTGACAATTGGTTGTGGAAACCCTGTATGATGTTCATATCAAAGGATGGGGTGAACATGGAAAATTGAATTTCACTATACTCAAAAATAAAAAAAGGCCGAAGAAAGTCGTATCATGAAATTTTATTACCCCAAGATAGGTATAACAAAGAAATTCAGTTCATAACCGAAGAAATGCTCGGCAATAACATGTGTCAATCAGTTATCACTAATGTCAGGACCAAAGAGAGAAATCTTTCAAGATACATTTACATCAAGAATGTGAGAACATTAATCATGCATCCCCCTTTGAGGATGTCATCCATCAGATTGTGAAAATGTCTGAAATAGATTAATAGTCATCTAAAACAGGAAATTTATATGGTTGTTGGATAATGAAACCAGTCATTGTTTGGACTAGAATTTATAAAATCAAAAGAGAAACTAAACCAATATCAGCCATAGTCATTCAGTAAGCACCCCATCCCACAATTATGGGGTTTTTTAAATGAACCATTGAATTCATCAGACATAGTTTGAATATTTGAATAAGAAGAACAGGAAGAGCCCCATCCTGCAGATCTGGGGAATTTTCACATCTACAATCCCCTCCTCAGTGGAATTTATTTTTTTCCCTATCAGGGAAAAAAAATACAAAGTGAACTCACAACAGAACTATCCAAGGATTATCTTTAGTTAACTTCCCATCAAATAGTTCCCGAGAAACCAACATATAGGATAACAAAGTCTCAATGAGGGCAAAGACAGAGATGATTGGACAAAGATACAGATATAATGTCATCAATGAAATTTGTGTCGGTACATATCATTAATACATATATCGATAATCCTCTATAAAATGAGTCTATATTAAGGGAGTTGGAATATAATGTTCTTATTCATAATATGATATACACTGAAGAAAATTAAGGATGTGTGCATACCTGAAATTAGAGGCTTACCAAGATTCTAGGTATTCCCTCAAGTAACCAACTCCCACCTCTTCAAAAGGCATCTAATAAGGGGAAAGGTAAAGTTTATATCATGTCTCACTTTTACACTAGAATAGTTCAATATATATTTCTTGAAGATATACTTTCCCTGTAAGATAGGAAGATGACAGAGTTGAAAATACTCAATGCAGAGTTACTCTAAAGTGACATTCCTGTCAGACATACTCCACTAGTAGATCCACAGCTTTCACATCCAGTAGAAGATCCTCATCAAATAGGATTTGTTTCAATTATAGATGAGGATAATGAATTCCCCCCATTGGGTACATATCTAGAATGGGATAAAACATATCCTTACATACATTTCCCGATGGTCTATCCAAGAAAAATACAAGGAGTGCCACCACCATTAGTTTTACTAGTCATCACACCAGTTCATGATCCAGTTACTATACCTATACAGGTCCAAACATACCCCGAATGGGTAGATTCGATCCCTCCCCCACCAAAATTTATGAATACCATATTTCTAAAATTTAATGGCTTGGTAGATCTAGAGTAGAACTTTAGACATTTTGTTTCTCATTGTGTTCTCATGATGGGGACCCCTCAACAACAAGAAGAAAAAAATATCATATTTTTTGTTCAATCATTATAGGGGATGACCATAGTATAGTATACAAGCTTGATGTCTTGATCAATTACAGAATGGAATGACCTCTATCAAATATTTCTTTTCCAATTTAGCTCAACACTGTAAAAGATAGTAGTTTTTTGATCTTACAAAAGTACGAAAATGGAGAATGAAAGAGATTCATATTTCATTGATCGATGTAAATGACTAACATATTCCTTAAACTTACCACTCCCTCAAGAAGCGTTTCTGCCAATCTATGTGGAAAATCACCCTGATGAGTTACGTACATCACTAATACCTGTGAAATACATAGGATGGTTTTAGGAACCTACTTCAAGTTCCTAAAAATGGAGAATTTTAATACAGGAAACCAATGAAATGTCTTCTGTAATCCCATCAGAATATGGAAGGAGTACAGGGAAAGAATAGGTTGATACAGTTACACAAAAACATGAACATGTAACTTATTCTACAGAAAAAACTTCATCAAACTGTAAGGCTCCACCTCATGAGTGTCAGCAAAACTGACTGTAATGTCAAGACAATCAAAAATATCAAAGGCAGAGACAGTTTCAAGAATTAAATATCGAAGTATATTATTTTAGGAATTAATAGGTTCCTAATTACATCATTTTATATTTGGAAACAATTTAGTTTAGTTTCCAAGGACAAAGAAACAGAATAAAGAAGTAGATGAAGATCTCATAAATTATTTCCCATTTCTTCAAGTGTTGGGGAATCCCATTTATGAGTGTTTTGTTTTAAAATATATGCTACAAAGAATGGTAGACTATAAACATGTGAATCAAAAAAATTCATCATCCCAAGTAGAATATGTTAGTCTTATCGATCTATAGGAAGAAGGTGGATGGAAGGAAGTCAAAATCAACCAATTATGCCTCCCTCCACTTCTGCAACAACAAATAAATATTCATCAAAATATCATTGTTATAAAGTCCAATCCTCAATGAAACTACATAGTCCAAAGGATAAAGAGGATTCAGGGGAATATGAGCTTGTGTCAAGGACAAAGTTGTCCATGACTTTGGAATATTTCATGTCGAATGTCTCAAAATCACAGGAATCACCTCACCCAATGGCACAATAAGAACCAACCTATCAAGAAGAATATTCATCAGATGAGGAATTGATCTTCAGGTCCTTTAATGTTATCCACTTCATGGACCCTTATGAAATTTATGATTCTCGTTATGAACCAAAATTCCCTCCACATGATTGGGGAACTATAGGAAGAAGTCAAAGTCAAGGATACTGGGTAATATGTAGATATGTTAAAAGCCATTATTTTAACTACACTCTATCTTGAACTGTTTATAGGGAAGAAACTCATGGGAGATCCCTTCAGCAGGCTCAGCAAGAACAAGGGAACTCTCCCACACATGACAGTATCAACCCCAACGTGATTATTTTGGAATATTGATTATAGTAAATAACACCACTCTATCAGCATGTAGATAGACCTAATCAAAAAAATTGACCAAGAGAAGATGTATTTTAATCTTTTCCCTGAAATCTAGTACATATACATCAAGAGAATCAACTTCCAAGGAACCTACAAAACTGTATCCCCTTTCTAGAAAACGAAGGCATTTGGACAAAAAGTTTGATGTGAAACAACTATACCAATTACCATCCATTTTATAAATCCTTGATGTTTTGATTCTATCAAAATATATTCAAGAATCACTTATTAAGGCTTTGTAAAGTGCTCAAGAGTTTAAAACCAAGGTTTCTACTGTGGAGGTTTACCTTAAGAAGAGTGATCCTCTAGGATTTCATGTAGTTATATCCTCTTGGATCAAGATGAAGACGATGTTGTACATAGACACATAATGGCATTTTATTTATCTAGAAAAGTTAATACTACAGAAATCCGATGAGCCTTCATTGATAATGGATCAGTTCTCAACATAATTCCCATCTATACACTTCATCGATTATGTCTCACTGAATATTACTTATCTCCCTCCACTCTGATGTTGCAAGGTTATGAAATGAATGAACAAGAACCTCTAGGCGAGATTACACATAGAACACACTTTGGGGATCTTGTATCTAATTCTGATTTCATGGTTTTTTAACATGACACATCTTTCATCATTCTGCTTGGATGGCCTTGGCTACATCAACATGTGTCCATTCCTTCATTATACCACCAAAATCTCATGTATTCCATAAATGGTAAAATTGGGATATTTCATGATGACAAATCTCCATTCAAAATCTGTGAATCTCAATATATTGAATCATAATTCTATCTCACAAAGGGGAAAACATCTCCTGAAAAATATATAACAGGAATCAATGCTCTGAATCATCTAGAAAAGATCCTAGCAGACCCATTCAAACATCTTTGTTTAGATTACTTGTTTCCTATCAATAAAATTAAAAGGATAAGACCAAATCTAAACAATCTTATAGTGACTTCCACAATGTCAACTATGGAAATCAAGCCTGATAACATGGGAGAAATTATTGATCTTCCAAGCATTGCTAAAAGCTTAAATGCAGATGTATTTATTTCATCCAGTGAAATTTATAAATTCATTGAATCATCAGTCAGGATAGAAGAAGTTATTGCATAAGTATAGGAAGATAAAGATTTTGATTCCCAACCCATCATTTTGACTTCAATGCTCCAGGAAGACCCTTCATCATTAGTAGGGTCAGAAATGGTTGCCTCTTCTTCAAAATGTCTAAATACTGATTCCTCCTCTACCTCTAAAAGTCATGCTTCATCACCTACCCTTAAAGATGAAATAGAAGAAGTAACACTTGAGGAAAAGAAAGAAGGAGGAGAATAAGATGATCCCAAGGAATACCCTCTATAATTTTGGGAAGGTTTCTCCATCACTGTGGATGAACTCAAAGAAATAAATATTGGAATAGAAGAAGATCCATGCCCCACTCTAATTAGTGTGGCCATGACCTATGAAGAGAAATTGGTGAACACATCATTTATAAAGATACACTATGATGTGTATGCTTGTAAACATACAATAATTATAGGAATTGATGTGACGCCCCAACCCCAGTTACTGAGAGTTGGTGCATTATTACATAACATTGGCATGTTCATAAATGATCATGTCTCGAAAGACTGATTAGGTTAGTAGCCTTGGAAACACTAGATACATTCATAAATGTTACATTATATCATAATGTGAAAAACTACTATAACATAGTCTCCATAGTCCACACTCATATCCCCTTCAGACTATCCCTGCAGGTCAGTCATACAATATTTCTTCACATCCTGGGAAAATAAAACATAGAAAGGGGTGAGCTCAGATGCTCAGTAAGGATAACAATATAGCAGAAACTTTCATAAATAAGCATAAACATTTAAGGAAATGTATAACTAAAACAAAATCCTTTTAAACTTCAACTTCAACATAATATGGTAGAAATAAGATGAAATAATTCCATTTACTTAATCACATGGATATTCTACTAGTCGAATAATCACATACAATATCAACAACCACTTTCATAATGATGGAATGAATAATGCTAGACTATCATAACCACAAAGTAAAGGCCTTGTTCCAAAAGTACAAATAAGATTTTGTCAAGGCCTTTTCCCAAGACACTAGTTTGTCTCATGAGACCTACCGATTCATCGAGGAGCTATAGCAGGCTCCACCCGTCACTTACTAAGTCCAATGCATTCCTCATATGAACAGATTTAAACATAACATAAACATTCGTATTAAAACTATCATACGAAATGTCAATAATTTATCCATAAACCATGAATGGTATAAAAATAACACATCCACAGTCCAACATATCACAAATCCTTCAATACAATATGGATGTTTTGTATCATAATAAATCAACTTCAAATAAGCTTAAAATCAATCAAAGGATGTTGACATAGATGAAATGAAAACTATTTGAGAGAAATATCTCTTTTTTTAATTAATGTAAAAGTCACATAATTATAAAATAAAAAATTTAATTTGAAAATATTCATATAATCTTGTAAGGTAAGCTTCGAAGATTTTATAATGGCAAAAAATAGTCGCACCTACCATATATGTTAAAAAACATTCTTACCTTAATTTTGTCGAAAAGGTTAAAAAGGACCTTGTTTGGAAAATGACAGAAAAATTTCATTATAACCTTTTTATAAAAAGTAAAACAAGGGTATAAATGAATTTTACCCATATTTTGTAAAATAGTAAGAATGATTTGACATAAATTTTTATGAAACATGGATGTGGATGATAAAGAGGCCCCAGTAGATAAATATGTATAAACAACCTCAGATAATGAAGAGATTGTGAAATAAACTCTTACCTTGTACTTTTCCTTGGTTGAAGGTAGTTTAACCTCTTGTATAATGGTGAAATAATTGTTATTAAATTTTACAAGAATCATATACATTAATATGATATCGTATATGATCTTTTAACATTGCTTTGTTAATAATATCTTAGTATTATCGTCGTTTCGGGTGTTAACTTACTCATTTTATTTTATATATTTTGTTACATAATCCATGATTGTTATGGATCGGTTGTAATTTATTCATATCCAGAATGATATCAAGTCCTTAAACATTATTTTTAATCATCAAATGAGAATTAGACATGAATGGATCCGATGGGGGACAAATCTCATCGCGTTCGTGGAGACTGTAGTCCATACGTACACACGAGCGACAATATCATTCTTTTGATATTAAAATAATATATAATATGATTTTATATCATATATAAATAATAATTATATTATTATATTTTTTATTTACTTTAATTACACATCATTATCATACCCATCCAAATAATAATGTTTTGAATAACAATTACACCACGACGTGGAGACGGTAAGCCTTACGTACACATATATGTGGACATGTCATTCAAGGGATTGATAGAATACTGAATATGGTTTTAACATAATTATAATAACATCATAGTATATAGAAGATACTGGAGTTATTATTTTAGAATGGAAATATCAAAGAAAGAAGAAGTGGAAGAAGAAAGGAACTTGAAAACATTACCTCTTCTTCAGGTTCTTCCGTTATATTTGATCAAAAGGGCTCCTAATGTAGGATTTATGATCAAAATAAGGCCTCTAGGTTGAAGTGAGGAAAGTTGAGAGGATATTTGGGCAGGTTTTGGATGATCCAAAAGGCTTTTAATGTATGAATTTGAGAGAAGGGGGAGTGCCCTTTTATAAGAGGGGTGAGGGGTACCCTAGGAAAAACTTGAACTATCATTTTATAATAAATTTATATTCGGTTAATAATGGCTCCATAGTGACTTATTTCGAGGATAAGGTAAGTATGGGTCAAAATAATTTCATCCAATAGGTTTTATACAGGTTTGGGTCACTATATTAACCTCATAATTTATATTTAACTCTTAGTTAAGTAGTTTGACATTTACCATGTCTCTTTGTATTTTTACATTATATGGTTAATAAACTTACTATATACATCAAAGAGAACCCCGAGGGGTTAATTATTAATATATATAACCTTATCTAAGTCATTTGGCGGAACCTTATATTTTTAGAAATAGAATATCAATTAATAATATAATATTGGTTTTAAATACGCCTTTATGTCAATTTTGACACAATTTGGTATTTTGTTTTTTATAAATTAATATAAGCATTATTACTTAGAAATAAATTCAACTACCCAACCCTAGTATGATATATTAACCTAAAAAATTAGTGGAATTTATAAAAAGTCTTAAATTACGTTTATTTTGATATTTTTAGTATCAATTATTTTAATATTTCATTAATTAGGTAATTACAGCATCACCATTGTGTCATAAATAAATTAAATTATTTAATGTATAAAAATTATAAATAAACAATAATAATATAGGAAATCATTTGGTCTTTCTAATGAATATTTATAGTCGAATTTATCTTATGTATAACCTTATATTAAAAATGGTTTAGTTATTAAACTTTAATTTTAACTCTTTTAACTCTTCTTTAAATATAATAATAATAAATGTATTAATCTAATCCAAGTGGACCTAAAGGGTCATATTTTATTCCAAAGGTTTTTTTGGTCGAATTACACTTAGCGAATAGAATTAGGACATGTTTTAGGGTAATAATAATATCATTTTTACCCTTAACTACCCTATTTACTTTTAACCATGGTAAATAGAAGTAAAACATTATTATTCACCAAAAATTATTTTTATCTTATTTAACCAAATTTTTATCACTGATATCAACCATTTTTCTCAAATTTTTGAAATTCCACTCACAGAAGCGGAAAAATTATGTTTTATGTGAATTTAAATATTCTCCTAGGAGGTGGGTAAAAGACGGTGAAAAGTTCAATAAAATTTTTATATATCTAAAATTATTCTAAAATAAGTCCCATGAATTAAATTGAACTTATATAGGTGTTATGTATATATTTTGACCTTAATTAAATTTTAATAAAATAAATAATTATTTAAATAAAAATTCGGTTTTAAACTGTAACTAAGTGTTTTTTCACTATTCATCAAAAATTTAATGTTTTCAGAAAAAAAAAATTAATCCTAAGCTAATTTCGATATTATGAATCCAAAAATGAAGTCCATTTTGAAAGATAAAATTTATAGAATTTTAAAAAGTGGGTATTGCTATTCATAACAGCTAGTTTGATTGGTTGTGGTGTGTGTAAGAACTCGAAGTTGCGTACAACACACACTACTATATTATTCAAAGAGAAGCGTACCGTGGAAGCTTGCAGTGTTACATTCTCCCCTCCTTCAAATAATTTCGTCCTCGAAATTTCTAGAATATTACTGCATAAAAAGACTTTGGTGGTTCTTCATCATAAGTTCCTCGAGTTCCCACGTGGCCTCTTCCACCTTATGATTTCTCTATAGAACTTTTACTAGACGAGTCGTTTGGTTTCTCAGCAATTGTTCTCTGGTATCAAGAATCCTGATGTGCTCTTTTCAATAACACAGATCGGGTTCTAGTTCTACATCCTCATAGTTGAGTACATGCGTTGGGTCAGGCATGTATTTTCTCAACAGTGATATGTGGAATACATCATGATCTTTGGAGAGATTTGGCGGCATTTCCAAACGATAAGCTACAGTCCCAATTCATTCTAGAATTTCGAAAGGTCCTATGTACCTTGGACTCAATTTACCCTTCTTAACAAAATGTATAACACCCTTCCATGGATATACCTTCAAGAAAACATGATCTCTTACCTGAAATTCCAAATCCTTCCTTTGGTTATAGGCATAGCTCTTCTGCCTACTTTGAGCTTCTTTTGATGTGGTTTTGGATTACCTTCACCTTTTCTATCATTTCCTCCACCAGTTCTGGGCCTACATGTTTTCTTTCAGCAACATCATACCAACAGGTTGGTGTGAGACATCTCTTTCCACATAACACTTCTTACGGTGCCATCTGAATACTTGAATAGAAGCTATTGTTATAGGAAAATTCTACCAGAGGTAAATATTGATCCCACATACCTTGAAAGTCATGTGAGCTAGATCTCAACATGTATTCTAAGGTTTGAATAGTTCGTTCTGATTGTCCATCTATTTGAGGGTGGTAGGCAGTGCTCAAATGAAGTTCAGTATCCAAGGCCTTCTGAAGACTCTTCCAAAATATTGAAGTAAAATGGGGATCATGATCAGAAACAATCGATAGGGGTACTCAATGATGTCACACAACATCATTAATATATAGTCTTTCTAGATGTTCAAGTGGTAGATCTTCTCTTATAGCAAGAAAATGTGTTGACTTGGTAAGACGATAAACAATGACCCATATTGCATCACTCCTTCTAGGAGTCTTTGGTAGTCCCATGACAAAGTCCATCGTGATATTATCCCATTTCCACTCAGGTATGGGAAGAGGTTTCATGACTCCTCTAGGTTGTTGCCTTCCAAATTTCACTTGTTTACAAACCATACATCTTAACACAAAATCAGCAATCTCCCTCTTCATGTTGTCCCACCAAAAATATTCATTCAAATATCTATACACCTTGGTGCTCCCAAGGTGTATAAGAAAATTGGAACTATGAGCATCGTCCAACAATTTCCTTTTTAGATTAGGTATATAGGGAACACAAAGTCTTTTCCCAAATTTCAAAGTTCCATCTTCATACACAAAGTCACTCAATATCCCATCATTCACATCTTTAATCTTATTTTGAAACTCTTCATCATCGGTATGAGAACTCTTAATCCTTTATAGTAATGATAGTTTGGAAACCATTTAAAAAAGCATTGTTGTTTTACCTTCCATGGTTATTCCCATGTCCATCTTCACTAGATACATGAAAATAGTATCTCTTTCAATTATTATCTTGTTCAAAACTCTATGATCATTTCTGCTCAAAGCATTTCCCACTCTATTTTCCTTCTTTGGGTGGTAGTGTATCGTGAAATAACAATCCTTGAGTAATTCAAGCCATCTCCTTTACCTCATGTTGAGTTCATTTTGTGAGAAAATATACTTCAAACTCTTGTGATCATTATATATCTCACATTTTTTCACCATAGAGATAATTTCTAAATATCTTGAAAGAAACTATTATAGCATCTAACTCAAGATCATGAGTAGGATAGTTTTGCTCATGAATTTTCAGTTGCCGTTATGCATAGGCAATAACCCTATCATTCTTCATATAGATACAACCAAGTCCTTTCATTGATGCATCACTATAAATAATGAACCCATCATTCCCCGATGGTATATTAAATATAGGATCATTGACTTAACTTCTCTTCAATTCTTCAAAACATTCTTCACACTCTTTTTTCAAAACAAATTTAACCCCTTTTCATGTGACCTTCATTAATGGGTTATCCAATAAAAAAATCGGGATGAAATGTTGATAATAACCTGCTAAACCAATAAATTTGCGTACCTCGGTTATACTCATTGGTGATGGCCATTCCTGGATTGCTCTTTTCTTAGAATAATCAACAGAGATTCCATCCTTAAAGACAATATGGCCACAAAAAGAAATCTCTTGAAGCTAAATTTCACACTTGCTAAACTTCCCATATAATTCATGTCTTCTCAGAGTCTTCTGGATAATGCACAAGTGATTTTCATGATCTTTGTATCTTTTGGAGTATACCCAGATATCATCAATAAATACCACTACAAAATCATTGAGATATTCTTTGAAAAATATGTTCATTAGATACATAAAGACATAGGGTGCATTAGTTAATCCAAAAGGCATTACTATAAACTCGTAAAGCCCATACCTGGTTCAAAATGTTGTCTTTGGAATGTCTTCCTTCTTCACACACAACTGATGGTATCCATATCGAAGGTCAATCTTCGAAAAGTATTTATCTATATTAAGTTGGTCAAATAAATCATCAATGCGAGGTAGGGGATACTTGTTCTTTATTTTTATAGGATTGATTTCCCTGTAGTCGATACATAACCTCATAGATCCATCTTTCTTCTTAACAAAAAGGACAGGGGCTCTCCATGGAAAAACACAAGGGCGAATAAATATCTTATTACTCAATTACTCTAGTTGTTTGTATAGTTCAACAAATTCCAAAGTGTCCATTCTATAAGGGGTCTTCGATATATTCCTTGAACCAGGAATTAAATCACTAGAAAACTCAACTTCTCGTTCAGGAGGATGTCTAGGTAAATCTTGCAGAAACACATCTAAATATTCTTTCACAATAGGTACATCATCTATTTGAACATTCCTATCCTCACCCACAGTTATTTCCTTCTCTTCCTCCCCGATAATTGAGTTTAGTTGAGCTACTCGGGGTGGATCTAGATAAGAATTAGTGGGTGAAAATTTTCCTCTAAAGATAAGGTGTTCCTTATCACCATCATCAAAAATAGTAACCTTATTCTTTTTAAAATGAATCTTATCATCATGGTAAGAAATCCAATCCATACTGAGGATTATGTCAAAATCAATCATAGCTATGATGATGAGATCAGCCGATAAAGAACATTTATATGCTCTAATGGGGATTGATTCAAAAAACATTATTACAATGATAATTCCCTTAGGAGTTTTGACTGAAAACTCTCTTGTTAAATCAAATTGGAAATATCTAATTTTCTTAGCATACTTGGAAGATATGAAACAATGAGATGATCCAGAATCAAATAAACCATTTTCTCAACTTGAGGAAACCATTAAATTAACTACCACCACGTCTTTCAGAGATTCTACATCAGCCGTAGTGATTGCATAAGCTTGGACTTGATCCCTTGGCCTTTCCTGAGGTATGTTCCCCTGATGTTTAGGACATTAATTTTCATAATGTCCCATCTCCCTACAATTGTAGCATTGAACATCGGTAGCTTCTTTCTTCCCCTTTCAATCACGAGCTTGGTGGCCTTTTTCACCACACTTGTAACAGACTCACATTCCCTTCAAGAAAGTACCAGGATATTTCTTTACACATTTACTACAGGATTGATATTCAACTTTTTCATTCTTCCCCTTATTTCCATTCCCAGAGTGATTGGAAGATCTCTTCTTATCTTGCTTTGATTTAAGGTCACAAGACTTAGAGAATTCCTTTTCTGTCTTGATAGCACATGAGACAATATCTTCATACAACGAGAAGGATTGTGAGAATAATGATCAATGGAGAAATGGTTTAAACCCATAAAAATGATCAATATTACTCCTTGGATTACATATATAATCTACTGCATGCCTCGCTAACCTTATAAAGTTAGCCTCATACTTTGCGACATTCTCATCGTCCCTTTGCCTCAGACTCAGAAATTGTCTTTCAATATCCGCTCAATGGTCATGAGGAAAGTATTTTTCTAAGAAAATATCTGTAAACTCCCTCAATTCCATACTTGATACTTCTTCATATTCCTTTGTATTTTGAATCAATGACCACCATTGATCAGCATCTTCAATAAGGCGGTAAACTGCCATGAAAAATTTATCCCTTTCACTACTTCCCAAAGCCTGAAATATTTTCTCTAATGAATTTATACATTTCTCAGCTACTAGTGGATTTGTACCCCCATTAAAGGTTGTTGGTTGTTTCCTCATGAAGCAATATAACATAGATCCTCCGCTTTGTGGATCTAGGTTCTCCATACGGGTAAGGTTATTATTCATAACTTGAGTGAGTTTTCCCAGTATGGTGATTAACTGATCAGCACCAGTTGCATCGCCAGCTCCACTATAATTATCTTGAGTAGGAGGGAAATCCCTACATGGAGTGCGTGCATTGATACAGTTTCCATTTCTTCTACTAGGAACCATTTCAAAACAATGTCATACACTAGATTAGTTTATGAATCACAATACATAAATCCAAACTTATAAAACACATAACATGAATTGAACAGTTTATGGGTATAATCCATAATAATATTAATGTTTTCTTTGAGTAATTATATACTCATAAACCCTTCATAATGGTTTGTAAAGAAATTGAGAATTATCCTAAGCATATCCTCTGGGAGTGTCATAACCATAAGTACAGCAAGGCCTGTTGTCGTGCACCAGTTCCCATTCGAGTCTATCTCAAAGCAGTTTTTTTAGGTTTTACCCCTTGGTTCATCTATTCCAGAGCTGCCTCTACCTCCTCATATCCAGACAGGGATGTATTTCTCGGAAAACTCATGAAATCTATACAATACCAAAATTCTAGAAGTTTCTTCAATACTAATCCTCAAAGTCTATCTTAGGGCTATGTGCTCTAATCAGAGTTTATCTAAATCTATCATCCCAGGTTTGTACTAAACTTCCTCTGATACCAACTGTAACGCCCCAACCACAGTTACCCAGAGTCAGTGCATTATTACATAACATTTGCATGATCACAAAAGATCAAGTCTCGAAAGAACGATTAGTTTAGTAGCCTTGGAAATACTAGATACATTCATAAATCTTATATTACTTCATAAAGTGAAAAACTACAATAACATATTCTCCATAGTCCACACTCATATCCCCTTTAGACTATCCCTGCAGGTCAGTCATAAAATATTTCTTCACATCCTGGGAAAAATAAATCATAGAAAGGGGTGAGCCCAGATTCTCAGTAAGGATAACAATAGAGAATAAACATTCATAAATAAGCATAAACATTAAAGGAAATGTATAACTAAAACCAAAGCCTTTTAAACATTAACTTCTCCATAATATGGCATAAATAAAATGAAATAATTCCATTTATGTATTCACATAGATATTCTACTTGTCAAATAATCACATGCAATATCAATAACCACTTTCATAATGATGGAATGCATAAGGACAGACTATCATAACCACATAGTCAAGGCCTTGTGTCAAGACTAAAAATAAGATTTTGTCAAGGCCTTGTGCCAAGACACTAGTTTGTCTCATGAGGCCAAATGATGCATCGAGGAGCTATAGCGGGCTCCACCCGTCACTTACTATGTCCAATGCATTCCTCATATGAAACGTTTTAAACATAACATAAACATTCGTATTTAAACAAGAATACATAATGTAAATACTTTGTCCATAAACCATTAATGGTATAAAAATAACACATCCACAGTCAAACATATCACAAAACCTTCAATACAATATGGATGTTTTGTATCATAATAAATCAACTTCAAATAATCTTAAAATCCATCAAAAGATGTTGACATATATGAAATCAAAACTATTTGAGAGAAATATCTCTTTCTTAAATTCATTTAAAAGTCAAATAATTATAAAATAAAACATTTAATTTGAAAATATTCTTATAATCTTGTAAGTGAAGCTTCAACAATTCTATAATGGCGGAAAATATCTGCACCCGCTATATAAGTTAAAAAAACATTCTTACCTTAATTTTGTCGAAAATGTTAAAAAGGGCCTTGTTTGGAAAACAACAGAAAGATTCCTTTATAAAATTCTTGTAAAAAGTAAAACAAGGGTATAAGTGAATTTTACCCATAGTCTGTAAAATAGTAATAATTATTTGAAATACATTTTTAAGAAACATTGATGTGGATGATAAAGAGGTCCCAGTAGATAATTACGTATAAACAACCTCGGATAATGAAGAGATTGTGAAATAAACCCTTACCTTGTACTTTTCCTTGGTTGAGGGTACTTTAACCTCCTATATAATGGTGAAATAATTGTTATTAAATTATAAAAGAAATATATACATTAATATGATATCATATTTGATCATTTAACAATGCTTTGTTAATAATATCTTAGTATTATCGTCGTTTTAGGTGTTAACTTACTCATTTTCTTTTATATGTTTTGTTACATAAGTCGTGTT
This sequence comes from Viscum album, assembly GCA_963277665.1. Lineage (NCBI taxonomy): Eukaryota > Viridiplantae > Streptophyta > Magnoliopsida > Santalales > Viscaceae > Viscum > Viscum album. The sequence continues at coordinate 448,717,830 of OY728155.1, read as the reverse complement.
TTTTATGGATAGGTTGTACCTTATTCATATCCATAATGATATCATGTCCTTAAACATTAATCTTAATCATCAAATGAGAATTAGACTTGAATGGATACGATGGGGGGTGAATCTCATCGCGTTAGTGGAGACGGTAATCCGTACGTATGCACGAGCGAAAATGTCATTATTTTGATATTAAAATAACATATAATTGGATATTATATCATATATAAATAATAATTATAATTTTATATTTATTATTTACATCAATTACAAATAATTATTATACCCGTCCAAATAATAATGTTTTGAATAACAATTACACCACGACGTGGAGACTGTAAGTCGTCCGTACGCACGTATAGTGACATGTCATTCAAAGAATGGATAGAATACTTAATATGGTTGTAACATATTTAAAATAACATCATAGTATATAGAAGATACTGGAGTTATTATTTTATAATGGAAATATCAAAGAAAAAAGAAGTGGAAGAAGAAAGGAACATGAAAACATTACCTCTTCTTCGGGTTCTTACTTTTGATTTGATCAAAAGGGATCCTTATGATGGCTTTCTAAACAAACTAAGGCCTCTAGGTTGAAGTGATGGAATTTGAGATTATATTTTGGCAGGGTTTGGGTGAGACAAAAGGCTTTGAAGGTATTAAATCGAGATAATGGGGGTTCCCTTTTATAAGAGGGGTGAGGGGCACCATAAGAAAAAACTTAATATATTATTTTCTAATAAATTCATATTCAGTTTATAATGGCTCTAAAGTGACTTCTTTCTAGGATAAGGTGGGGAGGGGTCTAAACCCTTTCATAAAATAGATTTGAGATAGGTTTGGGTCACTATATTAACCTTATCATTTATATTTAACTCTTAGTTAAGTAGTTTGACATTAACCATGTCTCTTTGTATATTTATTTTATATGGTTAATAAACTTACTATATACATTTAAGAGAACCCTAAGTGTCTCATTATTAATATATATAACCTTATCTAAGTAATTTGGTCGAACGTTAGATTTTTAGGAATAAAATATTAACTAATAATATAATATTTGTTTTAAGTACTCCTTTATATCTATTTTGATACTATTTGGTATTTTGGTTTTTCTAAATTCATAACTGCATTATTACATCGAACATGATTCATCTATCCAACCATGATATGTTATATTAACCTATAAAATTTATGTAATTTATAAAAATTCTTAAATTAAATTTATTTTGATATTTATAATATCAATTATTTTAATATTTCATTAATTAGGTAATTACTGAATCACCATTGTGTCAGAGATAAATTAAATTATTCGACATCTAAAAATTATAAATAAAATATCATCATGTAGTAAATCTTTTTATCTTTATAATTAATATTTATAGTCTAATTTATCTTATGTATAACCTAATATTAAAAATGGTTTACTTACTAAACCTTAATTTTAACTCTTTTAACTCTTCTTTAAATAAAATAATAATAAATGTCTTAATCTAATCCAAGTGGACCTAAATGGTCATATTTTATTAATAAGGTTGTTTTAGGTCGAATTAAACTTATCCAATAGAATTAGGACTTGTGTTAGGGTAATAATAATATCATTTTTACCCTTAATTACACTATTTACTTTTAACCGTGGTAAATAAAAGTAAAAAGTTAAAATTCACCAAAAATTATTTTTATCTTATTGAACCACATTTTTCTTACTGATATCAACCGTGTCTCTCGGGTTTTTGAAATTCCACTCACAAAAGTGGTAAAATAATGTTTTATGTGAATTTTCATATTCTCCTAGGAGGTGGCTAAGAAACGGTGAAAAGTTCAATAAATTTTTTATATATCTAAAATTATTCTAAAATAAATCCAATGAATTACATTGAACATATATAGGTATTATGTATCTACTTTGACCTTATTTAAATGTAAATAAAATAAATAATTATTTAAATAAAAATTTGGTTTTACACTATAACCCAGTGTTTTTTTCACTATTCATCAATAATTTAATGTTTTCAGAAAAATACCAAATATTCACCAGAAGCTAATTTTGATATTCTGAATCCAAAAATGAAGTCCATTTTGAAAGATAAAATTTATAATATTTCAAGAAGTGGGTATTACAATTCATAATGGCTAGTTCGATTGGTTGTGGTGTGTGTTAGAACTCGAAGTTGCATACAACACACGCTACTGTATTATTCAAAGAGAAGCGTATAGTGGAAGCTTGGGGTGTTACACTTGATCCCAAAGTTTCCACTCATCATTTGTGTTTTCTAGAGGATCATCAAGGATTTAAGCAGGCAGTAAGAAGAACGCACCATACTCACACCTCTAAAATTGATGTCGATGTCGACAAGATTATAAAATATAACTTTATCAGAGAGGTGAAATATCATAAATGGTTGGATAGTATATTCTTGGTAAAAAGGAATAATATGAAAATTATAGTTTTCGTTGATTTTAGAGATCTTAACTGACATTTTCCCAAAGATGACTTCCCTATTCCAATCATAAAACTTTTGATTAATTCAATGGATGGTTATGAATCTCTCTACTTCATGGATGGATGTTATGGGTACAATAAAATACGAATGGCCCTAGAATAAGATAAGTCTATAGACATTAGAGTCCCTCAAGGCATATTTTTATACCTATTAATTCCCTTTGTCTTAAAAAATTTTAGTGCAACATATCTATGTGCCATGCACCATATCTTTAAACCCTTCTTGCAAATTTTTTTTGAATGTTATATAAATGATATAGTGGTTAAATACAGACAACATTATAATCACCTAACTAATCTGGAGACCATATTATGTACACTTTAGTAACATAATATGAAGATAAATCCCTTAAAATGTGATTTTAGGGTTACCATATGAGAATTCCATGTATTCGTTATACATCATCGCGACATCGAATTTGATCCTGAGAAGACAAAAGAAATCATTGGCATGTCACCTCATTGAAATTTTAATTAATTAAGAGGACATTAAGGACACACGGCTTATATTCTGCACTATATATTTATTTTGGCATGCATGTGTTTACCCTTCACTAGATTAATGAAGAAGGCAGTCACTTATCAATGGACTCAAGACTGTCACAATGAATTTTATACCCTTACTAAATATCTCATGATCCCACTAGTATTAATTCCTAATTTTTAAGGAATTGTGATCATTATCTTTGTAACAAATTTATATTGATCAATGGGTGGCTTCTGTTTACAATATAATGATACTGGGAATGAAAATAGCATTTACTATCTCATTCAAACCATGATCGACATAGAGATTTGAAATTTAGATATTGAGAAAAGGTGTCTAGAAATAATCTTTTCGGTTCAATAATTGAGACACTATTTACAGCATCACAAGTTCCACTTTGTATCTCATAATAAAATTTTAAAATTTACCCTCAGTCATCCTGTTCTTACTGGACATTTGGAACGATGGGCAGTTATTTTGAAATAGTTCGATATTTAGTTTGTGCCACATAAAGAAATAAAAGTTCAATCCTTGGTAGACTTCCTTGCTAAACACCCATCTAAAAAAGATACATCTTTGAATATTGAACTTCCTAGTGAAGAAATATTCTCTATTCAAGATTGTCCCCAAACATGGTAAATGTAATTTGATGTTTCTTTTAGAAGTACAATGGGGAAGTGAATGGAAAACTCTAAACTCAACAAATTTGGGTTAAAATATATCCTTATCTCCCTAGAAAAGGAAGTGTTTCCATATTCTTTTCTGTTATCATAAGGTGGTACTAATAATGAGGAGGAATATCAAGCTCTCAATATATGCTGGGAATTTTCACTCCATGTACAAGTGAACCACATAAAAGTTAAATATGATTAAGAATTAATAATCAAACATATCAATGGGGATTAGAGTATCATAATAGAATATTTAATCCCTATATGCGATTATGTACAAGGCTTAATGGATTGATTTCTTTCTGGTCAAACATTTTATTATGTACAACGATCACAAAATGACCAAGCTGATGCATTGGATAATACAATCACAACCCCTGCAGACCCCAATCGGGAAGAGACAATAATCAGTGTTGATCATCGTCGAGTAGTAACACCTTTTGTTCAAATCAGAATAAATGAAACCAATGAATGTAGTTCCATTTCTAAGTCTTATAGTCATACAATGAGATGGATGTCATGTATCACAGAATATCTTCAAAATGTTTTACTTAAACCTGATAGAGCTGAAAAATAATAGGTCCGGTGATGAGTTTCCAATTATACTCTTTATGATAGCATAGATCACCAGAAGATTTTCTACAAATAGGGATTTCATAGATCCATTTGGTGTATTGATGGTGAAGAAACTACAACTGTCATGAAAGACGTAGTTGTAGGACCTTGTGGTTTTCACCATTCTGGGCATAGTATTTCTGATCAAATCTAAAATCTCGGACACTTTGTACCTTCAATGATGAAATATTTCATGGATTTGACCAATATTTGTCACCCCTTCCAAGTGCATGCAAACTTCATTCATAAACCCCCATAGTTTCTATAAATAGAAAAATACTTATATCCATTATCCACATGGGGAATGGATGTAGTAGGACCTCATTCTACAGCTACGGCTAACCAGTTAAAGTATATTCTTACTTCTACTGATTTCTTATCCAAATGGTAGTGGCAATATCTCTCAAATATGTTGGAAAAAAAGCCTTTTTAGCAATTTCATAGATAATATAATTACCATATTTGTTGTCCCTTATACCATATTGACAGGAAATGACACCAATTTATGTTCTGATGAGGTAACGAAGTTATATCATGAAAAGAATATCAAATCCAACCATTCGTCTAACTCCCATGTAGCGGCCAATGGACAGATATTGGCTTTCAATAAGACCCTATCAAATATACTCTAGAAAATGGTGGGAAAAGAAAATAAATCTTGTCCTTGTATAGTTTTTTATTCTTTATAGGCTTATCAGACTACTATTTGTACTACCACTCGAGCAACTCCATACTCATTGGTTTGTCAAACAGATGCGGTTTTTCCTACTTAAATTCAATTTTAGTCACTCAGAGTTTTCATCTATGATAAGTTATATATAGATGAGTAGTCTTAGAAATTATTTGATGAGATAGAATGATTAAACAAAAAGATATTGAATATTTTGAATCATTTGGATGTCTATCAGAATAGGGTAGAACGATATGTCAACAAAAACAATTTCCTCCACTCAATTCATCAATGATAATTGGTATTAGTCCTGAGGACTCTGATGATACCAGGAAAGATTCCTCCAAAGCTTCAACCAAAGGGGGAAGGACCTTATTCTATATATAAGGTCTAATATAATGGAGCCTAATTTCTATGGATGGAGAACTTATTATAGATCTGATCAATGAAATATTCATAAAGAATGACTTTTTGTAATCACATAGAATAATGTCCTAGTTGTAGGACATTGTACTACCTAACAACTAAATGAATCCATGTTGCATGATGTTAAAATTCATAACATCTTTGTCTTTCTCACACAATGTTAAACTACATGAGATTATTTTACCTTACTACATAAAATTAAACTATATGATTAACATCTTCTTAATATGATGTTAACGAATCCCCTAAGATACCAAAAAATGAAATTCCTTGTGTTTCTTTAAAAAATGAGTAGCTTCCCTGCACAAACGTTACTCACAACAGTTATACTCATTAGTGTCACATGAGTTCCATTTCACCCTATGTTTGAATCAGATCTGCACAGAGACCTCGTTTTTTCATGAACTATGTGAGGCTTTATTCTCATTCCAATGGGATAGGTAGAGATGCTTGGACCTCCAATATTGGGCCCAACTGCAACTATAAAGAAATATATTTCTATTTTTTTCTCCTATATATGAACCAAATCTATACAGAGTACTCTAATAGGATACATGGTTTTATCTTCATGCCATATTCTGTCTTATATTTAACAATTACTTCAGAATGTGTTAAAAATACCCTATCTCTCAAATCAAACCAATTAGGGTGGGGAATGATTTTATCAAGAACTACCTTTCACTTGATTCTCATTTCAATGGGATATGTAGAGATTCCTAGATCTCCAATATTGGGCCCATCCAAATAAATAACAAAAAAACCCTCTTCCCCACATCAAAACAAGATTGATAGGGGGAAATCTCAAGAGCTATGTGTGGATTGATTATTGACTCAGTAAGATATGTAGTGAAAACTGGGTCATATTTTCTGGTCCAACCTCAATATTCCTTCTCATATTAGAATCATTTTACATCTTCACCACATGATGATAAACTATATGGACCTACAAGAATTTTGTATGGCTTGATTATGATCCTAACGAGGCACGTAGTGAAAACTACGACATAGATCCTAGGTCCATCTATGGAATAAAAGAAAATTTCTTATCTCCCACATATAATTAATAAAATCCATATAGGAGACCTTTATTTTGGGTCCTCTTCTTAAAGAACCTACTAAGGAAATAAAATATATTCCCATAATACATTTGAGTAAAATCTATGGAAGGGACTCCAAACTCATGGACAATGTTGATTCAAATATTTTTTTCCCATGAATTAAACATCGCATCGTTCACATTTCACACCCTTAATCTTGAATACTTTCAGATCTTCATAATATTTCTTTAGTTTCTAGTGGTAGAATTTATAATACTTAAGATATCTTCTTCCTGGCTATGCAGTATGTTCCCGAGTTGGCCTTGCATAAAATTCACATATATAATGGGAATGTCAGTCAAAGGATTACATCGTTTGGCTGTGAATCACATTCCCCAGTTTTCCCTTCATAATAAAACCTCATATTGTGTATGGTAAAATTGATGTAACATAATTCTTGGTAAAATAATCCTCTTTCCCCTTCAAAATTTGATGAAAATATACCTAAATAAAAAATTTGAAGTTGTCATCCACTGTATATTTGTCACATATCCCTTATCTCAACCTAAAATCCACCAAGATCATGGTTTACACATTTTCCCATTCCACGTGTTCAAAGAATAATTGAAATATACTTGGCTCATTTTATCATATATCATTCATTTTCCCCATGATATTTTGGACCTAGTCTTATAACCTAAAACTACAGAAACCATACATCCTACATTTGGGTGAGACCATTGTAGAAATCCCATTACTCTGATTCTATGAAAATAATGATTGAAATACTCTTTTGGTATTCAGGTACTTTTCTCCATAAACCAAACTCTATTCTTGGGAAAACTTGAATATCCAAAAACATTCACCAACCCATTAGCAATGAAATGTCAATTTTTAAGAGCTCCTTTTCTTGACTATGAAGTACATGCCCCTAGTGGAATTGCATAAAATTTACCTATATAATGGGCCTTTTAGTTAAAGGATTCCATTGTTTGGATATATATAATAGTCCCCAGTTGGCCCCACATAATACATCCCCCATAATGGGTTTCTAAAACAGTGGTAACTTTATTTTTGGATGAGACATTTTTTTATTCTATTAACCCTTTTCCCCCTGTGATTCATCGAATCAAGAAATTCACAAAACATATTTTATATTTTTTTACTTTTCCATACCTGAATATGGTAGCACGTTTCCGTATAAGTTACCATGAAATTGGATAATCACAAATCTTTGGTCATAGATAAAGAAACTAAATTAATGCCCCATAATGATGTTGATTCATGAATTTAAAACTTCACAACATACTATTTAAAAGAAAATCCCCTAACTTCAAAACTCCATGACTTTAAAATACATAGTATAATGTCCATGATTCATGAATCTAAACTACACAACCCTTCTAATGTCATTTCTTCATGACTTTAAAATACATAGCACAATATCAGAAATCCCCCATTATGAATATTTTTTAATCATTCTTCATATATATCAAGTTTGTGTAGGAATTATTTTTCCCATTAATATCCTATATTGGCACAGATGTCCCATTTATCCTTGGTTGTTTTTCTTGTCTATGCCATCCACCGTGGCCTTGAGACATACAAATCCTAAATCCATTTTTTATCATCAGTGAAATTATCAAATTCATAAGAGCTCCTTTACCTAAATATGAAGCACATACCCCTATTGTACTTGCATAAAATTAACATATATAACAACCCCATCAATCAAGGGATGCCATTGTTTGTCTATGTAGCATATTCCCTAGTTCTCCCTACATAATACAGCCCCCATAATGGGTTTTTTCATGCAATTTTAACTTTATTTTTGTAGGAGACCTAATCTATTTATATACTGCAAATTTTAGATTTGGTGGACATAAAAATTATGACTTTTGAATCACCTTGGAAGTATCTAAAAAATAATGGGACCCTCCGAACAATCAAAGCCTTGTTTGGGTTCTAACATGAAAATTCATGGTTAAATATATTCAACCAATAACACAAGCATTATCAGTCTGACATGAATGATTTTAAACTACTAATAAAAAGAGACATAATACTCACTAGGTTAAAAACCATCAATGTAATCCTAAGACAAAAGTCATGTCTCGGCTCATTAGACCTACATTTTGTATGGTTCAAGAAATATTGATCAATAAAAATTAAAAAGGTACAATTTTTCTGGGGTTTTATATATAAAACTAGTAAAAATAAAACTATTCTCACTAGGCCCATTGTCTTTTGTAAAAATTCGGGCACCCCCATTTAGGTTATTGCAATTATGAGTAGCTTACATAATGGTTTGATGATATAAAAAAGTTACCTTTAATATTTCAATTACAGAAAGAAATAAATAATTAAGACATATATGATTGGAGACAAAAAAATCATACATATGGTAAAATCAATGGAACATACCCCTAATGGAGCCTCTATATCCTGTATTAAAAGAAAATCTCAACATGAATCTTCATATATTAAAAGAATTCATGAGTTTAATCAGCCGCTTGCTGAAGATGAAATAGTTGAGAAACCTCATCCCCCTCGGCTAAATGAAGTACTTATTTTTTTAGTTGAAATTGCAGTTATCCATTCCATATGGGTTTCTCCCAATGTTTGATTCAGTTGCTCTATCTTGTCATGAACAACATCAATTTTCTATTGGAGATCTATAATCTCTTTCTCTTCCTCCTAAATTTGTTATCCATCTTATGTCAACTAATTTCTATGGTTTTCCTCTACTTAGCTACTTCATCTCGGAAACTCTCAACATTAATAAGTAGGTTTCCCTTTTCAAGATCTTACCGAAGCTAATGTTCTTGCTCCTATTGGTGAATGGTATCTTTCATTGCATTCTATACTAGGCGATAATTAAACCCACCAAATCTCAATACACAATACAGTTCTAGGATTTTACCAAAATGGGAGGGTGTCTTATCCAAAGGATTCTTTGCAATTATTTTCCAAATTTGTTTCCATGTTGTTTTATGTTCCATGCCATGAGAAACTTGCATCTATAAATCTGAATATGAGTCACTTCTATGGGGAAGAATGTACTCTGGAATCAACTCACTTAGAGAGGTGCCTTTCTCAGCATCTATTAGAACATTAATTGTTCCATATTCCATTATTGGTTGATCCAATGCAGGATATTCACCTACAAACTCAATCATGGTAGCTGATATCCCTAAATGTTGGCTTAGAGTGATTGTTAGATTCAAAATTATATAAAGGGATAGGAATTATTAAGATAGTCAATGATATTTACCTGGAAATAAGTATATTTCTTGGGTATATTCCTCCTTCGTATTATGTTTTCAGTAGTCTGATTATATATTTCATGGGGTGGAACATTCTAAGGAGCTTGACCAATCTCCGTAACCATAGTCTCAGGAGTATCTCCTGATGGTTTATTTTCTTTTAGTGTCTCTTCAATGTTATTATAAAAAGGATAGAGTGGGTTGCCTTTTTCTTGAAGGTACTTCGCAATGTTCTCTGTAGATAAAGCTACATAAATTGAGTTTTATTATGAAGTATCAGATAATAAATAATTATGCATGATAAGTGAAAGAATGCGAACTTACACCCTTTTTATTCCTCAAGGAAGTCCCCAAAATACAGGATGGAACCTAGAATATCAATATTTGGATTAATGGAATCCATAATTTCAGTGTACATAGATTTGTATGTTATATAATCCTCACAATTTAAGGTATCCAAAAATGGTTGGCTGATGCCCAAATTGGCTTTGCTGACATTTTGTTCCATCAATTCCTCAGCTGGTGCAATGTCATCAGGTCTTTCCACGTCAGGATCAACACTGATATCTGCTACAGATTATCTATGATCGTCATTCCTTCTGAATCTATAAGAATAACCACATTTATTATCATAGGATCCATTAGCACATGCAACTAATCTGAGATATTATAGAGAAAATAATATTAGAGACAACATGTGATACCTAGAAGAAATGAATGTGATATTACCATGACCCTTTTATCTCTCTGTATAAACAAAATCATATACAACCATATCCATTGGTACTTCACCTACTAAGGTAATAACTTCATAAAAAATTATTTTTACCCCTCCTAGAGTTTCCTTCTGATTCCTTGAAGGACTAGTTTTTAATACCTTAAGGGAAGAATGAGATGTATATCCTATGAGATGATGAACATGGTCACCAAGGTGTATCAAGAAAGTCAAAATACTAGAGGAAAGCACAAATACTTACTTTATTGATGTACACGATGTACCAATATCAATGATCTGTTAAATTTCTTTTCTTAAGAATGCAGAGAGCCTCAAATACTTCTCTTATTAGTCAAACCCTGCAGTAGGGGATATGGAATTTTTGTTGTCATCACCTCCATCATGGTTTTACATTTAGGATATTGTATTGGATACATGAGGGTTTCATCTATTGTTTCAATAGGGGTGCATGTGGGTCCATATTTTGGTGACTTGATAACCTTTCATGAGGTTCCTTCCCTAATTTCATGCTGCAAAATGTGATCTCATTAAGACTATTGATGGTGAATGACGAATCATAATTGAAACAAAATAAAATGGAAATACATTCTTAGTATTAATATAAATGTACCATTACTCTTTAGGGTGAAAAATTATCCCTTCACATATCTCTCTTTCTATTATATCAGAAACTCATTTTGAGGATGGGACTTGGTCATCAATTTCATATATATTGGTCTCCAGCTCTGCAATATACTGTCATACTGCAGCCAAATTATTATCCATATCACAATCATAAGGTAATTTAATATCACCCACATCTGGTATTCAAAGGCCATATTGGATGAATTCCCATGAATCCATGAGTTCACAAGTCAAGCTTTCTCAGCATTGAATTGATGAAGTCCGGACATAATTAATTTTCGATGTGGTTAGAAATGGAGAAATCTCAACACCCTCTGATTGGAAGGAAACATCAAGCCTCTCTTCTTAAGAAGAATAATTAACAGATGGGACGGTAATCTCTTTTGGATGATGTTGACTAGATCACCTCAGTGGTGGTGGTATAGTTTCCTTAGAATTATTATTATGGGTGGATCTTTTTTGGAGATGTTTTGATGGTTCTGAGGCTTCTGAAGCCCCTGTACTGTCTTCATCTGTTGATATTTAACAATTTTTCTAAAAAAATAGTTTTCATGGTCGCAACCCAATATATTCCTTTTATTAAAGACCCTGAGGGTGTGAAGAAGCCCATGATTTGGCATATCCAGCCTCTAATACAATTGATGCATCTGATGAAGGTAACATAATTGATAATTTAGATGTCTTTAAATCCATAAGAATCAACAATTTTTGGGCTACCAGGGGATGTTTCTCTTGCCTAATCTACGTGGGAGGAAAAGTGCTTGATTGTTGAAGACATTTCAACTACTGAGCAAACATATATGGGACATAAGACTCAAATATGATTTCACCATCAATCTTGATTGATAACACACTATCCTGGAATGCCATTATATATGCCCTATGTTCATAATTTTCTTTCATACCATCATTAACAAATGTTCTAGTTTGTGGGTTAGCAAAAGAAAAGAAGATCAATTTTCCTGCTGTGGTGTACTACGAACCAGCCGACCATAGATGTATTTGAAGAAAATATACATGAACTTAGTGTGTTATTGGCTCTCCACTATGTTTTTGACATGTAGAAATATAAATTAGACTATAAATGGGGGAATATTGATGTGAACATAGATAATATAACAACACAATGTCCATGTAGTCCATGCAAGGTGACACCACAAAGCACCCATCCATTTCTTAGGGTTTTAGTCACCTTCATATTTCTAAAGCCTGATACTTTTAGGATTTCTAATAGAATGTGGCTGGGATGCAATTTTTTGAATGAATAAATGGTATGCATGACCTTTCTGTAAAAATGGAGTTCAATATCATCCCACGAATACAAGATTCTATCCAAGAGACAGTTTTAACATATATTCAAGGATTCCAATCCCATTCTCTCCATATATCATAAATATGTAAAGGTGAAGTAAAATAAGGATAATTTGACATTCCTAATTGAATAACACCCCCCCATTAAAGTGGAGAAAAATATTGGAGAGAGGATGAGAATTATTCAAACAAAGGATATAGGATAGTTTAAATGATCTTGGAGTTGTTGCAGCCTATAGATATAGAAGATCTACATTGAGATATGGGATCTAAAAAAGACATGTGTGTCACCGAGAACTCTCATTCCACATAACTGGAGGAGGTTCCACTTCTAGATTGGGAGATAATTTTGGAAGCTATTGGGTGATCTTAATCGGTAATTTAAAGCAATAGTTGTGAAGAAATTATCAGTATAAACCATGATGTTGCATAATTATGAATTATTTTTTTGATATTAGTTTTAATTTTTAATTATATGTTTACATATTGGTAACAAACATAATGCACATATATCTCCACTATTACAGTTAACTTTTCATTTATCACAAATTTTATTTTCCCTTTCCTTAAATTATTATCATATTCATGTCAACTATGAGATTCACCATGAATAACTAAGTATTCAAGGAAAGGGTGAGTTGATAAAATAGAATGATTACCCACTATTTAATTATTTATAACATAAGATTTCATCTTATTAAATTTTATTACATTAAGAACAATTTTAATCACATCCTTAATTACTTAGTAAATATGATCATAATAATGGGAGGAAGCCCAATAAGACTGAAGAAAGTTGAAAGTAAGAGTAGGCTCAACATCACCTATATTTTAAAAGACAAAAATAAATACACCAAAACCATTTAAGAAATTCCTTGAGAGGGGATTAAGGATAACTTATGTTGTTCTAGTTGAATCTTGAAATCAAAGAAAAAAACTCATAGATGTCTTTCAACTTTTAATTCAAAAAAATTTCACAAGTCATCTTATAATTATTTCAAATGAATGAAAAACCATAATTAAATATAAAATATATTCTTTGTGCCCATTTTTCTTTATTTTTGAGTAATTCCATCACATGGTTAAAAATATTTTAGGTAATTTAGTTTTAGTTTAATATGTGTGAAAAACTATGAAGCTATTAAATCATATTATAACCCTTTTCCTCATGGTATTGACCTCATCTTATCACTATTCTATGTTCTACTAGTTAATGTAGTTGGGTGACTATAAATTTGTTTTTTTTATATCCTTATCATAATTAATGATATATTCATGTGGCATCAAATCTGGATTCCCTAGGGGAAATATTTCCACAATGATTAATTTTCATAAAATACTAATATATCCCCAAAATTGAATCATTTTCAATCTGAGAAATCTAATCAACCATTGGGGGATGTTTATAACCATTTAATATTCTCTAATAACAGAAAATACAGTGTACGGAATCAAAATGGTTGAATAATATCAAGAATTATCTCCACTAGGATGGTTGCTAGAGACAAATTAGGTAGGGAACAATATGATAACTCATAAAGGATATCAACAGAAAGTACTGGTGAGTCCATTGTGTTAGGCTATGTTTGATACCTCTATTTGAGTGTTTTCCATAACAAACATCCCACCAAAACTTACTAACTGTGTTGAGTATTTTTCAGCCTAAATAAAAGACATGGAAGAATGAAATTCACCAGTTCAACTAATGTGGAAAATCATATCTTTATTGGGTTGATAGGAATCGTTCTACACCAAAATTCGAGATCCCAAATTCTGGGATCTTCAATGGTAAAAGAGATATAAAAAAAATAATGTAATTTTTGTCTCTATGTAGCCCCGTTATTAGAAAAATTGAACATAAAAATGTAGTAAAGCTCAAATTCTCTTCATAGACTCTAGAAAGACCAACATAATTCTGCTTTAGAAATCTACCATGTGGGTCTCTTAAAAGAAAAAATGTATGGACCCATGTTTTTTCGAGCTTTTGTTTTGAGAAAAAATTTGAATTTTTGCATTCAGATTCTCAAAAGGGGTTAAATGGTATTTTTATCTTAGCAGATGATCTCGGATAATTTTTCTAACTACTGTATTCCTCTTCGAACAGGGTGTCTACCCAAGGATAGGAGTTTGGTGGAAATATGAGACGTTTGAATTTTGGCAGAATAATTAATATTTAATATATATATAATTAAATTATAAAGTATTCACACATGTTATTTTGGTTGTACCATTAAAACTGAGTGATGTATTGAGATTCCATCTTCGCAGTTGAGTTTGGAACAAGGAGTTTATCCTAGGTAAGGCATAGACTCGTGTCAGGCACTAGGGCTAGACTGAGCCCCTTTTTTCTTTTCTTTCTTTTCATTTCACCCTTTTTTCATATCTTATTTGGTTCCCTTACTTACACACATATCTTGCACATCCTCCTTTAATGTGACCTAAGAAGAAATGGGGGGAGGAGATTTATAGGGATTTGGAAGGTACAAGAGGTACCGTTTTGGAGCCTTCGACATGGTAAGTCGGCATACAACATCCACTGATGGTGAAATCAACTGAAGCTTCGGCAGTTTCTGCCCGATGGTAGTCCCATTTACATGTCACAATATCTCCCCTTTAAACATGTTTTTTATGTTCTTAAAGCCTTATTATGATTTCTTGGGTCTTCTTAAGGCCAGATCTGTTATTTTTACGGGTTAAAACGGGGGTTTCAGGCGATCCAAGGGATTTCTTATCGGGAACGCCAGGTTACGCGGGGTGTGGTCTAGTGGAACATGTCATATGTTCATATTATTTTGGGAATAATATGTTTTCTTTATTACACATCGTGTTCTTTGACGACACACCGTGTGGCTGTACATGGCCATGTGTCCGTCTGTGTGAGAAAGAACATGGGTTTTTTGTTTTTAAATAGTATACACTGTGTACTTTGAAGTACACACCATATACTTTTACACAGGAAGAACCTATGTTTTCTAGCCATGTATAAGTACACAACTAGGGGGATAGATAAGATTACATGTTCTGTACTCTGATGTACACACAATGTAATTTTTTCAGCTTAGTGGTTTGGGGTATTTTGTGCCTTGGAAGTCAGAATTGGAAACTTGAGTAGCACATTCTAAGTATTTTTATTGCATAGATCACAATGGTGGAATATGATTGACATTTGGAGGTAATTTAAATGATTTTTTGGGGGTTCTACCTAATGGAAAGGTTTTTCCTCTAGCTATCATGTTTAGTTGTCACCTGGGAGTGAGATTTGGAATGGATGATATGTCGGGTGTTCAGACCAACCTAATTGAGACCATAGATCTAAGATGATCACTAATCTATCTCCCACGATCTATTATTTTGAGGACATCCCACTTATGAAATGTACCCTTCTAGCCTAAGAGTCCATGAGATCAGATGCTTCCAAGGATCTATGGATGGATTCCATTTCTTATTTTCTAAGCTAGGGTGTCCATTATAGGATATCTCTCATGTTTTCCTTTTAGAGGATTCCTGTTATAGGATGCCTATATTGTTATTTTTTCATGGAATTTAGGAAGGATTCACCCCTTTCTATTCTTGAAGGATCCCATGTAGGATTCTTTCACTCGTTTTTACCTAGAGGATCCTTAGTAGGATGCCTCCTCAGTGTTCGAATTGAGTGACGTAGTGTGGTTTCACCAACCATGAGTTTTTACATCATTTTTTGGTAGATATGGTGTTAGGGTGTCACCAAAAACACATTCCAAATTGGTATTACCATGGGTCTATGAATGTAGTGTTGGGTTGGGTGTTCGGGCCACCCTCAATAGTTTGTTTATATCTGACTTGGTTTTGTGGATACAATAGTGGTTACGGGAGGTTCTTCCTATTTAGTGGCTATTGAGATAGACTTGATGTGTCTTTATTTCTTTTGGGATGCCCAGATGTTTTTTTGGGATCGATATTGCTTATTAGGAGGCTCAGACAGGCTTACCTAGGGTCTGACTTCTAAGCCATGTCATTTATGATATTCGTGTTATCTAGAGGTACTACATGGGACTTGGATATTGAGAATGAATGTGTATATGTATATATCATGATGTACATGTTTTCTGGATGACTAGAGGTGATTCTTGGTATCCTAATTTTGAACCTTGCTTGATATTTTGGGAATGTTGGAACATGGTGTTTAGATCATAAGAGCTAGTCCAAGTGTTCATATGCTATGTTGGACCTGGGGGTTTAGACCATGAGAGCTTGACCAGGTGGATGTATGATTTGTTAGACCTGAGGTGTTCATGCCGTGAGATATTCCCAGGAGGTCGTGTGCTATGTTAGACTTATGGGGTTCTGACTGTGAGAGCTGGCCAAGAGGTTGTGTGTATTTTATTGATGTATTTTTGACCAAAGGGGTTATACCTTGAGAGATTTCCCATCAGGTGATGAGTGGTGGGGATGATTATGTTATTATCCTCCTATCATTGTATAGATTATGCTCATACAGATCACTCTAGATTTACCATCGTTATATGGTATAATTTTTTACAGGGTTTCCCATCAGTATACAACAATGTAGTTGTGATTGGAGGTGAGTACCAGTGAACCCAGGTGTAGGGTAAGTTTCCCACTGTGGTGACGTAGCTTTCTCAAGGACACGATTCTCACACTGGTCGAAGTAGGTTTTGTGTCAATTGGGATTATAGACCCATGTATCAACTGTTGTTGTGGTTTCATGTTGTTTGATACACATACTAATGAATATTGATATCTATGTATATACGTACAGGTATGGGACTATAAATGAGTATGTATATAGTTATGGACATCCTTGGTGGCACTTTCTAGTTGACAGGGATTTCAGACCCTCGGTTCGACTGTGGTTTCACATTTTGGGGTGGCATACTAAGATTCTTTTGCAACCCTGCATGTGAACCTCGGTGTACGTGTATAACTTATGTCTAACTTTTAGGATGAGAACATGTTACTTGGTGGATAGGTCTGAGGCCTATTGTTGGATGATCAAACAGAGATGTCTAGGGGTTCTATTGGTTGGGCCGGTGCAATTCGACAGTGATTAGAGATCAGGTACATGGTTTGGCTCGGAGTGAGTAGTTGAGCCCTGTAGTTTTACTTGAAGTTTCTTGGTACTTGTATCTATATGGTCGGCCTAGTGGGTGACCAATATTGTATTGTATTTTATATTTTTTCATGTTTTTACAACATTTTACTATTAAACATGTTCTATTTTCAGTTTTTTACAGCTTCCTCAATCAGTTTCATTGCTCTATTTATGTTACATAGTTATTTTTCTCTGGTTACTCTGGTATGAGGGTATAGTCTCCCCATTGTACCACCTTTACACCCTCACAGCTAGTTAGCTTCCTCTGGTGTGCGGGGGAGGCATGCTTGAGGCCTTGTGGTGAACTGGCACATAACATCGGGTTAGTGGTTTCTGATTTGGGACGATAGAAAGTGGTATTAGAGGTTTTCATTCCTAATATATACTATTTATGATAATATACATGAGTATTAGGAATGTGTCAGAACTTGTGATGGAAATAGGACTGGTGTGTCACGAACACTTGTTCCAGTAGGAAGTCCCGGTTTTCGAGGTTTGGGATTTCTGTTCTAATTTTGTGATGTGACCATTATAAATAATTTTCTCTTATAAATATGCACATGTTTTTTGTGTGTATTTTGATTTAATGTGGATCTATGGGTCTTAAGAAATGGTAAGATGCGAGAGATGGATTTCGACTCTTGTCCAGTAAAGATAAGAAGCATCTCATGCATAATTCTTGGAACATAGGATTCAAAATAAATAGGACCACTAGTGTGTGGTTTTACTAATTACTGAGACATTTGGGTTTAATTACACTTACTTTTACTCTGATGGTATGTTATGTGGATATATGTTGAGGTGTTTTTATGGGAGACTAATGACTCGGTGCTCATGCACCAAAGGTGTAGTGACCCTAGTAGGTTAATCTGGCACGTGATGTATTTTTTTGTGAATTATTTTGGGTGTTGTGTCTCAGGTTTATGGTTATCTAGTCATATCGTGGAGTACAATGCGGATAGATAATAGGATGTTTTTGTTGAATAGGTCCTTTATTGGGTATTTCTGTATACAGATACCTGACGAGTTTCAGTTCAATTTTTCTCCTTCATGATTATTATCTCTAGGGATCAGTTCTTTTTAAGGATGCTCAGGGAGGATCCGGGCCCATGTCAGTTGTATTTTTAGTTTGGACCTTTTTCATTCATTCCGTTCTTTACCTGATTTTTAAGGGAAGGATCTTTTTAGGCTAGGTGGGTGGACCATGTGACCCAGTTGTGATGATTTTAATGTAGATCTAGGTGGGAGACCTGGAGGCACTTCATTGAGACTCAGAACCTTGTGGGTCGACGTCTATTTCATTCTAGGGCAACCTATGTGAGAGGTTGGATCATGTTTTTTGATGCCTTTTTAGGCTGTGAGCTTTGTTTTACGCTCATTTTGTGATTGATGAATGGTAGCTGATTGAGTTCTACTTGTTAGTAATGCTAAAACCTTCAACTTTTGATGAAGTGCCTTGGGTGCTTGTTTTTAGATACAATATTCTCTGGGATGGACTTTTTGGGTTCCTGGCCAGGTCGACCAGTGTTTCCACTATTGATAATGTAGTCAGAGCAAGGGTAGATGATCATGACTAGAACGGAGTCATGTGTACGGGTTTGGTGATAAAGGTACATGCTAGTTATGCATGGTATCAGTTTAATTTGAATCATTGAGTGGCCTTGTGTGAGCTGAGGACCATTTTTTAAATACATTTCGTGGGTTTGGACCCCGAAATATGTATTCAAATGACTCTCCATGGTATAGGTGAAAATGTGAAATGTTCGGGTACCGCCAGATAGTTCACCCATGGATGAATCCTAGTCAGGTTTTGAGAGGATGTGAGTGTGGATTAGAGGGAGCTATATTCACCTTTTTTAGAATCTTAGTATGCTCCTGTTAGAGATTATCATGCACTATCTTGATTAATCTTGTGTATTCTAAGAGATCTTCAGCCATACGTTGAGCTCCGTTTTCTTTTCATTTTCTTTATATTTCTAAATATTCCTCCTTGTTGAAGATGCGAACCTATTTAGGTTGCGCACGGGGAGTGGTTTAAGGTAAGAAATATGGTGGGGAGTTCACGATTGGAAATTTTAGGGTGGTTGACCTCGTTTTTTTTTCTATTGGGTGTTGTTGTGGATTGTTGGGCTCAGAGGATCCTTATGAGTTTATGATAAAGGCATTCCTATGGTGGGGAGTACTAGATCAGTTGCAGTTAAATGTATTTTGTGTAAAAGATAGAGGTTGGTTCTTTGAGACTGGTCGTTGGATAGTCTAGATAGCTTGGTTGCAATATTTCTCTAGTTGGGAGCATGGTTGCTTGTCCCTTCAGTAGGCTTCTGGGTGATGATAAGGTTTATGGTTGGGAGTTTGAAAGAACCTGTGTTTCTCTGAACTATCATTTTGATCAAAAATTTGAATTTTTGTGTTCATATGTTCATGAGGGGTAAAATGGTCTTTTTAAGAGAATATATGATCTCGAATAATTTTTCTGACCACTCTAATGGTCTCAGAATAGGGTTTTTATCCTTGGACAAAATTTTGGTGGAAATCCGAGCTATTTGAATTTTGGTAGAATAATTAATAATTAATATTTATTAAATTAAATATTAAATTATTCTTGCAGGTTAGTTAAGGAATATCATTCAATCATAGAGTCCTATTGAGATTCTTTCTTCTTTGTTTAGTCCAGAATGGGGAGTTTAGCCTTGGAAAGGCATAAAATCGTGTCAGACATTGGGGCCTTCCCGGGGCCCCTTTTCTTTTTCTTTATTTTCTTTTATCCTTTTATATTCTTCCTTATCTTCTTTCTTCATCCTCCTTACACATGTTTCCAACACCTCCTTCTTCTCTATTACCTAAGGATAAATGGTAGCGGGAGATTCAGTGGGAGTTGTAAAGCACAAGAGGTACCTCTGTGGAGCCCTCGATGCGCTGCATTGGTGTACAACATCCGTTGATGGTGAAATCAACAGAAGCATCAGCAGTTTCCACCCAAAGGTAGGCCCATTTATGTTTTCACCATATATACCCTTTAAAAATATTGATTAATGTTCTTAATTCCTATTTCTTCTTTCTTGAAGCCAATTATGGCCAGATCTGTTGTTTCGGGGGGTGAAAATGGGGGATTCAGGAGATCCAAGGGATTTCTCATCAGAAAAACCAGGTTACATGGCATGTGTTATAGGGTAACATGTCATGTGTTCTTCCCATTTTTGGAAGAAGAATTTTTATTTAGTACATGTCGTGTACTTTGAGAACACATTTTGTGGTGGAATATGGCTGTGTGTGCGTCCGTGTGAGAAAGAACATGGTTTTTTGATTTTAAACAGCACCCATCGTGTACTATGAAGTACACGCCATGTACTTTTACACTAGAAGACCCTATGTGTTCTTTCCATGTATAAGTACACATCTAGGGGGATGGATAAGAGTAAAATCCATGTACTCTGAAGTAAACTCTTGGTACTTTTTCCAACTTAGTGGTTTGTGGTATTTGTTGCCCTAGAAGTTATAATTGGGTCTGTAAGTAGTACATTCTGAGAACTTTTTCATGTATATCACAATGGTTGAATCCTATTGATATTTATATGTCATATAAATGATCTTTGGGGGGGGTTTTATCTAAATAGGGATGTTCTTCTTTTATATATCGAGTTTAGTTGTCACATGAGTGTGAGACTTATCATGGATGATAGGTTGGGTGTTCGAACATTCCAAGTTGATACATTTGATATGAAATGAAAGGTGAGCTATCTGCCTTGAACTATGCTTTCAAGGACGTTCCCCTTGTGATAGGTGGCCTTCTAGACTATGAGGCCATGAGACCGGTTGCTTCCAAGGATCTGCAGATGGATGCATTTTCTTATGTGTTGACCTATGGAGTCCCTTATAGGATCTCTCTCCTATTTTCCATTGAGAGGATCCCTGTTATAGGTTGCCTATGTTTTTTTTATTAAAGGATTTTGGGAAGTATTCCTCCCTCGATTTTCTCTTGGGATCCCACGTAGGCCTCCCTCACTCGTGTTTACCTAGAGGATCCCTAGTAGGATTCCCCCTCAGTGTTTGACTTGAGGGACCTAGCGGGTGCCCGTGGTTTGACTGACCCTGAACTGTTACGTTGTGTTTCGGTAGAGATGGTTTTCGTATGTCACCCAAAACCTGTACCGAACTGGTAATCCAATGGGGCTATGGATGTAGTGTTGGATTGGGTGTTCATGACACCCTCACACATTTTTAATATCTTACTTGATTTTTATAATGTCGTAGTGGTTACCAGATGTGCTTCCTAGTTGATGGATGTTGATCTTGAAGTGAGGAATATTTCTTTTTTTTTGGGATGCGCATATGTTTTTCCAAGTATCTGTATTACTTATTGGGATGCTAACATGTTCTTTCCTATCCTCTGGATTCATAGCCATTTTATTTTGGATATTTATTGTATTCCCATAGGTAATACCTTGGACTTGGCTATTGATCATGAATGTCTATATGTATATATCTTGATGTATATGTTGTTGGGATGACCAGAGGTGATTCCTAGTATTTGGTTATTGAGCCCTGCTTGATATTTTGGGAATGATGGACCCTGGTGTTTAGAAGATGATATCCTGCCCAAGTGGTTGTATGCTATGTTAGACCAAGGGGTTTAGACCATGGGAGATTTTCCAGGTGGATGTATACTATGTTAGACCCGAGAGGTTAAGACTATGAGAGTATCCCAGGTGGTCATGTGCTTTGTTAGACCCATGGGGTTCAGACCATGAGAGTTGCCCAGGTGGTCGTGTGTGTTTTATTGATGGAAAGTTAACCAAAGGAGTTAGACCGTGAGAGATTTCCTATAGGGTGATGAGTGGTGGGGATGATTATTCTCTCACCATCCTATGATTGGAATGATTACACTCTTACAAATCTGTTAGGATTGATTGTCGATATATGGTATCCTTCTTTATAGGTTTGACCATCAGTATAAGACAATCTAGTTTTGATTGGAGATGAGTATGGGTGATCCCAGGTTTATGATCGGTTTCCCCCTGTGGTGACGTAGCTTTCTCATAGATATGATATTGTCGCTAGCCGAAGTAGATATTCTGTATTTCAGGATTACGGAACCAAGTATCGACTATTTTTCTAGTTTCATGTTTTTTGATACACATACCAATGAATATCCATATATATATATATATATATATATATATATATGTATATATGTGTAGGTATGGTAGTATACATGTGTACATATATTGTTATTGACATCCCTAGTGTAACTTTCTAGTTGATAGGGATTATGGACCCTAGGTTTAATTGTGGTTTCATGTTATCTTTACCTTCTTTTTAGTTGTGCTTCATCTAGGCTGAGAACATTGCTTTTTCATACACATTAGAAGAATATTCATAGGTTACTTATTGAGGTGGCCTACTGAGATTCTTTCTCACCCCTACATGTGAACAACGTTTTACGTGTAGAACTTATGTATGATTTTATGGCTGAGCATGTGTTACATTTTGGATAGGGTGGAGGCCTAGTGTTTCATGATCGAGTGGAGATTCTTGAGTGTTTCAACTGGTCGGGTTGGTGCAATTCGACATTGTATGGATATCGGGTATGTGGTTTGGCTCGGAGTGAGTAGTTGATACCTGCACTTTTACTTTAGGTTTCATTTTTACTTGTATCTGTATGGTTGACCCAGTGGGTGACCAATGTTGTGTTGTATTGCATAGTTTTTCAGGAATTTTTCATCATTTTACTATTAAAACATGTTCTATTTTCAATTTTTTCAGATTTGGAAATATGTTTCTTTTTGATGTGTATGTTACTTAGTTATTTTTCACTTCTTACTCTGGTATGAGGGTATAATCTGTCCATTTTACCACATTTACAGCATTTCTGCTAGTTGAAATCCTCTGGCGTACGGGGAGGTGTGCTTGAGGCCTTGTGGAAAATTGGCACAGAGCACTGGGATAGTGGATTCTGGGTCAAGATGTTACATGGAAGGACCTATATTAGTAATTATTATACCAATTTATCTCCATGTTGGGAAATAATATAGTCCTTGAACTCTTTAATTTAAATAAATATGAGAAATAGATGGTCTTAAACATCACTGCTATATGGTAATTTTTAACTTAATCACTAAAAATGAAACCCCTATATGAACAATAATTGTTTATACGCATAAGATATTTGAAGGTTTCATTCATTCCATTGAAATACTCAAGACGATTTTATGTGTCCATAGAAGTTATGCAATGTTTGTAAGGTAATATCTGATATTGGAAGGAAAAATCTCATCCAATGCTGATAACTCAAATAATGAGGCTTTGTAAAGAAGAATGAATAGTAAATACATATAAGAATAAATTGAAACTAAATTCAGAACCTAAAACCATTCAATATCACTTATTTTCTCATCCTGAATGACATAAACCACAGCAACATCCCCCACAGAAGAAAATAATGAAGTATATGAATCAAATATTGATGTATAAATTATATTCTTTTTTAAAAGATAAATTACTAATATATTTCATCACTTCCATGGAAATCATATTTATTTTGTATCTAAGGCTAGGAAACATAATGATGTAGATCCCAATGATCACCTTGAATGTTTTTTATATCATAAAATGTTGGGACACAACATCTAAAAGTGATTTATCTTTAAATAAACACTTTATAAGTTGGTTGATTTTAGTTAAGAAAATTTGGGTAAGCCACCAGCATAGGTGACTTTTATCTCTACCATCCCACAAAAAGTGGAAGGATAATGATAAGAAGTGTTGTTTAAGGGTTTATAAAAGTTCTATGATTAGATGACCATAAAATCTATTGACCATGAACAAGTTATCCTTAGGATTAAATTGAATAAACTAGTTGTGATCCCGATTCCATTTGGAATGACTAAAAAGACTCTTTGATATCATAATATTCTATGATATAGTATTCTAAGAGTCAGAATAACCAGTGTAATAGAATTACGAAGTGAGAGAAATACACCCTACAGTTCCAATACTGATTTATACTCTTAAATGATTCCTACTATGACATCTTGGACCCGATTCACTCATATGTAACCAAACACGGTTTTCCAGTGGCCTCAAGCATTATATTGGCACCGAGTTTCTCATGAAGCCAAAAACGACCAGATTTTACTGAACTAATGCCACCATTAAACATAACAGAATATTATGAGAGAATGAGGTAAGGCGCACCTACCTTATTTGAATCCACATAGAAAAATCTTATGCACCAAAGATGATGTATCTTTTATCATTTCCATGAAGTCCCTAAAAATTTATAAGGAAGGTGCACACAAGATGGATTCATTGAATGCAATAAATACAATCATGTGAAAGACTCTTACACAGCAAGTGCGATGTAAAACTGGACCTTGCACACTCTCCATCTATAGATTTAGAAGCAGTTGTATGGAATACTTCTCCCACCACTGCAATATTCAACCCATCATGGAAATCATTTTTTGTATATTAATGGTCACCCCCATTCATTTGGGTGATCCTCTAGATGTTAAACCATTTCATTTATAATATGAATAATGATATTGTATTACATCGTGAAAGGATTGGAAACCTCAAGGTAGAGATCTTGCGTGAACACTCTAAAGTTGTGAGTATTCCTACTGTTGTGTGAAAAACTCCACTACTATTTGCATGCATTATTTAAATCTCTCTAGCTTTTCTTTATTCCAAAGTAACATTTTGGAGCACTAACTAAACGCATCCTCTATCTCTTGCATGCACCACTTGCGGACAACCCTCCAAAAATGCACAAATTAATTTCTTAGCCCCTCACAAGATATCCCCCATGCCTCTTGTGTATGCGTTTCCATAAATATTTCTTCATAGAATATGTATGATAAACCCCCTTTCTTCTCATTATAGTGGATATTTTGTGGAACTCATGATTTACCAATCCTCCACACCATTGAAACCTAGTATTTTAAAAGGCATGTCCCACCCAAGGGTTCATTTTTCGAAGTTAGGGAAGCCCATGGTGTAAGGAGTGATTCCCCCATATCTTTATTGCATGACATAATACTACTAAGAATCATATTACTCAACACATGAAGATAAAATGTGACCTTACCACATATGAATGGAACGAGATCCATGTATGAGTGATAGGTAATTATATCCTCCTCACATGGAATGAGATTCTCTATGGGTAGCTTCCATGAAAAATATCCACACTATCACTCAGTGGCACATCTTTTGTGACAAAAACCTCAGGTCTGATGCTCCCTCTAGTTTCTCACACCAAGCATGAATCACATGGTCTTAGAGTTAATCATTGATCTCGAAATATCTTCTCCACATAGGTTATCTCTTATGTGTAATCCCCAATGACATTTCCCATCTATTGAGACGCCACTGTATGTGTAAGCCCCAATCATACTCATGTTCCCTATGCCACTCTAATGTGTATTCCCCAATCACATCATTCACCCTTCTGGAAGGCTTCCCTATGTAATCCCCAACTGTATACTCTATTTCCATAGGCCTCCTCCTTAGGTATAATCCTCAATTCCCCTTCAGAACTATGTGGGATTTGGTTCCCAACTAACTAGGATACGTAAGAAGCCACTTTGTGGTCCAATCCAAACATTCTAACACTTCATCCATCCCATCCCTTCCACCAAACACTCCATCCATAATCCATTCTAATATTACCTGGGCTACCACATCATGGTGAGATCATGTCCCCACTTTGGAAGCTCTTATATGTAATCCCCATCCACTAGATCATGACTATTATTAGGAAAATGTTACCTATAATGCATAATCCCCACATAATACAACCTAGAGAAATCTTGTTTCCTCTAGAAACACTCCGGAATAAGACCCAAAAAAATCCATCCAAGAGAAATCCTCTTATAAAAACTATCTCATATACATATTCCCCATACCATTTTTTAAACTACATGGGTTTCGACCCTTATCTCCAAATAGGGTATGTAGGATGAATCATTTAGGATTAATCCCAACCAATAATAAACCATAGTGCCACCTATAAGGGGGGAACCTACTTGATCCACCTCCTTGGATTTCTAGATCATCCTTCACAGTGTGAAATCATCCCTTTATGGGACACACCTCACGAATCCTCTTTCATAGGGCATTTAGATCTATCCCCTGGTAAACCATTCAGGTGTTCCCTCCAAGGGATACATCGCATTGATCCACCTCTATGGGGTGTTTTGACCATCCTCATTCCATATTTAAAAGATTAAACTCATAAAATAACTCGCGATGATTCTCCCTATTAACATGGGATTTATGTGGTTAATGATTGGGAATATATACAACTATGTCACCATACAAATCTTGATAAAGATGGGTTGTTTGATGTAAAATCCTTTTAATATATTCCTTCACCATTAGAATCTTTATGAAAGACATGAGATGTCTTGGGTTCCATGCTTATAGGTGCCTCCATGATATTCTCTTCTATGATAATGAATATAGGTGACCAATATTCCTAGTTTATAGACATGCTAGTGATTCCCAACATGACTACTCTCCTCACCAAAGGCTGTTGTCCTATCATATCCCTTTGTAATTTCCAGACAGAATCAGTGTATTTAATTGAAATCCAAAAAGTAATTGCACCAGGATTGAGTTTCAAGAACAAGACCTAATCTATGAGGGAGATGCAGAATAAGAGACATGCTCCAAGGATTAGTACATGGAAGTAATAAAAAATATCCATTCATCACAACTCAATCAAGGAGAAAACATCATTGATGAAATTTATAAATGTTTCCATCATTTGGAAAGTGTTAATGCTAGGTAATAATGCATGACAATTCACAATAACATGCAAAGTAGGGAACCTTGATGAAAAGTGTTAGAAACAAAAATGTTGAACCCAACATGAAACTCTTATCCTCAACATGGGGAGTAGTAAAGTTCATGAAATGAATTTATTATTATGTCATATGATCTGGATATTTGGATCCATGGCCCTCTAATAAAATAATGGGTCTGGAATGGAACTCAGCAGAAATTGAG
Source organism: Viscum album (assembly GCA_963277665.1). NCBI lineage: Eukaryota > Viridiplantae > Streptophyta > Magnoliopsida > Santalales > Viscaceae > Viscum > Viscum album. The sequence continues at coordinate 448,690,387 of OY728155.1, read as the reverse complement.
GAAGTTGAACATTGGGCATTCAGATATGTGACATCATCAACATGGATTTATCTCTCAAAATATTTAATATTGGCTGATGCTTGTGTATTGGTAATTTCATTCTAATATCCATACTGATTGCTAAATATTCCTTCGTTTTTTGACACACATTATAACAAAAAAATCAATGTCATTTGATGCATGGGTAGTAGAAATGTCAATGTGACAATCCGCCATGACCCAAATCTTCCACAGCATCTTTTATGACATTGGATCCCAGGTTCCCACACCCCATATCACCCCCCAAGGTCATTCATATGAGGGTGATAGATTACTACATATGATTGTTTGTGAATGAGGGAGTTATTCCCAAGAGGGATATTGCTTTGCAAGATCTAGAGTATTCTACGCCTCACTAACACCACCGCCCTAGGGGTTTTGTATGAAGAAATTTCTCCCCAAACCATCAACGTACCGTTTTAGGAGAATATCCATGGAGTGATCTCATGACTTTCTCCCCTAATACAAGGAGGTGGGGGATGTCTAAATCATCCCAAAAATGACAACTACTTAGGAGTCAATCAAGATGGCACCCACGAGGCCTCAGTAGTTCCAGAATTGACTGAACCTTTAGGATGGGTGAAAGTATTACTACACCCCTACTCTATTTTCCTTGGTCCAAATGTCCCAATGCTAACATCAGGTTCTAGATTAAGAGGATGCCTAAAAAGTTTCATCATATTCCACAACTTTAATGGATCTTACCACTTTTGTCACATTCCTCTATATTTGTGCCACTAAATAGAAGGGACCTATCGGTGATTGGTTGGGATCGATGCCTCATCCACCCCACAAGAAGGTGGGGTTGACACTCTCAGCCACTGGCATCAACAGAAGCTATTAAAGAAACTTCTGTGATGATGATATCTAGTACAAAGGTCGATATCATATTATCACCAACCAAAGTAGAGGCCCTCCCCATTCTCCCAATCGACATGGAGGTCCTCCCCATGTTTCCAACAACTATCAAGTTGGAGGCCCTCCTTGCTTCATCGACATATATTGAATAGTTCCTTTAAGTACTCATGGTTCCTGGTGTATAGGCCCTCCCTATGTCATAGATCACCAATGATATGGTCAACCTCACACTGTTCCCAAATAATGAGAAGGCCCTCCCTACTGCAGTACTGACCAAGGAAAAGGCCCTCCCCTATTCATCAATGCTCAGTATGGGGGTCATCCATGTACCCTAGACAAATAGAGTGTAGTTCAAACCCAAAAATTCTATGATTGACATGGAGGTCCTCCCTAAGTTCCCAGTACCAGCCATATTGGAGGTCCTCCCCTAACTCTCGTTAGCCATCATTGAGGTCCTCCCCATGTCCAATTTGAAAATTGAAAAGGGACACATCTCACATCAAACCACTAGACTAGAGATCCTACCAAATCCTTTAGAAGAAAATGCATGGGTCATACCCATGCTGACAACAATTGATATGGAGTCTCTCCCTGTATCCCAACCAGTCAAATCGTAGGTCCTCCTCATGTCATCACACAAAAACAAAAATTTACTCCTTATGATGAAGAACATCTGAACCATGAAAAGTCTTCTCAGGGAAGAATGTTGAACCATCCCCACTGATGAAAATTTATAGGATGTGTGAATTCATTGTCAATCCCTTTCAATTATCAGATTATGAATCAAAATGAAATTCAATGATGGAGCATTCACACTAGTTGTCTATATTAGAGTCTGGTGAAGGAACCTAGAAGGTTAATTTCTCCATCACAGAAGGTGAGATAGAAAAAAAAATCTATAATCCCTATGACGTTACATGCTTGTGGAGAAAGTTGCTTCTCTTTTATAGAGTCTTACAGTGTAGTCATCCCTTTATTTTCTAGTTTCATTCTCTACCTATACCTGATATCATGGAGAGTTATTCTAGAGTATGAAAGATGTTGAGAATCCAGTAGACCCGTAGATGATTGTCACTACCCTCACACATGAGGTAGTGGTGAGCACCAAGTCCTATTGGGATGTGAGGATGTTGTCAGAATCACCCCTGAAATATTTTCTATGATATAGAAATCAGTTAGCTCATGTAGTGGCTCCTCCACCATCCAGTCCACCACCCCACCAATTCACATCTATTTCATAGGTAGCTCCACATCCCTCACCAATTGAAGCATGGTCTAACCAATATCTAGGCCCCACTTATGAAAAATTATGTCTAGGGAATACTTGCATATTGACTAGTTATATATGGCATTCTATTCAAATACAATTCCAAACTTCGATATCCCGGAGTCCCTCGCCCAGGAACAGGACATGTACATTTTTCAGACTATTTGAAAAATGTGTATTTTTATCTATGACCATCCATTGGTCTCTACCATGAATAAATATCTCTTTGGTGACATCGATTAGTAATACCACATGTTGGAGTTGGTAGCACTCCTAGTGGCATAGAATCATGTGTCACCTGGCTACCCCTAGACCCTTAAATGTATATGTGTTCAAATATTTAAAGTGGTTTATAGAATAATTGAAGTTAAATCTCCACACAAGAAGATACATGGCAGGGGATAGAAGACCACTATTCACATCATTGATATCCTATGACAGCCCAATTTCCCCCAGATATTCAGGATAAACTTGTAGGTACCGTCACAATGAATATGGTTGATCACGAATTTCCTATGGATGGGGAAACCAAAATAGGATCTGATGGAGAGAACCCACCCCCCTGAGGTTAAATAGTATCAGGTGAACCCTCATAAAGGTGTTCTCACTCATCTGTAAAATAAAACTCTCAGTTTTGGTGAGCCCTCTATATTATTTCCTTTATGTTGAAATACCAACAATGGTAAGGACTTGGTTGTGGATTCTATGCCCTTTGATCCATCTAATTTCAGGAAGAATATAGAGGTTCATCACTCTATAACCACCTTGTAACAATAGATAGTAGATCAAAAGAGGCTTATGGATAATCCCATTGTTGAGAGACACCTAGATTATAGAGCTCCTTAAAATATAATGTCTCTCCACCATTAGGGAATCTGGGGAATCCACAATTCCTTTTTAACATGTTACCCCAGTAGAACCTGGTGATCTCATGTAGCTAAATAGAGGGGAATCTAGAGTTTATGGAAAATTACAATGATATGCATCACACAATCTACCTGAGTAGTGTGAGAACCTTCCTTGGGATATGGACCAAGACCCTCCACATGTCATTCCCTGAGCCTTAGAGCCTTCATATCATGATTAAATTCTTTTTAACACACTATTGTATAGTAATACTCTTCAAGATAGAAACCCCTGCCAGAATGACCGGATAGCTTCTCTCATTGCTCGACTCAGTCCATAGAGACGCGACAGGTGGAAATCCCACCTGAGGGAAAACCATATCCATTTTGGGTGGATGACATGTGTGTACCCCTATACTTCAGTAATCATACCTTCTCCTAATTTAATAGGATTGGTGAGCCATGTATATTTTCAACTTCATCTCAAGGAGATGACCCGTGTTAAGGATCCTAGAACAGTATGAGGCCTCCAAGATCTGATGTTTTCTTCAAAAATATGAAGTACCTACTTTTATCTGGTACAAAAAGTTAACCATTGGGTCCATCACTAGTCTGGAAAACCTTTTTAGATAGTTTCTCTTTCATTTCAGATCCACCCTGTACAAGGAATGTATCTCTATCCTCTTTAAGTGAAACAAACTACCAAACGATCATGTCACCTACTTTTTTTCTAGATTGAGGGGCCTCATGTACTCCCTTGAAATTCCACTAAATCAAGATTAGATACTGATGATGTGCATGGGGAATTTGAAAACTGGTCTGGTCCCCACACTCATCACATAGAACTTCCTAGGTTAGTTTCATGATTGTTATGTCAAGGCTCAGCGCCTAGAGTAATCCTTGAAGTATTAAAAAGGGTGCACCCATTTCCTCTTCTTGTTCCTGCTAGAAGATCCACCAAGGTAGAAACTACCACCACAGTGAAAGTTGTTCCAAATAGCCTATAGAGCTATTTCTAGTAGAGTATCACAAATAGCATCAGTCCAATCAAGGTCATCCTTTCACAATTATGAATTATAATGTGCCTTCTCATTAATTACCACTTCAAAGGTGAGATAATTTGGTTCCAGCCATGTAAAGACCCGTAAAATTCAAGGAAATATTTTTCTTAATTTTCATTGTGATTTTACATGAACGCAGTTTCTTACGGCAGTTGATTTCGAGGCCTAGTGTGCCCCGAATTTCTATCCAAAGATTAGCTCGGGTACGTTCAGTGAACGAATGAGTGGGAATTTCTAACATTTGAACCGGTGCACAGAATCGAATTCCGAGGGCACCGATGGAACCGTAGTGCCGGTAATTTCCTATGAACTCCATTTCCGGAGTTGCGCTTGCACGAGAGAAGATAATAAAAATTGTGGAAGTTTAATTTATAATTAAACTACAATTTTTGTTTTCTTAAGTGGTTTAAGGCTTTGGGTGGAAGTTGGGTAACTACCCAACTTCCCAAGGGAGGATATGAGAGTGGTGGGGCCCACACAAACCCCACCCCTTCACTTTCCTTAACTCCCTCAACTCATGTTTTAAATTTGATAACATAAGTATTAATAACTTATGTTTTTAATGAAGTGAGTTTAATGTGTGTGTGGGTTTGAATTTCAAACTCATGTCTAGTTAATAAATTAAGTGAGGGCTTAATTTATTTTGGGTTAGTTTTCTTGTGGTGGAGTCTTGGGGAGAAAAAGGCTAAGGATTGAGGAACTTCTTTATCTTCAACGAAGAACACGGAGAACACATCGGTCTCTAACGAAGAACACCGAGTTCTCGGAAACCGATTATGCGACGCCGTGTACCGTGACGCTGGCGACGCCTTCTTCCACAGCGTCTCCTTCTGCAACATCTCCTTCCGCGATGTCTCTTCCTACGACGAATCCTCATTCGACGAACCTCTGTTCAAGCTCGCATGAGGTAGGGGTTTTATTTGAGAATAATATTTATTCCCATTGTTGTTTCCTTCTAAAACAAAGAACCTGGATCAACTCATCATTATGTTGATCCGTGTTTGTTTTTATATGCGGGATGGGAATTTTTATTTACGGGAGTTTTTTTTTTGGGAACTAGGTTCAATTTTAATTTAATAAAATTGTGCCTTGTTATGTTTTCATGTGTTGATTATTATTTCCCAATTGATATCACCTAACGCGGAGGGTGCGGGCCAAACAAACACAGCCCAAAAACCCTCCGGAGAGTTTCGTTGATGCGTGGATTAACGGCGTTTACAAAATGGGACCGGAAAGGAAATTGTAGGCCATTGAAGTAATGTTCGGATCCCGGGAGAGCCATAGGTGCAAACCGCAGGCAAAAAAGACCACCGGAGCGCGTCCGGTGGTCCGCGGAAGTTTCCGCCGGCGGCCGGAGGCGGCGGCCAGCTGCGCCCGGCTTCCAGGAAGCGGAGGCGCCCGGCGCGCCGCTGGGAAGAACCGCTGTGGTTGAAGCCGCGGTGGCGAGCACCGGTCCTGCAGCCGTGCGAGACCGCGGGGAAGGGACGCGGCCTTGCGCCGCATCCGGTGACACGGAGCAGCCCCCGTGCGGGGTCTGCGGCTCCTTCGGCGCGACCGCACAGGCCGGGTCCGGCTACGCCGGCCGGGTCGGACCTGGACCCGTGTCGGGTCGACCCGATTTGGGCCGACCCAGGGAGGGTTGGGCAGGGTCGGTCCGGGCCCAGACCCTCTGTTTTCGGAACTTTTCGGTCTTTTACCTATATCTTGAGAAACGGGCCTCCGATCGATGCGCCGTCAGTGGCGATGCGATCCTCGGATCGAGACAGTCGTTTCGGTATATCGCACTCTAGGTTTCATAGTACTTTGGGTTTGGCCGGGTTGGTTCGCACACGAAACCAACTAGGCCCTCGGAGTGGAAACACTCATATCTTGAGCTACGGACGTCCGATTGACGTGCCGTCAACATTGTTGGATTCCTATAAGTGAGACGGATCTTTTGGCTTACTCCACCCGAGGATTGGACGCAGGTGGAGTACGTTCGGGTTGGTTTTTCCTTAAAAACCAACCGGGTCCTTGGGACGAAAAGACCAATAACTCTCAGATCGGACGTCTGATTGACGCGCCATCTACGACGTTGAGTTCCTGTTGATGATACAAAACTTTTGGATACATCAACTATGGACTATGTGTCAGTTGATGTATCAGCCTCACGGCTCGTGGAGCGGACCCTCCCGAACGAGCTTGCTATATGCAGGAACCCTACTGCTGGCTGCGTTTGCGACTGTGACGACGACGACGACTGTATAGAGATCCTCAGGGGATTCGACGGCGACGACTACAACACTCAGCGATCCGACGTGGATCCGTGTTACCGATCCTGAGTGGGTCTGATCCTGTGTGGGTCAGCGCTCAGCGGTTCTGTGTGAGCCAGCGCCTACAGATCTTGTGTGGGTCCAATCCTGTGTGGGTCTTTGCGGGGGTTAGTTACCTATCGATCCTATATGGGTAAGACCCTTCCTAGGTCATTGCGGGGGTTATTTACCTATCGATCCTGTGTGGGTCAGACCCTTCCTAGGTCATTGCGGGGGTTAGTACCTATCGATCCTTTGTGGGTCCGATGACTTAGATGAATCAGTTGATATATCTGATCATCTCTATTTTCATACAAAGATGTATACCTGTGTGAGCTGAATCCTGTTTGCTTTCCTTTGTGAATTGTGTTGTGCTATCCTTTGTGGATTTAAATTTTTCTTTCTAGTGTGGACTAGGTTGTACTTGGGTTCGGATGTTGGAGCCGAACGAGAATTGATGACTTAGGTATATGTATGGGCATATACCTAAGCAGTGTCGGATGTTACTTCGTGATTGTATCTTTCCTTTGTGGATTATCCTTTGTGGATTTTGGGAGACCTTCGGGGGTCTTGGGATCCCTACTGAGTAGCTTATACTCACCCCTGCACGGGCTATGCCCGTACTACGTTGTGTTGGTTGCAGACGACGGACAGCGCTGATCGTGGTCGAGGATTGCGGAGCAGGACGGTACCTAGAGGTGGACCACTGGACGAGACGTACTCGGAGCGGTCGGCTGGACCCGAGGAGTGGAGGAGGCTATCCATTCTCACCCTTCAGGAGGGATTTCAAGTAGACAGCTCGGCGTTGCGGCTTTACTTTACAGTTGATGTTTTCCCTTTCCAGTTGTACTTTACTTTCAGTTTGGGTTTGTATACTGGCCCATTTACTTTTTCGCACTTACTGTTGTACCAGCTTTTACTTAGAGTTTACTTCTTCTGCTTTCTTACTCTGTGGTGTTTGTTTACTTTACAAAGGCAATCCCTTCCATTTTTATGAGGATTTACGCCTTGATGCTAGTCTCCAGCCCATGGCCTATGGAAGGCGGGCTTGGGGTAGTCACGGCATGAGTCCCAAGGACGGGTCATGTCAAATTGGTATCAGAGGAGTTCAGTTCTACCACAGAACTAGGGACTCTGATATTTTTCTATGTGAAGCAATAGTGTCAAGCGTATTGGGTGTGGTTATCAGTCCAGGGAGTCCAGTGTTGGTCCGGTGGCCGACGTATTTTTACACCAGGACACTGAATTCTGATTTCTGACTTAATGCACGAAAACATTGATTGCATGTGTGTTTCAAGTTTTCTTTGTGATTACTTTGTGTCAGCTCACCAGGTATACTATTCTAACTATGGTGCACCTGTTTCCTTTTCAAGATGGCCCCACGACGGCAGCTAGCTAGGGTTCCGATATTTGAGTGTGACAACAGCCCACCGAGCGATGAGGCCTCGGTGTAGGGCCCTTTGACAGTTGAGGCACCGACAGTACCTTTACCCGCCGAGCCACCGATGCTTCCAGCCCCAGCTGCTGACGATGCACGTCGCCTTAGTGCACTGCATGAGTTCCAGTGCTAGGGACCGCCCAAGATCCGCGGTGAGACGGACCCCCAGGCAGCCGAGGACTGGCTGGAGGCAGTGGTGAGAGTTTTTAGGTTAGTGAGGACACCAGCAGACCTCATAGTGATCTTCGTAGCGAGGCTACTGCACGCAGCAGCAGGCAGATGGTGGAGCTTGATGCTCCAGGTGCACGATGAGGCATCTCTTCTCTGGACAGACTTTGAGAGCCTCTTCCGCTCGGAGTTCGTCCCAGCCACCCTCCGTGCGGTGCGCATCCAGGAGCTTCTTCAGCTACGGCAGGTCAGCTTGACAGTTTCCCAATACTCGGCAAGATTTACCGATCTCTCGCGCTACTCGACCGACATGGTACGGGACCCATTCTTCTGGGCCCAGACCTTTGAGCTGGGATTGAGGCATGAGATTAGGGCATCGCTGATCTCCCTCATCATTCCGAATCAGGCAGGAGTACTGGAGCGAGCTCTTCTCACCGAGATTTGTCTTGCTAAGTCTACACTAGTGGAGAGACCTACCGTGGGGTGACACATGGCAGAGTCTTCTGCAGCTAGTAGTAGACCGATGTCGCAGAGGTCCAAGAGGGCCTGGCCAATGGGCGGACGACCATAGGATACTGGCTCAGAGGTGTGGGGCACACGCAACAGAACTAGTCTTACAAGTGGAAGACAATGCTATGCATGCGGCGGGCAGGGCCACATGGCTCGTGGCTGCCCGACTCGCCATGCAGAGGAGTAGCAGACGGTTGAGGAACCACCTAGGCAGATGCAGAGGTTCGACCGTGGCGGTCCACAGGGAGCAGGCGGATGAAGTAGAGGAGCTGGCCGAGCAGCAGGTGGTGGGCGACGCTTTAAGGCTCTACCACTACCACCACTAGGAGGTCCACCCCGACCTCAGGGGAGAGCACATCTTCATACAGCTTAAGCTTACGATCATGGAGCTCCGGAAGCGGGTGGACTAGTACGGGACAAGCTCCAGGCATAGAGGCCCTTGACCATAATGCCTCTTGCTTCTTTGTTTGTGTTTCCTTGTGTCCTTGTACTTTGAGTTGAAGTAATAAAAGACGCTTTCAATAGTGACGTTTGCTTTCTTGTCTTTTGTTTGTTAATACTAAGAGGTTCCAGTTAAAAAAACTGTTGACTTGACCCTCACTTGCGAGATTCTTACTGGAGGAGACCCAGTGACCACACACTGATTCCGACAGTGTGACTCAACCCTTGGAGCCGAGAGTAACGGTTGGATCTCTTGGTAGCAGCGTCGAGGCCTTACGATGTCATCCATGCCATGAATTAACTAATCATGATGGGATTGACTATATTAGGAAAGGAACGTGGTTCATCCAGAGGATGAGACCATATTTCCATTTTCGGCAAAGGAGAAATCATTGTAGCTTTGCAGAACATTAAGGAGGAAGGGGAAACCCTTCATGTGGTCAGACAGATGTCAGCAGAGCTTCCAAGAGCTGAGATAGAGTTTCACCAGTGCCCCTAGAGGCGTGGATAGAGATGGAGCATCCTTCCTTCAGTCTCTCACAGTCACCCCTCCACTATTACAGCGGGTCAGAGAGGCACAACGTGGGGACGCTGACTGTGAGACGCGGTATGCGCAGATATTCTCAGGATAGGAAACTGATGGTTTCTCCTTTGGAGTAGAGCACGACGTTCTTTTTAGAGGACGTACCTTGGTACCAGTTGCCTTACGGGAGGAGGTGCTGAAAGAGTTTCACACTTATCCTTTGGCGGTACATCTTGGAGTGGCAAAGATGTACCAGGATCTCAGACGACAACACTGGTGGCCGGGCATGAAGAAGGCTGTGGCGGAGTTCGTTTCTCGATGTCTCACCTGCCAGCAGGTGAAGGTAGAGCCTCAGGTACCAGCAGGATTGGTACAGTCCTTGGAGGTCCCGGAGTGGAAGTGGGATAGGTTATCTATGGATTTCATGACTTGACTTCCACGCACTTCCAGAGGTCACGACTCTATTTGGGTGATTGTCGACCGACTCACCAAGTCGGCACACTTCTTACCCATCAAAGAGCAGGGCTCAGTGGAGAGCTTGGGATGTCTCTACATTCAGGAGATTGTGCGGCTTCATGGTGTTCCATCATCTATCATCTCTGATCGAGATGCTCGATTTACTTCTCGGCTTTGGAAGGGATTTTAGGAGGCATTCGGGACGCAGCTACGTCTGAGCACCGCCTTCCACCCTCAGACAGATGGTCAGACAGAGAGGACCATTCAGACCCTCGAGCAAATGCTCCGCGCATGTGTCCTCGACTTTGGTCGTAGTTGGGAGGACCACCTACCCTTGGTGGAGTTCGCGTACAACAACAGCTACCACTCCACCATCGGGATGGCACCATACGAGGCGTTGTACGACCAACCTTGTAGATCTCCTTTGTGCTGGACAGACCCTGGGGAGTCAGCACTTGTAGGACCGGAGATGGTCCAGGCCACGACAGAGAAGGTCCAGGTCATCCAGGAGCGGATGAGGACAGCACAGAGCCGGAAGAAGTCTTATGCTGAAAGGAGGCGAAGGCCACTAGAGTTCGAGGATGGAGACCACGTCTTCTTGCGTGTCTCACCTCGACGTGGATTACGGAGATTTGGTCAGGGAAACAAGTTTTCTCCACGCTTCATCGGACTATTCCAGGTCCTCAGTAGGATTGGCGAGGTGGCTTATCACTTGGCTCTACCACCTCAGTTACACCGGGTGCACGGCATCTTCCACGTATCTCAGCTGAGGAGATACGTGCACGACCCGACGCATATCATTGACCATGGGGAGCTAGACGTTGGTGATGGGGAGACTTTTGCGGAGGTTCTGGTGGAAATAGAGGATCGACAAGAGCGGGTCCTACGTGGACGGTCGATTCCTCTGGTGTGCATCAGATGGCAGCACTGGAACCTCCAGGAGAGCACTTGGGAGTGGGAGGCTCAGATGCGTGCTCAGTACCCACATTTGTTTCCCTAGCTTATGATGTATCTTTATGGGGACGTAAAGCCCTGAGGTGGGAGTAATGTAACGACCCATAAAATTCAAGGAAATTTTTTTCTTAATTTTCTTTGGGATTTTAATTGAACGCAGTTTATGACGGCACTTGATTCCGAGGCCTGGTGTGCCTGGAATTTCTATCCGACGTTTAGCTTGGGTATGTTCAGTGAACGAACGAGCGGGAATTTCTAACTTTTGAACCGGTGCTCGAAATCGAATTTCAAGGGCACCGATGGAACCGTAGCACCGGTAATTGCATATGAACACCATTTGCGTAGTTGCGTTTGCATGAGAGAAGATAATAAAAATTGTGGAAGTTTAATTTATAATGAAACTACAATTTTTATTTTCTTATGTGGTTTAAGGCTTTGGGTGGAAGTTGGGCAGCTACCCAACTTCCCAAGGGAGGTTATGAGAGTGGTGGGGCACACATGAACCCCACCCCTTCACTTTCCTTAACTCCCTCAACTCATGTTTTAAACTTTATAACTTAAGTATTAATAACTTATGTTATTAATGAAGTGAGTTTAATGTGTGTGTGGGTTTGAATTTCAAACTCATGTCTAGTTAATAAATTAAGTGAGGGCTTAATTTATTTTGGGTTAGTTTTCTTGTGGTGGAGTCTTGGGGAGAAAAAGGCTAAGGATCGACGAACTTCTTCTTCTTCAATGAAGAACTCGAAGAACACATCAGTCTCTGATGAAGAACGCTGAGTTCTCAGAAACCGATTACGCGACGCCGTGTACCGCGACGCCGACAACATCTTCTTCCGTGATGTATCCTTCCGCAACATCTCCTTCCGCGACGTCTCTTCCCGTGATGAATCCTCGTTCGACGAACCTCCGTTCAAGCTTGCACGACGTAGGGGTTTTATTTGAGAATAATATTAATTCCCAAGGTTGTTTCCTTCTAAAACAAAGAACCCGGATCAATTCATCATTAAGTTGATCCGCGTTTGTTTTTATATGCGGAACAGGAATTTTTATTTACGAGAGTTTTTTTGGGAACTAGGTTCAATTTTAATTTAATAAAATTGTTCCTTGTTATGTTTTCATGTGTTGATTATTATTTCCCAATTGATATCACCTAACGCGGAGGGTGCGGGCCAAACAAACACGGCCCGACAACCCTCCACAGATTTTCATTGATGCGTTGATTAACGACGTTTACGAAATTGGAACGGAATGGCGATTAGAGGACTTCTCAGCAAAGTTCGGATCCCGGGAGAGCCGTAGGCGCAAACCGCAGGCAAAACGGTCCACCGGAGTGCGTCCGGTGGTCCACATAAGTTTCCGCCAGCGCGCCCCACCGGCACAACGGCGCCGGCGGCCGGAGGCGGCGGCCGCCAGCGGCCGGCCGCCAGGAAGCAGTGGTGCCCGGTGCGCCGCTGGGAAGACCCACTGCGGATGAAGCCGCAGCGGCGAGCGCCGGTCCCACGGCCGCGCGGGACCGCGGGGAAGGGACGCGGCCTTGCGCTGCGTCCGGTGACACGGAGCAGCCCCCGTGCGGGGGCCGCGGCCGCTCGGCCAGCGCTGAGCCGCCCAGGCCGGGCCGGGCCATGCCTGCCAGGCCGGGTCGCACTCATCCGGGTCGGACCTGGACCCGGGTCGGGTCGACCCATTTTGGGCCGACCGAGGGGGGGTTGGGCCGGGTCGGTCCGGGCCCAGACCCCCTGTTTTCGGACCTTTTCGATCTTTTATTCATATCATGAGCTACGAGCCTCCGATCGACGCGCCGTCAGCGGAGATGCGATACTTGGATCGAGATGGTCGTTTAGGTATATCTCACTCAAGGTTTCAGATTACTTTGGGTTTGGCCGAGTTGGTTTGTACATGAAACCAACCGGGCCCTCGGAGCGGAAATGCTCATATCTTGAGCTATGGACGTCGGATTGACGTGCTGTCGACTTTGTTGGATTCCTCTAAGTGAGACGGATCTTTTGGCTTACTCCGCCCGAGGTTTGGACGCTGGTGGAGTATGGTCGGGTTGGTTTTTCCTTAAAACCCAACCGGGCCCCTGGGACGAAAAAGCCAATAACTCTCAGACCGGGCGTTCGATTGACGCGCCGTCTGCGACGTTGAGTTCCTGTTGACGATACAGAACTTTTGGATACATCAACTCTGGACTATGTGTCAGTTGATGTATCAGCCTCACGGCTCGTGGAGCGGACCCTCCCGAACGAGCTTGTTGTGTGCGGGAACCCTAGTGCTGGCTGCGTTTGCGACTGTGACGACGACGACGACTATACAAAGATCCTCAGTGGATTCGACGACGACGACTACAGCACTCAGCGATCCTACGTGGATCAGTGCTACCTATCCTGTGTGGGTCTGATCCTGTGTGGGTCAGTGCTCAGCGGTTCTGTGTGAGCCTGCACCTACAGATCCTGTGTGGGTCCAATCCTGTGTGGGTCTTTGCGGGGGTTAGTTACCTATCGATCATGTGTGGGTCTGATCCTATGTGGTTGTTTGCAGGGGTTAGTTACCTATCGATCCTGTGTGGGTCAGACCCTTCCTAGGTCATTGCGGGGGTTAGTTAACTATCGATCCTATGTGGGTCAGACCCTTCCTGGGTCATTGTGGGGGTTAGTACCTATCGATCCTTTGTGCATCCGATGACTTAGATGAATCAGTGGATATATCTGATCATCTCTATCGTCATACGAAGAAGTATACCTGTGTGAGCTGAATCCTGTTTTCTTTCCTTTGTGGATTGTGTTGTGATATCCTGTGTGGATTTACGTTTTTCTTTCCTGTGTGGACTAGGTTGTACTTGGGTTCGGATGTTGGAGCCGAACGAGAATTGATGACTTAGGTATATGTATTGGCATATACCTAAGCAGTGTCGGATGTTACTTCGTGATTTTATCTTTCCTTTTTGGATTATCCTTTGTAGTTTTTGGGAGACCTTCAGGTGTCTCGGGGTCCCTACTGAGTAGCTTATACTCACCCCTGCACAGGCTATGCCTGCACTACGTTGTGTTGGTTACAAACGACGGACATCACTGATCGTGGTTGAGGCTTGCGGAGCAGGACGGTACATAGAGGTGGACCACTGGACGGGACGTACTCGGAGCGGTCGGCTGGACCCAAGGAGTGGAGGAGGATATTCGTTCTCACCCTTCAGGAGGGATTTCTAGTAGATAGATCGGCGTTGCGGCTTTACTTTATAATTGTTGTTTTCCTTTTCCAGTTGTACTTTACTTTCAGTTTGGGTTTGTATACTGGCCCATTTATTTTTCCGCACTTACTGTTGTACCAGCTTTTACATAGAGTTTACTTCTTCTGGTTGCTTACTCTATGGTGTTTGTTTACCTTACAAAGGCAATGCCTTCCCTTTTTACCGGTATTTACGCCAAGGTGCTAGTCGCCAGCCCCTGGCCTATGGAAGGCGGGCTTGGGGTAGTCACGACACGAGCCCCGAGGACGGGTCGTGACAAGCCACCCATTGGGATCCAGGACCTCTGTAGGTTCAAACTCCCAGAGCTCCCTTACATGACAGGAGAAACATGAAATACTCCTTCAAATAAGAACATGTGCCTATTTACCTATGTAGTGCTTTGAAGAAAGGGCTATGAAGCTTTCATATTGTAAGAAACCCCATGAGGTTGGGCACAATGATTTCCCTGATCATTCCCCTTATAATAGAATCCTTGTACCTACCATCAAGAAATGATATGTGTTCAATTATTTTCTATAGGGGCAAGTGGATAATGGTGTGGTTATGTTGGGACACATCCTGAAATAAGTTTTAGACATCTCCACCAAGCTAGACAATGAAGGTGGGGTTACAATGAATAGAAATAGGTTTCCAATCGTGGTAATGAGAATTATGATGACTAGTTAACACAGAGGGTAGATTATCACCCCCAGGGAATCATATGTTCCCTCTTAGTCTAGAAAAAACCTCCTAAATACACTACACATTATCTAGATAATTCGTGCACATATTCATTACAACCTTGCACATCTAGAAAGAGTAGGAATTCATGGTGAAAGGGAAAGAAATGTTTGCAACCGTTGTCGAATCATTCTCATACCCTCGAAGAATTCATGACTCAATAGATGATAATTACATCTAGCCCCCCCCCCCCACATTGGAAGAATCCTCATATGATGGCTAGGAGTATGCCTCTATGAACACTGTTGAACTGGTGGACCCCTACATGGTCCTCGATGATGAAGAATTTCCAAAAATCCCTATGAATTATCTTGTATGATGTCATTAATGAATTTGAGGGTATGAAAAGTATTGGAATGTTTAGTCCAATCCTTAAAGCCATGCTGCAATTTCTGCCGATAGTAGATAGTAGGTTATTAAAAGAGCTCGATATGCATATTCCTCCCAGCCTATTGTATTACACTCACTACCACTACTAACTATAATAATTGACTAGGTAAAACATCCATGACCATACAATGACTAGTCACATCTCAAAAATTCTAGGTTTTAGCCAGCTAATTGTCAACTTATGGTAATTCTGGGTGAGTTTTATAGTGAGAAGCGGGATATTTCTAGCACCAATGGGAATCTAGTTCTTTATCCAGAATTTCCCATCGATCCTCCTACTAATAGGAAACCCCTTATGGGTAGAAATTTGCCTCTCCCATGGATGTACGATGTACTAAAGCACGTTTCCTACATTCATGAAAATATATCGATTATTGAGGCCCTCGATCTATCAGAATAAATGAATGATCTCCTCAAATAAGATTTAAGAATCCTCCTCTAGTTTGAAACATTGGTAGGGGCCACATAAACCTTTTACACTGAGGAATTCGAGAGAGTATAATTCCTTGACATAATTTCTTTCTATGGAAAATATAAGGGATCCCTTGTATAGGTGAACATATGCCCACTCTATGTCACTATCCAATTTAATGGTGTGTAAGACTGTCGTTATCTAGTTGAAATAGGTTCCATGATCAATCTCATCCAGACATGAATGCTCTATAGGATAAGAATAATTGAAGAATATCTGAGTGAATCTAGCCTAAAGATCCCGGGTTATGATTGGACTTAGCAAAGACCATGTGAAAATACCTGTTTGAAGACCTAGTTTAGTTGTTTAATAGAAAACACTAAATTCATGGTTGTATCAGAAGACATTGTATAAAATATGTTGATGGGTAGGCCATGTCTCTTTCTACATGCAACAATTCCATTATCATATCACCAATTCCTTAATTACTCCCTCAATGATCGAGTTGTCATGATAAAAGGTGATGCATCTACCTCTTACTCTATTGAAGCTTCTTATAAAGATGTTGACTGTTACAAGCGTAAGGAGAAGTAGGTTCATACAAATAAGGATGAGGAAACCACCATTGTGGCTAGCCTATAGATTGATTTGGATGATGTATTTGTACCCTAGACTCATTATTTGGAGGCCATGATTCCATACATAAGAGATTGATTTTTTGTTTACATGAGAAAATAGATCCTTGTCCTTGAAGATAAATAATGTTGGATGATTAACTCACACTCCTACATGGTCCAGGATCAGGTGATACCTAAGCCTCACCTCTATCAGGTATTGAGATATTCACTCAATGGATAAATCTAGGCATCATACATTATTTTTCTACCGAGCTATGTTGAACTGAGACAAACAGGACCCATTAATATTTTTTTATATCAATAATGGAACATGCAGTTGAAAGCATGATGGAATCAGCGTGAACGATTCTATCTCTTTGGTTTAAACAAAGTAGGAGTCCCGTATTAAGAATTCCATCTCCACCCACGTAGGGAAAAGTGTTCCCCCAGAATCATTCATCCAGGAAGATACAAATCTTATTATTGGTTCTCCTACCTCTATTGATGAAGGGGAGTTGGAATATATTCCTCCCTCATTTTAAGATAGAATTTCCACCACCATTGATGGGTATGTTTAGGTGTGCCTTAGTATCAAGGAAGACTTGAGGCCAATGTAGATCACCACGACTATGCCTCCAAAGGAGTAGTGGAAGTACATGGATTTCCTGAAGTATCACCATTATTTTTTTTGCAGGATGTAACACCCCAAGTTTCCATGATACGATTCTCTTTCAATAATGCAATAGCTTGCATTGTATGCAAGTTCGAGATTCTAACACATCGCAACCAATCAAAGTAGCCGTTATGAATAGTAATACCCACTTTTTGAAATTTTATAAATTTTATATTTCAAAATTGACTTCATTTTTGTTTTCAGAATATCGAAATTAGCTTAGGGTGAAATTTTGGTACATTTCGAAAAACTTTTTTATTTTGATGAATAGTGAAAATTACTAAATTTTAATTAAAAACAACTTTTTTAATAATAATAATTATTAGTAATAAATTATGTATTTGAGTGTTTATAAAGTATATTTATAATATATTTTTACTATTTTATCCAATGTTGGTCATTAGAATTAATTTCACTTAGAAATTGGACATAAACAATTGTCAATCTTTTGATAGATATTGTTTCTTAAAAACACGCTATTTGTTTCAACATCGGGAATTAACTATATAATTTATTAATGAAACTTCTATGTTATGAATTTGATAAAATGGAAATCATTTTTGAATTTGTATGATAAAATATAGAATAGGGTGAATATTTGGTATTTTTCTGATAATGTTCATTTTTAATGAATAGTGAAAAATTTTGTATTTTAATTCAGAACTGCCTTTTCATCCAGTTTATATATATAGTTATGTTGTAATTTTATTTAATTTTAAAGTATAATTGAATTATGTTTTTATCACTTAATACAATTTTTTTCATTGGAAGTAATTTCACTTTTCAAATGGATGTAGAAACAAGTCAATCTTTTGATAGATTTTACTTCTTAAAAACCCATCTTTGGTTTTGACAACGAGAATTATTTTTAAGTTTATTACTGCAATTTCTGTGTCTAGACTTTGGTAAAATATATTTCATATTTGGAATCATAAGGTCCAAATTATGTACTTAACACTCTTGTTTTTGGACATTATAAATAGTAACGATGATAATTATCTTTAATTATCATGATTATTAGTAATCGGGTAGTTAAGGGTAATGAAATAATATCATAATAATTTAAAATGACCCCAACATGTGTCATAATGCTATTGGTTGTGTCATGTCCGACCATGTGATTCCTTGTGCCTGTTTAGGGACCCCATGTAATAACTTTTGTGTGATAGTGACATTTTATCATTTTATTTTTTAAAGAAATGAAAATATAACAAAAGTATGTAACACCTAAGTAAAAAAAATTTAATTTTGTCTACATAAATTATATCTTAGACTATAAATATTCATTGGAAAGAAAAAAATATTTTCTACATCATGGTATTTTTTTATAATTTTTAGACTTTAAAAAATAAATTTATTTATCACACCATGATAATGCAGTGATTACCTCATTAATGATCAATTTAAATAAAATGAAAAGATAGGGTAAAATATAAGACATACACTTGTCTAAATCCTATTGTATTGGTGTATTTAGAGCCCTTATCAACTTATCCTCTAAATATATCATTGTGGGACCTTTAAAATCTGAATAGCATTTCATAATAAAGTAACATTTCAATCTTTCCAAAAGAACCCCTCCTCTCCTCTAATAAAATTCCACCACCTCTACCACCTTATTCACTCCTTCAAATCCATTTGTCTTGGCCAAAATCTTCCCAAATACTCTCTCAACTTCCCTCTCTTACTCCTAGAAGCCTCACGTTGGGAAGAAGTCTTCGCAAGGAAGCCTTTGGCTCAAATCAAAAAGAGTTACCCGATTTTAAGGTAATTTCTTCTTTTATGTTCTTTTATTTTATTTTTCTTCTCCAAACCCTTAAAACCTTTTTATTCCATTATTTTGTAACAAAAAAAGTATATTAAATATACTAGGATGTTTTTATGAGAAGTATTTTATTTACACTTACACACACCTCCTTCTAATGGTTAATGAACATACTGTTTCTGTGGGTGGCGAATTACTGCCTCACGAAACGATGATTGTTCAATCTTCTATTAACACCTCTCATAGTGGAAATTAATATTTCAAAAATATTTATATATGATATATATTATGATTATGTTTTCTTTATGCTTCTTTATTTTTCATTTATTTCATACCTTTATGATTTCTATTATGGGTAAACGCGATAATTTCATTTTAGGAAGTGTGGACTACGGCCCCCTCCAAGTGATTTGAATCGTTAATATCATATGTGGGACGTATAAAGGATGGAGTTAATGATATTATATATTATATTATACTATTATAATATACCTTTATATCATTATGATTTCATTTCATTAATTATGAAAAAGAAATGAATGTAGTGTTCATGTTTACGTACTGCTTACCGCCTCCATGAACGGTGCATTTCATTTCTTACCTATAAATGTTATGTAATATTATAAATGCATGTATATACTGGATATATATGATATATATGATATCTAGATAATGAATATAATTCTGGAGATAAGGGATATTTTACCACATGAACAACTTTTAATTATAAGAAGTTTATTGTTGACTCAAGTTTCAAAGATCGACAAAATGACAGGTATTAACTTAAATGACTACATAATGTTCATAACATGGTAATAAGTGATAAAAAAGGAATAATGAAATTTAAAAATGATCTTAATCAATTACTGATTAACTCTAGTTTATTATTAAAGAGATTAAAGAATGATCGAGTCATGTCGGACATGAGGTAATGGTTAACTCTACAACCTCTTCATTATTAAAGGTTGTTCATATGTAATTATCTACTGGGACCTCTTTATCATCCACATCCATGTTTCTTAAAAATGTATTTCAAAACATTTTTACTATTTATTAGAAAATGGTTTAAAGTCATTTATACCCTTATTTGACTTTAAAAGTTTTTGAAAGGAATCTTTCTGTCATTTTCCAAACTAGGTACTTTTTGAAATTTTTGACAAAATTAAGGTAAGAATGTCTTTTTTTAACCTATACGGCGGGTGTGGCTATTTTCTACCATTATAAAATAGTTGAATCTTAAATTACAGTATTATAAGAATATTTTCAAAGTAAATGTTTTCTTTTACAATTATGTGACTTTTAAATGATTTCAAAAAAAGTTATTTCTCTCAAATAGTTTTGTTTTCATCTATGTCAACATCCTTTGATGGATTTTAAGCTTATTTGAAGTTGATTTATTATGATTAAAAAATTCCATATTGTATTGAAGGTTTTGTGATATTTTTGATTGTGGATGTGTTATTTTTATACCATTCCTGTTTTATGGAGAATGTATTGACATTTAATATGCTAGTTTTAATAAGAATGTTTATGTTATGTTTAAACCTGTTCATATGAGGAATGAATTGGACTAAATAAGTGACGGGTGGAGCCCGCTATAGCTCCTTGATGCATCGGTAGGTCTCATGAGACTGACTAGTGTCTTGGCACAAGGAATTGACAAAATATTATTTGTATTCTTGGCTACATGGTTATGATAGTCTAAAATGATGCATTCCATCATTATGAAAGTCGTTATTGATATTGCATGTGATTATTCGACTAGTAGAATATCCATGTGAATAAGTAAATGGAATTATTTCATTTTATTTTTTCCATATGATGTTTATGTTAATGTTTAAAAGGATTTTGTTTTAGTTATACATTTCCTTAAATGTTTATGTTTATTGATGAAAGTTTCCACTATATTGTTATCCTTACTGAGCATCTGAGCTCACCCCTTTCTATGTTTTATTTTTCCCAGGATGTGAAGAAATATTTTTTGACTGACATACAGGGAATGTCTGAAGAGGATATGAGTGTGGACTATGTAGACTATGTTATTTTAGTTTTTCACTTTATGATGTAATGTAACATTTATGAATGTATCTAGTGTTTCCAAGGAAACTAAAATAATCGGGCTTTCGAGACTTGATCTTTTGTGATCATACCAATTTTAGGTAATAATGCACCGACTCTGGGTAACTGGGTTTGGGGCATTACATTTGCTATCAGCGGTAGTTTAGTACTAATCATGGAAGCTATATTTTGATAAACTCTGATTAGAGCACATAGCCCTAAGATAGACTTTGAGGATTAGTATAGAAGTAATTCCTAGAATTTTTTATTGTAGAGATTTTGTGAGTTTTCCAAGCAATACATCATTGTATGGAAATGATCAGGTAGAGGCGGATCTGGCACAGATGTACCTAGGGGTAAAACCCGAAAACACTGCTTTGATCTAGACTATAACGGGAACTCGTGCTCGAAAATGGGCCTTGTTGAACTCTTGGTTACGACACTCCCGGGGGATATGCTTAGGATAATTATAATTTTATTTACAAACCATTATGAAGGGTTTATGAGTATATACTTACTCAAAGAAAAAATTTCATTTTATGATTATGGATTATATCCATAAACAGTTCAATTTATGTAAGATGTTTTACAAGTATGGAATTATGTATTTTGATTCATAAAATGATCCATTTTATGCCATTATTTAGAAATGGTGCCTATTGGAAGAAATGGAAACTATATCAATGCACACAATCCATGTTGGGATTTCCCTCCTTCTCAAGATAATTATAATGGAGTTGGTGATACAACTAGTGCTGATCAGCTTATCATCATACTGGGGCAACTCACTCAGGCTATGAATAATAACCTTACTCGCATGGAGAACCCTGATCCGCAACGTGGAGGATCAATGTTAGACCACTTCATGAGGCAAAAACCACCAAAATTTAATGAGGTTATAAATCCCTTAGTGGATGAGAAATTTATAAATTCCCTAGAGAAAATATTTCAGGCTTTAGGGAGTAGTGAAAGGGAAAAAGTTGTCATGGCAGTTTACCACCTCACTGGAGATGCTGATCAATGGTGGTCATTGATTCAAAATAAAAAGGAAGATGAAGAAGTATCAAGTATGTAATGGAGAGTGTTTAAATAGATTTTATTAGAAAAATAATTTCCTCATGACCATTGAGTGGATATAGAAAGACAATTTCGGAGTCTGAGGAAAAACGAGGACGAGAATGTTGCAAATTATGAGTCTAACTTTACAAGGTTAGCGAGGCATGCTGCAAATTATATATGTAACCCAAGAAGTAATATTGATCGTTTCTTTGATCGGTTAAAAACATTTCTCTGTCGAGCTTTATTATCACAATCCTTCTCATCGTACGAATATATTGTCTCATGTGCTATCAAGACAGAAAATGAATTCTCTAAGTCTTATGAAAACAAAGTAAAGCAAGAGAAGAAGAGAATAGTGGAATAATAGACAGATAAAGGGAAAAAGGGAAAGAAGGATTTTCCATTATGCGATAATTGTGGGAAGAATCACCCCGGTAGTGGCCTAAATGGAATGAGAGTTTGTTATAAATGTGGAGAAAAAGTTCACCAGGGTCGTGATTGAAAGGGAAAGAAAGAGGCTATAAATGTTGAATGATACAATTGTAGAGAAATTGGGCATTATGAAAATGAATTCCCTATTCTCCAAGGAAACTTAGCTCAGAAAAGGCCAAGGGAGCAAGGAAAAGCTTATGTTGTTACTACAGATAAAGTTGAATAATTATTTTATTTGTGTTTTTGGGACTCAAGAACTATATTATTGTTATAAGAATAATGTGATATATATATAAAGATTCTACTATAGTAATTGTTGTTTTCATTAAGGATTTAATATGATGAAGGTAATCATATTTTTAGTACGTGAAAATAAGATAAACTTTACTTTTTTGGGGGAATATGATGGTACAATTGATTTTGGAATTTAGAGACCTTTTAGAGAAAGTCTGGACATAGGTATTTTGGATAACTATAAAGGATGGAATGTATTATGTTGAACTTTGGATAGTATTGTTTAAGGTTAAAACGTTTCTGATGATTATTTTTGGAATATTATAATACTATAGTTTTAGGAAAAGGACAACCTGCAGGTCGGGCGATAACATGCCGCATCGTACAAAGCTGCAGGAATCGAACCCACAACAATAGTGCGACAGGATTTTGTTACCTACCACTAGCCTACAAGCATTCCCTGGTTATTACAAAATAGTTTTCCTAATATAAATGGTATGTGTTAATATTTTGAACCTTGTACTATTAGGATAAATATAATATTTTTGAGTTCTATTACCTTTTGGAGTGAAAGATGAGTTTATGGTAGAAATTAGTTGAAGGTTGAAACTCTACTTGTCAAGTATATATATATATACCTCTCTCTAATTCTATGAATAAATTAATTCTTAAACTTTAGGAGAGGTATATTAAAACAAAAAATGTCTTATCCGAATACCTTATGTTTTGTTGAACTGATGATATTTTAAATCACCATAGATTGAAGGTTTTGAGACCCTCAATTTTACACTTGTTTGTGATTGATGACCTCAATCACTCCCTAAAAATATTTATGTTTTCCTCCAATTATGTTTCTCTAATTTCCACCAATGTTTTCCTAATCGAGATCATAATTTTGTGGTGAATTTTCATTTCCCTTTCCCTCTTATTAAGACTAAATTTTATTAACCTTATTTCTGATGTGGGTTTTCCACAAAGGTATTTTCTACTTTCAACCATTTAATTTCGAAGAATATTTTCAAATGTTGAGGATACGATTTAATGAAGGAGGGTAGAATATAACACCCCAAGCTTCCACGTCATGCTTCTCTTTCAATAATTCAATAGCTTGCATTGTACGCAAGTTTGAGATTTTAACACACCACGACCAATCAACGTAGCCGTTATGAATAGTAATACCCACATTTTGAAATTTTATAAATTTTATCTTTTAAAATTGACTTAATTTTTTGTTTCAGAATATCTAAATTAGGTTAGGGTGAAATTTTGGTACTTTTTGAATTACTTTTATATTTAGATGAATAATGAAAATTACTAAATTTTAATTAAAAACAACTTTTTTAATCGAAATAATTAATATTGATAAATTATGAATTTTTTTGGTTTTAAAGTATATTTAGAATATAGTTTTTCCATTTTATCCAATGGTGGTCATTATAATTAATTTGACTTCGAAATAGGATATAAACAGTTGTCAATTTCTTGATAAATATTGTTTCTTAAAAACACGCTATTTGATTGAACAACGGGAATTAACTATATAATTAACTAATGAAACTTAAATATTTTGAATTTGGTAAAATGGAAATCATTTTTGAATTTGGAATATAAAATATAGCATAGGGTGAATTTTTGGTATTTTTCTGATAATGATCAATTTTTAATGAATAGTGAAAAATATTGTATTTTAATTCAAAACTGCCTTTTCATCCAATTTATATATATATATTGTCATTTTAATTAATTTTAAAGTATAATTGAATTATGTTTTTATCACTTAATACAAAATTTTTAATTTTAAGTAATTTCACTTTTCAATTGGATGTAGAAACAAGTTAATCTTTTGATAGATTTTACTTCTTAAAAACCCGTCTTTGGTTTTGACAATGAGAATTATTTTTAAATTAATTACTGCAATTTCTGTGTTTGGAATTTTGTAAAATAGATTCCATATTTGGAATTAGAATATCCAAATTATTTAATTAAGACTCTTTTGTTTTTGGACATTAAGAATTGTAATGACGACAATTATCTTTAATTATCATGATTAATTAGTAACTGGGTAGTTAAGGGTAATGAAATAATATCATAATAATATAAAATAACCCCAAAATATGTCCTAATTATATTGTTTGTGTCATGGGCGACCATGGTATTTCTTGTTCCCACTTAGGGACCCCATGGAATCACTTTTGTGTGATAGTGGCATTTTATCATTTTATTTTTTAATGAAAGGAAAATATAACAAAAGTAAGTAACACCTAAGTAAAACAATTTTAATTTTGTATACATAAATGATATCTTAAACTATAAATATTTATTGGAAATCTAAAAATATTTCCTACATCATGGTATTTTTTTATAAGTTTTAGACATTAAACAAATAAATTTCTTTATCACACCATGATGATGCAGTGATTACCTCATTAATGAACGATTTAAATAAAATGAAAAGATAAGGTAACATATAAGACATACCCACGTATAAAGCCTATTGTATGTGTGGATTTTGAACCCTTATCACATTATCCTAGAAATATATCATTGTGGGACATTTAAAATCTGAAAATCATTTCATAATAAAGTAACATTTCAATCTTTCCAAAGGAGCCCATCCTCTCCTCTTATAAAAGGCCCCCACCTCTACCACCTTATTCACACCTTCAATTCCATTTGGCTCGGCCAACCTCTGCAAAAATACTCTCTCAAATTCCCTATCTTACTCCTAGAATCCTCACTCTGGGCATAAGTCTTCCCAAGGAAGCCTTCAGCTCAAATCAAAAAGAGTTACCCGATTTTAAGGTAATGTATTCTTTTATGTTCTTTTGTTTTATTTTGCTTCTCTAACCCATTAAAACCTTTTTATTCCATAATTTTTTAACAAAACCAGTATATTCAATATACTAGGATATTTTAATGAGAAGGATTTGATTACACTTTCACACACCTCCATATAATGGTTAAAGAACATACTGTTTCTATGGGTGGCAAATTACTGCCTCACGAAATGATGATTGTTCAATTTTCTTTTAACACCTCTCATGGTGGCCATTAAGATGTAACAATATTTATATATGATATATATTAGGTTTATGTTTTCATTATGATTCTGTATTTTTCATTTATGGCATACCTTTATGATTTCCATTATGTGTAAACACGATAATTTCATTTTAGGAAGTGCGGACTACCGCCCCCTCAAAGTTATTTGAATCGTTAATGCCATATGTAGGACGTATAAATGATGAAGTTAATGATATTATATAGGATATTATACTATAATTATAATATAACTTTATATAATTATGATTTCATTACATTAAATATGAAATATAAATGAATGTAGCGTCCATGCATACGCACGGCTTACCGTCTCCATGAACGGTGCATTTCATTTCTTACCTCTAAATATTATGTAATATAATAAATGAATGTATATACTAGATATATATGATATATATGATATCTAGATCATGAATATAATTCTTTAGATAATGGATATTTTACCACATGAACAACTTGTAATTATAAAAAAGTTTATTGTTGACTCAAGTACCAAAGATCGACAAAACGACCAGTATTAACTTAAATGACTACATAATTTTAATAACATGGTAATAAGTTATATAAAAGGCATAATGAACTTGAAAAATGTTCTTAATAATGTAGTTGTAATGCCCCGACCCCAGTTACCCAGATTCGGTGCATTTTTACGTAACATTGGCATGACCACAAAAGATCACGTCTCGAAAGACCGATTAGTATAGTAGCCTTGGAAACACTAGATACATTCATGAATGTTACATTACATCATAAAGTGAAAAATTACAATAACATAGTCTCCATAGTCCACACTCATATCCCCATAAGACTATCCCTGTAGGCTAGTCATAAAATATTTCTTCACATCCTGGTAAAATAAAACATAGAAAGGGGTGAGCTCAGATGCTCAGTAAGGAAAATAATACAGCGGAAACTTTCATAAATAAACATAAACATTTAAGGAAATGTATAAATAAAAAAAATCCTTTTAAACATAAACTTTAGCTTAATATAGAAAAAATAAAATGTAATAATTCCATTTACTTATTCACATGGATATTCTACTAGTTGAATAATCACATGCAATATCAATGACCACTTTCATAATGATGGAATGCATAATGACAGACTATCGTAACCATGTAGCCAAGGCCTCGTGCGAAGACTAAAAATAAGATTTTGTCAAGGTCTCATGCCAAAACACTAGTTTGTCTAATGAGAACTATCGATGCATTGAGGAGCTATAGCGGGCTCCACCTGTCACATACTAAGTCCAATGCATTCCTTATATGAAAAGGTTTAAACATATCACAAACCATAACATAATCGTATCACATAAAACATGCATAATGGTAACAAAACATTTCCACATTTCAATCACAAGATATAAATACAACACATTGATATGATAAGATTATTTTCAATACCAAAATAAAAGAAAAGACAAACTTGGTATTTATTTTTCATTTTAAAAAAAAGTTATGGCTTGTAGAGGAAGCCGAAACTCAAATAATGGTCATGGAAGCAGAGAAGTCATTGTCACCGCATTCATACGACAAAAAAACATTCATTTTTTTCATTTAGTAAAATTCTTCGTATAGAAATATTCCTTTTGAATAAACATAAAATTCAAAGGGGTTTATACACCGTATAAAATAAAGTTATGTATAAAACAAAATATGCATCAATAAAAGGAGATTGAGATGAAATCCCTTACAAAGATCATTTTTTAAATAAAATAGATCTATTATGTGTATTCAATATAAGTACAAATAAAGAAAGTACAAATACAATATAGGACATAATAATATCATGACATAATTTGAAAGTAGTAGATTAACCCAATGAACGGAAATTAGGTTAAGAAGTTCCCTGACCTCATGTCCGACTTGACTCGACCATTCTTTAATCTCCTGAATAATAAAATATAGTTAATTTCTACTTTCTTAAGAACCTTTTTCAAGTTCATTATTCCTTTTATATCACTTATTACCATGTTATGAACATTATGAAATTATTTAAGTTAATAACCGTCTTATTGTAGATCTTTGGTACTTGAGTCAAAAATAAACATCTTATAATTACAATTTGTTCAGGTGGTAAAATATCCATTATATCGAGAATTATATTCATGATGTAGATATCATATATATCATATATATCCATTATATAAATTCATTTATAATATTACATAACATTTAGAGGTAAGAAATGAAATGCACTGTTCATGCAGACGGTAAGCCGTACGTATGCATGAACGCTACTTTCATTTCTATTTCATATTTAATGGAATGAAATAATAATGATATAAAGGTGTATTATAATTTCATTATAATATCATATACAATATCATTTACTGCATCCTTTACATGTCCCACATATGGCATTAACGATTCAAATCACTTTGATGGGGCCGTTGTCCGCACTTCTTAAAATGAAATTATCACGTTTACCCATAATGGAAATGATAAAGGCATGCCATAAATGAAAAATACAGAACCATAATGAAAGCATAAAAATAATATATATCATATATAAATATAGTGACATCTTAATGGCCACCGTGAGAGGTGTTAAAAGAATTTTGAATAATCATCGTTTCGTGAGGCAGTAATTCACCACTCACAGAAACAGTATGTTCTTTAACAATTAGACGAAGGTGTGTGTAAGTGTAAATCAAATACATCTCACAAAAAAACTAGTACAAAGGAGATACTGTTTCTGTTACAAAATAAAGGAAACAAAATAATTTAAGGTGTTGGAGAAGCAAAATAAAACAAAATAACATGAGAGAATACATTACCTTGAAATTGGGTAACTCTTTTTGAATTGAGGCAAAGGATTCCTTGGGAAGACTTCTGATCAAAGTTAGGCTTCCAGAAGTAAGAGAGGGAAGTTGAGAGAGTATTTTGGTTGATTTTGGCTGAGCCAAATGGTTTTGATGGTGTGAATAAGGTGGTAGACATGGGGGCCTTCTATAAGAGGAGAGGAGGGGTACTCTTGGAAAGTCATGAAATGTTACGTTATTATGAAATGCTTTTAGGATTTCAAAGGTCCCACAATTATATATTTCGAAGTTAAGGTGATAAGGGTTCTAAATATAATCATATAATAGGTTTTTCACAAGTTTAAGTCTTAGATTTTACATTATATTTTCATTTTATTTACAAAGTTCATTAATGAGCTAATCGCCGCATCATCATGGTGTGATAAATAAATTAATTTATTTAATTCCTAAAAATTATAAAAAATCACCATGATGTAGTAAATATTTTTATATTTCCAATGAATATTTATAGTCGAAATGTTAACTTATATAACCCCATGTAATAATTGTTTTAGTAAAACAACACATGTTTGTGATAATTTTATTTTTACTTTAAATAAAAAGTTATTAATGTCATTTTATTACCCAAGTGGCACCATGGTGTCCCCATGTTGACCCATTGATTTTCATGGTCGTCCATGACTCATCCAATAAGGGTAGGACAAGTTTCAAGATATTTTCATATTTTTATAATATCATTTTTACCTTAAATTTCACTAATTACCATCAATCGTGATTAATAAAACTTAAAAGTTATTATTCACCAAAAAATTATTTTAATCTCATTGAACCACATTTTACTTCCTAATGACAACCATGTATGTCGGATTTTTGAAAATCAAATCACAGAAGTGGTAATGTTTCATTTACATGGAAAATTAGTTTTTAAACTACCACTTAGTGGTTTCACTGTTCATAAAAATTAAAGTATTACAGAAAAATATCAAAAATTCACCCTAATCTATAATTGATATTCTGAATTAGAAAATGGTGTCTATTTTACAAAATTCAAAACATATAAGTTAAATTAATTAATTTTATAATTAATTCCCATTTTTGAAAACAAATAGAATATTTTTAAGAAACAATATCAATCAAAATATTGACAATTGTTTATGTCCAATTTCAAAGTGAAATTAATTATAATGACCACCATTGGATAAAATGGTAAAATTATATTCTAATTATACTTTAAAACCACTCAATAGTATAATTTATCACTATTATTTATTTTGATTAAAAAAATTTTATTAATTAAAATTTAGTAATTTTCACTATACGTCAAAATATAAAAGTTATCTGAAAAGTTCCAAAATTTCACCCTAGGCTAAATTCGATATTCCGAATCCATAAATGAAGTCCATTTTGAAAGATAAAATTAATAAAATTTTAAAAAGTTGTTATTACTATTCATAACAGCTACTTTGATTGGTTGTGGTGTGTGTTAGAACTTGATGTTGCATACAACACATGCTACTATATTATTCAAAGAGAAGCGTGTCGTGGAAGCTTGGGGTTCTACATTCTCCCCTCCTTCAAATAAAATTGTCCTCGAAATTTCTTATAATATCACTGTATAAAAAGTCTTGGGTGATTCATCATCATAAGTTCCTTGGGTTCCCACGTTGCCTCCTCCATCTTATGGTTTCTCCACAGAACTTTTACCAGACGAGTCATCTGGTTTCTCAGCACTTGTTCTCTTGTATCAAGAATCCAGACGAGCTCTTCGTAATAAGACAGATCGGGTTCCAGTTCTAATTCCTTGTAGGTTAGTACATGTGTTGGGTCCAGCATTTATGTTCTCAAAAGTGATACGTGGATACATCGTGAACTTTGGAGAGACATGGCGGCATTTCCAAATGGTAAGCTACAACCCCAATTCGTTCTAGAATTTCGAAGGGTCCGATGTACCTGGGACTCAATTTACCCTACTAACTGAATCATATAACTCCCTTACATGGAGATACCTTCAAGAAAACATGATCTCCTACCTGAAATTCCCAATCCTTCCTTCGGTTTTCAGCATAGCTCTTCTTCTTACTTTGAGCTGCTTTGATGTGGTTTTGGATTACCTTCACCTTTTCCATCATTTCCTCCAACAGTTCTAGGCCTACAAGTTTTCTTTCACCAACGTCATCCCAACAGGTTGGAGTGAGACATCTCTTCATGTATATCGCTTCATATGGTGCCATCTGAATACTTGAATGGAATCAATTCTTATAGGAAAATTCTACCAGAGGTAAATATTTATCCCACATACACTGAAAGTCAAGTGAGCATGATCTCAACATATCTTCTAAGGTTTGAATAGTTCATTCTGATTGTCCATCTGTTTGAGGGTGGTAAGCAGTGCTCCAACAAAGATCAGTATCCAAGTCCTTCTGAAGACTTTTCCAGAATCTTGATGTAAAATGGGGATCATGATCCGAGACAATCGATAGGGGGACTCCATGAAGTCTCACAACATCATTAATATATAGTCTTGATAGACGTTCAAGTGGTAATTATTCTCTTATAGAAAGAAAATGTTCTGACTTCGTGAGACGATCAACAATGACCCATATTGCGTCATTCATTCTAGGAGTCTTTGGTAGTCCCATGAAAAAGTCCATCGTAATATTATCCCATTTACACTCAGGTATGGGAAGAGGTTGAAATACTCCATTAGGAAGTTACCTTCTAGCTTTCACTTATTGAAATACCATACATCATGACACAAAATCAGAAATCTCCCTCTTCATGTTGTCCCAACAAAAATGTCTCTTTGAATATCTATAAATTTTGGTGCTCCCATGATGTGTAGAGAAATTAGTACTATGAGAATCATCCAATAATTCCCTCTTTAAATCAGGTATATCAGGAACACAAAGTCTCCTCCCAAATTTCAAAATTCTATCTTCATACACAAAGTCACTCAATCGCTCATCATTCACAGCTTTAATCTTCTTTTTTAATTCTTCATCATCGGCCTGAGAACACTTTACCCTTTCTAGTAAATATGTTTTGGCAAAAAATTTGAAAAAGATTTTATGTTTCACCATCCATGGTGATTCCCATATCCATGTTTACTTGATCCATGAAAATAGGATCCATTTCCACTCTCATCATGTTCAAAACTCTATGATCTTTTCTACTCAAAGCATCTGCAACCTTATTTTCCTTCCCCGAGTGATAGTGTATCATGAAATCATAATCCTTGGGTAGTTCAATCCATCACCTTTGCCTCATATTGAGTTCTTTTTGTGAGAAAATATATTTCAAACTCTTGTGATCGGTATATATATCACATTTTTTACCATAGAGATAATGTCTCCATATCTTTAAGGCAATGATTACATCAGCTAAATCGAGATCATGAGTAGGATAATTCTGCTCATGAATTTTTAGCTGTCGTGATGCATATGCAATAACCTTATCATTCTGCATAAGGACACAACCAAGTCCTTTCATTGATGCATCACTATAAATAACGAACCCATCCTTCCCTGATGGTAGAGTCAATATAGGAGCATTGACTAATATTCTCTTAAGTTGTTAAAAACATTCTTCACACTCTTTTGTCCAGACAAATTTAACCCCTTTACCTGTGAGCTTTGTTAATGGGTTAGCCAATCGGGCAACATTCTGGACAAAACGTCGATAATAACCTACCAAACCAATAAAACTGCGTACCTTAGTTATACTCGTCAGTGCTGTCCATTCTTGGATTTCCTTGGTCTTAGAAGGATCAATGGAAATTCCTTCCTTAGAGACAATATGGCCCAGAAAGGAAATCTCTTGAAGCCAGAATTCACACTTGCTAAACTTCCCATATTACTCATGACTTCTAAGAGTCTACAAGATAATGTGCAAGTGATTTTCATGATCTTCGTAGCTTTTGGAGTATAACAATATATCATCAATAAATACGGCCACTAAATCATCAATATATTCCTTGAAAACTCTATTCATTAGATCTATGAATACAGAGGGTGCATTAGTCAATCCAAAAGGCATTACTGTAAACTCGTAATGCCTGTACCTTGTTTGAAATGTTGTCTTAGGAATGTCTTCCTTATTCACACACAACTGATGGTATCCAGATCGAAGGTCAATCTTTGGAAAAGTATTGAGCTCCATACAGTTGGTCAAATAAATCATCAATGCGAGGTAAGGGATACTTGTTATTTATTGTTATAGCATTTATCTATCTGTAGTCAACGCACAACCTCATATATCCATCTTTCTTCTTAACAAAAAGGATAAAGGCTCCCCATGGAGAAACACTAGGGAGAATAAATCCTTTTTTACTCAATTCTTCTAGTTGTTTCTTTATTTAAACTAATTCCACGGTGGCCATTCTATAAGGGGTCTTCAATATAGGCCTTGATCTAGGAATTAAATCAATGTAAAACTAAACTTCTTGTTCTGGAGGATGTCCAGGTAAATCTTCCGGAAACACATCTACATATTCTTTCACAATAGGTACATCCTCTATTTTAATATTCATTTCCTCTCCATCAGTCATTTCATTCTATTCCTCCCCAATAATTGAATTTAGTTGACCTACTGGGGGTGGATCTAAATAAGAAATAGGTGGTGATGATTCTGATCTAAAGATAAGGTGTTCCTTATCGTCATCATCAAAAATCGTAACCTTGTTCTTCTTACAATAAATCATTCCATCATAGACCAAAATCCAATCCATACCGAGGATTATATCAAACTCAATCATAGGTATGAAAATGATATTAGCGGATAAAGAAAATTTATGTGCTCTAATGGAGACTGATTCAGAAAACGTTGTTGCAATGATACTTCCCTTAGGAGTTTTGACTGAAAATTATCTTGTTAAATCAAATTGGAAATATGTAATTTTCTTAGAAAACTGGGAAGATATGAAACAATGCGATGATCCAGAATCAAATAATGCATTTTCTAAACTTGAGGAAACCATTAAATTTCCTGCCACCACATCATTCAGAGCTTCAACCTCAACAGTAGTGATAGCATAAGATTGGCCTTGATCACTTGGCCTCTTCTGAGGTAAGTTCCCCTGATGCTTAGGAAATTCATTTGCATAATTTCCTATCTCTATAAAATTTTAGCATTCCACATTGACAGGAACTCTCTTTCCCTTGTAATCATGAGCTTGGTGGCCTTTTTCACCACACTTGTAACAGACTCCCATTCCCTTCAAGAAAGTACCGGGGTGTTTATTCCCACATTTACTATAGGAATGGTATTCAACTTCTCCCTTCTTCCCAATATTTCGATTTCCAGATTGATCATAGTATCTCTTCTTCTCTTTCTTTGCTTTAAAGTCATAAGAATTAGAGAATTCATTTTCCATCTTGATAGCACACGAGACAATATCTTCGTACGATGAGAAGGTTTGTGAGACTAATGCTCAATGGAGGAATGGTTTTAACCCATCAAATAAACGATCGATCTTACTTCTGGGGTTACGTATATAATCTGGATCATGCCTCGCTAACCTTGTAATGTTAGCCTCATACTTTGCAACATTCTCATCCTCCATCTGCCACCGACTCAGAAATTGCCTTTGTATATCTGCTCGATGGTCTTGTGGAAAGTATTTTTCTAAGAAAATTTCCTTAAACCCCATCCATTCAATACTTGATACTTCTTCATCTTCCATTTTGTTTTGAATCAGTGACCACCATTGATCATCATCTTCAGTGAGGTGGTAAACTGCCATGACAACCTTCACCCTTTCGCTACTCCCCAAGGCATGGAATATTTTCTCTAAGGAGTTTATCCATTTCTCAGCTACTAATGGATTTTTACCCCTATTAAATGTTGGAGGTTGTTGCCTCATGTTGTGGTATAACATTGATCCTCCACGTTGAGGATCCGGGTGCTCTATACGAGTAAGGTTGTTATTCATAACCTGAGTGAGTTGTCCTAGTATAGTGATAAGTTGATCAGCACTAGTTGTATCACCGGCTCTACTATAATTATCTTGAGCAGGAGGGAAATCCCTACATGGAGGGAATGCATTGATATAGTTTCATTCCATCCTCTAGGACCCATTTATAAACAAGGGCATAAACTAGATTAGTTTATGAATCAAAATACATAATTCCATACTTTTAAAACACTTAACATAAATTGAACTATTTATGGATATAATCCATAATCATAAAAATGTTTTCTTTAAGGAAGTATATACTCATAAACCCTTCATAATGGTTTGTAAAGAAAATGGGAATTATCCGAATCATATCCCCCGGGAGGGTCGTAACAAAGAGTACAGCAAGGCCTGTTGTCATGCACCAGTTCCCGTTCGAGTCTAGCTCAAAGCGGTGTTTTTGGGGTTTTCCCCTAGGTACATCTATGCCAGAGCCGCCTCTACCTGCTCGTATCTAGACAGTGATGTATTGCTCGGAAAACTCACAAAATCTCTATAATACCAAAATTCTAGGAAGTTCTTCTATACTAATCCTCAAAGTCTATCTTTGGGCTATGTGATCTTATCAGAGTTTATCTAAATCTAGCTTCCAAGGTTAGTACTAAACTGCCTCTGATACCAACTGTAATGCCCCGACCCCAGTTACCCAGAGTCGGTGCATTATTACGTAACATTGGTATGATCACAAAAGATCGTGTCTCGAAATACCGATTAGTTTAGTAGCCTTGGAAACACTATATACATTCCTAAATGTTACATTACATCATAAATTGAAAAATCACAATAACATAGTCTCCATATTCCACACCCCTATCCTTTTCAGACTATCCCTGTAGGACAATCATAAAATATTTCTTCACATCATGGGAAAATAAAACATAGAAATGGATGAGCTCAGATGCTCAGTAAGGATAAAAATACAGTAGAAACATTCATAAATAAACATAAACATTTAAGGCAATGTATAACTAAAACAAAATCCTATAAACTTGAACTTCAGCTTAATATGGAAAAAATAAAATGAAATAATTCCATTTACTTATTCACGTGGATATTCTACTAGTCTAATAATCACATTCAATATCAATAACCACTTTCATAATGATGGAATTCATAATGCCATACTATCATATCCACGTAGCCAAGGCCTCGTGCAAAGACTATAAATAATATTTTGTCAAGGCCTCATGCCAAGACACTAGTTTGTATCATGAGACCTACCGATGCATCGAGGAGCTATAGCGGGCTCCACCTGTCACATACTATATCCAATGCATTCCTTATATGAAAAGGTTTAAACATATCATAAACCATAACATAATCGTATCACATAAAACATGCATAATGGAAACATAACATTTACACATTTCAATCACAAGATATCAATACAACACATTGATATGATAAAACCATTTTCAATACCAAAATAAAAGAAAAGTAAAACTTGGTATTTATTTTTCATTTTAAAAAAAAGTTATGGCTTGTAGAGGAAGCCGAAACTCAAATAATGGTCACGGCGGCGGAGAAGTCATTGTCGCCACATACATATGACATAAAAACATTAATTTTTTGTCATTTAGTAAAATGATTCATATAAAATGATTCCTTTTGAATAAACATAAAATTCAAAGTGGTTTATACACCGTATAAAAGAAAGTTCTATATAAAACAAAATATGCCTCAATGAAAGGAGATTGAGACGAAGTCCCTTACAAAGATAATTTTTTAAATAAAATAGATCTATTAGGTGTATTAACTATAAGTACAAATAAAGAAAGTACAAATACAAGATATGACATAATAATATCCTAACATAATTTGAAATTAGGAGATTAACCCAAAGAACGGAAATTGGGTTAAGAAGTTCCCTTACCTCGTGTCCGACTTCACTCGACCATTGTTTAATCTCATGAATAATAAACTATAGTTAATTTGTAATTTCTTAAGAACCTTTTTCAAGTTCATTATGCCTTTTATATCACTTATTACCATGTTATGAACATTATGTAATTATTTAAGTTAATAACAACCATTTTGTTGATCATTGGTACTTGAGTCAAAAATAAACTTCTTATAATTACAAGTTGTTCATGTGGTAAAATATGCATTATATCCAGAATTATATTCATGATGTAGATATCATATATATAATATATATCCAGTATATACATTCATTTATAATATTACATAACATTTAGAGGTAAGAAATGAAATTCACCTTTCATGGAGATGGTAATCCGTACGTACGCATGAATTCTACATTCATTTCTATTTCATATTTAATGGAATGAAATCATAATGATATAAAGGTGAATTATAATTCCGGTATAATATCATTTATAATATCATTTACTCCATCCTTTACACGTCCCACATATGGCATTAACGATTCAAATCACTTTGAGGGGGCGGTAGTCCGCAATTCCTAAAATGAAATTATCGCGTTTACCCATAATGGAAATCATAAAGGCATGCCATAAATGAAAAATACAGAAGAATAAGGAAAACATAAACATAATATATATCATATATAAATATAGTGATATCTTAATGTCCACCATGAGATGTGTTAAAAGAAGATTGAAAAATCATCGTTTCATGAGGCAGTAATTTTCCACCCATAGAAACAGTATGTTCTTTAACCATTAGACGAAGTTGTGTGTAAGTGTAAATCAAATACTTCTCATAAAAACATCCTAGTATATTTAGGATACTATGTTTTTTACAAAATAAAGGAAAAAAAAATTTATGGGTTGGAGAAGAAAAATAAAACAAAAGAACATAAGAGAATACATTACCTTAAAATTGGGAAACTCGTTTTAATTTGAGCCAAAGGCTTCCTTGGGAAGACTTCTGACCAAATTTAGGCTTCTAGGATTAATAGAGGAAAGTTGAGAGAGTATTTGGGCCGAGTTAGGTGAGCGAAATGGCTTTTATGGTGTGAATATGTTGGTAGAGGTGGGGGCCTTTTATAAGAGGAGAGGAGGGGCACTATCAGAAAGTCATGAAATGTTACATTATTATGAAATGATTTTCGGATTTCAAAGGTCACACAATTATATATTTTTAAGATAAGGTGATAAGAGTTCTAAATCTACTCATCCAATAGGTTTTTGAAAAGTTTAAGTCTTATATTTTACATTATCTTTTCATTTTATTTAAAAAGTTCATTAATGAGGTAATCGCTGCATCATCATGGTGTGATAAATAAATTCATTTATTTAGTTCCTAAAAATTATAAAAAAATTACCATGATGTAGTAAATAATTTTAGATTTTAAATGAATATTTATAGTCTAAATGTTAACTTATATAACCCCATTTAATAATTTTTTTAGTAAAACAACACATGTTTGTGACAATTTTATTTTTACTTTAAATAAAAAGTTATAAATGTCATTTTCTTACCCATGTGGCTCCATGGGGTCCCCAAATTGACCCATGGATTTTCCTGGTCAGACATGACTTATCCAATAATGGTAGGACATGTCTCAAGATATTTTCATATTTTTATAATATCATTTTTACCTTAAATTTCACTAATTACATTTAATCCCGATTAATAAAACTTAAAAGTTACTATTCACCAAAAAATTATTTTAATCCCATTGAACCACATTTTACTTCTAATGAAAACCATGTATGTTGGATTTTTGAAAATCAAATCACAGAAGTGGTAATGTTTCATTTACATGAAAAATTAATTTTTAAACTACCACTTAGTGGTTTCACTATTCATCAAAATTGATGTTTTTTAGAAAAATACCAAATATTCACCCTAAGCTATAATTGATCTTCTGAATTCAAAGATGGTGTCTATTTTAAAAAATTCCAAACATATAAGTTGAATTAATTAATTTTATAATTAATTCCCATTGTCAAAACAAATAGCATGTTTTTGAGAAACAATATCAATCAAGAGATTGACAATTGTTTATGTCCAATTTCAAAGTGAAATTATTTATAATTACCACCATTTAATAAAATGGTAAAATTATATTATAATTATACTTTAAAACCACTCCATAGTATAATTTATCACTATTAATTATTTTTACTAAAAAAGTTGTTTTTAATTAAAATTTAGTAATTTTCAATATTCATCAAAATATAAAAGTTATCCAAAAAGTTAAAAAATTTCACCCTAGGCTAAATTAGATATTCCGAATCCAAAAATGAAGTCTATTTTGAAATATAAAATTTATATAATTTCAAAAAGTTGGTATTACTATTCATAATGGCTACTTTGATTGGTTTTGGTTTGTGTTAGAACTCGAACTTGCGTACAACACATGCTACTATATTATTCAAAGAGAAGCGTACCATGGAAGCTTGGGGTGTTACAGTAGTGATTAACTCTAGTTTATTATTCAGGAGATTAAAAAACGATCTAGTCAAATTGGACATGATGTAAGGGTTAATTCTACAACCTCTTCATTATTCAAGGTTGTTCATATGTAATTATATACTGGGACCTCTTTATCATCCACATCCATGTTTCTTAAAAATTTATTTCAAATTTTTTTTACTGTTTATTAGACAATGGATTAAAGTCATTTATTCCCTTATTTGACCTTATAAATTTTTGAAAGGAATCTTTCCGTTATTTTCCAAACAAGGTACTTTTTGACATTTTCGACAAAATTAAGGTAAGAATGTGTTTTTTTAACTTATAGGGAAGGTGTGGCCGTTTTACGCCGTTATAAAATCGTTGGAGCTTCCATTAAAATCTCATAACAATATTTTCAAATTAAATGTTTCATTTTACAATTATGTGACTTGTAAATGATTTCAAAACAAATATTTCTCTCAAATAGTTTTGATTCCATCTATGTCAACATCCTTTGATGGATTTTAAGCTTATTTGAAGTTGATTTATTATGATTCAAAACATTCATATTGTATTAATGATTTTGTGATATGTTTGACTGTGGATTGTTATTTTTATACCATTCATGGTTTATGGAGAAATTAACATTTCGTATGCTAGTTTTAATACGAATGTTTATGTTATGTTTAAACCTGTTCATATGAGGAATGCATTGGACTTAATAAGTGACGGTTGGAGCCCGCTATAGCTCCTCGATGCATCGGTAGGTCTCATGAGACTAACTAGTGGCTTCACATGTAGCCTTGACAAAATCTTATTTGTAGTCTTGGCACGAGGCCTTGGCTACATGGTTATGATAGTCTGGAATTATGCATTCCATCATTATGAAAGTGGTTATTCATATGTGATTATTCGACTAGTAGAACATCCATGTGAATAAGTAAAAGGCATTATTTCATTTTATTTTTTCCATATTATGCTGAAGTTCATGTTTAAAATGATTTTTTTAGTTATACATTACCTTAAATGTTTATGTTTATTTATGAAAGTTTCCACTATATTGTTATCCTTACTGAGCATCTGAGCTCACCCCTTTCTCTGTTTTATGTTTCCCAGGATGTGAAGAAATATTTTATGACTGACCTGCATGGATAGTCTGAAGGGGATATGAGTGTGCAATATTGAGACTATGTTATTTTAGGATTTCAATTTATGATGTAATGTAACATTTATGAATATATCTAGTGTTTCCAAGGCTACTAAACTAATCGCTCTTTCGATACTTGATCTTTTGTGATCATTCCAATGTTACGTAATAATGCACCGACTTTGGGTAACTGGGGTCGGGGTGTTACACAGGAGCTAGGAAGAGATGTTGTGGATAGACTATCATGTCACAGTCCACTATCTTGGCCTACAATTGAGCCATCACGGGTTCATATAGCATCCCAAGAAGAAGCACCCTTCCCATGGTGATATGGTAATAGATAATGTATACAAGATTATCAAGGCTATCTTCATCAACGATGTTTAGTACCGTAATTGGAAAGCCAACATTGTCGCATTCAAGAAAAAGAGTGTGTATATTGGAGTTTGTATCGACTTCCAGGATCTCATGAATCACTATTAGGGGATGATTTTCCACTTATAGTGATAGAGTAGTTGATTGATTCCACAGATTGGTTTCATTCTCTCTCCTTGATGGATGGATACTTTAGATAAATCCAGATCCATATGCCCCCCAGAGATGATTCATCCAGTTTTAATGAACATTAAGGTATATTATATTATCATTTAATGCATATCGAAATGAATAATGTTAGATCCACTTATCAGTGATCCATGCACCACATATTCAAAATGATTTTTGGGATTATATGTGGTTTAATTGATGGTCAAATCCTACCGGTGTTAGAAACATCTCATATATCTTGAGAATGTATTCGGGTTCCTTTGCTCAAGGAATTTGAAGAAAAACCCCATGAAATGTAATTTTGGGGTTACCTATAAGATGTTTCTCAAATTTTTTGTTAGATATAGTGGCATTGAGATCAACATATATAAGATCAAGGACATTGGCCAGATACCTCCTTTATGAAATATTTGGGAGCAATAAGGCCTTCAAGGGCACTTGTCCTACATATGCTAGTTCATCATGAATCTTTTTTCATGTGTTTTCCCTTTCCAGGATAATGACGTAAGGTAATATCTACTAGTGTGATTAATAGTGGAAGACTATGTTTGAGGAAATTAATCAATACTTTCTACATCCTTTGGTTTGGATACCACCTATCTACGGGAAGCCTTTAATCCTTCATGTGACTTCCCTAGAATGATCCATCAGTGCCTCCCTCACTAAGAAGAACATTTGTGGGAAAAAGAATAGTTTATACTATCTGAGTCACATGATTCTCGACACAGATTTCAAGTACTATATTTTCGAGAAGAGATTCCTCATTCTAGTTATCACTGTGCATAAGTTATGACATTATTTTAAGATTAAAGTGATACAGATAGTGTCTCATGGGGATCCTCTAATGTATATCATGAATCACCCAATGTTGATAGGATGACTAGTGCACTCCGAAGTGATCCTTCAACAGTTAAACATCAGGTTCATTATACAAAATGTAATCAAGATTCAAGTATTTTTCAACTTTTTGGCCTCCCATCCAGTACTGAAGAAGTGAATTTTGATGTTTATCTCCAAGATAATACCATCCTTTTAGTATACCAAGTCATTCCATGCTATAAGACTCATTTCAACGAAACCTTTTAGATCCCAATCAGTAGGAGTGTCAATGATACCATTCTCAACAAGGTATGCTTAGGTAATTTTTTCAACACCCTAGAATAATATGTCCCACACTACACATTCCTTATGTTAGAAGGATTCACCAACAATGAGTCATAGTATCAGGATCTTATCACTAGTCTCAATTTGGATAACGAGATTGACAATCCATCTTTCAATTGAAGGAAGACTCTAAGTTAGACATAAAGAAAATCATTGGTGATTATATAATCAGGAACCCAAAACTTGTTACCCAATTAGAGTGAAATCACTAGATAATTTCCCACTTTCCTTCCCATTTAATGGCAACACACTTTTCCCTGGTGAAAAATGGTCATGTTAATGTCCTAGTCAGTGTGTCAACTTTTCTTGAAGATCCTAATTAGGTTGATCTGTTCATCCTTGTGGAAAATCAATGGGTTCTCACACTCATTGTATTTGATGAATATGATAGTTAGAAGTCAAACCACATAGCTGCTAGGTCTTTTATATTGGGACCTCTGGGTCCCCCCCCCATTAGAGAAGAAACATCTGATTAGAAAACCCCTTTTGTGAAGTTTCTCCAGCATGGAACTCTTCCACTGGATAGAGCTATACGTCAACGAATCTATTGGCGTGCAATATAGTTCACCCTCCAGAGCAAGAATAGCCTCAAGAATACTCTATAAAGACATAGGGTTTGATATAATTATCCTACATTGAATTCAAGAATATGAGATTTCCTAGGTAATGAAGAATTTTATGTCAGGTCCTATGGTGCTCATCGGGTAGGGTTAAAGCTATCCCACTAGATTTGAAGGTTGGGCTTCTTCTAGCCCACCATGGTCCATGATAATATCGAGTTTATCAAGACATGACACACATGTTAGATCCATGATAGCCTTTTTGAATTGAATTCCATATTCCCTTCACACTACCATGTATTCTTCGCCCCTGTTATTATGTGGAATTGATGTCAGGGGACCATATCCACTATATACATTGCTCCAATGTAGGTTTTTTTGATAGTGATGAGTTTATTTTCCATGGGGGAAAAAGTGATACCAATTAAGGAAGTCAAGGCCCAATCAGTTTCTGAAATTTTCAACTCCAATATCATCCATTGATGCAGATTCCGTTAATAAATTCTCACTAAAAATGAAACCAACATCTTAGTGGTTAATATAAAGTAGTTGTACAATAATTAAAGTATCTGTTCCGACTAGACTTTTCACTAACATCCATAGGAAAATGGATAGAATGAGTCATTAAAAAACCCTCTCCAACATTCTATAAAATTTGGTGGGTTAGAACAATAAGAGATTGAAAGAAAAGGTCCCCAATTCTCTCTAGGATTATTAGATGATGACCTAAAATTCCACCCAAGTGACTCGATATTCCTTGGTGTACATAACAGAGTAATTCCTTCCCATTGAATTTAGTTTCCATCAATCTGAGTAGTTATCTATGACAAGTAGATTCTAGATATAATTGCATAAGTCTATCTAGCTGAGATAGAAAACCTCAAAGAAAATAGTCTCCAGGCCTTGCATAATATAGAAAGTTAACATAAAAAGATAGCTAGAGAATTGAATAAGAAATTTCATCTCTCATCATTTCTCGAGGGTGATATAGTATTGGACCTCAAGACACTAATGATACTATCTAGAAATCCAATGATGTTGGAGTCCAAATGAGAAGGGCATACATCAAACATAATGTCAATCCTAATGGTGCAAACTCTCTGATCACTATGGATGGAGAGAAGATCACTCCTCCGAACAAATTTAAGTTTCTCAAGAAATAATTCACATAAGGAGCTGAAATAAACCGTAAAATATGACATTAAACTATTCTTATATAGTAAGAGTTGTATGATTTTAAACTAGATAGCCTTTTTCTAAACATTGTGACTTTATAAATATTGTAGATAAATTCTTTGGAATGTGTTGTTTGGTTCTTGGACACCTTTGACCTTTATCACATCAGGCTTATCAGCACGCCTCACTAAATATATCCTCTTTAAAAGACTCATCCCTTCATGGTCCAAGAAGTATGAACTTAAACTATTTGAAACACCTACAGTTCGAGATGCATAAAACAAAACTACATGTGTTCACATCCAAATGCCTTGATGTTAAACTAGGAATATGGTCCAAGATCTATGAATTTAAACTAGAAGTAAAAATCTAGGCATCCTTAATTTAAACTCTATGCAAGTATTCCTTTGAAAAGTGTGTTATTTTGGGCATCGTTGGTCTTCATTCACATCAAGTTATACCTTACGTTTCATTCACATACCCATTGTAATTATTTATCCCCATTATCAGCATAATATTTTTTTTTAATTTTGTTTCTATAATCCCTGTAATAATAAAATAAACTACACACCATCGGTGTCCTAATTTTGCGATGTTAATCAATACAATGACCATCATCATGGCCATATGATGATAACCTGTATAGTGTCATCATGTTCTTTCCTGAGAGGACATCACCCTTGGAAATATTTCATATAACATTCCATATTCAATAAATATGTATGGCTTGATTCCTATCCATATGGGATACATAGTGATCTTGGATTTTTACATCATGGCACA
Source organism: Viscum album (assembly GCA_963277665.1). Classification (NCBI taxonomy): domain Eukaryota; kingdom Viridiplantae; phylum Streptophyta; class Magnoliopsida; order Santalales; family Viscaceae; genus Viscum; species Viscum album. The sequence continues at coordinate 448,646,441 of OY728155.1, read as the reverse complement.
ACCACCTAAAAAAACAACATAAAATTCCACCCTATTTCCACAAATCATACCTAGGTAAGAAGATGTTTCCTTCAAGAAGTACATGTGGCATGATTCCCACCATTATAGGATACATAGCGACACACAAACATTCGGTCTTTAGTCCCATACACAAATCATTCAAACCTCCATTCCCTTGGCATCATCTTAGCCCAAGATTTATGACTCTAAAATGTATGAAAACCACCGTAGGAATGAGTACGTGTTGTTGGGCCTCCTTGTTCCCCATTATCGTAATGGTTATTATGAAACCACATCACTAATATCCTATTTAAGACTTCCCTCTCCATTTTCCAATCTCTATGATCTTAAACTAGGACCTGATAATCCAGGAAACATGACCTTAAAATGTAAACATTGTGTTCAACCATCATGAATTTAAAATATATGAGGGATTTTCTATGAGGTGTTTCATATGGTGTTGGCCCTCCTTAGTACTCATTAATGATGAGTTTCTTACAAAACCTCACTACATATACCCATTTGAGACATTAACTCATTTTGGTCAAAGCTCTGTGACCTTAAACAAGATGTTAAACACACTCATTAATTGAATTTAAGTTGCAAACGTACCATGAAAAAGTTTATGATTCCTCATGAAAATCATGGGATTCTTAAATTTCTTCTCTATAGAGTATTTCCCCCACCAATGTTGGTCTTATTCCACACTATGTTCTATAACTATGTTTATCTTGGTTCCCATCATTATGGGATACACAGGGACACCCATACGTTTTGTCTTTGGGTCCATCCATAGATTTATCACCCCCATTGGCCTCAAGCATGGTCTATAAAAATGACTTTAAACTATACAAAATGTTTCTCAAAGTAAATAGGTGGTACATGATTCGCTTGGATCTATTCACATTAGGTAATGCCTCTCCTGTTCCACACAAATACTATAGAAATTGATCTTTTACGAGTCTACACATCATGACTATAAACTAACCACCCCCAAGGACCAAACCTTATGACTTTAATCTATTTTTAACCAACATCAGTGTCACTTCATGTGGTAGAAATATTCTTTGAGAGTACTTCAATCTCCCTTTCAGCCATGGTCTTGGAAATATAACCTTAAACTATTTTCAATAGGTCCGTGAATCATGACTACAAACTATTTACAACCCCTATAACATCAGTTGTAGGGCTATAAACTAAAAATACTAACATCCTCAATGCATGATTTTAAACTATGGCTTAAACCATATACAATCATGATGCCTCATGTGATATTTATGGGATGACTAACAAATGTTACCCCGCACCCTGAATATGGGATTCCCCATGATAATAATTGGATGTCTCACATCCCTTCACCAGAGAGGGTCACCCTTACTTGTGTAGTATCTCACCACATTGTGTTCTTGAACTAAGTGTGGCTTGATTACCATTATTTTTTTGGTATGCAGTGATTCCCAAACATTTTTTCTGTGAGACCAACCAAAAATTAATTAATTATTCACCCCTTGGAGTTAATCAAAGTCTATATATTACCAAATATAACAATATGATATTCACCATAATTTTTTTTGTAGAATGTGAACCTCCATGGATTCATTCACATTAGGTTTTACCTCCCACATGGTTTGTATATACCATAATATTGAATACATACCATTCTATATCCAATAAACATGATGTTAAAAAATATTTCATAGTCAAAGCAGCATGACGCTAAAATGTTTTCACTACCTTGGTTTGGATCCCACTTTTTGTGCACTCGTTTCTACATTTGGATCTTTCCCAATTGGATTTACATCAACTTAAAATCTATACATACCCCCCAAACAGCTTGGTCTCATTCCATTTTTTCTCACCTCCATCCTTTATTAAATCCCTAATGGATCACTTGTAACAAATTACATATACCTTGTTTTTTGACATGGTAAATATTTTATCATAAATTTACTCACCCTATTTTGGACTAAAAGGATCATAGTCACTGTGTTTGGAACATGGTCAATGGTTCATACCTACATATTGGTCCATATTGGTCCAGATCTCAGTTGTTTTGACTTAACTCTTTTCCATTTCCCTATATCTTAGGGGAATTCCATTACACATTGCTTCAGCCCTACTGTACGCTTCCACATGTTAAGAGACCCATTACTGTTCCTTATTTCACACATCGAGTATGAATCACATGGGATTAGGAGTCTAGTAATGTGTGATCTGACATGGTTGATCTTATTATAGGAACCCTTGGTTCAAACTCTATGACCTATAATTATAAGCAGGGTCCATGAAATATTTAATTTAAACTATATGTTAATTCCTTGGAATGTGTAGTGTGGAAATTGGCCTCATTGGCCCTCATTCACACTAGGTTTTTCAATCCATCACACCTCACATGTGCATTTGGGATATCCCCATCTTAGTCAAAACACTATGATCTTAAACCAAGAGTCTATTGTAAAAGAATAACTATGTCAAACTATATGTGAGACACCTTAGGAATGTGTAGTATGGAATGGGCCTCTTTGTCCCTCATTGAAACCGGCTATGTCACTCCACCACACCACATATTCCCATTTTGGGAATATACTTTCTTATGGTCAAAGATCTATGACTTTAAACTTCTTGTAACATCCCAATTACAAGATGTTGCAATGTGTGATGCATCATGATCACATGATGTTTAAATGAAAAATTATTTTTCCTTACAATATGACATTAAAATACATGTCTAACTTCCTCATAGTACGAGGTAAAACAACATGTATATCATCCTATGTTGCATGACTAAAAATTAAAAAATGTTCCAGGTCCTCGCCTGAGAGTTCATATTCCCCAGTGTTGATCATCTTCCGCATTGTCCTCATTTTTAGCTGTTTCATGACATCTGAGATGAAACTACACTAAAAGATGGGTTTGGTATTTTTTTTATACTAATAATCTTACACCAATGTTCTCTATGTCATGGTGGAATAATTCAAAGAGTGTTGGAGTCCATTCAAATATTTCATCACTCCATTCCCATGCATCACATGCCTCTTATTTGGATCCTCATCCACTCCCATGTTTGAAGGGACCCCCTAATGGTCTGGTTCAATTCTATTTTGGATCACCTACCATCATGGGGAAACATTCCCAAATAACTCAGACAAACGTTCAAGACAGGTTCCATTTTTTGAACACAGTCAGTGGTCAAACCATATTTGTTTGTCCTCATTCAAGGCAAACAATAGTGATGATGTGTTTCGAACATGGTTATTAGTTATCCTATATCATTAATATGCTCTACTTCTATTACAAATGTTGGGAATTTTGATTAAAAATTCTCATCCCCATTTTTTCAAATAGATTATAACATCCCTGTTGTTATCCCATTCTTTCACTAGAGCACATTAGAAAAGAAAGTTATCTTGTCTTAGATCAGATGTCTCCAGGAATAAAATCTCTCAATCATGAACACCCTTGGTAGTTATTTTGCAGTAATAGACCATGTAAATTCATTGTTCATTTGAACACTCATACAAAGTGAACAATTATGTGGTTGTCATTTGTTTCTCATACCAGGTATAACCCACATGAGCTTAGGGATTGTTCTTTAGTTGTCTCACAAATATGGTTGAAGTGCAATAATTAAAGCTAGCAATAAAGTTTTACATGCACGAAAAAAATTTAAAGATAAAACATGAAAGTGGAGGCATAGGAGGGGAAATCCATGTGATGGATCCACTCATGAGTTTTGGGAAAACAACCCCTATGGATCTACTCTGGTGATTGAGTGCTTTAACTATTCCAACCTATGACATGCGGCATCCAAAATTTGGTTCCCCTCCCAAATATTTTATTTCTTATCGTTGGTCATTTGATAAATCTCGTAATCTCTTTCCTATACTTAGAACCAATGAACATGCAGATTGAAAATTTGTGTAGTTACCTACTTCATTTGGATCTCAGCCTCCTCCAGTTGAACCCTCTATTTGATGATCAACTCGGATGAAATACCGCAGAAGATAGTATGCTCGACCAATTTCTTATAAAGATGTTGAATATCCTAGTTTTCATATCAAATATTGGGTATTTTTTCATAATTTTCCATGTTCCATGTGATTTACGGGTGATGGATTCCCTCCCATATCTTATCAGTACGGTAATCACATACTAGTGTATAAAGACATTGAGAATATTCCCCTCTGACATGCAGATTGAAAAACTAATGTAGAATAGACCCCATTAGACCCACTAGATGTGAATTTTAATTCTAGTAAATGACACATTGGATTCATTTCTACACCCTACATTGGATGAGGAAGTTCTCTTTGGACACATTAGGATCTGATTCATCATGCTCTTCAGGATCTGTGGGCTCAAACTCAATAAATGAACCATGGATCTTAGAAGTAGGGTATTCATCTAAAATTCTATCAGAGGGAATTATATTTAGGTTATGGTAATTAAACCCTTCTCATTATTCTTCCTCAACTACCTCACCCCCTCCATCTATGATTTATGCCCCACTATTGGAATCACTCACAGCTACAGTCGATTGTTTATATGGGACTAAGGCCAGATCTACTTAGACGATCTCATCATGAACAAGTGCAATAATCAGTAGAGATACCATGTATTCCATTGCTTCATTCGCTCACTAGGTGTGAAGTCTTATGACCACTTCATGGGGCAAAGCCACCTCAATCAATATGATCATAAAATTATAGGTTCATCTATGTGAAAGAAAGGAATTATAGGATTCGATCATCGCAGGGTTGAGATCTTGAGTCACAAAGGGGACTTCCACCATGGGATACCCTTTAGAACTAGGTATTCCAAATATTGGAATTGGTTCCCCTCACATATTTTGAGGATAAAATTAATGTGATATGAAAAAAATGATTGTAAAGATCTTATAAAATACGAATGTGGATGAGTTTGAAACATTCTCTTACATTTAGGTGGAGGGATTTTGATTATAAACCAACTCAGATGTTCCAGCTAGGGAGTAGTGGATGTCACCATGAGTTTACCAGGGTGTAGTCCCCCATAGATAATAGAGAGGTAATGGGATTCCAAAGATGTATTCTAGGTTAATTAAAACTCAGTCAGCCCACCTAACTCAGCACTATGTGCAGACATTAAAAGATGATCATCCATACCTATTAGTGTGTCTTCATCCCTAATAGTTGGGCTCTCTTTGTCACTATCTAGATTCCCCTACACAAGATATGTTTTAGTAAGTGGACTTATGTAGTTAAAGGGAAAGATAAAGGATAAGTATGATTATGTTATTCTTACAATGAGATATTCGGCCAACTCCTCTGTAGATCTCTCTATCTCACCGCTCTCTTGGAGAGTCCTTTTTTGAGAATTCATCCCATTGGATTCCTCATCATAAGACACCTCCTCCTCTTCATATCCTTCATTAGTTTCTTCCTTGGGTGGATTATCCTCCCATTATGGCTCTTGATCAAGAATCACCTTTACCGGGGTGGGTGTGCTTTTTACTATCCCCACTAAGATGCGTAGATATCAAAGATAGTATGATATGAAAGTATCTTATGGATGTTAACCCTATCCCTGGCCTAAATTTTCCCAAAATCTTGTAGTTCAATTTTATCCCACATCACCTTCCTCTGTAGACCTTATATATTCAATGAAGTCTACAATGTCGTCCAAGTGGACCAAAAGAAAGGAATAGAATTTTTAGAAACTGGTTGAAGAAGATACCTCCACTTATTCATATGATCCTCATTTTCCAATAATCAAAACAGTTATGATACAAGTCAACTCTTAGAAGTAGGGTGAAACCACACCTTGTGATGTACCCACCAACGTGATTCCATCATGAGTCACCCAAGATTCATAGATTGCCTCTTGAGGGGACTAACCATATTCTTCTTCACTTCTCTTTCTCCCCACATGTTGGTTAAATTACTTCGACGTGTTTCCAATGTATTTTATCCAGGTACAATTCCACCCTTTTCTAGCATATTCCATCAATAGGACCACATCAATGTTAGTCGATGGTAGCACAATGGTTTCATCCGAGCCCTTATTTAATTTCATTCACCATAGTAGGTGAAGGCTACATGGGATATTCTATTAAAAAACCCCATGTAAACTATATTCTCCACTCATTGAAGCTATCTGGACTATGTGGCAAAATGAGATGGAGTGCACAACTCACAGAATACCATTCCATCAATCTAGACCACCAGGACTCCACCCTTGAAGATTTTTAGGTACTCCTTTTTCTCCCATGATCCTCGTAGGTTATCCACCATGAGACCAACAAGAGTTAAAAAGTGGTGGAAGTTTAAATTAATGTGGTTTAAAATATTAAGTAAGATTATGTCCTCCTCATGTTTCATTGGGAAAACTATAGTGATGACCGGTAGGGATGGCCTCAGGCCTATGTTCGGAGGGATAATGGAATTTAAAAATTCATATCCCCCATGGGGTGATTCTTCCTAACCATGAAAGAACTAGAACATCCCAAAGATTATTCTTGAAATTTTTCCCTTGCGATGCAACCTAGTATATTGTACTGTCTATCCAGCACATGCACTCCCTAGTTGACCATGTTGCTAGCTTCTCGGATTACATCCATCACTGATGTTCTCGAACAGAGCCCCATACTTGTGTCCCTTACTGGGAGCTAATAGCCACTCAAGAAAGGCACATGGAACTTGGTATATAGAACCTATGTATCCCAATATCCCACCATGTTCTACCCCTATTTATGTTACTTCCCTTCTTCCAAGACGATCCAATATGATCCTATGTCCCCCACATTGACATCACTGGGAACTACTTCCCTCAACCTGAAATTCTCACATATAGGTCCTTCTTGAGGAAGAGGTCAAATCACACATGGAATAGGATGCCCTTCTGGGATTTGGGCATGACCATCAGCTTCTCTTATACTGCCTCCAAAATAAATTATGTTGGGACCAAGTTTTTCCCCCTTTCCCCCCATATTTTCTCATGAAAAATAAATTATTCATACTCTAATACTTCTAGTAGAATAAAACCAATGTAATGGATGTCTCAAAAATTATTGACCACTTTGCTTTGGTGGATATGGAATGTGTTTGTGTTTGGGGACTATCAGCTAAGGAGCTCTGGTCCTATCACTTATTAATGGTAGAAATAGAATTGTGATGTCTAAACCACTTCACATATCTTGATTTGGTGTAGTTATGACCCATATTACAGGCACATGAAGTGAACATAGTACAATCACGCCCATTCATAGGTGAAATTTTCACCAAATCACACATCCCAGTCCTTATTCCATCCTAGGATATTATTATCATGATCCTTTTGAATGGAGAGGTGTAGTTTTCATGAAAATATTCCACCACAGTTTTATCCCTCTTTATAGTCATAGTCCTCCCATTCAGTGCATAGAGAGTAAAGTTCCTATGGTCTCTAGAAGCATGAACATGGACAATGATGATTCAATAATGAATATCATGTTCATGTGTGAACCATGTCCATAAGAATCATCCTCAAAAATAGGGATTCTCACTTCATCCAACAGTCCAATGCTCTATAGGGTAAGGTATTTTCTTAGGGTTAGTTCTTTTTTGGTTGTGTGAGCATTAGCAAACAAATCATATAGTCCAACACAACTCTAATGGAATGAAGAATATGAGGGTTTCTAGTCATTATAGCTCTCTGATCTGCAATGATATCTTCAATATGTACACTTTATAATGGTCTTGTATATCTAATGTGTTTAAAGTATACGAATGAGTCTGCAAAATAAAGGAATAACTAGGAATTATTGGAGAGTCTTCAAGAAATATCTTCTATTGCACACAAGATTGGATGGTGGACACACAAAATATTGGTATTTCACAAAGTTTGAATCATGAAATTGGGGGAAACTACAAGTATGAAGTGAAAAAAGATCATTTTTTAGCGTGAGAAGTTTGAATTACGTGCACGATATTAATGAAGGATTAACAAATGAAAATCCATGATTTATTATAAAGCCCCCACTTATTTGTAGGCATGGACCTAGACTTTTGTGAACACGTAAGGGGATTTATGCACACACTGATGAGTTTTTTTACACTCATTAGAATCAATCAATGAATTTATCATTTCTATAGGAACTAAACATTTTATTCCCCTTTCAGCTCATATTCTAAGGGGGGAGGGGGGATATTTTTCCTCGGGTTCAGCATGAAGCCACAAACATCCAAATTTGGATGAACCAAATACACCATTGGACCCAAGGGAACATTCTAAGAATGTGAAAGAAATATTCTAAATGTATATAGCTTCACACGCAAGATTATAATTCATAAGTAAGACTCTTACGTTCCAAATATGATTTATCTTTCACCATTTCCATGAATCCCATGAAAAATGGCTAATGTAGGTTCACAGAAGATGAATTCATTTCAAATAAAAAGTATGTTCTCACACAAGCCTCTTAAGACCAAAGTGTTTTGTCAAACTATCACTTGAATACTCTCACACTATGGATACAGATAAAATTGCATGAAATATTTCTTATGAAACCACAATATTCCATTCCATCACTGAAGACTTTGTTTATATACATATGGTCACCACACATTATTCAGGGTGATCCTCTGGAATTTGAACCACCACTCTACTTCACATAATAATGATCTTTTGAGATATCACAAAAGGCATAGAATCCTCAAGGTATAGATCTTTCAAAAATACTGAAAAGTTTTATGTATTCCTTAAATTCTGAAAAATATATAATATTTTGTGCACCCTTCACTGAAGTTCCATGGATTGTCTCAATTTCTACAAACCATATATGAGAACCTCTTGCATGAAACCTCCATGCCTTGCATGCACCTCTTAAATGAAACCCTCCAAGCTTGCATGCAATAATTTCTTGGTCTTTCAGAATACATCCACTACGAGTCTAGTTCATGTGTTTACATACATTTTCATTCCTAGCATAGGTACACTAATCAGGCTTTCTTCTCGCAATAGGAACACTAACAAGAATCATATGTGTTAGTTATGTATGCCAAGGGGTAAGGATGTTCAAAGTGATGTTCCACACATGGGTGCATATTTGATAGTTATGTATGCCTAGGTGGTAAGGATTCAGTCAAACACATCTGTGTTACATGATGTAAACCCACCAAGAATCGTCTTCCACAACACATGACATTAAACTATAAACATTGTAACATCCCCGATTTAGGTGCCACTCAACGGGTGCCTCGAACCCAGTTGGTCACATGAACTCAAGCACATTTCCCCAAATGCCAGAGGCTACTGACTAGCAGTGAGGGCCCAGGTCTGATAGTTGGGAAACAATGCCCTCATTTGTCAAAGTTTAGCGCAGCGGAAAAGATAAATAACATACAATAGCGGAAGCAATAAAAAAATATATAACTGAAATGGGAAACTGAAGTAAGGTGAACCAACAGTCATATATATGAAGATGCAGCATGTCACTAATTCTATGGAAGAAGCTATAACATGATACAATTCAATACAATACAACAAAATACAACTCAAAGTACGCGGTAAAACAAAACAAAACAAAGAAGAGTAAACTAAATGTAGTAGTATCACAAGACTAAGCTCGGTCAAATTCTCTCATACTCCACTGCTACAATCATGTACCTATATAGGGACCCTTGCCCTTATCCACACCTATAGAAATGTAATATGTTTGGGCCGAAGACATGACCCAAACAAGGTGTGAGAAATAAATCCCAGTAGGCACCCGCCAAAGGCTCGTGCCCAACTGTTAGTGAAAATGTGCAATAGCAGTGTGCAGTAGTAAATGCAATAAACTAAGCAGTACTCAATAGTAACTAACTTTACCAGTCATATTTTCATTTTAATATTCATATAACCATGCCATGACTGTGCTTAACTTGGTAGGTATAACATATATAAAACCACCATGGTGAATATTCATGATAACACCGTCCTCAGACATACCATCCTTACCCTCAGGTAATCAGAATCGAAACCCACCGGTGTCTTCCCATAGGCATAACGAATATTTCCCACATGTGTACGAGGTGTTGCCCACAGGCACAAAGTCTTTTGTACATAGGCATAAGAATAGTTTCCCACATGCTAAACGAACACTGCCCTCAGGCTACAAAAGTAAGCAGGCCGATCCCAACATATAAGCAAGAAATTATATACAATTCCTCTCATGTAAATTTAAAACATGCTAAAATTCATAGTATACCCATAGGTATTCTGGCTAAACAGCTAAATAGAGGAACGCACCCCCGGGGTGGTCCTATATCCAAATAGTGATACCAAACAGCAGTTTACAATTACATACAATTACCTATACAGTTATAGGTATTTAAAATAGACAAGGCATCAACCACACGACACCCCAAACATGGGTTCGTAGCACAACGGTATACAAAAACACATAGCAGTTGGAATTGAAACACCATACCACCTACCTCGATTGTCTCTGATTGGTAAACGTGAACTACGCCTCCTGAAACAAACAAGAATAGAGCAGATCTGAGATGAACATAATCTCTTTCAAACCCAAATAACATTACCTCGGGAATGAATTGGTAAGAAAGGATATAGGAGAAGGAAGATCTTACCCGTACGGTTCGAAGGAGATCGATGGCGTAGGAATCGGGTTCCCGGTGTGCGGTCAGGAGATCCTCCAAGCTCCGGCCATCTCTCCCACTCTCCTCCGGTGTTCTAGGCTTCCTCTATGAAAAAAGGAGGCTACTTCCCATTTTAAGTGAAAACAAATTACACGGCATGTACTTATCATTTTTTTAACTGTTCCTCTGGTAGCTTCTTTCTACCGTAACATTGTTCATCTGTCAACATGCATACACAACGTGTATTCCTGATTACATGGTGTGTACTGTCACTCTGCTGGTAGCTGCCTCCACCACCTTACTGTTCACCTACCGATTGAATGCACGACGTGTAAATACCCTATACACGGCGTGTAGTCTGTTTTTACACCCTTCATTGTCAACAGGCCTACGTGCCCTATGTACCCATCCCAGATGATCAAAGTACATGGAGTGTGGAAAAGTACACAGTGTGTAGTCACAAATTTTTGGATTTTTCCCCATTTTCCTTATTTTAACAAAAAAACTAAAGGAAAAAAGGAAAATAAGAAACTCGTACCTCATGAATAAGAACTGAGTTCTTACAAACTCCCCCCCCCTTAATGCAATTTGTCCCCGAATTTCCCTTCCAAAGGTGGTGAAGATAAAACTTAGAAAAAATATGGTCATTAAGCACTTACGTCGGTCTCCCGCTCCCAGGTTTCATCCTGCACTCGGCCATGCTGCCATAGCACCTGTACGAGAGGAACTGACCGGCCTCAGAGAACCTTCATGCTCCTATAAACGATACGAATCAGATGCTCCTCAAAGGATGCATCGACCTGAAGCTCAACCTCCTCAGGCTGAAAAACATGAGACATGTCTGAGTGATAACGCCGCAGCTGAGATACATGGAAGATGTCATGCATGGCCTGGTACTTCTGTGGTAACATCAACCGATAGGAAACTGGCCTGACTCTCTCCATAATCTCAAATGGCCCCACATAACTCGGTGAAAGTTTACCTTGTCTCATTATCCGCCTGGGTTCCAACCTTAGTGAGACATGCAAGAAAACATGATCCCCACCCACGAACTCTAAGGGTCGTCTGCGATGATTAACATAAGATTTTTGATGTGACTATACAGTAGCCATCTGCTTCTGAATCAACTGGACCTTCTCAAAAGTCTCTTGTACAAGACATGGTCCCAGTATAGCTACCTCACCTACCTCTAACCAGCACAAGGCTTATCGGCATGGCCTACCATATAAATCCACGTAAAGTGCCATCTCAATAGTTTCCTGAAAAATATTATTATAGGTAAACTCAAAAAGGGGTATATGCTTCTCCCAAGATCCACTAATGTCTAGGATGCATGCACGCAGCATGTCCTCAAGCACCTGTATCGTACGCTTTGACTAGGCATCGGTTTGAGGGTGTTATGATGTGCTCAGAAGCACCTATGTACCCAGTTGCATCAGAAAACTCTTCTAGAAACGAGACGTAAATCGGGCATCCCTATCAGAAATGACAGAACGAGGGACCCATAAAGACGTAAAACCTCCCAGATATACAAATTTTCGATCTCGTCAACACCTAAGGTCTCCTTGATCAGCAAAAAGTGAGCTACCCTCATGAGTCTATCCACAACAACCCACACAACATCATTTCCTTGAGGTGAACTTGGCAACCCAGTCCCGAAATCCATCGTGACATCATCCCATTTCCATTCCGGAATGGGTAATTTTTGTAACAGCCCAGCTGGCCTCTGATGCTCTGCCTTCACCTACTGACAGTTGGAACATCTCGTAACAAAACCAGCTACCTCTCTCTTCATACCTGGCCACCAATATTAACGTCTCAAGTCACGGTACATCTTTGTGACTCGAGGATGAACTGCCTGAGCTGAATCATGAAACTACCACATCATATCCTCGTGTATATCCCATGGAACCCACACTCGTCCATGGATACGCAGTACCTCATCATCACCTATCACCAACCAAGAGGAGGGTCCTCCCTTGCCACCAGATCCCATAGAACTAGGCCTTCTAAATCCGATATCTGTCGCATCCTCACTCTATCCAGAAGGGTAGAAGCCATAGCTAAGGACAAAATATAGGTTTTCCCCTGAGTATCGTGCACCTCCAAATGCATCTTAGAGAACAAATCCATAAGCTGCCACTCACAACTGGCCTCATAAACTGCCTGTATCTGATTCTTCCTGCTCAGTGCATCTTCAACTGTGATACCCTTACCAGGTGTATAGGCAGGATCAAAGTCAAAAGACTGAAGGTATTCAACCCACTTTTTCTATCTCATGTTCATGTCATGCTGAGTAAATATTTATTTGAGACTGTTGTGGTTGGTGAAAACCACAAACTGTTCTCCCATGAGATAATTTCTCCAACAGCGCAACACATGAACCACTACAGCCAACTCACGGTCATGCGTCGGGTAATTTCTCTCATGCGGCCTTAATATCCGAGACCCGTACGCAACAACTCAATCTCTCTACATCAACAGTGCTCCCAGACCAATCCCTGATGCTTCATAGTAAACGGTATAGCTCTTCCCCTGCTCTGGAAGGATCAGAACTGGTGCTGAAGTCAACCTACCCTTCATCTCCTGAAAGGATGTCTCGCAAGCTTCTGACCAAACGAACATCACACCCTTCTTAGTCAAACCCGTCAATGGGGTTGCTAAGCAGGAGAAGTCCCGTATAAAAAGTCTGTAGTAACCAGCCAGCCCCAAGAAACTCTGTATCTCAAACATGTTGTTAGGATTCTCCTAGAAAACTACTACTCTCACCTTATCTGGGTCTACTGCAACTCCTGCCTCTTAGATGATATGACCCAGGAAGTGAATCTGGTCTATCCAGAAGTGTCACTTTGAGAGATTAACATATATCTGATGATCTCACAGTGTACTCAAAATGATCTCAAGATGGTTGGCATGATCGTGTTGAGTGTGAGAGTACACCAAGATATCATCCACAAAGACTACCACAAATAAATCAATATAAGGATGGAAGAAACGATTCATCAAAGCCATGAAAACTCATGGCGCATTCATGAGATCGAACGACATAACCATGTACTTGTATAGACCATATCTGCTCCGAAAAGTTGTAAGAGGTATGTCTGAGGGTCTAACGCATAACTGTTGATATCCGGATGTCAAGTAAATCTTCTAGAACACTCGCACACATATAAGTTGATCAAACAGATCATCAATACTCAGTAGGGGATATCGGTTCTTGACCGTCAACTGGTTCAGCTTCCGATAGTCCACACAGAGTCCGAGGGTTCCATCTGCATTCTTCGCAAAGTGGACTGGCGAACCTCATGGAGAAGTACTAGGTCAGATGAAACTCTTTTCCTATAACTCATCCAACTTCCTCTTGAGCTCTTGAAACTCAGGTTTAGCCATCCTATAAAGAGGAATGGACATCGATGCTACTCCTAGCACAAGCTCAATAGAGAAATCCACCTCTCGCTCTGGTGGAAGACCTGAAAATTTGTCCGGGAAGACATCCCTGAAATGATTAACTACTAGAGGGAAATCGTTTTGACAAGTTCCCTAGTCATCTAGATATAAACTCACAATCTGGGCTGTCACACCTCGATCGGCCACGATGCTCAGGTCCAGCTCGGCTCGCCTGGACATCCCATTCGCCCTTGTATAGGAACTCTCCACCCTCTGGTGACGTGAAACTCACCCTACGACAATAGAAATCCACAAAGGCTCGAAATATTATCAGCCAGTCCATCCTGAGAATGAAATCATAGGTTGTAATCTCTAAGATATAGAGGTCCCATAGAAAGTGACACCCACCAACCTCTATGAGGAACTCCCTGCACTGACGTACACCAACCGTTCTAGTCCCCAAAGGAGTGTCTTGACTCATAACATCAGAAGAAGAAGAAAAACAGAGCCCAAATATCTCCAAAATGGGCACAAATATAAAACTATGTGTAGCACCTGTATCAAAAATTACTAAAGATAAAACATAAGCTACCAAAATAGTACCTCTGATAGTAGAAGGTCTGGGATCCTGCTCCTACTGGGTCTGTTGCACTACATATGCATGCACAGTGTTGCGGCCCTATGATACATCCTGGCTACCCTGCGTTGACCCGCCCTACTTCCTCTGAGATCCTAGTGTCTGGATACCATATCCATGACCACCATCTCTGCATGCATGCCCTAACGTACCCTAATTTTACGATTGGTAAGAAGCTTCTGGTCCATCTCCCGCATGCGGAGTCTGCACAGAACCCCTCTCACTAGCCACTAGTGGGAACTCTCTGCTAAAACAATGGAGATAACCCATCTTGCCACAAGCTCGGCACTCCACTGGGTCACGTGGACACTACGGTCTCTTATGACCCTCTTTACCACACTGTTAGCACATGACGTGGCCACATGAAGTATTCTTTTGGATAGTACTACCACCATGAGAGAAGTCCATATGTCTCTTCCTCTTACCGGTATAAATAGTACCTGAAACTGATGTCGAACTTCCCTAGCCCACACCACTAGATTCCCGCTAATTCTGCTCTGTAATCAGTTCCTGGTTCACAATAGCATGCACTGTAGGCAACCTGAAAAAATTCATCAGCGCTCAGATGTCATACCGAAGACCACCCTCAGAGCGTCGATCCCTCAACGCCTAATCACCAAATAGAACGGGTTCCAAATGATGAACCTCAGTGAGGTGGGCAGAATAACCCATCACTGACATGGCGCCTTACTGCAGATTCATGAACTCTCGAGATCGATCTTCCCTTAGCATCTCTGGGAAGAAGAATTCATAGAAGGATGCCTTAAAATCTTCTCATACCATGTCATGATGATGCTTATACTGGGTGGTAACATCCCACCATCTCTTGGCGGAATCACACAGAATGTAAGTAGTGAGATTTAGCCTCCTCCCAGGAGGCATCTCATGATGCTCGAATATTGTCTGCATCGAATCCTGCCATGACTCCGCAGCCTGCGGTCTGCCATCCCCTAAAAATGTAGGCAGATGCTGCTACAGGAAGATACGAGTCATCTCTTCCATAGATGTGGCGGCCTGTGGTGCTCCCTGGAAGGTCTGCATGAACCGCAAAAAGCCTTCACAGAACTACTCATCCATGCCTGTGTCCGGTATAATGGCTGACGCCGCATCTGGACCTGCTGGAGGATCCACTGGTAGCCCATGACCCACCAACTCAGGAGTATAATCATTTTCACTCTCCTGGAGAACAACTGGTGGTCATCTCTGTGGCATGACTCTACAAGGTCAAACACACGCCTCATATCAAAATTATCAAAGACAAAAAATGAGGAGACCAAGAAGGGAACAGGGGAATGAAAGCATTCAAGATCTACAAAACTAGACTACACGGTGTGTATAAATACAACACGACATGTTCTCATAGGCCATCACATGGGCATGTACTTCAGCTAGAACTGGTCATGTATTATCCCAAATACATGGTGTGTTGTCCTAACACAGGGTGTGTACTTGAATCCTTCTTCCCTGCCCGATTCCTTCTACACAGGTAAGCCACACGTCTCTCTAAAAACAAAACTACATGGCGTGTCCCTAAGGCACATGACATGTACTTGACAGGGTTTCACTGGCCTATGTTGTTCGTCACACGACCTGTGTACCCAGGTCACACTACACAGCGTGTTAAAAAATGACACGACGTCTTCAAAGAATCCCAAGACTGACCCGTGTTTCTCACTACACGGTCGGCTTCTCAGCTGACTCTACACATCGTGTTCTAGGAGGGCACATCATGTACTATAAAGGATAACACATACCCATGTGGTTCATGACATGACTGGGTACCTGGGCAAGACTACATGGCGTGTTCAATGTGTACACGGTTTGTAAGTCTTAATTTTTCCTATGTCCATGATGTTAGTTACACGGGCAGACACTAGGTCAACACTAAACGGCTTGTAAAACTAGTACACGGCATGTTCCCCCATGTTGTTCTCTACCCCGTGTCCTCACCCAAACGACCTATGACATGGGAAGAGACTAAATGGAGTGTACTGGGGGAACACATCATGTACTTAAAAAGTTTCCCTTCTACCTGAACAGAAGATCCCATGGCTTGTGTCCATAGAACTAAACGGCATGTATTCTTGGTTTTTTAGGAAGTAAGCCTCAGAAACTACCCCAGAGCCCATTAAAACACAAAAAAAACTCCTAAGTGCTTAATTTCGATCTGTGAGGGCCCATACTCCCTAAAAATCAAAGTTTGGCATCTTATACATGTTATAACAAGGTAAACTCGTCAATGATCCACCAAATTCAGGTCATTGAGGTCCTATACCCCCTAAAAACCAAAGTTTGGCATTCATTCTATCAACAACCTCAGACAAAAATACCATATCAAATATCAGGTATGTATCAATGTAGCTATCACAATAGCATGCTTTTCTAGCACATCAACTACCAAAACAACATGCAATTTCTAATGCACCTACATGGCATGGAAGGAATGCATGACATGTGATTTCTAGCATGTGTCTTAATGATGCATGAGATGGAAGACCCACATCTCATCAGGTTGCAACTAAATAGAACCCATGTATAACATATAAACAGAATACTACAAGTGTGTGACCCAACAGTGAAAATAAATCAACTGTAAAATTGTAAAACCAGTAATAATTGCAATAATTAGTACATTGTCTTTTACCTGTACATGAGTAAGCTACTCCTAAGCACAAATTATTACTAACTACCATGTTTTTCCTATACCTAACTAAGTCTCTAAATAGTAAGCCAATGAAATGAACCCCTCTGATAGCACTTTGTAACATCCCGGATCTGGGTGCCACTCAACAGGTGCCCCGAACCCAGTTGTAGTGGATCGGAAAAGATAAATAACATACAACAGTGGAAGTAGTAAACAATATATAACTGAAATGGGAAACTGAAGTAAAGAGAACCAGCAATCATATATATTAAGATGCAGCATGTCACTAATTATATGGAAGCATCCAAAACAAGATAAACATCAATACAATACAACACAATACAACTCAAAGTATGAGGTACAAAAAAACAAAACAAAACATTGTAAACTGATCGTAGCAGCATCGCAAGCCTTAGCTCGGTCCCATGCTCTCCTACTCCTATGCTAAAATCATGTACCTGTATAGGGATCCTTTCTGTTATCCATACCTGTAGAAATGTAATCTATTTGGGCCAAAGACATGACCCAAATAGGTTGTGAGAAATAAATCCCAGCAGGCACCCACCAAAGGCCCGTGCCTAACTGTTAGTGAAAATTGCAACAGCAGTGTGCATTAGTAAATGCAATAAACGAAGTACTCAAAAGCAACTAAATTTACCAGTCATATATCCATTTTAATATTCATTTAACCATGCCAAGCCCATGCTTAAATTGGCAGGTATAACATATAAAAAATCACAACGGTGAATATTCATGACAACATTGTCCTCAGACATACCATCCTTACCTTTAGGTAATTAGAATCGAAACCCACAGTTGTCTGCCCACATGCATAACAAATATTTCCCACAGGCGTATGAGGTGTTTCCGACAAGCACATAGTCTACTACACATGGGCATAAGAAGAGTTTCCCACAAGATAAACAAACACTACCCTCAGGATATACAAGTAACCAGGCCGACCCCAACAAATAAGAAAGAAATTATATACAATTCCTCTCAAGTCAATTTAAAACATGCTAAAATTCACGGTATACCCACAGGTATTCTGGCCAAATGGCTAAACAGAGGAATGAACCCCCAAGGTGTTCTTGGATCCAAGCAGTGATCCCAAAAAGCAGTTTAAAATTATATAAAATTACATATACAGTTCTAGGTATTTGAAACAGCCAAGGCCTCAGCCATATGACACCCCAAACATGGTTTTCTAGAACAACAATACACAAATACACATAGTTGTTGAAATTTAAACACAAGACCACCTACCTAGATCATCTCTGATCAGTATACTTGAACGAAGCCTCTTGAAACAAACAAGAACAGAGCAGATCTGAGATAAACATAATCCCATTCAAAATCAAATAACTTTCCCTCAGGAAAGAATTGGTAAGAATGGCTCTAGGAGAAAGAAGATCTTACCCATGCAGTTCCAAGGAGATCGACGACATAAGAATCGAGTTCTCGGTGTGCGGTCAAGAGATCCTCCAAGATCTGGCCATCTCTCCCACTCTCCTTCGGCGTTATAAGCTTCCTATGTGAATAGAGGAGGCTACTTCCTTTTTTAAGCGGAACAAATTGCACGGCATGTACTCTCACGTACACGTCATGTACTTCTCATTTTTTTAACTGTTCCTCTAGCGGATTCTTTCCACCGCGACACTGTTCATCCATTTACATGAGTACACGACGTGTATTCCATATTACACGGTGTGTACTGTAACTTCACTGGAAGCTGCCTCCACCGCCTTACTGTTCACCTGCCGACTGAATACACGACATGTAAATACCCTATACATGGTCTGTAGTCTGTTTTTACACCCTTCATTGTCGACGGGCCTACATGCCCTATGTACCCATCCCACATGGCCAAAGTACACGGCGTGTGGAAAAGTACATGGCGTGTAGTCACAAATTTTGGGATTTTTCCCCATTTTTCTTATTTTAACAAAAACACTAAAGGAAAAAAGGAAAATAAGAAACCCATACCTCAAGAATAAGAACCGTGTTCTTACAAAAATATCCCATGAGAAAGGCACAATATGTTCCATGTATGAGTGATAGAGAATGAGATCCTTCTCACATGGATTGAGATCCTCCTTGGTAATATTTCAAGAGTAACCTCTACACCATCCCATAATGGTGTATCTTTCATGACACGACAATCTCATTTATTGATTCCTCTAGTTTCTCATACCAATATTGACTCACATGGTCTTACAGGTTAACAAAAATCTTGAAATATAGTCTCCACTATGGGCCACCCCTATATGTAATCTCCAACCATAGGTCCCATACAACGAGACTCCTCTTTAGGTGTAAGTCATAGTCATAGTCTTTTTTCCTAGGCTACTCCTTTATCTAATACCCAATCACAACATGTCCCCTCATAGAATCTTCCATGCATAATCCCCAACCATATGGTTCATTTCCACAGTCCTACCACTTTGGTGTAATCCCCAACACCCCTTATGAAATATATGAGGATTAATTTCAATTTAACTGGGATACATATGAATCCTATCTGAAGTCCAATCCCAACATTCCAACACTCCATAAATTTCATCCCTTCTAACCAATACTCAATCCATAACATAACCTGATTTTACCCAGGCCACCACATCCCAATATGATCATGACACTAACTTGTACCACTCTTATATGTAATCCACATCCAATCCATCACTGCTCTTAATACGCATAAGAATATATTATGTGTAATCCCTATAAAATCCAACTAAGAGAAATAATATTTCCATTAGAATCTATCATGTTTAAACCCTAGACAATCAAACCAAAGGAAATCCTCTTGTGATATGTATCTCACATGTGTAATTCCCACACCATTCATCGAACTACATGTGTGTTAATCCCTATATTCTAAATAGGGTATATAGGATGCCTCTCTGAGGTTCAATCCTAACCCACTATAAACCTTGGTGCTCCCTCCAAGGGGTGCACCTTTCAAATCCATGCCCAGCATTTTCCATATGAACCATCACGATGCGACATTTTCCTTTAATGGGAAAAACCTTCTGGATATGCTTCCATAGGGAGTTCTAATCCATCAACTGGTAAACCTTTCAAGTTTTCCCTTATATTGAAACATCACCTTGATTAACCTTTGTGGTTTATTTTCATGCGGCTCATTCTATCTCTAAAAGATGTTAAAAACGAAACCCAACTCACCCCATGAAAAAATAGGATTCTTGAGGAGAAATTCATGGAAGATATGCACCAATATCATTATATACCTCATGATAAACATGTTAATATTGAAGAGAATTATATGGAATATATTCCATAGGCATTAGGTACCTTGTGATTTAGATGGGATTCATTGGGTTCCATGCCTAAATATTCATCAATGGGATTCCCTCTTTTGAGGAAGAATGCAGGTGACCAATATTTCCATCATCAAAACATGCCAGTGATTACCAACATAACTACTATCCCGACCAAAAGTTTCTTCCCTATAAAGACCCTTTGGAATGTCTATAAAGAAGCTTCATAATTCGCTGGCATATATAAATAGATGGAACTGAGAATGAGTTTCACTAACATGACTTAAACTATGAGTGATACCCAGACAATGAAATGAGTTCCACAGACGAATCCAAGGAAGGAGGAACTATCATCTCATCATCCCATTTTCATCAAGGAGCATACATCACCGATGAATGTGATGAATTCCACCTACCATTGAAATGTGGGAATGCATGGTAACAATTTATGTTGGTTCACTATAACATGAAAGGTAGGGTTCTCTGACAAAACATGTCAAATGAATGCCTCCCCATATGTCACAGGCTTCTAACTAGTATGAAGGGTCAATAACATTATGATGTGGAGACTATACCCGTATTATTAGAGTGGGGAAATTGAATAATATGTGATTAAACTGAAAAATATAGTAAATGAACAATAGAATAATAGTAAATCATCTAGATATAATAACAATAAATAGTAATATCTTATCTAAAAAATTAATTATCTCATGATGTTATAAAAATGTGGGGGATACAATGGAAAATAGGGTAATATAAATACACAATAGATTCTATTAAAAATAATAAAAAATGGAAAAATATATCTCTATATATCAACAACACAAGCTTGGTCCTTTGCTCTGATACTCCATCCTTGAAATAAAAATTAAACATGTTTGTTTGGGTGCTTCCGATTATACTTATATGCATCCAAGAAGTCTGTCTAGGTACCAATTGACAGCATGAACATGGTTTGAGTAAAACTCAGTAGGTGACCGCCAATGATGTATAGAACTATCCCTTTAATGAATATACAATGAGAAATGTTTAGATAATAATTGATGTAAAGTAGTATATAAATAACATTGTCAAGATGGGTTCCTCATGGGACACCCAAGTCATTCATTTTATTCATTTTTCAAAGATTTAGGTGAACCACTAGTGCCAAGATGAGGAATTCACAATCTAAGTCAAAAAATGAATCTTAGTGTGATCATTCACTTAATAGATGTATTAATTAATCAATGGCATCCCATGATCCCATTCAAGGAAAACCACAACAAGAGTACATGTATCACATAGAGGATGTCCCACCTTTAAGATATTTCATTGTCTATGTTCATAATCAATCATGATATAATTACTAGTAAGTGTCCGAAATTATAGTAATTTCTATTAATACATTTTATAATTAAAAAAGAGCTAGGTTACATGACCATGACCATGCCATTTGAATTTAATTTTTTTCCATTATCCATTTCATTTATATAATATATATGACTCACCTTCGAATTTGGTTCAATTACATATTCTATTATTAGGAGAATTAATTGGGTATTACTGTATTTCATTTAACTCTCTTTAATATTTTCATTTCTCAAATCCAATTCAACCAACCTCAAAAGGTGGTTTAATTTCATTTTATGAAATAGAATTTATTGGAATTTAAAATGGAACTCTCTAAGGGGGTGGATTACATCAAGGTAATCATGCTTTAATGGTGATAGTTAGGGTGGAAGGAAGAACCATTTCAAGTACTAACAATTTAATAATATAATTCAACTATTTAGTATGTCACACAAAAATTCCGGTATGTGTCATGATGAGGAATAATTTAAAATTCAATAAATTTAGTGGAAATGATCTATACCACCTACCTTATAAGGGTAGTAGACTCCTCATCCATTAATGGGAAATAACTAGGAATTGAATGTGATAAATCAGATATAAGAAAAAATGACCTAAAAATAGGGAATATTAGCCTAATATTTTCCATTCATATAGTGGAAGAAACAAACAAAATAAATAAGAGGATTGATGAATGCACTAAGAAAGATTCCATAGGGTAGTTGATTTTTTTTAGAAATCGGATGTAGTAGATGGATCAAATCCCATAGGAGAGGAGAAATTGTGCTCTTAGGAAGGAGGGTTATTGTGAATATAGAGAAAAATAAGTGAGGGGTTATGTATTAATGGTGGTAGGGAAAAATTGTAATTTCATCACTTTTTAAAGGGTGACATAGTACAACTACAATGTTTTAAAAACAATGTTCTAACTGTGTGATAACCATGAAACACCATTCTCCACAAAGTGCACCATGTTTCATGGTTTGTTAATGGTTAAAAACCCCATAAGCACACCATAAGGTTCACCTATACAACATTACTACACTATTTTTCATTGTCTTGCATCCTACCTCACATGAGTAAACAGACCATGTGGGACCACTTATAACTCACACAATTGAGGGGAACAGGTGGCACTAACCATGCACTAATGATGCGCCCCACCTATTTACTCAAAAAACCAAAGTTATGGTTTATAATAAATACGTACAAGATACTTAATCCTCTCTTAAGTCTATAGAAACATTAATTAGAATGAAAATAATGATTTAAAATAAAATTTAAATGATCCATGCCACATGATAAAAACTAATATCTTATAGCATCCCCTTATTAAAACATATCGTCCCTATCATTACCATATGATGGTGGTAAAACATTGTCTAACACTAGTTCCATTCATTTATCACGTCTTTCATCCTTTAAAACCTAGGTATCATCCTATATAATGCCATGCTGCCATAACACCCATACTAAAGAAACTAACATGCCTAAGATAAAATTCAATATCTGATAAACAATATGAATATGATTATCCCCAAAAGAAGCATAAACCTCTAACTCAACAACATATTGATAAAGAACAAGAGATGAGTCTGAATGATAAATATTTAACAATGAATCATGGAAGATTTAATTCATACCATTATATATCTGGGAGAGTTCTATATGATAATCCACTAATATAACCCTCTATAAAACCTCAAAAGTTATGATTGAATCTCAGTGATAGCTTAACCGACCTCATAAATCATCCATTCCCTAGTCTAGAAGAAACACAAAGTAAGACTTGATCCTAATACTCAAAATCTGGAGGTCTTCGATTACAATTTGCATAAGAATTAGGCATAGACTGAGATAAATCAATAATATTCTTCATAAGATATAGTTTCTTTGAGATCTCCTTAACTAGTTGAGCTCCCGTTAGTGTTGTCTCTCCCTCCTATAACAAGAACATTGGTGAACAACATGATCTATCATATAGTTCCTCATATGGATCCATCTGTATTGTTTCTTTTAAGATATTATTATAGGAAAAATTAATAAAAGGAAAGTTTTATCCCTGGAACCTCTAAAATCAAGGATTCAACATCAGAGCATATCCTATAACACATGGATTGTTCACTCAGACTACCCATCAGTTTGGGGGAGATAGGATATACTCAGAAGTATGTGATAACCTAGTGCCTTTTACAACCCCTTCCAGAACAATGATATAAATGAAGAAGACTTTTTTATTTTTGTGGTATTTATAACTCCATGAAGTTGTATGATCTTATAAATATATAGCCTTTATATATTTTCCACCGAGAAGGTATCCTTAATATCAAGGTACTGGGATGACTTCTTCTATTAGTCAATGATAACCCCTACAACATCATTACCTCTAGAGGATTTCAGTAATCCCATAAAAATCTATTGTGGCGTCATAATATTTCCAGTCTAGAATGGTCAACAACTACAAAATCCTCATTAATCACCAGTATTCTGCCTTCACCTACTGACAGGTGGAACACCAAGTAGAAAAACCTGTTATATATCTTTTCATTCCTAGCCACCAATAATGATGGAGTAAGTCCTGGTACATCGTTGTAATACTAGGATGTACGTACTAATTAAAGGCATGAGGTTCCCATATCAATTCCTATCATTTGTATGTAGGAACCTAAACACATATATAAATGCACAATGTCTCATCACCATATATGAACCAACCAAGTGGTGGGAACTCACATAAAACAATATCCCATAGGACTAAGCCTTTTAGATCATGAAGTTGCCTCATCTTCACATGATCCATAAATAAAGAGGTCACTACTAAATCTTTAAGAATATGAAGTACAATACACTCCTGAATCTCAATATTCATATCATAAAATAGATCCATAAATTGGCACTCATCACTACCCTCTTGAATTTATTTTATTACTCAATATCAAAGAGTTTTCAAATGTATTTCCCTTTTTTGGAATTTACGAAATATCAATGTTGAAATACTATAGGTGTTCAACCCATCTACTATGTCTTATATCATATCAAACCGAGTGAATATGTATTTGATTCTTTTGTGATTTCTATACCAAAAAAATAATTCTCCATCAATCAATGCCTCTAACAACACAACTCATGGACCACAAAAAAATTTTAAGAATGAGCATTGGGTAATTACGCTCGTTAGGCCCTAATATGAAAGATAGTTATTCCACAAATCAATCAAATAGAAACAAAATAAATAACAACAAGATTCCATATGTATTAAGATAAAACATATAGCGACTTCAAATTTTAGTTAAATTCATGATCAGTTCTAAATTAAGTCTTCCTTTCATGTTATGAATGGTTTCCTCGGAAGATTTAGAACATGTGAATTTTAAATCCTTTTTATCAATCTTTAAATCGAGGTTGTAAGGCCTGAGAAATGTGGAATAAAACACCAATAATATACAACCATCACCAAGACACACAAAATATCCAAAATTTTATTAGGATGCTCCTAAGAAAACACAACTCTCAACCTATTTGGGTCCATGGATACTTCTAATTAGGATAATATGTAACTTAAGAAGTCAAATTTTTCAATCCAAAATTGAAATATTATGATATTAGAATAAAAATAGTGCACTCTTAGTGTAATAAGTTTGATATCAAGGTGTTTGGAATTATCGTATGAAGTCCACAAGTACACCATGATTTCAACAATGATGACTACAAAAAACAAATCTAGATATGGGTGGAAAACCCAATTCATTAGATCTCGAAAAACTACCTACACAATTGTGAGACCAATCAACTTGAACAAATACTCAAACCAACCTTACCTAATATTAAATGATTTACATGGTATATATTATTGTCTAATAATTACCTAATGATAGCCCAAACTCAAATCAATTTTCATGAAAACACTCACTCGTAGGAGTTGGACGAAGATTTCATATATATTTAAAAGTGGATGCTAGTTCTCAACCATAAGGTGATTCAAAATACTATAGTTCACATAAATCCTGAGGGTCACATCCACCTTCTTTGAAATAATCACAAGAAAACCCCATGGGGAAGTACTTATTTGTATAAACAACATTGAATTCAAAATTCTACAACTACCTCTTGAACTCCATAAACCTAGTATTTTCCATCCTTTATAGAGGAATAGATACTAATTATAATCCTCATACTACCTAAATAGAAATTTATACCTCTATCTTAGGATGTATCCAATAAAAGTGATTGGGGAAGAATGTCACACTGTGTTTTTTTCATGTCTTGGTTTTGATCTGGTTCGTTGTAAATCCCGATCCTTTACTAGGATTTTGGGTGAGTTGAATGATTAATTTTAAACTACCATATTTTTATAATCATCCTGCTATGGTTTCCCCATAGCTTGTTTTGGAATATTTGGAGAAAAGGGATGGTTACTTCAAGATTTTCTCCAATCCTAGGCCCATTTCTAGATTTAAAAACAAAATTTGATTCTTATAGAAAACCTCTGTTTTTGATAATTTTTAACACATTACACTACCCATGTCTCCTCCCCCGACATATTCAAATTAACTTATCCTTTTTTACCCCCTCCGAAATTCATAATCATGGTGGATTTGGTTTATTTATTCAGGTATTGGGACAGCCCGTGATCCCATTTCCTTTTTCAAAAAATAACTTTTTCATTTATAATTTATTCTTTTTTTAATATTATTTTTCTATTCCACCCCTTCCCTGGGGCCAAGAACCCTAGGTGGTCTCCAAAGTTCCATTTTACCTTTTTGGAGCTCATTTTTAGTCGCGAAATAGGGTGAAATTTCTCAAGGCTTCAGAAATCCTCCAGATTTGGTAAGGTAATTTTTTTCTTTCATGATTAATTAATTTTTTCTATATTCCAAAAAATATTATTTAAATAGTTCATACAAACCTCAGGATCCTCTACCAGATGTTCTAAGCCATTCCCTTTCCTCTAAGGGTGTATATATTAGAGAAGATGAAGAGTTCTCTAGTTTCCAAGGTGAGATTTTTTCTCCTTCCTCCTCCCTCTTCCTTCTCCTTCCACTTAATTTATGTTTTCTCTTCTCCCCTGGTCACAAAGGACCTGTTTTTATGTTATCTCATGATTTTTATGAGGTTTTGGTTCATTTAGGGCTGTTATTCATAGATCTAGAGTGTTGGGAATCGCAACGGGTGATATCAGGTGTGATGTTCCTTTCCCCCAAGGGTTTGAGGTAGGACATCCCATGAACATGAATTTATCATTTATGTTTCATAGTTTTCATAATTTTTTCAAATGATATATAGGTTTATTATTTTTTTCATCCATTGGATAATTTTCTTGGTGTGAAAAACGGTTGTTTAAGCCTTGTTTTGTGAAAAGTAATGTAGTTTTGTTATAAACATGTACACCGATTTCATACATAAATGTTTTATTAGCTCACACACAGGTTTTATAGTATTTTTAACATGTTTAAGTATCTATAATAAATTTATGGCCCAAAAATGGTATTTTATCCCTTTTAATGTGCTTAAATTAAAAAGTTTTCGTAAAAGTTCATGGCATGTGTTCGGTAAATTGCCTGGTTGCCTTTTATGCGCTTAGTGAAGTTTAAAATGATTTTTTTGGATTGATAAAAAAATTTCAGCTTGAAAACTTTATATTGGGGTCATTTTATGGCTGTAAATGTATTTTTTGTTTTGTAAACAAATGGGTTTTCTTTAAACAAGTTTTGGTTCGTGTTTCCGGAAAAGGGCCCGTTTGGCATCCTTATAAAAATGGTCATGATTTGAATGTGTAACCTGATTATTTTAAGGAATTTATGAAATTGGTTTCATATTTAAATGGTGTGTATACACCTCTTTATCAAAAGTTAAATTTTTACCTTTGTAAAATGTCATTTTTGTAATTTCTTAAAGGTCTGTTTGAAATTTTTCTTATAAAAATGATTTCCATGTGTATTTCATTTTATATAATTTTGATCCATTTTATGGTCAATGAAATTTATTTATAAAATTGTTTTGGGCCTGAATAATATGATTTGATATGTTATTGGTGGGTTTTTGGCCTTAAAAGAGCATTTTTTGATAAATTTTATGTCCATGGCCTCGTTATTGTTCTTGAAATTGTTTTATGAAACTTTAGGTTGTATATTGATCCCTTAATGAAATTATCGACATGTGTGTGGCTGGTTTATGTTTATTTTATTATTAAATGGAATACTCATTAGAAAATTGTATTTTATAGATGTGTAACTTTTTTAGCACAAAAAGAGAAAACTCAGGTATCTAGGTGGGCAGATGTGTACCGGTATGCTAGTGATCTAGAGGGGTTTTGTCCATGTTTCACATAGAATGTTTGATGATGGAAACATTAAATAACCTATGATGATGATGATTATGGGTACCACTGGGTGATCTATGATTCTCCTAATAGTGTCATGTGTGCATGATAGAAGATATTTGTTATGTTTACTTTTTCACCAAGATATGAGGTGCCTAGGGCCCATAACAAACTTGTGCGTAGGTGTGTTCCTATGACTTGTGATAATTGGATATTTTTTACTCACTATTGGTATGTGTTGTGTTTACTTGGTAAATTAATGATATAGTGTGTTTCATTTAAAATTTTTAATTATTTAAAACAACCCTTTTGTAAACTATTTTCATATTGAAGTTTCACCTCTTTGAAAAATAGTTACTATCATTATTCTTTATAAAATATAAAAGTTTTTGTGTGTTAATTTTTATATCATAGAACCTCATTTGGAAAAAATATTTTTATATATTTTATCTAAAACTTTATATTTATGTTTCTTTTATTTGAAATGATGTGCATTGGGAATATAATATCTTGATAACCTACTAAGTTCTAATACTCATACCCATAGGTTTCTTCTGTTTTTACCCCTTGTGTTGGTTTCAACTTGAGTTCGGTCACTTTCGGAAAAGAGTATTTTTTTATTTTGCATAGTGACCAGTAGGGTAACATGGAGTTATTTTGGTCTTCAGGTTTGGTCGGTTGGTTGTATTCGTTAGTTATACTTTCAGTTTCTTGTATAAATAATGTTCAGTTCAATTTTATATAAATTTATGTTGGGATTTAGGTTTCTTTTGGAAACTTAGTTCAAGATTATATTTGGTATAAATTTTTCCATCTAGTACTCAATAGATTCCCTCCACTAGTTTCCATCTCATGGAGTTTGGGAACACCCTTTTGGCTATGCCCCGAATCGGTTATGGTTCCCAGTTCAGGGTCAATCCGAGCTGGTTCGTGAAAAAATGGTACATAGGAGGTTGGATCCTAGAAGACCATTCTTTTAAAGCGCCCTTTGTTATTTGGAGATTTCAAGGTATATGGAGTAGTATTTTCAGAACATGAGGGGTACGTCTGGGAAGAGTTTTGTGAACTATTTCCCATTCTTACCCTCAGGTGTCCATGGGATTCCTAGTTTTATTAGTGTCTTTGGTTCTTATTGATTGTTTGGTGTTGGGATATGACAAGGGGAGTTGGAATAATGGTCTCTGTGAGATAGCAGGTCTTGTAAATCCATATGGAGCTCAGGCATGGTCCTAAGAAGAGTCTTTATGTGGGTGGTGTGTTTGACTTATGGCCTCCAACCATATGGGAAATTCTCCCATTGACACTAGTACCCTTTTGTGGGTCTCTTGGACATTTCTTGAATTCAGAATTTTTTTTCAAAATCCTTGTGTAAGAATTGTGAAAATGGGTTTTAACGGAATGGTTGGTTGTTGAAAAGTGGAAAATGGGTTTTCAAAATTTTATATGATAAGGGTAATTTTGGAATGTTGGGTTTTGTGAAACAAATCTTGGTGATAAAGAGGAAATGATTTAACGGGATTAAATTTCCTTAATCCAAATATATGGTTTCTTGAAATGAAATTTTTGTAAAAATTTGATTGTTTTAAAATAATTTCAGACTCTGTTTTAAATAGGGTGTTTTGGGCAGTTGAAAATTGTTTTTATCTGATTAATTTGGTTTGGAAATTTGGTTTTGAGCAGTTGGTGTTTTTCTAGAAGAGGGTTTCGGCCTTGTTTGTTGTCAGATTATGAAAAGTGACCTTCCTGAATTTTGGAAAATGGGAAAGGGCTCTTTGGAATAGATTTTTTTGGAATTTCTATTAAATGAAATGGATTGGTTTTTTAATCAAATGGTTATTGATGAAGTGTGGTTTTTTTAAATCAAAAAATGGGTTTTGATTTGGTGGTTAATGTTCCTTTTGAAGGTACATGATTATTTTTGGAGTGGTGATTGTTTTATTTTATCCTTGGTGTTTTCATGGGTGATCACATGCATGTTTTTTGGGATATATAGATGAATGGTTGGTATGGAATTGTCGTTTGGGTGGCCGTGGTGGCATAGAAACGTTCATAATCGTGAGAATTATAAAACAACATTGGTAAATGAGAAAATCCACCAAGTTGGTTTGTTATTCAAAATTTTTTAAGCATAAAAATTGTAGTGTTTGTTTTAAACCTATGGTTATGTGGATGGTTTTTTCCAAATCTTATAAGTGTTGTTTATTTGGTATGCATCCTTGCGATGAGGATGGCATTCTCTTGTTTTGTCTTGATATGGGGTCTCATTGGTGGCTTGGTTTTGGAGAAATGTTTATTGGGTTTCTAAAGATGTGTTTGATGTTGTGATGTGTCCACATATGGTTCTTTGTTGGTAATATTTCATGGAGATCAACCTAAGTATTTGTTCCAAATGTTAAATCCACCACTTCAAATGATTTCTCAGCCCGTTTTTTTTGAATTCTTATCTTTTTAGGCTCAATTTAACGTGCCTTTACATTATGGTTCCCATCTTGGTTGGGGTAGTTGTGATCGGTGAGGTTGATGTGTTTCTACATGTACCCTGTCCATTCTTCTCCTCATTCCAAATGAGAGAAAATAGTTTTGTGTATCTCCAAGTTCTTGTCTGGGTGATAGTGTGTTGTTTGAGGAAGAGAGTTTCATGGTGTCCCTTGATCTGTTGTTTTGTCTTGGGAGTGTTATGTGTCATCATGTGTAATTAAGGAGAAGAGTTAAAGTTGGGTATTATCAAATCCTGACTTTGAGGTAAGAGATGATTCACCAATCAGAGCTCAAGCCATATGTTTCAGACTAAAGCTGGCGCATAGTCAAGAGTCCCAGGACTTTGGGTAGTGTTTCTAAGGTCCTGCCTCTACCAATTTAGTGTGGTAGTTCCTTTATTTCTATTTTGGATTTAGTGGTCAAATGATTTCATCACTTTCCCTCCCCACCCCAAATGGTGGGGTTTTGGATCCATACAGAGAGTTTTGGCCCAGTTCCTGTCCCCTCCTTTCGGGAGTGGAGGGTTAAAATGTTCATGTTATGTTCCTCTCAACATGGATTGGTAGGTTGTTGTGGGAGTGTTATTGTGGGAATATCTGGGAGAGACATGTTCTCAGTTCATGTTGAATTCTTTTTTTGTCATTGATCCTAGTTCTTAATGGTGGTGAGAACCACCACGGGTCTCGTAGAGTTTTCTCCTCAGAATCTATCGAGTGCTAGTTATTTCTTAATGGTGGAGAGTCAATTCCGAACTCCCCTAGAATATTTTGTTTTTCTGAGTTCTCTTTGGTTTAATTTATCATTGGGTTCATTGGGATAAGTCCCAACAATCTGGATCTTAGTTTGGTTGAAAAGGTAGTGACTCTCTATTTTGGTTGATTCTTGGTAAGTGGTTGGGAGTTTGTGTTTTGGTTGAGGTAAGAGGATTAAACTATGTTAATGGTGTATGAGGTTTCATTATATTCATAGGATTAACCATGTAGATAAGTAATCCTTATGTGTTGACCAATCTACTGGAATGTGTTGTGGCTTTCTGGGGCGGAAATCTTTAATGTTGTGTAGAATTGTAACACCCGATTTTTTTTTTCTTATCTTGATTTTGATCCAGTTTTTTGGAAATCCCAATACTTTTTTGGGTTTTGGGTCATATTAATATTTATTTTTTAACTACCATCTATGTATAATCATCTTACTATGGGTAACCCCTAGCTTTTTTGGGTGTTTTTGGAGAAAAGGGTTGTTACTTAAAAATTTGAGCCAACCCAGATCCCATTTCCAGATTTAAAAACATTTTTTTTCTTTTATGAATCAGTTATTTTTCATCACTTTTTACTCATTATACATCCTAATTGGCCTCCCCTAACCTATTAAAATCACCATATCTTAATTTCCCACCTTATTAATTCATAATCAAGGAGGATTTGGGTTATATATTCAGGTATTTGGCCAACCCGTGAGCCCACGTCCTATTTTTTAAAAATAATTTTTTCCTTTTTTATCATAGTAATTATTTTATATTTTTTTGTGAATCCACCTATCACTCAATCCCAAGAACCCTAGTCACACCCCTTGGTTCTATTTTTCTTCTTTGGATCTCATCTTGGTCGTGGATTAGGGTGAAATGTCCCAAGGATTCTCAAATCTTCTAGATTTGTTAAGGTAATTGGTTTCTTTCATCAATCATTAATTTTTTCTATTTCCCCCAAATATTCTTTCCCTGGTACTTATTTAACTAAGGATACTCTACAAGAATTTCCAATCCATTACCTTTCCTCTAAGGGTGTATATCTAATGGAAGATGATAAATTCTCTAGTTTCCAAGGTTAGATTCCTTCTCCTTTTACAACCCTATTCCTTCTCCTTCAACTTTATTTTGGTTTAATCTTCTACTTTGGTAAATAATTACCTAGTTTTATGTTGTCCCATGATGTTTATGGGGGTTTTGCTTTTTTTTAGGGCTGATATTCATAGATATAGAGTGTTGGTAACCGCGGCAGGTGATATCGGGTGTGTGACTCATTTCCGCCAAGGTTTTGAGGTAGGATATCCCTTCAACATGCCTTTATCATTTATGATTCATCATTTTCTTTATATTATCACTTTATTTTTATGTTTATTATTCTTTTCTAGACATTGGATTTTTTTTGGGTGTGAAAATGGTTGTTTAAGACTTGTTTAGTGAAAAGTAGTGTTGTTTTTTTATTAATGTGTACACAACTTTCTTACTTAAATATTATGTTATATTACACACCTATTTTATATTATTTTGAACATGGTTTAGTTTATTGAATAAATTTATTTCATGAAAATGGTATTTTATCTCTTTTCATGTGCTTAAAATAATTTGTTTGTTTAAAAGTGCATGTCAGTTGTTCGGTAAATTGCCCGGTTGGAATTAATGTGCATAGTGTGATTTAAAATGATTTTTTTTGATTTATAATTAAAATTGATACATGAAAATAATATTTTTTTCTCCTTTTAAATATTTTCAATTTATGTTTGGTTTTCAAAATAAATGGGTTAATGGTGGTAAACATGTTTTGGCCCAAGTTGCTGGAAAATGGCCCGTTTGGCATCCTTATAAAAATGGTCATGCTTTGGATGTGTAACATGAATGTTTTAAAGGATTTAGGAAAGTTTTTTCTTCTATAGATGATGTTTATATTCCTATTTATTAAAAGTAAAATTGTTACCTTTAGAAAATGTTGGTTTTGAGAAATTCTTAAAGGTCCATTTGACATACTTCTTATTAAAATGGTTTCTATGTGTATTTCTTGTTATATCATTTGGAGAAATTTTATGGTCCATGAAATTGAATTACTAAATGGTGATGGGGCTGAAAAAATATGGTTTGATATGGTATTTTTTTATTTTTTCACCTTAAAAAATCATTTTTAATGGATTTTATGTTGAAGGTCTCTTTATACTTCATGAATTTTTTATTAATATTTAAGTTTTTATTGATCTGTGAATGAAATGCGAGACATGTGTGTGGTATATTTGATGTGTGTATGATTTATAAATAGAATCTTCAGGAGAAAATGGTATTTTATATATGTATAAATTTATTGAGATCAAAAAGGTGAAACTCATGTATCTAGGTGGGAAGATGTGTACTAGTATGATAGTGATCCGGAGGGGTTTTTTCCTTATTTCATGAAGAAAGTTTGACGATGAAAACACTAACTAAACTATGATGATGATGATGTTGGGGACCACTAGGATATGGATGATTCTCATACTAGTGGATCATGTTCACAATAATAGATATTTGATATTGTTACTTTTACACTGAGATACAAGGTACTTGGTTCCCACAACGAACTAGTGCCTTGGGGTGTTCCCGTGACTTATGCTCATTTGATATTTTCTACTCACCTTTAGAAGATGGTGTGTTCTGTTAGTAAATTCATTAGAGTGTTTGTTTTATTTAAATGTTTTAATTAATTAAAGCGGCCCTCTTGAAAACTATTTTCATTTTGAAGTTTCACCTCTTTGAAAAATTGTTACTCGCATTCTTGTTTATAAAACTTATCAGTTTTTTTCTTGTAATTTTTATAGCATGGAACCTCAATTGGAAAATATAATTTTATATATTTTATCTCAAAATTAAAATTTATGTTTCTTTTATTTTAATTTATGTGCAGTGGGAATATAATATTGGGATAACCCACTGAGTTTTAATATGTATGCCAATAGTTTTCTTCTATTTTTATCCCTTTTAAAAGTTTCATCTTGATTTTGGTTACTTTGGGAGATAAGTATTCATTGTGTTTTAGTGTGACAAGTGGGTTCTCATGGTGTTAGTTTGGTCATCAGGATTGGTCAGTTGGTTATTTTGTTTAGTTGTACGTTCTGTTTCTTATATAAATAATGCATAGTTCAATTTCATAAAACATTATGTTGGGCTGTCCGTTTATTTCCGCTACATAGTTATTGATTATATTGTGAATAAATTGTTCCCTTGAGTACTCTATTGATGCCCAACACTAGTTTTCAGCCCATGGCGATCGAGAAGGCCCTTCATGTCACGCCATAGATCTGTTCGGGTGCCTGGTTTGGGGTTTACCAGGCCGGGTTCATGACAAATACATACCTATATAGAGATTCCATTGTATAGAAATATTTATTTTTAGTTCTTTAGTAATTTAAATAGATACTGGAAACCTAGGATATCACTTTTCATATCCCATGATTCTTGGGTTGGGATTGAACCACCTGATAATCCCATTATCCCTTGTGAATATAGATACTTCCCTTAGGTGATGTGAAGGACACCCTTTGATAATAAAAATTAGCACAATAATGGTAAGTTACAACCTAATATATCTTAAGAATAATTTCAACACTTTTCATATTATGGATGAAGTGGTTTGGTATGAAGAGGTATCCAAATACCTCTTAGGGAGCTCCTTGTATTGGTGTACACATTCTAACAACACCCCCAAGATGTTTCTAGTATCATCAATATATATAAATACTAAATTTTTATCCCAATATTTTTTACAATTTTTACATATATAATGGATTTATAAGCACCTGGGTCAAAAAAACATAAACTAAGACAGAGGATGCTAAAATCATAATTCAAGCCATTGATGGAAAAACACTCAAATAATTGGGTTTAGATATGTTTCATATATATACCAAGATCTACAGTATTGATATACAACCCTACTGCCCTAGGTAGGTCCACTCTAAAAGCACTATACAATTTTTGTATGGATCCATCGGCCATGACTACCTCTATGGTCTAATCCACTGGTAGTTCTCCAACTCTCTATTTGATAAGGAGATGATGATTCAACTACATTACTAAGATCTATTCCGAAACCTCTCTCACTAACCAATAGAGTAATGTTTCTATATAATCAATGAATATGAAATATATTTCCCCAAAATCTTCACTTAATTAGGACCATTCCACATTGGGGCTTCATGTGTCCTGACCTAACTCATTATCGATAGATCACATTGTTACTTGGGTAAACACTCGAACTACATCTTCCACTATGATAAGGGATAAAATATCACATCCACTTATAGTAAAACCACTTCCCTACTGATGTAATAAACCAAAATCCATACACCATCCACTTCACTATGTTTATGCTCAGTGATGAGGGTTTCATTTACTATCTTAGTGACATTCATCAAAGAAAACATGTTCACCTATGATGAGATGGCATATTTGAGCATATCCTAAAAGTTCCTAGCCCAAGATATATTTTCCCCAAGGAGTGTTGGAGGGAAATAATGAAGCTATATAAAATGAGAAATTTAATCCATAATGGGTATTGTTTCTAACACAATGTGAATAAACTCTCAGTGTAGTTAGCTCTCAGTGTCTTAGGAAATAAATAATCATATAAGGCTACCTAGAAATCCATTGAGAACATATCCTGATGCTGGTCATAATGAGTCAAATCATACCACCATATCTTGTATGATCCTCTAGGAAAATACATTCCATGATCTTAGATCCTTTTTTAAGAGTCTCTAGATGGTTGATGATAGATAACATAAAATTTATCCATGACTCAGTGGCTTGAGGACCACCTTCCAAAAAAATGGCAGGATCATGTTACTTCTAGAAATCCCCTGTTAACTCTTCAATATAAGAGGTTAGACATAAAACATCGTATATAGATATCACAAGGTGTAATAATCCCTCTTGAATCATAGAATTGGTGCCCAGTTTAGGAATAAAAGGATGTGACACTGGTGGAAAACCAGGTGGTAACACTGGTGGCACACCAGGTGGTAACCCTGGTGGATTATAGCCCACCACATCCAGAGCATGGTCTTCCCCATACACCCAGTGCATGACCATAGGCCATCATCGATGAAAATATCTAAAAATTATAATCACATGACTCCATATAAAATAATGGAAAATATCATCAATATACAAATTGGATAGGTAAAAAGACCTCTAATATATGAGTCAACATGTCTCTTCTAGCTCTTGAAGCTAGGTCAAGGTGATATAGAATATTATAAAGGACCACATGAGCTATTCTAAATTTCACACATGAAATGTGATATTTATATCTATGTGAAATCATATATTAAATAACATCTATGATACATGACATGTGTTCCCCCAGAATACAGAATATGTAGTTAGGAGTTTTGAATCACGTTCATCTCCACTTTATATCTTCTAATATCCACTTACTTCACCACTATTCTATCCCAAAACTTTATATAAGGATCTGATCTCAAAGGAATCTAATTTTATCATTTATTTTAGACCTCTAGTTTCTATAAATAATGATTCTCATCTACCCATGAAAATAAAATCACGCCTTTCATCACCAATAAAAGAGGTAAACCCTCTCGTATGAAATCTATAATTCACTATCATTCCCGTTCAATTGAAAATTATCATCTCCATTAATCGATCACATAGACTACAAAAAATCAAGGATTGAATGTGTCTTGAACTGGACATATAGAACAATCATTTTCCTACCACAATCCAATGATAGATATATAATGAACAAGGGGATATAGTCACAGTAAACAATGTGAGTACATCGATGGTTGTTTAAAACCCAACCATTGATCGTGATCCTGAAAACCAAATTAAGTTGAAAACCTAGTGTGAAGAATATTTTAGTTTCAAAGGAAGACTGATAATTTGAAAAGGAAATATAAATGGGAAACAATCTAGGGATTCAAATAAGAAACCAAATCCCATGCATGAAATAAAAATAAGAATAAAACATTCTTAAATTATAAATACCTAAATCATTATTGAATCAATTCCAAATTAA
The DNA here is from genome assembly GCA_963277665.1 of Viscum album. Classification (NCBI taxonomy): domain Eukaryota; kingdom Viridiplantae; phylum Streptophyta; class Magnoliopsida; order Santalales; family Viscaceae; genus Viscum; species Viscum album. Next base: position 448,608,983 of record OY728155.1, on the reverse strand, counting down.
CATTGAGTTCATATTAATGCATATGACGCGTTTTGTTGATTCTGATCATTTATCCCTGAATTAACCTTTATTTCCCTTTGAAGTATCTCCAAATAGAAGCTCTACATTTCTATCAATCTTGTTGTGAAATGTGAAAAAACATTGGTAATGGATATAATAGGATTAAATATACTTTTGGATAGTTCAAATAATTAAATAATCATTTAAAAATTTATTGAACTCAATTATTTAATATCCACCCATGATAGCTCTTTGACCCAAGTCTATATGTAGAAAAACATACATCATGCCAAGTATAAAACCAGTTTTTGAAATTCAATGGTTGTTCTATTTTTCCCATTATAGAATATTTTTAAATGGAAATCTATTATTTCAAATAATTTGTGTGCATAAGGTTTAATATATTTAATATTATTACGATATCCATATCAGGGATTTATGGCCAATGAAAATCCATGTAAACTATTAAAATGATCTCATAATAATATATATAAATACTCAAAGGTTCCAAATGTGAAAACTTGATTCTGTTTCAATGATCCAAGAACTTTGAGTAAAAAATTAATACTTTTAAAACATAGAGATAAGGGGTTGATGATTTTTAAAGTTTATAAATATTGATAGGACATATCTAAGTAGAAGAGAGAATTAAATATATGTTTTAGTTTTAGTGAAGAATAAGAGGGGAGATACTTTCATTAAATAATTCTTGAGACATATGGTTTATTGAAGTAAGATCATGATTAATGAAGTTTAATTAATTGTATACAATGGTTTATTCAAGAATACATAGTGTAACTGGGTAATTCTATTCCTAGAAATATTATTATCTTCAGGAAGATATATTAGTACAAAAAAATATAATTTTTATTGAAGAATTTAAACTACCATATCAATGATATTTTTTATATCTTGTTTTTGAGAAAGAATGAAATAACGAGAATATTAATGTTAACTTAATTTTGGTTATTTGTAATGAACATAAAATATATTTATTATACTAAGCTTGAGGATAACTTCATGTTGATAAATTTAATATGAATTCCCTAATGTAGTGCATGGAGGAGGAAGGGTTGGGTGTAACCCATGGGAGGAAGTTCAGTATCCCTAAATCGATTTTAAGGGATATGAGACTAGGTGTGAAGTAACCAAAATCTAAAAATCGAATGTACTAAAACAATGTGTAATAATATGTTTTGGTGCTTGGAAAATTTTTGGGTTTCTGATCTTTGGATATGGATTAGTGTAGGTAAACTATGTTAAATCCTTAATAAAAGAAAAATATGATGATGGATGAGGGTTAACGATTTAGAGGTAAAAGTAATTTGAATTAGTGATCACCCTAATTCATACATCATATTAAGAGGAATTGTGTCTCACATATTAACCCAGTAGTCCCAAAAATATGTTGAATCATCCAAAAATATATAATCATTATTGAGAAGGAAAACAACCATTAATATAATTATACATAAGGACTCATGCTATATAAATGAAGATAGTAGATTTCACGGTAAAAGTCAAGTAGAAGTTGATATATGTCCCTAAACAAAAATTTATTATAGCCTCTAAAAAATTGGTTGCTATAATAAATAATTTTGAAATAAGATTAGAAAAATATATTCTTAAGAAGAAATGATAAATTTTTTGATTCTTGGTTAACAAATGTTTTTAGTTGAAAAAGATTAAAAAAATTAAAGAAATTATGATTAGGAAAATAATAAAAAATATTTCCACAAAACATTACATTATATGGGACTGAAATTCATTAAATAGGTATTATTCTTAATGTGATAATTATATCTATTATTTTTTGATTAATTATTATATAAGAATATAGGAAAATTTAGTTTTTCTTCACAAAATATTCAATGTATTAATATTGAATCTATCTAATCAAAAAATATTTTTTGTTGATGATATATAATAAGGTGATTCTACAACCATATAAAATTATAGAAAATCATAAGAATCTAATAAATGAGTAAATATCTTCATGGAGGACAAAATCAATGTTAAAAATTCTAATCACGTTGAAATGATACACTAGAAATGAAAACACAATGCACATGAATAGTAAATAATAAATTTTAATTGTATAAAATGGATAATGTATAGCTATTGAATAATTTAAAAAGTATAACATATGAATCATTTCAATTTAATAATGGTGATTACATTAAAATTATATTATGAAGAAAAAATATTTCATTGTGTTTGAATTTAAAATTTTTGTTGACCCCTTTTCGGTCAACCTTGTACCCAATTTATTAATCATGGGTCAATTATACAACATTGGGTTTATAGTGACATAAAATTAGAAAAAAATAATTATGATTAATGGAATGAACTGACACGATTTCATTCAATGGAAAACAAAAAATGCATATCCATATATGGATGATAATAACAACCATTCACCTCTAAAAATGGATGAATAATAGAATAATTAATTGAATAAAATATTAGACCATGTTCTAAAAAAGTAGTAGATTATTTATTAAACTATCAGTAATATTTTTATTATCTAGAATTTAGAATGAAAAGAGTGAAGGTTATTATTTTTGTATGAAAGGGAATATAGTGATAATTCCCCATAATCCAATTGATAAGAAGGAACTAAACTTATATGATATGGAACATATGGATGTTTGTGGTATGTAGACCATCAAAAGATCTAAATGTGAAAGGTGTATTGTTTTAATTACTTAATATTATAGTAAGATGAAATGTTTAATGAAAATATGACAAAAATGTAAGTAATATAATACATAAAGGGATTCTAATTCCCAGATAAAAATCAATGTGGAAAATAAATAAATATATAAAACCCAAATATTTGTTATAAATGACTATTTAAATAAATTATTATAATTTTTTAGTTTTTCATCCTTAAAAATTTGAATGAAATATTTCTTGTAATCTTGTAGTAAGAATTTTATTTTAAATAAGTTTAATGAGATTAATTATCAGAGTTTGGTTTGGTATGAGAAACTGAAGTAGGTCATGAGGTGGTACCTTGGGGGCCTAGGTTGTTTTAATGGTGGATAGATATATTTTATGTAAGAAAAATGATATAAAGAGTGCTATTTTAATATACCTAAATCTTAAATGGCATTTTACAACTCAAATTATTATTTATTTGGAAACAAAGAGTAAGAACTCATTTATTTGAGTAGAGAAGCATGGAAACTATTGGTATTATTTTATTTACTATCATTTTTCCTCTTACAGACATTTTGGTTGACCAATATTTGATCTCAGGTTTTTCATAGTTAAATGGAAGTGTTTTTTATAATCATTATCTATTATTTTTCCAAGATTACATCCAAGCTATTAGTGGTAAATAATATGTAATTTATAAATGTTTTAAAAGAGGGATTGCCACAAAAATTGGGGGTTTATATATTTTTACTAGATCGTTGGGAGGTATTTTAAATAAATTTATCACAAAGAATAAATTTTCGAAAAATTATAGTGATTGGTGGCCTCAATATATATTTATGGTCAGTATATTTAGTGCACTATATGTTGGGGAGTTTTTTGTTATGGTTTTTATTTTTTTCAATGAAAACCTTTCAGATGTATTAATTTTATAATATTCCATTAAAATATAATATACATTTTTTTTGAATTTTAATTTTTTTTTCATTAAATTTATCATAGCTAAAAAATTTATTGGGTATTACAATTATATAATGGAGTTATATATGTGCATGTGTTTCTCTATTTTATATTTATTTTTCACAATACTATCTTATATCATTTTTTATACATTATTATTATAAATCATTAAGAGCATAAGGTTATATAGAATTTTCCCGAGAAACCATTATTTTCATGATTAGATGTATCTTCATGGGGTGTTATACATAGGCATGGAAATTAAAATATGCATGTTGGATAAATTGATTTGTGAGTATCCTGTTTGAACTGAAATAAGTTGTACCAAGGTATTAAATCTTAATAGATCAATACAGTTTGTGATAGAACCCTACACAATATAAATGGTAGATTTCTAAAAAAATTCAAACCTAGCTGGTGAAGGAATGTGAATTCCAAAAATGATGTATGTTTACACAACAATACAATAATAACACCAATATGTTGGTTGGAATTTTTTTGAAAATGAGTTTAATTTATTTACATTTTTTGAGGATGTAGGTTTTAAATATATATATGTGGATATGATTTTTTGACCATTAAATGGTTTTATTCTACCATCACATGATAATACCGTCAAATCATTTGATTCTCTTACATCCCACATCAAGGACTTCAATCAGTTTATTTCACTTATATATATTAAAAATAATAATTAATTTAAAATTTTGTTTTTGTTTTCATAATATATATATACCTAAAAATTTGTAAACAAAAATTTAAAGACAATTTTATAATGTTAAATTACTTGAATTAAACTAATTCCAAGATATTACCAAAAACCCAACCAGGATTCCCTTTTATATATGAAGTGACCTTTAAATACCTAATGAATTTTACATGTGGGATTAGTTTCACTTTTATCGAATTATAATAATAATATATAAATAATATGTGTGTGTGTGTGTGTATTATGGATTCTATGTATGTTGAGAGTTATAGAGGGCTCAGGTTATAGTTAATGAAGCTACCAGACATGGAGGATGAAGCCAGAAAGAGAAGGATATTTTTTCTTGGAAATTCACTTTCAATGTTCAACCATATACGTATGGATGAAATATTGGCTATTGAGAAGGATAGTTATACAATGGATGAGGATTTGTTAGGGATCCTAACATAGAAAATGAACTAATGAGTAGAAATCCCACCCGCATGGTGGATTAAAAAAATGAAATATGGAATGGACTCGATGTATGATGAGTGTTGCTGAACATTAGACATAACTTCTATTAATGGAGATTTAAGGAGTGAAGTCAGATTGTCTTCTACTAAACCCCAAGGAGTCCTCCTAAAATCTAGAATCATTACATGGAGTGGAGGAATTGGGACATCATCTTCTAATGGGGTCAATGATCCCAATGTTCAACACCATTAAGGGAAGGGGTTGAATACCCGAGGGAAGGAAGAGTCATTAGACATTGATGACCAACATTGTCTTTGAGAAACATTTAAGTGAAGGAGGAGAGGTCAATACTCTATATGTCATGTTGGTTCTTGGATTAGGGTAAGTAAACACAAAAAATATGAATGTTTTTTCAACATTATAATGTTATCGAAAAGGATATATGACCATGATGATTGTTTTCTTTTAGTTTCCCAGATGGTTCCCTTGTTATGATCTTTCTGGATCGTTGTTTTTTAATTTTTTGTGGCGATTGAAAAAATATAATGCATTATAACCCCTTCTTCTTTTTGTGTGCGCATGTTTTCCTTAATAAAGTTTCCTAAGGCTGTGTGTTGGGGTTGCAAAACCATATTTTGTTCTGTTTCTTAATAAAAATTCAAAATACAAGTAAGAATTAATAATATAAGTAATATTGTTAATAGTTAATATATAATATACTAATTAAAAATTTATAAATAACAACTAAAAATTAAATTTTTTATATAGTGAATAATTCAGATCACAAATGATAACCAGTAATAATATAACTAATAATTAGTAATAAATAAATAAATATTAAAGTAATTATTTTTAATTAGTAATATTATACACAAAATTAATTTTACTAATTATAATAAAAAAATTAATAATATAATTTACTAATTCGGAATTGATAATATAATTATTTGAATAATTACTAGTAAATATTATAAATAATAATAAGTAACAATATACTTCATAATTAATAATAAATATGTAAAAAAAATTTGAATTTAATAAGAAAAAATATTAAAAATAAAATTAATATTATAAATAATAATAATAAATAATAATAATAAATTAATAATTAATAATATAATTAATAACTAAAAATAAATAATTAAATTTCAATTTACTATTAATAGATAATAATATTGTTATATTATTTAATATGATAAATAATAAATTTTAATTAATAATTAAAAATATTATGCTCTTAAAGCCTAATTATATGCTCGGAAAATTCATTTATTATGGTGGCCACACCATGCCCCCATGGGATGCGACACCATGGTGGTGTTATGTTTCATAAGTACATGCCCCCATATGATGGCTTGCAGGCCTTGGGACAAAAACCCAATTAGGGATGAATAATTCTAATTTTATAGTATGATGCAATAGTGTATGCCCCATTGTAGTGACGCGATACTACTATAGTCCCGTGAAGAATTCCCCACCATTAAAAATTGACCACCAATTTACTGCTAGATTATGGGTATGTAATTACTAATTAGTAATGTCAATAATAATAAGTTAAAATATAATTGATATTTAAAAATAAATAAGAAAATAAAAAATTATAATTAATAATTAGCGATATTATTTATTATTTTAAGGATATTTTCTTTATTGTTAACCATCAATTGTAATTTTTCTAATTTTTTAGTAATACATATTAACTATATTATTAATTGTTATTATTTATATTATTATTTAGAAATTATAAGTTATTAAATTAGTCATTAATAATAATTATTTAACATATCAAATATATAAATAATATTATATTAACTATATTAACAATATCAATAATTCATATTAATAATATTACTAATTATAATTTGCTAATTTTTTTATTTTTTAAAATTAATTGTTACTTATATAATTACCTATAATTATTTAAATTATATATATAATATTATTATTTAATTAATTTTTAATTATTAATTATCATAAAAATTATATTAATAAAATTAGTATTTTTAGTTATTAATTAGTAATTATTTATTATAAGATTAATTGTCATTATTTAAATTTTTAATCATTAATTATTATTTAGTTAATTACTAATTATCATTTTAACTATACTAATAGTATTTTTAACTATTAATTAATATTTTTTATTTATCATATCATTTATATTAATATTATATTAATTATCAATTTTTTTAAATTACTAATTATATTTTTACTTATTGATATTTACAGTATTAATTAGTGATTATGTAAAGAATTATATTATTATTTTATAGTAAATTATATTTTTAATTATAATTTATCATATTAATTCTATAAATAAATTTGTTGTTTTTTATTTTTTATTATCAGTTCAATTATTTTTTAGTAATTATTTAATATCTTATTACTTATTATTATTTGTATTTTATTCATATAATTAATTATTAATTATATAATTATTTTTAAAATATATTTTAACAATTATAAATTATATATAAAATTATATTATTAATGATTAACTTTTAATTGTTAATTAATAAATTATATTATTGATTACTAAATATATTATTTATATTATTAATTATTAATTATATTATAATTTATTATTAATTATATTATAATTTATTATTAATTATATTATTACTTTTTATTATGTGTAATATTAATTATTATTAATATTAATCATATTTTATTTCAATTGATTATGTTTTGAATTATATAATATTATTTTTGTATTAATGATATTATATTATTATCGAAATTGTTGGACCTAGACTTTTGTTTGTTGTTCGATTTTTTATAAATCCTTATTATATATGAAGATGGATATGATGATTAGAGATTGTAAACTTGTTTCATGTGTGAAGATTTAGAAGAGGAATTGAAGATGGTATAAAGAAGGTCTGGAAGAGGTCTACTATAACATCTAGAGTTTAAAGAAAAGAATTAATTATATTATTATTAATTGTTTTATTTATTTAAACATTAATTCCATTTAAATAAGAATAGTTATAATTTATCAATTAATAAAATAATAAAAATGAATGAATAAATTATAAGGAGAATTTTTTAAATAATATTTTAATTTTAATTTAATATTCTAATTTAGAAACAAATAATATTTTTGAAAATCCTTTTGTTACAAAAAGTAATATAAATACATTTATTTGATTATTTTTGGAAAAAAATCCAAATAAATATGAAATTATGATAAAAAACAATTTTAAATTGCATGTTATATTATATGTAATAATAATATGTTTTTAGATAATAATTTTTAAAAAAACTAAATTGATTATAAGTGATATGTATTCTTTAACAATTAAATCTAAAATTATTTGTTCAAGAAATAATACTTTTTTAAAAGAAATAAATTATTAGAATTAATCTATATATATATTTATATGAAATATAAATAATCTAAATATTTAATATTAATTATAATACTTTAAAGTAATATATTTAAATATATAATAATTTTCATTTTATAAAATTATAAAATTATAATAATGAATATTAGTATTATTAATGTAAATATATATATAATTATAAACTTTTATAATAAAAAGTAATAAATCATAAATTAGATTAATTATTTTCTAATCGAAATATGAATAAAATTTTATAAATATTTATAACATTATAGATGATAATAATTAAATAATTAAATGAAAATAAAAAAATTGTAATAATAAACTATAAGATTTTTGCATAAACAGGATGAGTTTCATCGACGTGTAGAGAGATTTTGGTTTTTAGTGTGGTTCTAGATCACATAGAGGAATGGAAAATCCCCAGGAAGTTAGATCAAGGAAGGATGTTAGGCTCGAGCTCAGAGAAGAAGGATGCATCTTAGAAGGGTTCTCTTTTGAAAGGTTGTGCACTTAGGAGCTGAGCGATGGATTATTCGGATGAATCAAGCATATAAGAGGACTGAAGTGCAGATCTAGTGAATTAATTTGATGTAGGAGGGTTTCAAACATGGATGATTCATGATGAAGAGTCGATGTTTTTACTTCCACTGTTGTAAGATTTTAAATAAATCAAAGGTCAGTATTTATATCTTAATACATCTCTTTTGGTGTATTGACTACTAATTCTTCATTTTCCATTGATTTAATAGTCAGTCTATATTAGAAATATCACTTTTTTCTCTTCCGTAATTTTTCTACCTCATGATGATGATTTTAAACCCTAGTATTAAATCGAAAGTGTTTTTTCATACTATTTGTGTACATTTTTGTTCGTCAGAATGTTTTTTATTTTTTTATGGATTGATGCTTCTTGAAAAAGCATCTAATATTTGGAATAAATGTCTATTTCTTCTTTTGGATTTTTCTTCATCATTTTCAACTTGTAACTATAAGTTCAATTTAATGTTTTATGAAAACTGAACCTGTAAACATCAAACGACATATAGTTTGATATAATATAAATGATTACATAGAAAGATAGTTTGATCATTAAATTTCTCTTAAATAGTTTGGAATAAAATATATAATCATCGCTTATCATGATAGAAAACCAATTTTTATATATATTAGTACAATAAAAGTCCTGGGTCTATAAAAATAATGATAATATCTTCTCTATTGCATAAAAACTCTCTACGCCCCATCCTGGAGAACTCTTCTCTTCCACAGTATTTTCAAATATTAGTCCTTGCCATCATTCTACCTTGTGTACAATATTATGTAAGGGAAGGATTTTTTTCAAGAACTAATTTATTAACATTTATATAATTGAAATTGATCTAATTTTATAAGAAATAGTATTGTATGATTACATTATTTTATTTAACAGAGGAAATCATTTTCTAATATTTATTTCATAAAAAATATATTATTATATAGGATATTTTCCAAAAATCTATTTTCAAATAATTAATTTCCAAAATCAAACATGTATTAATTATTAAATTTTTATTAGTCAAGAGTACAATTATATAAAGGGGTTTATTTGATCTTAAACATGCATTTCATTATTATTTCAAATTTTGAATTATGGTATATGTAAAAAACATAATACTATGAAGTACTTGTATTTATGTATTATTTTCTTGAATTCATATCATTTCAATTTCTAAATTTACATACATTTTATTCATAATCATATTTATGACCATATTTATTGATTTTCATGAAATTTCATACATATAAAAATTTATATATGTATGTGTGTGTGTGTATTTTTTATATGTACTTGTATATGTATAATCATTATAAATGAGTAAATTTTATATTTATAAGAACTAAATAAAAAATTCATGAGTTTTATGAATGGAATACATGGATTACAATTATTATTTCAATGACATACGATGAAAAGTCACATTTTCACAAGATTTTGTTGTTCCAAATCTAGCTGATGTTTTCTTATGAAAGTGTGTATATATATATATATATGTAAACATATAAATGTATGAAAATATATTTTCATGTTTAAAAAAAACTCCTTGGAAAAATATTTATATATATGTATGTAAATCTTAAAAATGTTTTTATAAAATTTGGCACATGAAATTTTAAACATAATTGGGAATTGGGGAGTGAACCAATTAATTAGGAAGGGGGACATGCCTAGAAAATAATTCAAGTGTCCCCCTTGTTTTTTTTCAAAACAATGCATAATGTTTCTTAAAAAATAGTTGTATTATTTTGAATGCAACTTTTGAGCATAAGTACTTTAAAAGTGTTATAATATTTTCAAAGTGTAATGAATTTCCATTATATTTTCTAATGATATTTCTGAATGTATTTTTAAGGTATTTTCAAAATAATGTTCAAAATTATTTCTAAAAAGTTAAACTCAAAATATGTTTTGATAATGGTTTTTTATTTGATTTCAAAACCCCTTACTGAGCAATTTAATGCACATACCATTTTAAAAAAGTATTTTCGTAGGTATTTTAGAGGTTCAATGTCTAATAACTTTTCTTATTTAGATATATCAAACATAGATAAGTTGAAATTTTATTCTATTTTTTACATCCCTGAAAATATGTAAGTTCATGTATAATCCTCCGAAACCTAGACCATAAAATTTCTTAGAGTGTAAAATTTTCTATATATTTTTTTTCCTTTTTTATAAACAAATATTCAACATTTTTATGTATTAAATATAGAAGTGTGGGTAAAGGGATATAAATTTTGTATCATAGAAATGTTCTAGAAGTCATTATAGATTAGAATTTGTCTTTTGGGGAAAAAAATTAATGTGATATAAATTTAGTTTGGTAATTATTTTCCCTTGTAAATTTTATTTTTTCATAATTCTGGAGATGAAAAATATGACTTTTCTACAGTCCAAAAAACTAATTTTTAGGGAACAATTCATTTAAGGGGGGGGGGGGGATAATGTTACAACCCAAGTTTAAATTCAATAATTATTTTATTTTATTATTAGTTTTATTTAATTATTTAAAAATTAATTCACTGTTAATAATAATAATATTATATTAACAATTAGAAAAATAAACAAATAAATAAAGACATTATAAAGAGAATTTATTATATATGATTTAATTTTTATTTTAATGTTATAAATTGTAAAAAATATCTTTTTATTGTACAATATTATTAAGAAAAGTTAATATAAATACATTTGTTTGATTAATTTTGGATAAAAAATCTAAAAAAGTATGAAATTATGATAAATAGCTATTTTAAATTACATGTTATAATACATGAAATAAAAATATGTTTTAATATAATGAAAGTTTTTCTTAAAATAAAATGAACATTAATGATAACTATTATTTAAAAAATAAATTTCCAAATATATTTGATCAAGAAATAATATATTATGTAAAAAAAGGGAAAAATTAAGTAGATTAATCCCCCATAGATGTTTCCGAGTTCAGTGTCTGCAGAACTGAAGATGACATATATATTTTTAAGACTGAATTGGGGTTTAGGCATCCCCATTTCAACATCTTAGGTCTTAGTATCTCTTTTCTAGACCTTTCTAAGGCTATGTTACTCATTTTCATAAGTGATGGAAGTTGGGGGTGTGGGTAGATTGACTGAGTCCATCCAGTATTCTCTATTGCAGGTTCTGTCTAATCATATTATGAATCCTATAATGTAGAGGTATTCTAGTCAACATGTTCAAATACATTCCATAAAACTTAAAAAACAATTCAATTCATTGAATATGGATGATAAGGATAACATCAATCTCAATGTTTGGAAAATAGTTATTCCAAATAGAAAAATAAGCATAATGTATTAAGGTCACTTAAGGTTACTGGAGTGAGTGAAAAGGAATCAGAATTTCATACCAGGATAGACTATGAGTAGGATATCCAAGGTTGAATGAGTGGTGGGTTTGGATTAAGGAAAGAGAGTAAATATTCCCTTTGGTAATTTTCCTATTAATAAGGGAAGGAAACCAAATCCTTGTAATGATTATTCCATCTTGTAAAAAATATTGAAAACTAGATCTGTAGAAAAATAGAAAAACACAAAGAAGAATAAAAGGTTGTTCTATGTCCTATATGCTAACAAGAAAGTTATACTAGGGGAGTCATTGTTTCCTACTGGTGTGGAATTGGTTTCTGTCATTGTGTGGAATTTGTCTCCATCCGAGATAAACAAAACTATTGTATATGGAGTTGATGTGTTAGAGAGTGGAATGATGGTATTAATGGAGGAAGCGATGTTGGATAAGGGGAGGGGTAGGATCTATCCTCCCATACCAAGGAAGGATCGAAGGGGATTCCTTGTGTTGACGGTAAGACCTCCATGGATTCCATAGTTTCCATACATTAGGATAGAGATGATGATGTCCTGAATACTTCATGGGAACTGCTCATTCATTCTAAAGAAGAGATGTTGGAGACTAAATTAATCATTAATTCTTTTGATGAGGATGCCAAATGAATGAACAAGAGACCGATTCAAGTGGACACATACAAGGAGTAGAGAAATTGGATTAATAAGAAACATTTATTCTTGATCAGATGTGGCTACAATAAGAAGATATTAGTGGAAGAGTTCTTGAATAAGTTGGACAAGATGGTGTCTCAATTCGAAGCTATTATAATTGAAGACTCTGACTCAAAGGTACCAACTCTGCCCTGGAATTTATATAATGGGATTCCGAAAAATATGTTTAAGTTGGTTTTCAATAATTTTGTTATTTTATATAGTGTTTGATGTTTTGGCTGAACTTTAAGATCTCATGCTTTTTCCATAAATGCCTCTTGTAATAAAAATATGGAAAATATATAAAATCAAAATTTTGAATATTAATTGTAATATATTAAGGTAATATATTTTAAACTATTATAATATTGTTTTTATAAAATTTTCTTATTAAAATGAATGAATATGAGTATTGTTAATATATATATATATATATGAAATTAAAACCTTTTATAATAAATAGAAAAATATTTTAATTTGTAGTAATTTTTATTTAATAGAAATATGAATATTTTTTTAAATGTTTATAGAATTATAAATGATAATAATAAAATAAATATAATATATATATATATATATGATAAATATAATAATAAATAATATCATTTTGGAATTAGGTGGCTGAGTTTCTTCTAGGTGCAGACAGATTAGGGATTTTAGGGTGGGTCTTAACTACAGAGGGAAAAGGAAAAGTGCCAGGGAGTGAGATTGAGAATGGATGTTAAGATCGAGATCAGAGAAGAAAGATTAGCCTCATAAGGGATCTTTCTTAGTAGGCCAAGCATTGGGGATTTGTGCAAGGACTTTTTCAGAAGAATCGAGCGTAGAATTGGAATTGAGTGAAAATCAAGAGAATCAATTTTTCAATTGTTGTTTATTGGTGTGGATGGTTCATGAAGAAGACTCACTATTTTTCCTTCCCTTTTTTCAATTTACAAGAAATAAGTGGTTAGTATTTTAATTTTAATGCTTTTCTTTTGGTTTATTAACTCATTGATTCATCATTTTCTATCAATTTATTCATCAGCCACTCTTGGAAATACCATTTTTGTTTTTGATTGAACTTTTAAACCTCATGATGTTAATTTTAAACACTAGTATAAAATTGGAAGCATTTTTCATATTGTATGACAACATTTTCAATCTATTTTGGAATGTTTTGGGTATGGATATGGATTTATTCATCTTAAAGAATCCTATACTATTTTCAATCAATATATTCTTTTCATTTTGGATTCTTCTTCTTTGATTTCAACCTATAATTATCCATTGAATATAAAAATATATGCAAACTAACCCTGTAAACATTAAATGACATATAATTTTATATAATATAAATTCAGTCATTATAATCAAGCTTGATTATTTAATTTAAGTTCTATAATTTGTTATAAAATATATACACTTCGCTAATCACAACATAAAACCAGTTTTTATATATATTATTATAATAAAATGCTTGTTCCTATAAAAATAATTCCAATATATTCTCTATTTCATAAAAAAAGACTCTATGACATAACTAATAGAGCTCTTAAATTCCATATTATTTTCAAATTCTAGTCACTACCTTAATTCTTCCCTACTTGTAATATAATGTAAGGGAGTACTTATCATTTTCAAATAATAAATTATTCAAAATTATATGATTCTAATTGACTTAATTTTTTTAAAAAAATTATTATATGATTTTAAGTTTTATTTAAGGGAGGAATTTTTTTTCAAATATTTAATTCATTAAAATTTTATTATTATAAGAGACATTTTATAAATTTATCATTTCAAAGATTTAATTTTCATAATAAAAAATGTATTCTCTTTTAAATTTTATCTTGTTAGGATTACAATTATGTAAGGGGGTTTATTTGGTTTTAACCATCTAGTTCAATATTATTTGAAATTATGATTTATGGTATAAGTACAAATATTAATTTTTTCAAGATCATTTATTTATGCATTATTTTCATGCAATCATATCATTTCAATTTATCAATTTACATACAAGTCATTCATAATCCTAATTATGAACATATTTATTGAATTTCATGATTTCACACACACACAGATATATATATATATATATATAGTTATGTGTAATTGTACTTTTATATATATAATCATGAGTGATGTGTAAATTATTTCTTTTTATGAACAACTTGAAACTTTGTTATGAGTTTTATTAATGGAATACATGGATGAAAATTATTCTTTCATTAGCATACCATGAAAATTCACATTTTTATGATATTTTGTTGTTCCAAATATAGAAAAATATTTCTTATAAAATTATATATATATATATATATATATATACATATAAATGTATGAAAATATGTTGTCGTGATTTTAAAACAAAAACCAGTAGTTAAAAATGTATATATCTATGTTAGGAAAGAATAAAAACGTTTTTATTAAATTAGGTAATTGAAAATTGTAAACATGATAAAGAATTATGAATTGAACCCATCCATCATGAAAGTGGATAGGTCCATACATACTTCATTGTTTCAAGTGGTTGTTGACACTCCTTTGGTCACAAAATCTAAAGATTGGGAAAGGGGATTATCTTAACTCAATGTGATTCAACCTTTGGACAAATATCAAAAAATTGACAAAGGAAGGAATAAGAAGAATGTTGCACAAGGGTCGCGCAAGGTCTACGATGGTCGCGCAAGTCCACTTGCGCGATGCCTAATGGCCGCGCAAGTGACTTTTCCTCCCTTAAGGATAACCGCTCGGGGTCTTCTCCAGCCTATAAATAGACCCTGTGGGCCCCCACATTCAGGAGGGATTTTTTTCCAGAAACTCATATTTGAGCTCCCGGCACCCTAGTCTCTTCTCAAAGCTTCTGAAACACTTCTAAGGCAATTTCTTACCTAGAACGGAAGATCTAAAGAGGGGGAGAAAGGACTATGTTTTGAAAATCATCAACACTTGCGCGCCTGAGTGGCCAGCCCTTATTGGAAATGGCCACACTTTCACGCCGCCTAACTCCTTCAATAGAACTTGCGTGGAACTCTTCTAGATGAACCTCAATATGATTTTAAAGGCTTTAACCTAGAGTCACTCAAGTATTACCCAGCTAGTTAACCGTGGAGCGAGTACCCATGTGTCGCGCAGGTATACATGCGCGACCAGGACATGCGCGCCCACGCAGTACCTGCGCGCCTATTAAGACTTGCGTGCCCCTGCCTTTTTGGGTGCCCTTCTTTCCCATTTCACCCCTCTTAAGTCATTCCACCTCTCCTATTCAAGACTAAGTCTTCAAGAAACTCTTCAAATCCATTTATGGCATGATTTTTTTATTTTACTTCCTTATCTGAAAGGAATTCTGTGGAATATCTCTCAAAACCTAGTGATCTACACATCTTTATGTCACAAAAGATTGAGATTTCCTTCATTCAACCTCATCCTTTAAGATGAGAGGACCCCTTAATTTGGGCTTCCTTCTCAGGAGTAAGTCCCAGTCATAATTCTCATTAATGTTGGGAATCCTCCTTAGGAGTAATCCCCAAGTCTCCCAAATATGGTAATCCTCCTTAGGAATAAGTCCAATGTCCACATTAACCCGGGCCTCCTTTTCAGGAGTAATCCCCAGTAATAATTCTCAAATATGGGCTTCCTTATTAGGAGTAAGTCCTAGTCATAATTCCCATTAATTTTGTGCATCCTCCTTAGGAGTAATCCCCATGTCTCCCAAATATGGGCATTCTCCTTAGGAGTATTCCCCAACCATAATTCTCTTAACCTGAGCCTCCTTTTCAAGAGTAAGCCCCAATAATAATTCTCAAGATTAGGAATCCTCCTCAGGAATAAGTCCCAAGTCCTCATTATGTTGGGCCTCATTTTCAAGAGTAAGCCCCAGTAATAATTCTCAAATATGGGCTTCATACTCAGGAGTAAGTCCCAGTCATAATTCCCATTAATTTTGGGCATCCTCCTTAAGAGTAAGCCCCATGTCTCTCAAATTTGGGCATCCTCCTCAGGAGTAATACCCAAACATAATTCTCTTAACCTGGGACTCCTTTTCAGGAGTATGCCCCAGTCTCAAATATGGGCATCCTCTTCATGAGTAATCCCCAAGTCCCTTAATTTTTCAAGTCCCTTAACTTGGGTCTCCTTCTCAGGAGTAAGCCCCAGTCTTAATTTCTCCTAAACAGTCCTAATTTACCTTTGATCTGAAATTCCTTCTCAGGAGTAAAACCCAATAATAAGTCCTCTCCTAATTTGGGCCTCCTTTTCAGGAGTAAGCCCCAAGTTAGAGAATTCAAATCTCCATGAAGCACATATACCTTTATGGACCCTGTTCCTGGATTTTTTCCCTGATGTAAATCATAATATTCATTTATATGGGCAGTCATACATACATAAGTCCCACATTATTTCTTATGATTGCATCTTTCATGGCACAATTGTCTGATTTTTACCAATACCTCTTGTTTCTCACACCGAGCATGACTCGTGTGAGCTTAGAGTGTAAAAGTAATTATGACATCCTACTTTGAGCCATCAATCATAAACTTCATACTCCCTTACTCAAACTATGCGGGTTCTGATTCCTTTTCTAAACAAAAGAAATGTAGGTAGCCCATCTGAGAGTTCAATCCCAACTCTGAAATAATCCATGTCCTTCTGAATGACAATAAACTTCATGTGCCCCAGGGAGTGGCTTTAAAACCATCATGGTCATCATAATGACCAAGAGAATTCTATATAAATTTTTCAAAGGATACCATTGACCAAAAATATCTAATAAATATAGACGATTCTCTATCGATGAAGAAAATAAAATACATATAAAAGATTCTCTAAATTTCCTACATATATAATAATTGATTGTCAGATCTGAAGGAAAGCTCATTTTATACTTGGTAATGTAATAAGGATTCACGAACATAACTTAAATCTATAAAGAGAGTCTCGTAGTAGACAATAATTCCCCTCAAAAGGTGTGATGAGTCCGACCTCCCATCCTCTCGACCAATGCAAATTCCTAAGCCTCATCAGTCCACAAACTAATGAGCATCTACCTTTGGAAAGTAGGTCCAAATGGATGCGGAATCAATGGATGTTTCCAGTTCTACGAACAAAACCATTAGAAACCGATTGGAATGTTTGAACCTCCCATCAAGGAGGTCATCCCCAAATTCCAAGGGAAACAAAAAAATGGTTAACCCGACATGAATCCTTAACCAAGTTAAAATGATGTTTTACCTATTTGTTAGGCCCCTATTTAAAACCCAATGAGAGGGCCCGCAAAAACAATCATTGACATATGTGATCATCCAAAAGATGTAGTGGATGAATTTATCTTGATTACTACTGTTATATTAAACAGATACTCTTTTCCAAGATCTTCTACATTTCCAGAATGGATGCTCTCAAGTTCACACCTATGAATACCGCTTCTGTAAATGCCGCTGCTGCTACTCCTACTGTATCGTCATCTGCTCTGAGGATGACATCACCTACTCAGCATCTTCAACGCTGGGTATCAGATGCGCTGGTTAAGGAGTACCGTCAACACGGTACAATCCCAACTCTGGAGGCTTCCCGACAAGCCCTCCAAGTGAAAAAATCACACCGGTTGTCCGAACAACGATGACCAATGATCAAGAAGCAGGCGGTGCTAACATCCGTCTCCAACCGTTTTGGGAAATTATCCCCAAAACGCAATCACCATTCACTCCCATATTCTGGGGAGGTGAATGAGAAGGTCCCTCAGGGCTTTAATTCAAAGAAGTAGGAGTCCTTCCTGAGGGCTCCCATCAACAATTGCCGCCAGACTCGTGCGGCAGTACGCCCTCAACATGATGAGGGTGCCGACTCCGAGCGTTCGGTTCAGGTTCCTCGAACCCGAGCAGGCAAGGAGAATTGCCAGAGGAAAAATCCGGTTAACAATGAGCATGTTCTCATCTCTTCCATCTCCGGAGAAGTCCACCAACCTAACTTGGTGGCAAGCAACATGTGGGCACACACACCTGTCCGTTTTAATTCTGCTTTCCAGTAAACTCATCTAGCAGCATCATGCCAATCCTGCCAGGAAATTTCGACGGAGTACTATAGGCAGGAACATACACCTGTTTATACATCATCAGCTAGTCAGCAGGCTCGTCTGACTACATATTATGGAGCTCGTCAACCACATTTGGAAAAGTGAAATAATCATGCACATAAACCTGCTAATACTAATCAAGACTACCAATAGTCTCGCTTGGTAGCACAAGTAGAAGTCAGTCGGAAAGCTCCGGTGACAAACAGGAGGCAGACTCAACTCTCTACCCCCACACTTGAGTACTGTCAGGATTCACTGACAGGAAAATGATGACAGGGGTAGGCACATACACCTACTCCAATCACAGAATGGACGTATATCCCTGTTCCTGCAGCTGAAGTCACCGAGCATATTCTATCAATGGTGAAAGTGCATAAGCAAATTCCTGCTCATATCCTGGATGCCTATCAGGATATTATAACGGCTTCAGCGGCATCTCAGGAAAAGACACATAAATCTATCCCTACTAGTGGAGTGACACATCAACAGTTCACTCCAAAACAGACACACACATTTGTTCCACTCCAAGAGGGTTGTGGGGCATACTCCCCCATATCATACGAACAACCAAGTCAGGAACATACACCTAATTTGAGTGGCGATCGTCAGCCTAACCTGGCCATATTTCCTGATCAAGCACATACACTTGCTCAGAGCAGCCACTTTCTTCAACAAGTGGTTTCCAAGGCGAGTAAGAAACTGTCTAAGAAGAAGACCCGCCCAGCATAGTCAAAAGATCAAGAGCCAATCTGTAACAAGGCCTTACTCGATGCTGGAGTTCTTAAATCCCTTATACAATTATCTGTTGGAATCCAAGATTCTACTCCCTCATTTCCCAATAGTGGGAACATTAATTCTAAAGGTCTTCAACAGACACTTCCTCATGAAGTCTTGCTTCATGACAATTCGGTCGATCTCGAAGTTTCATCTTTAGATGAGAGCCATAGGAACCCTCTATGTGGTCAGAAGACCAAGGAGCAAGAGATCTCATCTTTTTCTGTAATCCATTATGGTGGTCCTCCCCATGATGATGAATTTTTCTGTGAAATTCCTCTCTACAGTAGTGATGCACATTGCCCGAAAAAAGCTCCAGGGGAAATGTAGTTCCGAAAAAGCCCTCTTATCTTGAGGCACTTGAAAATGAGAAACCAGTCATGTATAATGCTTCATCGCTAGCTGGTGAAATACTTTCTCAATCAGAAGATAGCCTAGGGTGTAGGTCCTTCTCTGAACCACCCCTAAGTCATGTATCTTTTAGTTTGATCAATGATTTCTCTACTAATCCTATTGAATCCGATGAACCAACAAGGAAACACCAACTCTGGTCAAATCAGTTTGAAGAGTCTTCATTGAATGATAAAGAGGAAATTCTGAACATGAGAAAACAACTGGAGAAAGGTGAAGTGCCAGTCATGTTTTGGCCTCTGGTTGATTCTCAGTATGACATTCTAGAAAAGTTGACAAAAGATGGAATTCAAGATATTCATCTCAACATATGGAAAACTCTTTGTTAGTTGAAAAGAAATTATTATCTTATGATGAATATGAAAATCATGTTAAGATAATAGAAGGGTTACAACGCCAGGGATTGACTTGGAATCTCTATCAGTCTCTCAACATCCGAAGGCTGAAAAGCAGCAGAGACCCTTCAACATTCATACCTTGGCACACTAAGAAGATTGCATCAGTTAATTGCCAATGCCACATCTGGAATTCATGTCAGAGGATGGGGTGTTCATGGAGCACTACATTTCACAGTTCTCTCTAGTCAGCAAAGCCTGCCAAAAATGGTCTCATGCAATATTATTGCACATGGCCGACCACAATCAATGGGATTTGTTTGTAATCAAAAGCTTGCCCAAGAACATGCCTCAACTAGTTCCTCTCAAAATCAAGAATACAGAGAAAAAGTTATCGAATTACTCCTGCATCAATAAAACGATAATATTGAACGAGACTCTCCTTTAGAGCAAGCACATCACCAAGTGACAGAAGTGTCAGAAATCATCCAACGGTCTTTTAAACCAGGTGATAAAAGTGGATGTCGATTGATGCATCCAGCTAATTTCCGGGCTAAGGTCTGCAAGATCTGGAGAGATTTTAAGAAAGTCTCAGAAATAGCATGTCAAGAGCCACCCCAGTTCGCTAGATTGAGGACTCTTTTAAACCAACCCTCTAAATCAACAAATAGGATTCGAGGAGTTGAGCGGGAACAGCAGGAATAGCCCCAGTCCACCGGACTGTAGACTTATTCAAATCATCAAGCCCCTCCTCAGAGAAAGTTGGTCTTTTCTTGATTGGGGAAGAAGCCTCAAGAGGAAAAAAGAGCCAAATTATCAGGATATTCCCTCCAAATTATGGTTCGTCAAGAAGTTCCTGAGGGATCAAATCAACAAAAGGCAATGTCTCATCAAAGGCATGGAAGAAGAAAATATCACAGAAATGCTGATAGAAGGGATGTGATTCGTTATGCATTAATCAAAGTCATCAATGTCGTTGTTGCTGATCCACCAGATGAGGCTCACTCGGGGGACTCAGATGAAGAGGTTTCTACTCAAGAAGATGTACACACCGACACAAATGAAGAAGGAGTGCGTACACGAAATCAAAGGGTTACTCAGAACCTAGGTAATCATTCAAGTAACCCACTTCCCCCTCTCCGAAAAGGATCCAACAAAGGAAGGGGAAAGTATCATGTTACATGTCTTTCCTCTGGAGAAGGCCAATTTCTCTCACTATAGCAAAGGTTTGCACAACAGGAGGAAGAAATAACGGAATTAAGGAGGTTGAATGCAGAACTACTTCAGGGTAGTCTTCTTCTTAAGCATGCTGGAGTCAGTCAGCCAAGAGAATTTTTTACAGCTACTGAGATGGGTCAAGAATATCCTCCTCTATCAGTACACCCTCACAGGTCTAATCTTAAGGGTCAAGTGCAACAACAGTTGGAAGTGCTACCATCAGTTACAGCACCAACCACCACGTCTGTCCAAGCACCAGTCATTGCACCTACCCATGTCCAAGTTCAACTGGATGTGTCTCAAAAGTTAATAACTACCATTGAGTCATTAACATCTAGGTTAGATACTATGGAAGGGAAACGTGCGTAGGTTCAACCAGAAAATAAAGTTTACCCTGAATGGGTAGATTCAATCTCTCCTCCATCCGGTTTTGGAGACCCTATATTCCCTATTTTCAATGGATCAGGTGACCCTGAACAACATTTGATGCATTTTGTGTCTTGTTGTGATCCTATGATAGGAACTCTGAAGTAGCAAGAAGCAGAAAAACTCAGATGCTTCATACAAACATTGCAAGGACCAGCCTTTGTCTTGTATAAAAGCTTGCAATCACGGTCAATTACTGGATGGGAAGATTTCCGTCAACAATTCCTTCTTCAGTTCAGCTCAACATTGCCAAAGACAACAGTTTTTGATCTTACAAACTGTAAGAAAAGGTATAATGAAAGGGTCTCAGATTTCATTGCTCGCTTGAAGGGATTAACATATTCTGTAAGATTAGCACTCCCTCAAGATAAATTGTTTCCAATCTGTGTGGAAAATTTGCGTGACGAGTTACACATGCCGTTGATCCCTGTGAAATACACAGGAGGGTTTCGAGACCTTACTTCAATCGCTCAGTAGATTGAAGATTCCCTTATACAGGCTAAGGCCAAATCTCGTGTAATTCCATCAGCTCCAGGAAGGAGAATAGGTAAAGCAGAAACTGCTACAATTATGGTTAAACAAGCACCTGTACCTATTTCTACTTCAAAACCTTCATCTTTTCGAAGGGCTCCACCTCCTGAGCACCAACAACAAAGTCTGTTTCGTCCAGATGATCAAAGAGATCAAAGATGAAAAAAATTTGAGGATCTGAAGAGAAAAACATACTCTTTCTGAAATGAAAAAGTTCCTGGTTACTTCATTTCGGCTCTGGAAAATAATCTGGTTCAATTTACAAGGCCTAAGTTGCCAAATAAGGAAGGAGATGAAGACCGTCCCAATTATTTCCCTTTTCATCAAATGTTGGGGAATCCCATCCAGGAGTGTTTTGTCTTCAAAGACCTCCTGGAAAAGATGGTCGACTCGGGACAAGTCAAACTGAAGGGTTCTTTAGCTCAGGTAGCATGTGTTACTGTAACACCCCGAGATTTTATGAAAAATATTCTTTTTAATTTCATTAATGTCTTGTATTATACGCTACACCAAAAGGAGCTTTCACAACACTCATCTCTGACCTGGCTTGAATTACATGCAATCACGACCTTCCACGATAGCGTGCGTTGTACGCAACACCAAGTTTCGTTAAACAACGATATGTTATTAAAATATTATTAAAACTAGCCGTTATGAATAGTAATAACAACTTTTTGAAATTTTGTAAATTTTATTTTTCAAAATGGACTTCATTTTTGGATTCGGAATATCGATTATAGCTTAGGGTGAAATTTTGGCATTTTTCTGAAAAAATTTAATTTTTGATGAATAGTGAAACTACTAAGTGGTAGTTAAAATTAATTTTTTCATAAATCATAATTTTACTTCTTCTGTGAATGAAATTTCAAAAATACGAGAGACACGGTTGATGTCAGTAAGTAAAATTTGGTTCATTGAGATGAAATTTTTTTTTGGGGAATAGTAACTTTTTACTTTTATTTACCACGGTTAAAAGTAAATAGGGTAATTAAGGGTAAAAATGATATTAATATTACCCTAACACATGTCCTATTCCTATTGGACAAGTGTATCTCGACCAAAAACAACCTTAAGTGTAAAATATTATCATTTAGGCCCACTTGGATTAGATTAGGACATTTATTATTATTTAATTCAAAGAAGAGTTAAAAGAGTTAAAATCAAAGTTTATTTACTAAAAAAAATTCATATAGGGTTATACATAATATAATTTCGACTATAAATATTCATTAGAAAGCTAATAAGATTTCCTAAAAATGGTATATTATTTGTAATTTTATACTTTAAATAATTTAATTTATTTTGTGACACAATGATGATGCAGTAATTACCTTTTTAAGAAAATATTAACATAATTGATGTTATAAATGCCCAAATAAATGTAATTTGAAACTTTTTATGACTTAAACTAATTTTATAGGTTAATATGACATGTTATTGTTGACTTAAGTAACTTGGTTCGAACTTATCATTCTGTTAGAAATTTCATAAAAATCATGTACCAAATAGTGCCGAAATTGACATAAATTAGTTTTTAAAACAAATATTATATTATTAATTGTTATTTAATTCCTAAAAATCTTAGGTTTGTCAAAATGACTTATCTAAGGATAGATATATTAATAATAAACAACTTGGGGTTCGTTTCGCTTGATATAGTAAGTTTATTAACTATATATTGTAAGAAAACAAAAAGACACGGTAAAAGTTAAATTATTTAACTTAGAGTTAAATCTAATTGATAAGGTTAAAATAATAACTTAAACTTGTCTAAATCCTATTGGATGATAGGATTTAGACCCATCCCCACTTTAGCTTCGAAATAAGACCCTTTAAAACCATTATAAACCGATTTTGACTTTAATATAAAATAATATTTTGAGATATTCCTAAGGTGCCCCTCTCCTCCCTTATAAAAGGGCACCTCCTCCCCCTCCTCCTCACACCAATTTGAGCACTCAAGCTCGGCCAACCCCTGCAAAAATATCTTCTCCACTTCCCTAGAAACATCCTAGAGGTTCTGGTCTTCCTCAAAGACCAATTTTAGTGCCCTAAGAGGAGGTCTCAAAGAGGCGCTTCAAAGAAGAGGTAATTACCGTTACCAATTCTTTCATCTTTATTTCTTCTTCCACTTCTTCTTCTTAGGTTGTTTCATTATGAAGTAATAACATCAGTATCAATCATATACTGATATGTTATTATAAGTATGAAACAAACCTATTTCACCATCTATCCATCCTATGGAAAAAGAAATCACCGTGCGTGCGTACGTACGGAATACCGTCTCCACGCCGTGGTGTAATCTATTTTCCACCACCACCTTACATGGATGGGTATAATGGTGTAAAGAATAACTATACATAGTTATTATAACATCATATTGATTCTGATATATTGTATCATACACTCCAATTCAATTCAATAATTATGGAAATGATATCATCGCTCGTGCGTACGTACGGACTACCATCTCCACGACGCGATGAGATTCATTCTCCATTTTAACCATTTAAGAATGATTATAAAGTATATATAAGCAATAATAATGAAATATATGACATTATAAAGCTACTGGATTTATGTGTATATATATGTATGTCATCTACTTAATTCCACCCAATTCAATAACGAAAAGAAAACAACGTTCATGCGTACGTACGGCCTACCGTCTCCATGAATGGTGTATTTCTTTCCATTTATCGATCCATTATATATATGTATATTCTGAATAAATATTATATATAAATCATGTTTTATATTCTATAATTAAGTAATAATGATCTAAGTAATCATATGAATAATTACAAGGTAAAACACGAATGACAAATGAGACGATTTTACGTAAAACGCTACTTTAACATTAATTTACAAAAGAACGGGTAATATAAAGTCATAAGTGAACCATATATGATATAATAACAATGAATATGATTCTGTAATAAGTCAATGACATTATTTAAATCATTATACAGGAGGTTTGGACACTTACGAAGAAAATCGGACCTAAGGTAAGGGAAAATATCACAATCTCATTTTTATCCAAGATTGTTTATACTTTGGTATTTACTGGGGTGTATGTTATCATCCACATCCATGTTTCCTCAATATGTAATGTTATTTCCATCCACATACAATTTTTTAAATCCAAATTTACCCTTCGGTGAGTTTTTAGTAAAAGATATGAAAGGAGTCTTTTGTCGTTTTTTGTACGAGGTACTTTTTGACTTTTTCGACAAAAGTATGAGAAGAAAGTTTTTTCTAACTTATACGGCATGAATGGATTTTTAAAACATTATTTCAAAGAATCTTCCTTTACAAGTTTTCAATTTTATTTTTAATCAACTTCTTTTAGTTTATATTTATACGACATGTTAAGAAAGGAAAAGTGTTTTTGAAGTAGAAAGGATATTTTCCTCAAAAATGGAGTTCAAGTGTTTTATCAAAATTATTTTCCATCTAAGATAATATAGGGTTCTGTTTTTATCCCTATTATAACATTGATTTGATTATGTTGTGATGGAAATATTTTTATGAATTCCTTTTTGTTATGTGAATTTTTTTATGATGTCATGTTGTTTAAGAATCCCATTTTTATTACATGGGTTATGATATGATGTGTGTTTTATGATTTTGTGGCACACATAAGAATGGTATCATTATGAGATGGGTGGGACCTATATCTCCCTACAATGCATTGGGTAAAGATTTTATATCTCATGAGACAGACATGGCTGGAATGGTAGGTTATACCGGTTCAACGAAACAGGACTGAAACAAGGGTGACTCGGTTCAGAAAGGGACATTGTCCACTAAGATAGTCTTGGAAATGAGTCTTGACTAACAAGAAATGATTCTCTATGATTATGTGTGTATGCCACAAAGATTCATGTTTTAAGTTATTATTATTGGGATTTCATTTCACTACTATGATTTATCCCATGTTATGAAATTATGCTCTCTTTTGCAGGTTAAGATTTCCAAAAGTTATGTTCTTATGAATATGATGTGATTGATTTTTCTTTTGTTTACCCTTAATGAGAATTTGAGCTCACACTTTTATGTTTTATTTTCCCCAGGATATAAAGAATGGTTTTAGGTAATAAAAGGGAAGATCTTTATGGGAGATATTGAAGATCTTTCACCACTATTAGAAGAATACGTTCCGAGTTTCCAAAGACACTAAACTATTACGATCCTTGTGTGTGTTTTTTGTTATGTACTAAGTATTCCGAAAAAGTAATGTAATGTCCATGTACGTCATGCTTCGGGTCTCTATAGTTGGTATTAGAGGAAAGGTTTAGTCAACCTTTGGAAACTAGGATGCGAAAACATTAGTGAGATCCCTAGAGATATTTTTAAGGTATGTCTAGGGATGTCCCTAAGGCTATGTATACGTATAGGTTATAGTACTAGAATTATGCTAACGATCATAGAATTAAACCTAAGATGTTAGATATTGAAGGTACTCCCCCTTTATTATGTTGTTATCCCTAGCATGATTTTTGCCTCTTACTCTATTCTTTTTGGGTTTTAGACGATGGATGGAACCCGAAGGAACCGTGTTGATCAATGCAATGGACAATGCAATGATTGTCCTCCTGAACAAACAAATGTTATGGGAGATGGAGTGCAAAATCTTATTTCTATACTTACACAAGCTATGAATCATTCTGGACTTCCAAATGAGCAGAGAAGGGAACAATATTCTTTTGAGTCCTTCATGAGGCAACGTCCACCTTCTTTCAGTGGGTCTTCTGATCCACTTGTTGCTGAACAATGGATCAGTACCACTGAAAAGATATTTTCAGTTCCTCAATGTTCTGAGCATGATAAAGTCATCTTAGCAGTGTATCGTTTGGAAGGTGATGCTGATCAATGGTGGAATCTTATTAAGAATACAAGGCAAAGGGATGAAATTGAGTCCATGGAATGGGATGAGTTCAAGAACTTATTTTTCAATAAGTACTTCCCTCGTATTCTTCAAACAAAGATGGAGAAGGAGTTTCTTGAACTAAAGCAAAAGGATGATGAATCTGTTGGTATATACGAAGTGAATTTCACAAGACTTGCAAGGTATGCATCTGGCATTATCATCCAACCTGAAAGTAAAGTTGATCGATTTTTTAGTGGCTTAAAACTAAGTCTTCGAAGGGAATTAGCTATAAGAGACTTCAGTAGGTATGAATAAATTGTGCGTTGTGCTATCAAGGTAGAAATGGAAGTTGGTGTTACATATCCATCTGATGGTTTTGAAAAGAAATGAAAGATGGTGTTCAAGGAGAAATCTCAAAATAATGGTGAAAAGAAGATGAATGTTTCCTTATGCACAAAGTGTGGAAAGAAGCATGGTGGAGATTGTATTAAAGGGACTATAAAATGTTTTAAGTGTGGAAAAGATGGTCATCGAGCAGCTGAGTGTCGAAGTAATGGAAAAAGGGTTTCTAATGATGTGAATAAAGAAAACACTGCAGAGAATGCAAAACCAACACTTCAATGCTTCATGTTCAAGGAAATGGGGCATTATGCTAATAAATTCCATAATCCAAGGTTAGTGATGATTGACATGAGCAACCGCTTAAGGAAAAGGATAAAGAGAAGTCACATGCGATCACTACTGGCGATGTTGAATATGACAACGATGTGGTGGAATGATTAAGTGTTTAAGTAATGGGATTCCAAAATAATGTTGTATCATAAAGTATTGGAATATTTATGTATTGGTCTAATGTGGTATTCAAAGTGATTGAGATATTTTTGTAAATAAGATGATATGCGCATAATGAAGGGAAAACAAGAAAACGAAATGTTTAACAGTATTCATGAGCTCATGATTGATATAAGGACTAAGTGATATCATGGTTTGAGTATATATAATTTTGAGGATTTTGGTATGTGGAAGGTGTTAAATTTTAACTGCATTCATGTTTTCCCTAAGGTTCAATGAGTATTAAAGAGAATACATGATTAAGGACTTTGAATGTTTGGAATGTGACCAACAAAACATATCTTATGATATATGGGGATCAACGATGGTATTAAATCTCTGGTAATCGTTTTCACTATGTTATGAGAGTGGACTGCAGTATTATGGATAAGCCTAAAGATTGGAATGGATTATGTTGGACATAAGTTAGTATTGTTTAAGGATAGAATTGTTTTTGATATTATTGATGGGATGTTATAGTAATATAGCTTTAGAAAAAGGACAACCTGCAGGACGGGCGACAACCCATCGCGTCGGACAAGGCTGTGGAAATCGAACCCACAATCGAAGTGCGACTGGCCTTTATCGCCTACCACTAGCCTACAGGAAGTCCCTGTTTAGTAGAAACTAGTTTTATTATATTAAGAAGTATGATATATGAAGTATAAGTCCATTTTAGGAACCATATATGATTAATCTCACTATAGATCAACTTATGTATATAATTTTTGCTAACCTTTTGTTTGAGACAGATGGAATGACCCGTCATTCTATCACATGATCTGCTAACACTTCACGAATAACAAATTCAACTTCATTTATTTAAGAGATGAAGTAGAAATTGTTCAAGGCACGAAAAACAGTGAGATTGTACCAAAATAAAGTAAGTATTTATTCAAATTCAAATTCTTCAACTTTAGGGAAACGATCTTGAAAACCAAAAATGTTGTCCTAGTACTCTTATATCTGATTAATCAGATGGTACCTTAGATCGTCACAAATTTATGGCTTTGTGATTTCTATCTTTTCCATAGCCATGTTCTCTACCACTCTCCATCAGAACATGATTGTTAGATTTCTCTTCCATATCCATATTTTCACCTATGTGGAAACCCAGTGATTAGTTTATTTGGGTAACCGTTACATTTCATACTTTTGTTTTTAAAAATTGGTTTTAGTATTCCTTTTTACGATGTGGGTTTCGATTACAGAAACTTTCGAATAGTAAACCATTTATAACCCCGACGAATTTCGAGGGCGAAATTCATTTTAAGGGGGGTAGAATGTAACACCCCGAGATTTTATGAAAAATATTCTTTTTAATTTCATTAATGTCTTGTGTTATACGCTACACCAAAGGAGCTTTCACAACACTCATCTCTGACCTGGCTTGAATTACATGCAATCGCGACCTTCCATGATAGCGTGTGTTGTACGCAACACCAAGTTTCGTTAAACAACGATATGCTATTAAAATATTATTAAAACTAGCCGTTATGAATAGTAATAACCACTTTTTGAAATTTTTTAAATTTTATTTTTCAAAATGGAATTCATTTTTGGATTCAGAATATCGATTATAGCTTAGGATGAAATTTTGGCATTTTTCTGAAAAACATCAATTTTTGATGAATAGTAAAACTACTAAGTGGTAGTTAAAATTAATTTTTTCATAAATCTTAATTTTACCACTTCTGTGAATGGAATTTCAAAATTCCAAGAGACACGGTTGATGTCAGTAAGTAAAATGTGGTTCAATGAGATGAAAATAATTTTTGGTGAATAGTAACTTTTTTACTTTTATTTACCACAGTTAAAAGTAAATAGGGTAATTAAGGGTAAAAATGTTTTTAAATTTACCCTAACACATGTCCTAATCATATTGGACAAGTGTATCTTGACCAAAAACAACTTTAAGTGTAAAATATTATCATTTAGGCCCACTTGGATTAGATTAGGACATTTATTATTATTTAATTCAAAGAAAAGTTAAAAGAGTTAAAATCAATGTTTATTTACTAAAACATTTTTAATATAGGGTTATACATAATATAATTTAGACTATAAATATTAATTAGAAATCTAAAAGGATTTCCTACATAATTGTATTTTATTTGTAATTTTTATACTTTAAATAATTTAATTTATTTATGAAACAACGATGATGCAGTAATTACCTTTTTTAAAAAATATTAACATAATTGATGTTATAAATGCCCAAATAAATGTAATTTGAGACTTTTTATGACTTAAACTAATTTTCTAGGTTAATATGACATGTTAGTGTTGATTTAAGTAACTTGGTTCGAACTTATAATTCTGTTATAAATTTCATAAAAATCATGTACCAAATAGTGCCAAAATTGACATAAATTAGTTTTTAAAACAAATATTATATTATTAATTGTTATTTAATTTCTAAAAATCTTAGGTTCGTCCAAATGACTTATCTAAGGATAGATATATTAATAATAAACAACTTGGGGTTCGTTTGGATTGATATAGTAAGTTTATTAACCATATAGTGTAAGAAAACAAAAAGACACGGCAAAAGTTAACTTATTTAACTTAGAGTTAAATCTAATTGATAAGGTTAAATTAATACCCTAAACTTGTCTAAATCCTATTGGATGAGAGGATTTCGACCCATACCCACTTTATCTTCGAAATAAGACCATTTGTAACCATTATAAACCAAATTTGACCTTAATATAAAATAATATTTTGAGATTTTCCTAAGATGCCCCTCTCCTCCCTTATAAAAGGGCACCTCCTCCCTCTCGTCCTCACACAACTTTGAACCTCAAAGCTCGGACAAACCCTGTCAAATTCTCTTCTCCACTTCCCTAGAAACATCCTAGAGGTTCTGGTATTCTTCAAAGACCCATTTTAGTGCCCTAAAAGGAGGTCTCAAAGAAGCACTTCAAAGAAGAGGTAATGTCCGTTACAGATTCTTTCATCTTTATTTCTCCTTCCACTTCTTCTTCTTAGGTTGTTTAATTATGAAGTAATAAAATCATTATCACTCATATACTGATATGTTATTATAAGTATGAAACAACCCTATTTTACCATCTATCCATCCTACGGAAAAAGAAATCACCGCGCGTGCGTACGTACAGAATACCATCTCCACGCCGTGGTGTAATCTATTTTCCACCACCACCTTACATTGATGGGTATAATGGTGTAAAGAATAACTATACATAATTATTAGAACATCATATTGATTCTGATATATTTTATCATCCACTCCAATTCAATTCAATAATTATGGATATGATATCATCGCTCGTGCGTACGTACGGACTACCGTCTCCACGACGCGATGAGATTCATTATCCATGTTAACCATTTAAGAATGATTATAAAGTATATATAAGAAATAATAATGAAATATATGAAATTATAAAGCTGTGGGATTTATGTGTATATATATGTATGTCATCTACATAATTCCACTCAATTCAATAACGAAAAGAAAACAGCGTTCATGCGTACATACGGCCTACCGTCTCCATGAACGGTGTATTTATTTCCATTTATCGATCCATTATATATATGTATATTATGAATATATATTATATATAAATCATGTTTTATATTCTATAATTAAGTAATAATTATCTAAGTAATCGTATGAATAATTACAAGGTAAAACACGAACGACAAATGAGACGATTTTACCCAAAACGCTACTTTAACATTAATTTACAAAAGAACGGGTAATATAAAGTCATAAGTGAACCATATATGATATGATAACAATGAATATGATTCTGTAATAAGTCAATGACATTATTTAAATCATTATACAGGAGGTTCAGACACTTACGAAGCAAATCGGACCTAAGGTAAGGGAAAATATCCCAATCTCATTTTTATCTGAGATTGTTTATACTTTGGTATTTACTGGGGTGTATTTTATCATCCACATCCATGTTTCCTCAATATGTAATGTGATTTCCATCCACCTACAATTTTTTAAATCCAAATTTACCATTCGGTGAGTTTTTAGTAAAAGATATGAAAGGAGTCTTTTGTCGTTTTTCGTACGAGGTACTTTTTGACTTTTTCGACAAAAGTATGAGAAGAATGTTTTTTCTAACTTATACGGCATGAATGGATTTTTAAAACATTATTTCAAAGAAGATTACTTTACAAGTTTTCAAGTTTATTTTTAATCAACTTTTTTTAGTTTATAATTAAATGACATGTTAAGAAAGGAAAAGTGTTTTTGAAGTAGAAAGGATATTTTCCTCAAAAATGGAGTTCAAGTATTTTATCAAAATTATTTTCCATCTAAGATAATATTGGGTTCTGTTTTTATCCCTATTTTTACATTGATTTGATTATATTGTGATGGAAATATTTTTATGAATTCCACTATGTTATATGAATTTTTTTATGATGTCATGTTGTTTAAGAATCCCATTTTTATTACATGTGTTATGATATGATGTGTGGTTTATGATTTTGTGGCACACATAAGAATGGTATCATTATGAGATGGGTGGGACCTATATCTCCCTCCAATGCATTGGGTAAAGATTTTATATCTCATGAGACAGACATGGCTGGAATGGTAGGTTATACCGGTTCACTGAAACAGGACTGAAACGAGGGTGACTCAGTTCAGAAAGGGACATTGTCCACTAAGATAGTCTTAGAAATGAGTCTTGACTAACAAGAAATGATTCTCTATGATTATGTGTGTATGCCACAAAGTTTCATGTTTTAATTTATGATTATTGGGATTTCATTTCACTACTATGATTTATCCCATGTTATGAAATTATCCTCTCTTTTGCAGGTTAAGATTTCCAAAAGTTATGTTCTTATGAATATGATGTGATTGATTTTTCTTTTGTTTACCCTTACTGAGCATTTGAGCTCACCCTTTTATGTTTTCTTTTCCCCAGGATATAAAGAAAGGTTTTAGGTAAAAAAAAGGAAGATCTTTATGGGAGATATTGAAGATCTTTCACCACGATTATAAGATTATGTTCAGAGTTTCCAAAGACACCCAACTATTATGATCCTTGTGTGTGTGTTTTTTGTTATGTACTAAGTATTCCGCAAATGTATTGTAATGTCCATGTACGTCAAGCTTCGGGTCCCTACAGTTACTACTACAGTTCTAGAGGAGGAAGTAGAATGGCAAGAAGTCAAAAGAAAAAATGCACAGAAGTATGATGATTGGATGGTCCAAACGATAATCAACCGAACTCGTGCTATTTTGTGAACAAAATTAAAGAAATCAATTATGTCTTCTGCCATGAATTTTGCAGCAAAACCCTCTTCGTCAGAGGGAAGGTTCTCACTGAAATGACATGATTCAAAGAAAGAAAAAGAATCAGAAGAAGTTGAGTATGTGTCAAAGCCTAAGTTGTCTTTGACTCTGGCAGACTTCATTCCATCTACTTCAAATCCATGGGCACCACCCCACCAAACGGCATAGCCAAAATAGGATAATCAGGAAGAGTCTTCATCAGATGAAGATTTTATCTTCGGTTATGTTATTATGATTCAATTAACGGATCCATTTTCCAGTCGCAGTTTCGATTTCGATGAGCATGAATTACTTGTATCAAACAGGGGAATTCGAGGAAGTTCCAGAGGCTCAGGATACAAGGGAAGACGTGGATATTTCAGAATCCACTATTCCATTTCTACCCATGTTATAACTATGTATGCAGCAGAAACTCATGGTAGAGCCCTTCAGTGAGCTCAGCAAGAACAAGAATGTTCTTCTACCAATAACAAATTCAGTCCTGGCACAGTTATTTTGGAAGACCAGTTGAAGGTTCCATTTTCTTCCTCTCAGTAAGTAAATGGATCTAATCAGTCTAATCTTCCAAAACCAGGAATATTGCCAACTCCTATCCCAATACACGATGCATCAACTTCCAAAGCATCTTCTTCCAAGGTACCTGCTAAACCACATATTCTTGTTGGGAAACGCAGACCTCTGGATCAAAAGTATGATGTATTGAAACACTTGGTGGAAGTACAATCCAATTTATCAATTCTGGATGCTCTGAATCTATCAAAAGATCTACGGGAAGCACTCATCGAGGCTTTGCCAAGTCCTCAAGATTTTGAAACTGAAATTGTTGCAGATAAAGTCTATCACATAGAGAATAATCCTGCAGAATTCCATTCAATAATAACTTTTACTGATGAAGATGAAGATGATTTTGTTCATGGGCATATTAGAACTTTGTACATATCTAGCAAGGTCAATGTCATAGACGTCCGAAGAGTTTTCATTGACAATGGTTCATAAGTCAACCTCATTCCCATTCGTACACTTCGTCGATTGGGCCTCATGGAATCTGATTTATCTCCTTCTACCATGATGTTACAAGGATATGATAAAAATGAACAAGAACCATTGGGTGAAGTTACACTCAGAACTCAGTTTGGAGATCTTGTATCCAATTCGGATTTCATGGTTGTTGATCAAGATTTAGCTTTCAACATCTTTCTTGGAAGACCCTGGCTACATCAACATGCAGCTATCCCTTAATCATACCATCAATGTCTCAAATATTGTTTCGATGGTCAAGTTGGGACATTGTATGGTGATAAGGCCCCGTTCCTAACATGTGAGTCTCAATACATTGAGGCAGAATTATATCACATGAAGGGAAGGGAGAAATCCACAACAAAGGAGATTGCCAAAGTTAATGCTCCATATGGTTTGGAGAAGATTCCAGTAAATCCATTTACACATGTGAGTAAATATTATGTGTTTCATATCAGTCAAATTGACAAGATAGACCCAAATCAAAATAATCTTATGGAAAGATCCATAATTTCAATTACGGCAATCAAGGCAGACAACATGGGAGAAATTGGTAACCCACCAAGCAGTGACGAAAGCACAAATGTTGACGTCTTCATTTCATCTGCTGAAATAAAACAAGTCTATACTTCGCCAATTAGGCCAGAAGAAGTTAAAGAAACGTCGGAGGTGAAAAATGATGTCGATTCTCAATCCATCATCTCCTCTTTATTACCCAAAGAAGACCCTTCATAATCAATCGGGTCGGAGATGGAAGTATCTTCTTCAAGATATACAAATTTTGACATCTCTTCTGATCATGAAAATTCTTCTTTATCATCTTTTATGCAAGTAGAAACAGAAGAAATAACACATGATAAATAAGAAGAGGAAGATCTCAGAGATGCTCCTCCAGCATTTGAAGAGGGTATCTCTACCACTGTGAATGAAATCAAGGAAATAAATCTGGGTACAAAAGAAGATCCACGCCCCAATTTAATCAGTGCGGACATGAATCTTGAAGAGAAAGAGATGTATATTTCTTTTATAAAGAAAAATAGTGATATATTTGCTTGGAACTATACAGAAATTCCTGGGCTTGATCTTGATGTTACTAATCATCATTTGGGTTTACCAGAAGAACATCGATAATTTATGAAAGCTGCGAGAAGAACACACCCAACTTATGCTTCCAAAATTGAAGCTGAAGTGGATAAGATTATCAGAGCTAACTTCGTCATAGATGTTTAGTATCCCAAGTGGTTGGCTAATACTGTCCCTGTAAAGAAGATGAACGGACAAATTAGAGTTTGCATCGATTTCAGAGATCTTAATTGGCATTGTCCTAAGGATGATTTCCCTGTTCTGATTACAGAACATTTAATTGATGTAACAGCTGGCTATGAAGCACTTTCCTTTAGGGATGGATATTCCGGATATAATCAGACTTGAATGGCCCTAGAAGATGAGGAAACCACAGCCTTCATAGCCCCTCAGGGTGTGTTTTTCTATCAGGTAATGCCCTTTGGCTTAAAGAATGTAGGTGCAACATATCAGCGTGCCATGCATCGTATCTTCAAACCCTTCTTAGGAAAGTTTGTTGAATTCTATATAGACGATTTGGTTGTTAAATCCAAATAACGTTCTAATCACTCGGCTTATTTGGAAGTCATATTCCACAAGCTTTGACAAAATAATTTGAAGACGAACCCCTTAAAATGTGATTTTGGGGTAACCTCAGGAAACTTTCTCTGCTTTGTAGTACGCCATCGTGGTATTGAAGTTGATCCTAAGAAGACCAAGTCAATCCTTGGTATGTCAACTTCTCAAAATTTGAATGAATTAAGAGGACTTCAAGGACACTTAGCTTATATTTGGTGTTTCATCGCCAATTTGGCAGGTAAAAGTTTACCCCTCACCAAATTGATGAAGAAGGAAGTCACATACCAGTGGACTGAAGAATGTCAAGAAGTATTCAATATTCTCAAGAAATACCTCTTGAGTCCACTGGTACTCATGCCATATGTTGATGGAAGACCACTTATCCTCTATATGACAGCTCTAGAGAGATCATTGGGTGCCTTTCTTGCTCAAAAGAATGATGCTAGGAAAAAACAGCCTCTACTATCTCAGTCAGACTATTCTTGAAGCAGAAACCCAGTATTCAAGTATTGAGAAGTGCTGCCTGGCATTAATCTTTGCAGTGCAGAAGTTGAGACACTACCTACAACATCATGAGGTCCAATTGATATCTCGCAATAACCCGATCAAATTCATCCTTAGTCATCCAATGCTTATAAGACGTCTGGCAAGGTTGGAAGTTATTTTGCAGCAATTTGACATTCAGTATGTGTCTCAAAAGGTGATAAAGGGCCAAGATCTGGCTGATTTTCTTGCTGAACACCCTTCAGTGGAAGACACATCTTCAGATATTGAAGTCCTTGATGAGGAAGTCTTCTCTATTCAAGAAAGTCCTCAAGCATGGGAAATGTATTTTGATGGTTCTTCTAGAAGTCCAATAGGGAGGAAAATGGAAAATCCTAAATTCAACAAAGTTGGCTTTGGAATTGTGCTTATTTCTCCAGAAAAGGCAGTGTTACCTTATTCCTTATTATTGTGGGAAGGTGGTACCAATAATGAAGTAGAATACCAAGATCTCATCGCATGCTTGGAATTAGCACTTCAAGAACAAGTGAATCACTTAAAGGTGAAAGGTGATTCAGACCTGGTAATCAAAAAAGTCAATGGGGATTATGCCATCAGAAAAGAAGAACTAATCCCTTTGTATTATTAAATCAGAGAGTTAATGGCGGAATTCCCTTCAGAACTGAAATTTTTTTATTTCCCAAGATCACAAAATGCTCAAGCTGATGCACTAGCTAATATAGCCAGAACTCTGGAAGATCCAAATCGGGATGAGACAACCATCAGTATTGCCCACCGTCGTGTAAATTCACCTTATGTTCAAATAATAATAGAAGAAATTAATGAAATTAGTCCCATTCCTGAACCATATGATCATAATATAGGATGGATGTCACCTATCAGTGAATACCTTCAAAATGGAACACTTCCACCTGATAGAGCTGAGAAAGAACAAATCTGGCGACGTGTGGTCAATTTTACTCTTTATGATAGCCCAGATCACCTAGAAAAAATTATCTAAAAATGTTGTTTTGATGGAGCTCTCTTCAGATGCATTGATGGTGAAGAGACAATGGCTGTCATGAAAGAAGTGCATGCAGGAGTCTGTGGTGCCCACCAGTCTAGACATAGACTGTCTGATCATATTCGAAGGCTTGGATACTTTTGGACTTCAATGATACAAGATTGTGATGATTTCACAAAGAAGTTTCATTCATGCCAAGTACATGCCAACATCACTCATCAAACTCCAGAGTTTCTTCATACAACTAAATAATTATGGTCGTTTGCCACATGGAAAATGGATGTGGTGGGACCTTACCCTTCATCTACGACCATGAAGTTTAAGTACATTTTTACGTCTACTGACTTCTTTTCGAAATGGGCAGAGGCAATACCTCTCAAGGAAGTCAGTTCTAAATGCGTTGTTAGCTTCATCAAGTCTAACATCATTACCAGATTTGGTGTCCCTCATACCATATTGATGGACAATGGCACCAACTTCTGTTCATCCAAGGTGAAGAAGTTGTATCTAGAATACAACATCAAATCCAACCATTCAACTCGGTATCATGAAGCGGCCAATGGCCAGATAGAAGCCTTCAACAATACACTTTCAAATATACTGCAAAATATGGTGGATAAAGATAATAAGTCATGGCCTGATAAAAATTTTCATGCTTTATGGGCTTATCGGACTACCACCCGCACTGCAACGCGATCAACTCCATATTCATTGGTATATGGAACAGAAGTAGTCTTGCTAATTGATGTTCAACTACCCTCACTCAGAGTTTCCATTTGTGATCAATCATCTACATATGAACAATATCAAAAGTGATTTATTGAATTGGAACGGTTAGATGAGAAATGATTGTGCACTTTGCACCACTTTGAAGTCTATCAGAATCGAATTGCATGAGATTTTAACAAAAAAGTTCACATTCGTTCGTTCACTCAGGGAGAATTGGTATTAGTTCTCAGAACTCCAATGATACCCGGAAATAAACCTCCCAAGCTTGATCCAAAATGGGAAGGACCTTACTCAATACATAGGGTCTACTCCAATGGAGCTTATTAATTAATCTCGATGGATGGAGAACTCATCACTACTCCAACCAATGCCAGATTTATGAAGAAGTATTTTTTATAAATGCAAAATATATCATTTTAGGTCCTGTATGACCTTAAATTACACCACCGTCCAGCAAGACATTAAACTGCATAACCAATGGTCCATGCATATGACCCTAATCTATTTACACACACGTCTAACATGACGCTAAACTGTGAAAAAAGTTCCCTAATTCGTCCCACATGATATTAAACTATGATGTCCTAACTACATGACGCTAAACTCTACATAAATCTCTATGGTACGGTATAACCTTAAACTACACCAACGTCCAGCAAGACTTTAAACTGCATCATCAACAGTCCATGCATATGACCCTAAACTATTTGTACATACGTCTAACATGATGTTAAACCATGTCCCCTTCATCGTCATTGCTATATGACGTTAAACTATATAGAAAATCTCCGTACATATGACATTAAACTATTTGTATTCCTTTCATCTCACATGACGTTAAACTGTGATGTCCAAACTACGTGACGCTAAACTGTACAGAAGTCCCTTACGTCCAACATGACATTAAACTGCACCATCCACGGTCCATGCATATGAACTTAAAATATTCTCACTTTCATCCAACATGACGCTAAAGTGTATCGTCCCTTTTTAGTCCAACATGATGTTAAACTGTGTGAAAAAGTCCCAAATACGTCCAATATGACGTTAAATGGTGTAATCTTTTGTCCTCACTACATGCCATTAAACTGCACAGTCCCCCCTTTCGTCCAACATTACGTTAAACTATATCGTCCCCATCGTCCTAACTACATGACGCTAAACTGTACAGAAAGTACTTGATACATCCTACATGACATTAAAATGTACTTTGTCCCTACTACATGACACTAAACTGTGCAGCACCAATAGTCCTAACTGCAAGACTTTAAACTGCATAATCCCTTCATATGTCCTACATGACATTAAACTATGCATCGTTAAGGTTTTTGTTACCTCTTGTTTCTCACACCGAGTATGACTCACGTGGTCTTAGAGTAAACCTCAACCATAACACTCTCTTTGGGCTAATAACCATGTGTAAGTCCCAACAACATCATTTTTTAGGTCATTGTCCCTAAGAACAACTTGATCATTAATTCATTCTTTAATTGAACTACGCGGACTTTGATCCTTGCCTTCTAGGCTGGGTACATAGGCAACCTCCCAAGGATCAATCCCAAAACCAATCTCTTCACATCGGTTCACCTCCATCCTATACGATGTTGATTCGTGGAACTATCCTCTAGAATCAATATCTTTACATTGGTTCACTTTTGTCGATGCTATACAAAGTTAAACTATACAACACTTTTGTCCAGTATGATAATAAAATATAACATTCTTTGATACCCTCACATAAGAGGGAATCATTATTTACATTGATTTTCAATCATGTTTCATTCCAAAGACTATGTGCATACATAGAAATGCCTGAATCTTTTATCTTGGGTTAAACCATCATTGCACTAAAGTCCCCTTTCACCCTTTACATGTACAAACCAAATTTGTACAGAGGGTATTTCTAGAACTACGTGGGATTGATTTCCATCCTTATGGGATACGTAAGAACGTTCTAGTGTCCCTCAAATCTAGCCCCAAGTCTTTGGGCCTAACCCCAAATCCCACTTTCAGTCCCCTAGCTAAAAAGTCCCCATGAAAACACACAATGTGTTTTTCTTACAATGGTCCAATCTCTATGACCCTAAACTAAGATCTCTAATCCTTTTGTCCCACACGACATTAAACTGTATTTTAAGAACTACGTATGGCTTGATTCCCTTCCTTATGGGATACATAGTGAAGTCCAACATTTCAATTCAGGACCCAGCCACAACATGCTTGTGGTTAGCATTAATCTGTGTATCTCTATATACATTGGACAATACCCATCTTTATGTGTCATAATACTAACCTTAAATATTTTCATATCTTCATAAACCGTTTCTTGAATTCTAGTCACAAAAATGTCAAACTTCTGAGAGTTTGTTTGCCTGACTATGCAGTACGTGCCCTTAGGCGGCCTTGCATAAATAGTCTCTATAACAGATTTTTCATCCAAAAGATACTATTATTTGACTATACAGCCAATTACCTTAGGTGTCCCTACATAATCCAACCCCCTAATGGGTTTTTTAAATAATAGTAACTTCATTATTGGGAAGAAAGCCTATTTTTTCCTTGTTGGTCTTAAATGACAGTATGTAGGGATCCACAAAAGTAGTCATCCTTAACATATTTTCCCCATATCCTTTTTCAGGATCTGAAAGTATTCAAGTCTATGGTTTATATTCTCCTTCCCTACATTTGGGCCAGACCTTCATAGGAGTAATATCCATCTAGTTCTTCAATAATCTTGTTTGGAAATATCTTCTCCATATTCAAGTACCTCTTTCCATACAACAAACTCTATACTTTGGAATATTTGAATCTCCATAAACTTTCACTATATTTTAGAACTATGAAAGTAAATTTCTGAGAGTTCTTTTTCCTGACTATGCAGCACGTGCCCTTAGGCGGCCTTGCATAAACAGTATACATAACAGACTTGTTATCCAAAAGATACTATTTATTTGACTGTGCAGCCAATGCCCTTAGGTGGCCCTGCATAATTCAACCCCCTAACAGGTTTGTTAAATAATGGTAACTTCATTCTTGGGAACTACTTCTTCTAATTCCTTTTAGCTCTTTTTTCATATCATTCCTCATATCCAAATATTATTAAGTCATAGTTTAAATATTTTCCCTCATACATGAGTATGGTAATATGTTTTCAGATAAATTGTTAAGGAATTGAGTCAATTTTAATCCATTTCGGTCAAAGCTATTTCTACATTAAACATTATCCTTTTTATGTCCGATGTGCATGACATTAAAATTCCCACAAAATACATAGGAACTCTCAATAAAAGTCATGTTCCAGCTCACTAAACATACATTTTGTATGATTTAGGTAATATTGAGCAATTAAAAAGGTTAAAAGTTTATAGGGTTATTTACATTAATCCTAGTAAAAATCAAACTATTCTTACTAAGACCATTGGCTTAAGTAAAATTTAAATTAGGTAGCAGGAAAATACGTGCACAAGTGATTGAAGATGAAAGAATTATTTCCATTCGATGCACATGAGATAGAAGGACATCCACAGACTGGAGTCTCTTCTCTTTTTCAAGAATTACAAAAGGCTTTCAACATAATTCTTCATTTGATTTACGGAATCCTGAGCTTCATCAGCAACCACCTGGAATTCATTCATTCAACTGGATACAATGAGAGATGCAGTGATACTAGCTCTTCTTGGAATAATTGTAAAAGGATGTTCTTGAGTGCGGTTTGAGAAAATTTTCTACTGCTCAAACAGTGACTCTGTTTCTGTCCAAGAAACTTGTAAGATGGATACATTGATTTGAGAATGGATCATTGGAAGTAAAGATCCATTTGGAAAGAGTACTCTTTTCAGATATTGCTCTAATACCAATTTTATCTTCTCTCCGCCAACTGACAGCATAAAAAATTTCAGCCCATTGGTTTGCCATTTTTATATCTGCAAGGAAATGGCATGGAAGGAAAACTTGAAAGTTCACACCATTTTTGTTGCTCTTAATGCACAACATAACCGAAATAGAGGAGTAGCAGTGTAGATGAATTTCAGGCGTATATTTCTTTACATCTGAAACATTGACTCCGTGCAGATGACCACGACCATACAGGGACAGGTAGATTATCTGTGGGAAATTAAGATGACATTTCTTCATGTACTTAGACAAATCTGAGAGATTGTTGTCACTGATATCATAGTAATCGAGGCCAACAATGTTCATCATGTCATCAATCCACTTGTTAGCCAGTTAATCAGCTATTATGGCTCTAAGAGCCATTGATTCTACACAATATTTGAGTAAATTAACTTTTAAGTAAGTTTATTTTTCAAAATATTTATGAACGAATTTCAGAAAAAATGGCAAAGGAATTAAGGCACGCAAGTCTATACTTGGAGCGCAAGTATGGATCTGCTGCACAAGTATTTGGTGCGCAAGTATCATTGTGCAGGTCCAAATACCTTGACAGCAGCGCGACATCAAGGAAACAGCAGGAAACAAAGCAACTTGCACGGAAAATGCAACTTGCGCGGCGAGAGCTCGAATGTTTCAAATCCATATACTTTGTACGGATGTGAGGCCCTCTATTTATAGACAAGGACATGACCCTGAAAGCCGTACCCTACACGATCAAAGGCCGTATCCCTGCGCACCAGACCCTGCACGCCCGAAGCTCATTTGCGCGCCATAACCTGCGCACCCAAATTTCCTTTTTATTCTCGATTTCCTCAGAGTCAAATCCACATTTATTTTGGATCCAAATCTAAGGGGGGACTTTTGTTGATGCTCCTTTCATCACAAAATTTAAATATTGGAAAAGGGGATTATCTTAACT
Source organism: Viscum album (assembly GCA_963277665.1). Lineage (NCBI taxonomy): Eukaryota > Viridiplantae > Streptophyta > Magnoliopsida > Santalales > Viscaceae > Viscum > Viscum album. Next base: position 448,565,836 of record OY728155.1, on the reverse strand, counting down.
CAAAGTGATTCAACCTTTGGACAAATATCAAAAAAATAACAAAGGAAGGAATAAGAAGAATGTTGCACAAGGGTCGCGCAAGTACTACGATGGTCGCGCAAGTCGACTTGAGAGACGCCTAATGGTCATGCAAGTGACTTGAGTTCCCTAAAGTATAACTGATTGGGGTCTTCTCCAGCCTATAAATAGACCTTGTGGGCCCCCCATTCAGGAGGAATGTTTTTCCAGAAACTCAGATTTGAGCACCCGACGCCCTAGTCTCTTCTTAAAGATTCTGAAACACTTCTATGTTAATTTATTACCTAGAATGGAAGATCTAAAGAGGGGGTGGAAGGCCTAAGTGTTGAAACTCATCAACAATTGCGCGCCTGAGTGGAAATCCCTTAAGGGAAATGGACACACTTGCGCGCCACCTGACTCCTTCAATAGAACTTATGTGCCACTCTTTTGGAAGAACCTCAAGATGATTCTAAAGGCTTTAACCAACAGTCGCTCAAGTATTACCTTTCTGTTTAACCGTCGCAGAAGTACCCATGTGTCGTGCAGGTATACCTGCATGACCAATACTTGCGCACCCACATAGTACACGCGCGCCTGCCAGGACTTGCACGCCCCTGCCTTTTTGGGTGCCCTTCTTGCCCATTGCACCCCTCTTAAGCCATTCCACATCTCCTATTCAAGATTCATCCTTCAAGACACTCTTCAAAGCCATTTATGGCATGATTTCTTGATTTTAATTCCTTATCTGAAAGGAATTCTGTGGAATATCTCTCAAAACCTAGTGATTTACACATCTTTATATCACTAAAGATTGAGATTTCATTCATTCAACCTCATCATTTAAGATAAGATAGCCCCTTAATCTGGGCTTCCTTCTCAGGATTAAGTCCCAGTCAGAATTCCCATTAATTTTGGGCATCCTTCTTAGGAGTAATCCTTAAGTATCCCAAATATGTGCATCCTCCTCAGGAATAAGTCCCAAGTCCTCATTAACCTGGGACTCCTTTTCAGGAGTAAGCCCCAGTAATAATTCTCAAATATGGGCTTCCTTCTCAGGAGTAAGTCCCAGTCATAATTCCCATTAATTTTGTACATCATCCTTAGGAGTAAGCCCCACGTCTCCAAAATATGGGCATACTCCTCGGGAGTAAGCACCAACCATAAATCTCTTAACCTGGGCCTCCTTTTTAGGAGTAAGCGCCAATAATAATTTTCAAGACTGGGCATCCTCCTCAGGAATAAGTCCCAATTCCTCATTAACCTGGGCCTCCTTTTCAAGACTAAGCCCCAGTAATAATTCTCAAATATGGGGTTCCTTCTCAGGAGAACGTCCCAGTCACAATTCAAAATAATTTTTGGCATCCTCCTTAGGATTAAGCCCCAAGTATCTTAAATTTGGGCATCCTCCTCAGGAGTATGCCCCAACCATAATTATCTTAACCTGGGCCTCCTTTTCAGTAGTAAGCCCCAGTCTCAAATATGGGCATACCCTTCAGGAGAAAGCCCCAAGTCCCTTAATTTTTCAAGCCCCTTAACCTGGGTCTCCTTATCAGGAGTAATCAACAGTCTTAATTTCTATTAACCTGTCCTAATTTACTATTGATCTAGGATTCCTTCTCAGGAGTAAAACCCAATCAAAAGTCCTCTCCTAATTTGGGCCTCATTTTCAGGAGTAAGCCCCAAGTTAGAGTATTCAAGTCTCCATGAAGCACATATACCTTCATGGAACCTGTTCCTGGATTTGTTCCCTAAAGTAAATCATAATATTCATTTATCTGGGCAGTCATATATACATAATTCCCACATTATTTCTTATGATTGCATCTTTCATGGTACAATTGTCTGATTTTTACCAATATCTCTTGATTCTCACACCAATCATGACTCACGTGATCTTAGAGTGTAAAAGTAATTATGAAATCCTTCTTTGAGCCATCAATCATAAACATCATACTCCCTTACTCGAACTACGTGGGTTCTGATTCCTTTTCTAAACAATGGATACGTAGGTAGCCCATCTGCGGGTTCGATCCCAAATCTGAAATAATCCATGTCCTTCCAAATTACAATAAACTTCAACTACCCAAATGAGTGTCTTTAAAACCAGCATGGTCATCATAATGACCAAGAGACTTCTATAAAAATGTGTCGAAGGATACTAGTGACCAAGAATCTCTAATAAATACACATGATTCTCTATTGATGAAGAACCTCCAATACATATAAAAGATTATCTAAATTTCCTGCATATTTAATCATTGATTGTCAGATCTGAAGGAAAGATCATTTTATACTTGATAATGTAATAAGGATTCGTGAACATAACATAAATCTATAAAGAGAGTCTCGGAGTAACCAATAATTCCCCTAAAAAAGGTGTGATGAGTCTGACCTCCCATCCTCTCAACCAATGAAAATTTTTAAGCCTCGTCAGTCCACAAACTAATAAGCACCTACCTTTGGAATGTAGGTCCAAATGGATACAGTATCATTGGATGTTTTCAGTTCTACCAATAAACCCGTTAGAAACCGATTGGAATGTTTCAACCTCCCATCAAGGAGGTCATCCCCAAATTCCGAGGGAAACAGTGGCCCGCATGTTTTTTCATAATAGTGCATAATGTATTTTAAAAAATAACTAGAATATTATTAATTTAATTTTTGACTTAAGTACTTTTGAATTATTTTAATATTTTCAAAGAGTAAATAATTTCAATTTTATTTTCAAATGGTATATCTAAAAGTATTTTTTGAGGTACTATGAACAAAAAGATCATAAGTATTTCTCAAAAGTTAACCTCAAATATAGATTTCATAAAGGATTTTAATTTTATTTTAAAAACCCTTACTTGGTAATTTAATTCTCATCCAATGTTTTAAAAATATTTAAAAGAGTTTCTAGAAGTTTTGAGTCTGAATAATTCACTTATGAAGAAGTAAAAAACATACTAAAGTCGATATTTTATTATACTTTTCCACAACTCTGAAAATATTGAATTTATTATCGAATCATCCAAAACATTGATTGAAAAAGGTGTTGGAGTGTAAAATGTTCGGCGTATTTTTCAGTTGTCTATTATAAAAAATACAAAAAATTTATGTACTTAATCCAAAGTGCATGTTCGGGGATTTAAATCTAAAATAGTATAAATCATCAGTTGGGAATCATGAAAGCAGAATTTATGTAGGCATCATTTCCTAGTGTTTTAAATTTTTTGATATTAAAATTACTTATAAAGAAAGTCAAATTACATAATGTTTAAATATTTACATGATCACATATGATTAGAAGGATCATAAGATTGTGTATGTTTATAAGAGACATGGAACTATTTAAACCATTTTAGATTATTAGATATTGGATTAATTGGAATTTTGTGTTACATAGTTTCACAGCTTTTTAGGTTGAGCACCAACACATTATTGTGGTAGGTGAATCATGTATATATGTCTTCGACCTTAAATAATAAATAATTTTAGTTAAGTCAATAATTTGACTCTCAATCACATCAAGGATTTTTTCAGGTTTAGAGCTTTAGATAATTAGGAAATTACATATACATATCAACTCGACTATAACAATGTTGACACTTCTACTCACTATCCATTTTTCAAAAAATGAAACTTTTAAACAAAGCATGGTTTTGTTTCATGCTTAAACATCATAAATTTTCCATGATCCCACCCATAACTCTCTCATCCTTTAAATCCTATGAAAAACATTTCAAAACATGGGATGAGTATAAAAATCTTAGCTAGGGAAACACAAAGAAGGAAAACTATTAGATTTGTGAAAACATTTAAACCATGAATACATTATCATAAAGTAATACTTTTCACCTTTATAAAGCAGTAAAAACTCTTCATCAAATATGAACTCATTTCTTACCCTTTGGTAACCAAAATATCACCAAAAAACCTATTTAAATAACTCATAACATATAAAAGTTAAATTGGGACCTAATTATACTTCATTAGAATAAACATATAGCTGACTTCCACACATATCATTCTTACAAATAGAATAGTCAATTTGTCGACTTCCATACCCAATGAATTGGAGGTCATAACATAACCACCCATTGTCGTTTATCATGGAACCACCCATATCTTGTTTACCACACTACCAACCATCCTTGGTTTATCACTTAACCACCTGTCAAATTTCTAAGTAACATTATATATTTATAAAACATAAATTATTGCATTTATCAACATTTCACTCATAAAATTTCATTTCCAATCACAAGAAATCATTTCAAGATATTGAAATAGACAATCCACTTTGAAAACCATTTTCAATACCAAAACACAAAAAAAATGTGATAAGGGGTTTCTTTTTCTTTTAACAAAAACATTAATTCTTATAGAGGAATCCAAATATCAAATAACGGTTACGATAGAGAATAAGTCATTGTCACCGCATATGTTAAAAAAGTTACTTTTTTCATTTAGTAAATAAATTATTATAGAAAATATTATTTTTTAAAACCTTTTATAGAAATTATAAGTCAGGGGGTTTATTATACACCATATAAAATAATGTAGTGTATAATATCAAAATATGCCACAATGAAAGAAGATTGAGACATAGTCTGTTACCTTGAGTCCGACTCATCATGTACAATCATTACATTCCTGAATAATAAACATCGGTTAATTTTTTTTATTTCCTGAAAACCTTATTAAATTTTAATATTCCTTTTATATCACTTATTACTAAGTTATAAAAATTAAAAAATTATTTAAGTTCATATCAGGCGTTTTATCAATGTTCGGTATGTGAGTCAAATATTAGCTTGTTATGATTACAAAGTGTCCAGGTGTTCAAAATCACATTATATATAGAATAGTATTCATGATTTAAATATCTGATATATATTGTATATATGATTTTATAGTAATCCATAATATTTTGAGATTAGAAATAAAATGTGTCGTTCATGGAGATGGTAGGTCGTACGTACGCATGAACTCTACCTTTATTTCTCTGTCGTATTAATGGAATGAAAAATAAATGATACATAGGTACATAATAATTAAATTATAATATATTTGTTATATAAGTTAAATAATTTCATTAATTACATCCTCTATATGTTCCATTATTTCATGAATGAGTCGTATCACTTTGAGTGTACGGTAGTCCAAACATCCTTGATTGAAATTATCGTATTTACGCATTATGGAAAGAATAAAGGTATGTTATAATAAAAATTACAGAATAATAGAGAAAATATAATTATAATATATATAATATATAAATGCAGGGCCATCATAATGTCCACCATGAGAGGTGGCAGGAGAAAATTGAACAATCATTGTTTCGTGAGGCAGTAGTTCGCTGTACATAGAAACAATGTGTTCAATATCAATTAGATGGTGGTTTTTGTAAGTTTAGGTTCAACCCATTGTATAAAAAACATCCTTTTATATATAGGATACTAGTTTTTTATAAAATAATAGAATAAAAATAGTGTAGGGGTTGGAGAAGGAAAAAATAAATTAAAGGAGCTTGAGAGAATATGTTGCCTCTAAACCGGGTAACTCCTTTTGATTTGAGCCAATATAATTTCTTGAATTGCATTATTCCCAAGATAATGCTTCTAGGATGAATTTAGGGATGATGGAATATTATTTTAGAATAATTTGGATGAGTCAAGGGGCTTGATATGTGTGTGTATTTGGGTAGATGTGGTGGCCTTATATAAGAGGGATGGGGGATTTTTGAAAAGTCTTGAAATATTATTTTATTATAAATTTATTTCTGAATTATAATAAATATAAAGTGATAAATTTCTAGGATAATATGATTATGTGTAAAAATAATCTCAAACAATAGGTCTTAGAAATGTTTAGGTCACAAATTTAACCTTTTTTTGGATTTAACCCTTAGTTAAATAAATTAAGTCTTACCATTTCTCCTAGTATGTTTACATTATATTGTTAATATAGTTTCTATAAGATTAAAAGATAAACCTCAAGTGGATCATTAATGAAAATTTTAACATCATATGTTTAATTTTTCAAAATATTATATTTTTATTACTATTATATCATTTAATTAAATAGTATTTATTTTAAAAACTCGTTTATGTCATTTTTTATAATATTTAGTAATTGATTATTGTTAAAGTCATGAAAACTTTATTCATTATAAAAACTACATTAAATAAAATATAACATGTCATAATAATATAGAAAAATCATGGATTACATCAAAATTTTCAAATTACCTTTATTTTAATATTTATAATATTATTTATTTGAATCATTCTTTAATAAGGTAATCATTTCATCATCATCATGTCATAAGAAAATTTTTTTATTTAATATTTAAAAATTATAAACAAAATTCCATTATGTATAAAATATTTTTATATTTATAATGACACATTATATTCAATGATATCAGTTATATAGACATATATTGAAATTATTTTAGTAAAAAGATATATGTTTATGTTATATTTCTATTTACTTTAAAATAATTATTATATCATGTCATTATCACACCCAAGTGGCTCTGAAATTCCAAAAGGTCTGAATAAGTAATATTTTGGCCACAAAAGACTCATAAAATAAGATTATTACTTGTGTTAAAATTTTTTTATATTATTTTAATATTATTTTACCCTTATTTACCTAATTTACTCTTTAACTGTGGAAACTAAAAATAATTACTAAAGTTACTATTCATAATGTCCAAATTTAAAAGGAACCTATTTAAATAATTTGAAACATACGATTCCAAATATGTAATCCATTTTTCCAAATTCAAAACATTGTAGTTTCATTAATTAATTTAAAAATAATTCTTGTTGTCAAAACCCAAAAGCTAGTTTTAAGAAGTAAAAAATATCAAAAGATTGACATGGGTTTTTGTCAAATTTAAATGTGAAAATATTTCCAATGATAGAAATTGGATTAAAAAATAAAATAAAATATAAATATAATATAAACCCATTTTGTTAAATAATATACCAATAGAAATAAATTAGATAAAAATTCAGTTTTCTAAAAACTCAGAAATTCCATGGATTTTTTTTAATTATATGGGAATCTTACAAGTCCGCAAAATTTGATGGCGTATGATTCCACGGACCGATGTGCCCTGAATGAATTTCTAAACTTTCTTTCTGGTATGTTTAGTAAATGTGTGAGTGATTTTTTGTAACTTTTGAACCAGTTCTCAGAATTGAAATATGAGGACACAGTTGAACTCGCAGTACAAGTATTCGATTAAGGAGACTTTCACCTCGACGGTAGTTGGTCGGGGATGAAAGTTATTTTTCATGTTTTTTGTAGAATAAAAATAAAAATATAAAATAACTTTTATTTTATTTTTATCCTCCCAATTCAAATCCTTGGATGTGGGGACCACCTGAACTAAAACCCCCAATTTAAATTCTTAATGGTGTGGACCACCCGACTTTTGAACTCCCTTTTTAATGTGAGAAGTGACTTTTGGTTTCCCCTAAATTAATTATGCCAACCTCATCATAATTAATTATGCCAATTAAATTTGTGCCAACAATTAAATTGATGAAACATATTTTATTGGCCCCTCATTTTTCCTTGGGAGAAATCATTGGCAAAGGTAGAGGCTTGGGAGAACTTGGAGAAACACATCTTCATCGAAGAACGTTCTTCGAAATCAAGAAAGAGGACGACGCACGAGCTGACTTCGGAAGCGTGACTGCGGAAGTGACAATCATTGGCACCCTCTTCGCCTTCACCTTTCTTCATCATGCGACACATTAACAAACCTTCATGGTAGGTTTTTTATTATTCTTCGTGGTTTGGGTTGAATTAATCCTCTTGATCTACCTACTATCGAACTAATGCGGTGGGTACAAGCCAAATGAACACGACCTGATCCATTCACTATTCTTCATGATTGATGTATTCTTTGTGGCTGAAAAAGGAGGCGTCTGCCTCTCAGGCTAGTCTTACGGAATAGGGGTGACATGCACTCGTACCACAGGTAGAGAAATAGAGCGCGCGTAGGCCGGAGGGTGGCCGGGTATCACCTGCCGGGGCAGTGGTCAGAGGGCGGCCAGTGTTCGGTCGACCGTGGTGGGGCAGCACACGACGCGCTGTCGTCGGAGCAAGGGGATGTGACCCTACTAGCCGCGACAGATGGTGGAAGTCAGCTGACATTTGGCCAACCAAGGAGGGGCGGCGCATGACGCTCTTCCAAGAGGACAAGGGCCAGCTTTTTTGGCCGGCCGAGCTAGACCGAGCAGGTCTCGCATGATGCTTGGTGACCGAATGACATCAGTCGTTCAGTGAGTAGGAACGGGGGGCGCACAACTCCCCCCCCCCCCCCCCCCCCCGCACGCGGCCAGGCTAGGCCGCTAGGTCGCGCTGCCCAAAGTGGGCTGGGCCACCCAGCATGGGCCGGGCCGAACCCAACGAGCCGGGTCAGGTCGGACTGGAGCCAGACCAGTGTTGACCCTATACGTTCTTTCGGCCATAACTTTGGCACCGAGAATCCGTTTGATAAACCGTCTATGGCACCAGAAACCTTGGATCTAGATAGTCCTTTTAATATACCCCACTTGAGATTTTGATAAATTTGGGATAAGGTCGGGTTGGATCGAGCAAGAATCCAACCGGGCTCTCGTGACTAAAGGGATAATAACTTACAGATCGGGTGTCCGATTGACACACCATCTATTGCCTTGAGACCCCTTTTACGTGGTGTTCCTTTGGGATACTTCTTCGTGGGACTTCATGGTAGTTGGAGTATCGATCAATATCTTGAGGGGAGGACTCCCTCGGAGATGAGAAAACTTAGTGTGAGTACCCTGTAGATGGTTGTAACATGAGAATGGGATCATGTGTGGGTCTAAGGATGTACTAGGATTTTGTGTGGGTCTGGCATTGTACTAAGATCATGTGTGGGTATGAGGATGTACTAGGAACCTGTGTGGGTCTGACGATGTACTACAATCCTGTGTGTGTCTGACGATGTACTAGGATCCTATGTGGGTCTGACAATGTACTGACGATATACTAGGATCCTATGTGGGTCGGGCGATGTACTAATGATGTACTAGGATATTGTTTGGGTCTGATGATGTACTAGGATCTTGTGTGGGTCTGACGATGTACTGAAGATGTACTAGGATTCTGTGTGGGTATGACGATGTACTGACGATGTAATAGGATCTTGTGTGGGTCTGACGATGTACTAGGATCCTGTGTGGGTCTGACGATGTACAGAAGATGTACTAGGATCCTTTGTGGATCTAATGACATACTGACAATGTACTAGGATCTTGTGTGGGTCTGATGATCTTAAAACAATGTACTAGGATCCTGTGTGGGTCTGACAATGTACCGACGATGTAATGATGATGTACTAGGATCCTGTGTGGGTCTCCAATTTGGGATCCTTCATGGGTCTGCTTCTTAACAGAGTAAGATGATTTTGTAGTTACATCTAATCATCTCTACTATTGTACCTATGTTCTACTTGGTGTAAGCTGAGATCATATCTAAGTGGTATTTTTCCTTCTTGGTAATACCTTGGTGGTATTCTTCTGTGTGGCGTACCTATGTGGTACTTACCTTTGTGGTATTCTTACCTTTGTGGAATAGTTGAGCTTCAGGATTTTGGTTTGGGCCTTGTGTTTCCTCATAGTTGAGATGGGTATACTTGATAACTTAGGTATATGTATGGGAATATACCTAAGTAGGGTTGTTAGTTGTTTCCATTGTTTGTGGTTTATCCTTTATGGATTTTGAGAGACCTTGAGGGTCTCAGGGTCCTTACTGAGTATCATCATACTCACCCCTACACGGGATATACCTGCACCTTGTTGTGTTTCGTTTAGATGACAGACAACGCTTACTGAGGATGAGAGTACCAGGACTAGAGGTAGCTCGGAGGTGGAAATTAGATGAGGTGTACAGCAGAGACAGCTATTCGAGAGCTGTACCTACCCTTCAGGTAGGATCCTTGGCGGGTGTTCAAAGGAGTTGTTTAATTTTACCTACACCTTTTAGTTTTATTGTACTTTCCATTTGGGCTTGTATTCTAGACCCTTTTTACTTACTTTCAACACTATTTTTCTATACAGTTTACTTGTGTTCGTATCTTGTTGTGTTCTTGGTTGAGTGTGTTTATAGGATATAAAGGCAATGTCTTCCCAGTTTTTGGGGATACACCTTTTGGTGCTAGTTGATAGCCCCTGGCCTATAGAAGGCGGGCTTGGGGTAGTCACGACACGGGCCCCAGGGGATGGGTCATGACAAACTGGTATTAGAGGAGTCTGTTCTACCATAGAACATAAGACTATTATCTTTTTAACGGCAATAGTGTTATGTGTAGTGAGTGGGGTTATTTGTTTAGGGAATCCTATGTTGGTGTGGCGGCCGATGTATCCATACACCAGGACCCTGAATTATGATTTCTAACTCAGTGCAAGAAAACAATAATTGCATGTGTGTTTTTCAAGAGTTTTTGTTTTTATATCTTTGAGTCCGCCCCCCCAGGTATAACTTATTGACCGTGTCACACTTGTTTATTTTTAGGATGCCTCCACACAGACAGCCAGCAAGGGTACTGGTTATAGTACGCTCGGATAGCCCACCGAGCGAAGATGCCTCAGTGCTGGGCCCTCCTCTTGTAAAAGAACCAGTGGATGCACAAGCGGTACCATTACCCATTGGGGAACCGATTCCACCGATGCCTGCAGCAGAGATCGTATGCCGCTTAAGAGCATTACACGGGTTCCAATGCCAGAGGGCACCCGGGTTCTGGGGAGAGACATACCCAAAGGCAGATAAGGATTGGCTGGAGGCTGTAGTGAGAGTCTTTCGACTGGTAGGGACACTAGATGATCTCATGGTGAACCTTTCCACCAGTCCTATACAGGCAGCAGGAAGTAGATGGTGGAGCTTGATTCTCTAAGTTCACGATGAGGTGACGCTTTTCTAGGCAGACTTTGAGAGTCGGTTTCGAGCAGAGTTTGTCCTAGTGACTCTTCATGCAGTGCGAATACAAGAGCTTCTTCATCTGCAGGATAACAACATGACTGTGGCTCAGTACTAAGCGATGTTCACCGACCTCTCATGCTACTCCACTGATATGGTATGGTACCCATTCTTTAGGGCCCGAACCTTTGAGAAGGGACTCAGGTGGGAGATCAGGGCTTCGATGATCTTACTCAATATCCCGTTGCAGGCGGGGGTGTTAGATCGAGCCCTCTTAGTGGAGAGTTTTCCTGCTGAGAAGTCACTGGCAGTGGGACCCACCACCAGTCATCATGTAGAAGAGTCTTCTGCAGCTGGCATCAGAAAAATTTCCCAGAGGTCCAAGAGGACCATACCTATAAGTGGACGACCGCAGGATTCAGGGTTAGTTGTGAAGGGTACCAGAGATAGAGCTAGTCATGCGAGGAACAGTCAGTGTTTAACATGTGGTGGGCAGGGTCACATGGCTCGTGACTATCCGACCCACCCTACGAATGATCAGAAGATGGTTGAAGGACCAGCTAGGCAGAGATAGAGGTTAGACCGAGGTGGTCCATAGGGAGAAGATGAATGTGGAAGAGGAGCTGGTCATGCAGCTGGTGGTGTGTAACGATTCAAGATGTTACCACTGCCACCACCAGGTGGTCCACCCTGACCACTGGGAGTAGGTGGACAGGGGCGAGCTCAGCTCCAGGTAGTTGAGGCCTATGACCATGGTGCTCTGGAGATGATATGAGGTACGATCAGTGTCTACTCTACCTTAGTTGTAGTAATTATAGACACAGGTTCCCATCATTCTTTTATTTCCACTACCCTTGTTCAGAGCTCAAAGATTCTGATGGAGTCGTTGGCTCGATCCTTATGGCTAGAGACTCCTAGGTGAGCGGATTCGATGATTACGCACTGGTGCTGGTAGTGTGATCTTACTGAAGGAGGTGAGAGCTTCGGCTGAGATCTCCTAGTAGTGGCGTCAAGGCCTTATGACGTCATCTTGGGTATGGACTGGTTATCTACAGTCTATACTCAGATTGACTGTATTAGGCACAAAGTGCAGTGTATCCGCACGTATGGGACCAGGTTTACCATCACCGGTGATAAGGGAGCCTTTGAATCACATGATGGACTTACCCAGAGAATACTGCAGCCGATCACTCATCATTTGGGTAGCCTTACCCTCATAATTATTGATGTGGTGAGCCTGAGCTATCCTGTAGTGGTGGACCAGTATGTGGATGTCTTCTCTAATGATGTTCTGCGTCAACCTACTTGCAGAGAGATGGACTTTTACATTGACTTATACCCTGGGATGGAATTGATATCTACACCAGCAAATCGTATGGCTCCTGTGGAGCTTCGTGAGCTGCGGGTAAAACTAGAGGATCTACATGGGAAGGGATTCATTTGGCAGAGTGTTTCTCCTGGGGCATCCCCGATTTTGTTCTCCAAGAAGGCAGATGGGATCATGAGATGTTATTTTGACTATCATTTCTTGAACTATGTGACCGTGACGAACAAGTACCCACTCCTAAGGATTGAAGAAATATTTGATCAGCTGAAGGGCGTATGGTAGTTCTCGAATATAGACCTCAGGTTAGGCTATCACCATCTCAGAGTATGAGATGAGGATATGGAGAAGACAGTTTCCAGATGTCGGTACGGCCATTTTGAGTTCTTGTTTATGCCTTTCGTCATGACCAACGTCATAGCATTGTTCATGAGACTCAAGAACATGATCATTCAGCCATACCTTGATCACTTTGTGGTGGTCTTTATCGATGATATTATGATCTACTCAGCTACTGAGAAGGAGCATGCCTGTCATTTGCAGATAGTTCCGGACACACTCTGAGAGCACCAACTTTATTGTAAGCTCTCGAAGTGCTGGTTCTGGATCTGAGAGGTGCACTTTCTAGGACTTTTCATCTCATAGGCTGTAGTTATAGTGCATCCAGTGAATATTGAAGTGGTACTTGCTTGGGATCCACCCAAGAGTGTGATGGAGGTACAGAGTTTCCTGGGTTTGGATAGATACTAATGGAGGTTTCTTCCATATTTCTATAGAGTTTCATAACCTTTATCATCATTGAAGAAGAAGGGGAAACCCTTCCTGTGGATGGAGAGATACCAGTGGAGTTTTTGTGAGCAGAGGCGGAGGATGACTAGTTCCCTCATCTTGAGGGTTCCTGAGGAGGTCGTTGGGTACATAGTCTACTACAAGGCATCAAGGACCAGGCTCGGATGGGTCCTGATGCAAGAGCAATCATTTATCACATATGGTTCTCGAAAACTGAGATAACATGAACAAAACTATGCTACCCATGACCTGGAGTTAGCAGTAGTGGTCTTCGCCTTGAAGATGTGGTGACATTAATTGATGGGTGAGTGTTTTACAATATACTAATATCTTAAGATTCTTAGGTATATCTTCTCACATAAGGACCTAAACCCGAGACAACAATTTTGGCCTGAGTTCCTCATGTCCTATGACTTCGAGATAGTTTATACTGCTGGGAAGGGGAACTTTGTAGAAGATGCACTTAGCAGGAGATTTGGTATACAGTTTCTAGGCGAGGCGACAAACCAACTGGCCGCTTTGTAGATATCCATTGTGGATCGAGATGAGACAGTTTTATTCAGTCTCATACAGTCACTCCCCCACTTCTTCAGCGAGTCAGGGAAGTGTAGCATGGGGATAATGACTGCGAGACTCGACGTGCTCATATATATACATGACAAGCTCCTGATTGATTTTATGAAGGTGGGGAGCACGTCATTATCATCATAGGACTTACCATGGTACCAATGTCACTTCAAGAGAATGTGTTGGGGGAGTTCCAAACATCCCCTCTAGTGGTACACCCAGGAGTAGCAAATATGCACCAGGACCTCCGACAACAGCACTTGTAGCCGGGAATGAAGAAAACAGTAGCATAGTTTGTCTCTCGGTGCTTCATTTGTCAGCAAGTGAAGGTGGAGCTTCAGGTACCAGAAGGCTTGTTTCATCCTTTAGAGGTCCTAGAGTTGAAGTGGGATGGGATATCCATGGACTTCGTGATAGGACTTCAACGTACATCTAGAATTTATGATTCTATCTGGGTGATCGTCAACGGACTCACCAAGTCATCCTACTTTCTACCAATTAGAGAGAAGGGTTTAGTAGAGATCTTGGGACACCTCTATGTGTAGAATATTGTGAGGATACATGGATTACCCTCGACGATTGTCTCTGATCGTGATGCATGTTTTACTTCCCAGATATGGAATGGGTTGTAAGAGGCTTTCGAGACGTAGCTTCGTTTGAGCACGGCCTTCCATCCTCAGATGGATGGCCAGACTGAGCGGACCATTCAGACCTTAGATGACATGTTGTGTACTTGCATCCTCGACTTCGGTTGAAGCTAGGAGGATATCTTTCTTTTGGTGGAGTTTTCATAAAACAACAGTTATCACTCCAACATTGGGATGGCACCTTTTGAGGTGTTGTACGGGCGGCCTTGCAGATCACCTTTGTGCTAGAATGACCCAGGGGAGTTAGCACTTGTGAGACCAGAGATGTAATAAGCTACCATAGAGAAAGTGAAAATCATCCAGGAGTGGATGAAGACTACACAAAGTAGATAGAAGTCTTATGCCGATAAGTGACGGAGACTTCTGGAGTTTGATGATGGTGAAGACGTCTTTCTACGGGTATCACCTCGACAAGTTTTACAGAGATTTGGTCGGGGAGGTAAGTTATCTCAGAGTTTCATTAGACCCTTTTAGTTCCTCAACAGAGTTGGTGAGGTTTCTTACTAGCTAGCACTTTTCCCTCAGTTTCACCGGGTGCACAATGTCTTCCACGTATCCCAGTTGAGGATATACATACACGACCCTTGTCACTTCATCGACCACAGCGAGCTGGACGTCGACGATGGGGTGACATTTACAGAGGTTCCAATAGAGATTGAGGATTGATAGAAGTGGGTCCTTTGTGGGTGGTAAATACCTTTGGTGCGCGTTTGCTGGCAGAACCGGAACCTCTAAGAGAGCACTAGGGAGCGGGAGGCTCAGATTCATGCTCAGTACCCCTACTTGTTTTCTTATTTTTGTGATGTGTCTTTTAGGGTCGCAAAGCCTTGAGGTGGGGATAATGTAAAGTCCCGAAAATTCCATGTAATTTTTTTTAATTATATGGAAATTTTACAAGCTCGCAAAAATTGACGGTGCGTGATTCCGAGGCCCGGTGTGCCTGGAATAAATTTATGATCTTTTTCAGGTACGTTCAGTAAATGTGTGAGTGGGTTTTTCTAAATTTTGAACTAGTGCTTGAAATAGAAATCTTAGGACACCGTTGAACTCGCAGCGCCATAATCTCTTTAAAGAGACTTTCATCTCGACGGTAGTTGGTCGGGGATGAAAGTTAGTTTTTTTGTTTTTTGTGGAATAAAAATAAAATTATAAAATAACTTTTATTTTATTTTTATCCTCCCAATTCGAATCCTTGAAGGTGGTGACCACCTGAACTAAAACCCCCCATGTTTGAATTCTTAAAGGTGGGGACCACCTGACTTTTGAACTCCCTCTATAATGAGGGAGGTGACTTTAGGTTTCCCCTAAATTAATTATGCCAACCTCATCGTAATTAATGATGCCAATTTAATTTGTGCCAACAATTAAATTAATGAAACATATTTTATTGGATCCTCATTTTTCCTGTGGAGAAATCATTGGAAAAGGTAGAGGCTTTGGAGAACATGGAGAAACTCATATCCATTGAATAATGTTCTTCAGATTCAAGAAAGTGGATGATGCATAAGCCGACTTTGAAAGCATGATTGCAGAAGCGACGATCTTTGGAACCCTCTTCACCATCACTGTTATTCATCGTGTGACACATCAACGAACCTTCGAGGTAGGGGTTTTGTTGTTTTTCATGGTTTGAGTTGAATTAATCCTCTTGATCCTGCTGCTACCAAACTAATGTGGAGGGTACGGGCCAAACGAACATGGCCCGATCCTCCACTATTCTTCATGGTTGTTGTATTCTTTGCGGTAGAAAAAGGAGGTGGCTGCCTCCTGGGCTAGTCGCATGGAACTGGGGTGGCGTGCGCCCACGCCGCCATTAGAGGAAGAGAGAACGCCGAGGCCATAGGGTGGCTGGGTATCGCCGGCTACGACAGTGGTTAGAGGGTGGCCGGCGTTCGGCCGGCCATGGAGGGGCAGCGCATGATGTGTCGTCGTTGGAGCAAGGGGACGCAGCCCTGCTATCCACGGCGGATGGCGGAATGTGGCTGGTATTTGGCCAACCACAGAGGGACGACACATGGCGCGCCACTGGGAAGAAAAGGTCCGACCATTTTGGCCGGCCGAGTTGGACCGAGCGGGACCTGAATGGGTCCTGCGTGCTACCTGACGACTGAATGGATTCATCCGTTCGGTGAGTAGGAGCAGGGGGCGCGCGACTACCCCTTGGACGCAGCCACGCCAAGCAGCCAGGCCGAAAAACTCATTGCGGGCTAGGCCGGACCTAGTGGGCCAGGTCGGGTCGGCCCAGGCCAGTTCGAGCCGGGTCGGACCGGACCCAGACCAGCTTCGACCCTATATGTTCTTTCGGCCATAACATTGGCACCAGGTGTCCGTTTGACGAACCATCTATGGCACCGTAAGACTTGGAGCGAGATGGACTTTTTGGTAAACCCCACTTGAGATTTTGATAAAGTTGGGGTACGGTCAGGTTGGATCGTGAACGAATCCAATCAGGCCCTTGAGACTAAAAAGCTAATAACTTATAGACTGAGCGTCTGATTGACGCACCGTCTATTGTGTTGAGACCGATTTTACATGGCGGTCCATTGGGATACTTCTTCTTGGGACTTCATGGAAGTTGGAGTATCGACCAGTAGCTTGAGGAGCAGACTCTCCCAGAGATGAGCAAGCTTAGTGTGGGTACCTTATAGCTGGCTGTAACATGAGAATAGGATCCTATGTTGGTCTGAGGATGTGCTAGTATCCTATGTGGGTCTGACAATGTACTATGATCTTTTGTGGGTCTGAGGATGTACTAGGATCGTGTGTGGGTCTGATGATGTACTATGATCTTGTGTGGGTAAGACGATGTACTAGGATCTTGTGTTGGTCTGATGATGTACTGGTGATGTACTAGGATCTTGTGTGGGTCTGATGATGTACTAATGATGTACTAGGATCCTATGTGGGTATGATGTTGTACTGGTGATGTACTAGGATCCTATGTGGGTCTGATGATGTACTGACAATGTACTAGGATCCTGTGTGGGTCTAACGATGTACTAGGATCCTATGTGGGTCTGATGATGTACTAAGATATTGGGTGGGTCTGTGTAACACCTCAAGCTTCCATGGTGTGCTTCTCTTTGAATAATACAGTAGTGTGTGTTGTACGTAACTTCGAGTTCTAACACACACCACAACCAATAAAAGTAGCCGTTATGAATAGTAATACCTACATTTTGAACATTTATAAAATTTATCTTTCAAAATGGACTTCATTTTTTAATTCAGAATATCTAATTTAGCCTAGGGTTAAATTTTGGAACTTTTCGGATAACTTTTATATTTTGATGAATAGTGAAAATTAATAAATTTTAATTAAAAACAACTTTTTTAATCAAAATAATTAATAGTGATAAATTATACAATTGAGTGGGTTTAATGTATAATTAGAATATAATTTTACCATTTTATCCAATGGTGGTCATTAGAATTAATTTCACTTTGAAATTGGACATAAACAATTGTCAATCTTTTGATTGATATTGTTTCTTAAAAACACGCTATTTGTTATGACAACAGGAATTAATTATAAAATTAATTAATGAAACTTATATGTTTGGAATTTTTTAAAATAGACACCATATTTGAATTCAGAATATCAATTATAGCTTAGGGTGAATTTTTTATATTTTTCTGAAAAACTTCAATTTTGATGAATAGTGAAACCACTAAGTTATAGTATAAAAACTAATTTTTCGTGTAAATGAAACATTACCACTTCAATGAATTGATTTCCAAAAATCTGTCATACATGGTTGTCATTAGGATGTAAAATGTGGTTCAATGGGATTAAAATAATTTTTCGGTGAATAGTAACTTTTATGTTTTATTAATCACAATTAACGGTAATTAGTGAAATTTAAGGTAAAAATGATATTATAAAAATATGAAAATATCTTGACACTTGTCCTACACTTATTGGATGAGTCATGGAAGACCAGGAAAATCCATGGGTCAACCTGGGGACCCCATGGAGCCACTTGGGTAAGAAAATGACATTAATAACTTTTTATTTAAAGTAAAAATAAAATTGTCACAAACAGGTCTTTTTTTACTAAAACAATTATTACATGGGGATATATAAGTTAACATTTAGACTATAAATATTCATTGGAAATATAAAAATATTTACTACATCATGGTAAATTTTATATAGTTTTTAGGAATTAAATAAATGAATTTATTTATCACACCGTGATGATGCAACGATTACCTCATTAATGAACGTTTTAAATAAATTTAAAGGATAATGTAATATCTAAGACATAGACTTGTCAAAAACCTATTGGATGAGTATATTTTGAACCCTTATCACCTTATCTTGGAAATATAAAATTATGGGACCTTTGAAATCTGAAAATCATTTCATAATAATGTAACATTTCATGACTTTCCAAGAGTGCCTCTTCTCTCCTCTTATAAAAGGCCCCCACCTCTACCACCTTATTCAGACCATCAATGCCATTTTCTCTACCCAAATCTACCAAAATTCTCTCTAAACTTCCCTCAATTACTCCTTGAAGCCTAACATTGGGCAGAAGTCTTCCCAAGGAACCCTTTGGCTCAAATCAAAAAGAGTTACCCGATTTTAAGGTAATGAATTATCTTATGTTCTTTTGTTTTATTTTGCTCCTCCAACCACTTAAATTCTTTTTATTCATTTATTTTGCAACAAAACAATTATCTCCAATATACTAGGATGTTTTTATGAGATTTATTTTTTTTACACTTACACACACCATCATCTATTGGTTAAGGAACATACTGTTTCTGTGGGTGGCGAATTACCGCCACACGAAACGATGATTGTTAAATATTATTTTAACACCTCTCATGGTGGCCATTAAGATTTAACTATATTTATATATGATATATATTATGTTTCTGTTTTCCTTATGCTTCTTTATTTTTCATTTATGCCATGCCTTTATGATTTCCATTATGGGTAAACGCGATAATTTCATTTTAGGAAGTGCGGACTACCGCCCCCTCAAAGTGATTTGAATCTTTAATGCCATATGTGGGAAGTGTAAAGGATGAAGTAAATGATATTATATATGATATTATTCTGGAATTATAATACAAATTTATATCATTGTGATTTCATTCCATTAAATACGAAATATAAATGAATGTATCATTCATGCGTACGTACGACTTACCGTCTCCATGAACGGTGCATTTCATTTTTACCTCTAAATGTTATGTAATATTAAAAATGAATGTATATACTAAATATGTATGATATATATGATATCTACATCATGAATATAATTATTAATATAATTTATATTTTACCGCATAAACAACTTATAATTATAAGAAGTTTATTTTTGACTCAAGTACCAAGGATCGACAAAACGACTGTTATTAAATTAAATGATTACATAATGTTCATAACATGTTAATAAGTGATATTAAAGGAATAATTAACTTGAAAAAGGATCTTAATCAAGTATAAATTAACTCAAGTTTATTATTCAGGAG
Organism: Viscum album; assembly: GCA_963277665.1. Classification (NCBI taxonomy): domain Eukaryota; kingdom Viridiplantae; phylum Streptophyta; class Magnoliopsida; order Santalales; family Viscaceae; genus Viscum; species Viscum album. The sequence goes on along the minus strand of OY728155.1, from coordinate 448,546,072 downwards.
GTTAAAGAACGATCGAGTCAAGTCAGACACGAGGTAAGGGACTTCGTCTCAATCTCCTTCCATTGAGGCATATTTTATTTTATACACAACTTTATTTTCTATGGTGTATAAACCCCTTTGAATTTTATGTTTATTCAAAAGAAATATTTTTTATACGAAGCGTTTTACTAAATGACAAAAGGGGGTGTTTTTTTGTCGTACGTATGCGGCGACAACGACTTCTCCACCGCCGTGACCATTATTTGAGTTTCGGCTTCCTCTACAAGCCATAAATTTTTTTAAATGAAAAATAAATAAAAATTTTTAATTTTCTTTTATTTTGGTATTGAAAATGGTTTTGATAATGTTTTTATTATATCAATGTGTTGTATTGATATCTGGTGATTGAAATGTGGAAATTTTATGTTTTTTATGCATGTTTTATGTGATACGATTATGTTATGGTTTATGATATGTTTAATCCTATTCATATGAGGAATGAATTGGACTTAATAAGTGATGGGTGGAGCCTGCTATAGCTCCTCTATGAATCTATAGGTCTCATGAGACAAAATAGTGTCTTGGCATGAGGCCTTCAAAAAATCTTATTTGTAGTCTTGGCACGAGGCCTTGGCTATGTGGTTATGATAGTCTAGAATTATGCATTCCATAATTTTGAAAGTGGTTATTGATATTTAATGTGATTATTCTACTAGTAGAATATCCATGTGAATAAGTAAATGGCATTATTTCATTTTATTTTTACCATATTATGCTGATGTTCAAGTTTAAAAGGCTTTTGTTTTAGTTATACATTTCCTTAAATGTTTATGTTTATTTCTGAAAGTTTCTGTTGTATTGTTATCCTTACTGAGAATCTGATCTCACCCCTTTCAATGTTTGATTTTTTCCAGGATGTGATGAAGTATATTATGAATATCCTGCAGGGATAGTATGAGGGGATATGAATACAGGATGTTTTTTATTTTTTTTACTTTATTATGTAATGTAAGACTGATGAATGTATCTAGTGTTTCCAAGGCTACTAAACTAATCGGTTTTTCGAGACATGATCTTTTGTGATAATGCCAATGTTATGCAATAATGCACTGACTTTGGGTAATTGGGGTCACGGCGTTACAGTTGGAATCATAGGCAGTTTAGTACTAACTTTGGAAGCAAGATTTAGATAAACTCTGATTAGAGCACATAGACCAAAGATAGACATTGAGGATTAGTATAGAAGAACTTCCTAGAATTTTGGTATTATAGAGATTTTGTGAGTTTTCCGAGCAATACATCCCTATCTGGAAATGAGCAGGTAGAGGCGGCTCTGGCACAGATGTACCTAGGGGTAAAACCCAAAAACACCGCTTTGAGATAGACTCGAACAGGAATTGGTTCACGACAACGGGCCTTTCTGCACTCTTGGTTACGACACTCTCGGGGGATATGCTTAGGATAATTCTCATTTTATATAAAAACCATTATGAATGGTTTATGAGTATATACTTACTCAAATAAAACATTTTTATGATTATGGATTATATACATAAATAGTTCAATTTTAGTTAAGTGTTTTACAAGTATGGAATTATGTATTTTGATTTACAAACTAATCTAGTTTATGCCATTGTTTAGAAATGGATCCTAGTGGAAGGAATGGAAACTGTATCAATGCACACACTCAATGTAGGGATTGCCCTCCTGCTCAAGATAATTATATTGGAGTTGGTGATACAACTGGTGCGGATCAACTTATCACCATACTGGGACAAATCACTCAGGTTATGAATAATAACCTTACTCGTATGGAGCACCCTGATCTGCAACGTGGAGGATCAATGTTAGACCTCTTCATGAGGCAACAACCTCTAACATTTATTGGGGGTACAAATCCATTAGTATCTGTGCAATTGATAAACTCATTAGAGAAAATATTCTACGCCTTGGGGAGTAGCGAAAGGGAGAATGTTGTCATCGCAGTTTACCGCCTCACTGGAGATGCCGATCAATGGTGGTCACTGATTCAAAACAAAAAGGAAGATGAAGAAGTATCAAGTATGGAATGGAGAGAGTTTTTTGAAATTTTCTTATAAAAATACTTTCCACATGACCATCGAGCAGATATGGAAAAGGCAATTTTTGAGTCTGATGTAGAAGGAGGATGAGAATGTCGCAAATTATGAGGATTACTTTACAAGGTTAGCGAGGCATGCTCTAGATTATATATGTAACCCAAGAAGTAAGATTGATCATTTATTTGATGGGTTAAAACCATTTCTCCATCGAGAATTAGTCTCACAAACCTTCTCTTCGTATGAATATATTGTCTCATGTGCTATCAAGACGGAAAAGGAATTCTCAATGTCTTATGACTTTAAAGTAAAGCAAGAGAAGAAGAGATCTTCTGATCAATCTGAAAATGGAAATAAAGGGAAGAAGGGAAAAGGTGAATATCAGTCATACATTAAATGTGGGAATAAACACCCTGGTACTTGCTTAAAGGGAATGGGAGTCTTTTACAAGTGTGGTGAAAAAGGCCACCAAGCTCATGATTGCAAGGGAAAGAGAGTAGCTGTCAATGTGGAATGCTATAATTGTAGAGATATGGGACATTATGCAAATGAATTTCCTAAGAGTTAGGGGAAATTACCTCTGAAGAGGCCAAAGGATGAAGGCCAAGTGGATGCTATCACTACTGCTGAGATGGAAGCTCTGAAAGACGTGGTGGCAGGTAATTTAATGGATTCCTCTAGTTTAGAAAATGCATTATTTGATTCTGGATCATCACATTGTTTCATATCTTCCCAGTTTTCTATGAAAATTATATATTTCAAATTTGATTTAACAAGAGAATTTTCAGTCAAAACTCCTAAGGGAAGTATCATTGCAACAACATTTTGTGAATCAGTCCCCATTAGAGAACATAAATGTTCTTTATCCGCTGATATCGTTTTCATACCTATGATTGAGTTTGATATAATCCTCTGTATGGATTGGTATTCAGACTATGATGAAAAGATTTATTGTAAGAAGAAGGAGGTTATGATTTTTGATGATGATGATAAGGAACACCTTATCTTTAGAGCAGAATCGTGACCACCAAATTCTGATTTAGATCCACCCCCAGTAGTTCAACTAAATTCAATTATTGGGGAGGAAGAGAATGAAATGGTTGAGGGCCAGGAAAGGAATGTTCAAATAGAGAATTTACCTATTGTGAAAGAATATGTAGATGTGTTTCTGGAAGATTTACCTAGACATCCTCCAGAACGAGAAGTTGAGTTTTCCATTGATTTAATTCCTGGATCAAGGACTATATCGAATACCCCTTATAGAATGGCCACCGTGGAATTAGTTGAACTAAAGAAACAACTAGAAGAATAGATTAATAAGTGATTTATTTGCAATAGTGTTTCTCCATGGGGAGCCCCTGTCCTTTTTGTTATGAAGAATGATAGATCTATGAGGTTGTGTGTTGACTATAGAGAGATCAATGCTATAACAATAAAGAACAAGTATCTTGTACACCGCATTGATGATTTATTTGACCAAGTGCATGGAGCTCAATACATTTCAAAGATTTACCTTCGATCTGGATACCATCAGTTGTGTGTGAAGAAGGAAGACATTCCGAAGACAGCATTTCGTACAAGGTACGAGCATTACGGGTTTATAGTAATGCCTTTTGGATTGACTAATGCACCATCTATATTCATGGATCTAATGAATAGAGTTTTCAAGGAATATCTTGATGATTTTTTGGTGGTATTTACTGATGATATCTTGGTATACTCCAAAAGCTACTATGATCATGAAAATCACTTGCGCATTATCTTGAAGACTCCATGAAGGAATGAATTATATGGGAAGTTTATCAAGTGTGAATTCTAGCTTCATGAGATTTCTTTTCATGGACATATTGTCTCTAAGGATGGAATTTATATTGATCCTTCTAAGACTAAGGCAATCCAAGAATGGCCAACACCGACGAGTATAACCGAGGTACGCAGTTTTATTGGTTTGGAAGGTTATTATCGACATTTTTTCCAGAATTTTGCCTGATTGTCTAACCCATTAACAATGCTCACACGTAAAGGGGTTAAATTTGTTTGGACAATATAGTGTGAAGAATGTTTTGAAGAACTGAAGAGAAGATTAGTCCATGCTCATATATTGACTCTACCATCGGGGAATGATGGGTTCGTTATTTATAGTGATGCATCAATGAAAGGACATGGTTGTGTTCTTATACAGAATGATCGTTCTATTATATATGCATCACGACAGCTAAAAATTCATGAGAAAAACTATCCTACTCATGATATCGGGTTAGCTGCTGTAATCTTTTCCTTGAAGATATGGAGACATTATCTCTATGGTGAAAAATGTGAGATATATACCGATCACAAGAGTTTGAAATATATTTTCTCACAAAAATAACTCAACATGAGGCAAAGGAGATGGCTTGAACTACTCAAGTATTATGAATGCACGATACAATACAACCCGGGGAAGGAAAATAGCCTTGTAGATGCTTTGAGTAGAAAATATCATGGAGTTTTGAACATGATGAGTGTGGAAAGGGATCCTATTTTCATGGATCTAGTAAAGATGCATATGGGAATCACCATGGAGCGTGAAACATCAAAACTATTTCAAATGGTTTCCAAACCATCTTTACTAGAAAGGATAAAGTGTTCTCAAGCTGATGATGAAGATTTGAAAAAGAATATTAAAGCTGTGAATGATGGTCGATTGAGTGACTTTGGGTATGAAGATGGAATTTTGAAATTTGGGAGGAGACATTGTGTTCCCGATATACCTGATTTAAAGAGGGAATTGTTGGATGATTCTCATAGTTCCAATTTCTCTATACACCATGGGAGCACCAAAATATATAGAGATTTAAAGGGACATTTTTGGTGGGACAACATGAAGGGGGAGATTGCTGATTTTTTGTCAAGATGTATGGTTTGTCAACAAATGAAAGCTGGAAGGCAACTGTCTGGTGGAATATTGCAACCTCTTCCCATAGTTGAGTGGAAATGGGATAATATTACGATGGAATTTGTCATGGGACTACCAAAGACTCCTAGAAGCAATGACGCAATATGGGTCATTATTGATAGTCTCACAAATTCAGCACATTTTCTTGCTATAAGAGAAGATCTACCACTTGAATGTCTAACAAGACTATATACTAATGAAGTTGTGAGACTTCATGGAGTACCCCTGTTGATTGTCTCAGATCGTGATCCCCGTTTTACCTCAAGATTATAGAAAAGTCTTCAGAAGGCCTTGGATACTGAACTTCTTTTGAGCACTGCTTACCACCCTCAAACAGATGGACAATCAGAACAAACTATTCAAACCTTAGAAGACATGTTGAGATCATGCTCACTTGACTTTCAGGGTATGTGGGATCAATATTTACCTCTGGTATAATTTTCTTATAACAATAGCTTCCATTCAAGTATTCAGATGGCTCCATATGAAGCGTTATGTGGAAAGAGATGTCGCACACCAACCTGCTGGGATGACATTGGTGAAAGAAAACTTGTAGGCCCAGAACTTGTGGAGGAAACGATGGAAAAGTTGAAGGTAATCCAAAACCACATCAAAACATTTCAAAGTAGGAAGAAGAGTTGTGATGACAACCGAAGGAAGGATTTGAAATTTAAGGTAGGAGATCATGGTTTATTGAAGGTATCTATATGGAAGAGAGTTATATGTTTCAGTAATAAGGGTAAATTGAGTCCCAGGTACATCAGACCCTTCTAAATTCTAGAACGAATTAGGGCTGTAGCTTACCGTTTGGCAATGCCGCCAAGTCTCTACAAAGTTCACGATGTATCCCGTGTATCACTGTTGAGAAAATAAATGCCTAACCCAATGCATGTATTCACCTATGAGGAATTAGAACTGGAACCCGATCTGTCTTATTGTGAAGATCTTGTCCATATTCTTGATACAAGAGAACAAGTGCTATGAAACCGGACGACTCGTCTGGTAAAAGTTCTATGGAGAAACCATAAGATGGAGGAGGCAACGTGGGAACCTAAGGAACATATGATGAAGAATCACCCGAGTCTTTTTATACAGTGATATTATATGAAATTTTGAGGATGAAATTATTTGAAGGATGGGAGAATGTAACACCCCAAGCATCCACAGTACGCATCTCTTTGAATAATACAGTAGCATGTGTTGTATGCAACCTCGAGTTCTAACACACACCACAACCAATCAAAGTAGCATTAGGAATATTAATATCTACCTTTTGAAATTTTATAAATTTTTTATTTCAAAATGGACTTCATTTTTGGATTCAGAATATGGAATTTAGCCTAGGGTGAAATTTTGGAACTTTTCAGATAACCTTTATATTTTGATGAATAGTGAAAATTACTAAATTTTAATTGAAAACAACTTTTTTAATAAAAATAATTAATAGTAATAACTTATACTATTGAGTGGTTTTAAAGTATAATTAGAAAATAATTTTACCATTTTATCCAATGGTGGTCATTAGAATTAATTTCACTTTGAAATTGGACACAAACAATTGTCAATCTTTTTATTTATATTGCTTCTTAAAAACACGCTATTTGTTTTGACAATGGGAATTAATTATAAAATTAATTAATGAAACTTATATGTTTGGAATATTGTAAAATAGACTCCATTTTTGAATTCAGAATTTCAATTATAGCTTAGGTTTAATTATTTGTATTTTTCTAAAAAACATCAATTTTGATGAATACTGAAACCACTAAATGGTAGTTTAAAACTATTTTTTTGTGTAAATGAAACATTACCACTTCTGTGATTTTATTTTCAAAAATCCAACATACATGGTCGTCATTACGAAGTATAATGTGGTTCAATGGGATTAAAATATTTTTTTGGTGAATAGTAACTTTTATGTTTGATTAATCGTGATTAAAGGTAATTAGTGAAATTTAAGGTAAAAATGATATTATAAAAATATGAAAATATCTTGACACTTGTCGTACCCTTATTGGATGAGTCATGGCCGACCCATAAAATCCATGGGTCAACATGGGGACCCCATGGAGCCACTTGAGTAAGAAAATGACATTAATAACGTTTTATTTAAAGTAAAAATAAATTTGTCACAAACATGTGTTGTTTTACTAAAACAATTATTACATGGGGTAATATAAGTTAAAATTTTGACTATAAATATTAATTGGAAATATAAAAAAAATTACTACATCATGGTAATTTTTTTATAATTTTTAGTAATTAAATAAATGTATTTATTTATCACACCATGATGATGCATCGATTACCTCATTAATGAACTTTTAAAATAAAATGAAAAGATAATGTAAAATATAAGACTTAAACTTGTCAAAAACCTATTGAATGAGTATATTTAGAACCCTTATCACCTTATCTATGAAATATATAATTGTGGGACCTTTTAAATATGAAAATCATTTCATAATAATGTAACATTTCATGACTTTCCAAGAGTGCCCCTCCTCTCCTCTTATAAAAGGCCCCCACCTCTACCACCTTCTTCACACCATCAAAGCCATTTGGCTTGGCCAACCTCTTCCCAAATACTCTCTTAACTTCCCTATCTTACTCCTAGAAGCCTAACTTTGGGCCGAAGTCTTTCCAAGGAAGCCTTTGGCTCAAATCAAAAAGAGTTTCCCAATTTTAAGGTAATTTATTCTCTTATGTTGTTCGGTTTAATTTTGCATCTCCAACCCCTTAAATTATTTTTGTTCCTTTATTTTGTAACAACAACAGAATCTTCAATATACTAGTATTTTTTTATGAGAAGGATTTTATTTACACTTACACACACCTTCATCTTATGTTTATGTTTCCTTATGCTTCTGTATTTTTCATTTATGGCATGCCTTTATGATTTCCAATATGGGGAAACGCGATAATTTCATTTTAGGAAGTGCGTACTACCGCCCCTTCAAAGTGATTTGAATCGTTAATGCCATATGTGGGATGTGTAAAGGGTGGAGTAAATAATATTATATATGATATTATACTGGAATTATAATACACCTTTATATCATTATGATTTCATTCCATTAAATACGAAATAGAAATGAAAGCAGCGTTCAAGCGTACGTACGGCTTACCGTCTCCATGAATGGTGCATTTCATTTCCGAACTCTAGATGTTATTTAATATTATAAATGAATTTATATAATGGATATGTATGATATATATGATATCTACATCATGAATATAATTCTGAATATAATGGATATTTTACGGCATAACCAACTTGTAATTATAAGAAGTTTATTTTTGACTCAAGTACCAAGGATCGAAAAAATGACCGTTATTAAATTAAATGATTACATAATGTTCATAACATGGTAATAAGAGATATAAAAAGAATAATGAACTTGAAAAAGTTTCTTAACCAAGTTGAAATTAACAAAAGTTAATTATTTAGGAGGTTAAAGAACGATCGAGTCAAGTTGGACACGAGGTAAGGGACTTCGTCTCAATCTCCTTTCATTGAGGCATATTTTATTTTATACACAACTTTATTTTATACAGTGTATAATCCCCTTTGACTTTTACATTTATTCAAAAGGAATCTTTTTTATATGAATCATTTTACTAACCGAAAAAAGGGAATGTTTTTTTTGTCGTATGTATGCGGCAACAACGACCTCTCCGCTGCCATGACCATTATTTGAGTTTTGGCTTCCTCTACAAGCCATAACATTTTTTAAATGAAAAATAAATACAACGTTTTAATTTTCTTTTATTTTGGTATTGAAAATGGTTTTGATAATGTTTTTATTATATAAATTTTTTTTATTGATATCTGGTGATTGAAATGCTGAAATTTTCTATTTCATTTATGCATGTTTTATGTGATACGATTTTGTTATGGTTTATGATATGTTTAAACCTATTCATATGAGGAATGAATTGGACTTAATAAGTGATGGGTGGAGCCCGCTATAGCTCCTTGATGCATCGGTAGGTCTCATGAGAGAAACTAGTGTCTTGGCACGAGGCCTTGACAAAATCTTATTTGTAGTCTTGGCATGAGGCCTTGGCTAAGTGGTTATGATAGTCTGGCATTATATATTCCATAATTATGAAAGTGGTTATTGATATTTCATATGACTATTCCACTAGTAGAATATCCATGTGAATAAGTAAATGGCATTATTTCATTTTATTTTTTCCATATTATGCTGAAATTCATGTTTAAAAGGTTTTTGTATTAGTTAAACATTGCATTAAATGTTTATGTTTATTTATAAAAGTTTCGGCTGTATTTTTATCCTTACTGAGGATCTTATCTCACCCCATTCAATGTTTTAATTTTTCCAGGATGTGAATAAGTATATTATGAATGACCTGTAGGGATAATATGAGGGGATTTAAGATAGGATGTTTTTCTAATTTTTTTACTTTATGATGTAATGTAAGACTTATGAATGTATCTAGTGTATCCAAGGCTACTGAACTAATCGGTCTTTCAAAACTTGATCTTTTATGATCATGCCAATGTTACACAATAATCCATCGACTCTGGGTAACTAGGGTCGGGGCGTTACAGTTGGTATCAGAGGAAGTTTAGTACTAACCTTGGAAGCTAGATTTAGATAAACTCTGATTAGAGAACATTTCCCAAAGATAGACATTGAGGAATAGTATAGAAGAACATCCTCAAATTTTGGTATTATATAGATTTTGTAATTTTTCCGAGAAATACATCCTTGTCTGGATACGAGTAGGTAGAGGCGGCTTTGGCACAGATGTACCTAGGGGTAAAACCCAAAAACACCACTTTGAGCTAGACTCGAATGGGAACTAGTGCACGACAACGGGCCTTACTACACTCTTGGTTACGACACTCCAGGGGGATATGCTTAGGATAATTCTCATTTTCATTACAAACCATTATGAATGGTTTATGAGTATATAATTCCTCAAAGAAAACATTTTTATGATTATGGATTATATCGAAAAATTGTTCAATTTATGTTAAGTGTTTTACAAGTATGAAATTATGTATTTTGATTCATAAACTAATCTAGTTTATGCTATTGTTTAGAAATGGCACTTAGTGGAAGGAATGGAAACCATAACAATGCACGCACTCCATGTAAGGATTTCCCTCCTACTCAAGATAATTATAGTGGATCTGGTGATACAACTGGTGCTGATCAACTTATCACCATACTGGGACAACTCACTCAGGTTACTAATAATAACCTTACTTGTATGGAGCACCCTAATCCGCAACATGTAGGGTCAATGTTAGACCACTTCATGAGGCAACAACCACCATAATTTAATGGGGGTAAAAATCCATTAGTAGCTAAGAAATGGATAAACTCCTTAGAGAAAATATTCCATACCTTGGGGATTTGCGAAAGGGAGAAGGTTGTCATGGCAGTTTACCACCTCACTAGAGATGCCGATCAATGGTGGTCACTGATTCAATACAAAAAGGAAGATGAAGAAGTATCAAGTATGTAATAGATGGAGTTTAACGAAATTTTCTTAGAAAAATACTTTCCACATGACCATCAAGTAGATATGGAAAGGCAATTTCTGAGTCTGAGGCAGAAGGAGGATGAGAATGTCGCAAAGTATGAGGCTAACTTTACAAGGATAGTGAGGCATGCTCCAGATTATATACACAACCCAATAAGTAATATTGATTGTTTATTTGATGGGTTAAAATCATTTCTTCATCAAGAATTAGTCTCACAAACCTTCTCATCTTATGAAGATATTGTCTCATGTGCTATCAAGACGGAAAAGGAATTCTCTAAGTCTTATGAATTTAAAGCAAAGAAAGAGAAGAAGAGATCTTCTGATCAATCTAGAAATGGAAATATGGGGAAGAAGAGAAAAGTTGAATATCTGTCCTGTAGTAAATGTGGGAAGAAACACCCCGGTACTTGCTTGAAGTGAATGGGAGTTGGTTACAAGTGTGGTGAAAAAGCCCACCAAGCTCATGATTGCAAGGTAAAGAGAGTTGCTGTTAATGTGGAATGCTATAATTGTTGAGAGATGGGACATTATGCAAATGAATGTCCTAAGCGTTAGGGGAACTTACCTCCAAAGAGGCCAAGGGATCAAGGCCAAGCTTATGCTATCACTACTGCTGAGGTTGAAGCTCCGAAAGATGCGGTGGCAGGTAATTTAATGGTTTCCTCAAGTTTAGAAAATGCATTATTTGATTCTGGATCATCGCATTGTTTCATATCTCCCCAGTTTTCTAAGAAAATTAAATATTTCCAATTTGATTGAACAAGAGAATTGTCAGTCAAAATTTCTAAGGGAAGTATCATTGCAACAATGTTTTGTGAATCGGTCCCCCATTAGAGCACATAAATGTTCTTTATTTGCATATCTCATTGTCATACCTATGATTGAGTTTGATATAATACTCGGTATGGATTGGATTTTGGACTATGATGGAAAGATTTATTGCAAGAAGAAGGAGGTTACAATTTTTTATGATGACGATAAGGAACACCTAATCATTAGAGCAGAATAATCACCACCTAATTCTTATTTAGATCCACCCCCAGTAGCTCAACTAAATTCAATTATTTTGGAGTAAGAGAATGAAATTACTAAGGGAGAGGAAAGGAATGTTCAAATAGAGGATGTACCTATTGTGAATGAATATGTAGATGTGTTTCTAGAAGATTTATCTGGACATCCTCCAGAACAAGAAGTTGAGTTTTCCATTGATTTAATTCCTGGATCAAGGCCTATATCGAAGACCCCTTATAGAATGGCCACTGTGGAATTAGTTGAACAAAAGAAACAACTAGAGGAATTGAGTAATAAGGTATTTATTCACCCTAGTGTTTATCCATAGGGAGCCCCTGTCCTTGTTGTTAAGAAGAAAGATGGATCTATGAGGTTGTGTATTGACTACAGAGAGATCAATGCTATAACAATAAAGAACAAGTATACCCTACCATGCATTGATAATTTATTTGACCAACTGGATGGAGCTAAATACTTTTCAAAGATTGACCTTTGATCTAGATACCATCAGTTGTGTGTGAAGAAGGAATACATTCCAAAGACAACATTTTGAACAAGGTATAGGCATTATGAGTTTACAGTAATGCCTTTTGGATTGACTAATGCATCCTCTATATTCATGGATCTAGTGAATAGAGTTTTCAAGGAATATCTTGATTATTTTGTGGTTGTATTTATTGATGATATCTTGGTATACTCCAAAAGCTACGAAGATCATGAAAATCACTTGTGAATTATCTTGAAGACTCTTAGAAGGCATGAATTATATGTGAAGTTTATCAAGTGTGAATTCTGGCTTCAGGAGATTTCTTTTCATGGCCATATTGTCTCTAAGGATGGAATTTCCATTGATCCTTCTATGAACAAGGAAATCAAATAATTTCCAACACTGACAAGTATAACTCAGGTACAAAATGTTATTGGTTTCGCAGGTTACTATTGACGTTTTGTCCAGAATTTTGCCCAATTGGATAACCCTTTAATGAAGCTCACACGTAAAGGTGTTAAATTTGGCAGGACAAAAGAGTGTGAATAATGTTTTTTAGAACTGAAGAGAAGACTAGTCAATGATCCTATATTGTCTCTACCATCGGGGAATGATGGGTTCGTTATTTATAGTGATGCATCAATGAAAGGACTTGGTTGTTTCCTTATGCAGAATGATAGGGTTATTTCCTATGCATCACGGCAGCTAAAAATTCATGAGTAAAACTATCTTACTCATGATCTCGAGTTAGATGCTGTAATATTTTCCTTGAAGATATGGATACATTATCTCTATGGTGAAAAATGTGAGATATATACCGATCACAAGAGTTTGAAATATATTTTCTCACAAAAAGAACTCAACATGAGGAAAAGGCAATGTCTTGAACTACTCAAGGATTATGATTACGCGATACACTACCACCCGGGGAAGGAAAATAAGGTTACAGATTCTTTGATTAGAAAATATCATGGAGTTTTGAACATGATGAGAGTGGAAAAGGATCCAATTTTCATGGATCTAGAAAAGATGGACATGGGAATCATCATGGAGGGTGAAACATCAAAACTTTTTCAAATGGTTTCCAAACCATCTTTACTAGAAAGGATGAAGTGTTCTCAGGACGATGATGAAGAGCTAAAAATGAAGATTAAAGCTGTGAATGATGGGAGATTGAGTGACTTTGTGTATGAAGATGCAATTTTGAAATTTGGGAGCAGACTTTTTTTTGCCGATATACCTGATTTAAAGAGGAACTTCTTGGATGATTCTCATAGTTCCAATTTCTCTATACACCCTGGGAGCAACAAAATTTATATATATTTAAAGGGAAATTTTTGGTGGGACAATATGAAGAGGGAGATTGCTGATTTTGTGTCAAGATGTATGGTTTGTCAACAAGTGAAACCTTGAAGGCAACTACTTGGTGGAGTATTGCAACCTCTTCCTATACCTGAGTGGAAATGGGATAATATTTCGATGGAATTTGTCATGGGACTACCAAAGACTCCTAGAAGGAATGATTCCATATGGGTCATTGTTGATCGTCTCTCGAAGTCATCACATTTTCTTGCTATACGAGAAGATCTACCACTTGAACGTCTAGCAAGACAATATATTAATGAAGTTGTGAGACTTCATGGAGTACCCCTACCAATTGTCTTGGATTGTGATCCCCATTTTACATCAAGATTCTAGAAAAGTATTCAGAAGGCCTTGGATACTGAACTTCGTTTGAGCACTACTTACCACCCTCAAACAGATGGACAATCAGAAGGAACTATTCAAACCTTAGAATACATGTTGAGATAATGATCAACTGACTTTCAGGGTATGTGGGATCAATATTTACCTATGGTAGAATTTTCCTATAACAATAGCTTCCATTCTAGTTTTCGTATGGCACCATATGAAGGGTTATATGGAAATAGATGTCACACACCAACCTGTTGGGATGACGTTGGTGAAAGAAAACTTGTAGGCCCAGAAATGGTGGAGGAATCGATGGAAAAGGTGAAGGTAATCCAAAAACACATCAAAGCAGCTCAATGTAGGCAGAAGAGCTATGTTGACACCCGAAGGAAGGATTTGGAATTTCAGGTAGGATATTATGTTTTCTTGAAGGTATGTCCATGGAAGGGAGTTATACATTTCAGTAAGATGGGTAAATTGAGTCCCTGGTACATTGGACCCTTCGAAATTCTAGAACTAATTGGGGCTGTAGCTTACCGTTTGGCAATGCCGCCAAGTCTCTCCAAAGTTCACGATGTATTCCATGTATCACTATTGAGAAAATACATGGATGACCCAACGTATGTACTCACCTATGAGGAATTATAACTAGAACCTGATTTCTCTTATTGCTAAGAGCCCTTCAGGATTCCAGATACAAGAGAACAAGTGCTGAGAAATCAGACGACTCATCTGGTAAAAGTTCTATGGAGAAACCATAAGATGGAGGAGGCAACGTGGGAACCCGAGGAACTTATGTTGAAGAATCACCCGAGTCTTTTTATACAGTGATATTATATGAAATTTCAAAGATGAAATTATTTGAAGGATGGGAGAATGTAACACCCCAAGCTTCCATGGGACCCTTCTCTTTGAATAATACAGTAGCGTGTGTTGTACGCAACTTCGAGTTCTAACACACACCAAAACAAATCAAAGTAGCCATTATAAATAGTAATACATACTTTTTTGAAATTTTATAAATTTTATATTTCAAAATGGGCTTCATTTTTGGATTCAGAATATCTAATGTAGCCTTGGGTGAAATTTTGTAACTTTTCGGATAACTTTTATATTTTGATGAATAGTGAAAATTAGTAAATTTTAATTGAAAACAACTTTTTTAATCAGAATAATTAATCGTGATAAATTATACTATTGAGTGGTTTTAAAGTATAATTATAATATAATTTTACCATTTTATCCAATGGTGGTCATTAGAATTAATTTGACTTTGAAATAGGACATAAACAATTGTCAATCTTTTGATTGATATTATGTCTTAAAAACACTCTATTTCTTTTGACAACGAGAATTAATTATAAAATTAATTAATGTAACTTATATGTTTGGAATTTTTTAAAATAGACACCATTTTTGAATTCAGAATATCAATTATAGCTTAGGGTGAATTTTTGGTATTTTTCTGAAAAACTTCAATTTTCGATGAATAGTGAAACCACTAAGTGGTAGTTTAAAAACTAATTGTTCGTGTAAATGAAACATTACCACTTCTGTGATTTTATTTTCAAAAATCTGACATACATGGTTGTAATTAGGAAGTAAAATGTTTTTCAATGGGAATAATTTTTTTTGGTGAATAGTAACTTTTAAGTTTTATTAATCCCGATTAAAGGCAATTAGTGAAATTTAAGGTAAAAATGATATTATAAAAATATGAAAATATCATGACACTTGTCCTAAACTTATTGGATGAGTCATGTACGACCAAAAAAATCCATGGGTCAACTTGGGGACCCCATGGAGCCACTTGTGTAAGAAAATGACATTAATAACTTTTTATTTAAAGTAAAAATAAAATTTTCACAAACATGTGTTGTTTTACTAAAACAATTATTACATGGGGTTATAGAAGCTAAAAATTTGACTATAAATATTCATTGGAAAGATAAAAATATTTACTACATCATGGTATTTTTTTTATAATTTTTAGGAATTAAATAAATGAATTTATTTATCATACCATGATGATGCAGCGATTACCTCATTAATGAACTTTTTAAATAAAATGAAAAGATAATGTAAAATATAAGACTTAAACTTGTAAAACAATTATTGGATGAGTATATATCTAACCCTTATTACCTTATATTTGAAATATATAATTTTGGGACCTTGTAAATCCGAAAATCATTTCATAATAATGTAACATTTCATGACTTTTCAAGAGTGCCCCTCCTCTCCTCTTATAAAAGGCCCCCACCTCTACCACATTATTCACACCATCAAAGCCATTTGGTGTAGCCAACCTCTTCCCAAATACTCTCTCAACTTACCTATATTACTCCTACAAGCCTAACTTTGGGCAGAAGGTTTCCCAAGGAATCTTTTGGATCAAATCAAAAAGAGTTACCCAATTTTAAGGTAATGTATTCTCTTATGTTCTTTTTTTTTATTTTGCTTCTCCAACCACTTAAATTCTTTTTATTGATTTATTTTGTAACAAAAAAATTATCTTCAATATACTAGGATATTTTTATGAGAATTATTTTATTTACACTTACACACACCTTCATCTAATGGTTAATGAACATACTATTTCTGTGCGTGACGAATTACTGCCTCACGAAACGATGATTGTTCAATCTTCTTTTAACACCTCTCATGGTGGCCATTAAGATGTCACTATATTTATATATGATATATATTGTGTTTATGTTTTCCTTATGCTTATGTATTTTTCATTTATGGCATGACTTTATGATTTCCATTATGGGTAAATGCGATAATTTCATTTTTGGAAGTGGGGACTACCGCCCCCTCGAAGTGATTTGAATCGTTAATGCCACATGTGGGATGTGTGAAGGATGTAGTAAATGATATTATATATTATATTATACTGGAATTATAATACACCTTTATATCATTATGATTTCATTTCATTAAATACGAAATAGAAATGAAATTGGCGTTCATGCGTACGTACGGCTTACCGTCTCCATGAACGGTGCATTTAATTTCTTACCTCTATATGTTATGTAATATTATAAATGAATGTATATAATGGATATATATGATATATATGATATCTAAATCATGAATATAATTCTGAATATAATGGATATTTTACCACATAAACAACTTGTAATTATAAGAAGTTTATTTTTGACTCAAGTACCATGGATCGAAAAAACGACTGTTATTAAATTAAATGATTACATAATGTTCATAACATGTTAATAAGTGATATAAAAGGAATAATGAACTTGAAAAAGGTACTTAAGAAAGTATAAATTAACTCTATTTTATTATTCCGGAGGTTAAACAACGATCGAGTCAAGTCAGACACGAGGTAAGGGACTTCATCTCAATCTCCTTTCATTGAGGAATTTTTTATTTTATACACAACTTTATTTTATATGGTGTATAAACCCCTTTGACATTTATGTTTATTCAAATGGAATCTTTTTTATAAGAATATTTTTACTAAATGACAAAAGGGAATGTTTTTTTGTCGTACGTACGTGGCGACAAGGACTTCTCCACCACCGTGACCATTATTTGAGTTTACGATTCCTCTACAAGCCATAACTTTTTTTTAATGAAAAATAAATAAAAAGTTTTAATTTTCTTTTATTTTGGTATTGAAAATGGTTTTGATAATGTATTTATTATATCAATGTGTTGTATTGATATTTGGTGATTGAAATGTGGAAATTTTATGTTTCTTTTATGCATGTTTTATGTGATATGATTATGTTATGGTTTATGATATGTTTAAACCTGTTCATATGAGGAATGAATTGGACTTAATAAGTTAAGGGTGGAGCCCGCTATATCTCCTCGATGCATCGGTAGGTCTCATGAGACAAACTAGTTTCTTGGTAGGAGGCCTTGACAAAATCTTATTTGTAGTCTTGGCATGAGGCCTTGGATACGTGGTTATGATAGTCTAGCATTATGCATTCCATCATTATGGAAGTGGTTATTGATATTGCATGTGATTATTCCACTAGTAGAATATCCATGTGAATAAGTAAATGGAATTATTTGATTTTATTTTTTCCATATTATGCTGAATTTCATGTTTAAAAGGCTTTTGTTTTAGTTATACATTGCCTTAAATGTTTATGTTTATTTATGAAAGTTTTAGCTGTATTGTTATCCTTACTGAGCATCTGAGCTCACCCCTTTCAATGCTGAATTTTTCTCGAATGTGATGAAGTATATTATGAATGACCTGCAGGGATAGTATGAGGGGATATGAAGAAAGGATTTTTTTTAGTTTTGTTTTACATTATGATGGAATGTAAGAATTATGAATGTATCTTGTGTTTCCAAGACTACTAAACTAATAGGTCTTTCAAGACTTGATCTTTTGTGATCATGCCAATGGTATGTAGTAATGCACCGACTCTGGGTAACTGGGGTCGGGGTGTTACAGTCTGACAATGTACTGATGATGTACTAGGATCTTCTGTTGGTATGACGATGTATTGACAATGTAATGGGATCCTGTGTGGGACTGAAGATGTACTGACGATTTACTAGGATCCTGTGTGGATCTGACGATGTACTGACGATGTACTGACGATGTACTAGGATCCTGTGTGGCTCTACAATCTGGGATTCTTCATGGGTCTGCCTCTTAACAGAGTAAGATGATTTAGTAGTTACATCTAATCATCTCTATTATTGTACCTATTTTATACGTTGTGTGAGCTGAGTTCGTACATGAGTGGTATTTTTCCTTCGTGGTAATACCTTTGTGGTATTCTTCTGTGTGGCGTACCTGTGTGGTACATACCTTCATGGCATTCCTACCTTTGTGGAATAGTTGAGCTTTGGGATTTTGGGTTGGACCCTATGTTTCCTCATGGTTGAGATGGTTATACTTGATAACTTAGGTATATGTATGGGCATATTCCTAAGTAGGGTTGTGAGTTGTTTCTATGCTTTTTGGTTTATCCTTTGTGGATTTTGTGAGACCTTGGGGGTCTCAGGGTCCCTACTGAGTATCGTCATACTCACCCCTACATGGTCTATGCCCGCACCTTATTGTGTTTGGTGTAGACAATGGACATCACTGACTGAGGACAAGAGTACCAGGACTAGAGGAAGCTCAGAGGTGGTCATTAGATAAGGCATACTGCAGAGACGACTGTTCGAGAGATGTATCTACCCTTTTGGTAGGATCCTTGGTGTGTGTTCCCAGGTGCTGTTTCAGTTTACTTATACATTTCTATTTTCTTTTACATTCCAGTTGGGCTTTTATTCTGTCCCCTTTTTACTTACTTTCAGCACTCTTTTACTATACAGTTTACTTTTGTTCGATCTTTCTGTGTGCTTGGTTGAGTGTGTTTACAAGATAAAAAGGAAATGACTTCCCAATTTTAGGGAATACCCCTTTCGGTGCTAGTCGCCAGCCCTTGGTCTATGAAAGGTGGGCTTGGGGTAGTCACGGCATGGGCCCTGGGGGACGGGTCGTGACTGTTTTGAATTAAAAATGCAGTATTTTTTATTATTCATTAAAATAATAATTTTATCAAAAAATACCAAAATTTCATCCAAATAAATTTTGGTGTCCCAATTCCTGTGAAGTAGTTTATTATTTCAAA
Source organism: Viscum album (assembly GCA_963277665.1). NCBI lineage: Eukaryota > Viridiplantae > Streptophyta > Magnoliopsida > Santalales > Viscaceae > Viscum > Viscum album. The sequence goes on along the minus strand of OY728155.1, from coordinate 448,526,746 downwards.
TATAACATAAATATATTTAATAACTAGATATAAAAATGGTTCACCATCAAATGGTGATAAAACAACATTTAAAAAAAATATTTTAGTATTTTATGCCTAAAATTGGATTCAATCTTATTTTAATCCTATATTTTTATCGATAAATGTAACAACATTTAATAAAATATGTGTAATCATAATGTATTTAGTTCTGTTCATTCCGACCAATAAAATGGCTTGGAATTAACTAGAATTTTAAATAATAATAATAAAATTTTATTATTTTTCGATATACCATAGTGGTGTGTGCAACTGAAGATTTTGGAGAAACTCATTATTGCGTGTCAAGTACGTTATTGGAAAAATCATCCCCTTTAATATAAAATTAATATCTTATTCATAAATATTAAAATATATTCAAAAACATTATTCTATAAATACTTGGGATGTTACATCATTCCCCCTTTTTGGAAATTGCATCCCCATAATTTTATTTACTTATTAATTAAGTAGGGGTATTTCTACCACATGGAATTTTCATATTCCTATGTATGCTCTTCAACAAAATGGTTTTTCTACACAACATTTACCTAATGAATCACTTTATTCTACAATACTTACTCTCTACGGTCAAGAATCTATACTGGTTATTTCTCATAAGAAAAATTATTTTCCAACTGAACTACCTATGGACTCCTAACATGAGATAGATCTAGTATATACTTTCCTAACATTGAAACATGAAAACATTATGTACCTAGGATAAACATGTAGATAAATTAATTAGGTATGCAACTGATCAAACTTTATCCATAATTTCATAGGGTGAAATGAACAGCGGACTCAAATTACCTTTCTTACCAAAACACATCATACTTTTCCATGGTGCAACATTTTGGGAGACATGATCCCCTACCACAAACGAAATACACTTTCTCCAATTATCTGCATGACTTTTCTTCCATCTCTTAGCTGTCCTCTTATTCTTCTGAATCAACTAAACATTATTTTCTATCTCTTGTACCAATTTTGGTCCCATCAACTTCCTTCAACTACTTCATCCCAAAAAGATATAGTTCAACAATTATTCCCATATAATGCCTAAAATGGAAGCATCTATATACTGGAATGAAATATGTTATTATAAGAAAACTCAGCCAAAGAATGATGTTGATACCATCTTTCTTGGTAATCCATTGAACAAGAACATATCATATTTTCTAATGTCTAGATTTTTTGTTCAGACAACCCATTTGATTGAAGATAAAATGCAATAATAAAGTTTAATTTAATACCCAAAAACTTTTGAAATCATTTCCTAATGATAGAAGTTAATTTGGGATCACTATCATATACAATGAAGAGGGGGACCCCATGAAACCTGGCTATCTCTTTAATATACTATTGAGAAAGTTGATCTATAGATATTCTATCTCCAATAGGAAGAAAATGAGTTGATATAGCCAATTGATCAACAATAAACCATATTGAATTATTCCTTAAATATGTATTCGGTAATCCGACAATGAAGTCCATTGATATATATTCTCATTTCCACTATGGCACTGGAAAAGGCTAAATGATCCCCTTTGATAATTGTATTTATACTTTCAAATGTTTACAAGTCAAATATTTCATGATAACGTCCAAAATATCCCTATTAAATACATTCCACCAGTAATACTCTTGAAGGTGTTTGTACATATTAGTGATACCCAAATAAACTCAAAATGCAGAACTATGAGCTTTACAAAACAACTCTTTCTTTAACTGTGAATCACAACCCACACATAAAATCTTCCCAAATCTAATTTTTTTTTTTATCATTGTTAATTTAAGGAAACTTACCATTCTGTACCAATTGTAATTTTTTTGAAACTCAATTTGTTCTTTTTTTTCTATCATAATATTGTCTAATAGCGATGATTTCACTACCACCTGAAACAAAAAATAGGAATTCCCTACACCACAAACATCCAATAAAAACTTCATCAATTAAATCTTGGAAAAAATTTGAGCTCCCTTAGGATATCACCACGTCATTTTATTGTACCACATCAACCATAGTAGCATCAAATGATTTTACCATGCCCTTTTTCTTTCGATCTTGCTAGTTTTCACCCTCGATAATAAACTTTGGACACACATTGGCATAATGTTCATTCTCATTACAATTAAGACATCTTACCATTGTGTTTTCATTGCCTACCTGATCATCTTCCTTAAAGTTATGATAAATATGACCATTATTACCACATCAAAATCACTTCTCGTACATTTATAGGCATTCCCCTGGATGCGTTTCACCACTCTTCTCACAAGTTGGATATTTAGTTTTCTTACATCCAAGATTCTTTGATGAATTCTTTCCAATTACTTGCCAGCTGGATCACTTCTTTTGTTTTCTATTATAGAACACATGATCATCCAAAGACTCCATTTCTACATTCTCAATAGATTGGAAAAGTTTCTCATTGATTTTAACTCACAAGAAGCTAACTCCCTTCGAAATTTCAGCTCCAATCTTAGGTAAAACAGATTTATCTTAATATTAATATCCATGATAAAATTTGGGACGTACCATGAAAAACAGGTGAAATTTTCATCATATGCAGTCAGAAAATATACCTCCTTTTTTCTCAATTCCTAAACATTATTTTCTATCCTAAGTCAAGCTGCCTTAAGAAAATATTTCTAAGGTAAGATATTCTTAAATTTTTCCCACTACATGGTGTCAATCTCTTCACTTCCTATAATATTTTTAATAGTTGACCACCGATGATAAGATTCACCTTCAAAACAATAAATAGCATAACTAACCTTTTGGTTATTTGAACACCCCATTACATCAAAAATCTTTTCTAGTTCTTTAATCCACCCTACAGCTTGCACAGGGTTAGATGATCTTCTGAATGGTGGAGGATGTTGCCTCATAAAATTCTCCACTATCGACGCATTCCTCTATGGTTGGTCTAGTTGATCTCGTGAATGGACAGTATACCATTTATTTCATAAGTCAACTAACACTTCACGAAAACTAACTCTTCAATTTTGATTCTAACCATATCAGGATGCTGACTTAGAAGTTTATTTCCCTTTGTATTCATTCCCAACATAGCTACCGTGTTTCCTCTCCAAGAAACTATTCTCAACAGATATATCTTAGATGAAGCAACATGGGAATCTTTAAATTCAATATCATTTCAATTTGACCATAAATTAAAAAAATTATGTATTTTATATTAACAATATTGTAACACCTAAAGTTATCGAAACCTCCCTCTGACACCAACTACAAGGCCCCGACCATAAACATTACATAATCTTGAGTTAAGTCAATAATTTTACTTTCAATCAAATTTAGGATCTATTCAAGTTTAGAGATTTAGATAATTAGTCCATAACTTATACATATAAACTTGATTATTATAAATTAGACACTTCTAATCATTATCCAATTTTTCTATAAAACAAAACATTTAAAAAAACATGGTTTCATTTCACGCATAAACATAATAACTTTTCCAGGATTCTATACAAGACTCTATTCTTCTTTAAATCATACGAAAAACATTTCAATACATTGGATGAGTATAAATATTTTAGTAAGGTATACATAAGGAAAGAAAACTATTAGCTCAATGAAAACATGTAAACCATGACTACATTATCATAAAGTAATACTTTTCACCTTTATGAAGTAGTAACTACTCTTCACTGAATATAAGATCATTTCTTACCCTTTTGTAACCGAAATATTACCATAAAACCCATTGAAACAACACAAAACATATAAAATGTATCTTGGTACATAATCTAACTTTAATGGAATATCCATATAGTTGACTTCCAAACATATCATTCTTAAAAATGGAATAACCATATGATCAAATTCCATACCCAATGCATTAAAGGTTATAACTTAACCACCCATTCTTGGTTTATCATTAAATTAACCATCTTTGGATTATCATGTAACCACCCATCTTTTGTTTATCACGTAACCTCCTATAAAGTGTCCAAGTAACATTATATAATCATAAAACATAAATGATTGCATTTATCATCATTTCAATCATAAAATTTCATTTCCAATCACGAGAAATAATTTCAAGATATTGAAAGAGTCAATCCATTTTCAAATCCATTTTCAATAAAAAAAAACACCAAAAAGGGAATAAGGTATTTATTTTTCCTTTAACAGAAAACATTAAATCTTATAGAGGAAGCCAAATATCAAATAATGGTTATAGTAGGGGAGAAGTCGTTATCACTGCATATGTTAAAAACATTCATTTTTTCATTTAGTAAAACTATTTATATAAATAAGATTCATTTTGGAAACCATTGACTGAATGTTTTTGTCAAGGGGTTGATTATACACTGTATAAAATAAATTAGTGTATATTATTAAAATATTCCTTAATGAAAGGACATTGAGATAAAGTCTATTATTTTGAGTCTAACTCATCACGTACAATCATTATGTTCCTGAATAATAAACATAGGTTAATATCTAATATCTTGTAAACCATTTTCACATTTAATATTCTTTATATAACGGTCATTAAAATGTTATAAAAATTACATAATTATTTAAGTTTATATCAGATGTTTTGTTGATGTTAAGTACATGAGTAAAAAATGAGATTTTTATGATTACAAATTGTCCATGTGATGAAACATTCATTATATTATGAATAGTATTCATGATTTAATTATCATATATATCTTTTATATATTTTCTTATAATAATCCATTATTTTTTGAGATAATAAATGACATGCACCATTTATGGAGACGGTAGGATATACGTACTCATGGACACTAATTTTATTTATTTTTCATATTTAGGGAATGAAATATAAATTATACATAGGTACATTATAATTCCATTATAATATCTATGTTATATGTTATATATTTTCGTTAATTCCATCATTTATAATATTCATGTATGGTATGAATGAGTCAAATCATTTTGAGGGGGTGGTAGTCCACAAATCCTCAAATGAAATTATCATTTTACACATTATGAAAAGAATAAAGATATGTTATAATTAAAATTATATAAGAATAGAGAAAATATAAATATAAAACATATCATATTTAAATATAGTTTAATCATAATGGCCACCATGAGAGTTGGTATGAGAAAATTGAACAATCATCATTTCGTGAGGTAGTGGTTCGCCATACATAGAAACAATATGTTCTATATTTATTAGATAGAGGTGTGTGTAAGTGTATGTAAAACCCTTAGAAAAAAACATCCTATTATATTTAGGATAATTTTTTTGTTATAAAATAATGGAATAAAAAGTTTTTAGGGGGTTGGAGAAGGAAAACACTTAAATGAAAGGAGCTTGAGAGAAGACGTTACCACTAAATCGGGTAACTCCATTTTATTTGAGCCAAAGGACTTTCTTGGAATGACTTATTCCCAAGGTAAGGATTCTAAGATTATGGTAGTGATATTGGGAGCTTATTTGGTAAGAAATTTGACAATCCAAGTGTCATTATTGGTGTGAGTATGTGTGTAGAGGTGATGACCTTTTATAAGAGGAAGAGAGGCACTTTAGAAAAGTTTGGAAAGATTAATTTATTATAAATTGATTATCAAATTATAATAGCTAAAATGTGATATATGTCTAGTATAAGATGAGGATGGATCTAAATCATATCAAACAATAGGTTTTTGACATATTTAGGTCACAAATTAATCTTTATCTTTTTTTAACCCATAGATAAATAAATTAACTCTTACCATGTCTTCTAGTATTTTTACACTACACTGTTAATATACTTACTATAAAATTAAAATAAAAACTAAATTGGATCATTAATGACATCTATAACATTATCTAAGTTAGTTGGAAAAATATTTGATTTTTATGACTATTATATTCTTGAATATAATAGTATTTGTTTTAAAATCTAATTTATTTCAATTTTGACACTCGTTTGTAACTGATTTTTGTTAAAGTCATAAAAACATGATTCATTTGAAAAAAAATACATTAACTAAAATATGAAATGTTATAATTAGACAAAAATTTCTTATATGACATCAAAATTTTAAAATTACATTTATTTTAGTATTTATAATATCATTTATTTGAATCATTCATTAATAAGGTAATCATTGCATCATTATTGTGTCAAAAAATAAATAAATTTATTTAATGTGTAAAAATTATAAATAATATACCATGTTATAGAAAATACTTTTAGATTTCTAATTACAATTTATAGTCAAATATATTAGTTATATAACACTATATTACATTTATTTTATTAAAAAGATACATGTTTATGTTATATTTCTATTTAATTTATTTTAATTATTATTACATGTCATTATCACACCAAAGTATTTCACAAATTCCAAAAGTTCATAATAAGGATTTTTTTATCTACCATGACTCATCGAAATAAATTATAACAAATTTTATGGTAGTTTTATATTATTATATTAATATTTTAACCCTTATTTCCCTAATTTACCCTTTAACCATGGTAAATAAAAATAATTACTGAAGTTACTATCCATAATGTCTAAAAATAAAAGATAACTATTTATTTAATTTTGACCTTCTGATTCAAAATATGGAATCCATTTTCTAAATTCAAAACATAGAAGTGGAATTAAATAATTTAAAATTAATTCACATTGTCAAAACCAAAAAGTGGGATTTTAAGAAATAAAAACTATCAAAATATTGACAAGTGTTTATGTCCAATTTAAATGTGAAATTACATAAACAACCAAAATTGGATAACATGATAAAAAAATCTATATATAATTTAAAACCAATTTAAACAATAATCTATCAATACAAATAAATTAGTTGAAAAGGACGATTTGAAATAAAAAGGCAGTATTTTTTACTATTCATTAGAATATGAACTATATCACAAAAATACTAAAATTTCAAGCAATGTATATTTTGATGTCCTAATTCCAAAGAAAAAGATTATTTTGACAAATATAATATATAAAAGTGGGAAAATTGATTTAATAATGGTTCACCATCAAAGAGTAGTAAAATGACCATTAAAAAACTATTGGAATATTTTATGCTTAAAATTGGATTAATTCTTATTAAAGCCACTAAAATTTATTAGATAAATATAAAAACATTTAAAAAACATGTATAATAATATTTTAGTCAGTTCTATTTATTCCTTCAAATACAACGGTAAGGCGTTAACAACCATATAAAATAATAATAATATTATTGTATTCTTTTTCATTATAACATAGTGTTGTGTGCACTATAAGATTTCAGAGAAACCCATCATTACATGTCGAGTACACTATCGGATAGAGTCCCATTTAACATATTTTTTTCTTATTCATAAATATTAATGGATATGAAAATTTATTATTCTATAAATACCTGGGATTTACAATGTAAGCATAAAAGGGTAATGTGATCATATAAGGTGTGTTGGATCATGTAATCACATAAGGTGAACTAATAATGTTAATGTAAATCATCGCATGACAGTGCTAGTTGAATCATATGATGTTATCATAAGAATCATGCAGGATAAGTTACACTATCATATGTAGAGAAAAAATTCAATTCACATATGATTTTAGGAGAGCTAACACTGGAAGAGATCACATGACCGGGTCATGTGAAGCACATGAATAAAGTTACATAGGAAATGATAGACATCCTTTTGTAGTAAGGGATTTCATTCAACACATGTTCATAAATGGATCACATGATCGCATGTGTTTGGATGGGTTAAGAGACGTATAATCTCACAGGGATCTCATGATAGAGATACACAAAGTGTAGAAGATATACTTGAAATGATGGTTATCCAATGTGACCATGAGATTCCAATATCAGATGAGTCATTTTATGGATATGTTAAATGAGAGAAACATGAAAACCCATATATTTTAAGACATCACATGGTCAAAAGAAGCCAATAAGTTCATACAATCATATTATGCAATGAACATGAATCTTGAGGCAATGGAATGGATGAATGATTGTATTATTAAGAGCTTTGTAAATGGAATATCAATTATTTTTATTAATGGTTCACATCATTAAACTGATTAATCATGTATAATTATTTATTAAGAGGAATTTTCTATATATTCTAAAGGAGGTGGGATTTAGAATGTGGATCGCATAATGACTAACATGATAGCATAAACCCTTTAGGGTGATATGACTGCATATACATCGAGGATTCACACAATCAAATATATGAATGGAGTTTATTTGATCTAGTAGTCTAAAAAAAGTATATATGGGAACATAGGTTACAATACAAGTAGTATCGTTCATGGTGTCTTACTCTCAGTGGTCTTGCAATCGGAGCTACAAATATACGAGGTTTATATGCTCAATGTTTCATGGTATAGAACTATAAATGGGATCAGGAAAAGGGAGATACATTCCAGGGGTATGTTACCTTGGATATCATGTTTCAAGTTATGTTCAAGGAGATACATCCCAAAATTTTGGTTCACCAAGGAAATACACACCAAGGTTCATGCACACAATGTATTACTCTTGGGGTTTTGAATCCAATGATAAAAAATCTAGTTAATGTGATGGAGGATATGTGACTTGTATTTGAATTTTATAGTGACCAATTAGAAAAATTTAAAAAAATGTAGTAATATGAAAAGTAGAAGCATTTAATATTTATATATAATGAAGTAGTTGAATATAATTATTCTAGTGGAAGAAGGGGCATCAAAAAAATATTTTGAGTGTCACATATGGTTGTTGAAGAAATAATTATAAATGAGATAATATAAGTGTAAAATTATCCTCATCTAGAGAGGATGTTATACTCTGATTTTGTTGTGGATGAGAAAGTATTAACACTCATGTTAATTAGTTATTCTCATTTGGCATAGTAGAAGAGAGAATATTGAGAAAAAGATAATCAAAGAATCATGTAAGGAGTTATAATATAAGGAGAGACTCATGATGAATATATACTATTTATAAATGTTTCTTTTATAGTGAATATTCTTACAAGTATATTAACTCAGGGATATCTTTCACGGATGTAGTTTGTTAATGTGAAGAAAAATAATTTTGTGTTGGGTGAGGAGTGACCAAACACTAAAAAATTGTAAAGGAATTCTACCAGTCATGAAGTGACCATGGAAAAATAATTTTAGATAAATAAATAATGAAGATTAGTGGATTTTAGTAGGTCGACACATCATTGGTGTGTGCTTAGTGGACATATAACTTTGTGGTAAACCAAGTGAAAATTTTCTATTCCATGTATTCTTTAATTTATTTAATATATTTGATTGTTTTTTATTTTTTCTACCATGTAATATAGGTTAAAAGTAGTTCCTACCAATTTGAAAACAAAATACTAAAAGAAAATTAAATTACATAATGAAAAAGTATAATTTGAAGATCCCCCAAATTCACCTCTCCTCTCAGGTTTTCTGAAGTTGAAACAATATTTCTGGAAAAGAAAAATTTAATTCCCCATGGAAAATCAATTAGTGATTTAAGGGTTGCTTCCATTATAAGTGCAAGTCTTGGGTGGGGATTTTAGTCATATTTTGGAATAATTTAATGCTAATAATTTTACATAGAGAAACATCATTTTTAATGTTGTTTAATATTTTGATATATAAATATATATAACAAAAAACAAAAAAACACACCAATAGAACAAAATCATTTAACACTATTATATACCATGATAAAAAATGGAGATTTAAGTCATTAGCTTTATGGATACATTGTACAATGTTGTGCACTATATGTAAGATTCCACATGCAAGATGGACTTGTCCAAGATGACAAAATAATTTCATTTATGTAATATAGTAAAAAAGATACCCAATTCTCAATATTTTCAATATTCTTACAAAAACATTGACATATCTCTATCAACATTTCACTCATTGAAAAAATTGAAAATTGTAGGAGAGATAACACACTATTATGAAAAGTTGAAACCAATGGCATACTGGTGACACTCTATACATGGCTAACATGTATAATGTTGTAATGTCAATATATTATCATATTATAAATTTATACATGAAGTTGAGTTATCAGAGTATTTTTTTAATAAAATTTCAGTGGTGAAATATAAGGAATATTACATTATAGGAAACTCATACAATGATTCAAGAATGGGTTCAACTATAACATTAATTTGAATAATTTATTTTATGCACCATGTATTTAATATTTTTTTTAATGTTCCATATTATATTATAGTTGAAATGATAATTTAAATATCTTATTATATTAATAAAAATTATACTACTATTGGTATTAAAAAATTATGATCTTACATTATGTCCATGTGATCATTAGAGAAGAACCATTAAGTCTATTTGGATAATGAACAATATTGAAGTTGATATTTTATGTATAGATTCTAATCATGTTTACAAATAAAATAGTAATATGAAAATATTCAATAAAATCTTATTGATGTTATTTTTATCATTTCTCAGAAGAAATAATTTCTTTTTGGTGTGCCAAAATCCTATATTTCTCATGAAATCTTCAATGTGGACCAATATTTTCATGCCAATTTCCAATACATTGAAACATTAACACAAAAATAAATTATACTAGATCTTATAAAGGGTATGTACATGAAAATTCCTGATTTATAAAAGGATATCTTGGTTTCATATATCAAGGTTGAAATCATCACTGTGGGGTTAATTTCTCTATGTTAAAAAGATAAATTTTGAATTTGGGATGTGCCTTGAGGGGAAAACGGAAAGGGATTATATTAGGTTGTCACTCCAATTATAAGTGAGTTGTAATGTTTTATCACACCTATGGAACATGAGGCTTAATATATGAACATAATACATACATTTAAACATTTGTGGAGTGGATTGGGGCATTCCTAAAACTCTTTAAAATTCTCTATGCCTACATGTTTATTTTATTATAGCATCACTTTTATACCTAATTCACTTATCTTCTTGGAATGAAATTTTCTATTTTACATACATGAAATTATGAACTTTAATTCTTAAATTTTATTAAATCTACCATTTTCATAATTCACACACCTTTATCTTTCTCTTCTCTAACCTATGTGGAAAACAATTGGAATTAAAGACTATATGTTTTGTTTTATTTTTTACTCTATTATTACTTATCCCAATCCTTAATAAATAGTATCAGATAAAGATCTAATTAGCATATATCTTCATTGATTACTTATATTTTTGGGATTATTATATATTATAAGATAATATTTAAACCCAAACTAGAAAAAAACTAAGAGAAAGATCTACTATCAATCATTAGAAAGAAAAAAGATAATAGAAATTTAAAATATATTTACACCACCCCACTTTATTGGTAATTATTACTGATATTAGAAATGTTGGATGGATGTATTCATTGAGAATAACATTATTTAATATTGGACTATCATGTTGAAACCAAGTCTATAGAATACTATTTATATATTTTGGTTGGTAATGTTTTTTCTAAGTATATTTTTAATTAAAAAGATATTAATTATAATTATGGATCAATAATTATTTTTTTATTGTAATATATCAAAATTTTAAACATGTTATAACATTTTTAGGACTATAGAATTAATTATTTTAAGGATTGAGAAGTTACATATAACAAATCATAATATGCACAGTGTAAATTTTCAAGCACATTGAATATTATAGAATGAAACTTTTAATCCTATATAAAACATATTGAGAGGAATTTTGACTGAAATAAATACACATAGAGAATCCTTTTAGATTTAATATATGATTAAAATAAATATTATATACCCTATAAATATGTATAATTCCAATAATGTTATAATTAAGGAGAGAAATAACATCAAAGTGTTTTTATATGGGTTAATTTTTAGGAACAATACTAGAAAATAATATTAAACTAAAAAATATTAAAGTAGTTGAAAATGATAAAAGAAGATTATTTCATTTAAAACTATTATTACTTCAATTAGTTATTATTCCAATGATATAAGTTCTATAACTGATAATAATGAAGATATTTTTTGGATAATTAAGAATATTATAAACATCTATAAATGAAATAAAGTAAATAAAAAAATTAGAATTATGAATCACAAAGGTAAAAAGACTTTGAAGTTTAATATTATATTTTATAGTTACAAAGAAACATTAAATTTAATTATTATCTATTTAAATTAGAAATAGAAATATAGGTATCCAAATGATTATTATTATAATAATTTTCATATAATTGGTATAAATTTATATTGCTCATTAGATGAATTATTAGTTACATTTAGTGTAGGGAAGAATAAAAAATAATATAATATTGATTTTATGTATTAATATATTTAGGTATTATATTAACCTAACTCATCCACATGATAATTTTATTTTTTTCACTAATAATCATGAAATATATGTTGTGTGTAATAATTGTTTTTAATCATTTGAGACTCTTTGATATATATTAGATACTCATACATACTCATACATTTGTGTTGAATGAGATGAAAATGACAGTATAAGAGAATGAGAAGTTAAGAAATGATTCTTTCTATATTAATGATAAAGTTTTATGTTATTTATTGGTTGTACAAAAAAAAAGAAAGAAACATAAACCCGATGTCAGAAGATTGAATGAAATAGTCACTCAATTCATGAGTGGAAGAGAAAATTTGGTAAAATTTGTTTCACTAAAAAGATAAAAAAAGAAATGAAATTATATTAGATACAATGGGAAAGGACCAAAATTTTACATAAATTACTTTTTACATGGTTCAATTATAATTATTTTCACCATTACCTATTTTATAAGTGAATCATATAGACAGTATACATTTGAATTATCTTTTGAGGTGTGTATAGTCTCTTAATCACAAGGAGGGTGTTATAACTAAATATATTTTTAATGATAATATTCAAAATTCTTAAACAATTTAGGTTCTTATAATAATTATTATTAATTCTATTTGACCTAATATATTTCATATGCCTAGGTGAACAGTTTTAGTTTGGCCAATATTCATAACCATTATAGTTTATTTATTGGTACACTATCATGAACTCTCCCAATAATAATAATTTTTTATCATGAATTATATATTAGTTTCTTTAATTTTTTGTATATGACATGTGCTAATATATTTATGTTTAATTCATTACATATAATTTAATAATTCCATGAATATTGTTATTTGGTTTCATGAATCCTTGTTGTAAATGTTTAATTTAAGGGGTTCAATTAATATGGAACAAACACTACTATATCCATCAATGGTGATAAATTATTGGACTAATGGGGGATTAAAATTTAATATCATTATTTTACATTGTTATTTAAGGATTATATTTGGAAATTGGCACCCCTTATTTTATTTAAATTACAATGTAAATTTTATGAGTAATTTTATTTTAAAATTTAGAAAGTATTTTTATATTCATATAATTTTTTTACTTTAGTGTATCATGAGTTCTATTTATATTCATTTTGTAAATTAGTATTACATTTTTACTGATATTTTTTTGTTCTCTATATGACTAAATATTAAATATATTGGGAGAAGCTTATACACATTATTTACTATCACACTTAATTATTAAATTTATTTCTATTATATTAAATTTAGTCTAGATCTATTTTTCCTTAATTTTCTTATCCATTTCATCATTTCTAAATAAGAGGGGGTATTTTATTGGCCTCTCATCCATGTTTTGAAATAAGGGGATATTTTTTGGATGTGTTTTTATTATTTGTATTTATTTTAAACCACATGATTGTGGAAAAATAGAACATGTTTTTTCTAATTATTTTCATTGAGAATAAAAACTTTATTATTTAGTTCATGGGTGAATATTTTATTATATTATTTTTATAAATTAACTATATAATTTTGAATTCAATAAACATTAAGGGTCTAATTTAATATTCCATCCATTTTTATTTTAATTAATGATGACTGGTCATTAAAATAGAGTTTATGTTGATGTGAAGGTGGATTAAAACCATCCATTTCTATTATATAAGAGTAAATTATCTCTTAGGATATTTATATATTATTAAAGAAACTCATATGTCGGCCCTGTAAGGATATAAAAAAATTTAACCTGATTGTGTAAGAATATCTTAGCCTTATACAGAATCTATGTGATGATTTTCCACTTTCTGGTAGAAATAAAGGATCTATATGGATAAGTTAGATAAAAATAAAAATGATGGATGATATATAATATAAACTCAATGTTTTATTAATATATGTTTGATTAACTGAAATATATATATAATATTTTCCCATTAAAAATATTGAAACATAAGAGTACTAACATACCAAATAATATTTTGCATCAAAATTAACCATATTTCACGATTCTAGTCATTGGTGAAAATTAATTCCACATGGATTGAATTAAAATTCTAAAAGAGGAAAATAATATTCAATATATGGAATATCTAAAAAATTCAAAAAAAAATATTTTAACAGACCAAACACAAGGAGGATAATCCAAGAGAGATTAAGAAGTGAAGATCGTGGGAATTGAAACCCCTAGTCTCGAAAGGATTACTGAATATGTAAGATATATAAGGGTATAAATTTTAATTTATTAATTATCTAGAAACCCTAAACATGATGATTGTGGAATTATAATGTAATCTACAGTTTGGGAGTGAGGGTTTCCACCAAGGATATTGATCTTGGAGTAGCTTGGACTTTGTTTATTTTTCTATATTTTCATTTCAATAAATAGTTGGGTTTTTATATCATTATTTGAATCAAATCCCTTTATAGGGATTATTAACCAACCATGGGTATCCTAAAGAGGACTAGTAATGTAAGAATGGAGTTTGTTGATAATATTTCCTTGGTTTCATGGTCAATGGATATGATATTTCTAATAACATTATACTTCCTCATGAACTGGTGAGAAATTATACTAGAAAACATATTATCCTAAGAAGTGATTAAGATATTGACCTTTTTTGGTTTATAATTCAGTTTATTGGACTCTCCTAGAAAATTATCTCAAGTTTTCTAAAATTCCTTTTAAAGTTATTAATATAATTATGTGTTTTTACCTTGGATCATTACTTGGTAATTATCAATAGAGAGTTGTGTGGTTATTTTTAAAGATATAAAGGGACGAGTTATTGAGTCCCACTTTCTTAATTTATCTTTACATTGGTGATAATGTTTCTTTTTAAATTACATATAAAGGATATCTATATTAAGGGTTTAAAATTTCAACCAATATTCCTTAAGATTAAAATTTTTCCATTTTATGTTTATAGATGATATCTTTGTGTTTTCCAAATATGACCCATTGTCAATTGAACTTTTGGATATATACTTTAAGGAGTATATTTGTTTCTATAACCTATGTGTTAATTACCATAGATGTAATATTCTATTTAGGGATTTTCCCCAGGAGTTTATGGGGAACATTATTAACAGCCCTTACATCATATAAAGGCATCTTCCAATGAAATATTTTGGAGTTACCCTAACCTCTAAATATTTTTCATTATTTGATTAATTTCCTTTAGTAGAAAAGGTATCCTCCCAAATATTATATTGTTCTTATATATTTATGAATTATGGTAGAAGAGTGGTCTTAGTTATAGCTAATATGATTACATTATTGTTTATATATAGGTTATATAATCACTCTTACCAGAACCATTGTCAAAACAAGTAATTCCTAGTATAAAATCATCATTTGTTAAAAAAAGTGAATATCATAAGGATCCTACTTCTTCAAATAAAATGACGAATTCTCTAAATTTAGGTTGTTTGGAAATTAAATATGAGATACAAACTTACATCAAGTTTCTAATTAAACACAACTTATAGTTTTATTTTTTTAAGGAAAATTTGTGGGTTATTTTAGAGAATAATTATTATATTAAACCTTACCCTTTATTAGAGTTTCCATTTAATAGTAACCTTATCTTAGGTGTTTAATGGTTTACTCAATTTGAGAAGTAAACAATTACATTGTATATATGATATTGATTCTATAAGGTGAATTGAAAAAGGTGATCTATTTATTGTAACTCTTACAAAGGTCACTATTTTTATTTTTTTAGGTTACCAATAAGCAAAAATGGACCTTAATTTATTTTTCCCACTTAACACTCAAAAGTTTGGGTTTTTAATATGGATTCTAGATCATGGTATATTCATTATCGGGGTAATATGTTTTAATGTTTTTTATATTGATTCTAGTATTTTCCATTATTTATTTAGTCCTAGAGACCAGAGATCTATTCTTTGATTTCCCTATCTCTTCCACTTTGTTTTTTAAGTTTATTGAGATTATTTATATTTTACATACAAATTGTGGATAGAATTATTTATTTTTCTTCATTTTAATACAATTGGGCTCATCAATATTGTTTCTCATTTATAATTATTTTGGATTAGTATGGAGTCATATTCCGTTTAGAATGGTATAATAATATTATATTCCAAAATCATAGGAACCTTGATCCTAGTAGTTGAAAAATATAGATCTATTTTCTTTTGATCATGAATCTGGCCAATATTACTTGGAAAACAATTCCCATTTTAATATAAATTATACTAGGAATCCTAAATTTCACACTAATTACTATTAACATGATAATTTGTATATGATTTGTTTCCATTGGTTTGTGAAAATGGTTCTGATTGTGTTCATTAAAGCATCAGACAGGGGATATGATACTATTTTCAGTAGTATAATGGTATCTTTTGTTTTTTTCTCTGATTTATATTATGTTCTCATCTTAAGATAGGTTTTTATTCATGATGATCTCTAATATATTGAATCAATTGGCCATGAGATGTAATTTTAGAGGGTAGAGGAGTAGGATACGTAATTTTTTTGTTTTGAATGTTGGTTACCATATTGGTGGATGTTGTCTTAACCGGCACTTTGTTATCATTTATAGTGTTGTGGGTCCCCTGATTTTGGACCCCTTCACAATGTTGATGAACTATTTTCTCCTATTTTTTTAGAATTTCATGTTGTGTTATTATTTTATTGATGCATATTTAGTTCATGAACATTCTTTATTATATCATGTGGACATTGTTTTAATAATTTCTGTGATTTCTTATGGCTATTTGGTGGATTGAGATTTCATTATTAGGCCTCATATTGAATGATTTGTTGAAGTCCATTTTAATTATATGCATATATGGAATATATTAATAAGTTTTTCCAAAATATTTCATTTTATTATTATTATTATTATTATTATTATTATTTGTCCTGACCCGTCCTTGGGACCCGTGCCGTGACTACCCCATGACCACCGTCCAAAGGCCATGGGATAAAGACTAGCACCAAAGGCATAAATCCCAAATCTGGGAAGGCATTGAATTCATAAAAAGTAAACACACACAAATAGAGTACAAAACTGGAAGAAAAGCACTAAACAATACTGAATACAGAAGAGGTGATGGAATGTAAAAGGGGTTAGAAATACAAGATCAACAGTAATGTGCAAGGAAAAGACCAAACAGGTAAAACTAAAAGTCAAATAGTTGGACGTTGTCAAACAGCTCCTAGAACGTCCACCATGGATCCTACCTTAAGGGTATGTACAGATAGCCCCATCAGCACTCCACGTCTGTCCGTCTCCTCCGGGTACCGACTCATCGTGAGGTCCACCTCCGAGTACCATCCAATCCCCATATAATCTGTCTCGGTTAGCACTATCTGTCATCTGTATCCAAAACAATGAGGTGCGGGCATAGCTCGTGCATGGGTGAGTATAACGATACCCAGTAGGGACCCCATGACCCTCAAGGTCTCACAATATCCAAAAAGGACAAACCACAAAGTGAAGGAAACAATAGATAACCATTACTTAGGTATATTCCCATACATATACCTAAGTTATCTAGTAACCCATCTCAATAATGAGGAAAACACAAAGGTCATTGACTCAGCTCAAACCAGAATTTTCATTAACAAAACCATGGAAACTGGAGAAATCCTCCTCTTTCGAGAATAGTGGTCCTGTCGTGACACCAAGGAGCTTCTCACTAACCTTGAACTGCTGATGTACTCCTCCTGTCAAGTATCGCAGGGCTGCCGCCAAATACCAGGCGCTCCTCCGCTGTGGGTCTGCCGCCAAATACCGGGTGCTCCCTCTAATAGCCTATAGAGGTACTCCTCCTATCGAGAACCGTGGGTCTGCCGCCAAATACCAGGCGGTCCTCCGCCATGGGTCTGCCGCCAAATACCAGGTTCCCCCCACTGGGCTAGTCGAATCACTTCGAGTCAAATCGGTCAAGCAGTCATCAGGTCTGTCAGCTAATAGGTCTTCACACTCTGTCTGCTCGTCTCTGGGAGGATCTGCTCCATGAGCTACTGGTCGATACTCCAAGTGTCACGAAGTCTCATGTAGAAGTATCTCAATGGCCCGTCAAATCAAAGGAATATCAACTCAACAGATGGCGCTTCTTTCAGATGCCTGGTATGTTAGATATTAGCCTTTTAGTCCTAGGGACCTGGTTGGATTTGTGTACGAACCAACCTGACTGTATCTCAACTATACCCCGAACACCAGTGGGGTATTCTTAAAGGGACCATATCTCATCGATATTACCAGCACCGCAGACAGTTCCTCAAACGGACGTCCGGTGCCAATGATATGACCAAAGTAAACAAAGGGTCAGTTGTGGGTCCGGGTCCGGTCCAACCCAGTCGGACCAACTCGGCCAAACGGAGTCTGAGCCGACCTGGTCTATGTAAACTTGGATAGAACCGATGGGTCTGACCCAACCTATTGGATGGGTCGGCTCACTATGTTAAGCCTCGTCCGCTGGGCTCGACCCAACGGAATATGAAGGCTGTCCGGCCCGGATGCCGCCACGCAGGTGGCTCATCCCGAAGGCTGGCACTGGTTCCACCAGCACGACGAGGTCCATGGCTTGGAAGGATGACCACTGGGAGGCCAGCGGAATGCCGTGCGGGGAGAAGGAAGGCTAGCTGGACAATGGGCAGGTCACGGGGGCACCGGGCGGGGCGCCGGGCAGCGCGATGGGGCAGCGCGCTGGGGCGCGGGCAGTGAGTCGGGGCGCCGGGCAGACCGCGACAGGGGCTGCAAGGCACTGGGTAGCGCACCAGGGTACCGGGCAGCGTGTCGAGCAGCGCACTTGGCCACGAGCAGCGCGCCAGGGAACCGAGCAGACTATGGAAGGGGGGCATGGGGCGCTGCGCACGGCGCCAGGGTGTCGGGCAGCGCACTTGGGCACCGGCCAGACCACAGAAGGGGGTTTCAGGGCACCTAGAATGGTGCCGAGGTGCAGGGAAAGCTTTCGGTAGGGGTGAGGCAGGCCTCGGGTAGGGAACGGGGCACCAGGTAGGCTGTCGGTAGATCGCGGGGGTGCCGGGTAGGCCGCCGGCAGGGCGCAGGGGCGGCGGGCAGACTACCGGGAGGGCGCGAGCAGCACTCCAGGGCGCAGGTAGCGCGCCGAGTGCCGTGGGGGCGGTGCGGTTCTCGGAGTTCATGGGTAGTGCGACCTTTGTTCGTCGTCTTCATTGTCTCCGCCTCTTTGTCATGCTGTCATCATCGAACAAGAAAAAACAAAGGGGAAGGGTCGGTCGTGTTCGTGATGTCTGAACCCTTCCCCCCATGTTATGTTGATATCATATGTCATGACTTAATCTATAAATTGAACTTCGGAGAATGATAATAAAACCAACACAAAATTTCCATACCTCGAGTTTGTTGTTCGATGACGAAGTTGAAGGAGGCAGACATCCTTCTGTTGACGTCGGAGGAAAACGAATAAGTTGACGTCCTCGACGTTCTTCATGGGTATCGCTTCCCTTTCTTTTCCCGGTTGATGTTCTAACTTCGTTGGTGGAAGAGACGTTCTTCGCGTTCTTCATGAGAGAGGATGAAGTTATCCTAATTCTCCCAATGCTCCACCAAAATGAAAGTTGCCAATCAAAAATAATAGACTAACTATTATTTTAAAATGGTTGGAAAGAATTCAAAAGGATTCAAAAATTAATTAAGTTACTTCACTTAATTAATGGGTGAAGTTTTCCTATTAAATTTGGGGGAGGAAGGTGAAGAATTAAATTAATTTATTAAGTGAATTGGAACATTAATGATGGGAAGGTGGAGAGTTAACATCCAACATAAATGGGGGGTTTAGAGGGGTTAAAGGGGGGTTAGAACCCATGTGAGTCCCACCATAATTATATTCTCCCAAGGGAGGTTATGCTCGGTGGGCCCCACCTCCATAACCTCCCATGGGAGGTTCAGGTGTGGTGGTCCGCACCTCCAACCACCCCTTGGAGGTTTTAACTAACTCAAATAAAAATAATTTAGGTCTTATTTTTATTTAATTTTATTTAAAAATCCCAAAAACTATCATCCAATCTCGATAAAACGCAACTTTAGTGAAGGTCACAAAAAGAAATTACCGAGGCTGTGAATTCAATGGTGCCCTTGGATTTCAATTCCAAGTTCTGGTTCACAATTTATAAAATCTCGCTCATACGTTTACTGAACGCACCCAAACAATACATCAGAAATTAATTCCCGACCCACCAGGCCTCGGAATCAAGCGTCGTCAGAAACTGTGGACTCGTAAAATTCAAATGTATTTAAGAAAAAAATTTCCTTGGAAATTATGGGTCTTTATATTCTCCCCACCTAAGGTCTTTACATCCCCATAAGCTACAACTTGAACTAAGGGAACAAATTGGGGTACTATGCACGCATCTGAACCTCCCGCTCCCATGTGCTCTTTGGGAGGTTCTCGTGATGCCAATGAATACGCACCATTGGTATCGACCGTCCATGTAGGACCCACTCCTATCGATCCTCAATCTCTACCGGAACCTCCATGAAATTCTCCCCGTTTTTGATGTCAAGCTCCCCGTGGTCGAGGATGTTGGATGGGTCGTGCACGTATCTCTTCAGCTGAGATACGTGGAAGACTTCGTGCACCCGGTGCAACTGAGGTGGAAGAGTTAATTGGTAAGCCATCTTGCCTACTCTGATGAGGACCTAGAAAGGTCTGATGAATCGCGAAGATAACTTTCCGCCTTAGAAAAATCTCCATAGACCTCAGTGAGGTGAGACCCGTAGAAAAATGTGGTCGCCATCCTCGAACTCCAGAGGTCTCCGTCTCCTGTCAGCATACAACTTCTACCTACTCTGTGCAGTATTTATCTACTCCTGGATGATCTGAACCTTCTCCATGGTAGCATTTACCATCTCTATTCCCGCTAGTGCTGACTCCCCTGGGTATGTCCAACACAGTGGCAATCTGCAAGGTCGTCCATACAAGGCCTCAAAAGGTCTCATACTGATGGTGGAGTGATAGCTGTTGTTGTAGGAAAACTCCACCAAAGGTAATTGGTCCTCCCGGCTGTGACCAAAGTCGAGAAAACATGAATTGAACATGTCCTCGAGTGTCTGAATGGTCCTCTCTGTCTAACCATCTGTCGGAGGATGGAAGGCGTTTCTCAGACGTAGTTGCGTCCTGAAAGCCTCCTACAACCCGTTCCATAGCCAGGAAGTAAACCGTGTTTCTAGGTCGGAGACAATCGAGGAAGTTACCCATGTAATCACACTATCTCTTGTATATAGAGGCATCCCAAGATCTCTACTGAGCCCTGATCTCTGATCAGTAGGAATTGGGCTGACTTGGTGAGTCGGTCAACGATCACCCATATCGAGTCGTGACTCCTAGATGTACGTTGAAGACCCGTCACAAAATCCATTGATATCCCATCCCACTTCTACTCTAGGTCCTGTAAAGGCTAAACCAAGTCTGTCGGTACCTGGTGCTCTGCCTTCACTTGCTGACAAGTGAGGCACCGTGAGACAAACTCTGCTGCTGCCTTCCTCATACCTGGCCACCAATGCTGTCGTCGAAGGTCTTGGAACACCTTCGCCACTACTGGATTTACCGATAGAGGGGAAGTGTGGAACTCTCTAATCACTTATTCTCTAAGTGAAACTGGTATCAGGGTATGTCCTATGAAGAGGATGATGTGCTCCCCACCTTCAAAAAATCCATTAGCTGCATGTCCTATGGATATATGTGCAAGTCGCGCCTCATAGCCAGCGTCTTCACATTGTGCCTCCCTGACTCATTGAAGAAGTGGAGGTGTGACTGTAAGAGATTGAAGATAGGCTGCTTCATCCTTATCCACAAAGGATATATGTAAGGAAGCTAGCTGCTACGTCGCCTCTCCTAGCAGATGAATGCCTGATCTTCTGCTGAGAGCATCCGCAACAAAATCCACCTTCCCAGGAGTATAGACTATCTTGAAGTCATAGTCTAGAGGAACTCTAGCCAATGCCATTGTATCATGTTCTTATCCTTCTGAGAGAATATATACCTGAGACTCTTGTGATCAGAGTACATGGTAAAACATTCACCCATCAGATAGTGATGCCACATCATCAAGGCGATGACCACTACTGCTAACTCCAGGTCATGGGTAGCGTAGTTCTGCTCATGTTGTCTCAACTTCTGAGAAACATACGCGATAACAGCACACTCCGGCATCAGGACACACCTGAGTCTGGTCCTTGATGTGTCACAATAGACTACATACACTACGCCTTCCTCTGGAAGCCTCAAGATGGGGGCACTAGTCAGCCTCTACCTCATCTCCTGAAAGCTCCGATGGAATCTCTCCAACCACACACAGGGTTTCCCCTTCTTTTTCAAGGCTAATAGTGGTGCTGCAACTCTGGAGAAGTTTGGAACGAATCTCCGATAGTATCTAGCCAAGCCCAGGAAACTTCATACCTCCGTCACACTCATGGGTGGCTCCCAATTAAACAGTGCCTCAATCTTCGCTGGATCCACTGCTACTCTAGCCTCTGAGATGATGTTTCCCAAGAAGTGAACCTCTCGAATCCAAAACTGGCACTTCGAGAGCATACAATAAAGTCGGTGCTCTCATAGTGTATCCAGTACTACCTGCAATTGGTAAGCATGCTACTCCTCAGTAGTTGAGTAGATCAGAATGTCATTGATGAAGACCACGACCGAGCGATCAAGGTAAGGCTGGAAGATCATGTTCATGAGACTCATGAAAACTGCTGGATTTTTGGTTACACCAAAGGTAATAACCAATAAATCATAATGGTCATTCCGAAACCTGAAGTCCAATTTCTTTACATCCTCGTCTCGAACTCTGAGCTGGTGATAGCCTTATCTGAGGTCTATCTTCGAAAACCATCATGCTTCCTTGAGCTGATAAAAGAGATCGTAAATCCTCGGAAGTGGGTACTTTATCTTCACGGTCACCTGGTTCAGGCGATGGTAGTTGACACAGAGCCTCAAGCTCACATCCGCCTACGTCTTACAAGAGCTGCTAATATTTCTACTTTGCTGAAAAGAGAAATCTAGTCTCATACCCTGGATGAACCACATCCTTTTCCTAATACAGTCAATCCTAACAAGAACGGTACTAATTCTTTCCATGGACAATGTCATAAGGCCTTGACGCTACAACCAAGAGATAGAACAATTATTCTCACCTCCAAGGGTTGATTCACACTGTCAGCATCTGTGTGTGTTCACTAGGTCTCCTCCAGTATAAATCTCGAATGTGAGGGTCAAGTCAATGGTTTTAACCAGAACCTCTCAGTATCAACCACAGAAAAATTGAAGGAAAGAAAATGTCACAAAGATGAGTGGCTTTTATTACTGCATCTCAATGTAAAAAGACATAAAGCAACCACAAACAACAACATCAACGAAGCTAGAAGCATCATGAACAAAGGCCTATATGCCTAGAGCTTGTCCCGCTCTTGTTCACCTGCTCCCGAAGCTCAAGGTGAACCGTCTAGTGGTGGGGGTAGTAGTACTCGATGACTCTGACCACCATCTGCTGAAGGACGTACTCCACTACCTCGTCCACCGCTTGGCTGATGCTCAAGCTCCTGCCCCTTCCTCTATCTCGGTGGCTCCTCTAACGCCTTTTGATTAACTGTATAGGGAGTCGGATAGTCACTTGCTCTGTGAACCCGTCCCCGGTAAGAAAAACAAACCATTCTCTATTCAAAGCTCCCTTGGCCTCGGGTGACCCACACCCCCGATTCCACTTCATGGGATCATCTAACAGTAGATATAACCCGCTTGTTCCCTCATGTCATCTGCCTATTGCCTGCTACAGATGACTCAACTACGGTCGGAATGCCCTGCGGCAAGTCCAGCAGCTTCAAATCATGCACACAACACAGAATCGCTGGTACAAACTCCACCGTGAAAAGACCCTCAATGTTTACCAAGGTGAGGGACGCCTCATCGTAAAACTGGAGCATCAGACTCCACTACCTCTTGAATACTCACTGAAGCAGACTGACATCTAGGTGCACCATCAAGTTAGCGGGTGTCCCAACTATGTAGAAAACTCATGCTACAAACTCCAACCAGCACCCCGCCATCTGAAAATCTGTCTCGCTTTGAAACATTGGAGGCCTCTATCGCAGGAATCCATGAAAAACACTCAAGAAGCATGCACTCTCTGCTACTGGGGCTGGTGGCAATGATAGCCCAGTGGGTAGTGGTACCGCTGGTGCCTCCGATGTGATAGGGCCCTACATCGAGGCCTCGTCGCTCGGTGGGCTGCCATCTCGTACAAATCTTGGGGCTCTAACTGTTCATCCATGGGGAGGCATCCGAAAAGAAATAGATGTGACACGGTCATATGATTATACCTGGTGAGATGACCCGGTTGAGCTGACTTAAGAAAACTTTTGAAACACAGACGCAATCAGTGTCTTCATGCACTAAGTCGTAAATCAGTAGTCAGGGTCCTGGTGTATGGATATGTTGGCCGCTGCACCAACAATGGGCTCCCTAAATTGAAAACCACACTCGGTACCCTTAACATTATTTCTTCACAGAAAATAATGGTCAGAGTATTGAGGTCTACTGTAGAACCGACACCTCTGATACCAATTTGTCACAACCTATCCTCGGGACCCGTGTTGTGACTACCCCAAGCCCGCCTTCCATAGGCTAGGGGCTGGAGACTAGCACCAAAGGCGTAAATCCCTAAGTTGGGAAGGAATTGCCTTGGTAAAAAGTAAACACACATAAACTGAGTACACAACTGGAAGCAAAGAACTAAACAGTTTTGAATATAGAAGGGGTGCTGGAAAGAAAAAAGGGTGGGAAATACAAGCCCAACAGTAAAGTACAAGGAATAGACAAAATAGGTAAAACTAAAAGTCAAACAGCGGGAAGGTGTCTAGAAGCTTTTAGAACATCCACCACTAATCCTACCTAAAGGGTAGGTATAGATAGACTCCTCAGTTCTCCATGAACTTCTGTCAAGTACCGTGGGTCTGCCGCCAAATACTAGGTGCTCCTCCGCTGTGAGTCTACCGCCAAATATTGGGCGCTCCCCCTAATAGCCTATAGAGGTACTCCTCCTATCGAGTACCGAAGGTCTACCACCAAATACAAGGCTCTCTTCCTCCATGGGTCTGCTTCCAAATTCTAGGCGCTCCCCACTGGGCTAGTCTAATCACTACGAGTCGAATCGGTCAAGCAGTCGTAAGGTCTTTCAACTACTAGGTCTCCTCACTCTGTCTTCTCGTCTCTGGGAGGATCCGCTCCCCGAGCTGCTAGTCGATACTCCAAGTGCCATAAAGTCTCACGTATAAGTATCTAAATGGTCTTCCATGTCAATGGTATATCAACACAACTGACGACGCGTCTTTCAAACACCTGGTCTGTTAGATATTATCCTTTTAGTCCCGGTGGCCCCGTTAAATTTTTGTATGAACCAAACTGACCGTATCTCAACTATACCCCAAAATCTAGTGGGGTATTCTCAAAGGTACCATATCTCATCTAGATTTCGAGTGCCACTGACGGTTCGTCAAACGGATATTCGGTAAAAAACATATGGCCAAAGTAAGAAAAGGTTCGGCTGTGGGCCCGGGTCCGGTACGACCTAGTCGGACCGACTTGGCCCAACCCAGTCTGAGTTGAACCGGTCTAGGTAAACTCGGATAGAAACAATGGGTCTGACCCGGCCCATAGGATGGGTCTACTCATTATGTTAAGCACGGTCCACTGGGCCCAGCCGAGCAGAAAATGAGGGCGGTCCGACCTGGATGTCGCCACGCAGGCGGCTCAGCCCGAAGGCCGGGGCCGGTTTAGCCAGCACCATGAGGGGCGTGGCTTGGAATTTCGGCCCGCGGGATTCCAGCAGTAGGCCCTGTGGGGTGCGAGCAGGCTGGCTTGACATCAGGCAGGCCGCGGGTGCACCGGGCAGGGCGCCAGGGCGTCGGGCAGCGCGCTGGGGAGCGGGTAGCGTGCCGGGGCGCCAAGCGGGGGCAGCGCGGTTCACAGAGGCCGCGGGTAGCACTTCCTTTGTTCTCCATCTAAATTGTCATTGCCTATTTTCCGTGCCTTCATCATCGAACGAGAACAAACAAAGGATAAGGGTCGGCCGTGTTCATGCGGTCCGACCCCCCCCCCCCCCACAATGTTATGTTGATATCATATGGCATAACAGACTCCATAATTTGAACGTTGGATTACAGGAATAAAACCAACACAAAATCCCCCTACCTCAATTTTGGTGTTCGATGACGGAGTCGAGGGAGGCAGACGTCGTTCCATTGGCATCATAGGAAAACTATGAAGTTGACATTGTTGATGTTCTTTGTGGGCGTCGATTCCCTTTCTTGCCCCAGTTGATGTTCGATCTTCATTGGCAGACGAGAAGTTCTTCGCGTTCTTCATGGGAGAGGATGAAGTTCTCCTAATTCTCCCAAGGCTCCATCAAAATGAGAGTTTACAACAAAAAATAATATACTAACTATTATTTTAAAATGGTTGGCAAGAATTCAAAAGGATTCAAAAACCAATTAAGTTACTTATCTTAATTAATGGGTGTAGTCATCCTAATTAATTTGGGGGAGGAAGGTGAATAATTCAATTATTTCATTAAGTAAATTGGCACATTAATGAGGGGAAGGTGGAGAGTTGACATCACATATAAATGGGGGGTTTAGAGGGGTTAAAGGGGGGTTAGAACCCGTGTGGGTTCAAACTTAATTATATCCTCCCAAGGAAGGTTATGATTAGGTGGGACCCACCACCATAACCTCCCATTAAAGGTTCGGGTGTGGTGGCCCCCAACTCCAAACTCCCCTTGGAGGTTTTAACTACCTCAAATAAAAATATGTTAAGTCTTATTTTTATTTAATTTTATTAAATATCCCCAAAAACTATCTTCCACTCTCGAAAAAACGCAACTGCGGTGAAGGTCTCACTAAGCAATTACCGATGATGTGAATTCAACGGTGCCCTCGGATTTCAATTACGAGTTCTGATTCAGAATTTATAAAATCCCACTCGTACATTTACTGAACATACCTAAAAAACATCAGAAATTGATTCCGGACACACCGGGCCTCAGAATCAAGAGTTGTCAGAAACTGCGGACTCATAAAATTCCCATGTATTTAAGAAACAAAATTTACACCGAAATTCCAGGACATTACATTATTTATTATGTTTTGGATTCATAGTTCTATGTAATTGGAGTCAGTGGAAAGTTCCCACTATTATTCTTCAAAACATTTTTATTCTATAAATTATTGGAACTTGTAATGATCCATTCCATGGGTATTATGTGTATGTAACAGATTGGGTGTTTGAAGAGTGAATTCCTTGTGATAGAGGCCATGTGATTTATATTGTTTAGTTTTATCTCCTATCCTGAAGCATACGATGAGATAAAATTTAGTTAACTAATCTCATCATACCTTTAGACGCCCAAGGAGTATAGAAAAAACTACTTAGGAAAAAGGTTGTTGATAAAATATGATATTAGTGTAATAACATCCTCAAAGAGAATATTATAATAGGATATGGTGATATTATGATTCCAAATAGAATATGTGTTGGATCAAATTCATTTGAAAACATTTATGTAATAAAAATTGTAATCAGACAATGACAACCACAGATTCAATATATCCTTTTTGTCATTTTCATCTACAATAATTTCAATTTCCTTTTATTGAATATCCTCCACTACTTGTTTTTTATTTATTTCATTTGATAAAAAGACCATAATATAATAAACAATTAGAGGAACACTATGTTTCTTAGGTCTCTTTGAGATACAACATAGAGGCCACCCATGTACTATATTATTAGCTTATAAATTTAAAAGTATGAAGGACTAAAAAATACTCCAATTTTTTTTGGCACTATTTATTGTTAGGAACAAAGTAATTTTATGATACATAGTATATATAGATTCAGTATTTTGTATATATTTTAGAATCACTTCAACCCTATAAATATAGATGTAAAATCACATGTTTAAGACCACATCTAATATTTTATATATCTATTATCAAAGCTATGGGACCGAATCATGGCACTAATATTACCGAGAATTATGGAATATAAATTACCAAAAGGAAAATTCTTATTCCTTGTCTATAAAAAATATTGATTTAATCCTAAAAATTATAAAATAAAATAAAAAACTCCAGGATAATATTTTTTCATGAATTAAAAAATATATTCCATAGAAACAAAATTCTGCAATGCCAAATGTTTCAATGTTTAAAGAAACCCATACTTTTTGGGGGGATATAATAGATTAAATCATGAAAGATATCAAAGTGGACTTCTCATATCCTGATTCTCTTATAATAAATTTCACAAGGGAACTATAAAAAGAATAGTAACTTTAAACAGAAATAAATAAGGTGGATTTATATAATTTTAGTTATTTATATATTATATTTATTTATGATCAATTTTATACTAATCTCCCAAATTTTAAATTAACTGAGTTATGAGAAATAATGACTTCTCTAATGAATAAAGACAAAATTACAATATAGTTGGAATATTTTGAAGGAGGAATGAATGATTCAATGTTGTCTCCCATTGAGACTATAGAGGGATGTAGTGTAGAGTTGTAACTATAAAAGTAATTTACTGATAGACATCATGAAAATCCACCACTCTTATTATTTGTAATGAAATAAAAAAAGGAAACCATAGATTCACAAAAAGTAGAGGTGAAGGAGGAACATTATCTTATTTCACCACCTCCTTGAAATCTATTATTCATTGAATAAGGGGTAGAAGTCCAAAATCATTCTCAAGGGGACCCTAAAAACAATGAATTGTAAAGTGAACTAAGAGGAAAAGACATAGTGGTTAAGAACACATAATACAAAACCACCATTAGGTGAATAATGACTGTGTACCATTGCTTAACCATATATTGCGAAAATAAAACACCTCTTAGGGGGCCGACCATGATTTTACCTTTGGTAAAGTTTTTTATTTTAAATTTCAAGTACTTACACTTGTTGTTTATCTATCCTTACCGATGTTATTTAAAATCTAGATTGAATAAAAAAATTTATGCTACTACTGAAAATAACAAAGTTAAATTTATCAATATTAATGTTTATTACTAAAATTGGTTTCAAATAAGAGTACTTCAAGGAGGGGTAGTGAAATTTATGTCTAGGTGTGAGGAATTAAACCAGCATTGAGATTTTTTGTTTATTATAATTTTTAAATTTTAGAGTGTTTTATAAAATTAATCTAATAAAATGTTATAGATTAATGAAATGAAAAAGTATATATGGTTTTTTGGTGATGTTAACAGTATAATTTAATTTGAAATATCTAAACCTTATGATAACGATGATATAAATTTTAATTTCATAACACATTTTCTAATAATTATTTTTAATTTCAAAAAATATATAAACATATTCCATAAGAACTATCCAATGACATATTTAACTATTCTAATATGTTTCTAAATCATTTTGATATTATTCTTTAAATTACTTATTTCTTATGAGAACACGATTCATTCCATGAACACTAGATCTTATTTTGTTTCCATTTCTATATTATATGAAAACATAGTGAAATATGTCAAAATAATTAACACTTCTATTTGAAATCACTTATAAAATATCAATCTATTTATCCTACCACCATAAATTACTTTATAGTTTCCCACATAATCCATTAATACCATTTTTTTAACATTACATGATATATATCCTCACATACCCTTATATTGAGTAATTATCACGGTTTTTATTGAAAAATGCTATGTGGGAGAGAATTTTTTTATGAAAATTGTTATAGGAAAAATTCATTTTTTCGAAGATATTGGGGTTTTCCATAGATTTTTTCAATATGTGGAGTTAGCTTCACTCCATTAAATTCATATTCCCTCTATTTTTTATGAAAAAAAGTTGTATAAAATAAAAAATATTGGGAAAAGAGGATGTATGATTCACCAATCATATTGATATATTAACCACTACAAAAACGTGATGTGATAGGAAGGATCAATCATTTAAATATGACTAATTAAGATACAATCATTGAGTATCATAGTTTTTAAATCATTCATTATGATTCTAAGAGTCAATACTACTCTTCATGCAATGTTTTTAAATATAAATTTCACACACCATTACCTAGAGAAAAAACCTTTAAATATGTTGTTATTGGAATAAAATTTTGATTCCTTAGTGAATAAATAAGAACATCGAGAATTCTATGGTGACACATGCATGACTGTAATATTGAGATTAATATTTCAAAATCTTAGTTTATTTATGAAAGAAATTATTTTCAAAAATGGTATGTGAATGTGTGAATGGGAGGAAATTATAGGCGAAAATAAACATCAATTTTATGAAATGAAAATTAGCTGAGTGGAGTTCATATACAATGCATGATATGGGTAAGAAATCTTTAAATTAAAATTTCTTATCACACTAAATCATTTAAATTAGATTTTTATTTTGAAAAACATTTTCCAACAAGAATTTATTTATAATTTATGTTGTGTGGAATAATTTATGTATAGGGTGATTTATTATGGACAATTGAATCATATTTTTTGCTTTGAAATATCCTTGAAAACAACTCCTTTATTCATAATGTTCTGGTTAATTTATTTTATTTTCAATAATTCTATAATTTTAAAATTTAATTGTGAATTTAGTAAAATTTTTGAATTTATTTGATTATTTCATCACTTTTTATTTCAATATTTTATCATAGATCATTAAATAGGTTTTTATAAAGATTTATAGGTGGAAGAAAATCATCTAACTTGGTACTATAAGAGTAAACTAACTCATGTGAGTCACAAATTATTAAAATGACTCCAAAACTAGCTATATAAGAATAAATTTGAAATTTATCCTAACTAAATAAGAATAAATTAGACTAATGTATAATATATATAATATTTCACACTTATCAATTAGATTTATGTATCTATGTAGCTATATATAAGGGTGTAATCGATTTGAGTCGTGTTAAGTGTCTCATTTCTTATGCTTGAGCAAGTTACATGAAATCAATGGTTGAGATTAGTTTAGTTATTTACCATGTATCTATTTTTTAGATCAATATTGAGCACAATCTCGAATCAATATTATTTCAGCTACTCTATTAAGGTTGAATTAGTTCAACTACAGTACTTTATGATACTTTTATATAAAAAATCAAGTTATAATTATTTCTCATGATCAAATTCAAACTCAATGTTGAAATCTCGAGCACAAAATTAAATACCGATATATTGAATAATAGTAATATAATAAAATATTAGATACTGGATTAATCTCCTGATATACTCAATTGCATAATTATAACACTCTAACTCATCTCATGTTTTTACTCAAGTAGCTCAATCTTGAGCTTGAATAAAAAAAATTATCCCAATTCATGTATTTTTCAACTATAGCTTATGTAGTTTTCGAGAAATCGAGGTTGTCTATGGAGTTATAAACATATAATAAAACATAAAATTATAGAATATGTGAGAGATTATGTCAATGTTTTAAGGATAAACTCATGAAAAATTATAAGTAATATAATAATAAAGGCATACATAAACCAACTATGTAAGAATAACATTGTATCATGCGTGTTTTTCAACAAAATTCACCATCTTATAATATCCTAGTCTTTAATATAATTTAGCTCCTCCATAATGAATGGAAATTCCCAAGGATAAAATTAAGATACTATATACAACTTGTCTAATATAAATTGTGAAAATCATTAAATAGACCGGACATGTGAAAGATGATCTAGGAGAGACATGGAAGAAAATGATTATGGGCATTAGAACCCATAATTTACCAAGACTTAGTGATTAATAAAAATTACTCAAGGTCTAAATCACAATCTGGTAGTGATTCTAGTAACCAAAACCAACTGGTTTTTTATATATAATGTAAACTATTATTGGGTAATAAGGGTCCCCACATAGGGGGCTTAATCAATGAGTCTCATGGACATTGTTTATTTTTTTATTTGAATTGCATTAAGTTACCATGTGAACCCTGGATTTTTAAATAAAATATAAATATTTAGAGTTATAACCAATTTTGGTTAGTTTAAGGGGTGTCACCTTTGCAATCCTATTGATTATTAATATTATTTCAAATTATTTTATTATTTTTATTCATCACTTCAAGGATTAAAAATTTTGATTGATGGGGGTGAATGATAATTTACCACTATTGTTCTTCAATATTTTTTCTTCCCTAAACTACTAGAAAATATATTTATTGATTCTTACTTATATAGTGTATGTAATATATTGGGTGGTTAAAGATGGAATAGTCTGTGTAATTATAATTATACCAAATAGTTCTTAGTGTAGTCTCCCTACATAATTCATTCATTGAGAAAGGACATGGTTACATGAGATTAGTGTACCTCTGTACACCCAATGAGTGTAGACTACACTTCCTAGTAAAAAATTAGATGATTGGATAGGAAATTAAGGATTAATCCACCTAAAATAGAGTAGTGGGGGTTGATAAGGATCCATTGGACAACCGAGATGAATAAGTACATGATTATATTCAATTGAAAAATATTATGGAGTGAAAATAATGATCAAATAAGGACAAGCACATATTCTCTCTAACCTCACTTATATTTTCATTTATAAACATTTCATTTTATTTTCATTGAATATACACCCCACCCTATGTTTTCATTACATTTAAATTATAAAAAAGAAAGATATTTAAAAATTGAAAACTAGATAATTGTTTTTTTGGAATCCTTACAAGATAACAAAGAGGTCGGTTATGTGGTGAGTTCATTGGTTTTAAATTAAAAATGTTGATTACTACAATAATACAATAAATACCAAAAACTTCACATGTTTTAATTATATAATACTTTTATATACAATATTTTATTTTTAATTTTAAAATGTCTAATTATATTTATTTTTTTATATTATATTTTATATATCTTGAGTATTATAATTTATAAATGGAGCCATATATGTTAATGAGATTTTTCTGTTATATATTTATTAATAAAAATATAATCTTAAACCATTTTATATTTCTTAATATATGTAAATATTTTATGATCCTAAAGATATACATTATTCTTAAGATGTAGCACTATTTGGATGGATAGATATATATTCAGAGTAACACCCGAGATTTTTATGAGTAATATTTTGTTTTTTATATATCATCAAAGGAATCTTTCACTACATACTAGCTTGGCTTACTTTACACGCAATTGCGACCTTCCTCGATAGCTTGCGTCGTACGCAATACCGAGTTTCAGCAAAGAACGATATGCTATTAAAATATTATTAAAACTAGCCGTTATGAAAAGTAATAACCACTTTTTGAAATTTTATAAATTTTATTTTTTAAAATGGACTTCATTTTTGGATTCGGAATACCGAAATTAGCCTAAGGTGAAATTTTGGTATTTTTCTGAAAACTTTCAATTTTTGATGAATAGTGAAACCACTAAGTGGTAGGTTAAAAAACTGAATTTTGCATAAAACTTAATTTTACCGCTTCTTTGAATGGAATTTCGAAAATCCGACAGACACGGTTAATATCAAGGACTAAAATGTGGTTCAATGAGATGAAAATAATTTTTGGTGAATAGTAACTTTTTACTTTTTTTTACCACGGTTAATAGTAAATAGGGTAACTATGGGTAAATATGATATTACTATTACCCTAAAACATGTCCTAATTCTATTGGATAAGTGTAATTCGACCAAAAACAACCTTATGAATATAATATGACCATTTAGGTCCACATGGATTAGATTATGACATTTAATATTATTTTATTTAATGAATAGTTAAAATAGTTAAAATCAAAGATTAATAACTAAAACATTTTTAATATGGGGTTATACATAAGATAAATTCGACTATAAATATTCATTAGAAAGCTAAAAAGATTTCCTAGATAATGGTATTTTATTTATAATTTTTAGACATTATATAATTTAATTTATTTATGACACCATAATGATGCAGTAATTATCGTATTAATGAAATATTGACATAATTGATGTTATAAACACAAAAATAAATTTAATTTGAGACTTTTTATGAATTCCACTAATTTTATAGGTTACTATGATATATTAGTGGTGATTTAATCAACTTGGTTCGAACATATAATCCTGTTATGACTTTCACAAAAATCATATATCAAATAGTGTCAAAATTGACACAAAATAGCTTTTAAATCAAATATTATATTACTAATTGTTATTTTATTCCTAAAAATTTAAGGTTCGGCCAAATGACTTAGATAAGGATATATATATTAATAATAAACAATTTGGGGTTCTTTTGGAATGTTATAGTTAGTTTATTAACCATATAGTGAAAGAAAACAAAAAGACACGGTAAAAGTTAAATTATTTAACTTAGAGTTAAATCTAATTGATAAGTTAAAATAATACCCTAAACTTGTCTAAATCTTATTGGTTGATAGGATTTCGACCCTTCCCCACTTTAGCTTCGAAATAAGACCCTTTGGAACCATTATAAACCGATTTTGACTTTAATATAAAATACTATTTTGAGATATTCCTAAGGTGCCCCTCTCCTCCCTTATAAAAGGGCACCTCCTCCCCCTCCTCCTCACACCAATTTGAGCACTCAAGATCGGCCAACCCCTGCCATTTTCTCATCTCCACTTCCTTAGAATAATCCTAGAGGTTCTGGACTTCTTCAAAGACCAATCATAGTTCCCTAAGTGGAGGATTCAAAGAAGCGTTCCAAAGAAGAGGTAATATCCATTACCGATATTTTCAATTTCTTTCTTCTTCAACTTCTTCTTCTTTAGTTGTTTCATGATAAAGTAATAACATCAGTATTACTTACATACTGATATGTTATTATAAATATGAAACAACCCTAATTCACCTTCTATCCATCCTATGGAAAATTGAAATCACCGCGCGTGCGTACGTACGGAATACCGTCTCCACACCGTGGTGTAATCTATTTTCCACCATCACTTTACAAGGATGGGTATAATGGTGTAATGAGTAACTATTTATGATTATTATAAATTAATATTGATACTGAAATAATATATATATATACTCCAATAAAATTCCACGATCATAGGAACGATATCATCACTCGTGCGTACGTACGGAATACCGTCTCCACGATGTGAAGCGACTCGTTCTACATGATCATCATTACATAATAATTATATAAATGAATTGAATGAATAAATATGATATGTTACACTAATACCATTCTGGATATAAGGTATCTATAACCTTAAAAGAAGAATAAGAATTTATTCGGCAAAACACGCATAAGAACAAAAGGCAATAAAATCCCGAGTAACAAGTAACAATGAAATATTACTAACAAGAAGCTAAGAATATGACCATATATGATATCATATCAATATTTATGATTATTGAATAAGTCAATAACATTATTTAAACCATTATACAGGAGCTTCGGACACGTACAAAGCAAATCGGACCTAAGGTAAAGGAAAATACCACAATCTCATTTTTATCCGAGATTGTTTATTCGTAAGTATTTACTGGGTTGTATTTTATCATCCACATCCATGTTACCTCAATATGTAATATTGTTTCCATCCACTTACAATAGTTTAAATCCAATTTTACCCTTCGGTGAGTTTTTATTAAAGAATATGAAAGGAATCTTTTGTCGTTTTTTTCGTACGAGGTACTTTTTGACTTTTCCGACAAAGGTACGAAGAATGTTTTTTTAACTTATACGACATGTATGGATTTTTAAAACATTATTTCCAAGAAGATTACTTTACAAGTTTTCAAGTTTATTTTTAATCAACTTCTTTTATTTTAAAGTCGTATGACATGTTATGAAATGAAAAATGTTTTTTGAAGAAGAAAGGATATTTTCCTCAAGAATGGAGTTCAAGTGTTTTATCAAAATTATTTTCCATCTAAGATAATAATGGGTTCTATTTTTATCCCTATTATTACATTGATTTTATCATGTTGTGATTGAATTATTTTTATGAATTCCTTTATCTTATATGAACTGTTTTATGATGTCATGTTGTTTAAGAATCCCATTTTTATTACATGGGTTACGCTATGATGTATGGTTTATGATTATGTGGCACACATAAGAAAAGATTCATTATGAGATGGGTGGGACCTATATCTCCCTCCAATGCCTTGGGTAAAGATTTTATATCTCATGAGATAGACATGGTTGGAACGGTAGGTTATACCGGTTCAGTGAAACAGGACTGGAACGAGGGTGACTCAGTTCAGAAAGGGACTTTGTCCACTAAGATAGTCTTGGCACTGAGTCATGACTAACAAGAAATGATTTTCCATGATTATGTGTGCATGCCACAAAGTTTCAAGTTTTATGTTATGATTATGGGGATCTCATTTTCACTTCTATGATTTGTTCCATGTTAAGATATTATGATCTCTTTTGCAGGTTATGATTTTCAAAAAGATATGATATGATTTTTATTTCCTTTATTTGCCCTTGCTGAGCATTTGAGCTCACCCTTTTATGTTTTCTTTTCCCCAGGTCAGGAAGATGGATATTAAGTAGAATATGCAAAAGGGACCCTAGATATGATGAAATAAATGGGAGACACTGTAGAAGATTTATGAACCAGTTATTTATGTTTCCCAGTTTCTAAAGACACTATACCTATACGGTCCTTTGTGGTTTTGTCATATGTTGTAATAAGTGTGCTTCAATTTTGAAGTATTAACAATGTATGTAAAGTATGGGTCGTTATAGTTGGTATCAGAGGAAAGGTATAGTCAACCTTTGGAAACTAGGATGTGAAAGTCTTAGTAAGAACCCTAAGGATATGTCTAAGCATAGAACACAATCTTAGTGTTTTAGAAATTGCCATGAATACCCTAGGATAAAACCTTAAGTGTGAAATTTTATCCTTGATTATGTGGTTTTCCTATTATAATTAGTGTTGCTCACACTATTCTTCTTGGTTTTAGTCAATGGATGGAACCCGAAGGAACCGTGTTAATGCGGAATGCGATGGGCAATGCAATGATTGTCCCCCTGAGCAACCAAACGATATGGGAGCTGGAATGCAAAATCTTGTAGCCATGCTCACACAACTTTCTCAAGCTATGAATCATGCAGGACTTCAATACGAGCAAAGGAAGGAGCAACATTCTGTTGAATCCTTCATGAGGTAGCGTCCACCTTCTTTCAGCGGGTCTACTGATCCATTAGTTGCTGAACAATGGATTAGTACTACTGAAAAGATATTTTCAGTTCTTCAATGTTCTGAACATGATAAAGTCATCCTAGCAGTGTATCGTTTGGAAGGAGATGCTGATCAAAGGTGGAATCTTATTAAGAATACGAGGCAAAGGGATGAAATTGAGTCTATGGAATGGGATGAGTTCAAGAACTTATTTTTCAATAAGTACTTCCCTCGTATTCTCCGAACAAAGATGGAGAAAGAGTTTCTTGAACTGAAGCAAAGGGATGATGAATCTGTTGGTACCTATGAAGCAAATTTTACAAGACTTGCAAGGTACACTTCTGGTATTATTATCCAACCTGATAGTTAGATCGATCAATTATTTAGTGGCTTAAAACCAAGTCTTCGAAGGGCGTTAGCCATAAGGGACTTCAATAGCTACGAGGAAATCGTTCGATGTGCTCTCAAAGTCGAGATGGAGATTGGAGTAACCCATCAGTCACATGGTTTTGATAAGAAGAGGAAGATGGAATTCAAAGGAAAATCTAAAGAGCACACTGAAAAGAAGATGAGCTTTCCCTTATGCTCAAAGTGTGGAAAGAAACATGGAGGTAGTTTTCTTAAAGGGACAAGTAAATGTTTCAAATGTGGAAAGGAAGGTCATCGGGCATTTGAATTCCGC
Organism: Viscum album; assembly: GCA_963277665.1. Lineage (NCBI taxonomy): Eukaryota > Viridiplantae > Streptophyta > Magnoliopsida > Santalales > Viscaceae > Viscum > Viscum album. The sequence continues at coordinate 448,488,552 of OY728155.1, read as the reverse complement.
GATAATGGGAAGAAGATGTCTAATGATGCAAACAAATGAAGGGATACACAGAATGAACCTACGACACTTCAATGTTTCAAGTGCAAGGAGATGTGGCATTATGCCAATCAATGCCCAAATCCAAGGGTTGATGATGATGGTCGACGTCAACAAAATCTTAAGGCTAAAGACAATGGAAAGTCGCATGCAATTTCTATCAGCGATTTGGAGTACGATAACGAAGTGGTGAAAGGTACACTTACTATCCACTCTAAAGTAGAAAATGTTTTATTTGATTCTGGATCCACCCACTCTTTTATTTCTGAAAAATTTTCTAAGGGTATCACCGTACTACCTCAACAATTAGATGTTGAGTTAGCTATGACAACACCTAATGGCACAACATTCACATCAAAAGTTTATAATTCTTCTCCGATCGAAGTTTGTGGGAAAGTGCTTCCTGCAAATCTTGTGATCCTTCCTTTAGTGGAATTTGATGTGATTCTTGGCATGGATTGGCTTTCTCTACATGGAGCTCATATCAATTGCCAAAGAAGGGAAGTCACATTTCATATTCCAGATCAATCTACGATCGTCTATCAATGCAAGGATGAACAAAACCTTCCATTGGAAATTTCTTCCATCTTATGGGTATTGATTCCACTAAATGAAGGTTATTTATCGCAAATGGTTGGTGAGAAACTCACGATTAAGAATATTCCCATTGTATGGGAGTTTGATGATGTATTTCCGGAGGAATTACCGGGTCTTCCACTAAATCGTGAAGTTGAGTTTTCAATAGAACTCGTACCGGGCGCTTTGCCAATTTCAAAGACACCTTATAGAATGGCCCCAATTGAGTTGCAGGAATTGAAGAAGCAACTCCAAGAGAATCTTGATAAGGGATTCATACGCCCTAGTGCGTCACCTTGGGGAGCACCTGTTCTATTTGTTAAGAAGAAAGATGGATCAATGAGACTCTGCATTGATTATCGAGAACTTAACAAGATCACTATCAAGAACAAATATCCTCTCCCACGCATTGATGACTTATTTGACCAACTACGCGGAGCTCAATACTTTTCCAAGATTGATCTTCGTTCAGGGTATCATCAATTAAGGTTCAAAAGGGAGGATATACCAAAGACGGCTTTCCGTACAAGGTATGGACACTATGAATTTATAGTGATGCCATTTGGTCTTACTAATTCCCCTGCTATCTTCATGGATCTAATGAATAGAGTCTTTAGAGACTATCTTGATCAATTTGTGGTAGTCTTTATAGACGATATTCTTGTCTATTCAAAGAGAAAGGAAGAGCATGAAGATCACTTGAGAATTATATTGAAGACCCTGAGAAAGGAGAAGCTTTATGCCAAATTTACCAAGTGTGAATTTTGGCTTCAAAAAGTTTCATTTTTGGGTCACATAATCTCAAAAGAGGGGATATCTGTGGATCCAACAAAAACAGAGGTTATCGAAAGATGGTCAAGACCAACAACAGTAACTGAGATCTGAAGTTTTCTTGGTTTGGATGGATATTATCGACGTTTTGTAAAGGATTTTTCACGATTATCTAATCCACTAACCAAGTTGACTCAGAAAAGAGTTAAGTTTGTTTGGACAGAGGAATGTGAAGAGAATTTCAAGGAGTTGAAAAGAAGGTTATCCAGTGCACCTGTGCTCACACTGCCTTGTAGTGGATAAAGGTTTGTGATCTACAGTGATGCATCCAAGAAGGTATTGGGGTGTGTTCTTATGAAAAATGATATGGTGATAGCTTATGCCTCACGACAGTTGAAAATCCATGAGCAAAATTACCCAACTCATTATTTGGAGTTGGCTCCGGTAATCTTTGCATTAAAGATTTGGAGGCATTACCTTTATGGTGAAAGGTGTGATATTTATACTTATTATAAAAGTTTAAAGTATATATTCACACAAAAGGAGTTGAATATGCGTCAAAGAAGATGGCTGGAGCTGATTAAGGATTACGACTGCTCAATCCATTACCACCCTGGGAAAGAAAACAAGGTGGCAGATGCATTAAGTCGACAAGACCATGCTAGTTTATCCATGGTGAGGATCACAAAAGATCCAATATTTATGGATTTACAAAGGATGGATCTTGGAATTATAATGGAAGAGGAAAAATCTTATCTTTCTCAAATGAATGTTCAACCATCTATACATGTGAAGATTAAAGAGGCACAGAAAGAAGATGTCGAGTTACAAAAGAAGGTGAGAAATGTTCCTGAATTCAACCTTGATTGTGATGGGATAATAAAGTTTAGGAATCGGGTTTGTGTTCCTCCCATCCCCGAATTAAAGAAGGAGCTGCTGGACGAGGCTCATAGTTCATCATTCTCTATTCATCATGGAAGCACGAAGATGTATAGGGACCTGAAAGAGTACTTCTGGTGGGATGGCATGAAAAGAGATGTTGATGAATATGTCTCTCGATGCTTGGTTTGTCAACAAGTTAAAGCTGAGAGACAAAAGTCTAAGGGGATGTTACAACCATTACCCATACCCGAATGGAAATGGGAAAACATCACTATGGACTTTGTCACAGGACTTCCTAAAACATCCAAAGGCAATAATGCTATTTGGGTCATAGTTGATCGTCTTACACAGTCTGCACACTTCATTGCTATTAGAGAGGATTTCTCTCTAGATCAGCTTGCCAGGATATATGTAAAGGAAGTGGTAAGATTGCATGGATTACCACTTTCTATTATATCTGATCGGGATCCGAGATTTACCTCGAAGTTCTGGCGAAGTCTTCAGCATACTCTGGATATAGAGTTGAGTTTCAGCACTGCTTATCATCCTCAGACAGACGGTCAGTCTGAGAGAACAATTCAAACCCTAGAAGATATGTTGAGAGCTTGCTCTATGGATTTCAAAGGAGGTTGGGATCAACACCTACCTTTGGTGGAATTTTCTTATAATAATAGCTTTCACTCCAGTATTCAGATGGCTCCTTATGAAGCCCTCTATGGAATGAAATGCAGGACTCCAACTTGCTGGGATGAAGTTGGGGAAAGAAATCTGTTAGGACCTGATCTCGTTGATGAAATGGCAGAAAAGGTTAGATCTATTAAACAACACATAAGAACAGCTCGGAGTCGACAGAAAAGTTATGCCGACAACCGAAGAAAAGACCTAGAGTTTGAAGTGGGTGATAAAGTGTTCTTACGAATATCTCCCTGGAAGAGGGTTATGAGATTTGGAAAGAAGGGGAAGTTGAGCCCTAGATATATCAGTCCTTTCGAAATACTGGATCGTGTTGGGAAGGTAGCTTACCGATTGGCACTTCCACCGAATCTCTCTCAAGTTCACGATGTGTTCCATGTATCTCTCCTGAGAAAGTACATACCTGATCCTTCACATGTACTCAGCTCAGAAGTTGTACCGCTGGAGCAAGATCTTTCTTATGAAGAACAACCGATAGAGATTCTGGATCATAGCGAAAAAGTCCTACGAAACAAGACCACTAGATTGGTGAAAGTTTTATGGAGGAACCACCAACTTGAAGAAGCTACATGGGAGCTTGAGGATATGATGAGGGAGAAGTATCCTCGTCTGTTTGTTACAAAGTGACGAATTTCGAGGGCGAAATTCTTTTTAAGGGGGGTAGAATGTAACACCCGAGATTTTTATGAGTAATATTTTGTTTTTTATATATCATCAAATGAACATTCACTACATACTAGCTTGCCTTACTTTACACGCAATCGCGACCTTCCTCAATAGCTTGCGTCATACGCAATACCGAGTTTCACCAAACAACGATATGCTATTAAAATATTATTAAAACTAGCCATTATGAATAGTAATAACCACTTTTTGAAATTTTATAAACTTTATTTTTTAAAATGGACTTCATTTTTGGATTCGGAATACCGAAATTAGCCTAAGGTGAAATTTTGGTATTTTTCTGAAAACTTTCAATTTTTGATGAATAGTGAAACCACTAAGTGGTAGGTTAAAAAACTGAATTTTGCATAAAACTTAATTTTACCGCTTCTGTGAATGGAATTTCGAAAATCCGATAGACACGGTTAATATCAAGGACTAAAATGTGGTTCAATGAGATGAAAATAATTTTTGGTGAATAGTAACTTTTTACTTTTTTTTACCACGGTTAATAGTAAATAGGGTAACTAAGGGTAAATATGATATTACTATTAACCTAACACATGTCCTAATTCTATTGGATAAGTGTAATTCGACCAAAAACAACCTTATGAATATAATATGACCATTTAGGTCCACTTGGATTAGATTATGACATTTAATATTATTTTATTTAATGAATTGTTAAAATAGTTAAAATCAAAGTTTAATAACTAAAACATTTTTAATATGGGGTTATACAAAAGATAAATTCGACTATAAATATTCATTAGAAAGCTAAAAAGATTTCCTACATAATGGTATTTTATTTGTAATTTTTATACATTAAATAAATTAATTTATTTATGACACAATGATGATGCAGTAATTATCTTATTAACGAAATATTGACATAATTGATGTTATAAACACCAAACTAAATGTAATTTGAGACTTTTTATGAATTACACTAATTTTCTAGGTTACTATGATATATTAGTGTTGATTTAATCAACTTGTTTCGAAAATATAATCCTGCTATGACTTTCACAAAAATCATATATCAAATAGTGTCAAAATTGACACAAAATAGTTTTTAAATCAAATATTATATTACTAATTGTTATTTTATTCATAAAAATCTAAGGTTCGGCCAAATGACTTAGATAAGGATATATATATTAATAATAAACAATTTGGGGTTCGTTTGGCATGTTATAGTAAGTGTATTAACCATATAGTGAAAGAAAACAAAAAGACACGGTAAAAGTTATATTATTTAACTTAGAGTTAAATCTAATTGATAAGGTTAAAATAATACCCTAAACTTGTCTAAATCTTATTGGTTGATAGGATTTCGACCCTTCCACACTTTATCTTCGAAATAAGACCCTTTGGAACCATTATAAACCAATTTTGACTTTAATATAAAATAATATTTTGAGATATTTCTAAGGTGCCCCTCTCCTCCCTTATAAAAGGGCACCTCCTCCCCCTCCTCCTCACACCAATTTGAGCACTCAAGCTCGGCCAACCCCTTCCATCTTCTCCTCTCCACTTCCCTAGAATAATCCTAGAGGTCCTGGTCTTCTTCAAAGACCAATCTTAGTTCCCTAAGTGGAGGATTCAAAGAAGCGTTCCAAAGAAGAGGTAATATCCATTACCGATCTTTTCAATTTCTTTTTTCTTCAACTTCTTCTTCTTTAGTTGTTTCATGATAAAGTCATAACATCAGTATTACTTACATACTGATATGTTATTATAAATATGAAACAACCCTAATTCACCTTCTATCCATCCTATGGAAAAATGAAATCATCGCGCGTGCGTACATACGGAATACCGTCTCCACACCGTGGTGTAATCTATTTTCCACCATCACTTTACAAGGATGGGTATAATGGTGTAATGAGTAACTATTTATGATTATTATAAAGTAATATTGATACTGAAATAATATATATATATACTCCAATACAATTCCACGATCATAGGAATGATATCATCACTCGTGCGTACGTACGGAATACCGTCTCCACGATGTGAAGCGACTCGTTCTACATGATCATCATTACATAATAATTATATAAATTAATTGAATGAATAAATATGATATATGTTACACTAATACCATTATGGATATAAGGTATCTATAACCTTAAAAGAAGAATAAGAATTTATTCGGCAAAACACGCATAAGAACAAAAGGCAATAAAAACCCGAGTAACAAGTAACAATGAAATATTACTAACAAGAAGCTAAGAATATGACCATATATGATATCATATCAATATTTATGATTCTGGAATAAGTCAATAACATTATTTAAACCATTATACAGGAGCTTCAGACACGTACAAAGCAAATCGGACCTAAGGTAAGGGAAAATACCACAATCTCATTTTTATCTGAGATTGTTTATTCATAAGTATTTACTGGGGTGTATTTTATCATCCACATCCATGTTCCCTCAATATGTAATATTTTTTCCATCCACTTACAATAGTTTAAATCCAATTTTACCCTTCGGTGAGTTTTTAGTAAAGAATATGAAAGGAATCTTTTGTCGTTTGTTTCGTACGAGGTGCTTTTTGACTTTTCCGACAAAGGTACGAAGAATGTTTTTTTAACTTATACGACATGTATGGATTTTTAAAACATTATTTCCAAGAAGATTCCTTTACAAGTTTTCAAGTTTATTTTTAATAAAATTCTTTTATTTTAAAGTCGTATGACATGTTATGAAAGGAAACATGTTTTTTGGAGAAGAAAGGATATTTTCTTCAAGAATGGAGTTCAAGTGTTTTATCAAAATTATTTTCCATATAAGATAATAAAGGGTTATGTTTTTATACCTATTATTACATTGATTTGATCATGTTGTGATTGAATTATTTTTATGAATTCCTTTATCTTATATGAATTGTTTTATGATGACATGTTGTTTAAGAATCCCATTTTTATTACATGGGTTACGCTTTGATGTATGGTTTATGATTATGTGGCACACATAAGAAAGGATTCATTATGAGATGGGTGGGACCTATATCTCCCTACAATGCATTGGGTAAAGATTTTATATCTCATGAGATAGACATGGCTGGAACGGTAGGTTATACCGGTTCAGTGAAACAGGACTGGAACAAGGGTGACTCGGTTCAGAAAGGGACTTTGTCCACTAAGATAGTCTTGGCAATGAGTCATGACTAACAAGAAATGATTTTCCATGATTATGTGTGCATGCCAAAAAGTTTCAAGTTTTATGTTATGATTATGGGGATCTCATTTTCACTTCTATGATTTGTTCCATGTTAAGATATTATGATCTCTTTTGCTGGTTATGATTTTCAAAAAGATATGATATGATTTTTATTTCCTTTATTTGCCATTGCTGAGAATTTGAGCTCACCCTTTTATGTTTTCTTTTCCCCAGGTCAGGAAGATGGATATTAAGTAGAATATGCTAAAAGGGACCCTAGATATGATGAAATAAATGGGAGACACTGTAGAAGATTTATGAACCAGTTGTTTATGTTTCCCAGTTTCTAAAGACACTATACCTATGCGGTCCTTTGTGGTTTTGTCATATGTTGTAATAAGTGTGCTACAATTTTGAAATATTAACAATGTATGTAAAGTATGGGTCGTTATATTTAGAGGGTGTCACACATATTCATGGAGATTAATTTGTGAATAGGAAATAAATTTTTTTACGAATATCTTAAATAGATTAAAATAATATATTCTAAGGGATGTAGTATTATAAGCTCAACACAGGTTGTGATAGAACCATATATTGTAATAAATAAAAGTTTTTAATATTTTTTCATATATATATAATGATAGAAAAATAATTCGACATGAAATTCATGCCTAAAATCTATTTCCTCACTATCACTATCTATGTCAGTTGCTTACATATCTTAATTGAAAATAATATTACCTGAATAACACATATAATTAATTATATTAAAAGAATACATAAAAATTGATGCATAAAGTGATGTTATCCAATTCTCATAGTATCTACGATACATTATGTGTAATAAAACAAATTCTATATGATGTTTTTTCACAAGAAACAAACTTATATCATTGTAATGGGTGATATGATTATTTAGTTTACTTCAGTTTTGGTTCTATATTATTCCTTGTTTCAGGATTTATGATGTATATGAAGATAGCTTCTATAAATCAATCATAATTATATAATGAATCTTTAAAATATATAAATTATTTTTTTGTAAAAATGGTATGATGATAGAATAAATATGGAGAATATTTTGATATGTTTTTTTCCAAGATGATAAGATGATATTTTGTTTTTTATTATATAGAGAACATGAATAATTATCAATTGAATAAATTAGAATACAAGTATTCTCAAATCAGAACCAAAATTAGATATAATGTTTTCATTATCCAACAAACTAAATCATGTGGAAACATTATTGATGTAAGATTTCATAGTTTGTGTCTATGTTTTCTAGTTATAGATAATGAAGTTAAACCATTTATCCACTGTTCATATAAATCCATATTCAATTTGGCATGAAAATTTGTTTGAATAATGTATTGTAAACTGTATTCTATTAATAATTTACTTATATGTGTAACATTAAGTTATAGTTATAGTGAACATTTAAATATTCCATGATCATATTCCAAGTGATATTACCATTCATATTAAATAACAATGCTATTAAATTATATTCATATGATGTGATTTTTTGAGAATTACTTTTAAATCTATTTCCATAACAAATAATACCAAGGCTTATTATTTGTTTATACATTCTAACCAAATCCAAATATAAATGGAAATGATATGATATATATGAACCATGACAATTAAATTTATTTTCTAACAATTTTAGGAAGATATAATTCATTACTAGTGTACCCAAAGACTACATTATTCTAGACTTCTTCATTGAGGGTCATATCATTCATTCCCATTTCTATCAATTTTATTATACATTATTTATTTTATTTTATTTTTTATTTTATTTTTATTTTAAATTTCAAAACTATAAAGAATGTGTTAAAAATACTCATACACATTAGTTATACTATACTTCATTAAAGGTACACATATGGTTTTCCGTTATCTATAAAATGATATAATGCGATTGTGTATATAGGATAAAATAATAATAGTGGCATCCATGTCACTCTAAAAAAATGGGCGCATTTGGATTATGAATCTTGGGGGAAAGGTAAAGGTTTTTATTAACATATCAATCCCATTAAAAGTGAGGTGTAATGGGTTTTCACACCCATAAAAATTGATTCTTATAGAAAGTTCATACTTTCTATATTTGGAATTATAAAGAGTGTATTAGGGTATTATTGAACGATTATAATTTTTTTGTACCTATTTGTTAATTTATATGTTGTTTCAATTATATATCCACTTCAATAAACTATTTAGAAAAATTTTCAATATTCTTTATTCACTATATTCACACATTAAATTTTAAATTTAGCTTGATTAATCATTTTTACAATTCACACAACCTCCTAACAATCGATTCCATACCTTTTTGGAATTACAACCATACGTTTACAAAACTTATATTTCTCATTATTGTTTAAATTATGTTTAATATAAATCTTGAAAAACCTAAATGGTTGACCCATGATCTTCTAGAGTATAAAATTGTGTTTTAATATATAATAATCCTGATAAAGGTGATATAAACATTGGGAATTATTCTTTTAGTTGTTATGTCATTAATTATAACTGATGAAGTTTAGATATTTATGAATTTTTTGTGATACTTTTGTTTGAATCATTTTATTAATTTTTTCAATAATTATTTCTTTGAATTTATCATGGATAGATTTTCTTGATTATAATGGTTTAAGTTGGTCTTTTGCGACATTTTACATATCAATTTTAACATATAATTTAACAATGATTGAATATAGATGACCTAGGTAAGGTTTCTTGTTATATTATTCACCAACATATGTATAAAGGGTAAATTCATCGAGCTTTACAAAATTATTTATTTCATGTTATGTTATATTAATTTTTGATATAATAGTAAAGTAAAAAAACCTTGTTGATTATCCCCAGAGTGGCTATCTATATATGAAAATATTTATACTAATTGACCTAGGGTTGAGAAACAGGGATCCATTTTTATTAATGAGTGAACCTATAAGGTAGTGATGTAGACATCCACTCCATTAGTAATTTGGGAAGAACATTTACATTGTTTCAACTTATCCCTTAATTTTAATTTTATATTTTCATGGAATGATAATCGTATAAAGGTATCTCTCTGGTTAGTTAATTATATTATTTTATTCAATAAAATTTTATGAAATTTATTATAATATAAATTTAGTGTCACCATTTTGGTAGAATAAAATAATTCTTTCGATGTGTATTTTTATTTATATACAATATTTTTATCATTATTCGACTAAAAATTATTAAATTCTTGATATATTTTTTTTATTAATTTAGGTAAAATATATTTAAAGTTTATCATGAATATTGACCCATGAATCCATTATTATGAACTCATTAAAGGTTATTGGGAAAATCCTATTGATTATTATTTCACCCAAACATATGTACATATTGTGTACATCAATACATTATTTCAATTCATATAGTTAAAGTTAAGTATAAATTGTGTGATGATGATGAATGTTTGTATGATTATCTAGTCATACATAAGCTGGATGGAGTAGTGAGACAATTAATTTCATATTTTTGGAGTGTTTAGAGTTTCATGTTTATATGATTCTAGAAAAAAATATTTAGTTTTTTTGTGTTGTATTAAATATTTTTTGGAATTATTATATACTTATCATTTAATTGATTTTATTTATATAATTTTATAATGTTTAACATATGTATTATATATTGAATTATAGCTACATAACATGCCGTATATTTTATTTTACACTCCATCAATTATTTGTAATCAAATATGGTGTATTTGTTTCATATACCCTGTATAGTGGTTTTATATTTTTGTAATAGAGATATAGTTATTTAAGAATTTATTACGTGACATATTTCTATTAATTATTAATATTATTTACTAATATATGAATTTAGGGAAACCTAATTGAGATCATATAGTGATCTAATCTAGTTATTATAGAATCCTTTAGTTTGGTTGTTATAACATGGTAGAAAAAATTCATAATAGTTAAGGGTTTTATATAGGGATAATGAATGTTTTCTAGTCTCAAGTGATACTCTATATTTATTTATGAATAACATAATTATTTCATGATCTGAGTTCTAATATGGATTAGGAATGAGGTGATGCTTTCATTGATCTATGGTGAATGTTTAATTCTTAATATATTATGTAACATGGTATGTTTCATTGATACAAAACAATAATTTGAAATCATCTATCGTACATCAATATTAAGAAAATTTGATAACATGTATGTGGCTCCATGTGAATGATTCGCTCTTATAAACATTGAAATGATATAATAGAAAAATTAAAATGTGATTCTTTGCATATTTGACCAAGTGATATATGAGGAAAAATATTCTTGGGGGCTAAAATAGTTCTAACAAACTTTAAGAAATTTCAAAATAATTTTCTATAAATATCAGTTATTGTATTATATTCTCCCTAAATTTATTGAATAATTATAAATGATATTGAGAAAAAATAATTAATCATAGATTTTTTATAAGATTCACATACTTTTTTAAGTGACTAGTACTTGGAAATGTTATAAACATGAAATATTTAAAATAATTATCTAAAGAAAAAAAATTGTTCCTCCCTTAGCCTAAAAATATATTTATTAAAAAATATTCATGAAGAAGAAGAAAATTATTCCTCAGAAATAGTAATATGATTTCTCCATCACCAGTTCTCTTAATTCATTGCTGAATTTTGAAATGTTTTTCTCTAATAAAATCACCCTTTCATTCCATGAAATCTCCTTGTAAAATATGGGTTCCTATTTTTCTTTATTTTCCATGTAAAAATATATTTTTTTAAATAAATCATAAAAATCGATTATGTTTATTAATTAATATAATATTTTGTTCCCCTCCAACATTATTTTTCTAAACCACGATGAATATAATTTTTCATCCACAAAATCCATAATAGTTTCCATAAAAATATTAATATATATAAAATAAATCATGATATGTTAATACAATATAACACATTTCCATCCAGAATCTCCAAAAACCTGGTATAAAACCATGAAATGTTGATCTCCTTGTATTTGATAATGTCGATCAATTATAGAATACCATATCTCATATCATTTCATTATGATGTGGTTAATTAAATACTTTTATATTTCTTTATGATATCAATTCTATATGTTTACCCAAAATTAACTTGAAATAATGTTTTAAAAACAAAACAATTTTTAGATATGCCATGAAATGTTTTGTTAATCCATTTCAAGATTTATTATCCCATATTTGATAGTGTTTTAACTATTTTAGAGTCTTATATCATATTTAAATTTAATTTCTTCTATAATTTAATCATTTATATCATGAATTATTCTAGGGAATATTTCATCACGTGGTTTTAACCAATGGTTTCAATAACCTTCTTTTCTTTTATATATGAATTCAATTACAACATAAAATACCTATTCATTTTTCATAGGAATTAACCACAAAATGTTTTTTAAATCACCATTAAATTATTTACATATTAAATTTATGTCTTTATTTATTTACATCATGTGCAATTTTAATACTTTTTAATCATATTGATAATTAAAAAAATAATAATTAATGATAATGACACATGAATCATCATCTCAAGAAACTATTCCATAGTATGCTTCCAATGTATGAGTTATCTAAACACAATATTACTGGATAGAGTACTATATATGATAGAACTATATCTCACACTATATAGAACAATACTATATTTCCCATGTGTCTTTTACCTATGATTGAGACCAAGTTAAATAAATACACCCTGAGGGGGTGAATTCGAGTGTTGTCAAATTAAGAATTGTCTCTTAAATCAAATTCAACATTTTATCAAATATTTCTCCATCAATATAAGTAAAACATTCAATCACTAAATCAATTGATAAAAGTATCGTTGAAATAACCACAAAAAAAGAAATTTAAATTAAAAATTACATGAGGATTTTAATTATTTCACAAGTATAATGGCATTTCCATGGAGCATACTCTTATAATATTTCTATGTGAAAAAATATATTATACTCATTTTTAGTGGAACTATGTTTTGATCATGGTCACTCCATTCCAATTTTCACTACCTTTATAAAATTTTATGAATGATGAACTACATCCCATCATGAACTCACTCTTCTTGTCCTTCTTGCACTACACATGGGATAGATTTACCATTTTATTGGCTTAATGATCTCTTTGTGATCATTATAACATATTGATCATTATGAATCCTCAATAATAAAATAGATGCTCCATTAATTGGCACTTCACTCCACAATTATTCCCTTTTTATAAATGAGATCAACTCCTCATAGTGTGAGTACATTCTAAGTTTTCAAAATAATAAAAATAGATGAAAGTACACTTTTTTATAAATATTATTCAGTACTAGAATAATTTCATTATTCTATATATCTTCAATAGCCATGTGGCTCCTTATAAATACATCTTTAATGAGTCTCTCCGATTGAAATCATTATGTGGAAATTGAATTCCACTCCTCACAACTCCATCTTCTCAATGGAAACTAGATATTCAATATTACATTTTCTCGAACCTCTTTAAGTTGTTTTTATATAGTTCTTCATGTCCCAAACCCTTTGATCTATGGTTGGGATCATTTTCTTTTCCACGTAACCTCTAGAATTATTCCATATATCTTACACATTTTAATGTGTTTAAATATGTCCAATAATGTAGAGTCAATTATCTAAAATTTGAGCCAAATCATTTTATTTTTAATTTATAAAAGAATCATCTATGTATTCTAGAAATATCCTGATCATGGAATGACACACAATATTATAGTATGATCCCCTTGAATATCAACTAGATTGAGGTGTGACATCCTTTATTATGTTGTAACCTTGAATCCATTAGAAGATCCTAAAAATCTAGGTAAGCATTCATTTAAAACTCCTCAAAGATCATGGTGTGATAATCCAAATCACTTCAACTATCAGACTCATTATGGAGTGGTTCATTTAATTACAAGATGAAGTATAATTTTTAAGAAACACCATATTCCATGTATTTCTAGTAAATTTTCAATCCCTATTGTGAAGTCCAAATTTTACAGCTTTATCATTCCTTACTCTTCTCTATATATTTCATGATTTTTTTGTGATGTTCATATTATGGAATCAATAAGTTAACCATCATAAAGTATCACACTACCTAATATTCATAGTCTCTTTATTGTGGAATGAATTCCTACCTATATCATGAGTGTATAATTTTTTAAATAATGTACTTTAGATGAGTAAATATAACTATGTCTTGGTGGTACCTATCATGTCATGGAATTCAAGAAGTTCTTCTCACATAGCTCTATGTAATTCTTTTTCATTAACTAATGCAGCGTTCCTTCTATCACTACAACATAATTCTTTTATTACTCCAAATTCATTTTTTCCTCCTGAGAACTTGATTCATGATCCATTAAAAACATTCCCAATTTTATCTATATAATTCACAATAAATATATGATTATAATACTTTAATTAATTTTTATGATATATTTTTCATGTGAGACAACACATATGGATCTTCTTTCAATAAATTTAAGCAAAATATTTAATGATACTTATTCTCTGGACTTATTCTTATACTATATTACACTTATGTGTCTAGTTTATAAACTAAGTTAATATTATGTATTACTATGTTATTATTATATAAATTTATTTTACTCTTATGTATCATGTTCAAACTATATGTTAATATTAAAAATATCCATACTTATTTCACCACCATAATATTCCATAAAATAGACATAGTTCACCAAATCTAGGCCATAATAAAAAATAATCAAATTTTTAAAGTCATTTCCTTGTTAAATACTATATATAGTTATAATAGTGGATCGAATGATTTCATGAAAATTAATCAATAGTCATCATAAAACTTTAATTACTTATATTTAATTTTTATATATTCTCCACTAAATACATTATTTATCATGTACTCAAAATAAGAAACATTTGTCACTTTTCATCATATTACCATTGAGTTAAAAATGATTTTCAACCTCTTTATTTATAATATAAATTCTTCATCTCCAACTATTTTGAATAGTAAATCTAACTCAAAAACAATGGTTAAAATAGTCTTCTCGTTTGAATTTTGTTGAAAACTCATCTATAAATATAGCTACATCACAAAACTATATATATTATTTATAAATTTATTGAATTTTAGTTCTCATACATCCCCCATTTGAGAAACAAATTATGGTCTTCTTTAACATATAATTCTTTATGATGTCCATATTTTTCCTTTCATAAACCCCATATTTCACACCGAAATGCTCAGTGTAATATTTATCATAGTTTCTCCCCATTTTTTGTATAATTCTTATATTATACTAAGAAATAAAATATCCCCCCATTAACATGTACTCCCAATAAACAATTATTTCTAGATTAATCACTAATTTCTATATTTTGATAGTTAGTACTCTCCCCTTATCATTGAATACATCCACAACAACTTTGATACTTTATATTGAAATCTAAATATCTATGATCTATCATCCACTTATAAATCACATTTAGTTATAATTTATAATTACTCTTACCAGTTGTTGGATAATCATGTTTTCTCTATTTAATATTTTTATAATTTTCAACACACACCATATAATCTCCGACACTTTCAAGAACTCATTTACTCTCTAAAACATATAATATCATTCCACTTATAGAATAAAATTTAAATATATAATCATTCAAGATTTTAATTGTTCAATTAGTCACTGATAAATTAATTATTAAAAAACATTTTATGCCTTTGGAGGTAGAACATGGTAATGGAAATAAGAGAAATAATAAGAAACAATATATCTATTTGTTTCACTCACCTAATTCCATAAGTTAATGAAAAATAAGCCTTAAATTCCTTTAATATTTCCCCAAAATGATGAAAAACATAATACCACTTATTTTTATAAGCTCATTATACCACTTATCATCCATGATATCCCTTCAAAAAAGGGTATTTTTTCTATATGAGGCTATCATCTTTGAAACTTCAGCCTGAAAATCCTGTTTAATTTATTCATATCTAGAACCATTTATCAAAAAACACCATGGGGATCAAATTTAAATGATATTTATATCCCTAATAACCATCATATATTACAAGATTTTAGTGAAAAAATAAAACATTATCTTAATTTATAAATATATATACTTTAATGTTAATTTATCTTCACATTCTTGGTGGACTAATACTACATGATTATTTGGATTTACATCATGCATTGATCAGTAAATCTGGCTTGATACTTATAAAAAACATGATAAGTATTTGAAATATCTATAACTATAAACTATGTTGTATGTCACATTTAATCCTTTATCTTATCATGACATCCTAGATTCAAATGAAATATCCATAATGGTTTCATAACACAACTTGTTGATTTATGTTATTCCTTGATACCATTGATTGTTTTTATAACGTGTTCACACTATTAATTATATCTATCCATTAAAAATAAATATATCCTATAATTTGTTATAAAATTAAATTTCATGGTAATAGTGGTACTTCCTGGTTATTCTTATATAGATAAATGTGGATAGTCTTGATAAAACAACATTCTCATTCATTTGGGTAGCCATATATTATATCCTTGAAAAATATTCATTTTTTACTTCATCCTCTCTTAGTGATTAGTCATGAGATGAATAGTTACATGTTTTTTCTCATTTACCTTGGATTTTTAATGATCAATTTATTGGAAAAGGTATTTGGGTAGTACTACATTCCCCATCATCTTTACGATCATTCATCTTAATGAATTTTTAAAATCCATATCAACATTATTCTATACCTTTTTCTCCTATTCAAATTCCACTATGAATGCATCGTATACATTGTGAATAATTTCTCATTATTCCCCCCATTTAATTATAATGATTGTATCATATCATTATTACTATAAGAGAATCCACTGAATTGATTACATTAATTCATTTCCATTTCATCCATTTAATAACCATCTATTTTTATTTTATTAGGTAAAATAATAAATTATATAGATTACAATATCTTCAATAATATTGGGATATTCATATTTATCATCCTAAATTATCACACATAATTATGAGGGTGTTTCCACCTTCTTATGAGTCTAATTATTCCCATTCCTTCCCTCATTTTCATTTGTTAAATTTTTTTTTTAGATTTTTTCATAGATATGTCATTTATTCCAGATATAAAATCTTATCTTTTCGATAGAATCAATAAAAACCATTACATCTTATAAATTTATATTAATGTATTAAAAGATATTCTATATATCAAAATCACTAGAATATAAAATGTTTTTCTTGAATACCATTATAGAGATATGATTTGGGGACTATTGAAGTGACTAGTAATATATAAATTTGAAAACATGGATTGTGGATTTGGTAATAACCCAGGTTATCCCACTTGAAGAGTTTAACCAATTAGTCATTATTCTTGTTCAAATTTTTTCTTTTTAAAATTTTAATATATAAAAATAAAAATATATATTTTTGTCTTACATGAAATAATTTAAGGAAATATATAAAAACATAGGTGTTTTGGGGAAAGAAGTTAGTCCTTGATTTTGTATCATGAGTTCCTTCACAATCTACTTAAATTATTTCAATTTCATAATCAATTGCAAGTCACCGCCTTATAATTTGACTATGAATATATTTTTTCCTCGGAGATGTGTTTTATTCACCAATTTCCACCTACTCTAATGGTAAATAAAGATAATAATAACATAATTTAATGTGTTAAACCATCCTAAACCAAGCTCAACCATATACCATTTTATCTCTCAACTGACCAAGCTATATAAAATAAATTAATGGACTTGATATGGGGCTCAGTGAAGGTTTGGTAGGGTATGGAATGAGGATGGGAATATTTCATGGAAAGATTAAAAATCAAAATACCACACCAAAAATACCCTGACCTCATAAAAAATTAAAGAAAATCATGAGAAATAAAATTGTTTTTTTATAAACACAATTAAAACCCCCACTAATACAAATCCTTAGGTTAGAAAATCACAATCATGAGAACTGAAGAGGAATTATTAGTGAATATAATCCAAAAATAAAATATGATAATAGAGAATAATGGATTATTGAGAGCTACTATAATAGAAATGATACTATATTTAATTTTCCTAAAAGTAATTATAAAAATAATTGAATTGTGATTAGCCAATGCTACTAGTATCAATGAACAATGTCCAATTAGGGAAGGGGATAATGAATTGGTGGTGCTGATAGTGTAACATCAACTGTGGGTGTCTCCCACTCTTTTTATAATAATTGGAAGCTCATATTTGAGAATACTCCTTGTAAGGGATAAACAACACATGATGGTTGATAGGGGATATTTCTCCACATATAATCATTCTAAACACTTTGATATTTCATAGATCTTATGATGATCAATATTCTACACATTAAATAGATAAATTAACATGATATTTTTATTAAATTATTTCCAAATATGGTTAAGAAAATAAACTGAAAAATATTTCCATTTAATATTCCTATATGCAGTTAACTCAAGGAATTTAAAATGATCAATGGCTACATGTGTTCTAGATATTTAGACAAGTAAACGATTATTAATCAGCGAAATATACAATCCACTAAAAGATAATTCTATGATCAGTGCAGTTTATGTATTATTATTAGGACCCAGACTTGAACTTTACATAACATTTAATTTAATGAATAATTAACATTGAGGATCTTTTCATGTCTAGAGTTTTAGAGAATTAGGACATAACTATTACATATCAACATGAAAATTACATGTAGACAATACTACTCAGTATCAATTTTTTTAAAATAAAAACTCTTAAAAAGAAACATGTCTAGTTCCATGTTTTATACAACATGACTTCTCCTTGATCCCATCCTTGACCCTATTCATCTTTAAGTCCTGTGGAAATAATTTAAAAAACTTGGGATGAGTATTAAACACTGAGTAAGTGTCACACCCTGACTGCAGATTCCCATGTTTTTAATCTTTTCTTGGTCCCAGTATGAATTTTTCTATGTTTAATTGTGTTGGCGGGTTTCGTGCTGGTGCGTGGTCGCCGCATCGCTAGCGGTGACGGTGCGTTCGACCCGGGTGACTGCGTGTTCGCCTGACATTTAAATATTAAATTTTTTTATGTTCACAATTAATATAATTTGTAGTATTAAATTGTTATATATATTATTATTATTATTTTATTATTTGGATTGTTAAAGTATTATTATTATTATAGTTGCGATATTATTATTATTATTATTATAAAGTTTTATTATATTTATAAAGTTTTATTAATATTATCAGGATTTTATTTTTGTTTATTTACTTATTCTATAACTATTATTATTATTATTATATTATTATTATTATTATTGTGTTAATAAAATGAAAAAATAATAATTAAAACCCTAAACTCTCTCCCTTTCTCCTGTGCGGCGCCCAACCCCCCACCCTTTCCTTTCTACTATGCGGTGCCCGAACCCCCCCCCCCTTTCCCTCCTACGTGCGCCGGCCTCCCAGCCTCCTCGTCATCGGCATCCCGGCGTCCCCGCTCCCTGGCGTCGGTGTCTCGGCCCCCGCATCCACTTCATCGCACTGCCAGACCCTGCACGGCTCCCCCTCCGTCCTGACCTCCCTTCCCTTCGGTCATCCCGGCTCCCTCCGTCGTCCCAGCCTTCCTCCCCTTCGGCAGTCCCGTCTCCCTCCGTCGTCCCGGCTCCCTCCACCACCCCTGCTCCCGCAACGACTTCCCTTCAGCGCCGCTCCCTCACTCAGCCTCGCCCTGCCCTGAAGCCCGGCTGCACCGCCCTATCCCTCCAGTGCCTCGCCGCGCCACCCTCCCGCTCAGGCTACCCTTCTGCACTGCCCTGCCACTCCGGCGACCCCGACGCTCATCCCGCTCCTTCCGGAATTTCGGCCTCGCCGGCCATCACCTCCGGCGAGCCCCCGCCTGTCGCCAGCCTGCTTCCGGCTACCCCGCACCCGGCCGGCCCTACTCGCCGCACCCCCCCCCCCTTTGAGCCACTCTGACCCGCCGGCCTTTCACCGTGCCTCCGCGCAGTCCGACACCCCCGACCAGCCATCGTGGCCCCGGTCACCGTGTGCCTTGTTCTAAAGTGGGTGCGCGATGAACACCGCTATCGTAAGCGAGTGGTTTGGGTCCGTTATGTTTCTCATACGCGAGTGTTAGGTGGGTTAAGTGATTTTCACTTATTTGGATTGTTTTAAATTTTTGTTGGTGTGTTATTGATTGTTTTTGTGAATGTTGCGGCGTGTTGGTAGAGAAGGCCGCGATACCATTGTCGGTAGCTTGCGGGCGCTTGTGTAACCGTGCGTGGCATGTCGCATGCCCGTGTTCAGTCTGCAAGTTGAGGTAGGTTTTCCTTGATTCGCCTTTCTGAAGAAATTTATTTAATAATTGAGCGTTTTAATAAGATTTATTTATATATTGTCTTCACACTGGTACTGTGTGTCATTTTATTGCTGGTGTTGTTATCGTAGTTGGAGTTACTAAAGATGGTTCTGAATCAACTCTTTATCTTTGTATATACCCTTGCACCTATTTTAATAAATCTATGGACATGTTTGACACGTTTTATAAAACATAACGTCTTTACTAAAGTTTGAAAATCCTCGTTTGATAAACCCTTTGGTAAGTGGAGTTGTGCATGACTTTAGAAACATCTTGGAAATTCCATTGGTAAGTGTATTCTGGGTAAAATTGATTTAGTTTGTGGACCTTAAGGAACATGTATTTTTTAAACCTTTTTATTGGTTGGATAAATGATTTATCAAATGATTCTTACGATGTAAATCATGGGTGGAAGTTCTTTTAGGGTACATTTGGGTTTGTTGGTTTGAAAGTGAATTTTAACTCTGTGAAAATGTATCTTGTTTTCAAAATGATGTTTGGGTCCCTTTTTATGATTTATTGGAATGGTTTTGATGTGTTCTTTAAAACTTTTTTATTTATCTTTGAAACGTGTTATGTGTGAGTTTGAGAAAGTTAAATTCTCATTTGATATATTATAAATGGAAATGATTTTATAAATGATTTGAACCTATTTGGTAAAGGTATTTGGGTGTGTAAACTTGATAGACGATGTGGTATTGTGCTTCTAAAAGTGATGTCTTCTGGTGATTGTTTTTAAAAGAATTTGATTCAGAAAATGTGAATGCCCAGTTAGCAACCTAAAGTCTTCAAAAACATGTTTTAAATGCTTATGTGATGTGACGGACTAGTTGGAACATTGTTATTTTGAAATGATTGAATGTGTATTTTGGGGGCGCTCTTATCAGGGGTAACCCTTTATGGGTGAATGCACAGGAAGCATCCGTGTTTGGGGAAGGCAAGTGTGGTGAGATGAGTAACGCGTGCGAGGGCCGTCCTACATACACAATATTATTATAACCACCATGGGTTCTTGGGCGTCTTTTAGAGATCGATTGAAGGTTGCTAATCATCCCCGATTAGACGGGTTGGTACCCCCTGGATTTATTGTTAGGCCAGGCGGGCTTTTCCATTGGATTGGTTAGTTAGGGTGGCCATTTGGTTATAGAATTAGGAGCTTCACCATACACCGACAGGTGGTTCCGAAACCGAGTACGTCCAGGGTTATTCTAGGGATTTTTAGGATCACCCATGGTTACTGGATTATCTTCATTGCTTGTTTACTTTCTGTGCACTAGTCTTGTTTACATTCCGTGCACTGGCCTTGTTTACTTTCTGTGCAATGGTCTTGTTTACTTTCCATGCACTGGTCTTGTTTAATTTTGGTGCGCTAGTTTATTTTCAGCTCTCAATCTTACTCATTTTACTCTAGCACAGTATTGGTATATTCTGTTTTGTATTTTGTTCATAAAATGAAAAATGATTTTGAAAAGGGCATGTAGCGTGTATTGGTTTTTAAATGGGAAAAACATATTGCTTATTTTCAAATGTGAAAACCCTACTTTTATAATTTTATTTTCGAACTTGCATTAATGGATTGTTTTGGGAAAGGAATAACTTGGATTCAGTGGTTTAATCTTGGAATCCCTACTAAGTGTTTTAAATTATCACACCTACTTTATGGTTTCACTTGCAGGTTTTCATTGATCTTGTTTCTCTCGGTTGAGTTTCTCATTGTTAGAGAAAGTCCAGCTTTTGGTTGGGAGGTGACTTGGATGGTCACATGGAGGTATGTTGAGGAATTCTGTTCGTTTTCTTGTTGTGGTGCTCAAGTCCCTTTTATTCGTGTTTATCTATTTGTCTTTTATGGGCCAAATCATTCCTAGTGGTTTAATTTTGCTGCCTGGTACTGGTTGCTAGCCCGTGGGGATCGGGAACGCCCTTTGGGCTATGTTGCGGGCCGACTCGGGTGATCGATTTAGGGTCGACCCGGGTTGGTTCGTAACAAAATGGTATCAGAGGAGGTTCAGATTCTTGTTATTTGGGTTGTTCGGTAGGAGGAGATTAGGACTGTCAGAACTCGAGAGGTAGTTTTGGGAAGGGCGTCTCGAACTCTTGCTCGCGCTGATCCTCGAGTTACCATGGGTAGTCCATAAATTGTATCTTTTGACCTTGTTTTGGATTGAGGAATGAAAAAGGAGACGAGCAAGTGTAACGTCGCGATTTCACATGGAGTAATGACCCATGTGGAGTCCGAGTACACGGTTTAAGTTCCTCCTAGCTGTTGATGCTTACTTGGGGCGTGGCTCACTACCATGTTGTCGGGTTAAGCGTAACTGCTAGTTCCTCATTTTGGTGATTCTTTATAAGTTGTACTATGTTTGGTTCTGGTTGGTGTGATAGTGTTTTTGAAAATTAAAGTAGAATTTTGAAATGGAAGTGTTTTCTTTAAAATGTGTTTAAATTGGTAAAGGGATTTTTGAAATTTAAAGTGTTCTGGTTTCAAAACCAGGTGTTTTCTTGGAAATCGTAGGGAAATGGTTTGGGTGTGACCCTTGGTTTTCTTTATGAATGATCACATTAGTGCGGGTTTGTGCGAAAGGTGCATGAGAGGCACTTGTTCGTGGATGACGTGAGTGGAATGGATGGACACGCATGCGACTATTCATGAGATGCTATGGGTGTTTATTTGAAACCAAAGGTTTGAACTTGTCTTTCTAAAATTCCTTTTGAAAGAGGAAAATGATTTTGGAAATTGGATTTTTTTTCGGAAAGTGGGTTTTTTGTATGGAAGTAGTCTTGAAATTAAATGGTGATTTTTGAAAAGTGGATTTTTGGTGTTCAAGCTAGTTGTTGGTATGCGATATTCCTTTTGATTAAGATTTGATTGTATGCTGATTTTTTGCTTTGTGTTTTTATGTTGTTCAGAGAATATTTCCCAGAAATATCCCCAAAGTTTCTAATGAGTCATGCCCAGTTTCTAGTCCTTCTCGGACGTTGCCTATTCTTCGTGGTGATTGAGGCCCGTTAAAAGCACTGGAGTGGCTTGAAGAAGTGGAGAGTATATTTAGAACATTGGGAACTCTTGAGACTGTTAGGGTTCGTGCTGTTATGGGATTGTTTGAAGGTCCAGCTCTGGACCAGTGGAAGGTGGTTTCCCCACCGTCAATGCAAGTCGGCATGACATGGGATGTCTTTAAAACCATCTTCGTCCAAGGATTTATACATGAAGATGTGAAGGAAAAGAAAAAGGGAGAGCTCGTTCATATTCAACAAGGTCAATAGATGGTGAATGAATATATTGACCATTTCAAGGAACTGATTGCCTTTTCTCCATAGGTGGCATTGCATGAGCTCATGAAGGCCTATCTTTTTACTGGGGGTCTCCATCCGAGAATCAAGGAGCAGTTTGTCCCACCTAAAGACCATCGTTTCGAGATGTTGGTGGAGGAAGCGTTTTTAGCTGAGTTGGTGTCCAGAGCGTAGGTGGTTGGCAGTCCAGTGTACCCAGTTGTTCGTGGGGTTTCTCCATCTAGCGAGGAACGGATTCCAGAGAAACTTGTTCCTAAAGAGTTATCTCCTCTGGTCCCAGCTCCCGGTTCGTTAGATCATTCAGTGGTATGCTATAAGTGTGGTCCTTTCAGACATTTGATGCCATCCTATCACAACCCTGCGAAGACGTGTCATTGTTGCGGCTGTCTGGGTTATTTGGAGAAGTTTTGCAGGAAGCTTTTGTTGAGAGGACTTCGTGATTGGAGAGTGTCAGTACATTACTATGAGGCAGGAGATGCTTCATCCATCAGAGCCCCAGCTGCAGGTCTTGGGGTGAAGACCACACAGAGTCAGGAGTCCCCAGTGGTGTGAAGCCTTGGTCCTGGTTTTGTGTTCTACGTTGGCGGTGGGACAATTAAGATCTTTTTGTACTTGTTTTTCTACTGTTAATTTTTTTTCATTATTGTATGCTCATTTTTTCCATGGGGTTATCATGGACTCATTCTATTCTAATCTATGGAGTTTCGTTTATGTGGATGTGGTTATGTTTTGTGGATTTCAATGGCTCATGTTTTCAACTCGATGTCTGGTTAAGTATTTTCTGTGGGTTTCCCCCCTAGTGTTGAAGGTTGATGACTTTGGTCGAGGATTCAATGTTTCGACGAAGGTGTTGTTTTTCAATAATGCTATAATAGTTGGTTTAAATCGGTTCGGAGTTCCCGCACCGACCCCCCCTTTCCTAGGGTTGTCTATTTATATGGTTAATTTTTCTGCACAAGTTGAGCTCTTGTGGTGGGGAGAACCCCTTCGTGTTCTCCCCTCAACCTCGGACTTCAGTTTTCTCTTGAATCGGTCGAGTGAGACCTGTGTAGAGTAAGGTCATCCTGAGATTCTCAGTTCTTTTCAGTTCCTTTAGTTTCGTGTGGGCATAGACTTGAATCTTGGAAGACTTTTGCCTTGGTGAATTTCTGGGGGCAGAAAGTGTCTATGGTGGGGAGAATTGTCACACCACGACCGAAGATGCCCTTGTTTTTAATCTTTTCTTGGTCTTGGTTTGAATTTTTCTATGTTTAATTGTGTTGGCGGGATTCATACCGGTGCGCGGTCACCGAATCGCTAGTGGTGACGGTGTGTTCGGCCCGGGTGACTGTGTGTTCGCCCGACGTTTAAATATTAATTTTTTTATGTTCACAATTCATATAATGAGTAGTATTAAATTATTATTATTATTATTATTATTATTTTATTATTAGTATTGTTAAAGTATTATTATTATTATAGTTGCGATATTATTATTATTATTATTATAAAGTTTTATTATCTTTATAATGTTTTATTAATATTATCAGGATTTTATTTTTGTTTATTTACTTATTATATATAACTATTATTATTATTATTATTATTATTTTGTTAATAAAATAAAAAATTTAAACCCTAAATTCTCCCCCCCCCCTTTCTCCTATGGGGCGCCCGAACCCCCCTTCCTTTCTCATGTGCAGCGCCCGAACCCCCCCTTTCCCTCCTGTGTGTGCTGGCCTCCTAGCCTCCTCGTCGTCGGCATCCCAGCGTCCCCACTCCCAGTCACAGGCATCTCGGCCCCCGCATCCCCTTCATCGTGCCACCGGCCCCTGCACGACTCCCTCCGCCTTCCCGGCCTCCCCCCCTTCAGCCGTCTCGGCTCCCTCCGTCGTCCCGACCTTCCTCCCCTTCATCGGTCCCATCTCCCTCTGTCGTCCTGGCTCCCTTCACCGTCCCCGCTCCTGCAACGACCTCCCTCCACTGCCGCTCCCTCACTCGGACTCCGTCTGCCGTCCGCCGCTCCCTCTGGTGTCTTACTGTGCCGCCCTCCCACTCTGACAACCCCACCGTGCCACCCTGCCGCTCCGGTGACCTCGACGCTCAGCCCGCTCTTTCCGGCATTTCCGCCACACCGGCCGACACCTCCGGCGAGCCCCCACCTCCGTCCAGCCTGCATCTGGCTACCCCGCACCCAGCCAGCCTTGCTCACTGCACCCCCCCCCCCCCTTTGAGCCACTCTGACCCGCTGGCCTTTCACCGCGCCGCCACACTGTCTGACGCCCCCCCAACCAGCCGTCGTGGCCCCAGTCACCGCGCACCTTGTTCTAAAGTGGGCGTGTGATGAACACCGCGGTCGTAAGCGAGTGGTTTGGGTCCGTTCTATTTTTCCTATGCGAGTGTTAGGTGGGTTACATGATTTTCACTTGTTTGGATTATTTTAATTTTTTTTTGGTGTGTTTTTGATTGTTTTTGTGATTGCTACGGCGTGTTGGCAGAGAAGTCTGTGATACCGTTGTCGGTAGCTTGCGGGCGCTTCCGAACCCGTGTGTGGTGTGTCGCGTCGCCGTGTTAGGTCTGTGAGTTGAGGTAGGTTTTCCGTGATTCTCATTTCTGAAGCAATTTATTTGATGCTTGAGAATTTTAATAAGATTTATTTATATATGGTCTTCACACTGGTAATGTGTGTCATTTGATTTCCGGTGTTGTTATGGTAGTTGGAGTTGCTAAAGATGGTTCTGAATCAACTCTTTATTGGTGTATATACCCTTGCACCAGTTTTAATAAATCTATGGACATGTTTGACATGTTTTATAAAACATAACGTTTTTACTAAAGTTTGAAAATGATTGTTTGATAAACCCTTGGGAAAGTGGAGTTGTGAATGACTTTAGAAACATATTGGAAATTCCATTGGTAAGTGTATTCTGGGTAAAATTGATTTAGTGTGTGGACCTTAACGAACTTGTATTTTTTTTAAAACCTTTTTATTGGTTGGATAAATGATTTATCAAATGATTCTTGTGAAGTAAATCATGGGTGGAAGGTGTTTTGGGGTACGTTTGGGTTTGTTGGTTTGAAAGTGAACTGTCACTCTGTGAAAATGGTCCTTGTTTTCAAAATGATGTTTGGGTCCCTTTGTATGATTTATTTGAATGGTTTTGGTGTTTTCGTTAAAACTTGGTTATTTAGCTTTGAAACGCGTTCTGTGTGAGTTTGATAATGTTAAAGTCCCATATGATATATTATACACGGAAATGGTTTTAGAAATGATTTGAAAATATTTTGGTAAAGGTATTTGGGTGTGTAAAATTGAAAGACGATGTGGCATTGTGCTTCTAAAAGTGATGTCTTGTGGTGATTAATTTGAAAAGAACGTGATTCAGAAAATGTGAATTCCCGGTTAGCAACTTAAAGTCTTCAAAAATATGTTTTAAACGCTTATGTGATGTGACGGCCTAGTTGGAACTTTGATAATTTGAAATGATTGAATGTGTATTTTGGGGGTGCTCTTGTATAGGGTAACCCTTTATGGGTGAACTCACAGGAAGCATCCGTGTTTGGGGAAGGCAAGTGCGGTGGGATGAGTAATTCATGCGTGGTCCCTTCTACTTACACAGAATTATTATAACCACCATGGGTTCCTGGGCATCTTTTAGAGATCGAGTGACGGTTGTTGAACAACCCCGATTAGACGGGTTGGTACACCCTGGATTTATTGTTAGGACAAGTGGGGTTTTCCACTAGATTGGTCAGTTAGGGCGGCCAGTTGGTTATAGACTTAGGAGCTTCACCATACGCCGTCAGGTGGATCCGAAACCGAGTACGTCCAGGGGTCTTCTATGGATGTTTAGGATCGTCCATGGTTACTGGATTATCTTCATTGCTTGTTTACGTTTCGTGCACTAGTCTTGTTTACTTTCTGTGCACTAGCCTTGTTTACTTTCCATGCATTGGTCTTTTTTACTTTCCATGCCCTAGCCTGGTTTACTTTTCGTGCGCTAGTTTATTTTCAGCTTTCACTCTTACTCGTTTTACTCTAGCACAGTATTGGTATATTCTGTTTTGGATTTTGTCCATAAAATGACAAATGATTTTGAAAAGGGCATGTAGCATGTATTGGGATTTAAATGTGAAAAAACGTGTTGCTAATTTTCAAATGTGAATAGCCTACTTTGATAATTGTATTTTCAAACTTTCATTAATGGATTTTTTGGGAATGGAAGGACTTGGTTTTAGTGGTTTACTCTTGGCATCCCTACTGAGCGTTTTAAATGCTCATGCCTACATTATCTTTTTAGTTGCAGGTTTCTGTTGATCTGGTTTCTCTCTGTTGAGTTGCCCATTGTAAAAGCAAGTGCAGCTTTTGGTTGGGAGGTGACTTGGATGGTCACATGGAGGTATGTTGAGGAATTCTGTTCGTTTTCTTGTTGTGCTGCTCAAGTCCCATTTATTCGTGTTTATCTATTTGTCTTTTATGGGCCAAATCATTCCTAGTGGTTTAATTTTGCTGCCTGGTACTGGTTGCTAGCCCGTGGGGATCGGGAACGCCCTTTGGGCTATGTTGCGGGCCGACTCGGGTGATCGATTTAGGGTCGACCCGGGTTGGTTCGTAACAAAATGGTATCAGAGGAGGTTCAGATTCTTGTTATTTGGGTTGTTCGGTAGGAGGAGATTAGGACTGTCAGAACTCGAGAGGTAGTTTTGGGAAGGGCGTCACGAACTCTTGCTCGCGCTGATCCTCGAGTTACCATGGGTAGTCCATAAATTGTATCTTTTGACCTTGTTTTGGATTGAGGAATGAAAAAGGAGACGAGCAAGTGTAACGTCGCGATTTCACATGGAGTAATGACCCATGTGGAGTCCGAGTACACGGTTTAAGTTCCTCCTAGCTGTTGATGCTTACTTGGGGCGTGGCTCACTACCATGTTGTCGGGTTAAGCGTAACTGCTAGTTCCTCATTTTGGTGATTCTTTATAAGTTGTACTATGTTTGGTTCTGGTTGGTGTGATAGTGTTTTTGAAAATTAAAGTAGAATTTTGAAATGGAAGTGTTTTCTTTAAAATGTGTTTAAATTGGTAAAGGGATTTTTGAAATTTAAAGTGTTCTGGTTTCAAAACCAGGTGTTTTCTTGGAAATCGTAGGGAAATGGTTTGGGTGTGACCCTTGGTTTTCTTTATGAATGATCACATTAGTGCGGGTTTGTGCGAAAGGTGCATGAGAGGCACTTGTTCGTGGATGACGTGAGTGGAATGGATGGACACGCATGCGACTATTCATGAGATGCTATGGGTGTTTATTTGAAACCAAAGGTTTGAACTTGTCTTTCTAAAATTCCTTTTGAAAGAGGAAAATGATTTTGGAAATTGGATTTTTTTTTCGGAAAGTGGGTTTTTTGTATGGAAGTAGTCTTGAAATTAAATGGTGATTTTTGAAAAGTGGATTTTTGGTGTTCAAGCTAGTTGTTGGTATGCGATATTCCTTTTGATTAAGATTTGATTGTATGCTGATTTTTTGCTTTGTGTTTTTATGCTGTTCAGAGAATATTTCCCAGAAATATCCCCAAAGTTTCTAATGAGTCATGCCCAGTTTCTAGTCCTTCTCGGACGTTGCCTATTCTTCGTGGTGATTGAGGCCCGTTAAAAGCACTGGAGTGGCTTGAAGAAGTGGAGAGTATATTTAGAACATTGGGAACTCTTGAGACTGTTAGGGTTCGTGCTGTTATGGGATTGTTTGAAGGTCCAGCTCTGGACCAGTGGAAGGTGGTTTCCCCACCGTCAATGCAAGTCGGCATGACATGGGATGTCTTTAAAACCATCTTCGTCCAAGGATTTATACATGAAGATGTGAAGGAAAAGAAAAAGGGAGAGCTCGTTCATATTCAACAAGGTCAATAGATGGTGAATGAATATATTGACCATTTCAAGGAACTGATTGCCTTTTCTCCATAGGTGGCATTGCATGAGCTCATGAAGGCCTATCTTTTTACTGGGGGTCTCCATCCGAGAATCAAGGAGCAGTTTGTCCCACCTAAAGACCATCGTTTCGAGATGTTGGTGGAGGAAGCGTTTTTAGCTGAGTTGGTGTCCAGAGCGTAGGTGGTTGGCAGTCCAGTGTACCCAGTTGTTCGTGGGGTTTCTCCATCTAGCGAGGAACGGATTCCAGAGAAACTTGTTCCTAAAGAGTTATCTCCTCTGGTCCCAGCTCCCGGTTCGTTAGATCATTCAGTGGTATGCTATAAGTGTGGTCCTTTCAGACATTTGATGCCATCCTATCACAACCCTGCGAAGACGTGTCATTGTTGCGGCTGTCTGGGTTATTTGGAGAAGTTTTGCAGGAAGCTTTTGTTGAGAGGACTTCGTGATTGGAGAGTGTCAGTACATTACTATGAGGCAGGAGATGCTTCATCCATCAGAGCCCCAGCTGCAGGTCTTGGGGTGAAGATCACACAGAGTCAGGAGTCCCCAGTGGTGTGAAGCCTTGGTCCTGGTTTTGTGTTCTACGTTGGCGGTGGGACAATTAAGATCTTTTTGTACTTGTTTTTCTACTGTTAATTTTTTTTCATTATTGTATGCTCATTTTTTTCCATGGGGTTATCATGGACTCAATCTATTCTAATCTATGGAGTTTCGTTTATGTGGATGTGGTTATGTTTTGTGGATTTCAATGGCTCATGTTTTCAACTCGATGTCTGGTTAAGTATTTTCTGTGGGTTTCCCCCCTAGTGTTGAAGGTTGATGACTTTGGTCGAGGATTCAATGTTTCGACGAAGGTGTTGTTTTTCAATAATGCTATAATAGTTGGTTTAAATCGGTTCGGAGTTCCCGCACCGACCCCCCCTTTCCTAGGGTTGTCTATTTAGATGGTTAATTTTTCTGCACAAGTTGAGCTCTTGTGGTGGGGAGAACCCCTTCGTGTTCTCCCCTCAACCTCGGACTTCAGTTTTCTCTTGAATCGGTCGAGTGAGACCTGTGTAGAGTAAGGTCATCCTGAGATTCTCAGTTCTTTTCAGTTCCTTTAGTTTCGTGTGGGCATAGACTTGAATCTTGGAAGACTTTTGCCTTGGTGAATTTCTGGGGGCAGAAAGTGTCTATGGTGGGGAGAATTGTCACACCACGACCGAAGATGCCCTTGTTTTTAATCTTTTCTTGGTCTTGGTTTGAATTTTTCTATGTTTAATTGTGTTGGCGGGATTCATACCGGTGCGCGGTCACCGCATCGCTAGTGGTGACGGTGTGTTCGGCCCGGGTGACTGTGTGTTCGCCCGACGTTTAAATATTAATTTTTTTATGTTCACAATTCATATAATGAGTAGTATTAAATTATTATAAATATTATTATTATTATTTTATTATTAGTATTGTTAAAGTATTATTATTATTATAGTTGCGATATTATTATTATTATTATTATAAAGTTTTATTATCTTTATAATGTTTTATTAATATTATCAGGATTTTATTTATGTTTATTTACTTATTATATATAACTATTATTATTATTATTATTATTATTATTTTGTTAATAAAATAAAAAATTTAAACCCTAAATTCTCCCCCCCCCTTTCTCCTATGGGGCGCCCGAACCCCCCTTCCTTTCTCATGTGCAGCGCCCGAACCCCCCCTTTCCCTCCTGTGTGTGCTGGCCTCCTAGCCTCCTCGTCGTCGGCATCCCAGCGTCCCCACTCCCAGTCACAGGCATCTCGGCCCCCGCATCCCCTTCATCGTGCCACCGGCCCCTGCACGACTCCCTCCGCCTTCCCGGCCTCCCCCCCTTCAGCCGTCTCGGCTCCCTCCGTCGTCCCGACCTTCCTCCCCTTCATCGGTCCCATCTCCCTCTGTCGTCCTGGCTCCCTTCACCGTCCCCGCTCCTGCAACGACCTCCCTCCACTGCCGCTCCCTCACTCGGACTCCGTCTGCCGTCCGCCGCTCCCTCTGGTGTCTTACCGTGCCGCCCTCCCACTCTGACAACCCCGCCGTGCCACCCTGCCGCTCCGGTGACCTCGACGCTCAGCCCGCTCTTTCCGGCATTTCCGCCACACCGGCCGACACCTCCGGCGAGCCCCCACCTCCGTCCAGCCTGCTTCTGGCTACCCCGCACCCAGCCAGCCTTGCTCACTGCACCCCCCCCCCCCCTTTGAGCCACTCTGACCCGCTGGCCCTTCACCGCGCCGCCACACTGTCTGACGCCCCCCCCAACCAGCCGTCGTGGCCCCAGTCACCGCGCACCTTGTTCTAAAGTGGGCGTGCGATGAACACCGCGGTCGTAAGCGAGTGGTTTGGGTCCGTTCTATTTTTCCTATGCGAGTGTTAGGTGGGTTACATGATTTTCACTTGTTTGGATTATTTTAATTTTTTTTTGGTGTGTTTTTGATTGTTTTTGTGATTGCTACGGCGTGTTGGCAGAGAAGTCTGTGATACCGTTGTCGGTAGCTTGCGGGCGCTTCCGCACCCGTGTGTGGTGTGTCGCGTCGCCGTGTTAGGTCTGTGAGTTGAGGTAGGTTTTCCGTGATTCTCATTTCTGAAGCAATTTATTTGATGCTTGAGAATTTTAATAAGATTTATTTATATATGGTCTTCACACTGGTAATGTGTGTCATTTGATTTCCGGTGTTGTTATGGTAGTTGGAGTTGCTAAAGATGGTTCTGAATCAACTCTTTATTGGTGTATATACCCTTGCACCAGTTTTAATAAATCTATGGACATGTTTGACATGTTTTATAAAACATAACGTTTTTACTAAAGTTTGAAAATGATTGTTTGATAAACCCTTGGGAAAGTGGAGTTGTGAACGACTTTAGAAACATATTGGAAATTCCATTGGTAAGTGTATTCTGGGTAAAATTGATTTAGTGTGTGGACCTTAACGAACTTGTATTTTTTTTAAAACCTTTTTATTGGTTGGATAAATGATTTATCAAATGATTCTTGTGAAGTAAATCATGGGTGGAAGGTGTTTTGGGGTACGTTTGGGTTTGTTGGTTTGAAAGTGAACTGTCACTCTGTGAAAATGGTCCTTGTTTTCAAAATGATGTTTGGGTCCCTTTGTATGATTTATTTGAATGGTTTTGGTGTTTTCGTTAAAACTTGGTTATTTAGCTTTGAAACGCGTTCTGTGTGAGTTTGATAATGTTAAAGTCCCATATGATATATTATACACGGAAATGGTTTTAGAAATGATTTGAAAATATTTTGGTAAAGGTATTTGGGTGTGTAAAATTGAAAGACGATGTGGCATTGTGCTTCTAAAAGTGATGTCTTGTGGTGATTAATTTGAAAAGAATGTGATTCAGAAAATGTGAATTCCCGGTTAGCAACTTAAAGTCTTCAAAAATATGTTTTAAACGCTTATGTGATGTGACGGCCCAGTTGGAACTTTGATAATTTGAAATGATTGAATGTGTATTTTGGGGGTGCTCTTGTATAGGGTAACCCTTTATGGGTGAACTCACAGGAAGCATCCGTGTTTGGGGAAGGCAAGTGCGGTGGGATGAGTAATTCATGCGTGGTCCCTTCTACTTACACAGAATTATTATAACCACCATGGGTTCCTGGGCATCTTTTAGAGATCGAGTGACGGTTGTTGAACAACCCCGATTAGACGGGTTGGTACACCCTGGATTTATTGTTAGGACAAGTGGGGTTTTCCACTAGATTGGTCAGTTAGGGCGGCCAGTTGGTTATAGACTTAGGAGCTTCACCATACGCCGTCAGGTGGATCCGAAACCGAGTACGTCCAGGGGTCTTCTATGGATGTTTAGGATCGTCCATGGTTACTGGATTATCTTCATTGCTTGTTTACGTTTCGTGCACTAGTCTTGTTTACTTTCTGTGCACTAGCCTTGTTTACTTTCCATGCATTGGTCTTTTTTACTTTCCATGCCCTAGCCTGGTTTACTTTTCGTGCGCTAGTTTATTTTCAGCTTTCACTCTTACTCGTTTTACTCTAGCACAGTATTGGTATATTCTGTTTTGGATTTTGTCCATAAAATGACAAATGATTTTGAAAAGGGCATGTAGCATGTATTGGGATTTAAATGTGAAAAAACGTGTTGCTAATTTTCAAATGTGAATAGCCTACTTTGATAATTGTATTTTCAAACTTTCATTAATGGATTTTTTGGGAATGGAAGGACTTGGTTTTAGTGGTTTACTCTTGGCATCCCTACTGAGCGTTTTAAATGCTCATGCCTACATTATCTTTTTAGTTGCAGGTTTCTGTTGATCTGGTTTCTCTCTGTTGAGTTGCCCATTGTAAAAGCAAGTGCAGCTTTTGGTTGGGAGGTGACTTGGATGGTCACATGGAGGTATGTTGAGGAATTCTGTTTATTTTCTTATTGCGCTGCTCGAATCCCATTTATTCTTGTTTATCTATTTATCTTTTATGGGACAAATTTTTCCCAGTGGTTTAATTTTGATGCCCGATACTTGTTTCGAGCCCATGGGGACTGGGAACGCCCTTCGGGCCATGTCGCGGGCTGACTCGGGTGACCAGTTCAGGGTCTACCCGGGTTGGTTCGTGACAGTAAGGGTTATAAAATAATGAAAGGAAACATTAACCCATCAATAAATACAAATCAATGAAACCAATAATTTAAAATCATAACATACCTTATGAAATCATAATATTTATAAAAAATACACATAAATCATAAATCATAAAGGTAACTTATGACATTCATAACATACTTATATTGTAGCTATCACAACTACATTGGGAGTCACCTTTGGAATACCCATCACAGTATATTCCCTACATCTCTTAGGAGAAACATTAAAATTTACCTCTATCATGATACCCAATGCATTGTAGATCTATCTCGGGCTCACCCTCCCTAGATTTATCATGGAACCACCCGTATGCATAAATAAAGCCTAAGAACCATAACATACTCATAACACAAGAAACAAAAATAAAGGAAAGATAACATTTCCACATTTTAATTACAATATATCA
The DNA here is from genome assembly GCA_963277665.1 of Viscum album. Taxonomy (NCBI): domain Eukaryota; kingdom Viridiplantae; phylum Streptophyta; class Magnoliopsida; order Santalales; family Viscaceae; genus Viscum; species Viscum album. Next base: position 448,454,082 of record OY728155.1, on the reverse strand, counting down.
TTTAAATATATGGACATAACAAATCCATTATCAATACCATTTTCAATACCAAAATACTTACATAGAGTTTATAGTATTTATTTTCATTTAAAAAACATTACATCTTGTTAAGTAAGCCAAAGATCAAATAATACTCGCGGTGGAGGAAAAGGTTGTTTTCACCGCTTAAGTTAAAAAGATACATTATATTTTTGTCGTTTAGTAAAATGATTCATAGGAAAATATTCCCTTTGAATGAAATGAAAAGTAAAAGGTATTTATACACCATATTAAATAATGTTGAGAATAAAACAAAATATTCCTCAATGAAAGGAGATTGAGACGAAGTCCTTTACCGCTTGTCTAAGTTGACTCGATCGTTCTTTAATCTCCTTAATAAAAAACTAAAGTTAATTTATACTTGATTAAGAAACATTTTCAAGTTTATTATTCCTTTTATATCACTTATTACCATGTTATAAACATTATGTAATCATTTAAGTTATTAACGGTTGTTTCATCGATATTTGGTACTTGAGTAAGAATGAACACCTTATAATTACAACTTGTTCATGTGGTCAAATATCCACTATCTTCAGAATGATATTAATGATTTATATATCATATGTATCTTATATATATTCAGTATATTGTTTTATTTATAATAATACGTTACATTGGGAGATAATAAATGAAATGCCCCGCTCATGGAGACGGTAAGCCGTATGTACGCATTGACGCTACATCCATTTCTATTTATTATTTTAGAGGAATTAAAATAGAATGAAACATAGTTATATTATAATTATAGTATAATACCATATATAATATCATTAACTTCATCCTTTACACATCCCACATAAGGCATTAATGATTCACATCACTTTGAGGGGGTGGTAGTCCGCACTTCATAAAATGAAATTATCACATCTACCCATTATGGAAACCATAAAGGTATGATATAAATAAAAAATACAGAAGACTAAAGACACAATAATCATAATATATGTCATATATAAATACAGTGCCATCATAATGGCCACCATGAGAGGTGGTAAGAGTTAATTGAACAATCATCGTTTCGTGAGGTGTTAGTTTTCCATCCATAGAAACATTATGTTCTTTACTCATCAGATGGAGGTGTGTGTAAGTGTAGTTTGAATCCTTATGATAAATAAATCCTAGAATATTGAGGATACTGGTGTTTTTATAAAATAAATGAATACAAAGAGTTTACTGGGTTGGAGAATTAAAAGAAAACAAAATAACTTAAGAGAACATGTTACCATTAAATCTGGTAACTCCCTTTGGTTTGAACCAAAAGGGTTTCTTGAAATGATTTCTGCCTAAGGTAAGGCTTCTATGATAAATAGAGGGATCTTGGGAGCTTATTGGAGAAGAGTTTGTATGATCCAAATGTGTGATAAGTGTGTGGAATGGGTTATAAGTGAGGGCTTTTTATAAGGGATAGGAGGGGCTCTTTAGGAAAGTTTAAAACAACAATTTTATTATAAACTCGTCTTTGGTTTCATAATGTCAAAAAATCATTGAATTATAAGTTAAGATAAATCATGGTCGAAATAAAATAATAAAATAATAATTGTACAGGTTTTGGTTATTGTTTTAATATTTATAATATTATTTATTTAAATCATATATTAATGAGGTAAATATTACATCATTATTGTGTCATAAATAATTTAATTTATTCGATGTCCAAAAATTATAAAAAAACCATGATATAGGAAATATATTTAGCTTTCCAATGAATAGATATAGTTTAAAAGATAACTAATATAACCCCATTTAAAAATTGATTCCCAAAAAGATATTTTTTTATGTCATTTTTGTCTTTACTTTAAATTAATTAATATAAAGTGTCATTATTACTCTCATGTGGTTCCATGGGGTCCCAAATTTGACCCAAGGATTCCCATGGTCGGATATGTATCAGAAAATAGGATTAGGACACATTTTAGGGTAATTTAATATTATTATAATATTATATTTTACCATTATTTACTATATTCAACTTTTAATCATGGTAAATAAAATATTTATTCAAGTAAAATTTTAAAATGTCTAAAAACGAAATTTAGATATTTACACAATTTTTACCTACTGATTCCAAATATGGAATCTATTTTTCTAAATTCAAAACACAGAAGTGGAAAAAATTAATTTAAAATTAATTCCCATTGCCAAAATAAATTGCGTGTTTTTAAGAAATAATAACTATCAAAAGATTGACACTTGTTTATGTCCAATTTTAAAATAAAATTACTTCCAATTACCAAAATTAGATTAAATGGTAAAAACATATTCTAATTACACTTTAAAACATATTAAAAATATAATCTAACTATATAAATAAATTAGATAAAAAAGGCACATTTGAATTAAAATACAGTATTTTTCATTATTCATTAAAAAATGAATTTTATTAGAAAAAGACAAAAAATTTATCCAATGTAACTTTTGATGTCTTGATGCTAAAGAAAAATTTTATTTTGTCAAATAAAACATATAATAGTAAAAAAAACTAGATTTACAGATGGTTTTCCATTAAAAGGTGGTAAATCGACCTTTTAAAGAAAATTATGCCTAAAATTAGATTCATTCACATTTTAAGCCTCTAACATTTATTGGATAATTGTAAAAACATTTAACAAAAATATATAATCATATTTTAGTTAGTTCTATTCATTCTTTCCAATAAAATGTCTAGACATTAACTACCATTTAAAATAATAATATTATATTATTAGTGTGCAACATAAAATTTCAATGAAACTCATTGTTGAGTATTGGGTACGTCATCGAACATAGCATCCCCTTTAAATTAAAATTAATATTTAATTCAAAAATATTAATAAATATGAAAAGTGTATTATTCCTTATTTATTTGGGATATTACAATTATATTCCTTATTTATATTTAATTAATCAAGGATCATATGCAGTGTTACTAGCTTATGATACATATCAATATAAATATAATATATGTTAGGGAATAGTAGGGCATTTCATGAAGATCAAATTGTGCATTTGGGGTTGATGTTTTATTTGGGTTGAATGTATGATGTATCAAAATCTAGTACTATATCTGGATGAGTTCAAATGAGGAATGGGAGGTTAAAACAATGATGAGAGGATGAGAAATTAATTATAGAACAATTAATGCATTGGAGGGAGTTTAGATGTTGCATCCAATACCAATGCATCTTTTCATGATCGTCATTCATTATCGAAGAGTGAAGGGTGATAAAAAGTGTGTGTTCCACTGCGAATTTTTACACAACCATACATGATTTATAATCTCCAGATTGATTTCTAGTTTTGGATGTCATCTTCATTCCAAATTTAGATCATAGTATGATTTGTATATGTTTTAATTTCACCATTATAAAGGGGACTTCTAACCCATCTGATTTTAATTACACTTAAAAATAATCAAATTATTGTAGACCAACCCTTCTTAGAGTCTCCATTACTCATCCTGGATGATTTATTAGCTTGATTCAACCAACCTTCCTAGTTTTTTAAATGAGATTTTGTGTGAAGTGGTCCCAACCTAAAAAAATAAATACATAAATTTCTTTATTTTCTAATTAATTATTAAAATAGAAACTAAAATTTATATTATTTAAATATATAGGTTAGGGTATTTTTATATTGAGTTCAATTATTTCTCTATAAAATTAAAAGAATATTATTTACAATATTATAATAAAAAAAGTATTAACTACTATAAAATTCATGCTAAAAATATATTAAATTATAGATGAATCAATATTCTTATGAAAATATTTTTTATATGACTATATCACATACTTATTCATTATGTTTTCTCAAATCCACATCTCAACACACATATTCCACAATCTCATCACCACAACCCTCTAGGTACCATTAGAAATTCTTTTTTATATCCATCAAAGTTATTTCTAATAAACATATGAGGTTTCATGTAATAATAAATGTATATAACAAATCACATAAAAATATTAAAATATTCAAACTTTAATATTAACCATTAGACTCTAGTACCACTTTTTGAGACCAAGTTAAATATATGAACCCCACATGTGTGAGTGGGGGTGGGGGTTAAAATTTTATTTTTCCCCATTTTCATGTTCTCCCCTTTATCATATCATTTTTTCATCATTATAAGGAATGTTTTTAATCTACAGATCAATTATTAGCAATCTCATAGAAACATTAAAAACATATTTATAAACATAAAGAATAGATCAATAAAGGATTTCACTAGGTTTTACCACATAGGAATACATATAATCAAAATCCACTATAATCATGTTTAGTGGATAAAGGTTTTAGTCATAGTGACATTGTTATAAGGATCAGTATCTTTAAAAAGTTTTTTAGAACACACAAAATCACCCAAGAGTCACTCCTTCTTCTAACTTATATATATTATTTTATTTTCCACCACTTATTAATGATACAATATACTCTTGAACTCCACCACATAGATTTTTTTACAATGGAACAATGCCCAATACCATATATGTCCCCATGAAAGTGGATGCTTCCCAATTGTATTATGATTTATAGATATATATGGATTTAAAAAGACATGATTAAATTAGAGTAATATATTATAATTATCATTCCTAATAATACTATGCAATTAAAAACTAAAAACAATTATATAATAAATAAAAATGTACCATACAATGATAATTAAAGATTCTTTTTTTCTTAAATAACAATGGTTGATGAAGATCCTTAAGGAGATACTGATAATTTCCTCCCTTAATAGTGTATATGTGAGTGGTTTTGAATCACCCAAAACATGGGTGGTATTCTCTATAACTACCATGGTAAAATAGTTCGTGTCTTTGTAAAAAGGATAAGTATTAGGTTTATTAATGGGAAAATATGATGAACAATATAAGAGATCAATACCACTATCAATATCACTAAACACCTTATATAGGTTTCATGACATTATGGCTTATTTCATGTAATGTAATTCAACATTATATAATATTTGAGTAATTCCATCTATTTACAATGTTTATAAACAATTATTCATACACCTAACATTTAAGTGCTTATGATATACCATACATTTCATCTTATGAAACATCAAATAAATGATATCCTAATAAATAATATTAGTAAAAAAATCCCCACCTAACATCCAACTGCAGAATGGATCATAGAAAATGATTCATGCCCACATCATAACAATTCTGATATTTCATTATCCTAAAGAATGATAGGATTAGGAAATGTTGTGTTATCTTAATACCTCACATTTCCATATATGAAACCAATATCATGTGATATAAATTTATATATCTCAACATATAACACATAGACATTGAATATTTTGATATTTGAGTAATCACATCAAATATGTATAATCTTAAGGATATATACCCTTCTGCATTCCACTTAAAATAAGGAATCATTAACAAAATTTAATTTTAACGTATAACATATCATATATAATAATATATGAAACTATATCCTAAACTATTTTTTAATCTTCGAAAACAATTTTTGAAATATGTCATCAAATTCATTGTATATCACATCCTATATAAGACCCAATTATCATCTCTCCAAAACTTCTTTTGGGAAAACTCTATAACTGGTTTAGGTAATCTATTCATGTTTTATAAATCTAAATCCCCATTCATTAAACCATAATATATGACCCCATGGTCCCTTATAACATTGAAAAAATATAAATTTTTAAATTCGTAAATTTAATAAAAGTGGATCCTTAGGAAAAAAATTAGTGGAACATAAGAAACATTGAGATCAGATGTGATCTCTATCATACACATGTGTTTATATTCTAACATCCAATAGATATATTATATACAAGAATGAATTTAAATATGATCTCATTTTCCATCACATTTAGTAAAACTTCTTTCGTGCCTCATGAGTATATTCTCAAGGGCTATATATATATGGAAAATATATTATAATAAATTTCCTAAAAACTGTTTATTTTAAAGGAATCTAATACATAGTTTTTTTATAGATGATTTTATCTCACCATAATGTCTAATGATACTCCATAAAAATGTATTCATTTTTTTAATGATTTATCTTTTAACCCTATTCCTTCAACCAAATAAATATTTTCAAACCATATTAATGTGTAACTCTTTACAAAACTCATAACATGTGTTACTATCCCAAATTAAAAGTAAGATATTTTTAAACATATAAATTTTTTTTTCAATCATATTTTATATAAAACCTATTCTTTGGATGTACTATAATCACATGAAATTAAAAAACCATATATGATTAAACATGGAGAAATACTATGACAACGTCAACTTTTCTAGAAATGCCATAAAACTATAGGATAGTGAGAGACATAACCCAAAGTCCTTCTACTAAAGGTTACTTTACTCAAGAGTGACCTCAATTCTAATACAAGTATAACACCTAATATGTATAAACTATGGTCAACCATTCAATATCATAAACTATTATAATCCAATGACAAGGTGGGTGAAAACTAAATCAATTATCATACCCAGCATGTAACTCCTTTTATTCTTATAGAGAAATTTATCAAAGAAGTTTAAATTTTAAACTAAATAATACATCTATTCATAATATAAAAAATTATATCTATATATAAATAATAAAATAAATTAATAAATAAAAAATTCATAAATTTAGTCATGATATATACATTTATGAATAATTTATAAATAATGAATTTATAAAAAACACAATAATTTAACCATGCACTATGAAAATTCCATAATTAAATAAATATAAACACATATATTTTTATATCCAATATGAATTATTTAATAATTATAATAAAAAAAATTATTTAAACATTTGATATTGGAAATATAAAATTATAAACTAGTTATATATCATATAAATATTCATAATATAACATATTTAACTATATTTAAACACTTTTTTTATGAATGATGAAAACACATGTAATGCCACAAACCCAGCTACCCAAAGTCGGTGCATTATTTTAATACATTCGCTTGATTACAAGGAATCAAACCCCAAAGGACTAATTAGTTTAGACGTGTTGTAAAATAGATTATATACATGAACTTTATATTACAATTCAAAACCTAAAATACAACATTAATAATCCTTTTGGAATGTCATTATTATCTTAGATTAACCCTATATTTAAATTATAACACATTTATCAGCATCATGGGAAAATAAAATACAAGAAAGGGGAGAGATTAGATGCTCAGTAAGGTTAAATAATATAGTAAAGGATTTCATAAATAAGAATAATAATTTACGTAAAGGTATAAATTTATAACACAAGCCATTTAAACATTTCCTTTAGTATAATATGGAAAAGAATAAATCAAATAATTCCACTTAAACATTCACATATATATTCTACTAGTGGAATAATCACATGTAATATCAATAACTAATCTCATAATGAGGGAATTCATAATTTCAGACATCTAAAACATAACATTGAGTCCTCGACCAAGGCATCTAAAAATAAATGGTTAAGGCCTGAGAGAAATTATATCTGAAAACAAATGGGAAAGCACTCAACCAAGTCCATATCTATTTTGTCTCATGAGACCAACTGATGCATTGAGGGGATATAGAAGGCCCTACCCATCATCTACGAAGTCCAATACATTCTTCATATGAAAAGGGTGAAATATAACAAAAACATTTTTGTTAAAAATAGCATACAAAATGTCAACACATTAACCATAAACCGTGAATGATATTAACATAGTACACCCATAGTCAAACATAGCATAAACCATTATATAAAATATAGAAGATTGTATCATAATAAATCAATCTCAATTAAGCATAAAATCCAAAAAGGATGTAGACATAGATTAAAATAATAATCATTAAAACTCTTTGAGAGAGATACCCCTTTTTACCTTGAAATCATTTATTCAAAAGCAGCACACTTATAAAAGGATATATTTAAAAAATATTTTTGAATCAACGTGTCCCATTCTACTTTTGAACTTTTGAAAGGAATTAACATTTTAAAGTATTCATGCCCATATAAATAAATTATTAATACTATTTAGAAAACATTGACATTAAGTAGAAAAATTTAGATGAATTAATTTTTAAAACATTTAAAACAATTTGTTTGTTAAAGAGCTCCTTACATAAAACTGTAAAAAAATATCTTTTGAAAAAATTTTAATGAAACTAAAAATTGGCATAAAATTATGTTTATAATATTTTATGTACATATAATAAACATGTATGACAACATTATGAATAATTAACTAGAGAAAGTATTAATTCCTTAAACATTTAAACCCTCCCACAAAACTTTGACCATTTAAATAATATAGCCAATATCCTAAAATGAATACTTAAATTCCATAAAAAAATTTATACATGATATAAAATATAATAGGGGTAGTATAAACACCACACATAATAAACTGGTGGTAAACATGGCTTAATACTCACGAAAATTAAAAGTAAGACGAAATTCACTTACCTTAGGTCTGAGACTCTCTGTACATGTCTGAAAATATTGTATAATGTTTTCAAACATATTATTAACTTCTAAAATAATAATAATAATAATTATAATATCATATATGATTCCTTTATGACTTTATAAACATTTATTAATAATTCCAAAGTTAAAGTAACATTTCGGGTAATGATCCCTTTGTTTATCATACTCGTTATGACTTATTATTGTTGATATTATTACATAGATCATAATTCACTTTCATTCATAATATAAAACAAGATATGTATATATATATATATCATATATATTCATTATATACATATATAATAGATAGATATATGAAATAGAGTTCACTGTTCTTGGAGATAATAGTATATATGTACGCATGAAAGTTATTTTTGTATTCTTCTTGTATTGAATGGAAGTAAGTTAATAATGGGGGGTTATCCTGTGAAAAAAACTAATTTTGTGCCTTATGATTATAATCTGTAACTTTATACAAAATCATACTCATGCTATCCTAACCATTTTTTTAAAACCTATAATAATTTATTATGAATATTAATAGGTATAACTAAAATTCATTATTTGGGGGGTAAATTAAAATTTCAATTTAATAAATATATAAAACCATTGTGAATGAAAGATAATATGGAAACAAACTTTAATTTAAAATAATAATTTTATATTCTTAAACTCTTTTACAAATACTAAATAACGAAAACATAAGAACCCATCTTATCGTAACCCATATGATATTCCACTATATAGGCCTTATATTTAGTTAACTACAAGGGGTTTTAATCTTGTAACATATCTATATAAGTCTTGTCACATCATTATATTACCATTTTAAAATGACTATTCCACATTAAATCATTTAATGAGTAACATCTTTGAAGAGATAATTTTTGGATAATGGAAATGATTATGAATTATATTTCAAATGATTATCTATATGAACATAGTATCCAAAGACCTTAAATTCATAACATTAAATGTTAGGATGTTAATGAATTCTATTATCTACATTGAAAAATTTATAAGTTCTTCATTACAATCATTCTTAGAACATTTACACCAGAATCCTTCTTTCAAATCATTCTAATAATAACTCATAACTTTTTACATTTTTCTTTACCAACACATCCTTAATTCTTTTAGGATATAAATTTATATAAATTTTTTTATAGTAACTATATATATCTCTTTAAATTTAAATTTAATTAAATTCTACAAAATATTTTAGGATATTAAGTGACATTCAATTTTAATTTTAACTAGCATAATATTTTTTACACATGGAACATCTCAAAGTCCAAATATTCTCCCATTAGTATCTTAGAAAGTATATTATCTTCATAATATCATTTTAATATATGTAACTAAATTTTTTTAGTAAATAACACCAATATACTTTAGTGAAAATATTTTACAAATAAAATAATATATCCTAATATACTTGGTACTCTTTATGTATGGTGAAATAATATAAAAATAATATTTTATTGTTTAAAATATGACATTGATCGGTGGTGGGACTATATCCTAACAAACACAAAGACGAATTCTATTATCACAGATAAAAATCTGTTTATCCATATATTATTCTCAAATATTTTATAGATTTTGATGAAAATAAACTATGGATATCATTTAATTTTATTCGTTAAAACCCATTATTAAAAAAACATTTCTAATCATATAAGGGGAATAATATAAAAATAAAACTTCATTATTTATATCAATATAATATTAAGAAATTTATTTTTAATCAATTATATTATGTAAAAACACTTTTCTAAAATTCATTAATTAAAACTAAAATATTCATCAATTATTGCATTAACATTGAACTCTTATTTAGTTACAACACGTAAAAAATAAATTTTGTACATATACCCTTCAAAACTAAAGAAATGATTTCTAAAAAATCTATATCAGATATAAAATTTCTCAAAAAACTTCATATTTATGATATAATTATCATGATATAGAAATAGTACCCCCGTAGAAACTCCTTTTTCATTAATGAACAAGAAAAACAATTATACAAATTAAATAATCTCTTTCTAGCTTAAACAATTACATTTTTAGCACTAAAACAATAAAATAACATGAACATCACATTAAAATAAAATCAATCCTCATAAATTCTAGAAAATTGAGTAAAATTTTAAACATAGTCACATTTTCATAATATTTCCAATAATGATTCCATAATGAATTCAAAAGCTATATCTTGATTTAATGGTTATTTCTAGTTTATCTAGGTTATTGGTACACTCAATCACTTTGATTATAAGAGTGGAGGCAATTGATCCTTCAGTTATCTTTCTATTAAATTTATTAAAATCCTTAAAATATCATTTTTTTTCTTCAATTATGAATCTAGATTCAAGTGGTGAACAATTTCAATAGTTGGTTACTCAGGTAATGGTTTCCTCTGACAGATAAAATTTGTATCCTCATTACTAAGAAAAATTATAACATATTCTAATAGTATAAGAGTTTATTACATTGAGCTCCTACATAGTTTATGATTGATCTCAAAGTTATTTTTGATGATAATGATTCCATTATTTTGCAAATAGATGTTTTTATCATATGAGTATCAAAATTTACATTACTTTAATGGAGTCCTTTATTAAATGTGATCATAGTAAATTGATGACCCATTTTTAATACATAATATCTATTAGGGGAAATAATCCATATTTTATCATGATTTATATTAGTTATACAAAATAATAAGTAAATAATATCAATAATATAAAAATCATGTTAATCAAATAATATATGACTCTTGGTTTGTTGAGTGGACACCAATTTTCCATAATCCTTCATATAGATTCAATCAACTCTATTTTTTTGGTATCTTAATTGACAGGGTTTCCTATATAATTATATAACTAAGACAATTAAAATAATGAGTCACTAATATATTATCAAAAATTTTTTAATTTACATCCTTAAAAAAGATAATCCATGGGATACAAACATTATAATTGCACGACTATTTTTATGATCAAGTTCATGAAAGGTGTTTTATTTAAAAGAATATAATACTTAGTATTTTTTAATATTATTTTTTATCAACATAATAACTCATTATACTCCCTAAAATTTCTTCATTTTTGTAATGAGTTAATTTTTATCCCAATTCCTTCATCAAAATAAATATGTTTAAATCATATTGACGGGTAACTCTTTACACAACTCATAACATGAGTTATTATCCCAAATGTCAAGTCTCATATTTTTAAACATATCCAAATGTATATCAAGAATAATGTATAAAAAGTTTTTTTTGAAGGATTATAGTTACATGAAATGACAAATCCTTATAATATTAAACTTGGATAAATAGAATAATATCATCAACTTTTCTAGAAAAGGCAAAAACCTCGAGGATAGTGAGAACTCTAACCAAAAGTCACTCTACTCAAGGATACTTTACTCATGAATGACCTCACTTCCAATAGAATTATAACACCTTATATGTATACACTATGGTAAACTATTTAGTATCAGAATCTATTACAAGATAAAGTCAAGGTTGGTGAAAACTAAATCAATTATCATACCTAGTATGTAACTCCTTATAAGCTTGTAAAGAAAATTAAAAAAGGTGTTTAACTTTTAAACTAAATAATAAATATGTTCATAATATAAAAAATTAGAACTATAAATAAAGAATGCATTTAACTAAATAAATGAAAAATATATAAATTTATATAAGAGATAAACATTTATGAGTATTTTATAAATAATGAATTTATAAAAACATTATAATTTAACCATGAACTGTGGATATTCCATAATTATATAAATATAAACACTTTCTTGTTATTTCATATGAAATCATTCATAATGATAAAAAAAATTTATTTAAACATTTCATATTTGAAATATAAACATATAAACTATTTATATATCATCTAAATATTCAAAATATAACATATTTAATTATATTAAAACATTGTTCCAATGAATTATGAAAACAAAAGTAACGCCCCGACCTCCGTTACCCAGAATCGTTGCATTATTTTAATACATTGGCATGATTATAAGGAATAAAACCTCGAAGGAAAAATTATTTTAGTAGTATAGGAAAATAGATTGCATGCATGAACTTTACATTAAAATTAAAATCACAAAATACAACATTGATAATCCTTTGATAACACCAATATTAACCTATCTTAACCCTGTATACATACCATAATAGACATTATGGAATCCAAGGAAACTAAAACATAAGAATGGGATGAGCTTAGAATCTTAGTAAGATTAAATAATACAACAAATTCATTCATAAATAAGTGTAAACATTTATGGAAAGGTATAAAATTATAACACAATCCTTTTAAACATTACCTTTAGTATAGTACACCAAGAATAAATCAAATAGTTCCATTCATACATTAACATAGATATTATATGAGTCGAATAATTACATCTATTATCAATATATAATCTCATTATAAGGGAATGCATAATGTTGGACATCTAAAATATATCGTCTAGGCCTCGGCCAAGACATCTAAAAATAAATGGTTAAGAACTCAACCAAATCCATATCTATAAATAAATGGTCAAGGCCTCTGAAAAGTCCATATCTATTTTGTCTTATGAGAACTACCGATGCATTGAGGGGATATATAGGGCCATTCCCGTCACTTACTAAGTCTAATACATTCCTCATATGAAATGGGATAAACATAACATAAACATTCATATTAAAACTAGGATACAAAATGTTAATACTTTAACTATAATGGTATTAAAATAGCACACCCATAGTCAAACATATCATAAACCCTTTAATAAAATATCGATGATTTTATCATAATAAATCAATATCAATTAATCATAAAATCCAACAAGGATGTAGAAATAAATGAAAACCATAATCATTAAAACTCTTTGAGATAGATACCCCCTTTTACATCAAAATAATTTATTCAAAAGCCGCAAACATATATAATATGACTTTAAGAAAACTGAATCAATGTGTCCCATTCCACTTTGAACCTTTTGAAAGGAATTAACATTTTAAAACATTCAGTTCCATATAAATAAATCATTAAACCCATTTTGTAATCATGTAATTAAGTAGAACTATTTAGAATAATAAATCATTAAAACTTTTAAATCAATTTTTTAGGTAAAGAGTTACTTACATAAAACCTTGAAAATATTCCTTTTGAAAATATTTTAATGAAACTAAAAATTTCCATAAAATGTTATTTATATTATTTTATATACATAAAAATAAATATGTATGATAACATCAAGAATAATGAAATAGAGAAAGAAGTAATTTTTTAAACATTTAAAGCGTCTCATACCACTTTAAACATTTAAATAATAATCCCAATATAATAAAATGTATATTAAAATAAAATGAAAATTAATTTATTCATCATATAAAATATAATACGGGTAGTATATACACCACACACAAGAAACTAGTGGTGAACATGGCTTATATCCTATGAAAATTAAAAGTCAAACAGAATTCCCTTACCTTAGGTTTGATACTATCCGTAGGTATCCCAAACTAATGTATAATGGTTTCATACATATTAATAATTTTTAAAAGAAACATAATAATATTTATAATATCACATATGATACATTTTTGACTTTATATTACCTGTTTATTAATAATTCCCAAGTTAAAGCCACGTTTCGGGTAATAATTGCTTTGTTTATTGTACATGTTTTGACTTATTATTCTAGATATTATTAATTAGATCATAATTTACATACTTCCATAATATAAAAATGATTTATATATCCAATATATTCAGTATATAAATATATTTAATATATAGATATTTGAAATGTAATACACCATTCATTGAGACGGTAGGTCGTACGTATTCATCAATGTTGTTTCTGTTTTCTTCTTGTATTGAATGAAAGTAAGTTAATGAAATATATCTACACACACACTCACTCACTCACACACACACACACATATATATATATATATATTATTCTATTATCATTATTGTATAATATATTTCAATCTTCTTAATAATATATATTTTTATAATCATTCTTGAATTGTGAAAGTAGAAGATGAATCTCATGACGTCATGGAGACGGTAAGTCGTACGTACGCGTGAGCTATGGTATCATTTACATAATGGTTAAACGGTATATAATTGGATTGAATATGAATTTTATATAAACAATATCATGTTAAATTTATTATTTACATTCTTTATATTCATTTTTATACCCATATAAATAAATTTTACATGAAAAATAGTTTATACCATGATGTGGAGACGATAAGTCATACATATGAATGCATGGTGATATTATTTTTCCTGGAATGGATAATAGAAGAAATATGGTTTTCACATAATAATAAAAAAATCTCACCATATGTTATATTCTAGAAATATTGCTTTAGTATGGGAACAACTTAGGAAGAATAATTAGAAGAATAAAATAACTTGGAAAGAGAATAAAAGAATTACTTATTTTTAAGATATATCCTATTGATTTTCTCAAAAGGACTACTTATGATATATTTATTCCCAATTTATGGCCTCTAGGATATATTTAGGGAGTTTGGGAAATGAAATTGATAGGGTTTGGTCAAGAAAAAGGGATTTGGATATGTGAATTAAAGAGAAGGACAAATGCCCTTTTATAAGAAAGGTGTGGGGCACTTTAGGTAAAATTTAAGATATTTATTTACTATAAATTTATATTTGGGATAAAAGAGAACAAATATGATTTATTTTTAGTTTATGATGAGGATGAGTCAATATCCCCTCAAATAATTAAATTTATACATGTATAGGTTATAACAATAACCTTTTCTTTTGGATTTAACCCTTAGTTAAACAGTTTAACGCCTACCATGTCTTCTGGTATTTTTACACTATAGGTTCAACATAATTACTATAAAATGAAAAAAACCCTAACTGGATAATTCATGAAATGTTTGACATTATAAAAGTTATTTTCCCTCAACATAGTGTTTTATAACTTTTATATAATTTAATAAAATAATATTTATTTTAAAATATCATTTATGTCAATTGTAATAATATTCAAAATTGTCATTTTTAAAAATATAAAAACATAAGATAAATTCGAACCATTAATTCAAATTTGTCACTAAAATTTTTAAGTTTTCAAAAAAATAATTTTATGTCATTAATTAAGTAAATTTTTTTTATTTCAATATTATTAATATCATTTATTTGATTCTTCCTTTAATAAACAAATTATTACATCGTCATTATGTTATAATTAAATTTAATTATTTAATGTCTAAAATTATATATAAATTATCATGATGTTGATAAATTTTATATATTTCTAATTAATAATTATAGTATAATTTATCTTATGTATAACCCTATATTAAAAATTATTTGGTCATTGTCATTTTTATATGATACTATTAACTCTTCCTTAAATAAAATATAATAAATGTCTTAATATATCACAAGTGGCTTAAAAAAGATCATATTTTTTACCTGACGTTTATTTTGGTCGAAGAAAACTTATCAAATGAAATTATGACATGTTTCATGGTAATTTTATATTATTATAATATTATTTTTACCTTTAATTAACATTTTTAACTTCAATCGTGGTAAATAAAAATCAAAAATTATTATTCCCCAAAAAATATTTTGATCCCATTGAACCAAATTTTGCATATATATTACCACAATGTATATACATTTTTTGAAACTAAATTCATAGAAGTGGTAAAATTATGTTTAATGCTAATATTCAAATGTGGAATGAAGGCGGGTAAGAAGACGTTAAAAAATTTCAATGAATTTTTATATCTAATTATATTAAAAAAAGGTTACATTGACCTACATTGGGTTAATATATGTATTATTTATCTATTGTTATTCGAAAACCAATTTATTATAAAATAAATTTTTAAATGAAAAACATGGGTATTTAAATAATAAAGTAGTGTTTTTAAACACTAAAGTAGTGTTTTCACTATTCATAAAAATTTTAATGTTTTCAAAAAAAACTAAACTTATGATAATTTATATATTAAAAATTAAATAATTATGTGTACATTACAATATTAAATTTCTATGAGTGTCTAAAATTTATTTTATTGTTGTTCACAAAAGGACATAAAAAGTAATGCCTTTAAGAAAATAGTATTTCTAAACATATCAAAATTTTACTGAATCTTATACAATTCATTATAAATATGTATTATTTTTGTGAAAAATTGGAAATAGAATTTAAAAAATATTTTTTACTATCTTTGTTACTGTATTTAATAGATAAGATATAAATATTTCATTTAAATAATTTTAACACTAAAGAGTTGTTTCGCAGAAACTCAGTCTTGCATGTTACAAAATCAAAGTTTTTATTGCGTGAGACAAAAGATATTAGAGATAATAGACCCTGAAATATTTGGGTGTTACATTCTACCCTCCTTCAATAAATTTCATCCTCAAAATTTAAACTTGAAATCTAAAACTATGGGTTGGACATTTCAAAATATCATAATTGAAATCACACATCAAAACTGAATTAATGAGGCCTCCATTTTAAAATAGGGAATGTGAAGTACAAATTTCACTAGAAATAAGACATACTAGGGTTCCATATAGTAAAACATGGAAATGAAAAAAATATATATCCATCATGTTCTAATGAAAAGTGATAGTGAAAATATTGAGTAAAAAGATTACAATCACAAATCTCTAAATATGAAATGATATAAGGGATCATTTTATTCATATGAAATGTACTAGGATAGATTTTTTTCTTTGAAGATCCTTTCCCTAGAGTTGAAGAATTATTTTTTTGTTAATATAATAACATACTTGATTTATTTTGAGGTTATTATTATAAACTAATCCTTTTTTTGTGCTTCGATTTATTTTCAATTCATCCTTTAAACCTGGAAATGAATGTTCAAAATGATTTTTTCATGCGTGAATCACTTTTGATAAATCATATGGCCCTCAAGTATTTCCTTAATCATCTAAATATTTAATGAAACGAAAAATGTTATCCCAAAGTATCCCATAAACCATAATTTAACCTTGAACACTAATATCCAATGTTCAACATAATCCTTTCCAATTTATACTTGATGAAAATAATTCCATCCAAATACACTATCCAAAATGGTCACTAAATTTCCAAAATCATTCTTAATATCATATTCCCCAAACATCATAATGTATCTCTTATTATCACACAATAAATATTTTATCACCTTTAAATCCATAATGAAAACTCTTGTGCTTCCAAATCCATAAAGAAGAAGTAATACAGTACCATCCTTATATCTCATGAATCTTATAACCATAGAACCATTGATGTAAAAATTATTCAATCCAGATAAAAAATAACCTTAATAATTCCACATCACTCTTAAACCATTAATTACGTTGAAACATATTATTCTTTAATACCTCCTTTGTATAAATTTTTTATCCTCTTAATCATCAATATTATAACCATTTCTTTTATAAATACACAGATTTTAACTATTGACAAAAACTAAAAGCAAAAAGTGAGAAACACTAATCATAGTGATACAATCATGAAGAATAATTTATAAGATATCTAAATGATTCCATCTTCTTATCAGTAAATAATTCCATATGATTAACCTCGGTTATCCATTACCAAATTTGAAGGATGATATCCTATACTTTGGCTTATCCTCAAACTCGGTTATAGGGTTATGTTTTCAAATCAATGTTTCATAAATCTAATTTCCAATGTTTTTGAAAAACTTCCTCTGATACCAATTGTAATGTGCTAACCCCAATTAACCAGAGTCGGTACATTATTTTAATATATTGGTATTCTTACAAGGAATCAAACCCTGAAGGACCAATCAGTTTAGTATTATTGGAAAATATATTACATACATGAACATTACATTACAATTCAAAACATAAAACACAACATTGATAATCCTTTAAGAACACAATTATTCTCTTTGAGAAACCCTAAATATAAATCATAATACACTTCATGGAATCCTAGAAAAATAAAATAGAAGAAATGGGTGAGGTGAGATTCTTAGTAAGGTTAAACAATACAGTATTAGATTTTATAAATCAGCATAAACTTTTAAGGTAAGGTATAAAATTATAGAAAAGGCCTTTTATACATTACCTTTAGTATAATATAGAAAGAATAAATCAAATAATTACTTTTAAGTATTCACATAAATACTATAATACTTGAATAATCACATGTAATATCAATAACTAATATCATAATGAGGGAATTCATAATGCTAGACATCTGAACATGGCTTATATCACACAAAAATTAAAATTGAGGCAGAATTCCCTTACCTTAGGTCTGATATTCTATATACGTGTCTGAAACTCCTATATAATAATTTTAAAAATATTATTAAATTTTACCATAATCATAATAATACTTATTATTTCATATATGATTCATTTATTACTTTAAATTACCCATTAATAAATAATTCTCATGTTAATGCAACATTTCAGGTAATAATCTCTTGGTTTATCATACATGTTTTGAATTTTTATTCTTGATATTACTACTTGGACCATAATTTACTTAATACCATAATATAAAAGATGATTTATTTATCATATATATTCATTATATTAATATATATATATATATAATATAGATATATGAAATGGAATACAATGTTAATGGAGATGGTAGGTCGTACGTATGCATGAACGTTGTTTCCGTTTTCATATCGTATTGAATGGTTATAATAGAATGAAATATATTTACACACACAGATATATATATATATATATATTATAGTATATTTATTATTTCATAAATTTAATATATTTTAATAATATATATTTTTATAGTCATTCTTGAATGGTGAATGTGGAAGATTAATCTCATCACATCGTGGAGACGGTAAGTCTTACATACGCACGAGTGACAATATCATTTCTATAATAGTTAAATGGTATAGAATTGGATGAAATATTAATTTCATGGAAAAAATTTCTTGTTATATTTATCATTTACATATTTTATATTCATTTTTATACCCATAGAAATAATGTTTACATGAAAAAAAGTTTTCACCATGGTGTGGAGACGGTAAGTCATACGTACGCATGCATGGAGATATTATTTTTCATGGAATGGCTAAAATGTGGAATATTGTTTCACTATAATAAAAAAAACATATCAGAAAATAATATATTTTGTATTTATTAATTTAGTATGGAAACAACATAGGATGAGTACGTATTATAGGAAATGAAGTTTGAGAGAGGTGATGAAACAATTACATCTTTTTTAGGTATCTTATTTCGGTTTGCACATAAGGACTCCCTATGTTGGATTTAATCCAAATGTATGGCCTATAGGATGTATTGAGGGAGGTTGGGAGATTAAATGGGAATGTTTTGGCTGAGAAAAATGGGGTTTGGAGGTGTAAATTAAAGAGAAGGATAAGTGCCCTTTTATAAGAGAGGTGAGGGGCACTTTTGGAAAATTTTAAAATAATAATTTATTATAAATTTATTTTCAGTTTAAAAAAGGTAAAAAGGGATTTACTTCTAGGATAATATGATGATGAGTCTCAATCCACTCAACCAAGGAATTTTAGACATTTTAGTTCATAAAATCAACCAAATATTTTGGATGTTACCCTTAGTTATACAGTTTAGCTATTACAATATATTCTTGTATTTTTACACTATAGGGTTAATATAGTAACAATAAAATTCCAAATGAACCCCAATTGAATCATTTATTAAATATTTGACATTATCAAACTTATTTGACCGAAACATATATTTTTATGACTATTATATCATTTTACAAAATAGTATTTATTTTAAAATATCATTTATGTCAATTTTAATACAATTCAATATTTTCATTTTTAAAAACATCAAACCAACATGATAGCTTCAAAAACATACTACCAATATGTCTCAACCATGTATAAGTTTTTTATAAATTTAGTGTTATCCATTAATTAATTAATATTATAAATATTATTTATTTTATTATTCCTTTAATAAATCAACTAGTCTATCATCATTATGTCACAATTAAATTAAATTATTTAATCTCTAAAAATTATGAATAAATAATAATGATGTATATAAATTTCTAATCCTTCTAATTAATATTTATATTAGAATTTATCTTGGGTATAAACTTATATTAAATATTATTTGGTTAATAAAATTAAAATATTATACTTTTAACTCTACTTTAAATAAAATATAATAAATGTGTTAATATAATAGAAGTGGCATAAAAGGATCAATTTTTTGAACTAAGATTTATTTTTTTCAAAACACACTTATCCAATCAAATTAGGATAATATTTAGGGTAATTGTAGATTATTATAATATTATTTTTACCTTAAATTACACTAATTACCTTTATCTACGGTAAATAAAATTCTAAAGTTATTATTCACCAAAACTTATTTTCATCCTATTGAACCAAATTTTCAATAATAATTATAACCATGTTTGTTCATTTTTATAAATACTATTTAGAGAAGTGGTAAATTTATGTTTAATTTTAATCTACATATGTGGCTAGACGGTGGATAAAAATTCGTTAAAAAATAAATCAATTTTTATATATAATTATATTATAAAAATCATTAAAATTACCAAAAGTTTTTTAGTATATTTATTATTTACATATTGTTAATTTAAAATCAATTTAAAGTAAAATAATTAGTTAAATAAATATTTTGGGTTTTTTAACAATACTGTAGTGTTTTTCACAATTTATCAAAAATCGTATGCTTTCAGAAAATACCAAAAAATCAACATTAGATAATATTGAAATAAAAAAATCCATAATGAAGTCTATTTTAACAAATTATAATTATAAGAGTTTTTATAATTAATTTTATTATGGTTGAAAAAAGAACATAAAAAGTAGTTCCTTTAAGAAAATACTATTTCTAAATATATAACTATTTTACTGATGCATATACAATTCATTATAAATATGTTTTATTTATGTGAAAAAATTATAAATAACTTTTGAAAATAATTTATTAGTATTTATATTACAATATTTAATGGATAAGTTATAAGTACATCATTTAAATAATTTTAACATTTAAGTGTTGTTTTTCAAAAACTCAATCTTGCATGTAACACAAGCCAAGTTGGTGTTACTTGAAACACGCGATATTGAAGACAGAATACCGTGAAATATTAGGGTTTTACATTCTTTCCTCCTTCAAAAAATTGTGTCATCATAATTTAAACTCAAAATAAAAAACTATGGGTTGAAATTTTTAAAATATCATTATTGAAATACAATATCATAAAATAATAAATGACATTTCTATTTTAAAATATATAATGGGAAGTATGATGGTCACAAGATATAACACATAATAGGGTTCCATGTAGGAAAAATTGGACATGAATGAGAAATATAACCATCATTTTTATATAGAGTGATATGGAATATGATTTAGAAAAGGATAACAATGACACAAGATATAAAGGGGCAGTAGTTTGAATCTATCATACCCATATTCACCCTCTTCTTAGGATATTTATCCTAGCTGGGATAACATTTAAAATAGAAAAAAACCTTTCCCTGTAAAAATACTATTTTAATGACATTTTATGATTTTATTTTATAGTTAATTTTATCAATATTATGATGTTAATTTGAAAAAATGGACAACATTTTTTATTTATCATTGTCATCATATCTAATGAAAATTTTATGTGTTTTTCCAAAAATATTTGATATTTAGGTAGAGAGTGAAAATAAAAGTTTTATTAATATCATCACATTTATGAAATTTTTATAGAGATCCACTATTTACCAAACATAAAAATTAAATAACATTTGCAGAATACTTAAAAAATATAAAAATTGATGCCCAAAGACAGTAGTTGGTATAGTGCCTTTGGAATCATGGAAACATAAACACTGCTACATAAGTGATCTACATTATCTCCCACTTGGTTCTTCGCGACTATAACCCTTCTTAGAAACATCAATCATAGTATATATCATCATAACTTGGGGGAAAGGAAACATAAAAGGGGTGACATAAAATGCTCAGTAAGGGTAAATAAGGGATACATGTAAGCATAAACATGATCATAAGGGCATGAGAACATGATCATGAGAATAGAATATCATACCCTGCATGTTAAAGAGCATACACCTGAATAATTTCAAAAAACATGGAAGTTCATAAGACATGAATCAAAATGAATTCAAGGAAATAATCCATGAAAGCATAACGTAAGAGTAAGACATAGAATTGTGACAACACATAAGCATGTAATGACTTCTATAGTGGTCAAGGAACCACTACCAAGATCATATTAGTGGGAAAGTTCTTTACTGAACCATGTAACCTCCATTCTAGCCTTGTATTACTGAATCAATTGCCCGTTATTCCATCATTGTATTACTAATTTTAGTATCCCTCATTCCATCGGTTTATTACTGGACTGAAGAACCCTCATTCCTGCCCTAAATTACTGAACTGAGTAACCCACCTTCCAGCCCTATATTGCTGAACTGAGTAACCCTCATTCCAACATTTTATTACTGAACATAGTAACCCTAATTCCATACCTATATAACTAAACCGAGTGACCCTCATTCTATCAGTATTTAATCTCATGAGATATAAATCATTACCCAATTCATTTGAGAGAGATATTGGTCCCACCCGTCACAAAATGAAATCATACATACATCCCAAAATATTTTAAAAAATTATCATATCCCATGAAATGAAATGGGTATCATAGACATGGAAACATATCAAAATCTATGGAAATATACATGTTTCATAATCATTTCATCATAAACATAAACTGTGAAAAGAAGCAGGTTTCAAAATCATATAACCCGGGAATGAGAAAAAAGTTTCATAACATCATGATATCAAAACATAATCAATATAATGACATAATATTAATGCAACCATTGAATTATTTCCCAATAAAGGTAGTAGAAACACCAATGGATCTTATCTTAGATGGGAAATACTTTTGACAGATCTTTTATAAACACTTCATGAGGAAAATATATTTTTTTGTTTAAAAAATGGGTTTTTAAAACATTAATCCATTTTAAAATTATTTTCATAGAAAATAACTTGAATCTTTTGAAATCATTTTGGAAAACATTTTACTTCAAAACTTATAAACTTATATTCAAAAAATTCTAAAAACCTTTTCCTTTGAAACACATTTAAAACATATAAAAAGAGCTTGAAAACGTTTTGAAACCATTATACCTGAAAAAATTATAAAATAATCTTTCAAACTTTTTGAATTTTTTTAAAAAAACTTTGAAAACATATAAATAAATCATAAAAAGTTATGAAAATAGTTTTTCTGGAAAACTTAAAAAGGAATATTAAACACTTTTAGAAAATCATATCTTTGAATGAACATTGAAAACATGTAAATAAGAAATGAAAATATTTTTCTATGAAAACATATAAAATAATTATGAAAACATTTGGAAAACAATTTTTCCTTGAAAATTATATTATATTATATTTTCTTAAATATTAACCTTTTTAGAAATTCAATGGGATCTTTGAAGAATTGACGATAAGTAAATTTGTACTTGTCGAACGAGGTCAAAAGAATATTCATTTTTCACGGTAAAAAGTTTAGAAAGATTACTTTTTCAAAAAGATACAAGAAGATTCCTTTTAAGATATTTTTAAAAGACAAAAAGGGTAAAAACATCTTTTTATGATAATATGATATTAGTAAATTACTCTTGGAATCCATTTTTATGAAAACATATTTTTGAAGGAACACATATTTTCGACCGAAGAGATGGTAAAGTTGGAATTAGTTAAACAACTTTCTTTGCTATATTATATACCAACGAGTAGAAATATGGTACCAATACATGTGTATATCATGAATAAATAGAGGATAATTAATTTCATGGATTTTCTTGAGATATGGAACATAATAACTCATCAAAGTAATGGTAAACGTAAACAATCTCAAAAATCGATGAGATTGTATCAATATACAATTATAACTTGGTAACATGGGATCATACTCTCCATGTAAGTAAAGGAAAGTAAATAAAGCATATAATATCCTTAAAATATGTAGATTCCAGATATATCATGTAAAATGTAAATATATGAACCTCAATAAAGAGTTCAGTTGTATAATAAAAACATTAGTCTTAAAGAAGGCAAATTGAGACAAAACAGGTTTACCGATTTGGTAACTTTTGAATCTTAAACCCCATGAAATAAGGACCATGAAATGGATATGTAAATACCAATAAATTTAATTATAATATTAATATAATACTATCATGTTCAGTACATACACCACACAAAATTAATGAGTGGTGAACATAACATGTATCTAACAAAAATTACAAGTGAGACGAAATCCCCTTACCTTGTGTCTTGATTATCTCTGTAGTCAAACAAGATTCATGTATAATAAATATAATTTTATTAAACATATTTTACAGAATATGATTCATATATCTATTACCATATATGTTTTTATTATAACCTTATATTAACTTCTTGTTAATGATCATACGTTAAGGTTACACTTCGTGTAATATTCTCTTTGTTCTTCACATGTGACTTAATTTGTTATATCTTTGATCCTTATACTTATATCTTGATTCCAGAATGTATAACATGACATAAATTTCAGTTTTATAAAGTATAATTATATTATAATAATATATATCATAATGAAGTAAGTATTTTAATACACCGTTCATGGAGACGGTAAGTCGTACGTACACATGAACACAGTTTTCCAGTTTTATTGTCGTATTGAAAGAAATTGTGTAATATATATATATATATATATATGTAAGTATATATATATATATATATCATTATTAAAGTAGAATTAATATGTCATATATATCATATAAGTTCATTAAACGCATCTTTAATACATTATATGTGGTTTGTGATCAAATCACATCGCTTTGAGGCGGAGGTAGTCCACACTTCCTCAAATCAGATTATCATATTAACGCCAAATGGAAGGTAAAAATATGTGTGTTATAAAAGGAATAAAGAATATTAAATACATACTAAATACAATATATTACAAATATAAATATTTTTTCTGTCAAAATGGCCACCATTGTTTGTGGTAATAGAGAAATAAACAATCATCGTTTCATGAGGCAATAGTTCTCCGTACACATAAAAAATATGTTCAACATCCATTAGATAGGGGAATGTGTAAATGTAAGTAAAACCCATTTCATAACAAAATATTAGTATATTTAGGATACTATTGTTGTCATACAAGTAGGAAATAATTATAGGGGAGGGGTGGAGAAGAAAATAAAGGAAAGGATCTTAAGAGAAGATGTTACCTCTTAATAGGGAAACTTCTTTTGGATTATTCCAAAATAATTCCTTGAAATGGTTTCTACCCCAAGTGAGGATTCAAGGTAAAAAGGAGGATTTTTTAGATGAAACTTGTTCAGTTATTGTCCCATATTAATAGGCTTGTGATTTGTGAGGAATAGGTAGAGGCGGTGGCCTTTTATAGGTAAGGAAAAGGACTCACATGGAATGTTTAGATACCAATTAGGTGTCCACATGTTCTTACATCATAGAAGTCTTACAAAACCAATAAAACTAGATAATGTTAGGTTAGTGAACCAAATATGGACATCTAATGGGTGATTTAGAAGTTTATTGGACTTTTGGGCCCTTTATTTTAAGGTTAAGTCCCTAATTAAGCTTAATTGGGCCTTAACTACTGTGATTAATTCTAATCACATTTAGTAACACCTTGTATCAAAAAAAATTACATGGTATTTTTAGACTATAAAACATGTACTGAATACAATGGTGAATGTTGTATTTTTTAAATTCCAATCACAGAATCTGAAAAATTAAGATTAGTGCTAATCTCGCAGATAGGACGAAATAATGTGGTTTTAAAGTAGGAGAAAGTTAAAAAGTTTGTTAATATTTTATATTTAGTATTAAAGTTAAATTGATTATAAATAATTTAATTTTATTGTTATATCTAATATTTATCTAATTTGAGTTAAAAATTAATTTATAATATCATTTATCAGTAAAAATTAATTAGACACAAGACAGTTTGTAACTAAAAAACATTATTTTTCACCATTCATAAAAAAATAATGTTTCTTAGAAAACCCCCAAAAATTATCCTTAGTATAATTTCGATATTCAGAAGTCAAAAATGAATTATCATTTATAAAATTAAATTTCTAAATGCAGTTAAATTTATTTTTATTATTAAAAGTGATTCATTCAAGAAAACAATATTTTTAACATAAAAGTACTTTACCAAAAATATTATCTTTCATTATCGATATGATTTAATTATATAAGAAACAAATATTTGAAAAGTTTTTATTACTAAGTTTAATTTCTAGGTTATAATTATATTATTTAGATAATTAAAATAATAAAAAGATACGTTTCATAGAAACTCAATGTTGCATGCATCATACACTAAGTAGGTGTTTCTTCTAGCGTATTCTAAGCTGGAATGAGGGTAACTCACTTCAATAATACAGGGATGGAATGAGGATTAATCATTTTAGTACTACATGGATGGAATGAGGGTTACTTAGTTTATTAATACAAGGTTGTAATGAGGGTTACTCAGTTTAGTAATACATGGCCAAAATGAGGGTTACTTAATTATGTAATACAAGGATGGAATGGGGGTCACTCGGTTCAGTAATACAGGAAAATTTGGAACTATAATGGTTACCCAATGTGACATATAACTGTGTTTCCACCTAGGATAACATAGGTTGGGAGTGAATATTGGACATGGAAGAAAATCAAAAAATATTATTGGGAGTGATTGAGGTCATCAGTCACAAAGAACTGAATGGTCCAAGGGAAGTTGAGGGCCTCAAAGTCATAAATATATGATGATTTGAAAGTCCATTAGCTAAAAAAATAATGTATTTAGGAAAGAATTTTTTTGATCACTTTCAGAACCTTTATTAATTATTGATAAATTAATATAGACAAAATTTCAATCATGGGTTATGCTTTGAAAAATTTTCTAATACATCCATTACCTCATGGAATGAATGTCTAGAAATTAACTTTGATAAATAAAGCACTAAAATATAATTTTAATGGATCATAAGGCCCATAAAATAATAAAAAGACTAACTATTTGTCTCTTAAAAAAATTAAACATTCTATAAAATTAACACAATTGATTTATCATAAATATTTACTCCAAAAAAATAAATATACATTAACTAGTACATTGTGTATTCCAGTGGTAGGTGTGAACCCTTTATCTTCCTTTGGTCATAGGTTCAAGACCCACAACCTTGCTGGAATTTATTGTTTGTAACCCGATAACAATGTTTTCCTTTTCACAAAAATATAAAATATGGACATCCTTGAAATAAGTTTAACCATTGATTAACCTTTTAAAAAACGTTTTCTACACAAAATCAGTGCACAAATATTTCTTATGAAGCATAACATAAACATTTCATGAATGGTTAACCTTATAACCCTTCAAAAAGGTTAAAATACCAAAAATTAGAAATAGAGTAATGAAATCAAATTAACGTTGATTTCATTGTATATCACAAAATATCTCTTGGTTTTCACATTGCAAAAATGTGAATAACCTCATCATATATTCTATTGAAACATGGTAATAATCTAAATTACTATAAGTGCTTTTGGAAAACATGTATGCTTCCTTATTCCAATGGTTACTAGATACATCCCTTAAATGCATGAAGTTGTAAATATCATCCTCAAAGACATATAACATTTTATCAATAATCAAATCTAGGGAAATATATGCAATCAAATTTACTTATTTATATCTAGTATATCATTATCAAAAAATAATTCTCTTTGTGTTAGGCATCAATTAAGGATTACCATCCCTTTATCAAAATATCACAATTCCATGAAATCACATTCATAGTCCATTGTGACCGTTCAATATATTCTTGTAAATCCTTGGAAAAAACATAAACTTAACAATCCATACATAATTCACCATTCCTAATTCTAGAATCCAAATACAAAAATACAGTAATCCTTCAACATTATTGTTTGTTTTGAAAGAGGTACTTAATTGGTTAATAATTAAATACTTAGCTCGGGGCATTGTGTTGGGTAATTACCATGTTCTCCAAAGATAAGACAATGAAATATTTTATAATTTGTCACTCTATGACCCTTTTCATACACTATAAACATCTACCCCTCCATTTGCGGTATTCCTCAAGGATCGTCATCCCTTCTTCTTGAAATATAAGAAACTGAATCCTATTTTTTCTATATTCCTTACCATGAATGTACATCTTTATCCTATTCGATTTGTTAGAAATATACCCAAGGCTAACATTGTTAATCATATACCACGATAGCTATTCAGCATAATCACAATATATTTTTCTCCACTGATCTTCCCATTTGACTGCTCATTAGAAAATATTCCATCACTTTCAACATTAATTGAGTTCTTTCTGGTTCCCTTCATTGACGAAAACTAAAATCATTGTGCGGTCATTACTTATCATAGTAGAAAATTATATAGCCATGAAAAAAATTCCATATAGGATGTATAAATCATGTCACCCACCAAAATTTAATACACCTTAGGTTTATCCTAGGTTATTCATAGCTAAGTTATATCTAAATACCTTATTATGGTTCATAAAGAGTTTGTGAATTCCAAAAGCTTATCCCTCAGGAGTTTCAAACTAGGTGTGAAGCAAGGCCCATTCTCATGTACCAGATTACCCCAAGTCAATCCTAGAACATCTTGTAAGAGTTGTTACCACTAGGTACATATGTTCCAGATCCACATCCACTTGTAGTATCTAGACAGGGATTTCTTCCATGGAAACCACTCACTATATCCTTTACTAAAAATCTATGACCTTTTCCTATACCTTTCCTTATACTTAGATATATTCTTAGACATGTCCTTAGGGTTCTCTCTAAGGTCTTCTTATCGATGATTCTAAAGGTTAACTATACCTTTCCTCTGATACCAACTATAGAAACCCTCTCTTTACAAAACATATACATTGCATAATATTAGAAAAATACGTAAACAATATCCAAACAAACACCCAAATACCATAGCCTATATAGTGCCTCTGGAAACATGGAAACATAAAAACTAGTACATAAGTGAGTAACATTATCTTTCACTTGGTTCTTTTTTGACAAGAATCCGTATTAAACACATCAAACATTGTTTATATCATCATAACCTAGGGGAAAGGAAAAATAAAAGGGGTGATATCAAATGATCATTAAGGGTAAACAAGGGTGACATGTAAACATAAACATGACAATAAGGGTATGAGAATATGATTATGAAAATAGAAGATCATTCACTTCATATAAAAGACCATGTACATGAATCATGGAATAAATATTAGATGTTCCAAAGACATGAATCTAAAGGACGTAAAGGACATAAGACATGAAAGAAAAAAAACGAGTAAGAGATGGAATTTTGGAATCACATAAGCATATACTGATTTCTAGAGTTTTCAATCCATCACTATCATGACCATCTTAGTGGAAAAATTCCTTTACTGAATTGGGTATCCCCCATTCCAGCCCTGTATTACTGAACTGAGTGACCCTCATTCCAGCCCTGTATTACTGAACTAAGTAACCTTCATTCTAGACCTGTATTGTGGAACTAAGAAACCATTATTCTAGCCATATATTACTAAACTAAGTAACCCTCATTCCATCCATGTATTACTAAACCGAGTAACCATCATTCCAGCCCTGTATTATTGAACTGAGTAACCCTCATTCCAGTCCTATATTACTGAATCGATTAACCCTTGTTCCAGCCCTATTTAATCTCATGAGATATAAATCTTTACCCAATGCATTTTAGGTATATATAGTTCCCACCCATCGCATAATGAAATCATACATTCATGCTCCCCAAGATAATAAATAAATACATCCCAAACCATGAAATGAAATCGGTATCATAAACATGTAAATAGATCAAAACCTTTGTAAATAGATAGGTTTCATAATCATTTCATCATAAACATTACCTGTGATAATAAGATGGTTTCAAAAGCATATCACTCGTGAAAGAGAAAAGGGTTTCATAACATCTTACCATCAGAACATAATACATTAAAAGAAATAATATGAATGGAAACATTGAATAATTTCCCCATAAATTCATGAGAAACACCAATGGATGTTATCTGATATGGGAAATAATTTTGAAAGATCTTTTAAAAACACTTCTTGAGGAAAATATCATTTCTTTTATGAAAATAGTTTTTTCAATACATAAAACCAATTGAATATTATTTTTATATAAAAAACCTTGAAACTTATAAAATCATTTTGAAAACCTTTTTCTTTTAAAACATATAAAATAATATTCAAAACATTTTAAAAACATTTTTCTTTTAAAACCCTTTGAAAACTTATTAAAAGAACATGATTTTTTTAAAGTCATTTTACATGAAAACTTTTAAAAGAATATTGATAACATTTTGAAAAACATTTTTCTTGATAAAAAAATTAGGCTGAAAACTTTTTGAAACCCATTTTTTGAAAATACTTTGAAAATGTTTTGAAAATACTTTTTCTCGAGAACATATAAAAGAATCATCTAAATGTTTTGAAATAATTTCTTTGAAAGCACTTTGAAAACTTGTAAATAAGAATTGAAAAAATTTTGAATAACATTTTCCATGAAAAAATATAAAATAAATATAGAAAATATTTTGAAAACAATTTTCATTAAAAATTAAATTAAAAAAATTCTTAAATATTATCATTTTAAACAATGCAATGGGAGCATCGAAGAAATGATAGTGGGTAAATATGTACTTGTTGTAAGTGGTCAAAAGAAGATTCCATTTTCACAGTAAAAAGGTAAGACAAATTACTTGTTCAGAGAGAGAGAACAAGATTCTTTTGAAGATATTTTTAAAATAAAAAAGGGTAGAAAAAATTTTAAATTATCATATTAGATTAATAAAATATTCTTGGAAACCCTTGTTTAGAAAACATGGTTTTGAAGGAACACAGATTTCTGACTGAAGAGAGGGTAAAGTCGAACTTAATTAAGACTCTTTCATAACTATCTTATGTATTGATTAATAGAAATATGGGACCAATACATGTGTATATCATGAAAAACCATATGAAAATGAACTTAAAGAATTATCTTGATAGAGGGAACATAATAATTCATCAAAGGAAGCATAAATGCAAACAATCTCAAAAAGCGATGAGATTGTCTTAAAAAACACCAATAACTTGGTAACTTGGTATCAAAATCTATACGTAATGAAATGAAATAACATGAATCATATAATACACTGAAAGGATATAGATTCATGATATATCATGTAAAATTGAAATATATTCACTATAAAAAAGATTTTATGGGCATCACAAAAACATGAGTCTTAAAGAAGACAAATTTAGACAAAACTATTTTACGAGTTTCGTAACTATTAAAACATAAACCCTGTGAAAGTAGGACCAAAAAATAGATATGTGAATACCCATAAATTTAATTATAAGATAAATATAAAACATTCATAGTCAGTAAATACACCACAAAAATGGAAATAGTGATGAACATAACATGTATCTCACGGAATTTAAATGTGATATGAAATCTACATGCATTGTTTAGTGATTCTCTCTGTACTCGTACTAGATTTCTATATAATAAATACAAGTTTATTATATATATTTTATAGAATAATGTTATTATATATATTAAAATATATGGTTTTATTATATTTTTATATTACTCTCTTGTTAATGATCCTACGTTAAGGTTTCACATCGTCTAATATTCTCTTTATTCTTTGTATGTGTCTTAATTTTTTATATCATTGATCCTTATACTAATATCTTGATTCTAGAATTTAGAACATTATATAAATAGCAGGTACATCTATTATAAGTATATTATAATAATATATATCATAATGAAGTATGTAATGGAACACACCATTCATGGAGACAGTAAGTTGTACGTACACATAAATGTCGTTTTCCCTTTTTTTGTCATATTGAAAGAAAGTATGTAAATGAAATATATATATATATATATTTATATGTATTAATATATATATATATATATAATTATTAAAATATCGTGAATATATAATATATATCATATAATTTCATTAAACTAATACTTAATACATTCTAGGTGGTGTGTGAATGAATCATATCACTTTAAGGGGGTGGTAGTCCACAATTCCTCAAATGAGATTATCATATTAACACCAAATGGAAGGTAAAAAGATGTGACAATTAAAACAAATAAAGATCATTAAATACATAATAAATAAAATATATTACATATATAAATAGATTTTTCGTCATAATGGTCACCATGATTGGTGGAAAAGGAGAAATAAACAATCATCGTTCCATGTGGCTGTAGTTCACCACACATAGATACAGTATGTTCAATATCCATTAGATAGAGGTTTGTGTAACTGTAGGTTAGAAACATTTCATAAAACAATCCTAGTATATATAGTATACTTGTGTTTTAGAAATACAATTTTAATAAATATAGTTGAGGGGTGGAAAGGAAACTAATGTAAATGATATTGAGAGAAGACGTTACCTCTTAATTGGGTACCTCTTTTGGTTTGTGCCAAAAGGCTTCATTGAAAAGGATTTATGCACATTGGAAGGCTTCAAGGTGTAAGTGGGGATTTTTTGGAGGTTTTTGTTCATGTATTGGATTAAATTAAGAGGTTTTATATGTGTGATGAATGGGTATAGGTGGTGGCCTTTTATAGGGAAGGAAAAGGACTGGCATGGAATTTTTAGAAACAAATTAGGTGTGCACATTTTATTACATAAAAATAATATTAAAAAACCAACAAAACTCAATAATATAAGGTTTATGAACTAGATATGGACATCTAATGGGTGTTTTAAAAGTTTGAAGGTCATTTGGGACCTTAATTTTAACGATTAATCCC
Source organism: Viscum album (assembly GCA_963277665.1). Classification (NCBI taxonomy): domain Eukaryota; kingdom Viridiplantae; phylum Streptophyta; class Magnoliopsida; order Santalales; family Viscaceae; genus Viscum; species Viscum album. The sequence goes on along the minus strand of OY728155.1, from coordinate 448,420,609 downwards.
AAATTAAGCTTAATTTCTCCTTAACCGCTGTGATTAATTTTAATCACTTTTAATAATCATTTTGGAAAAAAAATTAACATGGTCTTATTATAATCTAATCATTACAATGAATAAAATGGTGTATGTAGGATTATTGAAATTATAATCACAAAAGCGGAAAAATCATGATTATTGCTAATCCCATAGATATGATGAAATAATGGGTTTTAACGATTGAAAAAAGTTCAAAAGTTTGTTAAGATTTTATATTCAATATTAAGGTGGAATTAATTAAAATAAATATAATTGTATTTTTAGATGTAATAATTATCCAATTTTACCTTAAAACTAATTTATAAGCTCATTTATCATTAATAATTAATTATAAAAAAGGCAAATTTTAACTAAAAATCATTATTTGTCACTATTAATCAAAAATTGAAGTTTCTCAAAAAAAACAAGAAAAATTCACCCTTGGAAAATTTCTATATTACAAATTCAAAATTGAAATTTATTTTATCCAAATATAATTCTAAATATGTATTAAATTACTTTTATTATTAAAAGATATTCATTCAAGGAAACAATATTTTTAACATAGAAGGACTTTACTAAAAATATTATCTTTCATTATCAAGATTATTTATTTATATAAAAAAACAATATTTGAAAATTATTTACTACTATGTTTGATAGATAGGTTATAATTATATTATTTAGATAATTGAAATAATAAAAATAGATGTTTCATATAAACTCAATGATGTGGGAATCATACGCCATGTCGGGGTCGCATGATGTGAAAACCATATTGGTATTATGTATAGGGAAAGTAAAGTTGGTATTGCATGTGAATGGAATGTTTGAATTAGTGTTTTAATATATATATATATATAACTTTTTCCATTGTCAAATGAAATGAAATTTTTTGAAATTTTTTATTAATTCGAAAAAATAATAATTCTCAATGTTGGGTTACAATTATTTTATTATATTAAGACAATGAATGTACTTAATCGTTTTATAAAAAATATTACATAATTTAATGTAAAATATTTATGTTTAAAATTATAAGTTTAGTTTATAAAAACATGATCAATATTTTAAAATTTTATATCACATTTTAATGAATTTTTTTTACTCTATTGTATAATTAATTATTACATGATTAAATGAACTTTTTATTTATTTTGTTTTTAAATAAATAATAAATTGAATGATAAAAATTATTTTAAATTCATTATAATAAATGAAAATTATAACACTATCCAAATGAAATATCATTTTATAAACAATAAACTTTTACTAAACAAATGGAGTTTTTAATGTTACATGAGTTAACACCAATAGTAATTTCCCTATACATAGCTATTTAATATGATAAATTGATTATTATATTTTGGATAAAAATTATCATATTATCTAATTTAATTTTTTTGGTTTAAACTTTAAACTATTAGGATTAAGGATAATTTCCATGATTCTAGTGAAACAATTATTTTACAATTATTATTTTATTAATATAAACAAATTTAAATCAAACAAATTAAATTGAAAGAACATGAATAATGAATCTAATATTATTTATAAACATATAAATAATATATTATCACCTTTTTATTTATAGTGAAAACTAAATAATATTAAAAATCCATAATTGTAAAAATATCATGTTTTCAACAAAAATATTTTTTCATCCCATTATTAATTTTCATTTAAAAGTAAATTTTATAAAATTTATGTGTTTAGTTTTATTAAATAAAGACTAAATTAATATTGAAAATTTTGGAATTTGGAAACAAGTTTATATTTCTGTTTTTTATTAATTATATATTTCACATGATTAAAATATAATAAAGAGTAATAAGTTTTTAAATGACTAATCAAATTTGGATTGATGTTTCCAAAATTAACAATACAATTAGACCTTCTAGAAAAAACTTATTAGATTATAATGTTTTATTTACATGCCTCATCAACCTTAACTCACCTATGTCACATAAGATTTATTCCTTCCCATTATTACCCAATACACATAATTCTTTTCCATGGAATAGTATATCTTCATCACATATAAATGGGTGAGCACTGCCGCCCTTTCAATAATCCACTCATATTTATAAATTTCATTGAACCAAAACCCAAAATCTTCTCTCCATGAGTTCAATTAATTTTACTTGTGAAATAAGTCACCAAAAATTATCCAAATTCCCTAAGATCTATGGTATTTTTTTAGGGAAAGGTCAGTTTCTCAATATAGGTGGCAAGATAGCATTTGACTATACGAGGAAACAAGTTAAGAGTTTCTTTGTCTCAAATTTGAATCCCTTAAGGAATGTTTATACTGTAAATTGTGTTTCATTTTAAATCGTGTAAATAATACTTCATTTTAGTTTTTTTTCATTATATAATTATATTTCTTAATGTCCAAAGTTGTTTTCCATTTTCAATCTCTCATTGGGGTTTTTATTCTGAAGATACAAATGGTGTAAGGGTTTCATCTCAAATCATCATTTTTTGAGACACATGTTATTCTCTTCACTAAATATCTTTTAACTCGTGTGTATAAATATCATTTGAGATATTATATATTTGATTAAAAACATTTCATGGTAATTTATGATCAATTTCAATCTCTCTCTTCATGGGGATTTGTTATAAATACTCATTATGTTTTTATTGGTTTCCATTAATCAATTCTCTTTCCTGGGTGATAATTAGAAATATTTGTATATTAGCTTCCAATATCGGTATATTATAACCTTTTATGATTATATAATGTTTTTATACATTATTTTATAGTTAAATCATGTTTCATAAAAAACTATTCTTCCTTAACTATTTAAATGTTTTTTGAAAATGCATTTCTGATAAAAATAATTATTATTAATTTTAAGGTATTTTCTTCGATTTACATATTTTTACATAACAAAAATATTATCATTTTACAAAATGGATTTATCATTTTTCTTATGTGATCTTTTCCCCCTTAATTATTTTTAAATCAATTATATTTATCCATTAAATGACGTCAGTTTTGACAAGGTTATTTCAAAAGTTAAAAAATGTTCCTCTATGTTTTAAATTTAAAAGGTTATATCATCAAATCCAAATTTTATATGGATAAATTTTATGTATTTATCGTGTTTATATTACAAAATATACTTTTAAAATAAACATTATTCAATTTATTTCAACTTATTTTATTAAAAACATTATGCCTTTCCATGTTCCCATTGTTAAAGATTTATTTTATGGTAAACATTTCTAAGGTATTTTCAATTCAAATTTTTCAAAAAATAATTTTTTTCAAGGAAATTTATTTTTAAAATATTTATACTCAGTATTTCAAAAGTATTCTCTCTCCTGTGACAAAAGAAAATCAGAAATAAATTTATAATTCAAATTTTTAAATGATTTTCTGAAAAGGATTTTATTTTGAGTTTAAATTTTCATTCAAAGTTTAACTACCATGAACTGATATTTCTCAACCTATATATAAAATTTTGTTTTAAATTATTTGGTGAAATTATTATATAATTATTATTATGTTGATGATTGATTTTAATTGGAAAACATAGGTGTGGATAATGCCGAGTGGGGTCTTATATCAGTCCGCGTACCACCGTTTTACGTGAACATCCTCTCCAGCCACGTAGCACCCCCCCTATGCGAAGGGCGCCAATCCTCATACACCCATGTGGCCCGTCAACTCCTTCAGTGATCCCATTCCCCAAGTCAGATAAAATCCTTCCAATCTGGCCTTATCCTTCGCAATCCCCTCATTGGCCTATTCATCAGCCTCGAGCTGAGGCCTTTACCGAAGCCACTAGATCCGTATGATGTAACGTTCAGGCATATGAGCGCACCACTTTGATTTCACATACCCATGGTAGGCGAGGAAAAAGGGGTCACTCCGGCCCTTGAGCAGGTTCCCGAAACATTCATTGGTTAACATACCCACGGTAGTGTAGGGTAGGAGCCTGGGAGTCCCCTTTCTGCCTCTCCACTCGCCAGGAATGGGGGACCCCACTTGCGTTTCCTTTCAACACCAGCGGTGAGCACTTCTCCCCTCTCCTGGGAGTGACCGGGCCTCCATCCTGGAGTAAGTCCCAATTTCTCTGGGCAACCATCCCAGAGTAATCCCCTAGTTCTTAATGTTGGAGGTGGTGCCTACACCTCTCCTTTCTTTGGTCCCAAATCCCTCTCTCATTAGGGTTTGTCACCAATTCGGGCCTCCATCCTAATGTAACTCCCAATATCCATTTTTCCGGGCTACTAGCCATGAGTAAGCCCCATTTTTCTTCCCACGGATGCACCCTTCATGACGGGATCATCAGGTCCCTATTGCCTCTTGTTTATCACACTGAGCATGACTCACGTGGGCTTAGAGTAAGCATCGACCATGAAAACATCCCCGTCCCGCATGACATTAAACTGTATTTCTCTATTCTGAACTATGAGGTCTTTGATCCATGTCAAGGCATGGTACGTAGGAAGCCTTAAGAGGTTCAAGACCAACTCCCGTCAGACCAAGGTCCATCTTTACGTCGACTCGCCGATACCCTCTGCCCGAACTATGTAGACTTTGATGCATGTCTCCTAGGCGGGGTACGTAGGAAGCCTCCCTGAGGTTCAAGCCCAAAAATCGGTCATTCCGACCTCCTTCATGTCAGTTCAACAACACCTTGGGCCACATCAGATTGTAATCCCCATACCACCTTGGGCTGCCTCAGTGTGTAAGCCCCAACCCAACCTGAACTACGTGGATTCAGATTCCTCCCAAGAGGAAACGTAGGAAGCCCGTATCACGGGTTCTGTCCAAACGCTCATGTTGTTATATGTGCACCCTGAATGACAATAAACTCTAGAGCGCCCAGTTATGGGGCTTCAAACCAGTGCTATCTCAATGAGTCAAAACGCCTTGGAGTCATTAATCCAATGAGGGACAGTAAGCCTCGGGCCTAAATGTTTCTGAATCCCTGCGTTCAGCTAACCATTTCCAATAAGGAGTAATCCGTGGATACCATGCTTTGGTATTAACCAAAGATTCTCCAACATATTAATACATATTAAATATATAAGATAGTCCCAGAACATGCAATAATTCCCCCCAAAAGGGTGCGATGACCCCGACTTCCCATCCTCTCGACCAATGTGAGTTCTTAAGCATTGCTGGCCAAATCACCCACTGAATGCATGCCTTTTGAAAGTAGGTCCATGTGTCACTGGATATGGAACCATTGTGCATTTCAAAATGAAGACGATGCACCTCATATGAGTGATTAAGCAGAATCCAACCTTCTCTAATCAACCATCGGGTAGCGCACGTTTTTTCCACACCATCGTCGCGAAACAAAAAATTGTGAACCCGATGTGAATCTTTAACCAAGCATGACAGATTTATCCTAATTCCACTTTGTTCCCCCTTATACTCACAAGGAGGTCCAAGCAAGGTAATTAATTACTAATGGGATCCTGAGATGTATTTTTGACGGGTTTTCTGTTTGTATTTGTTAAAATATTTGACAGGTACCACTCAGAACTCCCTTCGATCCAATGGGATCACAGAGGAACTCATGGATGTGTACATAAAACAACGCAATGACCGGAGATCCTCACCAATGAAGGACCCTGTCACCTACCCAGCGTCTTCAATGTTGGGTCTCATATGTGTTGATCTGAGAGTACCACTTAAAAGGTACTCTCCCAATGGTGGAGGCATCCATGCACACCCTCTAATCTGCGAAGACCCGCCGGTCGCCTGCCCAGCAGCAGCCGTGAAAGCAGATCCAGACCGCTCCTGTTGTCCTCTAAAACCATTTCGTGAGTCTATCCCCGGAACAAGACAACCCGTACCTCCCTTTCCTTAGGGAGGCAGATGAGGTCGACACTGAGGACTTCATCCCTACTGAACGGGGGTTCTTCTCTAAGGCCCCCGTTGGAAGAAGTCATCGTGGTTACGCCACAACTCAATATACTCACGCTAAGGTGGATGTCGTCTCGAGGATCGAGGCCCACGCTCCCTGAGCTCCAGCCCCTCAGACCGCCCGACGAGGGCGGAAAATGTACAACCAGGGACCGGTTATCACCCTTGTCCCTAAGGAGGAGCCCCGCTGCCCAGTCACGAAGATGTATTGCGAGCAGGCACATACCCCTATCCGCTCCTCCAAAGCCCACCATCCAGACATGGCGGCATCATTCGAGCAGGCGTGCATCCCCACCGAGCTCCATCAAGCTCATCACCCACACCGGACGAAACCTACCCAGTAAGCACCTCTTCCTGCCTAGGGCCATGTAGCCCACCAACCAGACGTGGTGGCGACCCAGCGCCTACATGACCAGCACCTAGCAGGTGCTCCTGACGCCTACTCTCCTGATATGGTGGCGATCAACAAAGCCCACCATCCAGATGTGGCGACAATTAATAGGCAGGCATGTCTTCCTGCCAACAAAGGCCACCGACTCGATACGGTGGGAAACCAACATATGCAGCTCCAGCTCCCTGCAGATGCAAGTATAGTCCATCATCTCGATGTGGTGGTAAATGGAGTGATAAACCAGAATATCCCACCACAGGGGATGACTAGTTCACCTGCCCCGACACAGGATAATTTTCATTACCCACTGACCACCGGAGGACCGGACCATGATATTCCTACTCTGATACTAGAATGGGCCTTCATACCTTTTCCAGTCAAAGATATATCTCTGCATATCCTGGCAATGATGGAGGAGCTGGTATCAATCCCAGATCATATCTTCCAGACTTTCCTAAATCTAATTGCATCAACGGAAATAGTAAGGACTCAGGCTCGTGAGCCCATCTCCCCAATTGAGATGACTCATATAAGAGACGATATAGTTGCCTCTGAGCAGATTTTCATGCCTACTTCCGCCCAGGAGTTTCATCGGCCATATTCCGTGATACAGGGGCAACCTGATCGAGCAGCATCACTCGTTTCAACTGGGGGACACCCGTCCATCACAGTGGATGCTCTAGAGCAGGAATATATCCCTGCTAAAAGTCAAGATGTTCGTCAGCATATCCAAGAAGCATCACGGAACCCAATTAGAAAGGGAACCAAAGGTGAAGGTCGTTATCAACAGCAGACGGTCCCTGCTGCCCGCAAGAAAGTGCCCCGAACGTGCCAAAGGCAGTCGGAATATAAAGAGCGGGTTAAAAAATCCACTATGCTAGGAAGCTGGGGTTACCAATGCCTCTAAGCACATATCAAAGGCTCAAAACCCTTCCCACACATTACTATATTATGGGAGTGGAAGTAGCAGTTGAGAAGGTCCTCCCCGCAATATCGCTACTAGCAGCTCTGATGGCCCTCCCCATAGAATCTGTGGGGGCCTCCCCCATGGGCATATAATGATCGATCACAAGACATTCTCTTATTATTCATGTCACAGAATCCCTCCGCGTGACCAGAAGATCGAGCATCAAGAAGGCCCTCCACTTGCTGCAGTCCACCATGAAGGTCCTCGCAAGGGTATACACTACAAACACTCTCCATGCAGTGGGACCACAGATTATGATAGTAGTCTTCAGTATCGTAGTCTCAACTGCGGAGGCCCTCCCCGTAGTGATGTCTCATCACAACAAGAAGGACCTCCCATTTTCATGACCTACCCTGAAGGTCTTCCCCATGGGTTACGTTGCAACGACACTCTGCGCAGCCGGGTATCAGATCACAATGGTAGTCCTCGCCACCGTGATAACAGAGGTCCTCCACATAGAGACATCAAGAAATGACAAGGCCCTCCCCTCACTGCAGTAAATTCTTAAGGCCCTCCCTATGGTGGACCCCGTAGATATTCTCCTTGTGGCAGGTGTGATGGTAGTCCTCACCACCACGACTACCAATGTGAATGTATTTCCAGCAATGACCCCAAGCAACAAGAAGGTTCTCCCCATGTCGTAGTGTGTCTTGAAGGTCCTCCCCAGGATACACATCGGATGTTAAACCATGATGGCCATCCTCACCTTGATTTCAGTTATTGCGAAGGCCCTCCCCGTAACAATGCTACGCAGCCAGAATGTCCTCCCCTCGCTGTGATACACCTTAGAGGTCCTCCCAAGGGTATGCATTGCAAAAATACTCTATACAGTGAGGCGTCAAGTAGTAATGGTAGCCCTTTCCATTACAACACAGATAGTAGAGGCCCTCCCAGCCTAGACGCCAATCAACGAGAAGGCCCTCCCCTCGTAGCGGTACCTTCTGAAGGGCCTCCCAAGGGTGTATCCTGCAGGTTCTCACCCTGCAGTAGCTGTAATGGTAGTCCTCTCCATTACAGCCTCCATTGTGATGGTCATCCCCACAGTGAAATATCATATCGACAGGAAGGTACTCCCCCTACCAAATCAATCATAGAAAAGCTCTCATATGTCGAGGCACTCAGAAGGACGGGATCGAGCATGTCAGATTCCCAGCTAGTCGCCAATGACACCCTTCTTTAATCAGGAGACTTTCCAGGGCCACGTTCATCTTCTAAACCACCTATGAATCTCCCATATGATAATTCAATACCTACCGGACCCAATGCCTATGACCACACTATCGGTAAGAATATCAGTTGGGCCGAATAGGTAGAGAAATCACTAGAAGAGGAGTACGCTGACATGTTTCACCTGAGGAAAAAACCGGCCAGAGACGACGTACCGGTTATATTTTAGCCCACGTCCACCTCTGAATTCGACATACCCAGAAATTTTCTAGAAGAACGTATGAACAACATCAACTCCAATATATGTACAACCGTCCACCATTGAAATAAAGCATCCTTCCCTACGATGGGTATGTAGACCATGTCAAGACAATAGGAGGCTTATGCGTCACATCGACTTGGAAGCTCTTCCTTCGGTGCGACAATAGTGACCCAAGAGGGGTAAAGGAAACATTGAGATAGCCAGCCTCCACGAACTACACCAGCTGCACCGCCTCATTAGCGATGCTCCGACGTGAGTACATATCATAGGATGGGGAGTACATGGAGCTCTACATTTCACTCTGATCCCCGCACAGAAGAACTCATTTAGAAAAATGTCTTGCAACGTCATCATATCAAGGCAGAAATCAAGTGGGGTCCCTGTTCAGGAAAGGCGACACACACAATAAAGACAAGACTTGATTAAGTCCCAAAAGCATCAAGCCTGACGGGAACAAGCCATTCAAGATTTCTGGAATCAGGCCACCGAAAGCATACAATAGGCCTCTCGCCTAAGAGAGGCCAATCAGCGGTGATTTCCTGCCTCCCTGAAGTGGATTGATTCGCAGGTGAACTTGGCATCAAATACAGTTCACCCCCGAATGGGGGAACGCATGATCAGGCAGGTTGCGATAGCATCATCCACTGCTGTAATCTAGGGTCAACCCCATCCTGTAGGGTTGGGGGCATTTTTAACAAAAAAATACCCCTCTAGGACCAATAAAAATGGGAAGAGACTCAACGTCTAAGGAACGAAGGCAACCCCAGCCCTCAGGGTTGGGGGCATTTTTACCACCTCAACAATGACATCCCCCATGAAAATCAATATTTTCTTGGCTAGGGAGGATAGCCAGGAGAGGAGGTTCCTGCCCTATCCCATCCATTAAATCAATATCCCCTTCAAGAGGGAGGCGTACCGTGAGAACGCTTCAAAGAACTCTCCACGTCACCCTTCATCAAGGAGTCCAAAATCAATCCCGGGATAAGAAATGGAAGACCAGTAAGAGGCATGGGAGATCCTCTTCCTATTTGGAAGATTACATCTCCTCTACCCCGTGATATGCATCCATCAATTCCATAGAGGTTAACCCCATGGGTGACACCAGAGATGATGCAAATCTGGATGGATCAGGAGACGATGGTTCCAGTCAGGCTGTGACTCACAACGAACCACTAGGTGTGCACACTCGGAACCAGAGGGCCGCCCTAAATATGGTCGCCCATCCAGCTAACCCTCCTCTGCTTACCCTGCGAGCTCTCAACAGGGATAAGAACAAAGGACCGGTTACCCTTAACTCGTCCCCTTCTTTCGAAAATCAAGCCACTTATGTTTGGAGATATATTCACTTAGAAGGAAGGGGAAATAAAATAATTGAGGCAGCTTAACACCGAGCTACTCCATAGGAACCGTCTTATTAAAAGTGCTTCCTAAGAAGAGCCACACGTTTCACTCCCAGTAAGTGCACCTCAAAGACCAAGGTTTTCCCTTGAAAATGAAGTGCGTTCAGGGCTCCCGCAAAATGAGGTGCATGTCCCATCCAACTACCTGAATATAGATCCAGATGAATACCAAGACTTCCCTCCACTCAGGACCCAACCAGAGTGAGAGCATCTGAACCCTCCGAAGGTGCCACAAACGACATATTCACCCTTGGTGCCGGTCGAGCCAGATCCTCAAGCAATGCCTCGGGCAACACCTTCCCAAGACTGGGCCCAACATGATATAAACCAGGGTCATTCCAACACCATCGAGGCACTGACAGCTTGATTGAAAGTAATGTAAGGTCAACGAGCTCTGATACAACCAGAGCGGAAGCCCTACCTAGATTGGGTGTGCAACACGCCACCCCCAGCCAATTTTGGGAGCCCTCTATTCCCTATTTTCAATGGATCAGGTGATCCGGAATAGCATTTTATGCACTACACATCTTATTACGACCCTATGATGGGAACCCCTGAACAAAAAGATGTGGTGAAAATCAGATGCTTCATGCGGACCTTACAAGGATATCCCTTCATCTGGTATACGAATCTGCTAGCTCAGTAAATAAAAATTTTGGAAGACCTTCGACAACAGTTCCTATTCCACTTCAGCTCAACGCTGCCTAAAACAAAGGTCAGCGACCTCATGAATTGTAAATAGAGGGAGAATGAGAGGTTCTCATATTTCATCTCCAGATGGAAGGGTCTAACCTACTCTCTAAATAGTCCAGTTACCCAATATGAGATGATTTCCATATGAATCTATAACCTTCAAAATGAGCTGCAAACACCGCTCATACCTGTGGAGTGCACCACTGGCTTCTGCAATCTCTCTGCCATTGCCCAGAGAATTGAAGACTCCCTACAGTGGATAAATCTGAAGTCCCAAATAGCCTCATAGGCTCCTGCAAAGAGAATAGTTAGAGCTGAAGAATCCTTTGTCACACTCAACCCATTCCTTGCACCTACTCCACCGCTTAGGCCTCCACCAAATCGTCAAGGGTCCCTTATGTATCAGCGGTCATCTCCGCCCAACCGGGATGATCAGAGAGGATCGAAGCAGAACCAGGTCAAGGAATGAAGACACAATGTATACTCGTTCTGATAGGACCATGTCCGGGGCTACTTCATCGCCACCATGAATTACAATTTACTCCACCTACTGGAACCAAGGAAGCCTGATGAAGTCGGCCACGGTGAAAGTCCACACTACCTTCTGTACCATCAAATGTTGGGGCACAATATTCGGGAATGCTTCGTCTTCAAAGTCCTCCTGAAAAGGATGGTAGACTCTGGGCAGGTCGAGCTGCGACCACCCCCAGCACATGTGATGTATAATTCTAACACTGACTCCGACAAAGTGGAGGGGTGGCAGGAAGTCACCAGCAAGAAGGGGAAGAAATTTGATTCATGGATGACCCGGAAGACTATCAATCAAGCGCAGGGCATACTCTGAGCTCAATTACAGCATCTGGTGTTGCCGCCAACATCCCTTAATGTCGTACATCCACCTATATTAGCCTCACAACCCTCCAAGATCCGGTCATCCAGGCGTAATCGAAAAGGGAGGAGACAAGAGCAAGAGGAGAATTCCGTAACGAGGCCGAAGTTATCCCCGATAATATCAGATTCTACGCCCCCAAACATGGCGCCATGGCCCCCACCCCACCAAACTACACCATCAGAGAAAACTGACCAGGTTGATCTGTCATAGGAGGAGGAACTAATCTTTGGTTCCATCAACATTGTCTATCTAATGGAGTCATTTTATGATGAAGGGTATAGTTATAAACCCGACTTCCCAACACAAGGGGCCGAGGGGAGGAATCACAGAAGCAGGGAATACCAGGGGAGGTGCAATAATAGCCGAAAACAACCCTATGGTTTTACCTCGGCCCAAACCGTTAATATTACGGAAACCCATGGGAGAGCCCTTAAACGGACTCAACAGGAGAAAGAATATCTCTCCGCCTCCACAAGAAGCCACTCTGGCCCCGTCATTCTGCAGTACCCATTAGAAGAGGAACACGTGTCTAGCCGCCTAGTGCGCGCAAACAGACCGTCCGGGCAGAGACCCCAAAACGTGGCAACACCATCGACCTCTGACCCCATGGCCGGTACCTCCTCGCCACATACTCCATCTCCTAATGTGATTGCTAAAACTCTCCCACTAACGGAGAATCATCAGACGCTAGAGCAGCAATATGATATCCTTAAGCAGCTAGTGTGAGTACCAGACAAACTGTCAATCCTGGATGCCCTGAGTTTGTAAGCAGATCTCAGGGAGGCACTTGTAGAATCCTTGCTCAGCCCCTAGGAGTTTCAAGCCGAGGTAGCCGCCACTGATATTTACCAGTCGGAGACTGGCCCAGTTGAGTGCAATGTGGTGATTTCCTTCACCGATCAGTATGAATATGTCATCATGAAAGGACACATCAAACCACTATATGTGTCCAGTACATTAAATTATGTCGAGATCCGGAATGATTTTATTGACGATGGCTCTGGTGTTAACCTCCTACCCCTGTGGACACTTCATAAGTTGGGCAATAGTGAGGATGATCTAATACCCTCAGCCACATCTTTTTTGGGTTACGAAAAGAGTAAACAGAAGCTAATTGGACAAATCAAGATAAAAACCAATTTTGGAAACCTTGTGGCCTACTCAGAATTCCTAGTGGTCCACTAGAACACAACATTCAATGCCCTGCTGGGAAGGTCATGGCTCCATAATCACATGGCCATTCCTTCATCCTACCACCAGTGAATTAAGTATTTCTTCAATTAACAAAGTGGGACATTTCACGATGACAAGGCCCCTTTCGATATCTTCAAGTCACACTACATTGATGTCGGGTTTTATGATCAAAAGAAGAAGAAGCCTTTGGTCGATGGTGATGATTGGATCCCCACTCCAAATGGCCTGGAAATGGTTCCTAATGACCCCCTCAGGCAGCTTGGCGGAGACTACGTACTACCCATCAACCATGTTGAGAGAACAGGTTCAAGCCCGGACACACACTCAGTTGTCCTCATGACTACAGCCATAATGGCCGAGCGTGACAATGCGGAAACATCTGCTAACCCTCAATTTGGGGACGAATACTTGAGCGGGGAAGCCCACAATGGATCGCCTCTAAACTCCCGAGAGCCTATTCTGGGAACTCTCTCCCATTCAGATCAAGAAGATGAGAATGTGGGGGAAGAAGAGGAGGAAGATCTCAGGGATGCACCTCCCGTATTTGAGGAAGGTATCTCCACCACTGTGGACGAGCTCAGGGAAATACACCTGGGTACCGAGGAAGACCTGAGGCCCACTCTCATTAGTACAACCATGTATCCCGAGGAACACGAGGTATATGCATCTTTCCTGAAGAAACATCCGGTTGTTTTTTCCAGGAATTACACAGAAATGTCGAGACTTGATCCCGAAGTGGCAACATAGCACCTAGGTCTGCCAGAAGACCACCAAGACTATAAACAAGCTGCCAGAAGGATACACCCCACACATGCGGCCAAAATAGAGGCTGAAGTCGACAAGCTAATCAAAGAAAGCTTCATTCAGGAGGTCCAATACCCCATCTGGCTAGCCAACATTTTCCCCACAAAGAAAAAGAATGGACAAATCCTCGTCTACATCGATTTCAGAGATCTCAATCAGCATTGCCTGAAAGATGATTTCCTGGTCTCGATCACCGAGTTATTAGTCGACGCAACGACCAGGTACGAGGATCTCTCATTCATGGATGGCTATTCTAGCTATAGTCAAATCAGGATGGCCCGAGAAGACGAAGAATCCACTGCCATCAGGGCCCCTAAAGGAGTATTCTTTTATAGGATCATTCCCTTTGGTATCAAGAATGCGGGCGCCACATATCAACGCGCCATGCATCGTATCTTTAAACCATTCCTAGGGAGATTCATCGAATGCTACGTAGATGAATTTGTGGTCAAATAAAGATAATGCTCAGATCACCTATCAGACCTTGAAACCTTATTCAACAAACTTCGACAACATATCCTGAAGATGAACCACTTGAAATGCGCCTTCGGGGTTATCTCAGGGAAATTCCTTGGCTTCGTCGTACGCCATAATGGAATCAAAGTCGACCCTGAAAAGACAAGGGCTATCCTTATATTACCACCTCCCCGCAATATCACTGAGTTGAGAGGATTCCAAGGACACCTAGCCTACATTTGGCAGTTCATTACCAACTTGGTGGGTAAATGTTTTCCCTTCACCAGGTTAATGAAAAAGGGGGTTACGTACCAATGGAAAGAAGATTGCTAGGAGGCATTTGACACCATAAAGAAGTAACTCTTAATAACACTGGTGATCATACCCCCAGTTGAAGGGAGACCCCTTATACAATATGTGACAGACCTCAAAACAGTCTCTGGGGACCTTCGTCGCACAGAAAAATGACATCGGTAGTGAAAATAGTCTCTATTACCTCAGTCGAACCATGATCGATGCTGAAACTCGATACTCAAACATCGAGAAGAGTTGTTTGGCCTTGGTATTCGCAGTTCAGAAATTGCGACATTATCTGCAGCATCATGAGGTCTATTTGGTCTCACGTATTAACCCGCTCAAGTACATCCTCAGCCGCCCGATGCTGACCGGGTGCCTATCCCGATGGGCAGTCATCCTACAATAGTTTGACATCTGGTTTGTGCCTCAGAAGGCCATCAAATTCTAGGAATTAGAAAAATTTGTGGAAGAGAATCCCTCGACAGGGACCACCACACCAAACGTCGAGCTACTTGATGAAGACATCTTCTCGGTTCAAGAGGAGTTCCCAACATGGGAAATGTACTTCGACAGCGCATCCCGAAGCCCAACCGGGAAGAGGATGGAGGATCCCAAATTTAACAAGGATGGTTTGTGGATAATTCTCATGTCCATAGAAAAAGCAATCATTATATATTCCTTCCTCATGTCAGAAGGATTTACAAACAATGAGGGGGATTATCAAGCCCTCATTGCAGGCCTAGAGATCGCACTCCAGGCACAAGTACAACACCATAAGGTAAAAGGTGACTCAAAACTGGTCATCAACAAAGTCAATGGTGACTATGCTATTAATAAAGAAGGAGATGATTCCCCTGTTTGACCATGTCTGGGGGTTAATGGTGGAATTCTCCTCAAAAACAACATTGAACTATATTCCCCAGTCTCAAAATGCCCAGGATGATGAATTAGCTAATGCGGCCATAGCCCTAGCTGACCCAGACTGGGAGGAAACAAATATCATTATTTCTCATCGTCGAATGGTCTTGACATTTGTTCAGACTAAGATGGAAGAAATCAATGAAGTCAGTACTGTCCCGGAACCATATGCTCATGCCACCAACTAGATGACCCCCATTGCAAACTACTTTCAACGAGGAGAACTTCCATCAGATAAGGATGAACGAGAGAAAATACGGAGAAGGGAAATCAACTTTGTCCTATATAGAGGCGTGGGTCAGCAAGAGGTCCTCTACAAACGAGGCCTTGACGGAGTCCTCCTCAGATGCATTCATGGGGAAGAAACCACTGCCATAATGATTGAAGTGCATGCTGGAGTATGTAGAGCACATCATCCGGGGTCTAAGCTTTCCCATCAGGTCTGAAGGCTTGGGTACTATTGGCCCACCGTGGAATAATATTGTGATCACTTTACAGCAAAATGCCACTCCCGCCAAATACATGCCAACTTCATTCACCAACCCCCAGAGTTACTTCATCAGGTCAAGTACTCCTAGATATTTTCCATCTAGGGAATGGACGTCATGGGACCATATCCTCCTGCCATGGACAAATAACTGAAGTATATCCTCACAACAACCGAATTATTTTCCAAATTGGTAGAAGCTATAGCCCTCAAGGAAGTCGGGGCAAGAAACATTGTCAACTTTGGGAAAGCCAATATCATCACCACATTTCACGTCCCTCATTCCATACTGACGGATAACAACACCAATTTTTTCTCTACAAAATTGGAGAAACTGTACCAAGAATATGGTATCAAGGCTAACCACTCATCCCACTACCTTGCAGCAGCCAACAGATAGATAGAGGCTTTCAAGAAGACCATGTCCAACATTCTCTAGAAAATGGTGGACAAAGGTAGAAAATCATGGCCGGATAAACTCCTTCATGCATTTTGAGCTTATTGAATCACAATCCGCACCACTACTCGGGCTACTCCGTACTCATTAGTATACGGAATAGAAACAGTCCTTCCCAATGATATCTAATTTCCCTAGCTCCATCTTTCCATTTTTGATCAGTTATCCAATGACGAGAAATCAGAAAAATGGCTAAGTGAATTGGAATAGCTAGATAAGAAGCGGTTGTACAATATGGACCATCTGGAAGTATATCAAAATCAGATTGCACAAGCCTTCAATAAAAAGGTTCGTCTTTGGTCTTTCTTGGAAGGATAATTGTTGTTGGTCCTCCGGACCCCAATGATTCCGAGAAAGAAACCTACAAAGATGCAGCCCAAGTGGGAGGGACCATATGTTATACACAAAGTCTAATCCAATGGATCATATGCCCTGATCTCCATGGACGGGTAGTTTACTACCACTCCTACGAATACGAGATTTCTGAAGAAGTATTTCGCATAACAAAAAGAAGTTTTCGTCCAAGCTGCAGGATGTTAAACTACCAAGTGCCTGTCATCTGAGCTGCAGGACGTTAAACTGCCAAGCCCCAATGGTCCAAACTCTATGACCCTAAACTAAGAGTATTTCTCCATCACTGAATGACGTTAAACTGAACGAATTTCAAAGAACTATGTACGGCTTGATTATTTCCCTTACCGGATATGTAGCGATGCCAGGATTCTATATCCTGGACTAGCCATCCCCGGATAAAGTTAAAAGTGCCTTCTTTTCCCCTGTGTACGGACCAACCCTGCATGGGGTGTATCCCCTTATAAACAACTACATGAGGCTTGATTCCTGCCCTTGCAGGATACGTAGTGGCGCCAGAATTCCACATCTTGTCCCAGCCGCCCCCAAATATTGTTTAAAAAAATGTCCTCTTCCCCTGTATACAGACTAGTCCTGCATGGGGTGTATTTCTCATCCTTACCTCACGATGTTAAACTGCATGGATAAGAATGATTGAAAATTCCCTTTCCCCCGTGCACAGACTAGACCTTCACATGGTGTATTATATTTTAAAAAACTACGTAAGGCTTGATTCCTACCCTTGCAGGATACGTAGTGACACCAGAATTCAACATCCTGGCCCAACCACCGCAAATGAATTTAAAAATACTCATTTCCCTTGTACGGACCAGACCCTCATGGGGTGTATCCCCTTATAAATAACTATGTGAGGATTGATTCCTACTCTCATAGGATACATAGTGACGCCAGAATTACACATCCTAACCCAGCCGCCCCCAAATGAAGATTAATAAAATTCCCTCTTCCCCCGTATATGGACCAGACCTGCACGAGGTGTATTTCTCATCCTTACCGTATGACGTTAAACTACATGGATAAGAATGATTGAAAATTCCCTTTCCCTCGTGTATGAACTAGACCTGCATGATGTGCATTATCTTACAATGAACTACATACGGCATGATTCCTGCCTTTGCAGGATATGTAGTGGCACCAGAATTCCACATCCCGGCTTAGCCACCCCAAATGAAGCTAAAAATGCTCCATTCCCCCATACGGACTAGACCCGCACGTGGTGTATCCCCAAAATAACTATGTGAGGATTGATTCCTGCCCTCACAGGATACATAGCGCTACCGAGGTCTTATCTTCTAGCCCAGCCACCAATAAAAGAAAACACAGGTATATATACACCTTATCCTTACCGCATGATGTTAAACTACATAGAGTCCCCTTCTCACGTCGGTTCATCCTCATCCTCACTGCACGATGTTAAATTAAATGGACTGTGTCGCGACCCACCCAAGATATGCGACAAAATGGAATGGGAGTACTCCTGGAACATTTGGATGCATCTTCTCCATACATCAGACTCTACGACCAGGATAATTGTGTATCTTCATAATCATTCATGGCCATCAGAAGTGGAATGTTATCAACCCGTGGACACCTTTGAACGACTATGCATACCATGCCCTCATTGGCTCTGCATATTGATAGCCCCTAGCTCATCTAACAAAGGCAATATTTCCTCATGTGATACTCTTCATATCTCTATATGCTTACCGGCCTCAGAGCACCCATATCATATATCCCGATCCAAAAATTTATGAAGCAATGGTTTCCAAGTTCATTCCCCTTTCACATCCAAATGCTGCCAGGGTATCCCTACCTAGTTATCCTATGTATCCGCCCATGGTTCACATGATGATATACATCTAAAAACATCATTCCAGGGCTAAGCTACATTGACTCAACAGGAAATTGTAGTGAAGATGTTTCTTGTATGCTTGGACACCATTATACCCATATGCTGAACTCTGTACTATGAGAAATCCTATATTTTCATAATCATACATGGACATCGGAAGTGTAAAGTCATCAACCTGTGTAAATCTTTGTATGACTATGCATACCATGTCCTCAGTGGCTCTGCATATTGATAGCCCCTGGCCTGTCTACCAATGGCACGATTTCCTTAGGCAATACTCTTCTTAGCCCCATACGCTTACAGGCCTCAGAGCCCCCATACAATATCTCATGATCTGGGAAACCCCAGAGTTACAGTTTACACCCCCATTATCTCACACCTATTCAGAGTATACCAGAGCATCCTAACCCAATTTCCCTCCAAGTGATTGTAGAAATAGTCACCCAATGGTCTGAACTCTATGGCAGTTAAACTACGAGTACTTCGTCCTTACCGCACGACGTTAAACTGCATGGAGTAAAGTTAAACCCCATGCACAAGATAAATTAGCGCAGTGAACTCTTTGAGTTTCTATAGAAACCAGGGACGAATATCCCCGGCATGTCCAGATATTTTCTTTACCAAACGGCAGACTTCGTGTCCCGAAAAATCATGGATCCTCATAATCATTCATGGACATCGGAAGTGGAAAGTTATCAACCTGTGAACACCTTTGTATGACTATGAATACCATTCCCTCAGTGGCTCTGCATATTGATAGCCCCTGGCCTGTCTACCAAAGGCAATATTTCCTCTGGCGATACTCTTCTTAGCCTTGTACACATACTGTCCTTAGTGCCCCCATATCATCTCTCCTGATCCAAGAAGCCCCTTAACCATGATTTACACCATCAACCCCTTTCCATGTCTTGGACATGCCAAGATATTCGAGCCCAGTTACATTCTAATCAAGATTTGCCTTTGCAACTACGTCCTTACCACATGACGCTTAAAACAGCATGGAACATGTCTTTGTCACTTGGCGTAAATCTACAAAGACCAAGCATTAAACATCCATGGAAATGCCTCCAACTACAAGCGTTTTCACGGGTTTAAAAATTACCCCCGTCTTTCCTACATGACGTTAAACTATACAGTGTCTTTAATAATGATCTCCATCTTTACTACATGATGTTAAACCGCACGGATGTCATCCTTACCGCATGACGTTAAATTGCATGAAAGCCGTCTTTAGCGCATGACGCTTAAAACTGCATGGAATTCGTCCTTACCGCATGAAGTTAAACTGCACGGAAGCCATTCTTACCACATGATGTTAAACTACGCGGAATTTAAAATTCCCTCCATCCTCGCCGCATGAAGTTAAATTGCATGGATTTAGTAATAATAATAATGCCCTTCGTCCTTGCTACATGACGTTAAACTGCGTGGTCGAATTCTTAATGGGTTAAATTAGGAATAGAGGTCTTCCTCTATCCCTCAGTGCATGGGCTAGACCTGCACAAACCACCGTCTCACACCAGCATGAGAAGGGATGACTTTACCCATTCCCGGGAAGTTTAGCCTAGATGTTTCTCCCGTATTCAAGCACCCTATTTTCATAAACCATACATTGTACTCAGAAAGAGATGAACCCTTGTAAGCCACCCCTGGTGGTCCCGAATATCAACTTCCTTGAAGTTTCTCGGCTATCATGAGAATATTGACCTAAGGACACCATTTCATGACTATGCATACCATGCCCTCAGTGGCTCTGCATATTGATCGCCCCTGGCTCATTTACCAAAGGAAATATTTCCTAATGCAGTGCTTCTCTCCGTACGCCTCTAGGCTTCTGAGACCCTATATCCATCCCGTGATTCGGAAACCCTCTGATCTGTAGTTTACCAACCTCATTCCCAACCCTGCATGAATATGTTGGAACATCACTGATGAGATTACCGAGAACCAGGAGAAGTCGTCCCATTTTAATTAATGTCCCAGCTGCATGACTTTAAACCGCACCATGCTCTAACCATCCTTTACGCTGACTAAATGCATAGGACAAGGACCCTTCGTCCACATTCCGAATTCACATAGATGTTCCCAAACCCTTTCAGACGACACAGACCCTTTCTGAGCCACCACTGGTGGTTTTTCATAGTTCTTCAAGCCACCCATGGTGGTTTCAATAATCCGGACTTCCATGAAGACCTCAGGCCATCAGGAATGGACAGTCATTGACTTAAGGACACCTTTGCATGACTATGCATACCATTCCCTCAGCGGCTCTGCATATTTATAGCCCCTAACCCATCTAAAAAAAAGGAAAGTCTTCCTTAGGTAAAGCTTTCCTACTTCTGCACGCCGATGTGGCTCCCATGCCTTGAGACATGACCTGCATGTTGTACAAATATAATCATGTTCTCCCCACATGTGTCTTAAAGGTATTGATACATATTTTAATCATCCAAACCACATCGGGGCCCTCGCCCCACCATATCTAGTCAACGTTGCTCGACCTAAAACATCAGTAATGATAGTCTTGTCGGTTGGACTTTAAACCACTCACAAAAAGAGGCGCAAAGCCCGTTAGGCCGAAATCCCGAAAAGGGAGACCTAAGACAAAGTGGGGTTATACCTACTAGGTCCACACCAAATGGTCCAAGGCAAGAAATATGGTATGGATGAAAAATAAAAAATGTTTGTGGGGTCTTTCTATAAAACCCTAGAAATAGTCAAACTATGCTCGCTGGATCCCATGGTCCAGGCAAAAAATTAGAGCTTGTTTCTATTTTATCAATTGTATGGAACTCTGATTAGCCTACGCTCAGTGAATTATCATATATAGCAATCAAGAAAAATAACTTCAATCATAGGAGAAGGTAGCAAGAGTGCTAAAAAAATATCTCTTTGGTCCATAACAATGTTTATGAGAAGGGCTTCCACAATCCAGAGCCTACTCTGGCATGAAAGGTTATTACAGGAGACTTTCAGCGGATTCAAAAAGTTGTATCAGTCATTGATGAGAATCCTCAATTTATTGATGGAGATTCTACATTAAGGTTGTCTCAGCTTCTGCACCAGCCCGTAGTGTTTCCGCCTATTATGCTGCCTTTGAGCTCGCCCTCATCCCCTCCTCCATCTGTCATTCCCCTTCTTCAATTATGGCTTTGACATTAGTATCCTCATGCTGTATCCATTGTATCTCACTCCTCATCACCTCCAATCAAAAATTATTCTTAAGGACTTCTCCCTAAAGTCTTGTGGCAACCCCAGCATGATCATGAACTTCTATTAGGCACAGTTTCCCGGTCGTGGAAAGGTAGGCTTCAGACTGATCAGCCAAAAGGAGAGATTCAAAACCACCAAGCCTCTCCTAGTCAGCGACCACCTTCTTGGATATATCATAAATACCATGGTAGTTAAATCCATCAAAATCCCAGTAGCATGAACAGATCGCGCAGCTTCGGCAATTTAGTTGGCATCTCAGCAAGGGGCGTTTGTGAAACCAGCTTCCAGATTATCTCCCACGCCCTTTGGCCGTCAAGTCGAAAACTGGAAAGGACTCATTGATTAGGATCAGAGTCGCTCCCAGATGAAGATACATACTCTAGGATGAATGTCACCATGGAGGGACCCAATGCGGCATCAACCGCAAGCTCTGACACAATGGCAACTCCCCCCCCCCACGGTTGTGGTCACAGGCACGATTGGATCCGACGACACAATCGCCAGCACCGAACGTCATGGTCCTAAAACCCGAAATTCAATAAGACAGAAAAAAATCCATAATCAGAAAAGCGAATAGAAAGGATTCATTGGCAAGATATTGAGAAACATACCCCCGATCATCAAGACATCGGTTCCCTCATGCTCTACGCTACCGCTGCCGCCCGAGGAAGATGCTACATCTTCAAGAGACAAGGGAGTCCTAAAAACCCCCAGATGTGTCCAGGACCTAAGGCCACACCCAAGGACAGCGACTCCCAATGTTGTCCCCAAGCAGTCATTTACGGAGATCAAACTCAGGGAAATTACTCCCTCGGTAAATAGAATGACGGCCCGCTCTGGGTTTCTGAAAATCAGCCTGATAACAGGCTCTTCCTCCATCACCATGGGATCCATCGGGTCTGAGACAGCTGACCCCGTTAGATCTGGGGCCTCCTCTGTAATCACGGGCGCCCCATCCTCCCCCGAAGCTATAGAGGCTGTGTGATCAATGGGAGTCTCGTCTTCTAGTTTCTCTTCCTCTGACATATCCCCGGCTGTTGAAGACGGAAAGAAGGAATCCGTACCACTAGCCCCTTCATCAGGGCCCTAAATTTTATCACGCTCAGGTATGGCCGCAGGTGGTCCCTCATATAATAAAGAGGTGGAAGGTATGACCGCTTGGGCAACCACGGTCTGTTCACTGATTGGCCCTGCATCATAGCACCAAAATATTTAATAACTAGCAGAGTCAGAATATATGAGGTCGTAATTGAGGAAACAAGAATCGTCATAACCCGTCATTCCCTGTCTGAGCCGTTATGATAGTCGAGATGCCTATCGACATCTCTGAATCTACCCAGGGGACAATTCATTTCTCAGAAAGCTGGGAAGAGCTGGAGGAGGAAAGAACCTAGTCGAGTTTGCGATGGTCGCTTCCATGTGCTCAACTGCACCAGGAGAGCCCTCCTCGCTGACCCATATAGTCGAAGGTGTGTGTTCGCCTACTACGGTACCCTGGGGAGTATACTCTAGGGATGTAATTTCCCATGGGATTCCTCAGCACCCTGTATAATGGGAATAAACATCAGAACCTTCACAATAAAAAAATAAAGAAGGCTAGGATGGATGACCAGGGAAACCTATTCCTCAGGATCGGACGATTCAAGATTCTTTATCATCATGGACACCTAATTAGACCCATAAAGCTGGTTTCAGAGTGAATGCACGTACCTGTCCATTTCCTTCAACGAGGAAACTATTTCATCCAGATCCTCTTACAACAGCAAGTGAGGTGGAGTAAAGATAGTCTCAATACCTAGAATCTTGAGAGAGCTCGTTTGGAGCAACGCCCAAACCTCTTTATCTGAGCCACTGGCCCTCAGGTCATCCCAAATCCTCCACGCATCCGGAAATGAACCCAAAATAGGAATAGCTACTTGGGGAGGATCGACCTGAGAGGGTCAGGCAGTAACAGGGGCTGGTGGAGGGGCCAATAGTCATGGCTGTTTTCTAGATATCGTCGTTGCCCAAGAACTCTCGGTAGCTACTTGTGGGCGGGACCTCATGGGCAGGGGTAATTCCCGTGCCTCAGCTGCAGTAGGGGAACCAGTGGAATCATCACCCCCTGAAAAGTGATTCATCTCTTCCTCCTCCTCATTAGTCACCATTAGAAGAAGGGCCTAGACTCGGTGAGTTAACACCGCATAACCCTAGCATGCATGAATGTGGGACTTGAGGTCCTAGACATACTGATTGACTTTCTCTGGGTCCACATCATAAAGGATGTCAGCAGGAGCAGATATGTAGCCCAGCCCATCAAACACCATTTCTGATTCCTGGAGATGCTGCCACAAAGAACGGAGGTACTGGCTGAGAAAGGATGACTGGCCTTTGAATTTGTCCCATTGGCCCCAGGCCGCTGGGATGGCAGCATCAGCAAGAATGGCCAACTCTCTCTGGGCAGCTTCGAGGCCAGTTGAGGAGACTCCTCTGTCTATTAAAACCTTCCTCAGAGGCACGAGACCAGTAGGGTTACGGAGATCCTTTCTAGGCCTAGTTGGGATAGTATCCCCTTTTCACTTCATATTTCTCATCGATGGCTTAGGACTCGAGATAGTGGGCACCCAAAGCCCTAACTGACTATTTGAGTACGATTGAACACAAGAGTCGGCATAGCTTGTTAATAAGAAAGGAATAGATTCTGCAAGCGTGGGGGTCATAACCTCGCATTCCATATCCTCCCAGGTGAACATTAACCATAATTATCTTTCCACCATTAGATGGCAGTTCTCGCGGGTGTCGTTGAGTGCAGGAGGACACAGCGCCTGGACGCAGCCAAATTGATGTCCGAATCGGCAAGGCACATACCCCTCGTAGATATGTTCCCTGCAGATACGAGCCACCATAATACCCTCTAGGAGGGAAAAGAGGTATCCATGCTTGCTAAATTCCCCTGACATGGTGTTCATAATTTCACCAGTCAGGGAGGGATATGGTTGGAAATTGAAATGATCATAGCTCGAGATTCGGCTCGAAAGTAGACGCATATTTTGAGCTGTCTGTTTTCCATCCTTCTCTTGGGCCACCCACTCCTCGTGCATAACCCCGTTGGTCAATTGAAAATATGGCCGGACTATGGTTCCTGGAATCTGAAAAGGATTGATGAAAGTATAGAAATTCATAATATGCGCTCCCAACCATCGCCAAAATATTTGAAAGGGGCCGGCTACGCGATTTGGCCAACTCCCCTCGGTAATATTTCCAAGCAATCAATAAATCCTAGACAATAGTGGGATAGCCAAGTTGATGACATTTTTGGTGTCTAGCTATGCCACTATAACTGAAGTAGAGACCCAAACGCTACCAGTATCGCGTACGAGCAAAAACCAGCCCCTCAAGAACATGTCCAGAAACTCCGCCAAATGGAGTAGCCGATCAGCATCCAGAACAAGTTCCTAGACCCATTTGTTGAACTAGCCTTCCTCTAGGATTAGCCAATAGCTGCCGCTCTGCCTTCAGGACTCCATCATAGGATAGGTCGTGGGCCTGCGCAGAAGAGACATGTAGTTTCTTTCTCTAGAAAAGTCTTGACCCATTCATGATATGGGACAAGCTGTTTCGGAGATATATCATTAGAATGCTCCCAGGTCTGATCAATGAGATGCTTCACCAAGGGAGGAGTCATCTCTTCATTCTCCCACACAGAAGGGGGAGGTAGGAATTCATCACACATGCCTCCAACAATGGGGACCCTTGAAATATAGAAGACATCCCAAAGACTGATACCCACCTCCCCATTGACCAGAAGGAATGTGTTGTTATCCGGCCTCGAACGGGTCATAAGCTGCTTGGAAAGGGCATGGGGCCAATGGATATAGGTCTGGGACACCCAGGAAGCTTCATATAAAGCTACGACTCACAATCCCGCTTCAAACACCACATTGCTTTGGCGAACCCAGAAGGGCCACCACCAATCCAATGACTTAAATGCCCCTCCAGGATGGAGGTCTGGGTCCGCAGACCATCCATGTTGGTTGTTTACCATAGAATTGCGGGCAATGCTCCAGTAACAGTGAATTACCCCATCCTGCTGATGTTGTTCTCCTGTTGGAGACACAGGAAGGTGATTCAGCACAGACCCGACAGCTTTACCCCTTGGGTCAGGCCACCCTCTGGAAGTTATCACAACTCGAGGGATAGTAATAGTAAATATCCATGTTGTGGGATTGTTCTCGTGAGATAGTATGAGAATCGGTGTATTGGATAGTAAACCAATCCCATAGGAAGGAAGGATGTTGGAAAAGGGGTATTCCCACTATGAATCGATGAGAAAGTTTGCAAGGAAGTGGTATAGTGGAGAGTGGCAGATTCCATCCTAAATAGAGCTGGCCAAATCCATTAAGATTTGATCACCAATTGGAAGAGGCTCAGTAGCAGGCATGGGTGTAGGTCTAGGAGGAACCATATTTTCTCCCTAAATTATAATAACCAGGAAAATGGTTAGTCTGAAATAATAAAATTTGGACAAAAAATACGAAGTATTTAGAGGACTCCTTCAAGGAGACTTCATGACGAGGTCTGCGAGCAGGCCTCAAAAGGTGGTTCGCAACGGCTGCATCCCATGAACCAACCCTACGTGAAAGAAGTCTGCGGTACTCTAGCCTATGGAGCGTTGGCCATAAAACCAAGAACCAGGCTGCTCCGCAGAATCTCAATCTCAGATTTAAATTTTTATGTTCGGAAGACTTAATAAATTTTCAATGTCTGGAAGATTTCCAGTACACGGACCACCAAACCCGCGTAGCGAGTTCATACATGGCCCGTTGTAACTTATTTTTTAATTGATTTAAAATGCTAGTTCGTGGCTGAGAGATTGGTTTGTGGGTGAAGGCATGTGCGAACGGGGAATGGTTTGCAGATATGGAAGCTGGTTCATGGACGAGGAGTTTCGCGAAGGAGAAAGTACACGGAGACGAAAATCAAGATCTCCATGTTCTCAAGGAATCCGGTAAAAGACAAAGGGTATGGGCCTTTTTATTTTTAGGTTTGGTCCCCTACCGGGACCACTCCACTACCACAAACTATCAAAGTTTCAGGACCACTCTAAATCGGAATAGTCTCCTCTTCGTTCCGATCGGACCCCATTCCGATGGGGGGCATTTGTAGGGTCCTGAAAAATTTGAAAAGGAGAATGGGAATCCCCTTAATTCAAGAAAGGATTCTACCCAATTTCCCTCGAGGAATTGGGAAAAAATGTGGAGAATAATCAAAGGTTGAAAAAAGATGGATCGGTCTGCGTACCGGTCCAATATTAACGATATGTAGCCGGTTCAGCAAGCCGCCCCCTCCGTGGACCACTCTCATTAACGGAACAGAGGCACGGACCCTCCGTGGGAATGAAGTAGGATGGGCACCAGGCTGGTCCACCATCGCAAACTGCCCCAGCAGCAAGACGCGGCAACCGGCCCAGACCACGTACGCCGTCGTTCATGGAACAGAGGCGGAGCCCTGCGCGGCCGCGAAGCGCCCCTAAACCTATTTGGTTCGTGAGTGAGGTTCGTTCTGTAACAACCCGAAATTTTGAATATATCTTGTTTCTTAATTTTATGTGTTATTTTATTTTATTTTTATACTCAACAAAAATGTTTCATTTCATAACATGAGTATTATTAAAATGAGAGCATTGGGTTTTGACTGGTATATGACCATTGGTCAATATGACTGCTGGAAACTAAACGTTTTCATTATTGTATATAAATACAAGTAATCTTGGTTAATTATTATAGAAATAAGATTCGATGGCCTCACCCAGTAGTCTTGGACCGATCGAAGCTCATCTAACAGAACTTGGGAAGGAGGTAGCCCCACTGGGATTTGCTCTGGACCAAACCCAAGCCGAACTTCATCGTGTGAAGCTAGAACAGAATCGCCTTCACGAGAAGTTCAACCTGATAGAAATTACCACTCGTGCGATGTTGGCCGAGCCTGCCTGGGATTCTCTCACCTTAGCACACCTTACACTTATGTCCTATGCTGGTGTGATAAGGGGCTATGTTAGGAGACCGTAACTGCCTTGTGTAACCCTTTGTTTTAAATAAAAATTTTGATTTCTTCTTATGATGAAGTTTATGAATTTTCAAATGTTCGGATAAATATAGTATGCATATTTTTGACGAATTTTAGAAAAAGGATATTTTAAAAATTTTTAGGTAAACCTTAAATAATTAAAAATGTGTAATGATTTTCGAAAGATGGTCTTCTACAATTATGTTCAGTACGAAATTTAGAGTCTAATAAGATCAACTTGATTTTTTGATGAATAGTAAATTATGAATAGTGATTTTATGCTTAGGATTAGTAATGTGACCAAATGGATTAGTAATCTCACTTAATGAAAGTATTAATATAATCTAGGAACCTTGATTAAGTAATGTGATTCAATAAAATGGTTAAATAACGGTTTCATAAATTATTATTCAAGTATTAGTTTTTTTGGGTGATTAGTGTTTTTTAATTTAAAATTAAATTAAAAATATTTAGAAAATTATTTTTATAAAATGGATTTCATTTTTTTAACTAAGAGCATCAATATTATGTTAAGGTAATTTTTGGGGATTTTTCTGAAAGAAATGAATTTTCGGTGAATAGTGTTTGTATTTAAAAAATAAATTAAAAATATTTAGAAAATTATTTTTATAAAATGGAGTTCATTTTGGAAGTCAGAGCATTGATATTTGGTTAAGGTGAAATTTTGGGATTTTTCTGAGAAAGTTGAATTTTCAGTGAATAGTAAAAAAAGCAGTTTTAGGGTTTCAGTATGTTAAATGACATCATAACTGTGTCATGATGATGGCATGAGATATTATATGGGTTGGCCGACCAAAGGTGATAATTATTGTATGGGGGGGGGCATGTGGCCTAACTCCATGAGAAATACCATGGGAGAGCACATGGTTTTGAGAAAACCACTTTTGAGGTGTCCCTTGGCCATTAATGCCTTGTCCCCTCACTTTCCCTATAAATACCAAGCCATCCTCTCATCTATTTCGACTCCCCAATCTCCCCCAACTATGATTTGGTCTCATTACCTCCCAAGGAGTCCTCCCAAGGTTCCCCCAAGCCCTCAAGGTCCCAACCTTTGAGTTTTAAGAGTTACGTTTTAAGGTAAGGGATCCGACCTCTCTCTTTCTTTTCAAGAAATCTCTTTTATGTAATTTATTTTATGCTCCATGTTCTTATGTTAAAGTATGTTATTTTATACTCCTATTACATCCCTTTTAATGTTCATATAATGATAGATCCCATCTTACTCTCATTATTTCGTTTTATGATGTTTTAAGTGGCGCCATTAGGCTGCCGAAATTTTTGTAACAAATTCTTTCTCCCTTCTCATTTTTCAAGATCTATTTTCATGTAAAGTATTTCAAGTTCCTTTTTATTATGTTGGGGTATTATCTCTAAATTTATCATGCTGATATTTTTTGATCACATGATGAGATACCCCATTTGATCTCTTCAATTCAGTATTTTGATGATTTAAGTGGCGCTGTTAGGCTGCCGAATTTTTAAGTGGTTCTTTCACCTTTCTCCTTTTTCAAAGTTCTAATTCCATGTCGAGTCTTGAAAGTTCCTTTTTATTATGCTGGGGTATGATATCTAAATATATCATACAGATATTTTATTTTCATATGATTAAAGACCCTATTTTATCTCATCAATTCATTTTTTTTTATGTTTAAGTGGCGTCGTTAGGCTGCCGAATTTCTAAGGGATTATTTCTCCCTTCTCGTTTTCAAGATCTACTTTCATGTCAGGTCTTTCAAGTTCATTTTTATTATGTTGGGGTATTATATCTATATCTGTCATACTGATAATTTATGTTCATATGATGAGAGACCCTATTTGATCTTGTCAATCCATTTTTGGAAGTTTTAAGTGACGCCGTTAGGTTGTCGAATTCTCATAAGAGAAATCTTATTTTTGTCTTCCTTTAAAGTTCTTAGTTTCATATGGTATATAATTCAAATTTCATTACCATGTTCTTAAATACTATATATTCTGTTCCCCTACTATTTTATGTATCATTTTTGAGTGGGTTACCCATGTCCCCTCTCTTTTCAATGTTTTCTAAAACCATGTATCATAGACGTTATGCTGCATAGTTTTCGTCTCAAAATGTCTCCCTCTTTATCTCAAAATTATTTTATGTTATTAAGTGAATACTCAAAGATCTTCTTTCTATAGGGGTATTCACATATATATCAAAATGTTCTATTTGAAATTCTGGGATTTACATACATGAAACTTGCTTTCCCTTTTCTGTGGGTTTAAAGGGACATAAAGATCATGTCTTTAAAGCAGTTTTTAAACAGTCATGATTATGAAATGAAACCCATTTCATTTATGCTATATGGGTTGTTTATGAAATGATTGATGATGATATATGTGGCTCACATGATAATAAATACATGAAAAGGGTGCGCCCAGATAGCGCTCCAATGCATTGGGTAATGACTTAATCTCTAGAGATGACCTTTCAGACTGATACCTTGGTGAATAACCTTGGTAATTTTAAATGACACCTTGGGGATGGACCTTGGTGAAATGAAATGATTGTCAATATTAAATGTTATAGCCACATCTTCTAGTTATGAAAAATTTTATTTTTATTATGATATATCTCATGATTTCTTTCTCATTCCTTAATGTTATTTTCATGACAGTGTTGATGTATCCCAAGTTCACATGTTAAATGTTTCCCCTTGTTTCCCTTACTGGGCGTTCTGCTCACCCTTTATTTTGATGTATGTCCCCATGTTTGAGATGCAGTAATGAACCTAGGATGAACATGAGGGGAATCCTTTCAAGTGTTTGACAAGAATTGTTTATGTTTTCATGTTTTATGTTCCATGTTTCCAAGACACTAAATCTTAAAGATACTCATTTTTGAAAAATGTAATGATAGTTTATGTGATAAAAAGGCGGGATGCTATAGTTGGTATCAAAGGATGGTTTAGTTATTTGTGGAAATTAGGATATGAAAAATTTAGGAAGAAACCTATAGAAAAGTTTAAATATAGAAAATCTTCCTGGTATTTTGGTGAGTATTGAGTAAGGGGATGCCAAGGAAATACATCCCTGTCTGGATAAGAGAAGGTAGAGGTGGCTCTGGAACAGATGTACATAGGGGTAAAACCCGAAAACACCGCTTTGAGATAGACTCAAATGGGAACTGGTACACGACAACAGGCCTTGCTGCACTCTTGGTTACGACACTCCCGGGGGATATGCTTTGGTAAATTCATAAGCTTAGTATGAACCATTGTTAAAGGAACAAAGATAAAATAAAATAAAGATTCACATAAGAATATATGATCATGGATAGCCTAGTTTAAAACCTAGGGGATCACAAGTTAGGGTATAATTTTCTTCTACAAGTTATCCTTATATTATTTAAGTTCCTTTTCATGATTATTGGCTAACTGTTTAAGCCCCTAATTATACTTTCTCTTCTTAGTTAATGGTGGGAAATGGAAGAACATGTCCCAAAAACCAATGTGATAGGAAATGCGACGATTACCGTATTAATATGACATTGATGATTAGGGGATTAAAAGATGATTATTTTTATGGAAGAAATTCACTATTTTGGGGACCCTATATGATCAAGGTAAATAGATTACTATGGTATTTTCATTGAGAAGTAAGGTTGACTTATGTTTTGATGAATTGATGAATTTAAGGTGAACTTATAGTAATTTAGGTTACTTATGGGAATTATTAACCTATCTTGGCTAAAATATGTTTAGGTTATCTACTTTTGTTATAAGATGATAGGAGTGGTTGATGTTGTTTGGAGATGAGCAATGAAGTTTATTTTGGAAGACTATGTTATCAAATCTCTCTTGTATTTGGGTTTCAATCTTAGTTTGGTTTATTTTGAGGAATTTTAAGGACCATTATTTATGGAATGGTCTATGATGAACTTTGGGTAGTACCATGGAACTTTGAAGATTTAAAAGTAGTTTCCATTCCTATGGGATTATTTCTTTTTGAAGAGTTGTTTTACCTTACCCTTTCTGTTTTTGGGATAATGTTTAACGATAGATGAAATAGATAGTTAATCTTTTGTGGATTATGTGATTCTCTAGAAGATGATTCTTGTGTTTTGATGAGACCAAGTAGTTTTGAATGCTCATCATTTGGAAAAAAGATTACTTTTGGGTAGAAACTTATTAAAGGATGAAACTCTATATAAAGGTAGGTATATTTTCTATGTAGTAAATGAATTCCTCAAAATTATGAAATGGAACATAAAACAAAAACGTTGTTGGTTTACGTTTCCTACTAGGTAATCAAAGACCGTTTACACAAATCATTATTTTGGTATTTTCTTATGGTTAAATTTCTCCTAATCATGTTTTCTATCACTCTCCCTCAGAACTTGACCCTTTTTTTCTCCTCCATGTCCATGTTTTCCTACATGGAATCCCAGTGTGGGTTAAATCGGGTGACCTTTGTACTTCCCTTTCTTTCTTTTAAAGTAATAGTTTTACTGACTCCTTTTCTGATGTGGGACTTTCAATGAAATTTCAAAACCCAATTTTAAAAATTGTGAGGACGCAATTTCATAAGGGGGGAAGATTGTAACAACCCGAAATTTTGAATAAATCTTGTTTCCTAATTTTATGTGTTATTTTATTATATTTTTATACTCAAAAAAAATGTTTCATTTGATAACATGAGTATAATTAAATTGTGACCATTGGATTTTGACTGGTATATGACCATTGGTCGATATGACTGCTGGAAACTAAATTTTTTGATTATTGTCTCTAAATATAAGTAATCTTGGTTAATTAATACAGAAAGAAGATTTGATGGCCTCACCCAGTAGTCTTGGACCGATCGAAGCCCATCTAACAGAACTTGGGAATGAGGTAGCACCACTGGGCTTTGCTCTGGACCAAACCTAAGACGAACTTCATCGTGTGAAGCTAAAACAGAATCGTATTCGCGAGAAGTTCAACCTGATAGAAATTACTACTCGTGCGATGTTGGTCGAGCCTCCCTCGTATTCTCTCACCTTAGCACACCTTACACTTAGGTCCTATGCTAGTGTGATATGGGGCTATGTAAGGAGACCGTAACTGCCGTGTGTAACCCTTTTTTTTAAATAAAAAATTTTATTTCTTCTTATGATGAAGTTTATGAATTTTCAAATGTCCGGATAAATATAGTATGCATATTTTTGATGAATTTTAGAAAAAGGATATTTTAAAAATGTTTAGGTAAACCTTAAATAATTAAAAATGTGTAATGATTTTAAAAAAATGACCTTCTACAATTATGTTTCATACGAAATTTAGAGTCTAATAATATCAACTTGATTTTTGATGAATAGTAAATTATGAATAGTTATTTTATGCTTAGGATTAGTAATGTGACCAAATGGATTAGTAATCTCACTTAATGAAATTATTAATATAATCTAGGAACCTTGATTAAGTAATGTGATTCAATAAAATGGTTAAATAACGGTTTCATAAATTAATATTCAAGTATTAGTTTTTTCAGGTGAATAGTGTTTTTTAATTAAAAATTAAATTAAAAATATTTAGAAAAATATTTTTATAAAATGGATTTTATTTTTGAACTCAGAGCATCGATATTATGTAAAGGTGATTTTTGGGGATTTTTCTGAAAAAAATGAATTTTCGGTGAATAGTGTATTTATTTAAAAAATAAATTAAAAATATTTAGAAAATTATTTTTATAAAATGTAGTTCATTTTTTAAATCAGAGCATTGATATTTGGTTAAGATGAAATTTTTGGATTTTTCTGAGAAAGTTGAATTTTCAGTGAAAAGTAAAAAAACAGTTTTAGGGTTTCAGTATGTTTAATGACATCATAACTGTGTTATGATGATGTCATGAGATATTTTATGGGTTGGCCGACCAATGGTAATGAAGTATTGTATGGGGGGCCCATGTGGCCTTACTCCATGGGTAATACCATGGGAGAGCACATGGTTTTGAGAAAACCACTTTTGAGGTGTCCCTTTGCCATTAATGCCTTGTCCCCTCACTTTCCGTATAAATACCATGCCATCCTCTCATCCATTTCAACTCCCCACTCTCCCCCAACTAATTTTTGGTCTCATTACCTCCCAAGGAGTCCTCCCAAGGTGCCCCAAGCCCTCAAGGTCCCAACCATTGAGTTTTAAGAGTTACGTTTTAAGGTAAGGGATCTGACCTCTCTCTTTCTTTTATAAACAATCTCTTTTATGTAATTTATTTTATGCTCAATGTTCTTATTTTATGAGATGTTATTTTATACTCCTATTACTTCCCTTTTCATGTTCATATAATGATATATCCCCTCTTACTATCATTATTTCGTTTTATGATGTTTTAAGTGGCACCGTTAGGCTGTCGAAATTTTTGTAATGGATTCTTTCTCCCTTTTCATTTTTCAAGATCTATTTTCATGTAAAGTATTTCAATTTCCTTTTTATTATGTTGGGGTATGATCTCTAAATTTATCATACTCATATTTTATGAACATATTATGAGAGACCCCATTTGATCTCTTCAATTCAGTATTTTGAAGTTTTAAGTGGCGATGTTAGGCTGCTGAATTTTTAAGTGGTTCTTTCACCTTTCTCCTTTTTCAAAGTTCTAATTCCATGTCAAGTCTTGCAAGTTACATTATATTATGTTGGGGTATGATCTCTAAATCTATCATACTAATATTTTATGTTCATATGATGAGAGACCCTATTTTATCTCATCAATTCATTTTTGTTGAAGTTTAAGTGGCACTGTTAGGCTGCCGAATTTCTAAGGGGTTCATTCACCCTTCTCGTTTTCAAGATCTACTTTCATGTCAAGTCTTTCAGGTTCCTTTTTATTATGTTGGGGTATGATATCTGTATCTATCATACTGATCATTTATGTTCATATGATGAGAGACCCTATTTGATCTCGTCAATCCATTTTTGGATGTTTTAAGTGACGTCGTTAGGCTGCCGAATTCTCATAAAAGAAATCTAATTTTTGTCTTCCTTTCAAGTTCTTCGTTTCATATGGTATATCATTGAAATTTCATTACCATGTTCTTAAATACTATATATTCTATTCCCCTACTATTTTATGTATCGTTTTTGAGTGGGTGACCCATGTCCCCTCTCTTTTCAATGTTTTCTAAAACCATGTATCGTAGACGTTATGCTGCATAGTTTTCATCTCAAAATGTCTCCCTCTTTATCTCAATTTTTTTTGTTAATAAGTGAATACTCAAAGCTCTTATTTCTAAAGTTGTATTCACATATATATATCAAAATGTTCTATTTTAAATTCTCTGATTTACATACATGAAACCCGCTTTCCCTTTTCTGTGGGTTTATGGTGACATAAAGATCATGTCTTTAATGCAGTTTTTAAAACGTTATGATTATGAAATGAAACCCATTTCTATTATGCTATATGGGCTGTTTATGAAATGATTGATGATGATATATGTGGCTCACATGATAATAAATACATGTCAAGGGTGCTCCCAGATAGCGCTCCAATGCATTGGGTAAAGACTTAATCTCTAGAGATGACCTTTTAGACTGATACCTTGGTGAATAACCTTGGTAATTTTAAATGACACCTTGGGGATGGACCTTGGTGAAATGAAATGATTTTCAATATTAAATGTTTTAGCCACATCATCATGTTATGAAAACTGTTATTTTTATTATGATATATCTCATGATTTCTTTCTCATGCCTTAAAGTTCTTTTCATGACATTGTTGATGTATCCCAAGTTCACATGTTAAATGTTTCCCCTTGTTTCCCTTACTGGGCCTTCTTCTCACCCTTTCTTTTGATGTATATCCCAATGTTTGAAATTCAGTAATGAACCTAGGAAGAACATGAGGAGAAGCCTTTCAAGTGTTTAAAAAGAGTTTTTTATCTTTTCATGTTTTAAGTTCATGGTTTCCAAGACACTAAACCTTAAAGATCCTCAGTTTTGTAAAATGTAATGATAGTTTATGTAATAAAAAGGCGAGATGCTATACATTAAATTCTCCGCGTGTTACCGATTGACCAAGTCATCTATAAACCAGGTTTTTGGTAATGGTCCTCCGAAAATGGTGCCGCATAACCACATATACATCTCTTTCCCCCATCTATAAAAGGACATTGGGGTGGAGAAAGAAAAGAGGAGATCAGACTCAAGTGGAAGGATTTCAGAGGAAGAAGCTTAGGATTTCACAAACAGCGAAGTTCCAATTTGCGACATGTATGAAACTGGAAAAAAATTAATAAGGAACTGAAAAACACATAACAACATGGTGAACCGTGAACTTCAAATAACAAAAAAATAGAAGACCGCGAAGCCTTGTCCTTTCCGCGGATGTACTCCCCGCGGACCAAGGAGTATTTTCCCCATTTTTGATCCTACGCACTGCTTAGCACCCTCATATGCGGGTGAATCCCTGACAGAAGAACCCCCGACCAGTATCGCCCCTGGCTTTCACTGCTTGTGTGGACTCCCCTGTGTACCAACCTGGTACGCGGGCCAAACCCGAAGCTGCGTACTGCCCTGGTACGCGGGATACTTGTCATTCCGCGTACCAACCTAGTATGTGGACGACCTCTCTAGCCGCGTAGCACCCCCCTATGTGAAGGGCGCCATGCCTCATACACCCATGTGGCCCACCAACTCTTTTGGGGTTCCCATTCCCCGAGTCAGATAAAACCCTTCCAATCAGGCCTGATCCTTCGCAATCCCCTCATTGGACTATTCATCGGCCTCGAGCCAAGGCCTTTACCAAAGCCACCAGATCCGTATGATGTAACCTTCAGGCGTATCAGCACTCTGCTTTGAGTTCACATACCGAAGGTAGGCGAGGAAAAAGGGGTTGCTCCAGCCGTTGAGCGGGTTCCCGAATCATTCTTGGGTTCACATACCCATGGTAGTGTAGGGTCCGAGCCCGGGAGTCCCCTTTCTTCCTCTCCACTCGCCAGGATTGGGGGACCCTACTTGCGTTTCCTTTCGACGCCAGCGGTGAGCACTTCTCCCCTCTTCTGGGTGTGACAGGGTCTCCATCATGAAGTAAGTCCCAATCTCTCAGGGCAACCATTCCAATGTAAGCCCCCTAGTTCTTATTGTTGGAGATGGTGCCTACACCCCTCCTTTCTTCGGTCCCAAATCCCTCTCCCATTAGGGTTTGTCACTAATTTGGGCCTCCATCTTAGAGTAAGTCCAAATCTCTATTTCACCGGGCTGCTAGCCATGCGTAAGCCCCATTTCGCATACCATGGACGTACCCTTCGCAACGTGATCGTCAGGTCCCTGCTGCCTCTTGTTTCTCACATCGAGCATGACTCACATGGATTTAGAGTAAGCATCGACCATGAAAACACCCCCGTCCCGCATGACGTTAAACTCTATTTCTCCATTTTGAAATACGAGGTCTTTGATCTATGACAAGGCATGGTATATAGGATTCTTTACGAGGTTCAAGCCCAACTCTCGTCGAACCAAGGTCCATCTTCACATCAGCTCACCGACACCCTCCGCCCGAACAATGTGGACTTTGATCCCTATCTCCTAGGTGTTGTACATAGGAAACCTCCCCGAAGTTCAAGCCCAACAACTGGTTGTTCCGACCTCCTTCATGTCAGTTCACAAACAACTTGGGCCACCTCAGAGTGTAAGCCCCATACCACCTTGGGCTACCTCGAGGTGTAAGCCCCAACCCAACCCGAACTACATGGATTCTGATTCCTCCCACGAGGATACGTAGGAATCCCATATCAAGGGTTCGATACAAATTCTCAAGTCGTTATCTGTCCCCCCTGGATGACAATAAACTTCAAAGTGCCCAGTTATGGGGCATCAAACTAGTTATGTATCAATGAGTCCAAACTCCTCGGAGTCCTTAATCAAATGAGGGATGGTAAACCCCGGGCATAAATTATTCTGAATCCCTGCATTCAGCTGACCATTTCCAACAAGGAGTAATTCGTGGATACTATTCTTGGGTATAAACCAAAGGTTTGTGAACATATGAATACATCTTAAATCTATAAGAGAGTCTTGGAATAGGCAATAATTCCCCCAAAAAGGGTGTGATGAGCCCAACTTCCCATCCTGTCGACCAATGTGAGTTCTTATGCGTCGATGGCCAAATCACCTAGCGAACGCCTGCCTTTGGAAAGCAGGTCCATGTGTCGCTGGATATGAAACCGTTGGGCATATCAAAATGAAAACGGTGCACTTGATATGAGTGATTAAGTAGAATCCAACCTTCTCTAATAAACTGTCATGAGTAATCCGGTAAAAGACAATCGGTAGTGGCCTCCTTATTTATAGGTGTGGTCCCCTATCGGGTCCACTCCCCTACCGCAAACTATCCAAGTTTTAGGACCAATCTATATTGGAGTAGTCTCCTCTTCATTTTGATCGGACCCCATTCCGATGGGGGGCATTTGTAGGGTCCTGAAAAATCCACAAAGGAGAATGAGAATGCCCTTAATTCAAGGGAGGATTATACACACTTTTCGTCAAGGAAATGGAAAAAAATGTGGAGAATACTAAAAGGATGGAAAAAGACGGACCAGTCCATATACCAGTCCCATATTGATGGCACACAGCCAGTTCAGCAAGCCTCCCCCTCCACAGACCGCTGTCGTTCGTGAAATAGAGACGGGGACCCTCTGCGGGCGCAAAGCAGGATGGGCACCTGGCCGGTCTGCCATCATGAACCGCCCCAGCAGCAAGATGTGACAACCAGCCTAAACCACGTACGTTGTCGTTCAAAGAACAGAGACGGAGCCCTGCACAGCCACGAAGCACCCCCCGAACCGATTTTGTTCACGAGTGAGGTGCATTCAATGCCTTGCATGTTGTAGATTGACCAAGTCATCTGTAATCCTGGATTTTGGTAATGGGCCTCTGTAAAAGGTGTCACATAACCAAAGATACATCTCCTTCCCCCTTCTATAAAAGGACATCGAAGGCTATAGAAAAGAGGATATTAGACTCGGGTGGTAGGATTTTGGATGAAGGAGCTTAGGATTTTTCAAACAAAAATGTTCCAATTCGCGACAGGTATGAAACAGGAAATGAATTAATAAGGAACTGAAAAACACATAACAACTTGGTGAACCGTGAACTTAAAAAAAAGACCGTGAAGCCAGGGTCCCTCCGTGGATGTACTACCAGCAGACCAGGGAGTCTATGCCCCTTTTTCGATCCTACGAACCGCGTAGCACCCTCCTACACGGGCGAACCCCTGACCGACGAACCACCGACCAGTGTCGCCCCTGGCCGTCACTGCTCGTGTGGACTCCCTCGCATAACAACCTGGTACGCAGGCCGAACCCGAAGCCATGTACCGCCATAGTAAGCGGGATGCCTATCAGTTCGTGTACCACCCTAGTACATGGATGGCATCTCGAGCCGCGTAGAACCCCCCTACGCGAAGGGTGACACTCCTCATACACCCATGTGGCCCACCAACTCCTTTGGTGTTCCCATTCCTCGAGTTAGATAAAATCCTTCCAATCTGACATGATCATTTGCAATCCCATCATTGGCCTATTAATCGACCTCAATCTGAGGCCTTTACCGAATCCACTAGATCCGTATGATGTAACATTCAGGCGTATCAGTGCACCGCTTTGAGTTCACATACCCACCGTAGGTGAGGAAAAAGTGGTTGCTCCGACCCTTGAGTGGGTTCCCGAAAAATTCCTGGGTTCACATACCCATGGTAGTGTAGGGTCCGAGACCGAGAGTCCCCTTTCTACCTCTCCACTCCCCAGGATTGGGGGACCCCACTTGCATTTTCATTCGAAGCCAGCGGTGGGAACTTCTCCCCTCTTCTGGGAGTGACTGGGCCTCCATCCTGGAGTAAGTCCCAATCTCTCAGGGCAACCATCTCGATGTATTCCCCCTAGTTATTATTACAGGAGGTGGTTCCTACACCCCTCCTTTCTTCATTCCCAAATCCCTCTCCCATTAGGGTTTGTCACCAATTTAGGCCTCCATCCTGAAGTAAGTCCCAATATCCATTTCCCCGGGTTTCTAGCCATGCATAAGCCCCATTTCGCTTCCCAAAGATGCACCTTTCGCAACGTGGTCATCAGGTCCCTGCTGACTCTTGTTTCTCACACCGAGCATGACTCACCTAGTCTTAGAGTA
This sequence comes from Viscum album, assembly GCA_963277665.1. Classification (NCBI taxonomy): domain Eukaryota; kingdom Viridiplantae; phylum Streptophyta; class Magnoliopsida; order Santalales; family Viscaceae; genus Viscum; species Viscum album. Next base: position 448,380,691 of record OY728155.1, on the reverse strand, counting down.
AGCATCGACCATGACAACATCCCCTTACCACATGACGTTAAACTGTATTTCGTCATTCTGAACTATGAGTTCTTTGATCCATGTCATGGAATGGTACGTAGGAAGCCTTACGGGGTTCAAGACCAACCCCTATTGGACCATGGTCCATCTTCACGTCAGCTCGCCGAACCCCTCCACCCAAACTACGTGGACTTTGATCCCTGTCTCCTAGGTAGGGTACATAGGAATCCTCCCCGAGGTTCATGCCCAACAACCGGTCGTTCGAACCTCCTTCATGTTGGTTCACAAACACCTTGGGCCACCTCAAAGTGTAAGCCCCATACCACCTTTGGCTTCCTCGGGGTGTAAACCCCAACCCAAACTGAACTACGTGGATTCTGATTCCTCCCACGAGGATATGTAGGAATCCCGTATCGCGGGTTCGATCCAAATGCTCAAGTCATTATCTCTCCCCCCACGATGAAAATGAACTCTAGAGACACTAGTTATGGGGCTTTAAACCATTGTCGTCTCAATGAGTCCAAACTCCTCGGAGTCATTAATCCAATGAGAGATGGTAAACCTTGGGCCTAAATGATTTTTAATCCCTGCGTTCAGCTGACCATTGCCAACAAGGAGTAATTCATGGATACTATGATTGGGTATAAACCAAAGATTAGGAAACATATGAATATGTCTTAAATCTATAAAAGATCCCTAGAACATGCAACAATTCCCCCCTTAAGGGTGCGATGAGCCCAACTTCCCATCCTCTCGACCAATGTGAGTTCTTAAGCGTCGCTGGGAAAATCACCTAGCGAACGGCTGCCTTTGGAAAGAAGGTCCATGTGTCGCTGGATATGGAATCGTTGGGCGTTTCAAGATGAAAACGGTGCACCTGATATGAGTGATTAAGTAGAATCTAACCTTCTCTAATCAACCTTCAGGTATCGCACATTTTTCCCACACTATCATCATGAAATATTATCATATGTAAATTTAGTTATTTTTTACATTACTTTAGTTATTTTTAGATAATAGTTTAGTTATTTTATAGACTAGTTTAGATAAACATAGTAAAAACTCCAGAGTTCAGTCAATGAATAGTATGAAATTTCGGAATATTTTCAAAGTCTTTAGTAGATGGTCTTCAATATAAATATATCCTTTTATGTATACTATAAGTGGGTGTGGTTTTTTATAGATGTACCTATGGGTAATCACCATGATAAGGGTTGGTTGATAACTGACTTGGTTATCACCCGGATGCATGACCAGTGGTCCTAAGACTGTACTCCTGGTCTGAAACTCCTTGGGGATATGATTTGGCTAGTCAAGTTCTCATTATGAAGCACTATGAAGGATATATTTCCTAGTTATATTAAAGGATTACATTGATAAATGCAATATAACCCAGTTTAAACCAACAAAGGATAAACTTATATTGATATAGGTTAATCTAATAGGACTATATGAAAATTTGATTATTTAAAACTAAATTTAACTTTTAGGTTGAATTGAAATTATAATTATGTTGATTTAACCAAATCAATAATGTTTTATCACTTTTTTAAACAATTTTTGGTTTCAGTGATGTCTGAAACCAAAAGGAACGGAGTTAACATTTGTTGTGAAAGACAATTAAATTATTACCTAAATAATATACCCATTGGAATGTAAGACAGATAGAAAAATGTTTTTTTATTCTAAACCAACTATCATGATACATGATTAAGAATTTAACTATAGATAAAATATTGAGTGTACCAAATAAGAGAATAACTGATGCTTGTGAATATTTAGTAAATAAAGATGATGAATGAATGAACATTAAAAAACCCATATGTCAAAAATGTGGGAAGAATCGTTAAGGTAATTTCATGAAGGGGTCTAGAAGATAATTTAATTAGAGTGAAGTAAGTCAAAAATCATCATACTATTGATGGAAAATGAGGATTTCAGTGAACGCAAGGAAATATGATATAAATCTTTTAAGGTGGCCACTAAAAGTTGAATGTCGTATGTGGAGAGAACGTGAGAATTTTCAAAGTCGATGACTTCATCTAAAGATTGCTAAGGATGGTTGAAATCTACAACCTCTTAGACCTAGGGAGAAAGGAAAAACCTATGCAATGACTAATGATGATGTGGATGGTGGTAATTAAATTTTTCTTACCCTGCACCCTAAATTAGTGTATTTATTTCAGTTCTATCGACCCCATTTCGTCTCGAATGGTTTTTATGAACATTAATCCATGAACCACAATTATTTTAATATTTATTAAAATGTATACCTATATTATTATTATTATGTTTTTTGGAAATAAAATTTTGAAAATCATAATATTCTCTTAGAAAAATAAGATTCCACATTTAAAATAGAATGCATATATACATCTTGAATCAATATTAATTTATATAGTAGGGAAAAACAGTCTAAATCAAATTTGACTATCTATTAGTGAAAGGCTAACTATAAGTTTTCTTTTATTAAAAATTAAACTTTAACATGGTCCTTAATAACTATTCCTGAGATACATTTCCATGAAATGGTTAGGGAAAATAAGTTTTATATAGTTTTTCCTATGATATTGAGGATCATACCTCAATATATATATATATATATATATATATATATATATTATTTTGAGGAATTCGAACCTTTTTACAATATTTAGAAATTATCATAAGGAAATGATAATTAAATAGAGAGGAAATAATTTATGTATATGTGGTAGAATGTAATGAATTATGTTTTGACACTTAAATAAATACATTGTACTATGGTTTTCACCACATAAATCACTAAAGACAAAACAAACATAGACTATTAAATGGTGACCATAGAATTATCATGCATAAATAGTGGTAAAAAAATTATGAAATATATTTTCATGGATATATATAAATATAAAAACAAAAGAAATATAATTTTACTTCAAAATCAGACATAATTAGTGTAGCTAAGATACATAAAAAATATTATTTTGCGATCAAAATATATGTTATAAAATTTATATTTTTCCATATTTTTAATTTCTATTATCAGTAGTAATTTTAAAAGAATAATTACTATACCAAAAAAAAAGATTCTCTATAAAAAACTTTCATGATATTTTATGATTTAATTTTAAAGTTAAATTTATAAATAATATGATTTACATTTTCAAAAAATACATCATTTTTGGAATTTTCAGGGTCACATTAGATTAAGATAACTTGTGGGGTTTAAAATATTTTATTTTTAGATGGTTAGTGAAAAATCATTATTTCACTAATGATGTCACTTTTATTAAATTATTTTTTTATATGAAAAGATTGATTTTTTTGAAACATTATTATAATAAAATTATATATTATAAATAATAATAAGTAATTTTAATTTATTATGTTAAATTTATACACCCTTGCTTAGTATATTGAAAATTAATATTACATTTTAATGAAAAATGATTTTCAACTATTTTTTCTAATTAATAGTAACATTATGAAATAATTTTTTTATTTATAGTAATTATAAATAAATATTCAATTAATTTTAATGATAACATAAAAACTATTAGAACCAATGGAATTTATAAATTTATCATATTCATAAATCTCATTGGTTAAAAATAAACATTTTTCTAACAAAAATAGGTTCCTCGCATGAAATGAACTAACATTAAGATTAATTTCCCTATGAATAGAAATTAAATTTGATAAAATGATTAATACATTTAATTTAAAAATTATAATATTATTTAATATGAATAATTGATTTTTTTGTATAAAATTTAGATTGTTTGGACTAATTTTAATTACCATGATAATGGTGAAAAAATTATTTTGAAATTAGTTTTTATTAATATCAATAAATTTATTTTATTCAATTAAATTTAAATCAATTAAATACTAAATCTAATATTGTTTATAATAAATAAATAAATATATTAACATAATTTAATTAGTAATCAATACAAAATATGATTAATAATCTCTAATGGTAAAATTTTTATTTTTCTAAGGAAATAGTTTTTCTACCCAATATTTATATTACTCAAAAGTTTAATATTATAAAATTTAAAAATTCAATTAGAATAAGTAAAGCATAAATTTAATTTCAATATATTGAATTTGGTAATAATGGTATTCTTATATTTTTTAATGATAAAATAATTGTCAGTGTTTATGTTTAATTAATAGTAATTTGTGTTGAAACGACTAAGATATGGTGGCTAGAATTTTCCTAAAGAAACATAACATTTAAAACATTTAGATTCTTTTGGTTTTAAATTACTATTTTCATTTATTAAAAACATTAAATCAACTAACTCAACAAACATTAATTCCTTTCTATTTTTACCCCTTTATTACCATTGTTTTCAATGGATTAATCTATATACCTCAAATATAAAAGTGGGATCACATCAACCCATTAAATATTCCACTCATATTTTAAATGTTCCTTGAAACCCTACCCATATTTACTAAGCTTGATTTCATTTACATTACCATGTTTCTATAGTCACTAAATATTATCCCAAGTCCCAAAAATATTAGGCCTACATAAAGAGGAAGTTCAAGGTGTCAACGTAGGTGGTTAGAGCACATTGGACTAAGCATGGAAACACGGTAAGTGTTATTTGCCACAAATTTGAATCCCATGAGACAGGGTCATTCAATAAAATAGTTTTCATATTCGATGGTGTAAATACAAAACCATTTTAATTTTATATCTCAATCTCATTGTATTTCATGGGGTCGAATGTGTTATTTTATGTTCATACTCGCATGGGGTTTTGTTTCCAATGATACAATGGCATTAAGGGTTTCATCCCAGAACATCCTTTATTATGAATTAAGTAATTTCAAAAAAATTATTTTGAATGGTTTTTTTATAATAAAAAATTTAGATATTATATCATGATTTAAATATTATTTATGGTAGTTTAAGTTTAATTTAAATATCTATCTTTCAATAGGATTTAACATAAATACTCCAAAAGTTTTAAATGGTTTGCGTGACTCAATTCACTTACTTTGGTCACAATCTCATAGTTTTGTTAATTATATTTCTTGATTGATCCATTCTAGCCTAAAATGAAATTAAAATGTATTTCCACCTTCTTTTATTATAAATTTTTTTGTTATTCTCTTTAACTATGAGAGTTTTGACCTGGTTATTTCAAGATTTTCAAAAGGTTCTTCTATCATTTCGAAATTAATGTTTCAATCATCAACTTCACACTTTCTTTTGTAATTTTTTTCATTATTCAATTACTATGTATTATTTTTAAATTAAAATTTATTCAAAGTAGTTTGACTTATTTTATTGAAAACATTATTTATTTTCCATATTTCTATAAATAAATATTTGTTTAAAATTAATTATTTCCAATTTATTTTTCACTTATGATTTTATGAAACCTTCTAGAATTTTAAATAAATCTTATTTTTAAATCATAATACTGATTCATTAGTATTATTTTGTGTCCCTTCATAAAAATAATTTTTAAAAGTAATTTACTATTCAATGTTTTAATAGTGTTTTTCAAATCTGTTATAGTTTCACATCAATATCTCCTCGTATGTTTATCATTAATGAAGTGATTTTTGATAACCCTATATATGATATTTTGTTGGAAATCCTTTTGGTAAATGATCATATATTTTTGGTTATGATGATGATTTATTTTATATAGAATAGATATTAATTGATGACGAGAGGTACAATCCATCATTCCCATATAATTTATTTATATAAGCTTATATATCTTGAGATATTCAGTCATAAACATAATGTAATTTTTCACATAGGCATGGGAATGATTGGTTATTTGACATTGTCATGAGCGGACATAATGAGTTTATTTACATAGGCATGGGATGATAAGTTTTCTCACATAGGTTTCCTATGCTAAATTGTTTTCCATATTTTCAAATATTTCATATATTTAGTAAAACATTTCAAGTTGTTTGTCAATTTATGACATACTTCCAAAATTGTCCCTCATGCTTTGTAAAATTTTCAAGATGAATTTCATTTCAATAAAATTTTATGTTTTCATGCTTATGTATTATTTTTAATGGATGATACACTTTTAGGTCATGATCAAATTTATATGACTATAGAGATTTTTTTAAGTGAATTCATAGTGTTTATGCATCCTTATTGATATTTTTATCATTTTCTGTTAATCTAATATGTTTTATTATTATCATCTAAGGTTTTTGATCATTTATTATGATAGTTATATCTTCCTCGGGTTTCCCATCAAGTAATTTTATTCTTTACCCTTACTGAGTTTCTATGGTCACCCCTTTCTTATTTTCACAATCCCCGCATTAGGAAGATGATTATATACTCTATGATATGTATAAAATGGTCTAGATGAGAATAATTAAAGAAAAATTTTTGCAGGTGTTATAAAATAAAATGTTCATATAACTAATTTCCAAGTCCCTAAACCTCTCGGTCCTTTGATTATGAAACTATATTATGATGTATTATTTAAATTGTGCAATTAATGTATTATTCCTGTTATATTTATCTTTGGTCACTTTAGTTGGTATATAAGGTATGTTTATTTATCTTAAATATTAGATTAGTTATTTTGAGGACTAGTTTAGTTATTTTTTGATATTTGATTATTTATTGTTGGTATTAGTTAATATAACCTTAGTAAAAAATTAAGATTTGATTATAAGTTTTGGTTTATGTCCTAGAATATTAGTAAAGTCTTGAGTGTATTATCTCTCATAGATATATATCCCTTTTTGGATTTTACATGTTTATGTGGTTCTGAAATAGATGTATGTAGGGTTAATTACCCTAGAAAAGGTTGGTCGAGAATTAACATGATTACCACCCTGGTGAATGATGTGTGTCCGTAAGAATACACCCCTATTTCAAAACTCTTATAGGATATTATTTGGTGGGTTGTATGTCCATTAAAACCATATACAATGAATTATTTCTCAGTTAGTTTGATGTATTAAATTAAGAAATATAAGATAAACCAACTCCATGTACCCTATTTCAAATAAAGATTTTATACGTCGTACTAAAGGAACTATAGGGAAACATGATAATATAATAGAAAAATAATTTTTAAGGTCATATACATTTTATGATTATGGTAATTTCCTTGTATTGTTAATTTGTTCACTCATTTCAATCCTTTTTACTTTATGTGATGGATAAAACTATAAAAATAAAAGCTAACCTTTGGTGTAAAGGACATTATAATGATTACCTCCTTAAGAAAGTCATTGTAATTGGAGATATACTAAAAACGTTTTGGACTATTCCAAACCAACTATCATGAAACATGATTAACAATGTTAATATAGTTGAAATCCTAAGTGAACCAAAGAAGATAAGGATAGAGGCTCCTAAAAATTTGGGCGGTGAAGATAATCAGAGAAAGGATATTCACCCACCTATATGTCAAAAAATGGGATGAATCATCAGTATAATTAACTCAATGGGAATAGAAGATGATTTAATTATAATAATTGAGGTTGTAAGGTATAAAACTATTTGGAAAAAAATGAAGAGTTCTCTTAACATGTGGAAAGATGATAGAAGCCATCGAATGACACCACTTACAGTTCAATGTCTTATGTGTGGAGAATTAAATAATTATCCATGTCGATGGCCTAATCTGTTGATTTATGAGGATGGTTGAAATTTATAACATCTTAGATATAGGGAGTGAGGAATAATATATGAAATGACGATCGCTGACTAAGATAATTATAATTAAGTTTCACATACCCTCCACCGCAAATTAGTGGTGGTATTCTAGTTCTATCAACCATAATATATCTATATTTTTTCTAATAACATCAGGTAACCACCCTAAGTGTTTTTTATTTTATGAAGAACATTTTATTGTATGATCATTAATTTTTTTAGAAATAAACGTTTTCAAAATCCTAATATCATCCTAATAAAAATAGATTCTATAAGTAGAATACATATGATCACATTGACTTAAAATTAATTTCTATAATTGCGGAAAACATTCTAAATCCATTGTAACCATATAATCGTGCAAGACCAACTATTAAATTTCTACGCAGAAAAAGGAATAATTCAAGTATTCTTAAATACCTAGTTATGAGATACATTTCTGTGAAATGGTTAGAGAAAATTAGTTTTTTATAACCTTATATATGATATTTTGTATGATATCTCATTAGAGATTATATATTGATTAATTTAAATATTTTATCCACCATTATATATACTTTCAAGTAAAATTTCATTAAATTACAAGGATATAATTTATTTAAGGGGTAGAATGCAACAACCAGAGTTTTTCCCCTTAAATAAATATTGGATTCTATGGTTTTATCCATATGAAACACTAATAAACAATCCAAGATAGACATATATAAGTTCTCAATATAATTTGTAGGTATAAATAGTGGTATCTGAATTATGATATTTGTATAATCGAGTGTCTATATTTAAACAAAAATTATGAAAATCACCTTAAAAATTGAACTCAAATAGTAATGTTATTAAAAAAATAATAATTTTTATGATTAAAAATTATTTTATAAAATTTATATTTATCCATGTTTTATATATTCATGATTATCACTATTTTTTAGAAGAGTAGTCAATAAAACAAAAAATTGTTTCTCTATATAAAAAGTTTTACATGATATTTTATGGATTATTTAAAATGTAAATTTACCCATATTAGGATGTGAATTTTACAAAATTAACATCCTATTTTGATTTATCATGGCTATATTATTCTAGGATTACTTTTTAGGGTTTTTCAAAAAAAATTATTTTTTGCAAGTAGTGGAAAATACCAATTTTATTAATTTCCTCACTTTTATGGAATTTTTTTATTATATAATACATAGAAATATTTAAATTTTTTTCTAAAAAATTATATATTAAAACGAATAATGAAGAAGTTTTAAAAAACAATGTCAAATTTATAAATCCATGCTTAACGTTTTGAAATTTTATATTACATTTTAATGAAAACTATTTTTCACATGTTTTGTTTAATAAATTATAATATGATTATGGGAAGATTTTTAATTTATTTTATATTAAAATAAATATTAATTAAATGATGTCCATTTTAATCAGTGAAATTGATAATTGTATCCTAATTATAAATATTTTTAAAAAATAAACATAGAAATGGGTTTCTCAGGTGACATGCATTGACATTAAGATTAATTTCCATACACAAAAAAACGTAATTTGAAAACATTATTCTTCTTTTTTTGTAAGAACTATTATATTTTATAATATAATGTGTTCATTTCATGGGAATGAAATTTTTATAGTTGTGATTAATGATAATCATTATGATAATGGTGAAACAATTTTTTAAAATTCTTATATTATGAATATCAATGAATTGATATATATTAAAATAAATTTAAATACTTGAAATATTGAATATAATATGATTTATAGACACATAAGTATATATATTAATACTATTTAATTAGTAATCAATACAAAATATTATTATGAATCCATAATGATCAAAATTTTAATTTTCTACTAAAATCATTTTTCAACCCATTACCACTTTTAATTTAAATTTTAACTTTATAATAATTAAAAATATAATAATATTAAAGAAATACCAAATTTTAAATTAGCATATTGAAATTTTTTAATATGGTCCTACTTAAATTTTTTAGTTGTAAAATAATTGGAATTATTAATATATTTTTAAGAGTAATAAGCATTTAAATTACCAATCTAATGTTCATTAAAATATCTTAAATTGACTTGAACATTAGACCTCATATAAAACATTTTTAGGTCTTATATTCTAACCTACATGTAGTTCCAACATTCCCTCAAGTAACTCACCTAAATATTTGTAATTTCTATTCATACCCCTCATTTACAATTATTTTTGATGGAAATGTCCTTCTACCTCACATATTAAAGGAGGAACTAATCCTAGCCTTTAAATAATCCTCTAATATTTTGAAATCATGTTAAACCCATGCCCCAATTTACCCTCATTGAAATCCTTTACAATATATAGTGCCCTTATTCACCAAAAATTATCTTAAGTCCCTAAAATATAATCACTTCATCAAGAGGAAGACTACATTCTAAATATAGGAGGTTAGAGTGTATTCGACTAATTGAGGAAACAGGGTAAGTGTTTCTTTGTATAAAATTTGAAACCCTTAAGACAAGATTATTGGACACAGAAGTGTCATTTTTTATGGGGTAAATACTTCCCGATTTTTATTTGGTATAATGATCTCATTATATTTCAATATTTACAATGCTTTATTCGATTTTTTATTCTATTTTGGTGTTTTGATTCAAAAGATACAAAGGGTGTAAGAGTATGTTTTCAAAAACAACTTTCATAGAGACACATATTCTTTTTGAACTGAATTTCATTTAAATTGTGTGAATATTACCAACATGATATATTATATCATTAAATAACTTTATTCTTGGTAATTGAAGTTTAATTTTAATGTCACTCATTCAAGAGTATTTTATTTGAATAACCCAAATTTGTATGTAGTTTTAATGACTCAATTCTCTACCATGGGTAATCAACAATAGTTTTTTATCTATTATCATTCAGTATTGATATATTATAATCTATAATGATTTTATTACATACTTCCACCTTTATTTATTGTTAGATCATGTTTCAAAACTAAGTATACTTCCATTATGATTAAATTGTTTTGTTATTGTTCATTTTTGAATGGAATAACTCCCATTAAATTTAAGGGAATTTTCAATCATGTCTATATTTTAACATCTAACCACTAATATAATATTTTAAAACTATTTTTTTTCTCAAGTCATCATTTTATTCCACTAAATTCTTATTGATGAATTTTTTATTATTATCCATTTAACGATGTGGGTTTCGATATGTTTATTTTGACATGATCAATTTTTTCCCTATGGATTCAAAATTAAAGGCTTTATCATGTACTAACGATTTTATTGTGATAATTTTTATGTTTTTTTCATGGTTACATTAATATTTTTTCACTTTAAAAGTAAAATTCTATAATTTATTTTTAATTATTTTATTTAAAACATTACGTATTTTCCAAGTTTCCATTATTAATGATTCATTCTTAGGGTAACACGTCGCCACCCCAGTTTTCATAGCCCTTGCCTCAACGGGGATGAAAATATGAGGGATTTTTATATATATGGGGTTTAAAAAAATATTTACGGAAAAGGGATAGGGTTTGAAATATGTTTAAGAATGTGTCTTTAGATGTGTGACCCCATTCACTCATTTTCCTCACAGCCGGATGGGTGAATGAGGTTCATGCATCCTTCAACTTGTCTTCGAAGGATGAGTGAACCCCATTCATGCATCCTAGAAATGGTAGATGTGGGAGCGAGGTTCCTAAATCCTTTATGAAGTCTTTAAATGATGTGTAAACCTCGTCCACTCATCCTACATAAAGGTTAAAAAAATTAATCATTTATTTAGGTGCAAAATTTTCTTATGTATTTGATTAATTCAATTAAAACCCCTTTCTATTCACTATTTTTTTGTTAACAAAGGAAGAGTTATTTAGAAAAACATTTATCTAATAATAAAATGATCTTCCTAAATGTTATGAAATAATTAGATTTGATTCTAATTTATATATTAATTCCGACAGTAATTTAATAGTTTTTCATTTACCTCCCCCTAAAGAGAATCACTCATAAACATCAGTTTTGAAATCTTATATAACTTCACCAAGGATGATCTTCATCAATACTTATTCTTAGATATGCTAACACGTTTGTAACCCTCTTAAGGATTGTTTATTATTTTATAAGAATATGAAATCAATCTTTTTCATAATGTCCATAATTTTATGACATGATGCAGGTATTCTAACAGTAAAATCATCAAGTGAAGATTTTGTACCAGTATAACATTTGTCCTTTTATAAAGTTTGAATATGTATTTTCTCAAAATTGTCCCAATGAAATTATAATTCTATACATCACATATTGTGGTTTTTTTATCTTCAATAATAATCATCTACTCTTCAAACTTATTCATTATTCATTGCAATTCTTATTTATGCAATTTAATTTTTTAAACAAAGAATCATGTTCCATGATTTCATGATTCAAATCATTGAGATCAATAATATTTGTCAAGATTTATTGATGTTTACATATCTTTTCATCCAGAGTATTAATATTTATTAATGAATACCAAATAGAAATTATTAATTTTGGAAGATAATTTGATGACAATAAGAAACTTGTAAAAAAAAGTAAAACTCTATAAATGCTAATAGTAATGCACATACATAGTGTATTGTAAATCACTAATCAACCTAATCTACAACTCTGGAATGGATGCTCCTATGTGCCACAACTAGGTGTATACTGGACGCGTCCACATCATGTCTGTCTCTGTCTACGCTCTGGTGTACACCGCACATCATCCTAAGAAGCCACCCCCACATCCTTTTGTGTGACAGGAGGTGGATGTACAGTCCCACCGTCTGTACCATGTCCTGCATTTAATGATAGTGGAGGCTGCCTGGAACTCTCACAGACATTGAAAGAATATGGTTGTTGTGCTGAGGATATTTATAATAAAGAATCGAGCTCAAGCCAGTCATCGTATGTATCTACCTGTGGCTGAGCCTGAGAAGCTGGAGAAGCAGATGACTGATCATGCGGAACACCCTTTTCCTGTGGAAAAATAGCTTCAGATAGATCAATCTAAACATCCTCCTCTTGTGGAACAGCAAAATCCACAATTGGGTCGTCCCCCCTGGTACATCTATATGAGCCTCAGAAGGCTCCTCAGGCTCCACATCCTCCTAAACATGTGGTTGATCAAACAAAATACCATGATAAATATCATCCATCAAAGGAATCAACTCTGATACAAGGGTGTGAAAATATACTAGGTCAAATACGGTGTTCTCTACTTGATCAGACATGTGTAGTAGATGACAGATACAAGCATCCTACAAAAAACAATTATGTTGTTATGTAATATGAATAAAAAGTTCACTAAATTGTGGAAGGTACTATGTATACCAACTCATGAAATCCTCATCTGTGTCGTGTCAGAAATCTGACTGGGGACCTGTAGTACCAATCTGCATAATTCATCTGATCCACCAAATGAAAATGAACTATCCCCACCCCTCGCAACTGGAAGTCCTGTCGTCTATCCCATAAATCAATATGTCTAGTGTGGTATCTCCTCCAATCCAAATCTCTCTTCCCTGACATCTTCAAGGAATGCAGTGAATCTAACTGATTGGGTGGTTCAAGAACTGGCTAAAAGAATCTAAAAAGCCTCATAACTCTATCGGTCTGATGCCACTCGGCTATATGAAAATGAATAAATGGAACCCCATAGGAGCTGATAACAAGCATCTTCGTATAGTACGGTGGAAGAATCTGGATAAAAGCATCGGTATATGGCATCCGTAAAATATGAAAGAAAAACAATACTCAATTAATAAATGAATAAATGTATCCTAAAGAATAAAGATTTAACAATATAAATAATAATTACTTACATCATAATGCTGTCCAACATAAGTCTATAGGCGTAGATGTCATGTATGGGGGAATCTGAATTTCAATGTTCCTGACTCCTGTAGATAATATTGTTATATTTACATTTCATAATATAAATTCATACAATTAATTTAGATAATATAAGAAAGTAATAACATACCAACGTCCACGCGGAGCCTCTGCTACAATATCTTCTAGTAATGGCACAGGAGCTAGTGGAGCTAAACGATGGATGTTCTCCCACACTCACATCTGTAGAAGAACCATGCATCCCGTGATCTGTATCCTATCGATGCGACATGTGCTACATAACACCTCATATGTATATGCTAGACAAGAAGACCCCCGGCTATATCGGTCGACCTCATCCAAATCCTCCAAAAAAGATAAATATATCAAATGTACAAAAGTAGTGGAGTGATCAATAAAAAGTGTGTCACCGACCAACCTCAAAATATATGCACGTGCAAATCACAGCACGGTGATCTCATCAACATCCTCTACTAACTGTGTGAAGTGATGGTCCTACCAAGGCATGCATAATAGACCACTAATGATGGTCCTACCTTCATTAGGGACCTCTAAGCCTAGTAGTCTATGAACAAGCTCCAGAAAATATTTTCCAACTCGTCCAGTCAAGCCGCACCATTGATGGGTAGGCCCAACATAATGGCTACATCCTATAGGGTAACAGTCATCTCCAACTCTCTAAAATGGAATTTATGTGACTCTGGCCTCCATATCACTACAAGTGAAGAAATGAGATGATGATCGAGGAAGGTTAAGTCGCACATCACTACGCCATAGAATCCATCACGACGAAGATGAGGGATGATAGTAAGAGGTGGTGCGGTATGATGGAAATGTTGAGAACTACGTACACTCAACAGAGGCATTGGGAATCCCTCTAAAAGTAGTCATGATACATGAGTAGTCTGAGATGTGAGCAATGGAAAATCTTCTGTCTTCACAAATGATGTCATAATTACGTTATTATAGTGAATTAAATAAAAAAATTCAACTATTATTTATATAAATCTACAACAATGAAATGGAAAATGATTGTGTTAATATTTTCGATTTATACTTGAATTGTTGTGTGCGGATTACTGTTTGTATTACTTGAAAATACCCTCATTAAATAAATCACCCTATTACATTATTTTTAGATTCAATATTTATGAGGTCGGCATTAATTAAAACCTGTAGAGGTCTTCTCAGCATTGCATGTGGGCTTCCAGGAGCTAGTTCTTTCATTCTATGTTGTTTTTTTAATAGTTTGAGTATCAAAAAATTCTTTATTAGAGAATTAGAAAATGAGACAAACCAAAATTGAAACATGTTAGAAATTGATCAAGTCATAAATTAAAGGATTCAATACTAAAACTTCCACATACAAATCAAAATATTCATATTCATGATACAATAAACAAACTCGATCATGGATGACGAGATGTGGAGCTTTGTGATGCCACTTGGGGACATCTATTATGAGTATGTACTTCTGTATGGAAAATATTTCATCTTATTCTCCCTCCTCACTATTGAGGCCAATCCATTTAATTTATAAATCGACTTCATTTTGGTCTTCCTCAAGGCCATAACCTAGTATTATGAGGATGATAATTTAAAAAATGATTGAAATTGAAAAAATCATAAATGAAAACAGAACCAAATTATAAAACCTGGAAATATTAGGGATGATGGCCAGCTGATCAGCAGGTAATGAGATAGAATGAAAGTCACCAACAGGCATCCAACCTGAACTATAACAGTTCACCAAAGTGCTCATGCGATACACTGGGTCAACATATGGCTCCCATGATATATTTACTGAAGCACAAGCTATGATAACATGTGCACATGGATATCTAAATGCCTAAAAGTTTCAACAATCACAGTATATGTTATCTAACACCACTACAAACACTCGACCACTTGTGAATGTAGCCCGGTTATAGCACAATATTACATGAAAGCTCATCTTTTCCCTGTCAAAGGCTAAAACAGTCCATCTTGAAGACTCATTTAGTATCAAATCAATATCACTTTAGAAATGTTGCGTAAAACACATTCCTTTTTCCATCCCCTGATAAGCCTTTTGGGACCAATTAACAAATAGTGAACACATCTATAAAATTTCTCTTTCACTAATCCTGTTATAGGAAGTTTGCGCACACCCTTGAGAACCCCATTTATGCACTCCACTATATTAGTGGTCATATGGTCATATCTTCTGTCACCATCATATGTTAATGACCATTTCTCCTTCGAAATCTACAAAATATATTCATACACATCTTCATTAGCAGTTCGAATATTTTCAAGGCATCGACCAAACCTTTATTGTTGGGGATCATATGCTGAAACCATAAGATAATAATATATTAAAATAGAGAATAAATTTTGTTTTAAAAAAATAAGTTCAGAAAAACATACCCACCTTGAGGATCGCCTTCTTTATGGCATCATCTCTGAAATTCTTATGCACTTTACTTGCAATATGACTAATGCAATAACGATGATAATCATTCAGATCAGTCCATGAAACCCCATCACTAACCACTAGCTCTATAATAACTCGATGGTGATCAGATATCAGACACACACTATGGTTTTGTGTGACATGAACACGTACAAATGCCAAAAACTAGCTCCAACATTCACAATTTTCCTTTTCAACAATAGAAAAAGAAAGTGGCAGAGGAGAACGATTTCCATCCTGTGTTGCGGCAATGAGTAGAACACCTATATACATCCAATACAAGAAAGTTCCATCGGCTTGAATAAATTGTTTACAATAGGGAAATGTAGCAATGCATGGCCTGAATGCCCAAAAAACCCTATTGAACTTTACCTTTGTTCTATTAACTCAGTGATTGGGGGATACATACTCAACAATGTCCAACTGATAAAAAATCTGATTATTGAGTTCCATAAGTTGTGGAAACATAGCATAAGAATCATCCCAATCACCATACACTTTTACAATTGGCTTCTATTTTGCATTCCTTGCTTTGGTATATGATATCTTGTAGTTATACAACTATTGAATTCTTTCTTGAACAAGGGCAATGGGAACGTCCTGACATGTTTGTATCATCTCACAAATAACATTAGATATAAAATCTAAATCAAGGTAAGAGTGATCCTGTGACAAGATTGGATGCACACAAGTGTGTGGCCCTTCTAATTTGGTTATCCTCCAACATGCAAAAAATTTATCAAATATTTCCCTTAATCAAAATTTACATTTTGGGCCATATTTTTCACAACGAATGATATATTTTGTCTTCTTTGACTCATCAACCATAGATATGAAATGTTTCTCAATGTGGTAATGCTTTATCACATTTTTCATGACCAATTTAATTTCAAACTCCTGCCCGACATAGATGGTGTTGTCATTTGATGCAGACCTATTCCCTATAATGCCATGGAATTCAGAAGCCATTGTAATGACATCCCAATAAAAATATTGTTCACAAGACATTCCTTTAACTAAGGAACTCAATACTAAAGGATTATTACCACTAACTAGTGGATGTCATGGATGTCTGTCTCTTAGTGGAACCTCAGAAGGTTTATTGCCCACATCACCCTCACCCACATCCCTCAAAGGAACCTCATAAGGTTCATTCCCCACATCACCCTCACCCACATCATCTCGTGATGGTTCCCCGGATTCTTCTTCCAAGATAAACTTTCATTCACTATATCAGCACACAAAGGGATGTTATCTACATTTCCTTCTAAATTTTGATCATCTTCTTCATAATTTGCCTCTATTACTAGAGTCAAATGAGAAGGAGGAAACACCAAAAATGATGTGAAGGGACAACTTGTACAGAGCTCAAAAAACATGGTTCTGTAGTAGTCAGTTTCACCACATCTATATCAGAAATCACCACATACAACTCCATCAAACCATTAGCACACTGCTGTCTAAATAAGGAAGATGCATCCATCCAATCATCATCATCGACCAAAGGGTAATCGGTGTTCCAGAAACATTTAGGATATTGTAGATGTTGATATGTTATTGAAGAAATGGACTGATCAACCCTTAGTTTTAACTTATTATGAATCTTATTGCGAATTGCATCCAATGTCATACAACCATGAAGATTTACCACTCTGGAAGGTGTCACACTATAGCTAAATTGTTTTTCCATATAAATGGTCTCACCGTTGCAATATATTTTCACAAAAAATTTTACCTATAAAAAATAATTAATAAAATATTATGTACTACATCAATATTTTAAATTATTTAATATAACGTTATATATTTTAATTAGTTAGGAACAATTAATCAAGACTTGATATTGAGACTTATGATAAGTTTATCATTATTTGATAAACTAACCAAAATCTATGGGTAGACTCATGGAGTCTATATGATCAAATATTTCAGCAACCCTTAGTTCCCTTTCAAACAACAATGCCTTAGGTTGAACGCTTGTTCTCGAACGCCTCTTTGGGGACACCTCTCTGAGGACACCTCTCCGAGGATGCCTCTTCAGGGAAACCTCTTTTTGATTTCCTTTTAATTACTAATTTACTCACATGCATGCGACGGGGTCTAGGGGTATGAATTACATAACTTTTTTTAAGAAGACATGTAGATCCTTACATACTTAGTCGAATATGACTCACTAGTCATCAATACAGAAAAATAAATGCAATTATTGCAAATTTAATAACCACATTCACAAAACAATACATGCAATTTCAATCGTGCATTGGTATGTCATCTCAAGACCAGTCATCACAAAACATTCCATGTTTTAGGGTATACATATTATATCTATTACTATATGAAATAAATATTAAATATATACACCTATTATATATTTAATTAGTTTAATTATAACTAATATAATTTAAAAAAATTATTTATAAAAAACTTTTTTTATACCATTAACAGAAAAAGTTTTCTATATATTTTTTAATAAATTTAAATATGATACACATAAATAATATGTTATTCACATATTATATTTCTAGAGTATAAAAATATTTTCATTTATATTAATATTACTTTCAAAATAACATTTTTTAGAACATATTTAATTTTCATAAAAATTCAATATGAATTCATACAACAAACACATCGTTGATAGATTAAATCATACAAAAGACACTAATTTACACATCAATACATATGAAATAAATAAACCACACACACAAACACTAGTTTCTACATATCACAAATAAAATAAACAAATCATGCAAATGAAATAAATAAACAAAATTAAACAATTGAAAATTTAAATATAAATTTTACCTTCTTAAAAGCATCAAAAAGTTGTTTATAAAGATATTATGCAGGGATTCACAACAAAATACAGAGGATAAGAATAAATTTGGGGGGGGGAGACCCCCTTTTATAGATCTTCTCAGCTGGATGCGTGAACGGGGTTCACGCATCCTTCGATGATGGGGTGAAGGATGCATGAACCCCGTTCACGCATCCGGCTGAGAAGAGGATGCATCAACAAGGTTCACGCATCTAAACACCCATTTTTTAAAATATTTCAAACCCTATCCCTTTTCCATAATATTTTGATAAAAACCATATATATAAAAAATCCGAAATATGATATAGGCCGGTAAGAAGTATTTTTTTGGGTTTTATAAAAAAAATTCCAGAAAGGGGATCAGGGTTCCGATATTTTTAAAATTGGGTCTGGGATGCGTTAATGCCATTCACGGATACGTTGTCGTGGAAGGATGTGTGAATGGCGTTCACATATATGAGTCATGGTAGGGATGCATGAACCCCATTCACGTATCCTTCGTAGACCAGCAGAAGGATGCGTGAATAGGGTTCACGCATCCCACCGAGAAATTTTATAAAAGGAGCCCCCCCCCCCCCCCGCCTCAAAAACCATTGTTCTCCTCTGGATTTTGTTGCGATGCCCTGTAGAAATTTTTTCTCAGCAAATATTTGATCTTTTTACATAGGTAAAATTACCATTTAACATTTTAATTGTTTTAATTGTGCTTGTTTATTTCATTTGTTTGTTTAATTGTGTGTATGATTTATTTATTTCATATGTTATGCATGATGTTTAATGTTTGGTATGATTTAATTTTATGGATTTTGAATGTTTTTATGATTTAATTTTTTGAATGTTTGTTGTCTGAATATTGACTATTTTATGTTATTTCTAAAATGATGAATTTTTAGGAACAATAATTTATGTTATAGAAGTTTATTTTAATGAGAGGTTTTGATGTAAGTTTAAATTATATTAATTTTATTTACTAGTAATAATATTTTTAATCAATAAAGTAGAAAATATATTTACTTATATTTTGAAAAGTAGAAGAATGGCCAAATAACATTACAATTTCATAAAATTTAAAATAACAAAAATGTTTATTATGTATATCTCAATTATATTAGTTATAATAAAATTTATTAAATGTTATTAGTAATTATATATATATATATATACACATGAAGTTAAATTTTTGGGAAAGAGGTGTAGCATTTAATATACATTTAATTTAGTAATAGATAATGTTATATAATACGGATAATATAAAAATTATACCAAAAAACATGGTATGAGTGATGAATGATCTTCAGATGACCGACCATGCATAATTTAAATTTCATGTTTTATTTTGTGTATATGGTTATTCAATTTGTAATAATTGCATTTTTTCCGCATTAATGACTTGTGAGTCATCTCTCAGTAAGTGTAAGGACATGCATGTATGCTTCAAAAATGTTATGTACTTCATACCCCTAGACCCCCTCACATGCATGTGATTAAATTTGTAATTAAAAGATAGACGCCCCCGAAGAGGTGTCCCCGAACATGCTTCCCCAAAGAGGTGTCCACAAAGAGGTATTCGAAAACTCGTTTGAGAGGAGGCATTTCTGTTTGACAGGAGATTGGCGATTGATGAAATATTTGATAACAGAGAAATGAGTCCACCCATAGGTTGTGGTTAGTTTATCAGATAATGATAAACTAATCATGAGTCTCAAGATCAAGTCATGATTATATATTCATAAGTAATTAAACTTTATGAAAAAATTATATTAAATTTTCTTTTTTGATAATATCACAATCACTATACCTTAATAGTGATAAATCAATACATAAAAAAGTCTCAAGGTAATCAATTATTTAAAACCAAATTAAATAATTTAATATTTTAATGTAGTATATAATATTTTTTAAATTATTTTTTTATAGGTAATTATTTCTGTGCAAATATATTGCAACGGTGAGGTAATTTATACCAAGCAGGGTTTTAGCTATAGTGCGCCACCTACCAGAGTGGTAAATTGCCATGGTTATATGACATTGGATGCAGTTCGTAATAAGATTCATAGTCAGTTAAAACCAAGGGCTGAACAAGCAATCACTTCAATTAGACACCGACATCTTCAATATCCTGAGTGTATGTGGCACAGTGAGTACCCTATAGTCGATGATGAGGATTAGATGGAGGATTCTCTGTTATTAAGGCAACATTGTATTAATGGTTTGATGGAATTATTTGTTTTCATTTTTGATATTGATGTGGTGAGATTGATTACTACAGAACCATGCTTTGTGAGCTCTATATAATATGGTTCTTCACAACAGTCTTATTCATTTCCTCCTCCTCATATGACTCCTGGGGAAAAATGTTATGAAGAAGATGACCAGAATTTGGAAGGAAATGTAGATGGCATCCCTTTGTGTGCTGATATAGTGCATGAATGTTTATCTGAGGAAGAAGAATCTGGGGAGCCATCAGGAGATGATGTGGTTGGGAATGAACCTTCTGAGGTTCCTTTGAGAGATAGACATCCAATACATCCACCATTTAGTGGTAATCAACCTTCAATTTTGAGTTCCTTAGTTGAAGGAATGTCTCATGAACAACATTTTGATTGGGATGTCATTACACCAGCTTCTGAATTCCCTTTCATTTTAGGGAATATGCCTACATCAACTGATAATGCCATATATGTTGGGGAGGAGTTCGATAGTAAACTGGCCATGAAAAATGTGATAATGAAATACCACATTGAGCGAAATTTCACATTTGTGGTTGATGAGTCATAGAAGACAAAATATCTCATTTGTTGTAAAAAATATCGGCCAGAATGTAAATTTTGATTAAGAGCAATATTTGATAAATATTATGTATGATAGAAGATAACCAAAGTAGAAGGCCCACACACTTGTCTACATCCTAGCATGGCACAAGATCACTCTTCCCTTGATGCATATTTTATATCTACTATTATTTGTGAGATGATATGAACATGTCAGGATTTTCCTATTTCCCTTGTTCAAGAAAGAATTCAACAGTTGTATAACCATAAGATATCATACAACAAAGCTTGGAATGAAAAATAGAAATCCATTGTAAAAGTGTATGGTGATTGGGATGAGTCTTATGCGATGTTTCAATAGCTTATGGAATTGTTGTCACTCAATAATCAGATTGTTTATCATTTGGATAGTGTTGATTATGTATCCCAGAATCATCGAGTTGATCGGTCAAAGGTGATGTTCAATAGGCTTTTTTGGGTATTCAGACCATGCATTGCTGCCTTTCCCTATAGTAAAAAATTTATTCAAGTATATGTAACATTCCTTTTTGGCAAATATACTGGTGTTCTACTCCTTGATTCCATACAGGATGGTAATCACGCTCCTCTGCCACTTACTTTTTCTATTGCAAAAAAAGAAAATTTTGAATGTTGGAGCTAGTTTTTGGCATATGTACGTGTTCATGTCATGCAAAAAATAGGTCATGTGGCTGATATCTTATCGTCATCGAGCGATTATAGAGGCCGTGAGTAGTGATGGGGTTTCTTGGACTGAGCCTAATGCTTATCATCGTTATTGCATTAGACATATTGCAAGTAATATACATAAAAAGTTTAGAGATGGGGCCATAAAGAAGGCGATCCTCAAGTTGGGTATGGTTTTCTAAACTTTCTTTTTTTACAAAATATAATATCCATTTTAATACATTATTATCTTATTGTTTTAGCATATGAACCCCAACAAGAAAGGTTTGATCGACATCTTGAAGAGATTCGAACTGTTAATGAGGAGGTATATGAATATATGAAGCAAATTTCAAAGGAAAAATGGTCATTAGCATATGATGGTGGAATGAGATATGGGAATATGACCACTAATATAGTAGAGTGCATAAATGGGGTCCTCAAGGGTGTGCGCAAACTCCCAATCATAGGGTTAGTGTAGGAGACATTTTTTAGATGTTTTCAGTACTTTGTTGACAGGTCCCAAAAGGCCTACCAAATGATGGAGAATGGAATTCTTTTTACTCATCATTTTCAAATTGATATAGTCTGGACATGAAATGAGGCTTCAAGATGAAATTTTATAGCCTTTCACAAAGAAAAGAGGAGCTTTCGGGTAAGACAATGCAATGAATAGGGCACATGCACTACTGGTGGAGTTTTTGTCGTGATATTGGACAACATGTACTGTGATTGTGGTAGCTTTCAGGCATTGAGACATCCATGTTTACATGTTATCGCAGCTTTCGGTTCGGTAAATATATCATGGGAGCCATATGTTGACCCGGTGTATCACATGAGCACTTTTGTTAACTGTTATAGTGCTTCTTGGATGCATGTTGGTGACTTCCATTCTATCACATTGCTTACTGATCAACCGACCATCGTCCCTGATATTTCTTGGTTTCCAAAAGTTGGTTTTTGTTTCATTTATGATTTTTTCAATGTCTATAATTTTTAAAATTATTGGCTTCATGCTACCAGGTTGCGGCCCCGAGGAAGACTGTAACAGCCCAAGATTTTATGAAAAATATTCTTTTTAATTTCACTAATGTCTTGTGTTGTACGCTACACCAAAAGGAGCTTTCAAAACACGCATCCTTTACTTTCCTTGCATTACACGCAATCACGACCTTCCTCGATAGCGTGTGTAGTACGCAATACCGGGTTTCACTAAACAACGATATGCTATTAAAATATTATTATAACTAGCCGTTATGAATAGTAATAACCACCTTTTAAAATTTTAGAAATTTTAGCTCACAAAATGGACTTCATTTTGGGATTCGGAGTATCGAATTTAGCCTAAGGTGAAATTTTGGTACTTTTCAGATAACTTTCATATTCTAATGAATAATGAAAATTACTAAATTATAATTAAAAACAACTTTTTTAATCAAAATAATTAATAGTGATAAATTATTAATTTTAGTTGTTTTAAAGTATATTTAGAATATATTTTTACAATTTAATACAATGTAGGACATTGGATGTAATTTCACATTTAAACCAGTTATTATCTCTTAAAAACAAGCTATTTGTTGTGACAGCGGAAATTAATTATAAAATTAATTAATGCAACTTATATGTTGGGAATTTTGTAAAATAGAAATCATTTTTGAATTCGGAATATGAAATATAGCTTAGGATGAAATTTTGGTATTTTTCTGAAAACTTTCAATTTTTGATGAATAGTGAAACCACTAAGTGGTAGGTTAAAAACTGAATTTTGCATAAAACTTCATTTTACCGCTTCTGTGAGTGGAATTTCGAAAATTCGACAGACACGGTTAATATCAAGGACTAAAATGTGGTTCAATGAGATGAAAATAATTTTTGGTGAATAGTAACTTTTTACTTTTTTTACCACGGTTAATAGTAAATAGGGTAACTAAGGGTAAATATGATATTACTATTACCCTAACACATGTCATAATTCTATTGGATAAGTGTAATTCGACCAAAAACAACCTTATGAATATAATATGACCATTTAGGACCACTTGGATTAGATTATGACATTTAATATTATTTTATTTAATGAATAGTTAAAATAGTTAAAATCAATGTTTAATAACTAAAACATTTTTAATATGGGGCTATACATAAGATAAATTCGACTATAAATATTCATTAGAAAGCTAAAACGATTTACTACATAATGATATTTTATTTATAATTTTTAGACTTTAAATAAATTAATTTATTTATGACACAACGATGATGCAGTAATTACCCTTTTAAGGAAATATTAACATAATTGATGTTATAAATGCTCAAATGAATGTAATATGAGACTTTTTATGAATTACTACAATTTTCTAGGTTACTATTATATATTAGTGTTTATTTAATCAACTTGGTTCGAACATATAATTCTGTTATGACTTTCACAAAAATCATATATCAAATAGTGTCAAAATTGACACAAAAGAGTTTTTAAATCAAATATTATATTATTAATTGTTATTTTATTCCTAAAAATCTACGGTTCGGCCAAAGGACTTAGATAAGGATATATATATTAATAATAAACAATTTGGGGTTCGTTTGGCATGTTATAGTAAGTGTATTAACCATATAGTGAAAGAAAACAAAAAGACACGGTAAAAGTTAAATTATTTAACTTAGAGTTAAATCTAATTGATAAGGTTAAAATAATACCCTAAACATGTATAAATCCTACTGGATGATAGGATTTCGACCCATCCCCACATTAGCTTCAAAATAATACCCTTTGGAACCATTATAAACCGATTTTTACTTTAATTTAAAATAATATTTTGAGATATTCCTAAGGTGCCCCTCTCCTCCCTTATAAAAGGGCACCTCCTCCCCCTCCTCCTCACACCAATTTGAGCACTCAAGCTCGTCCAACCCCTGCCGAAATCTCTTCTCCACTTCCCTAGAAACATCCTAGAGGTTCTGGTCTTCCTCAAAGACCAATTTTAGTGCCCTAAGAGGAGGTCTCAAAGAGGCGCTTCAAAGAAGAGGTAATTACCGTTACCAATTCTTTCATCTTTATTTCTTCTTCCACTTCTTCTTCTTAGGTTGTTTCATTATGAAGTAATAACATCAGTATCACTCATATACTGATATGTTATTATAAGTATGAAACAACCCTATTTCACCATCTATCCATCCTACGGAAAAAGAAATCACCACGCGTGCGTACGTACAGAATACCATCTCCACGCCGTGGTGTAATCTATTTTCCACCACCACCTTACATGGATGGGTATAATGGTGTAAATAATAACTATACATAGTTATTACAACACCATATTGATTCTGATATATTGTATAATACACTCCAATTCAATTAAATATTTATGGAAATGATATCATCGCTCGTGCGTACGTACGGACTACCGTCTCCACGACGCGATGAGATTCATTCTCCATGTTAACCATTTAAAAATGATTATAAAGTATATATAAGAAATAATAATGAAATATATGACATTATAAAGATACTGGATTTATGTATATATATATATGTATGTCATCTACTTACTTCCATTCAAGACAATAAGGAAAGGAAAACAGCGTTCATGCGTACGTACGGACTACCGTCTCCATGAACGGTGTTTTTCATTTCATTTATCTATCTATTATATATATATATATACTGAATATATATGATATATAGATCATATTTTATATTCTGGAAGTAATTAAATCATTATATAAGTAATAATAATGCCAAGAACAACAAGTCAAAACACCTACGATAAATGAAACGATTTTACCCAAAACGCTTCTTTAACATGGAATTTACAAAAGAACGGGTAATATAATTTCATAAGTGAACCATATATGATATCATAACAATGAATATGATTCTTTAATAAGTCAATGACATTATTTAAATCATTATACAGGAGGTTCGGACACATACGAAGCAAATCGGACCTAAGGTAAGGGAAAATATCACAATCTCATTTTTATCCGAGATTGTTTATACTTTGGTATTTACTGGGGTGTATTTTATCATCCACATCCATGTTACTTCAATATGTAATTTTATTTCCATCCACCTACAATTTTTTAAATCCAATTTTACCCTTCGGTGTGTTTTTAGTAAAGGATATGAAAGGAATCTTTTGTCGTTTTTTTTCGTACGAGGTACTTTTTGACTTTTCTGACAAAAGTACGGGAAGAATGTTTTTTTTATCTTATACGGAATGAATGGATTTTTAAGACATTATTTCCAAGAAGATTCCTTTAAAAGTTTTCAAGTTTGTTTTTAATCAACTTCTTTTAGTTTAAAATTGTATGACATGTGAAGAAAGGAAAAGTGTTTTTGAAGTAGAACGGATATTTTCCTCAAGAATGAAGTTCAAGTGTTTTATCAAAATTATTTTCCATCTAAGATAATAAAGGGTTCTGTTTTTATCCCTATTATTACATTGATTTGATTATGTTGTGATGGAATTATTTTTATGAATTCCTTTATCGTATATGAATTGTTTTATGATGTCATGATTCCCATTTTTATTACATGGGTTATGTAATGATGTATGATTTATGATTTTGTGGCACACATAAGAATGGTATCATTATGAGATGGGTGGGACCTATATCTCCCTCCAATGCATTGGGTAAAGATTTTATATCTCATGAGATAGACATGGATGGAATGGTAGGTTATACCGATTCAGTGAAACAGGACTGAAACGAGGGTTACTCGGTTCAGAAAGGGACTTTGTCCACTAAGATAGTCTTGGCAATGAGTCTTGACTAAAAAGAAATGATTCTCTATGATTATGTGTGAATGCCACAAAGTTTCATGTTTTAGGTTATGATTATTGTGATTACATTTCACTGCCATGATTTACCCCATGTTATGAAATTATGATCTCTTTTGCAGGTTAAGATTTCCAAAAGTTATGTTCTTATGTATATGATGTGATTGATATTTCTTTTGTTTACATTACTGAGCATTTGAGCTCACCCTTTTATGTTTTCTTTTCCCCAGGATATAAAGAAAGGTTTTAGGTAAAAAAAGGAAGATCTTTATGGGAGATTTTGAAGATCTTTCACCATGATTAGAAGATTATATTCCAAGTTTACAAAGGCACTAAACTATTACGATCCTTGTGTGTGTGTTTTTTGTTATGTACTAAGTATTCCGCAAATGTAATGTAATGTCCATGTACGTCAAGCTACGGGTCTCTATAGTTGGTATCAGAGGAAAGGTTTAGTCAACCTTTGGAAACTAGGATGCGAAAACGTTAGTGAGATCCATAGAGATATTTCTACGGTATGTCTAGGGATGTACCTAAGGTTAAGTATACGTATAGGTTATAGTCCTAGAATTGCGCCAACGATCTTAGAATTTAACCTAAGATGTTAGATATTAAGGGTAGTTCCCCTTTTATTATGTTGTTTTCCCTAGCATGTTTTTTTCCTCTCACACTATTCTTTTTGGGTTTTAGAAAATGGCTGGAAACAAGATGATTCACGATAATGGAGGATATGATGGACAATGGAATGATATTCTTCATAATGAAATGGGATTTGGAAGACCAAACATCATTATTATGCCGAATCAGCAATCTCATAATATGATCAATAAAGTAAAATTTGGTAAGTTTCCTGACTCGGCTAATAAGAGAAAGATGGAGTTTCATGATGATCATAGAGGAAAGAAAGTTCAATTTCCCCTATGTAAATCATGTGGGAAGAGGCATCAAGGAGAATGATTCAAAGGAACTAGAAGATGCTTTGGGTGTGGAAAAGAAGGACACAAAGCAAGTAAGTGCAAAGGAAAAGGTTCAGTTAACACCAGGGATGAGGATAATGGTATTGCTACGACATCAACAATGGTTAAATGTTTTAAATGTGGAATGTACGGGAATTATGCAAACCAATTCCCTAAGGGAAAGTCTCATGAAGAGAATCAGTATGGTCATATGGGTAGTATTTATGTTGATGATGATGAAGAGACTATAAATGATATGTGAGATGAATGAATTGTTGAAGCTCGGTCAATGGTTTAAGAAGGTAGTGGAATGATTACATGTTTATCAAGTGTAATGTTGTATAAAGAATCTCATTGTACTATGGAATAAAGAGACATCTATGGATTGTTACATTGTTGCCTTTCCTTGAGTTCTGAAAGTGTGTGATTAATGCTACCAGTATCCATGAAAGGTTATTCAGATATTTTTGGAATGAAGATGATATGTGCATAATGAAGGGATAAAGATAAAATTAAATGTTTGATAGTATTCATGAGCTCATGACTGATATAAGGAGAAGGTTATATCATGGTTTGAGTATATAGAATTTTTGGATTTTGGTATGTGGTAAGAGTTAACTTTTGACAGCATTCATGTTTTCACTAAGGTTTAATAGGTATTCATTTTTTCAAGAGAATACATGATTAAGGCCTTCAAATGTTTGGAATGTGACCAACAAGACATATCTTATGATATATGGGGATCAACGATGGTATTAAATATCTGGTAATCATTTTCATTATATTATGAGAGTGGACTACAGTATTATGGATAAGCCTAAAGATTAGAATGGATTATGTTGGACATAAGTTAGTATTGTTTAAGGATAGAATATTTTCGATATTATTAATGGGATGTTATAGTAATGTAGTTTTAGAAAAAGGACAACCTGCAGGATGGGCGACAGCCCATCGCTCCGGACAAGGATGTGGGAATCGAACCCACAACCGAAGTGCGACTGGCCTTTATCACCTACCACTGGCCTACAGGAAGTCCCTGTTTAGTAGAAACTAGTTTTATTATATTAAGCAGTATGATATATGAAGTATAAAGTCCATTTTAGTAACCATATATGATTAATCTCACTATAGATCAACTTATGTATATAATTTTTGCTAACCTTTTCTTTGAGACAGATGGAATGACCCGTCATTCTATCACATGATCTGCTAACACTTCACGAATAACAAATTCAACTTCATTTATTTAAGAGATGAAGTGGAAATTGTTAAAGGCACGAACAATAGTGATATTGTACCAAAATAAAGTAAGTATTTATTCTAATTCTTTAACTTTAGGAAAATGATCTTGAAAACCAAAAATGTTGTCATAGTGATCTTATACCTGATGAATCAGATGGTACCTTATATCATCACAAATCTATGGATTTGTGATTACTGGCTTTTCCATAGCCATGTTCTCTACCACTCTCCATCAGAACATGATGGTTAGATTTCTCTTCCATATCCATATTTTCACCCATGTGGAAACCCAGTGATTAGTTTATTTGGGTAACCATTACGTTTCATACTTTTGTTTTTAAAGATTCGTTTTGATATTCCTATCTACGATGTGGGTTTCTATTAAAAAACTTTCGAATAGTAAACCATTTATAACCCCGACGAATTTCGAGGGCGAAATTCATTTTAAGGGGGGTAGAATGTAACAGCCCAAGATTTTATGAAAAAAATCCGTTTTAATTTCACTAATGTCTTGTGTTGTACGCTACACCAAAAGGAGCTTGCACAACACGCATCCTTGACTTTCCTTGCATTACACGCAATCGCGACCTTCCTCGATAGCGTGAGTAGTTCGCAATGTCGAGTTTCACTAAACAACGATATGCTATTAAAATATTATTATAACTAGCCGTTATGAATAGTAATAACCACATTTTAAAATTTTAGAAATTTTAGCTCTAAAAATGGACTTCATTTTTGGATTCGGAGTATCGAATTTAGCCTAAGGTGAAATTTTGGTACTTTTCGGATAACTTTCATATTCTGATGAATAGTGAAAATTACTAAATTATAATTAAAAACAACTTTTTTAATCAAAATAATTAATAGTGATAAATTATTAATTTGAGTTGTTTTAAAGTATATTTAGAATATATTTTTACAATTTAATACAATGTTGGACATTGGATGTAATTTCACATTTAAACCAGTTATAAACAAGTGTCAATCTTTTGATAGTTATTATCTCTTAAAAACATGCTATTTGTTGTGACAGCAGAAATTAATTATAAAATTAATTAATGCAACTTATATGTTGGGAATTTTGTAAAATAGAAATCATTTTTGAATTCGGAATATGAAATATAGCTTAGGATGAAATTTTGGTATTTTTCTGAAAACTTTCAATTTTTGATGAATAGTGAAACCACTAAGTGGTAGGTTAAAAACTGAATTTTGCATAAAACTTAATTTTTCCACTTCGGTGAGAGGAATTTCGAAAATCCGACAGACACGGTTAATATCAAGGACTAAAATGTGGTTCAATGAGATGAAAATAATTTTTGGTGAATAGTAACTTTTTACTTTTTTTTACCACGGTTAATAGTAAATAGGGTAACTAAGGGTAAATATGATATTACTATTACCCTAACACATGTCCTAATTCTATTGGATAAGTGTAATTCGCCCAAAAAAAACCTTATGAATATAATATGACCATTTAGGTCCACTTGGATTAGATTATGACATTTAATATTATTTTATTTAATGAATAGTTAAAATAGTTAAAATCAAAGTTTAATAACTAAAACATTTTTAATATGAGGTTATACATAAGATAAATTCAACTATAAATATTCATTAGAAAGCTAAAAATATTTCCTACATAATGATATTTTATTTATAGTTTTTAGACTTTAAATAAATTAATTTATTTATGACACAACGATGATGCAGTAATTACCCTTTTAAGGAAATATTAACATAATTGATGTTATAAATGCTCAAATGAATGTAATTTGAGACTTTTTATGAATTCCACTAATTTTCTAGGTTACTATGATATATTAGTGTTTATTTAATCAACTTGGTTAGAACATATAATTCTGTTATGACTTTCACAAAAATCATATATCAAATAGTGTCAAAATTGACAAAAAAGAGTTTTTAAATCAAATATTATATTATTAATTGTTATTTTATTCCTAAAAATCTAAGGTTCGGCCAGATGACTTAGATAAGGATATATATATTAATAATAAACAATTTGGGGTTCGTTTGGCATGTTATAGTAAGTTTATTAACCATATAGTGAAAGAAAACAAAAAGACACGGTAAAAGTTAAATTATTTAACTTAGTGTTAAATCTAATTGATAAGGTTAACATAATACCCTAAACTTGTCTAAATTCTATTGGATGACAGGATTTCGACCCATACTCACTTTAACTTCGAAATAAGACCCTTTGGAACCATTATATACCGATTTTGACTTTAATATAAAATAATATTTTGAGATATTCCTAAGGTGCCCCTCTCCTCCCTTATAAAAGGGCACCTCCTCCCCCTCCTCCTCACACCAATTTGAGCACTCAAGATCGGCCAACCCCTGCCCAAATCTCTTCAACACTTCCCTAGCAACATACTAGAGGTTCTGGTCTTCCTCAAAGACCAATTTTAGTGCCCTACGCGGAGGTCTCAAAGAGGCGCTTCAAAGAAGAGGTAATTACCGTTACCAATTCTTTCATCTTTATTTCTTCTTCCACTTCTTCTTCTTAGGTTGTTTCATTATGAAGTAATAACATCAGTATCACTCATATACTGATATGTTATTATAAGTATGAAACAACCCTATTTCACAATCTATCCATCCTACGGAAAAAGAAATCACCGCGCGTGCGTACGTACGGAATACCGTCTCCACGCCGTGGTGTAATCTATTTTCCACCACCACCTTACATGGATGGGTATAATGGTGTAAAGAATAACTATACATAGTTATTACAACATCATATTGATTCTGATATATTGTATAATCCACTCCAATTCAATTAAATATTTATGGAAATGATATCATCGCTCGTGCGTACGTACGGACTACCGTCTCCACGACGCGATGAGATTCATTCTCCATGTTAACCATTTAAGAATGATTATAAAGTATATATAAGAAATAATAATGAAATATATGACATTATAAAGCTACTGGATTTATGTATATATATATATGTATGTCATCTACTTACTTCCATTCAAGACAATAAGGACAGGAAAACAGCGTTCATGCGTACGTACGGACTACCGTCTCCATGAACAGTGTTTTTCATTTCATTTATCTATCTATTATATACATATATACTGAATATATATGATATATAAATCATATTTTATATTCTGGATGTAAGTAAATCATGATATAAGTAATAATAATGTCAAGAACAACAAGTCAAAACACCTACGATAAATGAAACGATTTTACCCAAAACGCTTCTTTAACATGGAATTTACAAAAGAACGGGTAATATAATTTCATAAGTGAACCATATATGATATCATAACAATGAATATGATTCTTTAATAAGTCAGTGACATTATTTAAATCATTATACAGGAGGTTCGGACACATACGAAGCAAATCGGATCTAAGGTAAGGGAAAATATCACAATCTCATTTTTATCCGAGATTGTTTATACTTTGGTATTTACTGGGGTGTAATTTTTATCCACATCCATGTTTCTTCAATATGTAATTTTATTTCCATCCACCTACAATTTTTTAAATCCAATTTTACCCTTCGGTGTGTTTTTAGTAAAGGATATGAAAGGAATCTTTTGTCGTTTTTTTCGTATGAGGTACTTTTTAACTTTTCCGACAAAAGTATGGGAAGAATGTTTTTTTAACTTATACGGAATGAATGGATTTTTAAGACATTATTTCCAAGAAGATTCCTTTAAAAGTTTTCAAGTTTGTTTTTAATCAACTTCTTTTAGTTTAAAATTGTATGACATGTTAAGAAAGGAAAAGTGTTTTTGAAGTAGAACAGATATTTTCCTCAAGAATGAAGTTCAAGTGTTTTATCAAAATTATTTTCCATCTAAGATAATAAAGGGTTCTGTTTTTATCCCTATTATTACATTGATTTGATTATGTTGTGATGGAATTATTTTTATGAATTCCTTTATCGTATATGAATTGTTTTATGATGTCATGATTCCCATTTTTATTACATTGGTTATGTAATGATGTATGATTTATGATTTTGTGGCACACATAAGAATGGTATCATTATGAGATGGGTGGGACCTATATCTCCCTCCAATGCATTGGGTAAAGATTTTATATCTCATGAGATAGACATGGCTGGAATGGTAGGTTATACCAGTTCAGTGAAACAGGACTGAAACGAGGGTTACTCGGTTCAGAAAGGGACTTTGTCCACTAAGATATTCTTGGCAATGAGTCTTGACTAACAAGAAATGATTCTCTATGATTATGTGTGAATGCCACAAAGTTTCATGTTTTAGGTTATGATTATTGTGATTACATTTCACTGCCATGATTTACCCCATGTTATGAAATTATGATCTCTTTTGCAGGTTAAGATTTCCAAAAGTTATGTGCTTATATATATGATGTGATTGATATTTCTTTTGTTTACCCTTACTGAGCGTTTGTGCTCACCCTTTTATGTTTTCTTTTCCCCAGGATATAAAGAAAGGTTTTATGTAAAAAAAGGAAGATCTTTATGGGAGATTTTGAAGATCTTTCACCACGATTAGAAGATTATATTCCGAGTTTCCAAAGACACTAAACTATTATGATCCTTGTGTGTGTGTTTTTTGTTATGTACTAAGTATTCTGCAAATGTAATGTAATGTCCATGTACGTCAAGCTATGGGTCTCTACAAAGACCGAAGTCAACTCGCATTACAAATGATATGGATTTTCCTTGGCAATGAGGAGGGAGAATATGATGCAGTATTTGACACGTAGAAGGAAATACTCATAAGAGATGTCCCAAAGAGGCAGGACAAAGTTCCACATCTCGTCATCCATGATAGAGTCTGTGTACCATATCATTAATATGTATATGTTGTTTCATATGTGAATGTTTCATTATTGAATCATTTTATTTATGACCTGCTCCATTTATGAGATGTTTGAAATTTTGATAGTCTCATTTTTTGATTTTATCATAAAGAATTTTATGATTCTAAAACTATTAAAAAAATAAACACCGAACAAAAATGAATATATCATGCTTCCAAATCTTCAATGCAGGTTTTCCATCACTACTGCTTTATTTTCTACCTTATTTTGCTTGTTGTAGATTTTTTTAAAATAAAAGTTTACAATTTTTATTCAATTCACTATTAAAAAGTAATGATGATATCATGTGTGCAGATGGCTGGTTATCAATTTCTTACATCTCAGGCTACTCATGTATCACGGCTGCTTTTAAAGGGACGTCCTATTCCTCCCTTGAGTTTACGTAGATCTCACTATTTCCATCATACTGCACCACCTCCTGCTATCATCCCCCATCTTCGTCGATCTAGATTCTATGGAGTTGCGATATGTGACTTCACATTTCTTGATCATCATCTCATTTCCACACTTGTAGAGGGATGGAGTCCAAAGTATCATACTTTCCATTTTAGTGAGGGGGAGATGACTATTACATTATAGGATGTGGCCATAATGTTGGGCCTCCCTATCGACGAACATGCACTAACAGGCCGAGTTCCATCAGATTTGCCTGAGCTTGTTCATAGACTACTAGGCATAGAGGTCTAGAATTATGGTAGGATCATAGTCGGTGGTAGATTGCGGATGCCTTGGTTAGACCAGCACATCACACATTTACCAGATGATGCTGATGAAGTCCCCATGGTGCGATTTGCATGCACATATATTTTGAGACTGATAGGTGGCACGCTTTTTGTTGACCACTCTACTAATTTTTTGCACCTGATGTATTTATCTTTTTTGGAGGATTTATACCAGGCAGGTCGGTATAGCTGGGGGTCTTCCTGCCTAGCATATACATACAAGGCCCTATGCAGCGCATGTCGCATCGATAAGCTGCATATCACAGGCTGCATGGTTATTCTGAAGATGTGGGTATGGGATCACATCCCTCGTTTAGCTCCACATGCTCGTGCACCATTACCCATTGATATAGTAGCAGAGGCTCCATGTGGACGTTGGTATGTTATTAATTCCTTCAAATATCTTACTAAATTATATATGATTCTATTGTGAAATGTAAAAATAAAAAATTTATCTACAGGTGGAGTCAGGCGCATCGACATTCAGATTCTCCCGGACATGATGTTCACACCTACAGACTTATGTTAGACAACATTTGACCATACGATGTAAGTGATTATTATTTATATTGTTAAATATTTAATCTTCACTGTACATATATTCATTTAGTAATTTATTATTCATTTTTTTCAGATTAAATGGATCTCATATACAGATGGTATCCTTCAGAGTCTACCGCCATACTATACAATGATGCTTGCTATCAGCTCCTACAGGGTTCCACAAATTCATTTTCATATAGTCGAGTTGCATCAGATGGATAGGGTTATGAGGCAGTTTGGATTCCTTCAGCCAGTTCCTAACCCACTGAGTCAGTTGGATTAATTGAATTCACTGAATGCCAGATATGTTGTGTTATGGGACAGAAAAAATGAGTCACAGTTGCAAGGGGTAGGGACAGTACATTGTCATTTGATGGATCAGATGGATTATGCAGGCTGGTACATCAGGTCCCCGGTCAGATTTATGACATGACACTGACGAGGTATTAATGATATGGTATGCATTCTTCCATTCACTGTTCAACAAATTTTTATTCATATTAGTTAACAACAGAATTTGTTTTCGTATGATGCTCGTATTGGTCATCTTCTTCATATGTCTGATCCAGTGGAGAGAGCCGACTTTAACCCGGCATATTTTCACACCCTGGTGGCACAGTTGCATCCGTCGATGGACGAGATTTGTCATGGCATTTTCTTTGATCCACCACCTGTTGCGGAGGCCGCAGAGCCTTCTGAGTCTCACATAGATGTACCTAGGAATGGCGACCATGTTATGGATGTTGTTGTTCCATGGGATGAGGGTTTCCAGCTTGCTCGACCACATGCTATTGTTCCACTGGAGGAGGGTATTCAGCATGACCAGTTGGATGCTTCTCCAGCTTCTCATGCACAGCCACAGGTACATACAGACGATGACTGAATTGAGTTCGATGCATTATTGTAGTCATCTGTAGCAGAGCAGCCATCTACTTCCTATGTTGGTGAGAGTTCTAGCCTGCTTCCACTATCCTTAGATGCGGGCCAGGGTATAGGCGGTGGGACTGTACATCCACTGCCTCTCACATAGGAGGATGTGGAGGTGGCTGTCGATGAGGATGTGCAGTGTACGCCAGAGCACAAACATAGACAAACACGGCGTGGGCGCATCCATTATACGCCTAGCTATGGGACAGAGGAGTATCCACACCAGAGGTGTATATTAGGTTGATATTTGATTTATGATACATTTTGTATGTGTCTTACTGTTATCATTTTTAGACTTCTATTTTTTTTAATAATTGTCTTACTATTATCATATTATCTACCAATATATATATATATATATATATATATTAATAATAAATAATATGATTAAATTAGTTAATAAAAATTAATTGTATTAATTATTTTGAAATCAAATAGATTCTAGATGAAAAGATGCATGAACTTGAAGAAATCTTGAAAAATATTATTGATCTCAATGATATAAAATTAGATGTAAAATTCTAGAATATCATGGAACACGATTATTTGTTTACAGAAATTAAATTGCACGAAGAAGAATTTGAATGAATAATGGATACTTGTGATGAGTAGATGATTATGATTGAGGATTATAATAACTACAATATGAATTAGAAGTTCATTTGGCCAATTTTGAGAAGATACATATTCAGACTTTATAAAAACAAACAATTTCTACTGGTATGCAATCTTCAATAGTATATTTTACTGTTAGAATACCTCCATCATTTAATACAATTATGGATATTATGAAAAATATTGAATTCATATTCTTCCAAAATAAGAAACAACCCTTAAAATATTAACATAACTCACTACTCTCTCACAATTTGAGAACTCGTTTCTCTCTCAACTAAAGTGTACTCTTAGTTCCTTTATAATAATCTTTATATATACATGATCAAAATTGTATACACAATAATAAGGGTGTCATGAAACTCATATTTAATCCAAATGATGAGTTCCTCTTTACACAAAAAAAATCTAAACAATATTATTGAAGTCTACATAATCATGCTTTTGCACAAATGTTGTTCTCATAAAATGTGTTCACCCAACGCTAGTTCACTTAATTTACTCACCTTTATATATGTAATTGGTATTAACATTAATTATTTATTTAATGAAATATTTAATTATATGTAGAATATGAAAAATGAGAACATGAATCCCCTATAGTCATATTATTATTAATAATGGGATTAATGGCATATTTATATGTAAAAATAAATTCTTCATGCAACCCTTTTCACACTTGTAAACTTTATCACCTTTGTTCTAGAACACCAGTTAGTTCATGAAATTAACTTATATGAGTTTGTCTATATCACAAGTGTTTCTTCATAATATGAGTGAGATTCATTCCATATATTTTAAACCCTTCAAAATCATCTGAAATAGACTTTAAACTTCTCTAAATAATTTAGTTCTATAATACCCCACAATTTTCTCCAGTCTGTAACATTTTCTACATTATTTGTTAACAAACACAACCAAAAATATCCAAAATATCATCTATATGTATTTTTAAAAAATTTATTGAATAACACAAAAATATTATCATTATATACTTTCCCTATAATCAAATAGATGTATAGGGATCTCAAGGATCATTTTCGATGGGACAACCTAAAGAGTGAGATTATTGAGTATGCATCTCAAATCATAGTTTTACAGTATGTAAAGGACGAATGAAAGAGATAAAAGAGGATGATTAAACTATTACCCATTAAAATATAAAACATCACCATTTAATTCACCATAGGACTTATAAAGACCTACATTATAAATAATTCCATTATGGTTATAGCTGATCAACATACAATGCTTTCTTACATCATTACTATTTGAGAGTATTTCAAACTCTATCAACATACCAATATATAAATAAAGACGTAAGTTTACATGGATTAAATCTTTATATTATATCTAACGGAGACCCAAGGATCTCTATGATGTTTTTGGGAATTATTTAACAAGAATAGGATACAAAAATGAGATTTGAACTAATTACAACACTAAAAATAATAGTAAGTCTAAAATGATCATTCATAGGCATGAAGGTTAGCTAATATATTTCTTGATCCATTTCAGGTGATATTGTGATCGACAACATTTATTAGTGGAATTAATATATAATAATAGTTTCCACTCTAGAATGCAAATGGAAACATATGGTGATATTTTTAGAAATAGATGTATAACTACAACATGTTGGTATGATGTGAGTGAGTGAAAGATTCTAGAATTATATCTTTCTAAATATATGTTAGAAAATACTCAATCCATTCAGAAAAATATAAAGTTAATAGAAATTACAATGAATATCCATGCTAGGATTCATAGGATTACTCATAATGTTTCTCATAAGAACCTATTTGGATATTATATAACTTCATTATGGTTAGATCATGTTTTGTTATCCTGAAAAATAAGTATTGATGAAGGTCATCCTTGATGAAGTTAAATAAGTTTTCAAATCTCGACATTCATATGATGAAGATAAATTATAGTGTATTATCGGTATTAGAACATCTTGAAAACCATTATTGAAAAAAATTCACCATTATAAAGATGTTTATGAGGGTTTCCCTTGATGGGGAGATAAATGAAGAAATATGAAATTACTGCCAGAATTAGTATATTCATTAGAATCAAACCTAATTACTATATAATGTTCAGGCAGATCATGTTACTAAAAGAGGAATGTTTTTCAAATTCCCTCTTCCGTTTTTAACAAAAAAATAAACTGAAAAAGAAGTGGTTGTAATTCAATTAATCAAATATATATGAAAAGTTCAAGTATGAATGTGCTCAAAGGCCACTAATACTACTTTTTTGCATTTGAATATTTTTTATCTATTTCTTAAAGTTAGTGCATGAGTTTTAGGTTGATTAATCTAATAAAATTTACATATCACATTTAATATCTTCATCCTGAAATAAATTTGGATTACCCTTGATGATAAGTGCATAAGTTCTTGTTTCATGTTGTATCATGATCAGTTGGTAGAGGACGACATTATTTCCTAAATCGAGTAGTGCACCAAAAATATCTATTAATAATTATTTAATGAATATATATCATCCATGAATATTAATTAATAATTATTAACATTATTTCAATATCTTCTATTATTTAATTTATATTTATTAATATTTCTTAATTTTTACTTTAAGTTTCTTAGTCTGT
The DNA here is from genome assembly GCA_963277665.1 of Viscum album. Taxonomy (NCBI): domain Eukaryota; kingdom Viridiplantae; phylum Streptophyta; class Magnoliopsida; order Santalales; family Viscaceae; genus Viscum; species Viscum album. The sequence goes on along the minus strand of OY728155.1, from coordinate 448,341,142 downwards.
AATTACTATTTATAAATATTGAGAAATATTTATGTTCTTTGTGGGATTCTTGAACCCCGTTCATGCATCCCTCCTCTCAGAAGGATGCGTGAATGGGGATAACACATCTTCAGTGGGGGATTGGATGCATGAATGGCGTTCACGCATCCCAGAACCAATTTTAAAAATATCGGAACCCTGATCCACTTTCCCAAAATTTTTTTATAAAACCCCCAAAACAATTACTCACCGGTTAGGCTATTTGGGGTGCCCGGAGATTTGATGGTAGTAGGGACCGAGGCTGATCATATGGATTGTGTACGGCAGATGGATTTCTTGGAATAATAAGTTTAACCATGGATGGTACGGGAGATGGTCGAGTGTATGGATCCAGGGAGGTGGCTAGGATCATTTACAGGGCAGCATTGTGGGTGCTTCCGGAGACGGTGGCAACAAACTGGCTGATTGGTGACTACCAGTTGACAACCTCACTGCATGGGGGAAAGCTGGAGATGAAAGAAAATAATAGCAGTGACCTCAGGGGCTGTGAAGACTTCAGGGATGCAATATGGTGAGATCACGAGGCAAGGGATGAGGCGACTTGATGACTGGCAAGGTGTGCAGGGTCCAATTTTTGGAGCATGTGATGCAGGTCATGGATTATGAAGGGGGTTGTGGTTTGTGCCGCTAGATAATGCGATTGAGATATTTGGTCCATATGTGTTCTGTGAGTTATTAGGTCTTTCATATGTTTTTATATTGATCTGACTGTAGGTATCTTTCATGGCCTTTTGGTGCATAGTTGGGCACTTTGGGTGCGTGTTTGGGTACCATATAGGTTTATTTTTATTAATTAATTTCCGGGTCATAGATTTGGATATTCAAGACCATGGTTGAAAATATTGGCCTCACAAAAAAAATTACATAAATTTATTATAAATAATCAAGATTCATTTCATTTACATTATATGACATTTTTTTTAAGATTATGCTTTATTTCGTAAGTATTCTTCACTTTTATGTAATAATCACATGCTATATTACTATAGAGATTTTGGAGCCATTAATTTTCCATTATGATTAATCAATGATATTTTTATTATATTATATAAATATGATATGTTTAATGATTATCAACTATGGTCTTGGATTTTTTATTAAGATATTTATTTGTTCAACCTATTTTAGTCACGTTATGTTATGCTTTAGCCTTATAGATCATCTGAACTCCCCCCTTTCTTTTATTTATAATCCATAAGTTGTTATTATGATTATATGATATGAGAAATCTAAAAAATGGTGTAGGGGAGAACGATTGTTGATATTTTTTGTAACTGTTACAAATTAATATGATTGTGTAACTAATTGTGAAGACACTAACACTTTTGGTCCTTGGACTGTGAAACTATTGTATGATGTATATATTTAAAATTTCGATATTAATGTATTATATAAGTTATGTTTTTATTTGTTAACTTAATTAACAATAATTAAATGTGACATAATTGTTTTTATTTGAAATATTTTACATAAATTCAAATCATAAAAAATGCCTGGTCTAGATGGATTCGCGTATAATAATCTCCCAATCAATATCCTAATGTTTATTTGATCTATAGCCTTTCCCTCATTACACAAGAAATATTTTTTCACAAATTAATATAAGAGTGAATAATTCCATTGATTATTACATTTTTAACAAAATCAAAATCTCATTAGTATATTATTCATATGATAGGAACATTAAATTTTTTGAACAAACCGCCTACAATACCACAAAACATTATATATGTCTAATGATTAATATCATATAGTTATTCTTCATTTGGGATACTATAATAAGGATTGAGTTAGTTATTTTTTCCTTCATGTAAATATTTTTAACAATTTACATAATTTGATTGAAATTATAGACTTAAAGTTATCATGTATTTAATAACATTCATTCTTATTCCCGTATAGTAATTTTTTATATTCTATACATGGCTACCATCATTGGAAACATATATTCTTCCTTATAAAGTTTTCTATTTAAGATAGTTATTTTAACATGTAGTTATAAAATAATTCAACTCTAGTGAGAAAATATTACATTAATGACTTAGATCATTTCATGTGATGAAATTAAAATAAAATTTTGAATAGGATCTATGCCTTTAATTTGAGTTTAAACTTTGTAAACCAAATATCATTTTCTCCATTATACATTTCCTTCCAAATTATGTTTTTTCCTAAATCTCATTTTCCCATCTCACATTATTATCATTGGGATATAATAATACCCCTAAAGTTTCATTCTTACACATTTTATTAAGCTGATAATTCATTGTCGCAATATTATTGTTATTTTAAGATTCCTCAATCACATTTCCCCCTAACATGTGAAAAAAAGCTTATATGATTCGAATTTCTCAATGTCATTTTGGTGTAGACTCCATTGAAATTACTAATGATGTGTTTAGGTTCATAATTAGGCAGAATAATAATTATATACATGAATATTGTGTCTTATTATAATAATATTCATCACATATTATTACAATACAATCCAGAATAGTATATGTTTCATGTCTTTGGAAACTTTGATGCATAACCAACTGGTACGTAGAAGAACTATATCATCTCCAACATAGTTCATCATTAATAAAACCATTATTATACATATCTTACTTAAAACATTTCTTCATATCTTAGGAAAAAAGGAAATTCAAGAAAGGGTGAGCTGAGTTTCTTATTAAGGGTAAACAAGGTAGACATCAATCTATGATCATATGTTAGAATATCAAAACCATATTTTTATGAGAACACAATATTTCCATTTTAAATTCATATCCATAAATTGATAGATCTATATCATAATTCATTGAATAAATCAGTAATGTTACTAAGACATGGACCTTCAAGGAATCAATGAATATAAGCTGTGAAAGAGTAATATTTGAAAAAGATACATTTATAAAAGAGTGTAATAAAGTTTATCATAATAATAATAATATAATTCTTATGTAATGGATTCCCACTAGGACATTCATCACAAATTAGGCCTGATCTAACCCCATGTTTTCCAACTTATGAATTTGGATAACCACACTCATACCCTGTTTTAATTCCTAGATTTCATTATGTTGGTTTTTTTCACGACACTTCCATTGATTGATGATAACTTGGAACTGAATTTCTTATTGGGGAGAAGACGAAAAATTCGCTTCTTTATTTTCTTGGGTATAGTTCAAAAATAACTAGAGAGTGATCAGGGATTTCCTGAATGAGGTTGGATACCTTTGTATTTAGGAAGGAGGAGATGGAATGAAGGTTAGAAAGGCGCCAATTAAGCCTACACAAGATGTGATTGCTTTCTTTCATGTTTTTTTGCTAGAAAAAATGATTCATTGTGCAACCCATATCCATAAGCCCCTTACTCGAGATGAAGCTGGAGCACTCTTGGCTCTCCTCTAGTGGAAATGTACCACATCCCTTCTATTTTATTAGGTCCAGGATAGCATTGAAATAACCTCCCAATATCCACAACAAGACCCCTGAATCATAGGAAATGAAATCTTTAAACAAGTAGGCTCTATCATGCATGTCACACTTGGGGTAGATGAATGTAATGATGAGGTAGTGGTCTCCTATGTTGATTTTAAGGGAAAAAACTGGTGAGAAGCTCCCACAAAACATACTGAAGAATAAGAATTTTTAAGCAACCATATGCGAGAGTTGTGAGGTTCAGTATGCATGAAGTTGTGCACTTTGATTCTATGTGAGAAGTTCTCTATATTTGAGATATGTCTCTTGGGTTCTATCATTGCAATAATATAGGAGTTGGTAATAAGAAGTTTGTGAGATAAGAAATCCATTTTAGCCTTGGGACCTATCACACATGCATTCCATATCAGAAATAAAGTCATTGATGGAGGAAGGGGTTAGGTTTGGTATAAGTCCCCAGCCTTAAACCTTACTTAATCTTGAGTTATTACAAGATTACACATTGAGGATCTTTTTAGGTTTAGAGTTTTATAGAATTAGATCATAAAACTTTCATTACATTCCACATTTAAACAAAGTGGTTACATAAAGATAGTATTCATTTTTCCCATCAATGGAACATATTTAAAATAAAACATGGATTCTTTCTTGACACTTCCTTGACACTATCATCATATCATGTACCTTTCCTTTGACCTGTGAAAAACATTTCAAAAAATACTTGGGATGAGCATAAAAAGCTCAGTATGGGTTATATAAAAAAATATGGAAAGGAAAAATGAGTTCATATATACATAATAATGAAATCATACTTTACCCATAAAACATAAGAACTTTAACATACCTCATCAAATCATTAATAAATCATAGAAATCATAAGACATAAAGGTAACTTGAGGCATTCATAACATTCTTACGTAGGTAGTAACCCCCTTGGTTACGTTTGGAATACCCATCACAGTATATTCCCTAAATCTCTTCGGACAAACCTTAACGTTTCACTCCTTCGCGTTACCCAATGCATTGGAGAGCTATATTGGGCTCACCCGCCCTTAGTTTATCACGGAACCACCCGTCTTCATAATAATGCCCAAGAACCTCAACATAATTGTATCACATAAAACAGGCATAAATGAAATATTACATTTTCACCTTTCAATCACAAGATATCAATACAACATGTTGATATAAAAACTTTATGAAAACCATTTTCAATACCAAAATAAAAGAAAAGTAAAACATGGTATTTATTTTTCTTTTTTAAAAAAGGTATGTCTTGTAGAGGAAGCCGAAACTCAAATAATGGTCACGGTGGCGGAGAAGTCGTTGTTGCCGCATACGTACGAAAAAAACATTCCCTTTTGTCGTTTAGTAAACTCTTCGTATAAAAAAGATTCCTTTTCAATAAAAGTAATGGTCAAGGGGGTTTATACACCGTATAAAAGAATGTTTTGTATAAAACAAAATATGCCTCATTAAAAGGAGATTGAGACGAAGTCCCATACCTCAGGTCCGACTTGACTCGTTCGTTATTTAATCTCCTGAATTAAAAACTTGAGTTAATTTCTACTTGTTTAAGAACCTTTTTCAAGTTCATTATTCCTTTTATATCACTTATTTCCATGTCATGAACACTATGTAATTATTTAAGTTAATAACGGTCGTTTTAACGATCATTGGTACTTGAGTAAAAAATAAGCCCTTTATAATTACAAGTTGTTCATGTATCCATTATATCCAGATTTGTATTCTTGATGTAGATATCATATATGTAATATATATCCAGTAAATGCATCCATTTATAATATTACATAATCATTTAGAGGTATGAAATGAAATGCACCGTTCATGAAGACGGTAAGCCGTACGTACGCATGAACGCTACTTTCATTTCTATTTCATATTTTATAGAATGGAATCATAATGATATAAAGGTATATTATAATTCCAGTGCAATATCATATATAATATCATAGTTCCATCCTTTATACGTCCCACATATGGTATTTAACGAATCAAATCACTTTGAGGGGGCGGTAGTCTGCACTTCCTTAAATGAAGATATCGTGTTTACCCATAATGGGAACCATAAAGGTATTCCAAAAATGAAAAATACAGAATCTTAAGGAAAACATAAACATATTATATATCTTATATAAATATAGTGTCATCTTAATGGCCACCTTTGAAGGTGTTAGAAGAATGTTGAGCAATCATCGTTTCGGGAGGCAGAAATTCGCCATCCACGGAAACAGTATGTTATTTAACCATTAGATGTAGCTGTGTGTAAGTTTAGCTCGAATACTTCTTCTAAAAACATCCTATTATATTTAATATACTGGATTTTTTACAAAATAAATGAATAAAAAGAGTTTAGGGGGTTGGAGAAGCAAAATAAAACAAAAGGACACAAGTGAAGACATTACCTTAAAATCGGGTAACTCCCTTTGGTTTGAGCTCAAAGGATTCCTTGGGAAGACTTCTGCCCAATGTGATGCTTCAAAGAGTAAGAGAGGGAAGTGGAGAGACAAACTGGGAAGGTTTTGGCCGATCCAAAGGCTTTGGGAGTGTGGGTAAGGATGTAGAGTTGGGGGCCTTTTATAAGAGGAGAGGAGGGGCACTATTGTAAAGTTACAAAATGTTACTTTTTTTGAAAATGAGTTTCGGATTTAAAAGGTCCCACATTGATATAATTCGTGGATAAGGTTATAAGGGTTAGAAATCCACCCATCCAATAGGTTTTTGACATGTTTAAGTCTTAGATATTTCATTATCTTTCCATTTTATTTAAATCGTTAAATATTGAGGTCATCGCTGCATCATCATGATGTCATAAATAATTTAATTCATTTAATGTCTAAAAATTATAAAAGAAATACTATGATGTAGTAAATAGTTTTATCTTTACAATGACTATTTATAGACATATATATGACTTGTATAACCCCATTTAAAAATTGTTTTAGTAAAACATCTTATGTTTGTGTCATTTTTACGCTGACATTAAATAAAAAGATATTTATGTTATTTTCCAAACAAAGTGGCTCCATGGGGTCCCAAAGTTGACCCATGGATTGTCTTGGTCGGCCATGATACATACAACGAGGGTAGGACATGTGTCTAGGTCATTTCATTTTATTAAAACATTATTCTTACCATAAATTACACTAATTACCTCTAATCGCGATTAAAAACTTAATAAGTTACTATTCACCAAAAAATTATTTTTATCCCATTGAACCACATTTTACTTCTTAATGAAAACCATGTATGTCGGGTTTTTGAAATTAAATACACAAAGATGGAAAATTTTCATTTAAACAGAAAAAGCAGTTTTTATAAGTACCACTTTGTGGTTTCACTATTCATCAAAAATTGATGTTTTTCAGAAAAATCCCAAAAAGTCACCCTAAGATATATATGATATTCCGAATTCAAAAATGAAGTCTATTTTACAAAATTAAAAACATATAAGTCACATTAATTAATTTAATAATTAATTCCCGCTGTCAGAGCAAATAGCGCGTTTTTATGAAACAATAAGTATCAAAAGATTAACACTAGTTTAAGTCTGATTTCAATGTGAAATTAATTCCAACGACCAATATTGGATTTAATGGTAAAAATATATTCTAATTTCACTTTAAAACCAATTCAAAAGATAATTTTATTATATAAATAAATTAGATTAAAAAGAGGTTTTGAATTAAAATACAACATTTTACACTATTTATTAAAAAAATGAACTTTATCGGAAAGATACCAAAAATTAACACAAGGTAAATTATGATGTCCCGATTCTTAAGAAGAGTTTTATTTGGTCCAATATAATCTATAAGAGTGAACAAAACTATATTTAATGATGGTTCACCATCAAAATGTGATAAGTGAACCTTTAGTGAAAACTAGGGCATATACGCCTAAAATTTAATTCTTTCCATATTTTAAGACTTTATCTTTTATTGGATAAATGTAAAAACATTTAAAAACATATATAATCATATTTTAGTTATTTCTATCCATTCCCGAAAATACAATGGCTACATGTTAACTACCATTTAAAATAATATTATTTTACTATTAGAGTGGAACGTAAGATTCCCAAAAAACTCGTTGTTGCGTATTGGGTACGCCATCGAGCATAGCATCCCCTTTAAAGTAATATTAATATTTGATTCACAAATATGGATAAATATAAAGATGTCATATTCTTTATTAACCCGGGGTGTTACATCCTTCCCCCCTTTTGGGAATTGCGTCCTCGCAATTTTAAAATTGGGCTTCGTAACATCCTTGAATGTCCCATATCGGAACAAGAGTCGGTAAAACAATAACTTTAAAATAAAGAAAGATAAGTACAAAGGTCACCCGAGTTAACCCATACTAGGATTCCAAGTATGAAAATATGGACATGGAGGAAAAAAACAAAGGGTCATGTTCTGATGGAGAGTGATAGAAAACATGTTTAGGAGAAATAAAACCACAAGAAAATCACAAACTTGTGATGGGTTAAACGGTATTCGATTCCCCAGTAGGAAAATTTAATAGACAACATTTTTGTTTTAAGTTACTTTTTATTGAGGAATTTATTCATAAGGAAACATAATCACTTATCATGTTGACTTTCAACTTTTATTAGATTCCTTACACAAAATCATATTTTCTCCAAAAGACGAGTATTTAGGAAGACTTGTTCACATTAAGATTACTATAATAGACTTCTAGAGAATCACCTAATCCACAAAAGAGACCTATATACTTCCCATATCTTTAGACCATAACCAAAACCAAAACCAAAAAGGTTAGTACAAGATCAGATAATCCAGAAAAGTATAACCCTTTATAAAAAGAAAATCTATTCTTAATCTCTAAAATTTGTCCAACAAAACCCAATGTTCAATGAGGACCATTCGATAATAAATTTGTCCATAAAATTATTCAATGTAAACCAAACTAAGATTGAAACCCAAATATTTGAAGTATTTAGTCACATAGTATTCCATGTTAAATCGTAACATTTATCTCCAAAAAACATATGTTTCTCTTAATGTCTCGTATTGAAAAGTAATTAACCTAATCACATATCCTCCATGATAGGTTAATAAATATACATAGATAACCCAAAATCAACTTACTCTTAATTCATAAAATCATCTAAATAAAAAAAATCAGTCAAACTAACCAGGGACTTCACGTAGTCTAGTGGTATGGCGATAAATACCAGTTTCACTTTGGTTGTGGGTTCGATTCCCGTAGCTTTGTTCGACGTGATGGGTTTTCACACGGTCTGCGTGTTGTCCTTTTTATAAAACTCCAAAAATAACACTAACATGTTTTAACCTCAATAGTTTCCTTATACCTTTAATTTTCATCCGAATTAATTACGATCTCAACATCTTAATTCTTGAAGACTTATTTTACCAACATAAGGTAAAATAAAACGATTCCCAAAATGAATAACAGCATACCTTGATCATGGCGTCCACTCGGTTTCATTGTCATCTTGCTCACGTAGGTAGAAGACCCATGCATTACAATAATGATTTAGAGATCCTTCAAAATCATTTGCTTCCTCCATCCAAATACACCTCATACAACATGGGTCATATGGGTGTTCACAGAAAAACAGTTTTTGAAAATAATCATGTATGACATATAATTCCAAAACATCTGATAAAACCTGATTTCTATAAAATAGTCGGACCGAAATTGAGTTGAAACTTTCTATTATTGGTCCATTTAAAATACCATAAGTATGTGATATAAGAATATATTTTAAAAGCAAATATAAATAGGTTGCGCAAGGGTCTCCTTCCTCAGCACCATTTTTTAAATCATAATATGCTTCAAATTATTGTGATAAGGTAAAATATTTGAAAATACCTTGATAATATTTACCTTTCTTGAAAATATGAGAATATTGTGAAAATAGTATTTGTCTAAAAACAACCCATGATCCACGATGATAATGAGGTATAGTGGAGGTGTTTGATATCTTAAACAACTGCTTGCAAGTGAGTTGTATGCTATAAAAAGTTTCACAATCATCCGAAGATGACTTTGCAATAATTATTGCAAGCATGTCATCAGGAAGAGATAGAAATTTCATTTGAGATCCTTCTCCCTCCATTCGTAACTGACTTTACTTGTCCTGAAAAAATGTTATAAATCAAGGATTTAACTGAAATAATAGATATAGGGACAAATCATGTGTCTCACAAGAACTCATAATCCCTAAAGTTGTCTAAACCGACCTCTGATACCGACTATAAGGCCCCAACCTTAATCCCTACTTAATCTTGACTTATTACAAGATTACACATTGAGGATCTTTTCAGGTTTAGAGTTTTAGAGAATTAGATCATAAAACTTGCATTACACTCCACATTTAAACAAAGTGGTTACATAAAGATAGTATTCATTTTTACCCATCAATGGAACATATTTAAAATAAAACATGGATTCTTTGTTGACACTTCCTTGACACTATCATTATATCATGTAACTTTCCCTTGACCTGTGAAAAACATTTCAAAAATGACTTGGGATGAGCATAAAAATCTCAGTATGGGTTATATAAAAAAACATGGAAAGGAAACATGAGTTCATATATACATAAAAATGAAATCATACTTTACCCATAGAACATAAGCACTTTAACATACCTCATCAAATCATGAATAAATCATAGAAATCATAAGACATAAAGGTAAATTGAGGCATTCATAACATTCTTACGCAGGGAGTAACCCTCTTGGTTACGTATGGAATACCCATCACAGTATATTCCCTAAATCTCTTCGTAGAAAGTTTAACATTTTACTCCTTCGCGTTACCCAATGCATTGGAGAGCTATATCGGGCTCACCCTGTAACAGCCCGAGATTTTATGAAAAATATTATTTTTAATTTTATTAATGTCTTGTGTTATACGCTACACCAAAAGGAGCTGGCACAACACACATCCTTGACTTGCCTTGCATTACACGCAATCGCGACCTTCCTCAATAGCATGTGTAGTACGCAATACTGAGTTTCACTAAATAACGATATGCTATTAAAATATTATTATAACTAGCCGGTATGAATAGTAATAACCACCTTTTAAAATTTTAGAAATTTTAGCTCTCAAAATGGACTACATTTTTGGATTCATAGTATCGAATTTAGCCTAAGTTGAAATTTTGGTACTTTTCGGATAACTTTCATATTTTGATGAATAGTGAAAATTACTAAATTTTAGTTAAAAACAACTTTTTCAATAGAAATAATTAATAGTGATAAATTATTAAATTGAGTGGTTTTAAAGTATATTTAGAATATATTTTTACAATTTAATACAATGTTGGTCATTGGATGTAATTTCACATTTAAACCAGACATAAACAAGTGTCAATCTTTTGATAGATATTGTTTCTTAAAAACATCCTATTTGTTTTTACAGTGGGATTTAATTATAAAATTAATTAATACAACTTCTATTATATAAATTTGGTAAAATAGAATTCATTTTTGAATTTGGAATATGAAATATATCTTAGGAAGAAATTTTGGCATTGTTCTGAAAAACATCAATTTTTGATGAATAATGAAACTACTAAGTGGTAGTTAAAAAAACTGAATTTTTCATAAAACTTAATTTTACCGCTTATGTGAATGGAATTTCAAAAATCCGAGAGACACGGTTGATGTCAGTAAGTAAAATGTGGTTCAATGAGATGAAAATAATTTTTGTTGAATAGTAACTTTTTACTTTTATTTACCACGGTTAAAAGTAAATAGGGTAATTAAGGGTAAAAATGATATTAATATTACCCTAACACATGTCCTAATCCTATTGGACAAGTGTATCTCGACCAAAAACAACCTTAAGTGTAAAATATTATCTTTTAGGCCCACTTGGATTAGATTAGGACATTTATTATTATTTAATTCAAAGAAGAGTTAAACGAGTTAAAATCAATGTTTATTTACTAAACATTTTTAATATAGGGTTATACATAATATAATTTCGACTATAAATATTCATTAGAAAGATAAAACGATTTCCTACATAATGGTATTTTATTTGTAATTTTTAATATTTAAATAATTTAATTTATTTATGACACAACGATTATGCAGTAATTACCTTTTTAAGCAAATATTAACATAATTGATGTTATAAATGCCCAAATAAATGTAATTTGAGACTTTTTATGACTTAAACTAATTTTCTAGGTTAATATGACATGTTATAGTTGATTTAAGTAACTTGGTTAGAACTTATCATTCTGTTGAAAATTTCATAAAATTCATGTACCAAATAGTGTCAAAATTGACATAAATTAGTTTTTAAAACAAATATTATATTATTAATTGTTATTTAATTCCTAAAAATCTACGGTTTGGCCAAATGACTTAGATAAGGATATATATATATATTAATAATAAACAACTTGGGGTTCGTTTGTCATGTTATAGTAAGTGTATTAACCATATAGTGTAAGAAAACAAAAAGTCACGGTAAAAGTTAAATTAGTTAACTTAGAGTTAAATCTAATTGATAAGGTTAAAATAATAACCTAAACTTGTCTAAATTCTATCGGTTGATAGGATTTAGACCCATCCCCACTTTACCTTCGAAATAAGACCCTTTGAAACCATTATAAACCGATTTTGACTTTAATATAAAATAATATTTTGAGATATTCCTAAGGTGCCACTCTCCTCCCTTTTAAAAGGGCACCTCCTCCCCCTCCTCCTCACACCAATTTTTGCACTCAATCTCGGAAAACCCCTGCCAAAATCCATTCTCCACTTCCCTAGAATAATCCTAGAGGTCCTGGTCTTCTTCAAAGAGCAATCTTAGTTCCCTAAGTGGAGGATTTAAAGAGGCGTTTCAAAGAAGAGGTAATATCCATTACCAATCTTTTCAATTTCTTTCTTGTTCAACTTCTTCTTCTTTAGTTGTTTCATGATGAAGTAATAACATCTGTATTAATTACATACTGATATGTTATTATAAATATGAAACAACCCTAATTCACCTTCTATCCATCCTACGGAAAAATGAAATCACCGCGCGTGCGTACGTACGGAATACCGTCTCCACGCCGTGGTGTAATCTATTTTCCACCATCACCTTACAAGGATGGGTATAATGGTGTAATGAGTAACTATATATGATTATTATAAAGTGATATTGATAATGAAATAGTATGAATACTCTTAAATACAATTCCACGATCATGGGAACAATATCATCGCTCGTGCGTACGTACGGAATACCGTCTCCATGATGTGATGTGACTCGTTCTACATGATCATCATTACATAGTAATTATATAAATGAATTGAATGAATAAATATGATATATGTTACACTAATACCATTCTGGATATAAGGTATCTATAACCTTAAAAGAAGAATAAGAATTTATTCGGCAAAACACGCATAAGAACAAAAGGCAATAAAGACCTGAGTAACAAGTAACAATGAAATATTACTAATAAGAAGCTAATAATATGGCCATATATGATATCATATCAGTATGAATGATTCTGGAATAAGTCAATAACATTATTTAAACCATTATACAGGAGCTTCGGACACGTACAAAGCAAATCAGACCTAAGGTAAGGGAAATATCACAATCTCATTTTTATCCTAGATTGTTTATACTTTGAAATTTACCGGGGTGTATTTTATCATCCAAATAAATGTTTCCTCAATATTTAATATTATTTCAATTCACATACAATTGTTTAAATCCTATTTTACCCTTAGGTGCGCTTTTAGTAAAAGATATGAAAGGAATCTTTTGTCGTTTTTCGTACGAGGTACTTTTTTGACTTTTCCGACAAAAGTACGAAGAATGTTTTTTTAACTTATACGGAATGAATGGATTTTTAAAACATTATTTCCAAGAAGTTTCCTTTACAAGTTTTCAAGTTTATTTTTAATCAACTTCTTTTAGTTTAAAGTTGTATGACATGTTAAGAAAGGAAAAATGTTTTTGAAGAAGAAAGGATATTTTCCACAAGAATGGAGTTCAAGTGTTTTATCAAAATTATTTTCCATCTAAGATAATAAAGGGTTCTGTTTTTTTTATCCCTATTATTAAATGGATTTGATTATGTTGTGATAGAAATATTTTTATGAATTCCTTTATCTTATATGAATTGATTTATGATGTCATGATGTTTAAGATTCCCATTTGTATTACATGGGTTATGCAATGATGTATGATTTATGATTTTGTGGCACACATAAGAATGGTATCATTATGAGATGGGTGGGACCTATATCTCCCTCCAATGCATTGGGTAAAGATTTTATATCTCATGAGATAGACATGGCTGGAACGGTAGGTTATATCGGTTCAGTGAAACAGGACTGAAACGAGGGTGACTCGGTTCAGAAAGGGACTTTGTCCCCTAAGATAGTCTTGGAAATGAGTCTTGACTAATAAGAAATGATTCTCTATGATTATGTGTGTATTAAAAAAAGTTTCATGTTTTATGTTATGATTATTGTGATTACATTTCACTGCCATGATTTATCCCATGTTATGAAATTATGATCTCTTTTGCAGGATAAGATTTCCAAAAGTTATGTTCTTATGAATATGATGTGATTGATTTTTCTTTTGTTTACCCTTACTGAGCATTTGAGCTCACCCTTTTATGTTTAATTTTCCCCAGGATATAAAGAACGGTTTAAGGTTTAAAAAAAGGAAGATCTTTATGGGAGATATTGAAGATCTTTCACCACAATTAGAAGATTATGTTCCGAGTTTCCAAAGACACTAAACTATTACGATCCTTGTGTGTGTGTTTTTGTTATGTACTAAGTATTCCGAAAAAAGTATTGTAATGTCCATGTACGTCAGGCTTCGGGTCTCTACACACCTGCTTTTAGTTTATCACGGAACCACCCGTCTTCATAATAATGCCCAAGAACCCCAACATAATCGTATCACATAAAACACGCATAAAGGAAACATAACATTTCCACCATTCAATCACAAGATATCAGTACAACACATTGATAAAAAAACATTATGAAAACCATTTTCAATACCAAAATAAAAGAAAAGTAAAACATGGTATTTATTTTTCTTTAAAAAAAGTTATGGCTTGTAGAGGAAGTCGAAACTCAAATAATGGTCACAGCTGCGGAGAAGTTGTTGTCACCGCATACGTACGAAAAAAAACATTCCCTCTTGTCGTTTAGTAAACACTTCGTATAAAAAAGATTCTTTTTGAATAAGTGTAAAAGTCAAAGGGGTTTATACACCATATAAAAGAAGGTTTTGTATAAAACAAAATATGCCTCAATGAAAGAAGATTGAGACGAAGTCCCATACCTTAGGTACGACTTGACTCGGTCATTATTTAATCTCCTGAATAATAAACTTGAGCTATTTTCTACTTGTTTAAGAACCTTTTTCAAGTTCATTATTCCTTTTATATCATTTATTTACATGTCATGAACACTATGTAATTATTTAAGTTAATAACTGTCGTTTTAACGATCATTGGTACTTGAGTCAAAAATAATCCCTTTATAATTACAAGTTTTTCATGTATCAATTATATCGAGAATGGTATTCATGATGTAGATATCATATATGTCATATATATCCACTACATGCATGCATTTATAATATTACATAATCATTTAGAGGTAAGAAATGAAATGCACCGTTCATGGAGACGGTAAGCCGTACGTACGCATGAACGCTACTTTCATTTCTATTTCGTATTTTATAGAATGGAATCATAATGATATAAAGGTATATTATAATTCCAGTGTAATATCATATATAATATCATAGTTCCATCCTTTATACGTCCCACATATGGTATTTAACGAATCAAATCACTTTGAGGGGGCGGTAGTCCGCACTTCCTTAAATGAAGATATCGCGTTTACCCATAATGGGAACCATAAAGGTATGCCCAAAATGAAAAAGACATAAGCTTAAGGAAAACATAAACATATAATATATCATATATAAATATAGTTTCATCTTAATGGCCACCTATGAAGGTGTTAGATGAATGTTGAACAATCATCGATTCGGGAGGCAGAAATTCGCCATCCACGGAAATAGTATGTTCTTTAACCATTAGATGTAGATGTGTGTAATTTTAGCTCCATTCTTCTGATAACAACATCCTAGTATATTGAATATACTGGATTTATTACAAAATAAATTAATAAAAATATTTTAGGGGGTTGGAGAATCAAAATAAAACAGAAGGACACAAGTGAAGACATTACCTTAAAATCGGGTAACTCCCTTTGGTTTGAGCTCAAAGGCTTCCTTGGGAAGACTTCTGCCCAAAGTGAGGCTTCAAGGAGTAAGATAGGGAAGTGGAGAAACAAAATGGGCTGGTTTTGGCCGAGCCAAAGGCTTTGGGAGTGTGGGTAAGGAGGTAGAGGTGGGGGCCTTTTATAAGAGGAGAGGAGGGGCACTCTTGTAATGTTACAAAATGATACTTTATTTGAAAATAAGTTTCGGATTTAAAAGGTCCCACATTGATATAATTCGTGGATAAGGTGATAAGGGTTCAAAATCCACCCATAGAATAGTTTTTGGACATGTTTAGGTCTTAGATATTAAATTATCTTTCCATTTTATTTAAATCGTTAAATAATGAGGTCATCGCTGCATCATCATGATGTCATAAATAATTTAATTTATATAATGTCTAAAAATTATAAAAAAATATTATAATGTACAAAATCGTTTTATCATTCCAATGACTATTTATAGTAAAAAATATGACTTGTATAACCCCATATAATTTTTTTTAGTAAAACATCTCATGTTTGTGTCATTTTTACTTTAACATTAAATAAAAAGATATTTATGTCATTTTCCAACCAAAGTGGCGCCATAGGGTCCCCAAGTTGACCCATGGATTTTCTTGGTTGGCCATGACACATCCAATGAGGTTAGTACATGTGTCTAGGTCATTTCATTTTATTAAATAATTATTATTACCATAAACTACACTAATTACCTCTAATCGTGATTAAAAACTTAATAAGTTACTATTCACCAAAAAAATTATTTTTATCCCATTGAACCACATTTTACTTATTAATGACAACCATGTATGTAGGATTTTTGAAATTCAAAACACAAAGATGGAAAAATTTTCATTTAAACAGAAAAATCAGTTTTTATAAGTACCACTTAGTGGTTTCACTATTCATCAAAAATTAAAGTTTTTCTGAAAAATCCCAAAAAGTCACCCTAAGATATATTTGATATTCCGAATTCAAAAATGAAGTCTATTTTACATAATTAAAAACATATAAGTCACATTAATTAATTTAATAATTAATCCCCGTTGTCAGAGCAAATAGCTTGTTTTTATGAAACAATAAGTATCAAAAGATTGACACTAGTTTAAGTCTGATTTCAAAGTGAAATTAATTCCAACAACCACTATTGGATTTAATAGTAAAAATATATTCTAATTTCACTTTAAAACCAATTCAAAAGATAATTTAATCATATAAATAAATTAGATTAAAAATAGGTTTTGAATTAAAATACAACATTTTACACTATTCATTAAAAAAATGAACTTTATCGGAAAGATACCAAAAATTTACACAAGGTAAATTTTGATGTCCTGATTCTTAAGAAGAGTTTTATTTGATCCAATAGAACGTATAAGAGTGAACAAAACTATATTTAATGACGGTTCGCCATCAAAAGGCGATAAGTGAACCTTTAGTGAAAACTAAGGCATATACGCCTAAAATTGAATTCTTTCCGTATTTTAAGCCTTTATCTTTTATTGGATAAATGTAAACACATTTAAAAACATATATAATCATATTTTAGTAATTTCTATCCATTCCCGCCAATACAAAGGATACATGTTAACTACCATTTAAAATAATATTATTTTATTATTAGAGTGCAACGTAAGATTCCCAAGAAACACGTTGTTGCGTATTGGGTACGCCATCGAGCATAGCATACCCTTTAAAGTAATATTAATAATTGATTCACTAATATGGATAGATATAAAGTTGTCATATTCTTTATTTACCTGGGGTGTTACATTTGGTGACTTCCAATGAGGGTGAAATGGGGTTGGTGACCACAGAGGATAGACATTTCAACTAGGACCTGGTTTTGACACCACTCGAGTGAGAGGGTACGGTGAAATTGGGAGATAATGATGACGTTGGTTCCAAGAGAAACTGGGGGGATTAGAAAGAAGGGAGAAGCCGTTGGAGGGAATGATGGGTGATGACCCAGAATGCCCTGGAGCATCTGCTGGTGAAGGAGGAGGGGAGAGATGAATCTCTACCAACATGACTTTTTTTGGGAATATTTGCATATAAGGGAGGATAAGTATAACTTGGGGTTATCCAGTGGCCTGTAAGGCACTAGGGCCTTCCTGGAAACCTCCTTTCAAAAAAGAGGAAAGGGGGAAAGGGAGGAAAATGACACGATTAGTTCTTCAAGAGCGGCCAAGGAGAGAGGGATCAACAGAGATAATGACGGGATTCTAGGGCTCATAGATATAGGTAGCGGGTAGGAGGAGAGGCTGAGACAATCTGAGAAGCCGAGATGGTCCGAGAAGCATTCTACGAAGTAGGGGAAGAAGGGAAACTTGCTGCTGCATTGCTGCGATGGAGAGCCTGGGAGTGAGGCCCATACATCCTGCAAGATGAGGATGACAGATCGTGAAACTACAAAATCGAATAGAATCACGATAGGGAAGAAGGTATAATCTTTTTCGACCAGGAGGAGTCCCCCACTATGATAAGAATATGGTTTGGGATGGGAAAGGTGAGATCCACTTCAATGAAGTTCTGAGATACAGAGGCATCGAGTATCTTTGATGATCATTAATCCACACATAAAAAAGATCCCACTATATCTCCTATAGAACATAGAATGGAAAAATTGTGGAAGGGAAGGGGGAGGCTCGAAAGATCGATCCAAACCATAGCCTGAGGAGAGTCGCACTCGGAATGAACAAGTTACACTGGCATTTTCAACACAACCGGGACCAATGTGACCATGAATTCATGAATTCCTCCCTATAAGAGAGAGACACAAAGAAGACCTTGTGATTAAGAATCAAGACCCTCACCGGAGCAGCCAACCCCAATAGGAAACCAGGTTCTGAAAGTAGCGCAGTGGGTGATGCTCCTTACCAAATTGATGGAGGATGAGGGCAGTGGTAAACTCAAACCACGTACAATCATATCACTTGAGGTGATCGCAACAACACAAATATATATCAGCCGCAAGATGGTAATTATTTCTTTCTCTCTTCTGATGAAATACAACACACACAACATATATATTTATACAATTACAATAACAAACCATCCTAGACCAAAACAGAGATAAGTAAACGTCTTCAGAGTAGGTGCCGCCCAATCTTGATTTTCCAAGCAGCCTTCATTGAAGATCTCCAAACCTCCATCGCAACGGTGGATGTTTGGCACCGTCCATGGAATATGAGTTTAGGGCAACGATAAACTAAAACCGTGCAGACGCATATCACTTGAGGTGATCACAACAACCCAAATATATATCAGCAGCAACATAGTATTTATTTCATTCTCCCTTCTGATGAAATACAACCCACACATCATTCATATTTATACCAGTACATTCACACACCAACCCATACCAAAATAGAGATAATTAAATGTCTGTAGTGTAGGTGACGCCCAATCTTGATTATCCAAGCAACCTTCATTGAATATCTCTAAGCCTCCATCGCTACAGTGGATGTTTGGCACCGTCCATGGAATATGAGTTTAATATCTAACAAATCCCCCCTTAAACTCATATTCCATGTGACCCAGGATTTTGCATCATATCCGGGGGGTTGTCCAACCGGTGAAATGACTTCACCATAGTCAAAGCCTTCCTTTTTCTTGTAGTCTTTGGTTGTGTCGCTGAGATAGATTTCCACATCTATCACTTTCTTCCACATGCCTTCGGTTTTAGCTTCCTCAAAGCTAATTGAATCGAATGTCGCTAAGAGACAATAAAAATTTACATAATCCTCAATTGGTTATGTTCTCTCATATATATCTGCAAGGCTTCAAACGTTTTGAGGACGTATATGAAAGAGTTCTCATTCAATGTCTTCAGATGTTTGAGTATGTGATGTTGGAGTCAGCGGTTCTTCAGTTCTTCGTTCCTCTAATGGTACTTCTTCAACTATTTTTTCATCCTCTAAAGTGACTCATACCTCTCTGGAATCATCATCTTGATTCCACTTCCATGTCTCCTTTTCATCAAAGATAACTTCTCTGCTGAATATAATCTTCTTCGTGATTGGATTATACAAATGATATCCCATTGCTCGATCTCTGTATCCCATAAGGACACAATTCATTCCTTTGTCCTTGAGCTTTGTCCGTTTTTCCTCTAGGATCCTGACGTAGGCAATAGAACCAAAAACCCTAATATGACTCACACTTGGCTTGTGAGTACTCCAGACTTCATGCAGCGTCATTTCTTCAAGTTATTTTGTTGGGAATCTATTGAGTAGATACACTGCACACAAAGCCACTTTAGCCCAGAATGTCATGGGCACTCCTTTGTCTTTCAACATGCTTCTCGTCATGTTGAGAATGGTGCAATTTTTCTTCTCAGCTAATCCATTTATTTGGGGTGTGTAAGTCGGTGTCAACTGGTGTTGAATTCCATGCTGCTTGAGGTACTCTTGAAAAACATCGGAGGTGTACTCTCCACCTCGATCAGATCACAAAGTTTGTATGTAGTTCTTGCTTTTATTTTCAACCAGCTCCTTTAATTCTTTGAAGACGCCAAACACTTAAGACTTTATTTTGAGGAAATATATACATGTTTACCTACAATAATCATCGATTAATGTCATAAAATACCTCCTTTGTCCATCTGATTTTTGATTTAATGGACCAAACACATCGACATGAACTAGCTCTAGTGGTGCTGTAGCTTTCTGGTTGGTCTTCATTGTAATGTTGCATCTATGTAGTTTGCTTAAAACACAACTTTCACATATTTGATTCAGGTGTCGAATGATAGGAATCCCATTCACCATCTTCTTTCTTCCTAATAATATTAAACTTTCAAAGTTTAAATGCCCTAACATGAGATGCTATAGCCAATCTTTATCATCATGTATCATTGCCAAACACCGTGGTACATCGGGTTGAATCAGGAGCGGAAACATGTGTTTCTTCTCCATCGGTACTTTTGTGATCAACCTTCCTCTATAATCAATAATCACCATTGGTTTATTTTGAAGGCTTATGTGAAATCCTTTTTCCACCAACAGCCCGATGCTCAAGATGTTGGTCTTCATGTCAGGTACATATTAGACGTCAGTGATGAAGGCATGATTTTCATCTTTTTTCTTGATTGTAATATCACCTCTTCCATAGACAAATACTATCAAGAGATCACCAAATGAAATCTCTCCTCGAACAAGCTCATCCAGTTTCGTAAACAGGTATTTGTGCCCTGTCATATGATTACTAGCTCCAGAGTCAAGATACTACATACCTTGATTTTGTGTTGATGTTTGTGCCATCAACACATTGGACTCGTCAAAATGATCTTCTGCTTCGATGATATATGCCTCTTCGGTGTCATTCTCCATGGGTTTCTTGTACCAACATTCATTGCTATAATGTCCATATATTTGAAAATTATAGCATTGAATGTTTCTTTTGACCGGTTGGTGATTTTTGAATCCACCCCTTCTTCCTCATCCATGTTCTTGTGGAATATAGGTTTCATATTCACAGCCTCCTCAAGTTGTGCTTTTTCCACCACATCATCCTCATCCTCCTCTTCTTGGATCAAAAGGTTGTCCACTGAATCCCCAACCTTAGTTTCTTCAAGATGTCCCCCCTTGCTCCTTTTCATAGTTTTTGATGTACAAATTTGATTGTAGGGAATGCTCCACTCCATTGGTATCGCTCTGGCGGTTCAATTTCAATTCGTGGGCTTGAAGAGACCCCACAAGTTCTTCGATAGAGATCGTCTCTAGGTCCACTGTTTCTTTAAGGGAAACGACTATGTAATCAAATTTTGGATCAAGGGATCACAAAATTTTCTCACAAACCCACATGTAAGCAATGTCTTCTCCAGTTCTTCATATTTGGTTCACCACAACTAATACATGAGTATGATACTCGACAAGAGTTTCAGAATTTTTCATAAATATGGATTCAAACTCACCTCGCAGAGATTGAAGACAAATCTGTTTCACATTGTTTGCACCTTGGAAAGCTTTGCGAAGAGTATCCCAGATATCCTTCGATGTTTTAGACAAAGCGATTTTTTCAAAACTAGTTTCGTCAGGGCCATGATAAATGTTAGATTTCGCCTTGCAGTCTTGCTTTCGTTCCACCCGATGTGTGGCCTTTTGAACATCTGGTAGAGCAACTTGTACTGCTTTGGATTCTGGCTTAGTGTATCCACCCTCCATGATGTCCATGACATCTAGAGTGCCATGTACCACGTGCATTTGGATGCACCAATTATCATAATTATTCTTTGTCAGCTTCAGGATCATAGGTTGTGCAAATGAATTCTCCATAAAAAACTATATTTTTTTCAGAAGGGAAAACGACAGATGTAGATATCTAGAAGGACTCGGTATATTTTTTAGAGATGCAACCTTCTATATATATTTTTTTCCTTTCAATAGTGCAGATTGTTTTTTTTGGATGGTGCAAACTGCTACAATTTTTTAATCAAAGGTTTCTAACCTTTTTTTATTTGAATGAAAGAGGGGTGTTTGTTCAACAATACAGAATTTATTTTGTTTTGGGGCAATAGGGGCGTGAATCCAAAGGTGGGAAAGGTGTATGAAGAAAATGACAAATTGAGGACAAAAAGGTGTGTCTTGAGAATAGGTAGAAGAGAGGGGTATACAAAAACAAACAATGGGAAAAAGAATAGCTGACTTTTGACTAATGAAAAAGTGGAGTGGATATTGAAAAAGGAGAACTAAATTTTGATAAATAAAAAAAAGTTGAGAATAAATGAATCTCACACGGATTATTAATAGTTATAAATACTATTAATATTCTTCTCCACTGTTCCGGTCCTCCGCTGCTGAAAAATAATCAATTGTAGATTTCGCGGATTGCTCTCAATGCAACGCACCTTCAAACCCTCCGATACAACTGATGGAGGATCATTGCAGCGGTTAGGCAAACCACACACACATGCAGATCACTGGAGGGGATCAAAACAATAGAAATGGAGTAGCAACAACACTATTTTTATTTCTTCTCTCTTCTAATGTAATAAAACACACACAACATACATATTTATACCAGTATAATAAAACACCATCCCAGACCAAAAAAGAGATAAGTAAACGTCTGAAGAGTAGGTGCCGCCCAATCTTGACTTTCCCAACAGCCATCGTTGATGATCTCCAAGCCTCCATCGCTATAGTGGATGTTTGGAACCATCCATGGAATATGAGTTTATTATCGAACACAAATAGCATCACCCGAGTCCACTAATGAAGAAGTGAAGATAATTTTAAGGTTTCCATCATAAAATTGAGAAACGGGACACCATCTAGCGAGCTCGAGCCAGTTTTCTCTTTGGGAATCTTTGTTAAAGGATGGAGATCAACAGACGGGGGTTGTGTTGGCCGAAGAAGAATATCCTTTAGAGAGGGACCGACATATTCACCCTTTAGATCCTGAAATGGGGCTGATCTATCAAGAGGAGCCAAAGATGACTCTGGTGTATGAAGTAGTGAAGAAATAAAATGAACCACTGCTGGAAAAGGTGGAATCACTAACAGCTCTAAGGAGATTGAGGAGGGAGAAATGATCACGAATATTGGAAAACCAAGAGGCATGTGAAGTGGGTTCTTTGAACCTGTTCCTTCAATCATACCAACATTCATGTCTTATGTTGTTTCCATTGTTTCCATATTCCTATATTCACATGATTTTAGGATTTCTATTATTTATTTCATTATCACATATGATTATTCACGAGCTATATCTTTTATGATATCATGTTTTTCCTTTTAACTAATATGTTATTCTTTGTCATCATATTTATTCTATTACTGATATTTATAACTCTCTCTCTCTTTATTAATTCTACAATTTATCCTATATAGTTTTAAGAGATCAAATGGATTTAGGAGCTCATTATGCATATTAGAATAAATTCATTTTATTTTAGTTTTACTTTAAAGTACTATGAACCATATATTCTAAAGAAACTAGGACTCTCTTTCCTTGGGTTTTTCTTGTTTGTTATTTATATTAAAAATCATATAATGATATGGGTAAGACACTTGGGTATATATACATATAAATTGGTGACTCCCCATATATGTAGTAGTTTATTTAATTTAATTAATGGGAAATAGATAATCTTTACTAAGTTCATTGAATGGAATAGAAGTGGAATTTTTCAGACCATGAGGGGTAGTGGTTTTTATGAGATCACCCAGCTCTGTCCCATTTCCCTGTGATCAATAGAATATAACTTTTATGTATTTAGATTTTTGGTAATATAAAACGAAACCAAGACTATGAAATACTCTAGAATTTTTTTGAGAGTACATAGGAAATTTGTAGTATGATGAAGACATTACAACATTTTAATATAGCCAGAGTGTTCCTAATGGATAATATATATCCATATCTTGATGGAAAACCCTAAACTTAGAATCTGAGAAAATGCCTCAAAATTTGGCCTTAATATTGATCCATACTTGAGGATTTTTCTCTCCCCAGTCATAATCTTTGATTTTTGGAGTAGAGGGAGACAAATTGGATTCACTATAAGCCAATTTTTAGGGAGTCCAAAATTGAATGAGATTGATTAAAAAACCATTATTAGTAAGGGATCAATAATTTTTAGTGTTTTCTAACCTTCCATATATGTACAAGGGCATGATATGTCTCTGTATATCAATCTCCTTGCTTTTCTATATGAAGGATATGATCACAATGCACTCAATAGGTCAAATCTCGAAAAAATATACTTCAATAGTGGTATCATTATCATGGAATTCATAATGTCCTAAAAGTGCCTCAGTGAGTGATTTCTGAAGATCTTTTTAAAAATAAAGGAAATCTAGGATTGAATGATTGCTTGGAATAAAGGAAAACGATTTCATGATGATGTATTTTTGAGTCAGAGGCCTGCAATACCCTACATGAGGTTGTTCTTATGATCAAGGTTTGGAGGTTAAGGTTATCTATACTAGTTACTTCCTTCCCTAACCAGAGATTTAGTGAATCTTTACCTCATAATGGTAAGGTTGATATGATCTTCCCAAATTTTAACATTGACCATACATATGCTATTTTTTCAATGGTTTATCTAGTATAATTGGGCTTGAGCGAGCCCAAGATGACTAAAGAGTATATTGGGGATCCTAGTGATCCCACTGATGGATGAGGCCTTGACATGAGATATGCTTAGACCTTGTGGATAGACGATGGGCTTGGATGATGGGTTGGGTAAGAGGACCGACCAAATGTTATCTTGAGGACTGAGATGGGTCTATGACCTACTTTTGACTATTGCCCATGAAGAGAATCCCATGTAGCTAGTAATGTCATGTTACCCTGATGATGATTTAAAGAGGCGTAGTATCCCCTGTGAATCGACGATTAATCTAATATTGGGGTACAAGACTAATAACCCATGTGAGGGTGCCTCTATTATGCAAGGACTTATAGGACCCCAACACGTACCCCAACGACTAACCCACCGTGACAAGGTACGTATGGCTTGGGTAGAGATGACAACAGGTGCCAACATAGAACCTATATCGAAAGTATTGTTATACATACCACCATAGAACTAATTCTATGTAATATATGATTTCCTATTTTTTTCATATTAATAAAATTCTTGTCACTTCATGATTGTTCTTTAGGATGACATAATATGTGATAATTTCCTTGGAGTAATCGTCCCACTGAAAGGTCATAATAGTTCCCCTCTATGATGAGAATCTATAAGTCCACTGATATTATTCTAAAATATATTTTATATAGATGGATGCAATCATTTGATGGACACAAATGATACAGGATATCAGTGGTGGAGAATCATAGTACATTGAGACACTTTCTAAGGGAGTACAATGTGGGTGATTTCTTGTACAAGAGATTATGAGAACATGAACCGACATTAAGAAATCTGCATTTATATGTGTCATTGGATTTCCATATCTGTGGATGTGTGTATTGATCCACAGACTTTAATATTATTGTTAAGTAATATTATCAATCACATACTCTTATGTATTGAAGAAAAATGGGATTCTATATGTTCCCAGTGAATTTGGATACATTGGGTGAGATAGGAGTGATATTTCATTAAGGAATAACGCAAGAAATGATTCTTTTTTTCATTTTGTTCTCTAATGGAAGTTGATATATCAATCCCTTTGATAGGAATAAAAACAAATTCCATGGAAATGGTGTGCTGTTGTCAGGTTCATTCTAATAAATTCAAAGAAAGAATCATCAAACACATGGGTTGATGACACCAGTACAAAACTTTTTTGATTATAGATATCATGATAAATAGATTATATTAAAAATTATGTATCCTTATATGGTTTTATCTGATTCTAAAATTTAATTCTTTCTCTATGGGTTCCTAGTCATGTTTCTAGATGCTAACCTTGGATTTTTGGAGGCTCCACCAAATGCCATAAAGAAAGAGGCCTAGAGGATCATACAAAAAGTGTTTCCAGAACCATAGTTAAATTATAATATTATTTATTATCTAACATGATGAATAAATATTATTCTGAGGCATTGATTAATAATTATTCATGATTATATTTATCTCACATATTCAATCCCCAGTTATTTGAGAGAATATTTTGTGTGCTGAATATTTATTTAATATTTATTTTATATTTTGGGAACATAATATTTTTTTATTTCTTGTTGAATATTGTAGTGATATTTACGTATTAAAAAATAGTCATTATTTTGGGATAAATAAATATTATAGGGGAATGGTGTAATGAGTTTAATGTTCTATTGAGAAATAATATATATAAAATATTATTTGAATAAATTTTATACAATTCAGTTAAGAAATAATATTTAATTAATTCGATGGTGTTTCACATGTCAAGAAATATAATAATAATAATAATAGT
The DNA here is from genome assembly GCA_963277665.1 of Viscum album. Taxonomy (NCBI): domain Eukaryota; kingdom Viridiplantae; phylum Streptophyta; class Magnoliopsida; order Santalales; family Viscaceae; genus Viscum; species Viscum album. The sequence continues at coordinate 448,314,516 of OY728155.1, read as the reverse complement.
TATTATTATTATTATTATTATTATTATTGTTATTATTATTATCATAGGTATGGGGTTCAGTGAGGATTAAGGAAATAATAAGAGAGATTGTGTAATTATTATTTTTATAACCCTAGAACTATTTAAACTAATTATACTATTCCAAACCCTAAGCCAAGACATATTTCTATTATGTAGAATGAAAAGGATAATTATAGAAAAACCTATGGATACCCTCTCTAATAACATTCTCTAGAACTAAGAGTGATTCTCTTATACATCCCCTCTATATTTTTGAGTTATCAAAAGAATATTTTCTAGAAGAGCTTCTAAAGGTGATCAAAGATGAACAACACAAGCGTTAGGATCTTCCGTACTAGCTCTCGGAGATTCCTATAGTGATGCTCCAAGGTTTATAGTACACACATGGATAAATGATGGAGGTAATTCACACTTGATTCATCCAATGTAATGATAGTATGATGTAGAGACTAGTCAGATTCAACAACAAATAAATAATTCCACATAAGGTAATTCTTTATTTACATTAATTAATTATAAATCTTGATGTGATGATCCTGCATTTGGTTCCAGTATTCTGAAGTCAGTTAATATTTAATTCAATTCAATTGGTCATTAAATTCTTCATCTATGTATATCATATATTAGTCATTGAATATGAAAAAAAAGATGAGTTGGGAATTCTGTACTAGTACTTCCACTATTCATGGAACCTAAAAGTGGTATAGATCAGTCTTATAATTTTTTAGTATTATTTATAGACCATTAATTTATTTGAGTATTAATCATTAATTTTTAATTCTAGTTTAATAATTATTTAATCTGAATCCTGAGATATTCTATTATTCCTCTTCATTCTCAGAAATACAATAAATAAATGGAATAATTTTTAATGAATAACATTCTATGAAATCATCTGTAGGTGGAAAGGATTCTATCTGGATATCACAAGAGTACATGGAGAGTAACCTATTCCATGTACCAAGGTTTAATTTACCAATAAAACTCATTAATTAATTAAGAGAATGTGCATTTATTACACATAGTGTGTATTGTAGACACCATATGCTGACCAGGGCAACCTGATGCATGTTTGGCTAGACTAAATGACATGTAACATTCATACATGACATGTAATCCATTAGTCAAAGACGATCCATGTTGTTTTACACAACACGTGTGATTATTAACCATGTAACTTAGAGGCCACACGACATGTATCCCATGTACACTCCATGTACTTTATTTATGTACATGGAAGAGTGACATACCCAATCCTTAGGCATGTGTCGTGGATATACATTGATGATTTATACACCATATGCAATTTTCTAGTACACAGCATGTATATTACCTGTTTACGCAGAATTTAAAATTAATTTATTATACTAATTAAACCTTATCAACATGTGTTCTTTGTAAAAGTTATTTTACTCATCCATTTCATGGGATTTATTTTATGTATATTAAATATTTAATTAATTTTTTTGTAACATACATAACAACATATCATGTATAACTCGCAATTCTTTGATTACTCAATGCGTGTTAAAAAACAACATGCTACCTAAATTACAAATGTATGTGTGTCATTACTTTCTTAGTACACACCATTAAATTTTATTATAAGATGTGTATCCAATATACCACATGAGTAAATAGTATAAAAATATAATAAATATTGGGTAGTTCAGATGGGTACTCATTGTGTTTCAAACAGTGTACATTTTTTGTACATAATTTGTTTAAATAAATTTATTCATTTTGATTAAAATTTTGATGGATGAAAATTTTAATATTTTTTAGATAATAATTAAGATAAAATAATTGATTAAATAAAGAATATAATTAATTGATTCCATCCATATTTATCATAAAATAGAATTATAGGGAATGATTGGTAGTTTATAAAAGGCATAACTCATTTCATGTATATGGATGATCATGACCACATAATAGACCTTTGTTTGTGAATTTTTTCTATTTAATTAATTACTAAATTAAATTGATGGCATGAACATCATCCCTCCTCCCACTATGTAAGGGCATACATGCCCAAATTTTTTTATGTAAACCCCAAAACCAATTGCTTGGTTCTCCTCACTTGCATGTGAGAAAAATTTTATGTAATTGATGGAGATCCTGATGATTAAAGGCGGTTCATGTTTGGATCCAAGGTAAAACCAACCTAAAGGATATATGAGGGGAAAGGTGGAAAGCTTCAACATGAACTATGCTATATTTCATGTTGTTTTCCCCTAGGTGGATGGTTAGTTTATCATCCTACAGATAAACTAAGTATTAAGAAAAGATCATGTTCAGAACGCATATATTAATTTATTTATGTCAAGTTGCATAGTTAATTTCATTGTGGATATTTTTTCATGATAACTTGAATTAATTATTTAAAAATATTGTAATATAGAAATAAAATAAATTTTATTATGCATAAAATATATTTAATACTTGTTTAATCACTTATAAAAATCAAAAAAATGTTAAAATCATTTAATCAAGATAAAGCAGACTATTTAAACATAAAAGATTAAAATCCCTCAACTATAAATAAAAATTCAATATAGCCTTCACTACTTGGATAAGAATCAAAATGTAGTTAAAGTTGAAAGAGAAACCTTCATTGTGGTGAATTCAATTATTAGGGAATTTATATTTTGAGTTTTAGGTTGACTTAACTTTCCATTCATTAAGGGTTGATCGCCTCCGAAAGACTTATTTTATCTAGTTGGAAAAGTGTTGAAAAAAAAATTCAAAATTCGGATTTTGGGATTGGTGTGTTCACTCAATAGATCAAGGAGGTATGATTTAAAGCTGCTGGAAAGTTATAACTACCTAAATACATTCAAATATATTTTAATACCAAAATCTAGGTTATGATAAGGGGATTATGGATCCTTTCCAGTAAAATATCCAATAATATGATATTTTTAGACTAACGATGAGGGTTATTAGGTTATAATAAAATATGTAGAGATAAATAAATTAAATATTTATTATATAATTTTGTAAATCATAAAGTAATAATATTACACATGAATTTAATTATATCATTATAATCCATACTTCAAAAGTATGACCTTCTAACAAAATTTGATTTTAAATAATGGAAAATGAACTTCCACAATATTCTAAATAATGAAAGGAAATTATTTGTGATGGAAAATCCCATTATTGAAATGCATGACAGAATGTCTAGTGTAGAAGAATTTTTTTCCTATAAGAAATATTTCTATGATGCCACAAATAAACAATGTTTTATGCTATCATCCATGTCCAATGAGATCTTAAAGAAATATGAGGACATGGTTGCATATAACGTGATGTATCACCTTCAAGATCTCAATCAAGAGAAGGAAAGACAATAGAGATATGAGATATCAATTCACTGTTTACTTGAAATCTTGATGATTCAATGATATATGGGCCTCACGCAGTGATTTTTATTGTCTTGATAGTTTTCTTAAACATCATGGTCATTAAATTTGCTAATGAAATGTGCATATATATTGAGGAGAGTCACGCCTGGAATGAAACCCAAAAGACCATCTGAAAAAGTTACACTAACATTTTCGACACAAATAAGACCAATATATAAGGCCCCCGCCTTAAACCTTACTTAATCTTGAGTTATTACAAGATTACACATTGAGGATCTTTTCGGGTTTAGAGTTCTAGGGAATTAGATCATAAAACTTGTATTACATTCCACATATAAACAAAGTGGTTACATAAAGATAGTATCCTTCATTCCCATAAATGGAAACATATTCAAGATAAAACATGGATTTTTTCTTGACACTTCCTTGACACTATCAACATATCATGCTCCATTCCCTTGACCTGTGAAAATCATTTCAAAAAAACTTCTGATGAGCATAAAAAGATCAGTATGGGTTATAAAAACATGGAGAGGAAACATGGGTACATATATACACAAGAATGAAATCATAATTTACCCATAAAACATAAGAACTTTAACAAAACTCATCAAATCATGAGTAAATCATAGAAATCATAAGACATAAAGGTAACTTGAGGCATTCATAACATTCTTACGTAGGGAGTAACCCTCTTGGTTAAGTTTGGAATATCCATCACAGTATATTCCCTAAATCTCTTTTGAGAAACCTTAACGTTTCACTCATTCGCGTTACCCAATGCATTGGAGAGCTATATCGGGCTCACCCGCCCTTAGTTTATCACGGAACCACCCGTCTTCATAATAATTCCCAAGAACCTCAACATAATCGTATCACATAAAACATGTATAAAGGAAACATAACATTTCCACCTTTCAATCACAAGATATCAATACAACACATTGATATAAAAACATTATGAAAACCTTTTTCAATACTAAAACAAAATAAAAGTGAAACATGGTATTTATTTTTCTTTTAAAAAAAGGTATGGCTTGTAGAGGAAGCCAAAACTCAAATAATGGTCACGGCGGCGGAGAAGTCGTTGTCGCCGCATATGTACGACAAAAAATTCCCTTTTTTCGATTAGTAAAATGCTTCGTATAATAAATATTCCTTTTGGATAAACATAAAAGTAAAATGGGTTTATACACCGTATAAAAGAAGGTTGTGTATAAAACAAAATATGCCTCAATGAAAGGAGATTGAGACGAAGTCCCATACCTCAGGTCCGACTTGACTCGGTCGTTCTTTAACCTCCTGAATAATAAACTTGAGTTAATTTTATACTTTTTTAAGAACCTTTTTCAAGTTCATTATTCCTTTTATATCACTTATTTCCATGTCATGAACACTATGTAATTATTTAAGTTAATAACGGTCGTTTTAACGATCATTGGTACTTGAGTCAAAAATAATCCGTTTATAATTACAAGTTGTTCATGTATCCATTATATACAGAATGGTATTCATGATGTAGATATCATATATGTCATATATATCCAGTACATGCATGCATTTATAATATTACATAATCATTTAGAGGTAAGAAATGAAATGCACCATTCATGGAGACGGTAAGCCGTACGTACGCATGAACGCTACTTTCATTTCTATTTTGTATTTTATAGACTGGAATCATAATGATATAAAGGTATATTATAATTCCAGTATAATATCATATATAATATCATAGTTCCATCCTTTATACGTCCCACATATGGTATTTAACGAATCAAATCACTTTGAGGGGGCGGTAGTCCGCACTTCCTTAAATGAAGATGTCGCGTTTACCCATAATGGAAACCATAAAGGTATTCCCAAAATGAGAACAAAACAGAAGCTTAAGGAAAACATAAACATATTATATATCATATATAAATATAGTGACATCTTAATGGCCACCTTTGAAGGTGTTAAAAGAATGTTGAACAATCATCGTTTCGGGAGGCATAAATTCACCATCCACGGAAACCGTATGTTCATTTACAATTAGAGGCAGGTGTGTGTAAGTGTATCTTGATTCCTTCATATAACAACAACCTAGTATATTAAGGATACTGTATTTGTAACAAAATAAGTGAATAAAAAGAGTTTAGGGGGTTGGAGAAGCAAAATAAAACAAAAGGACTCAAAAGAAGACATTACCTTAAAATCGGGCAACTTCCTTTGGTTTGAGCTCAAAGGCTTCCTTGGGAAGACTTCTGCCCAAAGTGAGGCTTAAATGAGTAATAGAGGGAAGTGTAGAGAGTAAATGGGCAGGGGATGGCCGAGCCAAAGGCTTGAGGAGTGTGTGAAATGAGGTAGAGGTGGGGGCCTTTTATAAGAGGAGAGGAGGGGCACTCTTGGAAAGTAAAGATAAGTTACTTTATTTTAAAAAGAGTTTCGGATTCAAAAGGTCTCACATTGATATAATTCGAGGTTAAGGTGATAAGGGTTCTAAATACACCCATCCAATAGGTTTTGGACATGTTTATGTCATAGATTTTACATTATCGTTTCATTTTATTTAAATCCTTTATTAATGAGGTAATCGCGACATCATTATGATGTCATAAATACATTTATTTATTTAATGTCAAAAAATTATAAAAAAAAATACTATGATGTGGGAAATCTTTTTATCTTTCCAATGAATATTTATAGTCAAAAATCAGACTTGTATAACCCCATATAAAAATTGTTGTAGTAAAATAACTCATGTTTTTGTCATTTTTACTTTAACATTAAATAAAAATTTATTTATGTCATTTCCCAACCAAAGTGGCTCCATGGGGTCCCCAAGTTGACCCATGGCTTTTCTTGGTCGGCCATGACACATCCAATAAGGTTAGGACATGTGTCTAGGTCATTTCATGTTATTAAAGCATTATTTTTACCTTAAACTACCCTAATTACCACTAATCGAAATTAAAAACTTAATAAGTTACTATTCACCAAAAAATTATTTTAATCTCATTGAACCACATTTTACTTATTAATGACAACCATGTATGTCGGATTTTTGAAATTCAGAACACAAAAGTGGCAAAGTTTCATTTAAACAAAAAATCAGTTTCTTTAACTACCACTTAGTGGTTTCACTATTCATCAAAAAATGAACATTGTCAGAAAAATACCAAAAATTCACAAAAATTAAATTTTGATGTACCAATCATAAAGAATAAGTTTATTTTGACAAACATAGTTTATAAAATTGTCAAAAGATAGATTCAAAAATGTTTTTCCATCAAAGGTAGCAAAACAATCTTTTAAAAATATTAGTGTATTCTATGCTTAAGATTGGATTTATTTTCATTTTAAGCCTCAAAAACACTATATAATTCATTAATAGACATAGATAAAATATCTATTATTCATTACTTACTTGGGATGATACATCCTTCCCCCCTTTAGAAAATTTCTTCCCCGTAATTTATTTACTTATCGAATAAATGGGGGTACTTATCCCTTATTGCATTTTTAGATTCCCATGTTGCCTCTTCAATCATGTGGTTTTTCCACAAAACCTTTACCTGGTGAATCACCTTATTCCATAACACTTGCTCTCTGTGGTCTAGAATCTGGACCGGTTGTTCCTCATAAGATAGGTTCTCTTCCAACTGAACTACCTCTGGACTCAAAACATGAGATGGATTTGGCATGTACTTTCTCAACATCAAAACGTGAAAAACATTTTGTACCTGAGATAAACTTAGAGGTAAAGCCACTCGGTAAGCAACTGATCCAACTCTCTCCATAATTTTATATGGTCCAATGAACCTTGGACTCAGCTTTCCTTTCTTACCAAATCGCATCACACTTTTCCATGGTGATACTTTGAGAAAAACATGATCACCTACCTCAAAAGATAGATCCTTCCTCCTGTTGTCTGCATAACTCTTCTGCCTACTCTGAGCTGTTCTCAGGTTCTTCTGAATCAGCTGAACTTTTTCTGCCAACTCTTCTACCAATTCTGGTCCCATCAACATCTTTTCACCCACTTCATCCCAGAAAGCTGGAGTTCGACACTGCTTCCCATATAATGCCTGAAATGGTGCCATCTGTATACTGGAATGAAAACTGTTATTATATGAAAATTCAACCAAAGAAAGATGTTGGTCCCAACTTCCCTGATAATCCATAGAGCAAGAACGTAGCATATCCTCCAAGGTATGAATTGTTCGTTCTGACTGCCCATCTGATTGAGGATGAAAAGCTGTACTAAAATTTAATTCAGTACCCATCGACTTCTGAAGGCCTTTCCAAAAGATATAAGTAAACCTGGGATGAAGATCCGATACAATGGAGAGAGGAACTCCATGTAACCTGACTATCTCTTTAAGATACAAATGGGAAAGTTGATCAAGAGAGAAAGTATCTCGTATAGAAAGGAAATGAGCAGATTTGGTCAAGCGATCAACAATAACCCAAATTGTATTATTACCTCGAGATGTCTTCGGTAATCCCACAACAAATTCCATGGATATATTCTCCCATTTCCACTCTGGCACTGGTAAAGGCTGAAGCATCCCTTTCGGTAACTTCCGCTCTGCTTTAACCTGTTGACATGTCAAACACTTCACAGTAAAATCAGCAATATCCCTTTTCATTCCATCCCACCAGTAATACTCCCGCAGATCTCTATACATCTTAGTACTGCCCGGATGAACTGAAAACGGAGAACTATGATCTTCACATAAAAAATATCTCTTCAACTGTGAATCACAAGGCACACAAAATCTCTTCCCAGATCTCAAAACACAATCATTATCAATGTTGAATTCAGGAAACTTATCTTTCTGAACTAGCTCTACCTTTTTCTGCAACTCACTGTCTTGCTTATATGCTTGCTTGATTCTTCCTGATAGAGAAGATCTCACTGATACCTGAAACAAAACAGAAGGAATTCCTTCACCAACAACTTCTATGCCAAATTTCATCAAATCCTTAACCAAAGGATCATGTTCCAAACGCAACATTGCTAATGAAGCATTACTTTTTCGACTCAAAGCATCAGCCACTTTATTTTCTTTTCCCGGATGGTAATGAATTGTACAATCATAATCCTTGATTAATTCTAGCCATCTCCTCTGTCTCATGTTTAACTCTTTTTGAGTGAATATATACTTTAAAATTTTATGATCGGTATATATTTCACACTTACTCCATACAAATGATGCCTCCAAATTTTTAAAGCGAAAAAAACAGCAGCTAATTCCAAATCATGTGTATGGTAATTTACCTCATGAGTTTTCAACTGTCGTGAAGCATAAGCAATTAACTGATCATTCTGCATTAGGATGCAACCAAGTCCTTTTAATAAAGCATCACTGTATATAACAAACTCACCATTCCTGGAAGGTAGTGCCAAAACTGGAGCATTCACCAATCTTCTTTTCAATTCCTAAAAACAATAATCACATTCTTTTGTCCAGATAAACTTAACACCCTTCCGAGTTAGCTTAGTCATTGGACTAGATAATCATGAAAAATTTCTAACAAACCTTAGGTAATAGCCTTCCAAACCAAGGAAGCTACGAATCTCGGTTACATTTGTGGGTCTTGGCCATTCTTCCACAACTTTTGTTTTTGCAGGATCAACAGTTATTCCATCTTTAGAAACAATATGACCAAGGAAAGAAATTTGTTGCAACCAAAAATCACACTTGCTGAATTTTCCATACAGTTTCTTTTCTTTTATGGTTTTCAAGATAACCCTTAAATGTCTTTCATGCTCCTCTTTACTTTTAGAAAAAACCAAAATATCATCAATGAAAACCACCACAAACTTGTCCAAGAACTCATGGAAAATTCTATTCATTAAGTCCATGAATACAGAAGGTGCATTGGTTAGCCCAAAAGGCATTGCTACAAATTCATAATGGCCATATCTCGTACGGAATGCGGTCTTTGGAATATCTGCCTCCTTTAACTTCAACTGATGGTACCCCGATCTCAAGTCAATATTTGAAAAAAACTAAGCTCCCTGGAGCTGATCAAACAAATCATCGATATGAGGAAAAGGATATTTGTTCTTAACAGTGATATTATTCAAGGCTCTATAATCAATGAAAAGTCTCATAGAACCATCTTTCTTTTTAACAAATAAAACAGAAGCACCCCATGGTGATGTGCTAGGTTGAATGAAACCTTTCTCTAATAAATCTTTCAATTGCTCCTTAAACTCTAAAAGTTCAATTTGAGCCATTCGATAAGGAGGTTTTGAAATTAGATTAGCATCAGGAAATAATTCAACAGTAAACTCAACTTCCTGATCTGGTATTATTCCAGGCAACTCATCAGGAAAAACATCAGGATACTCATTTTCCACTGGCACATCATTAATCTGAACAGTTCCTTTATTTTCAATGATGTGCGCATGGTAACATTCATTTCCATCTTTTACAAGTTTCTCAGCCTCTTGATAAGTTATCAATAGTAAGGGTTCATTATTGTACACAAACTGAAAGTCTTTCTGAAAAGAAACTTCTTTAGCTCTACATTCAATCATAGCATGGTAAATAGAGAGCCAATCCATACCCAGGATAACATCAAACTCTACTAGAGGTAGAACAATAAGGTTTGCAAGTAGGTTATTTCCACAGATAAGGATAGGAAGATTCTTATAAATTATTTTTGCCTCAACATTTCCCCTAGGTGTTTTTACCAAAAGTTCAGGAGTCATTTCTTGAGATGGTATTCCCATTTTACTAGAAAAGGTTTCAGATATGAAAGAATGTGTAGACCCCGAATCAAACAACCCACTGGAATAATCTGAAAAAACAAACAAAGTACCTGATACAACTTCATTTGATGGCCCGACATCTGCTGAAGTAGTTGCAAAGGATTTCACCACCCCTTTCTGCTTGTAGTCTAACTTCTTTCCATCACTCAAGCTCTTTGTCGGAAACTAATTTTCATAGTGACCCATCTCATTTCACTTATAACATTTCACTAACTGTAAATCAAATTTGGTCTTACCTTCACCTTGATCCCTTTCAGTGCAATCACGAGCCTTATGTCCCATCTTACCACATCGGTAGCACTTTCCAGAATTCAGAAGACATTCCCCAGCAAGCCTTTTGCCACATTTACCACAAACTAGAAACTTAGTTTTCTTACCATCAGACTTTTTTGAAGAATTCTTACCTTTCTACTACCACCTCGGTCTCTTCTTCTACTGGTTGTTATAGAACACTTGGTCATCGGAAAACTCCATTTCCACCTTCTCAGCATATCGAACAAGCTTTTCATAACTTTTAAACTCACGAGAAGCTAATGCCCTTCGATATTTTGGCATTAATACTGAGTAAAAACGATTGATTTTGGTATCAAGGTCTCGGATAAAATTTGGAGCATACCTTGCTAATCAGAGTGAACCTTTCTTCATAGGTAGCCACTGAGTCTTCCTCTTGACTCAATTACAAGAATTTATTTTCCATCCTAAGTCAAACAGCCTTAGGAAAATACTTCTCAAGAAACATACCTTTGAATTCATCCCAGTCGAGAGCATCAATCTCATCAGCGTCCCTGATATTTTTAACCATCGACCACCACTGATCTGCCTCACCCTCCAAATGGTAAATAACAAGACTAACCTTTTGATTGTCTGAACACCCCATGACATCGAAAATCTTCTCCAGTGCTTTAATCCACCCTTCATCTAACACAGGGTCAGATGATCCACTAAATGATGGGGGATGCTGCCTCATGAAATGTTCCACCACTGAAATGTTCCTCTGCGGTTGATCTGGCTGATCTCGTGCATGGATACCACCACCATTTATAGCCTGAGTCAACTATGCCATCACTACAACAAACTGTTCAGTTCCAATTCCGACCATCTCGGGATGCTGATTTGCAAGGTTCTTTCCTTCTGTATGCCTTCCTAGCACTGCTTCCCTGTTTCCTCTGCGGAAAACCATTCTGAACAAACATGTCTTAGATGAAGCAACATGGTAATCTTCAAATGCTATATCATTTCAAAAAAAATATTTTTGGATAATCATCTAATAAAATTCTAGCTCCTAAAGTTATCTAAACCCACCTCTGATACCAACTATAAGGACCCCACCTTAAGCCTTACTTAATCTTTAGTTATTATAAGATTACACATTGAGGATCTTTTCGGTTTTAGAGTTTTAGGGAATTAGATCATAAAACTTTCATTACATTCCACATATAAACAAAGTGGTTACATAAAGATAGTATCCTTCATTCCCATCAATGTAAACATATTTAAGATAAAACATGGATTCTTTCTTGACACTTCCTTGACACTATCATCATATCATATACCTTCCCCTTGACCTGTGAAAAGCATTTCAAAAAAACTTGGGATGAGCATAAAAAGCTTAGTATGGGTTATAAAAACATGGAGAGGAAACATGGGTACATTTATACACAACAATGAAATCATAATTTACCCATAAAACATAAGCACTTTAACATACCTCATCAAATCTTGAGTAAATCATAGAAATCATAAGACATAAAGGTAACTTGAGGCATTCATAACATTCTTACGTAGGGAGTAACCCTCTTGGTTACATTTGGAATACCCATCACAATATATTCCCTAAATCTCTTCGGAGAAAACGTAACGTTTCACTCTTTCGCGTTACCCAATGCATTGGAGAGCTATATCGGGCTCACTCGCCGTTAGTTTATCACAGAACCACCCATCTTCATAATAATGCCCAAGAACCTCATCATAATCGTATCACATAAAACATGCATAAAGGAAACATAACATTTCCACCTTTCAATCACAAGATATCAATACAACACATTGATATAAAAACATTATGAAAACCATTTTCAATACCAAAACAAAATAAAAGTAAAGCATGGGGTTTATTTTTCTTTTAAAAAAGGTATGGATTTTAGAGGAAGCCAAAACTCAAATAATGGTCACGGTGGTGGAGAAGTCGTTGTCACCGCATACGTACAACAAAACATTCCCTTTTTCATTTAGTAAAGCGCTTCGTATAAAAAAGACTCCTTTTGGATAAACTTAATAGTCAAAGGGGTTTATACACCGTATAAAAGAAGGTTGTGTATAAAACAAAATATGCCTCAATGAAAGGAGATTGAGACAAAGTCCCATACCTCGGGTCCGACTTGACTCGGTCGTTCTTTAATATCCTGAATAATAAACATGAGTTAATTTCTACTTGTTTAAGAACCTTTTTCAAGTTCATTATTCCTTTTATATCACTTATTTCCATGTCATGAACACTATGTAATTATTTAAGTTAATAACAGTCGTTTTAACGATCATTGGTACTTGAGTCAAAAAAAATCCCTTTATAATTACAAGTTATTCATGTATCCATTATATCCAGAATGGTATTCATGATGTAGATATGATATATGTAATATATATCCAGTACATGTATTCATTTATATTATTACATAATCATTTAGAGGTACGAAACGAAATGAACCGTTCATGGAGACGGTAAGCCGTACGTACGCATGAACGCTACTTTCATTTCTATTTTGTATTTTATAGAATGGAATCATAATTATATAAAGGTATATTATAATTCCAGTATAATATCATATATAATATCATAGTTCCATCCTTTATATGTCCCACATATGGTATTTAACGAATCAAATCACTTTGAGGGGGCGGTAGTCCGCACTTCCTTAAATGAAGATATCGCGTTTACCCATAATGGAAACCATAAAGGTATGCCCAAAATGAAAACAAAACAGAAGCTTAAGGAAAACATAAACATATTATATATCATATATAAATATAGTGACATCTTAATGGCCACCTTTGAAGGTGTTAAAATAATTTTGAACAATCATCATTTCGGGAGGCATAAATTCACCATCCACGGAAACCATATGTTCTTTAACCATTATATGTAGGTGTGTGTAAGTGTAGCTTGAATAATTGTTATAACAACATCCTAGTATATTGAGGATACTGGAGTTGTTACAAAATAAGAGAATAAAAAGAGTTTAGGGGGTTGGAGAAGCAGAATAAAACAAAAGGACTCAAAAGAAGACATTACCTTAAAATCGGGTAACTTCGTTTGGTTTGAGATAAAAGGCTTCCTTGGGAAGACTTCTCCCAAAGTGAGGATTCAAGGAGTAAGAGAGGTAAGTGGAGAGAGTAAATGGGTAGGGGATGGCCGAGCCAAAGGCTTGAGGAGTGTGTGAAATGAGGTAGAGGTGGGGGCCTTTTATAAAAGGAGAGGAGGGGCACTCTTGGAAAGTAAAGATAAGTTACTTTATTTTAAAAAGGGTTTCGGATTCAAAAGGTCCCACATTGATATAATTCGAGGGTAAGGTGATACGGGTTCGAAATCCACCCATCCAATAGGTTTCGGACATGTGTAGGTCATAGATTTTACATTATCTTTTCATTTTATTTAAATCCTTTATTAATGAGGTAATCGCTACATCATTATGATGTCATAAATACATTTATTTATTTAATGTCAAAAAATTATAAAAAAATACTATGATGTAGGAAATCTTTTTATTTTTCCAATGAATATTTATAGTAAAAAATATGACTTGTATAACCCTATATAAAAATTGTTTTAGTAAAATAACTCATGTTTGTGTTATTTTTGCTTTAACATTAAATAAAACGTTATTTATGTCATTTCCCAACCAAAGTGGCTCCATGGGGTCCCCAAGATAACCCATGGCTTGTCTTGGTCGGCCATTACACATCCAATGAGCTTAGTACATGTGTCAAGTTCATTTCATATTATTAAAACATTATTTTTAACTTAAACTACCCTAATTACCACTAATCGCGATTAAAAACTTAATAAGTTACTATTCACCAAAAAAAAATTTTAATCTCATTGAACCACATTTTACTTCTTAATGACAACCATGTATGTCGGATTTTTGAAATTCAGAACACAAAAGTGGCAAAGTTTCATATAAACGAAAAATCAGTTTCTTTAACTACCACTTAGTGGTTTCACTATTCATAAAAAAATGAACATTGCCAGAAAAATACCAAAAATTCACACAAAGTAAATTTTGATGTCCCAATCATAAAGAATAAGTTTATTTTGAAAAACATATTTTATAAAATTTTCAAAAGATATATTCAAAAATGTTTTGCCATCAAAGGCAGTAAAACAATCTTTTAAAAATATTAGTGTATTCCATGCTTAAGATTGGATTTATTTTCATTTTAAGCCTCTAAAACACTATCTAATTCATTAGTAGACATAGATAAAATATCTATTATTCATTAATTACTTGGGATGTTACACAATATGACAATTATTTCATTAATTCCACTCTAGAAGATAGATACAAAAATAATTACTTGCGATTAGGAATCGAGAACCTCACTGGGGCAACCAAACCCAATAGGCAACAAGGTTATGAAAGTATTGTAACAGGGGATTCACCCGACCAAATAGAATCACCTGAGTCCACTGATTAAGAAGTGAAGCTACTTTTAAGGCTTCAATTAGAAAATAGAGAACTGAGTCACCATCTAGCAAGCTCGATCAATTTCTATCTTTAGGAATATTTGGTAAAGGATGGAGATCAACCGACGAGGTTTGTGTTGGCTGAAGAAGAATCTCCTTTATAGAGGGACTGATTGATTCACCCTATGGATCCAGAAATGGGAGTGATCCATAAAGAGAAGCAAAATATGACTCTATTGGATGAAGAAACAATGAAATAAAATGAAATACTTCTGGAGAAGGTGGCATCACTAACAAATCTAAGGAGATTGTGGATGGTGGAACGATCAAGAATGTTTGAAAACCAAGAGGCGTGTGAAGTGTGTTCTTTGAACCCATTATTTCAATCATACCAACATTACTTATATCATGTCATATTTTTCTTCCACATTCATATATTCCCATGATCTTATGATTCCTATTATTTATTTCATTATCACTTATGATTATTTAAGAGCTATGTCTTTTCTGATATCATGTTTTTCCTTTTGACTAATATGTTATTATTTGTCATCATATTTATTCCCTTAGTGATATTTATATGTCTCTCCCTTTTTATGCATTCTATAGGTTATCCTATATAGTTTTAGGAGATCAAATGTATTTAGGAGCTCATTATGCATATTATAATAATGTTATTTTATTTTATTTTTACATTAATGTACTATGAACCTTGTATTCTAAAGAAACTTGGACTCCCATTCCTTTGGTTATTCATGTTTGATATTTATGTGAAAAATCATATAATGATATGTTTACGAAAGTTGGGTATCTATACATATGAATTGGTGACCCACCATATATGTAGAGGTTTATTTAATTCAATTAATGATAAATAGATAATCTCCATTAAGTTCATGGAATGGATTGGATGTGGAATTTTCCGGACCATGCAGGGTAGTGGTTTTTATGATATCACATGGCTCTGTCTCTTTTCCCGAAATTCAATAGAATCCCATTTTATGTATTTATATTTCTGTTAATATAAAATGGAACCAACATGATGAAATACCCAAATTTTTTTTTCAAGAGTGTAATTGAGAAATTTTTTGTATGATGAAGACATTACCATATTTTATTATATCTAAAGTCTTCCTAATAGAGAACAGAAATCCCTGTATTGATGAAAAACCATAAAATCTGAATCTAAGAAAATGCCTCAAAATTTAGCCTCGAGATGGATCAATACTTGAGGATTTTTTTCTCCCTTGTTATAATATATGATTTTTAGAGTAAAGGGAGACCAATTGGATTCACCATAACCCAATTTTTATAGAGTCCAAAATTGAATGAGATTGATTACAAAACCATTACTAGTGAGGGAATAATATGTTTTAGTGTTTTCTTGCCTTCTAGATATGTACGAGAGAATTATATGTCTCTTTATATCAATATCCTAACTTTTCTCTATGAAGGATATGACCGAAATGGAGCCAATAGGGCCCGTCTCTACACAATATACTTCAACAGTGGTATCATTATCATTAAATTCCTAAAGGGCCTAAAAGTGAATTGATTAGTGATTTTTGAAGCTCTTTTGAAAAATAAAGGGAATCTAGGATTGAATTATTTTCTGGAATGATGAAAAAATATTTCAAGATGATGTATTTTTAAGAAAGAGGCCTAAACTACTCTACATGAGGTTGTTCTGAGGATCGAGGTTTAGATGTTAAGGATATTTGTAATAGTTACTTCCTTCCCTAATCAGATATTTAGTGAATCATTAACTCTTATTAGTAAGGTTGATATGATATTCCCAAATTTTAACATTGACCATACATATGCTATTTTCCCAATGTTTCCTTAAGTAAAATTAGGATTGAGTGATCCCTAGATGATTCAAGAGTATATTGTTGCTTCTAGTGAGACCACTGATGGATCAAGCCTTGGCATGAGATGTGATTAGACTATGTTGATAGAATATAAGCTTGGATGACGGGTTGGGTAAGAGGACCGAACAAGAGTTATCTTGAAGATTGAGATGGGCCTACGACCATCTTTTGACTATTTCCCATGAAGAGAATCCCATGCAGCCAACAATGTCGTGCTACCCTGATGATGAGTTAAAGGGACGTAGTATCCCCCAAGAATCGACTATTAACCTAAGATCAGGTACAAGATGGATAAACCATGTCAGGGTGCCTCTATATGCTATGACTTATGGGACCCCAACACATACCCCAACGACAGACCCACCTAGAACAGGTATGTATGGCTTGGGTAGAGATGACAATAGGTTCCACCTTAGAACCTATATTGAAATCATTGTCATAGATAATACCCTAGAACCAATTATTTGTAATATATAATTTCCTAATTTATTATTTTTTGAATATTAATATTATTCTTGTCACATCAGAATTGTTCTTCTGGATAACATAATATGTGATAATTTACTTAGAGTAATTGTCCCACTGAAAGGTCATAACGGTTCCACTCTATGTTGAGATGATATAAGTCCCATGATATTATTTTTAAATATATTTTATATATATGGATGATATCATTTGATGGACACAAATGATACAGTCTATCAGTGGTGGAGACTCATAGTACACTGAGTTACTTTCTAAGGGTGTATAATGTGGGTGATTTCTCTTATAAAAGATTAAGAGAACATGAACTGACATTAATAAATCCACATTTATATGTGTAATTAGATATTCCTATCTTTGGATTCATTTATTGATCCTCATACTGTAATAATATTATTAAATAATATTATTAATCACATACTTTTATGTATTGATGAAAAATGGGATGCCATATCTTCTAAGTGAATATGGATATGTCGGTTGAGACGAGTGATATTTCACTAATGAATAACTCAAGATATGATTTTTTTCATTCTCTTCTCTAATAGATGTTGATATCTCAAGCCCTTTGATAGGAAAGGGAAAAAATTCCATGGACATGGTGTACTGTTGTTAGGTTCATTCTCTTAAATTCAAAGAAATAATCAACAAGTGCATAGGTTGATGACACCAACATGTAACTTTATTGATTAGAGATATCAAGATAAATAAATTATATTATAAATTAAGTAACCTTATGTGGTTTTATTTGATTCTGAAATTAACTTCTTTCTCCATGAGTACCTTTTCATGTTTCCAGATGTTATCCATGGATTTTGGGTGGCTCCACCAAATGCCACAAAGAAAGAGGCCTAGAGGATCACACACAAAGCGTTTCCATAACCATAGTTAAATTATAATATTCTTTATTATTTAACATGATGAATTAATATTATTCTCAGGTATGGATTAATAATTATACATGATTAGCTTTATCACACATATTCAATCACTAGTTATTTGAGATATTTTTTGTGTGCAGAATATTTATTAAATATCTATTTTGTATTTAGGGAACATAATATTTATTTTATTTCTTATTGACTATTATAGTGATATTTATATTTTAAATAAATAGTCATTATTCATTGATGGATAAATAATTTAGATTAATGGTGTAATGAGTTTAATGTTCTGTTCTGAAATAATATATATTAAACATCATTTCAATAAATTTTATTCAATTTATTTAAGAAATAACATTTAATTAATTCGATGGTTTTTCACATGTCAAGAAAGATAATAATAATAATAATAATAATAATTATTATTATTATTATTATTATTATTATCATATACATGGGGTTATGCGAGGATTGAGGAAATAATAAGGGAGATTGTGTAATTATTATTTTTCTAGCCCTAGAACCTTTGAAACCAAATTATATTATTCCAAACCCAAAGCCAATACATATTTCTATTGTGTATCATTAAAAGGAGAATTATCGCAAAACCTAGGGAGACCCTCTCTGATAACACTCTCAAGAACCAAGAGTGATCCTCCTATACAACCCCTCTAGATTTTAGAGTGATCAAAAGAATATTTTTTGGAATATCTTCTCGAGGTGATCGAAGATGAACTACACAAGCGTTAGGATCTTCTCGATGTGGGTTTTAATATGTTTATTTTGACATGATAAATTTTTTTCCCTATGGATTCAAAATTAAAGGCTTTTTCATATGCTAAAAATTTTATTTTGATAAGTTTTATGTTTTTTTCATGGTTAGATTAATATTTTTTCATTTTAAAAGTAAAATTATATAACGTATTTGTAAATATTTTATTTAAAACATTACATATTTTCCATTTTTCCATTATTAATGATTCATTTAAAATCAAAACATTTCCAAATTATTTTCAGTTATCATTTTTTAATCATTCCCATATTTTATAGAAATTTTATTTAGAAATATTTATTTTAATGATCTCAATAATATTCTATTTCCCATTAGAAAAATGTTTTTGAATGTAATTTGAAAATCAATGTATTAAAAGGATTTGTGGAAACTTATGTATTTTAACTTCAATTTTTCTCTATGGTTTATCTCATAGGAAGTAGTGTTTTCATAACCCTGAATTTTTTTCATGATTCATTTTGGGAGATTATTAATAATTTTAATTTATTATGATGATATAATTTATGTCTCACACGTTTCTATGGATGCAGAGTGACCTAATTCTTAGGCGATACTAGTTTGACATTCACGAATGGGGATGTGCTGGCTGGATGGAGGCAACTGCTAGAAGAATGAATGGATATGGGCCTTCAAGGGATGCAAGGAGGTCGGTGAGGATGTCGGAAAGCATAACACAGTTGGAGATGAAGTTTGGGACAGGTCGATAATGTCCTATGATGTCAGCGTGCAGTGACCATGGATGGGCTACTTTAGTCATTCAGGAGGCAAATGCGGAGGTTCCACAGTGGTTGGGACCGAGGCTAAGCATATGGATTGGAGACAGCAACTGGATTTCTTGGCATAAAATGTTAAACCATGGATGGGACCAATGATGGTCGAGCGTATGGTTCCAGGGACATGGCGATGAAAGAAAATAATGGTGGTGACCTCGGGGGAAGTGATGAGTTCAGGGCCGCAATATAGTGAGATCTCGAGGCTGTTGGAAATCACAAACCAATCCCGTTGGTTTTTTCCCCATGCAGCAATGTATTCCCAATGCATACCATTTCCCATGTGACTTCTCATTTCCCCATGCATCTGCTTCATTCAAGTAATTCATTTATTTTGGTTTCTTTGTAGTTTGGTCCATTATTAAATGTATTGTGGTGTCCTTTTGAGTTATTTTAATAGCCTATATATATGGTTCAAAATATAATATGTCGTATAGAGATGTGTGTGAAATAGAAAAGATTGAAGCTATTTGTTGTTTATTAATGTCCCATTTTATTCCTCTATTTTTTTCCAGCTTGTATAACCAACAGAATGGTATCAGAGGGTAGTACCAAAGCATCCTCTAATTTCTGAAGATAGCAACCGCAATCCAGCCTCAAGTTCCGAAGCTGTCTAAGGGCAACTACAACTGGTGGTGCATTCAAATGAAGTCATTGTTCGGGTCGCAAGAATTATGGGAGATGGTCGGTATATCATACCCACTAAGGAGGAAGAAGTAACCTTCATGAATAAAGAAAAGATGGTAGTCAAAAATCAAAGGAATAAAGACAACAAGGCGTTGTTCATTCTCTATCACGGGTTGGATGAATCGACGTTCGAAAAGATTGGATAAGAAACATTTAGCAAGAAAGGTTGGGATACACTTGCCACCATTTTCAAAGGAGTTGATCATGTGAAGCAGGTCCGTCTTCAAACATTACGAACAGAGTTCAAAGTGGCGCGAATGAAGGAAGGTGAGAGTATCTCAGATTAATTCTCATGCCTAATTGTCATTGTTAACAATTTGAAATGGAATGGTGAAAAAGTGGAGGATATTCGAGTTATTGAGAAACCACTTCGATCGCTCACAACAAAGTTCAATAATTTGGTCCTGGAAATCGAAGAGTCAAAAGATTTTGAAAAATTGTTAATTGAATAAGTGATGGAGTCATTGCAAGTACATGATCAGCGAATGCAGAAGAATGCTGGTTCAACAATAGAGCATGCCTTAGAGTCCAAGTTGACTCTACAAAATCAAAAGAATGACCAAACGCAACGAGTCGGTCATCATTCAAGAGGCAGAGGGTGTGGAAATCTTCCAAGACATCAACAAAAGAAATATAACTTTACCAACTTTCGTGGAAGAGGAAATAGTGGAGGCCGATTCACGCAAAGTCGTGGAAATACAAAGAACATGAAATGCTACAACTGTATGAAATTCATCCATTTTGCATCTGATTGTTGGAGCAAGGTGGATCATGATGAGCGATCCAACTACGATGAAGCATCTCATCACGAAGAAGAAGTTACCACACTCCTCCTGGCACAAGAAAAAGCATGTGAACGCCCCGATGTATGGTATCTAGACACAGGTTCAAGTAACCACATGAGTGGTAACAAATATATGTTCTAGGAACTCACTGAAGAAGTTCATGGCGATGTGAGTTTTGGAGACTCATTGAAGGTGCTCGTTCTTGGCAAAGGTAAAATTAAAATATATCTGAAGAATGGTGAGTCGAATTATATTTTTAATGTGTATTACGTACCAATCATGAAAAATAATAACATTAGTCTCAGACAACTCCTTGAGAAGCGGTATGTTATACACTTGGAGAATTCTTCTTTGTCTATAAGGGATGCTCACATGAGACTTGTCGCTCAAGTCCAAATGGCGAAGAATCACATGTTTCCACTGCATATCAACACGAAGGCTGAGGAGTGTTTGTTTGGGCTCATGAAGAATGATTCCTGGAGATGGAATTTAGGGTTTGGGAATATCCATTTTAGCGGGCATAAAATTTTAACTTCATCGAGCATGGTGTGTGGCTTGCCGATGATTGAAGTTCCAAATAATGTGTGTGAGGCGTGTACACTCGGCAAACAACAAAGGAAATCCTCCCCAAGTGTAGTGTCTAGAAGAGAAACAAAACCACTTCAGTTGGTTCACACGGATATATGCGGGCCACTTGAAACACCATCACATCGATGTAATCGGTATATTTTTACCTTTATTGATGATTTCAGCATAATGTTTTGGGTGTATTGCATCAAAGAAAAATCAGTTTCTTTCACTGTCTTTAAGACTTTCAAAGCTCATGTTGAAACTGAAAGTGGCCACAGAATGGAAGTAATTAGATCTGATAGAGGTGGAGAATACACCTCAAATGCATTTCAAGATTTCTGCATGGAACATGGCATTAATCAGCAATACACTGCATCCTACACGCCACAACATAATGGCATCACTGAAAGGAAGAACTGCACTATCCTCGACATGACGAGGACCATACTGAAGGAGAAAGGGCTACCAAAGAGTTTTTGGGCAGAGGCAGTGACATGTACTACCTACTTTCTCAATTGATGTCCAGTGAAGAGCGTCAGGAACTTTACACCACAAGAGGCGTGGAACGGCTACAAACTGAGCATCGCGCACCTAAGAATCTTCATGTGTGTCACCTATGCTCAAATTCCAGAAGCGAGAAGAAAAAAACTTGATTATTGTGGGGAAAATTGCATCTTCACTGGATATTGTGAAGCCTCTAAATCCTACAGGATTTGCAATCCACTAACCAATAAATTAGTGGTGAGTAGAGATGTGGTATTTAGTGAGGAAGAAGCGTGGAAGTGGAATGATGAAGAATCTAACAAGGATGTTCCAATCGAGACAGAGGTTCCTGAAGAAAGGCATGTACATCAGGAGCAAACACCCGCAACACCTTCCTCAGGTGCATTATCAGTTAGATGAATTCCAGGAGTACATTTCATCACCCTTGAAAGCACTCCAGCAAATAAAACTTTGGCCAGCTCAACCTCAACTATGACTCCCATGAAGATGAATAATATGAGTGATATTTATGAGTAGACCGAAGAGGTAAATATTATTTTTCTTGTATGCAGATCTTGAGCCTCTGAAGTTTCAGGAAGCCCTGAGGGAAGAATGATGGATAATGGCTATGGATGACGAAATTTGTGCCATAGAGAGAAATGCAACATGGGAGTTGAATACACTCCCCAAAAGCCAGAAGAGCATTAATGTAAAATGGGTGTACAAAATAAAGTGAAATGATAATGGAGATATCGATCAATACAAGGCAAGGCTCATAGAAAAGGGGTACCAGTAGAAGTACGGGGGGGAGGGGGGGCTACGAAGAATTCTTCACTCCTATTGCTCACCTTGACACTGTAAGAATGATTATATCCCTGTTGTCCATCATAGTTGGATGATCTACAAACTCGATATGAAGTCTGTGTTCCTGAATGGAATTGTGGAGAAAAAGGTCTATGTTGACTAGCCTGAAGGCTTTGTTATGTAAGGGGATGAAGACAAAGTGCATCGACATAAGAAAGCTCTTTACGGATCGAAGCGGGCTCCTCGTTCTTGGAAGTCATGCATCAATAGCTATCTTTAAGAAAACGGCTTCACCCAATGTCCATATGAGCATGCAATTTACATTAAGAATAATGATCGAGGGGATATACTTATTGCATGATTGTATGTTGATGATTTGTTGTTTACAGGGAATTGTCGAACGATGATCGATGATTTCAAGGAGCCCATGTTCAAGCAGTTCGAGATGACCGATGGGGGTCTCATGTCCTTATTTCTGGGCATAGAGGTAAAGAAACAACATGGCAGCATTTATATATCTCAGAAAAGGTATGCCATGGAGTTTCTTGAAAAATTCAAGATGGCCAATTGAAATACTGTAAACACACCTGTAGCAACAAGCTTAAAACTGAAAAAAAAAATGGAGAAGGAAGAAGCATTGACTCGACTCTGTTCAAGAGTCTGATTGGAAGAACGAGGTACCTCACAATCACAATGCTAGATATTGACTATAGTGTTGGACTTCTAAGTAGGTATATGGAGGCACAGAAAGAGTCACACTGGCTAGCTGCAAAACGTATCCTCATGTAAGTTAAAGGAATAATGGATTTCGGTCACTTTTATCCCTACAATGAAGAAGAAATGTTGTATAGATAATCTGATAGTGTTTGGGGAGGTGACCAAAATTAAAGGAAAAGCACCACTGGGTATGTATTTTTTCTTGGATCTACTGCTTTCACCTTGAATTCAAGGAAGCAGAGTGTGGTTTCTTTATCGACATGTGAAGAAAAATATGTGGAAACATCATCTACTGTTTGTGTGGGAATATGGTTGAGAAATTTTTTGAAGGAGTTGAAGCATCCACAAGATGAATCTATAGTGATATATGTGGATAAGAAGTTCACTATTGAACTAGCCCAAAATATGGTGCAACATGGGAGAAGAAAACACATTGATACTCATTTTCATTTTCTCAGGGATCATGTGAAACAGAAAAAGATAAGATTGGAATATTTCCATACTTCAGAAAAGGTGGCAGATATTTTAAGAAAGGCATTACCGTCAGATGCATTCAAAATATTAAGAACGATGCTGGGAATGAAGCTGATTTTTGTTTGAAGGGGAGTGTTAGAAATCACAAACAAATCCCGTTGGGTTTTCCCCATGCAGAAGTGTATTACCAATGCATACCATTTCCCATATGACTTATCATTTCCCCATGCATCCACTTCTTCAAACCAATTCATTTATTTTGGTTTCTTTGTATTTTGGTCCTTCATTAAATTTATTGTGGTTTCCTTTTGAGTTCTTTTAATAGCCTATATATATGGTTCAAAATGTAATCTGTGGTATAGATATGTGTGTGAAATAGAAAATCATGAATGCTCTTTGTTGTTTATTATTGTCCCATTTTATTCATCTATTTTTTCTCGGCTTGTATAGCCAAAATAGGCAAGGGATGAGGCAATTGGATGACTGGAAATGTGTGCAGGGTCCAATTTTTGGAGTATGTGATACAGGTCCTCAATGGATTATGAAGGGGGTTACGGTTTGTGGCGCTAGGTAATGAGATTGAGATATTTGCGCCATATGTGTTCTACAAGTTATTAGGTCTTTCATATATCATTATCTAGATCTGACTGTAGGTATCTTTCTTGTTTTTTTGGTGCAGCGTTGGGCACTTTGGGTGCATGTTTAGGTACCATATCAGTTTATTTTTATTAATAAATTTTCAGGTAATAGATTTGGATCTTCAAAACCAAGATTGAAAATATTGGCTTCACATAAAAAATTTCATCAAGTTATTATAAATATTCCAGATTCATGTCATTTACATGATATGACATGTTTTTAAGATTATGCTTTATTTTTTAAGTATTCTTCACTTTTATGTAATAATCACATGCTATATTACTATAGAGATTTATGAGCCATTAATTTTCCATTATGATTACTCAATGATATTTTTATGATATTATATAAATATGATATGTTTAATGATTATCAACTATGGTCTTGGATTTTTTTATTAATATATTTATTTGTTCTGCCTATTTTTCATCACTTTATGTAATGCTTTAGCCTTACTAATCATCTAACCTCACCCCTTTCTTATATTTATAGTACCTAGGTTGTTATTATGATTATATGATATGAGAAATCTTGAAAAGGGTGTAGGGGAGGATGATTTTTGATATTTTTTAAAAGTGTTACAAAATATTATGATTATGTAACTAATTTCAAAGACACTAACACTTTTGGTGCTTGGACTGTTAAACTATTGTATTATGTATATATTTAAAATTTTGATATTAATGTATTATATAAGTTATGTTTTTCTTGGTTCACTTAATTAACAATAATGAAATGTGGAATAATTTTTTTTATTTGAAATCATGTACATAGAGTCAAATCATAAAGAATGATGGGTCTAGCTGGATTCCCGTATTTTAATCTTCCAATAAATCTACTAAAGTAATTTTGATTTATAACATTTCTCTCATTAAACAAGAAATATTTTTTCACAAACTAATATAAGAGTAAATAAATCCCTTGATTATTTTATTTTGAACAACTTCAAAATCTCATTTGTATATTATTCTCATGACAGGAACATGATTGTTTTTCAACAAACCACCTACAAGACCAAAAAACATTATATCTCTCTAACCATTAATATCTTATAGTTTTTCTTCATTTGGGAAACAAATGACACATAATTTTACCAAAATCCAGAAAAAGTAATTTTAACAACATACACTATAATAATGATTAAGTAAGTTATGCTTTCCTTCAAGTAAACATTGTTAACAATTTACATAATTTGAATGAAATTCTAGACATGATGTTATCATGCATTTAATAACATTCATTCTTAATCCCGTATAGTACCTTTTTATATTCTATACTTGGCTACCATCATTGGAAACTTATATTCTTCCTTATCAAGTTTTCTATTTAAGATAATTTTTTAACATGTAGTTATAAAATAATTCAACTCTAGTGAGTAAATATTTCATGAATGATTCAGATAATTTCATGTGATGAAATTAAAATAAAAATTTGAATAAAATCTATACCTTTAATTTGAGTTTAAACTTTATACACCAAATATCATTTTCTCCATTATACATTGCCTTCATCGTTATGTTTATTTTCTGAAATCCCATTTCCCCTATCATGTTATTATCATTGGGATATAATAATTCTCCTAAAGATTCATTATTACCCATTTTATTAAGCTAATCATTCATGGTAGCAATCTTATTGTTATTTTTAAGATTCTTCAATAACATTTCCCCCTAACATGTGAAAACAAGATTATATGATTGGAATTTATCAGTGTCATTTTGGTGTAGACTCCATTATAGTTCTTAATGATGTGTTTAGGTTCATAATTAGGAAACACAATAATTATATACATGAATATTTCATCTTATTATACTAATATTCATCAAATATCATTACAATACACTCTAGAATAGTATAGGTTTATTGTCTTTGTAAACTTTGACACATAACCAACTGGTACGTAGAATAACTTTATCATCTCGCACGTAGTTCTTCATTAATAACACCATTATTAGACATATCATACTTATAACCCTTCTTCATATCATGAGAAAAAGGAAATATAAGAATGGGTGAGCTAAGTTTCTTATTAAGGGTAAACACGGTAGACATCAATCTATGATCATATGTGAGAATATCAAAATCATATTTGTATGCGAACACAATATTACCATTTAGATTCATATCCATAAATTGATAGATCTATATCATAATTCATTGAAAAAATCATTAATGTTCCTAATACATGAACCTTCAAGGAATCAAGGAATATAAGCTATGAAAGAATGACATTTGCGTAAGATACATTCATAAAGGAGTGGAATAAAGTGTGTCATAATCATAATAATATAATTATTATGTAATGGATCCCCACCAGGAAATTCATCACAGATTAGGCTTAAGCTAACCACATGTTTTCCAACTTATGAATTGGGATAACCATACAATAGCCTCTTTTAATTCATAGATAACCTCTGATGTACCCGATTTATGGATTGGGATAACCTCATGTACACCATTTGAGCTCATAAAACATTATTCTTTAACCAATTTATTATAGGAATATAATGGACCCACACAACACATAGTCAGAATCAATTCAAATGTATGAAACAAGATGACGAAACCATTTATCATTTCATAGTATATTAAAAAGTAGAAAAATAGATTTTTAAAATATTTTATAGTCATTAACATAAATGATCTTGAATAAGAATAAATACGGCAATAATGGATCATATCCTCTGTAGAGCCTGTTAAAAATCAATAGATATTGTTATAGATGAAAAAACATTAAAAATTCACTAGGCAATTTCTAGAGGAAAATAATCTTTCCATTATGAAATCACTTAATTAAAATCCAAAAAATTTAGAAATATTAAAGAATGAAATGTATTTTAAAATAAACAGGGGAATTTATAATTTAATCAGAAAAAAATAATTCAATATAGTATTAATAAATGTTCTTGTGGTATAAATTAAATCCCAGATTCTTTCAGTTTTTTGGAAAAAAGATAAAATAAAATACCTTAAAAATTAATAATAAGATTCATTATAAAATATTATATAGAAATTCAATCCTTGGAAAAATATAAATAATACAATTGTTATTGACTATTGAAAATATTATTGAAATCAGTTTAAAGAAAATACAGATACGGAATAAATTTTTTCCTGGTGTAAAAGAGAAATAAAGTCAATTTTCATTAAAAACATCCATTCAATATCAGGAGTAAAAAAAGAGATAAAAATGATTAAGAAAAAAGGTATTATGTAGAAATAACCAAATAAAAATAAAATAAATAATATTTTTTTGAGATAGTTCATATAATTTCATCACAAAATGGATTACATCACATCATGACGATGGTAGTGCTATGTACGCCCAATTGACGTTTTCCACTTTTTGACGGATGGAAAAAAGAAAGTTAAACAATAATTAATCATTCTAAGATAATTATTATATAAAAACAATATATATAAAGTTATAATCCATCAAAATAAGGTACCATGAAATAAGTTGACAAAAAATGAATCATGTCACTATAGGGGGGTGGTAGTCCACACATACACACAAGAAATACCTTCACTTCACATTTAATGGAGAAGAGGTGGGAAATGGATGTTTCATAATCATAATAATATCTAAATATATTTATTATATTGAAATAATATTTTTTAATTTATAATACTATATTATATAATGTGGATGAAGAAATAATATTGAAAGAGCTCAGTTAAAATTTATTCCTCTTCTTTAAAGGACCTCTTTTGGTCTTACCTTAATCCTTGAAAGATTGTTTTTAAGAGAATACATAAGTTTCATGTATAAATGGATTATTTCTAGTATTGTTTTAGAGTATGAATTTTCCCTGATATAAGGCAAATTTGTTTTGAATAAGTTAGTATAAGAGGTGCCCTTTTATAATAGAGGGGAGGGACACACTTTGAATTATTTATAGGATATCAATAATATAAAGCGACTTTCATGTGAAAGTGGATCCAAGTGGACATAAAATTAAATCTAAGAGAGAAAAAGGTTTAAAAGTATTCAAACTAGAATAATTATACATGTTTAAATGTAATTAATACACTTATCAATTATTTTAACCCATTTTAAACACGTTTTAACCTTAATGTTGGTAAAAAAATTACTGTTCTTACTATTAGTTATGAAAAACATTAAGTAAAACATAATAAATTTAATAAATTATTATGATTCAAAATATTTAATTTAAATTATCAGATTCAATTACTATAATTGGTTGAATTTAACTTTTTAAAATAATATGAAATTCTGTAGAAACCATTTTTTAGGAAAATGCATTTTTAAGTACAAACTGAATTTACTTCAATTACATGTGTCATAAAAACCAAAAAATTAATGTTAAAATAATTTATTGAATATTTAATCTATTAATCTAAAAAAAATTAATAAATCATTATTGTATTAATTTACTAAGTTAAAAACACATTTTGTGCATAAGAATAGTTTTTTTTGAAAAATGTGTTTTATGCCAAAAATGAACTTATCAATAAATAATTAAATATGAATTTTATTTAATTAATTAAAATATTTATAATAAAATTATACTTATATTAATTTAATCTAAAATAAAAATCATAATTTTGATTTTAATTTTAGTTTACTTTATTAAATGAATATAAATGTCATTATTATAAGAATCGGTAATTTTAACTATTCACTAGAAAATTAATCTCAAAAAGCCTAACGATTCACGATAAGATATGGTTTAAATGATGATATAAAAAATTATATTTAATGCCAAATATTAAATTTAATAAAATGGTATAAATTAATTATAATGTCTCACCAAAAATTTAATTGAAACTTTTTTTGAAGAACAATTATTTTTAATCATTTACTAAGATTACTAAAAATTGAATACTTATTTATTTTTCTAAAATAAATACATTTTATGTATTTAGATAATATATAAATATTTCTAATAATGTTTTTATTATTATTTATACCTTCAAATTTCATAGATATGCTATAAAGGATTACTATGTCACGGTTCATTTATACTCGGGGTTGCGTGTAAAGATAGCTATCAAATACAAGAAGTTTATTTTAAAATTAATAAATATAAAATCTTTGGGTTTTATATTATAACCCAATAATAATGAATTTCTACATTTATATTACTTCACACCTATATGAAAAAACGAGGATACAAGTACTTCATCACATCCTTGGGTTCCCATGTAGCTTCCTGGAATTTCAAATTCCTCCAATAAACATTTACCAAGTGAGTTGTCTTGTTCCATAAAAAATTATTGGTATGACCTAAAATTTATACTGGTTTTTCATTATATGATATATCATTATCCACAAGTAGAAACTATGATTTTATTATATGTGTAGGATCAGGTATGCACTTCCTCAAAAGATATACATGGAACAAATCATAAGCCTGAGGGAGGTTAGGTTGAAGCACAAAAAAATATGCTATAGCCCCTAATTGATCAAGAATATTGAACGGAATAATATTCCAATGGATTTAATTTACCATATTTTTTAATCTGAAAACCATATTCCATGGAGAAATATATAGAACCATAATTTAAAAAACTTCTAAATTCGGATATCATTGATGTTTATTACCATAACTCGTATAACGACTTTTAGAAGACTTGATGAATCAATGTATAACTCTAACATTCTCTTCAATTTTCTTAGATAGATGAATTCATAGTATCTTTATTTCTCTAAATTCATCCAAGGATGTTAGATCTCTATACATACTTCCATACCGTTGTTTACTAGGATCTATCTGAACACTCGAGTGAAAGCTATTATTATAAGACAACTCAACTATAGGAATGTATTAATATTAAAAAAACATTGAAATATAGATAAAATAATATCAACATATACTCCATGGTTTTAATGGTTCACTAAGACGTATTATATGTATGAGGATGATAATTTGTATTTAAACAGACCTTTGTATCTGTAGTATAATAAATACTTCACCAGAACATTGAGGCAAACCTCATCTCTTGATCAGATACAAAAAAATGTGGTACTACATGGAATCTTATCACTTTAGTAAAATATATAACGTGAATATGTTCAAGAGAAAAATATACTGTAATAGTAATGAAGTGTGTTGACTTCATTAGACAATTGACTACAACCCAAATAGTTTTGTGAGTTTTAGACATTATGGGGAGTCTGATGATGAAATCCATGGCGATAGTTTTTGTAATGGCCCGTACCTCTCTGGTCCATTACTTTGTAAAAATTTGATGTGGTCAAACACGACGCGTGTGATGATAATAATTTTTTATAATAATTATTGATAATGGTGGCATGAAAATATTTGGGGTTAATTAGATTAAATGGTTTTAATTTAATCATTGTGAAATAAAAGAAATAAAATTGAATGTATTTAATTCAATGAGGGGAGGTGCATGGTATCATTATGATTTATTTAAATTTTAATAAATAATAAATTATTTGTGTAATGAGAAATAAGGGGAGTCACTACTTTTTTGGGGCGTGATAAAATTGGGAGAAGAAATCGTGGAAGAATAAATTAGATTGGAGAGAGAATGAGATAACAAAAATTGAGAAATAATAAAAGAAAAAAAAGAAAGGCAATCAAGGAGGAGGGGCATGGTTGGCATGGAGAAAAGTCAAGGAGGCGCCTATTTTGGTGGTGGTGTGGGAATGAGGAGCTTCCTTAGTATGCCAATATTATTATATATTATAATAATGATTAAATGATGATAATGATAATATAAAAGAGGATTCAATCATGGGGGCTTATGAACATCACTCTTAAAGAGGCGGAGCGTGGGTTTTTATTTGAGGTGGAAAGGAAATAAATGTTGAATTAAATGAAATAATATAATAATGTAATTATTATTTTCATTGGGAAAACAGAATTTTGATGGTATCTTCCTCGTGCGACATTGGATTGAAGAACCGTCAGCGGCAACATATCCCTGAAATTATGACGGTCAATTTAAGACAAATGATGAATAAGTTTTTATGACTCATATATCGGGTCAATAAAACACCTATTATTAATTGAAGTTATTATTATCATTAAATGCATCGAAACCGTGTGACGTGTCATGTGTTGACCAGTCAAACAATGTAACAGTTGTATGGTCACGTTGTGTATTCATTAATGCACGCTGCGTACAGTTTTACCTTTTCATTGCCTATATAAGAGAGGGTAACATGTTATTTACAGACCCCTCTTCTTCCCCCGCACGACAATGCTCCCAGATGACCCAAGTTCCTTCCTCATCTCTTCTTCATCCGGACTCCGATCATCGATCTATCGGTGGATGCGGGATCGTGTCGACAAGAATACATCATACACCTCATTCCATTCTCTCTTCTTCGGCTTCCTCTTCACAGTTTTCTATAGAGGAGATTGTTGATATTTGACGAGAATGACGCTCTTTGACAAACGTCATCTTAATGTGCAGTTGTGTAGCAACATCCACGAGAGGACGTAGTTGTCGGGAGGAGTGATCAAAATCCTCATGGTGGTTGGTCTCGCAGAAGGAAATCAAAACCTTTTCAGGTAGGGATCTTACCTTCGTCTCTCTCTCTTTTTGCATCATGCAGGGTGGGTATCCTCTTGCTTTTGTGAGATACGGTTGAACTAGTAAATAAAGATAATAACTTGTTAAAGAACAATTTTGGGGAATTTTTTTTGATATTGTTGTTTTATTTACATCAATTCTTATCCTTTGATTATGTTGTGAATTGAATAGGAGTATGCCTACTGAAAATTACGGTAATCGGGGGAATTTTCTTGTGCAATTATATGTTGCCCTGTTTTTCTGGATTGTTTTGTGGTTGGAATTTCATAGAATGTGTAAATTGGTTAATCATGTAAATTTGGATGATTAAATGAATACATGGAACCCTTGTATGATCATCCTAGTTAACCTAAATGAAAGAATGAATTTTTTGGGTGCGGGTTGGGGTTTAATTATGTGAAGGGGGTGTTTTGTGGGTTGTTGTGGAATGGGTGAGCAGTGGGGCTGCGGTTGGCTTGGTTGTGGGTTGGTGTGTATGATATGGTTGTGATGGGAAGGAGAGCTATTGTAAATGATATCAAAGGGATGATGATGTGGTATAGGTATTGTTCTGATATGTTTGGGGTTATGGTTGTTAGCAACAGGGCTGCAGGGATGGGTTGTGCATATGAATAAAAGTGGAAGAGTCAACTAATGAATTTTTGGGAATGGTAGTTGATTAAATACGGAAAATAAATGGAATTGATTGGATGATAAAAGAAAATGGTATTGTGTTTCTTGTGTTTTCCCTAAATTTATTTGTGGAAGGAAGGGATATGTTTTACGAACGATTTATCTAGTTTGGTTGTTGTTAGTTGCTTGGTAGTAAAGGAACTAATAAACTAAAACTGTTGAAACATGAAACTCTTAATGGGGTTTGGGGCTGTTTATTGTGTGCATACTTTCAAGGTAGCAGTGCTGAGACATGTGCTCAGATCTTTTCAGTAGAAGCCTTAGGATGGGATGAGTGGTTGATATAATTACATAAATCTATACGTTTTATGTTTCTATAAGCACCCCACCCATTTTGATCACTACATGCCAAACAGCCGTGGGACGGGGGGTGAGATTCTCAAACATCTAAAGGATGGCTAGTTACTGTTCAACCCTGTGCTCCCTCTTCCAGGTTCTATAGTCCAAGATCCATTGGGTAGGTTATGACAGATGTTTCCCAAGAGTCTTCGAGATGAGGATCTGATATGTTCCCAGGTGTCTTTGGGATGAGATGTTATGTGGTTCCCAGGTGTCTTCGAGATGAAATGTGGTTATAGCCAAGGATTGAGTTCCAGCGGGATACTATGAGCTTCATATGGCCAGGTTGCGGCACTAGCTTGAGCTTCATATGGCCAGGTTACAACACTACCTCCGGAAGAGGGGGAAGCATCAGAGCATTAGGCGTGAGGTCTTGAGAAGTATTCATGGGTAAGGTGGTGCGGGGTACCCATAATTTGATAATATTACTATACTACTCTATTGACTTGCGATATTTGGTTAGTGTGTCTTGTAAGGTTGGGTGGATAGATTCCTTGCTAAGATTTGGTTCCTTCTGTTTTCTCACGGGGTATTAGGACGTCTCCCCACCTGTGCATGAGAGCTTTAGGTTTTCCTACTTAGTATACTTGTATGCTCACCCTACGTTTACTTTCAGGGTTTTAAGTGGACTTCAGGGACCGTGCAAGACCTTTCTAGTTGGGCATTATAGTTTTTCTGGTTGTAGTTTTTGATTTCTTTTTTTTGGTATCGTACATTGGAGCTTTTCTTGTACTTGTACATTTGTTTCAGTATTGTATAAAACATGTATATGGGTTTGTTTTTGGGTTTATTTACTTGTTCTGTTTTCTTTTGATGTTTTAATCATCCCACTTTATGATCTTAAATAATAAAAAGGGTAATGTCTTCCATATTTGTGAAAACTCATACCTTTGGTGCTAGCCGCCACTCTGGGGCTTGCTGGAGGTGGGAATCGGGGGTCATTATCTCCCTTTCACCATTTCCAGCTTAGGAGGGGCATATTTGATGGGAGGGGGTCGTGACAGAATGGTATCACTGGATGATGGTTGAGAGATAGGATGGAGTCTGGAGTTAGGCACAATGAGGATTGCATACGATGGTAGGTCAACAGTGTGGGCTGATCTTGGTGCATGACATATGTCAGGGAAGACCGACTAAGACACGGGATTTTAGGGCCCCACGAGATCCAATGAAAGGACTCTGAGCTTACTTAATGACCAATTAATACTACATTTATTGTAGGGTAGAGACCCTAGGAAAGGTACATGCATCATCATGATTTGTGTTTACTTTATTTGGGTGTTATGGGAAAGAAATCGAAATAAAATGATAAAATGAAACCTTGAGAAAATTTCCTTGCTACTTGGGCTTAGGCATTCTTTGTATACCATACAACTATGGAACCTGGACGTCAACATAGAGCCAGAGGATTGGGACGCAGACAGTTGCACGCAATAGCAGTGACAACCCTTGCAAGGCCAGAGGTCGAGAGAGATGTTTTCAGTTTTAGTTAAATGCTCTCATTTATGTTTTGTTTAAATTCAGGAGCATCAAACTCTTTTTTTGAAACTCATTCTCGCCCAGGCTTTTTTCCTGGACCTTTTTTTTCATGAGCCTATATTTCTAAGTTTTTTACCTCTTTCTTTTAAATGTGTGTGAAGAGTCCTAACATGTGAGTAGTGGAATACCTGATCCCTAATCATGAAGCATTA
Source organism: Viscum album (assembly GCA_963277665.1). Classification (NCBI taxonomy): domain Eukaryota; kingdom Viridiplantae; phylum Streptophyta; class Magnoliopsida; order Santalales; family Viscaceae; genus Viscum; species Viscum album. The sequence goes on along the minus strand of OY728155.1, from coordinate 448,279,473 downwards.
ATGTGGATGCTATTAAACCCATGCGGGTGAGTCAGTGCTGCCCAAAGCAGATAGTATATTGACATGAGAGAAGGAATTCTCCAATCCATGTGTTGGGGCAGCATGTTTCTTGTTTTTTGCGGTGTTGGGGGTAGTGTGTGTATGAGAAATCCAAAATTATGGGGGTGGTAGGACCTAATCCGTAATCAAGACGCATTAATGTGGATGCGATTAAACCCGTGCAGGTGGTCCAGTGCCACCTAAAGAGGATAATATCTCATCATGGGGGAAGGAATTCCCTAACTCATATAATTAAGATAGTGGTTGGATTCCTATTATGACGAGAACCCTCAGAGGTATCTTGCGGGGTGGTTGTTCGGACCTTCCCCCTTTTTAGGGGTTGGTTTTTAATTTTGGAGGATGAGAATGTTTTGAGAGGTATCTGATGTAATGGCATGGACCTCTCTGGTCCATTACTTTGTAAACATTTGATGGGGTCACACATGAATCATGTGATAATAATAATTTTTTATAATAATAATTGATAATGGTGGCATAAAAATATTTGGGGTTAATTATTTTAAATGGTTTTAATTTAATCATTGTGAAATAACAGAAATAAAATTGAATATATTTAATTCAATGAGGGGAGGTACATGGTTTCTTTTTGGAATCTTTTAAATTTTAATAAATAATAAATTTTTTGTGTAATGAGAAATAAGGGGAGTCCCCACTTTGTTGGGGCGTGATAAAATTGGGAGAAGAAATCGTGGAAGAATAAATTAGATTGGAGAGAGAATGGGATAACAAAAATTGAGAAATAATAAAAGAAAAAAAGGAAAGGAAAAAAAGGAGGTGGGGCATTGTTGGCATGGAGAAAAGTCAAGGAGAATCCTATTTTGGTGGTGGCGTGGGAATGAGGAGCTTCTATAGTAAGTCATTATTATTATATATTATAATAATGATTAAATGATATTAATGAAAATATAAAAGAGGAGTCAATCATGGGGGCTTATAAACTTCACTCTTAAAAAGGTTGAGCGCGGGTTTTTATTTGTGGTGGAATGAAAATAAATGTTAAATTAAATAAAATAATATAATAATGTAAATATTATTTTCGTTGGGAAAACTGAATTTTGACGGTATCTTCCTCGTTCGATCTCAGATTGACGAACTGTCAGCGGCAGCGTAACAATGAAATTATGGCTGTCATTTTTAGACCAATGATGAATACCTTTTTATGAATCATGTATCTGGTAAATAAAACACCTATTATTAAATGAAGTTATTATTATCATTAAATGCATCGAACCCGTGTGACATGTCATGTGTTGACTAGTCAAACAACATAACAGGTGTACGGTCACGTCGTGTATTCACTAATATATGTTGCGTACCATTTTAAATTTTCATTTCCTATATAAGAGAGGGTCACGTGTAATTTATGGACCCCCCTTCTTCCCCTACACGACGACGCTCACGGATGACCCAAAATCCTTCCTCTTGTCTTCTTCATCCATACTCCGATCGTCGATTTGTTGGTGGCTGCGGGATCATGTCGACGAGTCCAACATCGTAAACCTCATTACTTTCCCTTTTCTTTAACTTCTTCTTTACATTTTTCTACTAAGGAGATTTCTGATATTTGACAGTAACGACACTCTTCGACGAAAATCATCTTAATGAGCGGTTGTGCCGCAACGTCCACGGGAGGACGTAGTAATCGTGAGGAGTGATCAAAATCATTGTGTGGGTTGTTCTCGCAGAAGGACATCCAATCCTATTTAGGTAGGGATCATACCTTCTTCTCTCTCTCTCTCTTTTGTGCATCATGCGGGGTTGGTATCCTCTTGTTTTTAGGAGATATGGTTGAACCAGTAAATAAAGATAACAACTGGTTAAAGAACGGGTTTGTGGAAATTTTGTTGATATTGTTGTTTTATTTCCATCAATGCTTATCCTATGATTATGTTGAGAATTGAATAGGCTTATGCCTACTGAAAATCATGGTCGTTGGGGGACTTTTCTTGCGCAAATAAATGTTGCCCTATTTTTCTGGATTGTCTTGAGGATGGAATTTCATAGAATGTGGAAATTGGTTAATCATGTAAAGTTGGCTGATTAAATGAATACATGGAACCCTTGTATGATCTCCCCAGTTAAACTAAATGAAAGAATGAATTTTGTGGGTGTGGGTTGGGGTGTAATTATGTGAAGGGGGTGTTTCGTGGGTTGTTGTGGAATGGGTGAGCAGTGGGGCTGCAGTTGGCTTGGTTGTGGGTTGGCGTGTATGATATGGTTGTGATGGGCAGCAGAGTTGTTGTAAATGGTATCAAAGGGATGATGATGTGGTATGGATATTGTTATTATATGTTTGTAGTTATGGTGGTTAGAAGCAGGGCTGTAGTGATGGGTTGTGCATATGAATAAAGGTGGAAGAGTTAACTAATGAATTGAGGTGCATGGTAGTTGATTAAATACGGAAAATAAATGGAATTGATTGGATGATAAAATAAAATTTTATTGTGTTTCTTGTGTTTCCCCTAACATTATTTGTGGATGGCAGGGATATGTTTTACAAATGATTGATCTGGTTTGGTTGTAGTTAGTTTCTCGACAATTAAAGAACTGATAAACAAAAACTGTTGAAACATGAAAAGCATAATGTGGTTTGGGGTTATTTATTTTGTGCATAATTTCGAGGTAGAAGTTCTAAGACATGTGCCCAGATAATTTGAGTAGAAGCCTTACGATGGGCTCAGTGGTTGATATAATTATATAAATCTGTAGGTTTTATGTTTCTTTACGCACCCCACCCATGTTGAGCACTATGTGTTGAACACCCATGGGACAGGGGGGGTGAGATTCTCAAGCATCTAAAGGATGGATAGTCACTGTTCTACCATGTGCTCCCTCTTCCAGGTTCTATAGCCCAAGATCCTTCGAGTAGCTTACGACATATTTTTCCCAAGAGTCTTCAGGATGAGGATTTCATATGTTCCCAAGTGTCTTCGGGATGTGATGTGATGTGGTTCCTAGGTGTCTTTAGTATGAAAGGTGGTTATGGATGAGGATTGAGTGCCGACAGGATACTATGAGCTTCATATGGCCAGGTTGTGACACTAGCTCGATCTTGGTAGGCCAGGTTGTGGCACTAGCTCAGTAAGATGGGGAAGCATCAGAGCATTAGGCATGATGGCTTGAGAAGTACTAAGTGGGAAGGTGGTGCGAGGTACCCATACTTTGATAATATTATTATACTACTCTATTGACTTGCGATATTTAGTGAGTTTGTACTCTATTGACTTGCGATATTTGGTGAGTTTGGCTTGTAAGGTTGGGTGGATAGATTCGTTTCAAGGCTATGGTTCCTTCTATTTTCTCACGGGGCTTTAGGATGTCTCCCCATCTATACACGAGAGCATTAGGTTTTCCTACTGATTATACTTGTATGGTCACCCTACATTTACTTTCAGGTTTTCAGGAGGACTTCAAGGAACGTGCAAGGCCATTCTAGTTGGGCATTGGAGTTTTGCTGGTTGTAGTTTTTTCTTTCTTGCTTTTGGTATCGTACTTTGGATCTTTTCTTTTACTTATACTTTTGTTTCAGTATTTTATATAACATGCATACGGGTTTGGTTTTGGGTTTATTTACTTGTTCCCTTTTCTTTTGGTGTTTGACTCATCCTATTTCCCGATCATAAATAATAAAAAGGGTAATGCCTCCCATATTTGTCAAAACTCATACCCTTGGTGATAGTCGCCACTCCAGGGCCTACTGGAGGTGGGACTCGGGGGTCATTATCTCTCTTTCACCATTTCCAGCTCAGGAGGGGCATCCTTGATAGGAGGGGGTCATGACAGTTTTCCATTTCAATTCTGGTATGGGTGATGTTTATAATAGCACCATAGAATCCTATTGATAAGCCTTAACTTGATGACATACCATGAACTATGATATATACTCTACACCATATATCTTTAAGTTTCCACACAATAAATACTATTTCAGATATCTATACATATTTTTACATCTAGAATGAATAGAGAATGATGCCCTTTGTGATTCCTCCATTAAATACTTATTTAAGTATAATATTAATGAGAAACATAATTGGTTACTAAATATTATCACTAAATCACTATATATGATGAACTTGAGAACAATTTTCAGCTTCTACTATATCTATAAATCCTAATTTAATTCATTTGAAATCATCAGATGGATAGATGGTTGAACACTCACATGAGAAAGATAAGTTTTCTTTAATTAAATAAATATTTTCATTGAATATCCATTAAAATAATGTAAATATTATATATTTTATGATCCTTATCACATATAATATAACACGACATTTTAATGTAATAATATCAACCACCTTGTTCATTTTTTCAGGTTGAAAAAATAATAAGTAGTCAAATACTTTAATAAACTCCAACAATCTTTTATAGATCACATTTGACACATTCTGGGTTAATATATAATTTAATATTTATTGATAAATATATATATTTCACTCTTTTATCTGAAAAGAAAATTCCCCTATATTATTAATGAAAATATTACTGATGCTATCTCCAAATCATGATTTGTGTAATTTATCTTATGAATCATAATTTAGACTAAGACATAAGGTATAAAAATATCATTATACATAAGGAAAAAAAATCTAATCCCCTTGTTATTATCATAAAAAAAACCCTTACCCACTATAGGGTAGTGTGATCATAGGTGTATTAACAATTATATTCTTTAGTTCCTTAAAATTTTAATCATATTCATCATTCTAAATGAATTTTAAATCATTTTTGGTTAAAATCATGAGTGTATTCTATAACTATAAAAAAAGGTTACAAATTGTAGATTATACCCATACAATCCAAGAAAAATAAGGATCTCATTCATAGTGGGTTTTTGGAAAAATTATTAATAAATATATTATTTGATGGATCCAAAAATACACCTTCACTCTAGATTATATGACCCAAAAATAAAACTATATAAATTCACAATTAAAAAATGGACATTTTTATAAATATCTTTTAATTCCTTAGTGTCTTTATTAAAATAATCAAGTGATCTTCATGCTCATCCATGCTCTTTGAATATATAATAATATCTTCTCTAGAGATAACTATAATCTGATCGAGCAAATATCTAAAGGCTATATTCATTAAATACATGATGATATAGGGGGGATTAGTAAGTCACAATGGAATAACTATATTTTAATTATGTATATACATAGAATGAAATTCTTTAATGGTTATATATTCAAATTTTAACATGAAATCATAGTATTCAGGTGAAAGATAAATCTAGAAAAAATATTAATCTAATCATAATTAATCAAAAAAATATTCAATATAGGGTTGATGATACATATTATAGATCATGGTCTTTTTAAGTTCCAAATAATAAATATTGAGTCTAATTTATCAATATTTATTATTATAAAAATAGAATAGTTTTACCCAAAGGTGTATTACTTAGTTGAATGAATCCATTACCAAGATTCCCCTTGAGTTTCATATTCAATTCCTTAATCTCAATCAATGATATTCAATATGTATTCCTTGAAAAAGTTTTATCATCTTTTACGAGTTCTATTAAAAACTAAACTTCATGAATCACATGAAGAGTTGAAAACTCTTCTCAAAAGGAATTAATAGGATCTCATACAATAGGCATATCTTTTATGTTTATATTCTCCCAAATAAAAACCCCATTCTGAATGTTAATAAAGACACCTATAATAGAACTAATTTCCATATGATTATCTTATTCAGCCTCTAGATATTAAACAATCATTGGTTGGTAAAAAATGTAAAATTTGGCTTCCCTTACATAAAAATTTGATATGAAATTTATATAAATAAGTAAAATTAATTCCCAAAATCATATCAAATTCAATAGAGGGGAAATAAAAATATTTATATGAATAAAATTTACAAAAAATTAAATTATAGAATAATCATATAATTGAAATGATATCATCATATAATTTAAATTTTTAAAACTAATTTAGAATCTAATCATTAAGTATGTGAGTTAAAATTCCAAAATAAATTTTTATATATAAATAAATTCAAATTTATTTTTTTAAATAAGTGAATTTAATATTCAAGTATACCTATAACCACTACAATACTATTGTTCTGTATTCAATATATTACTAAAACTAATACGGTCATCATGATTAGAAAACATTGTAATTCAAAGTGATAAACCATATAATCGTGAAAATAATTTATAAGATATAAATATAATGAAAACTTATTTTCAATCCATGAAACCATATGTTTAACCTTGGTCATCCATAATAATTATCTATTATATTCCATTATAATAGTTCATTAAGAAATTGTTAATTAACCTAATAATATCCCCCATAAGTGTCTCTATAGGTGTTTTTTTATCCCACTCATCATGCACTGGTGACGATCGAGTTAATACCCAATCCAACCCATTAATTTTTTTTCCCGTAAGTTCATATGTTCCATAACCACATCTAATTATTTGTATTAGTCATATATGTATTTATTTAAAAGATCACACTACTTTATTTTTCATAAAATTGGATGTTATCAAGTACATATAAATTTCATATGGGTTATCATTAAAGATTTATCATCCTATTTTCAAAAAAATAACTAAACCCTAATATGATATCAATTGAGGGAACCAAAACATTACATACATAGATATTATATATTATTAGATGATTATTCATTACATATAATTATGTTCTATGTTAGAACCGTAAATGTTTTGTGTATTTGGAAACATGGATTCAAAAAAAATTAGTACATAAAACACATACATTATCTCCCACTTAGTTTTTTGTAACTTTCATCATCATTATACATATCTTACTTAAATATTTTCTTTATATCATATGAAAAAGGATACATAAGAAAGGGTGAGATCAGATCCTCATCAAGGGTTGACATTCGAGATATCGATAAATGACCATATGTAATCATATCATGATAATAAAGGTATAATAAAATAAGATTGGAATTTTAAATTATTACCCATAAATTCATATTTCATAATCACGAGTCTTGGCATTATTCTAGGTAGTTTATAAGACATGAGCCATAAATGAATCACAAAACATGATCCTTGAGAGAATAACATTATCATAAGATCCTATCATAGAAGTGTGGAATAAAGTGTTACATAATCATTATCAGATAAGTCTTTTTTCATGTATACCCATCATGACTTTAAACATGTGTTAGGATGGATATAACCACCCATGTACCTGTAGTGGGATTGGCATAACCTCTAATGTACAATTTTATAGGAATGGGATAACATCATGTTTTCCATATTTTTGTGTTGGGATAACCTCTCATGTACCCTTTGATATCATAAAAAACTAACATATACCAAATGAAATGGAGGTATATAACGGAACCACCCATAACATAATCATAATCTATTCATATATATGCTGAAAGATTATGAAAACATTTACCATTTTACAATATCATTAATCATTGAATAAAAAATTATTTTTATGAATATTAATTCATCATGAATAAAATATATATAGAGAAAGAATAAATATGGTAATAATGGATCATATCCTCAAAAAATGATAAGTAACTTCATATGATTTTTTTAGATGAAAGTATCATTAATATATCATTGGAATAATTCCTGGGGAAAATAAAATTTTCATTTTAAAATCACTTTTTTAAAATAATATATATTACTAAATATTAAGGAAAAAACTTATTTGAAATTAACTATGACAGATTTTAAAATATTATTAAAATATTTGATAATTCATTTTGATGGGAAAATTCATTCACGCGGTGTATGTTAAAACAAATAATCCTTTCACATTTTCAATAAAAATTAAAAAGTACATCATTTAAAAATAAACATGAAGATTCCATATAAATTTTCATATAGAGGGTAAAAAATGAGAAAAAAGTGAAATTACCCAACCATTGGGGAATGGGAAAAAATTATTTATTTTTTTAAATAAAATATAAATATGAAGAAAAATATTTCTTACTCAAGAGTGAAATATTGTTGGTTTTAATAAAACATTCTTCCAGTATCGTGAATACTTAAAGGAAAGAAAAATGAAATAAAAATATTAATGTTTATAAATAACAAGAGGATATGAAATAAAATAATAATTACGATAGATATATCTTATAATTTCATCATAAACAATTTAAGTTTAAAAAATCCTAGTAAAAAGTGTTATTTTAATGTAAAACCCATACCGATTTGGTAATTTTTCAGTCATAATTACTATGAAGGAAAAAATAATATGATAATTTAAATAACATGAAAATAATTATATTCATGATAATAAATATGAAATGGGTTGTATATACATATTATAATCTTAAAGAGGTGAAATTCATGAAACATGTCTCAACAAAAAAATATATTCAGATGAAGGACACTTAACTTATCTACAACATGATTCATATGTGGTATAACCAACTATATAATAAATTTAAATTTATTATAATTATATACCAATACCATATAATCACTTATAATATCATATATGATCAACTTATATCATTTCTCCACTATTTTATTTATAATTGTTCATTAAAATCATCATTTCTATGTGTTAACAATTTTTTTTTATGTATGTTTTAGTTTGGATGTTCGGTCCCTTGAATTTTGATCATTATAAAATAAAATAAATAATGTTAATAATTTAATATTTATTATAATAATCATTATATATATTTATAACCATTCATATAAAGTGGTGATATAAAATTAAGTACATCTCTTTGTGAAGACTGTAGTCCGTACCTATACATGAGTAATATTTTCAACTTTTCGATGGATTTAATGAAATAATGGAAAATAATAAATCACCACTATAAAATAATTATGATATCATAAATAATATATATATATATATATATATATTAAATCCATATTAATAACGATCCATGAAAGATTGTGATAGAAAATGAATCATATCACTACATGGAGGTGATAATCCACATGTACACATGAGCAATACTTCCATTTCTCATTTGATGGGGAAGATGTGGGAAATGTGGTTTTAATAATCCAAAAAAAATATCAATATTTTTATGATACTTTATTATTAATTATATTATGTGTAGAACTACATTACATAGGGTTGAAGAACAAATAAATTTGAATTATCTTGATAATGATTTATACCCCTTCTTTGAGATACCTCCTTTATCTTACACCTTAATCCATGAAAGGATGGTATTAGTAGAAGAAAATCGTATGAGGGATAAAGTGAAGTAATATAGGATGAATTTGGTGTAGTTATGAGCCTATGTAGAGGGCTAAAATTTTATTGATAATGGAGGTAAAGAGGTTTCCTTTTATAAGTGAGGGGAAGGACACACATGAAAGTACATAATAGATTTCAATCACATAAGAATATATATTCATATTAAAGTGGATAAAAATGTCTACGAATTATTATTTTGGATACTTTATTATTTAAATATATACATCATATAATATCTTGGGAAGTTTATGTGTCCCTATAACCCTTATCTCTTAGTTTAACCCATGTTAAACCCATTTAAACCTTAATTATGGTTGCAAAATTTTACAGTTTGCAGTATTCATTATGTTAAAAAATGAAGTTGAACCTATTAAATTAAAATAATTATAATTAATAAAAATATATAATCCATTCTATCAGAAAAATTTTATATGAGTGGAATAATATAATTTTATATAAGCTTGTAAAACGCAACATGAACCCATTTATATTAAAATAACTTTTAAAGCATAAGAATGGATTTACATACATTTTGTTCTTATAAAAACCATAAAATGAATTTTAAAATATTTAATTTTAGTTATAATATTTAAATTTTAATTTAACCCATTAATAGAAATATATATGAATGTATTTTTTTATGAAAATAACGTAGTACAAATATAAAAATAATTTTTTTTATGAAATTGTTTTTAAGCCCAAAAATGTGTTCATACCAAAATAAAGTATAATAATGATTCATATTTAATTAATTAAGCAATTTAAAATTAAAGGTTACTTAAGTTTCTTTAATATTATACTAGAAACGTAATGTGAGTTCTACATTTATTTATTTAATAAAAATAAATGTCAGTTGAAAAAAAAAGGGTATTTTTAACTATACACTGAAAAATAAATAAATTTATAAAAAACCCACATATTCACCTTAAAATAATATTTAAATTACAATTTAAAAATTTATATTCTTTCCCAAAATTTAAATTTCAAAAAATGATATAATATAATTATAATTTCTATGCATAAAATGAAATAAATCCATTTTCAAGAAAATATATTTTTGAAGCATAAAATTGAGTTACTGAAAATTGAGTACTTATTTATTATAAATTAGTAAATATATTTTATTTTTGTAAAACAATTAAAAACATTTTTTATAATGTGTATATTAATCTTCATACCTTCCAATTTAATAGAATAGTTTTAAAAAAACAATATATCATAGTTCATTTATACATAGGGTTACGTGTAAAGAAATCTATCTAAAACCTCATGTTTATTTCAATTGAAAAAACTATAAAATATTGGGGGGTTACACATACTGTTTTATATGTATTTTTTAATTTATAATTATTTTATTTTACATATTTATCAATTGAGAGCTCAAAATCAAGATGTTCATAAAAAATGCTTCAGAAGTATAGAATATACCTTTCTAGTTTTAATTTTCTTTTTATAACACTTTGTTTTGATGATAAAACTATTATGTTCCTAGAGTTTTATCAACCTCTATAAATAATCAAAACATTCCATAATATTCATCAGATTCTTTTCGTAACACTTATAACTTCCATCATCAATTCTATAATAAAGAATCAATTTCTTATTATATCACTTATAAAATTTAAAAAAAATGATTTCTTACATGGTATTATATAAGGTTTTCTAATAACTCTCAAAACGATGATGATTTAATAATTTTAAATCCATTAATTTAAATTCATACTGAAAGAGGTTGGTTAAATCAATAATACATTCCAAATTTAGATCACCAATAATATGCATTTTCACAAAACAATTTTTAAATTTTTTTTATCCCCTAATATCAGTCATTCTATATAAACAAAACATTGATTCCTTTACTAATTTAGTATATTTTTTATGGATTATATAGAGATATATATTTATTATTTATCCAATTATTTTTAAGAGATTCTTTAAAATAATTGTTTTTATATTCAAACCTATTATCAAATACAAAATTCTCAATAAAAAATTCTTATCTATTCTGTATATGTCTTAAAAAGTATTAAATATTTGTATATTATGTAATTTAATCTATATAAATGAATTATAATAAATTAATATATAATCCAAAAATAGTTATGATATATTTACCTCCATTGGTTTTTTTTCAAGTTCATATATCCATAGATATTCAAATTAATAAGTTCAAATGCCCTTAATGTTTTTCTTGCCTCCATTTTTTAAAATTTTACCCATATTTCCTTCGAAAAAACAACATATGATTTGGATCAATCCCAATTTTAGTTTGAATATTTATCATTTTACCATTAAAAATAATTATTTCTATATTATTTTCTCCCACGTGACCAAGTATTCAATGTCATAAGTAATTTATTCTTTCATTATCAAGTGGAGATAACTCATTTATTCTTTAATTTGCAATAAATTTCATAGATCCAACTATCCTCACTTGAAGTTTATTCCATATTTTAAAATTATAAATAATCTAATATTTTTATTTAATATCAATTTATTCCCATTTCTATAAATTGGTAAATAGTTATTAAATTATTTATGATTTCATGAATGATGATAAAATCTATTGAGTTGAATTTCTTCTCACCAATTATAGTGTGCCCAATGATATTGATGTTTAATAAAACAAAATTAACAAATATTAATTCACCATAAAAATATTTTTTTATACTTTTCAATATAATTATATCATTTTTCATATTTGATGAGAAACTACTATATAAGATCCAAGTATTATCAAGCTTTGAGATTTAATTTGAAACCTTTACTATGATTATCATTTCCCCTATCACTGATTTTATAATGAAATAATTTATAGAATAAAATTTTATTTAAGTACAATATTATAATAGTTATACAATCATTTTTTATATTACCTTATTGATGAATTCATTTGAAAGTCGCTATTTATGAAAAAAAAATATTTTCCCCTTAAACACATTGCTTTCTTTGCTGTTTTGGTTTCTTCTTTATTCTTTGAGTACATCCCATTAGTCAATTTTATAGATTCAATTGTTATAATAAAGGTCATATTAAAAAAATATATATTCCTTGTAGAAATACACACCACAATATAAACAGTTTACATTTAAATTTAATTCTTATCATATGTAAATAAAATCTTTGAGCATATTATGCTAATTTCCTTTTTTATTGTTATGGATTCCTTTATTATTTTCACTTTATTGTAATTTATTGATCATTACATTAAAATTTATTTCCCATTAGGTTATGTATTCAACTAATTCTCCACACACACACCATTTTCCATTAAATTTTCTATAACATTACTTTTCAAAATAGTGCCTGAAACATCATTACTTGGATAAAAATGTCATATTATCCTTTTCATTAAAGCCCAATTTTAAAAAATAAAAGTCCTTGAGTGAAATAAAGATAAATATTATATATTTTGGGTAATTATCAAGTTTATATATGTATTCAATAATCATCTCATGTTATTTGTAATTTCAACCATTACGTTAATATTTTTCACAAAAAATGAATGTCCTCTCGATGTTTTGAGTTTGAAGTATCTTATCATTGAGTGAGTAAACACAATCATATATCAAAACTATGAATGATATTATATAACATATGATCATATTTATTTTATAATGAATGATATTTATATCATTTATCATCTTCAATAACTATCCTAACTTCTCAAAATTAATTTTAACAGCATTCAAATTGATTGGGTTTTAAAGGGTACATCCTCCTTTTCAGAATTGGAAAAATTATTTAAACATACCCTGAGGTATTTTATAAATAAATTTAACTATTTCATTACTTTTTATAAATAATTTTTATCCCAAATTTCTTCACCACTTTATGAATCAATGTAATGTTTGGATTGAACCACAAAAAGATGATTACCTCTATCCTCAAAATTTATCTCTTCTATTTAATGACCTCATTAGTAGAAATATAGTCACATATGGATATAATATTTCTAATTTGAGATGATATTAGATCATTCAAATATAAATTATATAAATTTCACCAAATTTAATCATTTTCCATATTCTTTTATTCTTCTTGAATGATATTTTTTATTGATCATAATCATATTTATTAAGGGTTTAACCAAGAAAATAAAATAGAAAATATCTAATAATTCTTTATTAAAAAAATAAAACAGAATATTGAATTTTTACATACATTTACCTTTATGGTTTTATTTTGAAAGAAATTAACTTAACTATTTATAATCCATATCATGGTCTTCATTCATAGAATATCGATTGTGATATTTATTTTGAACAATAAACCTAAAGTCTTAGAAGGATATAGATGCAATATATTTCTTAGATATACCTCTATTTATCAATTTTAAACCACATATCATTTGATATTAAATAATGATATTATATTATTTTTAATCCACATGTCATCTAAATCTTAATCTTCTAGAAAATATGTCTTTATTTAAAATTTATTTAAATATTCTTGAAGTAATTTCTTTTATATGATTTATTTTTTAATAGTATTTGAATATCCTTTAATATTGATAATAATCATATTCTATAATGTAAAAAATATAATTGATATATTTTTCTTTGAATACTGTACTATCATTTAATTGATAATGATATAAATTTAAAATTGTTTATTTTACCTTATTGTGTCCGTCATTAATTCCCTTGAGTCTATCCCTTATATATTTTTATGTTTTAAGACTTATTAAAATTATTATTTCTTTCTTAGAGTAAGATAATGATAATATATTTTGGTCGTTTTCATCTACATCGATAGTCTTATGATTAATTAATATATAAATTGTTGTCACTCTGGGTGTTATGGATCCTTTAAGATGAATTACATGAACATAAATTATCAATAAACATGTGAATCATCCTTAAAATCCATAGATAAAACGCCCTTTAGTCAGATATAAGGAGCACCATTTTATACATAATTCATGTTCCCCATGACAAATATATTAATAGAAATGATATAATAGATACATGTGATTTCAAAATACTTATTATTTATCATGTTCTTTGATATTAGTCTATATGATCAGGTTCGAAGGAATGATCACATAAGAGTGGGGTGGGAGAGTGAATGAATTAATTCATAAAAACTTTTGCATATTAAAATGAAGTTTCACTAATTTTTGACTAATTTAAATGTATTTTACTATATATATTATATTTTTTAGAAAATTATCTTAGAAATTTTGAGGATATATGATTTTTTAATGCTAAAAGAGTTTTGTTTTCATTTTAAACTCTGGTTATAATGTATGATGTCTCTGGTTGTTTTTATATGTATTTTGGGATATGTTTTGAGGTTTACTATAATTATTGGGGGTTAGAGTGGCCTAGACAAGGAATCACATGTAGTACCCAGGAGACTTATAGCATTGGGTACCTATTTGGGGTACACTAGTTACCCAGTGGGTGTGGTAGTCTGGTAATTTTCCTAGGGGATCCATCGAGTACCAGATTGACTTCTAGTGGATAATTAGTAGGTACAAGACTGGCTTTGATGAAAGGGTGTTTTCAATTCAATATTATCCTATTTACTCTCATTTTATATATTTGTTTACATTTCACAAATAGATAGCATATCTTAATAGATGAATATTCATTAAAAATAATTTGATACATAATATAACCATATAAGTGTTATATCTTTGGAATCTTAGATACACAAACAACTAGTTCATAAGAGATATGAATTATCTCCCACAAATTTCTTCAGAACATACACCTATCTTTTACATATCATAATTACAACGATTCTTCAAATACAAGGGAAAGGAAAAATAAGAAAGGGTGAGATCGAATTCTCAATATGGTTATAAAAAAGAGATATTAATGATCATATAATCATAACATGAGGATAAGTGTATGATAATGTGATATTTTAATTTAAAACCCATACCCAACATATCATATATTATAATCACGAATCATGATATATAGTGTGGTTGTTCATAAGACATGATTTATAAAGGAATCAATGAATATGAGATGCCTGATCATAACATTAACATAAGACATACGTTTTTGGAATACACATTTGAATAGAAATTCATTTCATTAGTAGTCAAGTCACACTTCTAAGACTAGACTATGTTATTGGGTTCACTCCCAATTATATCATATTACCTTAGGTTCACTTCTATGCCTATCATAGTGGACATAATCCCATATATAATAAGGTTCACTACCCATCCCAACATTGATTATCTCATGAGATAACTATGTTTTCCTGATCCATTAGAGGGATATGTAATTTTAGGGATTCCAATCACATTAAGAAAATAATATATATCTATTGTAGAAAATTATTTCATTAAACCATAACTTGTGAAAAGGAAATAAGTTTCATGAATATTGCATTATTTCATCATGGAATAACCTTTAAAAAATAAAACAGCTTCTTAAACATGTTATATTAAAAATAAAAAAAGATAAAGATAAAGATTTTGGGTGTTATACATGGACCATATCTCCAGTAAATAATTTTTAGCATCACAAGATGTTTTCATAAACAAAAATTATTTTATAGGAATAGTTATAATATTTTTCGAGGAAAATACCCTTTTTATAATTTAATCTACCAATTAAAATATAAAAATTTCCAACTTATAAAGGAAAAATATTTTCTTGAAAATAACCTTTTATAATTATAATGGAAACTTCTAATCATTTTTTGGTCATGATTAGAGGAAATTGTATACATTCTACATATTTTAAAAAACGTTCCTTCATATTTTTTATAAAAATTCAAAAGAACATCGTCTAGAAAAGAAAACTAAAATCATTAAAAACCATTTTTAAAAAAATTAAAACATCGGAGAAAATGAATTTATAATATTAATTTTATAATAATTAAAAAAATTATTTAATTTTTTTTTAAAATGTGTACATGGAGAAAATGATTCCCAAATGAATAGTAAAACATATATAGTTTTCATTAATATTTTTTTTGTTTTTTTTGTACATAAATTGAGGAAAATTGAAGAAAAAAATGTAATATATAGAGATAAACAGCGAATATAAAAATTAATAATATTCCTAACAGGTTTATTAGGTAATTTCATTATCATGAAACTAATCATAAACAATCATGATAAACAATGATATTGTAACATAAAACCCATACATCAAGTTTGACTTGCATCAAAAGAGCTCTAAACATCTATATAATAAACTTAAATTTATAATAATATTATACTATAATTATGGATATACTTTTTTATCATATATGATACATTTATAACTTTACAATAACCATTTATTAATAATTCATTATAAAAATCGTTGTCTCTATGTGTTAAATTTTTTTTTCATGAGAATTTATATATGATAGTTCCATTCATTGTACATTGATCATAGTTCCATAGTCTAAAAAATTTTAATCAGGAAATAAATATAATAAATATTTAATATATATATATTATTTATTTATAGTCATCTATTTGGTATAAAGATAGAAAAATGAATTATATTGTTCATAGAGGTGGTAGGCCGAACATACACACAAATACTATTTTCAATTTTCAAAGGATAGGAATAAATAAAGGTAAATAATAATTCACCTTTATAGGATTTTTTTATGTAATATATATATATATTATGTTCAACAAATATATCCTTATTATAGTTCATGTTAATCATATACGAAAAATAAATCACATTACTTTGTAGAGGTGATAGTCATATCAAATGTAGAAGCGACATTATCATTTTATAATAGATGGGAAGAAGGTGGATGATGGATGTAAACATAGAATAAATGAAATTATTATATTATATATATATATATAATTATTAATTATATAGTGTATAACATGGATTCAGAATAGGTATAATAATAAATAAAATTGGAAAATCCCGGTTAAGAGTTATACATCTTCATTTAGAAACCTTCTCTAAATTACCCCTTAATCCATGAAAAGATGCTATTTTGAAAATAAAATAATATCTATGATTTATTAAATAATATTATAAGGTATTATGATAGATATTCGTTGAGAATAAGTATCAAAATGTGTTTGGATGATAGGAGAAGAGTTTCAGTTTTTATAAGTGAGGGGAGGGGCACTCTTAGAATTGCACAATGTATTAAATTAATATAAATTAATTTTAGTGGTAAAATGTTATGTAAATTATATAATTAGAGTATATGATGACTTTTAACCTAAATAATATCATTTAATAAAGGTTCGACAGCTTTTGGTTACGTTTTTACCCTTATATTTTGGTTTTATCCTCCGTTAACCCTTTTGACAATTACCGCGATATTAGAGTGTCTTACAATTTAAGGGTCAAGAATGTTATCATAAAAGGAAAAGTGACAAATGAATGGATTATATTAGAAATTTTAAACCATATACCATAAAATTGGACCTATATAGTAGTTTTATTAATTTTAAATAAATTAATAAAATACAATTTATTATAAAATATCATTAACGACATCTTTTTGAAATATTCATTTTCTTTGATTTTGAATATGTAATAATAACCAATGAATTAAAATAAAAACCATTCACACATGTATAATATATTATATTTATCTAATAAATACATATATGAAAATAATTATTCCTTATTATATTACTTTTAATATTTAAAAAACTATTTATTTCTTTTTTCTGTTAATTAAATTAATACTGTATTGGCGTTGCATATGAATTTAAGGTAATAATTAAATAAATAAAATTTTTAAAAAATAACCATGCTAAATAAAATTAATTAATATTTTAAATAAATATTTATAACTAAATCGATCCTTATGTTATACTAATTTAAATATTTTAGTGATATTAATGTCCATAGAGTGGAATTTGGTTTTTTTCTTAAACTAATACAAATGTCATATTCCAAGAAAAATGAACAAAATTGAAAATATATTCAATAAATGGATGGAAAATTATAAAATAAAATCATAATATAGTTTAATGTAAAATGTTAGATAAATATGAAAACCTTATCCCAATGTTTTATCCATATTTTTTCTATTCTACCCTTGATGAGGTAATAAAAATTTTCCATGGTTACTATTCCTAAGGGAAAAACATAAAATTGATATATTTTAAAAAATTTAATCTCGTAATTCCAAATATATAATCCATTTTATAACGATCAGTTAATATATGTGGCAGAAATTCCTTTGAAAATATTTGGGTTAAATGTGATGGAAACTGTATTCAGAAAAATCAATTTTAAGAAAAAACCTGGATATATTATTATCTCATGAATAGAGAAAACATTAAATGAATATTAAAATATTTTATTTTATAATATTTTTATTTTTATTTTTATATTTCATGTAAATAAATAATAATAGTGATGAATTTAATTTACTAATATACAAACACATTTCATGCATAAAAACTATTTGTTATAAAAACATATATTTTAATTTCAAAATATTTTTATTTTTAGTTGTAATAAATTTATAACAAATGAATTTATTTAATAAATTTTAAAGAATATATTTATCATAATTTATTTATTCCTATTCATACTCTTTAATCTATAATCTTGTCTTTCACTGTCACATTGAAAAAAAATAATTTCAATTGTATAAAACAGTTTGTTTAAATTCGATGATGCATATATAGAAAGATATAAAAAAATATTTATTTGAAAAGTAATATATCATAATATATATGGGTGTTACATTATAAACTTATTAAAATAAATTTCACCCTCCAAATTACATCCCTCGGATACCTAAAAATGAAGATATCTCTATTCCATCAAATCCTCAGGATCCCATGAAACATCTTCAAATTTACGATTTATCTGGATAACATTAAATAGATGAGTAGTCTTGTTTTATAATAATTTGTCTGTATAATAAATTGTTTGTTCCATTCATTACTCCTAAGGAAGTTCTGGTTTCTCTGTTATGTCCTCTTAGTTTAGCAGATGTGATTGATCAGTTATATACTTCCTCAGGTGAGATATATAGAACATATCCAAAACTTGAGAGAGGGTTTGGGGATGTTCCAAGATAAAATCTTCCATCCATAATAAATAAAAAAATCTCAATGGTTCCAATATAGCTGGTGCTTAGCTATTTGTTAATTTCAAATCTTATTACCATCTTCCAAAGATATATTCATAGATATTCTTTAAAACCAACTTAAAATTCATGATTTTATAGATGTTTGTTAGTATATATTATATTTTGACCCTATTTTACCTTGATATGATGTTTAATGGATCATAATATCCTTGATATTTACTCGGCTAGCTCAAGTCCCAATAGTATTCTTTCTCCAAATTCTTCCCAACACATCAAAATTTTACACTTCCATTCATAGATGAATTCATATGTAGCTATTTTAATGATCAAGTGAAAGTAATTATTTTAAGTAATCTCTAATATAGAGAGGTGTTGATCCCAACCACCATTGAAATCCATAGAACAAAAATGTTGAATATATTATATAGTTTACGTGGTTCTCCCAAACATACCATCTGCATAAGGATTATATGTTGTACTGAAAACTATCTTTTCCTCTTGAGTCTATTTATGAAAATGCGAGAACTTCATTGTAAACCATAGATCCCAATTAGATAGAATAGAATTCAATTATCCATAAATCCTTACCACTTAATTAATTTATATTCTGAAAATTTGACCAAGAGAGAAATCTTATTTGAAAGTAATGAGGTGTCCTGACTTTGTAAGGAGATCAAATCTAACACAAATACAATTATGTTCTCTAAGAAATTAGGGGATTCTAATGATGATTCCATGAATATTGTCTTTTTATTTACATTTCATTATGGGCAACAGCTGTAACATCCCATTAGACTTATATCTATTAGCTTAAAGTTTCTAATATACCAAGCACCAAGATACATACTCTTCAATATCATTCTTCATACTACCCTACCATAAATACTAATTCTGATATATATACATCTACAGAATTCCATGATTAATACAGAATGATGAAATATGAGCCTCATCTAATATATCATTATTTTTTTCTGGTATGGATGTAATATATACAAAGTTCCGAAACTTTATCATTCCTTCACAATAAAGGTTTAACTTAGGAAAATTTATGGAATTCTACTATCGTTCATCATCTTTCTTAAGTGATTATTTAATGATCACATGGATGGATGATTGAAAAATCATTTGAGAAAGATAAAATTTATCCCCTTCAATCAAAATTTATAGATATATCCTTTTAAAATCAAGATAAATTGGATCTTTTATGATCCTCATTATTAGTAAGCTAGCATGATCCTTTCAACAAAAAGCATTGAATACATTATTTTCATTCTTAAAGTGGATATTTATTGGGAAATCATGACCTGATGTAAATTAAAACTATATAATATGGTGAATATTCATATATTTTTAGTGAGTATATAAACTATAATTTTATGTTATATATATATATATATATATCATGAACCCTTCGATATAGCATAGCTTGCGGTTTCACCTGGGGGGATCTCTATGCTTTTGACATTTGGATTCAATGGAGTCGGTATGAGGCATGGGCATTGTTTCCATTTTCCATAGATAGTATGCAGATACGGATGGCAGATGGCTCAGAACCGACGATGTACTCTACTCAACATTCATCCCTTCCAGTTTTCTTTGAGGTTGGAACAAGGTAGGGTCATGATATTCTACCCAAATCAATATGAGGTCGCAGAGGGCGACCTCAAAAATGCTCGGGGATTGAGGAGTTTCCTTATCTGTTCTCCCCTATTTGGAAATATATGGCCCTCTAGGGTTCTGTTTTTTTGTTCCTGGGTCTGGCTTTATCATTATCTAATTCTCCTCTGTTCTTCTCTCCTGTCCATTTGCGCATGCCCCCACTACGGACTGGTTCGAAAGATGCTTTGGAGGATTGGGATGGTGTTGGTGGATTTGATGTTGGCGGCTCTGTTCTTAGAAGATGTTGGGTACGGTTCATTGGTGGCTTCGAGGTGTTATGTTTGATGATGCAATTTTTTGGTGATGCGGGCTCGTGTGGGGCTGCGTGGTTATCAAACCGTTCCTCTGCTTTTACCTTTTTTTGGTGCAGGTCTGATCTAGGATTGGGATCCTTTAAAAGTCTGGTTTTCCTCTATTTTGGGGTCTGGGGTTGGTTCTGTTGCGTGTTTACAATGGTGGATCCCCTTGGACATGCGGCTTTGTTTTCTTTTCTTCTTGTTTAGGTTCTCACTTTGCCTCAATGTGATTTTTGTTAGGTTCTCACTCACCCATAAAGTGATTTCTTTGAAAATACAAAAAAAATGTTCGGTTCGGACAATGAAACAATATCTTCAAAGAAAAATTACTTCAGTTATCTCTAAGTCATGGGTTGGATAATTTTATTTGTCAACCTTAAATTGGTGTGAGACATAAGCTATCAACATATAATTATAAATGATGAAACATCCCTTTACCTTATTCAATGCATCACTAAAAATCACAAACCCTTCTATATTATAATGTAATGAAATTAGAAGTGCACTGACTAAAATTTTCACCAATTCCTTGAAATTTTCTTCACATTCATCTTTCCTAAGGATCTTAGTTTCCTTCTGAGTTAACATAGTGAATGTATTATATAGTTGTGATAAAATCACCAATTTGTTTTATAATATCCCAAAAAACTAAGAAATCAAAGCACCTTAGTCACTATGGTTGGTCAGGACAAATTCTTAATAACACTCATCATTAATGGACCCACATATATACACTCACTTGAGATTATACAACCCAAAAAATAAACTCTTTTTATCCAAAATTCACACTATATAAAATTTTCATACAAATTATCCTTCCTCATGTTCCTCAATACAATCATATAGTGATCTTTCTTCTATTATTATATCATTAAAAATATAATAATATCATCTAGTAATACTACCCAAACTGAGAAATGTAATATTTAAAGTCTATGTTCATTAAATCTATGGATTTAGTGAGGGAATTATTAAGAAAGAATGAAATTATTATAGATTCATAGGGCTGATAAATCATAAAGAATTATATCCCTCAAACACCCATAGAGTTCATGATTTGTTATTCATATAAATTTAATTTCATTGATTACATGTGTTACATGAAACAACAAGTTTAGATGAACCATGATATACTATAAAGATATTATTATTTTATGGTTATCACATAGCTATTACAGTAGAAGTTATGAATAATCCTAATTAAATTAAATTATATTTATTTTTGTGTATTTATAAAATTAATTCATTGGATATAAGTAGATTATAAATGAAATTAAAAATCATTTGAAGGAAAAAGAAATATTTTTATGGAAAACATTTATTATGAGATCAGTGTATTTTTATATTAATAAATTAAATTAATCACTATTAGTTAATAATTTTAATGTAGTTAAAATATTATATTGTTAAAAAATGTTTTAACATTCATTTAATATTTTTTAAGAATGGTATATGAATAAAACGTGTTTTATTGTTCAAAATGAATGTTTTCTAAAAAGAGGTTTTCATCACATATTGTGACCTTATTTTAATATAATTTTATGAAAAATTTATAAATAAAATTTGATAGAATGGATTATATATTTTAATTAGGGGGTTCAAATTTGGTAAATATGTTTATTTTATTATTTGTCAATATGAATAGTAATTGTGGTAAAATTTATCACCTTGGTAAAAGATAAATCAAGTTAATATTGATTAAAACTAAGTAATAAGGCCATAATTTCACATAATAAATCCTATTGGATGAATTTAATTCTACCCTTAAAATATTCGGTTGTAAATTTATTTGTCTAAAGGACATATTTAAGTGAAAATAACCTTTAAAATATTAATGTAAAATAAAGTTACAAAATGTTACTCGCTTAGTTTTAAATATCTCTAATATGTTCACATAGGGTTAAAAGAAAGTTATGAATCAATATAAATTTGTATTTTCATATTACTGAAATTATTTTCATGATAAAAAATTTTATCTAATTTTTAGTAATTATATAATGATCTTAATTTCTTTTACAACATTGACACAATATTTCTATAATTAATAAAACAATTTAACAAAAGAAATTAAAAATATTAACAGTTATATAATTTGAGTGATTTAATTATTTTGTAAAACATTTACATTAATTAGACATATTATTATTATTTAAAATAATTATATTTTATAAAATATATTTTACTGATGTATTTAAACTCAAATTAAATCAAGGGAGTTAACAATGGAAATAATGATTTTTTATAATAAATATTATTTTATTGATTGATATAAAATTCATAATCAAATTATATTTGAAAAAATGAATGATGTATAATTTTAAAAATCCCTCATTTATATTGATTTTCATTTCATTATATTATAATAATAACATTAACCCTTAATGGGTTGAAAAGTTTAATATTTTGGTTATTGTAAAAATGGTTAACAAAGGGTTAAAACAAAAATATAAGAGTAAAAATGTGATAAAAAACTGTCCAAATTTTATTACATGAGGGTATTTAGAGTAATCATAATTTTTTATTAGAATATTAACAATATGGATCCATTTTTATGACCAAACCAATATATATTAATTTAATATTTTGAAAAAGTCTAGGGGTGTCCCTCCCCTCAATTATAAAAGGGCACCCATCCTTTCTCTTATTCACACAAAATCAAGCCTATTGATCAGAAAAATACCATGTAATCTTGTAAAAATCCCTATATATATTATTGATATCATGTTCTTCCAAAAATTGAAACCCTAGAGTCTTTAATATAAGATCTAAAGGCACCATTTCAAAGAAAAGATCATCACATTAACCTATCCATTTCATTTTAATTCTTATTTTACCTAGATTAAATATATTTTTATTATTTATAAAATAATAACATTTTATAATAAATTCTCTGAAATTTTATTATTTTTATTAAAATACTCTTATTCGTCCTCTTTAAATCAAATGGTAATTGAAAGTATCATTTTAGTGTACGTATAACTTACCATCTCCACATAGTGATACAATTCATACCATATCACCATAATTTATGGATGGTCATTATGATTGGAATATTATTAAAATATTATTATTAAATTATTATACTAATGAAATTATAATATTATATATACCTTCTTATCTTTGAAATAATTGGAAAACCATAATGAAATTTGTGCGTATAAGTGGACTACCACCTCCACCAAGAGTTGTGATTCATTTTTCATTTCTATTTTACTAGAATGGTGATAAATATAAATTTATTAAATATATGTTATATATATGATATAATAATGATCATGAAACTGTTATTTATTATTTATCTTTCTTTTTTTACATCTACTTAAAATTGAAAACAACATTCATGCATATACACGATGGACCATCTCTATGAATGGTGTAATTCATTTGTATTTTTATAAATTTTTTGAATGACTAAAAACATTTATATAATGAATATATATGATATTTATATCATAAATAATAATATTTAGACTATGTCATCATGACTAAAACTACCAAACCAAAACATACATGAAAAGTGAAGTACATATAACTCAGAACAATGATTTTAATAAAGTGTTAACAATGAGGTGATAAAAGGTTATAAGTAAATCGCATGTGGTATGATAAGTATGTGAAAGGTTATTTAATTGATTAATAATAAATCTATATTATTATATATGAGGTTCAAATGCGTACCAAGGAAATTTCATCAAATGTTAGGTATTTTTGTCTCACTTTTATACCAATGATATCCATAGAATATTCAGCATTTTTTATGCGGTGAATATACTACCCATAAATATCCATTTTTCTTTAGTTTTGGAATTTTATTTTTAATTAATAATCATTCAAATTTTATTTCTTTTTTGTGGCTTATGAATCAAAAGTTACCACTGCAGTAAGGGATTTAGCTTATAGTCACATTTTTACAATGATTGTTTATGATTAGGTTTCCTATGAGGTAATATTATGATATACCACTAAATAAACTCTAGATTCCTATTATCTTAATGTTATTTATTTTTAATCCATGTTTAAATTTCATTTTCCTCTTAATTACAATATATACAATAATAATGTTTTTATGGATAATTTGACATCATTTCTTTCTTCAATAAAAAATTACTTTTCTTCCATATCCACATTATTAAAAAAAATTAAATTAATGATTTAAATAATATAAAATGAATTGTTAAATTCATATTTACAATTTTTTGACTTAATAAAAATTGTTTTTAAAATGAATATTTTTTTTATATTACAAAAGAGGTACTTTTTATGTTTTTCTTCTAAAGTGTGAGTGTATTGATTTTTAACCTACACGATATGAATGGAATTTCTAATCATCATCAATGATCAATGATTTAAATATTAAATTATATGTTTCAAATGATATTTTCAATGGAAATGTTTTCCCTAATAATTGGAAAATTTTTAAATTTTAAATAAGTTATTTTAAATTTAAATTGGTATTTTTCTCAAAAAATATTTCAAGGGATAATTCAAAATAATTTTCCATATAAGATGGATTACTTTTATATTAATTAAGCTTTAATGGGGATATGATATAATGATATCATCCCTTTTATTTCTATGAATGGTTTTTTTGTTTAAAAGTTCTTCTGGAAACTCGTTCCATTTTCATATGTTATATAATCATTAACTGATGAAATTTTTACAAAACCCATTTATTTTCCACATGATATTATTTTAATAAATGTTTAAAAAACATTTATTTTCATGGGTTCTGGCACAAATAATGTTTTATTATATTGTAGCACACATATGTTTTATTGTTTCATTATGTGATAAGTGGGACCGATATCTCTGTCCAATGCATTGGATAAATATGGGTAACTAATGATGTAAATATTTTATTCATAAAACCCATATCATGTTGAAAACATTGTACGAGAAACAAGATTTCATATCCATAACATTATATGTAAAACAATATTTTATGTCCCTAAATGTTTTCATTGATCTTGATTCTATGTCCATATGTTTATGTGTGGACGTAGCATGAGTTTCCATTATATTATGTGTGTACACGGAATCAATCCCATATGTTTATGTGAGTTCCTTATTTCATGTCCTTTACTTAATGGGTGAAATTTTTCTTATTTACACATGTTTATGCAATATAATCACGTCTTATTATAATGGTTTTCTCTCACAGATCATGATATTTTATCCCTTTTTTTTATTATTTTCATATGAAGTATCATGTTGTGTAACATTAATCAATACAGTGATCTTTGATATTAAGGTTATGGTTTTCATCTATAAAGTTGATGTTCTTATACCCTTATGATCATTTTATTATTAATTAGTCATTGAAGTCTCTCTTATTTACCCTTAATGAGAATATGAAATCACAATTTTATATGTTTCCCTTACATAAGATATAAATAATTTTTTAGGAATGATTTTTCAATGAAGTGTTATAGTAATTAATAACATAATAGGAGACTCTTATGAACTAGTAGTTTATATGATCTTGTTTCCAAAGAAAATATACATAAATTATTCTATAACGCGTCATTATGCTATATAATTAATATTCATATATTAATATGTAATATATATATATATATATATATATTAAAATTGTGGGTTGGTATAATTGGTATCATAGAAAGGTTTAATAAACATATAGAAACTAGGATGAGAAAAATCTACTGAAAAACCCAGTGATAAGTCTATGTATAGGATTTAATACTACTGTTTTTTTAAAAATCATGAATGACCTAAGTTACATAAAATGTTTCAAAAAATATGGTTTCATAATTTAGATATTAATTTTCAGGATAATTTGGTTTCGTACTATGATTATTCTCTCCCACACTACGTTTTTTGGAATTAGTCAATTGTTAGAACCTGATGGAATCATGATAATGAAATAT
The DNA here is from genome assembly GCA_963277665.1 of Viscum album. Classification (NCBI taxonomy): domain Eukaryota; kingdom Viridiplantae; phylum Streptophyta; class Magnoliopsida; order Santalales; family Viscaceae; genus Viscum; species Viscum album. The sequence goes on along the minus strand of OY728155.1, from coordinate 448,252,374 downwards.
TTTATAGGGAATGAAATGATTATCCTCATAAAAAACTATCTAAAATAATATATGGAATGAGATCCCATATTATTATGCATAATCAGTTATCTTTTTATATTATTAATAATCTCATCTTTTGTGAGTTTCCTGAAAAAAAAAATAAAAAAAATATGGAGTTTCATTAATACTATTGACGAAAGAGTATTCATCCTCAAAAGTTTCAAAAATTTTGGAAGGTTCATTCAAATTAGTTTCTTAAAGGAATGGGAGGATGTTCTGAATGTTGAAAATAAGGACAAAAAAAATTAATTTCCAAGGAAAAATGGAATGTTCGGTTAACATAATGGATGAGAATAATTTTCTCCCATAGGTTTCCCTGAATATTGTATGCTTTAAATGTGAAATGTATCAGGTTTATGAAAATTTATGTCCTAGGGGAAAATCTTCATAAAATAATTATCAATATTGAAAAATTAATGGTTTTATCGATGATAATGAAGAGACTATGAATGGAATATGAAATTTATGGGATATTTTAATAGTTTTTAATATGAAAAAATTAAGAAGAATGTTTAAATTAAAGAGTATGAATATTAATAAAATATTCATATTTCATATTATAGTAAATAATTATTATAGAATAAGATAAAGATAACTATTTAACGAGTTAAGAAGTAACTTTGATGTTGGAATTTTTTTATATATTTGTATTCAAGAATTATGTTGTATAAGTGTTATACTAGTGATATTATTTTTATAAAATTCATGAACAATATAAGGATTTTTATTCATTAGTGTTTCCTTATGAATTTGAAAACATATTTTTATTTGAATAATAACAAAGAAAAGTGATTTAGTAGTATAGTGATATTTTCATATAACACATGATTAATGGAATGAAAAAACATAATAATGTCTCATGTTGAGTTAATAATGTTTATATGGGATAAATATATTGTTGTAAATGATAGTATTAGTGACCATTTAATTTATTAGTTGATAAAAAATATTTGAAAACTTCATTGATAATGTTTAATTCATTTTTTGTATTTATAGAATATATTCAATAGCTTGTGACCCGATTTAAGAAATAATGATTGTGTTAAATTTTTATTCATATATGTCTTCATGTGAGTATAAATTAATAGTCACTGATACCATCATGAGTTTATTTTTTAATGGTTATCATAAGTTTAAATTTATAAACAACAACGTTTAATGTTTTTGATGTTATGTGATTTTGAATTGATTTGAAACATTTATTAGTTATTAGGAAGAATACTATATTAATATTTAAATAACCCATTAGAGAGGATATATAATTTTATGAAACGTTAATTATAAACTACTAGATTATGTGTTATAGATAATCTTTATGGTTTGAAAGATATTCATTGATAAGGTGATATGTTTAGAGATATTTGTGGTAAATTTTAAGAATAATTTTCATGTTATTATCTTAATCTTACTCATTATATTTTACCAAATTTAATTACATTACATGAATTTATAATAAATTATAATGGTGATTAATAATATTTTGGAGACATTTCATTGGGTTGAGGTATATGAAATCAATAATATTAAAAAGGAATCTAAAAAGAAGGATTATTTACAATGAGTAACTTTTTTAAATATGTAAGAAGAATTGTATAATATGTCCATTAATGTTAAAACATAATTTAATGTTGAGGCCATTTAGGTAATTAACTCCTTGGTGATTAATGTTGTGTTTCCTCATTTAATGGTTTACTAATTTTCATAATTATATTATTATAACCATTGTTTTGTTTTTGGTAATTCCTAAAAACATGAAGAGTTTCTCGATATAAGTTTTGATCAATTAAAAGTTTATATTTGTGTTTCATTAATGAAAAATTCATCTCGAATACTCATCATTTATATACATAGATTAGAATATGGTGGAAATTGATTAAAGGATGAAATTTTACTTCCCATGTAAGCATATTTGATTATGTTCTTAGTGTAGATGTAAAAAAAATGCCTTATCTCTAGGAAAATGATCCCTATAAAATACTATTATCCTAAAAATAATTATTATTATGAATTTATGGTCATTTATGTCCCCAATAATTTATGGATTTTTATCCATTTACAATATCCTTACCATGTTCTCTATCACTCTATATAAGTAATTGTGATTTCTTTTACATTTGTATATTCATATTTTATATTACGACTGATGTTTTTCATATCTAGGAATCTAATTTTGTGTTATTTCAGGTAACTATTATGTTTTATATATTCTATTTTTTTGGAATATCTATTATTCCTTTATACGATGTGGGGTATAAAAATTGAGTTTTATAATATTAAAAAATTAATGACCAAAAAAATTATGAGGATGAACTTTTTTATAGGGGTGATTTGACATCCATAGACTTTATGAAATATATTTTTTCAAATAAATTTTATTTCTTCAACAGGTTGTGAAACACACAACATTGAGTTTAAATGAACCACAATATTATGTTAAAATATTATTTTTTGATAGTTATCTTATAAAAATTGTATTTGTGGGTATGAATAGGACTAAATAAATTATGAATAAATTATGGTTACATATGTATTAAATTAATTAATTGGTTATCAATTTATTTGAAATGAATATAAAAATTATTTGAAAAGAAAAGAAATAAATTTCTAAGAAACATTTGTTTACGCAAAATGAATTTTTATCTTTATAAATTAAATTTTACACTATTAGTGAATTATTTAAATTATATATATATATATAATATAATTATGAGAATGTTTTAACATTATTTTAATATTCTTCTAATCATTAAAAAAAAATCAATGTCATTTTTGTGATTCAAAATATTTTTAAAAGTGGATTTCATCGTGTTTTTCATGATTATTTTAAAATGAATATTTTCAACTTTTAGAAATTGAATTTGATAAAATTGATTCCATATTTGGAATTAGGATGCTATTTTTTTTTAAATATATTACTTTGATATTTGGTCAATATGAATAGTAACCATGATAACATTTATCACCTACGTAAAGGGAAAATCAGGTTAATCTAGAATAAGACTAAGTGATATAGCCATAATTTTTCATCTTAAATCATATTATATGAATGAAACATTACCATTATAACCACAGTCTCCAAATTTTTTGGTATAATGTATAAATGTAAATTAATATGACCTATGTAATAGTTAGATCAATGAATGTTACTAAATTTCACTCTCATAGTTTATAATATCTCTTATATGTCCCCATAGAGACCAAAGAAAGTTATAAACGAATATATTTTTTTTCTAAATGAATATATTTTTAATATATAAATTTATTTATATTTTTAGTAATTAAATAATTTTATAAAATTATTATTTAACACAGATGTAGTATTTCTCCAATTAATAATCAATTATAATTTATTATTTTAAAAATAGTATAATTAATAAAATTTGTGTGATTTAATGTGTTCCAATAATTTTTTAGATTAATATGAAACATAATGGTTATTTTAGAAAATTATATTTTAAATATTCCATTATTTTTTATATATTAAAACTCAAATTAAATCAACGGTGTTAATATTGATATTAATAAAATATAATAATAAATAATTTTTTGTTTTGTGAAATAAATTTCAAAAAAAATTAGATTCATACAAATTAATTGGATATGGTTTTATAAATAAACCACAGTATATTTATGGGTCTTTTAAAATTTTATTTTAACATTACTATCCCTTTAAGGTAAGAAAACATTATTATTATAGTTGTTGTTAGAAGGGTAAATGAATGGTTAAAACAACATTATAAGGTAAAAAAATGTAATCTTATATTGTAAAAAAATTTAGTATATGAGATTATTTATAATAATACTAATCTTAAATTGAAATATTTAAAATTTGGATCTTTTTGGACATGATAATTAATCTATATTATGTTAAAATTTTATAAACTTCTATGGGTGCCCCTCTTTTCAATTATAAAGGGTCATCCTTCCTTCCTCTTCATCACACCACATTTATCATTTTAGAGTAACAAATCTTTCTATTATAAATTTCCTTTAACGCATTAAATAGTTTTGGTTATTCCCAGAGGTGAAACCCTAAATCCTTTAAGAGGAGATCTAATGGAGTTGTTTCAATGAATTTTTCATTACCATAATTAATCACTAACTATTTAATTATTATTTCACCTCCTATAAATATTTAATATTCCTAAAAAATAATAACATTAGTACATTAAATATAATTAAATGTTATTAGGATTATTAATACACCTTTATTAACCATCTTTCCATCAAAGGTAAATTTAAATTATCACATGTGCGTGCATACATATTACCATCTCCACGTAGCAGTATAATTCATTTCTAATCACAGTCATTTATGGAGGGGTATTAATATGGTTATAAGGTCTATATATGATAATTATGAAATTATTATAACTATTAAATGATATTTTCATATTTAAATTCTTAAATACGAAACAGTTGGAAAATGATAATGTTTTTCATGCATACATGTGGACTACCACCTCCAAAAAGGGGCGTGACTCATTTTTCATTTTTGTTTTAATGTGATGTATATAAGGTTGGATTTAATAAATATATATTTTATATACATTACATAATATTTATTATATAATTTTGATTTATTATCTAACTTTACATCATTCCATCTGTCAAAAAGTGAACACAACATTCATGTGTGTGAATGACCAACCATCTCTTTATTTGTTGTAATTTATTTTTCATTAAATAAATTTTATTAAAGACTCAAAAAATATATATAATTAATATATATTATATTTATATCATGATTTATATTCTAGAAAAGATAGAACCATGATCAAAATACAAGGAATAACTACCAAAATCGATCATATATGAAGAATAAAGTAGATGTCACTCAGAATAGTGATTTTTAAGGAAACATTATCAAATGGGTGATAAATGGTTATCACTATACATTATAGAGTATTTTAATTATTTTAATTTGGGTTTTTAATATATTTATAATAAATATATATTTGTTATATATAATTTTCTAATTTGTATAATGGAAGTTTGACCTAAGGTAAGGGATTTTCATCAAACTTTTACATCAGTGAGATAAATGCCATATTTAAAACTTTTTTCTTTTAAGTGGTGTATATAATGAAAATGAATGAATTTTATGAAAATGAATATAAAAATTTATGGTATTTAAAAATCCATAGATGTTTCTTTATTTTATGGGTGTTTAGATTCAGAAGTTTCCAATGTGGTAATGGTTTTATGTTACAATCTCATTGTTTCGGAAGATTATCTATGCTTTTGTTTGCAATGTTTAAAAAATATGACCTACCTATTGTGAAACTCCTTATGTTTCTCAAATTTTCGATACTTCTTCAAAATTCATCTTTCGTTTTATTTTCCTCTCCATTAGAACTCAAGATACTAGAAATTTTTTTTTCATAATAATTGGATTCAATTCTCTCTTTGGTTGAAAATCATCATTCTTTCATATCCATGTTTTATAAATAAATGTTTTCAAGGAGGTTTTTAATATTATAAAAAGATTTATTTAATAAATAATTACCAATATTTGAATTTATTCAAAGTGGTTTTCAAATGAATCTTCTTTTCATATTCTAAATGACTTACTTTTTGAATTTTCCTTCAAAAGTATGAATAAAATGATTAATTTTAACATATATTACGTCATATAAATTTTTAAACATCATTAAATCTCAATTATTTAATGAATAAACTAAAACATTCCAATTTTATTTAGAAATAATTTTTTTACTCAATAATTAGAAATTTTATATTTTTTAAAATACATATTTTAGAGTGAAAAGAATATTTTTAATAAGAAAAATTCCAAGGGATCATTCAAAATCACATTCCATAATATATTCCATTATTTTAGGTCAATAATATATATTGTGGATATGAAAAAACTATATCAAATTTATTCTTTCTATGGATGGTTTATGTTTTTGATGTCATTCTATTTATGAAACCCATTCCATTTCCATGGGTTATAGTATCATGAAATTAACAAATGTTAATTAAAGTTGTTTCTATTCAAAGGTATATTAAATAATGAAATTTTTATAAATCCCATTTCATTTTATTGGTAATTATATGATGAATGTTTTTTGATTTTATGCACAAATATGTATTATTTTTTCATTTTTTATTAGTGAAAACTACAACACCCTCAAATGCATTAGATAAAGATGGATAAATCATGAGGTATAGATGATAAGCGTGGACCTGATTTAATGTTCAAAATTTTATTCATAGAACAAGATTTCAAGTCAAAATGTTTATATATGGAACTACCTTTTTTATACATAAGATTATGTGTGTACTTTTTATCACATCCATAAGTTTATGTGAGGAACTGATGTCATATCATTTACATAGTAGGATATCTCATTTATATTCATACATGTTTATAATGTTATAATCTTATGTTTATACACCAAAATAATGTATTTTGTGAATGTTATTATCTAATTGATCTTGTTATTTGATTCCTTTATAATTTATGTCTTATGAAATTTCAAACTTTAATCCATGACTCATGATTATGATCGTTGATATGATGGGTATTGTTTTCAACTTAAAAGATCATATTCTTAAACCCATATTCTCATTTTGTGCTTATGTGATCATTATTATCTCCCTTATCTACCCATACTAGTAATATGATACCACCCTTTATTATGATTCATTTACCCAGGTTATGACAAAAGGTTTTACAGGTGCTATTTCTAACAAGTGTACTAGATATGAAGAACATAGTGGGTGACACTTATAAATCGGTTTTTTATATGTTAAAATTTCAAATGATACTATAAATTTTTGAGTATAGCAATGATTTTAATTTTATGTAATTAATATTCATCTATTAAGATGTGATAACTAGGTATAAAACTTATGGGTCACTATATTATTGGGCATGTCTTCACTTTCGACCCTTATTCGAGTGTCATTACTTAACCCACTGGGGAATGCATGGATATTGTAAGTTCAATTTGAAACTACCCTAAAAATACACCATAGGCTATGGGATGGAGGGAAGAAATGAAATCGATAACTAATATGTTAGGCCTTTTCCTAATGTACCTATTCACACAATACCGACCATCTCCATGAATAAGTGTAGTGGAATAAAAAAGACAACATTATCTAGAGAGATAAAAATGCATGTTTCAACCCCTAGTGAAAAAAATGAATACAATAGAATTACCAAAAAATTAATGGAAAAAATACATAAAAAATTATAAAATATGTCCTACCCTGACAATAAGATGAAAAATAAATACTGAGAGAGGTCGTATCTAGAGATCAAAACCATGAAAATTGTACATGGTCAAATGCAGTATGGTATCCCTATTCTCCTCTAAAATCACCACTGACCTATCCATAGTTTTCATAAAACATGAGACATATGGTTGAATCCCTTGCAGGGGTGGGTATATAAATACCCAGTAAGAAGCCCCAAAAACAAGAGGGGGATTAATAGGAAACACTAGATAATTAGAAAACACAACCCATATTAATAGATGAATAAAACCCAATATATATATATTTTCATATATGTTTATAAACATATCCTTGATGATAGATAAATTGGGTCCCCATATCACATCCCATCCCAGGATGATGTGTTTTTCTACTGCTATAATTTTCCATCATAAATTCCCCGTATATCACGTGTTTGCATGAGAATTTGTATAGATGAAACAGAACCTGGTACAACATGGGAGTATCATCTTCATTGGTAGAGAAACCATGCCCTCTTTCCACTTTTTAGTACCATATCTTTGTATACAATTAGAATTGATGACCCAAATCCTAGTGCAACATTGGAGTGTCTTCTCCTTGTATAGAGGAACCACACCCCTTTTCCACAATGTATTACCCTATATATCTGTATAAAGAGTATGGAAAAACCATACCCTAGTGTAATAGTAATGTACCATCTCCATGGACAGAGGACCCATTCCCTTATTCCATAGGAGAGTATCATCTCTATATGCACAATGACTATAGAGGAACCAAACCCTGCTAAGATAGCCGATTACCATCATCATGTATATATGATAGACATATGGGTTACTCAAAGGGGAATTGTCTATTATAGAAAAAAATGTATGGAGAACTCATTCCATGGTGGGAGAGGGGAGTAACATCTCTATGGATAGAAGAAACATTCCCTGGGGCCACTGGGTAGTACCGTCTATAAATTCATAGTGATAATAGAGGACCCATTCCCTGGTGTGATAGGGGAGTATCTTTTCCATGTATATAGGACTTGTGAACCACTTCCAAAGGTTATTACCATCTCTATAATCACTACACATATGGAGGACCTATGCCTTGGTGTGAATTTGTAGTACCATCTACATTATAGAGAAATCATCCCTTGGGGAGATAGGGGAGTTCGACCTCAATTTAGACTCTCTGATGACCTTTCTATATCACTTCCATCATCGAGTGTACCATAATGAAGATTCACACTGAAAAAATATATCATCATTTCCCAAAAACCACTATTAAGGCCACTATCACATTATACAGGAAAAAACACTCAGTATTGGCTATTCATGGTCCAAAATCCATGTCTAATCAAAGGAGATACCATAGGTAGAATATTCATAAGGGAATATAAAACATGTGTAAGAACTCCTCTACAAGGACAGTCCTCCCCATCACATGACTATCTAGACATTTAGTACTATACGGAGTGTAAGATCATAACATGGCATATCATAACCACTCAAGGCTGAGTCATGTTATCTTATAGATGCTCATGTCCTTCGGGACAAGTTCATGTTTACATGACATGTCCTAGTATGCGGTTTTTACCTAACCTACACGGTGTATAGGGACATGTGGGAATCTCATTATATAATCCATATACACACTGAGTTTGTTATCTAGGGTTAACATTGCATGTGGTCCATCCACATGGAGTCTGGTATTTAACTCCATCATCAAACAGTAGCCACTGTAGAAATTGGACAACACAATGTGTGTTCTTTGGGCTACATAATGTGTATTCATCTTTTTCACATAATTTTAGATCTACATTATGGATCTTAGATCTTCTAATCACATTTCCAACTCCACAATTTGATAAGTTGATGATTTTAGTAATATTATCTTATCGTATATTCTGACCATTCGATTACTATAAATTGGGTTTCTAATCCTTCACTTGGATCCTCAAGGTGCCGAGTTCTCTCCCTAACACATATATTTTGTCCCAAATCCCAAATCCATAGGAATCATCACCCATATCATGTAAATAATCTTGATTTGTTCTCAAATCATCAAACCATTCATCCCACATGAATCTTCCTTGAATTCGGGGGTACGATCATGCTTGAACCCACCTAGAAAAGCCAAACTAGACCATGTAGGCCAATGGAGAAGAACATGAATAATGATGGGGAAAATGTAAAATTAAATCATGATTTTTTCCAAGACTTCTTGTCCAATGAATATAGATTTTGTATAACCATGGTGAGAAACATAGCATAATGTGAATAATAAATTGAACAATCAATTTAAATTCAATATAACAGATCATGAAAATAATATTGTTAAATTAATTTCAAGGAATAAAGCTTTGATCATAATAGATATTTTAATAATAATAATCAGAGAAACAAAAATGAAAAGTACTACATCAATTCAGATAGATCATTGGTGAAGAACACAATTGATAATGATGGATATGACCCATTTCATTCACCTCACATCGATTCACCTTGAACCAGTTGGTTATCATTGTATAATATTGATTTTCTAATGAATAATGGAGGATTAATTTTAAAAATCTCCTAGGTTAATGAGACTAATATTGGAAAAATTTCATAATGAAATATTTATCGAGTTTTATATTTAGGCTATTTAAATTAAAGTAAATAAATTAAACATTTATTTTAATTTGAATGCACCATAAAATATATGAATCTATTTTACATCCAATTCCAACCAACATCATGTCACTCCTAGGGTAAATCTCTTGTTATGGACTAAAAAATAGACTCATATTTCCATTTTGAGACACCATTCAAGAGATATTACTTTATTTCTAAAAAATATACATTTGTGATAAAGAATATATATAATATTTTTATAAAATCAATTCTAGACTCACCATTCCTCGTAATCATGAATCAACATAGTACCTAGATCAAAAAATATTACTTGATATATTTTAAATCCTAACAAAAAAAAAACAATATCTCTATATTATTCCATTTCAAGAATTACATCCGTGAAAATAGAACAAACAAAGAAAATAGGTAGGGATACTGATCCTTCATCTGGATATCCCACTCCCATGTTCACTCAAACATTATCCCTTGCTTCCACAAAAGCTAAACCAATGAAATGGTCTTTTCATAAATAATCCTCTTATTTCGATCCTCGATCTCCAATAGGTATTACTAAATGTTTTACCCTTCCTAGATGTCTATAATACCCTAGTCAATAATGTGTGTGGTATCATGAATGTATCAATTTCACTATGACACATGGAATAGGTCATGGGCCCACTAAAACTGTGGGGGTAATGAGAGGTAGTAAGTAACTTCTCTAACCATATGCATGATATCCAATGTCTCAATGAACCTTAGGGATAGCTTGCCTCCCCAATTGAATCTTTTCCACCTTTACATGGGGTGAATCTTAAGAAAACATGGTATCCATACTTGAAATCCAAGGGTCTGCAAAATAAATTATCGTAATATTTTATTCAACATTGGGTGGTCCTCAACCATTTATGGATCACCTAGACCTTCTTCCCATGACCTGTTCCATTTCATTATGAAAAAGAGATGCCTCAACCCTCTATGTCTAACATAAGGGCAACCTGTAGGGTATCCTTTATAGGGCCTAGAAATGTTCCATGCCAATATTAAAGTAAAAATACTTATTATAAGAAAACTATATCAAATTTATTTGATCGTATCATATCCAACTAAAGTCTATAAAGAAATACCTTAAAATACCCTCTATCACATGGATAATGCACTCAGTCTTGCCATCTATCTTTGGGTGGATAGATTTACTCAACCACAACTTGTTACTGGATGCCTCTTTCATGCCTCTCTACAGTTGTCATGTAAAATAAATAGCATAGTAGGAGAAATTTTTTGGGAACCCCATGAAAAAGAATGATCCCCCATGTATACAATTATCCCAAACACTACACAAAAATATTCTCCCTGATATCAAGGAAGCATGATACCTTATTAAGTTAGTAAACTATCACCAAGAGAAAATCATGGACTATAACATCCCATTAAAGACCCTTCATGATGTCCACACATATACTATCACATTTCCACTCTGTGATTTATTAATTTAGCAATAAACATACTAGAACCTAGTCCCTAACCTTAACTTTCTGACATGATAGACATTAAATGAAAAACTATTCCATTCCCCCATCATGCCATCCAACCAAAACTACCACTAAAGGTCTTAGTAAATCGTCAACATGAAGAGATGTAAAAAAATGATAAGTGTGAAAATCCTTCATTTCCTTCTTTTGGGTCTTGACTGGGACCACCCTTCATCCCTAGAATAGCATGACTTGGTTCTCTCATTTGAAAAATCCATATGGTGAATCTTCTGAGGATATTTGGTCACATTGTACCTCACAGCCGATGTCTCCCAAATGATACTCCCTCACAGACTGGAGAAGCAGGTGATTCAACACCATTGATCAATTAAAAGCTTCACCCTCCATCAATAATAGGTTTAGATATAACGAAGCTAACTACTTAGTTGACTCCTCTACCAAGCAATCCTAGAACATCCTATTTATGGAATTTAAAACCACATTTAACTTCTTAGGAGTAAATACAATACCAAAGTCATAGCCCTATAGGGACTCTAACATGAGCCTCTATCATAGATTCATATCACTCAGTGGGGAGTCATACCTAAGAATTGGATTGTCTGAGGATGCAACCAAGTGATCTCTTAGAAGACAGTGGATTCACATCCTGAGAGTTAATACTACCACTAAAAACTATAGGTCGTGAGTCATATAGTTCTTCTCATGGGGTGTTAACTACCACAACCCATACCCAATAACTGATTTCCTCTTCATCAACATGCATCCAAGCCCAGCTATAGAGGCATCACAATATACTAAGTACTCCACTCCCTCCTTCATTAGTCTCAAAATAAAATCATCTGGAAACCTGAGTCTCAACTCCTAAAAGTCTATATCGCACTACTTAGTCATGATAAATTTCATCCATTTTAGTTTTAGGGAGGTCAAAGAAGATGAAATATTATATAACTCATCTACAAACCAACTATTGTACCCATCCAAGAAAAGAAAACTCTGCACCTATGAAATCCTCTTAGGTGGATCCCAAGAAAGATATGTATCAATATTTTCAAGGCCTATGAAAAATCTATTCTCAAAGATGAAATTATCTAGAAAGTGAACTTAAATGATCTATAATGGGCACTTCAATAGCATACCACAAATCTATTTCTCTCAAAGAAAGTCTAAATAAATCTTCATCTACTCTGCATTATCTTCCTCAAACGTAGAGGATATGGGTATGTCTCTAATTAAGACAGTAAAAAATTGGTCCATGTATGGCTGGAAGATTTAGTTCATCATAGATCTAAACCCATCAGGGGAATTTTTAAAATTGAAAAAAATCATTCATAACTCCTAGTGTCTATAGTGGAATCATAATTACAGCTTCAAAATATTATCCCCATGAACTCTCAACTAATGGTAACTGGATATGATATCGGTCACTAAGAACCATCTCACACATTGTACAAGATGAAATAGTTTTATCAATACTATGTAATGGGTTCATGTTCTTCATCGCGTACTGGTTCAGGTGATTATACTCAACACAAATACACAAACATCCATGTTCCTTTTTCATTAAAAAACTAGATATTCCTAGGGGGACACAATCGGTCTAATAAAAACCTTCTATCAAAGGTCCTCCTACTAAACCATTAGCTCTGAGAGCTTGGTAGAATAAATATGATATTCCCTAAAAAATATTTAGTAGTATAGGGGTTCATGAAAATGATAAAATCCATATCATTTCTTGGTAGAAGTCCATGAACATACTCTAGGAAGATGTCAATATAATACACCATGATTCAAAAAATCTAGACTTCTGAAGCACCCACTTCACCAAGGCCTAAACTCAACCCCTGATGGTTGATTGTTTAAAGCTTCGTATTTGTAATACCAAATTTCTTCCTAATGAGATCTCTAATTCCCAAAATGGAGAACCTCATACCATCTATATGAAGGAATCATATTAGTCTATGATAATAGTCAATCTGATATCAGACCATGGATAATGATTCCAAACCCATGAATATTTTATAAGGTCTCATCTTAAAGACCAAGAGCTATTATTATACACACTCTTCACCAAGAGATAGACCACATTACTAGAAGATAAATGATATCAATGAAGCATTTCTCTAAAGTAACATCAATCCAAAGGATCTATAAAAAAATCAAATTGGATATCTGGCTCTCTCACTGGGAGTAAGAAGATAAAGGAATAAATTCTATCTATTTATACTAGTACTAAATAAATAGTCGACTAAAAATATTATACATCTAGTTATCTAATGAGTTTTTGAGTCATATGTCTCCACAGCTTGAAGATTCCCATGACCCCGACCGACAACTCTCAGAGCCTGACATGGGCCATATGGTGGTGGTCATGCAAGTACATTTAAACCTCTTCCACCTATTTCATATCTGCCTTTTGGTGCCCCACCTACTCTTATGCCAGCATCAGCTCCCGAGGGGACACCCTAGCCATTCTTGGGAGAACCATGATCAATTCACATTCTCGTTTGTGGTGGTAATTCCCCTATCTGCTGTAGAGACCCAAAACTTGATGTACATGGACATTACATTACATTTGAGGAATAATTAATACATAACAAAAACAGACACACAAGGATCGTAATAGTTTAGTGTATTTGGAAACTTGAAACGTAATCTTCTAATCGTGGTGAAAGGTCCTCAACATATCCCATAAAGATTTTCCCTTTTTTTTCTTACCTAAAACCTTTCTTTATATCCTGGGGAAAAGAAAACCTAAAAAGGGTGATCTCAAATTCCCAGTAAGGGTAAGCATGGACAAAATAAAACATACCATATACATTTGAACTTAATAACATGAACATAATGTTTAAACATTAAAAGCTTGAGCAATGACATAAAACATGGAAGTAAGTAAGGCATAGATCATAAAGAAACATTAATCACGATAAAATAGCATGGGAATAAAACATGTAATTGTGGAAACCATTAAGCAGATGATATTATTTCCATATTAGCCAAGGCATTGCTGCCAAGACCATCTTAGTGGACAAAGTCCCTTTCTGAATTGAGTTCACTCCTCGTTCCAGTCCTGTATTACTGAACCGATTTAACTTGCTGTTCCAGCCATGTCTATCTCATGAGATATAAATCGTTACCCAATTCATTGGAGGGAGATATAGGTCCCACCCATCTCATAATGATACCATTCTTATGTGGGCCACAAAATCATAAACCATACATCATAGCATAACCCATGTATTAAAAATGGGATTCTTAAACATCATGTCATCATAAAATAATCCATAAAAGGATATCGTAAAAATAATTCCATCATAACCTATTCAAATCAATGTAAAAATTGGTATATAAATAGAACCCTATATTATCTTAGATGGAAAATAATTTTGATAAAACACTTGAACTCCATTCTTGAGGAAAATATCCTTTCCACTTAAAAAACATTTTCCTTTATTAACATTTCATATAATTTTGAACTAAAAGAAGTTGATTATAAATAAACATGAAAACTTGTAAAGGAATATTCATGGAAATAATGTTATAAAAATCCATTCATGCCGTATAAGTTAAATAAACATTCTTCTCGTACTTTTGCCGGAAAAAGTCAAAAAAAGTACCTCGTAACGTTAACAAAAGAATGATTCCTTAAATACCATGTAGTAAAAGTAAACAAGTCAAAAATGGGTAAAAATGACTTTAAACATACATGAAATCAAATTTATAAAACATGGACATGAATGATAAATATGACCCCGGTAAAATACTTATGAATAAACAATCTCGGATAAGAATGAGATTGGAATAATTATCCCTTACCTTAGGTCCGATATGCTTCGTACGTATCTGAACCTCCTGTATAATAATTTAAATAATGTCATTGACTTATTAAAGAATCATATTCATTGTTATGATATCATATATGGTTCACTTATGACTTTATATTACCCATTCCGTTGTAAATTCCATGTTAAAGAGCGTTTTGGGTAAAATCGTTTCATTTATCGTTCATGTTTTGAATTTTAATTATTAATATGATTAATTAGATCATGATTAATTAATTATAGAATATAAAACATGATTTATATACAATATATATTCATATTAAACATATATATAATAGATCGATAAATAGAAAGGAATACACCATTCATGGAGACGGTAGGTCGTACGTACGCATGAACGCTGTTTTTGTTTCCTTATTGAGTTGAATGGAATTAAGTAGATGAAATACATATAAATAAATCCAGTAGATTTATAATTTCATATATTTCATTATTATTTCTTATATATACTTTATAATCATTCATAAATGGTTAACATGGAGAATGAATCTCATCGCATCGTGGAGACGGTAGTCCGTACGTACACACGAGCGATGATAACGTTTCCATAAATATTGAATTCAATTAGAGTGGATGATACAATATATCAAAATCAGTATGATGTTATAATAACTATGTATATTTATTCTTTACACCATTATACCCATCCAAGTAACGTGGTGTTGGAAAAACAGATTACACCACAGCGTGGAGACGGTATTCCGTACGTACGCATGCATAGTGATTTCATTTTCCGTAGGATGGATAGATGGTGAAATAGGGTAGTTTAATACTTATAATAACATATCAGTATATGAGTGATACTGATGTTATTACCACATAATGAAACAATGAAATAAGAACAAGTAGAAGAAGAAATAAAGTTGAAAGAATCGGTAAAGAACATTACCTTTTCTTTGAAGCGCCTCTTTGAGACCTCCTCTTAGGCCACTAAAATTGGACTCTGAAGAAGACCAGGACCTCTAGGATGTTTCTAGGGAAGTGGAGAGGAGAAATTGGCAGGGGTTGGCCGAGCTTTAAGGCTCAAAGTGGTGTGAGGAAGAGAGGGAGGATGTGCCCTTTTATAAGGGACGAGAGGGGCACCTTTGGAAATCATAAAAATATAATGAATCTAATACTACTTAAAAACCTCCAAAAATGAATCATATTCGAATATTAGATGATATAGGGTTTTAATATAATCAAAAAATAAAATTTAGACATGTTAGGAAATTATTTTATACATTATCAACTTGATTTATCCTTACTTAATCAAATTAATTTTATTTGTGGTAATAATATTCTAAATTATAAATTATAACAAAAAATTACTTATTTGTTGTGAATTCTCTATAATAGGATACTTTATAACATTCTAGACCATATCAATTTAAATTTATAATTTTTATATATTTTTGTGATTTTGAAACAATTTTATAATATGTTATTTTTATAAAATAACAATAGTGTCAATTTTGACACTATTCATTTATTTGAATTTAAATAAAATATATACAGAAGATATGTTCGAAATAAAAGCTTTAATAGATTCAGGAAAGGTCACATGTAATTATAAAATTAGTAGAAAACATTAAATAGTTCATATAATATTTATTTTATTATTTTTAAAACGATTTATTTGGTTAATCTCTTAATAGAATAATTTCTACAATATTTTTGTATAATTATTTAATATAGTTATTTGTTGCATAAAAATTAAAAAAAATCCTATAATTAATATAAATCTATTAAATTTCACAATAATACTTTTAATAGAATATATCATCTTAAAATTACAATATTTAAATTGTTATATTTATTAAATTATGAAGGTGACAACTTTGGAATCATTTAATATAAAATAATATAAGTGTCATAATCACTTTTATACAACTCCAAACGGTTATATATTATGAAATTGGATGATTACGGTGTAGATATACAATATCAATAAGTTTATTTCAGGTTTGTGGTCCTTTTAATGAGTATTATTATATCAATAAATTCTATATTATTGATTTTTCACTTAATAAATAATTTCTGCATCATTAATGTATCACCATTAATGACAATTATTTAATCCCTAAAAATTCTAAATAAATTATCATGATGTAGATAATTTTATTAGATTTCTGGAGACTATTCTGGTTCTAAGTTTTATGATGTTTATCACTAAATTAAAATTATTATACTTATAATATTTAAGAGAGTGACATGTTGTCACTTTCTTTAGTTTTAATAATAATTAAATTATTTTCATGGTCAAAAGTCCATAAAATGAATCTAATCCCACCCTTAGGTGATATGGGTATACTTTTCTCCATCCAATAGATTTTTTTCACCTGTTAGGTTAATTTTATAATATTTTATTTACTCTTAATTACCCGATTTACCTTTAACTATGGTAAATAAAATTTACCGTTGTTACTATTCATAATTCCCAAAAAAAAAGTAGCCTATTAACTTAATTTGGATCCACTGATTCCAAATATGGAGTCCATTTTTTAAAATTCAATACACAAAAGTTTCAGAAATTAAATTAAAATTAATCCCGTTGTCGAATGAAAACGGGTTTCTGATTAAAACATTGCAAAAGATTGAATTGATTTAACCTACGAATTCATTGTAAAATCAATGATAATGACATACATTATATTAAATGGTAAAAATATATTATATAAATAATTTAAAACCATTCAATATTATAATTTAACCACATAAGTTATTACGATGAAAAAATTTGTTTTTAATTAAAATATAGCGTGTTTTTACTATTCATTAAAATATGAAAGTTATCAGAATAATATGAAAAATTTATCCAAGGTAAAAGTTTATATACTGATTCCATAGAATAATTTTATTTTTTAAAATTGAACTTATAAACATGTAAAAAACTAGATTTAAAGTCGATGCGCCATCAAAAAGCGGCAAAACTGCATTTTTTGAAAATTACTTAATTTAAAAAAATAATTTATTTTGATCTTATACCATGTTCTAGAAAATGTGTAAGATCAATAATAATGTTATAAAATTAAAATTTTAGTTAATACTATTCATAACGGCTAGTTCATAATAATATAATAATATATCTTTGTTTAGTAAAACTCGGTATTGCGTACAACACACGCTATCGAGGAAGGTTGCGATTGCGTGTAATGAAAGCCAAGTCAGGGTTGCGTGTAGTGCATGACTCCTTTGTTGATGCTTATAACAAAATACATTGAATATATATATATATATATATACTCAAAGTTTCATAGAATAACTACTATCAAACAAACATGAAATTGTGTGTAACACGATCCATGATTAGTGTTGCGTATACTGCAAGCTAATACAGTGCTGCGTATAACAGAAGATAATCTTGGTGTATCGTACAACAGAAGATATGAAAGAAATTTAAAAGAATATATCTTATAAAATCTCGGGTTATTACATTGTACCCCCCTTAAAATTAATTTCCCCCTCAAAATTCTTCGGGGTTATAAATGGGTTTCTACTTGAAAGTTTCTTTAATTGAGACCCACATCGTATAAAGGAATACCAAAACTTATCTTTATAAACGAAAGTATGAAACGTAACAGTTACCCAAATAATCTAATCACTGGGTTTCCACATAGGATAACATAGGTGAAAATATGGATATGGAAGAGAAATCTAACCATCATGTTCTGATAGAGAGTGGTAGAAAACATAGCTATGAAAAATCCAACAATCAGAAAGCCATAGATTTGTGATGATCTAAGGTACCATCTGATTCATTGGATATAAGGTCACTAAGACAACATTTTTGGTTTTCAAGATAATTTCCCTAAATTTGATGAATTAAAAGAAATACTTACATGATTTTGGTACAATCTCACTGTTGTTCTTGAATTGAACAATTTCCACTTCAATCCCTTAATGAAATGAAGTTGAATTTGTTATTCGTGATTTGTTAGCAGATCATGTGATATAATGATGGGTCATTCCATCAATTTCAAACAAAAGGTTAGAAAATGTTATAAGTCCATCATATGGTTAGATTAATCGTATATGGTTCCAAAAATGAACTTATACTTCATATATCATATCACTTAATAAGATAAAACTAGTTTCTACTAACCAGGGACTTCCTGTAGGCCAGTGGTAGGCGATAAAGGCTAGTCGCACTTCGGTTGTGGGATCGATTCCCACATCTTTGTCCGACGTGATGGGTTGTCGCTCGTCCTGCATGTTGTCCTTTTTCTAAAACTACATTACTATAACATCCAATCAATAATATCGAAAAAAGTTCTATCCTTAAAAAAACTAACTTATGTCCAACATAATCCTTTCCAATCTTTAGGCTTATCCAAAATACTGTTGTCCAATGAAATATTATAGTGAAAACGATTACCAAAGAGTTCATATAACAAGCATGTTAATACCATCGTTGATCCCCATATATCATGAGATATGTCTTGTTGGTCACATTCCAAACATTCGAAGGCCTTAATCATGTATTCTCTTGAAAAATGAATACACATTGAATCTTAGGGAAAACATGAGTGCTGTCAAAAGTTTACTCTTTTCACATACCAAAACCTCAAACCATGATATAACTATTTCCTTATATCAGTCATGAGCTCATGAATATTGTCAAACATTTCATTTTCTCCTTATCCCTTCATTATGCTCATATAATATTTTTTTCAAAAATAACTCAATCACTTTCCATGGTTACCAGTACCATAAAATTATTGAAAACCATAATAGACCAATACATAAATATTCCAATATTCCATGATACTATACACAACATGATTTTGGAATACCATTACATAAACACTTAATCATTCCACCACATCGTTGTCATATCCAACATTGCCAATAGTGATCTCATATGACTTCCCTTCGTCCTTTGCCTTAAGTGGTTTCTCATGTCAATCATCACTAACCCTTGGATTAGGGAATTTATTAGCATAATGACCCATTTCCTTGCACTTGAAGCATTGAAGTGTTGGTGGTGCATTCTCTGCAGTATTTTATTTATTCACATCATTAGAAACCCTTTTTCCATTACATTGACACTCAGCTGCTCGATGACCTTATTTTCTACACTTAAAACATTTTCTAGTCCCTTTAAGACAATCTCCACCATGCTTCTTTCCACACATTGAGCATAAGGAAACATTCATCTTCTTTTCACCATTATTATGAGATTTCTCCTTAAAATCCATCTTTCATTTCTTGTCAAAACTATGAGATGGATAAGTAACAGCAACTTCCATTTCTACCTTAATAGCACAATGCACAATTTCTTCATAGCTACAGAAGTCTCTTATAGCTAATTCCCTTCAAAGATATGGTTTTAAGCCACTGAAGAATTGATCAACTTTACTTTCAGGTTGGATGATAAAGCAAGATGCATTCCTTGCAATCCTTGTAAAATTCGCTTCGTATATACCAACAGATTCATCATCCTTTTTCTTTATTACAAGAAACTCCTTCTCTATATTTGTTAAAGAATACGATGGAAGTACTTATTGAAAAATAAGTTCTTGAACTCGTCCCATTCCATGGTCTCAATTTTATCTCTTGGCCTTGTATTCTTGATAAGATTCCACCATTGATAAGCTTCACCTTCCAAAAGATATACTGCTAAGATGACTTTATGATGTTCAAACAATTGAAGAACTGAAAATATATTTTCTGTGGTACTGATCCATTGTTCAGCAACACGTGGATTAGAAGACCCAATGAAAGAAGGTGGACGTTTCCTCATGAAGGAATCAATAGAATATTGTTCCCTTTTCTGCTCATTTGGAAGTCCAGAACGATTCATAGCTTGTGTAAGTATAGCAATAAGATTTTTGACTCCATCTCCGATAACATTTGTTTGTTCATGAGGACAATCATTGCATTGTCCATTGCATTTATCAACACGATTCCTTCGGGTTCCAGCTATCGTCTAAAACCCAAAAATAATATTGTGAGAGGCAAAAATCATGCTAGGGAAAACAAAATAATAAAGGGGGAGTACCTTCAATATCTATCATCTTAGGTTTAATTCTATGATCGTTACCATAAATTTAGGACTATAACCTATACTTATACATAACATTAGGGACAACCCTAGACATACCTTAGAAATATCTCTAGGGACCTCACTAAAGTTCTTGCATCCTAGTTTCCAAAGGTTGACTTATCCTTTCCTCTGATACCAACTATAGAGACCCAAAACTTGACGTACGTGGACATTAAATTACTTTTGCGGAATACTTAATACATAACAAAAACAAACACACAAGGACCGTAATAGTTTAGTGTCTTTGGAAACTTGGAATGTAATCTTCTAATCGTGGTGGAAGATCCTCAACATCTCCCATAAAGATTTTCCCTTTTTTTTCTTACCTAAAACCTTTTTTTATATCTTGGGGAAAAGAAAACATAAAAAGGGTGAGATTAAATGCTCAGTAAGGGTAATCATGGATAAAATAAAACATACCATATAAATTTTAACTTAAAAACATGAACATAATATTTAAACATCAAAAGCTTGAGCAATGACATAAAACATAGAAGTACGTAAGGCATAGATCATAAAGAAACATTAATCATGATAAAATAGTATGGGAATAAAACATTTAATTGTGGAAACCATTAATCACATGATATGATTTCCATATTAGCCAAGGCATTACTGCCAAGACCATCTTAGTGGACAAAGCCCCTTTCTGAATCGAGTTCACTCCTTGTTCCAGTCCTGTATTACTGAACCAGTTTAACTTGCCATTCCAGCCATGTCTATCTTATGAGATATAAATCTTTTCCCAATGCCTTGGAGGGAGATATAGGTCCCACCCATCTCATAATGATACCATTCTTATGTGTGCCACAAAATCATAAACCATACATCATAGCATAAACCATGTAATAAAAATGGGAATCCTAAACATCACGTCATCATAACATAATCCATAAAAGGATATCATAAAAATAATTCCATCATAACATATTTAAATCAAAGTAAAAATTGGTATATAAACAGAACCCTATATTATCTTAGATGGAAAATAGTTTTGATAAAACACTTGAACTCCATTCTTGAGGAAAATATCCTTTCTACTTCAAAAACATTTTCCTTTCTTAAAATGTCATATAATTTTGAACAAAAAGCAGTTGATTAAAAATAAACTTGAAAACTTTTAATGGAAGATTCATGGAAATAATGTTAGAAAAATCCATTCATGTCTTATAAGTTAAAAAAACATTCTTCTCGTACTTTTGCCGGAAAAGTCAAAAAAAGTACCTCATAACATAAACAAAAGAAATATTCCTTACATACCATGCAGTAAAAGTCAACAAGTCAAAAATGGGTAAAAATGACTTTAAACATACATGAAAACATATTTATAAAACTTGGACATGACTGATAAATATGACCCCCGTAAAATACTTACGAATAAACAATCTCGGATAAGAATGAGATTGGAATAATTATCCCGTACCTTAAGTCTGATATGCTTCGTATGTATCCGAACCTCCTGTACAATGATTTAAATAATGTCATTGAATTATTACAGAATCATATTCATTGTTATTATATCATATATGGTTCACTTATGAATTTATATTACCCATTCCTTTGTAAATTCCATGTTAAAGAGCGTTTGGGGTAAAATCGTTTCATTTGTCGTTAGTGTTTTAGATTTCAATCATTCATATGATTAATTAGATCATGTTTACTTAATTCCAGAATATAAAACATGATTTATATATAATATATATTCAGAATACACATATATATAATAGATTGATAAATGGAAAGAAATACACCGTTCATGGAGACGGTAGGCCGTATGTACGCATGAACGCTGTTTTTATTTACTTATTGAGTTGAATGGAATTAAGTAGATGACATACATATACATAAATCCAGTAGATTTACAATGTCATATATTTCATTATTATTTCTTATATATACTTTATAATCATTCTTAAATGGTTAACATGGAGAATGAATCTCATCGCATCGTGGAGACGGTAGTACGTACGTACTCACGTGCGATGATATCGTTTCCATAATTATTGAATTGAATTGGATTGGATGATACAATATATCAGAATTAGTATGATGTTATAATAACTATGTATAGTAATTCATTATACCATTATACCCATCCATGTAAGGTGGTGTTGGAAAAATATATTACACCACAACATGGAGACGGTATTCCGTACGTACGCACGTGCTGTGATTTCATTTTTCGTAGGATGGATAGATGGTGGAATAGTGTAGTTTCATAATTATAATAACATATCAGTATATGAGTGATGCTGCTGTTTTTACTTCATAATGAAACAACTAAAGAAGAAGAAGTAGAAGAATAAATAAAGATGAAAGAATTGGTAACAGACAGTCTCTCTTCTTTGAAGCGCCTCTTTGAGACCTCCTCTTAGGTTACTAAAATTTTTCTTTGAAGAAGACAAAGACCTCTAGGATGTTTCTAGGGAAGTGGAGAGAAGAAATTTTCAGGGGTTGGCCGATCATGAAGGCTCAAAGTGGTGTGAGGAAGAGAGGGAGGAGGTGCCCTTTTATAAGGGAGGAGAAGGGCACCTTTGGAAATCTTAAAAATATAATAAGTATAAACCCACATAAAAACCTCCAAAAATGATTACTATTAGAATATTAGATGAGATAGGTTTGTAATATCATCAAAAAATAAAATTTAGACATGTTAGGAAATTATTTTAATCATTATCAACTTGATTTATCCTTACTTAATCAATTTAATTTTATTTGTGGTAATAACATTCTAAATTTTAAATTATAACAAAAAATTACTTATTTGTTATGAATTGTCTATAATTGGATATTGTATACCATTTTAGACCATATAAAGTTAAATTTATAATTTTTATATATTTTTGTGATTTTTAACCAATTTTATAATATGTTATTTTTATAAAATAACAGTAGTGTCAATTTTGACAGTATTCATTTATTTGAATTTAAATAATATATATACAGAAGATATGTTCTAGCTAAAATATTTAATAGATTCATAAATGGTAATATGTATCTAGAAAAGTAGTGGATAACATTACATAGTTCATATAATATTTATTTTATTATTTTTAAAACCATTTATTTGGTTTATCTCTTAATAAAATAATTACTACAAAATTTTTGTATAATTATTTAATATACTTATTTTTTGCATAAAAATTAAAAATAAAATCCTATAATGAATATATATCTATTAGCTTTTACAATAATACTTTTACTAGAATTTATCATCTTAAAATCACAATATTTAAATTGTTATATTTATTAAATTATGAACGTGACAACTTTTGCATCATTTAAAATAAAATAATATAAGTGTCATAATCACTATTTTAATACTTCAAACGGTTATATATTATGAAATTTGATGATCAAGGCGTAGATATACACTACCAATAAGTTTTGGGCAGGTTTTTTTGCCTTTTAATGAGTATTAATATTTCAATAAAAACTATATTACTGATTTTTCACTTAATAAATAATTCCTGCATCATTAATGTATCACCATTAATGACAATTATTTAATCTCTAAAAATTATAAATAAATTATCATGATGTAGATAATTTTATTATATTTCTATAGATTATTCATGTTCTATGTTTTATGATGTTTATCGCTAAATTAAAATTATTATACTTATAAGATTTAAGAGAGTGACATGTTGTCACTTTCTTTGGTTTTAATAATAATTAAATTATTTTCATGGTCAAAAGTCCATAAAATGAATCTAATCCGACCCTTAGGTGATATGGGTATACGTTTAGCCATAAAATAGAATTTTTTCATGTGTTAGGTTAATTTTATAATATTTTATTTACCCGTAATTACCCAATTTACCTTTAACTATGGAAAATAAAATTTACCGTAGTTACTATTCATAATTCCGAAAAATAAAAAGTTGCCTATTAATATAATTTGGACCCACTGATTCCAAATATTGATTCCATTTTTTAAAATTAAATACACAATAGTTTCATAAATTAAATTAAAATTAATCCCGTTATTGAATGAAAACGAGTTTTTGAATAAAACATTGCAAAAGATTGAATTGATTTAACCTACGAATTCAATGTAAAATCAATGCTAATGACATACATTATATTAAATGGTGAAAATATATTATATTTATACTTTAAAACCATTCAATATTATAATTTAACCACATATGTTATTACGATGAAAAAAGTTGTTTTTAATTAAAATATAGTGTGTTTTTACTATTCATTAAAATATGAAAGTTATCAGAATAATATGAAAAATTTATCCAAGGTAAAATTTTATATCCTGATTCCAAATAATAATTTTATTTTGTAAAATTTAACTTATTAACATGTCCAAACTAGATTTAAAGTGGGTGCGCCATCAAAAGGCGGAAAATCTGCATTTTTTGAAAAATACTTATTTTACCCGAAAAATTTATTTTGTTCTTATACCATGTTATAAAAAATGTGTAAGATGAATAATAATGTTATAAAATTAAAAATTTAGTTAATAATATTCATAATGGCTAGTTCATAATAATATAATAATATATCTTTGTTTAGTAAAACTCGGTATTGCGTACAACACACGCTATCGATGAAGGTCGCGATTGCATGGAATGCAAGCAAAGTCAGGGTTGCGTGTAGTGCATGACTCCTTTGTTGCTGCGTATAACAAAATACATTGAATATATATATATATATACTCAATGTTTCGTAGAATTAATACTATCAAACAAACATGAAATTTTGTGTAACATGATCTAGGATTAGTGTTGCGTAAACTACAAGCTAATACGGTGTTGCATATAGCGCAAGATAATTTTGGTGTATCATACAATAAAAGATATGAAAGAAATTAAAAAGAATATATCTTAAAAAATCTCGGGTTATTACATCTACCTTCCCTACTCATCACGTCAAATCATATAATCATATATTATGTGACATCACCTATCACAAGTATAAAAACTACCATATTTTGGGTTCTCTAGTCATATATGGAATCTTTGCGATGCATGACCACATGACATAGTCTATGAATGGGTAAACATCCCATGAATCAACTAATGTTTCCTTCAATCCACTTAATATTACTCAGCCATAGGATTCCCCTAACAGAAGTATCTATATAGAATCCCTTAGATATGAATCTATCCATAACTAGAACTATATCCAATACTCCAATATATGTGGGAGAGATGACTCATCATGATTTGAAAGGAGCGCCAACTCATCATGAATCATTGTGACTAGACTCCACTACTTCCCATATACATCATGGAAAATACTAATTGCCTATGAAACTACTAGATTAGTTAGGGTCCACTTAAGTCAAAAAACACAGATCACTAATTGGATCCAATCCTTCATTGTCTTGTGATTTGGATAACCATGGAACTGTAGTGGCCTATGGAACTGGAACTATTAGACTGAAACATGACTACACACATTATCACAATGATATGTTGGTATAATATTCTTCTTGATATGAAGTGGTACTGAAACCTACTCATCTGGAAGAAGGATATTTCATTATGTACACTAAACTGAGGGCTCAATACTCATCAGAGCATCATCAAAATCCTAAATTTGTAATCTGGCTTTCAATATGCATGTAGGAATACTGGAAGAAATCAAGACGTACCACGGTCAGATGAGAATATATATATATACATATATATGGTGAGCTAACCCATGAGGTACAATAAATATAATTAATCATATATGATTCATTTACCAATGTCTAATGATAAATGTGTCTTGGTATGCCATGTTAAAAGTAGGTGGTTAGAGTTATGATATATAGATACATTTTATTCCACACAAACACTGGGTTCCCAGGCTTGAAATCCACACTCGATACACTTAGACACTATTTCCTTAATTAACAACCAAATCCTCATAATATAGGAACTCCAAACACCCTCCTAATGAATAAACTACCATTGATAACAATATTTCATGACCCAATGCACTAGAGCCCACCTGGCAAGTGGAAGGTCAAGTTGCAACTACCCCAAGCCCACCTCTACAGGCCAGTGGCAAGAGACAAGCAGTAGAATACATAACTAATATGGGAGGCCTTTTACTAATTTACCTATATGTATGAATCCAACCATCTTCATGAATAAGTGAAAAAGAAAAAAAATCAACAAAACAACATCATGAGAGATAACCATAGATATGAAAACCTCTAGGATAAAAATATTATGGCAGCATAATCTAAAAAGTAAAGTGAAAAAATACACAGCCAACTAGAAAATATTTCATTACCTAAAAATAATGGGAAAATTAAATGATAAGAGATCCCAAATTTAGATCTTTGTGATATAACCACCATAAATTGTCAAAAACACATGGGTATCCCTATAATCCTATAATATCTCCACCGAAATGTTCATCATTTTCATAAGAAACTACTCATGTGGTAAAATCCCATGTCTGGGTGAGTAAAAAAATACCATGTATGATGCCCTGAAAACTGGAGGGGGAGAAATAAGAAACATGATAGAAATTGATATCTCAACCCAGAGCAATATAATAATAAAACCAAATACACACATATAAATATATTCTCATAAAATAATCTTGTGCGATCGAAAAATGGGATCTCCATGTCATGGCCTATCCAAGGAATATGATTGTTTTTATAGATCCAAAGCCCACCATTTTTGCCTATCATTTCACGATTCTGTTAAAAGAAGTCATTTAGAAGACTTTAACCCTAGTGAGATAGGGGATTGATATCTCTATGGATAGAGGACCCACACCTTGGTGCGATAGGGGATTACTATCTTTATCTAACCAATGATAATACAGAAACCACCACCTTATTCGATAGGGGAGTACTATATCCCTCCAATGAAGAATCATTCCCTAGTTCCATAAGGGAGTATTTCATATATCATCACAATGAGTATAGAGGTCCCACACCTTGGTGTGGTAGGGAAGTATCATCTTCTTATATATAGGACATTTACCTTGGTTTCATAGGGGAGTGCCATCTCTATCTGCACAATGAGTATGAAGGACTCATGCCCTAGTGTGATAGGGGTGTACTGTCACCATGGATAGAGGACCTATACCCTAGTTCTATAGGGGAGTACCGTCTCTATGTATAGGGGACCCTCTCCCTTGTTCAAAATGGGCATACTGTTTTTATCTACATAATGAATATGTAGGAAACATTCTCTAGACTGACTGAGAATTAAAATCTCCATTTATAGAGGACTTGAACCCTAATGCGAAGGGGGAGTTCCTCCTCTATTCAGACATTTAGATGATCATTCTAGACCACTACCATCCTGGAGTGTTTCCTAAAGAATCATCACACTCAAAACACCTCACATTGAATCTCCAAATACACTACGTAGGCCACCATCACTTTCAATAAGGAAAAAAACTCATTATAGGCTACTTAGAGGCCAAAATATACATCCAATCGAAAGATACACAAGAGGTATACTATTAAAAGAGATAATCACAACATTTTAGGTGACTACATTATGTATTGGACCTATTCTCTTCCTAGAGGTTTCATCTCTAGTATATTCCTAAGGAACCATGTAGTAATACACAACATGTAAGGGTAATACAAGTCATTTCTCGGCCACTTAGAGCTGAGATGTGTTATCCTAGTCAAGCCTATGTCATTTGGGTCATTTTCATGTAAATTACAATTTTTCTATTACATGGTGTGAAACCAACCCTACATGGCATGTAAGGCCACATGTGATCCTCATAATGTACTCCCTTTACAGGATGAGTTGGATAACTATGAATCACACGACATGTATTCCATCAACACATAGAGTGATATTTAACTCCATCCTAAAACTATATCTACCATAGAAACCATAATATATATCATGTGTCTTTCATTATATGAAATGTGTAGTTGAATGTTTTCAAGAATGTTAGATCTGTTATACAGATCCCATATTTGACGCTCCCACAGATGAATCCATTGTTGTACCACTGAAAAATGGTGGTAATCAGCTCTAGATATCGATTTCTTCCATCTGGTGGCAAAAAATTGGGTTTCATATCCCTTACTCATAGATTCATTTTTCTTCATGTGTTTCCCAACACTATCATTCTATGCTGAATTCAAAATCTGTAGGATTCGTCACCCATATGCGAAAAATAAGCCTGGTCCATCCTTAAATCTCCAAACAATTCATAGAACATGAATCTTCTATTAATATGGGGTTCTATCATGCTCAATCACACCAAGAAAAATTGAACCACGACCTCATATGACAATGAAGAAGAATGAAAATAACTATGTGGAAAATCAGAAAAACAAAAGTAAAACAATTTTGGATCCCAATTTTCTAGAAAATGAATATAAATTATATATAACTGAGGTAATAAACAAGGCATAATGAGAATAATAAATTTAATAAATATATTAAATTTGATACATGGTCTTATAAAAATGATTTATTTCAATATAGATTGAGGTTCAATGTTTTGATCATGCTCAATATTTTAATCATAAGAGAGGAAACCAAAAATTGTGAGTCTTATATTGATTCAGATTGATCATTGGTAAGGAATGAAAATTCAAAATATGGATAAGACTCATTGAACTCACTATATTTCAATTCACATTTATTTTATATCTATTCTTCACACAATATTGATTTGAAAACAAGGAGTAGTGGATTCCTCTTGAAATCCTGAAAAGGTTATGAAAATAACCATAGATATTTGTCATGGTGACATATTTATAAGGTTTTATGTATATGTAATTGAAATTAAAATACATAAAATAATAATTTATTTTAATTTAAACAAACGTTCCAATGTATTCCTCTACCATATGTCTGGTTCTATCCAACCTTTGGTCATTCAGAGGGTAATTCTCACACTCATATTCAACCATGGTCTCATATTTCTATTTTGAGACACTATCCATGAGTTATTTTGTTATTTTTGAAAATATATGTAGGAATGATATAAAATTTATTTAAAAATATTATAAAATCAATTCCATGATCACCGAGCCTCAAAATCACGAGCCTTCTAGGAGTATGGATTTGAAAATATTCATTGAAATATTTCATGGACATACATTGAAAAAATAGGGTCACTACACTGATAATATCAAATTTGAAGATCAATCTTGGAAAAATATATTTCTCCTAATAATTTATCTACAAAATCATCGATATGGGGTAGATTATTCTTATGGTTGATTGTGATTCTATTTAGTTACAAATTATAAATATAGAGTTAAATTGATCCACCATTCTTGTTAATAAAAATAACTTGTGCACCCTATGGTTATGAACCTAGCCCAATGAACCCCTTTTCTAGATTCTCCATGAGTTACTTGTTCAATTCCTAAAACTCAATTGTGACTATTCTATATGGAGTATTTGAAATTGGTGTAGCACCATTTTTGAGTTATATTAAAAATATAAATTCAATATTTTGAGGAAGACATGGTAATTATTATATAAAATATGAAAAAATATTGTACATTAAGTATATATTTGATGTTCAGTTTCTCCCCAACTATCTGAGATAAATTCCTCTTTTGATATGGAATCAAAACCCAGACATTGGGCGAGACTTTCAAAATAAATTCATATTTATCATTATAGTAATAAATATCACAAGTAGGTTTATAATATAAAACCTAACTTTCCATACTCATAAATTTATGTGATATTTATTTAAAGAGATCTAATCCATGCCTAATATAAAAACTAATTCCACCAATAGGAGAATAATGATATATTCTAGAAGCACATTTTGACAAAATTCAATCAAAGAAGAATCCTAGAATTTTGATGTGATTACAATACCATTATAATTTTTCACATCTAATTCCAAATCTAATAATTTGGGTTATGAAATGAAATTCCTTTATAGTTTTCTATATATATATATAACTACAATCTAATAGGGTACAACAATATTTGAACATAGTTTTAACAACATAAACATTATGATTCTATATTTAATTAGTTATTATAACCAAAATAGATTTTATGACCATTAAACATCTTTGATCAGAGTGGTTAATCAAGAAAAGTAATTAATATTATTTATATTTATTAACACAATCTTTTCAATCTATAACACCTTAGGTTTAACCTATTTCATTTATTTTATAATCATATATTCAAATCCATCATGGGGATTCATAATTAAATTGGGAATTAACCCAATGATAACCCTTTGGAGTGTTAAAATGGGATACTATTAGGGGAATACTCACTATGCATTAGAATTATGGTCAAAATATAGTCAAAGAACTAATTTTAGTCTTATTAAACCCAGACACATCAGTTCAAAAACCAAATACACTTTTCATATCCATACAAAGATTTTTTTCTAAGACCAATAAACTCCCTTATTTACCATAAAATATAATATTTTCCTATACAAAGGATTATCCCAAAGGTTCTCACTAAATATCTCACATCCCAATTTTAAATGGTAACTAAACCTTACTATGATACAAACTATAGTGACATATACATTTCATATATAATATCACATCTTAATATATGTATATTCATTACATAACATTATGATACATTCTAAAACCATATAGGTTTAGGATATTTGGAAACATGAATACATAAACAAATGTTTAATAACTAATCTTCTTTATCTACAACTATGTTTTTAATAACATTCATCCTATTTATACATATCATTAATAAAGGAAAACTTCATATCTGGGGAAGTGAAACATAAGAAAGGGTAAGCTCAACTTCTCACTAATGGTAAACATGGGGATATCAATTATCATAAAATAATAAAATGAGTTTAATGGTATAAGAATTTTATATTAAAAATTGAAAACCATACATAGCTTGTCATATCTCATAATCATCAATCATTCAAAAAATCATGGAATTTCAAGAGACATGAATTATAAAAGAATCAAGGAATATAACCCATTAGAGCGTAACATGAGAATAACTAATATACAAATATATATGTAAACTCATTTCTTTAGTATTCAAGGATCACTTCCAAGACTATTTTACTGGATTGGGTTGGCTCCCTATTCCATCCTATTAGTCAAGGATCACTTCTAAAAGCATCATAGTGAACAATGTACCTTATTAAAGTATGATAAATCTCTATTCTAGTCCTCATTATCTCATATTATATCAACATTTACCAAATATATTGGTGGGATATGTTATTCAGGGCTCACCCATTACATAATTAAAATCACGCAAATGTGTTCCACAAGTTCATTTCATCCTATCATAACTCATGAAAAAGAATAAGGGTTCAGAAACATTTCATCATAGAATAACCTATAGAATATAAAAGAGTTTCATAAACATCACCTCATCAAATTTATAAAACATCAATATAATGAATAAGGATGGTAAAATTGGATCATATATCTATTAAAGTATAATTAACTTCAATGTTCATTTTCATAATGGAATATTTATTAAAAGGATCACATATAAAATTCCTCAAGGAAAATAAATTTTTTTAAAATGAAACTAGTTAATTAAAATAAAAAAAATTCATATATATGAAGTAAAATATTATCTTTGAAAATAAAATTGGAAATTTTTAAATGATGAAAATTTGAATTTAGGGGTAATGATAGTGTGCAATTTTATATAATTAGTTTATGTTAATGAAAATATTATCTTGAAAATTATCGTAAAAAGTAAAAAGTAACTTATTTAGAAAAATAAAAATGATTCCTTTTAAAGTATTTTATAAAATAAAAAACATGAGTGATAATGAAATTTTAAAAGAAATGGTTAATATTATAAAAATTATTGAAAACATTTTTTTTTGAAAATATGGATGTGGAAGGAAAAGATTCCCATACCAATAGTAAAATATAGCTGGTTTTCATTAAAAATATTCATTCAGTTTCTTGACTATATAAAGATAGAAAAATTATAAGAAAAAATTTCATATTTTGAAATATATGGAGTTAATAATATTAAATATATTCTTGAGAGTTATATCATGAAATTTTATCATCAGAAACTTAATCATAAGAAATCCTAGTAAAGAATGAAATTCTAACATTAAACCCTTACCACAAGTTTAAATTTCTTTAAAAGTGCTATATCCACCTACAAAGTAAAATAAAATTTATTGTAAACCTATAAAAAAATCATTTTAATACTTATAATATCATATTTTATCTACATATTTCATTTTATCACTCCATTTATTAGTAATTATGTATTAAAATGGACGTTTCCAAATGTTAACTTACTTTTTTCATGAGAATTTTAGTTTGGTAGTTCTATTCATTGTATTAGATCATGGAGTCACCATATAAATAATGATAATAATTATATTAATACCATATATATTCATTATATATATAGAATCATCATTTATGTATGGAGATAAAAAGTCAATTACAGTGTTCCTGGAGATGATAGGACATATGTATGCATACACATTATTTTCAATTTTCTATAGTTGAAAAAAATGAAGGTAAATAATAATTCACATTTATAAGATTATTTTTATATCATATATATATATAAATATTATTCATTAACTTTATCATCATTACCATATGTTTAAATCAGAAATGAAAAAAATCACATCATTTCGTGGATGTGGTAGTCTACACGTATGCACGAGTGATGATATCATTTTCCAACTGATGGAAAGAATGTGTACAATGATTTTAAAATAATAACAATGAATTATATTTAGGTAACTAATTTCATTATTATATAATTTATTACACTTATTTTTATAAGGTATAATTAGAAATAAAATTTAAAATGTTCGGTTTAGGGACATAACTCTTTATTGAGAAACCTTTATTAGATTACAACTTATATTTTGATAAGATAGTCTTTTGGAAAGAACATTATCTCTAGGATGTGGTAAAATAATCTTGGAAGTTATCATAGTATATACTTGAGGATATAATAATCTCAAAAGGTGTTAGGAAGAGTGTAGAATATTAGTACTTTTACATTTGAGGGGAGGGGAACTTTTGGAATTACATACAGTATTAAATTAATACATATTACTTTTCAAGGAAATTTGGAACCAAATTTATATAATTTTAAGATAATACTAGGATAAGTCTAAATAATCTCATCCTATACAATTTGAATAATTTTTTCTCATAGTTTATCCCTTATCAGTTTGTTTTAACCCCACAAACCCTTTTGGAAATTACTATGGTATCTATATTTTATACTCTATAAGGCTCAGGAATGTTATCGTAAAAGAAGAAGTGAACCTAAATAGACCATGGGTAGTATTTCAAACTATAACCATTAAATTATTAAATAATTGTTTATATCTTTTTAATGAATTAATAAAATTTTATTTACCATGTAATTCATTAATGTCATATTTGGAGCTATTGATTAACATTGAGTTTGATAAAATCATGACTGAAAAAAAATTGAAATATAAATATTTAAAACATATATAATATATTGTATATATCTTAAATATTCATGGATAATAATAATTCACCCAAATTATATTAGTTTTATTTTCTTTAAAATCATTTTTTTGTAATTTTGTTTAATGGAATGAATACTATATTGGTGTTGCGTAAGAATTTAATGTAGTAAGTTAATTATTAAAAATAAATAATAAATAATATTAAGAAAAAATGTCATTTTCAATAAAAATACGGCATAAATTATCACATTTTTATCTTTATGTATAAATTTTAGTGACGTTAATTTCAAGAGACTAATATTTTGAATTTATTCATTTCGTAAAATATTATAAAGGTTGTAATCCAAGAAAAATAAACCAAGTTTCAATATATTTTAGGTTTGGGTCGAAATTTCCAATCCAAACTCATACAATTAGAAAAAGGAATGTGTTATAAAAATATTAAGGCCTTATACCAAAGGTTTAACTCTATTTTACCCATTTTACCCTTACTGATGTGACAAAAATTTACTAAGGTTACTATTCATAATGAGAAAAATAAAAGGGACATATTTAGAAAATTTAATATGACAATTTAAAATATGGGATCCATTTGTGATGATAAAATATCTATGATAATCATAAATTAATTTAAAAATAGGTGTGTAAAATATGGAGAATTGTTTAAAAAAATCATTTAAAAACTTGAAATTAGATTTAAACTTATTTGATGCCTCGAAAAAAAATTTGACTTTTAAATCATTTTATTGAATATGTAATATATACAATTTATTAAAATAATTAAAAAACAATTATTACAAAAATGAACATTGCATGAATAAAAATGATGTTCTCACAAAAATATCTCTTGTAATTTCAAATTATTTTTATTTAGATTTATATTCAATTGATAACCAATAAATTAACTTTATAGATGTGTAAAAAATAGTGTTTTTATAATTAATTTAGTCTTATTCATACCTTCCAATCTAATGTCTGGGAAGTATAAATTAATAATGTTAAATTAATATATAACAGATCAGTTAAACTTGGTGTTGTGTGTATCTCAAGCTATCAATGAAATTAATTTTTTTTGATAATAAATATATCATAAAATATTGGGTTTTTAAAACTATTATATTTTTAAACCACACATTAACCTAACCACAAAGATTTGTACCTATGGTTAATCATGATCCTCCTCACCCCCGCCTCTTACATATTTCAACCCATTGATTCCGAGCATGGAATATCGTGGATAATACATTTTAACCCTTCACATAATATTTTTTATACTATTCCCTTCTTATATAATTATTATATAAGGATCTCATTATTGGTGATTTCACCAGATTTATATTGAAATCCATTAAAACACCTTTTATAATTCTTGTATGAGCTGGAATATTCTTAGGTGAGTGATTTCCTAGAGTATTCTTATATTTTGAATGAGTTTTATTTGTAAAACAGTTTGTTTAGATTTTTCTAGATTCATGTACTTTATTTAATTCATCTGAAGGTGCAATTTATTGATTATTTCTTCTTTTAGTTACTAGTATTATTACTTTGGTATTCTTCCTAGGTTTTCACACGATTCTGATTGAGTTTTCAATATGGTAAATTTAGTAATGAGGGTAAATTATTATAACTATTTATGGATAATTTTTTGATTTTTAAATGGTTTATATGATTTCATTTAATTATGGTTAAGTAATCATCAATTCTCAATGAATTTTAGGTGGTTGTTTTACATATAATTTTTTTTGTACCTTCTTTGGAATTATTAAAAACTATTTTTTCAAAACATGAAACTTAAAATTTTCTCATTTAAAAATACATAAATAGAATGACTTCAAATAAAACCGTTGCTATATTTTTAAATTAATTGTATATTGAAATAATATTTAACAATTGTAATTAATTAATATATTTCTGGTTATAGTTTTAAATTCTAGTTTTAAATAACTGTGATAAATTGTTAGATTTTAATATTTTATTAATGTATTATTCATATCTTTTTGATATTAACAACATATCTATTTTGTTTATATATTTTTATGTAAGTTATTATTTTTTGTTGAAAAATCCCTTCATTCCAACATTTACTAATTCATAAAAGGCAGGGTTCAGAATATGATCAAGGAATTGCATTACCAAGAATAGAGTGAGTCAAGTAAAAAACTATAATTAAGTTATGAATCTATTTTAATGGTGTTCGAACCCCATTTTAAACATCTAAATAATTATTAAAATTTAATATATATTTCAAAAAGTGTAAAAACTTTACATTATTTAGTTGATGTATAAGAATGAGGAGGATATTACACATCCCCATAGTACTTTATGAATTTCCCCCTGATCTATAGTAGATTTGTATGATTAATGAAATTCCCTCGATGGAGGACTAAGTTGAGAAACATGTGTGGTATGGAAAATATAAATTATAACGTCTCATATTTTGGATTTTTCTTTTTTATTATGAATAAAATAATTAATAATGACTTTAAATTTCATGAGTTATAATTCATGATCCAAACTTTACCTTTTTTGAGAATTTCTTCAGTAGCGAGGGAATAGATGCGTTCACTTTATGTTGGGAGAAATGTTGTTTCATATAATCTTAATTTTTTTATAAACTATGTTCCCTTCAATACTATTTTCCCCAATTTATGTAGATTTGATTGAATTTTTGAAAAAATTGTAACCTAAATAGGTATGTCTTTAAATGAAAATTCCAATGATTAAAAATCAATTTTTAGGAAGGAAACTGTTTTATTTAAATATTCTATGTATGATACTTACAATTTATATAAGGTTTAAAATTAAGATTATTTTGGTTTTTATTGTACTTGATCAATATATCACATGACCTACCACTTATTAATATACATGTAAACTTTAGTTACAGACCATGTGTGAGTATAGTATCCACTTTAAATGATGTTAACAGACCTTAGATTTATATTTATATTATATATTGAAGTTCTTTAATATACATTCAGAGTAACATGAAAATAATTTAATCTCACAACATGTTACATGTTTTTAATAATTTTTATACTAGTTTAGATTCCATAATGATCTATGTAGGGGTTACCCATGTTGTGTCTATATGATGCATGAATTGAAATTATATTTAGTTGATTTTATAACTAGTGTGGCTTATGAATTTATGATAATGTAATGAAACTTTGAGAATTAAATTATTTGTGTTTACATTTTTACATTAGTATGATTATAACATTTATTTGTTTAACATGATTTCTACTTTTTTAATAATCATATTTGATTGTGTCACTAGTAATGTTCCATGATTATTTATAATTCTTTTATTTGATAAATACATGGTTATAACCATATTGGTGTATATTATATGTTTGTATAAAAGGTTAATTGATATAACTTCTTGTTGTATTGTTTTTATTTAAACTATATGTTGATACCCACTCAGTGGTATCAAAAATGAATATATGGGATGATCTATACAAGTTCCTTGACACTTTTATTCCAATTTCCCTATTCTACAAAGGAGGATATGAAAATCATTAAAAATAAAGAATATAAAATCCCATATAGCATATTGAATTGGTATTTTACTCATATTTTTATGAATATCTACTAATAACAACCAAATGTATACATAGTTCTACTTCTATAGGCTTCTGAGTTGAGGCTTAATGTAGGTATGACATGTATAGATCCTATTAGTATAGAAAGTAATCATTAATAGTTTATACTCTCCTATGATGTCATCCATTATCCACTACTTCTACACATTGATTAAATATGTGTTAGACTTTATTAATATAATTATAAAAACAAGTTGATTGAATAAAAGCACATGTTTTAGTGTATTTTATATTTGTTGGAATCTTAATGGTTTAAAACTGAGTATGTTATGAAACAAACTTTTATATACACTGTACTGGACATGCTATGTCATGGTTTGTTTTTTAAGTACCCCCAAGTACTGGTATATGTTTGGATTATTGTTTTCCTTAATACATACTCATCAATGGTACATATAAATATCTATGTGGTTTTGATACTAAAGGGTGGATACAGTGACAAAACATAATTTGGGGTTGTTGGGACTTAATTTTGTATCTTTATGGTTTTTATTATTTTTATTTCTTATATATTAAATGGAATTATTTTCAATTTAATTGTACATACATTCATTAATTTTAGTCATATTTATAAAATAGAAAGAACCACATTTCATTTTTTGTTTCTTATATCCCTAATTTTATTTCCAAACTATAGTGGTTGAAAGGTGATCTCGAGGTCATTTTTTTCAGGACCTAGCCTCCACGGGACATCAACATAGTTATCTGGCCCCATGGGTAGCTTATAATACTTTGGTTTCCTTTACAAGACACCATAAAATATTACCTACAAGGGTTACTTATCAACGTAATGACTATTCCATAGTGTAACACATGTTACTTTAGGGTGATTTTTTCCTCAATCACACACTCCTAGAGAAAAATCATTGTAGGTCACCAATCCTAAAACTACTCCATGACAAGCCTCACTTAACTATGGAGTTATAATTAGTTAGGTTCGAGAAAGTAAAGGTACACCTTATTGAAATTGGTTGTAAAATTTATTATTTTATGCCTTATATTACCAGGGGATTTATATTACCCACCTTAAATCAGAAAAACCATAATGTGGAACGCAAAACTAAAACCGAGGTAGCGCCTCTACACTTTATGATGAGTATCGGCTCAGATAAAATTTTTCAAGACATAACCCCCATGTTCCTGAAAAATTGTCCTTTGAGGCTCGTCTCTTGTAATATACTATTTTTCTTCCAAACATAGCACATGATTTTAAACATTAGGGTAACTTATCAAACTAATGAATATCCCCATAGGAAAATACTTGTTTCTTTAGTGTGATTTATCCTCACTCAAACACTATTTGAGAAACTTTCGAGGAGGTCACCCATACTAACACTACTTTAGGCCTTGTTTATATCAATCGTAGAGTTCTAAATAAGTAGGTTATTTAAAATAAATATTCATCTTGTTGAATTGGGTATTAATATTTTTTCTTATAAACATCACTTTACCAATGGTGTCAAAATGATTCAGCTTTATTTAGGTATTGGTTGGACGATTTAGTTCATGATATTTGAACAAAAACATTGGATCATCTCGTAACCTATTAAATATTTTTAAATGATAAAATAGTAGAAGAAGGAACATAAAAATTTATATTATTGACATAGTTTAAAAAATATGGTTTTTTCAGTCCTTGGTGAACAATGATTTCTATATCATGTCTCTTGGTTTTTTTAGTTTTGTGAATTAATAACATTAATAATAATGGAATGACCTTAAACACTT
Organism: Viscum album; assembly: GCA_963277665.1. NCBI lineage: Eukaryota > Viridiplantae > Streptophyta > Magnoliopsida > Santalales > Viscaceae > Viscum > Viscum album. The sequence continues at coordinate 448,212,450 of OY728155.1, read as the reverse complement.
TATATGAAATTTTTCAAGATCTCTTTAAGGGATATTTTATATCCCTTGAATATTAATGTAGTTTAAGATTTTTACAGATTGAAGAAGTTACACATGATGTTAATTAACAAAGGAGGGGGGACTGAGAGTTATTTTTTCTTGATACATGGTGAAAAATGTAAAAATATATACAGTTAGAGTTTGGATAACTCTCCAAACACATTTATATTCTATTATGCTGTATGTACAAAACATTCACATTTGATACATGCATTAAATTGATTCATAATGAAATTAATTAATTTGTTTGGAGATATAATAGTGGTTTAATTAATGAAAATATACCAGGAATGAGTTAGAGTATAAAATAAATCGAGTGGGATTGAAATATAATAATTTTTTTCTGAGTTGATTCAAAATAAAGAAAAAAGGGTTAGGTATTTTCTTATGGGTAAATTATAGTTGAAGAGTTTACTATTATTTGGAATCCCCATTCAGTAATGGTATTGGTTGTGATATGACTGAGATGAAGCAATGAATTATCATAATCTTATAAAGTATTTCATTCTGTAGAAAATAATTTTGATCCATGATAAATATTATGAAAAATTATGTGGAGTTAATCAATTTGTGGGAAAGACACCATGAGATTTATTTTCCACACTATGTGGTAGAAGAATAGATTCACCACACATTCCAGTGATTCATGCCACAAGAGAGATGTTTATAAGAAATTATAGCGAATTAATTAGGTTCTATCATGGAGTCCAAGTAATTTTAATTCCATAATTATTTGGAATCTAAATATAAAATTCTTCAACCTATTGTATCATTAATTAAAGGTCATGTAAAATGTCACCATTTAATTGTTTATTTCGTAATGGTATTTAAATGAAGATCTGATGATTTGGTATTTTATTTCCACATTTTTTAGATTTGGTGGTCTCACCATAGTGAATGAAATCCTTCCACAATGAGTAAGATTATATTACATATGAGGTTTCAAACCTAAAATAAATTTCAATGTAGGGTGTAACAGAAAATTGAATAATATTAGAGATAACTGGCCTTACGCTACAAGGATATTTTGGGTGGGACTCAGGAGAAGAATAAGGGTGAACATATGATTTAAATTCTCTTGGAACTTGAGTTTTTAGATGTTAATATTAATTAACTTTTTATCTTTTATGAATACTTCATTTTATTATAGTTTGTATCCATATCCCTTTTAATTTAAATGTTTTCATTGATAATAAAATAGAAAGGTGTGTATTGTGATCCTAACCATAGCTCACCAGGGATTAACCACTGATAAAAAGGGCTGTTGAACCTTGTATTCACCCACTTTCCATGTTTCTTATTTATCAATATATAATTAATCATCTTATAATCACTATTTTGATCTAATTTCATGAACAACCAATAAGAACAATATGGATGTAAGATTTGGTGTTTTTGGAAACTGTTGACTCACCACCATCTCAGATGTGATATACTTTATCATGGGTCTAACAGTTTGTGCCACAATGTTCTTAACATGGTTCTAGGTAACTATTATAATAAATATGTGTGTTATTTATGTTCTAAAATACTTGATAAATTATATCTATAGTGGTTATTGAAATTATCTATAGCAATTAAGGTCCTATGTTCAATAGAAAATGATCCCATTGAGAGAGAGAGAGAGGACAACCCATACCTTTTCCCTCTTGGATTATAGATTATTTACACCACATGAAATGATATATATCATCTCAATGTAAGGAAAAACTATACATTACTTGAAATTAAGTATATAAAAGTTTATGAGTAGGTAAAATTTTTTCTCTTCTATCCCTCTGGAAGAAGGTGTTGATGTGAGCCCAAGGATTATAGAAACAAAATATAATATGAAATAAAATCAATGAAATCCATTTATGAGAAAATAAATTGAATTTGTTTCTATTTCAAAAATTACCTACTCAATTTTATGTTATCCATATTGGAGAATATGAAATCATGCATGAGTTCTTCCTTTTATTTCACAAACTTTTTATATTTATTTAATGCTATAGAGAAACTATGGAAGCTTTTATTATAGTGAATAATTTAATGAAAATACCAATGGAAATATTTATTATGAATATTTTCTTACTTCTACGATTGATACTTGCTTTTTTGGAGTATCAATAAACATAAAAATTATATTTATGTCTTAAGAGTTGAGGATAAGGCCATCCTTAAGGATAAAAGAAAAATCAGAGAAGGGGATAACTTTTAAATCCATATAATTTTCCCAATAACTAGGGCCAAATAAGTTTCAAAATGAATAAGACAATGGAAAATATTATTCCACACATTTTTGGACTATTTCATTATTTTATAAAGGGATTAAATTTAAAAAAGGTAAATACAACGATAATATTTCATTCAAGTGTTTCAATCTAAGAATTATTAGAAATTTTTTATCTGATTTCCTCAATAAGGGAAAATATGATTAATAGATTGATAAATTCAAATTTCACCAGAAAAATATAATATAAAAATATGTCATAGGGTCTAAAATTAATTTAATGAAAATTTTAATTCCAAAAAAATGATAAAGATTAACTTTCAAACAACATATAATGCCACATCTTATGATTATTATTGTGAAAAAAGAGAAGGTGGTCTCAATGTATTAATATCATATAGCTTATAATTAAAATTTAAATCTACCAAAATTTCAATAGAGTAAATAATAAAATGAAGGTAATGAAGTAAAAGAAATAATATATATGAAACACCAAATGCGTTCTAATTAAGGATTGAGATTTTGGTATTTATGAAGGAGAAAAATAACCTTAATAAAGAAAAAGATGTTTTGAAATGTGATAATAATTCAGTGAGAAAATAACTTTTTGAACCCTTTGATAAATATGTAACTAATAGGTGTGTTGTATTCACATAAAATAGAGGATATAATGATTAAAACATTAAATATATGAATAATATGATTTATATTAGCATACAAAATATCATTCCTAATAATAAATAAGTATAGGATGTTGTTGTGAAGTTGTTTGATAATAAATATTCATTGATATACACTCTCATTATATATAATATTTTTATTAATGATATTAAATAATTTTCAAAATATAGTAGGATATGGTTCTAATGAAACAACGAAACATAGAGATTGTACATTGATTCCATGAGATATTGTTTGAAGAACTCACACATTAAATATAGTGGTGTAAAAACTAAAAAAGTGAATAAGGTTTTTTCATCACATAAGAAGGTGAACATTCCCATTTCTAAATTCAATGATAGTTCTAAAAATTCCAAATCAAAGTGGGGAAGAAGAATAATAATACCAAGGAAAATCCTTAGAGGAAATCCAAGGCAATGGATGATTCTTCAAAGCATGATATTTTATAGTATAAGTATTGGATTTTAAATTTTATGGCATAAAAATGAGAAGATTTTATAGAATCTATTTATTATATGGGTAAATTACAAATTTATGTAAGATTTAGTTGAAATTAAGTGTATGATTAATATATATATATATGTTATGGTAAAATTTATCATTTCTAAAATATAAGAGAGTTCATATATGAGGAGGATTAATCCTTTAGTTCCTAAAGGATAGTTAGGACAATATCTAATGGATGAGGTAAAATTTTAAATATTTTTAATTATATTAATGAAATATAGGGTGTTTGTATATACCTTGATAATCTACCAACAAGTGACTAATTTTATTATTAGATAAGTTAAAGGAAAATAAAAAAATATATCAAGAGGATGTATAGTAATGTGAACAAATAGTTTTAAAGTATCTTACAATGTCAAAAAAAAGACTTGAATACGTGTTTATGGTTTCCCATCACATATGATTTAAATACAATATCTATTCAAACACATCCAGTTGTACAATAGAATAGATATTACATTTGGTAATGAGGGATAAATAAATTTTAAATATGTTATATAAACTAATATTGATAATAAGAAATATAGTTTTATGTTTATATTTATAGGATTAGGGACAATCTCTTGAGTATATATTATCTTTGTGACAATGAAAATAAGGTGATATTTCAAAAGAATATATGTTCTAAAAAAGTTCAAAGGATGAAATAATATTTATAAATGTATAATTAATTGGAGATAATATATTATATATTCACAATGATCAATATACTTGATACATGATAATTAATAAGGATATTAAATTACAGAATGTAAAACATGGATAGTTTAAGAAAAATAACATGGGTATGTTTACCATGTACGATTCTATAATGAATCAACCAAATACAAATCATGAAAAGATCTAATCTTGGGAAACATTTCATAATGGAAAGAAGATGAAAAATGGATTCAACATAGTAGTGATAAGGATAAAGAAAACATTTCAGTTTATAAAATCATATGTATATAGTTGAATGATCTTGAATTCAGCTAATAGTGATACATACTTCATAAATTTTTTAAATGATTTTACTCATATGGATTATGTAAATCTTATGATAAATAAAAAATAATGTATTGAGAGATTAGAACACTATTATAGGTGTGCTGAGAATAAAAAGAGATGTCCTATGAAAATTTTTTGGTATGAAAATTGATTTAAATAAAATAATAGAGACATTAAAGCATATATTTAGGAATATATAAATAGTCTTTCATGTAGTGATCCATACATGCCCTAAAAATGATATAGCTGAGTATAAGTACCTATGTTTTTGGACATGGGGAGGACCAAATTAGTTGACAATGACCCTTTAAAATCATTTTAGCGACATTCCATAACTATGACTATAAATATTTTGAACTAGTTTTTACTATAACATGATGCGAAAAATATCCGTTATGATTTTAGATTTTGAAAAAAATACATGATTTAGAATATTTGAGGTGTTTTTAGCCCTTATTGAATAATGGTATGAGTATTACACATGGTAAAATTTAATGTGATATGTATTCAATACATATTTATTTGATATACACCTGATGGAAGGAGTTAAAAGAGTTACCAAAAGAATCTAAAAAGAAATACTTATAAATTTCAAGTAATTGAGTTATATAATAAAAATATGTGTAAACATCACTACCCATAGATTGTACAGTTGTGGATGATATTGGAAAATATTTTGGATAGTATGGGAGTATTATGGATGTATAATTAGATTTCGAACGAACACATATTGGTTTAAAAATTTCTAGTGACGAGAAACACCCTAGAGATAATTGAAATAAGTCTATAAGGATTATGTGGAATGTGAAGATGTATAATTTTCTATGATAGTATAATGGGTGTTCAGTACACTAATATTTTGGGTAATTATAATGACACCCACATAAATTTGAAAGTTAAAAATATTGTTTATAGATATTTTCAATATTAGGGCTTGATAACCAAAATGGAAGGAGAGGTAAATTAAATTTACAAGAATGAAACATGGGAATTAGTTTCACACCTGAAAGAAAAAGAATGTGTAAGGGTTGAAGTGGGACGTTTTTGTGTGAAAAGTTCAATTAAAAAGGTGAATTAGCATATAATACATCTACTATTGTTTGTAAGGGATACTCTCAAATTGAGGGTACTATTTTTATGATAAAGCTTTAATATTCACAAGGATAGAAACATTTAAAATATATTTATGATATATTATAAATGGAATTATAAAAATTTATAAAATTAATTGAAAATAACATTTCTATAAGGTTAACTTTAGAAAGATTTCTACATTAAACAATTGGAAGTTTTTGTCCATGATGGGGATGGTTATAAGTTTTTAAGATATAGAAGGATTTATATGGGCTCAATAAATTATATTGATCATAATATTAAAATATGTACAATAGACTATTGAGTATGAAATTTAATAATTTAATGTTGGATTCTAATCTCTATGTTAAGTGAGAAGACATAAATTCATTCATAGTGATTGTGAGAATTGATGACACCATATTTTCTAGAAAAAAATAATAGAATTTTGAATAATTATCAACCAAAATAAAAAAAAACTCATGGGATATTAATGTTCAGTTATATAATAATCTTCTTGAGTTTTCATGTTATGAATAGAGTATTCTCTATTATCCACTAACATGAGAAATAATCTTGTGATTTTTTTGAAAAATTATGGAATTTAAGATTTAATATATGTGTCTACTCCTACAGCTCTTGGGAATAACTTTTTCATCGATGATTAAGGAAGGTGTGTGGGTAAAATGGAGTTATGGATGATTATTTGTACCATAATCTGCACTAAAATGTCTATTGTGAACATACTATTTTCTATTACATTATGTGAATTATTACATGCATATGTTAACAGGTCATATCTTAAAAAGGTGAAATGAATCATATGTTATATTGTAGGAAACTAAGATCATTGCTTGAGGTATAATAGGAGAGCATTATCACATATTTTTTGATATTATAAAATTAATTATCTAGAATATATTGATTCTAAAAAGTATACATATGGAGGTTCATTATTTATTTGAGGAAGGGGATTTAGTTTAACCTCCATGAATAAAATTTATATCAAATTGATTGTGATAGAAGATGGATATGTTATGAAATATAAATCCATGACAAAAATGATATGGATGATGGGTAATCTTAAATACATGAGGTTGAATGTTTAATTCCCTTCTATTAATCGGTGTGATAATCTATGTACAACCAACATGTTGAAGAATATAATGAAAAATTTTATGTTGATTCAAATTATATTTAAGTACCAATTAATCAAGGGGAAGGTTAAACATGGTGATCTTTTATTGGAGAATGTTTCTTGAAATATTCTATATAATCATTTAATTACTATTTAAATTGAAAGTACATGGGAACCTATGAATTATTTAATGTTTAATTTCAAACTCAAATAAATATTTTTACAACTACTTCTATGATGAATCATGTGGATATAGGGTTAAACCAAAGTTAATCAAATATTAAGTAAATTTGTATATCACTACTGAACTTGGTGAGGGTGGTGCAGTGTAGTGACACCCTGCACAAGTCTTACTGAAATCCACATAAATAAGGTATTCAAAATCCTTATCTAAACACCCAATATAATAAAAATAGTGATAGAACAACCCCATGGGACTAAAAATACATTTTTCATAGTAGAGATTTTAATGATGTATTTTGGGGACTAATATTCTCCTTAGGATGTCTTAGATATCAAAATCAAATTATCAACTCTAGAGACATATGGGTTGGATGATCATGATATTTAATTTAATAGTAGGTATCTTAACTTATTCTATTTTTTTTGTATTTACACTTCATGTTAAATCACTCCAGTTTAAGTAAATATTCTTTGTTATCAACTCTAGTAATGGATTAATTTCTCTCTACAAGAGCATTATCTCATTCACAGAAAAATAAATGATGTATTTTATTTTTTTGGTTATAAAACCCAACAAAGATTACTAGTAAATCCACCCAATATATTCAGATCAACCTGAACTCCTACTAAATATTTATTTGTGTTCAGTATAATTCCACACACCAAGAGTAGAGGTTTATATCAAAATTTTAGAAAGATCCACAATTGGACTTGGGAACTCAAGTGAAGTTAAGAAAAACTAAACATTATCAGATTAATAAGGAATATTAAATGGATTTTTAGATAATATAGGATATAAATAGATATTAAATTCTTGATTTTGTGAGAACAAGTAAAAACAACCATTTGCATATTAAATTTTATTATAATTAAATCTAATGGAAATTAATACATGTAATTTTTTACGATTTATATTAGACCTTAATTTAGATAATTATGACTATATAAAACCTTTCAAATCGTTATATAACATCTATATTACCAAAATTACCTACCATATATTCATTCCATTATAATTTCACAAATCACACTTCCAATTCAATAAATTTTCATTATTGATTTTTCATAATGGTGTCTCATTTCATGGTGTCTTTAGTCATTTTAGATTAGTTCTACCATTGGTGATTCGCAATGGTGAAGATGATCCATGGGATTAACTAGTTTTAAATGCATTATTATTTTAAATTTTTTGTATAATTATAATTTATTCAATTTTAATAGATGTAATCATCCATGGTATATAATACATTGTTTCATGTACCATTTTTGTAATGTTCCACAATGATTGAATAATGTATTGTTAGTTTGGTTAATATCTTGTATACCTAAAATTGTAATTAATTTTATTCATTTTTATAGAATAAAAAACACATTATAATTACATACATATAATTTATATAAAGGAAATAGGACCTAAAACTTGAGGCATTACGTTACACCCCTTTAAGTCGCATCATCACAATTTTAATTATTACCCACCCTTGAAATTTTTTAATGTTATCCATAATATTGAAAAGACTCAAGGTATAATATCAACCAATATATATTATATAAGTATATGAAACTTATCTGTTATGTTATAGTATCCATATCCCTATATTGAGTATATTACCATCAATTAGATCTAAATAACCCTATGATTGAGTGTTATGACACATATTAAGGTTGTTGTTTTCAAAGGGAGTTCCTAACCATCAATACATTGATATTTGATAATGAGATGATATGGTAAATGAAAGGACATTTTCATTTCAATATAATTTATATGAGATCTATATTGAGAGATCCAATACATAATAAATATCACATAAAATTATACATAGGGAAGAAGTACTAGATCATTTGAATGTTTAATAACACACACATTGATTAGGAAAGAGTTATATACCTTGGATTCAATAAACACACCACCTGGTTTTCTCACCTCTATTTAAAAATTTAATGATTGAGGTAGAGAATTAATCATTCTACCAAGAATTCATGATATGAAAGGTTGTGAAGGAATAAAATCAAATTATAAATTGTTGTAAAACAAGTACACCTTTAACCACATCAATATTTTAGACCACTTCAACAACAGTTTTTTTATAGGGGTTTCTTGGATCCATTGGTCATAAAGTTTGTTAATTCCTATTATCCTAATTAGCTATTTTATTAAACATTGATTTTCATAATTTACAAACACCTCACTTTTAATGAAATGAATTGTTAGTGTCATATTAGGAATAAATTTTTCCCTTAATCATGTTATATTGATTATTCATTTTTTCCTCTACATTATGTTTCTCTATACCATATTTTTCAACACATAAATTTTTTTCCATTTACTTTGAGACATATACCTAGTTACTTCTACCACTACAATTGAATCATATGAAGTTAAATATTCTTTCATACATGGCCTTTATCACCTGAATATCCATGAATATGTATTTTTTTCTTATTTATTATATTTCAAAATTATTTTAGGTTAAGGAAGTTAATCATAACATTATATATATTTTTGGGAAAAACAATAACAATTTTTACTCCAACTTTCATTATATTTAGATGATTATTTGGATAATTACTTTATTTTCCCTCACATCCATTGTTAACTCGATTCTTCCTCTTTCTAGGAGTTTACATGGAATAGAGTAAATTTAATTATAAAGATAAATAATTCAATATACCTATAAAAAGGAAAAAAATAATTTAAAAGAAATGACATATAAATGACATGTATACCCTAAATTATGAATTTATATGTTTCAGTATTGGTTTAACAATGTATATTTCATATTAGGTTTTATAACCATACTATAAATTTATTCAAATCCTACATAATGGTTTCCAAATAGCATGAAAATTAACCAAAGCATAACCCATGAGAGTATCAAACTAGGTGAGAAACTACACCAATTTTTTATGCACCATGTAAATATCATGTTAATACAAATAAAACCTTATTTATAGTTATTTACATATATTCATTGGAACTAGATTTTTCATTCACTTATTTGTATACAGATAATGATTTAATTTCTTGAAAATCAAACACTTTTTACTTTTCCAAATTTTTTGGATGTTTTCCTACATTTAAAATTTTCTATAGGGGTATCAATAATGGTTTCTAGTCCTAATCACTAAAAAATAAGAAAACTCCATTATGATACCAACTGATAGAATCCAAACATAACAAGAATATATTTTATATCATTTAAATAATATAATGATTACCTCTAAAAATGAAATTCATAATAACAAAACATAAAGGTTTAGTGTTATTGGATATTAGTTAGTTAATTGTACTATTAAACATTTTTCGTCACAATATCGTAAAAAAATTATCATAAAAAACATTATTTTACACATTATCATGTAAATAATTTCTTGGGAATTATAAAACTAAATGAATTAGTGTAGTCAAATGAATCGTATGAGAAACAGTTATCAATGATTCATAAATGTTAGACTATAATAATGTAAGAAAATATGATCATAGGAGACATATATATATATATATATATATATTTCAGGTTCATAGAACTATTAGAGTTATCCATTATGAATTATAGTAGGGAAGATAACGTCAGATTATCAATTTTATACCATAGAATAATATTTTATAAAAAATGAGAAAACTGGGCAGGGTCCAAGCTCTAATTCCCAAGATGCCCCGTGCTAGAGATCACTTTCAACCAGGCCAGGATGCACCCGACCTTCACGTCTACTACTCTGGATGAAAATCAAATGAACATATTTGAAAATATTACCCTTTCAGATGACTTAGTAAAGTGCGTCTTTTTGGATTCATTATCTAGAACTTTCCGCACATGATCTTACATTGAATCTATCCACATCAGACATGGAGATGATACATGGGAAAGAAACCTCTGATGTAAAGAGATCGTAACAAAGATGAACTTTCTTGTATGGAGGATCCGTTATAGAGCCATTCCGATGGACGATAATATTCAGAAGAAAGGCATCCAAATTGCCTCTTGATGCCTATGCTGCACCAACCCAGCCACCGAGTCAGCGTGACACCTTATTTTTTAGATATAATGGACTAAATTTTCATGGGAATTGGAAGATAAAAATATGGGTGTTCAAGAGAAATATTCTAGTAAACCATACATCTTTCCCCAATGGTTTTAGGGAACTGAGAATCAACCTAGGGCACGCAAGCTTCACGACATGGCTTGTGTTTTGATCTGCTGGGTCATTTGGGACATGAGGAATAATGAACGTGGAGGTATCCGTAGGTCTTATAATTTTCCCAAGATTTTATTTTTTGCCTTGATGGAGGATCTCAGTTCTCTCCTATATGAAGGGATGCCGACGATGCATATGCCCCTGAATGGTCCTAGCATTGGGAAAGGGAGGTGGGTTAAATGGAACCCTCCTAGCTCCGGTCTCAAACTTAACGTGGATGGCTCATGCACCCAAGGTATTATGAGAGGAGGGGGGCTGGTCCGAGACACCATAGGATCTGTGGTCATTTATTTCAGCACCTATTATTGCCAGGGCACCCCTATTGAAGTCGAAGACAGAGCCATGATGAATGGCTTATCCATCTGTATCGACCATTACATCCCCATCGCCTCAGCTGAATTAGATTCGCGCCTCTTCTTCACCTTCCTCCTCAAACAATACAAACCCCCCGTGGTACTTATGCTAAATTATCAGGAAATGTAGGCACATGCTGGGCGAGGGCACTGATATCACTCATGCATGGAGGGAGGGCAATTCTGCGGCAGACGGTCTTGCCAACAAGGGGAGCCCTAACAACCGTTGTATTATCTATGATAGTCTCATGTCTCTTCCTAACACATGTAACCTCCATGTTAGTTATGATGTAATAGTCTTGCACCACTTTCAACCCCCTTGACTTGCTGGGATCTTTAATAAAAATTCATTTTCAGTGATATAATAATCATGATCAATGGTGCTTAAAATTTTCATATAACATGTATATGTGGCAGAACAAATATAGCTCATTCATAAGAAAATGTAATCTTGAAATACTAGATGAGTCATTATTAATTATTTCCCATATTATAGAAGATCAATCATCAGAACCTATATACCATAGTGTATCATGCATTAGAACTCATTTCCTATAGTGGATCGAGCATCACAACTCATTTCCTATAGTGGATTGAGCATCACAACCCATTTCACAAAGTTATATCATGAGATATAATGGTCAAAAAAATGAATTTGAGAAATATATAAGTATCACATATAAAATTATGATTATATATATATATATATATATTTCCATATTAAATCAATAATATATAACATCAGGAAAAAATCGAAATAATTTTTTTTATATCATTTTTAAATGGTATTGCATAAAATTACATCAAGAGTTTAGTCGATTGATACAAAAATTAAATCTAGAAAAAAAATTGTATCAATAGAGAATTTTTATGATGGTCATGAATCTTATCCATAATAAAATATAAATTTCATATAGTTAGTAAAATATAAATTAAATCATAAAAATGAATTTTCATAAATATTTTCTACATTATTGTAAAAAGATGATGTAATATGTCTATTTAAAAAATTAATTTTGATAATATGGTGAAAATAATATTAAATAAAATAAATGAATAAAAAATAATGAAACCATAATAGTAAACAATATTACAGTTAAAAAAATGAGGTGGATGATACAAAATCGAAAAAAGAGAAATGAAATCCATTTTTATGATTTTTTTATAAAAACCCATATCGATGAAAAGGTTATAAAATTTCATTATAAAAAGAGATAAAGATAAATATGATGAGTAAAACAATAGAATAAAATATTATATTTTAATATAATAGGGAAATACATTCCTAGAAACAAAAAATATTTACATTCAAGGAAAAAGATCCATGTGAAAGTCTGAGAATTATTCGTAAAACATTGCATTTTTTCATGAAATAAATCCATCACAAAAGAAGATTTTCATATAATGAATAAAATTATTCAAATAATAATGATGAAAAAATATTAAAAAATTTATAATGAATGAAATAAAAAATTGAAGAATAATGTTTAATAATAAAGATTGTGACTAAATGAAAGGGAGTTGAGTTAAAAAAATCTTTACCTTCAATTCAAGCTAAGACGAATGTGTTTTATAAACATATACAATAATAAAAATTCATAATAAATTATTTTAGAAATTCATTAATGTATATTAACTTCTATAATATTCATTAAGAATAATTTATTACACAAATATTAGTTAGATATAGTTTATTTTAGTCATAATATGTTAGAAATTTTATTGGTTTCCCACAATTTTTGTAATTGAAATGTTGGGTCATGTTTTGTGATAAAAAATTCATTAATAAAAAATTATTAGATATTTTAGAATAACATTTTTTCGAGGATTTATTTAGTCCCATTATCACTTTAATTAAGTCAATGGTATGGTTTTTGAAAATGGAATTTATGATGAGTTTGTTTTGCGTAATTTGGTGACAATATTGAGTTATATTATGTAAATAATTAATTTTTTATATCACTAATCTAAGAACATATTCATGAATTAATTTATAATTTAATATAATATGATTCTATAAATTTTGTTTCCATATTCATACAAGATCGAAATATATAACATCATTCAATTTGGTGGTTAAACTGACCAAAACCAGAACATGCTATGATCTATTGGTGTGTATGACTATGAAAGTGATTGTTAAATATTATTATTATAGATGTATAATGATATTTGATTGTGTTTCATTATGGTTATTAATGTGATTTTAGGATAATGAGATGAAAAATAAAGGGAATAAAAGGTTGGGGAGTGGATAAGACTCACATTGAGTTCTCGATACATCACTTAGAGGTCCTGTTATAAATAGATGACTTGGGAAACATTATTGTGACCAGGGGACTGAAAAATTGAATAGAGATATAGGGTAGAAATAAAGTCTAGGTATTCATGTGTAATTATGATTATAGCAGTGTTTCAGTGTGGTTGTAGGTTATCTCTATTTATAGAAGAAAATGGGGGATATGTCCATAGAAATGTAAGTTTGGTTAGTCGTAAAGATGTTATAAAATGGGGGTGATGTAATGAAATGTGGAGAAAATTTTTATATTATTGAAAAATATTAAAATCATATTCTATAATTTGTATGTTTTAGTTTTCTCCAAAAAAAAATTAAACACTATATATTACTGTTTTTTACCCTTTACTAACATGTTTAATTATATGACCTGTTTTTTGTTTTCTAAAAATATGAGATGATACCTAATAGATAATTTTAAAATTATTATTTTAAATTTTGAACCAAATTAAATTATTTCGTTTCACATATATTAGTAATAGAAATATTTAATTAAATAATATGATTTATTGAAAAAATAGCTTTTGTAGAAACTTTTATTTTTAAAATATAAAATGTTCATAAGCTAAATTCATATTAACTAATAATAAAATTAGTATTTATATACATATATAATTTAAATTATAGGAAAAATTTAATAAAATATAAATTTAATTCATTTAGATATATATTATGGAACACTAATAAAAACAAATCTTCTAAAATAACCCTTTATCATTTACTGGGATACCTAAATTTTATATGAGTAATTTATTTATTTAAGAAAAATAAAATTGGAATAATTAACTAAGTATAAAATGTTCATTCCAAATATTTTTTTCTTTTTTTATATTAAATTACTATAAATGATAAAAATTATTATTAATATAAATGACTAAATGAGGGGAAAATGAATTTTAGCAAAATGTATTTAAAAAAATATAATTAATTTTTATTATCACATTCCTAGTAATAAAAATTGTTTGAATTTTAATTTATTTTATATATTATCAATCCATTTCATTAAAATCATTATTTAATAGTGATAAATTTAATTTAAAATAATATAAAACATTTTACACATTAAAATAATTCTTTTAAAAATTTTACTTTATAACATTATGTAATTACATATATAATTAATAATAAATAAATAGATGTTTACTAAAACATATTATATTATATTATGAATACATTTTATTTGATATAATTATTAAAACATATTATATTAAATTACAATATATAATTCATAAAAATAACTTATTTATAATTAAAGGGTTTTCCAAATTTTAATTATTATAATTTAATTCTATTAAAAACAACTCCTTTATTGAAAAATATTTATTAATAATGAAAAAGTATAAATTTCATCATTTAAATTAACTTTATGAATTTCAATTATATACATGTAATTTTAAAATGGTTAAAATATTAACAATATTTTACCAAATTACTATATAAATCATTTATAATAGCTATATTACCCTCATTATATCCAATAATTTAATACCATTCTAACTTCACAATGAAGTCTTGTTATTCCAGAAATTTTCACTAAGGATTTCATTGAATTAAATCTCATTTTAGGATGTTTTTTTTCATTACAATTTTAGTTATATTAATACGGATTCTCATGGATGAAGATGATAAAAGGGATCATCTAGTTTTTATTATACTATTCGTTTTTCTTTATTAATCAAATTTAATTATACACTTCTAATAGACATAATATTACATGGAATTTAATACATGATTTCATATACCATGGTTTTTAAAGTTCCACTATGAATGAATAAAGTGTGGTTAGTATGATTCATATCTTGTACAACAAATTTTATAGTAAATATTAATTATTTTCAAAGAATTGAATAACATACATTAGAATTGTGGACATATAATTTTAGAATATATTATGGTACATAAATATTAGAGTGGTAAAAGATCCCTATTGATGCTTATAAAATCCCCCTTAATTTCTTTTAGCAAACTAATCATAGAAATATAATGGAACATTTATAGAGTTACGAGTCCTGATCAACAGTTTATATATATAATATATTGTCTCTATTTTTCTTAAGACTTCACCTGCTTCATAACTCTTTATTTTATTCTCCCTTTAAGTTTTATTTTTTTCACACTAATTTTTCTATTACTCATGAGATCAATGACACAATTTATTGGTTAATAATTTATCATCTACAATATCAAAATAATAAAAGTCCTTATTCTTGATGAGGTTAATTCCAACATGAGATTTCCCTATTTCCTTCAATCCCTTTCAACCATATATTGAAATTTAATCCATTAACATATAGATCCTTCATCCTTTAATAAAAATATATAAAGAAATGGAGATATTAAATATGGATATCATATTTAGCTCTATATATTTCAATATTGTTCAGGCTCTGTTATCTTCTCATCTTCTTCTAATTTTATATATAGAAATATATTATATGTGTTATTCCTAAACTCCATCATGTAGTTATATAAAATTTCTATAACCATCCCCTCAACCAAATTCTTTGGATAAATCCATGTCCTCTAAATATTAGATTATTTAAAATGTACCCCATGATTTATTGTGTTAATAAAATCTCCAATTAAACTCTATTAATTCATGAAACATTTTCCAAATATTCTTTATTTTAAATTAAAAAAACAACTTCGATATAATATGATAATACATTATTCATAACGTGAAAACATTACTATCAACTTGGATTTCTCAAGTCTGAACATTTCATGGTGTGGTGTCCTTTATTGCATTTTAGTTTGAGTAAATAGTTATAGTTATTATCTTTATAAAAATTTCATGCCTAATTATTTCCCCAAATATCAAATTCTGATTCTTCAAATCCGGATATAATTTTAGCATGTTGTTTTGTAGTACCCCACTACACCTTGTGAACTAGGGATGTAATGCAAAAAAACGTATGGATAAACATTAATGTCCTTGATATTTTCCTTTTGACTTGATTTAATGTCATGAATCCTTATATATGTATTTAATGATGTTGTGTAATTTTATCTCATTTAATATGATTAATGAACCATGGAATAAAAAAATATATTTTTGTAAATCCACTAAAACATTCACGTGTCATGTCCATGGTGCGTCTATTATCCTCACATCATGAATAATTTTTCCTCCTCAAAATGATAGAGTATAAACACTTATGTATGTATAAAATATATTACACATGGAGAGAAAACATACACACGTTAAGGATTTTCCATTTTTCAACTACATGTATATTCATAGTATGACATATGTGCTTTTAAAAATAATGACTCCTAAAATACTCTACATAATATATTAACCAAATTCTAAAATATGATTTGTACCACTAGTGACACCCATGAATTTTAAATTTTTACCTATTCCTTTTTTCTTATCCATATTCAATAAGTATGTTATTGATCTAGGGGAATATTTTTTCCTTTTTGAATTTTCACATCCTTCAACAAAAAATTAGGAAATTGATGTATCCAAGGATATAGACAATAGTTTGGTTGATTCATGAGATGAATGTGTTCATAGATATAAAAAATCCATAAAATCCTATATAAATGAAATTTTATATCCTTATATTCCTTCATACTAATGGAATTTTACCATTTAGGTTCTAAGAAAATGAATCCATGGGACTCACATCACTCAAGAGGGTTAGAGTTTTTGATCATCACACCATATTGAGGTTATTATTCCCTAATATTTGACTCTCTTATAGATTTAACTAATACCTATATATCTTTTCCAGATTTGTGTTTGGAGTAGGTTACCCATTTTCTACAAAATTGGTTATCAACATGCATAATTGGTAATTATTATGTTATATATGAATTCATTAAATGTTATCTATATTTTTTTACTATTTAGTGATGCTTAGTTTTGGGATTCCATTATTTAATTCTACATAGTCAGATTCTATAGAGTTTATTTCCATCTATGGATTGAAAAGTGTTTTTCAGTCAACATATAGCCCATAGAAGGAGTTTCCTACATATCCCCATAAAGGGAAACAAATCACACATAGTATAGTGTCACTTAACTAGAAACATCATACATTTTAAGGTTATGTGACAATGGTTTATTCAATGATGTTAAATGTCATGATAAATTTAATTTCAAAGAGAAAGGATTTCTGATAGTTATGGGTGTTGGAAATATGAATGGAAGACCATTTGTAGTAAACCTCAAAGGGAATGAGACACAATGAGGTTTTGTTGGTTTGTAAAAGAATATGACCCTACCTAGATAGATATGGTATCATAAGGAATATGGTATAGAAAAGATAAATAAGGTGGTCATCTAGAGGTAATACTTATCTCTAGGGTGGGGCATGATCTCATAGTGAATATCAACCAATTTAAAAAAATTTCAATTAATATAGATGAATTAGAGAGGGAATAAGTGGATTCCTAGGGAATATATCCCCACAAATATTGGTATGAAAGATGATGTTGGGTTTGAAACATAAATTTCCATCATGTTTATTATTGTCATTTAGAATCAATGCATGTGTAGTTCGGATGACACACTTTTAGGTTGTGTGGATGAATAATATCAGATAGTTTAATGTCATGTAATAAAAATATTGTTATGTAGTTTTATTTTATAAGAATTGGACTTTGGACAAAATTTTCATGTAATACATCTTGGATATATATATATATATCATCAAAGATAGCGAAAGAGAGGATGGATTGGGGTTTATGAATATGGGGATAAAATTTAATGGATAATTAAGTATAACACCTAAGTATGATTCCCATTTTTTATGTTCTTGGGGATTACACATAAGTAGAAGTCCCATGTTTTATTGTCTTGGGGATTACAATTTAGGATGTTTTAAGTAAGCTAAATAAATGATAAAATTTGATCTCTATAACCATGTGATTCATTGTGATTTTTAGAAATAAGAAGATATATAAAATAAGGAGGATGGATTTATATAAGAAATATTGGGGATTTACCACAGGTGGGATTCCCTATCTTATTCAACTCATTGAATAGAGAATAAATTTATAATTGATCAAGGAGATACTTCCCTAAAGTCTTCTTGATAGAGACAATTATTAACAAGGGAATACATAATTTTGATTCCTATAAGGGTTCTAACTATACGGGATGAAAATTCATGGTCCTCATTTTATCAAGGGAATTACCGATCAAGTGGGTTCCCACTAACGTTCATTTCAAAATAATATGGGTTAGTCAGTTTCATATGAGGCATTAACATGTGTAGTTCTATCTATGAGAATTGAGTGACAGAATTCTATACCATTTAAGAGATGAAGTAAATTATTCATTGGTGTGGGATAAAAAGAATATTTTTTTCATAATAAAGAGATCAAATGGGATTTTTTATATGTGAGAAAAGGGAGAGAAACAGTGTCTATTCCCATGTAATACTTGGGGAAGTGTTTATCTAGTTTTACTTATGATTGCTATGTGCTCTTCCCTAGTGAGGTAAAACTTGAGGCTTCTAACATGTACAAGTGAACATGAGAATTTTTCAAAGTGGTACCTTAGAGAAGTTTTACCCTATTGTTACATGATAAAACTAATATGTTGGGTGAATAAATATGGATTAAAATTTTCCCATGTAATAGGGGTATCCATAGACACATTTGGATGAGTATCGTGCATGAGTATTTATTAGGAAGGGTATTTTATCCTAGTATTTTGTACTAGGGAGGAAGTTTTTCTTCTCAATGGTTCAGGTTGTTTCAAACCCTTAAAGAAATAAATTACATTTTATTTTGGTTAATTTACCTTGATTTTATGCTTAAATAGGCTATCTGAAGTGATTCAAATATGTGGGTATGAAGATAAGGAGGGTAGAGATTTGGGGCATCTTTTTATCTTCAAAATGGTAATGATGATGAGTAAAGAGTCCAATTTAATGTAAAATTCCATACCCTAGTGGAAGGATGTTAAAAACGCAGGTGGTTTTCATAGTTGGGACTTTCATTTGACCATTGGGTGTGCAAGTGTGGTGCACTAGATTTACATGGGTGCACATATTGGGCCAATTTAAGGGGTCTTAATGAAATTATGGTACCTTCATTTGAACTTTCACCATTGTATTCTCATGTTTTTCTTCATTTTTTAATGAATTCATCCTTTCCTAAAATGTTGGTGCCAATAAGTATCATACCTCATGATTGAATTTTACTGAAATTAATAGGTTTTAAACTTTTGGTCAAAGTGATACAAGCATAAACAAATTTTAGAGAACAAATTAATATTTTATGATCAAGGATTGATTAGGGCATGAAAGTGGAGTGCATTAGTGTTGAATGAATATTTCTCCCTTAGATACCATGATAGTTTATCACACATAATTTTGTTGGAAAATACTTATAAATAGAAGGTGAAACCAATATTTTAACACCATTGACATTAGCACAATTGATTATCAAAATGGTCACATATTCCCCAATATGTCAGTACTACCAGATGGTATACACAAGAGAATTAGTGTTAGGAACATAAGATGAAGAAACATTATTACAGAAGGTCATAGATGATGGTGTAGGTTGAAGAAATTGTGAGAAATGTTTTGGGAACGTTCTTATTCAGATTACTTATAAAAATCACTTGAACAGTTCACTAGCATGAGGGACACACACAAACATATTGGTAGAACTAAGTCTTACTTAGTTTAATAATTATCATGTGGTTCCGTTTACCGAAATTTCCCATAGTTATTTTCCTTGAAATATTTGGATATTTATGATGATATTTTATTTCATTATTGTAGGAAAACAATTTCTATGTATATAGTCATTATTTTCAATGATGTGGTTTCCACTCATATCCAAGAATTTCTTAAGATTATTTGATTATGATTTCATTATTAATGTGAAACTTTGTTTCCAAAACCACTAAATATTATTATAAAAAACCATAAATAATATCCTAAAACTTAATGTCTTCCACTATATGAACATGAGATATTAATAGATGTTCTCATAACAAGGTAATACACTTATATGTCATGATCCCGGTTCATTGAGTACACAAAAATGAATAAAATTAACATTTCATTGAAGGAATGTTATATTAACGAGGGGGTAATAAGATAGTATTCTGTATGAATAATAGAAAATAAACTCAAAAAAATCTCATATTAATAATCCCAATATACATTTTTTCATATACATTATGTCATCTATCCACTATCAATCAATTAAAATAATAGAATTACGAATGTTATTTTCATAGAGTGGTGGAATTTAAAAAAATTTATATGGGTGTACATGGCTTGAAAGAAATTTTTTGAATTCAATGGATGATATTGAGGTTTTCATAATTTATGAAACTATCTTAAATTTTCATGTATATTTCAATAATAATATTATCTCGGTTCTATAGTTATTGAGATGATGAATGCCATAGAAGAACTCTTTCCACTTGACAAAAAATTAATTGTTCATAAATTTTTGATAATTTTAAAAAGTCTATGGGTTACCCATTATTGAGGGTATATATTATTAATTCATCCCCCTAATGGGAACTTGGGGAGATATTAATAGAACAACCCTTCTATAAAATGAATTATTGAAGATGAATTCATAAATTATGGGGAAGGATCACCATCCATGCATCGATGTCCATTTGATACTATGAATAATGTCGACTATTGATATCCATATAAAGGGACGTAATTTAAAGATTTCAACATAATTACCCACAATGTAAAAGTGTCGAATTCATAGGAAGTATTATCATGTATTGGAATATGTCCACTACAAATATTGGTGTTAAATGTGTAACCCAAAAATCCCCACTCAGGCTCGATTGGATACAGTTTTAGTGATGTGTATGAGCCCATACGCACTTCAAATGTATTACTCTCGTAGTGGCATCAATATAATTACATTTTTGTAGTGTATAAGATAGATTTTATAGAGAATGTGGGATTTTATTAACTGTATTAGTAAATACTCATCATTTTTTTATGTAATTCTGTATAGGAATTTCCCTGTTCCATATTTTATTTACATTTTAGGTGTTATGGGGATTAGTGGTAAAGAAATTCAACACATATACACACTAGAGTGAAGTAAATATTCCTAAATATTGGATTTTACATTTTATTGAATACATTTATATAATTAAG
The DNA here is from genome assembly GCA_963277665.1 of Viscum album. Lineage (NCBI taxonomy): Eukaryota > Viridiplantae > Streptophyta > Magnoliopsida > Santalales > Viscaceae > Viscum > Viscum album. The sequence continues at coordinate 448,190,669 of OY728155.1, read as the reverse complement.
ACATAGTCTATTAAATATGGGTTAGCTACAAACATTTAGAGATTATCAACTAAAATCATCTTCTTCCTAAGAGATGACCCCACCAACTAATATGTTTTTTCGAAAATGGATAGAACTATTATAAAGTAAATTCCAACATAATAGAAATGACAGAATATTTCATAGTTACATGGGTGGAAGGAAAAATCATTTATGATTCTTATCTACCTCATATATTTTCATGAAAATTCATGTTATTGTGATAACCAACTATATTACCTCTAAAGAAATCCCATTTAAAGAAGAAAAATATGATCGAATAAAATATTGGGGTGATAATGGACTTGTAATCCACTCAAGTTGTGATCAAATTTCCTCTACTGAGTATGTATGTTAGGGTTATCCTTGTATATTTCAATAATTGGATTCTTTTATACCCCTAGGGAATGTTAGAAGCTTACATTCCCACAGATATTGTATCGACCTCATGATGTGGAACTGAAGAAATTGGGATAACTTATTGGATGAGAGTGATGAAACCCTAGATCCACTAAAACATCCCAGACCAAAATAAGTGTAATGAAATAGGGTGGAGTAGCTGAAAAAACACAATGTCAAACTGAGATGATCCAATTTTCACCAATGGGAGATATAATTTCTCCAGTCATCTAGTATCCAACCAAGATGTATATTTATAGAAATATTAGTTAGATAAAAAATATTGAGTATTATACACAAGAATATAATGATTCTTTAGTCTATGTGAGGATTGAGGCAACCTAGTTTTTAGTTCCCCCTATCGTATAGGATTTATGAGTGATCCTAAAAATTAGTGTTCGTATTCCCCAACATAAGGATATACAAGCATCCCAAGACTTCAATTATGAAACCAATACAATGAATCTAATAAATTGAATCCAAGATATGTATCTTTTTATTTAATCCATCAAAATCATGATACATACAAAATAAAGATAAAGGAAATGTTGGTCTTGGGAACTGAAAAAGGTGTGGTCGATCAACTCATTAGAAAATTTGATATATTTATTTATCTATAGGTTTTATTTATTATAAAATTTTGAACTATCTTCTTTTTTATAGGTTGAATTTTTTTTATTAAAACATCTCTTCCCTTTTTATAGAGTTGAAATATAGCCATTGTTGATGATGTTTTGAAATTATAATGCTTCTTGAAACCCTCTCTATATATAGAGACAATATTCATCAGGGGTAGGGGTATTATCATTGGGCCAAATAATCCTATAGGATGAGTTGGATGGGGGAATTATGGACCTATCTATTTTGATACTAGTTTTTTGAGGAAAAAACAACCTTCCACAATCTAAAACCAAACACCAAGAAAGGGAAAAAGAACTGGCATGACAAGTCTTCAATTTGGATTAGTTTTACAAACAGTCATTGGTTTATGTTGGAACATATATGTAGGTATCCAAAAATCGATTTGTGGAATTTATCAAGTGTATAATATATATATATATATATATATATTACCATTAAGTATCCGTTGATGTACTTTAGCATACTAAAATGTATTCCTCTTATTCATTTTAAACCCCCTGATGATGAGGTCACATCCACAGTGGGGAACATACATGTAGTGATAACCCCACTTACACCTGGAAATTATGGGGAAAATACGATTCATCTATGGAAGTTTAATATAGTAGTTATATCATATGATAATAATTGACACATTTTTATTTAATAATCAAGAGTATTATAATTCCCTAGACCCTACATAGATTAGGGGATCTATTGATAGCTATAGATGTTGATGAATCTTCAATAATACTCCAATTAGTAGGATGGTAATTGGGACATTCTGAAGAGGTGACCACTTAAAAACTAAACCTTTAACAAATTTTTCTGGAGAAGGGAAAGAATAGGGATAGCCTAAAGAAATCTATCATCATTCTCCAAGTATTTCTCCCCACATAGAGAATATAACTAACCTTGTTAAGGAAGAAATTGATGTAGAGGTTGGTAAAGGACATCTAAGTGGTCAATCAATAATAGAGTGTGATAACACCATTATAAGAAAAAAGTAGGGTCATGTATTAAATGGATGCTCCCATAATTTCCAATAAGGAGACACTAGTAAGGGGAAGATCTTCTACAACTTTTCTTACTAAGTTGGAACCAATAACAAAGGCCAATATGTTGAAAGAGAGGGGTTAGTATGCACATAACATTATTGAATCCTTGGTATTTTAAAAACATGAATCTTTCTTTTATATCATAGTCATTTCATTATCATCAATTAGAATTCTATTTTATGAATCGCCTTCATCATAATCTCAATAGTCATAGTGTACATGGGTTAGGTCTATCCAATATACAATAGAACATGAGAGTATTTTAATGAACATTTATATTGTCTACCTTTACGTTATTGATTATATCCTCTAATATGTTCTATATTAAAAAAATGGAACTAATACTGATAAAGGATCACTGTAATTTTATCATAATACTCGTCAATATGATTAGGTGAACATATAGAAGGTAATTTTTAAGACTCCTATAGTCGATCTTGGAAGGGAACTTCAGTTACTACAACATCAATTATTTTAATTGTGAAGTGGGGGTTTTTATTATCATGTCAAATATGAAAAAATAAAAATTAACCACATGGAATGAAACTAAGAATAAGGGGATCAAGTGTTACATATGGTGGTAGAATAAAATTCTTGTTTTTCATACATTTATCCATTACACATAAATATAATTCCCAATATATGATAGATTTTTTTGAGAAATAAAACCTTGTTTATTGAAAATTATCCAAAATAACATACATTGGATAGAATTATATTCCATAAGAATAGGGGTGGTGAAAAATAAAAACTTTTTAATGAGTACTGAGATTTAACGGAGATGGGTGGTTGATGTAGGAGATAGTCTTTCCCTACTAATGAGTTTATAAAGGGAAAAATGATTGGACTCTACAAAATTATTGATGGACCTCCATGATAAATTGGGGAAAATTATGATTCCATATAGGGTCTTTTATAATGTATCATCATTATAAAGATACACACTAAAATGTATATTTTCCTCTAATTTTTATCCAGTTTTAAAAAATCAATTTGTTCTAAAATTTTCACAGTCCTTTTGTTTCACCCTAATAATCAACTATGGAATATTGGATGGAAATAACAAGGTGACATGAAAAAATTTCAAAATTGGATGTAAAAATCATATTGTAAATCATGGTCCCCAAACATTAAAGTCAAATTAACTAATCATATGTGTGTATTAGGGATGTTTATAATAATTAGTTCAATCACGGTCACACTATATTTAGTATATTTAGTAAAATTAGTTCCTCCAGGGTGTATCTTATGGATGGTTGTAGTTATAAATATATTAAATGTAATACTATAGGTGGTACATTTTGGAATATAATTTCCCCATGGGTATGGATAATGGATGGGTATATGCATAAGTACCACAGTCATAACACAAGATTTAACACGTTCTGATGAATTATTTCCACTTGGTAATAGCCAATAGATGGTTATAAGCATAGAATGCATCATCATAACATTATATTTGGTCAATTAAGATAAATGATTTCCTATAGGGAATGGGTAAGTAATGGGTATAAGTAGAGATTCCATCACCTTTACATTAGAGTTTTCCCATTTAGATGAATTATTTCACTCAACATAATGAGGATAATGAAGGAGATTTGGAATAATGATTTCAATATTCAAATAAGGCTCAAATACCATGAAATTGTGTCTTTTTCATATGTTTTTTATATCGTCACGAATTATATACTAGTGATTAAGGAACATTTGAATGGTATAAATTTTTCCTTGTATAAGGGACTTAGTGAACACCACTTTATTTCTACCGTGGTTGTGTGGTAGACCCACAAAAGGTGTATGTATTTTTTTATTGCTCTATCCTTTTCACAAGCCTATATAAGGGGGAATCTTTACAGGCATGGTTTTTTATTTTTATTTGGTTTCCCATTATGGTTTTCCAACTAATAGGTTTTGTACCTTTTAAATTTTTATTCTCATTTTTCTAGAATAACAAGAGGTTGGTATGCAGTGAGTAAAGACTCAATATTTTCCAATGTTTCTTTTATGGTTTATTAACATAGAGAGTCTTTTGTCTCCTTATGTGGGATATTTTTTCCCATGAATCTTGGGATAATGTGTATTTTTTTAGATCAAATAAATATGACCATATATTTATAAATTTTAATTTCAAATAGAATTAACCAAAGATGTGTGATAGTCCACCCTATAATGGTGAGGAAAACTTGACGTGAATAAAAGGATTGTTGCTAAAATATACCACACCTGAAAAAATATTATTCATATTATGGTCATGATGCTCATACCATTAGGTTTTTTGGTTTAAGTTACAATGATGAGGAATAAATAAAAGTTCATATGAATGATGTCAAACTTTCACCTAAGAAAATCAGTTTGATGAAAATATGTGTAACATCAAGGTCATCAATTATACTTGAATAGCTAGATTATGGGATGTGTAATTAAAAATATAAGGAGTCTCAATCATTTGTGATGATATGAGAAACATATATAGAGTCCCTAGATTTTAGACATATATATTGTATCATTCAAGAAAAATATTAATTACGTTTTCTAATCACACATTAGAGGATTACAACAATTTAGTTTCTTTAGAAAATTATAAAACATGTTCATAAGTGAGATTTTATCAAATGACACTAATTATTCCTCAAGATCACTATTATAAGAAAAATAATACTAAATATATTTATTTATAACATAAGTAAAGTAAAAAATATAAAGTGTGAGCTCTTATGCTTAGTAAGGGTAAATAGGGGATTTATCAACCTAACATAATCATATTGGTATGATAGCATGACAATGCCATTTGACTACCATACCATTGAAGTAATAGATTATAAAAATGAGTATTGGAATAAATATTGGCAGTTAATTATAAATGAATCATAAAGGAATCAATGAACAGAATCGATGAGTGTATATCCTTTAAATATCACATATAATTGTGGCACACAAAGAATAATATAGTACTGTGAACATGTCTAAATTGAAAAAGGTCGACTCATTTCATTAAAAACATAAAATGAAGACATCACATAATACTATTTATGTGAGAGAAGGTCTATGAATAAACTTATGAAAATGAATTCAAGTTCCATACTAACATATCATTACCCAATTTAGTGGTCGGAGAGATTGTTATGCCCTTCCTTTGTTGTAACATGACCACCATCCATGGTAATAAATTAACCACCTTCCTTATTTATAACGTAAATACCATCCTTAGTTATAATATGACCAATATCTATGGTTACAAATAAACCTCCATCACATAATGAAAATCATACATATTTGTGCCACATGGTCATCAGTCATTCACCATATCAGAACCAATGAAAATAAATGGGCATCATAAAAGATTTATCATATCATAACCTATGAATGAAATGGGTTTCACAAACATTTCATCACAGAATAACCCCTAGAAAGGAAATGGGTTTCATAATAATATTTTCATGATAATCATAAACCATAAAGATAAATATTAATTATTGTATAATCGTATCATATCCCTTGTGAAGCTTAATTAAACTCAAAGTATATCATATTATATGGGAACATTATTTTGAAAGATCACTTGGAACACTAACTGTTGAAAATAAATTTTCCATAAAAATAAATTTTTATAAGTATTTTTTTAAAAATAATTGGGTATTATTATTATTTTAAAATAATATTTTATAATTATAAATGAATCTTTAAAACATTTAGTGGTCATAATAGTGTAAAATTTTATTCATGTTGCACATATTAAAAAAACATCATTCACATTTTCTGCCAAACTAGTCCTGTTTAAAAAATGACATGGTGATTCAATTAATTTTTTTAAAAAAAACAACGGTAAAAATTAATTAAAATAACAATAAAATAAAATTAAATTAATTTTTAAATAATTTTTAGAAAGCATGTATATGTAATATAAATGGGTTTTTAATGAAGAGAGAAATAAATTTAGTTTTCATTAAAATAATTCCTTTAGAATCATTAGTATATAAATATATTAAAATGAATTAAAACAATTATTATAAAGAAATAAACATAGTGTATTAAATTTTTTGATTTTCTAGGAAAATATATCATAATATTTCATTATTAAAATAATAATCATAAATAATCCAGAAAAATAATGAGATAGTAACATCAAACCCTTTACAATTTGGTAAATTTTGATTAGTAAAGCCCAATAAAGAATAAAATAAAATTTCAATTTAAATATAATTAATATTATAAGATTCATGATAAAAAATGAAATGGGAAGTATATACTCCTCATATAATAAAATAAGTGAATTACGTAACATATGTATCCAAGAAGGTTGGTCGAGAAGAAATCCCTTACCTTAAGTCCAAACATCCTTCCTATATATTCTAACATCCAATATAATAAATATAGGCTTATTTTAAATGTATTAAAGAACCATAATATTATTTATCATACAATATATGATATACTTATGACCATTGATTACTAGTTTGTTAACAATTACATATTTAAATCACATTTCAGGTAATAAATGCTTTGTTTGTTCTAGGTATGTCTTTTTTTGAATTTATATTCATTTAATTTTCATCTTGATTACATATTATGAAAAATTTAAACCATTATATAAATATCATATATAATCTTTATTTAATAAATTATATTCTTCCGTTAGAGATAGAGGTTGAAAATGAATTACACTGTTTGTGGAGATGGTATGTTGTACGTATACATGGAGACTGTTTCCATTTTTTGAAATGGATGAAATGAAAGAAAGGTAAATAATTTATTACCTTTAAAAAATAATATTTATGTCATATATATCACATATAATAATTATATTAACCCTTATTACCTCCTATAAAAAGAATTTTTAATAATAAAATCATATCCTTTCATGAGGTAGTAGTCCGCCGTAAATAAGAACGAAGTTACCACACCTCCAACAGAATGGAAAGTAAGAAGGTGTATGTGATGTTGTAATTAAAAAGGTACAACCATGTTAAAAATATTTTATATATTAATTTAATATATACCTATTAACATCATAGTAAAAAAGTAATAAAACACTCCATCGGATGGGGAGATTGTAGTCCGTTGTACACATGAGTTAAGTTTTTATTTTCCAATGGGTTGGTAGGTAATATGTTAGATTTATTATTATAATTAAATAGGTATAATAATAAAATTAATTTCATATATAACAATTAAATATATTATTATATCAATACATGATAGGTGGGGAGGAAAAACAAATATCATTGGTTCGTGCGGCGATAGTATTTCTTATAGCACAATGACAGTTTCATTTCCCATTTGATAGAATATGAGATTGATATAAAAAATTCCATTTAAATAATAAAATATTTTTATATAGGATAAAATAGTGTTAATATATATTCAAAATTTAAGATTATTTTAAGGATATAGGGGAATAAATAAAACAAAACCTGAAGTTAATAATTATACCTCTTTTTTTGTTAACAAATAAAACCTTCTGAGGTGGGATTCCTTTTAAACACCCATGGAATATTGAATTTTCATAGGGAATTAAGGATGATATTTGGGTATGTATTAGAAAAAAAAAATTTTATGTGAAAAGTGGAGAGGAGAGTGGTGTCATTTAATAAGTGGGGGAGAGGACAAACGTGGTATTTTTTAAAAGAATATTGTGTACCCACATTTTTTACATGAAAAAAGGCTCCAAAATGGGTCCTTATCAAACTTTATAGTCTATAATGCGAAAATATATCATTAATATAGGTAATGGAAATATATATAAGTAATTTTACTCCTTATCGTTTTAGTTTAACACCAAGTAAACCTATTCTAAAATTAAATACATTAATTAATTTTTACTATTTTTTTATTTATTTTGATAGAAAATTAAGACAAAATTATAATATAATATAATTTTCTCCAATTAAAAATATCTAATCCATTTTAAAAATCCCATTCAGAAATGTGAAAATATTTTATTTAATATTAGAGACCCAAACATGACAAAAGTACGTATTCCCAAAGGGAAAATATTCATAAGTAATGAAAATTTTAATATCAATATTTGAAACGAAATTGATTCCAATAATAGAAATAGGATTAATAAATATATTATTTAAATAATTTTAATTTCAAACCAATTTAAAAATAAAATGAAATTTTATAAATTCATCAAACAAAGAAACAATTTTAAATAAAAACTAATACAAATAAATATTTATTAAAAAATTATTCTTTCCAAAAAAATATCAAAAATTGACCAGAAGATATTTTTTACATGTTGATTCAAAAAATGAAGATAACTTTTTTTCAAATAAATTTTTTATAAGTATTGAAACTTATTATTTTTATTTGTTCATAAAAATAAATAAAAACAATTTTTTAGAAAAAAAAAATATTTTTCAAATCATAAAAAAATTACAAAAAATTATATAATTATTTATATAAATATTTTATTTATCTAGATCCATAATAATTATTTTCAAAAAATTACTCTTATTCATACCTCCAAGTATAATGGTTAGGTTATAATAGTGTTTTTTAAAAAATAATATTAATATTATATCATTGTTCATTAAAACACGATGTTATGTGTAATTAAATCTATTAAAAAATTCAATTTATTCAAAAATATATTTATCATAAAAGCACTGGGCGTCACATTATATACCCCTTTAAAATTAAATTTTCTTAAAAAAATCCTTTACTTTGGTAAAAAAACCATGGATTCCTTTTCTTCATTACAACCTTTGTGTCTCATGTAGCTTCCTAAAACTAATGGTTTCACTATAAAACATTGACTAGGTGAGTCGACTTGATTCATAGAACATTCTCTATATTATCTAGAATCTCCAAAAGTTATTCCTTATAATAAATATCATGCTATAGTGGTACAATTTCTTAGTTCAGTACATGTGATGGATTTGGTATGTTATTCGTCAGGATAGATACACAAAACACGTCGTGAACCTCAGAGAAGTTCATTAATAGTTCCCATTTATATCATATAGTCCTGATATGATCATAAATTTCAAAGGGACTGATATATATAAATCATTTTTCCCTTCTTTATTTTATAGAGAAATTTATTTAAACCCATTCTCACCAACTTGAAATTCTAGACCCCGTTGATTATTATCAACATAACATTTTTTCAACTTTGTACCAGCCCTATTTGACACTGAATGGATCTAAATTTATGTACCATTTATTCAGATTTATTATTTCTCGATATCTATATTTATCTACCATTATCCCAACACATTGATGTTCTAAAATTATTTCCATATATATCATCATAATGATATATTATAATTCATAAATGAAAGTTATTTTTGAATGAAAATTACACTAGAGGAAGCTCATAAAGCCAACCAGATTTTAAATCCATAGAACATGATCACAACATATCCTCTAGGGTTTCAATTTTTTTCTTAGATGATCCATCTATCTAAGGATGATACATAGTCCTGAAAATCAATTTTGTATCGAGTGATTACTGAATAATTTATCATAACTTTGGGGAAATCCTATGTTCTCGATCAAATACAAAAGATTGTGGTACTTCATTAAATCTTACCACATCGTAAATATATACCTTAGAACATTATAACAATAAATTTTTATTTGACTATAAATAAGAGTTCTATTTTTTATAAATAGATTGATGATAACCCATATAAAAGTATTCCCTTTATGTTGTTTGGAGTTCATTAACACAATCATGGTTGATGTTTTTGAAATTCTATTCTAGTATGGGTAATAGTTGTATCTTCCCTTAAAATTTTGTATCTCTACGTTTACAGAAATACATACCAATAAATGAGATACATACTGAGTAATATCACTCTTCATATTTTTCCACTAGAAATAATCATTCACAAATGATAGTGGTCAGCATTTTGACCTTTCTTCCCTTAAGTTATGGTTCTAATCCCCATGTCCTTACCAGATGGGTAGGTTGTCACACAATATGAGGGTACTCATTTTTTCCAAAACCATAATAAAAAAATTCTAAAAAAATTCCCAAATTGAAATAACTAATAATTTCAACCAAATTGAATATATGATAAACACTAAATGTTACCAATAACATTTATATTATGTCCATAAAATGTAATGGAATTCCACCACAAATATAAATTTCACAAAAAAACATATAAATCCAAAGGGTTGTATTTCAAAACGTATCTCAAAACATATACATAATCTTGATAAAATCGAATTATATAATACCTCAATAAGAGTGGATAAGACTTTGAGCATATAAAATACATTTTACTTATAAAATAACTATGGTATCCATGAATATTATGTTAATATTACATGGATATATATATGTTAATCCAAGAGATTATTCACCCATTATTCCATAAATAAGATTTAATCTCACAAAAAAACATTACAATTGAAAGATAGTGTTCATACATTCACCGATAGAATATGAACTTTGATTTCATTTTTTCAGATTCCATATAGAATGAGATAATAATTTCTCATACTCACATTAAATTATTCTAAAGGATGAAAAATAAAATTTTATAGGGGTCATTAACATAGAATCAAACATCAAATTACACACTTAAGAGTGGAGGAAAAGTGTTCAATAATTATCATGATTCTATTAAAAATTTGGGATTCCATAATCTTACCATTTATCCCCATTTTAGAGTTTTTTGTGGCTTATCATTATTTTCAACCCTTATATTGTGTAATTGATTCACATAAGTCCAAAAATCCTCATATATATAACACTTATGTGTGGGTAGTGCATCTTGTAGATATTAATCTATATTCTCATCACTAGCTAACTTATTTCCATAACATTAGAATTTATTCAATTGATGAAATTACTATTTACACTAAAAACATTTATGAGTCCCTTTAAGGTAGATCCCTCCTTACTTCCATTTACATTGTGAGCATGGTGGAATTATCATCCTCTTATTTGTATGTTTTTTTATGTTTTATTTGATTTACTTCTTAATTTTGTTATCTAAACCATGATATTGATGGATAAATGCAATCTCCATTTCCAAATTTATGGCACATTGAATATTTTATTCATATCTATTGATGTAATGTATGGATATCACCTTTTACAGACTATGTTTAAGATATTGATGAATCGGTCAACCTTAATTTCATGTTGGATGATAATACTAGAAGTGTACCTCGAAATAAATATAATCTTTTCCTCATAGGTACTAATAGAATCCCCATCCATCTATTTTATCTCATGGAAATCATTCCACATTTTTATCAAAGAATACAAGGAATATACGATTTGAAAAAAATGATCTTAAAGGCATCTCAATCCATGGATTTAATTTCATCTTTTTTCATTGTAATATTGATAAGAATATACCATTGATTTTATTTCCCATTCAAATGATAGATGGACAATATGATTTTTTCATACTCCATATACTGGGGAATATGTTATATATTTTCATTAGTGCTGATTTATTACTCTATAACTAGAGGATCAAAACAACCACTAAATAAATGTGAATGTTACCTTGTGAAGAACTTAATAGAGTATTGTTCACTATTTTTTTCATTTGAATGTCCAATATGATTCAAATTTTAAAAAGTTATTTGATCATAACAATAAAAATTTTCATTCTAAATCTAATAACATTTTTTTACAAATATGAAAAAAAATTTATTTTCTATTACACTTAGCATTAACATGGTTCTTTTGGGTTCATCCATTAACTAAAACAAAAGAACATAGTGAAATAAATGGTAATCATAATCATGAAAAATAATTTATATAACATTTAAATTAAAAAATGTTCTTTGCAATTTTTGATAGATTATTTTATCTTAGGTAATTCTTGTTCATCAAAAATTAAAATCCACCATAATGGTCTATAATGAATTTTTGAAATTCTACAGCATATCCTTTATGATTTTGAAGCCTGGTATGAATTAAGGCCAGTTTTTACATATAGTGTAATTCCCATGTTACGCCCGACGCATGATTTTCAGAGTTATTACCCCTAGGTATATAAGTTATAAAACCACTTCCACTCGTAGTATCTTGATCGAGATTTAATTTCTTTGAAACCACTTTTTTTATCCTTCACAAATATTATGTATCATTTTCTAATACAAATAATTATCCATATAATTATACATATATATATATATACCTAGGGATATCACAAATGTTTTCTCATCCAAGATTCCAAAGTTTTGATAAACCTTCCATATGATACCGACTATTGAAAATTAAATTTTTATACAATAATATTACATCTTTTTGGAGGAAAATTCACTAGATTTCACCGATACACACCCAAGAATATAAACAATTTAATGTCAATGTAAAATTATTAACATAAAAAATGGTTCATAAGTTAACATTTATCAACCCCACTGAATTCTTCATAACTATAACCCTTCATATAAATATCATACTTAATAAATGTCTCAATAACCTCAGGAAACGAAACATATTAATGGGTGATCTCAGATTATAAATAATGGTAAACAATTTAGATTTTAATATAACATTAGCATAAGGGTATGTGAACATGATAATAACATCTAAAAACCATACCCTACATATCATACATCATAAAGATTTCTCATGTAATAAATCATTTTATATCATATGACGTGAATAATAAAGGAATCAGAGATCTTCCGATATGAGTGCATAACCTTGTCATAAGACATATATTTGTGTCTTATACATATTCTTATAACTATTTGAACCTGTATAAATAGAAATAGTTTTATACATTTATTTAAGTACATTAAATTAGGACCTTTAAAAATCTTTTGGAGATAATAACCGGTAGAAGTATATAATTTTGAAAATAAAGTCATATCCACGTATAACATTTCATTAGCTAATTAAATTGAAAGAGATATAGGTCCCACCATAACATGAAAGTTATATTAGGTTATAACATAACCAGTATCCTTGGATATAATGTTACCCCCATCCCTATTTGTACTGAAACAATAATAATTGGTTAAAGCATAACTATCATCACATAATTAAAAACATGATTATGTTTGGAATAAGATCATAAAAATGTAACCATATTAGGATCAATGAAACTAAATGGGCCTCATAAAACATTTATCACATTTTAAAACATGAAAAGAAATGGGTTTTATAAACATTTCATCATTACACAACCCATAAAAAGGAAATGGGTTTTGGAAAAATAAATGCATAATAAAAATAAACAACACAAAGAGGGAATAAATATGGTATTATTTGATCATTTCTGTATTGAATATTATATATCCTAAAACCATTTCATATGATATGGAAAAAACTTTTGAAGTTCACTTAGAACATATAATAAATAAAATAAGATTTCTTTAAAAATAAAATTTGATAACAAAAAATTCATAAAAAATTTTTAAAATACAATTTTTTATAAATAAAATTTAAAACATATAATTTAATATTTAAAAATTTTAGTGGTCATGAAAAGATAAAATTATATTCATTATGATATGTTAAAATAATGATTCCATTAACATTTTAAGAAGAGTCCAAACATTTATTGTTTAAAAAATTACAGGAAGCACTTTTAGATTTTTTTAAAAAAAATTCATAAATGGGTAAATGTTACCTTTGAAAATCAGATAGGAACTTAATAAAATTTCTAAAAAAATCATAGAAAACATAGATATAGAAAATAATTGGTTTTTTACCCATCAGAGTAATAAAGTTTGTTTTCATTAAAAAATACATTTTAGAATATTGACTACATAAAGAGAGGATAATGGAGGGAAACAATTTATTCCCTATACATTACCTGAGTAGATTAAAATAAATTACATTTATTAGAAGTATATCATAAAATTTCATCATATAAATTATAATCATAAATAATCCAGATAAAAAAATGAGATTAGAACATCAAACCACTACCACTTTAGTAAATTTATAATCATAATCCCCCTTAAAGAATAAAATAAAATGAAACATTAAATATCATAAATATTATTATATTCATGATTTAAATAGTTAAAGGGTTTGTATATAAATATAATATAAGAAGATATGTTCCTAACATAACATATGTATTGATGAAGGAAAATTGAGGGAAAAATATCATACCTTAAGTCTTGAATTCTATATTGTTTGATCCAGATTTATAATAAATATACATTTATTATAAAAATATTGGATAGAAATAATAATATGTATCATAATATATATTATCTAAATATAACCATTAATTTCAAGTTTATTAACAATTCCTTATTAAAATCATGTTTTGGGTAATAACAAATTTATTTTTTTCATATATTCTATTTTTCAATATCTTATGTAATTTTATTTAGATCATGATTCAGTCACCTCAATAATGTTAACCATGATTTAAATATAATATATTTTAATTATAAACTTATTTTGAGTAATCTATTAGTGTTAGTAATAGAAAATTAATTTTATTGTTCATGGAGATGGTATATCGTACGTACGAATGAACACTCCTTCCATTTTCTAGATGGATGAAATGAAAGATAGGTAATTAATATATTTACTTTAAATAATAATTTTTATTTCATATATAGAAATTATATATACTAAATTTACCCTTGTTACCTTCCATAAAAAGCATTAGTGAAAAAATAATGGCATCGCTTTGTGAGACGGTAGTCCACTGTACATAAGAAGGAATATATTATATGCCACACAGAATGGAGATTTTGATGGTATATGTGATATAATAATTACAGAATAATAATTATGTTAAAAATATCTAATATATAATCATTTAATATATCCTTATTAATATCAATGTAAAAAAGAAATGAAAAATAGAAGACATTGGTTCGTGAGGTGATAGTCTGCCATACACCTGAGCAATGTTATTGTTTTCTAATTGGTTGGATGTTAAGAAGGTATATATGGTATTATAATTAAATATGTATCATAATATCCAAAATATTATATATAAACCTTAAATCCATCATTATATCCCGCCATGATAGGTTATTATGGAAAATGAATAACATCATTTCTCAAAGCGATTGTTTGTCGTACATAGGATGGGCATTTTCTTTTTGAATTTGATTGAAGAGGGAATGTGTAAACTTTATTACATATAAAAATAAAATATCATTATATAAGAGATAAATATGTTATTAAATCATCATAATTGAATAATATTTAAAGGAGTTGGAGGAATGAATAAATAAAAATGCACTATTAATAACTTTACCTCTTCTTTAGGGAACCACTTCAGGTTTATACCTAAATCCATCACATGAGGGTTTAATATTAAAACAAAGGAAAATTTGATGTGGATAGTTAATTAGAGAATATATCTTGGTAGGTATTTTCTAAACCAATTTTTTATGTGTGATGAGGATATGAGAAGTGGCGGCCTTTTATAAGTGTGGGAGACGACACACATTTAATTTTTGAAAATTATAAAGTGTTCCCACATCTCTCACTAACCATATATCTCCAAAATATTCTATAATTGTATCTTATAGATTTTAATTTCGATATATCACAAAAAAAATTTAGAATAATTTATATGTTATTTTTCCCATTATCCATTTAGTTTAACACATTGTGAAGTTATTTTAACCAAAACCATGATAATTAATTTTCAGTGTTTTTAAAATTAAATTCGAAAAAAATAAGTTAAAATTATTATATATTATGAATTATTATTTTTAATAATAATGAACTTTTTTCCCGAACACCAATCATATAATTTGTTAGTTTTTATTTAAAATTTAACCCACAGATGAAACAAAAAATCCATTTCCCAAAGACAAAAAATTTATAGGAAGAGAAAGTTTAAATATTAAAATTATCTATTATTTTGATTCCAATAAACTAAATTGTACTAATAAATATATTATTAAACTAATTTTAATCTTTAAACCATTTTAATAGAAATAGAGCCCAATTAATTCTATAAACCAAAAGGTAGTTTTCCCTAAAAATAATTATTTTCACTATTCATCGAAACATTAATCATTTCCAAAAAATTCTATAAATTCATCCAAATATAATTTTAACACAATGATTCCTTAAATTATGTACATTTCTAATATTTTTTTGAAATTTAATTTATTAATTTTAATATTTTTTCATAAAAATAATTAAAAATCAATTTTTGAGAAAAAAATATTTTTCAAAGAATATAAATACATTTTCAAAAAAAATCCTAATTATATGTCTGTGTATTTTATTTATATAAAAACATCATAAATATTTTTATAATTTTTTTAGTTCTATTCGTACTACCATGTTTAATTGAAAATAATTATGGTTAATTTTTAAATAATAATATTAATAGCATGTCGTAGTTCGTTTAAACAATGTGTTGCGTGTACTAGAAGCTAACAAAGAAATTAAAATTATTCCAAAAAATTATTTACAAAATATTTTTATTTAAAAACTATACCATGGATTAACATGGAACATATTTTATTGACGTGTTCATGGAAAAAATATTCAGTTCATTTGGGAATTAGATTATTTCTGATGCTTCTGATCGGGGCTATGCACTGTTATTCCATTTGGAAGCGACGCCTTAGCTTGTCGCCCCTCATTCCCACTATCATAAGGCAGGTACATTCCTTCACTTAAATTTTATATTTAAACCCCTTCATTGAAAAGGGATGTTTGGAATTGGATTATTCCTTTCATGGATTTCTCCATTGAGCTCATCACCTAGTATGAGTATCCAAAATAGATTTTAGTCATATTCATGAAACTCATTTGCAACGACATCTCTAAGTGGACACTAGTTATGTACATATAACACCCCAAGATTTTTCTAAAATCTATTTTTTTAATTTATATAATGCCTTGTTTTGTACACTAAACCATGATGAGTTTGTGTAATACACATCACTGGCTTAGCTTGAGGGATACACAACACTATGCTTGGATTGTGTGGCATGTAATTTCAAGTTCTTTTGATAGAATTCAAATCATGCGAGGATAAGTTTAAGAGAGTTTATAAAATAATAATATCAGTCTTGATTAATTTAATTAATAAAATATATATTTAATATATTCAATCTAATGTTTAAAATTCATCTTATATGTTTTCTAGACATAATATAAGAATAAAATCAATTTTCCGAATAAAAGAAGTACTTTTCAAAAAAAAATATTTTTATCACCTTTTGATGGATCACCCATTATAAATATTGTTTTTACACTTTTTAATATTTAATTTGACAAAATAATATTATTATTTTAGTGTAGAAAATAAAAATTTACATTCTTTTAATTTTTGTATTTTCTTGTTAAGTTGCATTTTTTAAAATACTAATTTTTTTTATTTTGAAGTCATTACATAGTAAAATAATATTTAATATTAGATTTAAATTTTAATTAGCTAATTTTTATCCAATTATTATATTTGAAAATTAATTTATGCATGAATTAATTATAAAAACAATTTCTATTTAAAAATGCACATTATTCCAAAAAAACACTTTTTTGTATGATTTTAACTGTTTTATTTTAAATTTAATTATGCAACTTATTTCAATTGAAATATGAAAAATTGATTTCAAATTGTGATTCTAGTGGTCCAAATTTGGTTTGTAGGCCCCTTTTAGTATTTACCAATATGAATAGTATCCATAGTAAATTTTATTACCACAATAAAGGGTAAATTGGTAATTTAAGATAAAAATAAAAAAACAAATGAAAAAAATTTATTTGATGAATTTAATACAACCCTTAACATCTTAGGATAGAATTTATGTCATTTAATGGACCCTAGTCCTTAAAAATTACTTAAATAATATTGAAATCAAATAAAGAGACACTGTCATTTTCTTTATATTTTATATATTTTAGGTTTTCACACATGGGCAAATGGGTGGTATCAACCAATCTAAATGGTAAATTTTAACTTAATAAAAAAATTCCTATAATATAAATTTAGTTTTGACGTTTTGGGTCCATTTTTTAGATATTATGATACCTATAATATTTTATTTAATGAAAATTTAACGATGTCACATTCATGTTTTAAAGTACATATCATTTTTAAAATAAGGTCATTTAGAAGATAAATTCAACTTTAAATACTCATTTGAAATAAAAATTATTTATATTTATCATGATAATTTATTTTCAATTTTAATGAAATAAATAATTACCTTATTGATTTATATATGGAGGATCAGGGAATTATTTAATTGATAACAAATCAGTGAACAAATTTTTATTATAATATTTATATCCATTAAAAGGAAAAAACACTATAAAAAATATTATTATTAATGTATATCTCGACAAAAATCATGTAATGGTCTATTCAGTGACCTTTTGTAGCCTTATATAATATATTGTGACACTTGTATTATTTTATATCAAGTGGTGGTAAAGTTGTCACATTCTTAATATAATAAATATAACATTTTTAAGGGAAGATTTTCTTGATGATAAATTACAGTAAAAGTATTCTTTTGAAAATTATTAGATTTATATTCATCATATTATATTTTTTTTTAATTTTTATCCAACAAATATGCATATTAAATAATTACACAAATATGATGTAGTAATTGTTTTATTAATATAAATATCAAGTAAATGTTATTAAAAATATTATAATAAATATAATTTAAGCTAATTAATTTTTCCAAATAATTTTATAAATTACCTTGACCACTTATAGATATAATAATATATATTTTTCGAAGATAACAAATTATCTTGATATTTCTAAAAATCTATGAAATGAATAGTGTCAAAATTGACACAATTAATATTATGTTAAAATAATGTATTATAAAATTATCTAAAAATACTAAAACAATTTTAAAAATATATGATAATAAAAATATGGTCTATAATTTTCTACATTATTCATTTAAGGTGTACTTGAAATCAAATAAGTAAATATTGAACAATTTTAATATTGAAACATTTGTTATCTTAATTAAAATAAAATAGAATAACTAATTTTGAATTAAAATGATATTTTTTAAATTGACATAAAAACCAGACTAAATTTTATTTTATGATGATATTTCAATATTATAATATAATATATTCTAATATATCTCATTATGGTGGAATTTTTTATGATTTTCAAATTATTATAAATTAATAGTTTCATAAATTCCAAAAGTTCCCCTAACCCCAATTATAAAAGGAAACCTCTTCGCTCCTTTATCCACAACTCATTAAGCCTTTAAGTTTGTCTATCCACTTCCAATTTTTCTTCTCAACATACATAGTAACATTCTGGAGGTTCTGATCTTCTGAAAAGGCCTCCTCTAGTGCTATCATGAGGAGATCTAAAGAGAACACGTCAAAGAAGAGGTAATTTCCTCTACGGATTTTTTCATTATTTTTTCTTATTCTGAGTCCACTTAATTAGTTGTTTCATTATAAAGTAACAAATATATTATAATTTATATAATTATTTTTACTTATAATTATAAAATAATTCTATTCCACCTACTATACATCTTATTAAAAATGAAATCACCATGCGTGCGTACATACAACTTAAAGTTTCCTCGTAGTGGTGTACTCTATTTTTCACCACCACCTTTCTTGTGTGGGTATAATGATGAAATTAAAAACTATATATTATTATTATACATGATATATATTTTGAAACTTTTTTCATTGTCCACTTCAAAACCATTCAACAGTTATTCGAATGATACCATCACTCGTGCGTACGTACGACCTACCGTCTCCATGAAGTGATGTGATTAATTCTACCTGATCTTCATTAAATCATGTTAATATAAATGTAAAAAATGAATAAATATGGTATATATTATTTTAATATCAATTTTTAAGGATATAACTATGACCTAAGATGGATAACCCGAACTTATTTGACAAAACATGCATAAGAACATAAAGTTGTTAACTCTCAAATAATGAGTAACAATGAAATGTTACTTAAAAATGATGATAATATGATCATATATGATATCATAAAAATGATTATACATATATAAGAAATAAAAAACATTATTCAAGTCACTATACAGGAGGTTTGAATAAGTACGAATCATATCAGACCTATGGTAAGTGATTATTTTGTCGCACTTTTATTTCTGTAGGACATATTCCTTATTGAACATCTCATTCTTTTAAATGGTGATTATATTTCCCATTAATGTTTTTAGTATTCTTATTACAAAGGTTATGATATTAATATATGCATATAATTTTCTTTATTTAATGATTCATATAATTCGACTTGTTATATTTTGGTAATGGATAATTTTGCGATCTCATTTTTTTCTGAGATTGATTATACATAATAATTTACTAGGGTATGTTTATCATCCATGTCCATTTTTTTATATATGTATTATATATTGTTTTAATATTATAATATTGATGTTTAAAGTCATTTTTACCTTTTTTTACTTTTTACTACATGGTTTGAAAATAATCATTCTTTTTCAAAATGAAGTACTTTTTGACTTTTCTGTAAAAAGTATGAGAAGAATGTTTTTTAACCTATACGGAAAGAACATATTATCATTTTTTCCAAATTACATATTTCAATGAAGATTAATTTACATTGTTTCAATTGTAATTTCAAAAAAATATTTTCTATTAAAATTATGTAGCATTTTTGAGAATATAAAAAGATTTTGAAGAAGAAAGGATATATTCCTCATGAATTAATTTCAAGTGTTTTATCAAGATTATTTTCCATCTATTATGAAATTATTTAAAAGAGTTATGATTCATGTATAATATCAATATTAATTATCTGGTTTTATGGAATGTTATTTCAGAAATCGAGTTGTTTTATATGGATTCTTTCATGATGGAATGATGTTTATGAATCCCAATTTATTCCTTGGGTTTTGCTGTGATGTATGATTTATATTATTGTGGAACATTTAAGAATTATTTAATTATGAGATAGGTGGGTCCTATATCTTCCTTTTATTCATTGGTTAAATATTTAAATCTCATGATATAGATATGACTGTAATGGAAAGTAAATCTGGTTTAGTAATACCATGTTGGAACAGGAAGTAAATATGGTTCCATAATATAGGGTTGAAACAGTAAATATATCCGGTTTAGTAATGGAATTGTTCTCCTATGATGGAATTTGGAAATTATCCTTGAATAATATTGAAATTATTTCATATGATTATGTTTTTTCCTCAATTCTAGGTTTTATCCCAATGCTACTTTTACATGGTTCGTGATTCAGTTATGATTCTTTTCCTTATGAATTACCAATATTTATTCTATGACTCGTAATGTTGACATATGTTATAAGTGGTATGGATTTCAAAGTAATATTTTTTATATTATTATGTTCATGTGTTGTTTTTTTACCCTTACTAAGAATTTTATTTGACACTTTTTTTATGTTTCCATTCCCTAGGTATTATGTAAGATGTGTCAAAGGGTGTTGTAGTTATGAAGGAAATTTGGGAGACGATGTAGATGTTTTATTAACTAGATTTTTTATGATTCCAAGTTTCCAGAGGCATTAAACTATTATAATCCT
Organism: Viscum album; assembly: GCA_963277665.1. Lineage (NCBI taxonomy): Eukaryota > Viridiplantae > Streptophyta > Magnoliopsida > Santalales > Viscaceae > Viscum > Viscum album. Next base: position 448,169,125 of record OY728155.1, on the reverse strand, counting down.
CAATTTTGAATTTTTATAATTCAATGAATATTAACATAAAAATATGTAATATCCATGTACGTAATTCTTGGGTTGTTATATATGGTATTATAGGAAAGGTTTAGATAACCTTGGGAAATTAGGATGTGAAATCTTTAGTGAGATCCCTATAAGTATTTATAAGGATATGCCTTAGGATATCGTATGGATAAGTATTATTATAGGTTATAGTCCTAGAATTTTCATAATGATCATGAATAATTTAGGAGTAAACCTAATATGATAGAGATTGAAAGTACTCCCCCTTGATTATGTTGTTTCCCAAGTATGATTTTTTTCTTTCACACAAATATTTTTTCGTTTTAGACAATGGCTGGAACCCGAAGGAACCATGTTAATGACCAATGCATTGGGTAGTGCAATTAACTTCCTCTCGAACAACCAAATTTTATGGGAAATGTAATTAAAAATCTTATCACTATACTTAAACAAGCTATGAATCATTCTAGACTTCCAAATGAACAGAGATGGGAACAACGTTCTTTTGAGTCCTTCACGAGGCAACACCAACCGTGTTTTAGTGCTTCTTCTAATCCAAATGATATGGAACAATGGATTAATACCATTGAAATGATATTTTTATCCTTCATTGTTCAGAATCAGAAAAATCCATTTTTACTGTTTATCGTTCAGAAGGCGAAGCAGACCAGTGGTGGACTCTAATAAAGAATACATAGTAGAAAGATGAAATTGAATCCATGGAATGAGATGAGTCCAAGAATTTATTTTTCAATTATTAAATTACGTTTATTCTTCGAATAAATATAGAAAAGGTGTTACTTGATCTTAAGAAAAATGATTATGAATCTGTTGGTATATATGATGAAAATTTTATAAACTTGCAAGGAATGATTCTGGATTTATCCTCCAACCTGAAATTAATGTTGATCGATTCTTCAGTGGATTAAAAACTAGTCTTAGAAGGTCATTAGATATAAAGTAAATTAGTATCCATGAAGAGATTATTCATATTGTTATCAAGGTAGAAATTTTATTTTTTGTTACATATAAATCTCATGGTTTAGAAAATAAAAGAAAGATGGAGTTCAAGTAAAAATATTTAAATAAAGGTGAAAAAAAGATGAGTGTTTACTTACGCTCAATGTATGGAAATAAGCATGGTGGAGATTGTCTTAAAGGGACTAGAAAATGTTTTAAATGGGGAAAAGAATCTCATCTGGCCATTGAGTGCCGAAGTAATGGAAAAAATTAATCTAATGATATGAATAGAGTAAAGGATATAGAGAATGCACCAACAAAAATTCAATGCCAAAAGTGAAAAGAAAATGGGTAATTATGCTAACCATTTCTCTGATCCAATGGTTATCAATGATGATCAATGTAAAAAACCAATTGAGGCCAAAGAAAAAGTAAAATCCCATGCGATCACTATTGGCTATTTTGAGTATGACATTGAAGTGGTGGAATGATTGAGTGTCTATGTAATGGGATCCCAGAATAATGTTGTAGAATCCATTTTATAGTATTATGGAATGATGAAATATATTTTTAGTGGTACAATGTGTTTTTCCACATGTACTTGATGAGTAGTACTGGTAATAATGAAAATAGAAACAAATATTTTTGGAAAACACATTAAGGGAAAGATAACCCTTAATATGTCCCTCGTATTAGTATAATGATGTTTGGATAAAGATATAGTGGATATGAATAAGTAAATTGGATGATATTAGTTATCTTAGAATTTTTTAAGGATTTATGTGGTCTAGTAAATCCTAGATGACAACCTTTTGGAATTAATAATATGGAAACATAAATGTTTGTAGTAAGGATATATGATACTTCAGGTTATTACCGTGACTCTAGAGAATACATGATGACGGTGTTCACATTTTTTTAAGGTGGCCAACTTGAAATACCTTATGATATATAGGTGATAAGTGTCAATCCATGTTAGTGAAATGTTTTAAATTTTCATCTTTCAAATGGATTGTAATGTTATTAATTTCTGGAAATTTTACATCAAACTACAGGTTATGTTTCTTAGAATAAAGTTGTATCTCACCATAGGTGGACTTATATATATTTGATAACTTGTGCTAAACTTTTTGAGATAAATATAGATGGAATGGACTATCATTCTATTTATGGATCACATGACCTAATAACAATTTTGGAATAAAAAATTCAACTTCATTTCTTTGAATTATAGATGAAGAGTAAATTATTCAAGGCACAACCAAGATTGAGATTTTATTGAAATCAAGTAAGTATTTCTTCTCATCTTCTTAAACTATATACAAAGGATCCTGAAATTTCTTTATCATAGTATCTTCTATCCTAATGATTCAGAGGGACCCTTATATCATCATTGATTTATGGCTTTGTGATTGTTAAGTTTTTACTATCCATGTTCTCTATCACACTCCCTCAAAACTTTGTGGTTAGATTTCCATTCCATATCAATGTTTTCACTTCCTACGTATGTTCTCCAATATAAAAACCTTGTGTTGAGTCACTTAGGGAAACTATTATATTTATAACGATCTTTTTTAAAATGATGTTCAAGTATTACATTTTATGACGTGAGTTTCTATGAAAGAAACTTTGAAGTAGTAATCCTCTTATAATCGAGACGAATTTCGAGGGAGAAATTCATTTTAAGGGGGGTCGAATGTAACAACCCAAGATTTTTCTACAATAGATTTTTTTAATATATATGATTCCTTCTATTGTACGATAAACCATGATGAACTTGCTCAATATGCATCATTGTCTTAGCTTGCGGTATACACAACACTATGTTTGTCTTGTGTCACACAAAATTTTATGTTGTTTTGATAGAATTCATTTCACACAAGACTATGTTTAAATGAGTTTATAAAATAATAAGATAATATTTGATGAATTTTATTAATGAAATATATATGTAATATATTAAATCTATTGTTTCAAAATTATCTTATATGTTCTCTAGTCATGATATACAAATAAAATCATTTTTTCGGATAAAACAAGTACTTTTAAAAAATTAATTTTTATCACCTTTTTATGAAACAAACATTTCAAATAAAGTTTTTGAAAAAATTTTATATTATGTTTGTTAAAATAAACATCTTACTTTTGTGTGGAAGATAAAAATTTACTTTGGTGGAATGTTTGACATTTTTTTGATGAATAGTGAAATTATAGATTTTTTTATTTTAAAGTCATTACATAGTAAAATTATATTTTATATTAGTTTAAAATTTTAATTACTTCATTTTTATCAAATTATTTTTTTTGAAAATGATTTTATACATGAATTTATTATAAAAATATTTTCCATTTAAAAAGGTGTATTTTTTCAAAAAACTATTTTTCATGACATTTGAACGGTTTTATATTAAATTTAGTTACAGAACTTCTGTGTATTGAATATTGAAAAATGGGTATGAAATATTTATTAATGAGATCCAATTTTGGTATGTATTTCCATTTTAGTTTTGATCAATATTAATAGAAACCATGGTAAATTTTATTGCCACGGTAAAGAAAAAATTATGTAATTTGGGATAAAAATAAAATGATAATGACTATAAGATGACCAAAAAATGAAAAAAATGTATTCAAGGAATTAAATTTGAACCTCAAAATTTAAGGATTGAAATTATGTCATTTAGTGGGCACTATTTCATGAAAATGACTTAAATAATATTTAAATTAAAGAAAGACACAAAGTGCCATTTTCGTTGTCTTTAATATCTTTTATGTGTTCAGACATTGAAAAATGGAGGGTATAAACAAATAAAAATGAAAAATATTAACATAAAAAACACATTTAAATAATAAAATTTTAAATTGGACGTTTTGGATCCATTTGGGAGATATTATGGTATTTATAATATTTTATTTAATGAAAATTTTAAAGATGTCACATTCATGTTTTAAATAATATATCATTTTTAAAACAATGTTTTACAGAAGATAAATTAGTGTATAAAAAATAATTTAAAATATAAAATTATTATATTTATCATGGTAATTTATTTTTAATTTTTTGTAAATAAAAAATTTCCCTAATGTGTTATATATTGATGATACAGAAATTATTTTATTGACAAAAAGTCAATAATTGTTTTTATTAAAATTATAATAACCATTAAATGGAAAAAAAACATTACCAAATTTTATTTTAAGAGTATATCTCGATCCAAGGAATCTAATGGTTGGGTTAGTGACCATTTTGATCCTTATATAAGAGATTGCGATACTTGTATTATTTTATTTCATGTGGTGTTAAAGCTGTCACATTCATAATCTAATGAATATTACATTTTAATGGAATATTTTCCAAAAGATAAATTCTAATAAAAGAATTATTATGAAATATATTATATTTATATTTCTCATATTATGTTATTTTTAATTTTTATGCAACAAATATGTATATTAAATAATTAAACAAAATTGATGTAGTAATTTTTTTATGAAGGTATATATCAGGTAAATGTTATTAAAAATATTAAAATAAATATAATTTTGGATAATTAATTTTTTCAATTAACTTAATTGATTAACATTAACCCTTAGGGATTAAATAATATATTTGGTTCTAGTATTACACCTTATCCCAATATTTCTCTAAATTCATGAAATGAATAGTATCAAAATTGACACAATTGATATTATATTAAAGTAATGTTTTATAAAATTATTAACAATCATAAAACAATTAAAAATATATAATAATCATGATATTGTATAAATGGTTATAATTTATTCATTTATGGTATAATTTAAATCAAATATGTAAATATTTAACCTTTTTAATATTGAATCATTTTTTACCGTAATTATTAATAATTATAATAACTAATTGTTAATTAAAATTATAATGTTTAAATTGACATAAAAACATGTATAAATTATATTATATTATGATATTACAATATTAGAATATTATATCTTTGAATATGTCTCATTTTGGAGATATTTGGATTTATTTTCAAATGATTATAAATTAATAGTTTCATAAGTTCCAAAAGTTTCCCTCACCAAAATAATAGAAGGACACATCCTCCCTCATTTCTCCACAAATAATTAAGCCTTAATGTTCATATATACCCTTCCCATTTTACTTCTAAACCTACCTTCTTATATTCTATAGGTACTGGTCTCTTCAAAAGACCAACTCTAGTGCCATCACAAGGAGAACTAAAGGGAGAACGTCAAAGAAGAGGTAATCTTCTCTAAAGATTATTTCATTCTATTTTCACCATATACTTCTTATTCATTATTTGTTTCATCATAAAGTAATAAATACAATATAATTAATATATTTATATTCTATTATAATTTTAAAAAAACTATATTTCATATTCTATCCATCTTACGAAAAATGAAATCACCACGCTAGAATACGTATAGCTTACTGTCTACACGCCGTGGTGTACTCCATTTTTAACCACCACATTACATGGATGGTTGTAAAGATGGAATTAATAAATATATATTATTATTATATCATGATATTTATTTTTAAATTTTATACACTATCCACTTCAAAACTATTCAACAATTATTTGAAATATATCATCGCTCATTAGTACGTATGACCTACCATCTACACGATGCGATGTGATTCATTCTACACAATCATCATTAAAGAATTATTATAGAAATGTAAAAAATGAATAAATATGGTATATATTATGGTAGTATAATTTTATAATGACATAACTATGAGTTAATAAGTACAACTCAAACTTATTTGAAAAACCACACATAAGAACATAAGGTAGTTAACTGCCAAATATAGAGTAACAATAAAATGTTACTAATAAAAAATGATAATATGATCCTATATGATATCATAAAAATTAATCTTCTTCTGAAACAATTCAATAAATTTATTTAAATCGTTACAATTTAGGTTTGGATACGTACGAATCATATCAGACCTATGGTAAGGGACTATTTTGTCTCACTTTTATTTCGATGGGAAATATTCCATATAGACTAGCTAATTTTTTGTGTGATGTTTATATTAACCATTAATGTTTTAATTATTATAATTATTAAGGTTATGTTATTTATATATTCATATAAGTTTCTTTATTTTACGAGTTATACAATTCTACGGATTATAAATAGGTATGGGATAATTTCTCAATATCGTTTTTACCCGTGATTGATTATAAAAAATTATTTAATGGGGTATATATATCATCCAGGTCTATGTTTTATACATATATAATTTAAAATTATTTAATATTCTCTTATGTATGTTTAAATTCATTTTTCCACAATTTTTACTTTTTACTACATGGTTTGAAAATACTAATTTGCTTTAAAAACAAGGTACTCTTTGACTTTTCTGAAAAATGTATGAGAAGAATGTTTTTTAATCTAAATGACTTGAATATAATTTTACATTTTCATAAATACTTATTTCCATGAAAATACGTTTATAATATTTCAATTATATTTTAATAAAAATTCTTTTCTTTTCAATTTTATTTTCATTTTCGATAAACTAAAATTATTTTGAAGGAAAAAGGGTATTTTCCTCAAGAATTAATTTCAAGTGTTTTGTCAAAAATATTTTCCATCTAAGATGGTATTCATTAAAATGTTTATGTTTCAAGTATACTATCCCTATAAATAATATGGTTTGATGGAATGTTATTTATGCAATCCATTTGTTTTATATGAATTCTATCATGATGAAATGATGTTTAAGAAACACACTTTATTGCTTTGGTTTTCCTATTATGTATGATTAATGTTTTTGTGGAACATGTAAGAATTATTTCAATATGAGATGAATGAGACCTATATCTCTCTCTAATGCACTAGGTAAATATTTATATCTCATGAGATAGACATGACTAGAAAAACAATTAAATATTGTTCAATAATATAGGTCTTTAATGGCATGTAAATCAGGTTCAGTAATACAGGGCATGAACGACAAGTATATCTGGTTCAATAATGGACTTTGTCTCTATGATGGTCTTGGAAATGAGACTTGGATAATATGGAAATGATTTTATATACTTGTGTGTTTTCCACAATTCCATGTTTTACACAAATGATATATTCTCATTGTTTATTATTTTTTAATGACTTATGCCTTATGAATTACAAAGATTTATTCCATGACTCGTAATGTTGATATATGTGATACATGGTATGGTTTTCAAAAGTTATGTTTTTTACATTATTATAATCATGTTTGGTTTTATAACCTTATTTTGCATGTGTGATCACCCTTTTTTTATGTTTCCATTCCCTAGGTATTAAGTAAGATGTTTCAAAGGGTGTTCTAGTAATGAAGGAAAACATGAGAGAAGATGTAGATATTTTATGAACTAGTGGTTTATGTTTCCAGGTTTCCAAAGACACTAAACTATTACATTCCTCTAGTGTGCATTTGTATAATGTAATGAATATTCATATAAAAATATGTAATATCCATGTACGTAATGATTGTGTTATTATATTAAACTTCTTCTATCTCAATATAGAAGCAACCTTCAATCAGAGTATATAGTAACCTTGGGCATGTTTGGTCATTTTTGGATGTTGGTTTTTTTGGGAACCAATAACATATTCTCTCCTTTTTAGGTTAGAGGCATCTCGTATGAGGCATATTAGAAATGAAACCAAGGCACTCCATTCAACCAATTAGATATTTAATTCCTAGGGTGTATGTCTTCCGAGGTGTTTTTACATTAGTCATCCCATGTTTTTTGAATGGGGAAGAGATTATAGATTATATCATAGGTTTAATGTCTTGTGGAGATTGGTGGGCCACATTTTTAATGTCTTCTAGAGAAATACGGGACATAAAATTACCATCTTATATAGAAATATGGGTCATAGATTTAATGTATTATGGGGATAAGTGGGTCATAATTTTAACATCTTATGGGTATCGGTTTGTCATAGGGTTAGCCTCTTGTGGGACATGTTTATCATAGTTTTAACATATTTTGGGGATAGTTTTTTTATAGTATTAACTACTTTTTATAAAGTTTGATCATAGGTTTAGCTTTGTGTGGGGATTGGTGGGTCACATGTTTATCCTATTAAGGGAATAGATGGGTCACATGTTTAACATTTTATGGGGATATGTGGCTTGTAATGGGTGTCCCCAAGGGGAATGATTTCATACTTTGGATTTAGTGGAGTATTGGGGAACATGATTGAACATCTGGGAGGTATCCCATATGTGTTGGGATGTTAGGATTGAAACTCATGGTGGTGACTTATAAACATTATTTATAAAAACTGATAAAATCCTATGTAGGTTGATTCCATAGTTTATTGTTATGCGATGAGACTATTCTATAAAGTTTATATTCATGCAGTAAGGATACTTGATTCACTAAAGGAGTGTCTATGAGGGATAGTGTGAGAATTACATGTGAACGATGCATAAGAGTGCTAGTTGTAAGGTGAAGTCCCATAGTGGGGGAGGGGTGAAATATCATGATGATCATACATAGGGAATCACCTGCTCATAACATGAATTAAGTCTATAGTTTAGCAAAATGAGTTGAGGAAATTTTCATTCAGTTAAATTTCATACAACTATAACATGTTTCTAGGAAGTTTTACATCATACAATGTGGATGTGTAAGGGCCTACACCCTAGGATTCCATTTCTAAGTAGGATATGAAGATTTAGAAAAAGGCCACACTTCCAGAAATAGGATGCAATTTTCCATTATTATTCCAACTCTAATATTACACCACTATTTATCGTGATTCTCTAGGAGTGTCATGGAATAAAAACTTCCCTGGATGGGTTCTAATCATTGTTTCTGTTGTTAGGGTTCCTATTATTATGAGAATAGGCATTAGGGTACATATGGTTAGGAGAAAAGTTAAGGAAATGGTTCAATCCATGATTGATTCAATGGGGGGGTGAATACAAGGGTTGATGTTGTAGACTAAATAGAAATATGGGGTGCATGTCAACCAAATTTGGATGTAAATGGGGGTCATGGACTCCAGAAATCCTTAAATAACTATTGGATAAATAGATGAACTATAATGATGCCAGGGGAATGGGTTTTTCAATGGTTGTGGCCTTTCAAAATTAGAGGGTTTCACGAAGGTTGCAGATCTCTTAAAAGGGGATATTTCATGAAGGGTGACCCTACACTGGGGTGAAACATGGTCCGATGGGGTTGGTTTTGAGTATAATAATTATCTCATGAAACCCCAATATCAAAAAGTGTATTTAATGTTTCAAAAATGTCATAGACCATTATGAAAGACATATCTACCATGGGATGAGGTTCTCCAAAACCCATGGAATTATATTTTAAAAAATATGGTTACATTTGGAAATCTATATCCTTTCTCACCCATGAAGGTTTTGAGAGCCCAAAATTAAAATATTTTATTGGAAGATGAAAGGTGACATCCCCATAAAATTAAAACGTCCGGTTATTTTTAGGTACAGTATAGGGGAAAGCATCGATTTCACAAAATATAGAGGCTTTAATGGAATATTATGAGTTTCATGTTGGAATTGTATTTTTAAAAAATATAAACACAATGTTGAGGTAACATCCTTAGCCTCCATGCGGCCAGGTGACATCCACAAACTAGAGTTCTATAGTGAAATGGTTACTAGCTTAAGCTCCATGAGTCTTGGTGACATCTATAACTAGAGTTATTCTGGAAAGAGGTTACCTCCTAAACCTACATATATCTAGGAGACTCCCATAGGCTATGTCCACTTTTAATGTTTATAAATTTAATAATTCGTCACAATTATTGTATTTTTGATCCATTTTAGACCAAATTTTCATCAGACCATCCATTCCTTCCTTGATATCACCCATGACATGTGTATATTAGCTTAAATATATCCCCCTTCAGAATTGGATCATAAGAAGAAGGAGAGGGTTGAATTATAAGGGAAACCACAAAAACATAATGACTGGGAAGACTAATTAATGATACTATGTCTGAATATATGCCTACAAATAGGGGTGAGGGTCCCTGAGGGGATCATCCTGGTCGAGGAATTCCCTATATATGAGACTTCCCCCAATGTGTTGGTAATATTCCCCTGGTATAATCATATAGAACTAGAGATATTCTTAAAATACAGATACAAAATTTTCTTAGAGAATTGAGTCCATTGAAATGTGACATGGATGAGTGTATGGAATTTCATCACTCCCACTCTACTAGTTGATTTCCTAAATTGGGTGGGATCTCTTTGGAATTGGTTATCCATATGGGTGCTGGAAGAGAGGATTTTAGTAGCTGAGATTAGGAAATTCTCATTGAACAAGACCATAATAAGTGGCATGAGTTAAAAATCAAATAGAAAAAGAATACAGTTTTTTGGATCCTAGGTGGTCTATGAAGTTGAAAGGGATGTCACTTTCTTAGAATAGCAGGAACAAGAGCATGCTCTTTTCTTCACTAAACAGTTAGGGATGATAATCAAATTAAGGGATCAGTTGGTGTTGGATGAAGTTATGGTACTGGAGATGGAATATTTGGTTTAAGAGATCCAAGATAATAAGAATATTGTTCAAATAAGGGGTGAAGAAGTTATCCTTACCTCCAAGGAGGATATGGATGATCTGGTGGACCGACATCAGACTCTGGAGGCTCACCAATAGAGGCTAGATGAGATTTAATGTGAAATCGTTGGGTTTCATGACCTAGGGATATTTATTCAAGTTTTAAATGAAGGATAGGCTATGACATGTGAATGGCCCTACCCAAACCATTGGAATGGTTTTATTCCATTTCATGTTTGGTTAAATGTGTTTTTTTGTTGCATCTTGATCATATTTATTAGACAACCAATAATAAATCAATGATCCCATATGAGTTAGGATTTGAGTGGGAAATAAGGTACAAACAAAATATCTCTTATTTATATAATAATTATAAAACAGTATCAAATACTTAGGGACTAAATGGATTATTGACTACTAGGAGTATCATGATTAGAAAAGCTATGGTTGGAGGATAGAGGATATCGAAACATATGACTTGATTTATTTCAATGTATGATAGTGTATAAATGGAAGAATTATTAGGGTGTTTAATTCAACCAAAATAAAGAGATGTGATGAATAAAATAAACTATGATTCCCAAGATCTAAAACACCAAGGGGTCAAAGGGAGGTAAGGGATAAGTGCTGACCTTGTTCAGAACATAGGGTCCAATATATTTTTCAGAACTATGAGCGTAAATAATTGATAGTAGGTTTTTGACTATGTTTGAAACAAATAACCTATAAAAATGTTTTTGGAAGGCTTTCAAAGCATGTTACCTGGATGGTAGGTGAACTAGTACGGCTAAGAACCATTGCCATTAGGGGTCCTGTTTAGACATGAAATATGATTGGAATCCAAATCTAGGTAGATGGGAAGTGTTGGAACAAGTTAGGGGAATGTTCAAATGGATTTTAAAACTCATGGGATTACACCATTGTGGATTTGAGATCATTCGGAAAGTGTGTTGTTATGAATAATGGTTAGAATCATCTTATATGTTTTTATTCATATAAGATGCCATGTGGCTGAAGAACATGACATGTGAGGTAGGTTAAGTTGACTGATGAGAGAAAAGGGATTCTCAGGAAATATAATAATATGACTGAGAGTTTTAAAACATTCCATGAGAATAAAGGGTGTTCATTTTGACATCCTACGGAAGGGATGTTAAACATGTAGTTTAAAAACTTATGGTGAGGATGATGCATCTAAAATTTTAACATCTTCTAATAAGGAAATTCATAGTATAGTTTAGTGAATATTTGTAGTGTAGTTTATCATATTGTGATTAGGACATGTGAACTATCATGACTATATATTATTTAGTTAAGGTAATGTGTTTCACAAATATAAAACGATATGTGTGGAATCTTGTAGAGGAGAAAATATGGTAAAACAGACTTGAGAGTTGGGAACTAACATTTTCCATAAATGATGGGTTCAGCTGGAAAATCCTAGTTTTTTATGGATAAAGGTGGGTTCCTCTAGTTTTTCACCATTTTATTTATGATATTACATTTTCCTAGGTCATGGGAGCAGACATGAAGGAAATTTTATAACTTTTTCAATGTTTTAAACCATGGGTTTTCAACCTAATTATCATTTTCATATCTTACCTTTTTCAGTTTAAGATCACACGACCCGGAGAAGAAGTTGTAAATAGTTTACGTCCATAATTCATGGAATAAGTGTTAAAAATATTGTAGGTTCAAAATTATTGTACTATGGGGTGTGTGTCTATATAATGTTTTTATAGATGTAAGAGAGGTATGCTGATATGAATAAGGATACAAGGAGACACTTTCACACAGAACATCCCTTAAAAAACATGCACATTGTTTAATGCTAGTAAGCTTACACATAAACTCGTAGTTCAAATTTCATAGAGTTTAGACCATAGGGTTACCCATGTGTCCTAATGTTTCCTAGGAAAATTCCTCCAAAAATCTTAAGAACACATGAGCCATTCTCTATGTGAGAAATAAGGAGAGAAAAAAATTATTGTTTTTAGGTGGTATACTCAATAAGGGGAAGAAAAAACAAACCCTGGGATGTCTTATGAGGGTATATTGTGATATCCAAGTCCCGGATAATAAAGTGCTAATGACCAATGGGTAGGTAATAACCTTTGTCCATGTTTGAAACACATGTTCTCATCCCACATCGGTCAAGGATGTGGTGATCAAATTTTTCATAAACCATTGGACAAGTAAGAAACATGGAAACTGCCATATATTACTAAGGAACATTTAAGAGAAGAGATAAGTACTATAGGTGGTCTAGTGAGGTGAGTAACTATTTCAACTGAACAAATCACAAAGTGTAGAAATGGATGTGGGTAATTTCCTCGAGGAAATTTTGAGTTCTCTAGGGGTTATCCTACCATTCACCCAAATGAACTAGATGAAAATTTTTGTAGAAAGGATCATGTCAGGACGTGATGGGGGGTACATAGAAATGATTTGGTGGTTGAGATAGACCTAGGATAAGACAATTTAGTATCACTATGTATTCTATGGGAATGGGGATCCATCCACACTTAGGTCTGAACTGTGGCATGGTATGAGACTAATGTTGAGGGTGGAATCCTCTCATATGACAACATTAAATAATCTCATACTTATTTTATGATGCATATTGCTGGTCCCATAAATATTGGGCATGAATTGAAATTATATTAAAAAATTGTTTAAAAAAATTGAAAAGATAAATCCCCAAATTAATAAAAAAACCCAATTATTCATAAAAGTAGAAATATATAATTTAATTCTTATAATAGCTTCCCAAAAGTAGGATCAAGTCCTAGTAAAAATAAATTTTGAATAATTTAACTTTTGAAACTAAATTACCGAATCAAAAAATATAAATAAAAAATTATGAAAAGATATCATTATATATTTTTGTAACACTTTAGAAAACTAAAATAAATAATTTATAAATTAAAATAATGAATCTATCAAATAAAATAATAGAATTTAAATAATAGGTCGGTTATCAAGTTGGGAAATAATCCCCTCTATATAGAAATCATCATCTACCAAATAATATATTAGTAAATAAACTAATCCACATCCATGATCATATTTTACAAACAACAGTATACAATACTGTCCATAAACAAAGCCTCTTCCAAAGTTATACAAAGGTTGAAAAGGATACTAGGTCATGAGGTAAATCTGACACCTTTGTTCATGGGAATATAAATAATATTATTTGAGATAATATTGATTATTTTCCAGATTAGTATAGGATATTGTGTTTTTATAAAGAACATAACAATAATAAAAAAATATTTAATGTTTAATCATAAAAAAAGAGAAAGATATTAGAAATGAAAAAAATATGAAGTAGCTTGATCTGAATATATTATATTTTCTAGAGTTCCTGAATCTATCTTTGGAAGAATCTTTGACATGTTTCTATGAATTTTTTTTAAAATGGTGTGTTCTATATTCTTCTCATTATCAAATATATACATGTATTGGATCCAAAATTATTCTTGGTGTAATAGATTATGTTTTCAGAACCACAAAGTCACTCCAAAAAATTTAATATTTATCTTAAAGATATAATTATCAAAATAGTCATTGGAGGATTATCATTATTAATTAATTTCACTGATACACTTTTTAATGCTTCTAAACCATCCATTAAAATTTGAAGCAATCCACCTTTAAGTTATACCTAGAATTTTATCTCCACTTAATGAATAATTAAGTGATATCAGAAATACATTACATAGTTTAGTTTTTTTTTGAAAAGGTGACATTATTTGTTAATATCTTAATATAGTCAACTCATTTTCACATATAGTAAGTTCATGACATGATGTGGTAGGTTTTAACATTTTTAGTCACTATATTAAAATACAAGGTTATTATATTAAATTATTTAAAATTATACATACTTAATAATTTTAACATGATCTCTTCATAAGCTAGGTAGTTTCCGTCATACAGTCCGTTACATGGTAGGGACAAAATCATCTTATTGTAGGTTGATTGTACAAGTGTCAAGGTGATTATAAAAACATGGTAAGGTGAATCATCCATGTGTTTTTAGTTCTTGAATTAAAATTTTTTTCAAATAAATGACTAGAAGATTATTATCATGTGGTAAGGTGGAGTATGACATGTGATAAGGTGATACAGTTACCTATGATTAACACGGTAAGGTGAAATGGTAAGATCGAGAAATATCTATTTTTGTAAATTTTTCTTCTAAATAATTTTCAACTAGAACAAATGAAAATCATTAATAAGAGGATAAACATGATTTGGAATAATAAAATAAACATGTTATTGTCTAATAAAAAATCTACCCCTTTTTATGATCACAATTCATGGCATTTATATTTAAATGTGTTTTATATAACAAGAATATATTTTCGAAGGATTCAAAAAACTAGATAACAAGATCATGATATCATAAAATTTTTTCCACTAAATTAAATGTATTTTAGTTTTAAAAAAATAATGAAATTACCAATCCCCTTTTGGGATTATCAAAATGAAACATGATAAGGAATTATATATAATACAAATCAGAATAAGAGAATATATTCTCATAATATAACAAAATTTATTACTAAGAGGCTACAAATAGGTTATAAAAAATTACAATAAATCCATTTAATAAATCCTAATTCAAATCCCAATGAGTGGAATCCCTAACATATTTAAGACAGATAGGATACTTTCCTTTGTATGTAGACGTAGGAGTAGAGGAAATCTAAGGATATGGGGATGAGGAAGGATACCCAATAACTGGACACCTATAAATGAGACTAAGATACTAAAACGATTGGGTAGGATTTAATCCAATATTATTTACAGTAGAGGAAATAATAGGATGAAATAAAAGAATATATTAAAGTTCTATCATAGCTGGATGATAGGTATATAAATTCGGTTCCATAAACTGAGTCAAATCCTTGATAGCTTGAGAATAGTGCTCAAATCTTGAAAGAAACCTTCCCAATTATCCCTAAAAGCATCTAAATTTGGATTCATAGTTTAAATATTATCAATCTATGACATAAAATATTGAGTTAGAGGAGTAAATATAAATTATAAATAAACAATTCTAAACATACTTTTAGATATGTATTTTTGATGATAATGCTTAAATAATAACCATTCACCCACTTGATTGATTCTCAGTAATGACTATCTTTTTATCCATCCTCGTGAACTAAGGAAAGGGACATGGTAGTATTGGTTTGAAAACTATCATATAAATCTCCATGAGTCCTTCTCACCACTTTAAACAAAAATATCAACATATCTTTAATAAAATGTTTGATTTTGTCTTCAACAACGAATGAATGAATAGTAGGAGCAGAAGACATATGAGTAGGTTGAAATACAATATTCATGAACCTCTCGTCAAACCAAATAATCATATTAGATAGAACAGCATGAAGAGAACCACACTGAGATCATAAATTTTGAGTTTCATTATACATAATCTATATTATGAAATTAAATCAAGGATGGAGATGATTGATTACTAAGGTTATATATTTAAAGATATTTTATTTTTTGACCTGATGTTGATGGTTGTAATAATTATCAAAAAAATGTTTGAACATATCCAAAATTTATGATTTTAATGAATCCATTTCATCCTTAGTGACATATAAAGTTTAAGTAATGGAGGGATCGACATCTGAGGGAGATTTATTACTAGCCTTATACCAACCACCTACCTCAAAAGTGTCACCAACAAAATTTTCTCTCATAGTATAATCCTCATTACTGTTAATAAAATAAACAGCATCCTTTCAAGGATCTTCAATAATATCCTCATGAAAAAAATCTACGATTCCTCAATTCCATCATTAATTTCAAACATAGAAATCAAATATTATTCCCATGTTCTTCCAATTGATAATATGGTAGGTCCACCATGTCCAGGTGGACTACCACCATAATATTTATAATCAAAACTAGGATATTTTGATCCCAATAAAAGAGATCTAATGGAATTATCCCACTTATAACGTCTATTTGGTTTAGGCTCTATATGGTTACTTCCAATAATAGGATATCATTCTAAAATTATATAATATTCATTATATCCAACAGACTAATCTCATATTTATTCATTCCCAAATTCTCATATAGGTTTCTAATTATGTTCTACAACTTCTATTACTTATTAATATTTATCTTCTTCTAATACCTATTTCTCTTCTTCTTCCTAATAATGAGAAACATAATTATTTGAATAATTCACAACTTCATGATGTGGATCCCTAGATCCACCAGGTCCCTATGTTTTAGAAGTTACTTTTCTAGGTTAAAGTATTTATACAGTTTCTCTAGGTTATCCACCCACTCTTGTTTCCATAGAATCATATTAACTACCATTATCATCAAAATATTTTCCATAATAAATAAATATAACATATTTTTAAACTCTCCCGAACAATATAAACCAATATTTATTAATATAGTAAGGCCTAAATGTTCTTAAGATAAGGTAAAGAACTAAAAGTTGAAGATGGAGAGATAGAGATAGAGATTCTAGATAAGAGAAATCAATCCACTCAAATGTTTTTAAAAGTATAGAGGATATCTAAAGTAAAGATATATAACATCCCAGAATCAAATTTTAATTTTAATTTAAATCATTTTGGGGTTAAAATAACAATAAATTTAAAAGAAATATACCAAAAAAAATTCTTGAATTTATTTAATCACAATAATCATGGTAAGTTTGATAAACATAAATCTATATAACATAATCAAGGTAGACATACTATCCATTACCTTTTGGTAGGTATTATAGCTATACAACTATGATGTTCACTATTTGTAAGTACACATTTCTTTAAGAAATTTTCCTAATAGGAATAGTGACTATGTTAGTAAATACTTGTGGTATGTGTGGAGAATTCATGAGTAAGTGTTTATGGTAGGAATATTGACAACATGAACTAAAAATCATGGTCGTCCTAATATCCATGTGAAGAACACATCACTATTATTTAAATAAAATATCATAGAATAAATAATAATTTGTCTAACATTGGAATTAACAACTAAAAAATTTAGAATAAGTAGGCATAACTTCTCATTTATTATACATGTAAGATATAATTGAATCTCTCAACACACCAAGTTTTTATAGATATATTATCAAGATGATGTTCTGTACCAATGAATTCTGGAGTTATATCACCTTTATGAAAATGGTCTCTCAGAAAGTGATGTCTTATTTCAATATTCTTTATTCTGGAATATTATATAGTATTATTTCAAATATCTATCACACTTTTATGATCAAATTTTATATGTTGATGAATAAAATTTGTATCCATTTTCTAGTAATATATGTTCCATATATTTAATATATGAAAAAAACATCCTATAACTACGTGATCATATTCAATAGTTAATAATTCTTTAGAGTTATGTTTCCTAATACACCATGAAACTAGATACTTTCCTAAAAGTGACATGTTCCAGAATTTATTTATTTATATAACTTAGAACCACAAAATATACATATGGATAACTAACCAAATTGAATTATTGAATTATAGAGTAAAAAACTCATTATATGGTTATATTTTTTAGGTATTTTAAAATTAGTTTAAAATAAAGTAAATGTGACTCTTTTATTTTAATGAAAATCTATATGTATACACACTAAAAAATATATCAGTCTAGATTTAATTTAAGTGCAGTAAACATAAAATCATACCTCTATAAGTGGTTTGATAATCTCGTTTCTTGATTTCATTCAGATCAAATTATTAGATTGAACTCATTAGAGATTCACTACCTTTAGTATTGTCCCCACTAACACATTTGAAAAGAAATTTTTTCGACATTATTCGATTAATTATAATTCATTCTATATTTTGAAAAAATTTAAAATCATGGAAGAGTTTATGTTCACCCATAAAACTCATTTCAAATTCACTTTGAATTATTTTTCAAAAATAAGTACACAACTAATTTCACGAAGATCTAAAAATAACATCATAAATATAAAATTTTAATTCTAAAATTACTTGTGAAATTATTTTAATAAATAAATTATGTTTAGCTATTCCTTTTGTAAAACCTTTCCAAATTAGAAAATAGATGATCCTATCACACAGAGATATAAGAGATCATTTTAAAACATACAACACTTTTTTAAATTTACAAACATGATTTTAAAATTCAAGGTTTTGAGATCTAGAGGGATGTTCAACAAAAACATTCCAAACCATGAAACCATATAATAATTGACTCCTAACATTCATTTTATATAGTTTTAATTCAAAATTTTCTTAAAAGGAATGAAACCTCGTGATTGACTCATTTCTAGATATTTGGGTAAATGTTTCCCTACTATAAATACCTTATTGACTATATCCTTATGCAATCTTTGTATATTTGATTATTAGTATTGTTCCTGACTCATTATCCTTGTTTCTAAAACACCATTTATTTCTAATTGATAGGTAATATTTAGTCAATTAAAGTAGTTCCTAATCACTATTTATTCCATACTTTTTGTGTTATTATTTTATTTCCATTACCATTAATTCAACATTAATTTCATCAAAAATGTTCTTAGGTTTAATCTATGATAAGGCAGTTTAATATTAAAGTTTATTTATAAAAGTAGCTATAGTCTGAGATCCTTTATATAGGTCACCTAAAAAATATAAGGGATGATATCTATGACTTCTAATAGATATAGGAATAAAATTGTTTGACACCTCATTCTCATCAATAGATTCAAGATTACAAAATTTATTAAAATATTAATATTATTTATAGGTTTGACATAATTTCAACTAGAAAAGCCATTGGTATTAATGTAAAAAGGTTATCCCCAAAATTTCCTAAAGAGGTCTTAGGTTTATGTGGAAAAATTTAATTAAATATTAAATGTATATATTCTTCTACAATCATAGTAATTTTATTTTAAAACATATATGATTTACGTGATGTAGAATATCCACAGAAAATTCATTCATCACTCATGGAATTAAATTTATCTAAATTATAATTTGTATTGTTTACAAACACTATATATCCAAAAATTATAATGTAAATAACTTTTTTTCGACCATTACATAAATCATAAGTGTTATTATTTATGATATATAAAATTAAAACTTCATTAATTAAAAAACAATATATATTAATAGATTTTGGAAAAAATAGTTTAAATCATACTCATTGTGCAGTTTTTAGGAAATATCTAAAAATTTCCAATTACTCCTCTTTACTTCTAAATTATTTTATGTGGTCATAGGAGTAGAAAATTTATGATTATATCCATTTTGTGAAGATAAATATTCAAAACATAATTTTGGAACTCACATCCATGATCACTTCATACATATTTAATTCTATGCCCAGAAAGATTCTCGTCAAATCTTTATAATTTGGGAAAAAAGAAATATCTCCACTATTTCAAGTAAGAAGGAATAACCATGTTTATCATGATTAATTATTAACTATAACAATAGAATAATTTGTATATTATACACTAAATACTCTAGAGGGTTAAAAAAAATCCCTTTGAATGAACTATAAAGGTTGAGAAGTTGAGACTTATTTCATTTATATGAATTATATTTTTGGATGACTTCCCTTTTGGTAGGGATTAAATACATTTTATGTTATGAATTTTAGCTTTGGTAGATCCTTAAATAAACATTTTGTAGTTATTTTTGTAAGTTAGTGTATATTAAAATAGCCTAGTCTTCAATTCTAATTCCATGATTCATTGTGAACGATACATAAAAAAGAAACATTCTTTGAAATCGAATAATTTTAATCGCTAAAATAAAAAATTTCATTACTCAAAGAAGTTAAAAATAAATCATATTTATAATCAAAATCATTATAAGAATTTACACCAAATGATACCTATCATCATATAAATGTAAAATTATAAGTATTTTATATTCCAATCGATTTATAAATAAAACATTTGAAATTAGAAATGTACTAGAGATACCAATTTGTTCATGTTCAATGACTATTTCTTTTAGAATATTGAACAAATGGAAAATTTTATGTACTAAATTTTATTAAATTATTGATTCTTTAGTAGTCCCCATTCTTATGTATAGAACATCCACTATCCTGGAACCAAATTTTTTATACTATAACTCAAATAATTTTACCTAAAAATAGATTTAAACAAAAAATGTATTATATAACCCCAATTGTATTGGGTATAGATGTGTTTTTAATAATAGATTTAGAAATCCATAGCTATATAATAACATTCCTATTAGAATAAACAATACATTAAAAAATAAATTCTTTATTTCGACTTATTGATTAAAAACTATAAATAAAAATAGATGAACAAGATATTTGAATAAATTTATTTTTAAATACTATCCTATATCAATTTTGATATCCTATTCCAGTTTTATATTTAATATTAGTTTCCATGAACAAAATATTAGTTAATTTTTTCCTAAAATTAGAAAATATACCCAGATGACTATTTAATTTCTCATTTGATAATTTACACTGATTATTTTTTTTAAGAAGTTGATAATTCTTAACCTTATCTATTGTAAGATTAGTTTTAAAGTGAGTATACAAAGTATGTTAATTATTTAATATTTTTTATATTTTAATGAAAAAAATTTTTCATAAATAATGTTTTAGTTTTGAAATAATTCATAAGTAGATATATTTTATGAATATTTTTCTATATCATAATGATTTGAAATAGAATCCTGATATTTAGGGAAAAAGTTAATACTTATGATGTTCTTTTCATAATAAAAATATTAAATTAATAATCTTTGTATTCTATAATAGAATGAGAATCTCATAAACTACCCTTTGAGGTAATCCAAGTGGCTTTCATAGACTTATTTTATCTTTTCACTTTCCTACATATCTTTTATTATACATTATCTTCAAGAAAGATTCTTTAATGTTTCATTTTCTATTATATTCAAAAAAGTTTTGTTTATTTGAAATGTACTACTATTTCCATTTTTTCCTATAATTTCCTTTATCATAAATACTTATGAAAATTAGGTATCTTGAAGAAATTATTCCTTTTTTATAACTTAATGAAATTTCTTTCTAGATGAGCCATCTTATCATCACTATAGGATGACTCATCATAACTATAAAATTCATACCTGATCTATTCTTTTTATTGTTATAAATCATAAAATATTCTGACCTTTCTTTAATTCATATTTTTCTTTTGTGTTTTTTATTCATTCTTCCTTATACATCCTGAGCTTTCCTATAATATATATCAATTTTAATTTACATATAGAACATGATCCCCTTATTGAAATTAATGTTCCTCTCCACATTTCATTTAAATATATTACTAGGATAATCACTTGATCCTTGTGAGGAATTAGTTTCCCAAGAGAATGCATTAGGTTTAAAATTTCATAAAACATGAGATACATATCCTAAAAAGGATCATCAGGTATAATCTTGAATCAATCATATTTAGTAGTATAAGTATTGAAGCACGTATCATTAAAATAGCTATTTCTATAATGAGAAACTGTCAGGGTATCCTAAATTTTAATAGCAGTAGTGTGGGAAGATATTTTTTAAAACATTTCATCACTTAAGGAATAATATTAATCATTCATAGCATTATAGTTATTGGTATAAGTTTTTTTATTAGGATAACTCCATGTTTATCACTCATTTTTTGGTAGTTCATACTTATCCTCAATCACATGATAAAATTTAAAATCCCATGATTTCAATATGAAATGTAATTTTAATCATTCCTTGAGAATAATTATTCCCATTTAAATAACGAGGTTTATTAGTGAAATTTTATTCCAATAAATTTCAATTTAATGTAATTTTAAAAATGAAATCCCCAATTTCAAAAAACTCCGAGTTAATCAAAATAGTATAAATATATAATTTTTAGTTTCAAATATCTTCGCAAATATGGGATCAAGGATTAGTTAAATTTTTTCCAATATAATATATTTTGAAACTAAGGCACTTAATCAAAAATATTATCTAAAAGAATTAAAAATAACTATGAGGGTATTTTTTTACAATATAGATAAAATAATTTTCAAATTAAAAAAATAAAACTAGAAAATAACACAATGTAATTGAAACAAGGGGTTTTGTATCATGGTGAGACATAATCCCACATATGTTGAAATCACATGATGATAGTCTGTTTATTAATAAATAAACTAATACACAATCTTTATCTAGTTTTAAAAATAATATTACAAAGTACTTTCTAGGAAGATTGCCTCTTCCATTGTTATTTATGGGGTGAAAAATATATAAAGTCATACAATACCTCTTCCATAATTATTCATGGGAATAAAAATGAATGGATTTGAGAGAATATCATTCATTCTCTTCTTTAGTATAGAAGACTCTATTTTTATAGGTAAATATATCCATAAAAATATAACATAGATGTTTAATCATAAATGAAAATATCTAGAGATTAGGAATGGGAAAATGTAGAGAATGTTGATCTACATAGTTTCACTTATACAGAGTCCAAAAAGTTTTCTTTGGAAGGATCTTGGAATAGTTTCTTATAAATTTATGGAAAATAATATATTATAGAGTATTATTTTTTGAATAGGAGAACATATATAGCATCTTATGTTATTCTCTATGTATTTCTATTATTTTTATCATTGTATATGAACTCTGCAAGATCATATATTTCATTTAAGAGATATTAATCAAAATATCTATTATTGAATAATTATTGTGTATTAATTTCATGGACAATCTATTTAACAGATCAAAACTACATGTTGGATATTTCAAACACCCCATTACTAAGCTATTCATGAAATTTTTTCTTCACATAATACTTGGTTAGTTGAGATCACAAGTAATTTACATAGTCATTTGATACTTCCAAATAGAATGTTTAGTTATTTTCATTATACAACAAGGTCATTTTCACCTTTTTTATGTTCATGGGTTCATGTGGTAGGTTTTTTCATTGTTTTGTCACTACACTAATTTATAGATTAAATATATTAATTTATAAAAAATTATACATACCTTGGTATGGAAACATGGACTCTTTATGCTGTAGGTAGTTTTTTTCATGTTGTCTGGTATACAGTAGGTAAAACATTGTCTCATGGAAGGGTGATTGTACATGTGGTAATATGATTCTCAACACAAGGAGATATGAATCTTTGTTCCATGGTTAGTTCATGTATTAGTCAGATTTGGTTCATCTGAATCATGGTATATAGTATTTTAATGCATTTATTAGGAGTATAATGTTCTATAAGGTGATATAGTAACATTACCTTTACATGGTAAGGAGACACAGTAAGATCCTGACTTATCATTTTAAAAAAAAAATTCAAGTAAACTATTTTCTAAATGAAAAATTAAAATTTATTAATTATATAAAATTCATGATTTGTATCACTAAAATATAGAGATATTGGTCTAATCCAACACATCTAACATTCATCAATTCTGGAATGGATATAGTTTAACCTTTTTTCAGAGGGTGTTGGTTTCATTTCTCATATTTTTTTCTTACAATGAATCATGTATTTATATCATAGGTTAAATATATAATATAACATTGTTTTATGAGGATGTGAAAATTTTAATTTTAAAATCATATATCTCAGATTGCGGCCCCTATATGTTTGAGGGCATGAAGCTTGGACCATAGAGTTTTTCTGTCTTGATGATGATTGTGTTGATAGGTAGAGTGATAACCCAACACAAAATAATGTCTAAGGAGACCCTTTTCCAAAAAAATTTATAAGAAAAAATACAAAAAAGTTGACAACATGATGATAAGGGAAGAAAAATCATGAAATGATTTGATGATTTGGATGGACCTAGGAATTGATATTCGAGAATCACTATATATCCGATGAAAATGAGAATCAAGAAACACATAGTTCTAGAATGGTTAACTATAGGAGACTAATATTAGAATATTGAGGTCTTGTTGAAAAATGATGTGATAAAAAAGAGACGGGGGAATTTATTTTCTGAAATGATGGGTAGAAGAAAACTATGAAAATAATAGGAAAAAGGGTGGATAGATGCACAATGTTTATGGTCATAATTATTGTACCTGAAGGGGTGTAGGTACTTTATGGATGATTGGGTGGTTCAAAGGAGTCGTAACTAAAAAAAAGAAGGATATAGGGAGGCCATATACTATATAAAAAAATCTGGAATCCAATTTCGTGTAGTTTAAGATCATTATAATGGGACCCAAGGAAGCACTGAAATAGTTTAGTTATGAGGATGGGCCCAAGATGTTAGATCTAATGATCCCTCTGTATCACATAAATCATGATAATTAAGGCATACATAGTTCTGGTGCATGATAAGGTAGAAGGCCAATGCCGAAGGGGTGACATCCTCCCTAGAGAGGATATTGATTCATCTCATATTTTTCATATAAGGTATCCTATGTTAATTGCATAGGGTAAGCCCACAGTTTACTATCTTGTGATGTGGAATTGTCTCATATCATATTTTTCATACATGTAATCTTAGATTCATGTGGGTTAAGGCTATAATTTAACGTCATGTGATGAGGAAATTCACTTTTTCATATCATATTTGTATTACGAGGCATCCTAGATTTAGGTGGGGTAAGGGTATATTTTAACATCATGTCGTAAAGACATTATGTGTTTTAGATTATAGTTGTATAAATCATACTATTTTTTCTATTATATTATGGTCATGTAGATTGGACCAAAGAGATTTTCATATAGTTTAAGGTTATAATTATTAGAAAATAGGGGCTATAAATAGTTTAAGGTCATAATGCTTGGACCAAAGGGATTACTGATATTTTTAGGGAATAAAGATCAGAACTTTTTTCTATTGTTTAAGGCCACATAACTTTCACCACTATGTTAATAAATTTATGGTTATAGAGATTTAATAGTATGATTCTTCATTTTATGGATGTATTTATTTTACCATGATGTTTATGTGTTGTATTACTTGAAGAAAATAGAAGTTGTGGTAGGTATGATATGTTCTCCATCTATGATGATTAAAGAGTATACTCCATTGGAATAATAATTTTGGATAATATAAGGTACATCCTATTTGGGATCTAACATTGGAGTAATTCTCTAGGGTATCATTGTTTTTGTAAGAGCTAGTACCATTTCACACTAGAGGAATAAGAAAAGGAAAAACTTCTTATTGAACACTATCACTACCCAATTATGGTGCCTTTCAAGGTTATTAAAGGACTAAATCATATTCTAAATGATGGATTACAACTTCTCTTGATATATTTCTTAAATTATATATATGATTTTATAGCCATAAATATCTATTTAGAGTGATATAACCTTGACAGTAATAGGAAAAACTACCTAGGGTCTATATAATGGGGTGTATGGGGATTCATGGCTGCAATTTAGTGTTGTCATATAATAGAACTAAAGTGAATTGGGGATCTTTTTGTCCCAAATATTTTTTTACTGACCATTATTGGAAGGATGTTTGATAGGGTCGCTTTGAATGCCTCAATTTTCCCATTTTTTATGCATGGTAAAAAATGGTATAGTTCGACTAAATGTTGTAGTCAGTATATTATTCTGCTATCTTGATATCTAGGATGTTGGGGTCATTTCATTGAGAATAGTGTGAGGCTCCCCAAGTTGATGGATGATGTGGGATATCATGTACCCAATCATAGACTGAGTTATAACTATATAGAGAAGAAATTATTCTACCAATTGGGAAAATATGTCAATTTCTTTCAAAATTAACCTTAACTATCATGTTTTTTTGGTGGGTAGGGTCCCACAACATCAAGTCCCCAAACTAAAAAGGGGCAAGAATATTTGTTAGTTTGGAGAAGCTTTAGTAGTTGATTCATAAATTTAGCATGGATAGGAAATTCTTAAAACATCATGGTGAACTAAAGGAATTTATGAACCCTGGTTTCCCAAAAGAAGAAAAAAATCTGAATTTGGTGGCTCAGATTCAATAATACATGATGGGTGGTACAATATCAAATAAATAACAATTGAATAACCTAATTAATCTCATCTCTTTGGATAAAACATGTTATAATTCCATCAATATTTCACAAGTAGTGTGTTTTCTAAAGGATAGGCACATCCTGGAAAACAATTTAACTATATATCAAGAGATTCAAACATTCCCTACTTGGATAGGTTGGAGAATACTATGGTGGAGATACTTGATGAAGTTAGTAGTCCACATGAGAGTCTCCTCAACTTTAGGGAAATTTATGGGTCTTGTAAGAGAAGTACTGAAATCTAGGTTGTATAACTATTGGGCGCTATCAACTGAGGAGGTTAGGGAGATTAACCACTAGTGTTTGAAATGAATGGCCATATAATCCTGATCATTTTTTTCAATGGACTCATTCAGCCTTTCCAAAGATTAATATTATCCATTCTATGACTGAGGGACATGGGTTATCTTTAGCTTTGAGTATAATTTGGTTGTCAACTGGCGAGAACATCCAAACATAGCAACAAGATCATTCTTTCAAAGGATGTAATTACCATTGATCTATTTTATGACTAGCTTAAAGTCTCTCTTCATATTTAAATAGAGGATATACATTTCAATGACTGACATGAGACTAGTAATAAGAGATTGATATTAGGCCTCATTTTTAGTAAACCCTTTTAATAACAGAAATTTTTATGTATAGAAGGCTTGTTCTTGAGTGATTAAAATGATCCCCATTCTTACCCAATTGAGCTTATGGCCATTGATCCTTCTACTAGTTTGACTATAGGATGAAAAATCAAAATTTATCGACAAATAAGGTAAAACCTTATCCCCTAGGATAATTGCCTCATCTATAAAATCAAAATTGTGGTGAATTTCATCTAGGGATTCACGCGAAACCTATATTTCTAATAGTTATTTACCCTTAAAACCATTTTTGGGACAAAACCAATGTCAAATAGTTAATAAATTACTCCCAAGTATTCCAATCATCCTCTTAGCATGGGGTGATTGATGATGTAATTTACGGGGTCTACTCAAGAAACTAGACGTATCTCATGGCGATGAAAATAATTTTGCAACTTATACACTTAAAAGTTAGTGTGAGGAAAGTCTTTTTGATGGGGGGTTATCTTTTATCTATGTTTAAGAGCATGTGTTTGAGATAATATGTTTAGTTTTCTCTATTTTACTCATTTTTATGGGCTAAAAGGGAACCAAGTGACCATTCTAGGGCGGTCATGTAAAGCACCAAAGGATTTATTAAAATAGGTGGCATTACAATCAGAGGCTATTATTTGTACTATTTAATATCCTCAAATGTAGCCAAGAATTGTTCATCCCACTGGTAATCTATGTCTTTTTTCATGATCCTTGAGAAGTAATTACGCATTCCTACATCATTTTCAATAAATCGTAATATGTACGTTAAGTGGATTTGGTGGCTTTAAAACTCCCAAAGATTTACTGGAATATGAATTTGATTGATAGGCTTGGTTTTATTAGGGTAAACCTTTTTGACTATCTATCATATAATGAAGTTGATAAATTTGATAGAGGTGAACCTGAATGTGCACTTTGAAGTGTTTAACATTAAGTGTCAAGAATGGATGATGTTAGTCAATTTCTAAAGATACTTGAAATAGTCCTAATACATGTGAGATTTGACCACAAAATCATCCATGTAGCACTACACCTATACCATGAGATTCAAATAAATGATGTGGTGCATGTCCCACTGGTAAGTGGCTCTAGAATTCATCAAGATTAATGTCATCATCTCTAGAAGAAAGTTCCCAGGGGTGCCTTGATGGTGGGGGACTCTTCATCCTTGGGGAAAATCCAATATTTTTATACCCAGTGTATACTTCCATAAAGGAGAGATACCATAACATATCCATATTATCAATAATTTTCTCCATCATAGAGTGGGGAATGTCATCTTATTGATAATGGAAGACAAGGTCTCAAAAGACAATATAAACATTTTTTCCCATTATGCTTCCTGATTGGGAAAATGTTGGAAATACATTTGTGGTGTTGGAACTATTTGAATAATTTATCTATAATAATCTTATCAACTTTATCCATAACTGATGAACCTTAAGATGGGTGAATCATTTTAAGAGGTGGTGTTAACCTACAGTAACCCACTGGGATGCAAAGGTTATTAACTGTTACCTAAGGGTATATCCCTTGGAAGTCTTCATTGTAACGACCCATAATTTTATGAACGAAATTTTCTTTATTATATTTATAAATCACATAAATCACATAGAGAAACCAAAAAAATTCTATTAAATTAAGAATGATACATTAGTTATCAAATAAATGAAGAAGAATTCCAAATATTACAGTGAGACAATATATATTAAACTAGGTAATAAGAATGGAAACATTTGGATCTGCTCAATCTACTAATGGCCTCACTCATGAAAAAATCGATAGAAAAAAACATGATTTTAATAATATAATATTCATTTTGAAGATGAACATATAACCTTGAGACAAATTAGAAGTGACTGAATAATTAATGAAATTTGTTTTATTTATAGAAATTACGAAACCAACATATCCATTATATATCTGACCATTGGAATAGACATATGAACATTATGAATTGTATTCTGACCGTTAGAATAGAAATCTCACCTTCAAAAGTATAAAATAATATTTAGTTATCTTATAAATTAAAAATCATATATTTATATCATGGTATAAGTCAACAAATGTTTTAAAATGATAAATTAGGCCTTGGTATTTTTGTAAAATGTAATGTTAGTATATAATATTATAATTAATATCAATATTTAAAAAAATAAATTTTTATAAAATTAATTCATAAATTAATATTATGTTTCAAAATAACGATAATATAATTTTATTTGACATTATTTAATTTTTTAGAGGGTCCAACGATTGATTATAATATTGAAATCAGTATTTTTTGATTAAATGATGATTTTATTTAAAAATTAAACTTCTCAAATTTAGAAACTTATTTCCATAAAATGAATTCCATTTTCTAAATCTACACATCAAGAAATGTTTAAGGTGAACTCTTTTTGGATATTTCCAAAATTGTTGAATTTTTTGATAAATAGTGAAATATGATAATTTACAATATTTATCATTATGAGCTAAATAAATGAATTTTTTAGTCATTGATGATGTAATAACCCATTATAAAAAAACCACCTTCACCATTTAATTTATTTGGTCATGTAAATAAATGCTATTTAATTTCATGATTTAGAATAATAAACTAATGAATATGATAATCAAAACACCAATTTCCTACGCCCATAATTACCACTCCTCAAAAAACCTTCACCTAACACCTTATAAGCCTTGGATACTATAAATATTTTATGAAATTACCTTCCCATGACTCTTATCCACATCATATATATTATTTTATTAAATAAAATATCAATTATAAGTTCCCCAATGGGTCCTTCTAGAAGGTGGTAATCAAAAGGCATCTTTCTCAAACAACATTTTAAATTTATTTTCTTATTCTACCTTCACCTCACATTATTCATCCATTATAGAATAATTAATATAGTATAATGTATATACTATAATTTTATATTTCTCATGGAATTTATTCTATCTAACTATTTTCTCATTTCTTCTTATTCAAAGAATCATATTCATTGTCCAAACTATAGCAGTTTACCATCACTGTAGATAATGAGATTTCATTTTACATTACCACATTCATGTGTATAGATAAAAACATTATTATTGTTAAAACATATTTTAAAATTTATTTTATGTTCCATAACTAATATATATATATAATATTAATTTTAATGATATTAGTTTTTGATGATCGAAGAACTTCTAGAATAAACTAAAGATATAACATTACTGTTTTATCCTTTGAATCACAGTCATACAACAAAAAAATGATATAATAGACCATTTAAATATTTATAAGATCCTTTATAAAATATATTTTCAATTATAGGGAATTATTGTCTTTTGAAATGATCTTGAACAATTATACATATGTAAACTGACCATGAAACAATGTAAACGAACACTCGTAGAATGATGAAATTGAACTTTATAACTCATCAAAATATCCATAAATTAACATACTAAAATTATAATAAAAAAATTAATGTATAAGGTGTTATTAATTTTGAGATTAATTTATTTATTTTTAATATTTAGAACATTGAATTTAATTTTATAACACATTCATACATAAGTTAAGGGATCATTATAAATCTTCGTAGTTAAATTAAGTTAAATTCCCTCTATATACGACACAATTTATCTATTAATAATTCATATATATTATTTATATATGAATTGAACATATATATTATATTTATTTAATCCTTATTTTATGGTGATATAAATATTTTAGTGGTTCCTTTCTTAATTCCTTTTGAAAATCCGATTAAAGTGAACTTCACTATTTTATTTACCTCTTTTAAAGTATCATGAAATAAAATGATTAAAAAATATATAATTTATATAAAAACTATATCTTATATGGATATACATTTCTATTCACTTATTGTTTTATGTCAATTATTATTCACTTCCCATTTTAAATACTCTTTACCTATTCTTTTAAAACCCTACTTAAGAGTCACATTTCCAAGGTTACATAACCACTCTTTTTTACAAGTTCTCACTTTACATGGATATCATTCTTCAATATATAATCTTATTTTTAATTTATTAATTTCCAAGTATGATTTAAATCACATCTTTCATGGATTCCAGTATAAAAAAACGCTTTGGTTATGCCTTATAACATGATTATGATGCATATTTTCTTCCATGGGAAACTCTTATGATTATTACTTAAGTTTAATTTATTATTTTGTCACAAATATTCCTAAAAATATTATTATGGGGACACCAATATAGTTATCTGATGTATTGGGTTCTATTTTTTCTTTTTATATGTCATTTATGGAATCAGGGAGTCAACCTAGTCCGTTATGGGTCCTTTTCAACCATGATATATAGTCTTGGTTGCTAGACATGACTAATGTTTATGTCATGATACATGTTTCATACAAATTCCACTATTTTAGTGATCATATTATTCCATTTCTATATGTTATTATTTCATATATTTAGTTATGTGAAATTCTTTTTACGTTAACAATTTATGCCTTCTAATCCACTTTTATGGTTTCATCCCAGGTTTATTACCTTATTAAGATTTTTAGCTCATCCATTTTGTATATGTATTCCCTAGGTTATACTACATAGTTATTGGAGATCAAATAGAGTTATGATATCATTATGGAGATTCATATATTTTATTATTATAGATTCTTGTATTCCAATTATGTCTAAGTATTCTAAAGATAGTTGACTTTTTGACCCTTATTTTTTTATTTTATGAATAATTTTTCTTAAAACCATTTAATAATATCGGTAAAAGGATTGGATTTCTATAGTGGTTTCTAGAGGAAGGACTTGTTGTTTTTTGTGTGTAGGACAAGAAATATTAAGTGAGAACCCTAGGTATAATTATTTCACCATGAATAACCTATGTTAAAACATAAGTAATCATAAGTTATGGTATACTTTTAATTTATAAGATAATATATAGAGTTTTATAGTTTCATTTTTATATGATAATTAGAATAGAATTAAATCACACAAATTAATGTTTTTCAATTTTTTTAGTTAACAACGGAAAATAAGACAACTCCTACTAACAACTAATGTGACATGAAAAGTTATTAGTTTCCTAATTAGATGTAAAACTTGATGAGAATGGAAGAAAAAAACATCATGATAGTACTATATCACCTAGTTAAATTTACGAATAATAATATATATCATGTGAAACAACCACTTTCTCCTACGAAAGAGAAAATTGAAGTCGAATTCTCTATAGGAAAAATTCCTCCTTTATTTTTTGGATCTTCTGATCCCATCATCACAGAACATTCGATTAACTCAATTGATAAAATATTCCCTATCATTAAATATAAGGCCCCAGCCTTAAACCTTACTTAATCTTGAGTTATTACAAGATTACACATTGAGGATCTTTTCAGGTTTAGAGTTTTAGAGAATTAGATCATGAAACTTGCATTACATTCCACATTTAAACAAAATGGTTACATAAAAGATAGTATTCATTCTTCCCATAAACGGAAACATATTTAAAATAAAACATGGATTCTTTCTTGACACATCCTTGACACTATCATCACATCATGTACCTTTCCCTTGACCTGTGAAAAACATTTCAAAAACTTGGGATGAGCATAAAAAGCTCAGTAAGGGTTATAAAAATATGGAAAGGAAACTTGAGTTCATATATACATAAGAATGAAACCATACTTTACCCATAAAACATAGGCACTTTAACATACCTCATCAAATCATGAATAAATCATAGAAATCATAAGACATAAAAGGTAACTTGAGTCATTCATAACATTCTTACGTAGGGAGTAACCCTCTTGGTTATGTTTGGAATACCCACCACAGTATATTTCTTAAATATCTTCAGAGAAACCTTAACGTTTAACTCCTTCGTGTTACCCAATGAATTGGAGAGCTATATCGGGCTCACCCGCCCTTAGTTTATCACAGAACCACACGTCTTCATAATAATGCCCGAGAACCTCAACATAAACGTATCACATAAAACATGCATAAAGGAAAAATAACATTTCCACCTTTTAATCAAAAGATATCAATACAACACATTGATATAAAAACACTATAGAAACAATTTTCAATACCAAAATAAAATAAAAGTAAAACATGGTATTTATTTTTCTTTTAAAAAGAAGGTATGGCTTGTAGAGGAAGCTGAAACTCATATAATGGTCACGGTGGCAGAGAAGTCGTTGTCGCCGCATACGTACGACAAAAACATTCCCTTTTGTCGTTTTTAAAACGCTTCGTATAAAAAAGATTCCTTTTGGATAAATGAAAAAGTCAAAGGGTTTTATACACCGTATAAAATAATGTTTTATATAAAATAAAATATGCCTCAATGAAAGGAGATTGAGACGAAATCCCATACAAAGACGGTATCCTTGGTTTAAGGACAAATCAATTACATAATTATGTGTGACAAAAGAATACACCAAATATAAGTGGATATTAAGTGTAAAATAATCAACGGTCATTCACACATATTAAAAGGATGACATATTCAATAACTACATGATGAACCCAAAGAAATCGAAATTGGGTTAAGAAGTTCCATTGACAGCCTAACGGCCTCATATCAAAATGAGTTGATGAGAGATAAAAAAGTTTATCTCATCACTTCGAGATAACATTTACATCAATAAGGATACATGAGAACATATCCCAACATAACAACATGTAAATTAAAAGACCCAACAAAAGAAGTCTTTTAAAAAGAGGAGGGTGAAAGGTTCCCTTACCGACTTGGGTATCTTTCAAAACATACACCCCATGAAAGAAGGACAATACATCATTGTTGTAAATACTCATAAAAAAAATTATATTACACAAGGAGTATAATAATGGGCAGTACATACACCACTCAAAGGAAATTGTGGAAAATGTAGCATAAATCTCACGTGAATTAAAGTGAGATGAAAAATCCCTTACGAAAACTCGGCAGTCTAACGACGCCACATAAAACATACAAAAATGGATTGATGAGATCAAAAAGGGTATCTCATAATATTAAAATAAAGTTTATAAAAAGAGGAATATAAAAGAACATCCCCATAAAAATAAATATGATCTTTAAAAGGAATGACATAAAAGAGTGTAGTTAAAATGAAAGAGAGGAGTAGGATCCCTTACGAAAATTCGGCATCCTAACAGCGCCACTCAAATCTTCCAAAATGGATTGAGGATATAGAATAGGGTATCTCATCATATGAACATAAAAATTACAGTAAGAGTAATATAAAAGAACATCCCAATAACAAGAAAGACGAGCTTAAAAGGAATGACATAAAAGAGTGTACTAAAAAAGAAAGAGTGGAGTAGGATCCCTTACCTCAAGTCCAACATGTCCTGTTCCTTTATTTATATTCCTGAATAATAAACTTTGGTCAATTAATAATTTCCTAATTACCTCATTTAGAGATTATTATTCAGTTCATATCACATATTATAATGTTATAATAATTGTTTAATAATGTTAGTTCATATTAGACGTTTTTGCCGATGTTTGGTACATGAGTCAGAAATGAACATGTTTGAAAAATGATTGCCCATGTAGTTATAAGTAAATAATTTCCAGAATAGTATCAATAATTAAAATATCATATATATCCAGTAAATATTCATTTTATACTATTCCATATCATTTGTAGTTAAAAAATGAAAAGCACCGTTCATGGAGACGGTAGGTCGTACGTACACATGAACGCTACATTCATTTTTTTGTCATATTACTGGAATTAAAAAAATGAGGGAGATATAAATATGTTAGAATTCCAGAATGATATCCATAATTTAGATGTAATATATTACATATATATCCATTATATATATGTACTTATAATATTACATAACATTTTGAGATAAGAAATGAAATGTACCGTTCATGGAGACGGTAAGTCGTACGTACGAATGAATGCTACTTCCATTTCTATTTCATATTTAATAGAATTAAAACGTAATGATACATAATAGTATTTTAATTCCAGTATGTTATAATATATAATATCATTAATTATATCCTTTATACGTACCACATATGGTATTAATGAATCAAATCACTTTGAGGGGGCGGTAGTCTGCACTTCCTTAAATGAAGATACTGCGTTTACCCATAATGGAAACCATAAAGGTATGCCATAAATGAAAAATAAATAATCATAAGTAAAACATAAAAATACTAGATATAATATATAAATATAGTGTCATCTTAATGGCCACCTTTGAAGGTGTTAGAAGAATGTTGAACAATCATCGTTTCGGGAGGCAGAAATTCGCCATCCATGGAAACAATATGTTCTTTAACCATTAGATATAGGTGTGTGTAAGTTTAGCTCGAATAATTCTTATAAAAACATACTAGTATATTGAATATACTGGATTTGTTACAAAATAAATGAATCAAAATTGTTTAGGGGGTTGGAGAAGAAAAATAAAACTAAAGGACACAAGTGAAGACATTACCATAAAATCGGGTAAATCCCGTTGATTTGAACTCAATGGCTTCCTTGGGAAGACTTATACCCAAAGTGAGGCTTCAAAAAGTAATAGAGGGAAGTGGAGAGACAAAATAGTCAGGGTTTGGCCGAGCCAAAAGCTTTGGGAGTGTGGGTAAGGAGGTAGAGGTGGGGGCCTTTTATAAGAGGAGAGGAGGGTCACTCTTGTAAAGTTACAAAATGTTACTTTAGTTTCAAAAGAGTTTCGGATTTTAAAGGTCCCACATGGATTTATTTCGAGGATAAGGTGATAAGGGTTAGAAATCTACTCATCCAATAGGTTTTGGACATGTTTAGGTCTTAGATATGACATTATCTTTCCATTTTATTTAAATTATTAAATAATGAGGTCGTCGCTGCATCATCATGATGTCATAAATAATTTAATTTATATAATGTCTAAAAATTATAAAACAAATACTATGATGTATGAAATCATTTTGTCTCTCTAATGACTATTTATAGTTAAAAATATGACTTGTATAACCCCATGTAATAATTGTTTTATTAAAACATCTCATGTTTGTGTCATTTTTACTTTAACATTAAATAAAACGATATTTATGTCATTTTCCAACCAAAGTGGCTCCATGGGGTCCCCAAGTTGACCCATGGATTTTATTGGTCAGCCATGACACATCCAATGAGGGTAGGACATGTTTCTAGGTCATTTCATATTATTAAAACATTATTCTGACCATAAACTACACTAATTACCTCTAATCGTGATTAAAAACTTAATAAGTTTCTATTCACCAAAAAATTATTTTTATCCCATGGAACCACATTTTACTTCATAATGACAACCATGTATGTCGTATTTTTGAAATTCAAAACACAAATATGGAAAAATTTCATTTAAACGGAAAAATCAGTTTTTATAAGTACCACTTAGTGGTTTCACTATTCATCAAAAATTGAAGTTTTTCAGAAAAATCCCAAAAATTCAACCTAAGCTATATTTGAAATTACAAATTCAAAAATGAAGTCTATTTTACAAAATTCAAAACATATAAGTCACATTAATTAATTTAATAATTAATTCCCGCTGTCAGAGCAAATAACGTGTTTTTATGAAACAATAAGTATCAAATGATTGACACTAGTTTAAGTCTAATTTCAATGTGAAATTAATTCCAATGATCAATATTAGATTTAATGGTAAAAATATATTCTAATTTCACTTTAAACCAATTCAAAAGATAATCTAATCATATAAATAAATTAGATTAAAAAGAGGTTTTGAATTAAAATACAACATTTTACACTATTCATTAAAAAATGTACTTTATCGGAAAGATACCAAAAATTGACACAAAGTAAATTTTGATGTCCCGATTCTTAAGAAGAGTTTTATTTGGTCCAATATAATGTATTAGAGTGAAAAAAACTATATTTAATGACGGTTCTCCATCAAAAGGCGATAAGTGAACCTTTAGTGAAACCTAGGGCATATACGCCTAAAATTGAATTCTTTCCGTATTTTAAGCCTTTATCTTTTATTGGATAAATGTAAAAACATTTAAAAACATATATAATCATATTTTAGTTATTTATATCCATTCTCTCCAATACAATGGATACATGTTAACTACCATTTAAAATAATATTATTTTATTATTAGAGTGCAACGTAAGATTCCCAAGAAACTCGTTGTTGCGTGTTGGGTACGCCATCGAGCATAGTGTGCCCTTTAAAGTCATATTAATATTTTATTCACAAATATGGATAAATATGAAAATGTAATATTCTTTATTTACCTGGGGTGTTACATCCTTCACCCCTTTTGGGAATTGCGTCCTCGCAATTTTTAAAATTGATCTTGGAAACATCCTTGAAAGTCCCACATCGGAACAAGAGTCGGTAAAACAATCACTTTAAAATAAAGGAAGATAAGTAAAGAGGTCACCGGAGTTAACCCATACTATGATTCCATGTATAAAAACATGTAAATGGAAGAAAAAGAAAAGGTTCATGTTCATGAGGGAGAGTGATAGTAAACATGTCAAGGAGAAAGTTAACCATAAGAAAATCACAAACTTGTGATGGGTTAAACGGTATTTGATTCCCCAGTAAGAAAAGTTAAGAGACAACATTTTTGTTTTAAGTTACTTTTTATTGAAGAATTTATTCATAAGGAGACATAATCACTTATCATGTTGACTTTCAACTTTTACTAGATTCCTTAATCAAACTCATATATTTTTACAAAAGTCAAGTATTTTGGGTGACTTGTTCGCATTAAGAGTACTATAATCAACCTCTAGAGAATCACCTAATCCACCAAAGAGAACTATATACTTCCCATGTCTTTAGGCTTTATCCAAAACCAAATCCAAAAAGGTTAGTACAAGATTAGATAATCCAGAAAAGGATAACCCTTTATAAAAAGAAAATCTATTCTTAATCTCCAAAATTTCTCCAACAAAACCCAAAGTTCAACGAGGACCATTCGATAAACAATTTTTACACAAAATCCTTCAAAGTAAACCAAACTAAGATTTAAACCCAAATATTTGTAGTTTTTAGTAACATAGTCTTATAAGATAAATCGTAACATTTATCCCCAACAACATCAGTTTCTCTTAAAGTCTCGTATTGAAAAGTAATTAACCTAATCACATATCCTCCATGATAGGTTAATATATTTCCATAGATAACCGAAAATCAAATTACTCTTAATTCATAAAATCATCTAACAAAAAAGAATCAGTCAAAATAACCAGCAACTTCACGTAGTCCAGTGGTTGGTGATAAATACCAGTTGCACTTTGGTTGTGGGTTCGATTCCCACAGCTTTGTCCGACGCGACGGGTTGTCACACGGTCTGCATTTTGTCGTTTTTCCAAAACAATATAATTCTCAAATCATTCTCCCAAAAAGAGATAAAATCATCAAAAATAACCATAACATAATTTAACCTCAATTTTATCTCATGCCTTTCACTGCGATCATAACATATAGTAACCCATAATTACCTCAAAAGTAAGGATCATATAATCCCAAATGGTTCTTTATAACTATGTCCACAAAAGAACATATAACTATTCCTTGAATAAAATTTTCATATATTAAGCATCAGGGTTACACATACTATAAAATGTCTTCTAATGTAACCCCATCATCAAAAGAGACTTAATACTCTTACGAATTTCACAATAACTATTGAAGCCCTTATATGTTGACTTCTTACTCATTCAACATTCTTCATGATCCATTAACCATTCCTTTCCAACTTATTCCGAAATACATATTTCCTACAAACAAAATCATGAATCATATCCTAAGACTCCAAAATAGGAAAACAATAGTCATGGAATAATACATACCTTTGATTGGTCATTGTCAGTTTCTTCATCCTCAATCGGAATGACATTAGGTATTGGTAAAAAACATTTGTACGCACTTGGTGAACCCATTCACAAAACATCTTGATAGGACATGTGTTTGCATAATGACCATGCACACCACATTTAAAACATTCAATTGGTCCCTCAGAAAGAACTTCTTTCCCTTTCCTCGAGTCAACTGGATGCTTCCTTTTTCCATTGTAGGTTCTTTCTTTATGACCTTCATTTCCACATCTATAGAATATTTCTGTCCCTTTGAAACATTTTCCTAGGTGTTTCTTTCCACATCTTTGAAACATAGGTTTTTGAACACACTTACCTTTATGATTATTACATGTACTTCCGTAGGGATTTGTTTCTCACATATATGATGCCTTAGAGAAATCACCAAGGTTTAGGTGGTCAATCATGACTCCAGATAGTTGGTTGAGGATAATCACAAGTGTTCTCATTGCAGCTCCCATATCATTCAGTTGCTTGCTCAAAAAATTGTCACAGTTTCCTTCACATCCACTATTACTTTGGTGCATGCTAGATCCATCCATTTACTAAAACTAAAAAGGTCATTGTGAGTATATCAACAAAACCATCATGTACTAATGAGGAAGATAAACAATAAGATATACTTACTCATTCACTTTATCTAAAACTAGGACTCTTTCTGAAATCCTAACCATTATGGTAATGCCACTTATGCTTAAACAATACTCTAACCTCTAAAGTTATCTAAACCAACCTTTGATACCAACTATAAGGCCCCATCCTTAAATCTTACTTAATCTTGAGTTATTACAAGATTACACCTTGAGGATCTTTTTAGGTTTAGAGTTTTAGAGAATTAGATCATGAAACTTGCATTACATTCCACATTTAAATAAGTGGTTACATAAAAGACAGTATTCATTCTTCCCATCAATGGAAACATATT
Organism: Viscum album; assembly: GCA_963277665.1. Classification (NCBI taxonomy): domain Eukaryota; kingdom Viridiplantae; phylum Streptophyta; class Magnoliopsida; order Santalales; family Viscaceae; genus Viscum; species Viscum album. Next base: position 448,129,197 of record OY728155.1, on the reverse strand, counting down.
TAAAATAGAACATGGATTCTTTCTTGACACATCCTTGACACTATCATCACATCATGTACCTTTCCCTTCACCTGTGAAAAAAATTTAAAAAACTTGGGATGAGCATAAAAAGCTCAGTAAGGGTTATAAAAATATGGAAAGGAAACATGAGTTCATATGTACATAAGAATGAAACCATACTTTACCCATAAAACATAGTCACTTTAACATACCTCATCAAATCATGAATAAATCATAGAAATCATAAGACATAAAAGGTAACTTGAGGCATTCATAACATTCTTACGTAGGGAGTAACCCTCTTGGTTACGTTTGGAATACCCACCACAGTATATTCCCTAAATATCTTCAGAGAAACCTTAACGTTTCACTCCTTCTCGTTACCCAATGCATTGGAGAGCTATATCGGGCTCACCCACCCTTAGTTTATCACGGAACCACCCATCTTCATAATAATGCCCAAAAACCTCAACATAATCGTATCCCATAAAACATGCATAAAGGAAACATAACATTTCCACCTTTCAATCACAAGATATCAATACAACACATTGATATAAAAACACTATGAAAACCATTTTCAATACCAAAATAAAAGAAAAGAAAACATTATATTTATTTTTCTTTTAAAAAGAAGGTATGACTTTTAGAGGAAGCCGAAACTCAAATAATGGTCACGGTGGCGGAGAAGTCGTTGTCTCCGTATACGTACGACAAAAACATTCCCTTTTATCATTTTGTAAAACGCTTCGTATAAAAAAGATTCCTTTTGGATAAACGTAAAAGTCAAAGGGTTTTATACACCATATAAAAGAAAGTTGTGTATAAAATAAAATATGCCTCAATGAATGGAGATTGAGACGAAGTCCCATACAAACACGGTATCCTTGGTTTAAGGAAAAATCAATTACATAATTATGTGTGACCAAAGAATACACCAAATATAAGTGGATATTAAATGTAAAATAATAAAAGATCATTAAAACATATTCAAAGGATGACATATTCAATAACTACATGTTGAACCCAAAGAAATCTAAATTGGGTTAAGAAGTTCCCTTGACAGCCTAACGGCGTCACATCAAAATGAGTTGATGAGAGATAAAAAGTGTATCTCATCACTTGGACATAAAATTTACATCAATAAGGATATATTAGAACATATCCCAACATAACAACATGTAAATTAAAAGACCCAACAAAAGAAGTCTTTTAAAAATAGGAGGGTGAAAGGTTCCCTTACCGACTTGGGTATCTTTCAAAACATACACCCCATGAAAGAAGGACAATAAATCATTGATGTAAATACTCATAATCGAAATTATATTAAAAAAAGAGTATAATAATGGGCAGTACATACAACACTCAAAGGAAATTGTCTCAAATGTAGTATAAATCTCACGTGAATAAAAGTGAGATGAAAAATCCCTTACGAAAACTCGACAGCCTAACGGCGCCACATAAAACATACAAAAATGGATTGATGAGATCAAATACGGTATCTAATAATATTAAAATAAAGTTTATAGAAAGAGTAATATAAAATAAAATCCCCATAAAAAGAAATATTATCTTTAAAAGTAATGACATAAAAGAGTGTAGTTAAAATGAAAGATAGGAGTAGGATCCCTTATGAAAATTCGGCAGCCTAACGGCGCCACTCAAAACTTCCAAAATGGATTTAGGAGAGAGAATAGGGTATCTCATCATATGAACATAAAAATTACAGTATGATTAATATAAAAGAACATCCCAATAACAAGAAAGATGAGCTTAGAAGGAATGAAATAAAAGAGTGTACTTAAAAAGAAAGAGTGGAGTATGATCCCTTACCTCAAGTCCAACATGTCTTGTTCCTTTCTTTATATTCCTGAATAATAAAAATTGGTCAATTAATAATTTCCTAAGTACCTCATTTAGATATTATTATTCAGTTCATATCACATATTATAATGTTATAATAATTGTTTAATAATGTTAGTTCATATCAGACGTTTTTGCTGATGTTTGGTACATGAGTCAAAAATGAACTTGTTTGAAAAATGATTTCCCATGTAGTTATAGGTAAATAATTTCCAAAATAGTATTAATGATTAAAATATCATATATATCCAGTAAATATTCATTTTATACTATTCCATATCATTTGGAGATAAAAAATGAAAAGCACCGTTCATGGAGACGGTAGGTCGTACGTACACATGAACGCTGCTTTCATTTTTTGTCATATTACTGGAATTAAAACAAAATGAGAGAGATATAAATATGTTATAATTCCAGAATGATATCCATAATTTAGATGTAATATATTACATATAAATCCATTATATATATGTACTTATAATATTAAATAACATTTTGAGATAAGAAATGAAATGTACCGTTCATGGAGACGGTAAGTCGTACGTACGCATGAACGCTACTTCCATTTCTATTTCATATTTAATAGAATTAAAACGTAATTATACATAATAGTATTTTAATTCCAGTATGGTATCATATATAATATCATTAAATATATCCTTTATGCGTACCACATATGGTATTAATGAATCAAATCACTTTGAGGGGGTGGTAGTCCGCACTTCCTTAAATGAAGATATCGCGTTTACCCATAATGGAAACCATAAAGGTACGCCATAAATGAGAAATAAAAAAGCTTAAGTAAAACATAAAAATATTAGATATAATATATAAATATAGTGTCATCTTAATGTCCACCTTTGAAGTTGTTAGAAGAATGTTGAACAATCATCGTTTCGGGAGGCAGAAATTCCCCATCCACGGAAACAATATGTTCTTTAACCATTAGATGTAGGTGTGTGTAAGTGTAGCTAGAATAATTCTTATAACAACATACTAGTATATTGAATATTCTGTATTTGTTACAAAATAAATGAATCAAAAGAGTTTAGGGGGTTGGAGAAGCAAAATAAAACAAAAGGACACAAGTGAAGACATTACCTTAAAATCGGGTAAATCCCATTGTTTTGAACTCAATGGCTTCCTTGGGAAGACTTCTGCCCAAAGTGAGGATTCAAGGAGTAATATAGGGAATTGGAGAGACAAAATAGGCAGGGGTTGGCCGAGACAAAGGCTTTGGGAGTGTGGGTAAGGAGGTAGAGGTGGGGGCCTTTTATTAGAGGAGAGGATGGGCACTCTTGTAAAGTTACAAAATGTTACTTTATTTTCAAAAGCTTTTCGGATTTTAAAGGTCCCACATTGATGTATTTCGAGGATAAGGTGATAAGGGTTCTAAATATACTCATACAATTGGATTTGGACATGTTTAGTTCTTAGATATTACATTATATTTCCATTTTATTTAAATTGTTAAATAATGAGGTCATCGCTTCATCATCATGATGTCATAAATAATTTAATTTATTTAATGTCTAAAAATTATAAAAATAATAATATGATGTAGGAAATCTTTTTATATTTCCAATGACTATTTATAGTTAAAAATATGACTTTTATAACCCCATGTAATAATTGTTTTAGTAAAACATCTCATGTTTGTGTCATTTTGACTTTAACATTAAATAAAAAGATATTTATGTCATTTTCCAACCAAAGTGGCTCCATGGGGTCCCCAAGTTGACCCATGAATTTTCTTGGACGTCCATGACACATAAAATGAGGGTAGGACATGTTTCTAGGTCATTTAATTTTATTAAAACATTATTCTGACCATAAACTACACTAATTACCTCTAATCGCGATTAAAAACTTAATAAGTTACTATTCACCAAAAAATTATTTTTATCCCATGGAACCACATTTTACTTCTTAATGACAACCATGTATGTCGGATTTTTGAAATTTAAAACACAAAGATGGCAAAATTTCATTTAAACAGAAAAATCAGTTTTTATAAGTACCACTTAATGGTTTCACTATTCATCAAAAATTGAAGTTTTTCAGAAAAATCCAAAAAATTCAACCTAAGCTATATTTGAAATTCCTAATTCAAAAATGATGTCTATTTTAAAAAATCCAAAACATATAAGACACATTAATTAATTTAATAATTAATTCCCACTGTCAGAGCAAATAACGTGTTTTTATGAAACAATAAGTATCAAAAGATTGACACTAGTTTAAGTCTGATTTCAAAGTGAAATTAATTCCAATGACCACTATTGGATTTAATGGTAAAAATATATTCTAATTTCAATTTAAAACCAATTCAAAAGATAATTTAATCATATAAATAAATTATATTAAAAAGAGGTTTTGAATTAAAATACAACATTTTACACTATTCATTAAAAAATGAACTTTATCGGAAAGATACCAAAAATTTACACAAAGTAAATTTTGATGTCCCAATTCTTAAGAAGAGTTTTATTTGGTCCAATATAATGTATCAGAGTGAAAAAAACAATATTTAATGATGGTTCTCCATCAAAAGGTGATAAGTGAACCTTTAGTGAAACCTAGGGAATATACGCCTAAAATTGAATTCTTTCCGTATTTTAAGCCTCTATCTTTTATTGGATAAATGTAAAAACATTTAAAAACATATATAATCATATTTTAGTTATTTATATCCATTCTCGCCAATACAACGACTACATGTTAACTACCATTTAAAATAATATTATTTTATTATTAGAGTGCAACGTAAGATTCCCAAGAAACTCGTTGTTGCGTGTTGGGTACGCCATCGAGCATAGTGTCCCCTTTAAAGTCATATTAATATTTTATTCACAAAAATGGATAAATATGAAAATGTAATATTCTTTATTTACCTGGGGTGTTACATCCTTCCCCCCTTTTGGGAATTGCGTCCTCGCAATTTTTAAAATTGAGCTTGGAAACATCCTTGAAAGTCCCACATCAGAACAAGAGTCGGTAAAACAATCAATTTAAAATAAAGGAAGATAAGTATAGAGGTCACTTGAGTTACCCCATACTAGGATTCCATGTAGAAAATCATGGAAAATGGAAGAAAAAGCAAAGGGTCATGTTCTTGAGGGAGAGTGATAGTAAACATGTCTAGGAGAAAGTTAACCATAAGAAAATCACAAACTTGTGATGGGTTAAATGGTATTCGATTCCCCAGTAGGAAAAGTTAAGAGAAAACATTTTTGTTTTAAGATACTTTTTATTGAAGAATTTATTCATAAGGAGACATAATCACTTATCATGTTGACTTTCAACTTTTACTAGATTCCTTAATCAAACTCATATTTTTCCAAAAGTCGAGTATTTAGGGTGACTTGTTCGCATTAAGAGTACTATAATCAACCTCTAGAGAATCACCTATTACACCAAAGAGAACTATATACTTCCCATGTCTTTAGGCTCTAACCAAAACCAAAACCAAAAAGGTTAGTACAAGATTAGATAATCCAGAAAATGATAACCCTTTATAAAAAAAAATCTATTCTTAATCTCAAAAATTTCTCCAACAAAACCCAAAGTTCAACGAGGACCATTCGATAAGAAATTTTTACACAAAATCCTTCAAATTAAACCAAACTAAGATTTAAACCCAAATATTTGTAGGTTTTAGTCACATAGTCTTCTATGTTAAATCATAACATTTATCTCTAACAATATCAGTTGCTCTTAAAGTCTCATACTGAAAAGTAATTAACCTAGTCACATATCCTCCATGTTATGTAAATATATTTCCATAGATAACCGAAAATCAAATTACTCTTAATTCATAAAATCATCTAACAAAAAAGAATCAGTCAAACTAACCAGGTACTTCACATAGTCCAGTGGTAGGCGATAAATACCAGTTGCACTTTGGTTGTGGGTTCGATTCCCGCAGCTTTGTCCGACGCGACGGGTTGTCACACGGTCTGTGTTTTGTCCTTTTTCCAAAACTATATAATTCTCAAATCATTCCCCCAAAAAGAGATAAAATCATCAAAAATAACCATAACATAATTTAACCTCAATTTTATCTCATGCCTTTCACTTCCATCATAACATATAGTAACCCATAATTACCTCAAAAGTAAGGATCATATAAACCCAAATGGTTCTTTAGAACTATGTCCACAAAAGAACAGATAAATATTCCTTGAATAAAATTTTCATATATTAAACATCAGGGTTACACATACTATAAAAAGTCTTCTAATGTAACCCCATCATCAAAATAGACTTAATACTCTTACGAATTTCACCATAACTCTTGAAGCCCTTATATGTTGACTTCTTACTCATTCAACATTATTTATGATCCATTAACCATTCCTTTCCAACTTATTCCGAAATACCTCTTTCCTACAAACAAAATCCTGAATCATATCCTAAGATTCCAAAATAGGAAAACAATACTCATGAAATAATACATACCTTTGATTGGTCATTGTCAGTTTCTTCATCCTCAATCGGAATGGCATGAGGTATTGGTAAACAAACATTTGTACGCTCTTGGTGATCCCATTCACAATACTTCTTGATAGGACATGTGTTTGCATAATGACCATGCACACCACATTTAAAACATTCAATTGATCCCTCAGAAAGAACTTCTTTCCCTTTCCTCGAGTCAACTGGATGCTTCCTTTTTCCATGGCAGGTTCTTTCATTATGACCTTAATTTCCACATCTATAGCATATTTCTGTCCCTTTGAAACATTTTCCTAGGTGTTTCTTTCCACTTATTTGACACATAGGTTTTTGAACACAATTACCATCATGATTATTACATGTACTTCTGTAGGGATTTGTTTCTCACATATATGATGCCTTAGAGAAATCACCAAGGTTTAGGTGGTCAATCATGACTCCAGATAGTTGGTTGAGGATAATCCCAAGTGTTCTCATTGCAGCTCCCATATCATTCAGTTTCTTGCTCAAAAAACTGTCACAGTTTCCTTCACATCCACTATTACTTTGGTGCCTGCTAGATCCATCCATTTACTAAAACCAAAAAGGTCATTGTGAGTATATCAACAAAACCATCATGTACTAATGAGGAAGATAAACACTAAGATATACTTACTCATTCAGTTTATCTAAAACTAGGACTCGTTCTGAAATCCTAACCATTATGGTAATGCCACATATGCTTAAAGAATACCCTAACCTCTAAATTTATCTAAACTGACCTTTGATACCAACTATAAGGCCCCAACCTTAAACCTTAATTAATCTTGGGTTATTACAAGATTACACCTTGAGGATCTTTTCAGGTTTAGAGTTTTAGAGAATTAGATCATGAAACTTGTATTACATTCCACATTTAAACAAAGTGGTTACATAAAAGACAGTATTCATTCTTCCCATCAACGGATACATATTTAAAATAACACATTGATTCTTTCTTGACACATCCTTGACACTATCATCACATCATGTACCTTTCCCTTGACCCGTGAAAAACATTTCAAAAACTTGGGATGAGCATAAAATGCTCAGTAAGGGTTAAAAAAATATGGAAAGGAAACATGAGTTCATATATACATAAGAATGAAATCATACTTTACCCATAAAACATAGTCAACTTAACATACCTCATCAAATCATGAATAAATCATAGAAATCATAAGACATAAAAGGTAACTTGAGGCATTCATAACATTCTTACGTAGGGAGTAACACTCTTGGTTACGTTTGGAATACCCACCACAGTATATTCCCTAAATCTCTTCGGAGAAACCTTAACATTTCACTCCTTCGCGTTACACAATGATTGGAGAGCTATATCGGGCTCACGTGCCCTTAGTTTATCAAAGAACCACCCGTCTTCATAATAATGCCCAAGAACCTCAACATAATCGTATCACATAAAACATGCATAAAGGAAACATAACATTTCCACCTTTCAATCACAAGATATCAATACAACACATTGATATTAAAACACTATGAAAACCATTTTCAATACCAAAAGAAAAGAAAAGTAAAACATGGTATTTATTTTTCTTTTAAAAAGAAGGTATGGCTTGTAGAGGAAGCCGAATCTCAAATAATGGTCACGGTGGCGGAGAAGTCGTTGTCGCTGCATACGTATGACAAAAACATTCCCTTTTGTCATTTTTTAAAATGCTTCGTATAAAAAATATTCCTTTTGGATAAACGTAAAAGTAAAAGGGGTTTATACACCGTATAAAATAAAGTTGTGTATAAAATAAAATATGCCTCAATGAAAGGAGATTGAGATGAAGTCCCATACAAAGACGGTATCCTTGGTTTAAGGAAAAATCAATTACATAATTATGTGTGACAAAAGAATACACCAAATATAAGTGGATATTAAGTGTAAAATAATCAAAGGTCATTCACACATATTCAAAGGATGACATATTCAATAACTACATGTTGAACCCAAAGAAATCTAAATTGGGTTAAGAAGTTCCCTTGACAGCCTAACGGCGTCACATCAAAATGAGTTGATGAGAGATAAAAAGTGTATCTCATCACTTGGAAATAAAATTTACATCAATAAAGATATATGAGAACATATCCCAACATAACAACATGTAAATTAAAAGACCCAATAAAAGAAGTCTTTTAAAAAGAGGAGGGTGAAAGGTTCCCTTACCGACTTGGGTATCTTTCAAAACATACACCCCATAAAAGAAGGATAATAAATAATTGATGTAAATACTCATAAACGAAATTATATTACAAAAAGAGTATAATAATGGGCAGTACATACACAAATCAAAGGAAATTGTGGCAAATGTAGCATAAATCTCACGTGAATAAAAGTGAGATGAAAAATCCCTTACGAAAACTCGGTAGCCTAACAGCGCCACATAAAACATACAAAAATGGATTGATGAGATAAAATAGGGTATCTCATCATATTATCATAAAGTTTATATAAATAGTAATATAAAATAACATCCCCATAACAAGAAATATTATCTTTAAAAGGAATGACATAAAAGAGTGTACTTTAAAAGAAAGAGAGGAGTAGGATCCCTTACGAAAATTCGGCAGCCTAACGGCGCCACTCAAAACATCCAAAATGGATTGAGGAGAGAGAATAGGGTCTCTCATCATATGAACATAAAAATTACAGTAATTTTAATATAAAATAACATCCCAATAACATGAAAGATGATCTTAGAAGGAATGACATAAAAGAGTGTACTTAAAAAGAAAGAGTGGAGTAGGATCCCTTACCTCAAGTCCAACATGTCTTGTTCATTTCTTTATATTCCTGAATAATAAACATTGGTCAATTAATAATTTCCTAAGTACCTACATTAGATATTATTATTCAGTTAATATCACATATTATAATGTTATAATAATTTTTTAATAATGTTAGTCCATATCAGACGTTTTTGCCGATGGTTGGTACACGAGTCAAAAATGAACTTGTTTGAAAAAAGATTTCCCATGTAGTTATAAGTAAATAATTTCCAGAATAGTATTAATGATTAAAATATCATATATATCCAGTAAATATTCATTTTATACTATTCCATATAATTTGGAGATAAAAAATGAAAAGCACCGTTCATGGAGATGGTAGGCCGTACGTACGCATGAACACTACTTTCATTTTTTGACATATTAATTGAATTAAAACAAAATGAGAGAGTTATATGTATGTTATAATTCCAGAATTATATCCATAATATAGATGTAATATATTACATTTATATCTATTATATATATGTACTTATAATATTATATAACAATTTGAGATAAGAAATGAAATGTACTGTTCATGGAGACGGTAAGCCGTACGTACGCATGAATGCTACTTCCATTTCTATTTCATATTTAATGGAATTAAAACGTAATGATACATAATAGTATTTTAATTCCAGTATGGTATCATATATAATATCATTAAATATATCCTTTATACGTACCACATATGGTATTAACGAATCAAATCACTTTGAGGGGGCGGTAGTCCGCACTTCCTTATATGAATATATCGCGTTTACCCATAATGGAAACCATAAAGGTATGCCATAAATTAAAAATAAAGAAGCTTAAGTAAAACATATACATATTAGATATCATATATAAATATATTGTCATCATAATGGCCGCATTTGAAGGTGTTAGAAGAATGTTGAACAATCATCGTTTCGGGAGGCAGAAATTCACCATCCACGGAAACAATATATTCTTTAACCATTAGATGTAGGTGTTTTTAAGTGTAGATAGAATAATTCTTATAACAACATCCTATTATATTGAAGATACTATATTTGTTACAAAATAAATGAATAAAAGGAGTTTAGGGGGTTGGAGAAACAAAATAAAACGAAAGGACACAAGTGAAGACATTACCTTAAAATCGAGTAACTCCCATTGGTTTGAACACAAAGGCTTCCTTGGGAAGACTACTGCCCAAATTGAGGCTTCAAGGACAAAGAGAGGGAAGTGGAGAGACAAAATGGGCAGGGGTTGGCCGAGCCAAAGTCTTTGGGAGTGTAGGTAAGTAGGTAGAGGTGGGGGCCTTTTATAAGAGGAGAGGAGGGGAACTCTTGTAATGTAAAAAAATGTTACTTTATTTTCAACAGCATTTCAGATTTTAAAGGTCCCAAATTGATGTATTTCGAGGATAAGGTGATAAGGGTTCTAAATCCACTCATCCAATAGGTTTTGGACATGTATAGGTCTTAGATATTAAATTATCATTCCATTTTATTTAAATTGGTAAATAATGAGGTCATTGCTGCATCATCATGATGTCATTAATAAGTTACTTTATTTAATGTATAAAAATTATAAAAAAAATACTATGATGTAGGAAATATTTTTAGCTTTCCAATTACTATTTATAGTCAAAAATATGACTTGTATAACCCCATGTAAAAATTGTTTTAGTAAAACATTTCATGTTTGTGTCATTTTTACTTTAACATTAAATAAAAATATATTTATGTCATTTTCCAACCAATGTGTCTCCATGGGGTCCCCAAGATGACCCATGGATTGTCTTAGTCTTCCATGACACATCCAATGAGGTTAGGGCATGTGACTAGGTCATTTCATTTTATTAAAACATTATTCTTACCATAAACTACACTAATTACCTCTAATCGTGATTAAAAACTTAATAAGTTACTATTCACCAAAAAATTATTTTTATCACATTGAACCACATTTTAATTCTTAATGACAACCATGTATGTCAGATTTTTGAAATTCAAAACACAAAGATGGAAAAATTTCATTCAAACGGAAAAATCAGTTTTTATAAGTACCACTTAGTGGTTTCACTATTCATAAAAAATTGATGTTTATCAGAAAAATCCCAAAAATTCACCCTAAGCTATATTTGATATTCCGAATTCAAAAATGAAGTCTATTTTAAAAAATTAAAAACATATAAGTCACATTAATTGACTTAATAATTAATTCCCACTGTCAGAGCAAATAGCGTGTTTTTATGAAACAATAAGTATCAAAAGATTGACACTAGTTTAAGTCTGATTTCAAAGTGAAATTAATTCCAACGACCACTATTGGATTTAATGGTAAACATATATTCTAATTTCACTTTAAAACCAATTCAAAAGATAATCTAATCATATAAATAAATTATATTAAAAAGAGGTTTTGAATTAAAATACAACATTTTACACTATTCATTAAAAAAATGAACTTTATCAGAAAGATACCAAAAATTTACACAAAGTAAATTTTGATGTCCCGATTCTTAAGAAGAGTTTTATTTGTTCCAAGATAATGTATAAGAGTGAACAAAACTATATTTAATGACGGTTCTCCATCAAAAGGCGATAAGTGAACCTTTAGTGAAAACTAGGGCATATACGCCTGAAATTGAATTATTTCCATATTTTAAGCCTTTATATTTTATTGGATAAATGTAAAAACATTTAAAAACTTATATAATCATATTTTAGTTATTTATATCCATTCCTACCAATACAACAACTACATGTTAACAACCATTTAAAATAACAATATTTTATTATAAGAGTGCAACGTAAGATTCCCAAGAAACTCGTTGTTGCGTGTTGGGTACGCCATCGAGCATAGAGTCCCCTTTAAAGTCATATTAATATTTTATTCACAAATATGGATAAATATGAAAATGTCATATTCTTTATTTACCTAGGGTGTTACATTAAATGCTTTGTAGAATAAAAAGTCATTCTGGATTTCTATTATTTTGATAGAGAATATGATCAATGGTGGAAACTGATAAAAACAAACTCTAAAGAGGAAATTGATTCCAAGGATTGGGAAGGGTTCAAGAATTTTTTTAGTAAATATTTCCCCAAAACTCCCTATTATAATAGGGATAGGGAGTTCCTCAAACTAAAGAAAAGGAAGAAGAATCAATATTCTTATACATGGAAAAAATTACAAGTATTTCATGATACACCTCTATATTTTTCTTAAACAAAAAAATTAACGAAGACCAATTCTTAAGTAGATTAAATCATAGTCAATGAAAAACCTTATTTATTTGATATGTTGACATATATGAGGAGATATTATATTATTCCCTTAATATTGAAATAGATATTAGATACTCTCAGTGGTCTCAGACATAAAAAAATAAATTAGAGTTTAATATTGGAAGATCAATAGATAAACCCCATAACTGAAAGAAAACCCAACATCCCACATGTAAAATGTATGGGAAGAATCATAAAATCAAGTTTCTAATGTTAACCATGAGATTCGTAAAATTTGGAAGAGATGGTAATCAAACTAATTAATTACAAAAGGATTTGAAGAAGCCCACTAATTCCTAATAATAAAGGATGGTTCAGATCAACACTAAAATCATAGAAAAATGTTTAAATTGTAAGGAACATGAAAATTATTCAAGGAAAAGTACTGATGGAATGGTTGTTACATTCAATAAACAAAAACAACCTCTAAGGAATCACAAAATGAAATATGATATAACTACTGCTAAGGTGGAGCCCAGATATTATGTGGTAATAGGCATGATGATTTCATTCAAGAATAGTGAATATTCTACTTGATTTTGGTTATATGAATTCATTTATATGTTTCTTTTTTAGTATAACTACTCAATCACTACCTAAAAATATGATGTTTGGGTTATCTATGAGAATATAGAATGGGGAAACTGTTGAATATAATGTATATAACTCCTCCCCTTTTATTGTTTTTGGACTGAACCTCCCACCAAATCTCATATTACATCCTTTGGTGTAGTTTCATGCAATATTGGGAATGGATTTAATATATTCAAATGGTTGGAAATAAATATCACTCTTCACATCCAAATGAATCCCCCAATTTTTTACAAGTGCAAGGAGGAGGAGAAATATTCTTTAGAATCATCATCTCAATTATTCATATAATTGACTTATATAAAATCATATCTAGATCATATTATTGTTACAATTGAGATGATCATGCTCAAATATATTCCCATATCGAGGGACTACACTGATCTGTTACTTAAATAATTTCCCAGTCTTCCCCCAAATTAACGGGTTGATTTTCTAATTGAACTTATATTTAGATCTATTTCTATATCAAAGAATCCTTATAGTATTACAACCATCAATATATAAGAATTTATGAATAAGTTACAATAGAAACTAGAAAAGGTTCTTATTCACATGAGTTCTTCATTTTGGGGTGAGTATGTCCTCTTCGTCTAGAAGAAGAATGGATGAATTCACCTCTGTGAAGAGGATAAAAGACTTGTTCGATTGGCTACATTAGGAAATGTATTTACCTATGGAGTACTATTAGTATAGATTTCACCAATTAACATTGATGAAGGAATATATTTTTCAATATTTCATTTCAAACAAGGTATGGAAATTATAAGTTCATATTTATTCCCTTCAGACTCACAAATTTTATAAAAATTTTCATGAATTTAATGAATAATATCTTTATTGATTACATCGAACAGTTAATGTTATTCTTTATAGATAATAGTCCAATATACTTGAAGAGTATGGAGACCATTGGGATTATTTTAATGGTATGAAAAATAATTTGAAAAGTAAAAAACTATATGAAAAGTATAAGAAATGTGAGTTTTGGTTGGAGGCAGTATCATTCTTGGGGAATGTTTTCACTAGAAAAACAATATATTTATAACCTTATAAAACAAAGGTAATTGGGGAGTGTCCAAAACCAAAATTTCTACATATATCCTTAGTTTTATTATCTTATATGGGTATCATTGATTTTTTTAGTAATGTATCACAATTGTATAGTCCAATATCCAAGATGAATAGAAATGGTGTAATGTCTGGACTAGTTGATGCAGAGACTACTTCAAAGAGTGGAAAAAGAGGCTTATCACTACACCAGTACACAAAATCATGAATATTAGAGAAATATGATTGGTATACATTGATTCATCCAAGAATTTATCAGTCTATGCTCTAATTAATAATTATAATTTTATATCCTATGCCCCAATAAATTTAAATTTATATGAGAAAAATTGTCCTCTACATGATCTGGAGTTGTCATATTTGATCTTTACAATAATAGTTTGGAAGGATTATCTCTATGGGGATATGTATGATATAAATAATGATAATAATAGCATAAAATATATATTAAAAAAAGTATATTAATATGATCAAATTAAATTGGTTAGATATTATCATAGATTATGGAAAATTAATCCACTATCATCCTAGTAAAATAATTAAAGTGGAAGATTCTCTAAGTAAAAATTATCCTATAACATTATACGGGATGATATGGAGTAGGATCCAATATTCTTATACTTTCAAAGTATGTACATGGGAATCATAAAGTAAGGTGCATCATCATTTCATTAAAAAACTATTTCTCAACCACCCATTTAGATAAGATAAAGGATAATCAATGAGATTATTTGAAATTCTGAAAAATGTAGAATTGATAATAAAGGATAAATACATAGAAATAACAATATATGATAAGGAGTTATAATATTTGGTTCATGACTATGTGTATTATCCAATGTATAGATAAAGAAATATATTTTTTTAAATATGATCATAGATCAACCTTAAATGGATATCTAGGGATCATATAGATGTACCATGATCTCTAAGATCACAATTGGTGGAAAATATGAAGAAGTAGATCAATAAATATATATTGAAGTGCATAGTGTTTTAGAAAGTGTGGTGTGAAAATAAAAAATCTAAGGAAATGATGAAACGAATTCACATACCTACATATAAATGGGAATAAATCACTATAGACCATTTCACTGGACTTTAGAAAAGATCCTGAGGAAATAATAATTTATGGGTCATTATGGATAATATTAAAAATATTTATCACTTTATTGTGATTTGAGAGGAGTTATCACTAGAATAACTTGCACTGATATAGATCTGTGAAGTGGTGAGGCAACATGGACTTCTATTATCGATTATATATGAAAGTGATATGATATTTACTTCTATTTTCTAGAAAAGTCATTGTCATGTTTTAAATACTAATTTGAACTTCAGTACAACTCAACACCCCCAAACTAATGACAAATCTCATCAAACTATTTAGACCCATGAAGACATATTGAGGTCTTACTCCATGGACTTTAAAAGGGGATACGATTAGTATCTACCATTGGTCGAGTTCTCTTACAATAACTATTTCCCCTCAGGCATCTAAATTGATCCATAAGAATCTTATTAGGGTTAAAGAGGTATAATCCTTACATGAAAGGATGGACATTCTCAAAATATGTATTTGGGACCTGAAAAGGCTGAGGAAATGTCAGAAAATGTGGAGACCATCCAGTAACATTTCCTGGCTACACATATCCGACAAAAGTGCTATGATGATAATCATTGATGGGAAATAGAGTTTTAGGTTGGTGATAAGGTATTTTCAATATATCTCCATGTAATAGGGTCAAGATATTTGGGAAGAAAGAAAATATATACCCCTAGGTCTAACCTCTCCTTCGAGATTGTGGATCTTGTCGGAGTTGTGGTCTATCGACTAGAACATTCACCAATCATATCCAAAGTACATGATGTATTCCATACATCCCCCTTGTAAAAGTACATACTAGATCACTAACTTGTACTAATCATTGGGATGGTATAGATGGAAAACAATCTCACTTATGAGGAGTAGCTGGTGAAGATTCAGGACTATAGAGATAAGGTTCTACATTACAAGACCACTCACCTATTCAAGTTACTATGGAGAAACTATAATTATGAAGAGGTGACATGGGAACCACATGAAGAAATGAAGGATAATTTACGAATGCCTATTTTTACCGTAGTATGTAAGACAAAATTTTAGGAGTGAAATTCAAAAATGGTAATGATTGTAATGAACAATAATTTTATCAATCGAATTTTACTTCTTATAATTAAAAGATACAAACATCACTGGAAAACCCAATAAAAACATTATTCCCATAAAATATGAATGATAAATTAATCAGTAAATGTATGAATATGAATTCCAAATATTACATTGGTATAAAAAATTGAAAATAAGATAAAATGAATGGTAACATTGGGATATGCTCGATCCACTAGAATGACGACACTCATGAAAAAATATATAGAAATTAAAAATAATATTACTGATAAAATATGGATTTTTAAAGTTTAAAATACAACCTTGAGATAATGTATAGGTGAATGTATAATGAATGAAATAATATAGATTTATAGACATTAGATTATCTATATGACTATTATATGTATGACTATTAGAGTAGTAATTTCATGTTTAAGAATAATAATTTGGATGTTTTAATAGTACACTCATCTATGAAAGTATAAAATAAAATTTAGGTATCTTATAAATAAAAAAATGATATATTTATATCATGGTATAGATAAATATAGGATTTAAAAAATATAAATGAGGACTTGGTATTTTTGTAAAACGTAAATGATTAGTTACAATTTTATAATTAATATAATGATCTAAAAAAATTTATTTTCATAAAATATATTCATAAATTAATATTATGTTATATTAAATTTATAAGATAATTTTATGTGACTTTAATTAATTTTTCAAATGGTATAAAAATTGATTATAATACAAAAATTGGTATTCTTCCAATAAATGGTGATATATTGAAAAAAAATTATCATATTTAGAATATTATTTTCATAAAATGGATTTATTTTTTAAAATTTACTCACTCATAAATTGTTAAGTTAAATTTTTTAGATTTTTCTAAAATAGTTGAATTTTTTTGAATAGTGAAATGTGGCAATTTTTGGTATTCTTCAATTTAAGCTAAATATGTGAATTTTTTACTCATGGATGATGTATTAAGAAATTATCTCAAACCCTATTTCACTATTTACTATGTTAATATATTTTAATAAACACTATTTATAGTCATGATTCAAAATAATAAAATATTGAAAATAATAATAAAAACACCCCTCTCACCCCTATAAATACCACCCATCACCACCCCTTATCATCACACCTTTTAAGACTTGTATAATTTTAATAATATATCAAATTCAATTTCCATGGATCTTCCAAAGTTCCAATAGTTTCTACTATAAGAAAGAATAATTCCACATTCCATATGTTGTCTTTCAAAGAGGATATATTCAAGAGGTAACTTTCTCAAACAACCTATTTTAATATATTTTTTTCTTATACCTTCTCCTAAAATCCATCATCTATAAAATAATAAAAAAATCAGAATCATGTATGTACTATAATTTTACATTTCTAGTGGAATATATTTTTCCACAATTTTGTTCATATCCTCTTAATCAAATAAACAAAACCATTGACAATATTATGGATATATACCCTCTCCCATGATAATGAGTTTCTATTTTCCATTAGCACCATAAATGGTTGTCATAAAACAATATTTATTGTTAAAAATAGATTGTAATATACGTATTACAATTTTTTCATGTTAAAGAACAAAAATATAGATATAATATTAATAAAATGAAATTAGTTAGTGATGATCGAAAAACCTAAAAAATTAACAAAACATTTATTATTAATATTATTTCAAATGGATCATCCACATACCAAAAAAATGAGATATGGGACAATTTAAACATTTGGAATTGAATTTAAAAAATGTAATGTAAAAGTTTTATAATTATTCTCATTTGAGAAGAAATTACATAATCATACCTAGGTAAACTGACCATGAAACCATGAATATGAACTCTCCCTGAACGATAAAATTAAAATTAATGACTCGGAGAAATGACCATAAATTAACTTAATAAAATTATAATAAAAAATAAATGTATTATATTTTAATAATTAACTATCTAAATAATATTATTTTATTGTCCATGTCATTATGTTAAATTTCATAAGGCATTCAACATAAGGTAAGGGATCTTTGTAAGTCACCACATTTCCTTTAAGTTATTTCTCTCTCTATATTCATCAATTTTCAAATTCATCATTCATATATATATATATACTTGTTTTACAAATATATTCCATTTTTATTTAACACTTTTTATGGGTATATACATGCATTAAATGTTCATTTCCTAATTCCTTTTGTAAAGATGATTAAAGGGAACTTCTATATGTTATATTCTTATTTTAAAGCACCACTCAATGAAATATTTTACAATTTATATGATTTATAAAAAAAATATTTATTATTTTTAAAACAAATTTATTTGACAATTTTTTATGCAAATTATTATTCTCTCAACCCTTCTAATGGCTCATTACCTCATACCTAAAAACCCCGCTTAAGGGGAACATTTCCATGTTTAAATAAACACTATATTTACATGTTTTCACATTAGTTGAAATCATTTTTCATGATCTTTGAGTGTTTTTACATTGTAAATGTCTAGATATGATTTAATTCCCTTATTTCAGGGATACCATTATGATACACCCTTTGGCTATTCTTTATGACATGATTACGAAGCCCATTTCATTCCATGGGTGACTCTAATGTTTCTTCATTACGTTTCATTTATTATTTTGGAGAAAATATTCATGAAAATATTATTATTGGTGTTCCTAGATGGTGGTCCAATACATTTAGTAATTTTTAGTCTCTTTAGACTTCATGTATGAGATTATGGAGTAAACCTAATCCATTATGATATATTTCTCCCATATGATATAGTCTTAGAAGGTAGGCTTGACTCATGTTTATGTCATGATACATATTGCTAACACAATCTAGTATTTCCATGATCTTATGATTCCATATTCTATAATTTATTCTTCCGTATGTTTATTAATGATCCATTCCTATTATGTTTTCATTTTGGACATCTAACTCATGTTCAATGCTTTTTCCCATATACATTCCCTTAAGGGGATTTTTACCTCATTCATTTTGTTTATGTATTCCCTAAGATAACCTATACAGTTATATGATATATAAGGGAGCTAATATCTCATTATACAGATTAATTAAATGATTTTTTATTATAGTTTCTTGTTTTCTAGTTATGATCCCATTCTTCAAATGACACCATACATTTATATTATTAGTATATATTTGATGGATTATTATGCTTAAAATAATGTAATGATATGTGTTAAAGGATAATATCACTATAATAATATCCTATAGAAGACACTTCATAATGATACTTTAGGATTGCCACATAATTCATTTCTTTTATAGGGACATGGTTTCCTCAATCAGTGTCCACCTTAGATCTCCCTCAGTTTCCAGGTTCACCTGGGTTATTGACTGAGGAAATTTATGTGAATATTTTTAATCAAATATTGAAGATTTTTTAAATTTTTAAATGGTACACCCCATGTATTTAAGTTATTTATTAAAATAACGTGTATTTTGAATTATTGAATGAAAATTATCTAAATGGTGAAATGTGCATAATTCTAGATTTTTGACAGATTTTTACACCAAGGGTATTTTGTTTATTTCATAAAAAATTAAATTCCATATTTAATGATTCTTTTTTTGTTAGAATAACTATTTTATTCATTTCATATTTGTCTTCTGGACCAGGATCATATTCAGGAATCTATAGGCCTTAAGAGTAAATGAGGTTAAATATTTTTTTCCAAGCGGATAGTGTGGACCCCACCACTGTAACATAATCATATCTCAGCCTACACGTCGTCAATGGATGTGATTCAACCTATAATAGAACAATGTCACATAGACCCATTTGTTAAACTATTTTCAGGGAGTTTTGAATTCATTATGGTTGTTATTGGATGTCATAATTTGGAGAAAGCTTCCTAGAACCATTGTCTAGAAAAGGAAAACATCAATTAAAAAATCATAACTCATACATCTAGGGAGAAATAAGTTTAAATTTGGAAGATGAATTACCAACACTTTTATAAAAAAACATTCATGAAGGGGTCCAAATGTTAATAGTCCATTTAATGGACCAACAATATGAAAATATTCAGAGGAAGAATTATGCCTATAAAAGGATGCCTTCACCTCCTTCCAAAATCCTCATCTCAACACCAACATCCAAGGAGGGATCCCACCAGGCCACGGGCGACTACTTCTCATCTATTCCCCCACCCATTTTTTTATTTTTTTTTTCATTATAGTTTTGTCCTATTTTTCAATTTAAATTTTAGTTTTAGTTTTATTAATCCATGCATTTGTGTTTCACCATCCATCCCAAAATTCTTTTTCCCAATTATCTTATTTTAATAAATAGTATTATTTTCATTATTACTAGTATTAATATTTATAATAGTAATATTATTATTGTTATTAAAATTATCATTAATATAATTATCACATTATTATTTTAATGTTATTTTATTTTCTCCCTCTCCTATTTCAAGAACTATTTTCTTAATTGTTGTAATAATATTAATTAATAATAATATTATTATTATTTTAATAATCATTATAAATTATTTATTATTCCTCTTTCCCCCCTCTCACCAATCCATCCACCATTGTTATCTATTACTCTGGGAAATGAGATGCGGACCCTTGAGGCTTGGCATAGGGGGAGGTCACAGTGTTATTGAATTTTCATTAAAGTCTATTTTTAATTTGTGATATACATGAGTAGTATGCTTGGGAAAGGAAAATTTACCCGATTGGGTGATGGTCCCCAACGCCTTGTAGTTCAAGCTATTTCTATTTTGGAAAGAAACAGGGATTCAAACATGATATTTCATGTTTGAGTTATCAAACTATATTCAAACCTATAAAGGAGAAAACTTATTGAATCCCAGACTAATCAACAAAACCATGTCCTTTCTCCATAAATTCGTTTTTTAGATTGCCTCTTAGTATAAATTTAGAATTCTTTCTTTACATGTCATTGTTTTAAATAATCAAAAAACCACAGAAAGTTATATAATATGTGAATTAGATAATGTATGTGAACTGCATTGAGAAGGCTCCTCAAGAGAGATGACCCTGGATAGCCACTATGCAGCATTAGGAAAAATATAATTTCTTTGGTCCATGTCGTGCGATAGGTATGCATCAAAACCGGCACTATCTCTAGGGATCCCATCAGTTATTAATTTTAATTTCCTATTTTCACATCTTAGAAATATTTCATTTCTTTTTTCTAAATAAGAAAATCCATTCAATGATGAATTTAAAAGATTATTATTCTATATGGACTGACAATTAATCACAGGCGCAACGACAATAAGAAGAAGATGAGTGTTTTAGAAGAGATCAGGTGCATGAAATTAGAGAAATCATTGAAAAACTAACCATAAAGGATTATATATATTTTGATTATGTTCATTCATTAATGGATCAACCAAACCCTAAGGTAGAAGTAGAACCTGAGAAAGTGGTGGAAGAAATTTTTACCACTTATCTTTGAAATTGATGAACCCAAGGAGGGAAGGTATGGAGACTTACCTACTGAGATACAAGTGGTAGATAAACAAATATTTTATAAATTCTCCATTAAATGTGAGAAAATTCAAGATCTCTCAATACAATATAAAGATGAAGATCCATCATCATTGAAGGAAGAAAACACACAAGTGCTGCAATTTGAAGTAAAGATAGAGGAGCCCGTCTACCTAGCTCCATCCTTAGAGAGTCTACTCCAATATTCACTTACCATTGTGGCAGAGAATGAATCTAAACCAACTTAGGGAGTTGAAACATTCTTTGACTGTACCTCTTCTAATTTTAATGAATTTTAATTCTAAATCACTCCTTGTGGTTTGGATTATACAGAATCAGACAATCACAGCTATGCCTTGAAGGACAAAGAAGTACTTAGATGTGCACCTACAGAGGAATATATGGAGCTCCTTGGAAATATTTAATATTTGTTAAAGTATGTTCATGAATAGATTATTGTATATTTCCATATGTAAACTATGATAACAGCTACTTACATTGATGGGGAATAATTTGGTCCTGATACATCATGTTTTAATTTTATTCAAATATACATACACTCTAACATCCCCATTTACTATTATTTTGATAAAACATACCTTTAGGAGCCACTGGACAGATACGAAGAGGTATCACAAGTAATAACCAAGAAGGGGTATGACTTAAAATTCATACTACCCCCACCATGAAATCTATACCTCATTGTGAAGGGGGAGGATATGGTGTACTATTTTCATGGGTCATCCCTCAAGAACAAATATGTAACACAAGCTGGAAAAATCCACATGTGGTGGTTCAAATAAAAGAAGCTTCATCCACCATCTTACTTTGGATAACAACTAGTACTTCCCTCTGGAGGTAGAAATAATCCAAGTCCCATATGGGGGATAATATCATGATTTATTTTTTTCTTTTTTATAGGAACTTAAATGTAAATTTATTTTCATAGATTTAGTGTAGCATCCATCCTACTCCCTCTATCTTTTTTGAGCTTAAATGACATGATACTTAGGCATAATTTTGTTGTTTTATTTTATATGTGCATAATTGTAGAAGGAATCCCTGGACCATGAAGGGGAATGACCATGTTTTATAGAAAAAGGGAGTTCACATTTAATTTTTTTCTTTTAAACTCTCTACATTTTTTGTCCACAACATGTTTTGAGTAGAAAAGATAAAATTTCATGCCAATACATGAATTGTGATTTACATGAATAATCTAGGAGACATGAGTTTTTTAGGAACCCACTGATTCCATGTCGTATATTTCAATGTTGATATTATTAAATGATTGGAATGGATAATTAAATTTTTAAATATGATGCATAGATATTGAAATGATTACCAATGATTTGAATGAATTAACTGATTCATATAATTGAAATTCACTAACAATATTTTCTGATTTGTATTTCTGAAATTCATCTGAATTAATTTATTATTATTAATCATTTCTTGAGTGATTGTCCCAAATCATATGTCTCATTCTCAAGAGGATTTGGAGACCAAGTACTCCCTATATACCTTGAGCATATTTCTTGAGTGATGTTGGGTCATGTAATCTGCCATAACATGTATTATAACATTTCAAAGCTATTAATGTGAAAAAAAACATTTAAAAGGATTGAGGCATCCTTTGAAAATCTACTTTTCCTTTAAATAACACATTTTAAATCTATCCTTATTTAAGACAATAGAGACCATGAATGACATTTATTGGGATGATCCATGTTTCAATCCATTTTTATCCATTTATAACCTCCTATTAGTACTTGCATGATATTTTAATGTTGAAGTGTGGGGGTAAAGGGAATCATGGTGGATGGGAAGATATGCATTATAAGGATGAAATGTGGGGGTAATATTATGGGAATTGTAAAAGGATTTAAAATCATTCATTGTAATCTACTTTTTTCCCTTCATGAATTAAAAAAATGACAAAAGCGACAAAAGGATAAAAAAAGATAAAATGGGGTGTGATTAGGGAGAACAAAAAATCCCCATTTTCTAGACCAATGGTCTTATGATAGTATGTGGTTTGGTGATATATGTGAGGTTTCATCTAATCATAACTTTCAGAAAAATATTAAAAAAGTAAAAAAGTAAAAAAATATTCCAGTGGGTGCAAAAATATTTAATTTTGCTTACGTGATCATAACCTTTATTTTTAGTTTTGGGGAAGTGGGTGTTGCTACATTTAATGGGATAATTTCATTAAAATTTTTGATATCATGCATTGTACGTAAGAGATAAACTTCCTCCTTGAGCCTTAATTTTTAAAGAATGAAATTATACCAACCATAAGCCTCACAATCATTTGAACCTTTATTGCATTTCCTCGTGATTTTAAGTGTCTTTTGTCTTTGCTATGAGGATAAAGTAGTTCATTTACAAGCCTATGGATAAGGAGCATGTTTCATGATATGATCATAACTATACTTGAATTAAATCATTATATATGAGATAAAAGAATCAAAATTGAGGTAAATAATTACTTTACATGTTTAATAATAATGAATCAAGGATCTTGAATGAATGAAAGGATAAGTTCCATCAATTTTCAAATGGGAAAAGTGAAATATGTGAATTATTTGTATCCAAGAAAAATGAAAAATTAAATTGATATTTTATGATGATTTTGGAAAGTTTCATTTCACATTGAAAATTGTTTTATGTTTCTGTTTTAAAATTTCAATATTGGTAACATTGGTTTCCTCTGATTTCCATGTTGAGATTTTATTCTTCAGTACAAGCATGATTTATGTGTGGGGGAATTTGACAGATCAAATTTATGTGCATATTTTTAATCAAATAATGAATAATTTTT
The DNA here is from genome assembly GCA_963277665.1 of Viscum album. Lineage (NCBI taxonomy): Eukaryota > Viridiplantae > Streptophyta > Magnoliopsida > Santalales > Viscaceae > Viscum > Viscum album. Next base: position 448,104,655 of record OY728155.1, on the reverse strand, counting down.
TTAGGGTTTTCAATGATAAACACCATGTATTAAAATGTTTTATTAAAATAATGGGTATTTTTAATTATATAACGAAAATTATCTAATTTCTAAAAAATGCATAATTCTGGATTTTTGACATATTTTTACATCAAGGGTTTTTTGGTCATTTCATAAAAAACATTAATTCCAAATTTAATGATTTAGTTTTTCTATAATACTTATTTTATTTCCCTCATCTTTTTCTTCTAGACTAGGAGCTTATTTGGGCATCTAGAGACCTTAACAAATCAATGAAGTTAACGATTTTTTTGGGTGGACAACGTGGACCCCACCACTATAACGGAACCATATCTTCGCCTACCCACCTTCAATGGATGTCATTATACCTAGAATAGAAAAAGAACACATAGGTTCATTTCATAAATTAATTTGAGAGAGTTTCGAAGTCATTAAGGATGCCATTAGATGTTATACTTTTGGAGGAAGATTCCTAGATCCTTTATTTAGAAAAATAAATATCCATTTAAAAAATCATAACTCATGATTTTGGTGGATCAATACGTTGAAATTGGGAGAATGAACCACCAACACTTATATGAAAAACTTTTATGAAGGGGTAAACTCATGAATCAGCCATTTAATGGGCTAACAATGTGAAAATATTCAGAGATAGAAATATGCCTATAAAAGGTGGACCTTGCCTCCTTCCAAAATAATCACCTCAACACCCACATCCAAGGAGGTATCCCACTAAGGAATGGGCCACAACCACTCCTATTTTCCCCCCATCATTTATTCTTTTTATTTTATTTTCATTTAATTCATTTCTTAGTTTTCAATTGAAATTTAAATTTTAGTTTTATTAATCCTTGCATTTGTGTTTCACCATCCATCCCACAATAATATTTCTAAATTATATTATTTAAATAAATATTATTATTTTCATTGTTATTAGTATTAATATTAATAATAAAACTATTATTATTATTAATATTTTAAAAATTATCTTTATTATAATTATCACATTCTTATTTTAAATATTTTTTAATTTCTCCGCCTACTTTCTCAAAAACTATTTTAGTAATTATAATAATAATATTAATTCATAATAATAATATTATTATTATTTTAACTATCATTATAAATTATTTATTCTTCCTATATCAATATCCCCCCCCTCTCTCTCTAATCCATTCACCATTGTGATCTCTTACTCTCAGAAATGAGAGGCTGAACCCATGGTTTGGCCCAAGGGGAGGTCAAGGTGTTCTTGAATTTTCAATAAAGTTTATTCTAAATTTGTGATGTACATGAGTAGTATTCATGGGCGAGGCGAATCTCCCCGATTGGGTGATGATACCCACCAATATGTGAATCAAGCTATTTCTATTCAGTAAAATAAAAGTGATTTGAATATGAGATTTCATTTTGAGTTATCAAACAAGAATCAAACATATAAAGAAGAAGAATGATTGAATCCCTGACTAAACCCGAAAAAAGGCCTTTCTTCATAAATTCATTATTTTTAGACATGAATCTTAGTACAAATGTTAAGTTCACAGTTTAAATGAAATTGTTTTAAATTATCAAAAAACCACAAAAATAGATAGAAAAAGTGAATTAGATATAGTATGTGAACTACATTGAGAAGTATTCTGAAGAGATATGATCCCAGACATGCATCTTAGTACAAATTTTTATCTCTATCTTATGTTGTGACTTCCATTTACTTATATTTCATCCTCAATTTTTCTCTGTTCATATTAATCCATTGCAATACAGTTTGGTAATGAGGGAATAGTCTCCCCATAGGCAGACAGTCGGCCCCTGCAACTAGTTGGTAGCCTCCAGCATTTGGGGAGATGCAGTTGAGGCCATGTGCCCCACTGGGATTGGGGAACACATTCAGTGGAATCCATATCTAGAATTTCAAATAATTATAATTGGTATGGGAAATATTATCAATCATGTATTCCTTCATTTTATCAAAAGTCCTCCGGGAAGCACTCATAAAAGCTTTGCAAAGTACCCATAAGTTTGATGCTAAAGTTGTATCTGCTGAGTTTTAGTGCACATAATCTGATTCAATATAATTCCATGTGGTTATCTCTTTCACAACTCATCATGAAGATTCCATTATATAGGGGTACAACAGGACCTTGTATGTGTCCTACAGGATAACTGGTGTCGATGTCTGAAATGTTTTCATTAATAATTTTTTTGGAGTTAGTCTCCTTCCAGTACAAAATGATCATTGGTTGGGATGTGATGAAAATAACACAGAACCTTCTTCTAAAACATTGAATTTCAATGAAAAAAACTAGAACAAGCCATTGGTCAAAATCAATCCCAAGGAGAAATTTAGATATGTCAAAGTAGACTAATAATTCTTGGTGGTTCTGTAGAACATAACCTTAAACATATTTATGAAAGGCCTTGGTTGGAAAGACACATGAAAATCCCATCCTCATGCCATCAATGCCTCAAATAATTAATAAAAGGACAAATAGGGTTGTTTTACACTGATAAGGCCCTGTTCGAATCCTACAAGTCGCATAATATTGATACAGGGTTCCATAAGGGGAAAGGGAAACAAAACATGGGTGATGGTGTTGAATGGGTTGCCACCCCTAATGGTATAGAAACAATTCCGGACAACCCTTCAGGAATCTTAGTGAATAGTATGTTCTAAACATCAACCAAATCAGTTATATGAGGCCCAAGTTAGGAATTTGTTCAGAAATCTTTATGATTTTAGTTATGACCATTGATTCTAGAAGTGTTATACAATCAGCTGACTCACCAAATAATGGTTAAATATCATATGAAAATTCCTTCAACTCATCCCCATAACTATAAGAAATTCTTTCCTCACTCAATTAGGCAGAAAAGGATGTCTTTCCACCCATGGAGGATAAATAAACTCCACCACCCCATACCATCTTCCCATTAGTTCCAAAAGGATCTCTTACCAACTAGTAGGTTGGAGGAAGTCACTTCATCTTCTAAATACCATGATATCAAGTCCCCACTCAACTCTAGATAACACATCCCAAGTATAGTTTCCCCATCATAATAAGTATATGATAATGAATATGAGGAAGAGGATGAGGAGGAAGAAGACCTCAGGGATGGCACCCCAGCATTTGAGGAGGGAGTATCTACCACAATTGATGAACTTAGAGAAATAAATCATGGAATAAAAGAAGGACCATAGAACACCTTGATTATTGATTAGATGTCCTTTTATGAGAAGGAGGTATCGATATCGAGGTTGCCACTCACCACCTAGGCCTATCAGTGGACCACCAGGGCTTGAAAAAAGCATCCAGAATGATTCACCTAACACATTCTGCTAAAATAGTTGTCGATGATTACAATATAATAAAATAAAATAACATTTGGGTGGTCTAGTATCCCATATTTTTGTCCAATATAATCCCCATCAAGAAAAAGAATGGAAAAAATATACTTTTCATTGATTTCATAGATCTCAACTAGCACTTCCCAAAGGTTGATTTCCCAGTCTTGGTCGTAGAACTATTGATCGAAGAAATATTCAGATAATAATATCTCTCCTTCATTGATTCATAATAAATAAATAATCTCATTTGAATATCCAATGAGGTTGACGAATTCACTTCCTTCAGGGTCCCCCAGGGAGTATTTTTCTCTTAGATAATTTCCTTTGGCTTGAATAATTTCAGCACTACATAACAATGTTCCACACATCGCTATTTCAAAAACTTCATAGGAAATTTTTTCAAATTCTATGATGATGACCTATGGGTTAAATAATTACAAAAATCAAACTACCTATCAAATCATGAAACTATTTAGTCAATAAAGTTTCCTTATGACTTTTTCATTGATTTAGGTTTTGAAAATCACAAACACTATATCTCAAGGAAAATTTCATTTCCCATAAAATTTATATTCATAAGGAAAATTTTCCATCCCAAGGAAATTTTCTACCTAACATTGTTTTCATTGTTCATGATTTAGTTTCACTTAACCTAACTGTTTTTAATTATATGTGTAAAATTCACTTTCATTTATAAAACCTCAGAATCCTATAAATAAATAGATATAAATTATTCTGTTTTCATGTTCTAAATACAGATTCTGAATTCTCTGAAATTCAGATTCTGAATTCTCTGAAATTCAGATTCTGAATTCTCTGAAATTCAGATTCTAAATTCTCTAAAATTTATGTTCTAAATTCTCTGAAATTCAGATTCTGAATTCTATGATATTCGGATTGTGAATTCTCTAAATTTAATATTCCAAATTCTCTAAAAATCAGATTCCCAATTCTCTAAAATTCAGATTCCGAATTCTCTAAAATTTAGAATTCTAGATTCTATAAAATTCAGATTCCGAATTCTCTAAAATTAGGATTCCGAATTCTCTGAAATTTGGATTCTGAATTCTCTGAAATTGAAATACAAAATTATTTGAAATTCAATTCCAAATTCTCTAAATTTAAATTTCTTAATTACTCAAGATTAGGGTTCCAAATTCCTTAGAATTCAGACTCTGAATTCATCAGAATTCAGATTAGGAATTCCTTTCAATTCATACTCTAAATTCCTCATAAATCAGGATCCAAATTCCTTATAATTAAGACTATATATTCCTCAGAATTTTTTTTTCTGAATACCTTATAATTCAAACTCAGAGTTCCATATAATTTTGGTTCTGAATTCCTTAAAATTTAGACTCTGAATTTCTTAAAATTCAGGTTCCAAATTCATTAGAATTCAGACTCCGAAGTCTATAGAATTTTGATTTCGAATTCCATGAAAAATTGTATCCGAATATTAATGTAATATAGAATGTGAATAAATTTATCTTAGACTCTAAATTTAATTTTTCCTTAGACTCTGAAAAATATAATTTCTTGAGAAACCACATTTTACTTACCCTTGTTATAGTTATGATACGATGTCGTTTATTTTGTTTCTAACTAACCATTGTTTGAGTGAATCGTGTGCAGGTCCCTCCTAAAATCAAGGAAAATTTTGATCATTGGAGGAGAAAGCCGACCGTTGGAGAAATTCCTATAAATTGGAACTCATTTGAACACGCTCAGTACTAGTCTACAACTATAGAGATTACATGACGTTGAAGTGATTTTTAGAGGGAGAGACTCTCATGCTTTGTGTGTACTAAACATCTTGTTTATATTTCTTCGTGCAACTCCAATTTTTTCTTTGTACAATAGATGCCTTCCAAGAATAGGAAGATAGAGGGGATAACTACCATAAAGTTCAAGGACTTCCTTGATAAGGAAGACAGAGGCACTAAATACCTTGATGTTCAAGGGATAGCAGGGATAGCATGATAGAATCTTATATTCCTATCAATGGACAACCCTAGTGTGGGTAAGAAAAACTTTCTTGAAAGTATAAATCAAGGGACCTTTATCCAAGGTTGTCAGATACCCTACTAGTCGTGTTAAAAGATCTCATACTTGTAACCTATATTATTCCATGTTTGATTCCCGCTAATTTTTTATTAATAAGAAAGTATAATTATATTATACTTTCTTGTACTTGTATACTCTGATTAGTATGATTATATATGCTTTAAGTTTGAATCTTTTTCCTTGTAAACCTTTCTTAAGTTTCATTTCTGGAACCATATTTCCAGAATCTAGCAATTTTGTGGAACTAAGTGGCTTTTTGAATTTACCTTATTTAACTTTTTTAAGCACAGTTTTCTCTATGGTTGAAAACAAATGTTTTATAACAAACTTTAAAGGTTTAAAAGGATTTTTTTAAGGATACAATTCACCCCCTATTATATATTGAGAATCTACATTATTATTTGATCCTACAATTGGTTTCAGAGGAGGCATCTGAAATACTTATATTCACATATAATTTTTCTTGCTCATGTTACACTGTTAAGTATTTTCCATTCTTAGGACATTTGTACTAGTTTACAAACATTTATTACTAACAAGTTTTTGTGGAAAGATATTTTCATCTAGATGGAAAGAATGGATGTTTGTTCAGTTGACAATCTTAATCCTACTTGACCACATATATTTTATGGGAATGATTATGAATATTAGAGATATCGTATAAAGAATTTTGTTAATAATACAGGTGTGGACAACTTTGTTATGCTTACTGGATATTAAAAGATTCCTAATAAGGAAGTCAGAGCTTTTATTAATCAAGAAAAGTTAGACTATCAACTAGACTACAAGGTACACAATACTTTGTTTTGTTCCATGACTAGGAATTTATATAGTCAAATTTATTCTTGTGTAGCAGCAAATTGTATTTGGAAGAAATTAGTGGATACTCAATTTTGTACATCATAGGTTATAGAAACTAGATGATCCATGCTTAGAAAAAAATATCATGGATTTCTATTTCCTTATAGATAACCAGTGTGCAAGGTACAATAGTGGTTTATGACTATTGTAAATAGTTTACAATCCATGGATGACAAAGGCTTATTTGATGAGGTACTTATGGACAAGATTATAGATATCATGCCTAATGAGTGGGAATCTATGAGAATAGCTATTGATGAGAATAGGAATGTATCTTAGATTACTCTTGATGAGATTTTTGGAACTCTTCTTCAACATGAGACAAGAATGAAAAGAGATGCTGATTTGAATAAGAATAATAGAAATGGAAGTGTAGCCTTTACATCTACAAAATCCACGACTCCTGAAATATTTACTAGATCTAAGTCGATGAAGGTTACTATTTTATCTGAATCATGTGAAAGTGAACATTCTATGAATTAACTTTCTAATCTTGCTCGAAGGATGAACAAGATAGGTGGGAAGAAAGAATTTCAGTATAGATATAAGAATAAATAGAGAAAGGACTAAAAAGACTCTAAGGGTACTTGTTATGAATGAAAATGATCAGGGCATATTAGGCCAGATTGTCCTATGCTTAAGAGGAAGGATATAATGGAAAAGCATTCTAAGAGGAATAGAAAGAAGTACTACAAATTTAAAGCTATGAATGTTTTAAAAGCTAATGACACCTGGAGTGCCAGTGGTGGAGACTCTTCTGATGAATTCTCAAAGTATGAATCTTATGGTCCTAAGAATCTGGGTTTACTTGCCATGTTACCTATTGAAAATCATTGTTTAATGGACAAGGTACACAATTTTGAATCCTTAACCAATGTATCTTTTAATTCAAATTATATTGATAGTAAATATTATGAATCTTAAGATGAAGAATCTTCTTCTGATGAAGATAATACATTACCAACCTATGAAGAAGTTTCTAGTTTCTCTAAGCTCCTTTAGAATGAAAATTATAAAGTGACGAAAAATATTGATAAGGCAAATTCTAGAATTTCTATTATTACTAAAAAATTATCAGATAATTCTAAAGATCTTGATAAGAAAATTTATTGTTTTTAAAGTGTTTCAAAAAACCTTGGGGAAGTTAATTCTGAGAAGGATAAACTTTTTAAGGATATATAAAAAGTAATTTCATTCAAAAATGTTTTAGAGACAAACTCTAGTGATAAAACTAATGTTTTTGAAGATAAAAACTTAGTTATTAGACTGAAGTAAGAAATATTTTCCCTGAATAAGTGTTTTAAAAAAATTACCTTGGATAAGGAAAACATTGACTAGATGTATTACCAAATACGACCTCTAAATAATAATTATGGATTTGGATGTACTCATTCTAAACCATTTATTAGTAATAATTATTTTGTTCCTAGAAGTGCTCCATTCAACACTAATTGTCAGTGTGGTGGGAATTAGGAAAAAAATTTCTTTAAAAAAATATTAGACTTTATGTTTTTATAAAGGTTATTTTTCCAAAAAAATGTGGATTCCTAAAATCATGCTTTCTGATGTTTCCAGATCCAAGAAAGTTTGGATTCTAAAAGTCTAACACTCTTATTTTTAGGAAATTAATGATAATACCAACAACAATATAGGGTACATGGATAGTGGATGTTCACAGAACATTATTGGTAACGAAAACTTCTTTGAAAATATTATCAAGACGAAGGAAGGAAAAGTACCTTTCAAATTTAATTCTCATGGAGAAATTATTGGTATATGTAATATTATTTTTCTTTGAAAAACGTTTATTTCGAATATTTTATTTGTTAAGGGTATTACGCACATCCTTATTAGCATATGTCAGTTATGTGATGAAGGTCACCTTGTGAATTTTAGGAATGATGAGTGTTTATTAAATAATTCAAAGGAAGAGTTTATTTTTTCTGCCCATTGGCGAGATAATGTTTACACACTAAACATAGAAAACTTTATGAGTCAATATCTACCTTGTCTTAGTGCAATGGAAGATCATTCTTGGTTATGGGATCAAAGGTTAGGACACTGTAACCTTAGAAACCTATGAAAAATCTCTAAGAAAAGAATTCTTATTGATATATTGGAGCTTAGATTTGATTATTCACAAGTTTTTCATCCTTGTCAATATGGAAAGTAACATAATTCATGTTTTAAATCAGTCGGTGAAGTCTCAACCACTGATGCAATATAGTTGGTTCATATGGACCTTTTTGGTCCAACACAAACTAGAAGCATTGGATGAAAATATTATCTATTTTTCTTAGTTGATGAATACACTATATATACATGGGTGTATTTTATAGCAAATAAATATGATGTTTTTTATTATTTCAAAATTTTTAGAGGCCAATTTAAAAATGAGAAAAAACTTCCACTAATAACTATTCATTGTTTTCATGGAGGAGAATTTAAAAATTCTGATTTTGATTTTTTTTTATTAGAAAAGGTGTTACTCATAACTTCTCAGCATCAAGAACTCCTCAAAAAAATGTTGTTATTGAAAGAAGAGACATAATTCTTCAAGAGATAACAAGAACCATGTTGAGTGAATCTTCGGTAGCCAAACAATTTTGGACTGAAGCTGTATATACTGCTTGTTATACTATAAATCGTGTCTTGATTATACCATTTATTAATAAAACACTTTATGAGTTATGGAATGGTATAAAACCTAGAGTTTCTTAATTCAAGGTATTTGGTTTCAAGGTATACTTTCTAAATACTAAAGATAATCTACACAAATTCCCACCAAAATCTAATGAAGGAATTTTCTTAGGCTACTCCACAACTTCTAAGGCTTATAGAGTTTTCTATAAAATTACTTGTAATATTGAAGAAACAGTACATGTTAAATTTGATGAAACTAATCCCTTTGTTTTTAAATAACCTCAACCAATATCTTCTGATGTGTTTTCAAAAACTGATTTTCAACCCTTGATAGAAGATTTTTTATGATAAGGAAAATGTTCAAGAAAATTTTTCTAAAACATTTACCCCAGAATATTTCCTACCATATATTTAGGAGCAGGTTTTACAAAACCCAAATTAGTTTTTTCTTATAAATAATACCAGTGATAATATCATTAGTGATGGAAATCAACCTAAAAGGACTAGAAGATTCTTAAGAAATTAATTAGAACATATAGCATTCCTTTCCCAATTTGAAAAAAAGCACTGATGAAGCTTTAGGTGGTGATGATTGGATAAAAACTATTCAAGATGAGATAAATGAATTCGAAAAGAATAAAGTCTGGAACATGTTTGAAATACATAAGGAAACATCTATTACTGGAGTAAAATGGGTCTTCAGAAATAAGTGTGATGAGAATGGAATCATAGAAATAAATAAAACATAATTGGTTTCTAAAGGCTATAATCAAAAAGGAGGAATAGACTATGAAGAAGCATATGCTCCAGTATCCAGACTTGAATCTATTCATATTATATTTGCCTTTTTAGAATTATTAAACATCAAACTATTTCAAATGGATATTAAATGTGCTTTCTTTAATGGTTATGTTCATGAGGATGTTTTTTGAATAACCTCCTGGTTTTGAAGAGAAAAAATATCCTGAACAAGTTTTTAAACATGCCAAAGCTTTATATGGAATTAAACAAGCTCCTAGAGCATGGTATGATATACTTATAGGGTTTTTGGTTCAAAAAAATTTTGTTACGAGAAATGTTGATCCAACCCTTTTTATAAAGAAAAATAAGAAAAATGTTTTGATTGTTCAAATTTATGTTGATGACATTATATTTGGTTCAATTGAGTAACCTTTAACTGATTCCTTTGCAGTACTGATGAAATATTAGTTTGAAATGAGTATTATGGGTGAGTTAACATTTTTCCTTGGTTTTCAAATTTCTAAAAAACCATAAGGAATCTATATATCCCAACATAAGTATATTAAATATCTTCTAAAAAATTATGGATAGGACAACACTAAGAGTATAAGTACTCCCATTGGTACCTCAAATTCACTTGATCTAGATGACGTTGGGAAACCAGTAGATCAATCATATTTTAGAGGTATGATAGGAAGTCTACTTTACATGATAGCTAGACATACAAACTTAATGTTTTCAGTATTCTTATGTGCAAGAAATCAATCCAATCCTAAGGAATATCATTTAAAGGCAGTGAAAATTATTTTTCACTACTTAAAGGGAAATATGGATCTAGGATTTTTTTATACTTCTGAAAATGATTTTGTTTTAAAATGATTTTCAGATGAGGAATTTTTTGGATGTAGAGTTGATAGGAAAAGTACATCCAGAAATTTTCTTTTACTAGGTGATTCATTCATTTCTGGGTCATGCAAAAATCAACACTCAATAACACTTTCCACTACTGAAGCTAAATATGTAACTACTAGAAGTTGTTGTGCTCAAGTGTTGTGGATGCAACACACACTCATAGACTATGGTATGTGTTTTACCAAAACCAAAATATTGTGTGATAATACTAGTTCCATTGCCTTAAGTACAAACCCTTCACATCACTCTCGTGCAAAACCCATAGATATTTGTAATAATTTTCTTAGGGATCACAAAAAAAGAAGAAGATATCATTCCTCAATTTATCAGAACTCAAGATCAACTTACTGATATTATCAAAAAATCTTTACCCTTAGATAGATTTGAATATCTTAAACATAAGTTAGAAAATATTATCATAAGGTAATCTTCCATATTAAATTCTTGTTGAAACCTATCTCTTTATAGTAATAAACTCCTTTTCATAGGGGGATCCCACTTTCTTATTAGTAATTTTTTTTCGAAATCAAGTTTTTTTTTTCAGAATAAATTTTTTAATAATCATGTTATTTTTTAATAATATTTTTTTTCATGATGATTTTATTTAATTTTTTCATAATATAAATTTTCAGAATCATATATTTTTCCCTTTAAATTTGTTTTTAAAGTTTTCCAGAATCTAATGTTCTCCAAGAAAAATATTCTTTATTAAGAATTATTTTTCTAGAAATCCAGAAGGTATGATTTCTTTCCTAGGTTTCCGTAATAATCTTTTTTCATGTTGGTATTTTTATCTTGTTTATGAAACATTTTTGGATTCACTTTTTCTTAAATCTCAATGTCTATCTTAAAAAAACCTCAAAAGATCAAAACCTATCCAAATACTTCTTTGGTTATCATCTCATCTGTCAGATTTGATCAGAAGTTTTTCAATTGTTGGATCAATCATGGATGTTGAACCGTCACATTAATTGCCTATATAAAGCACCCTGATGGTTGTCCCACATCATTTTTTCAATCTCTTGTGTGTTGAACCTCTACCTTTGTATTTTATGGTATTTCTGAATCGTCAAAAGTTTCCTCAATTCCATATGTCTGCTTAAGCCTCTCCTCAAACAGAAATGCCATTGTTAAGGAAATTTCCAAGTGGCAGATATACCGAGAGAGGTTAGCTGATCTGAGATTCTTCAACAAATATGATTATATCATCTCTAAGAATATTAATTTGAATGGCTGGGAGATCCTTTTCATTTCAAAGTCGAAGGCAAAGGATGCGGTGTATCCAAATTTGATGGTGGAGTTCTATGAAATAGTTTGTTTTTTCAGTGAAGGGGGAAGTGATATATTTTATTTCAAGAGTTATGTAATGACCTACTCTCTTTCGTATAGAAAGTTATCCCATATTATTGGAATTCCTTATGAAGTTGGAGAAGAGTCCTGTACTCAAAAACTACCTGATGAATCCAGATCTTTTGATAAGGAAAAGGCAATAGAGTTTCTTATCATTAAAGTAGTAAAGACTCTGAAGATCATTCATCTCTCTACGAATATTCATATTCATGAATTGTGAGTTCAAGGATTTATAATTCCATGGATAGAGGATAAGGATACTCTGAAGAAGAGAGATATTTATATATTGGATTTCTTGATGAATCTCAGAAAGTTAAACTTGGTTAAGTGTATCTTGGTAACGAATTAGAATATCAAGAATGGAAATATTAAGTCTCAAATTATTATGTATCTAGATATTATTTAAAATATTATTTTTCTTTTCCATCAGTCATCCAAAATCCCATGCAGTTTCAAGCCAAGAAATTACAAAGGGATATTGCTGAGTGATGAAACCTTAAGGAGAATGAAAAATGGTTTTTCCAATGAATTCAGACAATTCTATGATCTTTCTGAAGAATAAAGAGATCCTTTTAAAATAATCTAGAAGTGGAAGAAACCACTAAGAGAGGTGGAAGGAAGAGAAATTATATGGATCTATAAGAGAAAAAAAACTCTTATGTTCAAGAAAAATTAGTAAGCACCTCTAAATACAAAGAATCAGAAAGTGTATCCTGGTGAAGTAGTGGCAAAGTGGAGAGAGGATAAGAAAAACTGGAAGGAAGGGGAGCCAATGTTTGTCTTGGACCCTTCTGAGGAAAAAGCATTGAAGGAAAAGGCCGCTGAGAATCTTTAAAAGGATGAAAAAGAAAAGAAGCAAAGAAAGACACTTTCAGAAGTTGAAGTTGTTCAATCTCTTGTCAAGGCTACAGAAAGAGCCTATAAGAAAATTTCGGTACCAGAATCTTTTTTATTAGAACCATTACCAGAGACTCTAGGAAAGAAATTGGTGATTTTAGAATCACATCATGAAATATAAATAGTTGAAGAAGATGAAGCGGAAGAGGAAATAGAAGAAGTAGTAGAGGTGGAAGAATAAGTGAATGAAACTGATGATATCATAATGCAAGTTGGAGAGTACCATGAGAAGGAAAGTCTATTTGTAAAATTATCGATCTGGACTTCCCAATAAAAATCCTAAATAATTTATACACCAGGAAAAGATGATAAGGGTGAAGAAGATGTGAAAAATCCAATAGACAATGAAAGTAGTAATCATGATTTTATTAATCTAGAATATCTAGTGGCTGATGGAGAGAAAGAATAAGTTAAGGAAGATAAGATTGTTCAGATATCTGGTAGTGAGCATGAATCTCCCAAAGAACAAGACATCAATACGAAAGCTGACGAGGGAAAGTTGGTGGTAGTAGATACACCTAGTAAATCTATTATAAAGAAGAAATAAGTTGTTATTTTATCAAAGAGGAAAGCTGAAGTCATAGAAAAAGAATCCTCACCAACCAAACATTTGGATTTAGAATCATCTTCCCTCAGACATGATTTTATTATTCAATCATTTAAAAAGCTGGTTGGTAATATTCCTTTATTCCCACGCATAGATTCAAGATTCCAGATGCTTTAACATATGATAAATCAGAAGTCAAATTTAGTTTCCATGGTAATGGACAATTATGTTGCACTAGATGTAGATTTCAAAACCTTATTCATTGGTTATAAGTCTCATAAAAGATCGTTCAAGAAGATTCCAAGCTAGTCAAAGAAGACAATTGAATAAATGAGAATCTTTAATGAATTCCATGATAATTTCAAGGATGATTTTGATACCAAAGATGGGAAGATTAGAGATCTTACAAATAGTTTTGAGGAAGTGTTAACCCTAGAACAAACTACTTGGAACCAAGAATATAAGGATATGAATGGAAAGCTTAACTCTATGGCTATGAATTGGAAGAGAGAGAGAGATCTTAGAATAAATATTTAAGATAATCTTTTTATGAAAGAAGAACTATTGAAATCTTAGGCATACATTCTTAAGGCTCCAGAAGAGAAACTTCAAGCCTTAGAGAAGAAAAGTGAAGACTATTATCAGTTGCTTAAGCGACAAGAAGATGATCACAATGAGCACAAGAAGCTAAAACCATTGTGAAGAAGCTGATGCCAAAGGATAAAGATGGATAATATTATTTCATTCCTATATTTTGTTGTATTTTCCTCATTTTACAAATTCTTTCAACATGAATGAAATTTTGTTTATTCTTTATACATTCTGTTTTAAAGTACTAATGTTTCAGGTACCAATTTATTTTCCGTTCACTTTCATTAATTTTTGAAAATCACAAAGGGGGAGAAAGGAATGATAAAAAGAATACAAAGTAAAGGAGAGATTTTTCTATGTAAGGGGGAGTTCATCTAGAGGAATGTTCTTATCAATGATATTTTTAGAATTCAAGAAAATGAAAAATCTCATTCAGGAAATCGATAATATGATCCTTAGTCTTTATAAAGCCTAAGAGGGAGTTAGTTGTTTTCAATATGTTCCATATGTAAAGGGTGATAAGTTTTTTATTTTAATGTCCTTAAAATTTCTATGTCCTTAGATTCGTTTTAGTATGGATGTTTATGCTTTCCAAAAAGGGAGAGATTGTTGAGTCAATAAGGTTTCTTTATGACTTTTCCATTCCTTTATGTTTTGAAAATCACAAACACTAAATCTCAAGGAAAATTTCATTTCCCATAATATTTATCTTATTAAGGAAAATTTTCATTCCCAAGGAAATTTTCTCCCCATATTTGTTTTCATTGTTCATGGGTTAGTTTCACTAAACCTTACTCTTTTTATTTCTAAGTGTAAAATTCGGTTTCATTTCTAAAACCTAGGAATCCTATAAATACTTAGATTTAAATAACTTAGTTTTTAGGTTCTGAATTCAGATTTTGAATTCCCAAGAATTCAGATTCCAAATTCCCTGAATTTCAGATTATGAGTTCTTTTAAATTTAGATTCCAAATTCTCTGAAATTCAGATTCTAAATTCTCTGAAATTCAGATTCCGTGTTCTATGAAATTTAGATTCCAATTTTTTTGAAATTCATGTTCCGAATTCCTCTGAATTCAGGTTATGAATTCCTTAGAATTCAGACTCCAAATTCCTTAGAATTTAGGTTCAGAATTGCTTAGAATCTAGACTCCGAATTCCTCAGAATTTTGGTTCTGAATTTCATATAATTGTGACTTTCAATTCCACATAATTCTGGTTCATAATACCTTATATTTCAGAATCAGAGTTCTGTAGAATTCAGGTTCTGAATTCTTTTTAATTCAGACTCTGAATTCCTCAGAATTTAGATTCCAAATTCCTTAGAATTCAAGCCTTGAATTCCTCAGAATACAGGTTCAAAATTATTTATAATTCAGACTCTAAAGTTTATAGAATTCAGATTCCATATTCTTTGAAAAACAGAATCTGAATATTCATGAAATGTAGACTCCGAATGATTTTATCCTAGACACTGAATTTTATTTTCCCTTAGACACCGAAAAATAGAATTGGTTGAGAAATCATATTTTACATACCCTTGTTATAGTTATGAAATGATTTCATGCATTCTGTTTCTAAATTACCATTGTTTGAGTGACACGTGTACAGGCCCCTCTACAATTTAAGGAATAATATGACCGTTTGAGGAGGGAGCCGACCGTTGGAGAAATTCTTATAAATAGGAGCTCATTTTAATGAGCTCAATATTGTTCTATAACTCTAGAGATTACATGATGCTGAAGTGATTTCTAGAAAGAGAGACTCTCATGCTTTGTGTGTACTGAAGATTTTGTTCATCTTTCTTTGTGCAACTCTAATTGTTGCTGTGTACAATGGAGGGATTTCTGGGATAAGAAGATAGAGGTTCTGACTAACTTAAAGTTCGAGGACTTCCTTGATAAGGAAGACAGAGGTTCTGACTACCTTTATGTTCAAGGGCTTGTGGGGATAGCAAGACAAACTCTGATATTCTTATTGAGGGCTTACCTTGGTGTGGGTAAGAAAAATTTCATGAAATTATAAATCAAGGTACCTTTATCCAAGGTTTTTGGATACACTACTCTTTGGGTTAAAAGATCTCATACTTTTTACTTGTATTGTTTCAAGTCTGTTTTTCCACTTCATTTTGATTAATAATGAATGTATAATTATCTTATACTTTGTTGTTATTGTATACTTTTATTAGTAAGATTCTATACTATTTAAGGTATAATATTTTTTCATTGTAAACTTTTCTTATGTTTCATTTCTGGAACCATATTTCTAGAATCTAGCATGTTCGTAGAACTAAGAGGTTTTTGGAATTTACCTTGTTCAACTTTGTAAAACATAGTTTTCATTATTGTTGAAAATGAAATTTTTATAACCAAATTTAAAGGTTCCAAAGGAAATTTTAAAGGATACAATTCATCCCCCTCTTGTATATTGATTATATACATCATTATTTCAATCCTGAAGAATCCATCTTCCTCAAACTATATCAACCCAACCTAATAATAAACTCCTTGAAATGTTCTTTCGGTATTACCTCATTGAAGTTTCTTAGATTCATCGTATGCAATCATGCATTAAACATGACCATAAGAAGTGAAATTATATCTATTTCATGTCACCTCCTCACAACCACATAGAGTTGAGAGGACTTAAATGAAACATAGAATATATATTGTTCTTTATATAGAACATGGACATAAATATTTTCCCTTCTCCAGGTTGATTTAAAAAAGGGGTTACATATCAGTGGACTTATGATTGTTAATATGCATTTTACAATCTCAAGAAATACCTCTTTATCCTGATAGTTCTAATTGATCAAGTTGAAGGAAGACCAATTATCTTGTACGTGACATCTTTAGAGTGATTCATGGGTTCCTTATTATCATAAAAGAATAAATACAAAAGTACAAATAACCATTATTATCTCATTCAAACCATGAATGATAATGAGACACATTATTCAAATATCGAGATAACCTATACGTAGTTGATCTTAGAAATCCAAAAATAAAGGCACTATCTACAACACGATGTGGTCTATTTGGTCTCTCTTATAAAACCACTAAAATATATCCTCAGTTTTCTGATGTTGATCGGGTGCCTATCACAGTAAATGTTCATCATACAGTAGTTTGAAATTTGGTTTGGGCCTTAGAAAGCAGTCAAAGGATAGACATTATAAATTTTTTTGGAAGTACATCCATCAAAAAAGATTACTTCGTTGGACACTGAATTACCTAATGAAGAGGTTTTCTATGCTCAAAAGGACACCCAGATAAGGGAAATGTATCTTGATAGTTCATCTGGAATACCAACATGAAAGTGTATGGAAGACTTAAAACTCAAAAAAGTGGGGCTGATATTCATGTTCATATCTCAGGAAAAGGAAGACCTTCCTTTCTCCTTCATACTTTTAGAGGGGTGCATGAACAATAAAGAAGAATATCAAGATATCATCGTAGAACTAGATCTAGAACATCAAGTATAAGTCAGACACATAATGATAAAAAGAAATTTGAAACTGGTCATTAAGCAGGTTATCAATGATTATGCTATAAAAAAGGAAGAGATAATCTCCATACTAAATCACATATGAGGAATAATGGTTGAATTACCTTCATAGATGACAATGAATCATGCCCCAAGGTTGCATCCTACCTTAGATGACACCATAGAAAATGTAGGCACATTTTTATCCAATCATAAGAAGGATTAAATAGATATCATCATCCTACACAATGACTATTCTCACCCTATATTCAAACCAATATGGAATTGATCGATGTGATTTTTACCATCTCTGATTCAGGCGGTAATAAAATTGGAAAGATGAATCCAACTATGGACTACCATAAAAGTAGAGAAATCCTACCTGAAAGATCCAGGAGATTGAAAATATAGAGATGAGGAATTAACTTTGTTCCCTATGAAGGAACGAACCATACAAAATTACTCTACATGATGAGCCTCGATGGGGTAATAATCATGTGAATTCATGGTTACGATAATACTACAGTCGTGGAGGATGTACATGCCAGATATTGTATTACCCACTACTTAGGAGCCATTCTTTTCCCCCCAAATATAAAGTCTTGGGTACTACTGGCCAACTCTAACGTAGTACTAAACTAAATTCACAAAAAATTCCATTCCTTACAAGTTCATGCCTACTTCATACAACAACTACCTGAGTAGTTGCTCATAGCTAAGTACTTATATCCATTTTTGTTATGGGGAATAGATTTTGTGGAATCATATCCTCCCACCATGTCCAAGCAGTTATAGTACATTCTTGCTGCAACCGACTTATTCTCGAAATAGGATGAAGCTATACCCATCAAAGAATTCAGGTAAAGGATCATTTTTAGCTTCATAAAAGAAAACATCAACACTATATTTGATGTCCCTCACACAGTATTGGTGAAAAAACTTACCAATTTCTTTTCTTATTAATTGGATAAGATATACAAAGAGTATGAAATCAAATTCACTCATTCGTCTCACTACCATGTTGTGCCTATTGGACAAATAGAGGCCTTCAATAAGAACATATAAAATATACTCCAGAATATGGTAGAGAATGATAAAAAAGTCATATCCATGTAAGCTTCTACATGCTCAGTGGTCTTACTAGACCACGTCCCAAACAACCACACATGAGACCCGATATTCATTAGTATATGGGATAAAGGTGGTCTTTCCCATCGAATTTCAAATTCCATCACTCCACGTGGAAATATGCCATCAACTATCCATGGATGATCAATCATAGAAATTATTGGATGAATTGGAGTGACTGGATGAGAAAATATTTCATACCTTGCATCATTTGAAAGCCCAAAAATCAGATCACATGATCCTTTAAAAAAAAGTTACTCTTATGATCTTTCATCAAATGAGAGATGGTATTGTCCCGAAAACACCAATGAATCCAATAAAAAACCCCCAATGTGGTAATTGAAATAGGAGGGACCTTATTCCATGAATTAGGTATAATCCAATGAATTTTATTCCCTAATTTCATTTGATGGATATACTTCCATAGCACCATCCATTGAAAGGTTCATGAACAAATATTTCATGTAATCCCACACCAATCAACTTGAATGTATAGTCATAAACTTCATGGTAATTTTCATCACCTTATGATGTTAAAATTCATACAGATGTCCTGGAATAACAACTTAAAACTATGTGTAGTCCTTCGATGGTGTGCGTATGTGGTGTATGGGACTTCTTAAACCTTATTCACATAGATTTTGATATGCCACCACATTGCCAATATCCCTTATGGGAGTATTACCCATTTTGTATGACAACTATTAATTTAAACTAAGGGTGTTCATTCATATCACATGTCTATAAAAAACATGGTACATCAACATTTCAATTAATGATTCACAATACACATGATAGGACTGCATGAGAGAAATAAAAAAATCTCCAATAATCGCATGATAATTTGATTCATGTAGGGACACTAGGATTTTACATATTGGTCAAACCACCCAAAAGAAAAATTCACAAGTGACCCCCTACCTACATATGGGTCAGTCCTGTGTAGGGAAATTTCATTTAGAACTATCAATCTCTTAATTATCAGTCAATGGAAAATGTAGTGAATCCTAGACATCATATCCTATTGTTATCCATGAACTACATGGAATATTCCACCATCTGTGCCTGGTTCTGAACTACATGGAGAATTCCCATACAGAACTACTAGTGGCAAGATTACTATGACTGTAGGATATATAGTGATGTCTATTACTATTGTGTTAGGACCAATCATGAATTTCCTTCCATTTATAAGATTATTTTATTACCATCCTTTGTCCTCATAGACCATTTTCACATCAAGATTATGTTACTCGTGGGTCCACAAAATCATCATCCCCGTAACTATAAGACAAAATCGTCATTATTACAAAATGTTAAACTCTACGTTTCATCATCCCTGTCACAGGATAAAAAACTTTGTTACACTAATTACCTCACTTTATAACACTAAAATGAACGGCACCATATTTTTTCTCTCAAGAGTACATTTAACTGAGCTTCGATCATGTATAATACCATATTTAAGGACTACATATATATTGTTAAAATTAACATATGATACCTAGTGACACCTGGATTTTACATCTCGGTATAATGACCTATAGAAAAAATATATCTCTACCTACACATGGTTAAGACCAACATAGAAAAATTTCATCAACAACTACATGTTTCTTGATTCCTTTTCATGAATGATATACAATGGCACCTAAATTTTTGATCCCATTTTTATCCATAATAAATAATATAAATGTATATTCCCTCCATGTGTATGAACCTTGTCTGCATAGAGACCCCTTTTCATGAACTACACCTGGATTGATTCATACCATTGCAGGATTTGTAGTGATGCACAATTCTTTTAATCTTGGGTCCAACCTCAATATTTCATCTTCACATTTGGGAATATAAGTCCTTTCTACACAACATTAAATTATTGGGTTCCTCATAAACTACATAATGGTTGATCTCATTTTGATGAGATGCGTACTGATTCTTAGGCCCTCATTTTCTTTCCAAACTACATAGAAAATAAAATGGGAAACATCCCCACCTCTTGTATGTGAATACATATCTATGCTACAGATCTCAGGTTTGGGTTCTTCATTTATAGATCTATCAACAAAAAAATCAACCCCACATAAGATTCTGATCTATATAGGATATTTTAGACTTTATATCCAATCATTATTTCAATTGTTTCTGCATGCTGAGACACATCCCTTCAATTAAAAAAAATCTACCCCAGGAAATTTTGGATGTTCACAATATTCCAAAGGACATCCGAAGAGGAGGGTCAATGTATTTGGACACCATTGTTTGACTATAAATAATATTCCCCAGTTGGATATATAGTTATTTACCATAAAATGGAATGTTAACCAAATTCAAAATCATCCTTGGGAGAGGCCTCTCACATCTGTGTAATCCCCAACGGCTTGAATTCCCCATATCATTTTCCAAATCTGAGAATACATGGGATCATGGTTTAAACCTTCTTCACCCCTTCAATCAAGGTCATGTAAAAACATTTCAAAATGATTATCCTCTAGTTACTCTTGGTTTATTTGACAGTTGGTTATGTATCTATGAACTTAATCTAATGGACCCCATTTTATCTTTACCACATGACAGTAAACTGTACAGTAGAGGCCCTTATCCCATGACACTAAACTACATGATATTAAAAACTAAGTGTGTCTTGATTCATGTAATCATTGGATACGAAGTGGAACTCAAATATTCAATATTAGGACTATCAATAGTAAAAATTACAAATTCCCCATCCCTATGCACGGGTCAGACATGCATAGGAAAAATTCTAATAGCTATGTTTGGATTGATTCCTTATATTACAAGATACATAGAGATGCCAAAATCTCATATTTTTTGGTCCATCCATAATGTAAAGAAATTCCCTTGTTTTACAGTGTATGGGTTACACCTGGATGAGAAATTTCTAGACATTAAAACAAAATCATTGCTACATTTAGTTTATAACAGCATAATGGAAACATGTATACCTATTCCTAGGAAGTTTTTGGCTTGGAAACCCCTCCCATATTAAAGTACCATCCATTCACAAACCATACTCTATGTCAAAAAATGTCTGAATGACCATTAAAATCCTTTTCCATTTAAAATAGAGGGTTAATTTAATGAGGAAACCATTTTTTGATATGCATAGTATGTCCCATTTGGCTCTAGAAACGTTTAACAAAAAAATTACAATCAACCAAAGTTAAATTCATCCATATGATATGATTTTCCTACATATATATTCCCCAAATTATGTTTATATTCCACATCACTCTTTGGATTTAGAACCCCCAAAGATTTTATCTTACAACCTTCCCCCTTAAGGCATATTGATGATAGAACATTTATTTTCATATTACCCTAAAAAGGGAGAATCGTTTATCACTCTATAAATGGAATGCATCCTTAAGTGATAAATCCAAAACAGCCGAGTATTAATAAATTAATATGAACCACACATGTCCTAGTTGAACATCATTAAATTACATAATGTCTCAATCCTCATTTACAGAAACAATATATGTATATGAGTGGTTTCCCATTCTTGTCCAAAGCAGATTCAGTTACCCTCATCTTTTTCTTAAACCATTTCCTTGAAAGCCACCATTCATTATCACAACAAAATCTAAATTTAATTAAAATTACCTATCCATTAAAAAGACAGTCCAGTATCCTGAGGAATCCATTGTTTGACTATGTATACTATGCTAGATTTTTCTCTTTAGGAGTCAGCCACCAAAAGGTCCTATCAAATAAATGAAATTTTTTCCTTATGAGAGAATTTTCCTACCTCCATACACCCTAACAACATCATTTTAGAAACAAATATTATGATTACTCATCACATACCTTCTCTATATAATGTATTATATTCAAAAGTTAGAAAACTAGATACATTAAAAAATTCTCATTCATGAATAAAAAATATTGGGACATTTTCCGCTGATTAGAAATATTGGGGAAATTATACTGCAATTCATGTCCAAAGTTGTTGAACCTAAAACAATAGTGAAATTATTCTGGTTTTTAAGCCTCTAAACTACCCCCTAAACGAGACACAACTTTCCTTGTTGAAATCTCTCAAAGGGAAACCTAGGTAAGATTCATGATCAAGCTCACTATATCTATTATTCGCATGGTTTTTGAAAAAAATATAATAAAAATAAGAAAAAAATTAATAGAAATATTTGTAGGTTGAACACCCATAATGGGAGGCCTAAGAAAAGGTCCTGTTACACCCAAAATTCCTATATCACAGTTTCCTTAGAAAAAAATAAGGGAAATAACAAAAATAACACTATGATTGTTCTGCTTTTCTTGTCATGCTAGAAACAGTAAAAAAATAAGCTCCATAATTCCCTCAGCTCTAGAAATAATTACGGTATTATATTTTATGTCACTTTGATTATCCCAAATCTTAATTGTAATTGATATTTATAGACAAAAATATTCATGTCTTTTAAATGATATTCTTTCGAAGAACATTGAAAATTTTGATTGGTTAATTTTATAGGAAAAGGAAAAAAGACATAAATTAGAGAGAAAATATTTTTTCATTTATACGAATTTGAATGAATGATAATTCAAAACATATAGTATCTCCATGAATGATCTAAAAACAAAGATATTAAAAAATAACCTAAATGTTTATAAGGAATCTTGACTTTATTTCACCAGTATATTAGAAACTGTATCACACGGGCCATCAACGTTCTATTCTACGGTTTTCCTTTTACTAGATTTGGATTCTTCTATTGGATGAATTTGTATAAAATTATCTGATATCTTGACATTTCAACTTGGTGGCTTCAAAATTTGAACTCTTTCAAGAAAAATGTGTCTTTATTCTGGATATAAGATCATCACATTCTAGTAGCTCCCTGTTCTATGCAAACATTTGGTCATAAAAATTTTCTTTCTTTGTCAACCAAATCATGAAACTCAATGGTAATACCTTGTTAATATTTCTTTGTTTATGGGAGGCATTAAACTAAGTAATGTCACCTTCACGAGTGGTTAAAACTTCTGGAGGTATGAAAATATGGATGTTAGGGATATGTTGGTGTTGATAATCAAAGTCTCCCAAGCCCAAGAAAATAAATACATAGAAGAAGGTATCCAACTTATCATTAAACTCCCCTAATGGGGTAGTTGTGATGATGGTGTATATTTTCTGCCAAGATAGTCTTCTCCCAACTTAATTTTCGATGGAATCATTGGGACATCAATCTTGTTTCTCCAACACCATAGGTATAAAATCTAGTATTTTAGTTATGGTTTATAGGATCTCCCTAAATTGAAATATATGTGAAAGAAAAATTTCTCTCTATGTTGGTGGTTTGATATCATGGGGTATGCTTATGGGGTTGGCTCCAATTTTGGGAATTCTAGGTGATGTTCCTCTTGGACCTACCTTAGTAGGCTTTTCAACATAATTAGTCTAGAGTATAAGGTCCATGTCACCCCTACAGAAATAGGTCTTCTAGATGAAGCTCCCTCTTAGTGCCTATGCAGAATAAAACAAATAATTCTTCCATCTTGAGTAAGAAGAGATGGAACATTCGGTAAAAGACCAGGAGTGGACAACAATCTATACACTCATCAAACTGAACTCTCCAGTACTCCATCGGGGCCACAATCCACCCATATCTAATAACACTTCCTTATTAAGTAAGTTTAATATCCTTTTCAAGGAAATATTATTTTCATTCTGGAATACTCACAGATCATTATCAACTACAATTGGTGAAGATTCGATGGGTGGGATTCCCAATTGACCTTGCTCAGGGATGGAAATGCATCTTGTTGTAAGTATCCATGTTGTCTTGAAAACCTATAAGATGTGTGGTGCTCAAAAATGGTTTCCCTATATATTCAAGAAGTTAAGATTCTATATCATTGTGAAATAATGTACGAACATTATTCTAAAGAACCCTTCCATCATCCACCGCTTCTCCGTGGAGTGCAGGTTATGGAATATAAGTGAATTAAAAAAATTACTCAAAAGATCATCCACACCATTGAAAATCAAGGATTAGAGGAAAATCATGATAGTGTTGTGAAATTCATGATGGAAGTATGAAAGTGGGGTTTATGTGTTATCCCGATACATGATGTAGTGACAATTCTCTTCCATCAAGCCATAAAAGAATTGAAATGGACCACTAAGGTGAAGTGAGGATCTTCATTCCTGAATTTGACATAACCGTTCATAAATGCGATCAAGCATGGGAAAAAATAATTTTATGGACTACTCCTCTTCATTGTGACCACCATCAATATAGTAAATATTCATACATTAGTATGGGAATCACTAGAGGGTAAAATCCATCTTCTCAAAAAGTTGAAAAAGAAACCTGCCATCCTGATTTCAAGTGATACATCAAGATAGAGTCTATAATCCCACATGGTTTGTTGACCTGAATTGAGGGTGGAACAATATAAACCCATGAATTATCAAAACTATTGGGTTGGGTTATTTCTACTACAAAAAACATTCATCCTTGGACTACTAACTAATACAAAAAATTCTACCTAATCTTTAAATGGAATGATTGAGAATGTATGGAGGGGTTTTCCAAGAAATTTCTATACTATGATAAGAGGATATATCTATAATGGGGATACATTATCTGTACTCTCCCAATTATTTTTTGTAGGATAGAATTAATCATACATATTACTAAATATGGGGTTTCCCCCTAGATGATAGATATCCATTAAATTGATCCCTAGTTCACCACATGGTATGTGGAAGGTATTAGTTCTTGAACACTAGTGATTGAGCTGTTTGGGAAGTGTCTCAGTCAGTGGATAAATTGAAAATTGAGAAACCCACACTTCATGGCATAAATTTACATATACCAATTGTTTAAAAATTCAAATCAGATTTGGTGTACCCAAAATGCCCAAGCCCATACATCTGAGAAACTCCCTCTGGACCACATGTCCCATTTGGAACTCCAACCTCCATTTGGATTACCATTAGAGAGGTTGGAAATAGATGAATAATCACCAATAAATGAATAAAAATATGTATCCAGTATGTTTTGATTAATTTATTTCCACATGGATCCATGTGTAATGATGGTTTCCTCTCAACCAGAACTATACATGTTTTTTCCGTAGCAGATATGTTTTCTTGATACTTTTATAGTGGAACATTGGACCAAACATATAAGAGATTTTGGTCAACCTATAGAAGGGGAGAATCTTATTATATTCCAACATTATAATGTGATAATTGGTTTGATAGCGGATAAGCCATTAGTTTTGGTGAAATAAGTTTCTTCAGAACACCTACTTGATGGGTGATGTGAGATTAAAGACCATCTTTTACATTCCCAATCATAGTCGTTCATCTCTCGAACACATTCAATGAAGTGGAAGACATAAAAATTATTTTCCATTGGATCATACATATCATGAAAACTAAATTTTATAGTATGCAAAGGAATGCATACTAAAACATAAAATACAATGATATATGCAAAATAAATTACCATGAACCATTACTTCACAAAGGTATTTTTTTGTGAACCATCAGTCTGAGAAGACTATAAAGGCACTAGCCTGCAAAGTGTTGGCCAGAAAAATGATGGTCCAAGGGGAATTGGATCTACAAATCATATTTAAATTATGTAAAAATCTTGAGGTACCCTCCATGTTTAAGGATCTCTGTTCATAGCTGAGGAAACTCAGTTCGCCTAAAGATCCATCCACAAAGGAGGTAGTTCGCAGACACAATATGTGGCCAGGAAAGTGATAATCACTATGTTCAATGATAAATACACAAAATTAAATATTACTTGGCCCCCTATTTTTAAATTTGTTCCTATATTATGGGTTCACTATACAAACTAGCTCAAAACAGGACCACTTTCTATATCAGAATATCCCCCTCTTCACGGTGATGAAAACCAATTTCGATGGGAGGAATTTGTTAGTTCTCAAAAATTTAGAACTTATGTAGTGAATTATATCAATATTCAGAAAGGATAAAAGGAAACCCTGATTATGAATAAATAATATAATCAAACTGATGATACCAATGTACCACATGTCATTCCTATGTGTTGTGAAGCTTATATGAATGACATAGTTCACCTATGGAGGTGGTGCCATAGACACCCACAAATGAAACCAAAGTCATTTGTGGGACCATGGTGGTGATTTCCACCCCGGTGAATGATTATATCGCATAAACTAAATAACTCATGGGATGAGTAGGTACCATATTCTCTTGAAAATGTAACGAAGTCATTTGTGGGAACAAGGTAGTGATTTCCACCCCAATGAAACAAATAGTTCACAAGACATGGAGGTACCACTGGTACCCATGAAAAAAAATTCATTTTTAGTTCCATGGTGGTGATTTAAACCACTGAATATTATGACCCCCATTCTCAAAGTACATTCCCACAAAATATGTTGTTCTTAGGCTGAAAAACCTTCCTTGGGCTCTTGAAAAAGAATCCCCATGACCCAATGTGTACGACTGGCCATTCCAACAACCATTCCCTCCTTTATTTTTAAAATAATCATTGGGGGATGACAAGAGGAAGAATAAGCCACACTCAAACACACAAACTGGATAGATTTAAATAAAACGAGTGACGAGGCACCATGAAAACTATAGCCCATTGAGTATTCCCTATAAGTACAACCTTCTATATAATAGGTGGAAATGATAAATCATCTTGTGGTCCATGAGCCCAAAATACCCTTTTTTGGACACAATAATATGAGGCAAAAAATGGATCACCCCCTCATATATAAGCATCCCAAATAGAAATGTACAATATGGGTGAATCCCTACCTTGTATAAAAAAACAAGACGTGGGAAAAACTCAGAACTACATTGAAAAAACACTACATGGATGGGTCCTAGTAGCACATTGAAAAGTTATACTTGGGAATATCCTAGGTCCACTTAAATCAATACCACATGGGCAATATACTCACATGTGTTTCAACATTCTCCAGAGTGGGAACCCTATACAACCTAATAAAATGATACAAGGAATGTGGTACCCTAGGGAATTCTACTCACTTACTCTCTTCATTTACTTATGTCCTATCTTTGGTCCCCTTGTCAGAACCTCTAAAATCTAGTGTAATAGTATCTGAACAAGGCCCTTTCAAAAACCACATTACATGTATCATAAAATCACCATGAACATTAGAGTGTCCCTTCGAGTTTTCATACCCATGGTATGCAAAGTCGAATGGGTGACCCCTGTAATAGGGAAGACCCTCATAATTTTCCCAAGTATACATTACATGGCAATGGGGGTTCCACACTTTGGCCACTCACATGAACATCCCCATTATAGGACATATAGGTAAGGATCATGCTTTCCAGTCCCATTGTTAGGGAATGGTATCCTCAATTAAAACAAATTTCTGGGGACACTGCTTGAGGTATGCCCATGGACTATCTTGCAGTGGGCGGTGCTTTTGAACCTCTTCACCTCAACCTATGACATATCTAGATAGATAAAAAAATGTGACTATCCTAGATATAAAAATAGAGGAGGAGATAGGTGCGCTCAAATCCCTCTCCTTCCCCCTCTCGGCTCCATCACTACCCATTAGTAGATAGAACAGGTCGTGCAATATTCTGATACAATAATTCCTCTTTTTTTTCTCAAAATGAGTGTGAATCACATGGGATTATAGGTTAGTGATGATAATTTCATCCACCTAATCCAAACCCACTAGAAGGGACACTTCCATCCAAAATACCCAACCATATAAAGTCCAATAAACTTTCTCAAACGTTTAATCCCAAACCAACCAAACTATATTGGCATCGATTCCCAACTAACTGAGGTCCATGTGAAGATTTAATGAGGTCAAAAACCAACATCCAAATCCAATATTGATTTACTCTAGAAAATATCCTTGGTAATATCATTCCCCTACCCATGGACCATATATATTTTGTGTCCCAAAGGGAATATTCCATGCGTAAGACCCAACCACAAATTCCTTAAATGGGAATCCCCTGAGTATAATCCCCAATCATGCACCTTTTCAAACTACATGGGATTTTATTCCCAACTAACTAGGTTAGGTAGGAAGCCTTTGTGGGGACCAAACTCATCCCCAAATTCCACCCTAATTTTCTCTGATCCACATCCTTGGTAGGGTTATGTTTACCTAGTAGAACATATCTCTCCCGAACATTGGGTCACCTCAGCATATTTCCCACAGACTCCTTGACCCAGAACCTCCTGATGGGAATTATTTCCACATGATGTTAAACTAACTGTTTGGTTCCATATCACATGACCTTAATAGGTGATGTGTCCTACTAAGCATCACCAAATGATGTGGGTTATGATTTCTCTAATGAGGATATGTAAGAATCCCATCTACTGGGTTTGATCGTGACATTAAAATAACTTATGTCTCCCTGGATGACAACAAACTCGAAAGCGCACCACCAAAAGCTTAAAACCATAATCATCATAATGAATGACCAATGAATCTATAATCCATCTAGAAAGGTGTACCATTAATGGATAACCTCATATACATAAAAATTATTTTTAACCCATATGTATTTTGGTCAATGATTGCCTAGGGGTATTTTACATATGCATAATTGGGAATGAACCAAGGATTCTTGAAAATATCTTAAATATATAAGAGGGTCCCAGAAAAGGAAGTAGTTTCCCCCAAAAGGTTTGGATGATCCTGACATCCCATTCACTCAACCAATGTAAGTTCTTTAATGTCAGAGGCCATGTTACCCAATGAACCCCTAACTTTGGAATGTTGGTCCATGAATCATGTATATGAGATCCATTGGGTGATTCTAACTCCATGAAAAAAAACCTGGTAGATACCATTTGAGGACAATATACCCAATATCAATGACTTAACACCATTTAACCCCTTGAAATCATCTGCTCAGGTCACAATGATCTTTCACGGCAAGTACATGGGTAATATGACTCGATTGTTTACAAAGTGGTAAGGGTTTATTTCACAATATCCTCAATATTCTTGATTGATTTTGTTTAATACTATATAGGAGAATATTTTTTATATTTCCATATTTCTTAGGAAAATTTAAAATAAAAAGATTTTAATATTCTTATACAACTATTTGATGTCATTTTTACCAATTTTTTACTTTTTACCAAATAGTTTCATAATAATATTTTTTTCATTTTCTACACAATTAACTTTTTAGTTTTTTGGAAAAATATATTAATGGAATGTTTTTTATCTTATAAAAAATTATCTGATATTCTCGGTTTCATGATGGATTAGTCTCTTATAGTGAACATTACAAGATTAAAAGGTTATTATCAAACAATTTTTTTCGTTTATAATCGCATAGAATTTTTTTTCAAAAGAGAATGAATATATTTATCATAATAACTAATTCAAGTGATCTGTCAAAATTATTTTCCATCTATGATAACATTATTTTATGTCATTTTTTATAGGGATATTATTGAAGGATAAAATCCATCTTATTTTATGGTTGGTTTATCTTTATGGTGGAATGATATTTATGAATATCCATACTTTTTAATGATATATTCTACAATGAAATGTTTATAAAATCCATTTATATTCATGATTTATTATATTATGAATGATTTATGTTCTTTTGGAACACATATGTATGGTTTTAATTTTATGAAAGATTTGACCTATATCAACAGCCAATGTATTGGGTAATAATTTTTCTCTCATGAAAGATAGATTGCTAATATAAGGAGTAAACCTGGATTAGTAAAGGTTGTTTTTTTGATAATATGGACTTAATAGTGAACCTTAATAACTAAGATGGTTTGGGGGAGAGAACCCTTTCCCCTAAGATAGAATTCAACGTAATACATGACTACTATTGGAATAATTTTTTACGTTTTTGTGTCTGAATCATTTCAATGTCCTATTATTATGTTATTATTTCATGGATTATGTTCTTTTCTCCTTTATGATTTATTTCTTATGAACTAACAATATTTATTCCGTGACTCACATATTTGATCTTTGGAATGTATGGTGTGATCTTTATATGTTGTTATTATATTATCATACCTTGATGTTTATGTTATGCTTACATATCTCCATTTCTTACCCTTAAAAATAAAATGATCTCACCCTTTTCTTGTATTTATTATCCCCATTAAATGAATATTTATTTTTAGTAGGTATTCCTTTTAATAGTACTAAGTGGGTTGATCATTGTAGGAATATTTTAGAATTTATCACCAGACTAGAAGATTTGGATCCATGTTTCCAATGGTACTAAATTATTATGGTCCTTAGTATTGTGTTTGTGTAATATAATGAATATTCTTATTAGAATATAAAATAAACATTTATGAAAATCATGGGATTTTATAGTTGGTATCATAGAAAAGTTTTAGCCTTCCATTGGAAACCAGGATGAGAAAACTGTAGTCCGATCCCTAGAGATATTTCTAAGGATATGGCTATGGATGACTCTAAGGATGAGTTAAAGAATAGGAAAACATCCTGAATTTTGGTAAAATATAGAGTGAGTGGTTTCCTAGAAAATAATTAATGTTTGGTTACTAAAAATGGTTGTGGCTGTATAATATATCTAATAAGTGGTAACAACCTTGAAAAACCCGTATTGAGCAAGAAATGATCAAGAACTAGTGCATCACAATAGGTATTTCTACAGAATTGGATTGAAACTCCCAGTGTATGTGATTTGGAAATTTAAAAATATTTATAAAAAATTAGGTTTCATTTAAAATAGAATATGGATATGAATGACCTAGGATAAACAAAATGTGCCATATAGTAAAGAATAATGTGTTAGGATTTAGGCTTTCTATATGTTATTTTTCATTAATATTTGGTTCCCCACTATGATTAATATTTCTCACAATATGATTTAGGTATTTGTCAATGAATGGAACTCGAAGGGACCATTGTATTTCTTAGTATGAAATAAATTTTTTTTGTTGAGTAGTGAAATGGGATGATGACTGTAGTGAAGGCCATTGTGATTAGTTATAATCATCTATCAAGGGATATGATTAACAATATGGATTTTTTTTATCCTTATGACACATAAAATAACATGAATATATAATTTAATGAAATTTCATGTTATAATTTACTTATAATAAAGGATATTCGACTTCCTATGGGTCAATAAGGTGCAAAGAAAAACATTAAGGAAAATTTTAGAACGATGGGGAGATGCTATCTCCATGGAAAAATGGTTCATCGTATGAAATAATATCGAGGAGTTCAATGTATTATATATGGAGGACATGATAATTACCCAACTAATTTCAATAACCCAATAATTTACTTCTAGAACAAATATGTACCTATTCCATGTCGTTCAATAAAGGGAAGGATTTGTTAATTTATGTTTTGGATTCCAGAATTTTTTATTGTGAAATATATAAGGATTTTTCAGTATAAATTTTTTATTATGGATTTGATATAATATATTAAATGGTACAGAAGGAAAAATTTAATAAAATCTATTTCTTTTATAGAAAAAATTTCTTAAGGGAAGGTAACCCTTAATATTTTATTGATGTTGATAAAATTTTGATTAGTTTGGAAAAATAGATACTGCATAAGAATAAAATAAATTGGATAGTATTTACGATCTTAGATTAGATAATGGAATTACTGAAAAAGTGTTTTGAGCTATCAATGGTGAAGTTTAACTAATTTTTGTATTTATGGAATATATCCAATATTATCTATAAATAATGTAGAATCATGCATGTTTTAATTATGATTTTATGGTAATTTAGGTTATTACTATTATTCCGACTATTTCTTCGAAGTGCACATTCATCCCTTATTCGGAGGGCATGTAGCTATTTCCCCACATTCTCTCTTTCCAAAGGGAGGCGACATCCATCACTTATTTTGGGATGTTTTCTCCTTGATCGAAATGGGTGATGAGATTTCGGTTCCTCCTTCTCTGGATTCCTCCTCGGAACCCGTTACCTTGTCCGGGTCTCTCTCAAAGACATAATACATTGTTCATGAAACTCATCCCAGTTCCATATCTTCATGGATGCCGGTTAATTACACTACTTATATCAGGAAATTCCAAGGGGTCCAGTCAGGGAAACAAACTTGGGTTGGGGGAGTAATCACGTTGGACATCACTGGCATGTCTGGATGCTGGAACACTAACGCATCTGGGTTTCTTCCACTTATGATAGGGTTTTAAAGGGCGCGGACGGTTGAGGAATCCCACATCGAATGTGGGGAATTTTATATCATAGGCATGCCTCAGAGGTTTTCCTCAGCTTCCCATGTTTAACACAGGGTATACCGCAATTTTAACATCTAGCAGAGTTGGATCAAACTAATCAAAACACTGACAGAAGTGGATATGATGGGTGAAAACCTTTGAGGGGTTGCTGATACTATGCTTAACACGTGGTTAGTTACCCGATTGCTACTAGGAGCAGCGAAAAAGTGGGTGACATGATCTCACCAGGATGTGGTGGCCCAGGTAAGAATAAGGATGGATATGGATTATTGATAATGGATGGGGAGTGAGATTGAGCTGAAATGAGGATGACGATGATGTTGGGATTGAGCCTTGAAGAGGCTTCCTACATATCTCCATGGAATTGAATCAATGTATGTGTAGTTCGGTGAGGTTATGGAAAACCTAATGAGGCAGCCCGTGAGAATGGACGCATGGATGGGATCCAGAGAAATTATAACCTCCAGGATAGGGCATGACCTCCCAGAAACACATAGTCTCGAGGGAGAGATCTGGATAAGACATGAGAATTGGGCTTGAGCCTCAAAGAGGATTCCTATTTTTCCTGCCTTGGCAAGGATCATAATCCATGTAGTTCAGAATGGGTGTATAAAATTGGAGTGTACACAGAGGACAGAGACCTGATGACATGTGTGGGCTTACGTATTGTTAACAGCCCGGTGTTACTCTAACACTCGAGGGGCGGACTAGAGATGTGGGTCTCAACATAGGGTACTACAATTTATTACCATCAATTTCAGACTACAGTGGTTTACCACTGATTGGATGCAAAAGCTTACTGCTAACTGGGGTTCCAACGGCTTACCGCTGAATCAGGTTCCAATGGCGTACCACTAGTAGGGGCACACAACGGCTTACTAGTTGTTGGGGTTGACAACAGCTTATTTCTGAATGGGGTTCCAATGGCTTACCACTGAATGGCGTTCCAACGGCTTACCTCTGGTTAGGGAACACAATGTATTACAACTGTTTGGGGTTGACAACAAATTACTACTAGTTGGGGAACACAAAGGCTTACCGCTGGTTGAGACTAAGAATGGATTACCGCTGAATGTGGTTCCAACAGATTACCTCTTAATGGGGTTCCAACAGCTTAATGATGGTTGGGGAATACAACGTCTTACCCCTGGTTGGGGTTTACAATAGCTTACAGGTGAATGGGGTTCCAACGGTTTACCACTAGTTGGGGAATACAACGGCTTACCGCTGGTTGGGGTTGACAACGGCTTACTACGGAATAGGGTTCCAATGAAATACCACTGGTTGTGGTTGAACCTCAGGGAGGCTTCCTACGTACCCTGTCTAGGGGGAAAGGATCAAAACCTACATAGATCTAATGGGTACAACTTAAAGTCTTGAGGAACAAAAGGGGTGTATAGTTTAGCATCCTGTGGGATGAGGATGGACTGACATGAAGTTGTTGGGACTGATGGGTGTTGGGCTTGAACCTTTGGGAGGCTTCCTACGTACACTAACTTGGTGGAATGGATCAAAGTCCACATAGTTCGGAATGGTGGGTGCAGTTTAATGTCATGTGGGATGAAGGTGAACTGATGTGAAGGGGTCATGTCAAGTTGGTGTCGGGCTTTAACCTCATGGACGATTCCTAAAAACCATTCCTTGGCAAGGATCAAAGTCCACATTGTTTAGAATGGGTTTGGTCAACTGATGTGAAGGGGTTCGGATAAGTAGGTGTTTGTCTTGAACCTTTGGGAGGCTTCCTACGCACCTTGCCTTGTCAAGGATCAAAGTCCACATAGTTCATTGGGGCGAGGGAGTGTACAACCTAAGGTGGACCAGAGAGGATGTCATGGTCGATGCTTACATAAACCCATGCGAGTCATGCTCGGTGTGAGAAAAAAAGGATGTGAAGACCTGACGATCAAGTCGTGAAAGTTTCATATGTGGGAAGTGGAATGGGGCTTAAACGTGGTTAATAGCCCAAAGAGGAAACATGGACTTATGCGTGGTTATCAGCCCATGGAGATAGAGATTGGGACATACTCTATGATGGAGGATTGATGGTGACAGAACCCAAAGGGAGAGGGACGAGATACCAAAGGTCCCAGTGCCCATCTATCCTTTGGTCTTTGGCACAGAAGAGAGGAGGAGTAGGGGTGATGCCTATTACAAGAAAGGATAGTGGTTTACACCATTATGGTTGCCCTTCCCAACAGATAGGTGCCACTCCGGTAGAGAGTATCTCATTCTCTATGAGGAATATCACATTCTTGTGGAGACGAGCGGGTGTAGAGACTGTTCGAGAGGGGGCACCCCACATATGATGCATGGGGAGAGGCCACAGTTTAACAACATGTGCTGGGGAGGATGGTTCTTGGAAATTTAATGTCATGCAGATCAGACAAGGCAGGTTCACTCAGCTCCCCTAGGATATACATAACTGATAATTCTACACCCATGAGGAAGGGAAGGCATCAACAATGCCGTAGTGAGGGGGTGTCATGGAGTGATCCACTGAGGGGACCACATTAGTATGGCTATGCGAAGAAGAAATAGACATTAGTGTGCCTATGAAAAGAATCATAAGATTAAGAAACCCAATGTGATGTACCGCCCAAGGGACATAGAAATCACTTCGTACAAACCTAGATGGTCCTAAGAGAAAAGTGGTTATGGAGAAAAGGGGTTCAAAAGAGGAGGCCTCAGGAATATTTGGTCCTCCATGTAGTAGAGGGGATTCACGACGGGGTTTTCTTTTCAAAGTGGGGTTTTCTAGCCTACGAATAGGTCCTAGCTGCACATGGAGGTTTCTTTTCAAAGCAGAAAGGGTCTCGTGGAGTTGGGCTTTGCGAAGCATAGATGCATTGCAAAGCATACCACTGAGAAGAAATGTTCCTCAGGAAGCACTATGACCATACCTTAGCATGTGGTTTACATGTTCATGTAATGTAATTCACGAAGCATGAGTGCTTTTCAAAGACCCGAGTCCCCTTAAGGATATCCTTCTTTTGCGAAGGCTCGTGGGCTTCACGAAGGGCATCCCTGCTTGAAGAGGGGTTGTGTTTAAGCCAAAGGGAAAGAACTTCATGATACTAAAGTACCTAAAAGAGATAACATTTCATGGAGTAGAATGTTCTTTGTAATTAGAGAGATATGAAGGCGAAAGGTCAGAGTATTTGTCTTTTCGGCTCAGGGGAAGCCCAGTATTTATAGGCAAGAGCCAGTGTGAATCAGGGAGAGCGTGACGTGAATAAAAATAGAACTTTGTTCTAACTATTTAGCCTCCCATCTTATGGATCTGTGGAGGCTTTTCAAAAGTATTTCAGATAATGGAGCCTCCCGCCTCTTTGCTTCGCGGCAGCTTCACAAACATCTTTTGGATCACGGAGCCACCCACATTTTTTTCATAGCAGCTTCACAAAATTATTTTAGATCACGAAGCCTCCAACCACTTTCCTTCATGGAATCTTTATAAATGTCTTTCGGATCATGGAGCCTCCTGCCTCTTTGCTCCGCAGTGCCCTCAAAGGGGGATGTTTGGCGATGGCCGGAGTGTTGTGGGGCTCCGCGAACAAGCTTCACGAGGAAGCCTCAATTTAGTTGGTGTCCTCTTTGAATATTCTTCTTCCCATCACATATTTTGGCACCAAAACATGCCCCCCTTAGACTTGGAGCTGAGGAGGAGATGAGTGTTGAAGTCTGAGGGATAATCGCCAAACATTTCAGTCCGATCACAAAGCAGGCTCATGAAGAGGTTTCCCATTTTAGATAAGTGACTTGCGGATTGAGATCACAGCAAAGATCACGGTGGATGGGCATGACTCAATGAAAAGGGAGTCATCACCTTTAATAAAGGAGGATGTCCATCATTTTATCCTTTCTCATCTCTGAGCTTTGGTGATTGTGCTATCGATTTGTGAAGATCCATACTCTCTAAGATTTCTCTCTATGAATCAAGACTTTCTACTTTGCGGTACACAGTGAGTCCTTCGACTCCATGAGTGTGCGCTCCATGGATTATATATACAAAGTATATGGTAGGGATCTGTGAACCCTCTCTATGATCAGGCTTTACGATTTGGGCTTCGTGATTGGGCACTGCGAGCTAGGAGAAAATTTTCCAAAACTTAATGACTAAATGTCTAATCAAGAAGCCACTAAGGGGCCCTTGAAGATGTTTCTCGAAGATAAGAAATGGTTAACAAATCAGGCATCTGAGAACACATATGAATCCATTCGGACCATCAGTCACTAGTGGAGCTACTATCAGTGGTCAAAAAGAAATTACCCATGTGAAAAATGTTTACATTGTATGGATTTGGCCTGATTAATGATGTCCTTATTCTTGAACTGAGCAGGGACGAGGCAACTTACTATTTCTGGAGAACATTGTGCCAGCGCCAGTGGTTCAGGGCAGCCAATGACCATGCTCGAGAGGATTTTACACCCATCAATGTTTATTGCCTATACAACCATATGAATAATGTTTACAGGAAGTCATTGCAACTAGAGACATCCCCTCCATTGTACCACACCATCCTGAAGGCGGCCCTAGGGAACATGTAGAAGGGGTATAATGATGAGTGGGATTTGTTCCAGGGTGGAAACTTTATGGACAATTGGGTGTGGTCCTACTGGGTAGGTGCCTTGTGTGAGGAGTTCAGGGTGTAGTTGAGGCAACTAGGCCTATACGAGGTGTCTTGGGCTTCCCAATTTAACATATATCATCTGAAGAAGCTGATGCTAGAGCTGTTGAGTAGGTGGTCATCAAGGACCAATACCTTCCATCTTCACCATGGGGAGGATGGTATCGGCCTCTAAGATTTTCATCAGATCACGGGTGTCCTGATACAGGGTGCAATGTACAACGAGTTCCTCCCTAATGAGAATACATGGGAAGACCCAGAGCAGATGCTACCTCTTGAAAATTAATTGATGGACCTGGTTCCAGGGGAGGAAAAGCAGTTTGTGATGGATGTCAACTTTAAACAATGGTTCAAGCAGATCCTGAATTTCCCTAAAGATAGAATGTTTCCTGCAAGGCCTCAGACCTTCCCAAAGGGGGTTCAATACGAATTGGAGCATTCATATTGGAGACTCCTAGAGGACAAATAGTTGATGATATGGGGATTTAGTGTCATTACTGAGCAACAACTGGTGGTTAGGTTGGCAGTATTCATCTAAGCACTTATCTATGGCTGGATTATATGAGTGAGGGATACAAACATGGGAGTATGACCGAGAACATTCATCATAAAATCTGTGTTGGAGACACGAGGTGGGTTAACCTAGGGATCCTAAGGCCGACAAAGATTTATAAGGTGTTGTGGCACATCAGCGAGGGGAAGAAGCCAAAATGGATATGCAGGTCATTCAATATTCTGTATGGGTGGATAGCGGTGCAGATTAGGGGTATATTTGAATATCTGAACCCTATTTCCCCTCCGGGATCAGATTTCCTCCCATACATTATGAATGCGGTGGGAAGCTTTCTAACTATGTTGACTCCACAATTGGTGCTGAATCAGGTTTGGAAGGTGGACGAGTTCCACTTCCACCCATTCTCACTGCCAATAAGTGTGTTCACTAATGACGGATGGGGAACTGAAGAACATTGGTCTCACCTACTAGCCTTTTGGGGTGGTGTCCTGGTGGTACAGGTCGATCGTGATCCCCTCTACGAGTCGTACACCCAACACCACTTCATGAGGCAGTTCCAGTGAATGTAGTGGCTAACCCCGCGGGTCTACCTGGGGGTGATCCACAAGGATCACTCATGGGTGATGAGGCAGATGTTCCTCATGTTCACACATGAGGATGGGATGATGTGGAATTAGCTGCGTCCACCAACAAATACTTACACGTTGGTGAAAGAGTACACCAAGGGATGGGAGGCGGCCTAACTGGGGGAGATGTTGAAGCAAAAAACTGTCTCTGCCCATGATGGGGTGACCCCAAACAAGAGTTTTGGGTTATAAGGTAGTGAGGACATATCATGGTTCTTGGGCTGCGGTGGTGGTGATACCCACACCAGTTGAGGGTAGGTGGTGGTAGTAGACCCATCGGTCTCAGAGGAGTAGATTCATCTAGACGGGAGGCCACTAAGGGGATTCTATAGGATATCCGTCTACAGGAAAATGTCTACGCCACATAGCTATGCCCAAGAATACCATCTTCCCAGAGGCTTGGGACATCTGGGATGTCAATAGGAAATTCATCAACACATCAGGGATGTGGAACCATATGAACCATCTCAGAATTGATTTTATGGGGATCGGTCCTATCAGGGCTGGCTTTATAGTTTCCTAGGTGGAATGGGAGCAATACCTTGGTGAAATAGAGGACTTCGTGCACTGTCGGGGTGCTCCGCATCCCATGGAAGTCCAGGTAAAGGTGTTTCTATATCTAATGACCGCTCTTCAATTGTCAGCTACTGAATTGAGAGAATGAATTCCCTTTCCAGAAGAGTCAGACAAGTCCTCCTGGGTGGAGGAGGTCGGTGGAGGGAGCCCTCTAGAGGAGGGTGAGGTTGGCAATTCAAACCCGGAGCTAGATAAATTTGCAGAGGTCCTTGAGGTAAAATCCTAACCACTTCCTCAGAGACTTCATACAGGTTATATAATACTTCTAAACTAAACATATAAACTATGAAGGAGGGCCTCAGACACAAAACCCGCTCCTTTCGAATAGTATATACAGTTGCGGGGACATCATGATCTACGCCTGTGGCTACGGTGATTACTGTGATTAGCAAGCTGGAAACATCTCGAGTGGTTATTTTGGAGTTTTTGGACTTCCCAAAAATATGCAGAGGTCCACGCCTTGGTGTTCTGATGGAAAAAACCCAGGAGAAAGACCAGCTATTGGACCTATGTGAGTCTCCTTTACAGAACTTCTAACTTTCACCCATTTACTAGATCAACTGATGTTTATGAAATCTTATATGCATAGTTTTTTAAGTGGTGTGGACTACCTTGGAGAGGTTGGATAGAGCTCATGGTGGTGCCTGTATGGGGGGAACATTGATGGTCGTAGAAGAGGATGTTTGAACCGACCATGGTGCAACGCTTCCGATCACTGGTTGGACTGCCAGCAGGACAGATCCTATGATTATTGAGGTGGGATCCGACTCTGATGATCAATCAGACAACACAGGTCTTGAAATGCCCGATCATACACTAGATGTTGAACCTGATGATGAGTTCCAGAAGGCATTTCCTGCATAAGAACCTGTCGATCGTAAATACTGGAACGAGATGGCCTCTGAAGAAGCAGAGAGAAAGATCATCCATTGTCGGTCATAGAAAATGATCAAGCACTTCATTGGGAACACTCCTCAAAAGCAATGGATAGATCATATGGGGAGACTTTGTTCCCAGCTATGTGAGCTGTGTGCTAGGGGAGTGGATGCCCAATGTCCTCATATTCCCATTACAGACCTCATGGTGGATGAGTGTTGGGAGCATGATCATGGCCTCAGTGTAAGCTGTCAATTGGGAAATTTAGTAAACATTACCAGGCTTCAGGAGGTTGAAAGTGAGATTCAGCAGTTGCGGGCACAAGCAGACGAGCATTCCTATTTATTCAATGCAAAATTAGAGCGTGTGTCGTGCCTAAAGTCCTAGCTGGAGGAGGCTAAAGAATTTATTGATAGAGCCACTAAAGAGAAGTCTATCATCCAAATGGATGAGGAGTGGGCCCGGATCATAGTTTATGAACTATTCCCCATCACTGTAGAGGAGGAGCAGGAGCAAGACAGGTTGCAGTAGATCCTATATTCCATAAGCTAGAGAGTGGTGGAGCTAGAACACTATCAAAGAGGTCAACCAATCCATGGGAGGGGCCGATCCTGGGGTGCTTTAATGTGTGTAAAATTATTTAAATGTACTTTGATGATATGATTGTTTATGCTTGATTCATGCATGGGTACCATTATCCTTTTTGGACTACTTCACATCTATTACATTTGTGAAATACCCAGTGATCAATCCCTAAGATCATGTGGGTCAAACCCAATGTGAGAAAAAAGGGATGAGAACCTCTTTGTTCCATCTGAATATGAGAGTGCTAACCATGATTCGAGCATCTAGGGGTTGAACAACCAATTCAAATCTCCAGGAAGAAAGGGGGAGGGATGAATGGAGGATGAAGTTCTCAGAACATTCGAGGTTCCATTCTCCCAACGTGCCCCAGTGCACGACCGGGGTAATGCCAGTTGCGTTAGAATAAATCCAAACAGAGGGGACATGTAAGCTGTGAATCACAATACAAATAATTTGGAATACTGTGAAGGTGACATGAAAAGGATGGATAATTGTTGACAGTATTTGAAACACATCATCTCTATTGTGTTATCCTGGTACGGGGATAAAAAATGATGGCCAACCATTGACCATATTTATAGCATGCATTCAAACTCGAAATGTCATTCATTAGTATTTCAAAATGTTATCCCAGGATAGTAGGCGATCCATAGGCCAAGCATTCATACTTTTAGGGGGTTCCTTTGGACGTGAAAGAGGACAAGGGTCCAAATAAAGGGCACACAAAGCATGGAGGGTGGAGTGATGGGTTTTTCGAATAGAGTCCCACACTCTTGAAATTACTCCACCATGGTGTAAGCACATTAAGTGGGTGCATCGGTCTGATCAGTGATCAAACATACTTCTGAACAAGACCTCTTAGGTAAGGACATGGAATGCCCTATAGTTTTACATCATACCAAGGAGGATGATAGACTGGTAGTTTAACATTGTACAATGTGGATAATGCACATAACTACAAGGTCATATTTCCTTGACCATGATCAGGGCCTTGGGGCAAGAAGTGTTAATGAACATGACGTTAGGCCTGAGTCGAAATTCCTGGGTGTCAGTACATATCTCATAAGGGTGAGAATCTAGCCAAATGTAGTTATTAAACACGGCGTGGTTGGAGACTGACGGTGGTAGAGGAAACCCACTTTGATGAGGAAAATAGCACATCCCATAGTTAACATGTAGCATCCTGATGTAATTCAGGGTAGAACCATAGTTTAGTGTCATGAAGTGATGAAACACGGTCTCGTTTAGTTTAATGTCATATGATTGGACAAGGAGTGAATGGGGAGATCCTAGGAAGGGAGTACATGATGTGGTAGCTATAAACCTGACATGAATAAGGACATAAGGTGTATGAATCACACGATGTATCCATGTAGGATATTTTTTAGATCAAGTTATCGAAAGTGAATGATAGGCTGGGCCCAAGGAAATGTTCCCGAACATTCCTACATACCACATTAGGATGGGAATCAAGCAACACATAGTTCTGGAATCACAGCTTAACATCATGCGGGGTGAAGTGCCTTTGTGGCGTAGCTGCACAGGTTCACGCTCCACCAACACTACTAAGCCCACGTGAGTCATGCTCAATGTGGGAAAAAGGAGTAGGGGTGATATTTTTCTAGTATAGGAAGGCAAACATTATAGTAAGTAGAATGTTAGTTAAATGACATCCTAAAATTATTGAACCACCTAATTAACACACGTAGGTGCACGGAGGTGTAAAACCGTGTGCTAGAATTCTACATGAACATAATGGAGTGGAACAATATAAATAACGATCCATGAGATCTGGACATCAATGATAGAGATGTGATGATAAAGGATAACTTCTGACCATGTTTGAAAAACAACATCCATATCACGTTATCCTAGTATGGGGACAGACAAATGAGGGTCGACTGCTGACTATGTTCGAAACATGATACCTATCACAAATGTCATACGAGGTCTTCAAGGGAGTTTGACCAAGACGGTAGGTGAGCCAATGTGGCATGGGACTTGGCTATAAAGGGGTTCTCTTAAGGAATGGAAGAGTATGGGGATCCAAATAAAGGGCTCATGAATCCTGGACATGAAATGAGGGAGTGTCCATGTGAGAATTCCATACCTTGGGGACTTTGGCACGACACATCTGAGTATGACCATAAGACATATTAAACAGGGGAGTCGAGTCCCTTCCCAAGGAAAAGGTACCTAGGGTCGCATGCTCCTAACATAATGTTGTAGGGTGGGCCATTAAGAGGGTACCTGATATAATGAAGTGCTCACATGGTGGCGAAGTAGTCGAACCCAATGCGTAGTTCTCATAGGGAGATCTTGGTGTAGGTTTGTAGAACTCAGACAAGGATAGGGAGAGATAGGGGAGGCACATGGGGCGGTTGTTGAAAAATATAATGCAAATGACAGACCAAATGGTATTCTCCCCACCACATACTTCCAAAAGAGTTTGGTAAAGTGGCTGAAAACGGGGAAATATTTAATATTCCTAGGGCTGGACCTATAGACGGCATGTCTGGTTGTTCCTATGTATCCCATGGGGATAGGAATCAAGCCATACATAGTTTTGGATAGTGTCGTGTAGTTTGATGTTTTTCAACATGGATGGAATGATCATAGTTTTAGTGTTTTAGAACTCAGATCACACATAGAAAGGAGGGATCTAAACCCGTGGAGTGACATTGAATAACCTGACATGAATGGGGACAAAATCCCACATCACACCATGTGTTCCCTGAGGAGGTTGTAGGTTGAGGGAATAAAAATAAACGCTAGTCTGGGCCTGAGGCAAAGTGCTCGAGCATTCCTATGTACTCCATTATGATGGAGATCAATCTATACATAGTTCTAGAGGCATCATGGTATGGTACCAGTTCCAGGGACAATACAATCATGCGGGTCTAGCCCATGCACTAAAAGAAGTACAATTTTATAGACCATGTTTGTTCTTTTGGATGGATGTGTTTTTTTGTGAAGTGATAAACCTAGGATGGAGGACCCTCGTGTCGCTACAAAAATCAATCCACATGTAGGAAATGAAAAATGGCATGGTGGATGACTAATACCCAACATGATGTCCCCTCAAGTGAGGAAATCACAATGTATTTCCATTTTTTTATCGTGCGTCCAGGACGACAATGTCATAGTTTAGGGTCGTATGTTAGGACCTACCAATTCATTTCAACATCATGAAATAAAGATGCAATAGTTTAAAGTCATGTGGGACCAGGAAGCATGGTTTAAGGTCCTATGGCTTGGACCCATATTGAAGATATGAGGTTATGGGGGAAATGCACACAACATGATGAAGCATACCCAATATGAGTGAGGATGAGGTCCACACCACACCATGCATGATTTCATGGAAGAAACCTCAGTACAAGGTTCCAAAAAAGGTCAGGGAATATGGGGAAAGATCCAAAGATGAAACTTATAGGTGTTCCTATGTATCCCATAAGGATTGAAATAAAGATTCATGTAGTTCTAGGAATGTCGTGCAATTTTATATCTTGCGGAAAGGATGTAGAGAGATCTCAGTTTAAAGTCTTAGAGATCAGACCATAGATAAAGAATAATCCTCAAAATGGGCTAAATCCTTGACTGAATCCGTAAGAACACGTGAGATATGATGGGTGTGGTAAATAAGGGCAGAGCAGGTCTTTTCAATGTGTGGTATCCATGAAAAGGATAAATTTGTGCGGAGCCCTAAACGATGCCACATTGTGGATTTTTTCTCTTAAAGTGAAAACACACACTAAAAGATAACACCAAGATTATTGAAATTCATCTTGGGCATGATGGAGTGGAAAATGATGTGAATCATGCAACAAGTATTTTGGGATTGATGAAGGTGGGGTGATGATGGAGGATAACTATTGACCATGTACGAAACATAGTATCCATATCATGTGACGTGAAATGGGAATAACGAATGAGTGTCGACTGTTGACCATATTCACAACGCGATACTTGTATCAATTTTTCATTCGAGATCTTCAAGGGCGTCAGATTGAAATTCTAGGAGATCCCTTGGGCTAAGTATCTGTACCATCTGGGCGCCCTTTTGGATGTGATATATGATGGAAGCCAAAATTAAGGGGTTCATGAAGCCTGAGGATAGGAAATAACATGTCTATGTAGGATTCAACACTCTAAGTGCTGAACTACTGTGCTTTAGGGAACATTAGTGAACTACCTAGGAGGGTCGGGGGGTCCAAATTAAGAGAATATGACTTGTAAAGATGAGTGTGGAATAAGGGTATGAAGAGATATCTGGATAGATGGAGGTATGT
This sequence comes from Viscum album, assembly GCA_963277665.1. NCBI lineage: Eukaryota > Viridiplantae > Streptophyta > Magnoliopsida > Santalales > Viscaceae > Viscum > Viscum album. Next base: position 448,059,750 of record OY728155.1, on the reverse strand, counting down.
GGTATAGTTGTTATAGATCCTATGTGAATGATGACATAAGGCCATACCACTCTGCATGCCCCTCTCTTGACAGAACTCAGGCTAGGTGGCCAGAAAGACAAGGGGGTTTTAATGAAATGTGGTTGAACCCAAAGGCTATTTGTCCAGGTAGCCCTACGTATCCCATAAGGATGGGAATCAAGACACATGTAGTTCTGAAAGAGGTTGTTCAATTTTACATCATTTAGTGAGGATTTAGATAGGGGAAATGGATCTCAACAAGGGATGTGTACGGCATGGAAGGTAATCCGACGTGAATGAGAACATGAAACCAAACCGCACTGTACTATCCCAAATGAGGACTTTGGCCAGGGGCCAAAAAAAGGTTGAGGTATATAAGATAGGATTTTCCAACTAGTTCAATGTTTATCATCTTGTTGTGTAGAAAATAATGGAGGGGTTCCCCAGGGGATGTATGTGGTGTGGAAAAAATAGTCCAACATGAATGAGGACAAATATTCCAAGACATACTTTACAATCCTAAGTGAGAACATGGTCCATGGGAACAAAAGGGGTGAGGGGCCTAAGATAGAAAGTCTAGGCCAGTTTGTAGTTTAACATCTTGCAATGAGGATTATGGTGACAAAATGAACCACTAAAACTTATATTTGGGACATATGGGGGTGGTAAGAATGATGAAGGATAGATATTGACCATGTTCAAAACACAACATCCATATCGTGTGACCTGAAATAGAAACAAAAAATGAGTATTGACTGATGACCATATTCGCAATGCATGACTTATATCTATTTGTGGTTTGAGGAGCTCAATGACATTAGCCCAAAATGATAGGAGATCACTTGGGCTAAGTATATGTACTGTTTGGGGCCCTTTTGGATGTCAAAGGTTATGGAATCCCAAATGAAGGGTGTGCATAAATAATGATTGTGACTATAGTGTTTAACATCACACATGATGACAAAAGAGGTGGAGATACAAAGGAGAGGGATACATGGTGTATTCATGAGGGACATGAAGTGAATGAGGGAAAAAACCTGCACCACACCATTTGTTTTGACCCAAGGGGTGATTCTGGAGTTTGGGTTGGGCCTATAGATCAAATGTCTGGGCATTACTACATATCCCATAAGGATGGGAATCAATCCATACATAGTACTAAAAGGTCTATGCAGGTTAACGACTTGTGGGGAGGACATGGGAAGATAGAATAAAGAGGAGCATATGGTGAGGTTATCATGATCCTGCTATGAGTGAGGCCAAAGAATCCTACACTACACCATGTGGGATCTTCCAAGGAAACTATACCAAGGGGATAGTAAAAGAGGGGTCTGGGGATGGACTCAAGATGAAGTGCCCAACCATTCCTATGTATCCCACAAGGATGTGAATCAATCCATACACATTTCTTTAAGGGGCCATGCAGTTTAACATCGTGCGATGAGGATGAATGCTGAGTAGTTTTACATCCTTCATTTAAAATGAACCACACATTTTATCATCTTATGGTGAATATTGAACAATTTAACATCATGTAAGACCATATAGATCTTAGTTTATTGTCATACAACTCAGACTATTTTATATTGTGTCATCATGTGGGATGGGAATGTAGTTTGATGTCATGCAGGACGTAACAGTTTAATGTAATGCAGGACCAGATACAGTTTAACATCATGCGGGATGACATACAGTTTAATGTCATGCATTACATAATAGCTTAAGCTCATATAGGACCCTATATATTTTAACGTCCTGTGGGATGACATACAATTTAATGTCATGTGGGACATAATAGATTAACGTCATGTAAGACCATATACAATTTAACGTAATGCGGGAGGACATACTGTTTAATGTCCTGTGAGACATAATAGTTTAAGGTCATGTAGGACCGAATGCAGTTTAACATCATGCGGAATGACATACTGTTTAATTTCATGCGAGACCTAATAGTTTAAGGTCATGTAGGACAATAAAAATGGTAATGCAATGTATTTATTGAGAAATTTTTCAATTGTAGGTGGAGTTATATGCTTGCCATCCATGGTAACTACGGAGTACGCGCTATTGGGATAAACCTTGTGATTGATTTGTATTCCTTCCCATTTGGAGTCCAACATGGGTGGTTTCCAACCATTTATCATTTGTATTCTTAGGGAAAAAACCAGGTCACCTTGTAAGAAAGAGCGGAGGAGAACCTTCTTTTTGAAAGCTCTGGATATCTTGTTATGATGCCTTTCCAGATTTTGCAGGGCACGATGCCTGTTCTCATTGACTGCTTCAATTTCAGCTAGATGGATATATGATACATTATATGGAACTTTCTAATCATAGAATACTGTCTGTAATGAAGGAAACTGAATCTCTATGGGTCGGGCGACCTCTGTTTTGTACACCAGAGAGTATGGGGTCACCTGTGTGGAATTGCGAGTCATTATACGGTAATCCCAAAGGGAATTGGGGAGTTTGTTTCACCAACTATTCTTGTTTTAAACAACCATTCTCTGTAAGCTGTTTGAGAGGGTTTTTTGAATTCCTCGATCTTCACATTTTCCTTTGCATGATTGTGGGAGGTATGGTTAGAGCGGATGTTGTAGTTCACGTACAATTTTTTAAACACGGCCGCACAGAAGTTGGTTCCATTATCGCTGAAAATGCCATGAGGGACACTAAATTGGTAAATGAAATTGGATCTCACATATTCAATGATAGTATGGGACTTTCCCTCCTTGAGAAGAATTTCCTCTGCCCACATGGAAAAGAAATCTGTAGTGGTTAGGATGATTATGCATTCACGAGCTATCGCAGGTGGATATGGCCCCACAACATCGAGTCCCCTGACCACAAAGGGCCAAGAGTACTTGTTTTTTGGGGAGAGGCTCTGGTGAATGATGCAAAACATTGTCATGGTTCTGTAATGCATGAAACCTCTTGGAAAACTTGATGCAATCACAGATCATGGAGGACTAAAAATATCCTAACCTTTAGATCTTGTGAGATAATTTCATCCCAGTCTGATGATCTCTACAGGAATCACAATTAAGCCCCAGCATGACTTGATAAATCTAAACTCCTTGAATGAAATGGAGGATAACCCCATCAAAATCTCTCTTGTAGAGGATCTTTTAAAGAACGGGACTACTCTGGAGGGTAAACTGCAATGCACGGTGTCAGATTCACTCATGCTTAGCTCGATCTGTTGGGAAACTGTCGTGTTGGAGGTACTCAAAAAAGGGAGTAATCCAGTTGGTAGTAACTTCTAGAACTACATCAGGGGACCTGGGGTTTCTGACAAAGAGTAATCATCAGTAAGGTGGCTTACCTGCAGGCTATCATCATCATCTAGAGTGACGGGGCGATGACTCTCAGGTGTGCCCCAGGGATAACAAAATCATCCTAATCATGTTTTGTAAGAGATGCAGCTAAGCTGGCCAAGGTGTTGACTCGACCATTCTGGGAACGAGGAATATGAGTAACTGCTGGTTGAGATGGGAATTGGTCCATCTACTGGAGGGTGTGTTCCAACAGCTGTACCAGTTCTGGCTTTCTGATGGCATTGTCACTGTTGATCTTCAGGATGACTAATTTGGAGTCCCCTTTCACATGAATGTTGGGAATGTCAATATCGAGGGCTAAATTGAGGCTAGTAATGAGATCCTGATACTCTGCCTCATTGTTGGTATAGCCTTCCGATAATAGGAATGAATATGGAAGAACGACCTGTGATGAGGTAATAAAGACGATACTCAGGTCTACTCTGTTGAGCCTGGGGCCATTAAGGCTTTCGCGAGTGGGGCTCCTAGAAGCACTATAAAAGTTATTTTTTCAACAGGAAATGTCTTGGTCTACCGAGAGGATTTCCTCATCGGGAAAATAAAGTTCTAGGGACTGGTTCATGGGAGATGGATGGGCGACAAGGACGTATGCCAATGATTTCTCCTTAATAGCCTTCTGAGGGACAATTCGGGTGTCGAACTGATGGAGGATTACTACACACTGAGCTAGAAAACCTATCAACATGGGGTGGTTTAGAATGTGCTTTAGTTGATCCACTTAGGACACTATCTTTAACTTATGGTTCTTCAAGTAATTTCATAATTTATAAACTGTGAATACCAGCACAAGGCAGATCTTCTCGATAGGGGATTATCTAGCCTCTTTATCGATGAGAATGCGGTTGAGATAGAAAAACTATTCTCTGTTCCCTCATTGTTCTTCTGGGCAAGAAGGGTTCCAAGAGATCATTCCATGGTAGCCACATAAAAGACCAACGAATTTCAAGAAATGGGTTCCATTAGGATAGGAGGATGGATAAGATACTGCTTGATTTCCTCGAAAGCAGTCTGACATTCCCTATCAAATTGATAGGCAATGCCTTTCTTCATGAGCCGGGTAAAGGGATACACTTTCTGGCTAAATTTGTAATGAATCAATGTATGTAGGCCAAGTGGCTATGAAATAATCGAAGATCTCAAATGTTGCTCAGGGGAGACATCTGGCTGATGGCCATGATCTTCCCTAGGTCAAACTCGATGCCCCTATATTTGACAACGAAGCTGAAGAAACTTTCCAGAGGTAACCCCCAAGGAACAATTCAATGGTTTCATCTTCAGGTGGCAATAATGGAGGATGTTGAACACTATTGCAACATCTTTATGATGGTCCTGACCCTGGTGAGATTTTAATACCAGATCATCCACATAACATTCCGCCAATGTCCTGAGGAACGGCTTAAATATGCGATGTGTGGCACCCTGTAGGGTGGCACCTGCATTCTTTTTGGTGAAGGGCATTACCTATTAGTAGAAATTACCTTGTGGTTCCATGAAGGTTGTATACTCCTCATCCTTGGGGTCTATTCAGATCTAATTATACATAGAATACCCATCCATGAAAGAGAGATCCTGGAACCCAGTTGTAGTATCGATCAACAACTACCTCACGGGAAGGGGAAAATCATCCTTCAGATAGTGATGGTTAAATCCTCGAAGTAGATGAAATCTATGATTTGTCCATTATTATTCCTGAAGGGAACAATATTGGATATCCATCTGGGGTACTGGACCTATTGGACTAAGTTGGCTCTGATGAGCTTATCAACATCGGGCTCAACCATGACACCATCAGAAGGGTGCATCTTCCTGGGTGGGTTCTTAAACCTGCATTGATTTGTTGGGAGACTGAGAAGGTGGTCAAATACCTTGTGATCTAGTCCCGAAATTTCATTATAACTCTATGAAAATACATCATGATTTTTCTTCAAGAATTCCACATACTGTTTCTTCTCTTTGACAAGCATAGAGGCACTGATCAATGTATGTTTCAGATCCGTCTCACTACAGATGTTCGCCTGTACCAGTTCATCGACTGTCATGGAGACACCATCTTAAAAAGATATAGTAGCATACCTTAAATCCTATTCTTCACTTATGTTGGATGGGTCCTCTATAGGGGGTGTTTCTTCTGAGTCAACAGATCTTGATGGGAAGCTGGTTCTAGCCAGAGCGGCGGTGGACAATGCATCGGAGGACTCATGTGCTGTCAAAACCATAACGATGAAAGCTATTGACCTAATACCATCTAGTATTTGGACCAAGGGGATACTCTTGATGATATCAAATCAATAGGGGTGCTTAGTCTTGATCCAATTTATCCCAGCCCGGTAGAACAAGCAGGTATGGCGTAATGCCGTTTCCATGGGGCGGACATCCCAATATCTTATGGGAGTAGGGTGGTCTGGGACCACCTGATCCTGGTTCATGTAGGAATATATGGTGATTTTATGATGTCTCATAGATTTTGGAATGTTCTTACCCCTTGTTCCTAAAAACAATGAAGCATTTCCCCTGGTTTGGGGTCATTGCCTCTAATCGATGGATCAGGAAAATGTAAGCATCATCCAGGTTTGTCCATGTGTCGGTCGTAGCCATAGTGTGTTCTTCTTTGTTGGCCTGGATCTATTTCTCCTTTCTATTTTAATAGTATGAATCCAGGTAGCAAGATTCAAAAGAGGCGGAGGGATAAACGTCACCTTAGAGTGCGCCCAATTGAACATTAAGGGAGTACTTAAGGCACTGGTGATACGATGAAGGAACCGCCGCATGTAGGTGGAGCCATGACCTACCCATAAACACATTTTAGGTAGTTTCTTGGGATACAACCAATATTTGGGACAGATGGGGGTGGTCACGATGATGAAGGATATATATTAACCATGTTCAAAACACAACATCCATATCGAGTGACCTGAAATAGAAACAACAAATGAGTATCAACTGCTGGCCTTATTCGCAATGCTGGATTGAATAAATTTTCGGTTTTAGGATCTCAAGGCCATTAGCCCTAATTGATAGGATATACCTTTGTCTAAGTATCTGTACTATTTGGGGGCCCTTTTAGATGTGAAATATTATGGAAACCCAAATGGAGGGTGTGCGTGAAGAATGAATGTGACTATGGTGTTTGACATCACAAAGGATGATGAAAGAGGTAGAGATATCCAAGAAGATGGATACATGGTGAAATCATTATTAACATGACGTTAGTGATGGAAAAATCCTACACCACATCATTTGTTTCGACCCAAGGGGTAATTCTGGAGTTGGTGTTGGGCATATGGACAAAATGTCTGGGCATTCTTACATATACCATAAGGATGGTAATCAATCCATACGTAGTCCTGAAAGGTCCATGCATTATAACTTCATGTGGGGAGTATGTGGGAGGATAGAATAAAGAGGAGAATATGGTGAAGTTATCTTGATCCTGCCATGAGTGAGGCCAGAGAAGCCTACACTACACCATCTGGGATCTTCCAAGGAAACTATACTAAGGGGATAATAAAAGAGGGGTTTGGGGATGGAATCAAGACGAAGCATCCAAGCATTCCTACGTATCCCATTAGTATAGGAATCAATCCATACATATTTCTTGAAGGGGAAATGTAGTTTAATGTCGTGCGATGGGGATGAATGTTGAGTTGTTTTACGACATTCATTTCAGAATAACAACACATTTTAGCATCTTATAATGAATACAGAACAATTTAACATCTTGTAAGACCATACAGATCATAATTTATGTATATATAGCTTAGAACATTTTATAGTTTTTCATCATGTGGGATGGAAACATAGTTTAATTTCACGCAGAACATAACAGTTTAATGTCATATAGAACCGGATACAGTTTAATGTCATGCAAGATGACATACAGTTTAATGTCATGCGAGATATAACAGCTTAAGGTCATGTAAGACCCTATATAGTTTAACGTCCTGCGGGATGATATACCGTTTAATGTCATGCATGAAATAATAGTTTAATGTCATGCAGGACTATATATAGTTTAATGCCATGTTGGAAGACATACCATTTAATATCATGCGGGACATAACAGTTTAAGGTCATTTAGGACCGAATAAAGTTAAACATCATGCGGGACAATATACTGTTTAATGTCCTTTGGGACATAATAGTTTAAGGTCATGTAGGACAGGAAAAATGGTCAGACAATGTATTTATTGAGGAATTTCACATTGGTGGGAGGAGTAATGTGCTCGTCATCCATGGTAACCAGGGAGTACATCATATTGGGATAAACCTTTCGAATGATGTAAAGTCCTTCACATTTGGACTCCAGCATGGGTGGTTTCCTACCAATAATCATTGGTATTCTCAAGGCCAACACCAGTTCACCTTGTAAGAAGGATCAGAGGTGAACCTCCTTGTTGGATGCTCTGGCAATCTTGTTATGATGCCTTTCCAGATTGTGAAGGGAACAGTGCATGTTCTCATCGACTGCTTCCAATTCATCTAGATGGAACTCTGCTACATTATATGCAACTTTATGTTCGTATAAAATCATCTTTAATGAAGGAAAATGAATCTCGATGGGCCAGAAGATCTCTATTCTATACACCAGAGAGTATGGGGTCACTTGTGTGGTATTACGAGTCGTTATCCGGTAAGCCCAAAGGGCATTAGGGAGTTTGTTTGGAAAAATCTTCTTGTTCTGAACAACCATTTTCTATAATATGTTAGAGAGGGTTTTGTTGAATTCCTCGATCTTCCCATTTTCCTATGCGTGATTGTGGGAGGTATGGTCAGAATGATTGTTGTACTTGGCATAAAATTTCTTCAACTCAACTGCCCGAAAGTTGGTGCCATTATCAGTGAAAATGATGCAAGGGACTCCAAATTGGTAGATGACATTAGATCACACATATTCAATGATAGTATGGGCCTTGAACTCCTTGAGTTGAATTTCCTCTACCAACTTGTAAATGAAATCCGTAGTGGTTTGGATGATTTTGCATTGGCGAGCTTTCGCTGGTGGATATGGCCCCACAAAATCGAGTCCCAAAACCACAGAGGGCCAAGAGTACTTTTTTGTGTGGAGAGGTTGTGGTGGATAATGCACAAATTTGGCATGGATCTAACATGCATAAAAACTCTTGGAAAAACCTATGCAGTCACAGATCATGGAGGACCAAAAATAAACCATCCTCCAGATCTTGTGAGATAATTTCATCCCAGTCTGATGATCTCTGCAGAAACCGGCATTAACCCTATGCACAACATGATAAATCTAAACTCGTTGAATGAAATTTAAGAGAACCCCATCAAGATATCGCTTGTAGAGGATATTATAAATACTAGGACATCTCTGGAGGGTAAACTGCAACGAGCGGTGTCAGATTCGCTCATTCTTAGCACGATCTGTTGGGAGGTTTTCATGTTGGAGGTACTCTAAAAATGGGGTAATCAAGTCGGGAGTCACTTGTATAACTACATAAGGGGACATGGGGTTATTGAGTTGAGGAATGATCAGTAAGGTGGCTTACCTGCGGGCTATCATCATCATCTAGAGTGACGGGGCAATGACTCTCAGGTGTGGCCCATGGATAACCAATTCATCCAAATCAGGCTTTGCAAGAGATGCAGCTAGGCTGGCCAAGGTATTGGTTTGACCATATTGGGATCGAGTAATTTGATTAACTTCTTGCTGAGATAGGAATTGGGCCATCTACTGGAGGGTGCGTTCGAACAATAGTACCAATTCTGGATTTCTGACAACATAGTCACTGTTGATCTGTTTGATGACTAGTTTGAAGTCCCCTTTGACATGAAAGTGGAAAATGTCAATCTCGAGGGATAACTTGAGACCACTAATGAGAGCCTGATAATCTTCCTCGTTGTTGGTATAGCCTTCGGATAATAGAAATGAATATGAAAGAATGACCTGTGCTGAGGTAATAAAGTCGATACCCAGGTCAACTCTGTTGAGCCTGGGGTCATTGAGGCTTTTGCCAGTAGGGCTCCGGGAAGCACCATTAAAGTGAATTTTCCAACATGAAATGGATTGTTCTACCGAGAGGATTACATCATCATGAAAATCAAGTTCCAAGTACTGGATCACAGAAGGTGGATGTGAGGAAAGGAATTATTCCAATGCTTTCTCCTTGATAGCCTTCAAAGAGACAAACCTAGTGTTGAGCTGATGTAGGATCACTAAAAACAAAGCTAGAGGACCTATCAACATGGGGCGGTTTAGAATGTACTTCAGTGGATCCACTCAGGACACCATCTCTACCTTATGGTGCTATAAGTAATGTCACAATTTCTATAACGTGAGTACTAGCACAAGTAAGGTCTTCTCGATAGGGGAGAATCTAGTCTCTGTATCTATGATAATGTGGCTGAGATAAAAAAAACAATTTTCCATTACATCATTTTTCTTATGGGAGAGAAGGGTGCCAAGATATCATTCCATGGATGTCACAAAAAAAACCAATGACTTTCTAGAAATGGGTTCAATTAGGACCAGAGGATGGAGAATATACTTTTTGATTTCATCAAAAGTAGTCAGACATTTCTCATTTAATTGATAGGCAATGCATTTCTCCATGACCCGAGAAAAGGGATTACACTTTCTGGCCAAATTCATAATGAATCGGTGTATGTTGGCCATGTGGCCCTGAAATCCTCAAAGATCCCAAATATTTCTTGGGTGAGACATCTGGCTGATGGACATGATCTTCTCTAAGTCAAAATCGATGCCCCTGTATCTGACAATGAAGCCGAGAAACATTCTAGAGGTATGCCCAAAGGAACACTTCAATGGGTTCATCTTCTGGTGGAGATAATGGAAGAAGTTGAACACTATCGCAACATATTTGAGATGGTCCTGACGTTGGTGACATTTAGCCCCCAGATCATCCACGTAACATTCCACCAATGTCTCGAGGATCGGCTTAAATATGCGATGCATGGAACCCTGATAGGTATGACCTACATTTTTTTGGCCAAAGGGAATTACCTGGTAGCAGAAAGTACCTTGTGGTTCCATGAAGGTTGTAGACTCCTCATCCTTGGGGGCCATTTAGATCTAATAATAACCAGAATACCCATCCATGAAAGAGAGATCTTGTAACCCAGCTGTGGTATCGATCAACAGCTCCATCATGGGAAGGGGAAATTCATCCTTCAGATAGTGATGGATTAGATCCTAAAAGTTGATGAAAACTCTGATTTTTCCATTCTTCTTCCTGATGGGAAAAATGTTTGATAGCCATCTGGGGTACTGGACCTAGTTTATGAAGTTGGATCTAGTGAGACTAACAACTTCGGCCGCGACCATGGTACCATGAGAAGGGTGCATCTTCCTAGGAGGATTCTTAAAATTGTTTTGATTTTCTGGGATACCAAGGAAATGGTCAAATACCTTGTGATCTAGTCCTAAAATTTTGTTATAACTCCAGGAAAATACATCACGATGTTTCTTCAAGAATTTGATGTACTGTTTCTTCACTTTGATAGGCATAGAGGCACTGATCAATGTAGGTTTTAGATCTATATTGCTACCAAGGTTCACCTATACCAGTTCATCAACTGTCATGGAGACACCCTCTTTAAAAGCAGGAGGAGCATCCTCTAAATAATCTTCTTCACATATGGAGGGCGGTTCCTCAATAGGAGGAGTTTCTTTTGAGTCAATAGATCCTGATGGGAAGCTGGTTCCAGCCATAACGGTAATGGATAGGGCATTGGGGGACTCCTAAGCTATCAAAACCATAGCGATGAAAGCTGTCAACCTAATCCCATCTATTCATTGGTCCATGGGGACACACTTGATGATATCAAATAAATAGTGTTGCGTCATCTTGAGCTGTTTTATCCCAGCCCGACGAAACATGCAGGTATGACATACTGTCATTTCCATGTGGCGGACACCCTAATATCTTATGGGAGTAGGGTGCTCTCGGACCACCCGAGCCTAGTTCATGTAGGAATATGAGGTGATCTTATGATGTCTCATAGACTTGGGAATGTTCTTAACCATCGTTCCTGAAACAATGAAGTGTTTCTATGGGTTTGGGTTCGTTGCCTCTAATCGATGGATTGGGAAAAAGTAAGCATCATCCAGGTCTGTCCATTGGTCGGTCGCAGCCATAGCATGTTCAACCTTGTTGGATTGGATCTTTTTGTCCTTGCTCTTGTAATAGTTGAAATCCAGGTAGTAGGATTCAAAAGAGGCGAAGGGAGAAATGTCACCTTGGATTACGCCCACTTGACCATTAACGAAGTACTTAAGGCACTAGTGATAAGATAAAGGAACTGCCGCATGAAGGTGGAGCCATGTTCTACCCATCAACGCATTGTATGCGGTGTCCTGGGATACAACCATGAACTCAGTACTGACTACTATGCCACCGAACTGGGTCTTCAGGCAGATCTTACCAACTGGTTTCTATTTCAACTTATTATAACTATATATTTTTAGGTCAGAGGGACTTAGGTCATCCTTAGATATCCCCATTTTTCGGAGGTTATAGTTCAGGATTAGGTTGATCCCCGAGCCTATGTTGACTAGACAGCGATAAACATCCATGCCATTGAAGTGGCCTGTAATATATAATGGGTGAATGTGTCCCTGAAAGGGAGAGCCTTCATCTTCTCTAAAGAAATAGATAATGGCATGGCATTCAGCATGCTTGACTGCCTAGCATGGAAGGCTTCTACAACATCTACCTTTGTCTCAGACTGGAGGGGGATTCTTATATCCTCAGCAAGGGCTTCATGCATATCTGATGACAGGAGGATGGCCTCGAGGATAGAGATCCTTGCAAAAATGCTGGAAAGATGTTTAATGACACCATACTTCCATGCCAAGCATGAGCTTCTTCTTATAGGAAGAAATTCTACGCCTGGTGGGGGGGTGACTGGACCTTCTGGCTGAACTAGTGGTTGACTGGTGTAGGGAATATCCGGCTTCTCACTATTTGAGGCTCGTGGAGTGACTACAAGATGTGGTCAAGATGACTGTAGTCAGTCCGTAGCAGAGCGTGGCTGATTGCGGTGTGGTTGAGGTGGCTTCTCCAGATCAAGTAACACAAACAGTGGTGAAGGACGACATGATGAAACCATATGAGAATGCTACACATGCTAAGATATATGATGGTCTTGTTGTCTTGTTTAGGTGGCATGCACGACCTATCTGAAAGTGTAAAATAAGACACTATGATAGGCCATATAGGTGCGACCCCATCGACGCTAGAGAAAACTGGGGATGTTGGGAGAATCTGTCCAGCATTCATTACCATCAGAAATCATATAGGGGTTCACCAGCTCTACGGTGTTAACTAAAGCGTACCCTTGACTGTCAATTGAATAATCCTCCACCACTGGATGGATTATAGGGGGAATCTCCACCTCTGGGGTCATGAAGTTTCCGATAGTATGGGATGACGATGAAATCAGTGGGGTACTTTGTTTTCCCTTTCACCGTCAATGCCTACTCTTCTGGGAAGAGGAAGGATGATCTTTTGACGTAGAGGTACTGTATGCGGGTGATGCAGCATCTTTTGAAGACTCAGGATAGTCCATGCATGAATGGATAATACCATGGGCACTGGAAACTACCTTACGATCTATCCAGTCATTATTCGTATGGGACCTATAGTTAGAAACCTAATGCCACTCACCTTCTCTGTCCCTACCATTGTCTAGATTCATGAAGACATATTCCACCTATGCTGGTGCTGGGCCTAACCTGACTATGTTGTTATCAACCTTCTCTTGAATCCAGTATTTCAACACATAAAATTGTTTGAGGGTGTTCCCAAGATCCGATGATAGGGGAAGTAGTTGGGGTGATCAATGAGATCCACCTCTTCTGGCCTCCTACATTCGTGCAACAATACAATTCCCAGTTCCATGGAACTTCGGAAATAATCAGGGACCTGAGCCTCACTAAATGATTATGTATATTTTCTCCTATCCAGGAAGGTGGCCCTAGGAGCCTGGCTCTGACGTGGGGTTGGAGGAGCCTATTAAGGAGGTGAAACCAGGTTATCTCGTCTTGGAGGTAGTGCATTACGTGGGGGCTCCTGCCAATTCGGAGGTGGGAATTGCTGGGAAGAAGGCTACACCTAAGGTGGAGGGCCTCTACAAGACTATGGAGGTTGCTCCACTGGAAATAAATCCAGTGTAATGGGACCCTTTATCTGTTCCACCACAGTGGGATCAACCTTAGCACCCCTTCTTGCGAGAATTGCAGGAGGTAATGTATGTGCCGGCTTGGACTGCTGCAAGGCTTCATCTTGGAATTGGGCCTTATCAGAGAAGTCTCATAATCCCCTAGGGTAATTCTTAGTATTGAGATAGGGGACTAGTTCAGTGTTTTCATTCTTGACACACATTGTCAGCAACTGTTCATGTTCCATTGGAATATCCAGGGAATAGGTAAGGCCTTTCCACCAGGCGACAAAGTCTTCGACACGTTCTTCGAGAAATTCTTGGACATGAAATGGTCTGAAATACTCTTCTTCTGGGTGGTAGAGCAGAAATGGTAGATAAAAATCCTACGGAGGACTTCCCAGTGGATGACTGACCCAATGGGTAGGTGGTTGTACCAGAAAAACACAGGCCCTTCCAATTTCTGTATGAAAAATTGGATTTTGGAAGACTCTTGCTAGGATAGAGATCCTATCATGGGTCTGCACCTTGAGAAAATGTGGACTAGATGATACATTGGATCGCCTATCCTATTAAATGGGAAGAATTTAGGATTTCCAAACCCGAGGGTGCTAGAATATCCTCTACCCAAGCCGGATAAGGCTTTCCATCAGGCGCGATTTCCACCTTTCGAGTTTCCAACCCCTTGAGGCATGTAATAGCACCGCCATTAGATCATCTTAGCGGGGATTCCTGTCTTGATGAGGATCCCAGACCATTAGTGCATTGGCAGGTTCTTCAACATGATAAACAGGCCCGAAGGCTCATTGAATGGCTAGTGGGATGGCTTTCAGAGCAGTTGGGAGAATCTGAGTTGGATATCAGGGATTATAACGCTTCTCAGGTGGATTTGGAGACACATACCGTGCCCTCTGGCTCTAAACTCTAACCTCTATCATGTCTACGTGGTCATAATGGTCAAGGTCACGTGGTGGAAATTCGTTGGGGGACTGTTGTACTAGTCCCTGCTTCCCTGACCGAGGATCACTATAGTCTGGACATTGCTCCATGACATGCTCAGTAAAGAGGTCATCAACCATCTTCTTATACACTGCGAGTTGTTGACACAACACACCAGGATTATCCACCATCTTTTGTACAGAGGTAGACGGGTCTGAGGGTTTGACGGCTCTGAGGTGATCTTTTCCCTTATTGGGATTCCGGTAGAGGGATAATGATATAGTAGGTACAGGAAGACCAGGAAAATTTCTTTGCTGGAGGGGGATCCTTCCCAATTGATCAAATAATTGTGATACTACCTCGGGGGTATGTCATATCCGAGTGGCTCAAGCTCATTCTCTCCCTCTAGTAGGCCAGCCTTATTAACCGCGACTCTACCTGGAGGAATATCCTCAATATCTCCTAGCAGGTCAGGCTAGCACTGGGTAGAACTAAAATGGAGGGCTTCGTACTACCCCCTACCATATATCTTCACGCTGGAGAAGCCTCCATGATAATCCTATGGAGCACTTAAAATCTCTGAACACATCATTGGTGGATGGTCCTATGGAGGCCTAGTGACTTAGGATGTTGGGCCATGAGAATTGTGGCCAGACAAACAAATAAATATTGTTAATAAATGTCTTTTATGTGTTCTAGGGTTTTGGGGAAAGACACTCACCGATGATGAAGATGAAAGTTCATCGCCCAGAGGGACTCATGAAAGCATCCAGCTTCTTCCTGGGTGAGTGATTCCAGTGCACTAATATTCGGTGCTGTGACTGGACAAAACAACTCTGAGAAATGGTCTGCTGCAAGAATGAACTACAAGTTCCTCAACTCAGACATGGGGTCTAGCCCATGTTTGCCCCATTCATCGACTGGAGGCGGCTTGGAAACCAGTAGTGTTACTGAAATAGACCATAGAGCCGATAGGCTGGATGGTAGAGAATATGGGGAGTAAGCTGAAAAGCTGTCGCATCTCGGTATATCCTATGAAGTGTGTAGTGACATAGCCAACACATCACGATAAGACCAGCTGGAGGCCATAGTTTCTTGGGGTAGGGAGTATGGATGTTGTCGGTGGACCATGCTGTTGGTCATCCTTCATTGGTCCCTATAATAAATCTTCGTAATATCTAGTTGAGGTAGAGAGTGCTCCTAACGATGATGGTGGCTATTTCACGGCCAAAACCACGGGAGACGCAAAATAATCGTCTTACAGGATGTATCTGTGAAGGGATAAAATAATTAGGTGGACCTTGAATTCCAAAATTACGAGGCTGATCCGCCTTGTTCCTGCCCCATCCCTTGACATAGAGGATCGTGGTGAGGGTTCCATTGTTGAGTCACATTCTACTTCAGAATCTGAGAAGAAGACATGTTTAGTAATGGTTTGTATCTTCCAAGCATTCCTTTTATGGTGGTTGTGACCCAACCTCCTTCCCTAGGATGGCTCTTTATGACAGGGTAGATTTATGGCTCGAGGAAGACTTTCGACCGAACTAGTGCTGGGGTAGAAAAGACTTTCTCCTGGGTGAGCCAGGGTGTGAGGAGCACCTGGAAATATGTCAAAGGGAACATAGGGAGGACCTCTGTGTCCACTATCTTACATGTGGAAGGAATCTCCATGGGAAGAGATAGAGCGGGTATGACCTACGCTGGATCTGGTGGGAGCATGGGTAGGGCCTTTATGATTATTTCCTCTGGCAATATTGGTGTGAGGAGGGTCCTTGTTCTGGTTGAGCAGAACATGGGTTGGACCTCCATGTTGGGTGTTTATGAACTGAGGAAAACCTCCACTTCTCTGGTTTCTGAGATGAGGAGGACCCTCATCAGCTTCTGTAAGGACATGGAGAAGAACAGAACATTGAATGTTGACTATATGTGTAGAATATTCAAACCTCTGAACTGCGATAGGTGGAACAACTCCATAACTGAGGTTGCATGTGCGAAGGATGCTTCATGTATTGAGTGTCACTATAGTGGGGAGGACCCTCATTCAGATTGAAACCTACATGGGCAGGACCTTCACTTCGAGATTGGGAGAAGGATGGACCTATTCTCTCATTGGCGATGGAATGGGGAGGACCTACCTACTGGGTGTCCATGCCACAGGTCGACCTGCATAGGGCACTACCTACATCGGCAACCAGGGGAGTTGACCCAGCCTACCAGTGGGGTGGTTGGGGCCTCGATCTGGGTCAAGCGTATGAGTGACCTTTCTTAGAATAAACAGGGGACTGATGGTATACTCCAGTGGTGGAACGATCCACATTAGTTCGTGATGTTGATGCCCCTCGGCAGGTGTCCTCATCATGCATCTGATGCTATCATCGGGTTAACTCGAATGGGGCTGATGGTGTAGGAACATAACCTATTTGCTCCTCAGCTCGTGGGGCTGGGTGGCGGTGCTAACACGACCTAGTGGGAGATCTCCTTGGGAACCCCTGTAACAGGATCATGGTTGGGCTATCTCAGACATCCCTCACCTCATCAGTGTAGGAGAGGGAGTCATCGAAGTGTTCTAAAGGGAGGCTCCCGAAACAGTTATGCATCGTAGTAGGGAGAAGTGGCTCTCTGTGTGGCCCTTAGGGGTGGCGGTGGTGGAGAGGCATAGAAACCCGTAAGTCTTGTCTTTCCATATCCTACGTTGGATTAATATCTTCTTCCTGGTATCGTCAAACGAGGTCATTTATAGCTCCTTTCTGAATGATTTAAAAAGGGGATATGGGGCGTGGGCACCCAGCAACTGTGGAAACGAAGGATGCCCTGGGAGGGATGAGGCCGAATGGGATTTATGTATTGATGTTTCCACTTCCCCTATATTGGTTGGTGGGTGGCGATCCATTTCTTATCGTGATAGCTTCGGTCCTACAAAGCAGGAAGAGTAAACCATTAGTGATGAAAGAAGGAAAGCGACGTCTAGTGTCCCATGCCCATTTTTTCTTCCATGGTTGGTAAGAAGGATCCATACTGACAATGTCATAGACCGGGATGTCCAATGTCCAAATTCCCCAGTTTCTGGTGAGTTTCATTCCAGGACCAATTTTTTTTTGAAAGACTTGGTTCCAGATACATGGATCTGGTGACACTCTAGTCCACCGATGTCTCAACCACTACAAATATCCCCATTAAGTAGAATAACTTCATGTCAGGTTCACCATTTCTGTTTTCAACATTCTCTCTAGGGTGCACATCCATCTCTTATTCTGAGGATGCACAACTATTGACCCACATGACCACATTCCAAAGGATGGCAGAATCCATTGCTTATTCAGGGAAATTTTATCCTTAATTGAAATAGGATGATGGGATTTTGGTTCCTTCTTCTGTGGATTCCTCCTCAAAACTTGTTACCTTTTCCAGGTATCCCTCATAGACTTAAGACGTTGTTTGTGAAACTCTTCCCAGTGCATATTTTCATGGACGCCAGTTAATTACACTGCTTCTGTCAGGACATTCTAAGGGGTCTGCTCAGGGCAGCAACCTTCGGTAGGGGGAGTATTCATGTTGGACCTCACTGGTATCTCTGGATGATAGAACACTGACACATCTAGGTTTTTTCCTCTTATGACATGTCTTCTCGAGGGCATGAAATCCTATGGCATCCCACATAGAATAAGGGGAATTATATGCCTTAGGCATGTCTATGAGGTTTCCCTCAACTTCCCAGGTTTAACAGAGGGTATGAAATGATTTTAACATCTTGAGAAGACAGGTTGTATTGATCAGAACACTGATGGGAGTGGATCAGATAGGTGAAGGCCCTGTAGGGATCACTGATGTTGGGGGTAACACGTGGTTAGTTACCTTATTACTGTTAGGAGGAGAGAAAAAGTGGGTGACATGATCTCACTGAGATGTGGAGGCCCAGGAAATTATCAAGATGGATATGGATTATTGAGAATGGATGGGGAGTGAGATAGAGACGACACAAGGGTGACAATGATTTTGGGATTGAGCCTCTAAGATACTTTCAATGCATCCCAGGGGTAGGGAATCTATGTATGCATAGTTCGGTGAGGTGATGGGACACATGAAGAGGTGGCCCATGATAATGGATGCATGGATTGGATTCAGAGGATGTATAACCTCTAGGTTGGGGAATGTCCATCCCGAAACACATAGGCTCGAGGGAGAGACCGGGATGAGACATGGGGGATGGGCTGGAGCCTCAAGGAGGCTTCCAACATACCCTGCCTTGGCTGGGATCATAGTCTACATAGTTCAGAATGGGGGCATAGAATCTAGGTGTACACAGAGGTAGCGACCTAATGACGTGCTGGGGCTTACGTGTGGTTAGCAGCCTGGGGTTGGTCTGACACTCGAGGGGTGGACCAGAGTTGTGGGGACTAAAATTGCTTATTGTAGATTATATAATCCAATGAATTATTTATGGTTGGGCTCAATGACTTACCATTGACTAGGGTTTAAATGACTTACCACTGAATGGGGTTCCAACAGCTTACCACTGGTTGGGGAACACAACTTATTACAGCAAGATGGGGTTGATAATGGCTTACCGCTGAATGAGGTTTCAATGGCTTACTGCCCAATGGGGTTCCAATGGATTAATGAAGGATGGGGAATACAACGGATTAATGCAGGTTGGGGTTGACAATGGCTTACTGCTGAATGGGGTTCCAATGGCTTAACGTTGTTTAGGGAATAGAATAGTTTACCACTGGTTGGGGTTAACAATGGCCTACTGTTGAATGGGGTTCCAATAGCTTACCACTGAATGGGAATTCAATGGCTTACCTCTGGTTGCAGAACACAATTTCTTATCACTGGTTGGGGTTGACAGTGGATTACCTCTGAATGGGGTTCCAACGAGTTACCATGGATTGGAGAACATAATGGATTACCGCTGGTTGGGGTTGAAAATGGATTACTACTGAATGGGGTTCCAATGGTTTATTGTTGGTTGGGGTTGAACATCAGGGAGGCTTCCTACATACCCTATCTAGGGGAAAAAGGATAAAAACCCACATAGTTAGAATGGGTACATTTTAAAGTCTTGTGGAAAAAAAAGGGTGTACAGTTTAACATCAAGTGGGACGAGGATGGACGGACGTGAAGTGGTCTGAACTAATGGGAGTTAGTCTTGAACCTCGAGTAGGCTTCCTACAAACCCTGCCTAGGAGGTAAGGATCAATGTCCCCATACTTCAGAATGGTGGATGAAGTTTAATTCCATGCGGGATGAAGGTGAACCGATGTGTAGGGGTCGTGTCAAGTAGGTGTTGGGCTTGAACCTCAGGGAGGTTTTTTACGTACGTTTCCATGGCAAGGATCAAAGTCCATGTAGTTCAAAATGGGTTTGGTAACCCAACGAGAATGGGTTGGGACCATTAGGTAATGGGATTGAACCTATGAGAGTTTTCTAACATACCTTTTCTTGGGAAGGGTCTAAGTACACATATTAAGGTGGGGCGATAGGGGTTACACGCTATGGTGGCCCCGAGAAGATGTTGTGTTTGATGCTTACTCTATGCCCACATGAGTTATGCTCAGTGTGAGAAACAAGAAGAAACAAAGACCTGATGATCATGTCATAAAAAGTGAATATGTGGGAACTGTAATGGGTCATACATTTGGTTAGCAACCAAAAAAGGAAACATGGGCTTATGCATGGTTAAAAACCTGGGGAGATGGATATTGGGACTTACTCTAGGATGAAGGCCCGATGGTGACAAATACCAAAGGGAGAGGGATGGGATAACGAAGGTCAACGATCCCATCTCTCCTCTGGTCATTAGCACGAAAGAAAGGAGAACCATGGGTGCTGCCTCTTGCAAGAAATCCTAGGGGCTAATACCAAGATGGTATCCCTTTTTTGTAGATAGGTTCTGCACCAGTAGAGAGGATCTCATTCCATGTGAGTAATATCTCACTCCCGTGGAGATGAGCGGGTGTAGAGAATGTCTGAGACAGGGCACCATGGGTATGATGCACGGGGCGAGTCCACAATTTAACATCGTGTTTTGGGGATGATAGTGCTTGCCAGTTTAACATCATACATCTTAGACGAGGTAGGTTCCCTCTGCACCCCTAGGACATACATAACAAAAACCTATCCATCCTTGAGGATGGGAAGGCATCCACAGTGTCGTAGTGAGGGGGTTTCGTGGAGTGATCCTCTGAGGGGACCACATTAGCATGGATATGTTAAGAAGTAATAGCCATTTACATGCCTATTCAAGGAAGCATAAGGAGAATAAATACAATGTGAAGCACCACCAAAGGGACCTAGAAATAATTTCGTACAAACATAGAGTGTCATACAGGAAAATGGGTTGCTGAGAAAATGGGTTCATAGGAGGAGGCCTCGTGAAGCTCTCGTGCTCCATATAGTGGAGGGGCTTCACGAAGGGGTATGATTCACGAAGTGGGGAGGCCTATCCTTCGCATTGGTCATAGGTGCACATGGAGGGTGTTTTTTGATGCAGAAAAGCTCTCGTGGAGCAGGGATTCACAAAACCAAGGCTCCTTGCAAAGCATAGCACTGTAAAGCAGTGTGCCTCACGAGGCACAGTGACCTTGCCTTAGCATGTGGTTCACATGTGAATGGAAGTTACTTCGTAAAGAATGAGTGTTTTGAAAATACCCAAGTCCCCTTAGGGATCTTCTTCTTTTGAGAAGGCCCATGGGCTTCGTGAAGGGAATCTCTACTTGAAGAGGGGTTGTGTTTAAACCAAAGGAATGTCACTTCACGATTCTAAAGTACCTTTAAGAGCACATTTTCGTAGATCAGAATGTTCTTCACGATTTGACATATCAGAAGGCGAAAGGTCAGAGTATCCATAAATTGGGCTCAAGGGAAGACCGATATTTATAAGAAAGAGGAAGTGCAATGTAGGGAGAGCATGACGCGAAGCCACATGGCACTTTGACGTAACCAAAAAGCCTCCCACCTCTTTTCTCCACGGTGTATTCAAAAATGTCTTTCGAATCACGTAGCCTCCCACCTATTTGCTTTGCAACATCATCGCAAATATCTTTCGAATTATGGAGCCTCCAAACTCATTTCTTTTCAGCAGCTTTGCAAACGTCTTTCAGATCACGGATCCTCCCACATCTTTGCTTCGCAGAGGCTTCACAAACGTTTTTCAGATGGCAGAGCCTCCCACCTCTTTTCATCATGGTGGCTTTACAAATGTATTTCGGATCATAGAGTCTCCCACTTCTTTTCTCCACGACACCCACAAAGGGGGCGGCTTCGCGCCGACCGCGGTGCTGCAGGTCTGCGCGAACAGGCTTTGCGAGGCTGCCTCAATGGAGTTAGTGTTCTATTTTAATTTTCTTTTCCTCCTAATGTATTTTTGTGCCGACAACCATGTTTCAAGATAATACATGATAATGGTCTTCACATGTTTGGTACATGAAAATTATAATCTCTATCAAGATGTTTTCGAGATAAAGTATGAGTTTATTTTGGGAATTTATTGACCTTATTTTAAATGTGTTGTATTTTTATCTTTTTGAAAGTTCTTAAGGGTGAAAATTTATGAAATTGTTTAAGATGAATTTTGGATGAGGTTTTAGATATTAATTTATTACTTCTCTGTATAAAGATTTATACGTATTGGGTAAAATATTCTTACAATTTTATACAATGATAATTTGGGATAGAAGGAATGTCTTGTCATCCTATTATGGATATTTTAATCCATTAGTTCTTTACGAATTAAAATTTCAACTTCATTTAATGGACTAATATTTCATGTGTAAATTGATAAAGGAACAATAGAAGAGTACATCTGTACTTTTAAAAGTAAATCAAGTAAGTATAACTTATCAAGGAATTAATAAATATTTTTTTCTCTATTATAGTCATTTAAATGAAATCAATGAAATTTTTCATACCCATTTTTTCTAGTCATGAAGTCACTAACCTTATCATGATCATGTTATCTATCACTCTCAACCAATTATTAGGGATTCTTTTTCCCATCAAAATCATTCTTTTAAGGGTTTTTTATGAGTAAAGATAGTTATATGTTACCTAAGAGAAAATTTATCATCTCATCATTCCCTTTTTTAGGAAAATTTTATTATTTCATTTTACGGCGGTGTAGAATGTAAAACATCATGATTTTTATGAAAATGTTTTTTAAATAATTTTATTTAATTGACATATGTATTTTCATAGTAGACAAGGATAATATTTAGTTATACTGTAAACCATGTAAATCTTGCACTGCACGCAACACCGAATTAGCTTTTGTTGCACAGAACACTAAGTTTCAAGGAAACAACATTTTTTTATTATAATTATTTAAAAAAGATAATTAAAAACAATCCATTAGAAGGGAGGGTATGAAAAGTATAAATTCAATAATAAATATAATATTTAATTATTTATATAAAATAAATTATTTGGTGAGAATTTAATTATAAATGAAAATAAAACTACATTAAATATAAAAAGAAATATTTTTCTAAAAACTACTTTCATGCACAGAAGTGTGTTTTATACCAATAAAACAAAAAATAATTTTTTTTATATTATATATATATATCTAATTATTATTATTATTTTTATCATTTATACTATTTGTATTCTATATAAGAAATAATAATTTTGGTTTTACACTTATGTTTTTTAAATAAGGTTTATATCATTTTAATGATGAAAATTATTAATATTTTTTAAACTATAATAAATTTTATTTAATAAAGTAAATATCATTTTTGAAATTGTAATATCATAGTTTATTTTGGTTTATTTTTTTTAATTTTTCTAGAATGTTTAATTTTTCTTATAAATAGTGAAAAATACTAATGTGTAATTGAAAAATTAATTTTCATGTAAATAATTTATAATGAAAATTTATTTTTTAAATTATTTTTAAATTTAAATTAGATCTACTGCACATCTATAATTCTAATTTGGGTCATTGTAATCTTTTTAATGATAAATTTAGATATAAAAATTTTTAGATTTTGAATATTTTCACTTTAAAACCCCATTCTCTCCCCATCAATAGGTTAAATTTTAATTTATTTTTTCCCATTGTTATTTTTAGGTTTGAAAAATGGATTTCATATTTAGAATTAAAATTTAAAAATTAATTAAGTAGCTTCCTTTTAATTTTTGACAATATGAATTGTAAACATTGTTATTTTATTATTAGTGTCAATGGTAAATCAAGTAATTAAGGGAGACAATAATATTATAAATATTTTCAATTTACCCTAAAAAATGTCTTAATTTTATTTTACGAGTGTTTTTAAACTAAAATATTCATTGGGCTGATTTTATGACCTTTTGGAGCCACTAAGATGACTTTACGCCTATTGTGGTATTTTATTTTAAACAAAGTCAAAATTGTCACTAGAATATTTTTTAATAAGAAAAATATTTTTAATTTTTTTTCATCTAGAATATATATTTACCCATAAATAGTATATTTATATCCAAAATAATTATATTCATCACGTAAATTAATTTTTTAATTTTTGGCTAGAAATAATTAACTTAAATGCTTTTCAAAATAATGATAGAAAAATTATTTTACTAATTGAAATATTTGTTAAATGATATTGAAAATATTAGAGTAATTATTAAATGAGATAATTAACATAATAAATTAATTTTATATATTAATTTACATGTTAAGGATGTATAAAAATAGTTTTATCAAATATATCTTGTTGTATAGGTATTTTTTAACTGTCAAAGTAATGAATAGTTAACAAAATTTCATTAGTGATAATTTGAAATAATTAATGTTTATTTAAATTATATAAACTTCAAGAAAATATTAAATTATTCCAAAATAATAGGATATTTTTTAAAATTTAATCCATGATCCGTTTATGTTTCTTTTGGGATTTTATATTAACAACAGTTTTAGTCAAAGAAGAGGTCATGTTTATCAATGAGCTTTTTTGTATTATTTCATCCTTAAACCCTTGATTTTTTTATATTTTATGATTATATAATAACCTATGTTTTTAAAATATACATATATATTGTCATGTTAAGGTTATGATCTAAAAATTAACACACATCCATCAAATGGTATACACAATGCATGCTCATTTGTACAACAGACCACAACCGCACAAACTGCTGTCATTCATTCTTCTATTAACACCATTAAAAGGATAAGAATAATGATAGTTTTATATTTTATAATATTTTTATGATTTTATTATTATTATACATTTTTTATATCACAAATTTCTTTATGAATACAATTTTTTGAATATACTGTATCGAGTGTATGGCGGACTACTACCTCACGTAGTTATGTGATTTGTTCGTTCCTTATGTGGAATATATTAAGGGAAGATTTAAAAAAATAATGTTATATAAAATACATATATATGATTATTTATTGGTAATATATCATATAGTTTTCTTTCTTTAATCAGATAAGATAATAAAAAAACATTCAACCATATGTATGGCCTACCGTCTCTATGAATGTTGTATTTTATTTTATGCTGATAACTTTTATGAAACACTATAAAATACATATATCATGAATAGAATTTATTTTACATCATGGATATAATTATTTGTTTTAATAAATCATTATCTTACTTATATGACCAAGAATAATGAGTAAAAACATTTATGAAAAACTAAGTGGCTATTACCCAAAATATGATTTTAACTTGGAATATACAATAAGAGATGAACATGAAGTCATAAGTAAATAATATATTCTATTATATATATGAATAAGGTTCTTTTTTTTGATATATAACATTATTATATTATTTATATAGGAGGTTTTATTTTGTATG
The DNA here is from genome assembly GCA_963277665.1 of Viscum album. Lineage (NCBI taxonomy): Eukaryota > Viridiplantae > Streptophyta > Magnoliopsida > Santalales > Viscaceae > Viscum > Viscum album. Next base: position 448,034,525 of record OY728155.1, on the reverse strand, counting down.
AAGGAATTCAAAACGTAAGGTAAGGTAGTTTTGGCTCACATGTATTTCTGTGGGACACAGGCCTTATACATTACTTGTTTCTTTTGTGTGCTATATATAATGAACATTAATATATTTTATGAGACAAATACAAAATAAAATAGTATTTAAATATCCATAATATTTTATTTATTTCATGGGTAATATGATTCTATTTATTACAAAGTTGTAAGGGTTTATTTCACAATCTCATTATTATTCAGGATTTTTTATGTTTAAGACTCTACTTGTAAATATTTCATTACGATGTACATGTTTTCTAAATAAAATTTAAAAACTATTTTATAGTATTCAACTACAATTATTTTAATTTATTTCTACCCATTTTTAACATTTTATAAAATTGTTTGAAAATAATATTTTTTTCTATTTTCCAAAAAAGACCATTTTGAATTTAAGACGTCATTTGGGAGATTCATTCAAATAAAGTAGCATATCAACAAAGGGGAAACCTCTTCAACTAGCGAATCCAAGGGGAAATGGCATATATTTTCTTTATGCCCTTACAGGAACTGATTCTTCCAAATCCCCTTCGATGAACTCAACCAGAATTAAGAAATTGGATGATGGCGGTTTTTGTGTGGAAGCGGATCTAGTTGATGTTCAACAATGTTCACAGCGTTGTAATTACTCAGTTATGGGCCACGTTGCATACCTCAAATGTTACACTCCTTGGTCCTATGCTGATCTTAATGTTATATTATCTTCTTTCTGGGGTTTTTCTAAATGGAAACTCGTTCCACTTGGAAAGGGTTATTTTCATATGCTACTTTCTTCACAAACTGAGCTAGACTGTGTTTGGAAGATGGGAAACATTAATTTGAAATTGGGTCTCTTAAGGATCTCTGAATGAGACTTTTCCTTTAACCCCAAATCTCATAGGAATAACACAGCACATGCTTGGGTTAGGTTTTTTGACCTCAATTGATTTTTTTGGCACCCTCAGATCCTCAATAATATCTCTGTTTGTATAGGAACTCCCCTTAAGATAGATCAGATAACCTTGAATGGGGATTTTTAGCCTCTATGCTAGGGTGATAATTAAAGTTAACCTTGAATCACAGCCCCCAAATTCTATCATTATTACTACCCAAGACTATAAAATAGTGGTGATGTTTGAATATGAAAGACTCCCTTCTTTTTGTGAACTATATAAACTGGTTGGAAATTCCATTCACCAGTGTTAGAGAGTGCACAATCAACCTCCACAAACCAATAACTCAGGATGGACTGAGGTCAGAAAAAATAGAATAGAGAAGGATGGTCTTGCTAACAAACCATAAACGTCCAAGAAAAGGGAAGATAGATGGGTTGTTAAAACCAATTCATTTGGCACACTTGATTCTGATAAAGGAAATTCTTTGGATGATTTAGCTGATGATCAATAATTATAATTGTTGACTCAAAACATTAAAGGGGATATTGAGAAGGCTGTTATTGACATCCTCTCCCATCCCTTGGCTAACTTGGACCCTGCTTTCTCACCCCTTGATGGTCCTACTTTGGACTCATCTTCTATCAATCCCTCTCTTTCAGACAATGCTGTCAATGATTTACTGAATAGTAACATTCATACTGATAATATTAGTTCCTCTAATTTAGAAGACAACGAAAAATATGTCATACATAACTTCCCATATGAATCCACTCCCTTTCACCCTACAGACAACTCTAATATCTCTAAAATTCATTCCTCACTGGAAAGTGCTGAGAAAAACAAGCTGCCCGAACCCAATTACATTGCTGCTCTCCTATCCTCACCAATATGTAAGGATAGGAAACAGGATTTTGTTGTGTCACACAATGCTCAACCTGAACCAAAGTCTTATGAATCTCCAGGACCAGTTGTTCTTATTTCGGTATACGTCTAGGGTCCTCAGGCTTCTGTCCATATGAAACCTGCTTGCAATCAGACCTCTTCTACTCCTTCTCTACATTCTTCTTCTATTGTAGCACACTCTACACAACTGAAACCGATGGCTTATAGAACATCATAACCTACATCTCTAATCTCTATTTCTTTATAGGACCATGGCCTTCGGTCTTCTACTCACAAGGCACCTGATTGCGAGCAACACTCCCATACTCTACCTAAAGAAACTGTTTTTAACATGCAAGGAAGGGATACAGATGCTACTGCTTCCTCATTGCCCATGCACTTAGAATTTCAAGTTATACATGGGAATGCTGTAAAATATTTCTCATATAGAATTTCAACCAAGTCTAAGACCTCGAAATCTAAAAAAAGGGGGACAACCCCACAATGAAATGGTCTACATGAATTTTCTGTTCTGGAATTTTCAAGGAATTGCTAACCTTTACACCTTCAACGTCCTTTTAAGATTCAACAATACTCACACTCCAAAACCATATTTCTATTACTGAACCTAAAATTAACTTTGCCTCAAATTTACAGCAAGCCCCTACTGGATACTATTTCCTAGGGGATTTTAACAATGGATCCCCAACTGAATCTTTATGGATCTTTGATCATTCTTCTTTGCAAAATGTTAACATATATAGCTGTTCGAGTCAAGCCATTACTTGTGACTACATTTTTGAAAACATACATATTTTCTCTACTTTTGTTTATGCCTATAGTAGGTATCAAGATAGGAGGGATATTTGGAATGATCTGTCTCATCTTAATGCTTCTATTTTCCATCCTTGGTTTATTATTGGTGAATTCAATGCTATTCTAGATTCGGGTGATAAAAGTGGTCCTCCTCCGGCTCATATTTCCACTTGGTAATTTAATTAATTGTATTGAAAATAACAATCTCACATATTTTAACCTATTTTGTGATAAATTTATTTGGTATATGAAGAACTATAATATAAATGTATCCAGTAAATTAGATAGGGACTTTACTAACTCTCAAGCCCTTGATAATTGGGACAATATCTCTAGCATTACCCTTGAGAGGGTTTCCTCTGATCATCATCACATCCTTTTTTCCTTTTCCTACAAAATTAGTAAATTAAGGGCTAATTTTAGATATAACAATGCTTGGTCTTCTGACCCGGAATGTATAAGAATCATAAAGAAAACTTGGAATAAAATACATGGTCAGTATGACCCGTTTTCTTATCCGATAAAGTTAAAAATGTTAAAGAAAATTCTTAAAAGCTGGTGCAAAAACAAGGTTTGTGAAATGGACAATAATATGAACCTCCTTGAAACAGAGCTAAACCAACTCCAAAATGTCAACTCTTCTTCAAACTTTTCTCAGGACTCTCAAAATGAAATCAACATTTCCTCTAAACTAATCTATTTACTCAACCTAAAGGATAATCATAAAAAACAAATCTTCAAATCCAAACGGGTTAATGATGGGGATAGGAATACTATATTCTATAATTCTCTCTATAGGTTATAAAATCCTATAGACCCCCGACCTTTTTTAGAAATAGGGACAAAATTCTTGACACTGATGAAGGAATTTCCAATCACTTAGTCACTTATTTTAAAAATATTTTAAATAGTGACTATATTGGTAAGGACCTGAAACCTGACATAATTCATGCTCTTGTTTCTGGGGAAGGCAACTCTCTTTTGAATAGAATACCTTTTGATCCTGAAATCAGAGACTATATCTTCAGTCTTAATCCTGGCAGTGCCCCTGGCCCGGATAGTTTTAATAATGGATTCTATCAAAAACATTGGGATATTCTTCAGGAATATGTTTGTCGTCTGATTAATGCTTTCTTCTCCAAAGGTATTCTTTCACATGGTCTTAACTCCCAATTCCTCATTCTCATCCCCAAAATGGAGAATGTTGATGTGATTTAGAAATTTAGACACATTTCCCAAATCAATTCTTTATTCAAAATCATCACGAAACTTATTTCCAATAGAATGAATTCCATTTGTTGAAAAATAATTTCCTGGAACCAATTTGGTTTCATAAAAGGCAGATCTATCCAAGACTGCATCTGTCTAGCCTCTGAATCCACTAATATGTTAAACAAAAAGATTATAGGTGGGATTTTTGCAATCAATCATGATATTGAGATGGCCTTTGACACCATTTATTGGAGCATTATGTATAAAGTTCTTTCATAATTAGGCTTCAATGAAATGTTCATAAATAGAATCAAATATTTATTCAGCTCTGCTTACATCTCCATCCTCATTGATAGCTCACCTAGGGGATATTTCAACTACACTAATAGTGTGAGATAGGGTGACCCTCTCTATTCTATTCTCTTCTCCATTATGGAAGATTACCTGAGTAGGCTGATCTCCCAGGAGATTGCTAAAGGGATCATAAAACCTATCTATGCCTCCATAAATTTACAAGTTCCTTCACATCTTTTTTATGCTGATGGCATTATTCTCTTTATCTAGGCAGACAAATGGAACATTCTTAAGATTAAATATATCCTTATCCCCTATCAGGAAGTCTCTGGTTAACACATCAACTGTAATAAATCTTCTATCATTTTCAGTAAATACTTTCCTCCGGGGAGAAAACTTACCATCTCTAATATCTTAGGTGTCAAATAAGGCTCTCTCCCCTTTATTTTCCTTAGTGTGCCTATATTTTTGGGTAGAACTAAAGTGTATTATTTCTCTCACATTGATGACCATACGCTTCGACATATTTCCTCCTGGAAGGGTTAAACCCTTTCGATGGCTAGGATAATTTGTTTGGTGAAATCCAAGATTTTTTCTAAACATGTTTACTCCATGATGATATATAAATGGCCAACAAGTATTTTAAATCACATTAATGTTTCTATTAAAAAATTTATTTTGACTAGTAGCACTTCGGAGAGAAAGATGATGACTATACCCTGGACCTCTTGCTGCAAACTTGTTGATAAAGGGTGGATTGGAATAAAAAATCTCTCTAAGTTCAATGAGGCCCTTCAAGCTAGACTTATGTGGAACATTATTCACAATAGTTCCTCCTCCATGAATTTTCTCAGGACTCGTTTCCTTGACAAGCTTATAAGTATTAATTCTTGCTCCCTTATGTCCTTTATTTGGTCCTCCATCAAATTTATGTTCATTTATATCATGTCTAACTCTATATGGATGGACACTCAGGAATCCAACTTAAAATATTGGTTTGATAACTGGACGGGCGTTTCCCTGATCTCCTTGATAGATAACAACCAATCCCCTCCATATCTTCAAGATTCTATTGAATCGATTATCCATATGCATAACCTCTATCTCCTTGAGATTATTACACAAATTATAGAAAATTATCATTTTTCTAATACTAATTATTTACTTATTTGGGAGCCTGCGCACAATGGGATTCTTAAATCCAAAGGTTTTTAAAAGCCCTATTTCAGCAATGTTGACAATAATCACCCCAAGAATGATAATTTCAACAAATCCTAGATAAAACCCTCAAGATTTACTTTAGTCTCGTGGATTTCCTATCAAATAAGCCCCATAGATATTTGCTTACAAACATTCAGGATTACTCTTTGTACTATCTGTCGTATGTGCAACCAAGATAGAGAGGATATTAATCAAATTTTTCTCCCCTATGACATAGAAACAACTCTCTGGCATTATATTCTTGAAATTTTTGAGTGCAGATGGCTGCTTTTTGATACCATCGACATGCAGATTCAGAGTTTCATGGAGTTGTCTACTTCACAGAAAATCAAGAAACTTTTGGTTGCGACTATCACAGAACTTCTTCATATTATTGGGTGTGGTATAAATGATATAATTTTCTGCAATAATTATTTTAACATTAATACAAAAAAACCGAGAATCCTCATGTCCATTCGTGAGGTGGCTTCTTTCCAAAAATCTCACTGCAACAACTCGGTCCGTGGCTTTGGGATCCTCAGACGTGTTGGGGTGGAGGGGATCTACCCTCGCACTCACTTTACTCTTGATGTGTTTTGGCTCCACCCCACTCCGGTATGTATTAAAATCACTGTGGATGGAGCCTCTAAAGGCAACCCGGGACTAGTAGGTTGTGGTGACATCTTCAGAAATCACCCGGACCAGATTCCTGGATGCTTTTATGGATCTTGCGGTTCCACTTCTACTTTGGAAGATGAGATGATGGGCATCATCCATGCCATCACCTTTGTTAGATTACATACTTGGAACAATATTTGGATAGAGAGAGACTCCACTAGAATCACTTAGGCCATTTGGAATGGTACTATCCACCTTGCTTCTCCTCTAACTACCCACTAGATATATTGTTTGAATTCTCTAGTTGGGATTAACTTCATCACCACTCACACCTTTCGCGAATCCAACAGGATTGTTGATCGTCTTGCCAATCATGGAGTCACTCATGACTTACATTGGATGGATGATCGTCCTACAGAATTAATCCCTTTTTATGCTCTAGATTTTAGCAAAAGACCTTAATTTAGACTTGTCTAATATCTTTTTTTATCAATAAAAATTTTCTACCTTAAAAAAATTATATAATTTCCTACATAATTATTTCAAGTGATCACTCATGATTATTTTCCAACTAAGATTACATTATTTTATATTGATATTTATTTACGTGGATTAATATTAAAAGATATTATCCTTAATATTTTATGTTTGGTTTGTATTTATGATTTCATGATGTTTATGGATCCCATTACTTTTCCATGAGACATGCTATGATGAAATGTTTATGAAACCCATTTCTTTTTAGGATTTCTGATATAATGAATTACTAATATTCTTGTTGAAAACATATGTATGGTATGAATTATCATATGGATGTGACTTATATCTAATTCCAATTAATTGTATAATGATTTTTATCTCATGAGATATATAGGACTGAAATATTTAGTGAAACAGGTATAGTAAATGAATTTTTCTGAAAAACTGGTTTTGGGAGTGAACCATGACTACGAAGATGGGTTGGGGAGTGAAAACATTCAAAAAATAATGCCTTGGAAGTGATCTTTGACTAATATGTAAAACATTATTTTTAATTCTGTTTCTTTTAGAATTCAATGTATTATTCGTACATTATGACTTTATAGATTATGTTCTTGACTCCCTTATGATTAATGAGTTATAAACTACCTTTATTTATTACATGATTCATGTTTATGATCTTCGACATGTATGGCATGATCTTCAAATTTTATTCTTATGTAATAATATCCATATGTTGATTTAATGCTTACGTATCACTCATTTTTACCCTCATTAAGCATATGAGTTCACCCCGTTAATATGTTTCTTTTCCCAAGGATATGAAGAATGTTTTCATTGGGTATTCCAATTAAGTGTACGAAGTGAGAGGATATTTGTTGAAAAATTTAAAGATCTTTCACCATACTAGAATATTGTGTTCCATGTTTCTAAAGAAACTAAACTATTATGGTCCTCATTCATGTTTTTGTGTAATATATTGAAAATAAATCTAAAATAATTTAATATCCTTATATGAAAATATTAAGCTATTATATGTTCATGGTATGATAGATTCTAAATAATATGATTTGCAGTGAGCATTTTATAGTACCGAAGCTTCCGAAGTTAGGTGGCTATCCTGGGGTATGACTTAGCTTTATGTGAAAACTCTAATGGGTTGATGAGATAATTTTTTCCCTTTCTTTTCAAAACATATTAAAATTAGGTTGAAATAACCCATTGTGGTGGGGGGGGGGGGGGGCTCATGTGACCCATCTCTTGTCCCTAATGATAATTTTTGGGACCCATTAGTTGGTCTACTAAAAATTGAATGGTCCCTTCATGAATGTTATCCCCATCATTTCCTATGTCAATGGTTTAATTTACTAGGATATATAGAGAGTCAATTTTGGTGAAGTTCATAGTGGAAGTGGATGGACAATTTTATTTCTTAGTTGTTGAGTTGGAGTGACAACACTAAAATTTCCATTTAAGTAGATGTAGTGGAGAGTCGAACAATACCCCAATCGTCAAATGTTTATGTGTTGGGATTCCCCATCCATAATACATCGAAGCATAGAGAGGCTCTGGATTAAAGTCTTTTGGATGTTTTGTTGGTACCTATGTGCTTCCAAGCACAAAGCTATAGGGAGGGATATAATTTCCATGCTTTACACTATTACGATGTGGACCAAAAATTCTCATGGATTACTAGATAAATTATTTAGTGATCTTGGATACTACATATCATTTATAAAATTCTCTAACCGAATAACATTGCATGGTACTTGATGATGTACTATGAGTTGGAAAAATACAGAGCTACAGAATACAAAAATGAGATCCATATCTAGTCAGTCACAATAGTCTCCACAAGTCCTCTTATTACTTACTAGGGAAATGATTCTACAGTTTTTTGACCCAAACCCAGATTATGGAATGCTGTTAAATTGGTAGTGATAGTAATATGAACCAACATTACTACCAATTTATTGAGAGAGGGGGTGACAAACAGGTCAAAACCCATTAGCTTTTGGAATTTTTCTTAGATGTGGAGATAATATTAAAATGAAATCCAAATAAAATAACGTGTTAAATACAACTACATTTGAGAGTGTGAAAACATTCTTTTAATGCTCATTGGAGTTCTACCCTTTGTTCAAAGGAATCAACATGAACCCATAAATCTCTCTAACTTTTACCATGGAGGTGGATTAAAGGTAAAACGATACTTAAAGAGACGGTTTAATTGTGATTCCTTGTAATGAGGTTATAATTCCCTCCACCTACTGCTACTTACAGATGGATTTTAGGATCGTTTGGGTTTTAGCTTCTAGGATTACAAGCCTCAATTGATGGGATTCTTTCTCAATATCTTGTAGTATGGGTAAGTATTCCCTCATTGATTAATACATTAATTTAGATTCTGATATATTGAATGTGATGCAATTACTCCCATGGGCCTACCTCCTTTGGTGTAGGAGTTCTCCAAGTGTAAGGTTTTGAGAGTATCATGGGATACCTCTATGTACATTGCGATTTGTTTCACGGGAATAGACCCAAAAAGGTTTCTCTCCCACATTAAATTTGTTGTTTTATTATATAAAATCAAGTTTCTTACATGGGGAGGATATCTACATTGGTTGGTGGTGGTGTGGGGATGACATCCACACAACTATTCCTAATCATGAGATGAACCATAATAACTATCGGTGGAGCCAATGACTGAGAGAGTCGGCCCGACTTACCTGAGAGGTGAATGAGTTTTCGATCCAATATGGGAGAATATGGATCCCTATGCATCATTTTTAGTAATTAGATGGGATATTTTATATATGGAATGTGACACTAGATCTACAAAAAATGACACTTTTCAAGTAATGCTCTTGGCCTTCCCGTGGTGTTGACATCAAGTGTTTTGGACCTGGGATTTTAGAGTAGGAATGGGGTCCAACCACTCATTATACTATATAATAGAATGGTGTTGGAACTAATGCAGCATGGTGTGAGACCTTATTGGAATCATCTGAGCTATTACCATGATGGGTACAGATCAAACATCTCCTTCCTACTAGGAATAAGGAAGTCTGTTATTACATCACACAAGGGAGTGTCTCTAAGATTAGTTTTTCAATAGAACAAGGTTTTTCCCCATAGAGAGCTCCAAGGGGTAACAGTTTTAGAAAGTATCTAATTATTCAAGATCTAGGTGGGTCATATCTATTCTAGTAGATAACCCCTTATTTTTCATATCTGTGAACAAGGGTGTCGATCAACCACCTCTGGATGATCTCAGTTGGTGAGATAGGGCAAGGGGATATAGAAACTAAAGACACAATGGTTATAATTATTGGAACATAGTCTTACCATATTACTGTATCATCATTCTCCCTTCCTCCATTCATATTGGATTTAGGTCACCAATCTCATAAATCTTGAGTGATCTAAAACACATGAAATTAGACATTAGTATTGAAATGATAAATGGGATTTCCTATATACCAACACCATCGATTTTTTATGAAATAAAAGAGGGATCCACATCATTGTTTTGGAAGACCAAGAATTCCCAACGTTATCTACCCCAAGTCATAGGAGGGTTTCATGATGGGACCAAAACTTTTTTTGGGACTTTGAACCAAATATATGGATCTAGGTTCATAAAAATATAACGGTTCTCCAATGCTACTCGTCCCCGTACTTGAGGGAGAAGATTTTAATTTTGGGTTCACTATTTCATTTTTGATGCTTTTCACTAGGAGTATGTGTCGTATCTACTTCTTTGGGTGACACACTTTCTTATTTCCCCATAATCCATCTCTCCAAAGGTATGTTTCTCCAAAAACATTAATCAGTAATTTAGGACCCTTGATTGACATAGGATAATGGGATGAATATTCCTCCTTCAATGGATACCTCTATGGAGATCATAACCTATTCATGGTATCACTCATAGATTTAAGTCATGTTCGGAAACTCATTCCAAACACCATCTCGTGGTGGATGCACATTTATAACAGTACTTCTATCTTGAAATGGAAGAATCATTCTATCAGAGTAGATAGTAATATTTAAAATGTTTGGTTATTTATATACATTAGTTCAGTTTGGAACTTATAAAGTCTTATCATTTTATTTTCAGAGGAATCTATTATGAGGCATCGTAGGCATTAAAACTAAGGCATTCTGTGTTGGCCATTAGGTAGTTGATTTCAGGGGAAAAGGTGGGTTATAGATTTAATGTCTTGTTGGAAAATAGTACATAGGTTTAATGTCTAATGGGGATAGGTGTTTCATGGGTTTGACATCAGGTGGATATTGGTTGGTTACAAGTGTAATATCTTATGAGTAAATGTTAGTGACAAGTTTAAAATATTGTGGGGATATGTTGGTTAAATGTTTAAAATCTTATGGGGAATGTTTTCCAACATGTTTAACATTTTTTGGGGATATATGGGTAATAGTTTTAACATATTATGGGTATATATGGGTCATTGTATTAACATCTTGTAGGGAAATGTGTGTCGTTAAGAATGTCCCCAATGGGGAAAATTTCTAACTATAGATTTGGTGGAATATTAGGGCATTGGGATTGAACTGTAGAGAGGTAACCCAGAAGTGTTGGGATATTAGGACCGAACCTCATGGAGTTGTACTTTGTGACCTAGTAAGAGACAGAAATCAAAACACATTTATTTTGAGGCAACCGTTTGAGATTTTGTGACATGACTGCTCTATTATGTTTTATTTCATGTGATAAAGTTGATTGTGTTGTGAAAGGAGCATCAATGATGGATGGTGTGGGGATTACACATGAAATATAATTAAGTGTATTTGGAAAAAAGTTGCATCTTAAGAAGGGGGAGGATTGTTACCCTTTTATGATCGTACATGGGGAATCTTGTGCCCTTCACAAAAGCTAGGGTCCCTATTTAACTTCATGTTTGTATGATTTCTTCAAATTGTTTGATGTTTTATAACTAGGAGTGAGGATTGGAATTTCATATCATGTGGCCCAAGAATAACAAGGCCTTCACTCAGGGAGTCCATTTCTATGTGGGATAAGAAAATGTTGAAAATTTAATTTTTTGAGGAATTTTTAACAATTTTATATGATGATACCACCTCTTGGAATTACATGTCTACTGCTCATACACCTCTAGATGGGGCATGTCATAAACATAGTCATAGAGGTGTGTAAATTTGGGAATTCGATGTTAAGTGTCCTATGATTAGGAAGAAGATTCATTAGGGTGCCTAGGATTAGGATAAAATAGTAAGATAATGTTATATGAAATTCTTTAAGAAATGGTGGAAGACACAATGGTTAATGATAATATCCATTGCTGGATTTGTGGTGTGGGTAAAGCAGATTTTTATGGGTTTGGGGGTCATGTGCACTCAATGTTTTTTGAAAGTGTTTCAGATGAAAGGGGGAACCATAGAGAGGCATGAGGAAAGTGTTTTTTAAAGGATGGTATTTTGGAAATTATAGGTCTCCACTAGGATTTTGGGTCTCATTAAAGGGAATGTTTAACATAGTAGGGTGACCCTACCTCAGAGTGAATCCTTGGTTCCCAAGTGGTTAGTTTCATAATAGATATTTATCTGATGAAACCGCAAGACCCTCAAGGTGTTTTATTCCTATTATATGTGCTTAAAATTCATAAAAGGAATCTATATAATGGGGTAAGGCTCTCCAAATCCTACGAGGGGCTATTTTAAAAATAATGCCTTCCGTTGGAAATCCAATTCCTCTATTTCTTTTGAAGGTTTTGTGATATGTGAATTTAGAGATTTTATCAAAATATGAAAGGTTTTATCCATAGTAATGTTAGATATGGAGAGTGTTTATAGGTCCATTGAAGGAAATGTAATTAATTATGCAAATGATGGAGTCTTTCGTGAAAGATTATTAGTTTGTTTGTGGGATGGGAGTTGCACAAATAGACATACACTGCATGGAGGTTACCAACTTAAGCTATGTGTGGCCATGTTACTTCTATGAATCATAGATACACTATGAGGAGGTTACAATATCAATAAACACGTGGCTGAGTGATGTATGAATTTCAATGTTCCACTATGTTGTTGTTCCCACCAAAACATATGAAAATATGGGTGACTTCTATGAGATGCAACCATTCTCGATGGATTAGACCTTTAAGACCTGATCTCCTAAAGTGGGATTTTCAGTCTCTTTAGACTAAATTTTCATCTAATTAGTCATCCCATCCATGATATCTCCCACAAAATATGTTTTTTTTTGTGTCAACATAGATGATCATCACCCCAGGATGAAGATTTATCAAGTTGATAATCCACATCATGGTTGAATATACAAAGCTATATTGGGATAATAATATGTATAGTCAAGTAGATGTGTCATTTAGGGAATAATATGATTGTTATTAATAAATAATTTTAGGTTTATGGAAATCTTCAATACAGAAACCATGAACTATGTTTTTTAAAAAAAGTTATACCCAAATGGTTATGGAGGTATTGTATAATCGTTATTCTTATAACTGGGTTGTTATGTTTCCCTTGAAAATGGTGGATGTGAATGAATACATGTTGACATGTTATAAACAAATGTTTTAGACACATATCCTAAGATAGAAAGACTCATGGAATATGTCAAATTTACTATATTATGTAGGATCCAAACATTAGGACATAATATTGGGAAAGGGATGCTTTATCCTAATATTTTGTTTAGAATTTAGATATTTTTTTGGTAAACATACATTGGGCTAGATCTCATGTTGGGATGTTGGTAACATATATGGGAACTTTGAGTGTATTAAGGACATTCATGGTAGACCATGTGTTATGTCGTTTAATTTCATGTGATAATGCCTTTGATGTTGTTAGATGAAAATGGTGACATTTTATCATAGAATATTATTATTGATTGATTACAAAATGATGTAAGCCTTTCACATTAATAACATAAAAAACACATACTAACATTTATTGAGAATCATACGAGCGATGATATTCTCAAGGAATAAGTAGATATGGGTTGAGGTTTTAATAATATTTTTATCATGACCTTAGATAAAGGATCCTTGAATCACTATATATCCTATAAGATTAAAATAAAAACATTTATTTTCATTTAATAGAGAAAAATTGAAGTTCAAAGGAAGAGCATGAATGAGACCTACAAGAATGAGACTGAGACAAAACATTAGGGGGATGATAGTGGTAAAGCCCAAGAGAATCTATTCTAACTATGTTCACACACTATAAGTGAAGGTATCTCACATTGGAGAATAAAACATACTCATCATTGTGAGTGTACATTTATGAAATAAAATAAGCCACTTTTTTCCCTCTCTCTAAGTGTGATGTATGAATGTGTGGTTGTTAAGGAGAAATATGATTCTCTGGATATGATACGTGATATACTATGGTGTGTTACATTGGTTTTTAAGTGAGTTGAATATAATTTTTCCTTGGTTTCAATAGTCAAGAAAATTATATTCATAGACATATAGAATTGAGGACTATTATGTAAATCCCAAGACTCCTCCTGATGGGAGCTCCCTCTCCCAATTTTTTCACTGAACATGGAGAAAAAATAACCTCCCAGGTCCCGAAAACACTTACCCCCATATTTTCTCTTATGATACATGACCTTTAGTATTGAGCTTCAACCCTATGTTAGGAGGGTTCCAACAAATCCTACAACAATGGGAGATTATTCTTTTTTTCAAAGAGGTTGGTTTCTGAACAACTATAAGTGTCTCATTGAGGAAGCCTCTTCCAAATTTTTTTTGAAGAAATACCATTTTAGAAATCAGACACTTATATCATATAAAAAATTCTCGATAATCCATGCTTTAATTTTGGCTTTAATTAATATACTTTTGGATTATTTAGAAAAGATGAAAAATATTTTGGACAAAGGGTCCCCTTGTCATAGACTACACACTGATTTAAAAAACCGCCTTCTCCTTCCAATGAAATATATTGGAAAAATGAGGGAATACAAATATTAATATTTGGTCAATATCCCAAGAAGAAAGGCCCATGTTGTTCAATACCTTTAAGATAAAACCCCACTCAATCCTATTATACCCTCTATCCATTACACATTGATGAAAATGTTTGAGCCTTGATACTTCTTATTGATATCCTCAATCATCCCTTCCATAAGCTTGATAACATGTTGAATGGACATGCCTCATACCTAAGAAGACCAAGCTCGTCCACATGAAATATCATTTTCTGTGGGGTTTAAATATAAAAAAATTTCATGATGAAGACATCTTAAAATATCCAACTGTTATATAGTAGAAGGGGAATTTATAGTAATAGATTTTAAAATTTTGAATATATTATGTGGGTCTCTATGTAAATCAGCTTACATGTTAGATTAATCATTTAATACATCCGTATAGAATTAATTTTTTTCTTCTTCTAAACATATAAATCTCCTATTAATTGGAAAAAATTGTGATTCAACTATGTTCCTTGCTATCAGGAAGATGAAATATTGCTGAAAAGGCTGAAACACTAAGGTGGGAGGGGTAATTTTATTTTTGGGAAAATGTGGATAGGTCTAGGATAAGCGAGTAAATAATTAATATGAACCATTGCAAAGTATGAATCTAGAAAAAATAAGTTATTATAATGAAATTCCCCATATTGTTCTATCTCACTTGTATAGAAAATGGTTATTTTTTCCATTTCCTATCATATATAAGGATGGTCTCCCAGTATAGTTATCACCATTGAATATGCAAGAAATGGTGAAAGATCCCTTGTATATATGAATATATTACATAAGTTAATAGGAATTTTTTATTCATTTTGGTCCTAAGATAATGGATCTAGGGGTCACTACATATCCCGAAGTTCAAGAAATCAAGCCACATGTAGTTCTTTGAAATAATAGACTTTCATAGAAGAAGTTAATATAAATGGAAAGCAGTATTGATATCCTTTGGAAATAATGAAATTGTATACCAAGGACTCCTACAAAGATCTATATCTCTTGTGGGAAAATTAGGCTTTGTTGAATAGACTGATCCAAGTAGTTTCTGGTCAATCCGGAAAGACCATTTTACTTCTGTTAGGATTTTATGGTTCTCTTAGTAATTCCAAATGGAGTGAACAACCATGTCCACTAATATCACATGGTTCATACTCTATGTTAGAACCAATAGGAAATTCATGAACAACCCTTTCTATTCTAGGACACAGGAAAGTGGTAACTTCAACATATATACTGATATTTTAAATTCATGATATGATGGGTTTCATACAATTTAATATCATTTGAGGAATATTTTTATTTATTAATTTAACATCTTACATTGAGGAATATAACCACATAGTATAATGTCATTTGATGAGAATTGTGTCATTTAGTTTTACATCATGAGACTATGAGGTCGTGTTATATAGTTTAATTTTTCACAAATAGGTATTTTTTCCTACAGTTTATCATTATTTGACAAGGATGATAATTCCATTCAATTTATGGTCATATGACATATATCTTTTTAGACTGATATGAAAATGATGAGAATTATTTCTTGGGTATCATTTCATTGGTAGTTGGTATGATGTATTTCCTATCCATTATGATGATAGAATAAGTTCCATTGATGTAAAATATTTTTTTAACATAGTTTCCCTCCCACTTTGAATTGATCTATTGAGGATTCATTCAAGGTATCATCGGTATTTTTAGAACAAATACAGTCTCTCAAAGAAATGAGTGGAGGGTAAATTTAATATTTAAGGCTCATGAAAGTCAATTTTGATGAACTTATATATTTGTTAGGGTTCAAAATATCTTCTCATTATATCATTCAAAATAATCCATCCAATGTTGAGAATATTCATCTTTAGATAGTTGGTTTTACAAGGAAATGAAAGGAAAGGGTAAATGAACCTCTATAGGACAGACTACATCCATCCCATATATAAGTGAATATTAGGTATTTTGTGTATCTCTTCAATTTTTAGTGTGGTAGGACCAAAAAAATTAATGATTTTATCATTCTAGGACATCTTTTCCATATCCACCATCTTCAAAAGTATATTTGATAGTAATATTGAAATCCTCAATGTGCTTATTTTTTAATTCAAGGTAGTGGGATGAGTGATTTGAAAGAATTTCATGATACAAATAATATATCTTTAACACATATTAATCGATTTTTTATTCATTATCCACAAATATATTATGAGGGAAACTAAAAAATGGAAATAATAGCATTTGTTGTGAAATTGATGATCACCTTATTCCCAAATTCATTATGGGATATAGCCTCAGTCCACTTGGAGAAGAATTCAATTATAGTATGGATGTATAGAAACTTCTTGGATATTTCATGTAGTAATGGAACCATGGACACTATACCACGTATGATAAGTTAGAAATAATATTGAAAAGTTTAAAACAAATTTAGGGGGTGATGGATAAAATTATAAAATATCTAGAAAAAATGAACGTTTCTATTGAATTTATCACAATCTATGGTCATTAATGGCTATAATTATCCATGACTTATGATATAATAGGATATATTGGTTACAATTTTATTTTAACAACACGTTTCAATTAAGGTATCTTATATAAAAGTGAGGTTCCCACCCCCTTAAATGAATTTTAGGAGGACTACATCAAAGCATCAATTATAGAGGACTTTATGACCATCATGATGGTTGATAATAATAATTTTGACAGTCCACCATCACATATTCTCCATATTATCATTTTATAATACATTAATAGCACATTGGAGATAATCCAATATGGGGTACAACTATCTAATAGAAGTATAATTTGCTTAAGGATTGGTTTTAATATCATTGATCTCTTCCAAGTTGTTTCTAACAAACTGTGACAAAACCATCTGATTTGTAATAATGATGACTATCTCATCCAGATCTATATCAGCCAAAGATATGGATATACTAGCCAAAGAATCTACATGAAACTTTTTAAAATGTGATACATGAAAACAATATTGTATCATATGGGAAGCATCCATAAAACCTCATACATAATAAATTAATGGGATTAATTAATATTTCTAAATTTTATATTTTCCATTCATATTACTGAATAATAAATTTAAATTTCCCTTCATATTTAGGTTGAATATTGGTATATTCATTTAAAAAACTAATTCTACAATGAGTTCCTGTTATTCTTCTCCATTATTAGTGTATTATTTTAACCATTGGGAGGAATATGGAATGATTAATTTTATTTGGGATATGAAAACAATTCAAAAAATGACTCTATTAACCAATGTATTCTCTATTATCATTCTTGTTTTATTTCTATTAGTGACATCAAATCACAACTCTATTGTATGGGGAGTTTCATAGATATATAATACTTCTTCACCAAGAAACAGAATACATACTAGCATGTTCTTTGGGGTGGGAAGGTCTATAAGGAAGTAATGATAGTGATTTTCATTATACTATCTTTTTTGGTTTATCTGAATATCAAATTACTTTAAAATGACTACAAAACATTCCAAAAATCCAATTAAAATTAGAAATTTGAGGGTAAAATTGAGAATATATATGTGAGAGATCAAATAGACCACAAGATGATACATGTAATTCCACAATTTTATAACCTCAATGATCAATGGGTGGAAATTCATATCGATGCTAGAATATCGACTCCCGGTGTAAATAATTGTTCTGATGAGATAATATAGACCAATTTATATTCCAAAATAATGCCTATGTCCAAGGAAGGAACCAAGTGATCACTCCATATCCCCCACATATAAAACAATAATATTTATTTCAAAAGGATGAATTATCACAGATAAATTTGATTGAAAATGACTGAGATTCTAGAAATACTCTTGACTATGTTCTCACCAAAAATAGTTTTCTCATTTCTTTATAAGATTTTTGAAGGGTAGACAATTTCCCACATGGTTCATTGTGAGAAATATAATGTAATAGAGACATTATTGAATCCATATGAATTATTTTAGATTTCAATTAGGTGGAACGTTATGGATTCACATATTATTTTTTAGGTTCGACCTCGAAGTCGTAATGACATACTATGATGATGAGAAACTTTTTAGATGTCATTAAGAAATAACAATTCAAGAGATTCAACATTATTTTATACTCTCTCTATTTTTTGAGAATTATTTGAAGGTTGCAAAGGTTATCATAGTGATACAAATATTTGACCACTAGATCATCTATATAATATTCCATAATTTTTTCTTAAAATGGATATATTATATGATGCATGGTGCGTTGACACGCAGATCAAACATTTTTCAATCTATAGTTAATTACATGATATTAATTCAACCCTTATGGAGATATAAATTTTGTAGACTCATCATCTTCTGGTGCCATTCTAATATGGTTATAGCATGAATATGTATCCATTACGAAGAGGGCCTCAAAGTTAGTTATTTCATAATTGAAAATTTCTTTCACAGGGGAATGGAATTATTCCATTGGGAAATGTTGTTTGAGATACCTTATGACAATATAGACTAGTATATGTTCATTCTTATTTCTTATGGGGATCAATTTGGTCGACCAAATTTGTTATTGAACCACCTAGATGATGTTGGATTTAATGATCTGGTCAACTTTGATTCCATCTCGATGGAATGTGTTAGATAAATTCTTATGGATAAATATTTATAGCCATGGTGAACTTAATTAAATCAAAAATTATGGGTGGAAACATCAATGTTTATTTGAGGAATCTCGATTTAGTTCCACTAAAATATTTCATAATGCATTTAGGTGCTGAAAATTTGCCTCGCACCTAATGGAACAATATTACATAAACTGAGAATGAGACCCAGAAAAAATAAATTTCTAAGTATGAGTAGTTTGTTTCATGAGACTATTCAAGTATTCACAAAAAAATCAAATCAATTCATAAAAACATGTGCTCAAAAATAGATAATATAGATAAAAGATTCCCAAGTACTCCCAAATCTTGAAAGAATGAAAAAGTCATACGCATGAAAAAAGAGATATTTTCTTGAAAACATTGTTATGTATAACATAAAATTTAGTGGGAATGTTATTTTGAACCCAACACGGCATGAAATCAAGATACATTGTCAATGATATTGGAATCATGAAACCCTATTACCTACCACAATGAAGATGAACAACATTTACCACTAATTTTGTCTATACAAAGAAGCTCACCCCAACACATTGGGGATGGATCTATAGATGAGGAAGTAACACTCTTATTCATACAAATATCTCTTATATGATTTCATATAACAAAAAAATAAAATTACCCTCCTTAGTTGATAAATTTCATGATAGATCTCCCATGGGACTTAACTTGTCTCATCCTACAGCTGAGAGTTCCTCATGAAAAACCTCTTAACAAAATCTATGACGGTACAAAGGGGGAAGCCTTCACAAAACCCCTTGTAATGAAAAAACCCATCCATTGCTTTCACCCACTAATCATAAATCCATGTGATATACTTTTTCTGCAGTCTATGGCTCATGAAAAACCCTCTTCACACAATATAATAATGTTTTGTGCAATATATTTTTTATCACTAACCCAATTCCCCCTATGCTTAAAGCATAAATTAGAACATTTCCCTACCCTTTTCTCCTAATCATAGGTGCTCTAATGCCCCTTTCTCCTAAATATATCCACCCAAAAATCAAGCCTCCAAATTTCCACTCCACCACAAATGTTTCTACGCTATGCCCCACCCAAATGAACATTGTAAATAAACATGTATGTCTTAAAGGAGGAACCACCAAGGGAAATGACTTAAAAATTTCGGTAGAGAGTTCATTTACCAGATCTCCCTATCAACATGATACTTCCCTCCTATAGGTGTATGCCCCATTCACACCCATGTTGAATGATCTAAATATACCTACCTCCAGGTCATAGTTTTATAATGTTAAAATTCACAACAAAATACTAAAACATGATGTTAAACTGCACAAAAAAATCCTAAAATGGGATGTTAAATTATAGCCTTATCCCATTTGATGAACATGGGATTCCCCATGTATAATCATCATGGGATGATAACCCCATGGAAATATACTCTAAGGATGAGCCCATCACCCCCATTGACTCCTACTCTGGACAACCCATATTCGTAATCTCCAAATAATTTATCATTGATTCCCCTTATATTTCATGATCATCCTTATCTCATGGCATTAATCTTCATGGTCCAATCAGAGCACACAACATTAAACTATGGAATTAGACTGGATGGGTTTTGATCATTGTCTCTTAAATAAGGTATATAGGAAACATCCTTGAGGTTAAAATCTGACACCCCAACATTAAATCCCCAAATTCAATGTTTGAAATCATTCCAACTAGGGATATGCTTCACCAAATACTAAGTGTAAAATATTCCCCCTTTGGGAGACACTCCACCAAACCCCCAAATGTGATGTCACCCCCTAGCTGACACTCCAACATATCTAATGTGTGAAATCCTACCACCCCCCAAAAGGACACACAAAACCACCCTACTATCCCAATAATATGTTAAATATATTCCCACCAATCCCACTAAGATGTTGAACCCATAACCCAACTTTCCCTAGAATACATTAAATCTATGACCAATACATTTCTAGAACTAATCAAAAACTCCGACCCCATACAAAAAATGGGGTGATTGAGGTAAAAATCCTCAAAATAATTATACCCCTAGATTCAACAACCTCATGATCGAAATGAGATGCCTCATATGATATATCTACAACAAAAAATGGGGAATATTTTATAGATTACCACCGTAATCAATTTTAAAAGATTTTTAGACATGCCAAAAATTTCAATATACTCTAACTGAAGGTTGTTAACCTATCGAAACAAAAACTTTTTAACTAGCTAGAATCCACCTAATGATTGAAATAGGGTTGAGTTTTCAGAACATTTCATAAATTTACATGGAATAAATTGAGTAGATGAAAATATCAATAGATGAATCCATTTATGAAAAAACAATATCCCATCAGCCCATATCTGTCATGGAGATGACATATTATATAAAATAGATGAATCCACCCACCTTTGGAAAGTGGGAATGTGTGGAAATAACAAGTGTGAATAACCTTCAAGAAGAAGGATGATACATTACCCCAATGAAAGCATCAGAAAAAAAAATTGTGAAACTAATGTGAAACTCTTCTCCAAAAAAGGAGTTGATCAATAATATTGGACAACATTAGATATGCATGTCATCTGATCAAGATGATAAACACCATGTCTCACCTGGAAAATGATGGAACCTTCATGAAACTCTCCTCTGACTTGAGGAAGATACAATTTGGTATCTTTAGACTACAACATCACTAGGGTGAATCCCTCTTCTATTTCCTGCAAAATAGATGATGTTGTTTAATTGGGGATCACTCTAATTGTATTTGTACTAATGTATTATTATATTTACTTTATTAAGGTATCTGGGTAGATAGAGGAAGCCCATGGGACAAGGATATAAATTTTTTATCACTGGGGTAATAAAACTTTTCATATATCATTATAGGAGACCTGATAGAGGTTTCAAGATCTTGTGTTAATATTTCAAAGAACAAAAATTAAATAAGTGAGTTACTCATTAAATTTTTTAGCACGTTAAACTAAATTTCGTCCGAAATGATCATTGATCAAATGATCTAAAACCTCACCCCTCTAGATCATCTACACAATAACCATGAATCCATGTGGATTTTGATCATCATATACCCAGTGCGAGCACATAGTTTCGATGATTCCTTTGGCATCATGATGATTTCCTCTATCCCATCCAATTGACTGGTTAAAGGAATTATTGGAGTGTTCATACTGAGTGAGGGTTCATATATCAAGAACGAGGGATGAGAGATAGAATCTCATTCCACTAGAATGTTCAACCAGTGGATGTTTCTTATCCTCTTTCTTAAAAATTGGTATCCTGAAATACCCTGAAAGGGTTCTATAGACCCCATAAATTCAACACCCACTAAATAAGAAACAAATTAAACAATATGATTAACTAAATGTTTCACAAACATCATTTATATTTTATCACATACCTATAATATATAATTAATAAATAACATGATATACGGGTGTTATTTAACTCCACTTCAAATTCATGAAATATTAAATGAACCTTGAATGTTTAAATAATATTTGTTCATATAATATTTTTCATTTATTTTAAAAAATAATTATAAACATATTTAATAAATAAATTCAATTAAATTATTCTATTCTTTAATAATTATGAATTTATGTATTCATCAGATATCATTAATATATCTAAAACTCTTTGAACCCAAGGTGGATCACACCATGTCCCATATATTTATTCACCAGAATATGGAAGATTCTTGAATACACAATTGTGTGTGACCCGCTAGGCCCTTATCTTAAAAGTAGTGAATAGTATTCATAGACCAATAGTGGACAATATAAATCCATCAAGGCCCCTAAATATATATGGAATATTAATAGTAATGACAGCCACCCTACAAACATGAACTATGTAATATATTTTGTTTGTATTTATTTATATTTTAAAACAACACACACTTGTGTCATCATCCATTATTTATTTATTATTTTTTGATATAATTTGACAAACATACCATTGACTACCTTTTAAAAGGATATATGAATGTTCTATGATTATGTTCATGTAGGGATGAGGAATTACTTCCCCATCCCAGTAGTGAAAATTTCTATCTTGATCATTAATCCAATTTCATACCACCAATGAAATCCCCAAAAAAGATACCACTCCATGAATTCGTTATCATGTTTTTTTCATGCATAAAAATAATAATAAAATGGAACATATTAGTAATGAAATCAATCCAAGATACAAATTTATATGTTTGTAGATAAAAACAAACAATGACACCTAAAACACCCGGTGTTCCTATTGGCACTTAATTCAAAAGGTTGTCACTTACTAGATATTACAATGTGTGAAATTCTTTAGAATATGTATCAATGCTTATGAACCAACAACAACTAATAGTTAGGAATCTACTAGGTCCATTTGGTATAATATATCTCGACCATAGAACATATTTCGAAGTTTCATATAATAGTATCTTGTGGTTAATCAGTATATCCCAGGAACTTATATAACCTTTTGATATAAAAGAAATATATGTAAATTAAAATTTAAATAGTTGATGGTCAAATATGTAAACTATTATGAAACATGTGCATCAGGTATAACTAATCATATCCACGATATCGTAATAAAAATTTAATGATTAGTTGGATCTATGAAACACCATAGTGCAAGACTCCCAATTTCACTATATCCAACTTTATAACAATCCTTGTGTCCTCTAACATGATTAGGATCATGTTTCTACTGAGTCATGAACTTAGTTGATGGGTCTTCCATGTCTCCGCTATGTGGATATTCTACTATGTGTGGCCTCAACTCCTTGAGTAAGATTCCTCTAGAGATGTAATCTCCAAGTGTATTCTTTTTTTCATCTTTTATAACATGATATCATGAATGTTACTTGAAATATAATTACTATAAATATAAAATTTTATATACTAGGTGAAATTCCAAGAAATGGAAAAAATCATTACATATTTTTCCATGATTCTTTAGATTCCATGGAAGATGAAAAAACTTGATATTTGTAGATATGGATACCACTATATACTATAAACTTTTCTAGCTCATTTCCTTATCCTAACCATAATATTATACCACATTTATCTAGGAAAGGATAATTTTTATCCCCTAAAAACAAGTATCGTATTCTCTCAACAATCTCGGAACATCTTTTGTACTTCTTAAATTGAAATTTTACATTTTAGACCACATCCCTTGTAGTTCTCTAAGATATGACTGATATTTTATACAAAACTTATATTATTAAAATATCAATTATTATTCATATCATGGAATATGTTATTGATCCATCAAAGAAGCATATATAATTAAACTAACCACATTATTGTCCTCGTAAGTCTCATGTATGTCTCCTTTGAGAGATTGATTCCATCTGAAATTGGTAAAAATTATCTTCCAAATTTTTTTAACTTTCATTTTTAATAAGTATTCAGAATGTAATTTCAATTGGGCTAAGACACCATTAGATATGCCTCATTATATCTCATTCCCCAAAACATTGTATAATTATTTAAATTAATATCTTGGTAGATTCATTCAGTTTGGTCTTGAATAACTATAAAACCAATCATCTCATTCCATATGTTAAAAATCATATTTCAAATGGAAAACCATAGATATATCACTATTATATTGTAGAGATATTAAGAATATTCAATCAAAATGAATATACTATGACCTTTTTGGTTAATTTCATCATATACTGAATTTTATTAACTTGTAACCCTTATTTGAATTCTACAATTTCACCAACCCTTTCAGGTTGCATCATATAAAAACCTTCAAATATTTGTGGTCTTGACATTAAATTCTCAATAATAATTTTTATAGAAAGTACAAATGAAAATGAAAATGAAAAATAATTTAGTAATAATATATTGGTATTACCAATTGAGACTTATTAGAACCATATTGGTACCACACACATCCAATATCACTTGAATAGCTATAGTAGTATTCCAAAAAATAAACCCATGCTAGTTTATACGTAGAATTAATTAATGAATTTTAATTGAAAATTTAAATTTTATCTAATTTCCATAAAATTCATAATTTTTGGAATTATTATTCATAATGAATAATGTATCACTAACTGTGGGAAATATAAAACCTTCACCATGGTTGTATTTTTATTACATAGTATGTTTCTCTAGAACATTATCTTCCACACCTCTTCTGGAACTCGTTCCTTTGAAACCTTTTCTTTATCTTTGTCATTGGATAAATCCAAGTGAATATTTCTCCCAATATCTAAAATAAAGATGTTCAGCATTAGATATAAATATAATGTTCTACAATTACAATTACATTTTCATCAAATGGCCTTCTCTAATATATGAGGAAAATTATATTATAATTACATTAAATTCACATTGTGTTTTTCTAGATCCAATTTTTTGTATATCGTTAACAAATACACTACATAAAAATATAATATTGTTAAAAGATAATGTATTTTTATCCTACTAAAATTCATATAATTCCCATTTTTTGTTATATTAGTTACACAGATATTGGAAAATGTCTCTATTTTCAAGGAATGTCTTGAAAAATTCATGTATATGCATTGCATGAGTTTTAACATTGATTCGTTTTTACTTCCATCATGAATTTGATGTGTATAAAGAAATGTGAAACTAAGAATTACTCCATGATATATATTGTTTATCAATGATAACATGTAAGACACGAATTTTATTGTCTTGATTAGAATCATAGATTTGATATGGAAAGGTAATGTGCATTTAGGAATTAATCCTCACTACATTATAATGATATATGAATGCTTCATCAAGATATTCTTCGACATAGTTGCCTGAAGAAAATAATATCTCTCAACCATTTTAATACCATACATTACATCCACATTCCTTAAAACTCTTAATGAAATATTATGATGTTTAGGAATATACCTTGAGAATATTCATGGAACAGTTCATTATCTCAATTTGAATTGATTTCGAAATCTCTGGGACTTACATTTATTTCTAAAGGTTTCTTTAACTTAAAATATATACACACATGTTTCAATAATACTTATGGTATTTAACACCAAAAAATCTAAAATAAAATATTGGTATATTATATTCAACTAAATAGATTTTCTTGAAAAACTATTATCATATCACAACATCATACAATTGAGTCAAGCATTTTATATGAATCAGGTATTTTAAATGATTCAAGCACTACTAAACTAATGTACGAGTATTAAACACCATAATAAAAATTCATTCCTAAATGAGAATAATTTGTCCTTATATACAATGAAAAATTGAGATAAATTTATTTATAATACTTAGAAAAAACTCATCTAGAATAATTAAATTGACAATTAAAAGTTTTGTTCTTTTCTATGCTGACATATGAACCAACCATTCTCATCCACTTGGAGAACACAAAATACTTCTAGTAACGTTTATATATATACTTTTTGACTATATTTAAACAAAAATATGTAATACATATATTGTTTTCGATATGCATGAATCATGATAGAAGCATTACATAAAATTGATAAATTTACCTGAAGAAGAAGCAACTACTTTCTTCTTGGATTCAGTTCCTCACATTTTAACATTCAAATATTTATTTCATGACATTTTATGAAAATAAAATCCCATTTAATACCTATTTTATTAAAAATAAATTGGATAAGTTCATTTACCATCAATCCTCACATTGGTGATTTCTCCTTGACTTTCAACTTGTTCACCATAAGAATTAAAACCTAGACATTATATAATGTTCATATTGAATTGTGGGGCCATAACCAAAGGGTAATGAATCTTGTTTCTCCATTAACTATTTATTTTTTATTTTTTAACGAAACTAGATTAAATGAGTAAAAATGATATATAAATGAAATGTAATAAAAGATCTTGATCAGCCCTTCACATTTTCACATATGCAATGTGACTAAAACCAATTCATATCTCGCTTCACTTTCCCCTCACAAGATTCTAGAAGATGAGAGTACATGTAAAATCATCAACGTCAAGATGTTGTATCCAAAACTCACACAAAACATTGATGATTTTTGCATGACACAGCCATCATATGTGTCATACATGAGTTTCCAATAAACATTTTTTCTCTCTCGCTTCACGAGGAGGCTAAACAATCTTTAGGGACAGCAACACCTTGAATTTATAATGTCGTAGTACGTTTCACAAGATCCAATATTACTTTTTTGGAAACTCATGATGGAGAAGACATTAAACATTAATAATTAGTAACCATAATGTTATTGTGTTATTACATTCTGGTTTCTAAAAAAAAATTATATCTACTAGATTAGTACTTGTATCTTTATTAATGATTAGACATTACTGATTTATTTAATCATTAAATTTCAGAAACTATTTAATCAAATAATAGAAACCCTGTATACATGAATCATAATTATCTATCACTTGATTATTACAATGAAATTTTTCTATGAAAATATTTTCATAGTCTACAAGATTCACCCACTCTACTACTTGGAGAGTTTCTAGTTTTGCGTTATGGATAGCCAACCAAATTAACTCACAAATACATGATCTATTTAGTGAAGTCCTAGCCTCTAAAATCATAAACATTATTTACTCAATGGTTTACTATAATGTTATAAAATAAATATTTTGTTACTAATTTTCTTCCAACATCAGTTAAGTCAATCCAATAATCTCATAATAACTCCCTCTTAATAGGTGGCACCATCAACATTAGATGATTAAGACATTGTAAACCTATTTTTGTCCAAATAAAATTGATGTAAGTTCTTTTTAACTTAATTTATTGCTGATATTTTTTAATATTTTTGAATAATTAAATCTAATATCTTTTAAAATGATTTTTCTTTGTTTTCACACTCAAAACTGAGAATTAATAGAATACATTCATCCATTTTTTATGAATTTTTATTTTTATTATTTTATGTATTTTATATTATCATTAAAATGAATAAAATAATAGAAAATTAATAAAGGAGATAAAATTACCATATTTTTCTTGATAATCTAACATGTGTTGATCTATTTAAACTCAATGGATCTACAATTTCATAGATGAATCATACATTAGTTAGGTCTTGACTCATGATGCATCTCATCCATATTCTTGTGTTTCCATTTCACTTCTCGATTTATCTTCTACAAGGCATGGTACACAACTTACACCACCCTCATCATATTACAAAAAATACTCACACGTTTTTTAGTTGTTATTGGGAGTGATAAATACCGAGAAATATTTTTAACTGGGAACACATACCCTTATAAATATTAAACAATAAAAATGACAATGTGAATACCATGTTAAAATAAATACTTATTATAGAATTTACATGTAGGAAATAAATAAATAAATAAAATTAACAACACATGTACAGGTTTGGTGAATTGTTCAAGACTAGTCTACAGGTGAAATATAAGCATGAAAAATAAAATTTTAAAAAAATTTACAGTACGAGGGAATTTAAATAAATTATATTTTTTTATTTAAAATAAAATAATTTATTTATTTCTTATTTGGTCGGATGAAAAAATTAATTTTTATCATAAAATTATATCAATCAATCAATTAAATCAATAAATTATATAGAGAATTAAATTAATAATTCTATAAAAAATAACAATTTTTTATTTTTTCAACAAAAAAAATAATTAAATTAATTTTCTATTATATGAATAATTGCCTAGACACCAAAAACATGAGAAGGGATAATGTGAGTCAGGATGACCTCTTGTAGGCTGGTTCATGGATAAAAAGATCCCTTAATAGGCTGTTTAGGGCCAGATGGACCCACCAAAACCGATTTTAGGCCGGGTAGAGCCACTAAGGCAAGTACATGCCCCTAACAGTTGGGACAGACCCATTTGAGGTCTGATATGGGTGTTAAATTGGACATATGGGGTTCTTCAGGGGGATTTGAACATACCACAATGATGGAGGCCTCGGCTGCAGAGTGTAATGGATGCTGGGATATAGATATCATTGCTTATAAAAAAAGAGTGTGTTAGCAACCTCGGTTGGGATGGGGGTGGTGTCTAGAAGGGGACCTTGAAACGGTTGGCTTCAGTCATATAGAATATCGAAGGCTTGGTTGTGGGTTGAAGTGGTGTCTGGCAGTGGGTTCAGGTTTTAATAGAGTACGAATGATGAGTGTGGATGAGATCTGACTGGGGAAGACTTGCATCATGGTGGCGACGAGGGAAGAGGTACTAGAGGACAGAGGTGAGTGGTAGAAGTGTGTCCAGTAGTTATTTATGGTGGTATAGAGTGGGTGTCCTCCAAGAGGTTCTCTAGTAGTGGGGTTGGGTCAGCGCTATAGGAAAGCAGCGTGCTTTCAAGTAGTTGAGTGGCCATCTAGGAGGGAAACTGGCCACTAAAGGAATTTCTTGCAAAGTGAAGGATGGACACAGAGGCCTTTTGTGAGGAGGGATGTGTATCCAGTTGGTGGGGGGACAACTATCCACATCCATGGGAATCTAGAGTATGATGGAATTTTTTTTAATATTTTTGATTAATTTTGGTTGTGACGCCTCTTTTCCTAGCATAATTGAAAAATTTTTTTTTATAATAAAAAAGGCATGCCACATACCCCAAATGTCAATTAAACTTTAATGTTTTTTTATTATTGTGTGTATAATTCCCCACCCATTTCCAACCATTTCATTTTTTTCCTTTCGACATATTTTTCAATTTTTTTGGATTTGTATCATTTTTTTTCAAAACCATTTGGAAGACCATCCGACTAGAGGTTAGTATTCTAGGTATCTGAAATTTTGATGGAGGTTGGGGTTTCAAAAGAAATGTGAGAAAAATATGGAACATGGTCATATAAATATATTAATAAATTTTTAAATTTTAATTACTGATTACTACCAAACGATCCACAAAAAAATTTGAAATGGCCATATCTTGGTTATCTGAGATCGGATCGACACATGGTTGTTTTTTATGAAACAGAAGTTAAAACATATTCTTAGTTAATACATAATAATTTTTTTAGAATAAACACATTAACTAATCCATTTGATACAATGTTAATGTATTAGGGTGTGCATTATAAAAAAGTGATCTATAGATTTAAATTTTTTATCACTGGAGGGAAAAACCATATCATCTCCAGTGATATAATATCTAATAAAGGTTTCATGGTCCCTCAAGAATATTTAAATTTCAAAATTCAATAATTGAGTATCTCATTTAATTTTTTGACACATTAAACTACTACTAGTTACTAGTGATCACTGGTGGTATGTTCTAAAGATGTACCCCTATAAATCATCCACACACACTGCATAAATCTTTGATGATGTAGATGGTTATATTTTAGGTGCTAGCATAGAGTTCCAATGATTCCTTCATCATTTATATTATTACCTCAATCTCATCCATTTGATCTGTTGAAGGAATTCATGGATTGATTCATAGAAAGAGACAATCTCTCACTAGGATGTGTGAGGAGAGAGGGGCTCTCATTTAGATTTAATGAACAATTAATGGAGTGTATTCCCCTTATTCTTATGTACTAGGAGACTCAAAAACTCATAAAGGGTTCCCTAACCCTTGGAAATCCAACACCCACTAAATAATCAGTAAATTAGATGGTGTGACCAATAAACCACATCATAAATATCATTTATATTTTTTCACATACTTTTAACATATAATAAATATATTATGTTGTAATAGTGATTCGTTTAACTAGATAAGAAATTCTCAAAATATTAAAATAACCTTTAATATTAAAATAGTATTTTTTTCATATGATATATTTCATGTATTTACTTAAATACATGTAAATAATTTTAATAAATATATTCAATCCATTTATTATATACATGAATAATAGTGATTTTTTTACTTTTTTGATCATTAATACATGTAAAACTGTTGGACCCCATGGTGGGGTACAACATGTCCTATATTCCTATTCTACAGAGAAAGACTGATTATTGAATGTGATTGTGTGTGACCCTCTATGAATTCATCTTGACAGTAGTACACAGTATTCACAAACCTAGAGAGGATTCAAACAACTAATTATGACCCCTAAAGAGATAAAGAATAGTAATATAAATGAAAACCATCATATGAACATGCACTATGTTCATGAAATAAATATCAGAATAAGGGGTTTTGTTCAAGGCAATATAATGGAATACATGTGGCTATCAATTATTTAAGAATAATAATTTTTTTCCATGTAAGAAATATCATGATCAATAAGAGGGGATTTGGAAAAGGAAAATTTATTGTGATGATCTAGAGGCACACAAAGTGTTAATAAATCACCCTCAAATTACAACATTAACCCTTTTTTACAATAATCATATTCGAATTGATATAACACCCATGTACCTCTTTCCCTAAGTATTTCCATTTTGAACAAATTTTTTAGGACATAAATATTTCTTATAAAAATTAGTACTCATTTGTGTTTTAATTTTTGTTGTGAACCTGAATATGTTTCATAAAAAATATCATCAACATATATAATGAAATAGATAAAAAAAGTTATTTAAAATAAAAATATGAATATTATTTACTTCCTAAAAATTATTTATCAATATATAAAATAATATATTTTTTACCACTGACTAGATTATTTCGTAAGACCATATGAATATTTTCATAGAGGTAAGACTTGGTTGGTTTTAAAATAATTTTTGAATCCATCAGGTGGTTTTATATAAATCGTTTCATCCAATTTACAATTTAAGAATGAAATATTAACATGTAACTGATCAACGTGGAAGTCATTTTGGGAAGTAGAAGCTAAAAATAGTTTGATGGATGAGTTCTTAGTATTAGTTGAAAGGATTTCACTATAATATGTTGTTTCACATTAGAGGAATCATTTTCAAACTAGTGTTTCATTAAATATTAGTTTATTTTCACTAGTGTATTCTTCATTCTTCTTAAATATCCTTATATAGTGTACTATTTTATCCCTTTTAGGTATTTGAAGCATTATCCAAGTTTGGTTCTTAAGAAGAGATTATATTCAATATATTATATAAGTAATACACTACAATGATTCATCTTATATAATTACTTGATTAAAATAATGGAGTACATCACTACCCTGGTTAAATGAAAAATCACAAATGTATTGTCAATAAAGTGGGATGGAGGCCTAATAGTTCTCCTAATCCTATTATATTCACCAAATAGTCCTTTAAGTAAAAATCTATTTCAACCTCAAACTCACATTCAAATTCATTAATATGATCAAGTTAATTTATATTCTGTTGGGGTGGATTGGTGGAGGTAACCTCAGATCCTTGATTAAAGTCAGGTTCGACGCTGACCTCAACACCTATGGGTTCAGATGGACGACCATGGCTTGGATTAGAAGAATTATAAAAAAGGGTATAATCCTCATAAAAAATAACATCATGAATGATAATATACTTCTAAAAACAATGATTATATACCCAAGTACAATAATATTCATCTCTATGTATGTATCCAAAAAAACATAATTGACCTTAGTTCAAGTTTATCAATTCAACTCTGAGTATAATAATTACAACCAAAACCAATAATATGACCTTGAGTATGTGTAAATATAGTCAAAATATATTAATTGGTTGTATATTCAATGGAAATAAAGAATAATATATTAATCATATAGAGAAGAATAGAAAAAACTTATTCATAGAAGGCCATAAGAAGATCTAAATTTGAGTGGATACTTCTTACTCTTTATAGAATAGTAATATTTATCCTTTATTCATGGCCATTTTGTTGTGGAGTTTCTCAAAAACTTCTATTTTTAATAATTACTTTATAATTATAGAATTATAAGAAGTCATGTAAAATATATTAAAGGTCATTATCTCTCAAAAACCGTTTATCTTTTTTAAAAATTCACTTTCAACACTAGAATTTGAAATTTTAAAGTTATCAAATGTTTTTTTAGTATGGAAATTCATACTTTACTTGAATGGTCATCTATAAAAGCCACAACATAGTGCCCCCACTATTCAAACCAGTCTTAGAAGGACCACATAAAATATAATGAATATATTATTAGAGGACTTAAATATATATGTATACTTCTTGAAACTAACATGTTTGGAATTACAAAAAACACAAAATCCATAAAAGGGAAGACTATGTGGTGTTATATCATTAACAATTCCTTGACTTCTCAGTTTATTCATTCATTTTTCACTGACATGAACTAATCATATTGTTTTTATAAAATTACGATATCCAGCATTAGGGAAAGGATGTCATTATGTTCTTTCATGTGTGTCCAACCATCATTGAAATATATACCTTTTAAGACTGTTCCTCTAGTAATACTGAGAGATCCTAGGGATCTCCTATGACTTCTTAAGTCATACATAAAGTTATACAACCTTTTATCTAAAACCAATTGTCAAATAAATTTACCTTTTAATTTGGTAACACACATAACATCCTCTAATTATTTCACTAATCCATCTTATAATTATAGAGAGATATCACCTCTACCATTTATTTTGAAAATATAGTTATTGACCAAATAGAAATGAAAACTATAAATATCTATTAGATCTCTAAAGTACTCATATTTATGACATATATGAAAATAAAATCTGGAATCTAAGACAATTCTATTACACATATCATTTGAAAAAATATTCATAACATAATTTGTATCAAAATATTTTTCATCTAATAATAAATTGACATTACCATTAGTGTAATTAGTGGAATTTTTCCTTTGGGAAAAAATCATTCAAATGTGAGGAGGTTTTTTACAGTGAAAACATTTGACCTTCTTACCCATGTAACCATATCCTCTCATAAACCTACTCTTACCTCTCAACTTACCTCCAAACATAGGCCTACCCTAATAGTAATCACCATATAGTCCTATTTAATTGAATTAGGATTCATCTTTGTGTGTATATTTATAACGATGAAGTTTTGTCACATTGTATGTTCCATGAATCCTGACTATGCATCATTAAATATTTAATAAAATTATAAGAATCATATAATTCAGACAAAATATTATATCCAAATCATAATCAACACACATTAATTCTATATTAGATAAATCATGAACTAATTTTTTTCAAATAAGAAATATTGGTCTTGACTGTAGTTCTAGGATGGGTACAGAAATTATTCAATCAAAAAACATTATCTTGAATGCATAATATATTATTTTTCATAAATAAAGATTCATTTTAGACCAAATTTTGAAAATATTTGTTTCATAGGATATCTCACGAATAAAAATATCACCTAAATTAAGGATCTTTAAATTGCGATTCTTTATAATCACATCATTAGGGCCCTAAAAATTAGTTTTAACATAATTTCCATCAGTATACATAGTAAAAAAAATTATTTAGGTCCAACCATAGAATAAAAGAGTTCATTATTGTCCAGTAACACATTCGTCTTTATTAGCTGTATGTTAAAATTATTATCCCCGTGAACATTTACTATTTAAAATATTTCAGATACCATTATTCTGGATTATCTGAATCTGATACCATTTGTTAAGGGATACAATGAAGTGTTAGTATATGTTCAACATCCAAGGTCTACTAATCTCAGTACTAGTTTCACAATAAGTTTTAGAAAATTTTATTAATAATGATACATAATTGAGGGGATGGATACAAGATGAATACGATGAAACCGAAGTAATGAATGATATAATATATTAAGATTCCATCCACAATGGATCTAAGAAAAAAAATTAATAACACCACATAAACAATATTACCAAAGATATAAAAGAACAATATTACATATAATTATAAAATAAAAGGACCATAGAAACTATTAAAGGGTAAAATCTATCTAAACATGGTGGTAGTGATGAAATTTTCCATATAGAGTAAGAAATATAACATCCTAGGTGAATTTATGAATCATAAAGACATATAAAAAGAAAAAACATATGACACAAAGAATAAAAAAAATAATAAAGAGTAAATAAAATTATTATAGTGTTTTTATCTCCATCTTAAACCGGTATTATGATTGAATGGATTTCTTACTACATATTTATTTTCTTCATACAAGAACATTCCTGGACAGTGGTTTAATATCTCCTTGTATGTCCTCCAAAAACCCCAAGCCATGTTTGTTAATGATGAAGAAAATAAGGTTTATAAAAACATAGGTTCTTCTAAAGGAACCCATATAGAGACTCATTATGATATAATTTGGAAACCAAGAATTTAACATTTTGATCACCTCTGAATCATGGATGAATAAATCCATTCAAGTAATGATAAGGAATATCAGCACATAGTGCATGAAAATTTTACCAATTAGATATTGGTTAGTACGATAAATTCTAAATAATTCCATGAGGGATTTTGAGGACCATCTTATTGAAATAAAATATGGAAAAAATGAATGAAATAAAAAAATATAGAATGTGTGAAAAACTCCCAATGAAATCGAATATATAATTTTGGAAATTTAAAAATAGAGAAAAATATATAATTTTTTTTGGATATAAAATGCATATAAATCTTCAAAATAACATGATATAATAAAAAAATAAACCAATTTAAAAAATGAATTAAATAAATTGCCTAAAAAATTTAAAACGTAGGAAAGATTTCCACATGCATGAAAATTCACAATAGACCTCACCCAGACATTCCCCTCTTGAATTTTTGTTCATGTGAGTGAGTTCCACTCTTTATATTAAATATTACTATTTACATTAAATATTTTTTTCATCTAAAAATGTTATCAACATGGTCACATAGAATCAAGACACAAAGGATGGTTGCTTAACATCATGTAGTTGATCCCTTTAGAGGATTCCTTAATAGAGTGGGATTATTCCCCGTCAAAATTCTTGTTAGCCCCTATATAGATTCCTCATAGAACTATTTCTCTTAGATCCCATTCTAATTTTGGTCCAATTTATTATACCTCATCTATTGAGGATTCCCCCTAGATAATGGGTTTCTATATTCTTCTAAGGTTGCAGGTGGGTCTGAGGATATTTTAATTGATGTTTTTGTTAGAAGGTATTGATCTAAGTGGACATGTCAATAGTAAGTAATTGTGTTTAATATATCTTTTGTACTTCATTTTGTACTGATAGAGCATATAAAACATCCATGGTCAGTGTACTTACACTTTATAATATATTTTCAATCTATGAGAATGAATGTAATGTGGATGTATTTAGCTCACCTACTGATCTATTTCAGATGACATAGGAGGGAGATGGTGGTTAACATAGTCTTCACTATTTTGTACATGATTATGGAGTATCTAAAAAATATTCTATAAGAAAATACCTTATGGAAGATCCTTACATAGATGAGTACTAATTTTTTATTATGATTGTTTTTCTCTAATCCTTATAAAGCTATATCTAGGGTAGATGAAGTTATTCCTCTAGTATTGATGACCCATCTGAGTTCTCATATATTGACACATACTAGTGTTTTTGTAGTGGTATGTTAACACGATCTATTTCAAAATAAAATTATACATTGTTGAATGCCTCCACCTGGTTTTATAAGGTTTTTGGATTTATCTCTAACCATGTTATCTTCCCAGGATATAAATTATCATATAGAATATCAAGGGTCTAAAACCCCATGTGAAATGAGATTTAGTATTAAATGAGATTCGTTCCATCCATTCCTCCCTAATTATTCTTCTCATGATGTAGAAGATGTTTGCTCACCTAAAATTTTTTACATCTAGGATAGTTATTGGGATTTATGTACATGACAACCTTAATAAGTGACATATCTAAATATTATGAAATTCACCTATATTACTGGATATGTATGGACCTTCACCTCATCACATAGAAATAATTTTTAGGTGAACTACCACCACAAGATACATTATTATTTTCAATGCCAATAGTGATGTATTAGAAAGAGATGATCTATGAAAATCCCTCTCTTCTATTAATATTTATGACCTAATATAGTTTATATGGGGGATTTTAATTCTGTTATAGATCCAATAGAAAATTGGGGAAGATTGAAATATTTTCATAAATTGATGGAGGATTATTGATCCTTTTTATCATGAAATAACATAATTATTATGGGATTCAGAGAAGATAAGTAAATTTAGTTAATCAAAAAGATTGATATAGGTCGAATATAGAGTCTCATAAATAGTTCATTTCATAAAATTCATGAGATATCATCTATTAATAATTTTATAGAGTAACATGCACATGGATACTTATGATCACTATCCACTCCCAATACAAATCAAAACTGCCCTCAAGAATAATTGTTGCCTCTTTTTCTCCATGTTGTGGATCCAAAAAAAAATTCATGCATGTATTCCATGATTCCTAGAATATCCCCTTGGTGGGTAACACATTGCTGTCCCTTACCAACCATCACATAAGGAACAAAGGGGGCTTTTGAATGTTTCCTAACTGTATCCCTAACACCCATTCATTATTATATGATCAGAAATTTGAGATATATCAGTTCAATGATGACCTACATGGACAATGATAGGACAAAATATAATTACAATTAATGAGAAAACATTTCATTTTATCAAAAAAAATATATTGATAAATATAGAATTCATGGGGATAAATTTACAATTTTATAGTCAAGGGAGGGGAGAGGAAGATAATTTTTTATAGCATGTATCACTGAGAAAACGTTTTTGAGGAGCATAAACATTATCCTCAAAGAGTGGTTGTATACAAGTTATATTGAGTTGTTGTAAAATCAAGATGTTTCCATTTTTATGTCCTTTATCATAGTTATGTGACATGATAAGAATGATTAATATCCTGGGGAAGAACCAATGGAACCTTTATTTAGGAAAACCGTGAGGGTAATGGATGATATTAATTATTATAAAAAATTAATCCTAGAAGAAGAAGAGAAAAATGAATCTATTCAACAGAATCATCGATATAATACTTAGATACTTGGTGGAATCCATGGATACTTCTACATTTGATCATGGGAGATTATAAATGTCCATCTAAGAGAAGAATCATAACACCTCACTAGAGGTTGTGATATTCCTATTGTTTCTTATTCCGTAATCATCATACTCATTACTATGGTAAATTATATAACCTTTTTTAAATCAGAAATGACCAATTTTAATATGAAACATTGTTTATGATGTCCTAGAAAAAATTATGTAATTTATACACTTGAGGATAATTCTAAAACTTATACCAAGAAAAAAATACATATTCATTAAATTAAGAAGTATACATGGAGATATTTGCATGTCATATGAAAATATAGGATTATTTTTATGAAAATAATTAGGTTTAATGTGATAAAGAATGTATACATGAATATTTGTTATGATATTTTTTAATGGAATTACATTTTTATAATAATGAGACATTTTAAATTATTAGAGGGGTTTAAAACCAACTTTTCAGTTGATACTCATATTCATTACTGTATAATTCACTCATAATAAAAAAAAGTCTTGTTTTTTAAATCAATTCACATGAACCATCATGGAAATCCCCTGTATCCAAAATTATTTATCAATGAACAAGAAACTCTCAGTAGAAATATCATTCATGGTATTTTCATGGTTCTGGTCTCTCTATTTGGAGATTGGATCATATCTGAGAAATTGTATCATATATTCATTATAGATTTTATGAACAAAATTTCTAATAGAAGGTATATCTCTATTAAATTTTTTAATAATATTTTATAATTTAATAGAATATGGAGTTGATAATGCATCAATAAATCCAAAATAAGTATCTTCATCTAAAATAACAGACACTATTTGGTGCAATAAGATGATTGAGAAATGTCTATGTATTACTTTTTAGAATATTAATATCTAGTATATTCAAGGAAAATTATCCTTATATTAACACAAAACATGACTTTAAGGGATTGGTTAATCACATTACAATTTTAGTGAAGAAAGGGAAGTGAAATTTTCTCTCTTTTAGATCTAAGATAAACAATTTCAGAAGTATAAATTCTTCTACTCCAATGAACTAGACTTCATTCCACTAAGTCCCCATAGTTTTCATTGAGGATGTTCAAATTATAATTAATTGTTTCATATGATATTCAATACATGAAGGGAAAAACCACCGGGCTAGTTTATCATGACTAGAAAAACCATTGAAGAGGGAGGCATCAAACTAAGTAATATGGATGTGAATATGTTATTCATTAATTCTAATATAGTGATATAAATTCTTGAAGGAAAATCTATCTAGAATAGGATTACCAAACAATTGTTTTGATAATGTTTCTTCTCCTACATAGAATAATGAGAAATAATATCCATTAAAGAGTAGCATATAATGGAATATTTGTATCCTATATAGGTATTGTTGGTGGGTTTTTGGACAAGGAGAGATCAATATCGAGTGTGAAATTTTTTTAGGCATATTATACTATTAATTGGATTCTAATTTCATGAAATCTCTCTTAGACTCTCTAGAGTCCAACCATTATTTATTAATATGGTTCAATATAAGTAATAATAATTACTATTTTACACAATTAAATTCTTGGATGAGTTATATATCAGTGCCTTTGACCCCAATAGATCAGTATCATTCAATATATTTAAATTCAAAAAAATAATCCATGTACAAAAGGAGGTGGAAGAATGTGTGGTCTTGATCTAGTGTGAATATATTCTAGTGAAATAAAATTTATTTTTAATGTTTATAGATCACTATGTAATTCCAATGAATTGTGAAGTGAAAAATAACACACCCTTCAAGCCTCAAAATACCTCAGTAGAGAACACCCAACAGTGGAAGATCGTTCCTATATCATCTTTGATGGAAAGTGGCAGTTTCATTTGAAATATACATGGGTATTTCATGATAATAGGAATTTAGGGTGACACCATGAATGATTTTTTCAACACACTATACAATGGTACTAATAAATCACCGATAGAATTTCACACCCATGAAATGATCATAGAATTAGGATACAAGATCTTTTAGGTGGCCCATAATGAGGTAAGGGAACCTGGTATGTATTTCACTCCTATATCAAAGATAATGTGTTGTCTTTTATTATGTATCTAAATTTATATAAAAAATAGATAGAGTAATTTAATTGTATTTAGAATCTTTTACCTCATATGTATCCAAACTCAATGAGTGAATTATGAAACCTCATAGGCCTATGATTGTGGTTGAGATTCATGAGAATTATTCTAAAAATGAATAACAATGAATAATGTGTTAAACATGTCATAATGGGAGGTGGTATCATTCAAGACATACTGGGGTCAATACTAGTGTATCATAGTCCTTACTATAGGCTGGGAAACACCCTGATCGGAAAATATAGGGTGATTCATAACATGATCTTCATATGAACTCTCTACCAATATAACATAGAAATAGTGAAAACAAACTCCACTTTGGTGTTCATTTATTTCTTTTCCAACTCCCCACCCACTGGTCTATTGTCTAACACATATGATCATGTAGAATCATAATTAATCACTAGTTTTAAATTCTTTATATATATATATATATATTGTAATTAGAATAATTACTCTCTACAATTGAAAGGTACTAAGATTAATTTTATTATCATTTACACTATTATTATTTCTCTACCTTAATATTTAAAAAAAAATTAGAGGGGATCACCTTGGGAACCATCATCTTAGAATTCCTTGAATATTCGTTTGATGATTTTACACCTTAATAAAATAACCATTTTTAGATATGTGGGAATAATTTAAAATTTATGAAACTTGATTTAATTATAGATTAAGGAGTGGGTGAAATATGAAAACAAACCAGGATCACTAATATTGAAAACATGAATTTTATGTATAAAATAGAGTGTGTCAGTTTCAATGTAATCCTACAATTAAATTAAAGTTCATCAAAAAACCCCTCTATTAAAAAAACATTTTTCAATTAAATCATTTATATTCACAATAAACATTAAAATTATCTTTATTAATCTTTAAAATGTATGAGGAAAAGATATTACTTCATCAATTTTTAACATTCCTTTTCAAAAAAATAACCTTATATTAAAATTGATTTTTATATTTGGAAAATTTTTAAATAAGTTTTCCTTAAGAGCTTGTTTCTTGATTGAATAATATTTAAGGGAATTATATAAAAATTCCATAGAAAATATTCATTTAAGATTATCTATTATAGTTCAGTTGGTTATATGAAATTTTATACATAGAGTTATAGATTAATTTTATTTAAAGAATTATTATTCTATAATAAATAAATAATAATTAGTAGAAAGTATTAATTCATTAACTATTAAAAAAACATCTTCAAATACAATAACCAGAAAATTTTGGAATTTATTAGCTGATTTTACAACAACTAATATTGTTTTTCATTCATCAATATATATAGATGAATTGAAAAAGAGATGAATAAAATTAAAAGATTCTACTATGTAACGACGATAATTAATAAAGATTAGCTTAATTTTTTTAAAGGGTGTAGTAAATGTCCTTGGATTATAATAAGAAATCACAATCTTTGTAAGTTGAATTGAATGAAAACAATACTCCAAAAAAATTAATTATTGAGTTATTTATGTTTTTTAATTTTGATTGGTAATATGGGAATTTATACAAATATTAAATGTTTAAATATGGTTTTGGAGGAGATAGATGGATGGAATGTACCGAGAGTAATTTTTTGGAAGTTCAATAATTAAAATATAAATTTTGGGATGCTAATAGAGTCATTATCTAATTAATTTTAATATATTACATATATGTTAGAAAGAATGGTGGACATGTCCTATTTTTTTCACCATGAAATGGCTGGTAGACTACCAATTGGTACATTTTTGGCTATTTGGTGACTAGTTTATGGAATATGGGATCACTATGGAGCTCAGGTTAATTTTTATAACAATTATATAACAATATTATTATGATTATGAAACTTTATTCTTTAATATAAATAGGAATGTGTTTAATACCCTTTCTTATTTATTTCACACCTTTGTTTCTCCACTTAAATCCATTCATACCCGCATGATTGAATGGTTAATCCAAGGTTCTTCTCCCAAGGGATTGGTGTATATTATTTCTAGTTTCATTTCATTCATTTTAATTTCTTCTTGTTTTATTAGGAATGTTCTTATTATGGATTTTATATCTAATAGCATCAAATAATGTTATAAACATTAAGATAGAGTGGGGTTTTTAGTGGGATGGAAACAATAGAATTTTAAAGGATGGAAAAGCATGGTTTCTGACTAATTCAACATAGGTTTTTCTTAAAATATTTATTATTATATATTAATCAACATAGATTTTAATTTTCTATTAAAATCAATTATGGAATTAGATATTTGGCTCATTAGGGACCTTGATTCATTTGTAATATTTATAACATTCATTTTATGAGATTGTGATATGGGTACATAATTGAGTACGTTTATTGGAATTATGAAAATTATCTTATTATTAGAGAAATTAATTATAATAGTTTAGATACTAATTTATGGATTTTTAGAATATATTGGGGATTATGGGTGTGATGATAATCATTACAGACTTGGATATGGATTGAATAAGTGTCAGTAAATGGGAAAAATCTATGAAGATGTAGGTGTTCTACAATGTTACAACCTTCATTTTTAATTTATTATTTATGCTTCATGAATGTTGGGGTATATTAGAGTGACTTAATCTAGTGAGATTTAAAATAAATTGGGTGATTATAACGAATTAAACATAACCTATAATGGAAATAGTAATGATTTTACACATTATCCCTTAGAAATTAACTGAATCTGTATTAATTGTTTGGTGATTTACTAGAGTTATGTTGTGATGGAATCTATGGATGGCGGCAAGAATTAGGTAATTGGTTGATTGGGATAGTTATGAATTTTTTTAGGTGGTGTGACACTATGTTGAGTTTGATAAGCTATTTAGAGACATGTAGAAATATTCCCCTGAAACCATATGGAATTTGGGCTATCCAAGAGGATGTACCTAATACATTGAAATGATCTTTTCTTGATTATAATTTTAAGTT
This sequence comes from Viscum album, assembly GCA_963277665.1. Taxonomy (NCBI): domain Eukaryota; kingdom Viridiplantae; phylum Streptophyta; class Magnoliopsida; order Santalales; family Viscaceae; genus Viscum; species Viscum album. Next base: position 447,991,489 of record OY728155.1, on the reverse strand, counting down.
GTATAATAATAACTAAATTGAGCATTATATAGGGTATATTACTAGTTAACTAGTTCATAGTTAGTTTTATTAGGAAGTTCTAATATAGAATGATTTAGGGGAGAACATTGTTGGATCTGTTACCACTTAGACAGTGACATGTGAGATGGAAGTGATGTAAAAGAAATATACCATTGTCATATAATTTTATTATAAGAGGATAAATAATTAGGGCAGACAACCATATTATTTTGTTGAGTATGAGTTATCTCCATGACCAAAAAAATTGGAATTATGAGTATCAGATTATGTTCCAGTGTCACATGTGTAACACCCAAATGTTTTAAACATAAATTGAAATAAATTAAACTTTGTTTTAAGTAGTTGTTTATAACCATACTTTAAACATAATTTTTATGATTCTATGTTTTAAATTTTGAAAAATGATCATCTACAATTGTGTTTAGTATGTTATTTGGAGTCTGATGGAACCATCTAGCTTTTTGGTGAATGGTAACATACCATTATGAATAGTAATATGAACCTAATGAATAGTAAATTGTAATATTATTTTATTTTTCTATGTATTTAAGATAATGACTTCTTGGTTAATTTTTCAATGTGGTATAACAGATGTTATATAATTAAAACTGTTAATTTTTAAATAAAGTAGGATTTTATTTAAAATTTAAATTAATAGTATTTATATAATTATTTTAAAAAAATGGAGTTCATTTTTTCTATGGTTAAAATTTTTGGATTTTTCTAAAATTAGTGAATTTTTTATGAATAGTGAAATATGGTAAAATATCGTATATTCATATTATTAGTTAAATAAACTATTTACGACATCAGAAGTGATGTAAGACCACTATTTTATAACTCCCAAGACATGATTAGTATTCGGGGTCACATGAATTAATAATATTCATAGTCTTGAGAAAAATATTATAATAATGATTAAAATAATGTAAAATACCTCCTCTACTCTAGTATAAATACCACCCACATTCCCCCTTCCCCTCATGCCTCTCAAGCCCTGATCCATACTTATGTTCTTCCCAATTTTTCTCCCAAGGCTCCTCCTAAGGATACTCCCTAAATTCGATTACTTATGGTCCTACCAAAAGCCCAAAATCGAAGGCCTTAAGTGGAATCTCAAGGAAAAGAGATCAAGAGGTAAATACCCTCTTTTGTTTTATTTCTTTTCTGGTCATTTTATTTTCTATTCGTCTTCTTACATCACCTCCCCCTAAAAAATAGCAATGGATGATCCAATATCTTATATATTCTTTATTTAATCATGTTTATGTAAGACTCACCAATATACTTCTTATCCTCTCCCACTTCTTCCTGAAATTAAAACACTGTCTGTGATGTGTCGATTTACCGACATCATGGATGATGAGATTTCAGTTTCTATTACTTCCTTTAATATGGGTCATGATAAAATTTATATGGTTTAACAAAATTATAATTTATTTATTATATCTTATATAAGGTTATAGAATCATTTTTATAAACATGTTGTTAATTTATAAAATAGAATGAGTTCATTATGATCATTGAATCTCTAAAATGACCTAAACAAATATCAATAATGTTTTAACTAATGAATCATACTCATGTCATAATTAAAAATTTTAAATGGTATAATTTGTGGTTATTTAATTATCTAAATACCATTCCATTCCAATCATTTAGTTTCACTTCCTATTTACAATAATATCTATCATGAACTGATTATGGAAATCAATTAAATAACGCACACCAAACAACGCAAGGAGCACCATACTAATAATTAAATTGTGAATTGATGTAATTAAATGATCATATAAGGTATTATAAATATGAATATGTTTATTTAAGATATTAATAAAAAAATTTAACAATTATACAGGTGGTTTAAAAAAGTTTTAACTAAGAGAAAACTGAGGTAAGGGAATTCTAAACCCAATTTCCAATTTTTGGGTTAATAGTATACCACATTATTTATATTGTATTCATTTTTTTCTGAGATAAATTTTCATTATATTATTTTTAATTATTTGTGTTTAATGTGTATTTAAATATTCCATCCACCCTATTAAGTATTACTTCAATAATATGACAATTATAAGGGACATTCCTTTTAAAATCCTCTTTTAAAATTCTGTTTTACAAGATTCAATACATATTTTTTATATGAGATTATTCATGTTGTATGATTATGTTATAGTTGGTGGGAATTGTTCATGATTATGTGTGGGACCTATATCTCACTACAATGAATTGGGTATATGTATACTGGAGGTCGGACATATGGTTAATCTAATTATAACTGTGATGGATACAAAATTTGTAAGGTAGCTGTAAGGGTTACAAATTATAATGTAGCCAAGAGAGTTACAAGATTATGTTAGTAATTCCCCAAAATAATTTTATGGTTATAATTATGTTCTTATGTTTTTTTGGGATTGTTTTAAAATCTCATGTTTCTCAAAGTATTTATATATGGGGGGAAAGTATGTCGTTTGAAAATTATTTCATAGGTTACAGGTATTCATGGACTAATGTGTTCTTTCCATATTCATATATCCCTTACTAATATTTCTGTGCTCAAATAAAGTTTTTAAATGAATTTTACAAGTTATAAGGATGTGTAATACAAAGAAGGAATCCAAGTTAAATGTTTGAAGAATTATCAAATAAATCATGTTTTATTTAAAAAGTTCAATATTTTAGAAGAAATTAATTTTTTTTATGGAATCCACTCTGTATTAACGTATAACATTATGAATGTATTATATCCCAATTATCTAAATATATAAACTTTAAAAATTCCTCAATGTGAAAAGACGTGATTTATAGACAAATTTCATGATTATGTAATGTAATAAGGTGGGGTCCTTATAGTTGGTATTAGAGGATGGCTTGGATAACATTATGGGTTTGGGTGATGTTAATAGAATACCATTAATGATTTTTACTCTATGACTAATATTAAAAGTTATATCATTTAAAGATTACTATGTTTATTTTACAAGGATATGTTTGTTCAGAATGTTTGTCCTCATAAGAAATAGGGAAGTTGAAGAGGGTAGAAACTGAAAAAATTATTTCCTTCCGAATCTGCAGCCAAAAATGGTAGGGATTGGAACCAAATAGTTTCTCATAGTAATGGCTAAGCTAATGAAAGAAATAAATAGTGTTAGTATCCATGCAAGATAACTACCAGAGGTATCACATCATAATAGGACAATAGTGTAACATTTTATGAGACAACACCCACCAACATTCAATGGATCTTTTGAAATAGTAGAGGCTAAACGATAGATTAAATCCAATGAAATGATATTCGTTGTTATGGGATGTTTAGATAATAAAAAGTTAAGTCTTTCCATTTATCATTTTAATGGTGGAGTAAATCAGTGGTGGTCAATGGTAAATAATATTAGGGGTAGAGAAGATATTTATGCCTTAGTGTGGGATAACTTCAAAAGTCTTCTCTTTCAAAACTATCTTCCTAAGGTGGTGCGACTTTTTTATGGAGAAGAAATTACTTGAATTGAGGAAAACGATGGTAGATTTAGTGGCTGTGTATGAATCAAACATCACCCAACTAGAAAGGTAGTCTCTAAATCTTATTATGGATCTTTATTGCAAAATTTACCACTTTTACTCAGGATTTAAGCAAAGGTATATAAGGGTGTTGGCCTCCTATAAATTCAAAAGTTATGAGAAACATGTCAATTGTGATGAGAGGGTAAAGATAAAGTTTTTTGATGATCAAATGAATTTTTAAAAAATAGAGAAGAAGATGTGAAAATGGAAATTAATGGGTAATAATCAACCAAATAAATCTGATGGTAAAACAATTATGTATCTAGTTTGTGAAAAGTGTGGCAGGAAGCACCCATGGGAATGCCTTACAAATACTAAAAAGATTTTTAGATGTGTTAAGTTTTGATATATGTCCCTATATTGTTATGGAAATGACCTATAGACTAATCCTAATAAAAAACAGGTATTTTTATTGAATGTGGTGAGAATGGTCATTTTGAAAATGTCATCCCAAAGAGAGATTCAAATGATGCAAAGAAGCCAATCTATAAGCAGAAAGGTGTAGTGAGATCAATTGTGAGTATGTCATCAGATTATGGTCTGTCCATTAAAGTGGTATTAGGAACCTTTTTTGTTTACTAATAGTTTTCTAAAATTTTCTTTGATATGCAGTCTACACTTTCCTTTACTTCTAAGGAATTTTTTTCTAAATTATAAATATCACCTCCACAAATAAGAACAGATCTTATTATTAAAACACTGGTGAGAAATATTGTTGAAAATTAGAATTAAAAAATATATATTCTAGTTTGTGGGAAAACATTAAATGAAAACCTTGTTATTTTTTCCATAGTGGAGTTTTATGTCATTCTAGGAATGGATTAACATTCTGTTTATCATCCTAAGATTTACCATAGAGCCAAAGAGGTTGTTTTTCACAAAGAGTTTCTGTTTGTATTCAAGAAAGAACCCCTAAAATTTATAACATATCAAAAATATAGGAAACTATTGAAATATGGAAATGAAATTTATCTTGTTCATATTTTTGAAAACAAGGAAACAGTTTATATTAATGATGTTCCTGTTGTAAATGAATACATCAATGTTTTTTTAATGAGTTACCAGGTGTCATACCTGATCGTGATGTCAAATTTACAATTTACATAGATCCCGATTCCAATCCTCTTTAAAAACCCCCATATATAATGGCTGAAATGGAACTTATTGAAGTGAAAAATTAGTTATATAATTTTCTTGATAAATGATTCATTCATCCTAGCACATCACTATGGGGTGGTCTAGTTTTGTTCGTTAAAAAGTAAGAAGGTTCCATGAGACATTTCATTGATTATAGTGCTTTGAATAACATCATTGTCAATAAAATGTATCCATTTCCATATATTGATTACTTTTTTGATTAGCTCTATGGAGATAAGTACTTTTCCAAGATTGAATTGAGAATCAGATACCATCGGATGATGGGGAAGAAGGATGACATAGTGAAAATTGATTTTCGTACTAGATATGGGAATTATGAATTTGTTGTTATATCATTTGGTTTAACTAATGAACCAGATGTATTCATGAATCTTATGAATATAATATTTCATGAGTTCTTGGATAAGTTAGTTTTTGTATTTATTGATGACATTATGGTATTTTTTTAGTTTAAAGAGGAGAATAAAAAACATCTAAGGGTTTTTTTTGAAAACACTAAAGGAAAAAAAGCTGTATGGAAAATTCAGAAAGTGTGATTTTGGGTTCTAACAAATTTATTTTCTAGGAAACATTGTAAATATGGATGGGATAATAGTTGATCCATCCAAAAAAAGTGGCTGATGAATGTCTAAGACACACAAATGTTACATAGATTTGTAGTTTTATTGGATTCGAAGGTCATTACCATTTTTTTAAAAACATTGCACAATTATCTAGCCCTCTTACTAAGTTAATTCGAAAAGGGGTTAAATTTTTTTGGATAGAATAATGTGATGTTTGTTTTCACGAGTTGAAGAATAGATTGTTGAATGCTCTAGTTTTGGCCATACCTTCCCAAAATGTTGTGTTTTTCATCTATAGGGATGCTTTAATGAAGGGAATTCATTGTGTTTTAATGCATAATGATTAGGTAATTGCTTATGATTCAAGAAAACTAAAACCTCATGAGTTAAACTATCCCACACATTATTTGGAATTGTATGTAGTGGTATTTTCTTTGAATATTTAAGGGTATAATTAATATGTAGCCAAATATTAAATATATAATGACCATAAAAGTTTCAAGTATATATTCACTCAGAGGGAATTAAACATGAGGCATAGAAGGTGGCTTGAACTGATAGAGGATTATTGTTGTATGACAAATTTCTATATAATAAAAGAAATAAAGTGGAAGATTCATTGAGTCGAAAACATCATGCATCATTAACCGTGTTACATTTGAAAAATGATCCCTTAATTAAATAATTGATGAATTTTGGATTAGAAGTTATTGGTGAAGGAAATACCACTTTTTTGTTTCAAATTTTAGTGCAGTCCTCATTACCAGACATAATTAAGAAATCATAGAAGGAAGACTGTGAGTTACAGAGAAAAGGTAGAATTTATTAAAATTGTAAATTTTTTAGAATTTAACCTTAATAAAGATTGTGTTTTATAATTTAGAAAAGGTTGTGTGTTCCTTGTGATTCCCAAATGAAGATTTATTTGTTGTGTGAAGCTCATTTTTCTCCATTTTTAGTTCATTATGGAAATAATAAGATGTATAGAGACCTTAGAGACTATTAATGGTGGGATAGAATAAAAAGAGATATTGAAAAGTTTACCATGAAATGTTTGACATGTCAATAGGTTAATGCAGATCAGAATTTACTGAAGGGGGTCATTATCCTTTTCCAATGTGAGAGTAGAAATGGGAGAATGTGTACATGGACTTTGTGGTGGCACTACCAATGAATTCTCCAGGTGGCAATGCAATTTGGGTTATTATTGATCGGCTGAAAAAATATGAACATTTTTTATCTATTAGAGATACAATTTTTTGGATCAACTTTCTCGACTACTCTTCATAAATATTTTCAAGTTACACAGAGTTCCTCTTTCCATTGACTCTTACCAAGATCCCATGTTCAGTTCTAACTTTTGGAAGGGACTTCAGTAGTCATTGGGCACAAAATTAAATTTCAGTACATCTTTTCATCCTCAATCAGATGGGTAGTCAGAATGAATGATTCTGAATTTAGGGGATATACTTCATTCATGTTCAATGGAAAATGAGGGAAGTTGGGATCTACATCTTTCTTTAGTTGAGTTTTATTATAATAATAGATTTCACTCTAGTATAAATATAGAACCTTTTGAGGAATTGTATGGGAAGCGATGTTGAATGCCTTCTTTTGGGATGAAGTCCGGGAATGGAAGTTTATGGGAACAGAATTAGTAGAGGAAGTGGCTGAGGAAATGAAGATGATCCAAAAACACATGAGGAAAGCGCCAAGCAAACAGAAAAGTTATGCAGAAAAAATGAGGAAAGACTTTTCATTTAAGGTAGGAGATCATGTTTTTCCTAGAATCTCACCATTGAAATGTTTTATGCATTTTGAAAAGAAAGGAAAGCTATGTCCATAGTTCATTGCACCTTATGAAATTCAAGAGGACGTTTGAACAGTCACTTACTGAGTATCTTTCCCTTCGAATTTATCTTAGGTGCACAATGTTTTTCATTTTTTGATATTGAGAATGTATGTGCCAGATTCAAATCATGTCTTGTGCCCAGAATCATTTCACCTATAAGAGAACCTTTCTTATGAAAAGAAAGTGGTTCAGATTATTAATCGAAGGGATGATGTATTGTGTAATATGTTAATCCAATAGGAAAATGTTTTGTTGAAAACCAGATGGTTGAAGAAGAAACATGAGAATCGGAAAATGATCTTTGGGAAAGGTACCCTCACTTGATTAATGAGTAAGTAAAATTGCAATTGAACAATTTTTGGAAGGTGGGGATAATGTAACACCCCAAGGTTTTAAAAATAAATTTAAAATCATGAAACATTGTTCTGAGTAGATACTTATAACTATCCTTTAAACATAATTTTTACTCTTCAATGATTTGAATATCAAAAAATGGTTATCTATAATTGTGTTTTGTATGTTATTTGGAGTCTAATAGAACCAACTTGATTTTTTTGTGAGAATAGTAACATACCCATTAGAATAGTAATATGAATAGTAATATGACCATAATGATTACTAAATTTTATTTTTATTTTCTTAAGGGGTTAAGATAAGGACAACTTGGTTAATTTTTAAATGTGATATAAAAGCAGTTTTAGAATTAAAATTGTTAATTTTTTTAATAAAGTATGATTTTATTTAAAATGTAAATTAATATTATTTAGAAAATGATTTTCAAAAAATGGAGTTCATTTTTGAATTATACATCTCAAAAAAAAATTAGGGTGAATTTTTGGAATTTTTCTGAAATTCTTGAATTTTTGATGAATAGTGAAATATGGAAAAATACCATATATTCAAATTATCAGTTAAATACACTATTTAAGACATCATAAGTGATGTAATACCATGTGTTTCGAACTCAAATTCCATTATTAATATTTGGGTGACATTAATTAATAATATTCATAGTCTTGATCCAAAATATTTTAAAAATGATTAAAATAATGTAAAATACATCCTCTCCTCCACTATAAATACCACCCTCATTCCCCTCTTCCTCCCACATCTCTCAAGACTTGAGACTTACCTATGTTCTACACAATACACCACCCAAGGATCTTACCCACGTCCTAGAGCTTCTTGTCTCATCAAAAGGCCGAAATAAAATGCCTTAAGAGGAATCTCAATGAGAAGAGATCAAGAGGTAAACACCCTCTTTTGTTTTCTTTCTTTTCATTTCATTTTATTTTTTATTCTTCTCCTTTCCTCACCTCCCCTTATCCTATAATAATTAATGATCAAGAATCTTACATATTATGTATTTTAGCTTTTTTTATGTAAGACTAACCATTATACTTCTTCTCCTCTACCACTTATTCAAGAAATTAAAACATTGTTCGTGATGTGTTGATTTACTAACATTGTTGATGATGAGATTTAAATTTCATTTACATCCAAATTGGTCATGAAACAATTTTATGGTTGAACCAGATTATACATTATTTATTTTATCTTATATAATGACATGTAATCATTTTTTACACATTTTTATCAATTTATAAAATAAAATTAATTCGTTACGATCGAAGAATCACTAAAATGACCTAAACAAATATCAACAATTTTTTAACCTATAAATCATACTCATGTCAGAATTGAAAATGATAAATGGTACACATTATAGTTATGGAAATATTTAAATACCATTCCATTCCAATTTAGTATTTTTACTTCCAATCAACAAGAATGTCTATAATGATCCGATAATGGAAATAATGTAACGAACGCACCAAAAAAAATTCAAGGAACAAAACACAAACAATTAAAGGGAGAAATGATTCAATAAAATCATCATATATGGTGTTATAAATATGAATATGTTTTTTTAAGATATTAATATCACTCTTTTAACCATTAAACATGTGTTTTAAATGAGTTTGAAATAATTCAAATCTGAGGTAAGGGAATTCTAAACCCAATTTCATTTTTTGGGTTAACATTGTGTGGTATTAAAAATATCTATGAGATAAATTTTGTTAATATTATGTTTCATTATGTAAATTTACAGTGTATATGCATATTCCATAAACCCTATTAAGGCTCACTTTAATTATATGACATTTATAAGGGACATTCCTTTTTAAAATCCTCTTTTAAAATTATGTTTTACAAAATTCAAAAGCAATGTTTTTTTTGAAATTATTCATGTTGTATGATTATGTTATGGTTCTTGGTCATTGATTATGATTATTGTTTGGATTTATATCTCCCTATAATTTTTTGGGTATGTAAAAGTTGGATGTGAGCTTTATGGTTACTCCAAGTGTAATTGCGACGGTTACACAAATTGTAAGTTATCTATGAGGATAAAAAAAATTTAAGGTAGATGAGATGGTTACAAGATTATGTACGTAATTCCAAAAGACACATTTATGGTTTTATTTATTTTATTTTGTTTTTTGGGGATCTTTTAGAAGTCTCATAGTTCAAAAATTAACTATATATGGGTGACAAGTATTTATTTTGAAAATGATTTCATATGTTAAAGGTATTCATAGACTAATGTGTTATTTCCTTCCTTCTAAATACCATAGTGAGATTTTTGTGATCATTCAACATTTCTAAATGATTTTTATAGGTGATAAGGATGTGTATGAGAAATAATGATTTAATGTTAAATATTTGAATATCTTTCAAAGAAATAATATTTTATTTGAAAAGTTTTATATTTTGGAAGAAATGAATACTATTTTTCTAGTATACACTATTTATTAATGTGTATTGTTATAAATGTATTATGTCCCAATTCTCTAGAGATATAAACTTGAAAAGATACTAAATTTAAAATGAAGTGATTACCTTGGCTAAATTCAAGATTATGTAACGTAATATGTCCGAGTCCATTAAACATTGTTGGTGATTTTGAAGTGTTGTGGGATGAGAAAGTTATAGTGGTACACTATGATTTTTATATTTTGATTCATTTTAAATGTAAAATGTATTCTGATTTTAGAAAAGAGATAGGTGATTGAGATTATTGGAAGTGTTCACCATGAGGTGTAATAATCTATTAGTAATGGGATTGGATTGGTAAAGGGATGAACCATGGATACGACTGTGATGATTATTTATTATGATTTATATTGACATATTGATTTTATTACCTTATATATTAATGATCATGTTAGACCTACTATTAAGTTTTTTCTAGTGGGATAGAGACCTGGGAGTTACAATTTATGTAAATGTTACACTAGAATATTCATGTTTCTATATAGTAATTTTATTTATTATACCCTATATGATGTGTGTATATATCATGTGATATTATATAATATTCCCTATATTTTTATTGTTTTTACCTAGTGGGGTGATACAATATTTCCAAAAAAAAGAAAAAATTTATCAAATTATGATCTATCATATAACTAGAACTTTTTAATTTTCTATCCAATGGCGTGATATATTATTTACAAGATCGAGCATCCTACAGCTTGGGGTTTAATATGTAATTCCTTGAAAATATAATTCCCCAAGCTAGTGGTGTGACATACATGGTCTATATTGGGTTTCTAAGACAACTGATGATACTAAGGAGTATTCATTAGGATCATTTCTTTTCCCAACCGTTACTATGAAATAAATTATAGGTGGTTTTACAAACCTCGATCAGGGTGGCTCCTCTATATTCCTCAGAAATATGTTTTACGTAGGATATGGAAATGAATATTCCAATTAATATTGGAAATGAAAAATTTATGGATGGTTGGTATTCATGGTACCTTTATATTACACTATTACATTGATTGATTATTATGTGAATCATGTAACCAATTTTAATTTATATTATGCATTAAGGAATTTATATTTTTTTATAATAGGGGACACATTGTTTCCTATTTAATTTTATTCTTACACCGATCAAATGAATATCAATGGACATATAAACCTTATATTGGTATATATTTCATTAAAAGGTCTTTATAATAGGCATAAAATATGAATTAGCTCAATGTAGATGACAAGAAAATACCATGGTGAGGTCAAAAACAGGTAATAGTGTCTCCTTCATTGACTTATTTTATTTTTTATAAAATAACCTATAAGATCATTTCATCATGAGATGTCATTTTTTATGTAAAACACATATGCTATGGAATGGAATCATATATTATATCATGGTGCATGAAAATTTTCTTGGTAATTTTGCTACAACAATTTCATAAATTGTAAACATAAAATATGAATGGTTGTTGATGTATTTTATATGTATTAATTATTTGTTTTGTTATGGTACTGAGTTTATTCCCTACCTACTGTGTAACGAACTATAATTATATGAAAGAAATTTCCCTTATTAATATATATGTTTTTTCATATTTTGAAATGTAGTATAATATAGAACAGATGAACTTCATAATAAAAATCAACAAAAAGTTATTGTATTGATTTTTTCATAACATTCGGATAAAAAAAATATAGCCATAAAAATTTAATGTGTTATAATGGGATAGAAAATACCAAAAAAATAAGTTGAATAGGGATATTTTGATCATCTTAGTCACCCATAATAACCACAGTTAAAAAAACACTATAAAAAGACAAAAAAATATTATTAATGTAATATTAATTTGTGAAATTAATGAATATATATCATTAGGATGGACCAAAGTGAATGAAAATGATGTAAACTTACAGTATATATTGTAATTAGAAAACCTCTAAGACTGTTGGAATAATAATCTAATTGTTTTGAATAGTAATTTTACCATTGGACAAGTAATTGGGTCAATGGAATAATAAATTAATAAATTTTTATAGCCTAATAAATAAAATAAAATGAATTTTAGTCATAATACAATGCAATTAAAGTGATAAATATGATAAAATAAATATTAAACGCAATGAAATCCCAATTATATTTTTGAAAAAATATATACAATTTATTTTCATTAAACTAAATTTTATCATAAATGTTAATGTTTTAAATAAAATAATAATTTAATAAAAAAAAATTTTGAAACAAATATACATTCATAAATAAGATAAAATAATTTTTTGAAACCATAAGTAATTCCTCTATGTGATATAAATTTCATTGTTTCATAAATAATATTATTTTTAATAAAAAATGATTTTATGTAAATTCTAAATTTACCCTATTTATAATATTATTTTGACAAAATATATTTCTTTTATGAAATTAATACATTTATAAATGTGTATGGTGATTTTTTTTCATCTTTCGAAACGAAAAATATGGAAGTGAAATAGAAAAATACCATAAAAGTACCATACATTATAACAGTATATATGAATTATTTATATGGTTTATATATGTTAGATTCATATTTTCTTGTAAAAATTAACAATGAATCAAAATACCCTTAAAAATGAGTCACAAAATTGGAAAATTGTGAAATAAATTATTATTGCATTTGGTTTTCCAAAGACTCATGAGGGGGGGGGGTAATTGTGTCCTTAAAAACTATTCACTTAGGAAACCAAAATTTTTAATGATGAATGAATTTATATTCCTTCAATATCATAAGAGACTATAGAAAATATAATCATAAGCAAAATAAATAGACTTAGATATTTATAGTACCTCGAGGAATTTAAGTCCCCTATGCCAATCCATCATCCCTCTTATCCATGAGTCTTGTTATATCCACTAGAACAATATTTCTGAAAGGGATTTCTAGTACTTTTCATAGGGATTGAATGACTAAGTGCTCGAAATATACAGTTATTACATAACTACAACATATTTTAACAAGGATCCAATAATAATTTACAAAAAATCCTTTATGTTCCTTTTCTAGGAATGTTTTCAATGAAAAATAAGAAAACAATGTTGAAAAAATTGCAACAAGTAGTTATAAAAGACATCATAAAAAATAAGGAAATCTATGTGATATATGATAAGAAATTAAATAGTATTTAGTAAATTATTCTAAACTAAATCATATATGGAATTGGTTGCACAACTATAGAATATAAATCTTCTTCATCATTTTCATTAAAAATATAACAACATAAAGACACTTATCTTCCTATTTTTATATCTCTTATATTTCACACGAGATATTTTCCTCAAGCATAAAAAACACAATTCAAAAAAATAAATAGGAAAACCTCTCTTTTATTTTCATAACACGTGATATACAGAATCCAAGATTTCAGACATTCTATTTTATTTAAAAATCCTTTAGAATAATAATTAAAATAAGTTATCCTTTTACTTCTCTCTCATATTAGTTCATGGGTATTATTATAATTGATTTAACTATAAAGGGATAACCCTACATTTAAATATCATAAAACAACATTAAAATATCACCAATGTGCTTCAATTTTATGAAATTCATATTTCTATATAATGTAGCCAATTGAATATTATAACATATCCAGTTTTAACTTTTGAATCCACTGACCTGATTTAAATTTCATAGAAAAAATGAATCACATGGGCTTTTTACTAGCGTAGGTGAACCTGACATAACTGAATAGAATAGTGTATCCAATTTCACCACATATCTAATTCACACAACTGATTAATTCACATATACATTTTTCATATCCTACTGATTTACAAATCCTATTTTCTCATGTACCTAGTCTCTTCTACATAAGAGATTACCACATACGTGAGTCCATCAAGTAGCTGATTATTCCAGAAATAAGGAGTTTTTTGTGAAAACAACCAAAATGCATACATAATAAAATTAATTGTTCAAGAACTTATAAATTAGATAAAACATGATGAATACATATAAATAAAATGTCATAATTTATCTATAATTGTTTTTTAGATCATAAAAACCAAAATTACATGTGATGTGTTTGAAAAACATTATAATTAAAACAATATCTTCATTTTTGATGACCTCGAAATGCTTTTTAAAATAAACATAATAAATAAAAATGTTTAATCTTAATTTTTCAAAAATAAATTTAATAATATTATTTCTAAATTAAAGATCATATATTGTATTTATACATACTAATTTAAAACTTATCACTTATTATTGAAGAATTATCCACCTTTTTGTAGAAAAAGGGTGAAAAAATTATCAACCATTGATTAGCCTTAGGGTAAAACAAATGTAATATCTCTAACATTTACTATAATTATAAATGAAGGGATGTTAGAGGAAAACGGATTTTATATAGCATGATTAGGGTAATGAATGATTTTATTACATTAATAAAACTGAATATTAAATTATGGAATAATTGGAATTATGTTAATAGTAAATTTAAGAAAAAAATAAAATAAAATTTGAAAGAAATCACTGGTGAGTAAAATGGGAACAATCACTAAGATAAAAAAAGAAAGGAATAATTATATATTTAACTAAATTTTATGATGTAAAAATATACTCCCATTCAACAACTACAAAATTTAAATACAATAGATTAGTTAGAAGTCTTGTGTATATGAATGGATTTAAAATGAGATGGTGGTTTTGGTAGAGGTAGTAAGAAAGTAGTTTATTTTAATGAGGAAGTTGGATTAAGAATTGTTGATGAAATTCTCTCTTTCTCAATCACTAAAACTACCCCACATTTTGAGCCAAAAACTTCTTTGAAATGTGGATGATGGAAAGGAACATTACAAATATTTTCTATAGGTCCTTGAAATATAATGAATTTATACGTTCCAATAGAAAAATGGATGTTCTAGAATGTTTTATAAGAATAAGAGGGTTCCCCTTTAGACAACTCATTATCTAGAGAATCATCATACTTTTCTCATTCATTTTTATAGAAATTCAATGATTCTTAGACCATTTAAATTCTCAATATAATTCCTTTATTATATTCAGGTGGATCAGGACAAAGAGGTCTCCATCATCTCATTCAAAACAATGTTTTAACACATATATCAATCCAAGAATGATATCTTACTTGCATAATTCTATAATAATGAAAGAGTATTTCTTGATCAGATGAGAACCTAAGGAAAAACGACTCCTGATAATATCTTCAAAAGATTAACGTTGTATCGATGTAGAAAAATGCGCAATAACTTCATGGGGTTTATATAAAAGAGATATTTCTTCATCAGCGAGAGCTGATGGAACTTCCACGAAAATATTATTCATAAAATGATATACCAAACTCTACAAATCAATCATTATACATTTCAATAATAGAAACTTCCTATCCAATATCTTCAAATACTATTTAAAACTATAAAAAAATTACTTCCCAACAATAAATAAGGATTCAGATTATTGGGGACTAATAAAAAGAGTCTTATGGTCTAATATAACTGATACTGTAAGAATAGGATAAACTAATTCCATAAAGGTAACTGTTATTGATGGTTTATAAACAAAAAACTCATTTACTATAACTAAAAATGAATTTACTGATCTTATTCTAACTCTAAAATTTATTAATCCTATAGAGATTAGAATATATACCAAAATTTGATAGATATATTTCCTTCAACCACTTAAAAATCATATGATTGTTTTTATTATTTAGTTCAAAAGAGCATGAAACTATAACTATTGTTTTCTTATAGAACCCCATGATTTCTTCTACCATTGATCCAATTTATTCTCCGAGATAACAAAAATAAGCATTCTTGAACATATCAATTCCACTACTATACTTACTAGAATCATATTTGGTGTCTTTGAATTTACTAATATGACGATTATTTACCCACAGAAACATTTCATGTGAAATTAGATTACACCAGATACATTGGATGTAAGATTACATTAAACTAAATTCTCACATAACTTCATCAAATCCCCTTTGAAAATAATTAATAGGTAAAGATTATATTAAAGGGTCAATTGTAGAAGTAGTTTGAAACATTATTATAAATTAAAAATGGATTATCACCAAAGATCATAAAGTGTGTATAATTCATTTCACATAAGTCCTAAAATACATAAACTCATTAAGAAAATATTGAGATAGAACTGGCTATAATGAATGGTTATTTTGAAGCACATCTATTTGAGATTCATTCAAAGTAATATGCTTATTAAACTCAACCTTGGTAGGACAAACATACTTCAATACATTCACCAAATATTTATTCTCTTAAATTTCCTTTGATTTGACTTCAGAAATAAGAATATGATGAAAAGTTTTAGCAGATTTCATATTCTATATCAATTTTCTTAGGTAGATAAAAATATAACAATATTATTAATATAAAAGGTAGAAATATAGGAATTTTGAGTTCCCTTATTTCATCTATAAAATTGATAATAAATACAACTAAATCATAATAATATGATATGAGTTTATTAAAATTTTCCATTACGGAAGAAGAAAAATGTGTGCTTCCAGGTATATTGGATCTCTTACTATGAATGCACACATCATAATGATAAAAATGAGGTGGTGATAGTATTTGAAGTGTCTGTGGATTCTGAATAGAAAACATAAACACACCATTTCACCTTTATATAACAACATGTGATCCTGGAAGAATTGGATCTATTGTCTGAGCTTCTACCTCATCAAATAGACCACTAGGAAATGTATTAAATTACCTATCCTCTAGAATAGAAATTTTTATATCAATAACTAATTTTATGATATTGTGAAATTATTAAATTGACTTAGAAGCATCAGCCTCTTGGATATAAATGTCTTTTTATTGAATTTAAATAGGATGAACCATAAAAACAATTACTTCTAGCACAAAGAGGTTCAGTTCTAGAACGTACAGACTCATTCACTCCCATAGATTTCACCACCCCAGTAGGTGTTGTATCTATAGGATATAATATTTGAGATGGATCACCCTAATCCATACCCTCTTCTCTTAACGGATTTAAGTAAATTAAAAAAATACAGAAATGACCAATTTATTTAAAATGATAGCGGATAAAATTATACCCTTGTGATACTTCACTACATCACCTTCGTTGATATCAATTTCATTTCTCTTTAAAACTAATAAAATCAACCTACCATAAGGT
Source organism: Viscum album (assembly GCA_963277665.1). NCBI lineage: Eukaryota > Viridiplantae > Streptophyta > Magnoliopsida > Santalales > Viscaceae > Viscum > Viscum album. Next base: position 447,974,327 of record OY728155.1, on the reverse strand, counting down.
CCGAAATTAACATTACCCTTTCCTTTTCAAAAATTATGTATAAAATGTATCATTGATCTCAGAAGAATAAATTTCATGTTATTTATCATAATTTACAACAAATATATATCCAAAAGAAATAACTTTCTCAATCTCACCAACACTCTTAGCTATTTCATTCTACATGAACATACACAACACATTCCATTCTATTAGAAAATATTATATAGGTTTCCATTGAAATGTATTGGTTCTGAACAAAAACATAAAAAATTTTGTTGGAAAAAATGAACCTATTCAATAAGGATATGACTAAAACTAATATCTACATCAAGGAGAATATGCAGAATCTCATACACTTGGATAGAAGAAACCATCTCCACCTTTACATTGACATTCAATAAACCAATATCCTATGTTTTATTGAATTAAAAATAATCATTTCAAATAATCTCATTAAATAATTACACAAAAAAAGGTATTTATTTTAATCAAACAAAAACTACTAGCCTTGAAATTAAATAATTTTCATTAGAAACATCTCACTAGATTGCATAAATTCCATTCCAATTTCTTCTCGAGCAAGAAATATCCACAACACACATATTTTGGATTTCTGTGAAGATTCATAACATACATCATCCATCCAGTTCTACATTCCCATAGTTTATTGGGTCCGTTTATGGTTTATAGAGAGAGGAATGAAAAGTTTCAATTTTTTGGGAAATAGTTTGACTTCATGAAGATTATAATATTAAAAGTGATAATGGTTCAATTTAAATTTATGTTTTAGGACACATATTCTAATCCCTTAACACTTATGAAACCAAAAATGTTTTAGTTTCTACTTAAAAAATATGTAAATAAAATTATAAAATTTTTAAGAAATAAATTTTATTTCTAAAATTTGAAACACTTATGAAAATAAAAAAATAAAGAAAAATTAATATCTATGACGTAAAATAAAATAAAATCATTAAAACATAAAAAAACTAATTTAATTTTAATTAAATTAATATAGTTTCACTCAATAGGTTTATAAATAATTTCTTCCAACTTATTCTCAGAAGAGAAAAATTCAGGATTAATATTTACTTTTTGGTCATTATCTCTTAAGAAATGTTGCCATAAATATAAATGAATTTTTTCCGAATGAATTATTAGATTCTCATAAAAGTTGATAACACTATTTTCATTACATTTAATTAAAATATAAACATAATTGAATCCAAAATCCATCGAGTCATGTTTCAAGCATAATACATATGTGAGAAAAACACCAGTGTAAATATATTCTTCTTTAGCAGTAGATAATTAAAAACAATGTTTTTTCGTACTAGACCATGATAATATTGAGTTTCCTAGAATATTGAAGGTTCATGAGGAACTATAAAAATTTAGTCTATAACCACCAATTCAGAAGCTAAATATAATTGAATATTGAAATCTAAAAATTTTAGAAAGGGAAATGAAAGAGAAATTGTTCCTTTTAAATATTTTTGAATTCATTTGGATTTTTTAAAAGAGATTCATTACGGATTTCCTGAAATATTTCCCAAAGACATAATGAAATCAGAATAACCAGTCTACTAGAAATTAAATACAATAAGATTTTGATTATCCCTATATAAATCTTTTTGTCAAATAGTTTCTCAGATTTATTAAATTCATGATTTTCATTAGAACCAATAGGATTTGGGTATACATTACCACATTCATGTTATAATATTTAATTTCAGTGAAGTATGTATTTTATTTATTTAGGCACACCCCACAGTCTTTTTGAATAAAATATGAAATAGAAAATAATCTAACTCAAACATCATGATCATTTGAATTGATTTTTAATGTGTTTTTCAAATTTAGTCAATATTTTTTTGAAGGACCAAAGCTCACATCATCAGCATATATCATGACTAAAAAATACCGGAAGATGAACTTTTCATATATAATACCAAATCTACCTAACATATAGAAAAAACATTTGATAATAAATAATAACATAAATTTTCAAAACAATATCATGGTTTATTTTTAAGGACATGTTGTGTTTTACTATGATTAAAACTAAATTTGGAAATATATTATTTCCAAAACATGGAGTTTACTTCATATAGACTTGTTCCATGATAAAATCATTTGGAAAAGTACATTTTAAATCCATATAATATAATCTAAAATTCATATATAATGTCTTGTATAAGAGTATACAAATGGATGCTTATCAACCCATAAGTTCAATGATCGCCTCATAATTTATACATTATTCTTGATTATAAAATATTGAATCTAGTCTAGAATTATTTAATGTGATCATTTCATTAGTTTTATTAAAAAAATACCCATTTTGTTACTATAATGGGATAGTCATAATTCTTATCAACTAATTACCAAAACATTTTCCTCCTTAATTGGTTTAAGTACTATTGCACTTCTACAACCCAAAGCTCATCAACTAAGGATTCCTAAATATAATTAGGTTCCAGCAGAGATAAAAATTAATAAAACTCGATAGTGGTTCCTACACTTCTTCTATTCATAATTACTTCATCTAATCTTTATATATCTATTTATATGATATGTATATAAGTTTTACCATTTATATAGGAATCAAAATTTCAGGTTCACTAGTATTTAACCATTCAGGATTTGATTGTGTAAAATTAATTTCCAATTTATCATCCTTTATTTATACTTATAGTGAATTTCAGGTGTAATTCATTCAAAATATTCACTTTTTTCATCAATACGAGTAATTTGTTGTGATCAAAAGGATCCATTTCATCAAATTTTACATGAGTTGATTCTTTAAAAACCATTGACCTTTTATTGAAAATTGTATTATCCTTGGAGGTAGTAGAATATCCACTAAATTTTAATTCATGATCTCATAGATAAAATTTACTAGGATTATCATTTATTATTAAAATATAATACTTTCAACCAATAACCTTGAAGTATCCAATATTTCAAATTTATTTTATTCCATATATCAGTGGGTGATTTCTTAAAAATAGGTCATATTAGAACTATATTTATTACATAACAAGATGTATTCGTAACTTAAGCACAAATATGAGTTAGTAGGTTATATTCACACAATATTTATCTTTTAATTTCATGAAATTCACTATTTATCCATTTAATAGCACTAATTTTTTATGGTGTCCAATTTCAAGGGAAATAATGTTTGATACCATGTTTTAATCAATTGGTGTTGAACTCATGGTTTTCAAATTCTCCATGATTGTAAATTATTAATGAAATAATTTTGGAATAATTCTATTTTAAAATAAGTTTTAAAAAACAAAAAAAATATAATAGTCTTTAATTTTAACAAATTAAAATAAAAATAAATTAAACCTAGAAAAATAATCAACTAAAACATAATCATAGGATTCTGATCTTAGTATCGAAACTGTAGAGTTAAAAAAATATTAATTAGTTTTAGTGTTATTAATGGTGAAATCTATTTAATTAGTTTAATAGATTAATTATGTTACATGCACATTTGTCATTCATCCCACAACTACTTTTTTATTCCATTAACGATGAGGTGAATATGAAACTAAAATGTTTTAGATAATTATCTCATAAAAAACATTACTATGTAAAAATATTTTTTTAAATATACTATATTAATCTATTTCAAAAATTAAATTGTTCAACTTTTTTGTAATCAAATAAGCGATATCCTTAGGTTAAACATTCTCTATTTTAGGTACCTTAAATATAATATTACATTTAAATACTCAACCTAAATCATCTGAGAATTGAATGTAATAACATTCAAAACAATAATAATAAATACTTATTATATTTTTCATTGATCCTTACACATAAATATCATTATTGATGAGGACTGATATTTTATTTCCAAGATATTTAACTCCTATAGTTTTTATTTTTTTATCACCAAAAGTAAAATATCCTCCATCAACTATTGATAAGAAGTGTAAATAAATGAAATATCCAATAATATGTCTTGAAAATCCTCTTTTATTGTACAATTTATTATTTATTCTCTTGGAAAAATTTTACATAAAAAATAAAAACAAGAAATTGTTTTGGTATAAATATTTTATCTTGTCCAAAAATGTTAGAAAATAATGATTTTATAACTCAAATTTGTTTTTCCAATCAAAAAATTTCCATCACTAAACTTATAGAAATTAGATGAAAGAAAATTAATTTTAATTCCATTTTTTTTCAAATCATAATAATTAGATAAATTTTTCAAAACTCTATAAATAAAATAATAATAATTTTAGAGAGGTAATATTTTTTAGAACGGTGAACAAAATAATTTCTATAAAATTTTGGCTTCTCACAATTGATTTGTAATGACCCGACCCAACCCGGGATCGAGCCACAACTACCCCAAGCCCGAATCCATAGGCCAGGGGCTGGTGACCAGCGCCGAAGGCACAACAACTCGGGGAGGCCTTTTCCTAAGTACCTGTACACACACACATCCCACTCAATGTAGAAGTGTAGAGTAAAAAGAAAAGTAAAGTAACAACTGCCATAAATAAACCACAAAGTGCATCGACCTCTAAATAGTACAAGGCAAAAGTTTAAGGTAAATTGAAAAGAGAAGGTAAAAACACGCGCCCAACCAGAAATGTGCCACAACCCGACAATAGGTAAACAAAAGCAAACAGTTGGGAGGGTCCCACACCTGGAACCCGACTATGACCACTGCACGCGGTCTAGGCTCCTGATCTTCTAAGCTCCGCTAAAGTCACGACCAACCTGTCCGTCGTCTGCAAGTTAAAACCAAGTGCGGGAAAAGCCCAAGAAAGGGTGAGTATAAAAATACTCAGTATGATACCTCGAAGGCTCGAGGGAGCAACAAAGAAGGTACTGAAGGGTGAGCAGCAGATCGAATAGGGGAAAAAGTAAAGGAGTACAACAAAGAGAGTGTAGTAAAGAGTAGAGCTCAACCCAACAAGAGGAAGAAAGTAGACTCATCCGGACACAAGGAGATGGAAACGGTGAGAAGATGAACTTCTCGTTGAGTCTTCAGTACCTATAGCCGGAGAGTAGACTCGTCCAACCACGAGAAGCTAGACATGGAAAGCATGTGGCATACCCCACGCGTCTTCGCCTCTTCTGGAGGGAGAGTAACCAAGCCCATGAAGTGGGTACTAGAACAAGGTATATACATATCCATATTCTCAACAGGAAGCCCGAACAAGGTCATAAGGGGATCTCCATCTCGTAGCTCATCCCAAGAATGTGAGTCGCCATTAGTCTTAGAAGTAACGATCATTGATGCCTAGCATTCCACACATTTTCCCCAAACTGCAAGCCAAGGGGCTCAAATCACCGCACCTCGACACTATCCGCTATGGGCGGCACTGACTCGCCCGCACGGTTTTAGGTTGTGGCACAAGGACGCGTCTCGGTGGGGAAAGAACCTCTCATACTTGAGAGTTCAAGGTTATGTTAAACCACAATTTGTCACTATCACACAGTCGAGTGGTCTGCTCAAAATCAAAGTTGTCACATCACAAACCCGAACAAACAAGGGTCCCACTCCGGTAGTCACGGAGTAAGGCCACCGACTATCATAGTAGAAAGGACTAAGACTGAAATGCCAATGTGTGACCCATTGCCTAGCCCTGCTGGAGGGTAAACCTGTAATAAATCGACAGGCGACCCACTACCCAGTCCTACTAAAGGGTAGACCTGGAATAAGTCGACAGGCGACCAACCACCCAGCCCTACTGGAAGGTAGACCTGGAATAAGTCAACAGGCAACCCACCGCCCAGCCCTGCTGGAGGGTAGACCTGGAACAAGACGACGGGAAACCCACTGCCTAGCCCTATTGGAGGGTAGACCCCCAATAGTCGTCGGGTGACCCACTACCCAGTCTCTGCTAGAGGGTAAAACCTAAGAGGTCGTCGGGTTACCCACTACCCAGTCTCTGCTGGAGGGTAGACCCTAAGAGCGTCGGGTGACCCACTGCCCAGTCTCTGTTGGAGGGTAGACCTTAAGAGTGTCGGGTGACCCACTTCTCAGTCAATACTGGAGGGTAAACCCTAGAAGTCAATGAGCAACCCACATCCCAGTCTCTACTAGAGGGTAAACCCGAAGTAGTCTATGAGCAACACACTGCCCTGTCTCTACTGGAGGGTAAACCCGAAACTGCTCTGGCCATCCCAACTAAAATGTACAACAATGGCCAACAGAACATAGAGTGGGTATGATGCAACCACCCAACTCTAGAACAAAACTTGGGGAAACCACTCAACCCTGCTGGTCTAAACCATCGTGAACAAGAGGACCCTCTATGTCGCGAGGGGTCGAAGGTACGTAAAGTAGAGCACGATACACACATGAGGCCCACATGATGTGTAGCCCCATCTCATCTCCCAACCAAGCACAAACATTATTAGCCACATACTACATCATGTACCTCCATGCATTCCCGTTTACTCACAGATTATACCACATATGTAGCCCAAAGGCTATCATGCACACAACACCCAACGTCCATGCAAAGGGAGAAAACATAATAACTCCAAACTGCCACTTTAACGACTGAGGCACATCCAACCACATCTCTTCAATCATTACTTCACTCATACAGGAGTACATGTGATCACATGACAAGGGTCCACTACAAACACTGTAGGACGAACCACCACCAGAGCACCTTATTTGATTCCGCATTCAATAAGATCTCGAATGAGGCTCTGCACCTCCAAACAGATCATACTGCAGCAATACTCACGGAAAAACATGTGAGATCGGCTATTTACTCACCTCAAATGGATATCCTATGGAAAAGTCACCAACACCTCCTTACGCCCAAACGGCATCCCGTGGTCCCGAGCCTCAGCCCCGAAAATAGTCGGGCGCATCGCACCATTGTGATCCTCATAGGGAAACACATCAATAGGACTGCTCACTTGAGTGGAATGGATATCTGGAGAAAAAGATGTGTTCCGACATACCGAACATGAGCGGTGCTGCATGGGACCCGCATCATGGTGCCGAAGCGCTTCCAATGGATCGTACCATTGCGATCCTCTTGAAAAAGTACACAAGATTGACTATTCATTCCCCCGCAACAGAAACCCGGTGATAAAGATGGAAATCACCGCCAACTCCCAAAACGACCCTCGCGGGGCCTGCACCGTCGTGCAGAATTAAAGCGGGCGGATTCCACCATTGAAATTCGCTCAGAAAAACACACAGGATCAAATACTAGAACGCCCCGAACGGACGTCTGATGAAAAAGTTTCTAAACACAGCTTGAAGTTTAAAATAAGGTCCATGGGGCCCACATCTCAACTCCGTCTTTGAAGCTCGAAAACCCTCTGGAAAATTCTGCTTCATCGCCAGGGACATAACACCGCTGACGGCGCTCAAATCGGACGTCGGATGTGTCTGCACCGCTCAAACACGAACCCCCGGAAAAACGTTAATTCACTTAACATACGCGTCATGGAATCGGGCCCCTCATCTCGAGAATTAAAAATTCCCAAGACCATCTCAAAAATGTCTGCCTCGTTTCAAGGAGCGTGTTGTCGCTGATGGCACGCGAATCCGACGCCCGATCCATAAGTTATGGCCATTTTAAAATTTGATGGACCGATTGGGTTGGTCGGGCCGGTTCGGCCGGCCCACCATACGCCTGAACGGACGCGCAGTTCACCGCGTGGGCCGGACCATCCCGCCCGAACCGGCTTAAGTCGGTCCAGCTTCTCCGACATGGACCCGCATTCTGCGGGTCCTCTGCGCGTCCTGGGGTCGCCGTGACCCCATTCTCCCCACCGACCGGCCGACAGTCGGTCGGTCTCCCTGCTCGCCCATGCTCGTCGTGGCCGCTGTCTGCATCCACCTCCGTCTCGAGCTCGCCGTCCGCTGCTGCTGCTCACACCGACGCCCTCAGCAGCCTGCACCTCCACAACCCGCTCACCATTCCGAGCCGGCGCCCCTGCTTGCCGATCCGTAGAAGACCGCGACCGCCTCCGCGGAAGGGATCCCGCTCCACCGTGCTCGGCCTCAGCCACTAGCCTCCACCGTTCTGCCGTTCGGACTCCACCCTGCCACTGTTGGAACCCCCAAAACCGGTCGGGAATCTCTAAACCACGAGAAAACCCACAATCTTCGGTGGACGTTTGCGAACACGTCGGGACTCAGATTTTAAATCCAGAAGATGCATTTGATAGCTTGGAAAATTTTCCTCGCAAATAAAGGATTTTCTCGAAGATCAAATGGAATTTCGATGTTATTATTCAACTTAAAATGAGAGTTCGAAAATAAAAATGCAATAACAAAAACACCTACCTGCAGGGCTTCACCCGACAATTCCAGCACGATTTTCTGCCATCGCAACGCTCAGAGGTGGGAGAGGAGAGATTAACGGTGGTGGAGAGCTTCCTCCTTGAGAGCTCCTTGGTTGAGAGAATTTTCCAGAGGAATCCATGACAGAGGAAGGAGGGGATGAGTTATGGCTTAAATAAATTAATTAACATTTTAATTAATTTAAAACCCCCAAAATAACCCGCATCTGAAAATCTCGACGGGGTCGAGGTTAATCCTCTTCTAGAGTAAACACCACCTCCAGATAACAACGACAGTCTCCGAATTTTAATCCGAGTCCCCATTCAAAAGTTATTATATTCAACGTTCGAGGCCTCCAAATTATGAAAATGAACTTGGTGGAATTTTTCACGAGAGGACCGCCCCCACAAAAGTTAAACCCCTCCTACGGTAAAAGGCATGTTGTAGTAGTTATTTTATTAATTAAAATATCAAATAAATGGTTTTAAAAATAGTAAAATAAATATTATATGAAATAATTAAGGATATCCACAAATTTTCTAGATTCATATGACATGTCAGGGATCTTTTCAATAATTTTGGTTCAAATCTATATTCGGTGTGGATTTAATTTAAATTTAAATAAATGAATAGTGTCAAAATTGACACTATTGATATTTTATAACAATAACATGTTAATAAATTGATTAAAAATCCCAAAAATATTTAGAAATTTCAAATTGAAAATTATATAATCTAAAATGTCATAAATTATCCAAATATTATCAACTCACTCCTCATAAGTAAGTAGTTAAAACAATTTTAAATTTATAATATTATTACCACTAATAAAATTAAATAGGTTAAAAAAGGATAAATAAAAATGGTTAGGATAAAAATAAAATAAAAACAGGTCTAAATTTTATTATTGGATGATATTACAACCCTATCTCATCTCATCTTCGAAGTTGAGTCATTTGGGATGTTTTTTTGTGGGTTTTGTTTTTGTAATAAATTAATATTTTTGAGGTTTCTAAAAAGCGCCCCTCTCCTTCCTTATAAAAGGGTACCTCCTCCCTCTTCTCTTCACTACATTTTGAGCCTTCAAAATCGGCCAAAAACTATTCATTTATCTACTCTAATTTCCTACCAACAAACTAGAGGTACTTTCCTTCATCAAAGACCAACATTGGTTCTCTAAGAGGAGGTTTAGAAGAGGAATGTCATAGAGGTGGTAATATCCTTTATCGATTCCTAAAAACATCATTTTTCTTCTACTTACTCAATATGAGTTTTTTAGTTTTTTAGTAATGAATCATGTATATATATTATACTTATATTTTTTTATTAATATGAAACAACCATATTCAATCTTCTTTCCATCCTATGAAAAATGAAATCACCACAAGTGCGTAAGTATGGCCTACCATCTCCACACTGTGGTGTAATCTATTTTTCATCACCATCATACTGGGAAGGGTATAGTGATGGAGGAAATAACTATATATTATTATTTTAAAAACTTATTAATTATGAATTATTATACACTATACACTTCAATACAAACCCACAATCATGGCAGGTTGACCCATGTTGGTTTTTTATAAAATTATATCATATCCCCTTTTGATATTTTTTGGTGTGTTATTATATGTAGTGTTACCATTGTGACTCTACTGAGGGTACATGGAAGTACATTTCCAAATGTTCTTTATACCATGCCTCGAGCCACTAGATTTTCATGGATGTTTTTTTGGTTGATTTTTGTTATGAATAATTTCATGGTTTTTAGATTGTTTACAACTTTTATGTTTTAGTTGGTAATTATCAATGGTATTCATATTGGTGGTTTGTAAATTATTTGTGTATATATTTTATTATTCCATTTTATCATTTTAAATAATGCCTCAAAGAAGAAACTCTAGAAATTGGATGGTGGGATACATGGTTAATAACAAACTGAGACTTCTGGTAACCACCCTATTTCGTACCCATCCGCACACTCAGACTTCTGGTTTAGATCTCCATTTTGGAGTTATCCCATTTATTTGGAAATCCCAGAGTGAACACACTAAAAATTTAATTCCGGACACACAAGGGCTCAGAATCGCACGCCGTCTAAAGGCGCTGCTCTGGAATGACATAAAGAACATTAGAAAATCTTTAATAGCAAGAAATCGTGTTCTTAAAAGATTCTTATTTCGAATTTATTTTTATGATTTTTATTATTCCTATGTATTTGATTAAAATAGTCTTAATCTTTAGTAGAATTAGTAAAAGAATCATTAATGTTTCAAAGTTATTTTTTATTTGATCAATATATTTAAAATGTTCAATACATGATGCAGAATAATTTTCATTCATGATTGTTAGTTATAAATTTATTTATTCAAGTCCAGATTATCATTAATCAAGCCATTATTGGACTTATAAAGAGAATGTTTATTTTTCAATGTCTCGTGTTTAGTTTCCAATATGGTATATAATTCATTTAATTCTTTATATATGAAAAACAAAATTGAGATTCAGGAGCAGACCTATAAGATTAATATGAATATACCTCATTAGAGTGTTCAATAAATCACATGTTGGGCTTCTAATTATAATGTTTACCTTATGAATATTAATTTGAAATATCACTTGAATCCTCAGAAGCACTACATATTGACATCATTTATTTCTTGGAATTATTTTTATAACCAACATTTTATATGTAATTATTCACTTTTCTTCTTCTTGTATATTTGGAAAATTTGCCTTGATATGTCCGAGCTTCAGAAATTTATGACATCGCAATTTTTTTTACATTTCCATTAGACATATTTTGCACATTATTTTTCTTAAAACCAATTATATTATTGAAAAACAATATGATTTTTAGAGAAAAGTGGGGAAGATATGTCACATTTATAACTTTTTGAAGTCTCTTCATTTGATGAATCATCTACCTGAATTTCTTTTCATTTCATGACATCTTTGGATGTAATGACTTCCAGAGTAGTATTTTCCTTCTTACCTAACATGTAATCTATAGATTTATCTTCCATTTATTCCTCATACATCATAATATATCAAATTAGTTATTGTATATTAAAATACATGACCTATTTACATTTACAAATATAATCTTAAATTATTTTCCATCTAAGTGGTAAAAAATTAAGCACTTTAAACTCATTCTCTTGATTAGAAATTGGACATACTAGAGAAGAAATATTATTTCAATCTCAATAATCAATTCATTAAACTAGTGGATTCTCTCTCATTCAATAATTCTGATTATATCAGACTTATGATTGGAAGAATTTTATCTAAGGGATCTCTCATTATATATACCTTTATAGGAAAATAAAACAATTTTCCACTTTTCATGGGATGTTGTTTATATAGATACTCTTTTAAACTCATCTAGATATAATCCAAAAATAATTATATTCTTCACTTTAGAATTTAAATAATAATAGGATTTTGTATCTTCATTCCATGATTAGAGTTTATATTTTGGAATTTCATATGGTATCACAACATTAAGATAAACCATTACACAAAGGTTCTGTATATTTATAATAATCCATGAATTCCAGTAGTTATATTTATCACAAATTAAAAAAAATTATCTTACCATGGATATATATTATTTTTTTTATAAAGTAGATTTTATGTAATTTTTTCAGAAATTATCATTTGAAAACTAATAACATTAATGTCACAAAATATGATACCAACAGTTTTTCTATAAGGATTGTAGAAGACTCTAGAGTGGGGGGGGATATTGGGTCCATAAAAATATTCCTTTTGAAAACCACCCTATTTATAAACTACTAACTTTCTATTATTTTTTATCAAAATCAATAGAAAAAAATAAAAGAAGAAGGAAAATAAAAATACACATAGATTTATAGTGGGTTTGGGAACCGAAGGTCACAAGTTCACTCCAAAAACCATCATCTCCATATTTTTTGTGACACTCACTAGACTAGTCCATTTTTTGAGGATTTGAAGCCTTTTTCTATGGACTACATGACTGATTTCAAGAAAATGACACTTATTACACAAGCATAATAGATTTCTATCAGGTAACAAAGAGGTTTCACAAACTAAAACCTTTATGTTCTTTTATCTTGAACCATTAAAATGAGATATAACAAAAATTATTGATTACAGAATAAAGACATAGTTATAAAATAACACTAATAAAGAAATAAATCTATAGGAGAGATGATATGAAGTCAAATTATCTCATGGAGAATATAATGAATGATAACACAAAATGAAGTTGTTTCATGGATGAAGAATATGAAGATTCTTTATATTTTACCTGAAAAATTGAATAGCATACATAAAATTATCTTCTTCATTCTATATATTTAATTTTTCAATTTATAACTCTTTTATACTCAAAAAAAACACAGTTCTTAAATATACAAGAAAAAATATATCTACTATTTCCCTAGCACACAATTCATTGAATCTAGGATCCTAGGAAATATAATTTTATTTATAATACACCGTAAAGAATGAATTATACTTGTATTTTCCTCATGTCTCTATACATGAATATTATTATATATTTTTTTAAATATAAAGTTACAATAAATCATTTAAATACCATAGAATATTGTTAAAATCTCCCTCAACTGTACTTGATTGGTAGATGATCTTTTTTGGGATCGAAGAGTCCAATGATAAAATCCAGGTGGGGGTGAATTTGTGGGTTACTATAGCATTTTTGTTGTAGTGAAGTAGCAGTTAGGGTATCATCTACTGATTGGTACTATAATAGACATCACTATTCACCTGATCTTGGATTTGAGTCACCGTTTTAGGCCTACGGGTCTCCAGGCCATCGGGCCAACAAAGGCCTTCTGGACATAGGGCCTTTATTCAACAACTGGCCTTTGGGCCCTAGTATTTTCAAGACACAGAAAAGACTGGGAAAAAACTCAATTATACCACACGAGATCAGGCCTAAACGAGGATTCATAAAAAGTAGAAACCACTAGATAAGAGCTAACCATATTTAAAGAATGAGAGGGTAATGGAACTACCATGTGGACAAGGCACCACAAAGATCTACATGGGGAAATGCTAGCTGACCATCCATATGTAGTGGGGAGCTAGGTGCCATTATGATGAAAATGTTGGGGAGTGGATATTTCATGTTTTTCAGGTATTTTTCCTTTAAGGTCAGGTATTAGGTCTTTTATGGGCCTTGTTCCTTGGGCATAAGGGTCATGTAAGGGTTCCCCATCAATCGTTAAATGGAGGATTATGCAAAAATTAATGAAAAAAATGCCTTAAGGCCATCTGAGAAATATTATAACATATCATATTTTTCATTTTTGAATCCATGTAACAGATTTGAATTACCTTTACCAAATTACTCAATTAGTACTTTTACACATATAGTCGAATCTGATGAATATGATTAGATGGAATTGGAAGATTTCATAATGTATATGACTCACATAGATAATTAATCCATTTAACCTTTTTTCATAGATTATTGATCTACATATAAAATTTTATCAAATAGGCCATCTCACCAACCTATTTTATTTCCATGAATATGAATCCTTCATGTTGGTAATTGATTAAGTCTTCGGAAATTTTCATCAAAAACATCTAGATTGCATACTTAATGGAATTATCTTCAGAAACACATGAATATTAAATAAAACCTGAGTAAAACACATAAATAAATAGTTAAAATTAATGTTTAGAAGTTATTTTAGTTAATCAAAACCTAATTCACATGGGACATGGTGGCACAAAAATATTATTCTTATAAAAATAATATTTCACTTTAAAATACCAACTCCCGCCTGTAATAATTACAGTAATCCACCAACCCACTTATACACACATTTGAATCTCCTTATCTCACTCAAATTCTCCAAAAATATCTCCAAAATCTCTACCCTTGTTTGATAATTTTAGGAATCATCAAAATTATAAACTATTGTGACATAAGTTGCAACCTAAGAGTAATCATCCAATAGAATATGTACTACTCTAAAATGACATGTATTAAATTATTTCCTTGTTATACCAATTAAATTATATTATATCCATTAATTTATAGTTATGTTATTATTATTAATATATCTAAATATAACTATTTTAATACATTATTGATTATCTGACATCGTCTCATTTTATTATAAAATGAAATTATTATTCCAATTATGGTCGGAACACCGTATCCATGAACATTTTTTTCATTATTCATCAACACCTACAAGGGCTAATGTATTACACCTATTATTGTAAAAAAATATTTAAATAATTATATAATATATTGTGTCATATTTTATAATGGATAAATAGTTATAGGGTGAATTAAAATTAAAAAAATCAATATGGCCATAAAAATGTGTAAATGGACAAATCATATAATGATAACATTTACAGAAAATTAATCATCCTTATATTAGAACACATATAGATATTTCTGATGATATAGACCTCTATAATGATATGGAAATCATATAGTTATATTCAAATTGATATAGTCTTATTAGAATTATTTTTATTCAATGATAAAACAATGCGACCTTTGAACCATATAAAAACATCTTTGAAAATGTAAAAATGATCCTAATATCATAATAAAAATATTATAATAAAATATAAAAGAATAATATTAAATTAAATTTACCAAGAAAGGTTTTTATCAAGCATTGAATAAATTTTAGTTCAATACATAAGAGGTAACATGAAGGTACCAAATGTGTAACTAACATAATGAAAGAGATCTTTTAAACTCGCCTTATTATATTGGGAGTTATATATTCTCATTATTTTTGACCCTTTACCACTATCCTATTATTATTTACTTCATCCATGTTATGTATATACAATCCTTACATATATATCTTGATTATTTCACCTTAATTTTCTAGGGAAAATATATGTTCTTAAAATTCCACAATCTCAATTCCCTAATTTAAAAAAACCAATTTGAAGGGAACATGTTTATTGCTTATATATTTTCATGTTACACACCATATATTAATTTAATGTATATATGGTTTCTAAAAGAATTATTATTTAAATGAAACTATTTGTGTTATTTTATTGTTTTAAAGAAATTTTTATTCGCAAAACCTCTTAAAAGACATTTTATCATTTTTATTGAAATCCCACTAAAGAGGTGCATTTCAAAATTTAAATTTATCTTATTTTTATGTCTTTATTTCATATGGACTTAATTTTCATGAAAAAAAATTCCTTATTCATTTTTTAATGTACAGTAATTATTTAAAACCTTATCTAAGAATCATTAATATTACATTTGGTTATGTTATATGAAAAAATTATATATCCCACTTATTTTTTGTGGGATTTTCAAATGCTTATGACTTATATATGGTTTCCTCAAAAAATATTAATGTACACGTAACGAATGTTATGTGTGGGGAAAGAATTATAAAACTCCCTAATTCAATGGGTAGTGGTTTCTTCTAATGAGATGTCATGTATGGTGCATTGGAAATGATTATAGAACCCTATTTTATGATTTCCATGTAGTGAGCCTTGCTTAAGGCTTATGATGTCATGTTTTGTTTTGTTCCCATATCCTGATGATTCCATGATCCTATTTTATTATATTTGTATTCTATGTTTTCATTTGAAAAGATATGATCCATTTAATTTATGTTATTTTTATATTCCTCTTATATCATATGTATTTCCTATTGTCATTCATTATATTGATTATTCCCTTTTATGTCTTATAAATGGATTTAAGTTAAATTTATGGAGATCAAATTAAAGATGATTTATCTTTTATTTATGTGTTTGTGTTATGTTTATAATCTTCCATATACACTATAAATACAAATATTTAGGTTCTACTTTAATGAAATAAATGTTTAATGTCATTTAAAAAAATTATAAGATAAAAAAGATTTTATAATAGGTATTCGAGAAAAGATTTGATTGTTTGGGGTATTAGGGTAAGAATATATTAATGAAAACCAAAAAACAATTCAAGGAAAATCTTCAAAATCTTTATTAATTTGCAGTACATATAGATTATAGAGTAATAAAACCCTTCTATGGATACAATATAATGGATATAGTCTCTGGAAAAGATGAAAATAAGGGTAATGACCATAAAAAAGTTTTATTGTATATTAACTATATTATTAAATGGTGAACAAAATATTTGAAAATTTTTATATATTGTTTGACAATATTAGAGGATATATTTGGTTAATTCACATGATCTTTGGAATCACTATAAAATAATTATTATATTTTTAAAAAAAAATATTATTTTAGATATTACTAGTGATGATAGAAAACTTAATATGAAAATAACAATGGATATCCTATTTTAGAACCTAGATATTAATAATTTATGTTATATGTGTCATTTATGAGTTATTACTTTTATTTTAATATTTTCAATTTATAAGTATATTAGGTTATGTAGTATAAACTCTAATTTTACACTATTTTATCTAATGTCTAGAAATTAAATGAATTATGAAAAAAACCAATGTTATGGAGAATGTGATTAATGGAAAAATGAAACACCTAATATTATATAGTAAGAAGTTGAGAACATCATGGTGGTTATTCCATAAGTAAATCATTTTATGATCACAAAATTAAATTATATGGAATTACCTCATTCTTATAAAAAAGTGTGGTTGAGTCCATTATGAAACAAATGAATCCAAAATTTAGTGTAGAATATGATCTACTATTCATTGAACAATAGATTAATTCAATAGAGAAGATATTATCTATCCTCTAATACTATGAGAAAGGTAATGTCATATTGGATATTTATCATATATATGGATAATTAGATCAGTTTTGAACCCTGATTAAAATTTTGAAGACCATGGAATAAATCAAATCAAATTAGTGGGAATTATTTAATAAAAATATTTCTATATAAAAATATTCTTACCACTCTCCAAAAATTGAATGGGATTAATTTAAACTAAATTAAATGTAGAATGAATTGATCACGTCTTTTTTAAAAAAATTGAATGGATTGAACAATATTATACTAGAATTTTCATCAACCTAAAACATATTTTTTACCTCATATTTAGTGGAATATGTATGAGTATTCTAAAATCAATATTGATTTAAAAGTTTGACAAATATGGGGATATTTGTATATTTTCCTTAATGGTTGAGATTGATATTTGTGATTCTCAATGTTCTCATGTATCTAGAGATAAAAATAGGATAATGGTGTTTAATTAAAGAAGATAAATTGAAAAATCTTATTGAGGGAAGAAAATAAAACCTACTTCTTGTAATGAGTGTTGGATGAACCATTTAAAAAACTTCCACAACTGAACTAGGAGTTGTTTTCTGTGTCTAAATGTGGGACATCAAGAAAATGAATATTGTAATGTGATGAAGATGCCAAAAAATATTATTTAAGAAAATAAGTTTCTGATCAATCCTAAACCAATGGTATTACATTACAATAATATGAAAAACTGGAACTAAGAAATAAAATTCCCTATACTATGGTTTGTAGAAGAAAAATATCCATAAAACATCAAAGATCAAGAGATAAAGGGACATCTTAGTCTATAAATAATTATGAAATGGATCCTGAAAATGATGTTTAGGTTGGTGAGTTGGTTGATAATTTGATAATATAACACATATCATTTGTTTTTCTAAAAATTCATTCATAACAAGGTATTTTATTAAAATTATTAAACCACTACCTCAAAAGAAAGAGGTTTAGTTATAAATGAAAACCTAATGTGGGGAATCTATTTCCTATCAAGTATATTATTCCTCTTCAATCAATAATTCTGGGATTTATCTCCCATAAAACGTTTTCATACTATATTTAGTGAAATTAGATAACATAATAGGAATGGATTAACTCTCTTTATATATATCCATCATCAACATTCACGAGTAGTAAATTAACTTCCATATCTAAAATAATTCTATAATTCAATGTAATATCAAAGATTATGATGAATGTCATTTGAAAATAACTTCTAAAGAATATATACTTTTTCCATGTTAATAATTATATTTAACATAAACTAATGAGACAATGGAGGGGAACATCTTTGTAGAAATTCCCACAATGAGGAAAAATGCAGATGTATTCATTAGACAATTTCCTAGTATTCCTCTTGATTGAGAAGTTTAGTTCATAATTGAATTTACTCAAGGATAATTTCTAATAAACAAGGCTTCTAATAAAATAAACGAAATTTAACTAGAAGATCTTATGATTTTTACGAATGTTATGCATTGTTTTCATAAGACTATGTTCTTGAATAGGGGTTGCATTGGTCAATTTTTTTTTGTATAATATTGGGTTAATATTTCAATAAATTTAGTATCCTGAATTTAAATAGATGATCATAAATAAAATTTATCCCATTCCATATATTCGGGGATTTTTTGTCTAGTCACATGTGGCATTATACTTCCAAAAATTTGATCTTTTTTCATGATTTAATTAATTGAAGGTGAATAATGATGATAATCACAAGACCCTATTTAAAATAATGTGTGAACACTATTATTTCATAGTGATTCAATTTAGAGAAGTAATGATCATTATTTTTTTTCATAGTATTTATAGATAATATTATCATGTACTCTAAAATAATGGAGGAAAATATGGAGATTTTGTGTATAATGATAAATCGTCTGATAAAAGAAATGTTATATGAAAAGTAAACTAAATGTGTTTTAATTTGTAAGGTATAATTCTTGGGGTATGTTATCTCCATCAAGGGAATATATTTTGATCACTATAATACCAAGGTTATTGAGGAATGGCCTAGAACAAAATCAATATCATATATCATCAATTTTCTCATATTAGATTGGTGTTATTAGCGATTTTTAAGAAAATTCCTCTTAATTTATAAACTAAAATCCAAGAAAACAATAAATGAAGTGACTTTTTACCAGATAAATGAATGTAATGATATATCCCAAGAGGTAATAAGAGGCTAATCACTGCACATGTACTCAAACTATTCTTATATAAGTTAGTATTTTTATTTTGTAGTGATACATCAATGAAGGGTTTATTTTTTTACTCAAGAGAAATTATAAACTGATAATCTATGCCTTAAGAAATTAGAAATTCCAGGGGAAATATTATCCAAAACATCATCTAGAATTGGTTATAGTAATAATTACATTTTATATTTGGAGGAATTATCTCTACATAGAGAAGTGTGAGAGATGTATGACTCACAATATCATGAAGTATATATTTATATATAAATATATCAATATTAACCATTGATGATGGTTAAGACTGATGAAATACTATGAGTACCTAATCCACTATCATCCCAATAATGTAAATTTAATGTTATATTATCTCTGTAGAATTGATCATGTATCTTTATCTATGATATGAATATAGAATGATTTAAAATTATTTGACATTAAAATTATTGACATGTGGATAATAAAAAATTTAACATTATCCAACTTCATTCAAATGATTTATCAACCAGCCATTAATTAGAAAATTAAGAAATCTTAAGTGGATGATGTGGATGTACAAAAAAGTAGCTGATATTAGAAACAAGAAAACAACATTGTACAACAATGATAAAGATTTTTTTATGAGATTTGAAATATGAATATGTGCAAAATTAGAGTTTTAGATTAAAAAATTAGATATTTAATGAATCTCAAATAATAAAAATTATTGTCTACAAAAGAAACAAAAATATCTATAGATATATCCTAGAGAACATTTGGAAAGTCAATATGGAGATGTATATTTAGGAATATACATCAACATGCCTAATTTTTTTTCAAGTGAAGGTGGAAGGAAAAAAATACAGGTTTATGAAACAAGAATTACCTTATATTCATGTAAATGAGATAAAATCATAATATATATTTTCATGGGTCTTATGAAGTAATGTAAAGTATTCAATTCCATATGATTCAACTCTAAATTTTAAAGGTCTTATAACTAATATGAATGAAATGAAATATAGCACATAATATGTGTGGAAAAAAGGCACAAAACTATTTATTTTATTTGATCCATATCAATGGTTAACCTCAATATCATGTAAAAATATCTAACATGATCTAAACATATAGTTTAACTTTAATATAGCCTATCACCACCCAGGTTGATGGATAATTTTGAATGGACTATATAGACACTTAAGAATATGATGAGATATTTCAATATATAATTTAAATTACTTTTGGATCAAAAAATTTATATTTTAGGATTTTTATATAAAAATAGATTCCACATGAGATTTCTATTGTGAAATAACCCTTATTTTACTTTTCTACACTAGAACATTTAAAAAATTATTTTCATAGGAAGGCATAGAGTTAGAGAAAAATTAAGGGTCTTATCAAGGTCCAATATTTATATATTAAATATATTAAATATAATATATCCCAGGATTAGTTTTTAAAAAATAGTGTATTATCTTTTTAATGGTGACTTGTTTGGGAAAAATAAGGTAAAAATTAAATTTAAAACAAGTTATTTAGCCAATTCATGATATATTTTTTTGTGTTAAGTGATTCAGTTATGTGTAACATGGGAATTTTTTAGATTAAATTAAATTTGTTAAATAAATTAATTTGTTTGATTTCTAAATAAAATCCATCAATCCTATAAAATATATATTTTATTCAGGCTATAGCTCATATCTAGGGTAAGTTTTATACCTATAGATATTGGAGGTGAGAGTTAGTGGATGACATTGGGATTAAGGATCAATGATACCGAATTAAACAAAGCTCTCTAACAAATATAACATGGTTTTAATTATTCTCAAAACATTGATCTGACTATATTGAAGGGATTATTATTTATTATTAATGTCAAATTTCCCGATTATTATGATAAAGAAACATTAATTCATTTAGAATGAATTCGTTTATTTTAATTCATTGATTATGTAATTGATTATTTTATTCCTAGTTTTAGGAATTTTTGTTTTATAAAGTCCAACTATACAAAAATATTTCATTAATGTAATTGTTTAAGCCTAACACAACTAATGTAATTATTCTCACTTTATTATTTTGTAACACACCGACCCTAATTACCTAGAGTCGGTGCATTATTACATATCATTGTCATGATCACAAAAGATCAAGTCTCGAAATACAGATTAGTTTAGTAGACATGGAAATACTAGATACAATAATAATTTTTACATTACATTATTAAATGAAAAACTACAACAACATATTATTCATAGGCCACACTCATATCCCTTAGACTATCCATGTAGGTCAGTCAAAATATACGTCTTCGCATCCTAGGAAAAATAAAACATAGAAAGGGGTGAGCTTAGATGCTCAATAAGGATAACAATATAGCTTAAACGTTCTTAAATAAGCATAAACATTTAAGGAAATGTAAGACTATAACAAAAGCCTTTTAAACATGAACATCAATATAATATGGAAAATATAAAATAAAAAAATTAAATTTACTTATTCACATGGATATTATACTAGTCGAATAATCACATGTAATATCAATAGCCACTTTCATAATGTTGTAATTCATAATGCCATAATTCATAACCGAATACTCAATGCCTTATGCTATGACAACAAATAATATTTGGTCAAGGCCTTGTGCAAAGAAACTAGTTTGTCTCATGAGACCAACCGATGAATCGAAGAGATATATTGGGCTCCACCCGTCACTTACTAAGTCCAATGCATTCCTCATATGAAAAGGTTCAAACGCTACATATATATTCGTATTAAAACTAGCATACGAAATGTCACTACTTTCTCCATAAACCATGAATGGTGTGAAAATAAAACGTCAACAGTCAAACATATCACAAAACCTTCAATACAATATGAATGTTTTGTATCATAATAAATCAACTTCAATTAAGATTAAAATCCACCAAAGGATGTAGACATAGGTTTAATCAAAACATTTTTTTAGAGAAATATCTCTTTCTATTATAAAATCATTTGAAAGTCATATAATTATAAAATAAAACATTTATTTTCAAAATATTCTATGAATCTTGTATGGGAATCTTCGACGATGTTATAAAGGATGAAAATAGCTGCACCCGCCGTATAAGTTAAAAAATCATTCTTACCTTAATTTTGTCGAAAAGGTCATAAGGTACCTTGTTTGGAAAACAACAGAAATATTCCTCTCAAACCATTTTATAAAAAATCAAAAAAGGTTATAATGAATTTAACCCATATTCTAGTAAATAGTAAAATTTTTTGGAATTATTTTTTAAGAAACATGGATGTGGATGATAAAGAGGTCCCATTAGATACTTACGTAAAAACAATCTCAAATAATAAAGAGATTGTAAAATTAACCCTTACCATGTAATTCTCCTTGGTATTGGTTACATTAACTTCTTTTATAACAGTTTAATCATTGTTATTAAATTATACAATAACTATATACATAAATATGATAACATATATGATCTTCTAATATTGGTTTGTTAATGATATTTCAGTAGTATCATCATTTCAGGTGTTAACTGATTCATTTTCCTTTATATGCATTGTTAAGTAAGTAATTTTTTTATGGATATGGTGTATCATATTCATATTCATAATGATATCAAGTCTTTAAGCATTATTTTTAATCTTCAAATGAAAATTATCTATGAATGTATATGATGGGGAATGAATCTCATCGCGTTCATGGAGACGGTAATCTGTACGTACGCACGAGTGACAATATCATTATTTTGATATTAAAATAGCATATAATTGGATTAAATTTCATATATACAAAATCATTATCAGGTTATATTTATTATTTTTACCATTTACACTCATTATTATACCCATCCAAATGATGAAGTGTTTGAATAACAAACTACACCACGACGTGGAGACGGTAATCCGTACGTAGGCACGTATAGTGAATTTGTTATTTATAGGATGGATAGAATAATGAATATGGTTGTACCATTTCTATAATAACATCACAGTATATAGAAGATACTGGAGTTATTATTTTATAGTTAAAAAAATAAAGATTAAGTGGAAGAAGAAAAGAACATTAAAGAGGTGATGAAATATTTACATCTTCTTCGGGTTCTTCCTTTTGATTTGATCAAAAGAACTATTTAGGATGGATTTATGACTAAAGGAATGCCTTTATGATGAATGAAGGATAGTTTGGAGGATATTTGTTCAGTTTTTGGCCGAGAAAAATGGCATTGAAGGTGTGAATTTGAGAGAAGGAGAGGTACCCTTTTATAAGAGAGGTGAGGGTAACTTTAGGAAAATCTTGAAATAATATTTTATAATAAAATCATATTCGGTTTATAATGTCTCAAAAATGAATTATTTAAAGGATAAGGTGGGTATGAGTCAAAAATATCTCATCCAATAGGTTTTATATTGGTTTGGGTAACTATATTAACCTTTTCTTTTATATTTAACTCTTAGTTAAATAGATTGACATTTACCACACCTCTTCGTATTTTTATATTATATGGTTAATAAACATACTATAAACTTTCAATAGAACCCAAAGTGGTTAATTAATTATAAAAATATCATTATATAAGTCTTTTGGCTGAAACATATATTTTTAAGATTTTTATATCAACCAATAATAATGTATTTGTTTTAAAAACTCATTTATGTCAATTTTGACATTATTTAATAATTTATTTTGGTTAAATTCCTATAAACTTTATTACTTCATAATAAATACATTTATTAAACCCTAACATGTCATATTAACCTAAAAAATTTATGTAATTCATTAAAAGCCACAAATTACAATTATTTGGATATTTATAATATCAATTATTTTAATCATTCATTTATATGGTTATTATTGCATCATCATTGTGTCGTAAATAAATTTAATTGTTTAATTTATAAAAATTATAAATAAAATACCATTATGTATTATATATTTTTATACTTATAATGAATACTCATTGTCGAATTTATATTTTGTGTGACCCTATATTAAAAATTGATTAGTTATTAAACTTTGATTTTAACTCTTTTTACTCTTCTTTAAATAAAATTATAATAAATGTTGTAATCTAATCCAAGTGGACCAAAGTGGTTCATATTTTATTCCTAAGTTTTTTTTTGGTCTAATTATACTTATCCAATTGAATTAGGACATGTGTTAGGGTAATAATAATATCAATTTTACCCATAATTACCCTATTTACTTTTAATCGTGGTAAATAAAAGTAAAAAGTCAATATTCACCAAAAATTATTTTCATCTTATTGAACCAAATTTTACATATTTATATCTACTGTTTCTATTGTAATTTTGAAATTAAACTCATGGAATTGGAAAAATTATTTTTTATACAAATTTGGAAATGCTCCTAGGAGGTGGGTAAAAGACGGTAAAAAGTTCGATAAAATTTTATATATCTAAACTCATTATAAAATATATTCAACAAATTACATTGAAATTATATAGGTATTATGTATCTATTTTGACCTAAAATAAATTTATATATAATAAATAATTATTTAAATAAAAATTTGGTTTTATACAATAACTCACTGTTTTTCACTATTCATTAAAAATTGAAAGTTTTCAAAAAAATACCGAAAATTCACCCTAATATAATTTCGATATTATGAATCCAAAAATGAAGTCCATTTTGAAATATAAAATTTTTGAAATTTCAAAAAGTGGGTATTACTATTCATAACGGCTAGTTTGATTGGTCGTGGTGTGTTAGAATCTCGAAGTTGCGTACAATGCAATCTATTGCATTATTCAAATGGAAACATACCATGGAATCTTAGGGTGTTACATTCTTTCATCCTTATAATAATTTCACACTTGAAATTTCTAGAATATTACTGCTTAATAATATTCAGGTGGTTCTTCATCAAAAGTTCCTCGGGTTCCCACGTAGCCTCTTCCATCTTACGGTTTCTCCAAATAACTTTTACTAGACAAGTCGTTTGGTTTCTTAGCACTTGTTATTTGGTATCAAGAATTATGATAAGATCTTCACAATAAGACAGATCAATTTCTTGTTCAATTTTCTCATAGGTGAGTACATGTGTTGGGCCAGGCCTGTATTTTCTCAACAGTGATATGTGGAACACATCGTGAACTTTGGAGAGACTTGGCGGCGTTGCCAACCAGTAAGCTACAACCCCAATTCGTTCTAGAATTTCGAAATTTTCAATATACCTGGGACTTAGTTTACCCTTCTTACCAAATCGTATATCCCCCTTCCATAGAGATACATTGAAGAAAACATGATCTCCTACCTGAAATTTCAAATCCTTCCTTCTTTTATCAGCATAGATCTTCTGCCTACTTTGTGCTGTTTTGATGTGGGTTTGGATAAACTTCACCTTTTCCATCATTTTCTTAACACATTCTGGGCCTATGAGTTTTCTTTCACAAACAACATCCTAACAAGTTTGTTTGTGACATCTCATTCCATAAAAGTCTTTATATGATGCCATCTGAATAATTGAATTGAAGCTATTATTGTTGGAAAATTCTACCATAGGTAATTATTTATCCCACACACCTTTAAAATCAACTGAGAAAGATCTCAACATCTCTTCTAAGGTTTGAATAGTTCATTCTGATTGTCCATCAGGTTGAGGGTGGTAGGAAGTGCTCAAATGAAGTTCAGTATCTAGGGATTTCTGAAGAAGTGTCCAGAATATTGATGAAAAATGGGGATAACGATCAGAAACAATTGATAGGGGTACACCATGGAGTCTTACAACTTCATTAATATATAGTCTTGATAAAAATTCAACTGGTAAATCTTCTCTTATGTCAAGAAAATGTGATGACTTGGTAAAATGATCAACAGTGAACCGTATTGCATCATTCATTCTAGGTGTAATTTGTAGCCCCATGACAAAGTCCACCATAATATTATCCCATTTTTACTCAGGTATGAGAAGTGGTTGCATGACTCATCCAGGATGTTTCCTTGCTACTTTTAGTTATTGACAAACCATACATCAGGATACAAAATCAGCAATATCTCTCTTCATGTTGTCCCACAAAAAATGTTCCTTCAAATCTCTATAAATCTTAGTGCTACAAGGGTGTATAAAAAAATTGAAGCTATGAGCATCATCCAACAATTTGTTTTTTAGATCAGGTATGTTAAGAACATAAATTCTATTCCCAAATTTTAAAATTCCATCTTCATACATGAATTCACTCAATATCCCATCATTCACATCATTAATTTAATTTTGAAACTCCTCATCATTATCCTAATAAATTTTTATCCATTCTTGTAAATATGCTGTGGAAAAAATTTGAAAAAGTATTGATGTTTCACGTTCCATGATTATTCCCATATCCATTTTCACTAGATCCATGAAAACAGTATCCCTTTCAACTCTCATCTTGTTCAAAACTCCATGATCATTTCTTCTCAAAGAATCTGCCACCTTAATTGCCTTCCTCGGGTGGTAGTGTATTGTGAAATCATAATCATTGAGTAGTTAAAGCCATCTCCTTTTCCTCATTTTGAGTTCTTTCTGTGAGAAAATATACTTCAAACTCTTGTGATCAGTATATATCTCACATTTTTTCCCATATAGATAATGTCTTTGTATCTTCAAAACAAATATTATATACGCTAACTCCAGATCATGAGTAGGATAGTTTTGATCATGAATTTTTAGCTTTCATGATGAATAGGAAATAACTCCCGCCATTACATATTTGATACTTCATCATCTTCCATTGTGTTTTGAATCAACGACCACCATTGATCTGCATCTTCCGTGATGCGATAAACTGCCATGAAAACTTTTCCCTTTCTCTACTCCCTAAAGGGTGAAATATTTTCTCTAAAGAATTTATCCACTACTCAGCTACTAATGGATTTGTACTCCCATTGAATTTTGGTGGTAGTTTCATCATGATGTCGTTTAACATTGATCCTCCACATTGTGGATCAGGGTGTTTTTTATGGGTAAGGTTATTATTCATAACCTGAGTGAGTTGTCCCAGTATGGTGATAAGCTGATCAGCACCAGTTTCTTCACTAGCTCCACCATAATTATATTGAGTAGGAGGGAAATCCCTACATGGATTATGTGCATTGATACAGTTTCCATTCCTTCAACTAGGCACCATTTCTAAACAATGTGACACACTAGATTATTTTATAAGTCACAATAAATAATTCCAAACATGTAAAACAGTTAACATAAATTGAACAGTTTATTGATATAATCCATAATAAAAAAACTTCTTTGAGGATGTTTATACTCATAAACCCTTAATAATGGTTTGTAAAGAAAATTAGAATTGTCCTAAGCATATCCCTCGGGAGTGTCGTAACCAAGAGTGCACGAAGGCTCGTTGTCATGCACTAGTTCCTATTCGAGTATAGATCAAAGGTGTTTTTTTGGGTTTTACACCTAGGTACATCTATTCCACAGTCGCCTCTACCAGCTCATATCCAGACATGGAAGTATTTCTTTTAAAACTCAAGAAATCTCTACAATACCAAAAGTGTAGGATGTTCTTCTATACTAATCCTCAAATTCTATCTTATGATAATGTGCTCTAATCCGGGTTTTTCTATATAAATCTTCCAAGAATTGTACTAAACTTCCTCTAATATCAATTATAACACTCTGACCCTATTACCTAGAGTCTGTGCATTCATACATAACATTGGCATGATCACAAAAGATCAAGTCTCGAAATACTAATTAGTTTAGTAGCCTTGGAAATACTAGATACATTCATTTGTTTTACATTACATTATAAAATGAAAAACAACAACAACATAGTCTCCATAGGCCACACTCATATCCCATAGACTATCCCTACAGGTCAGTCATAATATACTTCTTCTCATCCTAGGAAAAATAAAAAATAGAAAGGGGTGAGCTCAGATGCTCAGTAAGGACAACAATATAGTGGAAACTTTCATAAATAATCATAAAATTTTAATGAAATTTAAGACTATAACAACATGCTTTTAAACATGAACTTCATAATAATATAAAAATGATAAAATCAAAAAATTCCATTTAATTATTCGCATGAATATTCTACTAGTCAAATAGTAACATGCAATATCAATAGCAACTTTGATAATGATGGAATTCATAATGTCAGACTACATAACCACATAGTTAAAGAATTATGCCAAGACTACAAATAAGAATTTTTCAAGGACTTGTTATAAGACACTAGTTTGTATCATGAGACCTACTGATGCATCTAGAAGTAATAGTGGGCTCCACCCGTCACTTACTAAGTCCAATGCATTCCTCATATGAAAAGGTTCAAACATAACATAAACATTCATATTAAAACTAGAATACGAAATGTCAATACTTTCTCTATTAACCATGAATGGTGTGAAAATAAAACATCCATAGTCAAACATATCACAAAACCCTCAATACAATATGGATGTTTTGTATCATAATAAATCAACTTCAATTAAGCTTAAAATCCAACAAAGGATGTTGACATAGATGAAATCAAAACATTTTTTATAGAAATATCTCTTTCTATTTTGAAATTATTTAAAAGTCATATAATTATAAATGGAAACATTTATTTTGAAAATATTCATATAATCATCTACGGGAATCTTTTATGATGTTATAACAGAAGAAAATATCCACACCCACTGTATAAGTTAATAAAACATTCTTACCTTAATTTGGTCGAAAAGGTTATAAGGTAACTTGTTTGGAATACGATGGAAAGATTCCTTTAAAACCATTTTATAAAAATTAAAACAAGGGTATAAATGACTTTAACCCATAGTATAGTAAATTGTAAAAATGTTTTGGAATACATTTTTAAGAAACATGGATGTGGAAGATAAAGAGGTCCTAGTAGATACTTACATAAAAACAATCTCGGGTAATAAAGAGATTGGGAAATTGACCCTTACCTTTTGATTTTCCTTGGTCAAGGGTACGTTAACCTCATTTATAATAGTTAAATAATTGTTTTTAAATTATACAAGAACTATATACATAAATATTATATCATATATGATCTTCTTATATTGTTTTGTTAATGATATTTCAGTAGTATCATCGTTTCGGGTGTTAAATGTTTCATTTTCCTTTATATGATTTGTTACATAAAAAATGTTTGTTATGGATAGGATGTATCTTATTCATATTCGGAATTATATTAATTATTTATACATTATTTTTAATCATCAACTGAGAAATAGTCCTGAATGGATACGATGGGGAATGAATCTCATCACGTTCGTGGAGACGATATTATGTACGTACGCATGAGCGACAATATCATTATTTTGATATTAAAACCATATTTAATTGGATGTAATATCGTATATACAGAATCATTATCATGTTATATTTATTATTTTAATCATTTATACTCATTATTATACCCATCCAAATGATTAACAGTTTGAATATCAAACTACACCACGACGTGGAGAGGGTAATCCACACGTACCCATGTATGATGACTTTGTCATTTATAGGATGGATAGAATAATGAATATGGTTATACCATTTTTATAATAACATAAAATTATATATAATATACTGGAGTTATTATTTTAGAATGGAAACAACAAATAAAGAGGAAGTGGAAGAATAAAATAACTTGAAAGAGGTGATGAAATATTTACCTCTTCTTCAGGTTCTTCCTTTTGATTTGATCCAAAGGGCTCCATAGGTCTGATTTATGACTAATGTAAGGCCTATATGATGAATGTTGGAAAGTTTGGAGGGTAATTGGGTAGGGTTTGGCCGAATAAAATGGATTTGAAGGTGTGAATTTGAGAGAAGGGGAGGTACCCTTTTATAAGAGAGGTTAGAGTCACTTTAGGAAACACTTGCAATATTATTTTATTATAAAATACAATTTGGGTTATAATTGATCCCAAATAAATAATTAAAGTCTAATGTTGAGATGGGTCTAAACCCTCTCAACCAATAGGTTTTAGACAGGTTTGGATCACTATATAAACCTTATCTTTTTATTTAACTCTTAGTTAAATAGATTGACATTTACCATGTCTCTTTGTATTTTTATATTATATGGTTAATAAAATTTATATAAACATCCAATCAAACCCAAAGTGGTTCTTTAATGATACACCTATCATTATATATGTTCTTTGTATAAGCCTTATATTTTTAGGATTATTATATCAGCCTATAATATGGTATTTGTTTTTAAAACTCATTTATGACAATTTTGACATTATTTAATAATTTATTTTTGTTAAAGTCTTAACAACATTATTACTTATAAATAAATACATTTAATCAACTCTAACAAGCAATCGTAACATAGAAAATTAGTTTAATTTTTTAAAAGTCTGAAATTAGGTTTATTTGGATATTTATAATGTCAATTATTTTATTCATTCATTAATATGGTAATTACTGTGTCATCATTGTGTCATAAATAAATTTAATTATTTAATGTCTAAAAATTATAAATAAAATTCCATTATGTAAGAAATATTTTTAGATTTTTAATGAATATTTATAGTGAATTTATGTTGTGTGTAACCCTATATTAATAATGGTTTAGTTATTAAACGTTTAATTTAATTCTTTTAACTATTCTTTAAATAAAATAATAATAAATGTTTTAATCTAGTCTATGTGGACCAAAGTGGTTCATATTTTATTCCTAATGATTTTTTGGTCTAATTATACTTAACCAAATGAATTAGCACATGTGTTAGGGTAATAATAATATCATATTACCCTTAATTACCCTATCTACTTTAAACTGTGGTAAATAAAATTAAAAAGTTACTATTCACCATAAATTATTTTCATCTTATTGAACCAAATTTTTCTTACTGATATCAACGGTGTCTCTCATATTTTATAAATTCAACTCATAGATGTAGTAAAATTATTTTTCATACAAATTTGGAAATGCTCCTAGGTGGTGGGTAAAAGAAGGTAAAAAGTTTGATGAAAATTTATACATCTAAACTCATTATAAAATGACTCCAATGAATTACATTGAACTTATATAGGTATTACATATCTATTTTAACCTAAAATAAATTTAAATAAAATAAATAATTATTTAAATAAAAAGTTGGTTTTAAACAATAACTCAATTTTTTTAACTATTAATCAAAAATTGAATGTTTTTAGAAAAATACCAAAAATTCACCCTAAGATAATTTGGATATTATAAATCCAAAAATGACGTCCATTTTTAAACATAAGATTTATAAAATTTCAAAAAGTGGGTATTATTATTCATAATATCTAGTTTTATTGGTTGCGGTGTATTATAATCTCTAAGTTGTGTACAATGCAAGCTATTGTGTTATTCAAAGGGAAACGTACCATGGAATCTTGGGGTGTTGAATTTTTTTTGCCTTTCAACTACTATTAATTGAATTATATTCATCAATTCATAGTTTTTTGTGATTCTATTATATATGGGAAAATATTTAATGGTTAAAATACTTATTGTATCTTTGGATATTTATAGGGGTCTAATGTTTGGATAAAAGATCTGATAAAGGCATGATAATGATGATAATGAAAATTTGATGGTGGTCTCTGTGACATTGGTTTCAACTTTCAGATCATTTGTATATGTCGATGGGGGAAAAGTGATATTTAAGAGAAAATGGTGGATGGAATAAAGACTTTGGAGATAGAATGAGGATGGTCAATGTGGATACATGCATTTTGGGTGACATTAGTGATTGAACCATATGACACAATGATGTAGGAAGAGTCATGTGAGGATATAATGTTTTTGAAAAAATGTGATCGAGATGAATTTTTGTTTGGAATAAAACAATTTTTGTGGTCCCCTTGATGTGGTGCTTGTGTGTTAGTAGATTATAAATAAAAAATAAAAATGTTCCTTATCCACATTCATCGTACCCCTAGGATACTAGTTTAGTTCATGCTACAATATGTAGACATGGGAATGGGTAGAGACACAATCTTGAGTACCTATCCCACCCACTACTCACCGTGTACTTTTCCAGCATCCCATATATATGGAGGAATACATGTCGTGTGAGAAGGCATAATATAGGTAGAGATTGACATAGCATGCCATTTTGTATACCATTTTGAAAATGCCATGTACTATTAGAGAACATTTAAAAGGTCAACTAGGAATTAATTTTACCTTCTTAATCTAAAGGGATAGTTAGGTATCACACCCGATGGGACATGTATCCTCTTGAAGAGTATATTTCTACCCATGTGAGTTTAAGGGAGGCTGCGATCCTCTACTTTTAGGATTTTGATATTTTCATGTATTTCACCCACAATACCTTGTTATGGATTCACATCATATAGATTATAATATCACTAATTTATAGATAATATAATAGAGTAGGACCATCCAATAGAATATGGTAATTCATCCACTTTTATTGGGGATGGATCATCAAGAATTATCATAGAGGAGGGACCAGAATAAATTCGTAACACATACGTAATAAAGAGACCATATTATAGAATACATGCTTCTAGCCAAGATAGACCATACTCTGAGGCTTCAATACCTTCTATGATGTCATCTGTGATTTTTTTATCCCATTATTTTTTAATTTACAGGTTACTACCTCTTTGATAATTTAGGTTTAGTGAGATAGGGTTGTCCTACTATGTATGACTATAATCCCACCCCCACGAGCTCTTCCAACATGCATAATGTTTAATGTAGATGACATGCCTTTCGATGGAGTCTGATGTTGACCTGGAGAAGGTGGATCTTTGTTGTGTTATATAGACCATGAATGGATCCATTAGTTTAGTTTCGGTATTTTCCCCCTACTTTTAGTATATTAGAGTCCTTTATAGATTTATTGAAATTTTATTATCTATTTTTATTTATTTATACTTTTTTCATACTCTGATGTGGGATATTATTAGGTCATGAATGCATTGCCTTTCTACAAGTAGTTTTCATTAATGCATTACATGGTGGATGTAGAGATGTGTGCATGTTTATAGGTACTTTAGGCTAAGGATTCACATGTGTTATATATTCCTACTCAGTATTGGTTGAATACCTCTACCCTATTGGAGGATGTCTTGGGGTATCACAATAGACTTCTTAATATCCTGGTGGGTCTATGTGGGTTGGGTTATGGAAGATTGGTATCACAGGGTAGGATGTCTTATGACCAAATTTTATTTATTTTCCATCCATGAGGATTCAATTGTGACTAGGGAAATAGTTTTGAAGTTTATTGAATTCATATAACATGCTAGGGAACATTGTTATGGTGAGACAATTGATATATCTATAAATCGGGACTCTAATTACATGCATGTCGACTTAGGACATGAGGGTATTGGTTGAATGGACTACAATAGTACATAAATCATATAAAAATTGGTTGTGGTATTCCTTGTACTTATTATGTCATCTCCCCATAAATATTAATTGACCATGGTGTATCATGAATACTATAGGATTCCCATGAGACAGAACCCAATACTGATACTAATAGGGTATTGTTATAATGAATTTTTTTAATGATGAGGCCTCTGTGATGGAACATGATCATGTGATGACTCATCAGGGTGGATTGTGAGTGATTCCTCTATCAATTGTGTAATATATTAACCCACCTCAAGTAGTTTTAGTGTATTCTGCCTATTAGGTTATCGGGACACTTGTAAAGACTCGGAATTTCCATGTATTTTTTTAAATATAAGGGAATTTTACGAGTCCATGAAAATTGACGGTGCATGATTCCAAGGTCTGGAGTGCCCGAAATAAATTTCTGAACATTATTTTGGGTATGTTCAGTAAACCTGAGAGTGTGTTTTCCTAAATTTTCAACCGGTGCTTGGAATAGAAATCGGAGGGCACTGTTGAACTCACAGCACTAGTATTTTCTTAAAGAGACTTTCAACTCGACAGTGATCGGTTGAGGGTGGAAGTTAATTTATGGTATTTTTGTGGAAATAATAAAATAAAATAAGCACATATTTTATTTTATTTGTTGTAACCACTCCATGTAGAATTTGAGAATTGGGGACCAACAGACCATAACCTCCATTGAGAGGTTATGGTGGTGGGGACCACCCGAGCCTAACCTCCCGTGAGAGGTTATGGTGGTGGGGACCACCCGAGGCCTAAACCTCTTGAACTCCCCTCTTTTTGAGGGAAAAACTTATCAAATCCCTCGTTAATGTGTATGAGCCTCTTGAGTATCCTCCACATTAAATTATGACAATGCACAACATTAAATTGTGCCAACATAGTTAATTAATTTAGCTAATTTGAAATTGTGCCAACAATGAAAATTGGGGAAACACTTTTAATTTTGGTGGTTTTTTCTTTTGAGGGAATTTGTTGGTAAAAGAGGAGAGAGACTTGGGATAAATAATGTTCTCCAACGAAGAACTTCACCTCCCAACGAAGAATGCTCCGACAACGAAGAACACAGATCTCGGGTTCGACCTTCTTCCTCGGGACACCTTCCGATGTGGGACGTCTTCATCTATGATGAATTAACGTCTGTACTCCATTCTCGTTCCAACATCAATGAACAACCCAAGGCAGGGGTTTATTGTGAATGATTATATTTTTACCCATGTTATTCCCTTCTAAAACAAGGAACATGGATGAACTTACTAATTATTTGATCCTTATATGTTTTCTTTTGGAGGTTTAGAGAATAATCATTGCGGGAGGGTTTGACTTTATTCATTCTAGGTTATGTTGAGACGTTTTCTACCACCCTCACTTGGAGGGTGTGGGCCAAACAAACATGGCGCGACCCCCCTCCGTTGTTCTACTTCTCTTGTGTGTTCTTCGCAATGGACGAAGGTGAAGACGACGAACGAAGAGACAGGCCGGCTAAACTGGCTGCCAACAAACGCACGATGCCCCACCACCCCACGGCTCTGTCTTCCGCGACCTCCGTGACATATCTCCGCCTGAGCTACCGCCGCCGCCGCCGCCACACAAGTCGACGTTGCCGCCACTCGAGTCATCGTCGTCGCTGTCTTCTGAGCTGCCACCGCCCGAGCTGGACCGCCACCCTGCGGCCGGACCGCCTCTCTGTGGCCGGACTGCCCGGGGTGGCGGCCAGACCACCCCCCCTGCAGCTAGTCCACCGCTCCGCGGCCGGTCCGCCACTCGGGGCCAGACCGTCGATCTGCGGCCGGTCTACCACCCAGCTACCGGTCTGCCGCCCCGTGGCAAGTCCGCCGCCCCACACTCTCACTTTACCCCTCGACCGAGCCACCCCACGCTCTTGTGGTACCCCTTGGCCGAGCCGCCCTCGCATCCCCCTCAAGGCGCTCACAGGCCGGGCCATCCCCACGGGCCGTGGCGACCCGAACCGGGTTGGCCCAGGCTGGGTCGGGCCGGTTCACTGCAATCGGGTCAGACCGGACCTGGGCCCACTACGACCCATTTACCTTCTTTTGGCCACAACTTTGGCTCTGTACGTTTGTTTGACGAACCGTCAGTGGCAATAAAAATACTGGAGGATGTAGGTCCCTTTGAGTGGTACACCAATGTTTTTTAGATTAAGATGGGTAACAATCAGGTTTGATCGAGCACGAATCCAACCGGTCCCCTGGGACTAAAAGGCTAATAACTCACAGACTGGGCATCCAATTGATGCATCGTCTGTTACATTTAGATCCCTATGATGTGGCGGACCTTGGAGATAATTATTCATGGGACTTCATGGAAGTTGAAGTATCAACCAATAGCTTGTGAAGCAGATCCTCCCAGAGATGAGCGAGCATAGTGTAGAGACCTAGTGGCTGGTTGAGACTTGATGACTGCAGACCATTTCGACTCGCAGTGACTCGACAGGACCAATGGGGAGCACCTTGGTGACACATAAGACCCATGGTGGGGAGAACCTTGGTGACGTGGTAGACCCATGGTAGTTGATAGGATAAGTACCTTAGCAGGCCACGAGGGGGAGAGCCTCTATGTGACACGGTAGACCCACTGTGGGGAGCGCCTCTGTGTGATACGGTAGACCCATGGTACTCGATAGGAGGAGTACGTCAGCAGTCCATGGTTAGTGGGAAGCACCTCTGTGTGACGCGGTAGGCCCACTGTACTGGATAGAGGATTAGTTCTCTCGTATCTGAGGTGTTCGACGTTGTGACTCGAAATGTTACTTGATACTACCCTTAGAATTAATCTTGGTGTGAGCTGGGTCAGTACCTCTATGTTTTCGACATGATTCAGATGAATTAATTGATAACTTAGTTTAATGTATGTCTATATACCTAAGTAAGGTTTTCTTTTTTTTCATTCTTTGTTGTTTATCCTTGGTGGATTTTGTGAGATCTTTAAGGTCTCGGGGTCCCTACTGAGTATTGTTATACTCACCCCTCCATGGGCTATTCCCACACCTTGTTATGTTGGATGCAGACGACAGACAGCGCTGACTGAGGTTGAGAGTACCAGGACTGGACGGTACCTAGAGGTTGACAATACGGCATGTCAGTACGCACAAGAGACATGTGTACATGAAGTTATGCGGAGGAGATCTATACCTACCCTTCAGGTAGGAACCTTGGAGGATGACCTAGCAGCTGACTTTCCTTTTTCGTTAGTTGTATTGTATGAGAGATGTACTTGTACTTTCTAGTGGGGCTTGTATTCTGGACCCTTTTTCTTACTACACTCACTCTATTTATAGTTTAGTTTTTTTGTGTTCCTATTTTGTTGTGTTCTTGGTTATGTGTGCTTATAAGTTATAAAGGAAATTCCTTCCCAGTTTTAGGGATATATGCCTTTGGTGCTAGTCACCATCCCCTGGCCTATGGAAGGTAGGCTTGGGGTTGTCACGAAATGGGCCCCGGGGGATGGGTCATGACAAATTGGTATCAGAGGAGTCGGTTCTACTGTAGAACATAAGACTCTGATCATTCTTTTTAACAGAAATAGTGTTAAGAGTAGTGAGTGTGGTTATTAGTTTAGGGAATCTATTGTTGGTGCGAAGACTGACATATCCATACACCAGGACCCATACTTCTGCTTTTTAACTCAGTGCATGAAAATATTGACTGTGTTTGTGTTTTCAAAATTTTTATTTGTGTAATTTTGAGTCAGCTCACCAGGTATAACATTTCGCTCACCAGGTATAACTTTTTTACCATGGAACAACTGTTACTTTTCAAGATTCCTCTATGAATACAAATAGCTAGATTTCCGAGAGTTGTACGCACTGATATCCCACCGAGTGATGAGGCCTTGGTGCAGGGCCCTTTTCCAGAAGAGGCACCAGTGGAGGCACCAGTGCTGTTGGGCCACCAATGCTACCAGCCCCAATAGTAGATGGTTCATGCCGCTTGAGCGTGTTGCACACGTTCCAGTGCCAGAGGCCACCAAGATTTAGAGAAGAGATGGACCGACAGGAGGCTGAGGAATGGATTGAGGATGTGGTGAAATTATTCTGACTCGTAAGGATACTAGCCTATCTCATGGTGATCCTTATCGTTAGCCTTCTACAGGCAGCATTAGGCAGATTGTGGAGCTTGATGCTCCAGGTTCACGATGAGGTGACGCTTCTCTGGACAGACTTCATGATCCTGTTTTGGGTAGAGTTTTTCCCAACGACACTTCGCAAATTGCGCATATAGGAGCTTCTTCATCTACAGTAGTGTAGAATGACTGTGGATCAGTACTCAGCTAGGTTCATTGACCTCTCACGCTACTCCACATATATGGTATGGGACCCATTATTCCAAGCCCAGACCTTCGAGAAAGGGCTTAGGCGAGAGATCAGGGCTCGATGATCTCACTCTGCATCCCAACATATGCGGGGGTGTCAGAGATAGCCCTCTTGGTGGAGAGTTTCCTTTCTGATTAGTCACCAGCAGCGAGACCCACTACCAGTCATCACATTCCGGAGACTTCTACAACTGGAAGTAGATAGATGTCACATAGGTCCAAGAGGACCAAACCTATAGGTGGACGACCGCATGACATAGGATCAGTTGGGCGGGGAACCGAAAGTGGAGCCAACCATACCAGGAGCGGGAAATGTTACACTTGCGACGGGTAGGGTCATATGGCTCATGATTGACCAACCCATCATACGGATGATCAGCAGACGGTCGAAGGACCTCTCAGGAAGAGACAGAGGTTCGACTGAGGAGGTCTGTAGGGAGAAGGTAGACGTGGTAGGGGAGCTGGCCGTGAAACTGGTGGTGGTAGACGATTTGACATGTTAACACCACCACCACAAGGAGGTCGAACCTGACCATAGGGAGCAGGTGGAAAGGGGAGAGCTCAGCTCCAGACAGCTAAGGCCTACGATCACGGTGATCTAGAGATGATACAAGGTACAATTTGTGTCTACTCCACCAAATCTGTAGTACTTATAGACATAGGTTCTAGTCATTCTTTCACTGCCACAACCCTCGTTTAGATATTAGAAATTCTGACGGAGCTGTTGGTTCGATCCTTACGGCTAGAGATTCCTAAGGGTGCAGATGCAACGATTATGCACTAGTGTCGGTAGTGTGAGCTTACTCTAGGAGGTGAGAGCTTCAGCATGGATCTCCTAGTAGTGGCGTCGAGGCCTTACGAAGTCATCTTGGGTATAGACTGGTTATCTACAGTCCAAGCTCTGATTGACTATATTAGGTTTAAATTGCGGTGTGTCTTCACTGATGGGACCATGTTTTCCTTCAATGGTGAGAAGGGAGCCTTTGCAACACAGGATGGACTTACTCGGATGAGAGTGCAGCCAATCACTCATCAGTTGTCTAGACTTACCCTAGGAGCTATTTATTTAGAGAATTAGAGCTATACTGTAGTGGTGGAGAAGTATGCGGATGTTTTCCCTGATGATGTTCTAGGTCTTACTCCTTTCATATTGGTGGAATGTTATATTGACTTATACCCTGGGATGACACTGATATCTACACCAGCATATCGGATGGTTCCCGTGGAGCTTCATGAGCTGCGTGTAAAGTTAGAGGACTTGCAGGTGAATGGATTTATCTATCCCAGTGTTTCTCCTTATGAATCCCCGATTCTATTCGCCAAGAAGGTGGATGGGAGCTTGAGGCTTTGTCTTGACTATAAGCGCCTGAACGAGGTGGCCGTGATGAACAAGTATTCACTCCCGAGGATTGACGACCTCTTTCATCAGCTGAAATGAGCATGGAGTCTCTTGAAGATAGAACATAGATTAGGATATCACCAGCTCAGAGTATGAGATGAGGATGTGCAGAAGACAACTTTCAGGTGTCGGTACGACCATTATGAGTTCTTTTTTATGACATTTTCTGTAATCAACACTCTAGTAGTGTTCAAGGGACTCATGAACAAGATCTTTCACCCATAACTTGATCGATTTGTAGTTTAATTCATCGACGACATTCTGATCTACTCGAATACTGAGGAGGAGAATGCCAATCATTTTTAGGTAGTACTGGAAACAGTCTGAGATCGCTAGTTTTATGGTAAGCTCTCAAAGTTCCAATTCTAAATTTGAAAGATTCACTTTGTAGGACATGTCATATCGGAGGCTAGATTTGTAGTGGATCCAGTGAGGAATCAAGCAGTACTTACTTGGGAGCCACCCAGGAGTGTGACAGAAGTATGGTGATTCCTAGGTTTGGCCGGATATTACCAAGGGTTTGTGCCAGATTTATCCATAATTTTAGTACCACTATTATCCATGATGAAGAAGGGGGAACCCTTCGTTTGGTTGGATAAATTCCAGTGGATTTTTTAGGCGCTGAGGTAGAGGCTGACTAGTGCCCCCATCTTGAGTCTTCCAGAGGAGGTCGTAGGGTACGTAGTTTACTGCAACGCATCAGGGACCGAACTCAGATGTTTCCAAATGCAGGAGAAAGTAGTGATTGTATATGGTTTTCTACTACAGAGACAACACGAGAAGAACTATGCTACCCATGACCTGGAGTTAGCAGTAGTGGTCTTCGCCTTGAAGATGTGGTGACACTACATGATGGGTGAGCACTTCACAGTGTACTCTGATCAAAATAGTCTCAGGTATATCTTCTTCCAGAAGGACCTGATCCTGAGAAAATTTCATTGGAATGAGTTACTCCTGGACTATGACTTCAAGAGAGTCTACACTCCGGCGAAGGGGAATGTTTTAGTATATTCACTCAGTAGGAGGTCTGGTATACAGCTTCTAGGTGAGGCGACAGAGTAGCTGGATGCTTTACAGATATCCTTCATGGAAGATGGTGTAGTAACTTTCCTTCAGTCTCTTATAGTAACTCCCCCACTTCTTCTATGAGTCAAGAAGGTGCAGCGTGGGACACTAACTGTGAGACACAACATGCTCAGATATCCACAGGACATGCAACTGATGGATTTTCTGAAGGTGGGGAGCATGTCATCTTTTTCAGAGGACATACCATGGAACCCGAAACACTTCAAGAGAATTTGTTGAGGGAGTTCCACACTTCCCCTCTATAGGTACATCTAGGAGTGGCGAAGATATACCGGGACCTCCGATGACAGCACTGGTGGCCTGGAATGAATAAAGCAATATCAGATTTTGTCTCTTGGTTCCTCACTTGTTAGCAAGTTAAGGCGGAGCATCAGGTACCTGCAGGCTTGGCATAGCCTTTAGATGTCCCAGAGAGGATGTGAGATGGGATATCCATGTACTTCATGACATGACTTCCACGTACATGTAGGGGATATGAATTGATTTGGGTGATCATCGACTGACTCACCATGTCATCCCACTTCCTACTGATCAGAGTGAAGGGTTCAGTAGTGAGCTTGGGATTCCTCTATGTGCCAGAGATTGTGCGGTTACACAGAGTACCCTCGACGATTGTCTCTGATCATGATTCACATTTTACTTCTCGGATATAGAAGGGGTTGGAGGATGATTTTGGGATGAAACTTCGTTTGAGCACCACCTTCCATCCTCAGACGGATGGTTAGACTAAGAAGACCATTCAGAACCTCGAGGACATGCTACGTGATTGTGTCTTCGACTTCGGTCATAGCTGGA
Source organism: Viscum album (assembly GCA_963277665.1). Lineage (NCBI taxonomy): Eukaryota > Viridiplantae > Streptophyta > Magnoliopsida > Santalales > Viscaceae > Viscum > Viscum album. The sequence goes on along the minus strand of OY728155.1, from coordinate 447,933,129 downwards.
AGGATCACATACCTTTGGTGGAATTTACATACAACAATATATATCACTCTACCATTGGGATGGAACCTTTCGAGGAATTGTTTGAGAGACCTTGAAAATCACCCTAATGCTGGAATAACCCAGGGGAGTCCGCACTAGTGGGACCAAAGATGGTACGGTCTACCACAGAGAAGGTGCAGATCATCCAGGAGCAAATGAAGACTACACAGAGCAGGAAGAAGTCGTATTCCGACAGGAGACGGAGACCTCTGGAGTTCGAGTATGGAGACCTTATATTTCTATAGGTCTCTCCTCGATGAGGGTTGCAGAGATTCGACTGAGGCGGCAAGTCATCTCTGAGGTTCATTGGAACTTTTTAGATCCTCAGTAGAGTTGGGGAGGGGGAATACAACTTAGATCTTCCACCTCAGTTGCACCAGGTGCATGATGTCTTCTATGTGTCCCTGTAGAGGAGATACGTGCATGACTCTTCTCACATCATCGAACATGGAGAGGGAGGCGTCAACAATGGGGAAACTCTTATAGAGGTTCCAGTAGATATTGAGGATGAACAAGAGCGGTTCCTTCATGGGTGGTCGATACCTATTGTGCGCGTTCTCTAGCAGCACGAGAACCTCCAGGAGAGCACAAGGGACTGGGAGGCTCAAATTCATGCTCAGTATCCCCACTTGTTCCCTTAGTTTGAGTTGTTACTTACATGGACATAAAGCCTTGAGGTGGGGAGAATGTAAAGACACATAATTTACATGTAATTGTTTTTAAATATATGGGAATTTTACGAGTCCAGAAAAATTGACAGCATGTGACTCTAAGGTCTGGAGTGCCTGGAATGATTTTCTGAACTTCATTTCGGGTACGTTCAGTAAATGTGTGATCGGGTTTTCCTAACTTTTTAACTAGTGATTCGAATTGAAATCTGAGGGCACCGTTGAACTCCCTGCACTGGTATTCACTTAAAGAGACATTCACCTCGACGGTGGTCAGTCGAGGGTGGAAGTTAATTTTTGGGTTTTTTGTGGAAATAATAAAATAAAATAGGCACATATTTTATTTAATTTGTTGTAACCACTCCATTGGAAAGTTTAGAAGTCTGGACCACCAGACCTTAAACTCCCATGAGAGGTTATGGTGGTGGGGACCACCCGAGCCTAACCTCCTGTGAGAGGTTATGATTGTGGGGACCACCCAAGGCCTAAACCTCATGAACTCCTCTATTAATGAGGCAGAAACTTCTCAACACCCACATTAATGTAGAGGAGCATCTTAATATTCCTCCACATTAAATTATGCCAACGCACCACATTAAATTGTAACAACTTAGTTAATTAATTTAGCTAATTTGAAATTGTTCCAACAATTAAAATTTGTGAAACACATTTTATTCTGGTGGGTTATTCTTTTGAGAGAATTAGTTGGAAAAAGATGAGAAATCCTTGGGAGAAATAAAGTTCTGCAATGAAGAACTTCACCTACTAATGTAGAACGCTCAGCCAATGAAGAACGCCGACCTCGACTTCAACCTTCTTTCTCGGGAATTCTTCCGACATGGGACATCTTCATCTATGATGAATTGACATATGTACTCCCTTATCACGCCAGCATCAATGAACAACCTAAGGTAGGGGTTTATTGTAAATGATTATATTTTTACCCATGTTCTTCCCTACTAAAACAAGGAACGCAAATCAAATTTCTAATTATTTGATCTGCATATTTTTTCTTTTGCGGTTTTAGTGAATAATCCTTGAGGGAGGTTTTGACGTTCTTCATTCTTGGTTATGTTGTGCCATTTTCTACCGCCCTAACGTGGAGGGTGAGGGCCAACCAAACATGGCCTGACCCCCCCTTCACGGTTATTCTTGTTTTTTGTGTTATTCGTAATGGATGAAGGTGATGATGACGAACAAAGAGAGAGGATGGCTTAACCGGACGCTGGCGAAGGGATGGAACCACGTCACCCATCAGCTCTGCTTTCCGCGACCTCCACGCCTTACCGTCACCCAAGCCGCTGGCGCCGCCTGAGCCGGACTAGCACCCCATGGCCGGACCTCCTCCTCACGACAGAACCGCCACCCCGTGGCCGGACCGCCGCCCTGCGGCCGTTCCGCCGCCCCGCGGCCGGTCCGCCGCCCCGCCACCGTTCTGCCGCCCCGCCGCCGGTCCTCCCTCCCGCCGCCGGTCCACCGCCCTCCCAGTGGTCTGCCGCCCCACCGCCAATCTGCTTCCCCACGGCCGTGCTTCCCCACACCCTCATGTTACCCCTTGGCTGAGCCACCCCGGGTCGGGCCGAGCCACGCCACGCTCTCGTAGTACCCCTCAGTCGAGCCGCCCTCCCGGCACCCTCACGGCCCTTGTGGTCCAGGCTGGACCCAATGTTCTGGGCCACAGTGTGGGCCGGGTCAACCCAAAATGGGTTGTCCCAGGCCGGGTCGGGCCGAGTCGGACCGGACCCCGGCCCACTATGACCCATTTACCTTCTTTTCGCCATAACTTTGGCACCAGGCATCTATTTGACGAACCGTCTACGGCGCTGTAAATCTTTGATCAAGTCGGTCCCTTTTAGTGATACCCCACGAGGTTTTGGATTAATATGGGGAATGGTCAGGTTGGATTGAGCACGAATCCTACCTGGCCCCCAGGACTAAAAGGTTAATAACTTATAGACCGGGCATCCGATTGACGCGCCGTCCATTATATTGAGATCCCTATGACATAGTAGACCTTTGAGATACTTTTTCTTAGGAATTTGAGGTAATTAGAGAATTGACTAGTAGAATGTGGAGTGGATAATCCTGAAGACGAGCGAGCATATTGTGGAGACCTAGTGGCTGGCTGAGACTGGACGAATGTTGATTGTTTCGACTCGGAGTGACTCGACAGGCCCAATGGGGAGCACCTTGATGACACGGCAGTCCCACAGTGGGGAGCACCTTGGAGACGTGGAAGACACATGGTACTCTATAGGAGAATTACCTCAGTAGGCCACCAGGGGGAGTGCCTTTGTGTGACGTGGCAGACCCACGGTGGGGAGCACCTCTGTGTGACGTTGCAGACCCACGATACTCGACAGGAGGAGTACCTCATCAGTCCAAGATTAGTGGGAAGTGCCTATGTGTGACACAACAGTCCCACTGTACTCAATAGAAGAGGAGATATCTAGCAGCCAATGTGTTCAACGTTGTGACTCAAACTGTTACTTGTTACTACCCCTAGAATAAATCCTGGTGTGAGATGAGTCAGTACCCCTATGTTTTCCCCATGTTTGAGATGGATTACTTAAAAACTTAGGTAAAGGTATGGGCATATACCTAAGTACGGTGGTCTGTTAATTTCAAACTTTTTGTTTTATCCTTGGTGTATTTTGTGAGACCTTGAGGGTCTTGGGGTCCCTAATGAGTATCGTTATACTCACCCCTATATGGGATATGCTCGCACCTTATTGTGTTGGATGCAGATGATGGACAACGCTGACTAGGGCTGAGAGTACCAGGATTGGACGGTACCTGGAGGTGGACCATACAACGTGTTGGTACATAGAGGAGTTGGGTGGGCATGAGGTGTTGAGGAGGCGATATATACCTACCCTTCAGGTAGGAACCTCAGCCGATGACCCATCAACTGAATTTCTGATTTCTTCAGTTTTATTGTATCACAGTTGTACTTATACTTTCCAGTTGGGCTTGTATTATGGCCTCTTTTACATACTACACTCACTCTGTTTACAGTTTAGTTTACTTGTATTCCTATCTTTTTGTGTGATTGGTTATGTGTGCTTACAGGTTATTAAGGAAATGCCTTCCTAGTTCTAGGGAATACACCTTCGGTGCTAGTCGCCAGCCCCTGGCCTATGGAAGGTGGGCTTGGTGTAGTCACGACATGGGCCCCGGGGGAGAAGTCATGAAAACACTAGTGGAAATAGAGGATTTATGAACACTTTTATGCTAACTGTTTTATAAAACAATTGTTATAGGAGGACTACACGAATGGTTTGAACAAACCATTAGTCTACTCTTTTTAGAATAAAACTTTCACAACGGTTTGAGTAATCCATTGGGAAATATTTAATTTTTCTAATTTATACCAAAGGTTTTTTAAATCCTTTATTGAAGACTATATTTCCCAATGTGTTTTTAAAGACATTGGGAAATTATTCCCCCAAATAAATAGCAGATCCAGTTCCCCTCATCCATGCGATTTCAGCTATAAATCGATACTCTCCTGAAGCTCTCTCTTTACCCTAGGTTGTGAAACTACTTACAAAAAATAGATTTATCTTTAATAACATGATTGTTTTAGTTATACACTTCAAACTTGTAAGTGGTACCTTAGTTTTAATTTTCTGCATCTATTTTTTTGTTTTCTATGTTGATTTGTCCTAAACAAGAGGTTCATGCGGTCTGTGGCAGATATACCCAATAAGTTCACTTTGATTTGTTTTTTGTTTTTGTTCTACACTTAAAGTATCATGAATTAGGGAATCCATATTATTTGAATACTTAATATCCACTCCTTCTGTGCAGAGTTAGTGAACCATATGAACTAATTGATGTGCTGGTGAGATGTATCCCCACTCAAAGATGGTAAAGGGTTTGTTTAGTCATATTTTCTCAAGGTGAGTAATGGATATAAGGATGGTCCATGTGAAGGGATTGTGGATGGTTGGGGTAGTGGCATAGGTGGTTTTCCATTTTTTAGTGGGGTGATATGGTAGTTTTTATGGTCATTTTATTAGTTGAAAATTGGATTTGTATTTTTTATTTATAGTTTTTGTTCATGAAATAATGGGAAGGGTAATGATATTGAGGATGAATTTGTTGTTGGTTGGGTAATGGATTGAAACTTTGATGTTGGTAAGATTGGATATAGTATATTTTGATGGTATTATATGGGTATTTCCTCCCATGAACAACCCTCCCCCCCCCACACACACACCCACCCCACCCCACCCCCTGGACACCCACACACCCTAGGACACACACACCCCTGGACACCCCCACCCACTGGACACCCCCACCCCCTAGACGCCCCACCCCCTGGACACCCCCACCCCCTTGGATAGGCCCTCCCCACCTGGACACACCCACCCCCTTGGAAAACCCCCCTAGACACCACTCCACCACCTGAACACCCCCACCCCCATGGACAACCCCACACCATTGGATAGCCCCCACCCCCTGGACAACCCCCCCCATGGACACCACCCCACCACGTGGACACCCCCACACCCTTGGGCACCCCCAACCCTCGTGGACAACCCCCACCCCCTGGACAACCCCGTGGACACCACCCCACCCCCTGGACACCAACCCACCCCTTGTACACCCCCACCCATGGACACCCACACCCCCTTGGATAGCCCCCACCAGTTGGAATTCCCCCCACCCACTAGACACCCCACCACCTTGGACAACCCCCATGGACACCACCCCGCCCCTGGAAACCCCACCCCCTAGACACCCCACCCCCTTGGACAGCCCCCACCCCCAGGATAGCCCCCCACCCCTGGACACCCCAACCCCTAGACACCCAGACCCTATTGGACAACCCCACCCCCTAGAAAGCCCCCCGCCACCTCCCCCTAGAAAACCCCACCCCTAGAAACCCCAAACCCTTGGATAGACCCCACCCCACTGGACAACCTCCACCCCTAGACACCCCCACCCCCTTGGATAGCCCTCACCCCCAATACAACCCACCCTCCCACCCCCTAGACACGCCCACCCCACCCCCTTGGAAATCCCCCCACCCCCATGGAAAATGAAATTTTTGAAGTCATTTATCCATTTTCAATTCTAATAACATGGGAAAAGTATTAGAAAATCTTCAATCACCCTGATTTTATCAAAAATCACCAATGCCTATGAATTCAATTCTTAATTAATATTATGTATGCCATATTAGTTATATTATATTCTATAAGCCATATTAGTCATTTATCCATATTATGTATGCTATATTCTGTATTCGATTTTGTATTCCATATTATATATGTGTTATACATAATTATATTATATATGTAATGAATTATGAATTGAATACACTATACATAATTCAGAATTCTGTATGTAATTAATAATTCATTTTTTATGTGTTATTCATTAATAATACATAATTCAGTACATAATGTATTTTAATGTTTTCAATTGAGAATTTAATTCTAAATTTTGTATTGCATAGGTTAATTGGGTTATGAATTAGATTATGAATTCAAATAAATTCTAAATTTTGAATTCTATTTTACATATATATGCTAATAATTGTAGGAGCATAGGGGATTGAAGAGGGGGAGGTAGGCCAGCCTGCTCCTACAATTGTATCAAAGCTATAAAAATAGTTGTTAACCATTGGTATATGTGTGAAATGTGACTTTATGACAAATGTTTACATAAAATTGTTGGTAAAACTATATAACAGTGGTTACGAAACCATTGGTATACAACTTATAATCAGTCTTTACAACATTTTTATGTAAACCATTGGTAAAGGATTATTCCAACAGTTTCAAAATAGTTGGAATAGATAATAAATTCCAAAATTTTCAATGGGTATCAACCATTGAGGTTAATTTATACCAATGGTTTTCTGAAACCGTTGGTATAATGTTCAATCGAGATCCACATACCCATAGTTATACTATAACCGTTGGTATATGTCAATCCCCATGACTAACTAGCCAACGGTTTGAACAACCATTGTTATAGTTTATACCAACTGTTTTTAGGCCTTTAGCAATGGTTTGAAACCATTGATAGAAGTCATGTTTTTATCATTGCAAAGTTGGTCCCAAAAATACTAGATGAATATTCATGTAGGATAATCATACATCATGAGTTTTATAGGTAGATTCCCCCTTGGTTTTGTGGGAGAATAATACACCTAGGAGGCAGAGTATTGGATAGATTATGTGGTATGGGTATTATACCATGTTAGCATTCCGCTTAACATGATAGTGGTTCTGGTAGTTCACATTCACTTAGAAATAACAATGTGATGGTAGAGTCAAGTGACCCAACCATATTATCAAGTGATCCTCTATTAGTTAGAGATTGATCACATATTTAGATAGGAGTTATTTTCGGTGACAGTATTGAAATTTTATATTTATGAGCTTCTAGGTCTTCAATATGGAAGGATGATTTTCATAGAGTAAATAATGTGGTTTTTTGACCTCTAATAATACAAAATTGATATTTTTCAAGAAATATTTATCTCGGATCGAACCATTTTAATTCTCATTTTTTATAAATTAGAGCTTTAGTCATATACCTCAAAATTCCATCATATGAAGGGGTACTAGAGTGAGCCATCTCGGTAATGATATTCTTTGATGTGGGTAAGTATGTGGAAAGGGGATTCATTATCCACTATAAGGTAGTTTCATTATCTATATGAGGATGATGGATTTATTTGGTGTCATGAAACATGATGCACTTTCAAATTCCAATATAAACTCATAGACAAATATATTATGGTTCAAAAATAGATTACATCCAGCCTATAGAAATATGATGTTTCCCTTATTATGTGTGAGGAAATCTTGTGTGGGACTATGCAACCCATCTGGTTGGGGTGGTGATGGAAACACTGGATGAGCCACTGAGGAAAAGGTAATGATATGTGAACATAGATCCTTAGAGAGAAAGACATATAAGAGGAGAAAATAGAGCTATTAGTGTAGCTTGATTTTATAATCTTCTAGGACTACCAACAGATCTAGGTTCGCCATGCCAGGCATAGGGAGCATGCCTGAATGGATGAGGAAAACTAAAAATGGGTGAGGTTTCTGATAAAAAGGTTCTTATTATGGTTTTAGGTATGATATCCATATTATCTACCTTAGTCTAATTTTTTATAGACACGTGCACAATACATTACTTTTTTTATGAAATCAATTGTTTGAGACATGGATATTCTAGTAGTTCCCCAAGGTCAAACATAACAACCATTGACTCTGACTAGATGAGATTCAATGATTACACAATTCTTACCATAGTGGGAAGTCACTATTGGATAACATATATTTGTATTGAATCACTTCATTAATGTGATGAGAACATTTTATTTCATTTTAGTTATGGACTGGATCATGTATTCCATGCGTAGATTGACTATTATAGGTGGGAAATGTAGTGTGTTTGGGAAGGTGGTATGATATTTACATTTATTAGTGATAAGTAATCTCATGAAGTGTGGACTAGGTTCACCTATAGGATTATATTACCAATTCCTTAGTAGTTTTTTTATAACGTGTGGCGAAATGGACACTATGAGTTTTCAGTTCCCTATGGTGGTGGAGCAGTATGCAGATGTCTCCCCTGAGGACATGTCAGACTTACCTCCACATTAATAGATTAAATTTTTCATCGACCTAAACCTAGGGGTATATTTAATATATAGAGAAGTATATTCGATTTACCTAGTAGAACTATGCAATTTGATGGTGAAATTAGAGGATCTACAAAGGAAGGGATTCATCCAACCTAGTGTCCCTCATAGGTAGACCCAATATTATTTCACAAGAATGTGTGTGTGTTTTTAAGGTTTATAGTTTATTATAATTTCCTAAAGTAGGTTAATATTAATAATAATTATACATTTCTGATAATTGGTCTTCTATTTGTAAAGTTAAAAGGGGATTAGTGGTTCTTGATGTTAGACATCAGGTTTGGTTATCACCAACTGACATTTTGAGGGAAGGATATGGTGAAAATTACCTTAAAATATATCTATGGTCACTATGAGTATTTAGAAATTTCCTTTATAATGAATAATACCATATCTATGTTTGGGGGACTCATGAAACGGTTCTTTCAAACATTTTAACCATGTTTGTGGTTGTATTCATATATGAAATCATAGTGTAATCAATATCCATGGGTGATAAAGTGATACATATTTGGTTGTTCTGGGTTTTACTATAGAGACACAATCTTTCTATACATAAATATTACATCTTTTATATGAATATTCCATACATTTTATAAATAAAAACCTAGGTACTTTGAAGGTTTATTTTTTTTGGATAATAGATACACAATCATATTATTTCACAATGATCATTAACATATCCCATAAAGATCATACCATTTAGTAGATTTCAATTTAATAACCTACTTATATAATTCTTAATAACAAAATAGAGGGAAACATAATAACGGGTGAGGTTATATTCTCAATTAGGAAAAATATGAGAGATATCAATCAATGATCATAAGAATGAATAAGATAAGAATAATTCTATTATATAGTGATCCTAACATATAACGTTCCTATATAATATTTTAATGATTATTAACATGATTCATGGAATTAAACATAATCATTTTCAATAAATTTATCACAAGAGTGATAAATCAATCATGAACCGTTAGTTTATTTTGTATAAGTGTGGAAACATCAAATGTGTTGAAATAACTTCATATGTCATAGTTAACTACAAATACCATCAAATCATAGTGGATCATGAATCACTGGAGGTATACTATAAAATTATGTATCATGCATCATCACCATTTTCCCATAGTGGATTAAACATGTTGACTTCTTTCCTATAGTAGACTAGTAAAATTAGTCTTTTTCCAATAGTTGATTAAGAACATCAACTTGTGCCCATAATTATACCATGAAATATAAATCATTACCCATTGCAATGTATGAAGATAGAGGTCCCCTTCAACATATAATACATATATATTTGTTTGATAAAATCATAAAACATTAATCATATCATTATGTGTGGAAGAAAAATATGTTTCAGAAACATTTCATCATTTTATAACCCATGGGATGAAATGAGTTTCATAAAAACATTCATCTTAATTATAAACATAAACCATCTTGATAAAAATAAATATGTTACCATTAGATAATATAACCAATAAAACAAAAGAAATAACAATGTTTATTATTATTATTGATTATAAAATTTAAAATAATATTATTTTAAAATTATTCAGATAAATACCCTTTCAATTGTAAACTCTCTTCTTCAAAATATATATTTTAGAGCAAATATTAATGAAAAAAAATTATTTCAAAATAACATTGAAAAAATATAAAGAAATCATCAAATAATTTAGTGTTCTTTATAGTGGAAATTGAATTTCGTGCTATACAACTTAAAAAAAACAATTCAATTCAAATTTTTGGTAAATAATCAAAACTACCTCATTCAAAAAATAAAAACAAACATTTTAAACAATTTTTCAAATAATGATCAAACATGGTTTACATTTTCCTTAAAAAATAATTGTAAAAAAACATTCATTGAAACTTTGTTTAGAAAACAAGGGCATAGAAGAAAATGAGTTTCAACCGAAGATATGAATAAATTCAATAATTATAAAAAAATATTTTGATATATTTATTTTTTAAGGGGTAAAAAATGCAATTAAAACATGTATTCTATATAAATAAATAGAGCAGAAGAAAAGAAATTATTTTTTTGAGGGGTATGACATAATATATAGTAATTATAAAATTAATCAAAAATAATTTCTATAAACATTTAGATCATAACTTAATACTTTTACCACTTTGTGAAATATTGAACAGTAACATCCATGAATGATATTAACCTAGTGGGATATGTAAATCCCCATAATTTTTATAATATTTTTTATAAATTACATTAATGATAATTATATTCTCCACATAAAATAATCAAGTGGTGTATATGAAATGTGCCCCATGGAAATGGTTGTTAGATGAAAATGCTTACCCTAAGTATTGAAATTCATCATACATGTTAGGATATACTATATAATAAAAATGGGTTTATATTAAATCTATTTTAGAAACATAATGATTTACATCATAAAAAATTTTATATAATTATGAAAATTTATTACCTTTTTATTAAAAATTCTTTGTAAAAATCATATTTTGTGTAATAACTGCTTCATTTTTCACGCCAGTTTTGGTTTGGTATTTTTTTCCTATTACACTAATCATTATTCCATAATCTCAAGAATGTTAAAAATGATATAAATATCATATATAATTATTATTTATGGAATTATTTTAATCCATAAAACATAAATATAGAAAATTAATTACACCATTCTTGGAGGAGGTAGGTCATTCATATGCTTGAATATTGATTCCATATTCTCGACATATAGAGAAAAACAAAGGTAAAATTTAATTTACCATTATTTAATCATTTTTATATGATATATATAATATGTACTGCTTAAATATATCATAATTACCATCAATATAAAAATAAAATAAAAACTACATCACATCACATTGTGGATGTAGTAGTCCACACATATGCTTAAGCTATGTAATGTTTTTCAATAGATTATAAGGTAAGAATGTAGATTTGATAAAAAATCCTATAAGTATAATGTTTTCATAATTATCTCAACAAAATTTTAAATACTTCAATATATACATGTAAGACCAAAAAATTTTGAAAATTAAAATTGAATGCATGAAACAATGAGCCCCTAAAAAACACATTTTATAATTTAGCTATTAAACACAAATTTACCTCTTCTATGTTTTGAATTTCAAAAAATAGTCATCTAGAGTTATGATTAGAAAGTCATTCAAATTCTTGTAAGAAAAAAATAATTTTTGATGAATAGTAACATACCCTTATGAATAGTAACATACATTTATTAATAGTAGTGAATAATAATCTCACCAAAAAATTGAAAGTTCACCCATGAAAGAATAAATATAATTTAGACATAATAAAAGTAAAAAATGATCAAAGTATAATTATTAGCAATTTTGTATGTCATAAATATTTCATTTAAAAATTTATGATTAATTTAATAATTTAAAATGGAAATTTATTTTTATAAAATTTAATCATAAATTGTTACTTTATTGTCGTATAGTTATAAGATAATTTTATGGGACCACGATAAATTTCTCAATGTGTTATAAAATGAGTTATAGTTTTAATGTTGTTTTTTAGAGTAACTTTTTATTTTTTTAAAAACATAAATTAAAATTATTTAGAAAATTAATTTCAAAAATTAGATTTCATTTTTTAATTCAATACGAGGAAAAATTGTTGGGGTTATTTTTTTGGGTTTTTTCTATAATACTTGAATTTTTTCTGAATAGTAACAATACTGTTTTGAGTTTTCGGTATATTGAATGACATCATAATGAGGTAATAATAAAAGTAAAATTCTGGAAGAATTGTGTATAGTAAATTTGGATATTAGGTGTCCCAAGTGGATTATACCATGGGAAAATACCTTGGGCAAGCCCATGGTTTTATAAAAACCACTAATAACGCGTCCTTATAAATTAATAAAGAAGTACTTCTCATTTACTACAAATACCCATTAATTCATTCACTTGAATTGATTCCAAACTCAAAATCCTCGTAGATCAGGTATTTTTACCTCATTATTATTCATCCCAAGGTTTCCTCAATCCCCCAAGGTCCCAACCCTCATGTCGTAGGAGTTACTCTACAAGGCAAGAGAATTCTCAACTTCTCTTTTTCCTTCAAGTCCTCCTTTATGTGCTATGTATTTCATGTTTTTTAACCTTGTTATTATTTTCATATTATTTTTTCCCTATCCTATTTTATGACTCAATTATTAATGGATTACCTCTGTCCCCTCTCTTTTTAATGTTTTCTAAAACCATGTTGCGTATTCATTATGGTGCAATATCTTTGTCTCAAAATCTCTCTCTTTTTCAAGAACTCTTATTATGTTATTATATTTTAATTTAAAATGGATTATGTTGGGATATGTCATTAAATATCTACCTTAATTTATATATTATGTATTAATTTTGATATAACCAGTTTCTATCATCAGAATATTTTATGAAATTTTAAGCGATGTCATTAGGATACAAAATTTTCGTAAGGGATCTCTCAACTTTTCTTTTATTTTAATATTCCTTTATTTTCATATTCAATACTCACCTCTTATCATTGAAATTTTATGAGAACACTAGCAACATAAAAATGTTAGAATTTTTTTTCATAGTGTAATAATTCATCATCATCTCTCCTTTCTAATTCCTTTATACTACAAATGAAAACACCACCTGAGATGTGATAATTTATCACATTCAAGGATGAAGGGTTTCCATTTTCTATCTAAATATTCAATTCTTGTAATTAAAAGATTTTTTTTGGTTGAAACATAAAATTATATATGTATTATAACCTACGTAGTATTTATTAACTAGTATATGTAAATAATATTAAACCATATGACTGAACTAGTTCCTAATAATCAAAATAACTCTAAAATAATCTAAGTGAATGTCATTAATAATTCATCTAATGATTCATCATAATGACATGTAAAAAATTTATATAAATGAAAATTATGTCCTATTTATGTTCCTATATAATTTCAAAATTCAATTCTGGAAATTTACATCCATTCCACATGAAAACCATTACCTAAAAACTTGTGAACTGATTATGAAAATCCAGAAAACGAACACTCTGAAATGAAAAAATTCAATAACATATCACTAAAGACATAATGAAATCATTAAAATTATGATAAAATAAATAAATGAATAATGGGTTCTGAATTAAGTTATTAATACATCTAATTTCATATTCCAGGACCTAAAGATCAAGAGCGGATCACATTCGGACTTAAGGTAAGGGTTTTCCACTCGAACCTCCATTTTTCATTTGTGTTACATTAATTGTCTAATTAACTAAATGAAATTATTATGTATTATTATCTACTCCTCATAAATTATTTGTGAGTTTTCTATATTTTTTCACCAACTTCAATCCATTCTTATTTTATTAATAGTAATATTTTTTAAATGGAGCTTTCAAAATTGTTTTCGAAATACAAACCCGATTCAAGTGACTTTTTCAAATTCATACCTATTTTCAAGGGAAAAATATAATTTATTTTTTGAAACCATTATCTATATATAATTACTCATTTTATAATAAAAATAATATCTTACTTCACTTACAGTTTTATACAAATATTTTTTTAAAAGAACAATTTTTTTCAAAGTAAAAGAGTATTTATCTAAAGAATTACTCAGTGATCTTAAATGAGTATCTTCATCTATTTCAACACTATTGTTGATTATTATGTATTATGGGTATTAACATTTCATGTTATCATATACCATATTTAATTTAATGTTTTTTTATTATTTTTTATGTGGATGTACTATCTTAAAACTAGTCACCAATTTACTCTGATTGGTTAGTGGTTATGCTTTATGTTCAGAGAAATTTATTTACATTTCATATATTAATTTTAATATGAATGTACATGTAGTTTATTTTTGTACCTATTAATATTAGGAATTCATTGGAGATAGTAAGTGTCGGGTGGGGCCCACTATAGCCTCTCACTGCATCGGTAGGTCTCATGGGACAAACTATGGTCTTGGCACAAGGACTTAACAAAATGATTATTTATGGTCTTGGCACGAGGCCTGGACAGTATGGTTATGATGTCCCAAATTATGCATTCCCTCATTATGTAATTATTATTTATGTTTCATGTGGTTATTTTACTAGTATAATACCCATGATTATGGAATTATTTATCTAGTTCTTATTCTTTCCATAATGTGTTCATGTTTTTGTTAAAGGCATATGATTTTAGTTATTTAATATGCCTAATGATTATTTTATGATATATTTCTCTATATTTTTTACCCTTACTAAGCATTTGATCTCACCCCTTTATATTGTTTCATTTTTTCAGGACATGAAGAATTATATTATGAAGGAGTTGCTGAAATAAACTAGAAATCATGGATGTTGTCGAAGAAATTTCTAGGTTGTTTTTCATTTCAATTTGTAATGATAAACTTTTTTATGTATCTTGTTTTCAAAACTAAAAAACGACTCATTCTTTAGGGTTTAATATTCCTTGATTATATGCCAATGATATTAAATAATTCACCAGATATGAGAAACTACGGTCAGTTCCTTATAGTTGGTATCAAAGGAAGTGTAGTAGAAAACATGGAAACTATATTTATAAAATATAGATTAGGAAAAAACCCTAAGAAATTATTTGAGGATAAATACACAAGAAAGTATTTTTATTTTGATAAGGAATATATTATGTGGATATTTCTAGAAAATATATCTTTGTATTGATACTACAAGTGGATGTGGTTTTGGCACAGATATACCTCAGAGTGAAAACTCTGATAATAAGTTTTGGGCTTTACCCTGGCCGAGATATCCTGGTACATGACAATGAGTCATACAACACACCTGGTATGACACTCCCACAATATAGGCTTATGATAATTCATATTTTCATTACAATCTATTATGAAGGGTTTAAATGTAAACATCTCCTCAAATAAACAATTGATATAATTAAGAGATTACCTTTGTATAGAATTTCAATTTGTACTTTGTATTTTTCTACGTTGCGATTATACAATATGATTCATACCCTAATCTAGTCTATGCTAATATTTATAAATTGTTCCCAGTAGAAGGGATGGAAGCCACATTAATGTGTCTATCCCATGTAGGGATTTACCTCGGATGCAAGATAATGATGTTGGATATAGTGTTGTGACTAGTTTTGAGAAACATATAACTTTACTGGGACGGCTGACTCAAGTTATGAATAATAACCTTACCTGTATGGAGCATCCAGATCCACAATGTGGGGAGATATGTTAAATCGCTTTATGAGATGACAACCTCAATCGTTCAATGGGAATAAAAACCCGTTGGTAGCTGAGTAGTGGATATGTTCCCTGGAAAATATATTTCTCACTTTGGGTTGTAACTAAAGAGAGAAGATTTGCATTGTAGTTTATATTCTATCGATAGATGCGGATTAATGGTGTTTATTAACCCAAAACACAAAGGAGGAAGAATAAATTTAAGAGATGGAATGGAGTGATTTTAAAGAAATTATTCTATAAAAATATTTCTCTCGTGAACAGCGAATAGATCTAGAAAGGAAGTTTCTGAACCGAAGGCAAAAGGAGGATGAGAATGTTGCAAAGAATGAATCCAACATTACAAGGATGGAAAGTTATACTTAAGACTACATATGTAATCAAAGGATAAAAATTTATTGATTCTTTGATGGTTTAAAACAATTCCTCTAAAAGGTAATAGTCTCCCAATGATTCTCATCATATGAAGATATTGTCTCAAGCACTATCAATACGGAAAAGGTATTTTATATGTATTATGACTTTAAAGGAAAAAGGATAAGAAAAGGGATTCCAAAAACTCTACAAAATGAAATAAGGAAATGGGTAATAATGGAAGAGTTGACCATCCATCCGGCAGTAATTATGGGAAAAACTCCCTGGTACTTGAATGAATGGAATGTGAGTTGGTTATAAGGGCAGAGAAAAAGGCCACATATCTTGGGATTTTAAGGGGAATAAAGAATCTACCAATTTTCAATGCTAAAATTATAGGGAGATGAGACATTATTCACATGAATTTCTTAATCATAAGGGAATCATTCCACAAATAAGGCCAAGGGATCAAGGCCAAGCTTATGAGGCCACAACTGCTGAGGTTGAAGTTCCTAACGAAGTGGTGACATGTACTTTAATGGTTTTCTCAAAATTATTCAATGCATTATTTTATTATGGATCATCACATTCATTCATATCTTCCCCCTTTTCCCAAAAAATTAGATATTTCCAAATTGATTTAATAAGGGAGATTTCAATCATAACACATAAGGTAAGTAACACTACAACAAATTTGTGTCTGGAAATTCCCATTATGGAATATAATAATTATTTATCTATTGAATTTATTTTTATAACCATGATTTAATTTGATATAATACTTAGTATATATTGGATTTCGAAACATGATGTGAAAATTTATTTCAAGAAGAATGAGGTTATAATTTTTGAGGATGATGTGGAACCCATTATATTTAAGGAAGAAACATCACCATATGATTTTCATCCAGATCCACCCCATGTAGTTCTACTGAATTCAATTATTTTGGAGGAAGGGAATACAATAAATATTGGTGAGGAAAAGAATATTCAAATAGAGGATGTACCTACTGTTCAAGAATATGTTGACGTCTTTCTAGGGGATTTACAGAGACATCCCCCAGAGTGGTAAATTGAGTTTCCATTGAATTAATTCCAACTTCAAAGCCCATATCAAATACCCTTGATAGAATGAAAACTATAGAGTTAGTGGAACTGAAGATACTACTAGGGGAATTTAGTGATAAATGATTTATTCTCCCTAGTGTTTATCTTGGGGTAGCCCATGTTCTTTTTGTAAATAAGAAAGATGGATCTATGAGATTGTGAATTTACTACAGGGAGATCAATGCGATAACAATATAGAACAAGTGTCCCCAAATTAGAATTGATGATTTATTTGATCAACATCATAGAGCCCAACATTAATTGATGATTGATCATTGATATGGATATCATCAGTTTCTTTTGAGGAAGGAAGACATTCCAAAAATAACATTTCAAACTAGGTATGGGCATTATGAGTTTAAAGTAATGCCTTTTGGACTAACTAATACACCCTCTATTTTCATGGATCTAATGAATATATTTTTCAAGGAATATATTGATGAATTTTTGGTGTAAGTGGTTGATGATATCTTGTTATACTTAAAATGTTATGAGGATTTTGAAAATCACTTGCACGTTATTCTGAAGACTCTTAGAATAAATGAATTATATGGGATGTTTAGAAACTGTGAATTTTAGATTCAATTAGTTTCCTTTCTGGGCCACATTATCTCTAAAGATGGAATATCTATTGATCCTATGAAGATAAAGGCTATGAAATAATGGTATACTCCAAAAAACATTACCGAGGTATGTATTTTCATTGGTTAGGTAGGTTATTATCGGTGTTTTGTTCAAAACATATCATGTTTATCCAACCCAATCACAAAGCATACACATAAAGGGGTTAAGTTCTTATGGAAAAAAGAATGTGAGTACTGTTTTGAGGAATTGAAGAGGAGATTAGTGTATTTTTTTATCTTAACCCTACCATCGAGAATGATGGCTTTGTGATCTATAGTGATTCATCAAAGAAATGACTTGGTTTTGTCCTTATGTGGAATAATAGAGTTATTGCCTATGCATCCAGGATGTTAAAAATTCATAAAAAAAACTATCCCACTCATGATCTTGAGTTATTTGAGGTAGTATTTTCTTTGAATATATGGAGACATTATCCATATGGAGAAAAATGTGAGATATATATGGATCAAAAGAGTCTGAAGTATATCTTCTCATATAAAGAAATAAACATGAGGAAATTTATATGGATCAAAGTACACAAGGGTTATGAATGTACTATAAATGAACACCCAGGAAGGGAAAATAAGGTAATTGATGCATTGAGAAAGAAAGGTCATGCAGTTCTCAACAAAATGAGGATTGACAAGGATCCTTTGTACATGGATGTAATGTGTATGGATATAGGGATTATCAAGGTAGGTGAAACATTATAACTTTTTCTAATGGTTTCCCAACCTCCTTATTGAATAAAATTAATGATTCAAAGTCTTATGATGAGAATATTATACAGAAAATTAATGTTTTGAAAGATGGAAAGATGGATGACTTTGGGTGTGAAGATGGTGTTTTGATATTTGGAAAAGAGGATTTTCTTTCCTGCTATACCTGAGCTAAAAAGGGAATTACTAGATGATGATCATAGCTCTAATTTCCTTATACATCATAGGACTACTAAAATGTATAGATATTTGCAGGAACATTTCGTGTGGGAAAACTTGAAGCGGGAAATTTAGGATTATGTATCAATATACTTAGTCTGTCAATAAGTAAATGCTGAAAGGAAACATCCAAAAGGATTCATTGAAACTATACCTATTCCTACCTGAAAATGGGATGAAATCACCATGTATTTGTTCTTTGGATTACCAAAACCACCACGAAAAAATGTTTCAATATGGGTAATTATGGAATGACTTACAAAATCATCATAATTTCTTACTATAAGGGACAATTTTCCACTAGAGTGACTAGTAAGACTCTATATCAATGATGTTGTGAGACTTCATGGATCACCTCTCTCAATTGTTTTTTATTGTGATCCATGATTTACATCAAAATTTTAGAAAAGTTATCAGACTTATTTGGATATTGAACTTTGAGTGAGTACATCTTACCACCCAAAAACTGACGGGCAATCAGAGAGGATGATCCAAACCTTCTACGACATGTTGGGATCATGTTCAAATGAATTCCACAGTATGTGGGATAAATATTTACCTGTAGTTGAGTTTTCCTATAATAATAGTTTCCATTCAAGTATTCAAATGACACTATATAAATCTTCGTATGGGAAGATATGTCGTACAAAAACTTTTTAGGATGATGTTGGAAAAAGGAAGCTTGTGGGCCCATAGATTGTGGAGGAAACAACATCTAAGGTAAAGACTATTCAAGGTCATATCAAAGCTCCTCAAAGTAGAAAAAAGAGCTATGTCGATAATTGAAGAAATGGAAACTGAGCCCTCGGTATATTGGGCCTTTTTAAATTATAGAGATATTTGGAGATATTTCATATCATTTGGCTATGACCACAAGCCTGTCCAAAGTACAGAATGTGTTCCATGTCTCGTTGCTGGGAAAGTACATGCCATACCCAACGCATATCCATACATCAAAATGTATAGAGTTGGAACCTGACCTACTTACTATGAAGAGTCTATCAAGATTTTAGACTCTAAATAACAAGCGTTGAGTAATTCGACGACTCTTCTAGTAACGATACTTTGTAGAAATCATAAAATCAAAGAGGAAACATTGGAGCCTGAGGAGCATATGAGGGAGACCTACCCAAATATATTTGTGAGGTATCATTCTATGAATTTCAAGGATGAAATTTCTGTAAGGAGGGGATAATGTAACACTCAAAGGTTTTAAAAATAAATGTTAAATTCATGAAACACTGAGTCCCTATAAAACAAAACATTTTATAATCTATCTGTTAAACACGACATTGCCTATTCTATGTTATGAATTTTAAAAAATGGTCATCTAGAGTTGCGATATGTATGTCATTAAAAGTTTGATAATACAAACATAAATTTTTATGAATAGTAACATACCCTTGTGAATAGTAACATACCCTTATTAATAGTAATGAATAATAAATTGGCCCCAAAAAATTGAAACATCACCCATGAATGTATAAATAAAATTTTTACATCTTAAAAGTGGAAAAAATTACATTATAAGTATTGGTATTTTTGAATTCCATAAATATTTTATTTACAATTTTATGATTAATTTAAAAATTTTAAATGGAAATTTATTTTAATAAAATGTATTAATATATTGTTACTTTTTTTTCTTATGTTTATAAGATAATTTTATGAGACCTTGATTAATTTCTCAATGTGTTATAAAATAAGTTACAGTTTTAAAGTTTTTTGGAAATAAATTAAATTAAAAATATTTATAAAATTAACTTTAAAAAAAGGATTTCATTTTTTAATTATACATGAGGAAAAATGGTTGGGTTGATGTTTTGTGATTTTTATAAAATACTATAATTTTTCTAGAATAGTAAAAATACAGTTTTGAGTATTCATTTTATTTAATGACATCATAATTATTTAATTATTATAATAAAATTCTTGTTGAATTTGGTATAGTAAAATATGGTATGAGGTATCCTAAGTGGCTAATTCCATGGGCAAGTACATGGTTTTACAAAAACCACTAATGAGGTGTCCTTTTAAAATAATTAAAAAACTCCATCTAATTTACTATAAATACCCACTCATTCTGTCGTTTTGATTCATTCAAAACTCATCATCATTGAAGATCTGGTAGTTTTACCTCCCTATAAGTCCTTAAAAGGTGTCCTCAAGCCCCTAAGGTCCCATCCATCAAGCCTTAGTAATTACCCTACCAGGTAAGATAATTCTCAACTTCTCTTTTCCATTGAAGTTCTCTTTTATGTGGAATGTATTTCATTTTTTCATTCCATGTTTTTATTTACATATTATTCTATCTCTCTACTATTTTATTAGTATTTAATTAATTGGTTACCCTTTTCCACTATCTTTTTAATGTTTTCAAAAACCATGTTTTATAGTCATTATGCTGCATAATTTTTGTCTCATAATCTTTCTCTTTTTCAAGCACTCTTATTATGTTATTATCATTTAATTTAAATTGGATTATGTTGGGATATTTCATTCCATATCCCCATTACTATTCATATTTTGTATGAATTATTATATACACTTTTTCTCTCATCAAAATATTTTATGAAATTTTTAGCGACATTGTTATGCAGCCGAATATTCGTAAGGGATCTGTTAACATATATTTTATTTCCAAGCTCCATTATTTTATTTTACCTTACTTGACTCATTTAACCCAAATGTTTTGATAACTATAGTACCTTACTTGTACTATAATTTTTTTTGATAATTGAATAATTCATCATCACCTCTCATTTCCCATTTTGTTACACTATAAATAAAAACACCATCTGAGATGTTTCAATTTATCCCATTCAAGGACGACAGGTTTTAATTTTCAATCACAAAATTCAATTCGGGTCATGAAACCATTTTGAGGGTTGAATAAGACTATAATATATGTATTATAACCTACATAGTATTCATGAACCTGTATATGTACATAATATTAAACCATATGACCAAACTAGTTCCTAATAACCAAAATACCGCTAAAATAATCTAATTGAATTTCATTAATAGTTCATCCAATTATTCATCCACATTTTATTTAACCAAATGATTTTAATGACCATTAAAAACTCTATATATTCATAAATAATGTGTAAATTCAGTTCTGGAGATTTACATTTATAACGTCCTGAATCTGGAAACCACTCAACTTGTCCCATGTACCCGGCGGGCCACATGGCCTCAAACGCATTTCCACAAATTCTAGAGGCTACCGACTAGCAGTAAGGTCCTAAGGTGTGATAGTGGGGAACTATTCCCTCATTGGCCGATTGTAACAAAACAGAAGAAAGAATGACAATAGTGCAAGCATTAAACAAAATGTAATTGGAGTGAACCACTAAAGACTACAGATCAGGATAGCCAGGCGATATATAATATTAAAATGATGCAGCATGTCACATGTTCTATGAAAATAGTGAAAACATTATACACTACAATCAAGGAAAATACAATAACAATGTATGGTAAAACAAAATGAAACTCAGAAGCATCGCTAGCCAAGGCTAGGTCCCACACTCTCCTTCTCCTAAGCTGCAATCAAATACATGGGTAAGGAAGCTTACCCTTGTCAACATATATAATCATATAATAATTTTGGTCCCAAAATCATGACCCAAATGGGATGTGAGACTAATCCCAGTAGGAAACCACCAAATATCCATGCATAGTAGTCAGTGAATATATGCAAAAAAATCAAGGTAAAACAGTAACTAGGAACTTCTCTAGTAAATATCCATTTATTCAGTTTATGTTCTTTAAAAATTCAGTTTTATTTAGGTGTAGCTATCTCATGTTTCAGTCTCAGCCTGCCAATCCCATGTATAGAAGTAAACACATGAGATGTCTCATAAGACCATCTAGATAAAAAGTGAATACCAAAGCCAAGCTTGTGATTTGGCTTGGTAGACGCATCATAAGTCATTCCATTTCATTTTACAAATTCTGTGAACTTTACAAAGGGCTCAAATTCCAGACTAAGCCCGTTGAACCTCCTTACCAAAGTAACCATCAAATCACAACATAACCATTTTTCATTTAATCATATCAAAATTTCACCATTTAATCATTTGTTTGGTTTCCAATAGAGCATGTCCTAGGTATCCCTCCATGGACCAAGGATTCGCTCTGCATTTTCGTGGAATACTCAGTGAGCCTGACCACAAAAAATGTGGCTCGCTCACAACCGTTAAATAATTAACCTCTTGAGTCCATCCATTTCCTTTGAACCGAGACAATATTCCACCCAAGTTAAGAAGGGTGTAATTAGTCACATGAGCCCAACCGTGTCTTTTAACAGAAAATATGGCCCGCCCATGGCTAACAACCTCTTTTAATCAATTATAATTTTATTTAAAAATAATAAATTATAAATTAAACTATTATATTGATTTTAAATGTAACAAATCACATGGGAAATTACCATAGTAGAAAACACATGAAAATTAGACTATTTCAGTGTAATAATTATAACAAATCACGTGTGCATTTCTTACAACAATATAAAATTTTAATCAACCCAAAAAAGCGAAAACCTTGACAATACTCAAAGGTGTTCTTGAAAAATGGCTAACCACAGGAATCAAACCATTGGGGTGTCCCTAAATCAAACAATCAACAATCAGATGCTTCAATTTTCATATAATCAAGTACCTAAACATCATTGGGTATCAACTTATTTCAAATATAGAGAGAAAAAACACAAAAATGGTCTCATACTATTTTTTTCACATATAATCAACTCTTCATTTAATGAAATTCACAAGACCACTTTCCTCGATGTTGTATAACTGATATAAACTGATGTCAGCCCTTGATTCGGCCAAGAACGTTGTAGATCTTTGAAAAGAGATAAATAATTCAACCTTGAATAACATACTCAAGGACATAAATCACCAATAACGACCCAAGTAGAAGAAATCTCTTATTGAGAGGAATACAACGAGACTGGCGACACTTGAATCGGGTTCCAACAACAAACCGGGAGAAGAATCAACTCTTGTAGCTCCTTGTTATTCACCCAGCAGTTGTTCTGTCCATTAGAAGAGAAAAAGAGGCTACAACCCATTTAAGCCGAAATTTAGTAGTACACTGCATGTAAATCCATATACACGATATGTATATCATTGTATTATTCATCAATTCTTACGACCTACTTTACGCGTCCTCCGAAAACCTGCTGACATGACTACACGACAAGTACTAAGGAGTAAACTACATGTAGTGGATTTTTCTTATCTCCCAACATAATAAAAGAACACATCATGTATCCCCATCATACACAACCAAATTTCAGAGAGTGTATATAGGATTACATGGCGTGTACTATAAAGACATAACATTTTTCCACTTTTACTTGTTTTCCAGAAAAACAACTCAAATGAAAATAAAAAGAATAAAATTGTAACTAAAAATAAAATCCAGGCTCTTACATACTTCTCACATTAAAGATCTTTATCCTTGAATTTCCCTTCCATAGGTTTTAACAACTAGGTCCTGGTGACTGCACAAACACCCCACCTTAACATGGTCATCGGGTCTTGGCCACCCAGGTACCAGTAGTTGCCCCACAGACACATGGTCCCCACCATGAGGATTACCCACGTCCCCAAACGGGTCATCTGGCTAATGAATATCCCCACAGGCCAACCCATATCATTTATAGTGTTTTCTCCTCACTCACACAAACCCAGGGAAACTTTCGAGAAGGTCTCCCATTCTGATCACTACTACAGGCCAAGCATGCTTAACTATGGAGTTCTAATCAGGTAGGCTCCCGAAATGAAAGGTGCTCCTTGTTGACATGAGTCATATCATTTAGTCATTTAACCATTTACCATTCGGTGGTGTTACAATCACCCCCCTTAGATCACTACGTCCTCGTTGTGGGCATTACATCTCAACCCAGGAAGTACACCGCAATTAAGTACGAGTTCCTCCTTTGATACAAAATGTAACAACTGGGTTCCAGTGACAGCACATACACCCCCTTTAGAGTACAACATCCTCTTTGTGGGCCCTACATCTCAACCCAGGTAGTGAACTGCACTTAAGGCTGAGTTCCTCCTCTGATACTAAATGTAACAACTGGGTTCCAGTGACAGCATAGACACCCCTCCATTCGGGGGTGTTACAATCACCCCCCATTAGAGCACAACGTCCTCATTGTGGGCCCTACATCTCAACCCAGGCAGTACACCACACATAAGGCTAAGTTCCTCCTCTGATACCAAATGTAACAACTGGGATCCAATGACAGCACATACACCCCCCTTTAGAGCACAACATCCTTTTTGTGGGCCCTACATCTCAACCCTGGCAGTGAACCACACTTAAGGCTGAGTTCCTCCTCTAATACCAAATGTAACCACTGGGTTCTAGTGACAGCACAGACACCCTGCCTTAACATGGTCGCCAGGTCTTGGCCCGCCAGGTACCACCGGTTGCCACGTAGACATGTGGTCCCCACCCTGAAGCGTACCAAAATTCCCAAACATGTCATCTGACTAATGACTGTCCCCATAGTCCAACACATATCATTTTCAGTGTTCTTTGTCCTCACTCACTCACACCCTTGGAAACTTCCCAGAATGTCGCCCATCCTGATCACTACTCCAGGCCAAGCATGCTTAACTATGGAGTTCTATTCATATATGCTCTCGAAAATGAAAGTATATCTTGTTGACATGAGTCATATCATTTAGTCATTTAACCCTTTACCACTCGGGGGTTTTACATGGGTGGTGAAGAGATATATGAGAATAAATCCGGCCACTAAACACGTACATTGGCCTCCCTCTCCCAATTCTTTTCCTACACTCGGTCTTGCGGCCATAGCACATGTGCAAGAGGAACTGACTAGCCATGAAGAACCTTTAGGCTCATGTTGACTATACGAATCAGATGCTCTCCAAAGGATGCATCAACCTGAAACGCAACCTCCTCGGGCTAAAAAATGTGATACGGGTCTGAGTGGTAGCAGTGTAACAGAGATAGATGAAAGACGTCGTGCACATATTGGTACCTATGAGGAAACTATAACTGATAGAAAAACGACTCTACTCATTTAAGAATCTCAAACAGTCTGACATATCTCATGGAAAACTTACCCTCTCTCCTGATCCTCTGGTGTCCCATCCTTGATGCAACACGTAGGAAAACCTAATGCCCAGCCTCAAACTCTAGATATTGTCTATGCCGATCACCATACAATTTATGATGAGAATACATAGTATCCATCTTTTTCTGAATCAAGTGAACCTATTTAGTAGTCTCCTGGACAAGATGAGGTCCCAGCATAACTACATCTCCTGCTTCCATTCAACAAAGGGTGATCGACAAGGCCTCCCATACAAAGCCTCATATAGCCCCATCTGAATAGTATCGTAGAAGCTATTATAATCGGAAAATTAAACCATGGGTATATGCTTCTCCCAAGATCCCAAAGTCTTGGAAACATGCTGACAACAATTCTTCTATCACTTGTATTGTATGATTTGATGGGCCATCAGTTTGAGGTTGGTATGTTGTGCTCAGAATCACCTGTGTACCCAACACCCTATGAAAACATTTAATGAAATGAGTAGTAATGAGTGAATCCCTATCGGAAATGATAGAACATAGAACCCCATGAAGTTGTACCACCTCTCGAATATAAAGATTTCTGAACTCATCCACACCAAAGGTCTCCTTGATCGGTAAGAAGTGAGTGACCTTCATAAGTCTGTCAACTACGTCCCACATAGCATTGTTGCTCCTAGGGGACCTCGATAACCCCATCATGAAATCCATCATAGCATCATCCAATTTCCACTTAGGAATTCGTAGTTTATGTAAATGTACTAATGGATGCTGATGTTATGCCTTCACCAGCTGATAGGTGGAACACCTTGTAACAAAATGAGACACATCTCACTTCATTCCTGTCCACTAGTAATAACAGCACAAGTCACGATACATCTTGGTGACTCTGGGATATACTGCCAAAGATGAAGTATGAAACTCTAGTAACATCTCCTCATGTATATACCCTATAACCCACACACATCCATGGACACACATAACTTCATCCTCTCCTATGAGCCATCTAGGAGGAGGGTTCCCACCTTCCACACTTTCCCGTCGAACTAGGGCTTTAGAATCTGATAGCTGCTTCATCCTCACTTTTTCCAGTAGGGTAGAGGTAACATCCAAAGATGAAATATATGTCCATCCCTGACTATTGGGCACATCTAAATTCATCTCAGAGAAAAAATTTATAAGCTTCTACTCACCACAGGCCTCTTGTACTAATTGTATCTGAGTTCTTCTGCTCAATACATCATCCACCGCATTACATTTTATAGGCGTATAGTCAAGATCAATGTCAAAATTCTAAATGAATTCCACCCACTATCATTGTCTCAGATTCATTTCACGCAGAGTGAATATTTTTCAAGTCATTTGTGGTTAGTGTACACCACAAAATGATCTATCAAAAAATAATGTCTCCACCAGTGCAATGCATGAACAACTGCATCCATGTAGAAATCATGTGTCAGTTAATTTCTCTCATGTTGTCTCAACTGCTGAGACTCATATGCAACTACTCGATCTTCCTACATAAGGACTACTCCCAGCCCAATATCTGATGCAACATAGTACACAGTGTAACTCATGCTTAGCTCTGGAAATATATGTATCTGTGCTGAAGTAAAACATACATTTAACTCTTGAAAGGCTACGTCATAAGAATATGACCATTCAAACTTCACACCTTTTTTAGTCAATCCCATCATCGACACTGCTATGAATGAGAAGTACTGTATAAAATTCATGTAGTTACCATCTAGAACCAAAAAACTCCTCACCTCGATCATGTTATTGGGATGCTCCCATGCTACTACTGCTCTCACCTTCTCTAGGTCTACTTATACTCTAGTCTTGGAGATGACGTTACACAGGAAGTGAATCTGATCCATCTAGATGTGGAATTTTGTGATCTTAACACATAACTAATGCTCTATCAGTTTATTCAAAATGATCTCAAGGTGTTTGGAATGGTCATGTTGATTGTGAGAATACACCAAGATATCGTCCATGAAAACCACCATAAAATAATCAATGAAAGGATGGATCACTCAGTTCATCAATTCCATGAAAACAATTGGCACATTCATGAAACCAAACATCATAACCAAGTACTCATAGATAACATACCTACTACGAAAGGTTGTACATGGTATGTCTTCCGGTTGAACATGTACTTAGTGATATCTTGACCTCAAGTAAATATTTGAGAACACTCGAGATACTAAAAGATGATAAAACAAGCCATCAATACAAGGTAATCTATAACGATTTTTAATCATAAACTAGTTTAGTTTTTGATAGTCCACGCAATGTCTAAGAGTAGCTTCTTCCTTTTTTGCAAAAAGGACTAGCGAACCCCAAGGTGAAGTACTAGGTCAGATAAAACCCTTAGATTTGATATCTTCCAACTACATCTTGAGACCTTGAAACTCTATTTTATCCATCTTGTAAGGAGGAATCGATATTGGTGCAGCTCTGAGAACTAGCTCGATAGTAAACTCCACCTCCCTAACTAGTGGTAAGCCTGAGATGTTGTCCAAGAAAACATCCCTGAGATGATCAAATATAATAGAAAAATTTACATACATGTTACATGATCATCCAGATATAAACTCGCTATGTGGAATGTCCCCAGGCCCATCCCATGATGCTCATGTCCATCTCATCTCGCCTAGTCAACCCATTCACCCATGAATAGAAAAGACCCACCATATGGTGACGTAAAACTCACCCTATGATGATAATAGTCAACGAAGTACTGATAGAATACCAGCCAATACATTCCGAGGATGACATCCAACCCCTTTATGACTTATATTTTGAGATCCCAAAAGAAGTTACATCCACTAATATCAAGGGGAAACTCCTTTAAAAGACACACACACACCGTTATAATCCTTAACAGAGTGTCTAGAATCATGATGTTCTCAAGTATATAAACACAAAGCCCAAGGCCCTCCACAATGGTCATAGATTTAAAAATATGAGAAGCTCGAGTATCAAAAAGTGTAGAAGGTAATACAGAGGTGACTAGAATATTACATATGATAGTAGAAGGTCTGAGATCCTACTCATGTTGGATATGCTACAATGTATATGTCTGACCTATACAGCAGCCCTGTGACAGAACCAGGAAAAACTGAGCTATCCCACCATGCAGTCGCTGAGATCCTGGGGTATGGCTACCACTGCCAGGACCACCACCTTGTCCTTCATACCTCGGAAAATTATAGTTTCTGAGTTGGTGAAAAAACTACTGACCCTTATCCTGCACATGGAGTTTGTACATAACCTCTCCCACTAGACACTGGTGAAAATTTCATACAAAAATGTTGTAGATGCCCAATATTTTTGTAATCTTGGAACTCATTTGGGTCCATCGGGAACTGCGTTCTGGTATTCCCAACACGTCCATACGGTTAAAAACTCATCTTGATACCAGAAGATGCATCCTTACTACTTGTATCCCCACTAGAAAACTTCATGCGGTGCTTCTTGTTTCCAGTTGAGCCATTACCGGATCTCATTTTCGAACATCCCTGGCTCGCACCCCATGATTCCATTTGGTTATGCTCAGTAATTAGTGTCTGATTCACAATGTAATACACAAATGTAAATGTCACTCATAAGTGAAAGAATGGGACATGTTAATAAACACTCAATTTTTTCAAAGAAGATGTAAAAAATGTGTATTATCCCTTACACATCGTGTCCTCCTAGGCCTTTACATGGGCGTTTACTTATACCCAACATGGTCGTGTAACACCCCAAGTACAGGGTGTGTTCCCAAATATACACAACATGTAATTGAGTTTCCTTGCTTCCCATGTAATTCTACATGGCTAGAACTACACGGTTCTGTCGGTGTAAGACTACACAGGGTGTTTAACATTGACACGGCATATACATCAAAATGTTTCATCCACCCATGTATTTAGTCACGCAGCTGGATACACTGTCCACTTATACATGGCGTGTACTAAATGTACCTAGTGTGTCCTACTCAGAGTTTGATGACTCTTGTTACCTTCTCACAAGGCAAGTTACATGGTCAAGAACTACACGGCTTGTACATGGGGTACACAACATGTTCTTATTAAAACAATGTAACACATTCTTCAACAAATAAGATGAACACAGAACATATTAGGAAAGAATATGCGCCATGTATAATGGATTTTTGAGGACAGAAACTCTAGATTTTCAAGAAAAACAATTTTCTATAGAAAAACCAATCTGGAAGATGCCAAATTACAATCTGTGAGGGCTCATACTCCCCATATATCAAAGTTTTTCAACCAAGATGGACACATCATAATACATTTATAGATAAAAATATAGGTCATGACTCGCCAAATTCTTGACCAAGATGGCCCATACAGATCAAGAACCAAAGTTTGGAATCCATTTAATCCAAAACATAGCATGTACTAATAATCCTTTCACAACAGCAGGCATAGATATCACATCATCTATCACAACAGCATGTGATAACTAATTAATTCTAGATGGCATGGCGTAATGCATGGCATACGATTCTAACAAGTTCCTATATGATGCATGAGATGGAGTACCCTCATCTCATCAGGTTGAAACAAAAATAGAACCCAAAATTGCATCAATAATAATAGTAGAAATGAAATGCCTCACCAAACAGTGAAATCAAATCAATTACAATAGCTAAAAATCTAAAAAAACAATTCAATTTGAGGCAATTTAGCTTTTCCCTATACGCGATGTTTCAACTCTCAGGAAAAACTAATTATCAAATACCCATTCTTTTATATCCCTATCTATAGGCTCCAAAAAGTAATACAAAGTAGAAAAAACCCTCTGATACCACTTTGGAATGTCCCGGATGCGGAAGCCAATAAATTGAATACTCGTACCCAGTTGGACACATGGACTCAAGCACATTTCCCAAAACTCTAGAGGCTTCTGACTAGCAGTGAGGGACTAGGGTTTGATAGAGGGGAAACTATGCCCTTATTAGCATAGTGTAACACAGTGGAATAAATAATGATAATATCGGAAGAAGTAAACATCATGAAACTGGAGTAAACAACTAAAGACTGAAGAGCAAGATAGCGAGACAATATATAATATTAAAATTATGTATCATGTCACATGTTCTAAGAAAACACCGAAACAAGATAAACACCAATCAATTACAATACAATACTAATGTACTATAAAACAAAATTAAACTCAGTAGAACCACAAGCCAAGGCTTAGTCACATTCTCTCCTTTTCCTAAGAAATAATCAAGTACCTGTGTAAGGGCTCTTTCCCTACTCAACATCTACAATCATATTATCTATCTGTGACCAAAATCATGACCCAAATAGGATGTGACGATAATCCCAGTATTCAAAAACCAAATTTCCATGAATAATAGTTAGTGAGTATATACAAAAGTAGTAAGGGAAAATAGTAACTATGAAGTGATCATGTAACTATCCATTTATTCTCTTTATGTTCATCAACAATTCACATTCATTAAGGTGAAACTACCTTGAGATATATCCTTAGCCTTCCAATCCCCAATATTGAAGTAAACCCAACAGATGTATCCAATGATTATCTAGATAAAAAGTGAAGACTAAATCCAAACTTTTTCTTTGGCTTGGAAGACACATCATAAGTCATTCCATTTCATTTAACAAGTTTTTCAAACTTTACAAAGGCATCAAAGTCCAGCCTAGTCCTGTCGACCCCCTACAAAAGTAATCGTCAACTCAGGACATAACCATTTTACATTTAGGAATATAAGAATTTTATAATTTAATAATTTTTTAGTTTCTAATAGAAATCATTATAAGTATCCATAAATGGACCAAGGATTCGATTGAAATTTAAAAAGAAGACTTAGTGTTCTCGACCAACAAAACCGTGGCTCTCTCACGACCCTTAAGCAATTAACCTCTTGCATCCGTCCATTTCCTTTTAACCAAGGCAGTTTTTCTCCTAAGGTAAGTAAGGTGTATTTAGTCACATGAGCCCAACATTGAATTTTAAACACGACTATGGTTCGCCCATGGATAATTACATATTTTGATCATTTATCATTTCATTTCAAAAACAACACATGTGAATTAAACCATCACATGTATTTAAACATAATAACTCATGCGAGGAATTCACATAGTAGACAACATAAAAAAATTAAAATATTTTACGGTTTTAATCAAAACAACTCATGTTGGAATTTCCTATAATAATATAACATTCTATTCATCCCCAAAAGTGAAAACATTCACAAGCCTCAAAGGCATTCTTTCCAAATGACTAAACACGGGAAACACGCCCTTGGGGTGTCCCTAAATAAAAAAAATCAGCAATCACATGCTTCTATTTTTATATAATTAAATACCTAATAATAATTTGGTATCAACAGCTTTCATCTATAGATACAAAACCCAAAAATGGTCTCATACCATTTTGGCACATATAATGAACTTGACATTTAACAAAAGGCTCAATACCACCTTCCTCGATGTCGTAATACTGATATAATCTGATGTCGACCATTGAATCAGACTAGAATGGTATAGATCTATGAAAAGAGGTAAATCATTCAACCTTGAATAACTTATTCAATAACAGAAATCATCATGAAGGGATAAAGGAGAATAAATCTCTTAATGAGAGGAATCAGATAAGACAGATGGGACATGAATCGGGTTCTGGATGACGAAATGGGAGAAGAATAAACTCCCATGACACCTTATTCTTCACCCAGTGTTTGTTCTATCTATGAGATGATAAAATGAGGCTACTACCCATTTTAAGCCAAACATTAGTATTACGCGGCATGAAGATTCATATACACGGTGTGTATATCATATTATTATTGATTAACTTCACCGGCCTGCATTACACGTCCTCCACTTACCTACCTACATGAATACATAGCATGCACGAATGAGTACATGAAATTTAGTGGTTTTTTCTTCTCTATTAGTTAAACAAAAGAACACATCATGTATCCCCCTCCTACACAACCATACTACAATATGTGTATATATGATTACACAGCGTGTACTACTAAAACATAACAATTTTCTATTATCCTTGTTTTCTAGAAAAACTTAAAGTAAATGAGAAAGAAGAAAATTTTACCTAAAAATAAGAACCAGGTTCTTACAAACATTTCCCCTTAAAGAAATTCATCCCTGAATTCCCTTCCAAGGGAGGTGAAGGAATATCTAAGAATAACTATTGCCACTAAGCACGTACATCAGCCTCCCTCTAACAAGTCTCATCCTACACTCAGTCTTGCTTCCATGGAACCTATACAAGAGGAAATGAATGACCTCAGAGAACCTTTATGCTCCTATTGATTATATGAATTGGATGCTCCAAAAATGTTGAATCAACCTGAAACTCAACCTCCCCTAGCTGAAAAATGTAAGATGGGTATGAGTAATAGTGGAGTAGCTAAGATACATAGAAGACATATTACATGGCTCGGTTCCACCGAGGTTACTATAATCGATAGGCAACCATCCCAACTCATTCCATAATCTCAAACAGTCCAAAATATATTAGGGAATGCTTACCCTATCTACAAATCCCCTTTTTTCCCAACCTCGGTGAAACACACATGAAAACCGAATCATCAACCTCAGACTCTAGAGGTCATCTGCGGAGATCAGCATAAGATTTCTGATGAGATTTCATAGTATCTATATCTCTCTGATGCAAGTGAACCTTTTCAGTTTTCTCCAAGACAAGATGAGGTCCCAGCATAGTTAATTCTCCTACTTCTAGCCCACAAAGGGGTGATCAGCATGGCCTCTCATACAAAGCCTTATATGGAGACATTTGTATAGTAGCCTAGAAGCTATTATTATAGGAGAATTCAACTAGGGGTATATGCTTCTCCCAAAATCCCCCATAGTCTAGGACAAATTCACAAAACATTTCCTCTAACACTAGTACCGTACGCACTGTCTAGTCATCGATCTGAGGGTGGTATGCAATCCTCAGAAGCAGCCG
Source organism: Viscum album (assembly GCA_963277665.1). Taxonomy (NCBI): domain Eukaryota; kingdom Viridiplantae; phylum Streptophyta; class Magnoliopsida; order Santalales; family Viscaceae; genus Viscum; species Viscum album. The sequence continues at coordinate 447,899,374 of OY728155.1, read as the reverse complement.
TGTACGCAGCACCCTCTTAAAAACTATACTAGAAACGAGACATATAGCAGGAATCCTTATCTGAAATTGTTGAATGAGTAACCCCAGGATGATTTACCACCTCTCGAAAATACAACTTTCCAAGATCATCAACACCAAAGGTCTCCTTGATCGGCAAGAAGTGAGTGACCTTTATAAGCCTATCAACTATGACCCACATAGAATCGTTACCCCTAGGGGACCTCAGTAAACCCATCAATAATTCTATTGTGAAATCATCCTATTTCTACTCAAGAATGGGTAGCTGCTATAAATGTCCAACTGGCCGCTGATGTTCCTCATTCACCTACTGACAGGTGGAACACCTCGTAACAAAACCAGCCACTTCTCACTTTATTCCTAGCCACCAGTACTGATGTTGCAAGTCATGGTACATATTGGTGACTCCGGGATGCACTGCCCAAGATAAATCATGAAACTCCTACATAAACTCCTTGTATATATCCCATGGAACCCACACACATCAATGAAATGACAGAACATCATCCTCACCTATCGTCCATCCCAGAGGAGGGTTCTAACCTGCAAAACTCTCTTATAGAACTAGGCCTTTGGAATATGATAGCTTTTTTATCCTCACTCTATCCAGTAGGGTAAGGGTAACATCCAAATATGAAGATAAGTCAATATATGAGTATTTTTCTCCTATAAATTCATCTTGGAGAACATATCTATAAGCTACAACTCACCACTGGCCTCTTTCACTACATGTATCCAAGTCCTCCTTAATATGTCATCATTGCATTACCATTTCCAGGCATATAGGCATGCTCAAATTCAAATAAATGATGGTATTCCTCCCACCATCACCCTCTCAGATTCAAATTATGCTGATTGATGATGTATTTCAGACTTTTTTTGTAAGTGTACACTACAAAATTATCTCTAAATAAACAATGTATCCATCAGCCCAAAGAATGAACAACTGCAGCCAACTCAAGATCATGTGTCAGGTAATTTATCTCATGTTCCCCCAACTATAACGCCCTGACCCCAGATACCCAGAGTCGGTTCATTATTACATAACATTGGCATGATACAAGGAAATCATGTCCTCTAAAACTGATCAGTTTAGTAGCCTTGGAAATACTAGATACGTTCATAAGTTTTACATTAAATTATAAAATGAAACACTATAGAAACATTGATTTCATATACCACACTCATATCCACTCAGACTATCCCTGCGGGTTAGTCATAAAATAATTCTTCACATCCTGGGAAAAATAAAACATACAAAGGGGTGAGCTCAGATGCTCAGTAAGGATAAAAATATAGTGGAAACTTTCATAAATAAGCATAAACAATTAAGGTAATGTATAAGACTAAAACAAAAGCCTTTTAAACTTGAGCTTCAGCATAATATGGAAAAGATACAAACAAATAATTCCATTTATTTATTCACATGGATATTCTACGAGTCTAATAATCACTTGCAATATCAATAGCCACTTTTATAATGATGGAATGCATAATATCGGACTTAATAACCCCATATTCAAGGCCTTATGCCAAGACTATGAATACGATTTTTTAACGCCTTGTTCCAAGACACTAGTTTGTCTCATGAGACCTACCGATGCATCTAGGAGCTATATCGGGCTCCAACAGTAACTTACTAAGTCCAATTCATTCCTCATATGAAAAGGATTAAACATAACATAAACATTAGTAGTAAAACTAGCATAAAAAATGTCAAAACTTTATCCATAAACCATGAATGGTGTAAAAATAACACATACACAGTCAAACATATCACAAAACCTTCAATACAATATGGGAGTTTTGTATCATAATAAATCAACTTCATATAAGTTTAAAATCCAACAAAGGATATTGACATAGATTAAATCAAAACCTCTTTTAGTGAAATATCTCTTTCTATTTTGCAATCATTTAAGAGTAACATAATTATAAAGAAAACATTTATTTTTAAATTTTTTATAAGATTTTAATGGAAGCTTCTACGATGTTATAATGGTATAAAATATCCACACCCTAGGTATAAGTTAAAAAAACATTCTTACCTTAATTTTGAAGAAAAGGTCATAAAGTACCTTGTTTGGAAAATGACGGAAAGATTCCTTTCAAAATATATAAGGTCAAATAAGGGTATAAATGAATTTAACCCATTTTCTAGTAATTAGTTGAAATGTTTTGAAATACATTTTTTGGAAACATGGATGTGGATGATAAAGAGGTCCCAATAGATAATTACGTATAAACAACCTCAGATAATGAAGAGATTGTAGAATTTACCCTTACCTTGTTCTTTTCCTTGGTCGATGGTAGGTTAACCTCCTGTATAATGGTGAAATAATTGTTATTAAATTATTAAAGAACCATATACATTAATGTGATATCATATATGATCTTCTAATATTTCTTTGTTAATGATATTTCAGTAGTACCATCGTTTCAGGTGTTAAATGATTCATTTTCCTTTATATGCGTCGTTACGTAAGTAATGTTTTTTGTTGATTTGATGTATCTTATTAATATTCATAATGATATTTAATATTTAAAAATTATTTTTACTCATCAAATAAAAATTATTCTTGAATGGATACGATGGGAAATGAATCTTATCTCGTTCGTGGAGACGGTAATCCGTACGTTCGCATGAGAGACAATATCATTATTTTGATATTAAAATAATAAATAATTGGATGGTATATAATATATATAGAATCATTATCATGTTATAGTTATCATCTGAATCATTTATACTCATTATTATACCCATCAAAATGATGAAGTGTTTGAATAACAAACTACACCATGATGTGGAGACAGTAAGTCGTACGTACACATGTATGGTGACATGTCATCCATAGGATGGATAAAATAATGAATATGGTTGTAAAATTTTTATAATAACATAAAATTATATATAATATACTGGATTTATAATTTTAGAATGGAAACAACAAAGATAGAGGAAGTGGTAGAAGAAAGGAACTTGAAAGAGGTGATGAAATATTTACCTCTTCCTCGTGTTCTTCTTTTTGATTTGATCAAAATGGCTCCTTAGGTTGAATTTCTGACTCGAGGAAGGTATCTAAGATGAAGGTAGGACAGTTTAGAGGATATTTGGGTGTTGGTTGGTCAATCCAAATAGCTTTGAAGGTGCGAATTTGAGAGAAGGGGAAGTTCCCTTTTACAAGAGGGATGAGGGACACCTTATGAAAAGATTGAAATATTATGTTATAAAAACAATTTGGTTTATAATGGCCCAAAAATAATTTATTTCGAGTATAAGGTGGGGATGGGTCGAAAAACACATAACCAATAGGTTTTAGACTGGTTTAGGGCACTATATTAACCTTATCTTCTAGATTTAACTGTTAGTAAATTAGTTTGACATTTACCATGTCTCTTTGAATTTTTATATTATATTGTTAATAAACATACTATAAACAACCAAGAAAACCTCAAGTGGTTCATTAAATAAATATAAAATATTATTTAATTCTTTTGGATGAACCTTAGATTTTATAAAATATAATATAAATTAATAATATAATATTTGTTTTAAAAACACTTTTATGTCAATTTTGACACTATTTTCTATTTTGTTTTTTTTAATTTATAACTGCACTATTACTTCAAAAAAATTTATTTAATCAATCCTAACATGTAACATGAACCTAGAAAATTCGTGGATGGCATCAAAACTATCAAATTATACTTATTTTAACATCTACAATACCATTTATTTGATTCTTTCATTAATAAAGAAAATACTGCATCATCATTGTGTCATAAATAAATTTAATTATTTTTTGTCTAAAAAATAAAAATAAAGTATCATTTTGTAGGAAATATTTTTATATTTGTAATGATTATATATAGTTTAAGAGATAACATATATAACCCTATGTAATTGTTTTTATTAAAATATATATGATATGTCATTTTTTTTATTTACTTTAACTTAATTAATATAATGTGTCATTATCACATACAAGTGGCTCCATGTGGTCCCAAAATCGACCCAAGGATGCCAATGGTTAGACATGTGTCATCCAATAGGGTTAGAACATGTGTTATGGTAATTTAATATTATTATAATATTTTTTATTTTACCCTTATTTACCGGATTTACCCTTTAACCATGGTAAATAAAATATTTACCGATGTAATTATTCAAAATGTATAAAAATAAAAGTTAGTTGTTTAAACAATTTGGACCTCATGATTCTAAATATGGAATCCATTTTTCAAAATTCAAAACACATAAGTGGCAGAAATTAATTTAAAATTAATTCCCGTTGTCAAAACAAAATTCATTTTTTAAGAAATAATAACTATCAAAAGATTGGCACTTGCTTATGTCTAGTATAAATGTGAAATTACGTCAAATGACCAATATTGGATTAAATTGTAAATATATAATCTATTTATTCTTAAAAACCACTCAATAGTATAAATTATCACTATAAATTATTTTTATTAAAAAAGTTTTTTTTAATTAAAATTTTTTATTTTCACTATTCATCAAAAACTGAATGTTTTTTAGAAAAATACCAAAAATTCAACCTAAGATAATTTATATATTCCGAAACCAAAAATTAAGCCCATTTTGAAATATAAAATTGATAAAATTTCAAAAAGTTGTTATTACTATTCATAATGGCGAGTTTGATTGGTCGCGATGTGTAAGAATCTCGAAGTTCCATACAAAGAAAGCTATTTATTTATTCAAAGGGAATCATATCATGGAAGCCTGGTGTGTTAAATTCTCCCATCCTTCAAATAATTTCGTCCTTAAAATTTCTATAATATTACTGCATAAAAATATTATGGTGGTTCTTCATCATAAGTTCCTCGGGTTCCCACGTTGCCTCTTCGATCTTATGGTTTATCCATTGAACTTTTACCAGATGATTCATCCATTTTCTCAACACTTGTTCTCTTGTATCAAGAAACATGAAAGGATCTTCACAATAAGATAGATCTGGTTCTAGTTCCAATTCCTCCTTGGTAAGTACATGAGTTAGGTCAGGCATGTATTTTCTCAACAGTGATACGTGGAATACATCATGAATTTGGAGAGACTTGGCGGCATTTCCAAATTGTAAGCTACTGCTCTAATTCATTCTAGAATTTAGAAAGGTCCGAGATACCTGTGACTCAATTTACCCTTCTTACCTAAACATATAACAACCTTACATAGAGATAACTTCAATAAAACATTATCTCCTAACTGAAATTCCAAATCCATCCTTCGGTTATCATCATAGCTCTTCTTCCTAATTTGAGCTGATTTGATGTGGGTTTGGATTACCTTCACCTTTTTCCATCGTTTCCCCAACATGTTCTGGGCTTCTGAGTTTTCTGTCACCAACCTCATCCGAAAATGTTGGTGTACGGCATCTCTTTCTGTATAATGCTTTAAATGGTGCCATCTTAATAATTGAATGGCAGTTGTTATTATAGAAAAATTCTAATAAAGGTAAATATTGATACCAAATACCATGAAAGTTAAGTGAGAAAGATCTCAACATGTATTCAAATGTTTGAATATTCTATTCTGATTGTCCATTAGGTCGATGGTGGTAGGTAATTCTCAAAAGAAGTTCTGTATGCTTGGATTTCTAAAGATTTTTCCAGAATGTTGATGTAAAATGGGGATCACGATCCGAAAAAATTGATAGGGGTACACCATGTAGTCTTAAAACTTCATTAATATACAGTTTTGCAAAACATTCAAGTGGTATATCTTCTCTTATTGCAAGAAAATGTGTTGACTTTGTAAGATGAACAACAATGACCCATATTGCATAGTTCCTTCTAGGAGTCTTTGGTAGTCCCATGACAAAGTCCATTATAATATTATCCCATTTCCACTCAGGTATGGGAAAAGGTTTCAAGACTCCTCCTGGCTGTTGCCTTCCAGCATTAACTAGTTGAAAAACCATAAATCTTGACAAAAAATCAGCAATCTCCCTCTTCATATTGGCCCACCAAAAATGTTCCTTTAAACCCTTATACATCTTGGTGCTCCCAAGGTGTATAGAGAAATTGGAGCTATGAGCATCATCCAAAAATTCTCTTTTTAGATCAGGTATATCGGGAATACAAAGCCTCTTCCCAAATTTTAAAATTCCATCTTCATATACAAAGTCACTCAATCTCCCATCATTCGAATATTTAATCTTTTTTAGAAACTTCTCATTATCATCCTGAGAACTTTTTATCCTTTCTAGTAAAGATTGTTTGGAAACCATTTGAAAAAGAATTTATGTTTCACCTTCCATGGTTATTCCCATCTCCATCTTTACTAGATCCATATATATAGAATCCTTTTCAACTCTCATCTTGTTCAAAACTCCATGATCATTTCTACTCAAAGAATATGCCACCTTATTTTCCTTCCCCATGTGGTAGTGTATAGTGCAATCATAATCCCTGAGTAGTTCAATCCATCACCTTTTCCTCATGTTGAGTTATTTTTGTGAGAAAATATACTTCAAACTCTTGTGATTAGTATAAGTCTCACATTTTTCACTATATAGATATTTTTTTCGTATCTTCAAAGCAAATATTACAGCTGCTAACTAATGATCATGAGTAGGATAGTTTTGTTCATTAATTTTTAACTGTCATGAAGCACAGTCAATAACCCTATCGTTCTGCATAAGGACACAACCATGTTCTTTCTTTGAAGCATCACTATAAATAATAAACCAATAATTCCCTGATGGTAGAGTTAATATAGGATCATTGAATAATCATCTCTTCAGTTTTTTGAAACATTCTTCACACTATTTTTTCAAAAAAAATTATCTTCTTTATGTTTGATCTTTGTTAATGGGTTAGCCAATCAAGCAAGATTCTGGACGAAACCCTAATAATAACCTTCTAAACCAATAAAACTGTGTACATTAGTTATACTTTTCAGTGCTGGACATTCTTGGATTTCATTGGTGTTTAAAGGATCAACCGATATTCCACCCTTAGAGACAATATGGCCAAGAAAAGAAATCACTTGAAGCCAGAATTCACACTTGCTAAACTTCCCATATAATTCATTTCTTCTAAGAGTATTCAGGATAATGCGCAAGTGATTTTCATGATCTTCATAGCTTTTATAGTATACCATTATATCATCAATAAATACCATACAAATTCATCAAGATATTTATTGAAAACCCTATTCTTTAGATCCATTAAAACATAGGGTGAATTAGTCAGCCCAAAATGCATTACTGTAAACTCGTAATGCCTGTACCTGGTTAGAAATGCTATCTTCGGAATGTGTTCCTTTTTTACGCAAAAATGATGGTATCCAGATCGAAGTTCAATATTTGAAAAATATTGAGCTCTATGAAGTTTGTCAAATAAATCATCAATTTGAGGTAGGGGAATGTTTTTCTTTGTCGTTATTGCATTGATCTCCCTATAGTCATGCACAACCTCGTAGATTTATCTTTATTCTTAACAAAAAGGTCAAGGGCTCCCCATGGAGAAACTCTAGTGTGAATAAGTCCCTTATTACTCCATTCCTATAGTTGTTTCTTTAGTTACACTAATTCCATAGTGGCCATTCTATAAGGGGTCTTCGATATGGGCCTTGAACTGGGAATTAAATCAATAGAAAACTCAATTTCTCATTCTGGATAATGTTCAGCTGAATCCTCTAGAAATACATCAATATACTCTTTCACAATATGTATGTCCTCTATTTGAACATTCTTTTCCTCACCCACAGTTATTTCATTATCTTCCTCCCCAATAATTGAATTTAGTTGAGCTACTACGGTTGGATCTAGATAAGAATCAGGTGGTGATGTTTCTGTTCTAAAGATAAGGTGATCTTTATCATCGTCATCAAAAATAGTAACCTCTTTCTTTTAACAATAAATTTTTTCTTCATGGTCTGAAATCCAATCCTTATCGATAATTATATAAAATTCAAAACATGGGTACGATGATGATATCAGCAGATAAATAACATTTATGTTCCTTAATGGGAACTGATTCACAAAAACATTGTTGCAATGATACTTCCCTTAAGAGTTTTGACTGACCACTCCCTTGTTAAATCAAATTGGAAATATCTAATTTTATTAGAAAACTCGGAAGATATGAAACAATGTGATGATCCAAAATCAAATAAATCATTGGATAAAATTGAGGAAACCATTAAATTACCTGCCACAATGTTTTTGGAGTTTCAACCTCAGCAGTAGTGATCGCATAATCTTAGCCTTGACCCCTTGGCCTTTTCTTGAAGTAATTTCCCTTGGAACTTAGGACATTAATTTTCATAATTACACTTTTCTCTACAATTGTATCATTCATCATTGACAACCTCTTTCTTCCCCTTGCAATCACGAGCTTTGTGGATTTTTTCACCACACTTGTAATGGACTCTCATTCCCTTCAGGCAAGTACTGGGGTGTTTTATCCGACATTTACTACAGGATGGATATTCATATTTTCCCTTCGTCCCCTTATTTCGATTTCTATATTGTTCAGAAGATCTCTTATTCTATTTATTTTCTTTAATGTCGTAAGAATTAGAGAATTGTTTTTCTGTCTTGATAGCACATGAGACAATATATTCATACGATGAGAAGGATTGGGAGATTAATGCTCGACGAAGAAATGGTTTTAACCCATAAAAGCAATGATAAATATTACTTCTTGGGGTACATATATAATCTGTATAATTCCTCTCTAACCTTGTAATGTTACCTTCAAAATTTTTGACATTTTCAACCTCCTTTTGCCTCAGACTCAGAAATTGTCTTTCCATATACACTCGATGGTCATGAGGAAAGTATTTTTCTAAGAAAATTTCTTTAAAATCCATCCATTCCATATTTGATACTTCATTATCATCCTTTTTTTTTGAATCAATGAACACCATTGATCAAAATCCCCAGTGAGGCGGTAAAATGCCATGAAAACTTTTTCCTTTTCATTACTCCCCAAGGCATGGAATATTATCTCTAAAGAATTTATCCATTGCTCAACGATTATTGGATTTGTACTCCCATTTAATGTTGATGGTTGTTTCTTCATGAATTTATATATCATTGATCCTCCACACTGTGGATGAGGGTGGTCCATATGGGTAAGGTTATTATTAATAACCTGAGTGAGTTGTCCCAGTATAGTGATAAGCTGATCAGCACCAGTTGCTTAACCAGCTCCACTATAATTATATTGAGTCGGAGGGCTATCCCTACATGAATTATGTGCATTGATATGATTTCCATTTGTAATGACCGGACCCCAGAAGCCCAGAGTCGGTGCACTATTACGTATCATTGCCATGATCACAAAAGATCCTGTCTCGAAAGATCGATTAGTTTAGTAGCCTTGGAAGTACAAGATAAATTCATAAGGTTTACAATACAGCATAAAAGAGAAAAATAGAATAACATTGTTTCCATAGAAAAAACTGAGATCCCATATACTATCCCTATAGGTCAGTCATAATATACTTCTTCGCGTCCTGGAAAAAACAAATCATAGAAAGGGGAGATCTCAGATGCCCAGTAAGGATAAAAATATAGTGGAATCTTTTATAAATAAGCATAAAAATTTAAAGAAATGTATAAAACTAAAACAAAATACTTTTCAACATAAACTTCATCATAATATGGAAAATATAAATAAAAAATGATTCTATTTACTTACTCACATTGATATTCTACTAGTTCAATAATCACATGCAATATCAATAGCCACTTTCATAATAATGGAATGCATAATGCCCGACTTTCATAACCACATTGTCAAGGCCTTGTGCCAAGACTACAAATAAGATTTTGTCAAGGCCCTGTGCCAGGATACGAGTTTGTCTAATGTGACCTACCGATGCATCGAGGAGCTATATCGAGCTCCACCCATCACTTACCAAGTCCAATTCATTCCTCATATAAAAATGTTAAAACATAACATAAACATTTGTATAAAAACTAGCATACGAAATCTCAATACTTAATCTATAAACCATGAATGGTATAAAAATAACACATCCATATTCAATCATATCACAAAACCTTCAATACCGTATCAAAGATTTGTATCATAATAAATCAACTTCAAATAAGTTTAAAATCCATCAAAGGATGTTGACATAGATGAAAATGATTTGTAAAATTATTTGAGAGAAATATACCCTTTTCATGAAAACATTTAAAAGTCATAAATTTTAAAAGGAAGACATTTAAAGACATTTTTTTGAATCAAAGTGTCCCATACCACTTTGAAACTTTTTAAAGGAATTAACATTTTAAAAACATTCATGTTCATATAGATAAATCCTTAAAACCCATTTTTAAAACATGGATATTAATGATAAATTTTTAGAATAATAAATATTTAAAACATTTAAAATGATGTTTTAGTAAAAGATTCCCTTAAGTAAAATCCCTTTGAAAATTCTTTTATGAAACATGGAAATTGGTAATAGATATGTCCCAGTAAAAACATACACATAAACAATATCGAAAAATAATGAGATTGAGAAATTAACTCATACCTTGTACTTTTTCTTGGTCAAGGGAAGGTTAAACTCCCGTATAATGGGGAAATAATTTTTATTAAATTATACGAGAATCATATTCATTAATATGATATCATATATGATATTTTAACATTGCTTTATCAATAATATCTTAGTATTATCGTCGTTTTGGGTATTAATGGATTCGTTGTACTTTATATTCTTTGGTATGTGAGTAATATTTGTTATGGATGGGATGTATCTTGTTCATATACACAATGATATAAAGCCTTTAAACATTATTTTTAATCATCAAATGAAAATTAGTCTTGAATGGATACAATGGAGAATGAATCTCATCACGTTCGTGGAGACGGTAATCCGTACGTACGCACGAGCGACAATATCATTCTTTTGACATTAAAATAATATATAATTGGATGGTATATCATATATACAGAATCATTATCATGTTATATTTATTATTTACATCAATTACGCATCATTACTCGACCCATCCAAATAATAATGTATTGAATAACAATTACACCACGACATGGAGACGGTAAGCCGTACGTACGCACGTATGGTGACATGTCATTCAAAAGATGGATAGAACAATGAATATGGTTGTACCATAGTTATAATAACATCACATTATATATAAGATAATGGATTTATTAGTTTATAATGGATACAACAAATAAATAAGAAGTGGAAGAAGAAAGGAACTTGAAAGAGGGGGTGAAATATTTACCTCTTCTTCGGGTTCTTCCTTTTGATTTGATCAAAAGGGCTCCTTAGGTTGGATTTCTGACTAAAGAAATTCCTCTAGGATGAAGGGAGGTAAGTTTAGAGGGTATTTGTGCAGAGGTTGTCTGAGACAAATGGTTTTGAATGTGTGAATTAGAGAGAAGGGGGAGTGCCCTTTTATAAGATGGGTGAGGGGCACCTTAGGAAAAGCTAGAAATATTATTTTATAATAAAATACATTTCGGTTTCTAATGGATAAAAAATGGATTATTTAAAGTATAAGGAGGGGATGGGTCAAACACCACTCAAACAATAGGTTTTAGACAGGTTTGGGTCACTATATTAACTTTATTTTTTAGATTTAAATCTTAGTTAAATAGTTGGACATGTACCATGTCTCTTTGTATTTTATTTTATATGGTTAATAAACATACTATATACCTCCAATAGAACCCCAAGTGGTTTATTAATGATAGACCTATCATTATATAAGTCTTTTTTCTGAACCTTAGATTTTTACGAATAGAATATCAATTAATAATATAATATTTGTTTTAAAAACTCGTTTATGTTAATTTTGACACAATTTGGTATTTTGTTTTTACTAAATTCAAAACATCATTATTACTTCGAAAAAAATTCATCTATCTAACCCAGATATTTCATATTAACATATATAATATGTGTAATTCATAAAAAGTCTCAAATGACATTTATTTGGATATTTATAATATTAATTATTTTAATATTTCATTAATTTGGTAATTACTGGATCATCATTGTGTCATAAATAAATTAACTTATTTAATGTCTAAAAAATATATATATAATACCATTATGTAGGAAATATTTGTATCTTTCTAATGAATATTTATAGTCGAATTTATCTTATGTATAACTATATATTAAACATGTTTTAGTTATTAAACATTGATTTTAGCAATTTTGTCTCTTCTTTGAATTAAATAATTATAAATGTCCTTATCTATTCCAAGTGGACCTAATGGATAATATTTTATTCCAAAGGTTTTTTAGTCTAATTACACTTATCCAATAGAATTAGGGAATGTGTTAGGGTAAAAATAATATCATTTTTACCCTTAATTACCCTATTTACTTTTTAACTATGGTAAATAAAAGCAAAAAGTTACTGTTAAAAAAATTATTTTCATCTTATTGAACCACATTTTACATAATGATATCAACCAGGCCTCTTGTATTTTCTAAATTCCACTCCCAGAAGCGGTAAAATTTAGTTTTATGTAAATTTGCAAATTCTCCTAGGAGGTGGGTAAGAGACAGTAAAAAGTTCAATAAACTTTTTATATATCTAAAATTATTATAAACTGGCTCCAATGAATTTAACTGAACATATATAGGTATTATTTATCTATTTTGACCTAAAATAAATTTAAATAAAATAAATAATTATTTAAATAAAAATTCGGTTTTAAACTATAACTTAGTGTTTTCACTATTCATCAAGAATTTAAAGTTTTCAGAAAAAGACCAAAATTCACCCTAGGCTAATTTTGATATTCCGAATTCAAAAATAAAGTCTATTATACCAAATTAAAAACATAGAAGTTTCATTTAATAATTTGAAATTAATTCTCATTATCAATACCAAAAGGCATATTTTTAAGAAATAATGACTATCAAAAGATTGCCACTTGTTTATGTCCAATTTCAATGTGAAATTACTTATAATGACCAGAATTGGATTAAATGTTAAAAATATAATCTATTTATACTTTCAAAACATTAAAATTTATAATTTAACACTATAAATTATTTTCATTAAAAATTTTGTTTTCAGTTAAAATATAGTATGTTTCACTATTCACCCAAATATGAAAGTTATCAGAAAAACTCCAAAAATTTATTGAAAGTAAATTATTATGTCCCGATTCTATGGAAGAAGATTATTTTTTCAAATTGAATATATAAAAGTTTCAATTATTGGATTTAAAAAGGTTTCACCATTAAAAGGCAGTAAATAAGCATTTTATAAAATACTTCTTTTATCTAAAAAAATTGAATTTGTTCTTACATAATGTCTAAGAAACTCATAATATGGATTATAAAATTATAAGTATTATATAAAGTTTAAAATTCAGTTAATACTATTCATAACCAGTTTTGAATGGCTAGTTTAGTAAGTCATGGTACGCTTGAACTCGGTGTTTCAGGTAGTGAAAATTATTGAATTACTTTGAAGAAATAAAGTAATATGAAATATCAGGGTGTTACAACATTCCTTCCACTAGGATCCATTTCTAAACAGTGGTATAAACTAGATTAGTTTATGAATCTACATACATAATTCCAAACATGTAAAACACTTAACATAAACTGAATAGATTATGGATATAATCAATAATCATAAAAATCTTTTCTTTGAGAAAGTATATACTGATTAACCCTTCATAATGGTTTATGAATAAAATGAGAATCTTCCTAAGCATATCCCTCAGGAGTGTCGTAACCAAGAGTTTAGCAATGCATGTTGTCATGCACCAGTTCCCGTTTGAGTCTAGCTCAAAGTGGTGTTTTCAGGTTTTTCCTCTAGGTACATCTTTTCCAGAGTCGCCTCTACCCGCTCGTATCCAAATGGGGATGTATTCCTTGGAGAACACACAAAATCTATACAATACCAAAATTCTAGGAATTTCTTCTACACTAATCCTCAAAGTCTGTCTTAGGGTGATGTGCTCTAATCAGAGTTTATCTAAATATAGAATCCAAGGTTTGTACTAAACTTCCCCTGATTCTAACTATAACACCCCGACCCCGGTTTCCCAGAGTTGGTGCATTATTACATAACATTGGCATGATACAAAGAAATCATGTCCCAAAAGACAGATCAGTTTAGTAGCCTTGGAAATACTAGATACATTCATAAGTTTTACATTACATTATAAAATGAAAAACTAAAACAACATTGTTTCCATATACCACACTCATATCCCCTCAGACTATCCATGCAGGGTAGCCATAAAATACTTCTTCGCATCATGGGAAAAATAAAACATAGAAAGGGGTGATGTCAGAAGCTCAGTAAGGATAACAATATTGCAGAAACATTCATAAATATGCATAAACATTTAAGGAAATTTATAAGACTAAAACAAAATCCTTTTAAACATGAACTTAATCACAATATGGAAAATATAAAATAAAATTATGCCATTTACTTATTCACATGGATATTATATTAGTTGAATAATCACAAGAAATATCAATAGCCACTTTCATAATGATGGAATGCATAATGCCAGACTTTATAGCAACATAGTCAAGGCCTCGTGCCAAGAATACAAATAAGATTTTTTCAAGGCCTTGTACCAAGATACTTGTTTGTCTCATGAGACATACCGATGCATCTAGAAGCTATAGTGGGCTCCACCAATCACTTACTAATTCAAATTCATTCCTCATATGAAAAGGATTACACATAACATAAACATTCGTATTAAAACTAGCATACAAAATGTCAACACTTTATCCATAAAGCATGAATGGTGTAAAAATAACACTTCCACAGTCAAACATATCACAAATCCTTCAATAAAATATGGGAGTTTTGTATCATAATAAATCAACTTCAAATAAGCTTAAAATCCATCAAAAGATGTTGACATAGATGAAATCGAAACCTTTTTTTAGAGAAATATTTCTTTATATTTTGAAATCTTTTAAGAGTCACATAATTATAAAGAAATCATTTATTTTGAAAATATTTTTATAAGTTTGTAAGTGAAGCTTAGATTATGTTATAATGGTGGAAAATAGCCGCACCTGCCTTATAAGTTAAAAAAAACATTATATCCTTAATTTTGTCGAAAAGCTCATAAAGTACCTTGTTTGGAAAATGACAGAAAGATTCCTTTCAAAACATATAAGGTCAAATAATGGTATAAATGACTTTAACCCATTTTATAGTAATTAGTCAAAATTATTTGGAATACATTTTTTAGGAAATGTGGAAGTGGATCGTAAAGAGGTCCCAGTATATAATTACGTATAAACAACCTCGGATAATGAAGAGATTGTAGAATTAACCCTTAACCTTCTTCTTTTACTTGGTAGAGGGTAGTTTAAACTCCTGTATAATGGTTAAATAATTGTTATTAAATTATAAAAGGACCATATACATTAATATGATATCATATATGATCTTCTAATATTTCATTGTTTATGATATTTCAGTAGTATCATCATTTCAGGTGTTAACAGACTCGTTTTCCTTTATATGATTTGTTACGTAAGTAATGTTTATTATGTATATAAGGTATAATATTCATATTCAGAATGATATTAATTATTTACACATTATTTTTAATCATCAAATGAAAATTATTCTTGAATGGATACGATGGGGAATGAATCTCACCGCGTTCGTGGAGACGGTAATTCGTACGTATGCACATGCGACAATATCATTCTTTTGATATTAAAATAATATATAATTGGATGGTATATAATATATAAATAATAATTATAGTGTTATATTTATTATATTAATCACTTATACTCATTATTATACCCATCTAAATGGTGAAGTGTTTGAATAACAAACTACACCACGACGTGGAGATAGTAAGTTGTACGTATGCACGTATGGTGGCATGTCATTCATAAGATAGATAAAATAATGAATATGGTTGTACAATTTTTATAATAATATCAAAGTATATATAATATACTGATTTTATTATTTTATAATGGAAACAACAAAGAAAGAGGAAGTGGAAGAAGAAAGGAACTTGAAAGAGGTGATGAAATATTTACCTCTTCTTTGGATTCTTCCTTTTTATTTGATCAAAAGGGATCCTTAGGTTGGATTTATGACTAAGGGATGGCCTCTAGGATGAATGGATGATATTATAGAGGATATTTGGGTAGGTTTTGATAGATCAAAATGGCTTTGAAGGTGTGAAGTTTATAGAAGGGGATGTGCCCTTTTATAAGAGGGGTGAGGGGCACCTTAGGAAAGGATTGAAATAATAATTTATAATAAAACCATTTTCAATTAATAATGGCTCCAAAATGATTTATTTCAAGGAAAAGGAGGGGATGGGTCTAAAACCACTCAACCAATAAGTTTCATACAGGTTTGGGTCACTATATTAACCTTATCTTCTATATTTAACTCTTAGTTAATTAGTTCGACATTTACCATGTCTCTTTGTATATTTATATTATATGGTTAATAAAATTACTATAAACATCCAAGAGACTTGAAGTGGTTAATTAATGACATATATATTATTATCTAAGACATTTTTCCAAGCCTTAGATTTTTTAAAATAGAAAATAAATTAATAATATAATATTTGTTTTAAGAACAATTTTATGTCAATTTTGACACTATCTTCTATTTTATTTTTGTTAAATTAAAAACAACATTATTACTTAAAGAAAATTCATTTAATCCATAATAACATGTCAAATTAACCTAGAAAATTCTTTTATGGTGTAAAAACGTTCAAATTATATTTATTTTAACATCTATAATACCATTTATTTGATTATTCCATTAATAAGGAAAATAATTCATCATCATTGTACATAAATAAATTTAATTATTAAATGTCTAAAATTTATAAATAAAATACCATTATGTAGGAATTTTTTTATCTCTATAATAAATATTTATATTCCAGGAGATAATATATATAACACTATGTAAAAATTGTTTTACTAAATGATATATGCTTATGTCATTTTTTTATTTACTTTAACTTAATTAATATAAACTTTCATTATCACTTACAAGTTGATCCATGGGGTCCCAAAATCGACCAAAGGATGCCCATGGTCGGACATGTATCATAAAATATGGTTAGAACCATTTTTAGGGTAATTTAATATTATTATTATATTATTTGTTTTACCATTATTTACCGGATTTACCCTTTAACCATGGTAAATAAAATATTTACCGAAATAATTATTCAAAATGTCTGAAAATAAAAGTTACATATTTAAACAATTTGGACCTCCTGATTATAAATATGGAATATATTTTTCTAAATTCAAAACACAGAAGTGGCAGAAATTAATTTATATTTAATTTCCATTGTAAAAAAAGCGTATTTTTAAGAAATAATAACTATCAAAAGATTGACACTTGTTATGTCCAGTTTAAATGTGAAATTACGTCCAATGGCCAACATTAGATTAAATGGAAAAATATAATCTAATTATACTTAAAAACCACTCAATATTATAATTTATCACTGTAACTTATTTTGATTAAAAAGTCACTTTTAATTAAAATTTAGTATTTTCACTATTCATCATAAATAGAATGTTTTTTAGAAAAAATCAGAATATTCAACCTAATCTAATTTTGATATTAATAACCCAAAAATGAAGTCCATTTTGAAAGATAAAATTGATAAAATTTAAAAAGTGGGTATTACTATTCATAACAGCTTGTTTGATTGATAATTATGTGTTAGAATCTTGAAGTTGTGTACAACGCAAGCTATTGCATTATTCAAAGTTAAACATATCGTGGATGTTTGGGGTGTTACACCAACTTTCGAGACCCATACACAACTGATCAATATCCCTGTATAAGCACTGCTCCCAGCCCAATAACTGATGCATCAAAGTACATAGTGTAACTATTTCTCGGTTCTAGAAATATCAGTATCAGCACTGAAGTCAAACATCCCTTCAACTCTTGAAAGGCTGTGTCACAAGAATCTGACCATTCAAACTTCACACCTTTCTTATTCAATCCTATCATCAGTGCTTCTAAGCATGATAATCCCTGTATAGAACTCCTGTAGTATGTTTATGATTTTGCGCATTGTGCATTCCCTAACAATGACATTATTATTGATAGTTAATGTGGTTATTCAACTAGTAGAATTCCAACAATTATGGAATTATTTATTCAGATCTTATTCCGGACATAATGTGTTCATGTTTTTTTTATTGGTATATATTTTTAGTTTTTCAACATGCATAATGTTTATGTTATGATATCTTCCGCTGTATTGCTTGCCCTTACTAAGAAATTGAGTACATCCCTTTCTTCTGTTTCATTTTCTCAGGACATAAAGAATATTATTATGAATGACATAGTGAAATAACCAAAGTGTTATGGATGTTCTTAATGAAATTTATATGTTTTTTTTCATTTCATGTTTTATTGATGAAATTATGTATGTATTTTATTTTCAATTCTACTAAACTACTCGGTCCATCAAGATGCATATTCCTTGTTTATATACCAATTTTATTAAATATGGAACCAACTCCGGGCAACTGGGGTGGGGTCCTTATAGTTTATATCAAAGAAAGTTTAATAGAAAACATAGAAACTATATTTAGAAAATGAAAATTTCGGGAAAAAAATCCCTAAGATAGTGTTGGAGGTTAAAAATGAAAGAATGTCCTAGTATTTTCGTAAGGAATAGATTATGTGGATGTTTTTACAAAATAAATCATTTCCTGGATACTACAAGTGGATGTGGTTTTGGAATAGATGTACCTAGGAGTGAAAACTCTAACAAGGAGTTTCAGTATTGGCCTGAGGTATCCTGGTAAATGGCAACGAGCCTTACTGCACACCTGGTTGACACTCTTGTGGGATATGCTTTGGATAAATCACATTTTATTAAAAATCCATTATAAAGGGTTTAAATGTAAATGTTTCCTCAAAAATATCAATTTTATGATTAAGAGAGTATCTATCTATAGAATTTTAATGTATTCTATTTATTTTTTTACATTCATATTATACATTATAATTCATACCCTAATCTACTGTATACCATTATTTAGACATGGAGCCTAGTTGAAGGAATGAAAACTACATAAATGTGCATGTTCCATGTAGGGATTTCCCTTTGCTGCATGATAATGATGTTTGGCTCTAGTGCTGTCATTGGTGTTGAGAAACTTATAACTATACTAGGACCACTGACTTAGGTTATGTATAATATTCTTACCCATATGGAGAATCTAGATCCAAACCATGGGGGATCCTTGATAGATCACTTTATGTGACAACAGCCTCAATTATTCAATGGTACTATAAAACCATTTGTAACTGAATAGTGGATATGTTACCTAGAGAATATATTTCTCTCTTTGATATGTAACGAAAGAGAGAAGGTTGTCATGGCAGTTTATCACCTATCAGGACATGTGGATCAGTTGTGGTTGTTAATCCAAAAAAAAGGAGGAAGAATAAATAGAAGATATGGAATAGAGTTATATTAAATATATTTTTCTAGAAAAATATTTCCCTTGTTAAAAATGAGAAAATATGGAAAAGTAGTTTCTAAATGTTAAGAAAAAAGAGGATGAGAAAGCTGCAAATTATGAAGCCAACCTTACAAAGATAGAAAGGCATGCTACAGACTACATAAGTAATCAAAGGAGAAAAATTGATCGATTCTTTGATGGTTTAAATCCATTCCTCTGAATTGCACTAGTCTCCCAAAATTTATCATCATATGATGATAATGTCTCAAGTTCTATCAAGACAGAAAAGAAATGTTCAATGCCTTATGAAATTAATGGAAAATAAGAGATGATGTTTCTTTCCTAAAACACCAGAAAATGACACAAGGAAAAGGGAAAGAAGGGAATAGTTGACCTTCCATCCTGTAGTAATTACAGGAAGAAACACCCTGGAACTTGCCTGAAGGGAATGTGAGTCTGTTACAAGTGTGGAGAAAAAGGTCACCTATATCGAGATTGGAAGGGGACGAAAAAATCTTCTAATGTTCAATGAAATAATTGTAGGTAGATGGTACATTATGCACATTAATTACATAAGCATTAGGTAAACATTACCCAAAAAAGGATAAGGGAGAAATTCCAAGCTTATGTGGTCACAAATATGGAGGTGGAAGTTCCTAAAAAAGTGTTGGAAGGTACTTTAATTATATCCTAAAACATAACTGATGCTTTATTTGATTATGGTTCATCAGATTCTTTTATATCTTCCCAGTTTTGAAGAAAATTATATATTAACATTTGGATTTAATAAAGAAGTTTTTTTGTCAAAACTCATAAGAGAAGTATCATTGAAAAAAAATTTGTGTCAGGATGTCCCCATTAAAGAATATAAAATTTCTTTGTCTGTTAATTTTATTTTCATTCACATGATTGAAATTATTATAATCTTCAGTTTGGAATGGATTTCAAACCAAGATTTGAAAATATATTGTAATAAGAAGTAAGTTACAATTTTTGAGGATGTTATGGAATTTCTTAACATTATGGTAGAAACATAAAAATCTGATTCTCATCTAGATCCACCCCTAGTAGCTCTACTGAATTCAATTATTGAAATGTATGGTAATACAATAACTTTGGGTGAAGAAAAGAATTTTCCAATAGAGGATGAACCTATTGTTCAAGAATATGTTGACATATTTCCATAGTATTTACCTAGACATCCAATAGAGAGGGAAATTGAGTTTTCCATTGACTTAATTCTTGATTCATGGCCCATATCAAAGACCCCTTATAGAATGGCCACTATGGAGTTTGTGGAACTGAAGAAACAAGTAGAGTAATTGAGTGATAAAGGATTTATTCACCCTAGTGTTTCTCCATGGGGATCCCATATTCTTTTAGTTAAGAAGAAATATGGATATAAGAGGTTGTGCATTGACTACAGGGAGATCAATGGTATAAAAAAAGAGCAAGTATCCCCTACCTCACATTGATAATTTATTTGATCAACCTCATTGATCCCAATATTGTTTGAAGATTGATCTTCAATCTGGATATCATCAATTGCTTATGGGAAAGGAATACATTCCAAAAACATTATTTCAAACTAGGTATGGCATTATGAGTTTATAGTAATGCCTTTTGAATTAACTAATTAACTCTCTTTTTTAATGGATCTAATGAATAGAGTTTTCAAGGAATATCTTGATGATTTTTTGGTGGTATTTATTGAATATTTAATGGTATACTAAAAAGGTTATTAGGATCATGAAAATCATGTGTGCACTATTCTGAGAACTCTTAGAATAAATGAATTATATAGAATATTTAGAAAGTGTGAATTTTGGATTAAATCCATTTCCTTTATGGGAAAAATTGTCTCTAAGGATGGAATATATATTGATCTTGTGAAGGCTAATTCTGTGAATGAATGGCCTACTCTAACAAGCATAACTGGAAAATGTAGTTTTATTGGTTTGGAAGGTTATTATCTGCATTTCTTTCAGAACATAACCCATTAATCAAACCCAATGACCATTATTACACATAAAGGGGTTATGTTTTTATGTAAAAAATAATGTGATGAATGTTTTGTGGAATTGAAGAGGATATTAGTGAATTCTCCAATCCTAACCCTACCATCGGGGAATGGTGGGTTTGTGATCAATAGAGATGCATCAAAGAAAAAACTTGGTTGTGTCCTTATGCAGAATGATTGAGTTATTTCCTACGCACCAAGGAAGTTAAAAATTAATGAAAAAAACTATCCCATTAATGATCTTGAGTTATCATTGTTAACCATTTCTATGAAGATATGGATACATTATATCTATGGAGTGAAATGTGAGATATATACGAATCATGCGAGTCTGAATTATATATTCCCATAGAAAGAACAAAATATTGAGGAAAAGGATATTGCTCGAACTACTCAAGGATTATGATTGTACTATACACTACCACCCAAGAAAGTAAAATAAGGTAACTAATTCATCAAGAAGGAAGGATCATGGAGTTATCTACAAATTGATGATTAAACTAGATCCGTTGTATATTGATCTAGTGAGGATAGATATGGGGATTATCAAGGAAGGTGAAACATCACTACCTTTTCAAATTTCTTAAAAATTTTCTTTATTAGAGTGAATTAAAGCTTCAAAGTATGATGAAAATAATATTCAAATGAAAATTAATGCTATAAAAGATGGGAAGATGGATTACATTATTTGTGAAGATGGTGTTTTGAAATTTGGGAAGAGGATTTGTGTTTCGGCTATACCTAAGTGGAAAATGGAAATATTGGATGATGGTCATAGCTAAAATTTCTCTATACATTTGGAAGCACTTAAATCTATAGATATTTTAAGGAAAATTTATAGTTTCATAACATGAAATGGGAAATTGAAAATTATGTGTCAAGATGTTTAGTCTGTCAACAATTAAATACTGAAATGAAACATCTAAAAGTACTTTTGAAACCTTGAAGTATTCATACATGGAAATGTGATGACATCACTATGAATTTTGTTAGTAGATTATGCTAAACTCTAAAGAATAATGATGCTACATGGGTAATTTTTGATCGACTTACAAAATATTATCATTTCCTCACTATAATGAAGGATTTTCCATTTGATCACCTATAAAGACTCTATATCCATGAATTTATGAGACTTTAAAGAGTACCTTTCTCAATTGTTTATGATCCTAATCAACAATTTACATCAAAATTTTACAAAATTATTCAGAAATATTTGGATACTTATCTTAGATTGAGTACTTCTTACCACCCACAAACTGACGGGCAATTAGAGAGGAAGATCCAAACCATAGATGACATGTTGAGATCACGTTCACTTGAATTACAAGGTATGTGGAATCAGTATTTACTTTTAGTGTTGTTTTTATATAATAATAGTTTCCATTCATGTATTCAAATGGCACCATATGAGGCATTGTGTGGGAAGAGATTGCATACACACACTTATTGTGATGCAGTTGGAGAAAGGAATCTTGTGGTCCCAGAGCTTGTGGAGGAAACAATATCAAAGGTAAAGACAATTCAAAGTCATACCAGAGAAGCTCAAAGTATAAAAAATAGATATGAAGGTAATCAAAGGAAGTATATGGAATTTCATGTGGGATATCACGTTCTATTGAAAGTATTTCTATAGAAGGGAATTATTTGATTTGGAAAGACCGGGAAACTGAGACCAAGGTATATTGGGCCTTTTAAAATTCTGGAGAGATTTGGAGCTGTTTCTAATCATTTGGCTATGACTCCAAGACTATCCAAAATACACAATGTGTTCCATGAATCATTTGTGAGTAAGTACATGCCCGACCAAACACATATCCTCACTTCAGAAGGTATTGAGTTTGAACCTCACCTATCCTACTATGAAAATCCCATCTAGATTCTAGAGACTAAAGAAATTTTTTTGATGAATCAGATGACTCATATGGAAAAGATACATTGGTGAAATAATAAAAAATGAACAGGAATCATGGTAACCTGAGGAGTTTTCGATGAAGTCCTAACCAAATCTTTTTGTGTGGTAACATTCTGTAAATTTCGAGGAAAACATTTCTCTAAGGAGGGGAGAATGTAACACCATAAGTTTTTGAAAATAAATATTGAATAAATGAAACACTAAGTCCCTACAAAATTTTTTTTTATAATTTATCCATTAAACATAACTTTTCCTCTTCTATGTTTTGAATTTCAAAAAATAGTCATCTAGAGTTATGATAAGTAAGTCATTCGGAGTCTGATAAGACAAAAGTAATTTTTTTATGAATTGTAACATACCCTTATGAATAATAATGAATTGTAAAGTTTCCAAAAATATAGAATGTTCACCCATGAAATTATCAATACAATTTAGACATCTTAAAGGTGAAAAAACGATCATAGTATAAGTATTGGTATGTCATAAATATTTTATTTAAAATTTTATGATTAATTTAATAATTTAAAATGGAAATTTATTTTCATAAGATGTAATAATAAATTTTTACTTTATTTTCTCATGGTTATAAGATAATTTAATGGGACCTTGATTAATTTATCAATGTGTTATAAAATGAGTTATAGTTTTAATGTTGTTTTTTGGAATAGATTATGATTTTATTTAAAAATTAAATTTAAAAATAATTTGGAAATTAATATCAAAAAATGGATTTCATTTCTGAATTATATACAAGGGAAAATAGTAGGGGTGAATTTTTTGAATCTTTAAAAAATAATTGATTTTTTGTGAATAGTAAAAATACATTTTTAAAATATAAGAATGTTTAATGACATCATAATGATGTAATAATTAAAATAAAATTCTGTTTGACTTGTGTAAAGTAAACTATTATATGAGGTGTCCAAAGTGGATAATACCATGGGAAAGCCAATGGTTTTAGAAAAACCACTAATGAGTTGTGCTTTTAAATTAATAAAAAAATCCCTCTCATTTACTATAAATACCCACTTATTAATTGGTTTTATTTCATTCCAATCTCATCATAATCAAAGATCAAGTAGTATTAACTCCCTATTATTCCTCAAAATGTGTCTTCAATCCCCCAAGGTCCCAAACATAATGTATTAGGAGTTACACTACAAGGTAAGAGAATTATCAACTTTTCTTTTGTATTCATGTTCTCATTTATGTGGTATGTATTTCATGTATTCATACCATGTTCTTATTTCCATATTATTATTTCCCTATACAATTTTATGATTATTTTATTAATGTTTTAACCATTACCCCTCTACTTTTAATATAATTTAAAACCTTGTGGCATAGCTGTTATGCTGCTAAATTTTCGTCTCGTAATATCTCTCTTTTTCAAGCACTCTTATTATGTCATTATCTTTTTATTTAAATTGGATTATTTTGGGAAATGTCATTATATATACCCCTTAATGTCCATATTTTGTTTTAATTATGAGATACCCTTTATATCTCATCAAAATAATTTAGGTAATTTTATATGATGTCATGATGCTGTAGAATTTTTGTAAGAAATCTCTCATCTTTTCATTTATTTTCAAGTTCCCCTTTTTTATTTTTATTTCCTCACCTCATTTCATCCAAATGATATGAAAAATTCATAACTTTTAATGTACTAGAATTTTTTTGATAATGTAATAATTCATCATCATCTCTCATTTCCCATTCGTTTATATTATAAATGAAAACAACATCCGAGATGTGTTAATTTATCTCATTCAAGGACAACATGTTTTCAATTTCTGTCACCATATAAAATTAAGGTAATGAAACAATTTTTATTGATGAACTAGAAAATAATATTTGTATTATAACCTACTTAGTATTCAGGGACTAGTATATGTACATAATATTAAACCATATGACCGAACTTGTTCCGAATAATCAAAATACTACTAAAATAATCAAAGTGAATGTCATTAATATTTCATCAAATGATTCATCCTTATTCCTTGTAAAAAAATGATATAAATTACCCTTGAAACATATTTTTGTTCATAAATAATGTGTAAATTAAATTATATATATTTACATCCATCCCACATGAAGTCCATTACGTAAAAACAAGTGAACCGATTATGAAAATCATGAAAATGAACACTCCACAACGACAGAATTTAATAACTTATCACTAAGAAAATAATGAACTCAATAAAATTATTATAAACTTAATAAATGAATAATATGTTCTGAATTAAGTTATTGATATGTCTAATTTCATATTACAAGACCTTAATTTCAAGAGCAGAACACATTCCGACTTAAGGTAAGGGTTTTCCACCCAAACCTCCATTTTCATTTAGGTTACATTCATTGTTTAATTAACTCAATTAAATCCTTATGAATTATTATTTACTAATCATAAATTCTATTTTAATGTTCTATATATGTTCACTAACTATAATAATTCCTTTTTTATGGATAGTTATTTGTTTTAAAAGGATCTTTCAAAATTATTTCTGAAATACAAGCCTAATTTAAGGGAATTTGTCAAATTCGTACCTTTTTTCAAGGGCGCTCTATAATATGTTTTTGGAAACATTTATCTTTAAAAAATCACTATTTTTATTATAAAAATACTATATTACTTCACTTAGGGTTTTATAAAAATATTTTTCCAAATTTTCAATTTATTTAAAGTAAAAGAGGATTTATCTGAAGAGTTACTCGAAGATTTTATAAGATTATCTTCAAATATTTCAACACTCTTGAAGATTCTTATGTATTATTGGGATTAATATTTCATGGTATAATATACCATATTTAATTTTTTTTGTTTATTTTTATTATTTGATATGGATGTCCTATCTTAAAACCATTCACAAGTTTATTTTGAATGGTTAGTGTTTATGCTTAATGTTTGGGGAAGGTTTTTTACACTTCATATATTAGTTTCAATATGAATGTATATGTTGTTTATGCTTGTACCCATTAATATGTGGAATTAATTGGAAATACTTTTTATTATGTGGGGACCACTATATCCCCTTGGTTCATGAGTAGGTCTCATGAGACAAACTACGGTCTTGGCACAAGGGCTTGATAAAATGATAATTTATGGTTTTGGCACGAGGCCTTAACAGTATGATTATGATGTCCCACATTATGGATTCCCTCATTTTAAAATTATTATTGATGGTTCATGTGGTTATCCGACTAGTAGAATAATCATTATTAAGGAATTATTTATTCATCTCTTATTCCTTCCATAATGTGTTCGTGTTTTTCATAAAGGCGTATGTTTTATAGTTATTCAACATCACTTTTGTTTATGTTATGATATCTTATGTTGTATTTCTTACCCTTAATGAAAATTTGAGGTCACCCATTTCTTATGTTTCATTTTACAAGAACATGATGAATTTTATTCTGAACGAATTTCTGAAATAACCAATTAGTTATGGATGTTTTTGAAGAAATTTATATGATGTTTTTCATTTCAATTTCTAATGATGAACTTATGTATGTATCTGGTTTTCAATGCTACTAAACTACTTTATCCATCAGGGTGAATTTTCCTTGTTTATATGATAATGTTATTAAATAAGTCACTGACTCTCGGAAATAGGGGTCAGGTCCTTATAATACATTCATGAGAGGTGGTAAGGGAAACCGAATTACATCGGCTCGCAATGTGGTAGTCCGCCATACACATGACCGATAGTTTAATTTCCCATTTGATGGATGTGAAGATTGTTATGGGTTATAAAACTAATAACATAAAAAATAATTATATTTTAGACACACATTTTATTGTAAATTTATTGTTGGAGAAGATGTTGTGGTGTTTGAAGTAGAAATTATAAACACTTGGTTAAGAATGAAAACTCTTTTTCGGACAACATCCTTACGAAAACACCAAAAGAATTAATATGAGGATTTCCTGATAAAAATATGTCTCATAAAATATGGGAATTGAATAAACAAAATTATTTAAGTACTTACTTTCAAGACCAGAAGGATTTTGGAATGTGAAAAGGATGGTTTAGATGATATCATTTTATAATTTGGGAAATGAACCCACATGGATACTACATATAAATTTCCCAAAATAATACAAAATAAAAAAGAAATTTTCCTGAAATTTCATCCAAATGATCTAGAATTATAATGTGGGATAAAATTATTTTTAAATATTTCATGAAAATAGGATTAAACATGCTTTATTAGAAATAATACCCTATTTGTTTGGGTTAACCCCTCGATAAAACCTATTTTAACATTATTCATAGTAATTAAATTTTACTGTGTTTACATTTCATTTTGAAAAAAATTGTTTAAATTATTATATATTATTATTTAAAATTATTAAAAATATTTAATATATTTTAAAAAATAAAATCCATTGAATTGGAAAATTTTGACTTTAAATTAAACCTGCAGACGTGACGATAAATCACTTTTCCTATGAGAATATTTTCATAAGTTAAAAAAAAAAATTATAAAAAATCAACATAAATTTGACTCCAATGAAATAAATTAGATTTATAATAAAAATATATAGACTACTTTAAATTTTAAATAATATTAAATTAAAATGGATCTTGTAAATTCTTTAAAAAATTCATGTTTTAAATAAATTAGTATCTTTTTACTATTCATCATAGGATTAATATTTTCCTAAATTTCCTAAAAAAAATTACTCAATTATTATTTTTACATTTATATTTAAAAAATTATGTTTAATTTTTAAAAAAAATTTCTAAATGTAGAAAAACTAATTTAACTATTACTTTTCAAAAAAACCAATTTTAGATGAAAATTTATTTTCAAAGAAAATAAATACATTAATAAAAATTAATTTATTTTTTATCAATATTTTATCTTTATATAAAGAAATAATACATAATATTCAAAATTTGGTTATTGAAATACAGAATTACATGTTTAACAGCTTGGGTATAACCATCATGATTTAATAATAATATAAATAGTATATCACACTTCTATAAAAGTCATTATTACGTTTCACACAAGCTATCAAATGAATTAAATATATTTGAAAAAAATATTTCACTAAATATCATGGTTAAAATCATATTACCCATGATAATAATTTCTACATTGAAATTCCAAAACTCTAATATGAACAACCAAGTATACTTCTGACTCATCAAATCCTCAAGTTTCTATGTAGCTTCCACTTATTGGTGCGTTCACCTTAAAACATTGATAAGGTGAGTGGTATTTTTTCATAGAATTTTCTAACTATGATACACAATATCCATAGAAAATCATGATTTAACAGTATTACTTATGATTTTAGTACATGTGAATGATTACGTATGTACTTCTTGAATATAGATACATTCAACAACACATCAATTACTTGAGAGAGTTAAAGTGGAAGAGCCAAGAGAAAAGAAATTTTACTAACACAATCAGGAATATAAAATTGTAAAATATACATAGGGATACACTTTACTATCATCTAAAATCTTATAACCCTTTTTCATGGAGAAAACCACAGAAAAAACTTTCTCACCAACTTCAATTATCAGATCATGTTATTGATTATTAGCATTTCTGTCTTTAGACATTGTTACACCCTTATGTGTTGTGGAATAGATATAAACTTATTTTATATTTATTCTTCCATCTCCAATCCCAGCAGATTTATTTCTATAACATTATCCCTTCATGTTGAATTTGGATAATTATTTCCAAATAAGGATTCATAAGGATCCATCTATTTACTTTAGTGAAATGTATTATTTTAAGAAAACCCGACTATATGAAGGGGTTGATCCCAAATGCCTTTGAAATCCCTAGAATAATATCACATCATATCCCCTAGGGTTTTAAAGGTTCTGTAATATCTTTCATCTCTCTAAGCATGAAAAATCATATAGAAACTCATATTATTATCATTCTCTTCATATGTTTTGGTGAGTTTTAAAATGAAATCCATGGTGTTGTTTAACCATTTATATTATGTTGAATATAATTTTTGTAATACCCAGTTAAACTTTTTCACTCAAACATAACATTTTTATATTTCAGGCACCAATATACAAACTAAAAAATATCCATATTAATTTTATCCCACTATAAATATACATTCAAATCATTTTTCATCATGGTAAATCTAGGATGAAAAGAAAATTAAGAACTATGATATTCCTCTAACAGACCTATATTCAAATTCTGTATCGATGGAACACATGAATGGTTCATGAACCTTAAAATTACATAATAAAAAAGGAAAATCTTAAGAAATTTTTATACCTTATTATATAGTTTTAAATATTCCCTATGAAACTTTTTAATTATCACTTAGAACGAGGGATGAAATATCATTTGAAAAAGACAAGATTTATCCCCTTCATTCATGATTTCATGATCCATAAATTTAATATATATATAAATATTTATTATTTTGTGATCCTTATCATATATAATCTATCATGACCCCATTCACTCAAAGAATATTCCACCTTGTTCTCTTTCCATGGGTGGAAATGTTTTGATGAGTTATAATCTATAATCAGTCCCCATCATCTTATATAGAACATATTAAACAAGTTATGTGTGAACATATAGAATAAAATATTAGGTTGAGTATATATATATATATTCAATTTCTCTATAAAAATAATTCCACTATATCATTAATAAATAAATAATATAGAAAACTCAAAATCATGATTTGGGTAATTGTTTTCAAGAACTTTCAATTATCATGATGCATATGCTACCATTATAAAATTTTAAAATCTGATTATTATCTATGTAATAAACATATGATCCAAAAATGAACTCAATTATGATCTTTCATGAAATGTATGAAATGATGAAACTAACCAAGATATTACATGGTCATGTGGTAGTCATTTTACAATTGTTACCCATCAGTTATCAGTTCAAGCCCTACAACCTTCTCAGATGTGATAGGTTACCCATTTTAATTTGACTATGTTAATATAATTTCTATAAAATCAATTTAAAATTTCAAAAAATAACCATAAAAACAACCTTAATAATCTATAAAAATATAACCAATTAGGGTTATAAATACCTTTAAACTTATGGAAAGACCATTCTTCCTGAAATAATACATCATTTTGAACATAAGAGTTACTTACACATTATTTCAATAAAATTCCTCACATGATTCCATTAATTTAATTAAAATCCCATTACATAGAACCAAAGAAGTGGTGTATAAGACATTTAGCATATGATAAACTCACAAACACATAATGGTTTTTACAAAACTTATTTTAATCTTACATGGATACATATATTCTTCCAAAATTAACAAAATCCTTAGATGTGTCATTATAATTATAATAAAATCTGATTGGTAAAAATAATTCTACAATGTAATTATATAAACCCAATAACTAAATACTACAACCCTTTTAGGTCAATGTTTTGATATAACACTGGTCCATACATTTATAGTGTATGGTCCTATTTTAGGTCATTAACTTGGATATTGACCAAGCTCGCAACATATAAGCCATAAAATTCAATGGAAACTCATAACTATATGACCATAATTTAAATATAGGAAACATCCTTCCCATCATTTTATATATCCTTTTAGGAGCTTCTTACCACCTCCTAGACATGTAGGAATCCAAATATTATTTCCTCTATGTTCATTACAATACTACCATTCATAAAAGTACATCTTACTCTTATTTGATGCATTATAAATCTCACCAAGTTTTATGTGGTTAATAATATATCATAACAATTGATTTGAAATAATCAAAATATCTTTATCTCTTGTTATCATCCAATTTGGTTGATCATAATCACTGAATTTTCAATCACATTAAGTGTTTACACGGTTATTACTCATTCGAACCAATGAATAAAACCAAAAAAGCATAGTATAAAAAACAAAAATATCCTGAGAAATCACATAATCATATAATATATATCTAATTAATGAAAAATTATTTTCAATATATAACACTTTATATTTTACATTTTCTATTCATTTTCATCCTAATTAATCCTCCATGATGGTTCATATAGATTTTTTCAATTTCAAAAATATATCCCCTTAGAGTGTCATACTAGGTGTCCAGTAGGGTCTATTTCTATGCACTAGGTGATAATCAAGTAAAAGATTCATGAATCCTTTTCAGAGTCATTATCACTTTGTAAAACTGTTCTAGATTACACATCCACTTATAGCATCCATACTGGGTTGTAATTTCGTGGAAACAACATGCTTTATCCTTCACCAAAATTGAAGGATTTTTTTCTGTACAAAGAAATATAATTAAACTTATCCTTAAGTCTATAACTGAATTTTACTTATCCTGTTTCTCAAGGGTAACTACACCTTTCCCTTGACACAAACTATAGTTTCCTAGGCATTTCATAAATAAATATTACTTCTTTTATATTCATATTCAATACTATTCACAAATACAGACTAGAGAACTATAATGGTTTTTTGTATTTATAGAATATATACACAATCCTAGTATTTCATGAATGATCTTAAAAATTTATCATATGGATCTTTACATTTATTAAATTTCATATACATACCCTACTAAACCATTATTCATATCTAGGGGAAGGTAAACAAGAGAAATGGTGAACTTTTTTTTCTCAATAAGGGTAAACAGGGAAGATATAAATTGATGATCATGTGAAGGAATACAATAATAATAAGGTAATGGGATCATAAAAATTACATACACTATTAAAAAATATATCAAATATCATAGTCATGATTCCTTACAAAAAAATATCATTTCCAAGAAATTCATCATAAGAGAGATCAATCATCATCAATCAATCATGATCCATACGATCATTTCATATAATTGTGAAATATCATAATTATATATACAATTTCATAAATAATGTTTAACTACTAATACCATTAATTAATAGTGTATGAGATATCCCTTCATGTTTCCTAAAAAATAAAATATTATTAATCACCGCCTTTTTCTCATAGTTGATTAAGCACATTGACTATTTTCTCATTGTGGATCAAGAACATCATCTAATTTCCCATATATAATTAATTACCTTAGCTTCTGTCCCATAATTATCTCATGAGATATAAATCATTAACACACGAACAAGAGAGAGATATATGTCCCTACCATAATATAATCTTATTTTTTTATGTCAGAAGATCATAAAACATTTATCATATCATAACTCATTGAATATAAATGGGTTTCATAAACATTTTATCATAGTATAACCTTTTGGAAATAAATATCTTTCAAAAAATATCATCATCATAATTATGAAGACAAAACATATTGACAAAGAATAATGATAGTAAAATTGGATTATATCCCCATTAAAAAAATACAAAAAACTAATTTCTATTGTCATTGTTAAATAGGAATTCTATAAAAAGATCATTAAAACATTCTGGAGGAAAAAATACTTTTTATTTTGAAATCACTTCATTAAAATATAAATTATTTCTCAAATATTAAAGAACATTGTTTTGGAAAATTATCATGAAAAAATATAATGTAAATTTCAAATAAGTGAGTTATCATGATAATAGAGAATTTCGTTCATAATGTACACATTATAAAAATTGCTTGTACATTTTTTGTTAAATTACAAAACAACCTCATTCAAAAAATGGAAATAAGAATACCAATTAACCATTTTATGATAAAAATAAAAAAATTTAAAAATATAATTTAAAAAATAATTTGATAATAGTAAAAAAAATATTTATATGATTTCTATAAAATAAGTACATTGAAGGGAAATCTTTTTTATCAAAGAGAGAAATAAAGTCATTTTTTCAAAACAATTTGTTCAGATCTCTTATGTTTTTAAATATCGTAAATTGAATTGGAAACATGTATTATATGTAAATAACCATAGTATTATATGATAAAATATTATCTTCATATGTGGACTATAATATTTGATAATCAAAAACTTAATCATAAAAAATCCTAATAATAAATGAGATTAAAAAATAAAACATCTACTTAATTGGTAAATTTTGAATCATAATATTTAAGAAATAAATAATACTAGTACCTCGCCCGTGCATACACAACACACTACAAATAAAATCTTTATTCCAAAATGAATTCATATTTTGAAAACATAATATTGAGAATTAATTATTGTAATTTTTAATTTAAAAAATAGTAATAGATAATATTGGGATATTTTTAGATGTTTATAAGACATCATCACAATATTTTTAAATAAAAAATTTGTATGAAAAGGAATAAAAATTTATTTTTACAATTAAGAAATAATATATATGAAGTTACATAATATTCAAATAAAAATCAATAGTATTGAACATTGAAATAGGAACATAATAATTCTGAATGTCAACAAAACAATGATAATTTTTAAAACATGAAAATATGACAGAATGTATACAGAGAAACAGAGAAGCATTATGTTGTGAGTAGAAGGGGATATGATGTAACAACAACCACAAATTTTTAAATGTATATGTTGTTCCCATTAATAGTGTCAATGTAATGGACATACTTGTAAGTAAATATATCAATTCCCAGTTAGTATAAATTTCCATAGCAGAGCTGCAGTTCTGAGTGTTGGGGTGACACAAACGTTAATCCATGCAGCAGATAATTTAGGTGAGAAAATTGAAACTCGACATTCCATTTAGTAAAAATGATATAGGCATCATATAGGAAACTTTTTACACTTGAACTTGTTATTTAATTTTATTAAGAGTAAATATACAATTTAGTTACCACTGGAAAAAAATTAAAACATAAATTGGAAATAACATAAAAATATATGTAGTCAAATGATACCTGGAAACTGAATCACAAAATATCAGTCAATATTGTCAGTATTTTGGTTAATAGTATCCTTTATACGAGGATGAAGTTCATTGGAAGTTCTTGTTATTGTCGTAGAGTCTCGAGGCCTTGTAACATATTGTTGGGCCACATCATCGACATCAAATTCAATCATCAGATTTTCCCCATGAAGAAATGAAATAAATGGATAAGTAGCAGAAAATTCTAACCACTGTAATCATTGAGAAAAAATAATATATTTAAACATTGGCATTAGAGAGGAACAAATGTAATGTGTTATGTTCAGGGAAAAAAATAAATTAGATGAAATAAAATAAGTATTATCTAGTTAAATGATGTAATGGGGACAACAAACAACGAAGAATTATATATAGATTAGAATAAGTTAAAAAACCTATGCATCAGACTCTGATGTGTTTAGGAAATAAATACAACCCCATATAAGAATGATTGTCTCAGCTAATCATGTTCAACTACAAAGTAACCACGATTGCCAGAAGCGTGAAATTTTATACAAAAAAAGGAGAACATACATGGTTCAATGATATGGATCTGTAGGAGGCAATACATGCTATAGTGGACACATTTTCTTGAATTTTTATTTCATAGTGAATCCATTCCTTGCAGAGAATATTATTGAAAAAATTAATAATATGTGTTGAAAAAATAAATAATATGGGTTGAAAAAATAAAAAATTGGGAATGTCGGGATTGTGTAGAGGAAATATTTAATCCATATGGGAATCTAAAATACTCTGAAAAAAATGTTCAAACAACTTCTATGTAAACTCGAATATCTAATATAGTTGACAGTATAACATATAATAAAAATAAATGCAATCAATTTTTTGTATTACCTTGCTACACCATACATGTCATTAAAAATAAAAATAATATGTTTTCATGAATGAAAATAGAAAATTTTAATGTTGAATGGAATTCGTTACACATACCGACTATACAACACAATTCGATGCATTGAGGAAACCAATACCAACCCTGCTGAGAATTATTATATTAGTAAATCGTGTTTAACTGCAAATATATATTGATGTACGGAAGGGTTATAACATCTATGAATCTAAGAAATCGGACCTGTTGTAGATATTTGGATGTGTAGGATCTCTGAATTTGTTTTCAATGATGGTAAAGGGATTCAGGATGAGGTTTTACAGGGGTGGTCCTCTGCTGTAGATTGTGATGTAGATTTTGTTGGACAAGATGAAGGTGAACAAAGACAGGGTTCATGGGTGACATGGAGTAGGAGGAAATGGGATTATATAGAGATAGGTATAAGGTAGATATGGGGATCATGCAAAGACGGGGAGCATGTAGAGATGGGGAGTAGGCGGAGATGGGGAGCAAGAGGAGACGGGGAGTAGGAGAAGACAACGAGCAGGTGGAGACGGCGAGTAGGCAAAGATGGCGAGCAGGCAGAAGATACGGGGATAACATATTGAGAGTGAGTGGAAATACATATACATTGAAAAAAATCATATTACAGTAAAGAAAATAGATTATAAACACATAAAAATTGATGATATTATCAAAATAATGATTATTTTTTCAAACTAATCATCAGAAGTACTTTTATGTCTTAAGTTGGGAAAACTTAATAAAAACTGTTTTTAGTGGTGTTTTTTCAGATAAGTACCTTCAAACGTAGCCTCAATACTTCAACAAATTAAAATTGAAACTTTATAATATCTTTGTTATCCATGGTTCTGACACTTGCTCAATGATTGATTATGATAGGGCCAAGGTTTAAATTTACATTTTTATACACTCCTCAATGAGCCACTTATTTTTGATATTCAACTAAAACCTTTTTTAGAACAAAAAAATTCACTCTGAATAGGATAGTGATCATTCATAAAGCCTAGAGCACAAACCATCACTATTTTAGGAGTGAACATCATGTTGGAAAAACTGTCACTGGTCGGGAGGGGTCAGCTTTGTGATGGGGCGGCCGATGAAGAGGATGAACTCATTGGTGCTGGATCACTGGAAGTAAAATAAATGGTTCATATCCATTGTTGATGATAGGATGATCAGGTCCGATCCCTTGTTTGTACAACATTTCAATACCAGAATTGCTATAAACTTGTGCATGGAATGCTTAAAAAGTAAATAGTTATATGAAGATTGTCACAAAGAATGTTACATACATAAAAATGTTTTTTGAATGACTTATCAACAAACTATCAGATTTATTTGTGCTATGAGTCAACACCATGTAGCATGGATTATGGAAAATGAGATTGAAAAATTAGAAAATTAGCAGATAAGGAAGGAATCTAAAAAGATAAAGGAATCATTGACAAAGAGAGGGGGAGGTTTTCTCTATATATCATAATATATTTATGAAATTTTAGTTGATAAGAGTAACCTCAGACATCACCAACATATACATATCTTATTGGAAACCCAGAAGACAGCCTTTTCAGGAAAGTGTAACATAAGTATTTAAAAATGATTAGAAAATTATAAGGGAGTTGGAGAAGAATCTAAATATGGTCATATTTCAAGGCGGAGGCGGGGGTGGAGCATTTTTTTCTACATTCTAAAAAACAACCATTAATTAATCATAGCACAAAAAAATGAAAACACAATCAAAAATTTCATATCCAATAGTGGAAAATAAATAATATATTGAATGTTGAATTTGAAATATACAATTTTCTATTATTAAGAACGTGGAAATTGTTGGAACTGGGCGTGCAGCGGAAGCCCCAAATAGGTGGTTTTATAAATTTCTTCCACCGCCATTCAATGTGAACTTGCCGACGTCGATGAAGAGCAGCTCGGTCAAAGACGAGGACCATGTGTGAAGGGTTTTAAGAACAAACATAAATCGTAAAATACCGGGTTTAGATTCCAAGCCACGCACAACGTCTTCTCATCGTTGGCGATAGATGCTTGAAGAATCCGAAGCCGAATTCCTCTTGATCATCCACATGCACTTCAAGGAATCCGCGGGAGAATCATTCGTCATAGTCTGGGTGCTAGCGCAGAATACCAATGATACCTTCGACGTTCCAATGATCACCGCATCGCTTTGCTAGCGATGCCCAAGAGAGAGCTCCATTCGAGCTCCTTGGATCAAGAGAATCTCTCTCTAGAGTGTGGGAGAGGGGAGAGGAGAGATAATCTCCATGAATAGTATTTGGAAAAATACCCTCTTCTTCTATTTATAGAGCTTAATTAAAATACCCGGTATCACCTCGTAGGCTCCGAATACTTAACACATTATCAAAGACATTGTTCAACTACTTGTCTGAGTCATAAATATTATTATCACTTACTTGTAATATATTAAAATATATTACATGATAATAATTATGTCCTTAGCTCGACTCATCGCTCCCATAAATATTAATTGAACCTTGGATAATTTAATATTCATCAATTAATATTTTTTCATGTATTTACTAAAACTCGTAAATACATTTAATAAATAAATTCAATATTCATTATTCTAAACTCGAATGATATGAATTTATTTATTGCATTAGTGATCGTTTAACTATAGAAAAATCTCAGACCCCCATAGTGGGGCCCACCATGTCCAAAACTCCTATTCAACTGAATAGGGCAGACTCTTGAATACGCTATTGTGTGTGACCCTCTAGGCCCTTATTTCGACAACTGTGAATAGTATTCATAGACCAAGAGTGGGATCTTACAACCCATCATGGCCCCTGAAGAAATAAGGATTGTCACAGTAGCAACAACCATCCTACGAACACGCACTGGGTAATATAATCTCTTTGTCTATAATATCTCATAAACCAGGACATACTCACGTTTCATCGCCCTTTTGTTGCTTTATAGTTTGTTGATTTAACTGGATGGATTTACCCTTGACTGCCATGGCCATGGTCTTATAATGGTACTATCATCCATATCAACATGGCCAGAGATATATTAATTCCATAACCCGGAAGCGACAAATCCTTTTTTGACCATTCAACCAATGTCATGCCACCAATGACGCACCCGACACGAATTACCTCTCCATGACTTCATCTCCATGGTTTTAATCTTGAATCAAAGTATGCAGTCAAATTACATACATTTTTAATGATCTCAAATCATGAGACCATTACACATGATCATAGATAAGAACATCCATTGACACCTGAAACATGTACAGTTCCTATTGGCGGGTCAGTCCTCGTGATCTCACTTCTAGAGATCACCAAGTGCGAACTTCATGAGAAGAAGTCTCAATGCTTATAAGCCCCCAACTCCTTATAGTATTACATTTACTATATCCAATCAGTAAGATTTATCTAGACTATAGAACGTATATTTAAGATTAATTTCATATTATCTTGAGGTTCTCATTATAGACTAGGAACTGCTATAACCTTTCGATACGACAATTAACCTTTGGACATTACTATTTCAATAGTGGACGTAGAAAATTCTTCACTATAATGGTAATAAGACATCATTTATAGCTTAATGTATACAGGATATGGTAATATAAAGCACTGAATAGCTGGTTCTAGGGCACCCACTATTTCAACAGAAATAATGATTGATTAATCTAGATAAACAACTATTAATAAATCATAGCACAACTAAATAAAAACACAATCAAGTGTTCCATAGACAATAATGAAAAATAAGTAATATTTTGAATTTCAAATATGAAATATACAATCTAATTTTATTAGGAACGTGAAAATAATGATAGATTAATATGGATGCATTACCTTAATGGAAAAGAGAGTTATTCTACCTTCTCAAACTTCATTTTCCTGAAATGTAGGAAGATTCTATATGAAAGTGAACATCGTTTTTTTGTGAGCTCTAGAAATCCAATGTTTTCTCATTCATTTCTCTTCCAGTGTCAACTATATATTCAAATCTACCCCAAATTGTATAGATAAATCAAAATGAAGACCCACATTAGTGCTTCGGCCCCAAAATAATGTTGTTAAGATCATTTTAAAATTAAAAAAATATATTCATACCCACCTATAAAGTGTTGGAACACATGTGAGAAAATTAAAAAAATGAAATAAAAATACATTGAGAAGAAATAACTATAGATGGTGATTCAAAATACCCATATATAGTTCCACTAGGGCCTGATTATTCTTTAATTTAGCAAAAACTAAATATCTTTAAGAGAAAAACATATGACAGAAAAGTGTAAAAGACAAAAAAAATTTATTTATTTAACCAATTTTTACTAATCTAAGACTTGAAATGTCTACCGAATTCAACTATATAAGAGAATATAATAAAAATATATAAGTTTTAATGATAATTAATAGGAAATAATGTCATTAATGGCAAAAAGAATTTTAATTGATTTGACTAGATGACATAATCTAAAACCATAAATTAAAAGTCATTGATCCATAAGGCCACACATAAAGGTCATTAAAACTTACATGTTATCATTGGATGAAAGATTGATCCATAGTTGTTGGCCCCTTGGGTTCCTTCTCATGTTGGAATTTCAGAGTGAATTATCCCATCTCTTGAAGTCATCCAC
The DNA here is from genome assembly GCA_963277665.1 of Viscum album. Taxonomy (NCBI): domain Eukaryota; kingdom Viridiplantae; phylum Streptophyta; class Magnoliopsida; order Santalales; family Viscaceae; genus Viscum; species Viscum album. The sequence goes on along the minus strand of OY728155.1, from coordinate 447,859,606 downwards.
TATATAAACTAAATGAGAGAGTGGATATTTTGACTTAAAACAACTGATAGCATGAAAAATATATGGGGACATGAACCTGAACACCACCAGTGTGGATCATGCCCTTGTGGCCAACACGGTCTTGATGGGTAAAAGACCCCTGAATTTCATAAAACGAAATCCTTTAGTATAATATCAAGAACCAAGGAGGGTATCTACAACATATATGTCATTGGTTTAAATCCTGAAAATTAAAAATAGTCATGTTTTATAGAGGACAAATGGAAAATAATGAACTATGGGAAAAAGAAAATATCAAAACATAGATAAAAAACCACTATGTGGGATATCTAGAAACCACACAATAGGAGAGAACATACAAAGAAATGCACAAAGCATGGTTCAGGAACTACTGTTTTAAATAATAATGATGGGGATCATAATTCAATTTTTATTTACCCAAGAAGTAATACAACATGAAAATTGATCCAAATTATTTGACGCAGCCCTGAAAATTGAATTGAAATTTTCATAACATATAGAAAATTATCCACATCCCAGATAACCAAATATCAACTGATAATGAACCCATGAATCAAAAAAGATGAATGATGATTCATGATAATAAAGAAGAAATTATTGTGACGGTGAATGTGGGATAGAACCTTCCAATGATTCTGCTGAAGATTCTCCACCCCTGAAGGTAGAGGCGTACTCAGAATTAGAGATGGTTTTATAGAAGGTATCGAGGATGATGCAGATACGCTGGTGGAAGGATATGTCGGGGATGAGGTCAGAGGAGGAGGCATGGCACGGTGAGGCTAGAGAGGATAGTTAGGGAGAGACTGTGATATTCAACGAGAACCCTTGTACAAGCGTGGGAAATATTGAGTAGTGGAATCGGAATAGAGTTTATGAGAGGTATCTAGGATGATGTGGATACCATAGTTGTAGGAGATTTCTGGAAGGAGACCAGAAACAGAACCGTAGGAACGGTACCATGCGGATTGGTTGGAGGGAATATTCGTGAAGGAGACATCCATATTCAGAAGGAACCCTAGGAACACCAGTGGGAAATGACAAGAGGAAGGGATGAGATTGGGGTGATTGTAACCCGAGCGACAGGGATGAGGGGAATGGAGCATGGACAAAGAGACACATGTTCTAGATCTTGGATAATGTGACACGTGTTTTGTAAATTACATAGCTTCAGTATATATAATATATTAGATGGATATTAAAATAACAATATTTTCATAATAATAATCAACGAATAAATTTATTGGTAGTGTACACACCAAATTAAGGAAACAAGTGGTGAATATGGCACGTGTCCCACATAAATAAAATTGATTCGAAAATAACTTACATAAAATATTGACATTCTTTATACATTTCCAGATCTCATATATAAAAAATAGATGTATTATATATCTATTACATAAAAATAATCATATGTATCATAGAATATATGGTTTTCTTATTACCTTTTCATTAATATTTATTAACAATTCCAAGTTAAAACCATGTTTTGCGTAATAACTGTTTCATATTTCTTGTATGTTTTGGTATGATATTTTTTCTCTTTTAATATGATCATGGTTTAATAAAATCCCTAATTTTATCCATTTAATAAAGATAATATATAAAAATTATATATTAATTTATTTTAATCCATAAAATTTACAGTTAGAAAATAAATTACACTATTCATAGAGATGGAAGGTCGTATGTATGCTTGAATGTTGTTTCTATTTTCATGACGGATGGTATAAAATAAATGTAAATATTAATTAAAATTTATATAATAATATATATTACATATTATATATATATATTAATTATACACTTATTATAAGCATTTTCAAATTTTAATGAAAAACATTCACATCTCTTTGGGGAGTTGGTAGTCCCCACATGCACACGAAAGATGATATAAATTTCCATAAAATTGGAAGGATAAAAATTATATCTAATATTAAAATTATATAAGTATAATTATTTAATAAATATCATAAAAGTTTGATAACAACATCATTATAACTAGCTATGAGAGGTGGTGATCGAAAAAAATATGGGATAATAAGGTAGTAGTCTACCGTACACACGATCAATAGTTTTGTTTCCCATTTTATTAAAGATGACATAGATACGGGTTATACAATTAAATTAATTAAATTTAAATATATGGTAGATAGTTATGTTATTATATTATCATATTCAAAAAAAATTAAAGAGGATTAAGAAGAAGTGAAACAAAAATGCTCGGTTAAGAACAATACCAATTATTCAGACAACCTTCTTAAGTTACCATCAAAATCATTCTTAAGAGTGTTTAATAATAAAAATAACTACATAAGTCAATTTGTAAGGATGTTAGTAAATCATTTAGTAATTTATTTTATGGTTCCAAAGTTTTTTGGGGTGTGAATAAGAGAGGTGAGGGGATTTCCTTTTATTTGTGGGGAAAGGAAGAAACTCAAAAATTACAATGAAATTTTCTAATAGAATCTAATATTATAAATTAATTACCAAGAAAAATGCATCCAAATGACCCTATATTAGAAGGTGGGATATTGTAATGTTTAGATGTGGAAGTAAATTATTTTTTATCCATGTTTTATTTGAAAACAATGACTTATCATTTTCATTAACCACCAATAATCCAATTTTATCCTTAAACATTGTAATTAATATTTATATTTTTACTATTCATTTTGTCCATAAATTAATTTCAGTTTTTTATATAATATTAATTATTATGTTTCAAAATATGTAATCCATTTTACCGAATTCCTTTAACAAAATTATGAAAATTTAAATAAAGTTTAAATCTACAGATGTGACAAAAAAGCGATTTTCTAAAGAGAGGATTTTAAAATGTATATAATGATTAAATATAATAAATAAAAATGAATTTGATTCCAATGAACTAAATTTGACTAATAATAACATAAGTGAAATAATACTTCTTTTAAAACATTTTTATCAAATGGATACAGGAAATTTTTTAAATGAAACTGTTGTTTATAATAGAAATCATGAATTTCACAATTTATCGAAAAATTGATCTTTACAAAAAATTCGTAAAATTAAAGTAAAATATAATTTTTTCAAGTATATTTAAAAAATGAGTTTTATTTTTCATTTAAAGTTTATAGAAGTTTAAAAAAATTATTCTAGTTGTTCAAAAAAATAAAAAATATTTTTTTTATAAAATAGCTATTTTCAAACATATAATGAATTTAATAAAAATTAAGAACATTTTTATAAATATTTTATAATTATATAAAAAAGTTATACTAAATTTGATAAATATTTTTATTCCTAATCAATCCACCAATTTTAATGACTAGGTTATAATAATAATTTTGAAATAATAATATTAATATTTTATCATGTTTCATTAAAAAAAGTGTTTCATGTAGTTGATACTATCAAAACAATTAAGTAGATTTGAAAAAATTATTTCAAAATGTATATGGGCGTTACACATACTCAAGGAGTATCCGATTATTAGGAATCACTCAAAGTGTTAGTTCTTAATTTGATTGGTCTGTATACTGTGACATATCATCTTAGATGAACAAGAGTTAGTACACCCCATAATGATAAAAAATTAAATTCATGAGAAAACCAACTTCGTAATAGAGGTTCAGAGCTTCCATGGGTTAGACAGCTTTAACAAAAGATTCATAATTGATTTCCCCATATTCAGACACCCTTGAATTCTTTATCTAGAAATGGTTATCCTTTCATGGGATGAATAAATGTCAACAAGATTTTTATGAATTGAGACCAGGGATAACAAGCCCCCCCCATCTATAGACTTGAAGAGTATGGAAATGTGTTCATTGTTTTTTTTTATGACTACAGGTCCATATTTTTTTTATGATGTAGTGGTAGGTTCTTATTTCTTATGGGTCCTAAAATATGATACCCCGTGAGAAAAATTACATTACGTACAATTTGGTTGTGGAAATATCTCAACAGAAGGAAATGATGATGACTATAATTTCTACGAGGCAATGGATTTGAGATAATTTATACGCTTTTAAAAGGTAACATGGATATAGATACTATCAATATGAAATCATGTTCCCATTTTTTGAGAGGGGATCAGGGCAATAGAACTCATTGAAATTTTTTTTGTAGATGAGGTTAGAGTAGAATATTTTGAGTCAATGGTGTGTCCCTTCCAGTTTTTCAGAAAACATGGGTGGTAAAAATTAGAGATATCTACTGTAAGGTATTGTGATGCTAGATGTTAACCAAACTTGACCCTCATATATTTTAAGATTATGGGTAGCACACCATCCTTATTTCTGTGATGAATTATGGTTCTAATTATGCAGTGTGGGTAGGTACTGAGGTTGTTTCATAAACACCTTATTAAGATACATCTAGAAGTAGTAAAGATTTACAAGGACCATAGACGTTAGTTTTTGTGTCTTGATTTGGGGAGGAGTGTTTATGGTTTTATCATTCAATTCTTCACCAACCAATATTTTTTGGCCAAAAAACTAGCACTTGTGGGTTTTCCCCATCCCTTTGAGGTATTAATGTGAATGTGGGATGGTATCTCCACAGATTTCATGATCGAACTATTTGTCAAAAAGGGAAAGATTGTAGAATAAGCAAGATGGGGTGGTGAATAATCCATTTTCAAATGAATTTAAAAATTTCAGGATATATAATTGTTATAAAATTAAGTTAATGCTACATAAAAATAAAAATAAATGTAAACCATGATTTTTATAGTGGTTAAGATCTAAATGATCCTTGTTCACACTTAACACTTATTATGAACATAGAGAGATGGAAAAAAATGGAATCTTTAAATGGATTTTTTACACCTCAAGTCACAACCCCATTAAAATAATTTTTACCTCAGATGCTTAAACCAAAACCAAACCTACCTTTATCCACATGGAGGAAAAACACCAATAGCCTTTATTTTTTCCAACTAGAGCCACAACCCAGTGCCTGAATGTTTTTTTGGAGTCCCAACCCAAAATAATAACTTTTATTAGGTGTTATAAACCTTTAAAATTACAAGCACTGAAAAAGAATAAGTAAAATTAGAAAAACAAAACCTGTAATTCAATTAAAGTAATTAATGTTGAGGTAGGGGTGAAATATTTATATACAATGGATTATACATTTAAAGTTTTTATAAGATATGGATATGATCAAAAATGAATGTAGAACATTATGCATTTGAGGAGTATCTTTATCCTTTTGTGTGTTAACAATATATATATATATATATATATATATATATATATATATTCATAACATACCACATCTTCAGTATTTGAATACTAATTATTAATTACTTCCCTAGTGTAATAATTTCATATGTGAAACAAAAAAATTACTTATACTTTTTCCACACATGCTTCCATGATAATATTCCAGGCTTAGTTGAAAAGATAATAACTATTTCAGTCATACTCGATATTCTAAAAAATAGATAAAAAGTATAAATTTTAAATCATTAAATTAGTTAATATAGTAGAAAATAATAATCCTCAATAACATAGGAAAAATTCAAGATAATTTTCAATAGAGAAACTTTATATTTAATCAAATTTGAATTTGGATATTTAAATTTCCAAAAGTCAATTAAAAATATCAGAATATGTAAATTTCATGAAGATCTCAAAGTAATTTATTATAAGAAAATTAAAAAAAATCATATGGATTTAAAAAAATTAATAAGTAATTTTAGAAAATATAAAACAAAAATTATATTCATAAAAAGTATAAAGTAAGTGAAAATATGAAATAATATGAATTAAAGAGAAAATATCAAAGTATATAAGATTCAATATAAAATTTGGTAAATGATATTACAATAATTTCTAAAACACACATACTGTGTAGGATTAAAAATATTTTGTCCTTACTTATGTTACTACCTTTAAATAGATATTGTAAAACCCTGATCATCCTTATGTGAATCTTAGGTAGCCCTTATAATGATTTTTAATAAATATCATGGTACCCAAATATAAGTAATAGGACAAAAATGGTACCGTTATGAAAGTATGTATGTGAACTGGTATCCATACACAAGTATAATTGTACCCTTATATAAGTAATACAATTAATGGATACCCTTACACGAGCAATATAATTTAAATGTTACATGTATTCATGGATGAAGTTACATTTACGCAGTCGATAATACTCATGGGTTTCCAATGTATACCTATTAAAAATCATTGGTTCTTGTGCATAAAAAGTTTAATACCACTACATAACTCTTAGTAAATGATAATTACCCTTAATAAACTGTTAAAATTCAAATTCAACCATTATCTAACTTATATAAAATGATACTCACCATTATGTGACTAATAGAATATAAAACATACCATTATGAAAAACATTTAAACTCAATGTTTTCATTATATAACATATGTTAACTTATTTTTACCATTATTAGACATATGTAAAGACAATGTTACTATTAAATAACATATGTAAACTCAGTGTTACATTTATAAACTTTTATAAAAATAACTTATGCCATTATGTTACCCATTAAAACCTAGGGCTACCTTTAAACAACACTCCAAAAAACATGTATAAATTAAATTTAAATGTCCACATGATGTTTTTTTCTAGGAAATCAATATGAATATTGGAAAATATATACTAAAAAATTAAAACATTATATATAAGAAAACATTATGTAAATGCTAGTAGTTTTTAAATAAGGATAATAATTATCAAATTAACTAATGATAACACACTAAATACGACAAAAAACTTTTTTTTTTAAAGTATAATTAATCAAAATACAGTATTTTTTAATTCAAAAAATTAAATTAATCAAATTTGATCCAAGGATCCAATTCAAAATTCTCTCCATTTTTTATAATTTAAAAAAAATTAAATTTCAAATACTCTCTCCCATTTTTGAATTTCCAAAAAAATAAATTTGAAATAAAAAATTCCCCCTTGGGAGAAAATTTATCTCCCCCATTATTTTAACAAAGCTTTTAAATTTCATTGAATTAATACTAAATAATTATGTTCACTTAAATTTAATCCTATTTTACAAAAACATTTCATCTTTTAAGTATATTTTTCAAGATAAAATATGAGACAATGATCCCTTTTATAGTTAGATTAATATTTAAATCATTTTGTAAAATAATTATGAGATCCCCATTAGAAAATAACCTTTTATAAAAAAAATAAATGATTAAACATTATTTTGACATTATTTTTTATGTATAAGAATACATGAAACACTTCTATAATAAGAAAATATGTAAATAATTTAAAAATTGTAAATTAGAACACATATTCTAAATTTTAAAATCTGTATATCAAATTTAAAATAAACGAATATAAATGTACACAATGTTTCCCTATATTAATGCAACATATAAATTAAAATATAATCTTCATCGAAACACATTCAAACAGATGATTCTCAAAATTAGTAAATTATAGGGGATTTATTAAGTTGTTTGAAAGATGAATTTCTTTAAAAACAAAATCTTGACTTGTAATTATTTGTTAAAAATTATCTATATGGAAACTAAATGTGACATCAATATTTATAGTCCTTAAGTGCTATAAGGGGTATTTAGAAATATAAATAGCGTAATTATTTTTAGAAAACAAGGGAATATTATCAAAATTAATACCAAAATCATATTTGTATTTCATAGTCTGTAATGTTTGATCACAACAAAATGGTTCAACTATATATTTAAATTTCATAGTTGTAAGAGAAATAATAATTTCTTTCCTTGATCCTTATAAAATGGAATATTAACCCAATAAATAAAAAAATAATGAATTTCTTTTGCTATATATCTTTCAATCTCTAAAATTAGAATCATAATTTAATTTTCAAACAAAAGTTAGTTATTGGAGGGTAATGTAAAACAATATTATATGATACTTTACCATATCATAAAATTCTCATTGCATAAATAATTTTATTTTTTGTAGTGCCACGTTTAAATATAAAAAAAATATTAATTGAAAACTATAAGGCATGACTAGAATAAATTAAGTATAATAAACATCAAATCATTCCTCCATAAGATTTAAGATCGATAGTTTTTTTAGATTTATATAAATCTAAATACAGGTAGTAATAATGTGTTAATTTTTACTTTGAGAAGTTCCTAAAAAATTTATTAAGTAAATCACTATTATACATGGAATTATTTACAAAAATGTTATCATTTAATTGAAATATTTGATAACCAAGGAATAATTTAAATTCCACCATCATACATAAATAAAATTCAAATGTAATTCATTCTGAAAATTCATTACAAATATTTTCACAATAATATCCTAAAATAATATCAACAAAATAAATTTTCACAATAATGATGTCATTAAAATATTTCATAATAAACAATGTAGGATAGAACATTCCCTTTTAATGATTATTTTTCAAAAAAACTACTATTTAACATTTCATACCCAGGATAAGAGGATAGTTTCAAACCATATCAAGAATTAGATAGTTTAAAATATTATTATGTATTATTTTATTTCTAAAAACGAGGGGCTATATAGGATATAAATCGTCATAAATATACCAATTTAGAAAATTAGTTTTGACATCTATTTGAAAAAAAATCTCTAATTAAAGACAATATAATATAATAAAATTATAATTACTTATAATCTCGGAATGAGTAAGAAATATTTTTTCACAATTAATAACTTGTTATTGAGAATAAACTAGATCAAATAATTGTGAATAACCTAGATTAAATAATTATTTGTATAAATATTTACAGATTCATCATTTTTTTAAAGATCCATTTTTTCCCAATAATCAATTGTAAAAAATCAAAAATAAAAGCCAAGGATTGTAAAATACATATAAATAATTTTATTTTTTGAATAATTGACTGAACATTTCCAATAACATTATATATAGGATGATCACTATGAGTCTTCCAATATATTTCATGAATATTTTTAGATTGAGATGAAATATTATCCACCACAATATATGCATATTTTCATTGAGTTTATTATTTTCCAAAATTAAAATATCTAAATTCATACATAACTTGTAAAACACTATCCTACAATTTATTCAATTATTTTTCATAAAATTATACATTAATTGATTCCCCAACAACCTTTGTTTTTTATTTTATTATAAATATTCCATTAAATTATTTTAATATCAGAAGAAAATACCTTCACTAGATTTTTCATTGAAATTTTTCTATATCATCCTCAATATTTAGAATAAAAACATTACATCCAATGACAGTAAAATTGACCATCATAGTCATTATACCTTTACAAATTTTTTAATGTGCTATAATTTGTAAAAGTATTAAAATATTTTATTGACAACATAACTGGATGTATTCATTTCTATTACCTAAAAATATTTTTCTATGTTAAACCCAAATTACATGATCCTATATATTTCTTGAATAGTTCAAAATTTTCATTTTTAATGCATAATTTTGTTGTGGTGTTCAAGGGGATTAAAAATAGTTTAAATACACATTTACTCCCAAAAAATAGATCAATTATATATTATAGAATTCACCACATAGATCAATTCTAATTTATTTAATTATGTGTCCATTCTCATTTTGAAAAAAATTTCAAGGAGTGATAAACATTGATAAAGTTTCATATTTTACTATAATAAAATAAACTACTATATATCTCATTAAATTTTAAATAATAACAAAAAATATATCTTTCCAAAAAAATATTATGTTTGATAGGATTAAATAAATTCATATCAATATGGTCGAGGGCCTTACAGAATGTAATACATTTATTTACATGAAAATGATTCTATGTGGTGTACCTTTCTATAAAGACTCACAGAAAGGTTCTTCCAACATTATGTTCAGGTTATATCAGTACTATCTAATTTTTGGACATGTTTTTCCATCAAACTGAAATTATATTTCATGAACCACCAATTCCACAAGATGACTTCATGTTTTATTAATTTAAATATTTTATATCTTCATGATCTAACATTGGAAAAATTAATTGAATTAATTTTTCTCTTTATACATGAATAAATGAAAACATATTTGTCTTTTAATACATTATATTTATACTTTTAAAATTACAAAAACATTCCATCCTAATTTTTTTTATGAAATTCTTATAAAATTATGTTTCAATACAACTACATATAAAAAATATAAATAATAACAGTATTAAAAATTACAAACACACTAAAACATTTTAACATTAAATTATAATAATCGCAAAAAAATAATTTTACCTCCAAACAATTTATTTAACAATTGAAATATAGATATATCACTAGTCGCGTGTCTTTAGAATACACTATCAATGTAATAAATATCAATTTTGATTTTATGAGGACACATTTACTAGAAAAATAATATTTCAGAATATATTAGTACTCATTAAAATTTGGGTCTAATGGAATTATCATATAAATTCATGGGAATCAAATAAACTTTAAAAACATTTTTATCATAAATCTAGATGAAAAGGATTTATAAATTAAATCCATCGTATGTCAAAAAGATTTTGGTGATATCAAGGAACACTAATTTTCATAATGTCCTATAATATGTCATCTGAAATAAATTAAAGTAGATTTACTTACATTATTGATTTTAAAAAAGTAATTATTATTCATTTTCGGTAAATTATTATCATATAAAAAACTAGATATATTTTTTTCATTTCATTAAAACATTCATTTTATCATTGCTCACCCTATATTGAAAAAATTGATTTATTTGACTTCAAATATTAAATTTTATTTTTGAGTTGTTCAATCTCTTCAAGAACATAATCAAACTCCCTTACATTATCTTCATTTAATAATGACATTAAATCAATTTCCATTATAAAATTTTCCTTTTCTGTTGAAGAATTATTTAGTTTGTATTAAAAAAATCCAAATCTATATGTGTAGAATTGATGTCCTCTTCGAAAATTTACATCATATATTTATTTTCCTTAGGAATAAAATTATATTGATTATTATGGTTCTTATATAAAAATGTTATTTCCTAAACATTATATCCATTACAATTATCATGTTTAAGAAGATACTCTATAGTTGGTTTTTAGAATCAGATTTTTTATTAATAATAAGTATAATTTCTAACCTGATTTGAGGAAAACATTAAGAAAAAAATTTCAATCTCATTTACTAAACCATATTCTTCAGTAATATATGAATACATAGTGAAATTACAAAAAACATACATTGTCTTATTTTCATTTTTATATTAATTATTATTATTTTCATTCATTAATATTTGGCATTCAACCTTGATGTTCCCCATTTTTCAACACTCATTAAAAATTATATCAATGAAATCATTGGAAAATTACCTTTATTGTTAACATTTTGATCATTGTTAGGATAATAGATTTTAAATCTACAAGAGAAATATTTATGTTTTCTATATATACCCTTTGTAACATATACATTATTATTCTTATTGATACTCTATAACTCAAAATCTGAAGAATAAATAAAAACATTCAAATAAAATGAAACTTCATTATTATTTTATCTATCTTCCTCAGTATGTTTTTTATACTATAACTACTTTGGTAATAATTACCCAATAGGTACATTGATCAAGTGAATATTATTTGAGGTTCTTAGTTTCATCAAAGGAAATTTTTTAGTATGACGGTTCCTAAGAAGTTCTCTAAATACTCTTTCAATAAGAACATTGTTTTCTAGAGTTTCTCTTAAATAAGACATACCATTCACAATACTAGTAATTTTATGGAACATATCATTATAATTTTATTCCACACCCATTTTCAATTCTGGATATTCAGTTCTTAACATTATTAATATAGTTTTAATAAGTCTATCCTATCTAAGATGTGTACCTTTGATAATTTTCAAGATGTTAGGTGTAGTTTTTCTTATATATTTATGACTATAAGAAATGTTATTCAATCCATAATATAAAAATTATTCATTAACTTATAATTTAAAAAATACATTACTAAATCATCGAAAATTAATTATTCAGGTTAACATTCAAGCATCTTGTATAGTTATTGAATGATTTTACAAGGATCAATGCTATGTTTCATTAAGAATTCTTCCCACCAAGATTGTCAGTATCCATAATTAGTACCATCATAATGAGGTCATCTTAAATGCATCCAACCAGCATTCAAACATTTTCCTTCCATAATAAATAAATATTTTCCCCTAGAAGTATATTTTGTTAATTGGTTATCTCACTGACCCACGCACACACACACACACAAACACACACACACACTCAAACACACACACACACACACACACACACACACACACACATATATATATATATATATATCGAGTTTTGGGTTAACATATAACACGAACTATTCGTCATAATGGTTGAGATTGTGAAATATCTAATAGGGAGTGAATTGTAATTTTTAAATGATTTAAAAAGTATTAGGTTATATCATATTCAATAAATGATGTCAATGAATTGCAAAAATAAAATAAATGGATATAGTAATATTTAAAGTTGTTAGGATCAAAATGTCAATATTCATCTATTCACCCCAATCAAGAACTAAGAGAGATGGAACCCACTAAAATATATGCTTATAATGACTTTATTACATATATTCATAAAAAGGAAGAAAATAATTTTTCACATTAAGGCTCAAACCCATTCCGAACTAGTATTTTGAAATATAGAGGTGAAATCAGAATAACATACCTTTTCCCATCTAGAGAAAAAAATTGACGCCAAACATTTTTTGGGGGTAAAAACCCAAAATCCTCTATTTTAAGTGATATTATAAACCATTATAATTATAAACCTGAAAATAAATAGATGGAAATAAAACTGCCTAACTATCTATTCACTACTTGATTATAGTGTTGGGGCAAGGATGAAACCTCCAATAGAAAATGATCAAATACTCAATGTTTTGTTAGGATCAGTAGATGTTCAATAATGTATGATTCACATTTATAGTTTAAAATTATCATAATCCTAATTTATTATTTTTAAAATGGTTCTATCAACTTTATATATAGAGTTTCTTAATACACTACCACTATAAAATTCTATGTCTGTTATATATTTTATTTTCCGAAAGTTAGAATTTTACATGTTAAACAAACGAACTACTTCAGATTTTTCCATACTTGTCTCCTAGATAATATTCCATTTGAAAATTAAATGATAATAACTATTTTAGTCTTTCTAAAAATTCTTCAAAAAAATTATAACTACATAGTGAAATTCGTTATATTAAATAATATTCTATTCGAAAATAAGAAGTAATAACCTTAGAAGAATCCCTAATAATTTATAGGACTACAATATATATTTAATTCATTTTTTATTTAGACATTTCAGTTTCTAAAATATTAGTATGAATATTAGAAGAAGTAAATAATATGAAGATCTCATATAATATATCATAATACAATTTAAAACTTGTTTTCATGGATACTAAATAATCAGTATGCAATTTTAGAACAAAAGAAACTAATAATATATTGAAAATAAAATTGTAGTAAGTGAAAATATTAAATAATATGAATAACAGAGCATGATTCCTATTTTAAAATATTCTAACAAAACGAAAGTAAATTATTATCTCTCCTGACATGTAACACCAACACTATATTAAAGTAATAATATCTCACCCTTTCATGGGTTACTAAACCTATGTATCTATTGAATTACATTACTTACCCTTACGTGAGGCCAAGGATACTTGATGCATGGTAATTTGTTGCAGATCCCTGATCTAAAGATTATTTACCAAAACAAGCAATATAGTGTAGTCCTAGGGTCCGTCTCAAGAAGTAAACTTACACAACACTGAAATTCTATTGTCACTATTTATTTTCTAACTAATATTTATTATAAATATGATTTTGAAAATGCATAAAATATGAATATATATATATATATATGCATTGTAAACAAAATTATGTTAAAAATAAAGAAATATGACATTTCTTCTGGGGGGATCATAATGGTTGATATCATTGATTATTAAAATATTCTCAATATCAATTCAATGTAGTGATCAAGATCTATCACACTACACCACCCATTTGAAATGTTATTACCCCAACACTGAGATCTGTGCATGAAGGGAAATAGTCTTCCTAAATCCAGCTAGGAGATATCTTTTCTGACCATCGCTACCTAAGCCATACTTCATCTTTTCCTGACTTAGATATTGAAGGGAAGGATAAATGTTTAATGAGAAGAAGAACTCGGTGATAGAGAAAATGGGGAAATCACACACATTAATCAAATTAAAAACCACAAAAATTCTCAGAATGAAATAAATAGATTTAAATTAAAGAATAGTGAAACTCAATTAACCACCATTCTCCACCACGAACAAACATCGAGGTTAGTTCCACATTCTCATTGAGTTAAAAGAGATTATAGTTGAAGAAACACATTAAACTAAAAATAGAAGAATGGGGTATGAAGGAGAAGAATAATATAAATAAAAACATTAAAAATATAATATATCAGCAAATAAAATAAAAACCTACACAAAATGGAAACTATTTTTCCAACCCCATGAAATCAAGAAGAAGTACATTTTTAAAGGAAAAGGGAATGAAAAATTGGCACCAAAATCTGTCCACTGAATATATGCACGTGTTAGTCCACTTTAATGACAGAATTTGGGAAACCATCATTCCATACAGTTGTTCCAATACCTATCCTATGTCTAGCAACAAAATTAGAGTATCATTTGACTAGTGGTTAGAGATATATAACCAAATTAATCCGGATATTTAATCTGCTCATTCTGACCATTCTTATTCCAATACACCTATTTCCAATGAATTTATGGCCTTGAAAACGAAAGACTAAAATTCTGATATATTAATTAAAGTTCTATATATGGATGTATTCTTTCTCTATGTAAAATTGCACCTCCAATGTTTAGGCCATTTATGAGATATGGGTCCAAAAATAAAAGTATCCAGTTTTATGCATATCTTTTGAGGACTAATTTGTGATCTGAATTTCAGCTTCCAAATGATGGATTGAGCATTCAATATAGATGAATAAAATGAATATCATCAAACTTATAAACCTATAAAGAATACTTTTTAATTTAGATCAGTTTCGAAAATGTTATAACTGAAACATTAAAATAAATTAAAACTGTTTAAATCCAAAATAAACCATTTTTACAATTAATATAAAAAATGATTCTAAAACTATAAATGTGAAAAATTATCATGAAATAAAACATTTTTGTTATTAAAACATTTAAATTATGAATAAAATTGTTGAAAATATTTTTTATAAATTCCCCCACACTTAAACATTGCACTCTGGGGAAATCATCTAATATCATGGTCAAAACAAACTTCTCAAAGAATTAATGACAACACAACTGAATTATCATATCATAGAAAATATCATGCCTCATACATGGATCAAAATTTCTGAATTCATCAAAAATCATATGAATATATTCAATTTCATGTTAATCCCCACATTAATTTCATACCTACCTCCGAAAAATAATATTTCTTTCTTCACTCAAGTATTTTCAATGCGGAGTTTTTCTCATTATTGAGAACAAGTGTGGTCTCCATAGGCATTATATCCTCCTAATATCCCCACTTAAGAGAGTAAAAATGTATCAATCATGAGGTATTTTTCATGGGTTTTTCTTGGGGCATAGGGTTGGCCGGTTTTAAATTTAAAAACATCTGAGGCAGAATGAGGAGGGTTAAACTATAATGTAAAGTAAATGCAAGAAAACCGTTTTGCTCAAGAATGGTGTGCTCCTAAATCAACTCAAATATGAATCAACTAAAAACCCCTCTTACTTTAGGAAGTTCACACGTGTAATTTTATCATCAATTAATTTTATCCCTCTTTTACCCAATTACGGCATTGTTTCAAGTTGAATTCAGATTTGGATTTCTATTTAGAATCATTTTTTTGATGAAAAGAGAGTCATCCCTTGATTTTCAAAAATAGTTGAACACCCGGACCATATATGTAATCATATTTGGGTCCCTCATCCATCTTTACATCATGAAATTTCTTCCACCCAAGCAACAATAAATATGGAGACACTTTTAATTCAGCTCAAACCAGTTCCTCAAGAAAGGAAAACAAAGCATATCTTCTACCTCCTACACACTTTAGTTCAACAATAATCATGCATTTTACATCTATATAAGGTTGGAAAGGTATAAATGGATAGTAATGTGTCTTCCTAATAAGTCATTTTTTTGGTTACTAGGGTCTTAAATAAGTTTATTTGAAAAGGTATTCAAAAATTAGAGTGGAATGTAAAATGGTCTTTCAAAGTGATGCCTCAATCATACTTGACACATTCCATGAACTCTAATAGTTTTGAAGAAGAGAAAAAAAACAAGTTCTGGATCACATAACATTTATAAAGATTCTCAAGAAAATTAGATATGTAAGAATATTTCAAATAGGTTTTGAAACCTCTTGGTTTGGGAATAATTTTCAGTTAAGACAGCACTAGTGCACATGACTTTCACAATCAACCAAAATTCATCAAATTAAGAGACCATAAATCCAAAAAAAAATCCATTCTGGAATAATTTAAATCCTAAAATACACAAATCTAGAAATATTCCAAAAATACCAAGATTTTTTTATTTTTCCTATATATTTGATTCAGCCCAAGATTCTTACAAACACACCAAAAAATGAAAAAGGAAAACAAGAATATTTCAAAAAAAACAAAAAGATAAAATAAAACACACCCAAATTTCTGAAAAACAAGTTAATATCCCTCCCCCACACTTATTCTATTTACTACACAATTTTTAGCTCAAATCAGATCAAGATACATTTTTACACCGAATTTATACTGGGTAGAAAATAAAATAAATAAAAGGAAAGACCCAACCATATTTATTTTTCAGTGGAAACTTTTTATTAAGCTCCTAGATTCTAAAACATTAAAACTACAAGAAATAAATGAAAACACATAAGAAAAAAAATATAAAAGGTATATAAAAGGGATAATTCTTGGTTGGACCCCAAGTGAATACTAGGTTTTTATTTCCCCAAGTCAAGGAGTTGTAGACGATTATCCCCAATCAGAAGGTGGATGTGGGTTCTTTGAGATAAACCACCTCATATGACTTTTCCCAATGTCCATGAGTAAACATTGATGCTAGAGAACCCAAAAGAAGATAAGAAAATTCCCAATCCCTAATAAATAAGAAAGATAGAATTTGAGATTAGGAGTGGGAGAGAATATAATATAGCGGTGCTCCCTATTAACTCCAGTGGTCCCCTCCTTCATATGGTATACAATTTGTTATAGAGGAGGTATTCACACCACTGACAATTTATCCATCTCTTCATCCTCAAACATCACCACTTGGGTGGTCTCCTCATTAACATCTAAGGTCTTCCCCATTTGTGTTGTATCATAAATTTCATTAAAGGAGATCTCCGAAAACAATTTAGCATGAATAAGATTAAAACACGATAAATCTATAAAGAAATATTCCCTTTCAAGTATGTCAACTTAAAAATTGATGTCTTCAGGAAAGACGATTGGAAACTCTATATCAGCAGATGTATCTTATTCATCATCTTCCAAAGAAATATATAGGTAAAAAGGTGTTTATTTTTTAATATCCATGATGGGAATATCATGTTTCAAGTTATCTTTAACAAATTGATTCATGGAATCTTCTAAAAAATGTTTATCTCTCATAAGTGAATCTGTTGGAATGTGTACATCAGGGACCTTTTCAAGCAATGGATGAGTACGTGATGATATGATTAACTCTTATAGTAGCTCTTCACACCTGCCTAAAGTTCTTTAACATAGAAAATAATGGGTGAAATCTATTTCACAACTCATTCTGGCTCAGGTTTAGGTTTGGTTTTCTCTTGAGAAGCATGTACGTATTCAGCAATCAACTATATTTGACTCCCCAATTTTTTCACTAGATTACTAATCCTTTTATACTTAGCATCAATATCATCTAAAACTTATTCTGTCACCCAAGATTCATCTCTCTATGCATATAAATTTTAATTTAAAGACATCACTAACAAAAATATTTTTTTAGTGTTTTTGATATTTATGATTTTTTTTAGTTTTTTTATGAAATATAGTGTGTAAAAGTGTTGCAGATCCTCAGAAACGGTGCCAATTTGATGCATGGTAATTTTTTGTAGATCCCCGATCAAAATATTCTTTACCCAAGCTTGCAATATAGTACACTCTCAGGGTCAGTCTCAAAGTTGAAACTTACACAACCCCGAAGTTCTATTATCTCTATTTATTTTCTAACTATTATATAAGATAAATATGAGTTTGAAAATGCCTAAAATATGAAGATATATATATATATATTTATATATATGCAATGAGAATAAAATGATTTTAAAAATTATGGAAAAGACAATTTTTCTTGGTGGATTATAATGGTTGATATCATTTTTTATTAAAATATTCTCAATATCAATTCAATAAAGTGATCATGATCTATCACACTACACCCTCCCATTCAAAATGTTATTACCCCAACAACGAGATCTTTTAACGCAGGGAAATATTCTTCCTAAATCCAACTAGGAGATCTCTTTACTGACCATCACTACCCAAACCATACTATAGTGTATGCATGACTTAGATAGTGAAGGGAATGATAAATATTGAATGAGAAGAAGAACTCAGTGATATAGAATATGGGGATATCGTACACCATAATCAATTTAACCACCCCAAAAAATATTATAATTAAATAAAGAGATATAAATTGAATAATAATGAAACTCAATTAACCACCACTCTCCCCCTCGAACAAACATCGAGGTTAGATCCCCGTTATCAGGGAGATAGAAGAGAAGACGGTGGGAGAAACCTATAAAAGTAAAAATGGAAGAATGAGCCATGAAGAAGAAAAATAATATAAAAAAAATTAAAAATATACTAAACCAGAAAAGAAATTATAAACCTTTACAATATTGAAGCTACTTTTCCAACACCTTGAAATGAAGAGGAAGTATATTTTTATAGGCCAAGGGAATAAAAAAACGGCTCAAAAATCGATCTACCGAATAAATGTGCGTGTTAGTCCTTTTTAATGACAGAATTTGGGAAATCTTACTTTTTTATAGTTGTTCCACTAATTATCCTATGTCTACCCACAAAAGTGGAGCATCATTAGACACGTAGGTAGAGAGATATATCCAAATTACTCTTGATATTTAATCTACAAATTCTGACTATTCGTATTCTAATACATCTATTTACAAAGAATTTATGGCCTTGAAAAAGAACTAATATGACACGGATATAAAAATAAATCTTCTTCCTATGGATTTCTTCTTCATCCATGTAGTATTGTAGCTCCAATGGTTCTTCTATTTATGAGACATGTGCCCAAAAATAAAAGTGTTTAGTTCTATGCATAGTTTTTGAGGCCTAATTTGTTAGTTGGATTTGAGATTCTAAATGAGGTATTGAGATTTGGGAACAGAAAAAAAAATGAATCCCATGGAACATATAAAACTATAAAAATGAATTTTTCAATTTGGAACAGTGTAGAAAATGTTATGGTGGAAACATTAAAATAAATTAAAATTGTTTAAATCCAAAATATGCCATTTTTTCAATTAACCTAAAAAATGCTTCTAAAATAATTAATTGTGAAAATTTCTCACAAAATAACACATTGGTGGGATTAAAAAAGTTGAAATTATGATTAAAATAATTGAAAATATTTGTTCTATAAATACCATTACATGGGTTTTAAAATAAATTATTGTATGCTTATATATGTAATTGAATCACTATGGTTCTTTTACAAAACCTTTTATGTTAACTAGTACCCATAAATAGGTATATTGTTACACTTATAGACGTAAAAGAATTTATTTTTTTACTATTATATGAGCTATATAATTTAAAAGTTACCTTTACAGAAGTTTTATGTTACCTTTTCACAAGCTTTAATACTTATTGGTTACCTTTACAGACCTATTAATAGTCCTTTTTAGCATTAAATAACTATTATATTACTATTAAGTAACTTATAGAAAATGATAATTACCATTAAAAACTATTTAATTTTAGAATTTACCTTTAATTAATTCATATAATTTGATATATGACTTTAGAAAAATAATAGGAAATAATAAATTCCCTTATACAACAAGTGTAAACTCAATTTTACCTTTAAGAAACATTTGTAAACTCATTGTTACATTTACATAATATATCTAAACATAATGTTACCTTTTATATAACATATTTAAAATTAATGTTACTATTAGTTCCCACCAAATTAATATAAAAACATTTAGGATCAATGAAATACCCAATGAATAGGCATTATATTCTCTACAATGGAATGGTGGGGGAAGCATGATTATATGGAGATGAGGTGGCTAGATCATTAAAATTACTTGACCAAAATAATATTCTCAGTTTTATGACCCTAAAAATTTCATCTACCTAAATAATCAATTATGTTTAATATGATAATGGTAAGTCTAATCCCCTTCATAAAATCCTTACAATCATTCAATTCCCTATAATAAATCTAACTTCATCACATGATGCCTTTTAGACATGTCTTCTTAACTATATAAACCTCCATTAGAAGAGTTCCTACAATATTTTGAAATGTAAACTTATAAATCCCTAAAAATCACCCAATGTACATATATAATATTGATATAAAAATGATGATGATTCATTATATGGAAGAGAAATTGATTTTCTGAGGAAGGACTTCTACAAATCATATGATTAGTTCAATGATCATCCGATATCTCTAGTGGATTATCATCCATGCGAGACAAAATGCTTTGGTTATGCCACCATCATCACGTGAAGGGCCTCAAACACATCTATTAGATCATGTAAAACACTAATGATTTATCAATGGTTCAATGTTTAATGTATTTTAAAATAACAAGTACCAATAGTAGAAGGTGAAAGCTTCATGTGAAATGGAGTTACATGAATTTTCATGTGAATTGTAGATGTGGTCCACATGGTCATTCCATTAATCATGATAATTCCCTACTAAAATTTTATCCTTGTCACATGAATTAAACTAAAAATCTCACCTCCATCATGTGATGAATCCTAGAAATTTACATTTTACAACCAAGGAAAAAAATTCAATAGAAGATATTATCCATGAAAATTCTTGTGTGCCTTCTCAAGATCTAGTATTGATCACTTGATGTACTAGGACAAAAGTAATGACTATCCATGATAATGATTTCATAACATTGTGAGATCCATTTTTTATCATGTGATTCCCTTATGGGTAATCAATGGAAAAAATTCATAGGCCTTAGAAAATAGTAGATTAAAAGATGGAAACGGAAGAATATTGTTGTCTGTAAGAACCCGAATCTTCTTTTCAGGTTTGTTTTTCATTTTCTGGTAGTTTTTGGGAAAAAGAGGAAAATCTAGAAATTTTCCGAGTACACGCAGTTTACTTTATGAGTACACAACATGTACTTCGATGCCACTAGAAGCCGTGTAAAGACCCAAAGTTTTTTAATGGAAAATTCCCTTCTTGTATTTATGTTATAAAATAACATTAAAACACAAAAAAAATGAACTACTAAGTGATAAGTAACCTTTAAACATAAGTTTGTCACTTCTAGGTTTGGAATTTTGAAAATCTGACATTCACGGTTGTATTCAAGATGATTTTTGGAGTCTAATGAATCAAATATAATTTTTAGTGAATAGTGACCTACCCTTAGGAATATTAACCTACAATTATGAATAGTAATATTACCCTTATGAATAGTAAATCATCCAACATAAGAGTGACATTACCTATGAATAATGAAATATAATTTAGACATCTTAGAAAGTGACAATTTAACCGTAGTAAACGTTTTGGTATTTTGTAAGTCATAAATAAATAATTATAATTAATTAATTAATTTAAAAGCAAATTTATTCCGAAAAATGTATTCATAAATTATTGAATCAATGTCTAATAGTTTTTATATAATTTTATAAGACCCTACATAATTTTTGAAAGCACTATAAAATCAGTTTTAATCTTAAAAACTGTTTTTTTAAGTTAATTGTGATTTTAATTAAATATTAAATTAATATTATTTAGAAAATTATTTTTGAAAAATAGACTTCATTTTTGGATTCTGCACATTGAAAAATGGTTGGGGTAAATTTTTGGGATTTTTTTGAGATACATGAATTTTTGGTGAATAGTAAAATACATTAATTTCCCGAATAAATACATTATAATTAAAACCCACTATTCCTGACATCACAAGTGATGTAAGCACCCAAATCTAGAACTCACATGCCTTTTTTACTGTTCTTGGTCGTTCAAGACTCACTATTCCTTGTCTTGTGGGAAAATAATAAACTAATGAATTTTTTATTAAGGAAACCCCTCTCCCCTCCACTATAAAAGCTACCCTTCAGTCCCTCATTTCCTCACACCTCTCAAGATCCAAGCCTTCTCTAAACTCTGCCCAAACATCTTCCCTAGCGCCTATCCCACTTCCAAAATCTTCTGGTCTCAACAAAAGACCAAGACTAGCTTCTTTACTGAGGATCTCAAGAGGAAGATTTAAGAGGTAATTTCCCTCCCTCTTCTCCTTTAATTTCCTTTCAAGTTCAAGTTCCTTTATTGATCTCTCCCCACTTATATTCTTCAAAATTGTTTTGTAACTCCATTATTATACATATACTTTAATTTTATGATTCTAATGGGATATTATATCACCCACACCCTTTCCCTCTTCCTTTTATTTTATTAAAGAGAACGTTTTCATGAGGTGTCAATTAATCACCATCAAAAAATGACATGCTCTCTTCTTCCATTTATACCTTTACATCTAGTCATGAAACAATTTTTATGGTTGAACCAGAATATGTTATCTTCATTATGTTCTATTTAAAGTTCTTTAAATAACCTATGGCCATATTACTAAGTGAAAAGTTAAAACAAGTTCGTTGTGATCCAAAAACCGCCCAAATTGACCCAAATAATCATCATTTAATTCCTATCAAATGATTCATCCACATGCATCTAATATAATTCATTATAAGATCATTAAAACTCATGAAATATCATTAATGACATGTAATATCATTTTTGGATGTTTACTCATGTTCTACCAAAACTTCAATTTAAGAATACAAGTGAACCACCAATGAAAAACCATACAAACGAACATCCCCGAACAATGTTTTTAAACTCTATAAGTCATCCAAAGGAACATAATATGACATAATAAAACTATAATGAACCCTATTAATGTACACATGGTTCTGGATTTATAATTAATGAATATAATTTCATTATACAGGACATTAAAGAGAAGGAAGCATTCAGGTACAAGGTAAGGGGAAATTCTCAAACCCAACTTTCATCCTTCGGGTTCTACCTCTTTCACTCCATTTTTGATACGGCCACTCCTTAATGATCATTTTTTCATCATTTTATTTCTTTTTCTGGGATATAAATGTTTTATAATGATGTTTATGTCAATCAAAATGTTATCTGAATGAACACTTCTCTTAAGAACTCAACTTTTACCTCTCATTCAAGGTTGGTGATTCTTGTATCAAGTATGTTGTTCCCTCTTTATTTTGGGAACCCAAAGTTTATGAATGTGTTCTTATGAGATGAAACCCATTAATTTTAATGGTTTAGTTATGTTTATTTATGGTATATATTCATTGTGGTATGCATGATAAATGATAATGTTATGATGTGACGGGTGCGCCTGGATTATATAGCGCAACATGAATGTTTATATGTGACGGGTGCGCCCAGAATTATACAGCGCTCCAATGCATTGGGTAAAGTGATTAATTTCATGAGTAAATGTAAAATTATGTGCGAACAAGATTCTAGCTTGTTTCACATGTGTGAGTGGTAGTTAACCTCTAAGACATGATGTTTCATTTTTATGGATTTCCACACTTCAAGTCTATTATTTCTGCTCCTCCCATGTTCATGATCTTTTGCCTATGTTATGTTTATGCTCACCCCATGGTATGTTGTTCTTATATATCTTCTTACTGGGCTTTTAGCTCACCCTTTGTTTTGTATAACCTTAGCTGGATACATGTACTAAGGAGTGGACAAGTTCCATTAAGATGCTATAGAAGAGGAAATTAAATAAATGTTTATGGTTGATGTTGTATTTGTTATGTGTGGTCATAGTTTGCCCAAGACACTAAACCTTTGGATCCTCTATGTGTAATACGATTATTTTGTTTATCTTTGAAATGATGTAATAGTAATTTATTAAAAGTCCTGTCGCTATAGTTGGTATCAGAGGAAAGCTTTAGTTAATTTGGGAATTAGGATTAGTGAACCCTAGAGAAAACCTCTAGTATGAGATTGAGTACAAATATGCACACAAGGATATTTACCTAGGGATCCCCTATGTTATGTTTTTGGTATAATTTTCTAAATGAATAGGTTATTCATGACTTGTTTACTTATGTTTTGTTCTAACCATTTCTATTTTAGAAAATGGTGGGAACTAGGAGAAATCAGGCTAACAACTCATGTGAGGGCCAATGCAACGATTGCCCGAACTACATCCCTGATGATTTAGGAGGTGGAGTTCAAAACATCATGGTGATGCTTACCCAATTATCTCAGGTTATGAATAATAACCATAATAAT
The DNA here is from genome assembly GCA_963277665.1 of Viscum album. Classification (NCBI taxonomy): domain Eukaryota; kingdom Viridiplantae; phylum Streptophyta; class Magnoliopsida; order Santalales; family Viscaceae; genus Viscum; species Viscum album. The sequence goes on along the minus strand of OY728155.1, from coordinate 447,834,957 downwards.
GGAGAATGTACTCCTTCACCAAAGAGGGAGCAACTGGATATCAAATGTTTTATGCAGCAACGACCACCAATGTTTTGTGGATCTTCCGATCCACTAGTTGAGGAACAATGGGTCAACTCCATGGAGAAGATATTTTATGTACTTCACTGTTCTGAGATGGAGAAGGTGACTCTATCCATCTATCATCTAGATGGAGAAGCCGATCAATGGTGGGATTTGATTAAGAACACCAATCCAAGGGAAGAAATTGAAGAGATGGAATGGGAAGACTTTAAGATAATGTTTCTTAATAAGTATTTCCCATGAACTCTTCGCATGAAGATGGAGAGATAATTCATAGAGCTCATGAAAAAAGAAAGAGAATATTTCACAACCTATGAAGTGTATTTCATAGGGCTAGCAAGGTATTCTTTGGGTTTTGTTATCCACAATGATAGAAAAATTGATAGATTCTTTAGTGGATTAAAACCACACCTTCGAAAGGATCTTGCAATTTGAGACTTTGGGACTTATGAAGAAGTTGTTCAGTGTGCTCTCAAAGTGGAGATAGAGTTTGGGTAATGGTCTCATGGCTATCGTGATAAGAAAAGAAAGATGGAGTTTCAAGCTGGTGGATCTAATGATAAAGGTGGGAAGAAAAATCAATGACCCACATGCCAAAAATGTGGAAAGTTGCACAATGGGAACTGCCTCAACGGGATGGGGAAATGCTTCAAGTGTGGGAAAGAAGGAAACAATGCTCAAGAGTGTTGAAAAGACATGAAAAGGAAGGATAATGTAGCTGATGAAAGGAGAGAACCACTCGTGGTTCAATGCTACAACTCTAGGGAGCTAGGGCACTATGAAAACTAGTGCACGAAACCTCAAGCTGTCAAGGGTAATCAACATCAGAAACCAAGAAATTCAAAGGAACAAGGAAAGGCTTATGCCATCACTAATGTGGAGGTGGAGCATGATAATGAATTCATACAAGGTACACTTCCTATTCATTCAAGAATGGAAAAAGTTTTATTTGATTTCGGTTCTACGCATTCCTTTATATCTTGAAAGTTCTCTAGAACTATAGAATCAAAGCCCCGAAACCTTGAAGTAGAGATATCTATAAAAATACCAAGTGGTGAAATCATTGCAACCCAAGTGTTTGACTCTTCTCCTTTTGACGTATGTGGGAATATTCTTCCCAAAAATCTCGTAATACTTTCCTTGGTGGAATTCGACACTATAATGGGAATGGATTGGATCTCATTATATACACAACATATCAACTGTCTAGAAAAGGAAATATATTTTCATATTCTGAACCATCCCATGCTCCTCTAAAAATTCAAGTAATATCATGAATATCCTTTGAAAAATAATTCAATGGTGTGGGTGTTGATTCCATATGAAGAAGCATACCTCGACCAAATGGTTGAGTCGAAGGAAAGTTACAACCTTGATGAAATGCCCATCATGAGAGAATATGGCGATGTATTTCCCAAAGAGTTACCCGGAATCCCCCAGGATCATGAGGTAGAGTTATCAATTGAACTCATACCCGGAGCTACTCCTATCTCGATGTGTCCCTATAGGATGGATCCTATAGAACTGGAGGAGTTAAAGAAGCAGTTGTAAGAGCATCTAGACAAAGGGTTCATATTCCCTAGTGCATCACCTTAGGGTGCACCAGTGCTCTTTGTGAAGAAGAAGGATGGAACTATGCAATTGTGTATCGATTATCAGGAACTCAACAGGATCACCATAAAGAAAAAGTATCCTCTCCCAAGGATTGATGACTTTTTCGATCAGTTAAGAGGAGCTCAATACTTCTCAAAGGCGGATCTTCATTCTGGATATCATCAGGTACAGGTGAAGTAGGAAGATATTCAGCAGACTGCCTTCCATACAAGGTATGGGCACTATGAGTTTTTGGTGATGCCCTTTGGACATACTAATGCCCCTGCAATCTTCAGGGATTTGATTAATAGAGTCTTTAGACATTACCTCGACAAATTTTTGGTAGTGTTTTTCAATGATATTCTCATGTACTCCAAGAGAAAGGAGGAACATGAATAACATCTAAGACTTGTGTTAGAGACATTGAGAAAGGAGAAGTTGTATGCCATGTTCAGCAAGTGTGACTTTTGGATGAATCATGTCATGTTCTTGGGACATGTGATCACAAGAGAGTGAATTTATGTGGACCCTTCAAAGACAAAGGTGATTGAGGAATGGCACAGGCCCTCTAATGTCACAGAAATCTGTAGTTTTCTTGTAATAGATGGGTACTACCGACGTTTTGTGAGAAAATTATTACGATTTTCAATCACTCTAACTAAGTTAACAAGGAAATGGGTAATTTATTTCTGGACGGAAGAATGTGAGGGAAGCTTCAAGGAGATAAAGAGAAGCCTGATCACTACACCTGTACTCACACTATCGAAAAGTGTAGAATGTTTCGTGATATACAGTGATGATTCAAAGAAAGGCTTGGGTTGTGTACTCATGCAAAATGATATTGTGATAGCCTACGCCTCACGACAGTTGAAGATCCATGAGCAGAACTAACCGACACATGATCTAGAGCTAGAAGCTGTGATTTTTGACCTGAAAATCTGGCGACACTACCTTTATGGAGAGAATTGTGACATATACACCGGCCACAAGAGCCTAAAGTTTATATTCACACAAAAGGATCTCGTCATGCGTCAATAGAGATGGTTAGATCTAATAAAGGATTACTATTCCTCTATTCACTATCATCCTGGAAAGGCGAACAAGGTAGTTGATGCTCTAAGAAGGAAAGAACCTACTACTCTATCCATGTTGCGAATTGAGAAAGACCATATCTTCTTGGATATGCACAGAATGGATTTGGAAATCATAAGGGCATGGGATACATTATACCTTGCCCAAATGATTGTGCAACCATACATCCAAGAGAATATTAAGGAAGAACAAAAGGATGATGTGGAGATACAAAAGAGGGTGAATACAGTAAAGGAAGGGAAGCTGCAAGAGTTTCATATCGATGATGATGGTGTGATTCGGTTAGGAATGCGGCTTTGCGTGCCTTCATCACCCAGGATAAAGAAGGGTCTATTGGATAATGCTAAAAGCTGAACTTTCTCTATCCATCCTGGGAGTACCAAGATGTATCATGATCTACGAGAACTCTTCTGGTGGGATAACATAAAGAAGGAGATTGTGGAATATATATCAAGGTGCTTTGTATGTCAGCAAGTTAAAGATGAGTGGAAAAATTCCAAAGGTATGATGCATCCATTTCCTATACCCATGTGGAAATGGGAAAATGTTACTATGGACTTTTTCATAGGTCACCTGAAGACGTCAAAGGGAAATAATGCGATTTGGGTTGTGGTTTACTGACTCACCAAGACTACCCATTTTATCGCTATTCGGGAAGACTTCTCGCTTGAACAACTTACAAAGATATATGTGAAGGAAGTGGTGAGACTGCACGGTGTTCCGCTCTCAATTGTCTCTGACCGTGATCCGAAGTTCACATCTATGTTCTGGAGGAGCCTTCAACATGCTTTGATTACTGAATTAAATTTCAGCACGACCTATCACCCCCAAACTGATGGCCAGTCTGAAAGGACTATTCAGGCTCTTGAAGATATGCTAAGAGTCTTCTCTCTTGAATTAAAAGTTAGTTGGGATCAACATCTCCCATTAGTTGAGTTCTCATACAACAATAGATTCCACTCAAGTATTCAGATGGCTTTGTATGAATCCCTTTATAGAAAACGATGTAGAACTCCAACCTGTTGGGATGAAGTTGGAAAAAGAAAGCTACTTGGTTCCGATCTTGTTCAACAGATGACATAGAAGGTTCAATTCATCCAAAAACACATCAAATCTACTCAAAGTCGAAAAAAGAGCTATGCTGACAACATTCAAAGGGACTTGGAGTTCGACATTGGAGATAAAGTCATTCTTTGAATATCTCCATGGATGAGAGTCATGCATTTCAGGAAGAAAGGGAAGCTAAGTCCAAGGTATATTGGAACCTTTGAGATCGTTGACCGCATAGGAGCCGTGGCCTATCGTCTATCACTTCCACCAAATATGGCTCAATTCCATGATGTGTTTCATGTATCACTATTGAGGAAGTACATACCAGACCCCTCACATGTACTAAACTCAGAGGTGGTGCTGTTGGAAGATGATCTCTCTTATGAAGAGCAGCCGGTAAAGATTCTGGAACGAAGTGATAAGGTTCTACGCAACCAGACAACCCATCTTGTCGAAGTGTTTTAGAGGAACCATAAGTTTGAGGAAGCAACTTGGGAACTGGAAGAGGCAATGAAAGAGATGTACCCTCACCTGTTTGTGTAGAGTGAAATTTCCGAGGCGAAATTTCTTAAGGGTTGAAAAATGTAATGACCCAAAGTTTTTTAATGGAAAATTCCCTTCTTGTATTTATGTTATAAAATAACATGAAAACACAACAAAATGAACTACTAAGTGATAGGTAACCTTTAAAAATAAGTTTGTCACTTCTATGTTTGGAATTTTGAAAATCCGACATTCACGGTTGTGTCCAAGATGATTTTTGGAGTCTAATGAAACAAACATAATTTTTGGTGAATAGTGACCTACCCTTATGAATAGTAACTTAACATAATGAATAGTAATATGACCCTTTTTAATAGGAAATCATCCATCATAAGAGTGAAATTACCTATGAATAATAAAATAAAATTTAGACATCTTAGAAAGTGACAATTTGACCTTAGTAAACGTTTTGGTATTTTGTAAGTCATAAATAATTAATTATAATTAATTAATTAATTTAAAAGAAAATTTATTCCCCTAAAATGTATTCATAAATTATTGAATCAATGTATAATAGTTTTTAGATAATTTTATAAGACCCTATGTAATTTTTTAAAGCAATATAAAATCAGTTTTAATTCTAAAAACAGTTTTTTTAAGTAAATTATCATTTTAATTAAATATTAAATTAATAATATTTAGAAAATTAATTTTTAAAAATGTACTTCATTTTTATATTCTACACGTTGAAAAATGGTTGGGGTAAATTTTTGTGATTTTTCTGAGATACTTGAATTTTTGGTGAATAGTAAAATACATTAATTTGCCGAATAAATACATTATAATTAAAACCCACTATTCATGACATCACAAGTGATGTAAGAACCCAAATCTAGAACTCACATGCCTTATTTACTGTTCTTGGTCGTTCAAGACTCACTATTCCTTGTCTTGTGGGGAAATAATAAACTAATGAATTTTATATTAAGGAAACCCCTCTCCTCTCCACTATAAAAGCTACCCTTCACTCCCTCATTTCCTCACACCTCTCAAGCTCCAAGCCTTTTCTAAAATCTTCCCAAACATCTTCCCTATCCCCTCCCCCATGTCCAAAAGCTGTTGTTCTCATCAAAATACCAAGACTAGCTTCCTTAAGGAGGATCTCAAGAGGAATATTCAAGAGGTAATTTCCCTCCCTCTTCTCCATTAATTTCCTTTCAAGTTCAAGTTCCTTTCTTGATCTCTCCGCACCTATATTCATCAAATATTTTTTGTAACTATATTTTTATACATATAATGTAATTTTATGATTCTAATGGGATGTTATATCACCCCATACCCTTTCCCTCTTCCTTTTATTTTATTAAACAGAACGTTTTCATGAGGTGTTAATTTATCACCTTCAAAAAAGGTCATGCTCTCTTATTCAATTTATACATTCATATCTAGCCATTAAACCATTTTTATGGTTGAACCAGAATATGTTATATGTATTATATTCTATTTAATGTTCTGGAAATAACCTATGGCCATATTACTAAGTGAAAAGTTAAAACAAGTTCGTTGTGATCCAAAAACTGCACAAATTGACCCAAATAATCCTCATTTAATTCTTATCAAATGACTCGTCCACATGGATCTAATATAATTTATTATAAGATCATTAAAACTACTGTAATATCATTAATGACATGTACTATCATTTCTAAAATTTTACACATTTTCTACCCAAACTTCAATTTAAGAATACAAGTGAACCACCAAAGAAAAACCATAAAAACGAACATCCCCGAAAAATGTTTTTAAACTCTATAAGTCATCCAATGGAACATAATATGAAATAATTAAACCATAATGAAACATATTAATCTACATATGGTTTTGGATTTATAATTAATGAATATAATTTCATTATACAGGACATTAAAGAGAAGGAAGGATTCGGGTACAAGTAAGGGGAAATTCTCGAACCCAACTTTCATCCTTCGGGTTCTACCTATTTCACTCCATTTTTGATACGGTCACTCCTTAAAGATAATTTTTTCATCATTTTATTTCCTTTTCTGGGATATAAATGTTTTATAAATATGTTTATTTCAATACAAATTTTTTTCGAAAGAACTCTTCTCTTAGGAACTCAACTTTTACCTCTCATTCAAGGTTGATGATTCTTGTATCTTGTATGTTGTTCTCTCTATATTTTGGGAACCCAATGTTTATGAATTTTTTCTTATGAGATGAAACCCATTCCTTTTCATGGGTTAGTTAGGTTCATTTATGTTATATGTTCATTGTGGCATGCATGATAAATGATAATGTTATGATGTGACGGGTGCGCCCGGAATTATATAGCGCAACATGAATGTTTAAATGTGATGGGTGCACCTGGAATTATACAGCGCTCCAATGCATTGGGAAAAGTGATGAATCTCATGAGTAAATGTGAAATTATGTGTGAACAATATTCTAGCTTGGTTCACAAGTATGAATGATAGTTAACCACTAAGACATGATATTTCATTTTTATGCATTGCCACACATCAAGTCTATTATTTATGCTCCTCTCATGTTCATGATCTTTTGCCTATGTTATTTTTATGCTCACCCCATGCTATGTTGTTCTTATCTATCCTCTTACTGGGCTTTTAGCTCACCCCTTTTGATGCATATCCTTAGGTGGCTACATTTACTAAGGAGAGGACAAGTGCCATTAAGAAGCTATAGAATAAGAAATTAAATAAATATTTATGGTTGATGTTGTATTTGTTTTGTGTGGTCCTGGTTTTCCCAAAACAGTGAACCTTTGGATCCTCTATGTGTAATACTATTATGTTGTTTATCTTTGAAATGATCTAATAGTAATGTAAGAAAAGGACGGGTCACTATAAGCCGTGTGCTGGCCGTGTCATGGCCACACACACGACCATGTAAGGGTGACTTGGAGGCCGCCTAAAGCGGAGTATGGAAAAGGAAAGTACATGTTGTGTACTCCTGAAGTACACACTGTGTTCTTTATTTTATTCGTTAAACTGACCGGGGTCACGTATAATCCGTATTTCCATCTTCTTGTTCTCCTATTTCTGTCCAGAGCGTCCAAGGAGGTTGAATCTTCTCCAAGCCGCTGATCCGTCACCAGTTATCTGAATCGAATGTCGTCTGTTGCAATAGAATCGTAGCGGTGAGTTCTTGGTTCTTATTTGGCCACGTTTCCTGATTCTTTCTCTTATGAAATTTATCATAGGTTAAAAATTTTAGATTTTTTTGCAGATCTACTCCTTTCTAGGCCGATTCACGGGCTGAGGTTCATGAATTTCGATCTCATGGGATCGAGGTAGGTGGTTTGTTGCCTTACGTTGAATGTCATTGAGTTTTTGTGCAAAAGTGTCGGATTCACATGTTTCGGGTGTCCAGGGTTAGGGATTTTGCTCTAATTGTTTAATTGCCTTAGATTTATTATAAAATTAAGGTTAATTGATAATAATATATGCTTGTTTTCATGTTTTAGGATCACCCCATGGGTGTTATCCTTGTTTGTCTGTTTATCGTCGTTTCACACAGTTTTTATGCAAGGAAAACCCTATTGCAATTGCTAGTTTTCTTGTTATAACTGATTGCATGTGTTGCCTGCTGTTTTAATAATTTTGATACATTGTAGCTTTTATAAACGTAGTTTCTAAACTTACTCAGGGCTGCTGACAGTCGATTACGCATGACTGGACTGCTCAGGGCTGTGAGAACCCGGTGCAACAGACCAAAGAGGGAATAGATGATTAGTGCTTCCCTAGGGGGTCTGTTGGAATTAGTTTTGTATTCATAACCTACGGGAATTGATCTTTGTGATTCTTAAGAGTGTCCTTAGTTTACACACGTATCGAAACCACAAGAGGAATTATACGTAAGAGATTCCTCAGAGAGTCTGTAGCTATCATTGCAAGACCATAGGGGAATCGACATGAGTGCTTACCAGAGTGTAAGTTCCTTTGTATGTTTACTTGACTATAGGGGTCTACTAGTTTGTTCCACCTAGAGAGTCAGTGTTAATGTGGATTATTTGTTTGGTTTAGACGAGTCTACCAAGCTAAAGCACAAGCTTGGATCTTTTGGCCTGGTTTTTTGTTTAGGTAGTCTTTTGATGCCTGTTGTGATACTAGTTTACCTTGGAATAGATAGACTTGCTAGATTCCATGGTTGTTTAATTAAATGAATGAATTAATTATTAAATTAATGTGAATGGTAATTGGTAGGATTGTTTACTTATGTACTCCTAGTTCTTTACTACGTTTAATTTCATTACTTCTGCTATATTACTCACTGATAGTAGGGCACAGATCTTGTGGTGGTTGCCTACTAGGATTAGTCTCACACCCTATTTGGGTCCTTATTTTTGGCCCAAACAGGTTATATGGTTGCAAGTGTGGATAGGGATTGTAGCCCTTCTACTTCAGGTACATGATTGCTGGTTGGAGATGGAGAGCATATGACCGAGCTTAGGCTTGCGATGCTGCTGGAGTTGCTATTTACTTTTAGTACATTGTTTGTCAATTGTATTTCAGCACATTGTTGTGTTTGCTGATTTCATTTTATACTTGTACTTGCTTCATCATTATCATCCTTACTATATATTAATTGCTTCCGCTATTTAGTTCAGTTATTGTATGTTTTTTACGGCTTCTGCTATTCACTGTTATTTTCTTTCTCTTGTATACTTTTCCAAATGAATGCATGGTTTCCCCAATGACTCACCAAGGCCCTCGCTGATAGTTGGAAGCCCCTAGCTTTTGGGGAAATGTGCTTGAGTTCATGTGGAAAACTGGGTACGGGGAACCAGTTGAGTGGCTCCGGATTCGAGTTGTTACAAAGTGGTATCAGAGGAGTTTCTTTTCGTTTCTTTTAACTTACTATTTAGAGACATTAGATAGGGATATGACGGAATAGGTAAATGGTAAATAGATGTTCCTGAGAGTTCTAGAACCCATGTACAGGGAAAAAGCCAGGTTACCTCGAATATTGCATTTTTTGAGTTTTACAAATGTTACTGTTTAATTGACTTCACCGTTGGGTGGTGCACTTGTGTTGTGTTGTTACTGTTTATATGATTGTGGTTCTATTTTGTTGCAACCAGATGAGATGAGGGTATGCCATCTCATGAATCATATAGAAACTTGTTATAAAATCACATGTCATGCATATTTCCATGCCATCTAAATTTCATTAGAAATTTTAAGCTATTGTGATAAAATTTTTGATAGACTATGCCTGCTGTTGTGATAGATGCTGTGATATAATACCTGCTCTGTTGATAGGGTATCGTTTGTTTAGAAATTTTTTCTAACATGGATGCCAAGATTTGATTCTTGGGGAGTATGGTCCCTCACAGATCGAAATTTGGCTCTTTAACTCTTGTTTAATGTGTTTTCTGGACTTCAAAGTAGTTTCTGAGCTGCTTCTCAGAAAAACCCAGAATACACAGTGTGTATTTTATTAATACATTCCATGTAGTTTTTAAACCGTGTCACTGACTGTGTGATAAGAAACAGAGGGTTCTAAAAAAACTTATAGGAACACACCATGTATTAGTGTAGCACGCCGTGTAGTATGAAATAGGTACCCCGACCGTGTCACGAACAACACGGGTCGTGTTATCTTTTCACATACACGCCTTGTCTGAATCTTACATGCTGTGTAGTTTGATCTAGGTACCCAGCCCTGTCATGAACAACACGGGTCGGTGTTACCCTTCCTCATACACACTGTGTCCATCTAGAACATGCTATGTATTGTCGGTCGTGTCTCAGGCTGTGTCGCTAACAACATGGGCCCGATAAGGAATGTCTAGTACACGTTGTTTCTTCCTTGAACACACCGTGTAGTTTCATCTTAGAAATGTCGTGTGGCTTAACTGTGTAGAAGGACTCGTGCAGGGAAGAGGATTCAAGTACATACCGTGTTTTAGGACAACACTCCATGTATTTGGGGTGTTACATGACCAGTTTAGGTAGAATTACACGCCCATATGAATGACCTAAGGGATCACACCATGTAGGGAAAGAACACGCCATGTAGTCGTATTTCTCATAACATGATTGCCTTTTTCCCCATTCCTTCTTATGCCTTCAGTTATTCGGTCTTTTTTATTCCTAAATCTGAGGTGTACTTTTGAACTTTTAGAGCTATGGCACTAAGACATCCTTCGGTTTTCCATCAGTTGCAAGCTAGTGATCGTACGCCTGATACGGCCGATCAGGGACCAACAGTAGTTCGGCCTATCATTCTGGACATGGTACCTGTAATGATTCCGAACATTGGTGTCGATTCTCAATTCAGAGAGGGTTTCATGAGATTCATGCGGACCTTCCAGGGAGGTCAGTATCCTGCCCCGTCTATGGCAGAGTTGATGCGGGTTTTTCAGCAGCAGCATCCTCCCACGTTCACAGGGGATGGAGGACCACAAGCTACGGAGTCATGCCTAGAAGCCATGCTATCCATCTTTGAGCACCTAGAGACACCTCTAGAGAGGAGAGTGATGCTCACGACTTATATTCTGCGAGATTCCACAAATAGATGGTTCGATGTGGTTTTGCAGGAAGGGCACCAATAGGCTATGGCTTGGGACAAGTTTCAACTTACGTTCTATGACTACTTCTACCCAGCGACGCTGAGGGCTGACAGAGCTAGAGAGTTCATGAACCTACAGTAGGGTACTCTCACAGTTATGGATTATTCCTCTACCTTCACATAGTTATGGTATTTCACTCCCGTTATGGGGAATGACCATCTATTTTTTGTGAGGAAGTCGGAGGGAGGCCTTAGACCAGACATCAGATCACAGGTGAACATCTTTCAGTTGACTTTTATTACTCTGATAGTCAAACACGCACTTATCACGGAAAGACATATGAGGTAGACTGGATTTGTGGACCAAGGTGGTTCAACATCTAGGGAATATTCATTTCAGAGAGACATCTGGAAGCCCCACCGAGAGTCTACACGAGGTGACCTGAGGAAGCGAGGTATTTTTTCTGGTCGACGGGATATTACTTCTGGAAACCAATTGGTGTGCTATCAGTGTGGAAAAAGTGGAGATATTAAGCCTCAGTGCCCGAGAGACCCAGTGGAGTGCTTATCTTACGGCAAGATGGGTCATCTACAGAGTTTCTGCAAGGTTTCCCTTCCAACTGCTAGTGAAGGAGGATCAGTTTTGACTCCGCGTACAGGAGCAGGATTACCAGTTCCACAGCAGACATGGGGATAATGTTATTTAGGTTGTTCATTCTAGGGTAGAGGTATGATCTTAGTAGCCTTAGTTTTATCTTATGCACTCTTAGATACTAGTTTTATGCATAGATTTATCTCTGTTTTTGTTGTGGAGAGTCTTGGGATCTTTATATTTTCTTTTGCCGACATGTTGACACTAGACACACCGTTGGGGACTAGGATGACTAGTGTATATCAGTGTAAGGAGTTTCGTCTAGAGGTGGTTGGGGATCACTTTCTATGGGACCTCTATGTCCTAGAAATGATAGGCTATGAATTCATTCTCGGAATGGACTGGCTCATTCCCTTCCGTGCATTCTTCGACTATTATCGCCGCAGGGTGAGTTTCATATCACCAAAGGGTGAATCATTTCTTTATAAGGGTGAGTGGAATGTCCAGGAAAGTAGAGAAGGACCAGAGCGTCATGGGATAGGTGGAGTTGCAGTTCAGATTGAATGTTTGTATTTGGATGACCAGGGGACTTCACAGTTATACTTTCTTCCAGGTGTGGATCGTTTCAGGGTTGTCTTTCCGGAGGACATTTCAGGGTTGCCTCCGGAGCGTGATGTTGAATTTTCTATTGATCTTGGTCCAGGAGTGACACTGGTGACCATTCCTCCTTATAGGATGGCTACACCTGAGTTACAGGAGATCAGGAAGCAGTTGGAGGAGTTGTAAGAAAAGGGTTTCATCTGACCCAGTACTTCTCCTTGTGGTTTGCATGTCTGGTTTGTGAAGAAGGTAGACAACAACCTTAGGCTTTGTGTGGATTATCGGTAGATGAATCAGTTTATGGTCAAGAACTGATATCCATTACCATGGATAGATGATCTCTTTGATAATCATCGAGGAGCCAGAGTGTTCTTGAAGATCGACTTGAGATCCGTCTATCATCAGTTGCATGTCAGACCACTTGATATACCTCTTACAGCCTTCCAGATCAGGTATTGTCTATATGAGTATTTGGTTATGCCATTCGGTCTCACGAATGCACCAGCAGTTTTCATGGAATTGTTGAACATATTTTTCCATCCTTACTTGGATTCTTTTGTGGTGGTTTTCATGGACGATATCTTGGTGTACTCTCACACTTGACACGACAATGCTACCCATCTTGAGAACATTTTGAGTACACTGAGGGAGCATCAGTTATATGCTAAGCTCTCAAAATTCCACTTTTGGATAGATGAGATTCACTTCTTGGGTCATGTTATCTCAGAGACAGGAGCATCAGTAGACTTAGAGAAAGTGAGAGAAGTAGTTACCTGGGAGGAGCCGAAGAATGTCTTTGAGGTACGAAGTTTCTTAGTGCTGGCTGGTTACTATAGGAGGTTTATTATTGACTTTTTACGCTTAGGAGCACCGCTGACAGGTCTGACCAAGAAGGGTGCGATGTTCTTATGGTCAGATTCTTGTGAGTCATCCTTTCAGGAGCTGAAAGGGAGGTTGACTTCAACACCGATACTAGTTTTTTCAGATCCAGGCAAGAGTTATACAGTTTTCTGTGATGCATCTGGCATCAGGCTTGCAGCAGTGCTTATGTAGGAGGATCGTCTTGTTGCATATGGATCTCGGCAGTTAAGGCCACATGAGAATAAATATCCTACACACAACCTAGAGTTTGCTGCATTTTTTCATGACTTACGTTGTTAGAGACATTATCTTCTAGGACATCATTTTGTGGTTTTCACTGACCACAAAAGACTCAAGTACATATTCACTCAGTGTGATCTGAATCTGAGATAGCGCAGGTGGGTCGAGTTGTAGAGACCTGAAGCATGAAGTATATGAACATTAAATTACTTTTCCAGAATACTTAATACATAACAAAAAAAGACACACAACGACCATAATAGTTTAGTGTCTTTGGAAACTCGGAATATAAACAACTAATCATGTTGAAATATCTTCAACATCTCTCATAAAGATCTTCCCCTTTTTGTTTCCTTACCTAAAAGCTTTCTTTATTTCCTGGGGAAAATAAAACATAAAAAGGATGAGCTCAAATGCTCAGTAAGGGAAAACACAGAGAACATAAAACAATCCATAAACATTTGAAAGCAAAAACTTGACCATGAAATCTAAACATTAAAACCTTGAGAAAAGACATAAATCTTAGAAGTACGTAAGGCATATATCATAAAGAAACATCAATCACGATAAAATATAATGGGAATAAAACATGTAATTTTGGCAACCATTCAATGCTTGTTATGATTTTCATAGTAGCCAAGGCATTTCCGCCAAGACCATCTTAGTGGACAAAGACCATTTGTGAATCGAGTTCACTCCTCGTTTCAGTCCTATAACACTGAACCGGATTAACTTACCATTCCAGTCATGTCTATCTCATGAGATATAAATCTTTACCCAATGCATTGGAGGAAGATATAGGTACCACCCATCTCATATTGAAATCATTCTTACATGTGACACAACATAAACATAAATCATTCATCATAACCCAAAGAATAAATTGGATTTCATAAACATCATTCCATCATAAAATAATACATATAAAAATAATGGATATCATTTCATAATAAGAAAAGTGAAACCATATAAATCATAGAGACATTATACTTGAAACATACAAATATGAAAAAAATGACATCTTATATGGAAAATGGTTTTGATAAAACACTTGAAATTAATTCTTGAGGAAAATATCCTTTCTTCTTCGAATTCATTTTCTTTTCACAAAATGTCATGAAATTTTAAAAGAAAAGGATTTTGTAGAAAATAGTCATGAAATAATTTGGAGTAAGCTTCATTAAAATAAGTCTTTATAAAACCATAAAAATCCTTTCATTCCGTGTAAGTTAAAAAAACATACTTCTCGTACTTTTGTCGGAAAAGTCAAAAAGTACCTCGTATGGTAAAAAAAGATTCCTTACATACCAAGTAGAAAAAATCAAATATGGTTAAAAAGGACATTAAACATAAATGAAAACACTTTTATAAAACATGGACATGGATGATAGAAATAACCCCAGTAAATACTTACGAATAAGCAATCTGGGATTAAAATGAGATTTGAAAAATTATCCCTTACCTTATGTACAATATGTTTCATATGTATCCGAATATCCTTTATAATGATTTAAATAATGTAATTTACTTATTACAGAATCATATTCATTGTTATTATATCATATATGTTTCACTTATGACTTTATATTACCCGTTCTTTTGTAAATTCCATGTTAATGTAGCATTTTGGGTAGAATCATTTCATTTGTCGTTCGTGTTTTGACTTGTAATTACTCATATGATTAATTAGATCATGATTACTTAATTCCAGAATATAGAACATGGTCTATATATAATATATATTCAGAATATACCTATATATAATAGATTGATAAATGGAAAGAAATACACCGTTCATGGAGACGGTAGGCCGTACGTACGCATGAACGTTGTTTTCGTTTCCTTATTGAGTTGAATGGAATTAAGTAGATGATATATATATATATATATATACATAAATCCAGTATCTTTATAATTTCATATAATTTATTATTATAGCTTATTTATACTTTATAATCAGTCTTAAATGGTTAACATGGAGAATGAATCTCATCGCGTCGTGGAGACGGTAGTCCGTACGTACGCACAAGCGATTATATCGTTTCAATAATTATTGAATTGAATTGGAGTGGATGATACAAAATATCAGAATAATTATGATGTTATAATAACTATTTATAGTTATTCTTTACACCATTATACCCATCCATGTAAGGTTTTGGTGGAAAAAGAGATTACACCACGGCGTGGAGACGGTATTCCGTACGTACGCACGTGCGGTGATTTTGTTTTCCGTAGAATGGATAGAAGGTGAAATGTGGTTGTTTCATATTTATAATAACATATCAGTATATTAGTGATACTTATGTTATTAATTTATAATGAAACAACTAAAGAAGACTAAGTTTAAGAAGAAAGAAGCTTGAAAGAATATGTAGAAGAAATTACCTCTTCTTCGATACGCCTCTTTAAAACCTCCTCTTAGGGCACTAAAATTGGTCTTTAAAGTAGACCAGGACCTCTAGGATGTTTCTAGGGAAGTTTAGAATTGAATTTTTCAGGGTTTGGCAGAGCTTTAAGGCTCAAAGTGGTGTGAGGAAGAGAGGGAGAAGGTTCCCTTTTATAAGGGAGGAGAGGGGCACCCTTGGAAATCTTAAGAATATTAATTTATAATAAATCTAACCGCACATAAAAACCTCAAAAATGACTCATATAAGAATATTAGATGAGATAGGGTTGTAATCTCATAAAACAATAAAATTTAGACATGTTAGGAATTTATTTTAAACATTATCAACTTGATTTATTCTTATTTAATTAATTTAATTTTATTTGTGGTAATAACAGTATAAATTTTAAATTATAACAAATAATTACTTATTTGTTGTGAATTTACATAATTGGATAATTTATAATATTTTAGAAAATTTAAATTTAAATTTATAATTTGTAAATAGTTTTGTGATTTTTAAACAATTTTATAATATGTTATTTTTCTAAAATAACAATAGTGTCAATTTTCACACTATTCATTTATTTGAATTTAAATAACATATATACAGAATATATGTTATAAATAAAAGCTTTAATAGATTTCTAATAGGTCATATGTATCTAGAAAATTATTGGATCACATTAAATAGTTCATATAATATTTATTTTAATATTTTTAAAACCATTTATTTGATATTTCTCTTAATAAAATAATTTCAACATCACTATTATGTCACCTTTAATGATAATTAATTAAACCCTAAAAATTCTAAATAAATTCTTATGATGTAGATACTTTTATTATCTTTTTGGAGACTACTTATATCCTAATTTTCATGAATTTTATCACTAAACTAAAATTATTATACTTATAAGATTTAAGAAAGTGACATGTTGTCACTTTCTTTGGTTTAAATAATAATTAAATTATTTGCATAGACAAAAGTCCATTAAATGAATCTAATCCGACCCTTAGGTGATATGGGACGACTTTTAGTCATCCAATAGGATTTGGGCAGGTGTTAGGGTAATTTTATAATCTTATATTTACCCTTAATTACATGATTTACCTTTAACTATGGTAAATAAATCTTACCGTAGTTACTATTCATAATGCCCAAAAATAAAAAGTAGCCTATTAACATAATTTGGACCCACTAATTCCAAATATGGAATCAATTTTTAAAAATTCAAAACACATAAGTTGCAGTAATTAATTTAAAATTAATCCCATTGTCGAAAGAAAATGGGTTTTTGTTTAAAACATTGCAAAAGATTGAATTGATTTAACCTAAGAATTCAAGGTAAAATCAATGATAATTACATAAATTGTATTAAATGGTAAAAATATATTCTATTTATACTTTAAAACCATTAAATATTATAATTTGACCACATAAATTATTATGATGAAGAAATTTGTTTTTAATTAAAATATAGCATGTTTTTACTGTTCATTAAAATATGAAAGTTATCAGAAAAATATCAAAACATTATCCAATGTAATGTTTTATATCCTGATTAAAAATAAGAAGTATACTTTGTAAAATTAAACTTATGAACATGTGAAAAACTAGATTTAAATTGGGTGCGCCATCAAAACGTGGCAAAACTGCATTTTTTGAAAAATGCTTATTTTACCCGAAAAATTTATTTTGTTCTTATACCATATTCTAGAAAAAGTGTAAGATGAATAATAATCTTATAAAATAAAAAATTTAGTTAATACTATTCATAACGGCTAGTTCATAATAATATTATAATAATAAATCATTGTTTAGTAAAACCTTGTATTGCGTACAACACACGCTATCGAAGAAGGTCATGATTGCGTGTAATGAAAGACAAGTCAGGGTTGCGTATAGTGAAAGACTCCTTTTTTGTTTCATTATAATAGAATCCAAAAAAATTTTCATTTATACATTCAATATATATATATATAATCAATGTTGCGTAGAATGACTATTATCAAATGAACTTGAAATTGTGTGTAACACAATCTATGAATAGTGTTGCGTATACTGCAAGCTAATATGGTGTTGCGTATAGCGCAAGATAATCTTGGTGTATCATACAACGGAAGATATGAAATAAATTAAATAGAATATATTTTATAAAATATCAGGTTATTACATTCTACCCCCCTTAAAAGGAATTTTACCCTAGAAATTCGCAGGGGTTATAAATGGTTTTCTACTTGAATGTTTCTTTAATTGAAACCAACATCGTAAAAAGGAATACCAAAACTTATCTTTAAAAACTAAAGTATGAAATGTAATGGATAACCAAATAAACTAATCACTGCGTTTCCACATAGGATAACATAGGTGAAAATATGGATATCGAAGAGAAATATAACCATCATGTTCTAATAGAGAGTGGTAGAGAACATGGCTATGAAAAAGACAACAACAACAAAGCCATAGATTTGTGATGATCTAAGGTACCATCTAATTCATCGGATATAAGGTCACTAGGACAACATTTTTGGTTTTCAAGATCATTTCCCTAAGGTTGATGAATTAAAATAAATACTTACTTGATTTTGGTACAATCTCACTGTTGTTCGTGAATTGAAAAATATCCACTTCATCCCTTAAAGAAATGAAGTTGAATTTGTTATTTGTGATGTGTTAGCAGATCATGTTATAGAATAATGGGTCATTCCATCTATTTCAAACAAATGGTTTGCAAAAGTTATAAGTCTATCATATGGTTAGATTAATCGTATATGGTTCCAAAAATGAACTTATACATCATATATCATACCACTTAATAAAATAAAACTTGTTTATACTAACCAAGGACTTTCTGTAGGCTAGTGGTAGGTGATAAAGGCAATTCGCACTTCAGTTGTGGGTTCGATTCCCACAGCCTTGCCCGACGCGATGGGTTGTCGCTTGTCCTGCAGGTTTTCCTTTTTCTAAAACTACATTACTATAACATCCAATCAATAATATCAAAAAAAGTTATATCCTTAAACAATACTATCATATGGCCAATATAATCTATTCCAATCTTTATCTAAAATACTTTGGTCCAAGCTCATAATATAATGAAAATGATTACTTGAAATGTCATCAACCAACCATCATTTATCCCCCATTATATTGTTGGTCGCATTCTAATCATGTGAATACATTAATCATGTATTATTTTGAACCATTGAATGAGCTTCAAAAATTATTTCATCTCACATATCATTTGTAGTCTCTTCATCATCATCAACATAAATATTTCCTATATGACCATACTGATTCTCTTCATGAGACTTTCCCTTAGGGAATTGGTTTGCGTAATGCTCGTACATTCCACATTTAAAAAATTTAACCATTGTTGATGTCGTAGCAATACCATTATCTTCATCCATGGTGTTAACTGAACCTTTTCCTCTGTACTTACTGGCTTTATGTCCTTCTTTTTCCACACCCAAAGCATCTTCCAGTTCCTTTGAAACATTCTCCTTGATGCCTCTTCCCACATGATTTACATAGGGGAAATTGAACTTTCTTTCCTCCATGAGCACCATGAAACTCCGTTTTTCTCTTTTTAGCCGAGTCAGGAAACTTACCAAATTTGAGTTTATTGATCATATTATGAGATTGAAGATTTGGCATAATAATGATGTTTGGACTTCCAAATCCCATTTAATTTGGTTTCTCAGAAAAAATATCATTCCATTGTCCATCATATCCTCTATTATCATGAATCATCTTATTTCCATTCATTTTCTAAAACCCAAAAAAAATAGCGTGAGAGGAAAAAATCATAATAAAGGGGGAGTAACTTCAATATCTATCATCTTAGGTTTAATCTAATATCTTTACCATAATTCTAGGACTATAACCTATACATATACTTAACCTTAGGGACATCCCTAGACGTACCTTAGAAATATCTCTAGGGATCTCACTAAAGTTCTCGCATCCTAGTTTCCCAAGGTTGACTAAAACTTTCCTCTGATACCAACTGTAGAAACCTGAAGCTTGACGTGCATGGACATTACATTAATTTTGTGGAATACTTATTACATAATAAAAAAAGACACACAGGGACTGTAATAGTTTAGTGTCTTTGGAAACTCAGAATATAAACAACTAATTATGTTGAAAGATCTTCAACATCTCTCATAACGATCATCCCCTTTTTGTTTCCTTACCTAAAACCTTTCTTTATTTCCGGGGGAAAATAAAACATAAAAAGGGTGATATCAAATGCTCAGTAAGGGAAAACAGATAGAACATAAAACAATCCATAAACATTTGAAAGAAAAAAATTGAACATGAAATATAAACAATAAAACCTTGAGAAAAGACATAAATCTTGGAAGTACGTAAAGAATATATCATAAAGAAACATCAATCACGATAAAATAGAATGGGAATAAAACATGTATTTGTGGCAACCATTCAGCACTTATTATGATTTCCATAGTAGCCAAGGCATTGCTGCCAAGACCATCTTAGTGGACAAAGTCCCTTTGTGAATCGAGTTCACTCCCCATTTCAGTCTTGTAACACTGAACCAGATTAACTTACCATTTCAGCCATGTCTATCTCATGAGATATAAATTTTTACCCAATGAATTGGAGGGAGATATAGGTCACACCCATCTCATATTGAAATCATTCTTACGTATTCCACAACATAAACATAAATCATTCATCATAAACCAAAAAATAAATTGGATTTCATAAAAATCATTCCATCATAACATAATCCATATAAAACAAATGGATATCATTTCATTATAAGAAAAGTGAAACCATATAAATCATAGAGACATTATACTTGAAACATACACATAGGAAAAAAATGTCATCTTAGATGGAAAATGGTTTTGATAAAACACTTGAAATTAATTCTTGAGGAAAATTTCCTTTCTTCTTCAAAATCATTTTCTTTTCCCAAAATGTCATGGAATTTTAAAAGAAAATTATTTTGTAGAGAATAGTCATGAAATATTTTGGAGGAAGCTTCATGAAAATAAGTCTTTATAAAACCATAAAAATCCTTTCATTCCGTGTAAGTTAAAAAAACATTCTTCTCGTACATTGGCCAGAAAAGTCAAAAAGTACTTCGTATGGTTAAAAAAATACTCCTTACATACCATGTAGTAAAAGTAAAAGATGGTTAAAAAGGACATTAAACATACATGAATACAATTTTATAAAACATGGACATGGATGATAGAAATAACCCCAGTAAATACTTACGAATAAGCAATCCAGATAAAAATGAGATTTGCGAAATTATCCTTTACCTTATGTCCGATATGCTTTGTATGTATCAGAACCTCCTGTATAATGATTTAAATAATTTCATTGACTTATTACATAAACATATTAATTTTTATGATATCATATATGTTTCACTTATTACTTTACATTACTTGTTCTTTTGTAAATTCCATGTTCAAGTAGTGTTTTGGGTAAAATCATTTCATTTGTCGTTCGTTTTTTGACTTGTAATTATTCATATGATTAATTAGATAATGATTACTTAATTCAAGAATATAAAACATTATTTATATATAATATATATTCAGAATATACATATATATAATATATCGATAAATGGAAAAAAATACACCGTTCATAGAGACAGTAGGCCGTACGTACGCATGAACACTGTTTTCGTTTCCTTATTGAGTTGAATGGAATTAAGTAGATGACATACATATATATATATATACATAAATCCAGTAGCTTTATAATGTCATATATTTCATTATTATTGCTTATATATACTTTATAATCATTCTTAAATGGTTAACTTGGAGAATGAATCTCATCGCGTCGTGGAGACGGTAGTCTGTACGTACGCACGAGCGATGATATCTTTTCCATAATTATTGAATTTAATTGGAGTGGATGATAAAATATATCAGAATCATTATGATGTTATAAAAACTATGTATAGTTATTCTTTACACCATTATACCCATCCATGTAAGGTTTTGGTGGAAAAACAGATTACACCACGGCATGGAGACGGTATTCCGTACGTACGCACGCGTGGTGATTCTGTTTTCCGTAGAATGGATAAAAGGTGAAATGGGGTTGTTTCATATTTATAATAACATATCAGTATATTAGTGATACTGATGTTATTACTTTATAATCAAACAAATAAAGAAGAATAAGTTTAAGAAGAAAGAAGCTTGAAAGAATCGGTAGAAGAAATTACATCTTATTCGATACGCCTCTTTGTAACCTCCTCTTAGGGCACTAAGATTGGTCTTTGAAGTAGACCAGGACCTCTAGGATGTTTCTAGGGAAGTGCAGAAGATAATTTGGCAGGGTTTGGTCAAGATTGAAGGCTCAATGTGGTGTGATGAAGAGAGGGAGTAGGTGCCCTTTTATAAGGGAGGAGAGGGGCACCCTTGGAAATCTTAAAAATATTAATTTATAATAAATCTAACCCCAGTTAAAAACCTCCCAAAACGACTCATATTAGAATATTAGAGGATATAGGGTTGTAATTGCATCAACCAATAAAATTTAGACATGTTAGAAATTTATTTTAAACATTATCGACTTCATTTATCCTTATTTAATCAATTTAATTTTATTTGTGGTAATAACATTCTAAATTTTAAATTATAACAAATAATTACTTATATGTTGTGAATATTACATAATTGGATACTTTATAAAATTTTAGACCATATAAATTTAAATTTATAATATGTAAATTTTTTTTTATTTTTAAAAAATTTTATAATATGTTATTTTTATAAAATAACAATAGTGTCAATTTTGACACTATTCATTTATTTGAATTTAAATAAAATATGTACAGAATATATGTTAGAAATAAAAGAATTAATAGATTCCTAAAATTTCATATGTATCTATAAAATTAGTGGAGCACATTAAATAGTTCATATAATATTTATTTTAATATTTTTGAAACCATTTATTTGATATTTCTCTTAATAAAATAATTTCAACATCATTGTTATGTCACATTTAATGATAATTATTTAATCACTAAAAATTATAAATAAATTTTTATGATGTAGATACTTTTATTATCTTTCTAGAGACTACTTATATCCTAATTTTCATGAATTTTATCACTAAACTAAAATTATTATACTTATAAGATTTAATAAAGTGACATGTTGTCACTTTCTTTGGTTTAAATAATAATTAAATTATTTCCATGGACAAAAGTCCATTAAATGAATCTAATCTGACCCTTAGGTGATATGGGTCGACTTTTAGTCATCCAATAGGATTTGGGCAGGTGTTAGGGTAATTTTATAATCTTATATTTACCCTTAATTACATGATTTACCTATAACTATAGTAAAAAATCTTACTGTAGTTACTATTCATAATGCCCAAATATAATAAGTAGCCTATTAAAATAATTTGGACCCCATAATTCCAAATATGGAATCAATTTTTCAAAATTCAAAAAACATAAGTTGCAGTAATTAATTTAAAATTAATCCCATTATTGAAAGAAAATGGGTTTTTGTTTAAAACATTGCAAAAGATTGAATTGATTTAACCTAAGAATTCAAGGTAAAATCAATGATAATGACATAAATTGTATTAAATGGTAAAAATATATTCTATTTATACTTTAAAACCTTTAAATATTATAATTTAACCACATAAATTATAATGATGAAAAAAGTTGTTTTAATTAAAATATAGCGTGTTTTTACTATTCATTAAAATATGAAAGTTATCAGAAAAATATCGAAACTTTATCCAATTTAATGTTTTATATCCTGATTCAAAAGAAGAAGTATACTTTTTAAAATTAAACTTATGAACATGTGAAAAACTAGATTTAAATTGGGTGCGCCATCAAAACGCGGCAAAACTGCATTTTTTTAAAAATGCTTATTTTACCTTAAATATTTATTTTGTTCTTATACCATGTTCTAGAAAATGTGTAAGATGAATAATAATGTTATAAAATTAAAAATTTAGTTAATAATATTCATAGCGGCTAGTTCATAATAATATTATAATAATAAATCATTGTTTTGTAAAATCCTGTATTGCGTACAACACACGCTATCGAAGAAGGTCATGATTGCGTGTAATGCAAGCCAAGTCAGGGTTGCGTATATTGCAAGAATCGTTTGTTGTTTCGTTATAATAGAATCCAACAATTTTTTCATTTATACATTCAATATATATATATATATATATATATATATACTCAATGTTGCGTAGAATGACTATTATCAAACGAACTTGAAATTGTGTGTAACACAATCTATAAATAGAGTTGCGTATACTGCAAGCTAATATGGTGTTGCGTATAGCGCAAGATAATCTTGGTGTATCATACAAAAAAAGATATAAAATAAATTAAATAGAATATATTTTATAAAATATCATGTTATTACATTCTGCCCCCCTTAAAATGAATTTCACCCTCGAAATTCGCCGGGGTTATAAATGGTTTTCTACTTGAAAGTTTCTTTAATTGAAACCAACATCGTAAAAAGGAATACCAAAACTTATATTTAAAAACTAAAGTATCAAATGTAATGGATAACAAAATAAACTAATCACTGGGTTTCCACATAGGAGAACATAGGTGAAAATATGGATATCAAAGCGAAATATAACCATCATGTTCTGATAGAGAGTGGTAGAGAACATGGCTATGAAAAAGACAACAATAACAAAGCCATAGATTTGTGATGATCTAAGGTACCATCTGATTCATCGGATATAAGGTCACTAGGACAACATTTTTGGATTTCAAGATCATTTCCCTAAGGTTGATGAATTAAAATAAATACTTACTTGATTTTGGTACAATCTCACTGTTGTTCGTGTATTGAAAAATATCCACTTCATCCCTTAAAGAAATGAAGTTTAATTTGTTATTTGTGATGTGTTAGCAGATCATGTGATAGAATGATGGGTCATTCCATCTATTTCAAACAAAAGGTTTGCAAAATTTATAAGTCCATAATATGGTTAGATTAATCGTATATAGTTCCAAAAATGAACTTATACTTCATATATCATACCACTTAATAAAATAAAACTTGTTTCTACTAACGAGGGACTTCTTGTAGGCCAGTGGTAGGTGATAAAGGCCAGTCGCACTTCAGTTGTGGGTTCGATTCACACAGCCTTGTCCGACGCGATGGGTTGTCGCTTGTCCTGCAGGTTGTCCTTTTTCTAAAACTACATTACTATAACATCCAATCAATAATATCGAAAAAAGTTCTATCCTTAAACAATACTATCATATGTTCAATATAATCTATTCCAATATTTATCTAAAATACTTCGGTCCATGCTCATAGTATAATGAAAACGATTACTTGAAATGTCATCAACCAACCATCATTTATCCCCCCATTATATTGTTGGTCGCATTCCAATCATGTGAATACATTAAACATGTATTATTTTGAAAAATGTATACCCATTAAACCTTAGTGAAAACATGAATGCTGTCAAAAGTTAACTCTTTCCACATACCAAAATCCAAAAATTATATATACTCAAACCATGATATAACCTTCTCCTTATATTAGTCATGAGATCATGAATACTATCAAACATTAAATTTTCGCTTTATCCCTTTATTATTCCCATATCATCCACTTTCCAAAAATAATGGTACCATTCATCAAACACTTTCAAAACATAAGGAAAGGCAACAGTGTAACCATCCTTAGATATCTCTTTATTCCATATTACCAAGAGATTAATTATACAACATTACACTTGATAAACATGTAATCATTCCACTACCTTCTTAAACCATTAAAAGAGCTTCAACAATTATTTCATCTCATATATCATTTGTAGTCTCTTCATCATCATCAACATAAATATTTCCAATATGACCATACTGATTCTCATCATGAGACTTTCCCTTAGGGAATTGGTTTGCGTAATGCTCGTACATTCCACATTTAAAACATTTAACCATTGTTGATGTCGTATCGACACCATTATCCTCATCCATGGTGTTAACTGAACCTTTTCCTTTGCACTTACTGGCTTTATGTCCTTCTTTTCCACACCCAAAGCATCTTCCAGTTCCTTTGAAACATTCTCCTTGATGCCTCTTCCCACATGATTTACATAGGGGAAATTGAACTTTATTTCCTCCATGAGCACCATGAAACTCCATCTTTCTCTTATTAGCCGAGTCAGGAAACTTACCAAATTTGAGTTTATTGATCATATTATGAGATTAATGATTTGGCATAATAATGATGTTTGGACTTCTAAATCCCATTTCATTTGGTTTCTCATGAAAAATATCATTCCATTGTCCATCATATCCTCTATTATCATGAATCATCTTGTTTCCATTCATTTTCTAAAACCCAAAAATAATAGTGTGAGAGGGAAAAATCATAATAAAGGGGGAGTAACTTCAATATCTAACATCTTAGGTTTAATCTAATATCGTTACCATAATTCTAGGACTATAACCTATACATATACTTAACCTTAGGGACATCCCTAGACATACCTTAGAAATATCTCTTGGGATCTCACTAAAGTTCTCGCATCCTAGTTTCCAAAGGTTGACTAAAACATTCCTCAGATACCAACTGTAGAGACCTGAATCTTGACGTGCATGGACATTACATTAATTTTGTGGAATACTTAATAAATAACAAAAAAAGACACACAAGGACCGTAATAGTTTAGTGTCTTTGGAAACTCGGAATATAAACAACTAATTATGTTGAAAGATCTTCAACATCTCTCATAATGATCATCCCCTTTTTGTTTCCTTACCTAAAACCTTTCTTTATTTCCTGGGGAAAATAAAACATAAAAAGGGTGAGCTCAAATTCTCAGTAAGGGAAAACAGATAGAACATAAAACAATCCATAAACATTTGAAAGAAAAAACTTGAACATGAAATCTAAACATTAAAACCTTGAGAAAAGACATAAATCTTGGAAGTATGTAAGGCATATATCATAAAGAAAAATCAATCATGATAAAATAGAATGGGAATAAAACATGTATTTGTGGCAACCATTCAGCACTTGTTATGATTTCCATAGTATCCAAGGCATTGGTGCCAAGACCATCTTAGTGGACAAAGTCCCTTTGTGAATCGAGTTCACTCCTCATTTTAGTCCTGTAACACTGAACCAGATTAACTTACCATTCCAGCAATGTCTATCTCATGAGATATAAATTTTTACCCAATGCATTGGAGGGAGATATAGGTCACACCCATCTCATATTGAATTCATTCTTACGTGTGCCACAACATAAACATAAATCATTCATCATAACCCAAAGAATAAATTGGATTTCATAAAAATAATTCCATCATAACATAATCCATATAAAACAAATGGATATCATTTCATTATAAGAAAAGTGAAACCATATAAATCATAGAGACATTATACTTGAAACATACACATAGGAAAAAAATGTCATCTTAGATGGAAAATTGTTTTGATGAAACACTTGAAATTAATTCTTGAGGAAAATTTCCTTTCTTCTTCAAAAATCATTTTCTTTTCACAAAATGTCAGGGAATTTTAAAAGAAAATTATTTTGTAGAGAATAGTCATGAAATATTTTGGAGGAATCTTCATGAAAATAAGTCTTTATAAAACCATAAAAATACTTTCATTCCATGTAAGTTAAAAAAACATTCTTCTCGTACATTGGCCTGAAATGTCAAAAAGTACCTCGTATGGTTAAAAAAATACTCCTTACATACCATGTAGTAAAATTAAAAGATGGTTAAAAACGACATTAAACATAAATGAAAACATTTTTATAAAACATGGTCATGGATGATAGAAATAACCCCAGTAAATACTTACGAATAAGCAATCCAGATAAAAATGAGATTTTCAAAATTATCCTTTACCATACGTCCGATATGCTTCGTATGTATCAGAAACTCCTGTATAATGATTTAAATAATTTCATTGACTTATTACATAATCATATTCATTGTTATGATATCATATATGTTTCACTTAATACTTTATATTACCCGTTCTTTTGTAAATTCCATGTTCAAGTAGTGTTTGGGGTAAAATCATTTCATTTGTCGTTCTTGTTTTGACTTGTAATTATTCATATGATTAATTAGATCATGATTACTTAATTCAAGAATATAAAACATTATTTATATATAATATATATTCAGAATATACATATATATAATATATCGATATATGGAAAGAAATACACCGTTCATAGAGACGGTAGGCCGTACGTACGCATGAACACTGTTTTCGTTTCCTTATTGAGTTGAATGGAATTAAGTAGATGACATACATATATATATATATATATATATAGATCCAGTAGCTTTATAATGTCATATATTTCATTATTATTTCTTATATATACTTTATAATCATTCTTAAATGGTTAACTTGGAGAATGAATCTCATCGCGTCGTGGAGACGGTAGTCCGTACGTACGCACAAGCGATGATATCTTTTCCATAATTATTGAATTAAATTGGAGTGGATGATAAAATATATTAGTATCATTATGATGTTATAATAACTATGTATAGTTACTCTTTACACCATTATACCCATCCATGTAAGGTTTTGGTGGAAAAACAGATTACACCATGACGTGGAGACGGTATTCCGTACGTACGCACGCGCGGTGATTCTGTTTTCCATAGAATGGATAAAAGGTGAAATGGGGTTGTTTCATATTTATAATAACATATCAGTATATTAGTGATACTGATGTTATTACTCTATAGTCAAACAACTAAAGAAGAAGAAGTTTAAGAAGAAAGAAGCTTGAAAGAATCGGTAGAAGAAATTACCTCTTATTCGATACGCTTCTTTGAAACCTCATCTTAGGGCACTAAGATTGGTCTTTGAAGTAGACCAGGACCTCTAGGATGTTTCTAGGGAAGTGTAGAAGATAATTTGGCAGGGTTTGGCCGAGATTGAAGGCTCAATGTGGTGTTATGAAGAGAGGGAGGAGGTGCCCTTTTATAAGGGAGGAGAGGGGCACCCTTGGAAATCTTAAAAATATTAATTTATAATAAATCTAACCCCAGTTAAAAACCGCCAAAAATGACTCATATTAGAATATTAGATGAGATAGGGTTGTAATCGCATCAACCAATAAAATTTAGACATGTTAGAAATTTATTTTAAACATTATCAACTTCATTTATCCTTATTTAATCAATTTAATTTTATTTGTGGTAATAACATTTTAAATTTTAAATTATAACAAATAATTACTTATTTGTTGTGAATTGTACATAATTGGATACTTTATAAAATTTTAGACCATATAAATTTAAATTTATAATATGTAAATATTTTTTTGATTTTTAAACAATTTTATAATATGTTATTTTTATAAAATAACAATAGTGTCAATTTTGACACTATTCATTTATTTGAATTTAAATAAATTATCTACAGAATATATGTTAGAAATAAAAGAATTAATATATTCCTAAAAGTTCATATGTATCTATAAAATTAGTGGAGCACATTAAATAGTTCATATAATATTTATTTTAATATTTTTAAAACCATTTATTTGATATTTCTCTTAATAAAATAATTTCAACATCACTGTTATGTCACATTTAATGATAATTATTTAATCCCTAAAAATTCTAAATAAATTCTTATGATGTAGATACTTTTATTAGATTTCTGGAGACGATTTATATCCAAATTTTCATGAATTTTATCACTAAACTATTATTATTATACTTATAAGATTTAATAAAGTGACATGTCGTCCCTTTCTTTGGTTTAAATAATAATTAAATTATTTCCATGGAAAAAAGTCCATTAAATGAATCTAATCTGACTCTTAGGTGATATGGGTCGACTTTTAGTCATCCAATAGGATTTGGGTAGGTGTTTGGGTAAATTTATAATCTTATATTTACCCTTAATTACATGATTTACCTTTAACTATAGTAAATAAATCTTACCGTAGTTACTATTCGTAATGCCCAAAAATAAAAAGTAGCCTATTAACATAATTTGGACCCCATAATTCCAAATATGGAATCAATTTTTCAAAATTCAAAACACATAAGTTGCAGTAATTAATTTAAAATTAATCCCATTGTCGAAAGAAAATGGGTTTTTTATTAAAACATTGCAAAAGATTGAATTGATTTAACATAAGAATTCAAGGTAAAAACAATGATAATGACATAAATTGTGTTAAATGGTAAAAATATATTCTATTTATACTTTAAAACCATTCAATATTATAATTTAACCACATAAATTATTATGATGAAAAAAGTTGTTTTTAATTAAAATATAGCGTGTTTTTACTATTCATTAAAATATGAAAGTTATCAGAAAAATATCGAAACTTTATCCAATATAATGTTTTATATCCTGATTCAAATGAATAAGTATAATTTGTAAAATAAAACTTATGAACATGTGAAAAACTAGATTTAAATTGGGTGTGTCATCAAAAGGCGGCAAAACTGCATTTTTTTAAAAATGCTTATTTTACCCAAAACATTTATTTTGTTCATATACCATGTTCTAGAAAATGTGTAAGATGAACAATAATGTTATAAAATTCAAAATTTAGTTAAAACAATTCATAATGGCTAGTTCATAATAATATTATAATAATATATCGTTGTATAGTAAAACTCGGTATTGCGTACAACACACGCTATCGAATAAGGTCGTGATTGCGTGTAATGCAAGACAAGTAAGGGTTGCATATACCTAAAGACTCCTTTTTTGTTTCTTTATAACATAATCCAACAATTTTTTCATTTATACGTTGAATATATATATATATACTCAATGTTGTGTAGAATGACTATTATCAAACGAACATGAAATTGTGTGTAACGCAATCTACGAATAGTGTTCCGTATACTGCAAGCTAAAATGGTGTTGCGTATAGCGCAAGATAATCATGGTGTATCATACAAAAAAAGATATGAATGAAATTAAAAAGAATATATCTTATAAAATCTTGGGTTATTACATTCTACCCCCCTTAAAATGAATTTCTCCCTCGAAATTTGTCGGGGTTATAAATGGTTTTCTACTTGAAAGTTTCTTTAATTGAAACCAAAATCGTAAAAAGGAATACCAAAACTTATCTTTAAAAACTAAAGTATGAAATTTAATGGTTACCCAAATAAACTAATCCCTAGGTTTCCACATAGGAGAATATATGTGAAAATATGGATATAGAAGAGAAATATAACCATCATGTTCTAATAGAGAGTGGTAGAGAACATGGCTATGAAAAATCCAATAATCACAATGTCATAGATTTGTGATGATCTAACGTAACATCTGATTCATCGAATATAAGGTCACTAGGACAACTTTTTTGGTTTTCAAGATCATTTCCCTAGATTTGATGAATTAAAAGAAATACCTACATGATTTTGGTACAATGTCACTATTGATCCTGAATTGAACAATTTCCACTTCATCCCTTATTGAAATGAAGTTGAATTTGTTATTCGTGATGTGTTAGCAGATCATGTGATGGAATGATGGGTCATTCCATCTGTTTCAAACAAAAGGTTTTCAAAAGTTATAAGTCAATCATATAGTTAGATTAATCGTATATGGTTATAAAAATGAACTTATTCTTCATATATCATAACTCTTAATAAAATAAAACTTGTTTATACTAACCAAGGACTTCCTGTAGGCCAGTGGTAGGCGATAAAGGCCAGTCGCACTTCTGTTGTGGGTTTGATTCCCACAGCCTTGTCCGACACGATGGGCTATCGCTCGTCCTGTAGGTTGTCCTTTTTCTAAAACGACATTACTATAACATCCCATCAATAATATCGAAAAAAGTTCTATCCTTAAACAATACTATCATATGTCCAATATAATCTATTCTAATCTTTATCTAAAATACTTTGGTCCAAGCTCATATTATAAAGAAAACGATTACTTGAAATGTCATCAACTAACCATCATTTATCCCCCAATATATTGTTGGTCGCATTCTAATCATGTGAATACCTTAATCATGTATTCTCTTGAAAAATGAATAACCATTAAACGTTAGTGAAAACATGAATGATGTCAAAAGTTAACTCTTTCCACATACCAAAATACAAAAATTCTATATACTCAAACCATGATATAACCTTCTCCTTATATCAGTCATGAGCTCATGAATACTATCAAACATTTAATTTTATCCTTATCCATTTTTTATGCGCATATCATCTACTTTCCAAAAATACTAGTACTATTCATCACACACTTTCAAAACATAAGGAAAGACAACAGTTTAACAATCCTTAGATGTCTCTTTATTCAATATTACCATGAGATTACTTATACAACATTACACTTGATAAACATGTAATCATTCCACTACCTTTTTAAACCATTGACTGAGTTTCAACAATTCTTTCATCTCACATATCATTTGGAGTCTCTTCATCATCATCAACATAAATATTACCCATACGACCACAATGATTCTCTTCATGAGACTTTACCTTACGGCATTGGTTTCCATAATTCCCATACATTCCACATTTAAAACCTTCAACCATTATTGATGTTGTAGCAATACCATTATCCTTATCCATGGTTTTAACTGAACCTTTTCCTTTGTACTTACTAGCTTTATGTCCTTCTTTTCTACACCCAAAGCATCTTTGAGTTCCTTTGAAAAATTATCCTTGATGCCTCTTCCCACATGATTTACATAGGGTAAATTGAACATTCTTTCCTCCATGATCACCATTAAAACTCCATCTTTCTCTTATTAGCCGAGTCAAGAAACATACAAAATTTGAGTTTATTGATCATATTATGAGATTGCTGATTCGGCATAATAATGATGTTTAGACTTCCAAATCCCATTTCATTTGGTTTCTCATGAAGAATATCATTCCATTTCCATCATATCCTCCATTATCGTGAATCATCTTGTTTTCAGCCATTTTCTAAAACCCAAAAAGATTAGTGTGAGAGGAAAAAAATCACAATAAAGTGGGAGTAACTTCAATATCTAACATCTTAGGTTTAATCTAATATCGTTACGATAATTCTAGGACTATAACCTATACATGTACTTAACCTTAGGGACATCCCTAGACATACCTTAGAAATATCTCTAGGGATCTCACTAAAGTTCTCGCATCCTAGTTTCCAAAGGTTGACTAAACCTTTCCTATAATACCAACTGTAGAGACCTGAAGCTTGACGTACATGGATATTACATTACTTTTGTAGAATACTTAATACATAACAAAAAAAGACACACAAGGACTGTAATAGTTTAGTGTCTTTGGAAACTCGGAATATAAACAACTAATCATGTTGAAAGATCTTCAAAATCTCTAATAACGATCTTCCCCTTTTTGTTTCATTACCAAAACCACTTTTTATTTCCTGGGGAAAATAAAACATAAAAAGGGTGAGCTCAAATGCTCAGTAAGGGAAAACATAGAGAACATAAAACAATCCATAAATATTTGAAAGAAAAAACTTGAACATGAAATCTAAACATTAAAACCTTGAGAAAAGACATAAATCTTGGAAGTATGTAAGGCATATATCATAAAGAAACATCAATAACGATAAAATATAATGGGAATAAAACATGTAATTGTGGCAACCATTAAGCACTTGTTATGATTTCTATAGTAGCCAAGGCATTACTGCCAAGACCAACTTAGTGGAAAAAGTCCCTTTGTGAATCGAGTTCACTCCTCATTTCAGTCCAGTAACACTGAACCAGATTAACTTAACATTCCAGCCATGTCTATCTCATTGGATATAAATCTTTACCCAATGCATTGGAGGGAGATATAGGTCCCACCCATCTCATATTTAAATCATTCTTACGTGTGCCACAACATAAACATAAATCATTCATCATAACCCAAAGAATAAATTGGATTTCATAAACATCATTCCATCAAAACATAATCCATATAAAACAAATGGATATCATTTCATCATAAGAAAACTGAAACCATATAAATCATAGAGACATTATACTTGAAACATACACATATGAAAAAAATGTCATCTTAGATGGAAAATGGATTTGAAAAAACACTTGAAATTAATTCTTGAGGAAAATATCCTTTCTTCATCAAAATCATTTTCTTTTCAAAAAATGTCATGCAATTTTAAAAGAAAATGATTTTGTAGAAAATAGTAATGAAATATTTTGGAGGAAGCTTCATGAAAATAAGTCTTTATAAAACCATAAAAATCCTTTCATTCCATATAAGTTAAAAAAAACATTCTTCTCGTACTTTTGCCGGAAAAGTCAAAAAGTACCTCGTATGGTAAAAAAAAGATTCCTTACATACCATGTAGTAAAAGTCAAAAATGGATTAAAAGGACATTAAACATAAATGAAACACTTTTATAAAACATGGACATGGATGATAGAAATAACCACAGTAAATACTTACGAATAAGCAATCTCTGATAAAAATGAGATATGCAAAATTATCCCTTACCTTATGTCCGATATGCTTCGTATGTATCCGAACCTCTTGTATAATGATTTAAATAATGTCGTTGACTTATTACAGAATCATATAAATTGTTATTATATCATATATGTTTCACTTATGACTTTATATTACCCGTTCTTTTGTAAATTCCACGTTAAAGTAGCGTTTTGTGTAAAATCATTTCATTTGTCTTTCTTGTTTTGATTTGTAATTATTAATATGATTAATGAGATCATGATTACTTAATTCCAGAATATAAAACATGATTTATATATAATATATATTAAGAATATACATATATATAATAGATATATAAATGTAAAGAAATACACCGTTCATGGAGACGACAGATCGTACGAACGCATGAACGTTGTTTTCATTTCCTTATTGAATTGAATGGAATTAAGTATATGACATACATATATATATATATATACATAAATCCAGTAGCTTTATAATATCATATATTTCATTATTATTGCTTATATATACTTTATAATTATTCTTAAATGGTTAACTTGGAGAATGAATCTCATCGCGTCGTGGAGACGGTAGTCCGTACGTACGCACGAGCGATGATATCATTTCTATAATTATTGAATTGAATTGGAGTGGATGATACAATATATCAGAATCATTATGATTTTATAATAACTATTTATAGTTATTCTTTACACCATTATACCCATCCATGTAAGGTTTTGGCAGAAAAAGCAGATTACACCACGGTGTGGTGATGGTATTCCGTACGTACGGACGCGCGGTGATTTTGTTTTCTGTAGAATAGATAGAAGTTGAAATGGGGTTGTTTAATATTTATAATAACATATCATTATATTATGGATACTGATGTTATTACTTTATAAAGAAACAACTAAATAATAAGATGTTTAAGAAGAAAGAAGCTTGAATGAATCGGTAGAAGAAATTGCCTCTTCTTCGATACACCTCTTTGAAATATCCTCTTAGGGCTCTAAGATTGGTCTTTGAAGTAGACCAGGACCTCTAGGATGTTTCTAGGGAAGTTTAGAGGAGAATTTGGCAGGGTTTGTCCGAGCATTAAGGCTCAATGTGGTGTGAGGAAGAGAGGGAGGAGGTGCCCTTTTATAAGGGAGGAGAGGGGCACCCTTGGAAATCTTAAACATATTAATTTATAATAAATCTAACCCCACTTAAAAACCTCCAAAAATTACTCATATTCAAATATTTTATGAGATAGGGTTGTAATATCATCAACCACTAAAATGTATACATGTTAGGAATTTATTTTAAACATTATCAACTTGATTTATTCTTATTTAATCAATTTTATTTTATTTGTGGTAATAACATTCTAAATTTTAAATTATAACAAATAATTACTTATTTGTTGTGAATTTTCCATAATTGGATAATTTATAACATTTTAGACAGTATAAATTTAAATTTATAATTTGTAAATATTTTTGTGATTTTTGAACAATTTTATAATATGTTATTTTTATAAAATAACAATAGTGTCAATTTTGACACTATTCATTTATTTGAATTTAAATAAAATATATACAGAATATATGTTAGAAATAAAAGCTTTAATAGATTCCTAAAAGGACATATGTATCTAGAAAATTAGTGGAGCACATTAAATAGTTCATATAATATTTA
Source organism: Viscum album (assembly GCA_963277665.1). NCBI lineage: Eukaryota > Viridiplantae > Streptophyta > Magnoliopsida > Santalales > Viscaceae > Viscum > Viscum album. The sequence continues at coordinate 447,799,301 of OY728155.1, read as the reverse complement.
TTTTAAAATTTTTAAAATCATTTATTTGATATTTCTCTTAATAAAATAATTTCATCATCACTATTATGTCACCTTTAATGATAATTATTTAATCCCTAAAAATTATAAATAAATTCATATGATGTAGATAATTTTATTATATTTCTGGAGACTACTTATATCTGAAGTTTCATGAAGTTTATCACTAGACTAAAATTATTATACTTATAAGATTTAAGAAAGTGACATGTTGTCACTTACTTTGATTTAAATAATAATTAAATTATTTCCATGGAAAAAAGTCCATTAAATGAATCTAATACGACCCATAGGTGATATGGGTCTACTTTTAGTCATCCAATAGGATTTGGGCAGGTGTTAGGGTAATTTTATAATCTTATATTCACCCTTAATTACCTGATTTATCTTTAAATATGGTAAATAAATTTTACAGTAGTTACTATTCATAATGCCCAAAAATGAAAAATAGCCTATTAAAATAATTTGGACCCACTGATTACAAATATGGAATGAATTTTTCATAATTCAAAACACATAAGTTGCAGTAATTAATTTAAAATTAATCCCGTTGTCGCAAGAAAATGGGTTTTTGTTTAAAACATTTCTAAAGATTGAATGGATTTAACCTATGAATTCAAGGTAAAATCAATGCTAATGACATAAATTGTATTAAATGGTAAAAATATATTCTATTTATAATTTAAAACCATTCAATATTATAATTTAACCACATAAATTATTATGATGAAAATTGTTTTTTTTAATTACAATATAGCGTGTTTTTACTATTCATTAAAATATGAAAGTTATCAGAAAAACATCAAAACTTTATCCAATGTAATTTTTTATATCCTGATTCAAAAGAAGAAGTTTATTTTGTAAAATTGAACTTATAAATAGGTGAAAAACTAAATTTAATGTTGGTACACTATCAAAAGGCAGCAAAACTGTATTTTTTGAAAAATACTTATTTTACCTGAAAATTTTATTTTGTTCTTGTACCATGTTCTAGAAACTATTTAAGATGAATAATAATGTTATAAAATTTAAAATTTAGTTAATACTAGTCATAACGGCTAGTTCATAATAATATTATAATAATATATCGTTGTTTTGTAAATCCCGGTATTGCGTACAACACATGCTATCGAAGAAGGTCGTGATTGCGTGTAATGCAAGCCAAGTCAGGGTTGCGTATAGTGAAAACCTCATTTTTTGTTTCGTTATAACAGAATCCAACCATTTTTTCATTTATACGTTGAATATATATATATATATACTCAATGTTGTGTAGAATGAATATTATCAAACGAATTTGCAATTGTGTGTAACACAATCTAAGAATAGTGTTGCATATACTTCAAGCTAATACGGTGTTGCATATAACGTATGATAATCTTGGTGTATCGTAAAACAGAAGATATGAAAGAAATTAAAAATAATATATCTTATAAAATCTCGGGTTATTACATGAGTATCTCCAGTCCATTGATTTTGAGCATGCATATACACTTGGGAAAGGCAACGCAGTGGCTGATGCATTGAGCAGAAGGACTCAGATACATGTAGTTCCAGAGGCCAGCATTGAGTGGAAGCTTATGGCTCTATTCTATGAGATGTATTTTGAGGTGCATGACAGAAATGGGCAGACTTTTTTTTATTATGTAGCTATTACCTCTACCCTTGTTGACCGAGTTCGAATGAGGCATCTATCAGATTATGAAGGCCCAGTCCTATGGGAAAGTGTTTCATGAGAGGACCCTCTTCCCGGATGGACCGTAGGTGAGGGTGAGATCTTGCATTTCCAGGGATGCGTATGGGTGCCAGCAAATATACGTGAGGATCTAATGTGAGTCTTTCATTCCTTAGTTTGGGCAGTTCATCCTGGCGTCCCCAAGATGTATCATGATCTACAGCGCCAGTATTAGTGGCTAGGTATGAAGAGAGATTTTTTAGGTTTTGTCATGAGGTTTTTCACTTGTCAGTAGGTGAAGGTGGAGCACCAATGACCAGCAGGGCTTTTACAGCAGCTACCCATTCCTAAGTGGAAGTGAAATGATGTTGTGATGGACATTATGACAAGGTTATCGAGATCGCCTCAAGGTAATAACGCGGTATGGGTTGACATTCACAGGCTCACAAAGGTTTCTCACTTCTTGCTGATTATAAAGACCTTCGGTGTTGATGAGCATAGACGGTTGTACATCTATGAGATTGTATGCTTGGATGGGGTTCTGGTTACTATCATTTCAGATCGGGACACCCAATTAACATCGCATTTCTGGGAAGAGCTACATAGGGATTTGGGTACACAGGTACTTTTGAGTACAGCTTACCATCCCTAGACAGATGGCCAGTTAGAGCGCATGATTTAGGTCCTAGAGGACATGCTATGAGCTTGCGTCCTTGATTTTGGAGGTTCTGGGGAGTGACATTTACCTCTATTGGAGTTTTCCTACAATAATAGTTTTCAAACAACTATTTAGATGGAGCCTTACGAGGATTTGTATGGTAGGTCATTCCGATCACCCTTGTGTTGGCTGGAGGTAGGAGAGGCAGCTATGTTGGGACCTTGTCTTGTTCTGGAGAACATAGAACATGTAAATTTGATTCAGAAAAGGATTTCTACTCCACAGTTTTGACAGAAATCTTATGTTGATCAGCAGAGACGACTTTTGGAGTTCATGTTCGGAGATCAGGTCTTCCTACATGTTACCCCAAGGATGGGACACAAGAGGATCAGGAGATAGGGAAAGCTTTCACCGAGATATGTCGGGCTGTTTGAGGTTCTAGAGAGAGTCAGGCTGGTTGATTATAGGTTACAGTTACCTCAGAGGTACCAGGCTATGCACGACGTCTTCCATTTTCTCAGCTTCGACGCTATTCTTTAGACCTGTCTCGTGTTATTCAACCCAAGGAGGTTGAGCTAGACCAGAATGCATCATTCAAGGAGCATCTTATCAAGATTGTTGATCGTAGTGCAAAGGTACTCTATGGCCAGTCTGTTCCTCTAGTATGGGTGCTATGGCAGCACAACCATGTACAGGAAGAGACTTGGGAGAGGGAGGCTGATATGCAATCTCAGTGGCCAGAGTTGTTTGAGGTTTCTTCTTTACCAACTTGTTAGGGAAATTCGAGGACAAATTTCTTTAAGGGGGGAAGTTTGTAAGAACCCAGATCTTGTTTTCAGGTATGTTTTTCCTTTTCTGGTAGTTTTTGAGATAAATAGGAAAATATAGAAATTTTCGAAGTACACGCCGTGTACTTTATTAGTACACAATGTGTACTTTGATTCCACTAGAATTCATGTGTTGGTCGTGTCATGGACACACACATCACCATGTAAGGGTGACTTGTAGGTCACCTAAAGCAGAGTACAGAAAAGGCAAGTACACGCCGTGTACTCCAGACGTACACGACGTGTACTTTATTTTTCTCCTTAAATGGAACGAGGTCGCGTCTAATCCTTATTTCCATCTTCTTCTTCACCTATTTCCATCCAAAGCATATGAGGAGGCCGAATCTTTTCTGAGCCACTAATTATTCACCGATTATCCAAATCGAACATTGTTGGTTGCAATAGAATCATAGCAGTGAGTTCTTGGTTCTTCTTTGGCCACGTTTCCTGATTCTTTTTCTTATGAAAGTTATCATTGGTTGAAATTTTTATATTTTTTTTCATATCTAATCCATTCTAGGGAGATTCACAGGCCAAGGATCAAGTATATTGATCTCCTAGGATCGAGTTATGTGTTTGGTTTCCTTACATTGAATGTATTTGAGTTTTTGTGCAAAAGTGACGGATTCCCATGTTTCGGGTATCCCAGGTTAGGGATTTTGGACCTATTGTTTAATTTCCTTATATTTCATGTTATATTAAGGTTAATTGATAATAATATATGCTTTTTTTCATGTTTTAGAATCACCCCATGGGTGTTGTCCTTGTTCGGGTTTTTATCGCCATTTGGCATAGTTTTCCTGCAAGGCAAACCCTATTGCGATTGCTTGTTTTCTTGTTATAACTGATTGCATGTGTTGACTGCTATTTTAATACTTTTGATGCATTTTTGCCTTTATACAAGTAGTTTCTAAACATACATAGGGTTGATGAAAGTCGATTACACATGACTGAACTGCTCTGGGATGTGAGAACATGGTGCGGGAGACCAAAGAGGGAATAGACGATTAGTTCTCCCCTAGGGGTATGTTGGAATTAGTTTCGTACACATGACCTATGAGAATTGGACTTTGTACTTCCTAAGAGTGTCCTTAGTTTATGCATGTATCGAGACCACAAGAGGAATTAGACTTAAGAGATTCCTCTGAGAGTCTGTAGCTATCATTGCAAGACCATAGGGGAATTGACATGAGTGCTTCCCAGAGTGTCTGTGCCTTTGTATGTTTACATGACTATAGGGGTCTGCTAGTTTGATCCACCCAGAGAGTCAGTGTGAATGCAGATTTTTTGGTTTGTTTAGATGAGTCTACCATGCCAAAGCACAAGCTTGGCTCTTTTGGCCTGCTTGTTTGTTTAGGTAGTCTTTTGATTCCTGTCGTGTTACCTGTTTACCTTGGAATAGAGAGACTTTCTAGATTACTTGGTTGTTTAATTAAATGAAAGTATTAATTGTTAAATGTATTTGAATGGTAATTGGTATGATAGTTTACTTGTGTACTCCTAGTTCTTTACAATGTTTACATTCATTACTTCTGCTATATTGCTCACTAACGGTGGGGCACAGATCTTGTGGTGGTTGCCTACTGGGGTTAGTATCACACCCTGTTTGGGTCCTGTTTTTCAGCCCAAATAGGTTATATGGTTGTAGGTGTGTATAGGGATTGTGGACCTTATACTTCAGGTACATGATTTCGGGTTGGAACCGGAGAGCATAGGACCGAGCTTAGGGTTGCGATGCTGTTGGAGTTGCAGTTTACTTTTAGTACTTTGTTTCTTAGTTTTATTTAAGCACGTTGTTGTGTATGATGATTTTTTTAGATACTTGTACCCGCTGAATCATTATCATCATTACTATATAATCATTGCTTCTGCTGTTTAGTTGTGTTATTGTATGTTGTTTACTGCTTCCGCTATTGACTATTATTTCCTTTCTCTTGTATACATTACCAAATGAGGGCATAGTTTCCACAATGACTCACCATGGCCCTCACTGCTAGTTGGTAGCCTCTGGAATTTGGGGAAATGTGCCTGATGTCATGTAGCGAACCGGGTACGGGGCACCAGTTGAGTGGCTCCGGATTCGTGTCGTTAGAAAGTGGGATCAGATGAGTTTCTTTTCTTTTCTATCCACTTACTGTTAAGAGACATTAGAGAGGGATACGATGGAATATGTTAATGGTAAATAGCTATTCCCGGGATTTCTATAACCCGTGTATAGGGAAAAATCCAGGTTACCTTGAATATTTCAATTTTTTAGTTTTTCAAATGTTATAGTTCAATTGACTTCACCGTTGGGTGGTGCACTTGTGTTGTGTTGTTACTATTTATATTATTATGGTTCTATTTTTTTGAAACCCGGTGAGATGAGGCTATGCCATCTAATTCATTATATAGGCAATTGTTATAAAATCACATGTTATTCATATTGCCATGCCATCTAAATTTCCTTAGAAATTTCATGCTGTTGTGATAGAATTTGTGATAGGCTATGCATGATGTTGTGATAGATTCTATGATAGAATACTTGATATGTTGATAGGGTATCATTTGTTTAGATATTTTTTTTACATGGATACCAAGATTTGATTCGCGGGGAGTATGGGCCCTCACAGATCAGAATTTTTCACCTTAACTCTTGTTTTCTGTGTTTTCTGGGCTTCAGAGCAGTTTCTGAGTTACTGCTCGGAAAAAACCAGAATACACAACATGTATTTTATTAATACATGCCATGTAATTGTTAAACTGTGTCATTGACTATGTGAACAGATACAAATGGTTCTGAAAAAAATTATGTAGGAACATGCCCTGTATTAGTTTAGCACGTCGGGTATTATGAAATAGGTACCCCGGTCGTTCCACGAACATCACGGGTCGTGTTATCTTTTCACATACACGTCGTGTCTGAATCTTACATGCTGTGTAGTTTCATCTAGGTACCTAGCCATGTCACGAACTAAACGGGTCAATGTTACCCTTCCTCGTACGCGTTGTGTCCTTCTGGAACATGCCGTGTAGTGTTGGACATGTGTCAGGCCGTGTCACTAACAACACGGGCTAGTTGAGTCATGTCTAGTACACACTGTGTCTTCCTTGAACACGCTATGAAGTTTCATCTTAGAGGATCCATGTAGCTTAACCGTGTAGAAGGAATTGGGAAGGGAAGAGGATTCAAGTACACACCATGTGTTAGGACAACACACCATGTATTTGGGGTGTCACACAACCAGTTTAGGTAAAAGTACATGCCCATGTGAATGACCTAAGGGAACACGCCGTGTAGGGAAAGAACATATCATGTAGTCATATTTTGAAAAACTTGAATGCCTTCTTTTCCCTGTTCTTTCTGGTGAATTCTGTTTTCTGTCTTTGTTAATCCTGAATCTGGGGTGTGCTTTTGACCTTTCATAGCTATGGCACAGAGATGTCCTCTGGTTGTCTTTTAGTTGCATGGCAGTGATCGTACGCTAGATATGGTAGATCAAGGAATGCTGGTAGTTCTGCCTATGATTCCAGACGTCGTACCTACAGTGATTCCAGACACTAGTGTCGATGCTCAATTCAGAGAGGGTTTCATGCGATTCATGCAGACCTTCCAGGGAGCTTAGCATCTTACGCCGTCTATGGCAGAGTTTACATGGGTTTTTCTTCACAATCATCCTCCCACATTCACAAGGGATGGAGGACCACAGGCTGTAGATTCATGGCTAGAATTTATTCCATCCACCTTTGAGCATCTGGAGACACCTACAGATAGGAGAGTGAATCTCGTGACTTATATGCTGTGAGATTCCGCCAAGATATGTTGGGATGTGGTTTTGTAGGTGGGGAACCAACATGATATGGCTTGGGACATGTTTCAACGTACGTTCTACGACTACTTCTACCCGGAAAAGATGAGGGCTAATAGAGCTAGATAGTTCATGAACCAGCAGTAGGGTACTCTCACAGTTTTCATGTATTCCTCTCGCTTCACAATGTTACGGTGTTTCACTCCCATTTTTGGGAATGACAAGCTATTTTTAGAGAGGAAGTTTGAGGAAGGCCTCAGACTGGAAATCAGATCACAGGTGAACATCTTTTAGTTGAATTCTTTTACTCTGATAGTCAACCAAGCGCTTATCATGGAGAGAAATCCGAGGAAGACTGGAGCTGTGGACCAGGGAGATTCAGCATCCAGGGTTGATTCATATCAGGGAGAAATTGGGAAATGCCACTGAGAGTCTACATGAGGTGACCCGAGGAAGTGCGATATTCCTTCAGGTAGATAGGATCTTCTTTGTGGCAACCATGTGGTGTGCTGTCAGTGTGGAAAAAGTAAGAATAAGAAGACTCAGTGCCCAAGAGACCCAGTGGTGTTCCAATATTGTGGCAAGATGGGTCATCTACAGATTTTCTGCAAGGTTTTCCTTCCAGCGGCTAATGAAGGAGGATCAGTTTCGACTCCGCGTACAGGAGAAAGATTACCAGTTCCGCAGCAAACTGGGGGATGGAGTACTTCAGGTCGTTCAGGCCAGGGTAGAGGCCATGGATGCAGTGGTTAGGTTTAGGGAGTGTCAGCTCAGGGATCTCAGGTTGCTACATAGGGTCACAATGCAGGTGAGACTTTTTTAGTAGAGCAGATTCATCAGGAGCAGGATTATAGACCTTCTACAGATCGAGGTATGATCTTTGTAGCCTCATTTTTATCTTCTTCTCTCTTTGATACTGGTGCTATGTATAGCTTTATCTCTGTTTCTGTTGTGAAGAGCCTTGGGCTCTGTATCTTTTCTTTTGCCGACATGTAGACACTAGACACACCGTTAAGTACTAGGACGGCTAGTGTACATTAGTGCAAGGAGTGACCTATAGAGGTGGCTAGGTATCACCTTCTATGGGACCTCTATTTCCTAGAGATGACAGGCTATGATATCATTCTTGTAATGGATTGGCTCGTTCCCTTCTAGTAAGTCATCGAATGTTATCGTCATAGGGTGATTTTCATATCACCGGAGGGTGAATATTTTATTCATAAGGGTGAGTGGGATGTCCATGTGAGTATACCAGAACTAGAGCATCATGGGCTAGGTGGAGTTACAACACAGATTTCCAGTCTGGATCTGAATGACAAGGGGACTTCACAGTTAGACTTTCTTCCATTGGTAGATCATTTCAGGGATCTCTTTCTAGATGAATTTTTAGGGTTGCCTCTAGAGAGTGAGGTATACTTTTCTATTGGACTTGTGCCAGGGATGGTATCGGTGTCCATAACTCCTTATAAGATGGCTACACCTGAGTTTCAGGAGCTCAAGAAGTAGTTGGAAGAGTTGTAGGCAAAGGGTTTCATCAGACCCAATACTTCTCCTTGGGGTTCGTCTGTCCTGTTTGAGAAGAAGGCAGACGACACCCTAAGGTTTTGTGTTGATTATCGGAAGCTGAACTAGTTGATGGTCAAGAACCAATATCCATTTCCACAGACAGATGATCTCTTTGATCAGCTGTGAGAAGGAAGAGTGTTATGGAAGATCGACTTGAGATCCAACTATCATCAGTTGCGTGTCAGACCATCTGATATACCTCTTACAGCCTTCCGGAGCAGGTATGGTCTATATAAGTATTTGGTTATGTCGTTCGGTCTCACGAATGCACCAACAGTGTTCATGGCGCTGATGAATAGACTTTTCCATCCTTACTTGGATTATTTCATGGTGGTTTTTGTGGATGATATCTTGGTGTACTCTGACACTCGACATGACCATGATAACCATCTTGAGATCGTTTTGAGTACACTGAGGGAACATTAGTAATATGATAAGCTCTCAAAATTCTACTTTAGGATGGATGATATTCACTTATTGGGTCATGTAATCTCAGAGACAAGAGTATCAGTAGACCCATAGAAAGTGAGAGCAGTAGTTACTTGGGATAAGCTGAAGAATTTCTTCGAGGTACGATGTTTCTTAGGGATGACTGGTTACAACAGGAGGTTTATACAGGAATTTTCACGCTTATGAGAACCACATAAAGGTTTGACTAAGAAGGGTGATATGTTACTATTGTTAGATTCTTGTGAGTCAGCCTTTCAAGAGCTGAAAGGGAGGTTTACTTCAGCACTGATACTAGTTTTACCGGAGCCGGGAAAGAGTTATACATGTAAAGACCCGTAAAATTCAAGGGAAATTTTTTCTTAATTTTCTTTAGAATTTTACAAGAGCGCGGTTTCAGACGGCACCTGATTCCGAGGCCCGGAGTGCCCGGAATTAATTTCCGAAGTTTGGCTCGGGTACGTTCAGTGAACGAACGAGCGGGAATTCCTAACTTTTGATCCGGTGCTCGGAATTGAAATCTGAGGGCACCGATGAACTCGCAGCGCCGATATTCGCTTAAAGAGACCTTTTCGGGAGTTGCGTTTGTTGCGGGTTGAAAGTTAAGTTTTGGGGTTTTCAGTTGAGTTGAATAAAATTTGTGTAAGACAAATTTTATTTTTAGTTTGTTAAAAACCTACAAAAGGGGGTTGGAAGTGGGACCCCCACCCACTTAACCTCCCTTGGGAGGATTAAGTGTGGTGGGGCCCACACGAACCCCTAGACTTTTCAAATTCCCTTAACCCCTCTCTTTAATGGCTTAAGTTACCCTTAATTAATTATGGGAGTTAAGTCTTTTTGAATTTCAAACATTGAAATTCTTTTGTGTTATGTGTTAATAAAATAAGAGGTAGTCTTATTTTATTTTGGGTTCTTTGTTTTGTCATTTGAGAGCTCCTCTTCATCTTCAAGCTCTGACGAAGAACGAAGAACGCTCAAACTCCGACGAAGAACGACGCCTCTCTTCTTCGTCCTCGGTGTCAACAAGAGGGAACGCCGCTTCCTCCTCGGACCTTCTTCGTCGGCAAACGAAGATCCTCCAACGACGTGTCTCCTCGGGCATATCTCTTCGTCAACGGATTTGACGAACGGCGACCGCGACGCCCGACCTCCGCGACGCCGTCTTCCGCGGAACGTAGACGAATCTTCAGATCTTAAACCCGAGGTAGGGGTTGTTGAATTCATTTTGGATTCCTTATTTCTTTTCTTGCTCGTGGATCGCATGTCTACGTGAGACATTTAATTATTTTATTTAAGTGTTATTGTTAACGCGAGGGGGGCCGAACCGCACGAACACGGCCGAACCCCCCTCCAACGTTTTGTTTAATTCTTGTGGTGGAAGCAAAGAGGCGTGGTGCCGTCGCACCACGCGGATTACCGTAGAATTATTTTTACGCGGCGCCGTCGCGCCACGCCGAGGTAGAAACAACAAGAACACGACGCCGTCGCGCCGCTTTGAATGATTTTCAAAGCACGGCGAAAGGGGCGCGGTGCCGTCGCACCGCGCCGGATGACGAACGCCGCGGCCGGTTCCGGGCCGCGGCGGGACGAGGAGACCGCGGCCGGTTCCGGGCCGCGGCGGAAGAGAAGACCGGCGGCCGGGCCGCCGGCGTCGGAAGCCGAAGAGGGGACCGGAAATTCCGGTCCCGTTGGAGAAAACCGGCTGGCCAGCCGGATGCCGTTAAACCGGGGAATTAATTCCCCGGCCAGCTGGCTAAACCCCCCTCTTAAAGAGGGGGGCGGTTTATTTTTAAAGGGAGGGGGCCGGCTGCCCCCTCGGTTCCGCACCAACAGGCCCCCCCACGTGAGGGGGGGGGCTTCTTTAAAAAAATTGGGGCGCGGCCCCTTTGTGCCGCGCCGCCCCTCAAGAAAACGCGGGGCTTAGCCCCGCGTGCCACCCACGTGCGGCGCCAAGCGCCGCCGCCGCGGCCCGCCGCCGCCGCCGCCGCGGCCCCCCGCCGCCGCCACCGCGCTGCCGCGCCGCCGCGCCGCCGCCGGCCGCCGCGCCGCCGCCGTCCGCCGCCGCCGACCGCCGCCGCCGGCCACCGCGCCGCCCAGGGGGGGGGGGGGGGTCGGGCCGGGTCGGCCCGGACCCGGACCCCCCCGTTTCGAACCTGTTTTGGTTTTTGGGTCATAACTTGAGCCTCGGACCTCCGATCGACGAACCGTCAGCGGCAACGCGATCCTTGGATCGAGACGGTCGTTTCGGTATATCGCACTCAAGGTTTCGGGTTACTTTGAGTTCGGCCGGGTTGGTTCGTTCACGAAACCAACCGGGCCTTCGGAGCGGAAACGCTCATATCTTGAGCTACGGACGTCCGATTGACGTGCCGTCAGTCGCGTAGTGTTCCTCTTAGTGAGACGGATCTTTTGGCATGCTCCGCCTGAGGTTTGGACGCAGGTGGAGTACGGTCGGGTTGGTTTAGCCTTAAAAACCAACCGGGCCCCGGAGACGAAAATGCCAATAACTCTCAGAGCGGGCGTCCGATCGACGCGCCGTCTGTTGCGTTGAGTTCCTGTTGACGATACGGAACTTTTGGATACATCAACTCTGGTCTTCGTAACAGTTGATGTATCAGCCTCTCGGCTCGTGGAGCGGACCCTCCGAACGAGCTTGCTGTGTGCGGGAACCCTAGTGCTGGCTGCGACTGTTCTACTGCTGCTACTGCTACTACTGCTACTGTGACTGCGACGACGACAGTACAGAGATCCTGTGTGGATTCGACGACGACGACTACAGCACTCAGCGATCCTGCGTGGATCAGTGCTACAGGTCCTGTGTGGGCCCGGTCCTGTGTGGGCCCGATCCTGTGTGGATCCGCGCTCAGCGGTTCTGTGTGAGCCAGCGCCTACAGGTCCTGTGTGGGCCCGACCCTGTGTGGTCTTTGCGGGGGTTAGTTACCTATCGATCCTTCGTGGGTCTGACGACTTAGATGGATCAGTGATCATCTTTATCGTCCTTTGAAGAAGTATACCTGTGTGAGCTGAATCCTGTTGTTTTCCTGTGTGGAATGTGTTGTGCAATCCTGTGTGGATTATATTTTGCTTTCCTATGTGGAATACGTATACTTTCCTGCGTGGACTGAGTTGTACTTGGGCTCGGAGGTTGGAGCGTATTTTAATTGATGACTTAGGTATATGTATGGGCATATACCTAAGCAGTGTCGGTTGTTACTTCGTGATTTGTTCCTTTCTTCGTGGTTTATCCTTTGTGGATTTTTGAGACCTTCAGGGGTCTCGGGGTCCCTACTGAGTAGCTTATACTCACCCCTGCACGGGCTTTGCCCGCACTACGTTGTGTTGGTTGCAGACGACGGACAGCGTTGACCTTAGCTGAGGTTTGCAGAGCGGGACGGTACCCGGAGGTGGACCACTGGGCGAGACGTGCACGGAGCGGACGGCGGGACCCGTGGAGCAGAGGAGCTATCTGTACCCACCCTTCAGGTGGGATTTCCAGTGGACAGCTCGGAGTAGCGGCTTTACTTTTCAGTTGCTGTTTTTCCCCTTTCGAGTTGTACTTTACTTTCAGTTTGGGTTTGTATTCTGGCCCATTTACTTTTCCGCACTTTCAGTTGTACTCTGTTTTTGTTTAGTGTTTGCTTTCCGCTTGTTTACTCTGTGGTGTTTGTTTACTTTACAAAGGCAATGCCTTCCCTTTTTACCGGGATTTACGCCTTGGTGCTAGTCGCCAGCCCCTGGCCTATGGAAGGCGGGCTTGGGGTAGTCACGGCATGGACCCCGAGGGCGGGTCGTGACAAATTGGTATCAGAGGAGTTCGGTTCTACCGCGAACTCTGATCTTTTCTATGTGAAGCAATAATGTTTAGCGTATTGAGTGTGGTTATCAGTCCAGGGAGTCCAGTGTTGGTGCGGCGGCCGACGTATCCGTACACCAGGACCCTGACTTCTGATTTCCGACTTAATGCACGAAAACATTGATTGCGTGTGTGTTTCAAAGTTTTCTTTGTGATTACTTATATCAGCTCACCAGGTATACTGTTCTAACCGTGGCGCACCTGTTTCCTTTTCAGGATGGCCCCACGACGGCAGCCAGCTAGGGTTCCGAGAGTCGAGCGAGACGATAGCCCACCGAGCGACGAGGCCTCGGTGCAGGGCCCTTTTTCAGTAGTGGCACCGGCGGTAGCTTTACCCGCCGAGCCCCCGATGCTTCCAGCAGCAGCCGCTGACGATGCACGTCGCCTCAGTGCACTGCATGAGTTTCAGCGCCAGCGACCGCCCAGGTTTCGCGGGGAGACGGATCCCCAGGCAGCAGAGGACTGGCTGGAGGCAGTAGTACGAGTGTTTAGGCTAGTGAGGACACCAGCAGACCTCATGGTGATCCTCGCTGCGAGCCTATTACACGCAGCAGCTGAACGATGGTGGAGCTTGATGCTCCAGGTGCACGATGAGGCATCTCTACTTTGGACGGACTTTGAGAGCCTCTTCCGCTCGGAGTTCGTCCCAGCCACCCTTCGTGCGGTGCGTATTCAGGAGCTTCTACAGCTGCGGCAGGGCAGCATGACGATCGCACAGTACTCGGCGAGATTCACCGATCTCTCGCGCTACTCGACCGACATGGTACGGGACCCATTCTTCCGGGCCCGGACCTTCGAGCAGGGTTTGAGACACGAGATCAGGGCATCGCTGATCTCCCTCAGCATACCGACTCAGACAGGAGTACTGGAGCGGGCCCTTCTGATTGAGAGCTTCCTTGCTGAGTCTACACCAGCACAGAGACCCACCGCAGGGCGGCACGTGGCAGAGTCATCTGCAGCAGGCAGTCGACGGATGACTCAGGGGTCCAGACAGACCAGACCTTCGGGCAGACGATCTCAGGGCACTGGCTCAGCAGTGCGGGGCACACAGCACGGAGCCAGTCTTACGAGAGGCAGACAGTGCTACTCGTGTGGTGGGCAGGGCCACATGGCTCGTGACTGCCCGACCCGTCGTGCCGAGGAGCAGCAGACAGTTGAGGGACCACCGAGGCAGAGGCAGAGGGTCGACCGTGGCGGTCCGCAGGGAGGAGGCGGACGAGGCAGAGGAGCTGGACGAGCAGCCGGTGGTGGCCGACGCTTTGAGGCTCTACCACCACCACCACCAGGAGGTCCACCCCGACCACAGGGAGTTGGCGGGCAGCGACAGGCACAGCTCCAGGCAGCAGAGGCCTACGACCACGGCGCACCCGAGATGATTTGAGGTACTATCTGTGTCTATTCCACCCTTGCTGCAGTTCTTATAGACACAGGAGCGAGTCACTCTTTCATAGCCGCTGCCCTTGTTCGGAGCTCGGAGATTCCGACAGAGCCGTTGGCTCGATCCTTACGGCTAGAGACTCCTACGGGAGCAGACTCGACGATTACGCACTGGTGCCGGCAGTGTGAGCTTACTCTAGGAGGCGAGAGCTTCGGCTGGGATCTTCTTGTAGCAGCGTCGAGGCCTTACGACGTCATCTTGGGCATGGATTGGATGTCTACGGTCCATGCACAGATTGACTGTTTTAGGCGCAAGGTGCGATGTGTACGCACCGACGGGAGCAGGTTCACCTTCACCGGCGAGAAGGGAGCCTTAGCAGCACAGGATGGACTTCCGCGGAGGAGAGGACAGCCCATCACTCATCAGTTGGCTAGCCTTATCCTTGGAGCAGTTGACGTGCGGAGTCCTGGTTTTCCTGCAGTGGTGGATCAGTTTGCGGACGTTTTTCCCGACGACGTTCCAGGGCTACCTCCTCGCAGAGAGGTAGACTTTTATATTGACTTGTACCCCGGGACAGCCCCGATATCCACTCCAGCATATCGGATGGCCCTCGCCGAGCTTCGAGAGCTACGGGTACAGTTGGAGGTCTTGCAGGGCAAGGGGTTCATCCGACCCAGTGTTTCACCCTGGGCTTCCCCGATATTGTTCGCCAAGAAGGCGGACGGGAGCTTGCGACTTTGTGTTGACTATCGTCGCCTGAACCAGGTGACAGTGAGGAACAAGTATCTGCTACCGAGGATTGATGACCTCTTTGATCAGCTCAAGGGAGCACGGTGGTTCTCGAAGATAGACCTCAGGTCAGGCTATCATCAGCTCAGAGTCAGAGACGAGGATGTGCAGAAGACGGCCTTCAAATGTCGGTATGGCCACTATGAGTTCTTGGTTATGCCTTTCGGTGTAACCAATGCTCCAGCAGTGTTCATGGCTCTCATGAACAGGATCTTTCAGCCATACCTCGATCGGTTTGTCGTGGTCTTCATCGAGGACATTCTGATTTACTCTACGACAGAGGAGGAGCACGCCTATCACTTGCGAGTTGTTCTTGACACACTCCGAGAGCACCAGCTTTATGGTAAGCTCTCGAAGTGCCAGTTCTGGATACGTGAGGTCCACTTTTTGGGACACGTCATCTCTGAGGCGGGAGTTGCAGTGGATCCCGCGAAGATTGAGGCTGTGTTAGCATGGGAGCCACCCAGGAGCGTGACTGAGGTTCGGAGTTTCTTGGGACTAGCTGGATACTATCGGAGATTCGTTCCGGACTTCTCTAGAGTTGCAGCATCACTCACAGCTTTGACGAAGAAGGGGAAACCCTTCGTGTGGTCAGACAGATGTCAGCAGAGCTTCCAGGAGCTGAGACAGAGATTGACTAGCGCACCTATCTTGAGGTTGCCTGAGGAAGGAGTAGGGTACGTAGTCTACTGCGATGCATCAGGGACCGGACTCGGATGTGTTCTGATGCAGGAGCGGGCAGTGATCGCCTATGGATCACGACAGTTGAGGCCGCATGAGCAGAACTACGCTACCCATGACCTGGAGTTAGCAGCAGTGGTCTTCGCTCTGAAGACATGGCGACACTATCTGATGGGCGAGCGCTTTACAGTCTTTTCCGATCATCAGAGTCTCAGGTATATCTTCTCGCAGAAGGACCTGAACCTGAGACAGCGACGATGGCTCGAGTTCCTCTAGGACTATGACTTTGAGATAGTCTATACTCCTGGGAAGGGGAACGTAGTAGTCGATGCCCTCAGCAGGAGGACGGGCATTCAGCTACTTGAGGAGGTGACGGAGCAGCTGGCCTCTTTGCAGATATCCTTCGTGGATAGAGATGGAGCAGCCTTTCTTCAGTCTCTCACAGTCACTCCTCCACTACTGCAGCGAGTCAGGGAGGCACAGCGCGGGGACTTTGACTGTGAGACGCGGCGTGCACAGATATCCTCGGGACAGGCACCTGATGGTTTCTCCCTTGGAGCAGAGCATGGCGTCCTTTTCAGAGGATGTACCATGGTACCAGCCGCATTGCGAGAGGAAGTGCTGAGGGAGTTTCACACTTCTCCTTTAGCGGTACATCCTGGAGTGGCGAAGATGTACCAGGACCTCAGACGACAGCATTGGTGGCCGGGTATGAAGAAGGCTGTAGCAGAGTTCGTTTCTCGATGCCTCACTTGTCAGCAGGTGAAGGCAGAGCATCAGGTACCAGCAGGCTTGGTACAGCCCTTGGAGGTTCCGGAGTGGAAGTGGGACAGCATATCTATGGACTTCGTGACTGGACTTCCACGCACTTCCAGAGGTCACGACTCCATCTGGGTGATTGTTGACCGACTCACCAAGTCGGCACACTTCTTACCCATCAGAGAGCAGGGCTCAGTGGAGAGCTTGGGACGTCTCTACGTTCAAGAGATTGTGCGGCTCCACGGCGTGCCATCATCTATCGTTTCCGATTGAGATGCCCGCTTTACTTCCCGGCTTTGGAAGGGGTTACAGGAGGCGTTCGGGACGCAGCTACGTCTGAGCACAGCCTTTCACCCTCAGACAGATGGTCAGACGGAGAGGACCATTCAGACACTCGAGGACATGCTCCGCGCATGTGTCCTCGACTTTGGTCGTAGCTGGGAGGACCACCTACCCTTGGTGGAGTTCGCGTACAACAACAGCTACCACTCCACCATCGGGATGGCACCGTACGAGGCATTGTACGGCCGACCATGTAGATCTCCTTTGTGCTGGACAGACCCCGGGGAGTCAGCACTGGTGGGACCGGAGATGGTCCAGGCCACGACAGAGAAGGTCCAGGTCATCCAGGAGCGGATGAGGACAGCTCAGAGCCGGCAGAAGTCATACGCTGACAGGAGGCGGAGGCCACTGGAGTTCGAGGATGGCGACCACATCTTCTTGCGGGTCTCACCTCGACGTGGTATTCGGAGATTTGGCCGAGGCGGCAAGTTATCTCCGCGCTTCATCGGACCTTTCCAGATTCTCAGCAGGATTGGCGAGGTGGCTTATCGCCTGGCTCTACCACCTCAGTTGCACCGGGTGCACGACGTCTTCCACGTATCCCAGCTGAGGAGATACGTGCACGACCCGACGCACATCATTGACCATGGGGAGCTTGACGTTGACGATGGGGCGACTTTTATGGAGGTCCCGGTGGAGATAGAGGATCGACAGGAGCGGGTCCTACGTGGGCGATCGATTCCTCTTGTGCGCATCAGATGGCAGCACGGGAATCTCCAGGAGAGCACATGGGAGCGGGAGGCTCAGATGCGTGCTCAGTACCCTCATTTGTTTCCCTAGTTTTGATGTATCTTTACGGGGACGTAAAGCCCTGAGGTGGGAGTAATGTAAAGACCCGTAAAATTCAAGGGAAATTTTTTCTTAATTTTCTTTAGAATTTTACAAGAGCGCGGTTTCAGACGGCACCTGATTCCGAGGCCCGGAGTGCCCGGAATTAATTTCCGAAGTTTGGCTCGGGTACGTTCAGTGAACGAACGAGCGGGAATTCCTAACTTTTGATCCGGTGCTCGGAATTGAAATCCGAGGGCACCGATGAACTCGCAGCGCCGATATTCGCTTAAAGAGACCTTTTCGGGAGTTGCGTTTGTTGCGGGTTGAAAGTTAAGTTTTGGGGTTTTCAGTTGAGTTGAATAAAATTTGTGTAAGACAAATTTTATTTTTAGTTTGTTAAAAACCTACAAAAGGGGGTTGGAAGTGGGACCCACACCCACTTAACCTCCCTTGGGAGGATTAAGTGTGGTGGGGCCCACACGAACCCCTAGACTTTTCAAATTCCCTTAACCCCCCTCTTTAATGGCTTAAGTTACCCTTAATTAATTATGGGAGTTAAGTCTTTTTGAATTTCAAACATTGAAATTATTTTGTGTTATGTGTTAATAAAATAAGAGGTAGTCTTATTTTATTTTGGGTTCTTTGTTTTGTCATTTGAGAGCTCCTCTTCATCTTCAAGCTCTGACGAAGAACGAAGAACGCTCAAACTCCGACGAAGAATGACGCCTCTCTTCTTCGTCCTCGGTGTCAACAAGAGGGAACGCGGCTTCCTCCTCGGACCTTCTTCGTCGGCAAACGAAGATCCGCCAACGACGTGTCTCCTCGGGCATATCTCTTCGTCAACGGATTTGACGAACGGCGACCGCGACGCCCGACCTCCGCGACGCCGTCTTCCGCGGAACGTAGACGAATCTTCGGATCTTAAACCCGAGGTAGGGGTTGTTGAATTCATTTTGGATTCCTTATTTCTTTTCTTGCTCGTGGATCGCATGTCTACGTGAGACATTTAATTATTTTATTTAAGTGTTATTGTTAACGCGAGGGGGGCCGGACCGCACGAACACGGCCGAACCCCCCTCCAACGTTTTGTTTAATTCTTGTGGTGGAAGCAAAGTGGCGTGGTGCCGTCGCACCACGCGGATTACCGTAGAATTATTTTTACGCGGCGCCGTCGCACCACGCCGAGGTAGAAACAACAAGAACACGACGTCGTCGCGCCGCTTTGAATGATTTTCAAAGCACGGCGAAAGGGGCGCGGTGCCGTCGCACCGCGCCGGATGACGAACGCCGAGGCCGGTTCCGGGCCGCGGCGGGACGAGGAGACCGCGGCCGGTTCCGGGCCGCGGCGGAAGAGAAGACCGGCGGCCGGGCCGCCGGTGTCGGAAGCCGAAGAGGGGACCGGAAATTCCGGTCCCGTTGGAGAAAACCGGCCGGCCAGCTGGCCGGCCGGATGCCGTTAAACCGGGGAATTAATTCCCCGGCCAGCTGGCTAAACCCCCCTCTTAAAGAGGGGGGCGGTTTATTTTTAAAGGGAGGGGGCCGGCTGCCCCCTCGGTTCCGCACCAACAGGCCCCCCCACGTGAGGGGGGGGCTTCTTTAAAAAAATTGGGGCGCGGCCCCTTTGTGCCGCGCCGCCCCTCAAGAAAACGCGGGGCTTAGCCCCGCGTGCCACCCACGTGCGGCGCCAAGCGCCGCCGCCGCCACCGCGGCCCGCCGCCGCCGCCACCGCAGCCCGCCGCCGCCGCCACCGCGGCCCGCCGCCGCCGCCACCGCGGCCCGCCGCCGCCGCCACCGCGGCCCGCCGCCGCCGCCACCGCGGCCCGCCGCCGCCGCCACCGCGCTGCCGCGCCGCCGCGCCGCCAGGCCACCGCGCCGCCGCCGGCCGCTGCGCCGCCGCCGTCCGCCACCGCCGACCGCCGCCGCCGGCCACCGCGCCGCCCAGGGGGGGGGGGGGGTCGGGCCGGGTCGGCCCGGACCCGGACCCCCCCCGTTTCGAACCTGTTTTGGTTTTTGGCTCATAACTTGAGCCTCGGACCTCCGATCGACGAACCGTCAGCGGCAACGCGATCCTCGGATCGAGACGGTCGTTTCGGTATATCGCACTCAAGGTTTCGGGTTACTTTGAGTTCGGCCGGGTTGGTTCGTTCACGAAACCAACCGGGCCTTCGGAGCGGAAACGCTCATATCTTGAGCTACGGACGTCCGATTGACGTGCCGTCAATCGCGTAGTGTTCCTCTTAGTGAGACGGATCTTTTGGCATGCTCCGCCCGAGGTTTGGACGCAGGTGGAGTACGGTCGGGTTGGTTTAGCCTTAAAAACCAACCGGGCCCCGGAGACGAAAATGCCAATAACTCTCAGAGCGGGCGTCCGATCGACGCGCTGTCTGTTGCGTTGAGTTCCTGTTGACGATACGGAACTTTTGGATACATCAACTCTGGTCTTCGTAACAGTTGATGTATCAGCCTCTCGGCTCGTGGAGCGGACCCTCCGAACGAGCTTGCTGTGTGCGGGAACCCTAGTGCTGGCTGCGACTGTTCTACTGCTGCTACTGCTACTACTGCTACTGTGACTGCGACGACGAAAGTACAGAGATCCTGTGTGGATTCGACGACGACGACTACAGCACTCAGCGATCCTGCGTGGATCAGTGCTACAGGTCCTGTGTGGGCCCGGTCTTGTGTGGGCCCGATCCTGTGTGGATCCGCGCTCAGCGGTTCTGTGTGAGCCAGCGCCTACAGGTCCTGTGTGGGCCCGACCCTGTGTGGTCTTTGCGGGGGTTAGTTACCTATCGATCCTTCGTGGGTCCGACGACTTAGATGGATCAGTGATCATCTTTATCGTCCTTTGAAGAAGTATACCTGTGTGAGCTGAATCCTGTTGTTTTCCTGTGTGGAATGTGTTGTGCAATCCTATGTGGATTATATTTTGCTTTCCTATGTGGAATACGTATACTTTCCTGCGTGGACTGAGTTGTACTTGGGCTCGGAGGTTGGAGCGTATTTTAATTGATGACTTAGGTATATGTATGGGCATATACCTAAGCAGTGTCGGTTGTTACTTCGTGATTTGTTCCTTTCTTCGTGGTTTATCCTTTGTGGATTTTTGAGACCTTCAGGGGTCTCGGGGTCCCTACTGAGTAGCTTATACTCACCCCTGCACGGGCTTTGCCCGCACTACGTTGTGTTGGTTGCAGACGACGGACAGCGTTGACCTTAGCTGAGGTTTGCAGAGCGGGACGGTACCCGGAGGTGGACCACTGGGCGAGACGTGCACGGAGCGGACGGCGGGACCCGTGGAGCAGAGGAGCTATCTGTACCCACCCTTCAGGTGGGATTTCCAGTGGACAGCTCGGAGTAGCGGCTTTACTTTTCAGTTGCTGTTTTTCCCCTTTCGAGTTGTACTTTACTTTCAGTTTGGGTTTGTATTCTGGCCCATTTACTTTTCCGCACTTTCAGTTGTACTCTGTTTTTGTTTAGTGTTTGCTTTCCGCTTGTTTACTCTGTGGTGTTTGTTTACTTTACAAAGGCAATTCCTTCCCTTTTTACCGGGATTTACGCCTTGGTGCTAGTCGCCAGCCCCTGGCCTATGGAAGGCGGGCTTGGGGTAGTCACGGCATGGACCCCGAGGGCGGGTCGTGACAATACAATTTTCTGTGATGCATCTGGCTTCGGGCTTGGAGTAGTTCTTATGCTGGAGGATTGTGTTGTTGCATATGGACTCATCAATTAAGGCCACATGAGATGAAAATCCTACACATGACCTATAGTTGGCTGCAGTTGTTCACGCCTTATGTTTTTAGAGACATTATCTTCTAGGAGAGCATTTTGTGGTTTTCACTGACCACAAAAGTCTCAAGTACATGACAACATAGGTGGGTCAAGTATCTCCAGTCCTTTGACTTTGAGCTTGCCTATACGCCTGGGAAAGGAAACACAGTAGCGAATACATTGAGCAGAAGGACTCAGATATAGGCAGTTCAAGAGGCAAGCAGTGAGTGGAAGCTTATGCCTCTATTCTCTGAGATGAATTTGGAGGTGCATGACAGACATGGGAAGACTTTTCTTTATTATGTATCTATTACCTCTACCCTTATTGAACGAGTTATAAAGAGGCAGCTATCAGATTCTGAAGGCTTAGTCTTACGGGAAAGCGTGTCAGGAGAGGACCCTCTTCCAGGATGGACTGCAGGAGAGGGTGAGATCTTGCATTTCAGGGACGCATATGGGGTCCAATAGATATAAGCGAGGAGATGATGTGAGACTTTCATTCCTTTGTTTGGGAAGTTCATCCTAGAATCACCAAGATGTATCATGATCTACACCGCTAGTATTGGTGGCCAGGTATGAGGAGAGATGTTGTGGCTTTTGTCATGAGGTGTTCCACCTGTCAGCAGGTGAAGGCGGAGCACCAGCGACCAGCAGTGCTTTTACAACAGCTATCAATTCCCATGTAGAAGTGGAATGATGTCGTGATGGACATCACCATAGGGTTACCGAGATCTCCTCAATGGAATGACGCGGTATGGGTTGTCATTTACAGGCTCACTAAGGTTGCTCACTTCTTACCGATTAAGGAGACCTTCAGTGTTGATGAACTTGGATGATTGTACATATGTGAGATTTTACGATTGCATCGGGTTCTAGGTACTATCATTTCAGATAGGGATGCCCGCTTCATGTCACATTTTTTTAAGGGGCTACTGAGGGGTTTGGGTACACAGGTACTTCTGAGTACAGCTTACCATCCCCAGATAGATGGCCAGTCAGAGCGCATGATTTAGGTGATAGAGGACATGTACGAGCTTGAATCCTTGATTTTGGAGGTTCTTGGGAGAGACATATACCTCTAGAGGAGTTTTCCTACAATAATAGTTTTCATGTAACTATTCATATGGAACCTTACGAGGCTTTATACGATAGGCCGTACTGATCACCCTTGTGTTGGGAGGAGGTAGGAGAGGCAGTTATTCTAGGACATCGTCTTGTTCAGGAGACCACAGAACATGAAGAGTTGATTCGTAAAAGGATGACTACTACACAATCTCAGTAGAAATATTATGTTGATCAATTGATATGACCTTCATAGTTCAAGGTCGGAGATCTAGTTTTCCTACATGTTACCCCGATGATGGGAAACAAGAGGATCAGGAGACAGGGGAATCTTTCACCGAGATAGGTCGGGCTGTTTGAGGTTCTGGAGAGAGTTGGGCTGGTTGCTTATAGGTTGCAGTTACCTCAGAGGTACCAGGCTATGCACGACATCTTCCACATTTCTTAGCTTCGAAGCTATTTATCAGCCCGTCTCATGTTTTTTAACCTGGGGAGGTTGAGATGGAGCATGATGAATCATTCGAGGAGGCACATGAGCCTCATCCCAGTTGGTGAGGTATCCTTAAGTGCATCCACGAGACCCAGGTTCAAAACCAGGTAGAGGCATATTTCCAGTTACTGTAGCAGTACTGTAGAAGGTACTGTAGTAGACTGTAAATTTTGCAGGTATTGTAGTAGAACTATACAATGTACTGTTACTGTAGCAGTACTATACACTATGCAGATACTATAGCAGGCACTGTATCATTTAATGTAGAAGGTACAATTCGGTACTGTAGTAGCTAGTACTATTCACCTTGGGCCACCATTTTGGGCTTAGAGGTCTTAAGGACTTCAGGATATCTAGGACATTGGGTCCGTAGGACGTTCAGGCCACCTTATGGATTTGGGGCCACATGCAATTTCCCCCAGCACACTACAAAAAAAGAGCAGCCCCAGAAGAGGATTCAGAGCAAGTGCACTCACCAGAGCAGAGCCAAATGGATTTTTTTCAGAATGAGAGTGTATGATTATGCCATTAGGACCAGCGTGTGCTTTCACAGGAAGCCTATCCAGATGTCCAAGCGAAGGTGGAGAGCTACTATCATGATGAAGATGCTAGGGAGGGGTAGTTCCTTGTAGATAGTCTGGTTGAATTTCCTAAGACCTTTGGGTCATGTAATCTCCTAAGCCTATGTGCCATGTAATCTCTGAGCCTACGGGCCTTTTAAGGGTTCCCCCTTGTCCCTTGAAAGGGGTGTTATAAAAAATCAATAAAAATTAAGGCCTTCAGGCCATTCGGGTATCATTTGAGGAGCATCTTATCGGGATTTTTGATCATAGTGCAGAGGTACTATGTGGCTGGTCTATTCTACTGGTATGAGTGCTATGATAGTACAACCGTGTATAGGATGAGACTTGGGAGAGGGATACTGATATGCAATCACAGTGGCCAGAGTTGTTCGAGATTTATTCTTCACCACATTGTTAGGGAAATTCGAGGATGGATTTCTTTAAGGGGGATGTTTGTAAGAACCCGGATCTTTTTTTCAAGTATGTTTTTCCTTTTCTAGTAGTTTTTGAGAAAAAGAGGAAAATATGGAAATTTTCTAAGTAAAAGTCGTGTACTTTATTAGTACACACTGTGTACTTAGATGCCACTGGAATCCGTGTGTTGGCCGTGTCGTGTCCACACACACGACCATGTAAGGGTTACTTGGAGGCTGCCTAATATGGAGTAATGAAAAGGAAAGTACATGTCGTGTACTCCAGAAGTACACACCATGTACTTTCTTTCATTTTTTAAATGGACCAGGGTCACATCTAATCCTTATTTCTATCTTCATATTCGCCTATTTCCATCCAGAGCATCCAAGGAGGCCTAATCTTCTCCGAGCCACTGATCTGTCACCGGTTATCTGAATTGAACGCCGTCAGTTGCAATAGAATCACACTAGTGAGTTCTTGGTTTTTTTTGGCCAAATTTCTTTATTCTTTCTCATATAAAAGCTATCATGGGTTGAAAGTTTTATATATTTCTGCATATCTACTCCATTCTAGGCCAATTCACGGGCCGAGGTTCATGTAAATCGATCTCCTAGGATCTAGGAATGTGGATTGTTTACTTACGTTGAATGTCTTTGAGTTTTTGTGCAAAAGTGTCGGATTCCCATTCTTTCGGTATCTCGGGTTAGGTATTTTGTTCCCATTGTTTAATTGCCTTATATTGCATGTTAGATTAAGGTTAATTGATAATAATATATGCTTGTTTTTATGTTTCAGGATCACCCCATGGGTGTTATCCTTGTTTGGCTATTTATCGCTGTTTGGCACAGTTTGCCTGCAAGGAAAAACTTATTGCAATTTCTAGTTTTCTTATTATAACTGAGTGGATGTGTTTCCTACTATTTTAATGCTTTTAATACACTGTAGATTTTAGACAAGTAGTTTCTAAACATACATAGGGCTGCTGAATACATTTACGCAAGAATGGACTGCTTAGGGCTGTGAGAACCTAGTGCGGGAGACCAAAGAGGGAATAAATGATTAGTGCTTCCCTAGAGGGTCTGTTAGAAATAGTTTCATACACAGGACCTACAGGAATTAGAATTTTTTCATCCTAAGAGTGTCTTTATTTTTTTCATGTATCGAGACCACATGATTAATTAGACGTAAGAGCTTCCTCAGAGAGTCTGTAGCTATCATTGAAAGACCATATGGGAATCGACGTAAGTACTTCCCAGAGTGTATGTGCCTTTGTATGTTTACTTGAATATAGGGGCATGCTAGTTTGAGCCACCCATAGAGTCAGTGTGAATGCAGATTGTTTGGTTGGTTTAGATGAGTCTACCAAGACAAAGGTCAAGCTTGGATATTTTGGCCTGTTTTTTTGTTTAGGTAGTCTTTTGATGCCTTTCGTGTTACATGTTTACCTTAGAATAGAGATCCATGCTTGATTCCTTGGTTGTTTAAATAAATGAATGAATTAATTGTTAAATGAATGTGAATGGTAATTGGTAGGATTGTTTACTTATGTACTCCTATTTTTTTACTACATTTACTTTCATTACTTCTTCTATATTACTCACTGATAGTAGGGCACAGATCTTGTGGTGGTTGCCTACTGGTATTAGTCTCGCACCCTGTTTGGGTCCTGTTTTTTGGCCTAAACAGGTTATATGGTTGAAGATGTGGATAGGGATTGTGTCCATTCTACTTTAGGTACATGATTGCTAGTTGGAGCTGGAGAGCATAGGAACGAGCCTAGGCTTGTGATGCTGCTGTATTTTCAATTTGCTTTTAGTACTTTGTTTCTCAGTTTTATGTCAACACGTTGTTGTGTTTGCTTATTTCCTTGGATACTTGTACCTGATTCATCATTATCATCATTACTATATATTCATTTCTTCTGCTGTTTAGTTCAGTTATTGTATGTTGTTTATTTCTTTGACTATTGACTGTTATTTCCTTTCTCTTGTATAATTTACCAAATGAGGGCATAGATTCTCCAATGACTCACCAAGGACCTCGCTGCTAGTCGGCAGCCTCTGGTGTTTGGGGAAATGTGCTTGAGGTCATGTGCTGAACTGGGTACGGGGCACCAGTTGAGTGGCTCCGAATTCGGGTCGTTACATTGTGAAACGGATTTAGGGTATTTTTTATGGGAAGTATAGATTAATTCTAAATAATCATTCCATTAGTCTCACAAAATACCAACCAATATGCTGGAATCATTATACGAAGGCCACTAGAAATGATACATTTGTTATGTGATGGATATGAGACTTGTCCATTTCATCACATGAGGACTATATAGAAAATAAATGTGATTGATCCATAGTACTTATAAAATAAATGATTAAAATAGTAGTAACATTATGAGAATAATAGTTACAATATTTTTTATTTGAATTCCCTCAGAGGATCCAACATGATCACATGATGGGACCTATAGAATTCTATCTCGATCTTGTGAGAGCCTCTTCGAAATTCATTTTATCTCATGAAGACTCCATGCCACGTAATGATGATCTTTTGTAGGAAATATGACAGGATGATTTTATTATGAAAAATACCATTAAAAAACCACATGTACAATAAATATGGCGATGGAGGAATGATATAACATTCACTATTTATCCTAAAACACAAATATGATGCCATGAATGACATGTGGTGGGTTTACATGAAATGTGCGATGCTCCACTTTATAAATGCCTTATTATCAACATACATTCCATGTGAATAGGCATTGATATATGGTGGAGAGGTAAATAAATACCTCACCCTAAGAAAAAAAGCACCACATGACATCACAAAAGAGAGAGTAGACTTCTATGAGTGGGACTACATTCAATTTCAAGGGTCTTACCATAGGTACACTAGGGGAATTACTTAAGGTATTACAGAACACACACACACACACATATATATATATACTTCTCATGATCATCTTATTGATCATATAATGAACCTTTGATGATTGAGATAGTTTTCAAAATGGGTTTTCCGGGTATTGACTTGGTCATATGGCATATCAATATAGTAATGTACAAACAACATTGTGGAATTTATGATATAAAGATGAAAAAATAAAATTTTTCACTGAAGATGGATATTATGAATTTCATTTGATGGGATCACGTTCTTCGCTTGACCTATTCAGTAGTCATGTTACAACACCTTGAAAAGTAATACAGGTTATGTGATAGAAACCGAACATGTTAGCCAGTGCATGACACAACACAAGTACATAAAATCTAGAAAATGTGTAAGTCATAAGGAAATGTCATCCAAGTCAAAAACATTCCCTTGGATAGGTCATCCAAGTGAAACAAAGTCATTAATACATGTTAGATAATTCTATTGAAGTTCAATAAACATACCAGTGATGTCACATGGTGTCTTACGGACATATTAGCCATGATCACATGGAACCCTTTGATGTGTCTATGTTGACCACATGAAGAATCTATATAAAATTCAGCTGAATCCTATGGAAACACTCAAACATGCCATCCATTTCATACAAATTCTTTTGGGTAGGTCATCCGAGTCATGTGATAGTCCTTCGATCATTTTATCTAGATCTTGAATGTTCTATTTGAAATTTCTTCCCTGATCATGTGAAATTCCATATACATGTATAATTTATCATGAAAATCACCTAATACATTTAATCATTTTCTTTCTATAGACCATTGAAATTTCAACTTTAATTATTCAAATATCCCTCAGACATGTCATCCTTGTTAGGGTAACACTCCTGACTTGTTAGGGAGACACTAAGTAAATTCCTAGAAGACATCATGGACATGTCAGCACGAAATCGTAGACATGTTAGAGAGACACCCATGTCATATCAGGAAATGAAATCAAGACATGTCTATCGAACACCCCCAGAAATTTCACCCATATCTAATAGGTGTACTTCTTCATGTTCCCTCAAAATATGTGAACAAAAAACAATGAATCTTTGGTTGGTCATTCCCCATTCATAAGGGACATGTTAATAATGGGTTAGGAATGGGTACTCATACAATGATATGGATATCATTGGGTCCTTATTCCATCCATACATTATAAGGTGACCTCTAATGTATTATAAACATTTTACTTTAGGGGTAACTAATCAGGTATCATTCAATTGGAATCCACCTTTGTATTTGTCCCTCCATATCTCGGACACTCTATCCCATGGGACCCAAAATCTCCTATGTGTTTATCATTATTCTTCAAACATCAGTAGATTGATAAGATAAATGAACTAAGAGGACTCTTATTCTTATAATAATAAGGATATGTAGGATTCACTTCTACAGATTGAGCTCCATATCAAAAAATTATATTGGGATGCTCAGTTCATTTGTCTCACATCTATACATAGCGAGTATTATCATATTCTATCCCATTATTTTAACACTAAGCTTGGCTCATGTCATTTGGGGTTCTAGATTTATGATGATCATGTCTCCAAAATCATTAATATCCCCTTCATTGGAAACTACAGTGTGTAAGACCCATTCAGTGACATGATATGATTTCCAACATACAAGGATATCCACCAAAATGAGATCCCAAAATGAAATCTTGTATTTGTATACTCTTGGGAAATAACCCTCATAGGAATTAATTATTTATCACCTCCCGTCAATGGGATAAGGGCAGATGTAACTATGATGAATCGAGATTCTATTATATATATGATAATTAAGAAATCTTTCTAAGTATCTATCTCCATACACTATTCCTCTGTTCCCTCATATATGTCATTTCTATATGACATTAAACATTACAAATTGTACTTAAAAATTTACATGGGTTTTGAATCTTGTTATAAATATAATATATATGATTCCTCAGTAACGTTTAATATCATTATAGAAACACCAATCACCTATCTGGATGGTACTAAACTCCAGATTTCTTTTCTATACATTTTTAAAATATAATAACTTACCCACTTCAAAAAAACTAATGGGAAATAGAGAGGGGACCTCAAATGAATCATGATGGTGTCACCAATAGAACCCCCTTTACACATAGAATGATTAAAACCCCAATAATTTTCATAGGATAACTGGACCTTCATCGGTATTTGGAATAGATTCATGAAAATATCATAAATATATAAGATATTCCAAGAATTGTAAATAATTCCCCCCGAAAATTAAGTAATGAGCCTGAACTCCCATCCTATAGACTAATGTGAGTTCTTAAGTGCATTTGTTCTAGAAACTCCAAATAACATCATACATTTGAAAACAAGTATTCTACCCTTTTACGATTGTGGGATCTATCAGGAGTTTTAATGAGAGATTAAAATGGTAAACTTTAAGGGAATAATTGTACAACCCTACATGATCCCCCCATAATCAATAATCAAATATAATACAATCTTTTAGGGAAACCAAAATAGGGAACCTGTCATGGAAGCATGTAATGAAATAATAATTGTATCATTATATTAATTGGGTATCATGTCTCCTAAACATGGGGAACTAATCTATATTTCTAAAAGAAAAAATTAGTAAATTTGATGAGAATATATCAAATATAAGAAATGATCAGTTGACCTTGCATCAGGAAAATATGTTTGGTGCCTCTTAAAAAGAAAATTTGCATGCCTGATGTGAAATCCATCAATAATTAAATATAATTTGGGTTTCCATGAAATAATTCCATCCTCACCATGAAAATTACACATGAGAAAATAATTATGAACTTGGAGAAATAATTGAAAATTCTGGTACTCAAGCATTGATGATTGATCATGTTTGCCATTTACGATCATATAATGATTGGGAACCACATTCCTTGGAGTATATGTGACTAAAAAAACCTCTCTCATAAAACACAGAAATTTATATTAGTTTTTCTTCATGATAATGTTATGAAACCTCATCAACACCATTGACCAGTCTAGGGGAAAAAAACCTAATCCACACATTGCCTTCATCTTATGGGGGTGAGCATGATGGCTCTAGAATAACACAATCATTGTATTATCCTAACACTCAATGATGAAGGTTGAGGTTTCTAGATGATAAATTTGATCATTCCATCTCATTTTATGAAAGCATCAATGAATCCATAGGAGCCTGTCACCACCACCAATCACATTGTAATCTTATCCCTGAATCATGGAAATTAGAGGCATCAAAACAGTAGGAATTTGGATCATAGATTTTTCTACCAATCCATTCAAGTTTAAGTATATCCTAGGAGGTCTTCAGTTAACCACCTCCACTAGCATCACCTTTCCAGTTTCCCTCAGTCCCAAACTAAGAGAACCATTTGAAAAGTTTCCACCATGTACACTCATGCACAATTACCAAGGAGGCCACACCGGGATCAGAAAGATGTGGATTAATGGGAGTGCGATCATATGCCGAATTCCAATGAAGAATAACATTTAAATATTATGATGTTATCTAGTGGGTAGGCTTATATCCCTTCTCAATAGAATCACTTCTTCATGCATTTTCATAAAGAATGAATAGAGTAGGAACATATCCATTTTTTCATACCTGAATCCCATCAGAATATTCTAATATAACAAGTAGGATAAGAGTGGGATTATATCTATTATTCAGTCCAATAAATATTCCCATATATCATGGAGATTGAGAATGTGCAAGCCTATATACTTACACAATCATTTCTAAAGTGTCATTACATACATAAAATAGTAGAAGAGGTTTTTAATCTTATTCTGATTAATAAAAAAATGACATGAAAGGCACATATCCCTATCACAATAATAATAGTATCATATCACTATTATAAGTATAAATATTCTTCTACTCAAAAGAAAGAAAAAATTTCTAATGTCCAGGAGGATTATCAAAATATTCAGGTATAGGACGATGCATAGGAAGTTTCTCATATCCCTTTTCTAATCAGGGATCACCAACTATGTTTGGAATGTTCCCCATGATAAAATTACATTTCTTCTGAAAAATATAGTGAAATACTCTAATTTCACAACTCTAGGATCATATATTTGTTATAACAAGGGATCCCCATCTCAGTTTGGCACAAACCACAGGATAAGCACACATTGATGTCAAAAAAGACAAACATGATTACTTATAAGTATATTACAAGGCTAATATCCCAAATCCAACAAGTTTTGATCTATATAATATAGATATAATATGAGATCATGATCATATCCCTACTAATTAAGCTACTCGGTGTATTAGAGTAGAACATGGAATATTGGATCATATAACTACTTCCTCTGATGAAGGAATTCATCAACCCACTTTATAAGATATACAAGAGGAGGATCATATTTCTTCTCCCATTTTGGTTGTCCTTCAGCATATACTGATAGGGAAGGAATTTTTGAATCATGATCATACCCATGATTCTACTTAGACTAACTAGAAGATCATATAAACCACCCACATACAGGCTCATATACCTATTGATAATACATAAGATCACTGACATACTCCTATAGATTCTCAGTAAAATTTCCATATTCCCGATGTTCAAAAAATTATCAATATATTCCAAAAAAATTCATGATGTATGATTATATCCATGATGAACACCAAAAAGCATGCATGCATCTTCAGGTAATGATGTAGAATTTGTCTTATATTCCTGATCTATATAATGATAGTGTCCTTGAGGTTTTTTAACATATATCTTCAACAAATAAAGGGTCTATTGACTCGTCAACCTAAAAATAAGGTGATCACTAATTTTATAGTCCTCCTCACATTTTTGTAGAGATTTATAAAGGGGAATGTACTCCGAAAAACCACCTTAGTCAACCTTTCCATGTTGGCATATCTCATAGACAAGGAAAATATTCATTTTCCTAGTCAAAATTGATTGGTTCTTAAAAATAAAATAAAAAATCTTATATGGTGGTTCTTAAAAGGATGGTGATAATCGTATGTCGTACCCCATAATCTATCAATAACACTTCCCCATGAATACATGGAGACCTAGAGAATAAAACTCTATGGTCTAGCCTGGTGGAGGCATATAGTTATGATAAATAAATTAATGACACACACACACACACAAATGAGATGGAACAACATCTCAACCATGTTTTTTCCCATATCAACTTCTGACAATGAGATTAGAAATGAGCTTTAGGAGGAGTGAATCCCATCATTATGACTGAACATGTTGGTGAATCCGAAATATTTTAAGGATAAAATCCACCCTTATCAAGGATATAATGGTAATATATAGATCAAAAATGCACTTTGTTGTATACTGGACATAGTCATATTATCTATAGCCAGGAACGATAGGATAGAATATCATAACAAATGCCAATGATGTATTGGGATCCATATCATGAAAACACCCCATAGACATACTACAAGATCTTCATCATAATTATATATATATGGATTGGGAAAATATAGAGAATTTCACTTCACTATATCCCCAAATTACAAAAGCTTCCTTAATATGAAATCCTATAATGTCATAGCTATAGGAGAAATCATGGGACTATGTAATGAATTGGATAGTTGGTCAATATATTTATATTCTATTACTGTGATGGTGGATAAATGTCAAAAATATAGGGATAGGGCCTCCAAAATAATCCAATGCTAGGCCTATTGGAAAATGGGATCACATTTGAGACACAAAATAGGTTTTTTGAACTAATTAAAAGATTCATATCGAAGATGAGTCTCATTATATAAATTCAATGTTGCTAGCTCAAACACGAGCACAATTGATTCAAATCAAATGGATCACAATACCATACTACAATGTAGCCATCTAGGGGAGAACCCATCCAATAGAGATGGGGGGATTTTTTCCACCACTTCCAACCCTTGGTCCATAAAACACTGAGAGGATACATGAAATATTAGCATCATCCATAAATGAATCGTATCCAATAGTTCTAAGGGAATTTGTATCAAAATTTCCATCACCATGTTTATCAAACCCCAAGAGAGACCTAGAGAAATTAGAAAAGTGCACGATCAACCCCATACCATATGGATGGGGGAATTTATATCCCAATTTACATATAATGATCAATCATATTCTCAAATAGTACAATGAAATCCTCAATAATAGGATAAAAAATTGTCAATATCTTCACTGAATCAATTCCAAAAATTTGGCTAGGTGAATTCTTATCATTTTCATAATCCATAGTGATAAAATATGGCTAGGGGTGAGATAAATGACCCTAAAAAAACCCAGAATGGTGGTTTAAAAGATAAAAAATCACCATATTTCATGGATAGTATTGAGATAACTACCATTTTCTAGTAGATTATAGTGAATGTTTTCACCATAAATAGAAAAAAAGATATGGACCAACATAAAAACATAAAGGGATGCAATATGGAAACCATACCAAGAAAGGTGGTAAATCTCGATGAATATATTGAGGCTACACTCAAGTAAAATCATAGAAGGATCTAGAACTTGAAACCTCATACAATTAAATTTCCACTCCCATGGTGAAATACATCCATTTATTGAAGGAAAAAGTTTGGACACATCCCATTCACTTTCTAGAGGAGTCCATATTCCCTCTGTAGAGGAAATATTATCATAATATGAGAATGGGATACAAAATAAAAGACAAATTAATTAGGAACTAATTATATGAAACATTATTATTTGGAATAGTCCTTATAAAGTGATCAATATAACACCTCTCACATATTAGGAGGGAGATAATCTACCTAAAAGTATGATATCTATTTATCAGGATTGCTCTAGATCTCAGAATTCGGTTTAAATAAGTCAGTAAGTTGAGGATGATTTTGAATTGTTTCCTTTATAATGAGATAATTTACCCTGTAAGGGTGAATATCTATTTCTACCATAGCTCAAGAATTAGTGGGATATGATAGTGGTTCCATGATCGCGTTGTCTAGTGTGTCAAAATAGATTTTTATTTTTATCTATAATTTTTGTAGTATAGCAGCAACCCTAGGTCTTCTCTCGACGAAGCCTTAGATCATTAATTTAAATAGAGAGTTTTGATTATGAAAGTATAATTGGAATGAGGTTTTGTTAAACTTGGGGTTTTGATGATTGAATATAAAAATATAAAATTAAATCCATAAAACAAAATAGAAATTAGCAGAATTAATTATGTGCGATCAACCCAGGGTACCCTCATGATGTCCCTCCTTCATCACTTCATGATATAGGGTTATTATATTTTAATTCATATTATGTAACACCTAGAACCAGAATGTTACTAAGTTTATAATAGGATATTTCCTAGGGTTCATTTGAAAACAAAAAATGATTCACTGGACACCGCTGATGATTGGGTGATTTGGGTTCGACTTCATAACCGAAACTCAACAAGGCAAGACACGAAGAACACGATGTGCTGTCAAGGTTTGTATGTTATTTATTTGTGACAACATGAATTAAATTTTCATGGCCTTGATAGTGCTAATGTGATTTAAATTGATCAATATGAACCACACAAACACCACAATTGAATGAGGGAAGAAAAAGGGATGAACGACATGCGAAACATCACATGAATGGTTACCCCCAAACATGATCATTTGAGTTTGATTATAACATACCAGTATATAAATCAATTAAATTAAAATAGAGGATGAAAAAAACAACATACAATCTGGAATTAAAAAGATCATTCAAAATAGTACAAAAATTAAGCTATGGATTACATTATGTTCCTCCCTGGGTGATCATAAGGGGTTTAGAAACCCATGGGAGAGGAGGAAGAGAATGATATTGAGGTAGAACGTCCCATAGCCTCCAGAACATCAAATATTTGTGGGAGGACTCCTTTGGAACTCCAAAATGGCAGCACATTTCTTCTGGTTTAGACTCTCAAATGAAGAGCCCATGGATCCATTTTATAGGAAAATTGGAAGGTGGTTTTGGGCACATAGATTTCTTCAAACCAATGGTACCACACATTTCGGCTATTAGACAATCGAATATTCCTTTTGAAAAAAACTAGAAATATGTATCCCCACTTCTTGATTATCATCACCAAATGTTTGGCATTAATTATACTAGTGGATCCGGAGATATGGACAGATTACTTAACACCACTTTTGACTTTGCACAAATTCGGTGTTCTGGAGAGATTAGATCAGTTGGTCCCTTTAATTGCCGAATTGGGGTTGAGTTTTTCCATAATAGTTGCATCCAATTAAATTTTGGACCCGAATAAAAAATATTAGCCTATTTTGATGCCCCAAATTTTATATACAGGAAAAATAGTGGATATGTCTCCATGGATACATGCAATTTTGGCCCATTTTTTCATCTTCATCGTGGGCCCTCCAAATCACCTCCACCTACATTATAATTATCAAATAATGTAACTTTTCCCTTGTTAATAGTGTTAAACATAAAATAATTGAATCAAACCTGGAGTGAAATTTGTTATTATTTTGTAATTTTCAATAGAAAACCATTTTAATACATTGGTATAAGGGTGAAATAAAACAGATAATCGTGGTACGATCACACCCCCCCACCTAAACATTTGCACTCCTGGGAAAAGTATAACATCCGAATCATGACTCATTTCTTAAATCAATGGCGTGAAAACATCTAAAATTATTTTTAAATGAAATAAATAATTTCTCATTTATGGGATCAATTTTCCTATCATTTATTCTTTTCTCACATTCAAATTTGTTCAACTTCATTCGTTCAACCATGCAACATGTCACAACCTACCTCACCTAAAAAAATTCCACTTTACTCAAGGAACATATGAAATTGGATTTATGATCTTATCCTAGAGTTCATGTGATCTCACCATATGATTTCCATGATTCTTAGTTCTTTTCTGGAAGAAACTAGTGTGCTACTCAAGAGGACATCCAACAGGTTGTTCTGAGGTTCGAGGGTTGGTATGATTTAATGTTTAAAAAATGAGGCAATGGAGGACTGTTTGATATCTTATGTACCAAACCTATCAAAATTCAGCAAGTGTTCACATTGAATGTACACACTCAACCCCTAAAAAGTGTATCACCTCTAACACTCTCTACTCATTGTCCATTTTTGTGGGTTGCAACCAAGAATGGAATAATAATGAGTAAACATCCTCCATTATCCATTATTTTTTTGTTCTATTTTTTAAATGCACCAAAATAAATTCTTTTTTTTGTATAATTTTTTAGAGATAAAGAGAAAACAATGTGTAAAACAATGATTTAATATGGCTTGTGAACCCATTGCCCAAGGAAAATGTGGCACCCTTTATATCAAACCATAACAATGATTCTTTCCCTAGATTTCCCCTGGAAACACACTCTCACCCACACCTACTGAAAATAAACAAGAATATGAAAAAGATATGGGTAGGTAGGGATAAATTAGCTTGTAATGTGGCTACCTAATAGACATTTCATGGTCTCTAAGGCTTAATAAGGATAAAATGTAAAGGAGGCCAAAAATAGATGATAATTGTACAAAGGGATTTTTAATGAACGA
The DNA here is from genome assembly GCA_963277665.1 of Viscum album. Taxonomy (NCBI): domain Eukaryota; kingdom Viridiplantae; phylum Streptophyta; class Magnoliopsida; order Santalales; family Viscaceae; genus Viscum; species Viscum album. Next base: position 447,762,981 of record OY728155.1, on the reverse strand, counting down.
TTTCCTCTATCATGAATGTAGTATACTTGAATCTTATGGCTTCAAATAGAATCAAGGAAAGTTCTAGATTCTCTACATGACCTGAGACTCTCAAGAAAGTGATTAAAAAGAAAAATATGAAATAAATATCTTAGAATGCCTCTCGAGTAAGGGATTAAAATATTGGTCAGTGCTAATGAGGCATGGGATTAAAAAATCCATTAAACACCTAAGAATGATTTGAAAATACAAATTTTAGAAAAACATTCCATATCAATATTCATTTGAAAAACATTTTTCTAAAAATAATGGAATTTTCTACAAAATCGACTCTAGCATGAAAAATGATTTTGGATATTCATTTTTAAGATCAATTTTGTTATAAAAACACAAAATAAGGAAAATGAAATAAAAAATGAATATTTTTTTTAGTTTTAATCCAAATTATGACATGTCACCCTCCCCCACACCTAAAGCATACATTTTCCACAATGAAAGTATTTTAAATAAATTTACATGTAAATAATGGTTGGGAGAAGGTACATACTGATAAGTGGTGTCATATGTGGTATCCATAAGTTGGATTTCCACCACGAGATGCTTTGTAAAATCCTCATAGAAGTGTTTGAGCCTATTCCCATTAACATTAATCCTATTTCCTCTCGTATCATGCAAAACCTATATGGAACCAAAAGGGTAAACATCAGTAATGGTATATAGACAGAGCCATCATGAATGAATATTTCTTTAGTGGAGGTTTAGCATGGAATTGTACATGAGTAACTTCTCACCAATATGGAACTTTTGATGATGAATAATTCTATCATGGATAGCCTTTGTCTTATCTTTATAGATCTGGGAGTTCTCATATGCATCACATCTAATTTCTTCCAACTCTTGAATCTGTAGCTTCTTATGCTCACCTGCATCTAAAAGATTCATATTAAATTGTTTAACAGCCCAATATGCATGGTGTTATACCACCACCGGTAGGTGACCAACCTTTTCAAATACAATAAAATATGGTGACATTTCGATTGGGATTTGATAAGCTATACGGTACACCCAAAGTGCATCTTCCAAGTGAAAAGTACAATCTTTACTATTGGGTTGTACCATTTTTCCAAGATTCTACTAACTTCTATATTTGAGATTTCTTCTTGTCCGTTAGTTTGGGGGTTATATGAAGTGGGGACGTCATGATCAACCCCATACATATGAAGAAAAATTTTCATGTTGTGATTGCAAAAATGGGAACCCTGATCACTAATGATGAATCTCAACAAACCTTACCAAAAACAAAATTGGGACCTCACAAAATCAACAACATCTCGAGATTCATCGGTCCTAATAGCCATTTTTTACACCAATTTAGACATGTATACCATATCTAACAAGATGTACATGAATCCAAATGAATTTGGAAAAGTCCCCATGAAGTCAATGCCCCATGCATCAAAAATTTCACAGAATAACATGGGTTCTTGGGGAATTTCATTCCTCTTAGAGATATTTACTGTGAATTGACAATGAATACATGACTTGAAAAATTGATAGGCATTCCTATACAATTTTTTCTAATAATTTCCTAATTCAAGGTCTTTTTGAGCTATTCGTTGATAGCCAAAGTGGTCCCTAGATGCCAAAGTGTTACAGAAGGTCAAAACAGAGGTGAACCCATGGTCAGGGACAAACCGACAATCTACTTGGTCACCACAAATTCTAAAAAAATATGGGTCATCACAAATATACCACTGAGAATCATGTTTAAGTCTCTAGGTTTGGGAGGTGCTGAAATATGTGGGGACCGTATATGTTGCTATAAAATTCACAATGTCCGCATACCAAGGGGGTAAGGTCCATAACATCACAAAGGTTTTCGTGAGGAAATAATTCTTCAATGGGGAGGTATGAGTCAGCATGGTGGTCCAATGGTAGAGAAATCCAACTAATGTGGTCAGCTACAATATTTTTCAACACCCCTCCTATATCTAATCTCAAGGTCAAACTCTTGGAGGAGGAGCATCCACTATATGAGGTGGGGCTTAGATTCAGGTTTCTGTAATAGGAATCGATGGGAGTATGTTCAGAAAACACAATCACTTTTGACCCAAGAATATTTGAACAAAATTTTCTTAGGGAAAAAAAATAGAAAGGAGTTCTTTGTTAGTGGTTCTGTAGTTTACCTAGGTATGGTCAAGGGTATGTGAGGCATATGCAATGAATTGATGAGCCTTCTCAACCCATTGTGATAAAACTGCCAAAACTATAATGTTAGAGGTATCACACATAAACTTGAAGGGGATATCCTACCATGGTGGTTGGATGATGGGAGGTGATGTGAGAATATTCTTTAGTGAGTTGAACACCTCCTCACAATTTTTATCAAACACAAACTAATAATCCTTTTGTAATAATTGGGATAAGGGAAGTGTGATCTTACTAAAGTCTTTAATGAATCGGTGGTTAAAACCAGCTTGACTCAAGAAATATCACACCTCATGAACAAATTTTAGATATAGAAGGGTTGAAATTAATTCAATTTTTTATTTATCCATATGAATTACCTGTTTTGAAATAAAATTCCCAAGAACTGTTCCCCATTCAACCATGAAATTGCATTTCTTGTAATTTAATACAAGATCTTTTTCTTTGAAACGACGGAGGATAGAACCTAGGTGAGAGAAATAGTTATCAATGGAAGTTCCAAAAACCATGAAATCATCTATAAAAACATCCATTAAATTCTCTAGGTACTCAGAAAAAAGTCTCAACAAACAATGCTGAAAAGTACCAGGATAATTACAAAGACCAAAAGAAATCATTTTATATGAAAATGTGACTAATGGACAGGGAAATGTCATCTTTTCCTGATCCTCAAGCTCTATATGGATGTAAAGATAAACCTAATACCCATAAAGAAGAAAATGGGACTTACCATCCAATCAATCTAACATTTGGTTAATGAAAGGTAGAATAAAGTGGTCCTTTCATGTGGCTGGATTCAGTCGACGATAGTCAATACAGACTCTCCAACTATTTTTCACACATGTTGGAACCAATTCATTCCTTTTATTTGACACAACTTTTATTCATGTTTTTTAGGATCAATTTTCACTGGGATAACCCATTTGCAATTAGATATGGGATAGATAATACCCGTAGAAAGTAATTTACTAAAATCAAATTTTACCATTTCAAGGAGAGTGAGATTCAACTGGTTTTGAGATTTCCTTATTGGCTTAGCCTCATCATCCAAAAGTAAATTGTGTATACAAATATATGGGATAATCATGAAAATATCAGGAAATTTCCATCCTATTGCCTTTTCACACCCTCTAAAAAGATTAACCAGTCTTTATTCCTGCTGTTGAGAGAGGTTATTGGCAATAATGACAGGAAATTGGTCTATACCCTCATGAGAGGAATATTTTAAATTAGAAGGAAGTGTTTTAAGTTCCAAAACCTGGGGGTTTTGGACTGAGGGTGTAACACCTGAGACTTTTATGTTATATAAATCATCAAAGGAATCTTTTTCTACACAACACTTTCTTGGCTTGCTTTACACGCAATCGCGACCTTCCTCGATAGCTTTCGTCGTACGCAATACCGAGTTTCACTAAATAACAATATGCTATTAAAACTAGCCGTTATGAATAGTAATTGTAACAGCCCGAGATTTTATGAAAAATATTATTTTTTATTTCACTAATGTCTTGTGTTGTACGCTACACCAAAAGGAGCTTGCACAACACGCATCCTTGACTTGCCTTGAATTACACGCAATCGCGACCTTTCACGATAGCGTGTGTTGTACGCAACACCAAGTTTCGCTAAACAACGATATGCTATTAAGATATTATTAAAACTAGCCGTTATGAATAGTAATAACCACTTTTTGAAATTTTTTAAATTTTATTTTTCAAAATGAACTTCATTCTTGGATTCGGAGTATCGAATTTAGCCTAAGGTGAAATTTTGGTACTTTTCGGATAACTTTCACATTCTGATGAATAGTGAAAATTACTAAATTATAATTAAAAACAACTTTTTTAATCGAAATAATTAATAGTGATAAATTATTAATTTGAGTGGTTTTAAAGTATATTTAGAATATATTTTTACAATTTAATACAATGTTGGTCATTGGTTGTAATTTCACATTTAAACCAGACATAATCAAGTGTCAATCTTTTGATATATATTGTTTCCTAAAAACAGGCTATTTATTTTAACAGTGGGATTTAATTATAAAATTAATTAATGCAACTTCTATGTTATGAATTTGGTAAAATAGATTTCATTTTTGAATTCGGAATATGAAATATAGCTTAGGATGAAATTTTGGCATTGTTCTGAAAAACATCAATTTTTGATGAATAGTGAAACTACTAAGTGGTAGGTTAAAAAACTGAATTTTGCATAAAACTTAATTTTACCGCTTCTGTGAATAGAATTTTGAAAATCCGACAGACACGGTTAATATCAAGGACTAAAATGTGGTTCAATGAGATGAAAATAATTTTTGGTGAATAGTAACTTTTTACTTTTTTTTACCGCGGTTAATAGTAAATAGGGTAACTAAGGGTAAATATGATATTACTATTACCCTAACACATGTCCTAATTCTATTGGACAAGTGTAATTCGACCAAAAACAAACTTAGGAATAAAATATGACCATTTAGGCCCACTTGGATTAGATTAGGACATTTATTATTAATTTATTTAAAGAAAGGTTAAAATAGTTAAAATCAAAGTTTAATAAGTAAATCATTTTTAATATGGGGTTATACATAAGATAAATTCGATTGTAAATATTCATTAGAAAGCTAAAAAGATTTCCTACATGATGGTAGTTTATTTGTAATTTTTAGACATCAAATAAGTTAATTTATTTATGACACAACGATGATGCAGTAATTATCTTATTAATAAAATATTGACATAATTGATGTTATAAACACCAAAATAAATGTAATTTGAAAATTTTTATGAATTCCACTAATTTTCTAGGTTAATATGATATATTAATGTTGATTTAATCAACTTGGTTTGAACATTTAATTCTGTTATGACTTTCACAAAAATCATATATCAAATAGTGTCAAAATTGACACAAAATAGTTTTTAAATCAAATATTATATTATTAATTGTTATTTTATTCCTAAAAATCTAAGGTTCGGCCAAAAGACTTAGATAAGGATATATATATTAATAATAAACAATTTGGGGTTCGTTTGGCATGTTATAGTAAGTGTATTAACCATATAGTGAAAGAAAACAAAAAGACACGATAAATGTTAAATTATTTAACTTAGAGTTAAATCTAATTGATAAGGTTAAAATAATATCCTAAACTTGTCTAAATTCTATTGGTTGATAGGATTTCGACCCATCCCCACTTTATCTTCGAAATAAGACCCTTTGGAACCATTATAAACCGATTTTGACTTTAATATAAAATAATATGTTGAGATATTCCTAAGGTGCCCCTCTCCTCCCCTATAAAAGGACACCTCCTCCCCCTCCTCCTCACACCAATTTGAGCACTCAAGCTCGGCCAACCCCTGCCAAAATCTCTTCTCCACTTCCCTAGCAACATCCTAGTGGTTCTGGTCTTCCTCAAAGACCAATTCTAGTGCCCTAAGAGGAGGTCTCAAAGAGGCACTTCAAAGAAGAGGTAATTACCGTTACCAATTCTTTCATCTTTATTTCTTCTTCCACTTCTTCTTCTTAGGTTGTTTCATTATGAAGTAATAACATCAGTATCACTCATATACTGATATGTTATTATAAGTATGAAACAACCCTATTTCACCATCTATCCATCCTACGGAAAAAGAAATCACCGCGCGTGCGTACGTACGGAATACCGTCTCCACGCCGTGGTGTAATCTATTTTCCACCACCACCTTACATGGATGGGTATAATGGTGTAAAGAATAACTATACATAGTTATTACAACATCATATTGATTCTGATATATTGTATAATACACTCCAATTCAATTCAGTATTTATGGAAATGATATCATCGCTCTTGCGTACGTACGGACTACCGTCTCCACGACGCGATGAGATTCATTCTCCATGTTAACCATTTAAGAATGATTATAATGTATATATAAGAAATAATAATGAAATATATGACATTATAAAGCTACTGGATTTATGTATATATATACATATGTATGTCATCTACTTACTTCCATTTCAAGACAATAAGGAAAGAAAAACAGCGTTCATGCGTACGTACGGACTACCGTCTCCATGAACGGTGTTTTTCATTTTATTTATCTATCTATTATATATATATATATACTGAATATATATGATATATAAATCATATTTTATATTCTGGAAGTAAGTAAATCATGATATAAGTAATAATGATGTCAAGAACAACAAGTCAAAACACCTACGATAAATGAAACGATTTTACCCAAAACGCTTCTTTAACATGGAATTTACAAAAGAACGGGTAATATAATGTCATAAGTGAACCATATATGATATCATAACAATGAATATGATTCTTTAATAAGTCAATGACATTATGTAAATCATTATACAGGAGGTTCGGACACATACGAAGCAAATCGGACCTAAGGTAAGGGAAATATCACAATCTCATTTTTATCCGAGATTGTTTATACATTGGTATTTACTGGGGTGTATTTTATCATCCACATCCATGTTCCCTCAATATGTAATATTTTTTCAATCCACTTACAATAGTTTAAATCCAATTTTACCCTTCGGTGAGTTTTTAGTAAAGAATATGAAAGGAATCTTTTGTCGTTTTTTATACGAGGTACTTTTTGACTTTTCCGACAAAAGTACGAGAAGAATGTTTTTTTTAACTTATACGGTACGAACGGATTTTTACGGTTTTATAAAGCCTTATTTTCATGAAGCTTCCTCCAAAAGATTTCATAACTATTTTCAATAAAATCTCTTTCTTTTAAAATTGCATGACGTTTTTTGAAAAGAAATTGATTTTGAAGAAGAAAGGATATTTTCCTCAAGAATTCATTTCAAGTGTTTTATCAAAATTATTTTCCATCTAAGATAATAAAGGGTTCTGTTTTTATCCCTATTATTAAATTGATTTGATCATGTTGTGATGGAATTATTTTTATGAATTCCTTTATCTTATATGAGTTGTTTTATGATGTCATGTCGTTTAAGAATCCCATTTTTATTACATGGGTTATGCTATGATGTATGTTTTATGATTATGTGGCACACATAAGAAAGGATTCATTATAAGATGGGTGGGACCTATATCTCCCTCCAATGCATTGGGTAAAGATTTTATATCTCATGAGATAGACATGGCTGGAACGGAAGGTTATTTCGGTTCAGTGATACAGGACTGAAACGAGGAGTGAACTCGGTTCAGAAAGGGACTTTGTCCACTAAGATAGTCTTGGCAATAAGTCATGACTAACAAAAAATGATTTTCCATGATTATGTGTACATGCCACAAAGTTTCAAGTTTCATGTTATGATTATGGGGATCTCATTTTCACTTCTATGATTTATTAAGATTTTATGATCTCTTTTGCAGGTTATGATTTTCAAAAAGATATGATATGATTTTTATTTCCTTTATTGCCCTTGCTGAGCATTTGAGCTCACCCTTTTATGTTTTCTTTTCCCCAGGATATAAAGAAAGGTTTTAGGTAAAAAAAAAGGGATGACCTTTATGGGAGATATTGAAGAACTTTCACCACGATTAGAAGATTACGTTCCGAGTTTCCAAAGACACTAAACTATTACGATCCTTTAGTGTGTGTTTTTGTTATGTACTAAGTATTCCGCAAATGTAATGTAATGTCCATGTACGTCAAGATACGGGTCTCTACAGTTGGTATCAGAGGAAAGGTTTAGTCAACCTTTGGAAACTAGGATGCGAGAACTTTAGTGAGATCCCTAGAGATATTTCTAAGGTATGTCTAGGGATGTCCCTAAGGTTAAGTATACGTATTGGTTATAGTACTAGAACTACGCTAACGATCATAGAATTAAACCTAAGATGTTAGATATTGAAGGTACTCCCCTTTATAATGTTGTTTTCCCTAGCATGATTTTTTCCTCTCACACTATTCTTTTTGGGTTTTAGAAAATGGATGGAAACAAGGTGATTCATGATAATGGAGGATATGCTGGACAATGGAATGATATTTTTTATGAGCAACCAAATGAAATGGGATTTGGAAGTCCAAACATCATTATTATGCCGAATCAGCAATCTCATAATATGATTAATAAAGTAAAATTTGGTAAGTTTCCTGACTCGGCTAATAAGAGAAAGATGGAGTTTCATGATGATCATAGAGGAAAGAAAGTTCAATTTCCCCTATGTAAATCATGTGGGAAGAGGCATCAAGGAGAATGTTTCAAAGGAACTGGAAGATGCTTTGGGTGTGGAAAAGAAGGACACAAAGCAAGTAAATGTAAAGGAAAAGGTTCAGTTAACAACATGGATGATGATAATGGTATTGCTACGACATCAACATTGGTTAAATGTTTTAAATGTGGAATGTACGGGCATTAAGCAAACCAATGCCCTAAGGGAAAGTCTCATGAAGAGAATCTGTATGGTCGTATGGGTAGTATTTATGTGGATGATGATGAAGAGACTACAAATGATATGTGAGATGAAAGAAATGTTGAAGCTCGATCAATGGTCTAAGAATGTAGTGGAACGATTACATGTTTATCATGTGTAATGTTGTATAAGTAATCTCATGAAATAAGGATACATCTAAGGATTGTTACACTGTTGCCTTTCCTTATGTTTTGAAAGTGTATGATGAATGGTACCAGTAACCATGAAAGGTTATTCAGATACTTTTGGAAAGTAGATGATAAGTGCATAATGAAAGGTTAAGAAGATAATGAGATGTTTGATTGTATTCATGAGCTCATGATTGATATAAGGACTAAGTGATATCATGGTTTGATTATAAAGAATCTTGAGAATTTTGGTATGTGGAAAATGTTAACGTTTAACTGCATTCATGTTTTCACCAAGGTTCAATGGGTATTCAAGAGAATACATGATTAAGGAGTTTGAATGTTTGGAATGTGACCAACAAGATATAGGGGGGATAAATGATGGTATTCACATGCTTGGTTGACGACATTTCAAGCAATCATTTTCTTTTTACTATGAGCTTGGACCGAAGTATTTTAGATAAGCCTAAAGATTGTAATGGATTATGTTAACCATAAGTTAGTATTGTTTAAGTATAGAACTTCTTTTGATATTATTTATGTGATGTTATAGTAATGTAGTTTTAGAAAAAGGACAACCTGCAGGATGGGCGACAGCCCATCGCTTCGGACAAGGCTGTAGGAATCGAACCCACAACCGAAGTGCGAATGGCCTTTATCGCCTACCACTGGCCTACAGGAAGTCCATGTTTAGTAGAAACTAGTTTTATTATATTAAGCAGTATTATATATGAAGTATAATTCCATTTTAGGAACCATATATGATTAATCTCACTATAGATCGACTTATGCATATAATTTTTACTAACCTTTTGTTTGAGACAGATGGAATGACTCGTCATTCTATCACATGATCTGCTAACACTTCACGAATAACAAATTCAACTTCATTTATTTAAGAGATGAAGTGGAAATTGTTAAAGGCACGAACAACAGTGAGATTGTACCAAAATAAAGTAAGTATTTATTCTAATTCAAATTCTTTAACTTTAGGGAAATGATCTTGAAAACCAAAAATGTTGTCCTAGTTCTCTTATACCTGATGAATCAGATGGTACCTTAGATCGTCACAAATTTATGGATTTGTGACTACTGGCTTTTCCATAGCCATGTTCTCTACCACTCTCCATCAGAACATGATGGTTAGATTTCTCTTCCATATCCATATTTTCACCTATGTGGAAACCCAGTGATTAGTTTATTTGGGTAATCGTTACATTTCATACTTTAGTTATTAAAGCCAAGTTTTGGTATTCCTTTTTACGATGTGGGTTTCTATTAAAGAAACTTTCGAATAGTAAACCATTTATAACCCCGACGAATTTCGAGGGCGAAATTCATTTTAAGGGGGGTAGAATGTAACAGCCCGAGATTTTATGAAAAATATTATTTTTTATTTCACTAATGTCTTGTGTTGTACGCTACACCAAAAGGAGCTTGCACAACACGCATCCTTGACTTGCCTTGAATTACACGCAATCGCGACCTTTCACGATAGCGTGTGTTGTACGCAACACCAAGTTTCGCTAAACAACGATATGCTATTAAGATATTATTAAAACTAGCCGTTATGAATAGTAATAACCACTTTTTGAAATTTTTTAAATTTTATTTTTCAAAATGAACTTCATTCTTGGATTCGGAGTATCAAATTTAGCCTAAGGTGAAATTTTGGTACTTTTCGGATAACTTTCACATTCTGATGAATAGTGAAAATTACTAAATTATAATTAAAAACAACTTTTTTAATCGAAATAATTAATAGTGATAAATTATTAATTTGAGTGGTTTTAAAGTATATTTAGAATATATTTTTACAATTTAATACAATGTTGGTCATTGGTTGTAATTTCACATTTAAACCAGACATAATCAAGTGTCAATCTTTTGATATATATTGTTTCCTAAAAACAGGCTATTTATTTTAACAGTGGGATTTAATTATAAAATTAATTAATGCAACTTCTATGTTATGAATTTGGTAAAATAGATTTCATTTTTGAATTCGGAATATGAAATATAGCTTAGGATGAAATTTTGGCATTGTTCTGAAAAACATCAATTTTTGATGAATAGTGAAACTACTAAGTGGTAGGTTAAAAAACTGAATTTTGCATAAAACTTAATTTTACCGCTTCTGTGAATAGAATTTTGAAAATCCGACAGACACGGTTAATATCAAGGACTAAAATGTGGTTCAATGAGATGAAAATAATTTTTGGTGAATAGTAACTTTTTACTTTTTTTTACCGCGGTTAATAGTAAATAGGGTAACTAAGGGTAAATATGATATTACTATTACCCTAACACATGTCCTAATTCTATTGGACAAGTGTAATTCGACCAAAGACAAACTTAGGAATAAAATATGACCATTTAGGCCCACTTGGATTAGATTAGGACATTTATTATTAATTTATTTAAAGAAAGGTTAAAATAGTTAAAATCAAAGTTTAATAAGTAAATCATTTTTAATATGGGGTTATACATAAGATAAATTCGATTGTAAATATTCATTAGAAAGCTAAAAAGATTTCCTACATGATGGTATTTTATTTGTAATTTTTAGACATCAAATAAGTTAATTTATTTATGACACAACGATGATGCAGTAATTATCTTATTAATAAAATATTGACATAATTGATGTTATAAACACCAAAATAAATGTAATTTGAAAATTTTTATGAATTCCACTAATTTTCTAGGTTAATATGATATATTAATGTTGATTTAATCAACTTGGTTTGAACATTTAATTCTGTTATGACTTTCACAAAAATCATATATCAAATAGTGTCAAAATTGACACAAAATAGTTTTTAAATCAAATATTATATTATTAATTGTTATTTTATTCCTAAAAATCTAAGGTTCGGCCAAAAGACTTAGATAAGGATATATATATTAATAATAAACAATTTGGGGTTCGTTTGGCATGTTATAGTAAGTGTATTAACCATATAGTGAAAGAAAACAAAAAGACACGATAAATGTTAAATTATTTAACTTAGAGTTAAATCTAATTGATAAGGTTAAAATAATATCCTAAACTTGTCTAAATTCTATTAGTTGATAGGATTTCGACCCATCCCCACTTTAGCTTCGAAATAAGACCCTTTGGAACCATTATAAACCGATTTTGACTTTAATATAAAATAATATTTTGAGATATTCCTAAGGTGCCCCTCTCCTCCCCTATAAAAGGACACCTCCTCCCCCTCCTCCTCACACCAATTTGAGCACTCAAGCTCGGCCAACCCCTGCCAAAATCTCTTCTCCACTTCCCTAGAAACATCCTAGTGGTTCTGGTCTTCCTCAAAGACCAATTCTAGTGCCCTAAGAGGAGGTCTCAAAGAGGCACTTCAAAGAAGAGGTAATTACCGTTACCAATTCTTTCATCTTTATTTCTTCTTCCACTTCTTCTTCTTAGGTTGTTTCATTATGAAGTAATAACATCAGTATCACTCATATACTGATATGTTATTATAAGTATGAAACAACCCTATTTCACCATCTATCCATCCTACGGAAAAAGAAATCACCGCGCGTGCGTACGTACGGAATACCGTCTCCACGCCGTGGTGTAATCTATTTTCCACCACCACCTTACATGGATGGGTATAATGGTGTAAAGAATAACTATACATAGTTATTACAACATCATATTGATTCTTATATATTGTATAATCCACTCCAATTCAATTCAGTATTTATGGAAATGATATCATCGCTCTTGCGTACGTACGGACTACCGTCTCCACGACGCGATGAGATTCATTCTCCATGTTAACCATTTAAGAATGATTATAATGTATATATAAGAAATAATAATGAAATATATGAAATTATAAAGCTACTGGATTTATGTATATATATACATATGTATGTCATCTACTTACTTCCATTTCAAGACAATAAGGAAAGAAAAACAGCGTTCATGCGTACGTACGGACTACCGTCTCCATGAACGGTGTTTTTCATTTTATTTATCTATCTATTATATATATATATATACTGAATATATATGATATATAAATCATATTTTATATTCTGGAAGTAAGTAAATCATGATATAAGTAATAATGATGTCAAGAACAACAAGTCAAAACACCTACGATAAATGAAACGATTTTACCCAAAACGCTTCTTTAACATGGAATTTACAAAAGAACGGGTAATATAATGTCATAAGTGAACCATATATGATATCATAACAATGAATATGATTCTTTAATAAGTCAATGACATTATGTAAATCATTATACAGGAGGTTCGGACACATACGAAGCAAATCGGACCTAAGGTAAGGGAAATATCACAATCTCATTTTTATCCGAGATTGTTTATACATTGGTATTTACTGGGGTGTATTTTATCATCCACATCCATGTTCCCTCAATATGTAATATTTTTTCAATCCACTTACAATAGTTTAAATCCAATTTTACCCTTCGGTGAGTTTTTAGTAAAGAATATGAAAGGAATCTTTTTTCGTTTTTTATACGAGGTACTTTTTGACTTTTCCGACAAAAGTACGAGAAGAATGTTTTTTTTAACTTATACGGTACGAACGGATTTTTACGGTTTTATAAAGCCTTATTTTCATGAAGCTTCCTCCAAAAGATTTCATAACTATTTTCAATAAAATCTCTTTCTTTTAAAATTGCATGACGTTTTTTGAAAAGAAATTGATTTTGAAGAAGAAAGGATATTTTCCTCAAGAATTCATTTCAAGTGTTTTATCAAAATTATTTTCCATCTAAGATAATAAAGGGTTCTGTTTTTATCCCTATTATTAAATTGATTTGATCATGTTGTGATGGAATTATTTTTATGAATTCCTTTATCTTCTATGAGTTGTTTTATGATGTCATGTCGTTTAAGAATCCCATTTTTATTACATGGGTTATGCTATGATGTATGTTTTACGATTATGTGGCACACATAAGAAAGGATTCATTATAAGATGGGTGGGACCTATATCTCCCTCTAATGCATTGGGTAAAGATTTTATATCTCATGAGATAGACATGGCTGGAACGGAAGGTTATTTCGGTTCAGTGATACTGGACTGAAACGAGGAGTGAACTCGGTTCAGAAAGGGACTTTGTCCACTAAGATAGTCTTGGCAATAAGTCATGACTAACAAGAAATGATTTTCCATGATTATGTGTACATGCCACAAAGTTTCAAGTTTCATGTTATGATTATGGGGATCTCATTTTCACTTCTATGATTTATTAAGATTTTATGATCTCTTTTGCAGGTTATGATTTTCAAAAAGATATGATATGATTTTTATTTCCTTTATTGCCCTTGCTGAGCATTTGAGCTCACCCTTTTATGTTTTCTTTTCCCCAGGATATAAAGAAAGGTTTTAGGTAAAAAAAAAGGGATGACCTTTATGGGAGATATTGAAGAACTTTCACCACGATTAGAAGATTACGTTCCGAGTTTCCAAAGACACTAAACTATTACGATCCTTTAGTGTGTGTTTTTGTTATGTACTAAGTATTCCGCAAATGTAATGTAATGTCCATGTACGTCAAGATACGGGTCTCTACAGTAATAACCACTTTTTGAAATTTTATAAATTTTATTTTTCAAAATGGACTTCATTTTTGGACTCAGAATATCAAATTTAGCCTAAGGTGAAATTTTGGTACTTTTCGGATAACTTTAATATTTTGATGAATAGTGAAAATTACTAAATTTTAATTAAAAACAACTTTTTTAATCAAAACATTTAATAGTGATAAATTATGAATTTGAGTGGTTTTAAAGTATATTTAGAATATATTTTTACCACTTAATATAATGTTGGTCATTGGACACAATGTTACAATTAAACCGAACATAAACAAGTGTCAATCTTTTGATAGTTATTATCTCTTAAAAACACGCTTTTTGTTTTGACAGCGGGAATTAATTTTAAATTAATTTCTGCCACTTCTGTGTTTTGAATTTAGAAAAATGGATTCCATATTTGGAATCAGGATGTTCAAATTGTGTAAATAGGTAACTTTTATTACTGCGGTAAATATTTTATTTACCATGGTTAAGGGTAAATCCGGTAAATAAGGGTTAAAAAATAATATTATAATAATATTAAATTACCCTAAAACGTGTCTTAAACCTATTGGTTGATACATGGTCGACCATGGGCACCTTTGGGTCGATTTTGGGACCCCATTGATCCACTTGTAAGTGATAATGACACTTTATTTTAATTAAGTTAAAATGAATACAAAAATGACACAAGCATATATCTTTTATCAAAACAATTGTTACATAGGGTTATATATGTTGGATTTTAGATTATAAATATTCATTAGAAAGATAAAAATATTTCCTACATAATGGTATTTTATTTGTAATTTTTAGACTTTAAATAATTTAATTTATTTATGACACAATGATGATGTAGTAATTATCTTATTAATGAAATATTGACATAATTGATGTTATAAACACCAAAATAAATGTAATTTTAGACTTTTTATGAATTCCACTAATTTTATAGGTTACTATGAAATATTAGTGTTGATTTAATCAACTTGGTTCGAACATATAATTCTGTTATGACTTTCACAAAAATCATATATCAAATAGTGTCAAAATTGACACAGAAGAGTTTTTAAATCAAATATTATATTATTAATTGTTATTGTATTCCTAAAAATCTAAGGTTCGGCCAAATGACTTAGATAAGGATATATATTTTAATAATAAACAATTTGGGGTTCGTTTGGCATGTTATAGTAAGTGTATTAACCATATAGTGAAAGAAAACAAAAAGACATGGTAAAAGTTAAATTATTTAACTTAGAGTTAAATCTAATTGATAAGGTTAAAATAATACCCTAAACTTGTCTAAATCCTATTGGATGATAGGATTTCGACCCTTCCCCACTTTATCTTCGAAATAAGACCCTTTGGAACCATTATAAACCGATTTTAACTTTAATATAAAATAATATTTTGAGATATTCCTAAGGTGCCCCTCTCCTCCCTTATAAAAGGGCACCTCCTCCCCCTCCTCCTCACACCAAATTGAGCACTCAAGCTCGGACAAACCCTGCCATTTTCTCCTCTCCACTTCCCTAGAATAGTCCTAGAGGTCCTGTTCTTCTCCAAAGACCACTCTTAGTTCCTTAAGTGGAGGATTCAAAGAGGCGTTCCAAAGAAGAGGTAATATCCATTACCGATCTTTTCAATTTCTTTCTTCTTCAACTTCTTCTTCTTTAGTTGTTTCATGATGAAGTAATAACATAAGTATTACTTACATACTGATATGTTATTATAAATATGAAACAACCCTAATTCACCTTCTATCCATCCTACGGAAAAATGAAATCACCGCGCGTGCGTACGTACGGAATACCGTCTCCACGCCGTGGTGTAATCTATTTTTCCACCATCACTTTACAAGGATAGGTATAATGGTGTAATGAGTAACTATTTGTGATTATTATAAAGTAATATTGATACTTAAATAATATATATATATACTCCAATACATTTCCGCGATCATAGGAACGATATCATCACTCGTGCGTACGTACGGAATACCGTCTCCACGATGTGATGCGACTCGTTCTACATGATCATCATTACATAGTAATTATATAAATGAATTGAATGAATAAATATGATATATGTTACACTAATACCATTCTGGATATAAGGTATCTATAACCTTGAAATAAGAATAAGAATTTATTCGGCAAAACACGCATAAGAACAAAAAGTTATAAAGACCCGAGTAACAAGTAACAATAAAATATTACTAACAAGAAGCTAATAATATGACCATATATGATATCATATCAACATGTATGATTCTGGAATAAGTCAATAACATTATTTAAACCATTATACAGGAGATTCGGACACATACAAGGCAAATTGGACCTAAGGTAAGGGAAATATCACAATCTCATTTTTATCCGAGATTGTTTATTCGTAAGTATTTACTGGGGTGAATTTTATCATCCACATCCATGTTCCCTCAATATGTAATATTGTTTCCATCCAACTTGCAATAGTTTAAATCCAATTTTACCCTTAGGTGAGTTTTTAGTAAAGAATATGAAAGGAATCTTTTGTCGTTTTTCCGTACGAGGTACTTTTTTTACTTTTCCGACAAAAGTACGAAGAATGTTTTTTTTAACTTATACGGCACGAACGGATTTCTACTATTTTATAAAGCCTTATTCTCATGAAGCTTCCTATAAAATATTTCATGACTATTTTCAATAAAATCTCTTTCTTTTAAAATTGCATGATGTTTTGTGAAAAGAAATTGATTTTGAAGAAGAAAGGATATTTTCCTCAAGAATTCAATTCAAGTGTTTTATCAAAATTATTTTCCATCTAAGATAATAAAGGATTCTGTTTCTATCCATATTTTTACATTGTTTTGACTATGTTGTGATGGAATTATGTTTATGAATTCCTTTATCTTATATGAATTGATTTATGATGTCATGATGTTTCAAGAATCCCATTTTTGTTACATGTGCTATGCAATGATGTATGTTTTATGATTATGTGGCACACATAAGAAAGGATTCATTATAAGATGGGTGGGACCTATATCTCCCTCCAATGCATTGGGTAAAGATTTTATATCTCATGAGATAGACATGGCTGGAACGGAAGGTTATTTCGGTTCAGTGATACAGGACTGAAACGAGGAGTGAACTCGGTTCAGAAGGGGACTTTGTCCACTAAGATAGTCTTGGCAATAAGTCATGACTAACAAGAAATGATTTTCCATGATTATGTGTGCATGCCACAAAGTTTCAAGTTTTATGTTATGATTATGGGGATCTCATTTTCACTTCTATGATTTATTAAGATTTTATGATCTCTTTTGCAGGTTATGATTTTCAAAAAGATATGATATGATTTTTATTTACTTTATTGCCCTTGCTGAGCATTTGAGCTCACCCTTTTATGTTTTCTTTTCCCCAAGTCAGGAAGATGGATATTAAGTAGAATATGCTAAAAGGGACCCTAGATATGATGAAATAAATGGGAGGCACTGTAGAAGATTTATGAACCAGTTGTTTATGTTTCCCAGTTTCTAAAGACACTATACCTATATGGTCCTTTGTGGTTTTATCATATGTTGTAATAAGTGTGCTTCAATTTTGAAGTATTAACAATGTATGTAAAGTATGGGTCGTTATAGTTGGTATCAGAGGAAAGGTATAGTCAACCTTTGGAAACTAGGATGTGAAAGCCTTAGTAAGAACCCTAAGGATAAGTCTAAGCATAGAACACAATCTTAGTGTTTTAGAAATGGCCTTGAATAACCTAGGATAAGACCATAAGCATGAAAATTTTATTCTTGAATTATGTGGTTTCCTATTATAATTAGTGTTGCTCACACTATTCTTCTTGGTTTTAGTCAATGGCTGGAACCCGAAGGAACCGTGTTAATGCGGAATGCGATGGGCAATGCAATGAGTGTCCCCCTGAGCAACCAAACAATATGGGAGATGGAATGCAAAATCTTGTAGCCATGCTCACACAACTTTCTCAAGCTATGAATCATGCAGGATTTCCAAACGAGCAAAGGAGGGAGCAACATTCTGTTGAATCCTTCATGAGGCAGCGTCCACCTTCTTTCAGTGGGTCTACTGATCCATTAGTTGCTGAACAATGGATTAGTACTACTGAAAAGATATTTTCAGTTCTTCAATGTTCTGAACATGATAAAGTCATCCTAGCAGTGTATCGTTTAGAAGGAGATGCTGATCAATGGTGGAATCTTGTTAAGAATACGAGGCAAAGGGATGAAATTGAGTCTATGGAATGGGACGAGTTCAAGAACTTATTTTTCAATAAGTACTTCCCTCGTATTCTCTGAACAAAGATGGAGAAAGAGTTCCTTGAACTGAAGCAAAGGGATGATGAATCTGTTAGTACCTATGAAGCAAATTTTAGAAGACTTGCAAGGTACGCTTCTGGTATTATTATCCAACCTGAGAGTAAGATCGATCGATTCTTTAGTGGCTTAAAACCAAGTCTTCGAAGGGCGTTAGCCATAAGGGACTTCAATAGCTACGAGGAAATCGTTCGATGTGCTCTCAAAGTCGAGATGGAGATTGGAGTAACCCATCAGTCACATGGGTTTGATAAGAAGAGGAAGATGGAATTCAAAGGAAACTCTAAAGAGCACACTGAAAAGAAGATGAACTTTCCCTTATGCTCAAAGTGTGGAAAGAAACATGGAGGGAGTTGTCTTAAAGGGACAAGTAAATGTTTTAAATGTGGAAAGGAAGGTCATCGGGCATTTGAATGCCGTGATAATGGGAAGAAGATGTCTAATGATGCAAACAAAGGAAGGGATACACAGAATGATCCTACTACACTTCAATGTTTCAAGTGCAAGGAGATGGGGCATTATGCCAATCAATGCCCAAATCCAAGGGTTGATGATGATGGTCGACGTCAACAAAATCTTAAGGCTAAAGACAAAGGAAAGTCACATGCAATTTCTACCAGCGATGTGGAGTACGATAACGATGTGGTGAAAGGTACACTTACCATCCACTCTAAAGTAGGAAATGTTTTATTTGATTCTGGATCCACCCACTCTTTTATTTCTGAAGACTTTTCTAAGGGTATCACCATATTACCTCAACAATTAGATGTTGAGTTAGCTGTGACAACACCTAATGGCACATCAATCGCATCAAAAGTTTATAATTCTTCTCCGATCGAAGTTTGTGGGAAAGTGCTTCCTGCAAATCTTGTGATCCTTCCTTTAGTGGAATTTGATGTGATTCTTGGCATGGATTGGCTTTCTCTACATGGAGCTCATATCAATTGCCAAATAAGGGAAGTCACATTTCATATTCCAGATCAATCTACGATCGTCTATCAATGCAAGGATGGACATAACCTTCCAGTGGAAATTCCTTCCATCTTATGGGTCATGATTTCACTAAATGAAGGTTATTTATCTCAAATGGTTGGAGAGAAACTTACGATTAAGAATATGCCCATTGTACGGGAGTTTGATGATGTCTTTCCGGAGAAATTACCAGGTCTTCCACCAAATCGTGAAGTTGAGTTTTCAATAGAACTCGTACCGGGTGCTTTGCCTATTTCAAAGACACCTTATAGAATGGCCCCAATTGAGTTGCAGGAATTGAAGAAGCAACTCCAAGAGAATCTTGATAAGGGATTCATACGCCCCAGTGCGTCACCTTGGGGAGCACATGTTCTATTTGTTAAGAAGAAAGATGGATCAATGAGACTCTGCATTGATTATCGTGAACTTAACAAGATCACTATCAAGAACAAATATCCTCTCCCACGCATTGATGACTTATTTGACCAACTACGCGGAGCTCAATACTTTTCCAAGATTGATCTTCGTTCAGGGTATCATCAATTAAGGGTCAAAAGGGAGGATATACCAAAGACGGCTTTCCGTACAAGGTATGGACACTATGAATTTATAGTGATGCCATTTGGTCTTACTAATGCCCCTGCTATCTTCATGGATCTAATGAATAGAGTCTTTAGAGACTATCTTGATCAATTTGTGGTAGTCTTTATAGACGATATTCTTGTCTATTCAAAGAGCAAGGAAGAGCATGAAGATCACTTGAGAATTATATTGAAGACCCTGAGAAAGGAGAAGCTTTATGCCAAATTTACTAAGTGTGAATTTTGGCTTCAAAAAGTTGCATTTTTGGGTCACATAATCTCAAAAGAGGGGATATCTGTGGATCCAGCAAAAACAGAGGTTATCGAAAGACGGTCGAGACCAACAACAGTAACTGAGATCCGAAGTTTTCTTGGTTTGGCTGGATATTATCGACGTTTTGTAAAAGATTTTTCACGATTATCTAATCCAATCACCAAGTTGACTCGGAAGGGAGTTAAGTTTGTCTGGACAGAGGAATGTGAAGAGAATTTCAAGGAGTTGAAAAGAAGGTTATCCAGTGCACCTGTGCTCACACTGCCTTGTAGTGGAGAAAGGTTTGTGATCTACAGTGATGCATCCAAGAAGGGATTGGGGTGTGTTCTTATGCAAAATGATATGGTGATAGCTTATGCCTCATGACAGTTGAAAATCCATGAGCAAAATTACCCAACAAATGATTTGGAGTTGGCTGCGGTAATCTTTGCATTAAAGATTTGGAGGCATTACCTTTATGGTGAAAGGTGTGATATTTATACTGATCATAAAAGTTTAAAGTATATTTTCACACAAAAGGAGTTGAATATGCGTCAAAGAAGATGGTTGGAGCTGATTAAGGATTATGACTGCTCAATCCATTACCACCCTGGGAAAGCAAACAAGGTGGCAGATGCATTAAGTCGACAAGACCATGCTAGTTTATCCATGATGAGGATCACAAAAGATCCAATATTTATGGATTTACAAAGGTTGGATCTTGGAGTTATAATGGAAGGGGAAAAATATTATCTTTCTCAAATGAATGTTCAACCATCTATACATGTGAAGATTAAAGAGGCACAGAAAGAAGATGTCGAGTTATAAAAGAAGGTGAGAAATGTTCCTAAATTCAACCTTGATTGTGATGGGATAATAAAGTTCAGGAATCGGGTTTGTGTTCCTCCCATCCCTGAATTAAAGAAGGAGCTGCTGGATGAGGCTCATAGTTCATCATTCTCTATTCATCCTGGAAGTACGAAGATGTATAGGGACCTGAAAGAGTACTTCTGGTGGGATGGCATGAAAAGAGATGTTGCTGAATATGTATCTCGATGCTTGGTTTGTCAACAAGTTAAAGCTGAGAGACAGAAGTCTAAGGGGATGTTACAACCATTACCCATACCCGAATGGAAATGGGAAAACATCACTATGGACTTTGTCACAGTACTTCCTAAAACATCCAAAGGCAATAATGCTATCTGGGTCATAGTTGATCGTCTTACAAAGTCTGCACACTTCATTCCTATTAGAGAGGATTTCTCTCTAGATCAGCTTGCCAGGATATATGTAAAGGAAGTGGTAAGATTGCATGGAGTACCACTTTCTATTATATCTGATCGGGATCCAAGATTTACCTCGAAGTTCTGGCGAAGTCTTCAGCATACTCTGGATACAGAGTTGAGTTTCAGCACTGCTTATCATCCCCAGACAGACGGTCAGTCTGAGAGAACAATTCAAACCCTAGAAGATATGTTGAGAGCTTGCTCTATGGATTTCAAAGGAGGTTGGGATCAACACCTACCTTTGGTGGAATTTTCTTATAATAATAGCTTTCACTCCAGTATTCAGATGGCTCCTTATGAAGCTCTCTATGGAAAGAAATGTAGGACTCCAACTTGCTGGGATGAAGTTGGGGAAAGGAAGCTATTAGGACCTGATCTCGTTGATGAAATGGCAGAAAAGGTCAGATCTATTCAACAACACATAAGAGCAGCTCAGAGTCGACAGAAAAGTTATGCCGACAACCGAAGAAAAGACCTAGAGTTTGAAGTGGGCAATAAAGTGTTCTTACGAATATCTCCCTGGAAGAGGGTTATGAGATTTGGAAAGAAGGGGAAGTTGAGCCCTAGATATATCGGTCCTTTCGAAATTCTGGATCGTGTTGGGAAGGTAGCTTACCGATTGGCGCTTCCACCGAATCTCTCTCAAGTTCACGATGTGTTCCATGTATCTCTCCTGAGAAAGTACATACCAGATCCTTCACATGTACTCAGCTCAGAAGTCATACCGCTGGAGCAAGATCTTTCTTATGAAGAACAGCCGATAGAGATTCTGGATCGTAGCGAAAAAGTTCTACGAAACAAGACCACTCGATTGGTGAAAGTTTTATGGAGGAACCACCAACTTGAAGAAGCTACTTGGGAGCTTGAGGATATGATGAGGGAGAAGTATCCTCATCTATTTGTTACAAAGTGACGAATTTCGAGGGCGAAATTCTTTTTAAGGGGGGTAGAATGTAACACCCGAGACTTTTATGTTATATAAATCATCAAAGGAATCTTTTTCTACACAACACTTGCTTGGCTTGCTTTACACGCAATCGTGACCTTCCTCGATAGCTTTCGTCGTACGCAATACCGAGTTTCACTAAATAACAATATGCTATTAAAACTAGCCATTATGAATAGTAATAACCACTTTTTGAAATTTTATAAATTTTATTTTTCAAAATGGACTTCATTTTTGGACTCAGAATATCAAATTTAGCCTAAGGTGAAATTTTGGTACTTTTCGGATAACTTTAATATTTTGATGAATAGTGAAAATTACTAAATTTTAATTAAAAACAACTTTTTTAATCAAAACATTTAATAGTGATAAATTATGAATTTGAGTGGTTTTAAAGTATATTTAGAATATATTTTTACCACTTAATATAATGTTGGTCATTGGACACAATGTTACAATTAAACCGAACATAAACAAGTGTCAATCTTTTGATAGTTATTATCTCTTAAAAACACGCTTTTTGTTTTGACAGCGGGAATTAATTTTAAATTAATTTCTGCCACTTCTGTGTTTTGAATTTAGAAAAATGGATTCCATATTTGGAATCAGGATGTTCAAATTGTGTAAATAGGTAACTTTTATTACTGCGGTAAATATTTTATTTACCATGGTTAAGGGTAAATCCGGTAAATAAGGGTTAAAAAATAATATTATAATAATATTAAATTACCCTAAAACGTGTCTTAAACCTATTGGTTGATACATGGTCGACCATGGGCACCTTTGGGTCGATTTTGGGACCCCATTGATCCACTTGTAAGTGATAATGACACTTTATTTTAATTAAGTTAAAATGAATACAAAAATGACACAAGCATATATCTTTTATCAAAACAATTGTTACATAGGGTTATATATGTTGGATTTTAGATTATAAATATTAATTAGAAAGATAAAAAGATTTCCTACATAATGGTATTTTATTTGTAATTTTTAGACTTTAAATAATTTAATTTATTTATGACACAATGATGATGCAGTAATTATCTTATTAATGAAATATTGACATAATTGATGTTATAAACACCAAAATAAATGTAATTTTAGACTTTTTATGAATTCCACTAATTTTATAGGTTACTATGATATATTAGTGTTGATTTAATCAACTTGGTTCGAACATATAATTCTGTTATGACTTTCACAAAAATCATATATCAAATAGTGTCAAAATTGACACAAAAGAGTTTTTAAATCAAATATTATATTATTAATTGTTATTGTATTCCTAAAAATCTAAGGTTCTGCCAAATGACTTAGATAAGGATATATATTTTAATAATAAACAATTTGGGGTTCGTTTGGCATGTTATAGTAAGTGTATTAACCATATAGTGAAAGAAAACAAAAAGACATGGTAAAAGTTAAATTATTTAACTTAGAGTTAAATCTAATTGATAAGGTTAAAATAATACACTAAACTTGTCTAAATCCTATTGGATGATAGGATTTCGACCCTTCCCCACTTTAGCTTCGAAATAAGACCCTTTGGAACCATTATAAACCGATTTTAACTTTAATATAAAATAATATTTTGAGATATTCCTAAGGTGCCCCTCTCCTCCCTTATAAAAGGGCACCTCCTCCCCCTCCTCCTCACACCAAATTGAGCACTCAAGCTCGGCCAACCCCTGCCATTTTCTCCTCTCCACTTCCCTAGAATAGTCCTAGAGGTCCTGTTCTTCTCCAAAGACCACTCTTAGTTCCTTAAGTGGAGGATTCAAAGAGGCGTTCCAAAGAAGAGGTAATATCCATTACCGATCTTTTCAATTTCTTTCTTCTTCAACTTCTTCTTCTTTAGTTGTTTCATGATGAAGTAATAACATCAGTATTACTTACATACTGATATGTTATTATAAATATGAAACAACCCTAATTCACCTTCTATCCATCCTACGGAAAAATGAAATCACCGCGCGTGCGTACGTACGGAATACCGTCTCCACGCCGTGGTGTAATCTATTTTTCCACCATCACTTTACAAGGATAGGTATAATGGTGTAATGAGTAACTATTTATGATTATTATAAAGTAATATTGATACTGAAATAATATATATATACTCCAATACATTTCCACGATCATAGGAACGATATCATCACTCGTGCGTACGTACGGAATACCGTCTCCACGATGTGATGCGACTCGTTCTACATGATCATCATTACATAGTAATTATATAAATGAATTGAATGAATAAATATGATATATGTTACACTAATACCATTCTGGATATAAGGTATCTATAACCTTGAAATAAGAATAAGAATTTATTCGGCAAAACACGCATAAGAACAAAAAGTTATAAAGACCCGAGTAACAAGTAACAATAAAATATTACTAACAAGAAGCTAATAATATGACCATATATGATATCATATCAACATGTATGATTCTGGAATAAGTCAATAACATTATTTAAACCATTATACAGGAGCTTCGGACACATACAAGGCAAATTGGACCTAAGGTAAGGGAAATATCACAATCTCATTTTTATCCGAGATTGTTTATTCGTAAGTATTTACTGGGGTGTATTTTATCATCCACATCCATGTTCCCTCAATATGTAATATTGTTTCCATCCAACTTGCAATAGTTTAAATCCAATTTTACCCGTAGGTGAGTTTTTAGTAAAGAATATGAAAGGAATCTTTTGTCGTTTTTCCGTACGAGGTACTTTTTTGACTTTTCCGACAAAAGTACGAAGAATGTTTTTTTTAACTTATACGGCACGAACGGATTTCTACTGTTTTATAAAGCCTTATTCTCATGAAGCTTCCTATAAAAGATTTCATGACTATTTTCAATAAAATCTCTTTCTTTTAAAATTGCATGATGTTTTGTGAAAAGAAATTGATTTTGAAGAAGAAAGGATATTTTCCTCAAGAATTCAATTCAAGTGTTTTATCAAAATTATTTTCCATCTAAGATAATAAAGGATTCTGTTTCTATCCATATTTTTACATTGTTTTGACTATGTTGTGATGGAATTATGTTTATGAATTCCTTTATCTTATATGAATTGATTTATGATGTCATGATGTTTCAAGAATCCCATTTTTGTTACATGTGTTATGCAATGATGTATGTTTTATGATTATGTGGCACACATAAGAAAGGATTCATTATAAGATGGGTGGGACCTATATCTCCCTCCAATGCATTGGATAAAGATTTTATATCTCATGAGATAGACATGGCTGGAACGGAAGGTTATTTCAGTTCAATGATACAGGACTGAAATGAGGAGTGAACTCGGTTCAGAAGGGGACTTTGTCCACTAAGATAGTCTTGGCAATAAGTCATGACTAACAAGAAATGATTTTCCATGATTATGTGTGCATGCCACAAAGTTTCAAGTTTTATGTTATGATTATGGGGATCTCATTTTCACTTCTATGATTTATTAAGATTTTATGATCTCTTTTGCAGGTTATGATTTTCAAAAAGATATGATATGATTTTTATTTCCTTTATTGCCCTTGCTGAGCATTTGAGCTCACCCTTTTATGTTTTCTTTTCCCCAGGTCAGGAAGATGGATATTAAGTAGAATATGCTAAAAGGGACCCTAGATATGATGAAATAAATGGGAGGCACTGTAGAAGATTTATGAACCAGTTTTTTATGTTTCCCAGTTTCTAAAGACACTATACCTATACGGTCCTTTGTGGTTTTATCATATGTTGTAATAAGTGTGCTTCAATTTTGAAGTATTAACAATGTATGTAAAGTATGGGTCGTTATAGAGGGAGGGAATTTAGGAGGAGTGTGCTCTATTAAACTGTCTATCAGCTCATGTTTATTATCTAAAGATAGAGAATATATTGAAAAGTGATTTACAGAATAATTGACAATCATGGGTACTTCAGAATAAACATACTCATCAATTAATGAAAAAAAATTACTCTTTTCTGAACCCACTCAATACTCAAAACATGAATGAAAACTCAAATAATCCAAGGTTGAAGAAGAGGAAAATGAATCAGAGTATGGGTTGAGGGGAGAATTTTGTGTGTGTGCATAGTTTGAGAGAACATCCATCGAATGGATAGGAAGAGTGAAGTTCTCTTCAATGGGGTGTTTCATAGCCTCAAGGATATTAAAACTTAGCTTTTCTCCACCTAACTCCATGGACCACATACCATTGTGAACATTGATGACTATCCTTGCCGTTTTGAGGAATAGCCTCCCATGTGTGAGAGGGGCATGTCATTAGGTTCGGGTATCTTCCATCTCAAGAATGTAGATATCATCGGGGAAGAGGAGATTCTTCACTCTAACAAGGACATCCTAAATCACTTATTTTGGATGCAAAGTACTCTGGTTGTCAAGTTTCACGATAATGCATGTTGGTTGAAGTTTTCCAACCAGAAGAGAAGTATACACGGAGTGAGGCATTACATTAATGCAAGCACCTAAATCTAGCATCGCATCAGAAAATAAGGTCTCCCCTATGGTATAAGGAATCATGAATGTTCCTAGATCCTTGCACTTAGTTGGAATTTTTGGTTGAATCAAGGCTGAAAAATGTCTTTCTAGGTTGACTCATTCATTCCCCTTCAGCCTTCATCTATGGGTGCAGAGTTATTTAAGAAATTTGAAATAAAAAGGAATTTTCTTAACTACATAAAACAATGAAATATTAACTTGAACTTCTTTTAATGTATCCATTTTTTCATTTTCAATATCATTATCAAATGTTTTCTTAGATTTAGCGAGTCTTTGAGTGAAATGAAGAGGAATGGATTGTTCACGGGAATCCTTAATGATAATTTGATTACACTTTTTTCTTTTTATTCTTTACATGAAACATTTGAGGGTTAGAGAAGATATTTTTCAAGGGGGGGACATCCATGTTTTTCAAAACCATTCGAAGAAGAAAATTCTTTACCACTACGAAGTGTAGATGCACATAAATTACATTTTTCCTTTGGATTGGCAATGGGTTGGGATGGTAGTTGTCTATAACCTTGCATCTTAAGCTCATCGATGGTGTTTTCCCATTTCCCCACTTGTGTTCACAGGTCTTGAATAGATAATTGTGTGGTTTATTGGAATTGTAGGTTCTGGGTTTCCATTTTCTTCACCATATCCTTGAGGCTTGGTCCAGATTTGGGAGGAGGAGGAGGATTGTTTTGAGAAGTTTAAGGATAATAAGGATGCATACCTTGTCCTTGTGGATACAAATTCTGCTTGGGGTATCTTGAGTTTCCTCATTGTCGGTACTATGGATGTGCTTTCCACCCAGGGTTTGGATTTGGCCAAAATTTTTCTTTCTTAAATGGAGGTTCTTTTTTGGAATAGATTCCATGGGCAAGACTCAGGTGAATCTTGAAGTTGTGGGCACAAGTCAGAAAAATGAGTATTTCCAGAAAAAATACCACAGTGTAATAGAACTGGAGGAGATTGTCAGTTACCTTGTGCTTCAGCTAATTGCCTTAGAAGGTTATGAATCTCATCAAGCTTGTTATCTACCTTTTATTCTTGAGATGAATGAATTAAATCATGAACACCTTGGGTTGGTGAAATAGTTCATTTACCAAATTATTATACATTTTAGCCATGTTCGCTATTATGTCACGTGTTGTGGAAGGAGTTTTATCAACTAGGGAACCACTGGATACAAAATCAATCATTCCATGATCCATGGGGACAAGTCGCTTATAGAAGTATTAGATTAACAATTTTTTACTAATCTAGTGGTGGGGGCATCTTGAGTAAAGTCTTTTGAATCACTCCCAGTATTTGTGAAGGGTCTCTCATTGGGATTTCCTAATGCCACAAATATATTCCCAAATTGATGCAGTTTGGGAGGCAGGGAAGAACATCTCTAAAAATAGTCTTTTCAGGTCATTCAATCCCCCAATTGTGGTAGGCAAATAGTATAGCCAATCTTTGGATACACCATCAAGGGAGAAAGGAAGGACCTAAAGTTAATTAGGTCCTCAAAAAACATTTGGGGGTTTCATGGTGGAGGAAACTATGTAAAAATCCATAAAGTGTTTATGAGGTTACTCACTAGGAAGACCATAGAATTTGGGAAGTAGGTGGATAAGGCCTGATCTTAGCTCAAAGTTGGCTACTTCCTCGTGATATAGTATGTATGCAGGTTTGTACTACACATCCGGGGTGGTTAGTTCTTTTAAGGTTTGATTATTTGTAGCCATGTTTTCTTGGATTTTATTGGGTTCAATTTTTTATTATTTTATGAAAATATGAGGTTCCACAAGGGGTTCCTTAGTGTCACATGATTGACCTTCTCTATATTCCTTTAATTTTGTGTGAAGTTTCATTTCAATTTCATGGGCAAATTCAAGTAGTTTTTCATTTTCTGATCGAGTCATGCAAATAAGTTGTGACGTTTTTTTTATGATTGATTATGGATAAAATCATTTCATAAGTTTTAAAAGTTAATATAATTTTATAATACATACTTATATAGAGTGATGGAAAAGAAGAATAGGATATATAGAGAGAGAGATGAAGAACACACAAAAACAACACAAAATAGAAATATAAAACCAAAACAAAAACAATAAAATTGGGATAGGGTATTGAAAGTAGTACAAATTAAGAAGTAAAATAAATAAATAAAAGGAAATAATGAAAAGAAATGATCTTTGCTCCCCAGCTATAGTGCCAAAATTTTATGGCGTTATCGAGCCTGTCAAATTAGATGATTATTTTTAACTAGAATTTCTGCAGTATAGCAGCAACCCTAGGTCGTCTCTCGACAGATCCATAGATCATTAATTTAAAAGGAGGGGTTTTATTATGAAAGTATAAGGGGAATTGGGTTTCATAAAACATGGGGGGTTTTATGATTGAATATGAAAATAGAAAATGAAAGCGATAAAACAAAATAGATATTAACAGAATTAATTAAGCGTGATCAACCCGGGGTACTCTCATGTTATTCATAATTCATCGCTTCATGATATAGGGTTATGATCTTTTAATATAGGGTTTGTAACACATAGAACTATAATTTTAAAGATTTTATACTATGATACATCATAGGGTTTAGTCGAAAACACACAATGACTCATTGGACACAGCCGATGATTGGGTGATTTGTGTTCGACTTCATAACTGAAACTCACCAAGGAAACACACGAATAACTCGATGTGCTGTCATGATTTTTATGTTATTTCTTTGTGATACCATGAAATAAATTTACATGGCATTTACGGTGATTATGTGATTTCAATTGACCAATATGGACCACAAAAACGCCGCAATTGAATGAGGGGCCAAAAAGGGATGAACAGTGTGTGAAACATCTCATGAAAGGGTACCCCCAAACATGATCATTTGAGATTGATTATAACATACAAGAATATAAAGAAATTAAATTGAAATATATAATGAAGATAAAAAACAACCTGGAATTAAAAATCTCATTCAAAATAATACAAACATGACGCTTGAGATTACATCATGTTCCTCCTCGGGTAATCGTAAGGGGTTTAGAAACCCATGGGAGAGGAGGAAGAGAAAGATGATGGGGTAGAACTTCGCATAGCCTCCAGAACTTCAAAATATTTGTGGGAGTACTCCTTTGGGACTCAAAAATGTCAGCACCTTTCCTCTGGTTCGAACATCAAAAAGGAGAGCCCAAGGTGCCATTTTATATGAAACTTGGAAGGTGGTTTTGGGCACACAAATTTCTTCAAACCAATTGTACCACGCATTTAGGTAATTATATAATAGAATATTCCATTTTACAAAGCTGGAATTTTTTATACCCACTTCCTGAATATCTCCATCTAAATTTTGGCATAAATTGGATAAGTGGATCTGAAAATATGGACAAATTACAGAACACCACTTTTGACATCGCACAAATTCGGTGTTCTGGACAGATCAGGTCTATTGGGCCCTTTTATTTCCGAATTTTTCTTCGGTTTCTTCATAAGAGTTCTATACAATAAAATTTTGGACCAAAATTCAAAATATGAGCCCATTTGTATTTCCATAATTGTTTAAATAGGAAAAACTGCGGACAGATCTCCATGGATCCATGCTATTTTGGCCCATTTTTCTTCCTCTTCATTATGGTCCCACCAATCACCTCCACCAACAATATAATTATAAAATCAAGTAACATTTCCCTTTTTAACAGTGTTAAACATAATATAATTGAATCAAACATGGAGTAAAGTTTTTTAGCATACTTATTATTTTCAATACAAACCAGTTTAACACATTGGTATAATGGTTAAATAAAACAGTGAATCGTGGTGCGATCTTGTCACCTCATCAAGCCTCACTCATTCCATGTAAATGGGAGGGGGTACAGATAGTAGTACCTCTATAAATACTCAACACCATATATTCCATGGTTTCTTGAATGAGATTTATAGAAGGGTGATGTGCACCCTTGTGCCCAAGAAGAATCCATATTCTGAATGGGTGGAATACACATTTTCAACCTCCAATTTCACCAATCATATCTTCTAAACCATTGGAAACTTGGGATATCTAGGATATCATCTCACACACATTGTCCCCTGATGTGTTCATATGAATGACCATTGTGATTAGTAGCAGTTTACCTTACTAAGATGTGTTGTATAAACTATGGTATGGATAGAAATTTTTGGTATAGAAGCCACCAAGAAATATCCATTACAGGATTGGAAGACCATTTCCAACAATTCCATATTTATTTTTTCTCCACATTAAGGAAAAATAAAATATTCAACCTCATAAATTTCAATCCAAATGAAAATGAGTGGGCTTCTGACATCATCACCAGATGGAATGGTTTTTCTTATCCACTATGTATCCTTCTATTAAAAGTGAAACTATAGGAACTCTATTATAAAAATATTTGGGATGAGTTGAAAACACATTTAATCTAAATTAAGTATCCAAGGGTATTCCATGAGTTCATAGAGACGATAAAACTTCTGCCAGATTATATTAAGTTATCCTGGGCTAAATTTACACCAATTCCACAAGTATAAGGAAAAGGTATTTGTAATGGATAAGATATTTTAGTCACCATAAAAGTAGTATAAGTTCTTATTCAAATATCCACATTGGACTAAAATTGTCCTACACCTCCCATTGAATGATAAAAACAACAAAATCTACCATGGCCTATGGAAAAAATAGGCCAAGGGTCCCATGATAAGTAGAATGGATGAAAAAATCACATTCCTTACAAAATAAGAAGTCCATTGGTTATTTCCTTGAATAAATAGAAAATACCCCACTCAAGATAACAATGCCTAAGAATCCCAAATATGTGATCCTAACTGAACATCTTGATTGCATTTCTTTTCATATGAGGGAGGGTCACACCATCTAGGACATATGTTTCTTCAATGATGTACTCATTAACATGGTTTATTATATATTGATGATACCATATAAGGCCCTAAAATATGTGAACTATGTAACCATCAGTCCACCAAAATATGTAGTTGACTGGAATGAAGTTCCAGTTAGGAATTGAAAAATGGTTTATTATTGGATGACTCAAAAGATAGTTGATTGATCTCATTTTACCCTAAGTGAAAATAATCACAAACTAACAAAGATAATGATTCCTAGGTGAATGATTTTGAATAAACATATTGAAGGTATAAGTAATCATTGAGCACATGAGGAGACAAAATATAAAGAGACATATGTATCTCCCTCACAATCTCTAACTCTTAGATACTTCTTTCCATCAACATCCAAATAATTGGACCACCCAACCAAATAGAACTCTCATCAGATGAAGAGATAATTTTGGGTTATGTAGAAAGATTTCACTTAACACTCCCTTATACAATGATTAATACATATCTTAGTATGGGTTTCCTATACCTAATCAGTGAGCTAGATAGTGGGAATACAAATTCTAATGACATAGTGGATGAAGTGAGCGTGGTCAAACAAAATATTTTAGTCATATTTGTGAGGAATTCAAATATGTTTCCAAGACCCATGGGAGAGTACTTCATAAAGAAGAAAAACAAAATCATGGAGATTCCTCAAATCCCTCAAACAACCATTCCGGAATAGTGGCATGACTGAATAGAGTGGGTTTGATTGATTGATCATCCAAGACAAAGGGGAAGGACATCATGACTTATAAAACATGAATAAGATTCTCCTTTTGACATTTTCTCAATAACCATACCCATCCACCTAA
The DNA here is from genome assembly GCA_963277665.1 of Viscum album. Lineage (NCBI taxonomy): Eukaryota > Viridiplantae > Streptophyta > Magnoliopsida > Santalales > Viscaceae > Viscum > Viscum album. The sequence goes on along the minus strand of OY728155.1, from coordinate 447,730,097 downwards.
AAACCAACTCATGAGCCCTATAATAGGGAGAAATAGAACTTTGTGAGTTACAGATGTCTAGAACAATAATAATTAATTCTGAAATGTTTTGTGGTTGTTGCATTAAAAATCTCAATCCTCTATACTCTCCATATTTCAAATGAACTTATAGAAGAACTAATTGATTCCCTTCAAATCCCACCATAGTTTGAGATAGAAATCGCTATAGGTGACATTTAATGTGGGGAGATTATTCTAGCAGAATGTCATTTCACCATCTCATTCATAGAATATGATTAATAAGAAGTCCCATAAAGACATACAAGATTCCTGAGTGATTTATTAAAAGTCAATATTGTTGATATCTAAAGAGATATGGAGGAAAATGGTTTCAAGATCAACCTTATCTCAATTCAAGCCCTAAAACATTTGGTATATAGCTAGTGTGATTATCTCCAATAAGGTAAAAATTCTAGGGTACTATAAGAGTGGTCAAATGACTCTTGAGAAGATCAATATAAATGACTATATTGGGGATCCCACATCTAATAACGAGTTCATGGTTATATTGTAGGACACATCATATTATTGTTTTCCTAGAATACCTTATATTAATATAAGTTTAATGGTACTATATATATATTATCAATTCTTGAAATAACACATTTATGGTAAGGTTCATATACTACGTGGTGATAGCTCCCCCTTTTAGTCTTATGAATCCATACACACAAAGGAATATTTCTACAAGAAGTATGGAAATAACCAATGGTGGATGATGATATGTGTGTCGCATCCCCAAATGTATTGGGGAACTCCATTGTGAATTGTTTTATCATGCTTGAAAATGATTATGTGCTACCAATAAATCAAATTGAGGAATTATATATAATACCAAAAATCTATTTAAAACTAAAAGAGTTATTATCTCATTTCCATGTGATAGATGTCATGTCAATTGAAGGGGATTTTTTATAAGGGTATTAGGTTAATTTCCTATCATGATTCACTAATTCCTTCATTCCATAATAAAAAAATGATGATGCCCTAAGAAATTATCTACAACTCTGGATTCCCAGGATCGTCATTCCCCTAGTGGAAATATAGAATAAAATAAGCATCCCTAGAATCACTCTTAATTGACAATGGAATTAAAGGATGAACATGTCTCGTCCCATGGAATGTCATACCTCTATAGTGATAAAGACTTCATAAAATTACCCACAATGTCTGAAAATGCCCCCATAAAATCATAAATAAAAGAAAAATTTGTTGGAATCTTGAATTTCACCTCCCGTATTTGAGGAAGGAATCACCACCCCATTACGGATCTTAGAAGTTGATTCTAGGAACAAAATAATAACCACATACCATTCTTATAAGTGTATCCATGACTCTCAAAGATAAAGGGATATATATCTCATTTATAAAGAGTTATTGATATGTTTTCTATTATAATTATAATTAATTCATAGGAAGAACAAAAATGTAACTACACACCACCCATGATTACCTGGTGACCATCAAAGATTCAAGAGGGCAACAAGGTGGGATGTACCACTCTCATGATACTAATGTAGATTTATAAGTATATAAATTTATCACAAAAAATTGTTTAGGAAGTGAAATACCCAAAATGGCTCACCAAAATCTTCCCCACAAAGAAAAAGAATCACCAGATCAAGGTCTATATAAATTTAAGAGACCTTAATAGACAGTACCAGATAGACGAGTTTACATTTATGGTCACATAAATTTTGAATGATGCAAAAACTGGCTTCCAAGACATTTCCTTTATAGATGGGTATCTAGGGTATAATCAAATAATGATTGTCCCTGATGATTAGGAATCCAAATCCTTTATAAAACATGTGTATCTATTTTCTATCGGGTCATTCACTTTTGATTAATGAATATAGGAACTACTTATCGATGTTCCATGCATCATAAAAATAATACCTTCATGGGATGAATATCATAATGTTATGTTAATGACCTTATAGTAAATACTAATTGCAATTTGATCAGTTAATAGATCTTAAGGAAATCATTAGCAAGTTGTGGCATCATGGTTTAATGTTGAACCCTATGAAGTTTTCCTATAGAGTAATATTAGGGAAATTCCATGGTATTATGGTATGCCATTGTGGAATAAATTCCAATATAGAAATTAATAGTTAAATCCTAGAAATTTAACACCCTGATAATATTAATGAATAGAGGGGGATCCAAGGTAACGACTCTTACATTCATAATTTCATAGCTAACCATATGGAAAATCCCTCTTCTTCAATTCAATGAATAAGGTAGTCACCTACTGATTTGATGAGAACTACCAAAAATATTTTTATAGTCTAAATAATTTCCTATTTCACCCAGCAGTCTTGAGGCCACTGGTATAAGGAAATTCAAAAATATTATATGAGGCCTCGATGGAATGATCACTTGGTATTCTTCTCACAAAGAATAATGATGATAGGAATGAAAAAAACATATACTATCTCAATAAAATGATTATTGGTAATGAGAAATAATACTCAAATATTAAAAAGAACTTCCTCATAGACATTTTTACGGAAATAATGACACATTACTTGCAACATCATGATATCCACTTGGTCTCTCATATTCTGACACTCAAGTACATTGTTGGATTTGCTATGTCTATTGAGTTTTTATCCCTATGGGCGGTTATTCTACAACATTATTACATTTAGTTCATTTCATATAATATAGTTAAATTGAATTCCCTAGATGATTTCCGTACAGCACATCCTACCTTGGAAAGCACATTAGAGAACATAAACCATCCTAAAAAGTGTTTTTCTACTCCCGTGACACTCCCTAAATACAAAATATTTACTTTGATGGTGCCTCTTGAAGTCATGTTAGAAATAGGATGTAAAACTCAAAGATAAATTGGGTTGGTCTAATGATTATATTAATTTACCCCAGATAAAGTAATTCTTCCCTACTCATCATTTTCAGAAGTCTATACTAATAATCGGGAAGAATTAAAATCCCTCATTTCTATATTGTACGATTCCCTATTGTTTTAGATGCCCATCCTAAACATTTAATGGGATTTAGAGCTAGTGATCGAAAAAATCAATGATGATTATGCCTTCATGAAGAATGAATGGTTACTTTTATTATTTAACACAGAGGATTGATGAAAAGTTCCCATTTTTATCCAATATTATATCATGTACCATGATTAGAAAATGATCATGGTGATTCATAGTCTAATACAACTTCCATCCTAACAAATCCCAATTAGGAAGAAGTGTTTTTTTTTTGCATCATGAATCGATGTATGGTCTCATCAGTCATCATTTTTGACATAGAGGAAATTAATGTTCAACACTAATCTAGAATGTGGTGAACCAATATCCATCCTGGGTATTTTGGAACCCATATTTGATTACCTACCAAAATGGGACCATCCCCTTAGATTGATCCAAAAGGGAATAGACTCAACACCAAACATCGACCTTCACCCTTTTGGGTGGTCTAATGAGAAACAAATCCTCTAAAGTTAGGAATGATGGAATCCTTCACTAATTAATAGAAGAAGAGATTCTATCTATGGTTGAAGAAGTCCATGTAGGATCCTACAGTGCTCAAGAGTCCAAGAACCACCATTGACACCAAATGTATAGGATTCATTACTATAAAAAACGATGATAAATGAATATGTGGAATTTATTGAGAAATTTCATGCACACCACATTCATGAATAATTCATCCATCATCACCCAGAGTTTCTATATATTATTGAATATTTATAGAGGATTTCCATATGTTGAATAGACATTGTGGGATCATATCTCCTTTCCACATCTATGTAGTTTAAGTTCATCCTTACTACTACCAACATATTTTTCAAAGGGTATATATAAATAAACCTCATGTATGTTAGGACAATGAATGTCACCAACATATTGAAATCCAATATCATAAGAAGATTTGATGTCTCTCAAAAAAATTGATGAATAATGAATACATATCCTATTCTTCCAAACTCTAGAAATTTTACAAGGATTAATAACTAAAATACAACCATTTAAATCAGTATCATATAGGAGAAAATAGGAAAATGGAGTCCTAAAATAAGAATCTATCAAATATGCTACATAAAATGGAGGATAATGATAAGAACTCCTAGATAGACAAGATCTGTCATGATTTAGAATATTACCACATCAATACACCCCCATCCACATATGTTATTTCATATTTGTTGGTTTATGATTCTAAAGTAGTGTTTGCCAAATAATTCATGTTTACTTCACTTATAATGGATATTTATGTCATTTATCAGATGAAGAGAAATCAGAAAAGTGGTTGAATGAGATGAAAGAAAATTAATTGGAATAGGTTGAATACAAATCACAAACATGAAGTTAATTAGAATTAGAATTTGATAAACTTCAAAAAAAAGGTTCTCCACCACTTGGTCATTCATGTAAATTAGGATTGGATCTTAGAAACCCAATGATACCTGAAAAAATATGACATATATATCATACATAATTTCTATTATATTGAAGACTACTCATTGGTGATGATGGATGGTGAATGTGTTATTCCACCACCAATGCAGCGTTTCTATAAAATACATTTCATAGATATCATTAGATTTTTCATGTTTGGAAGAAAGACTAAAAACAATACAAAATACTAATTTCTGGGAGAAAGAATCTGAACTAAAAAACAATCATAGTCCCAGTTGCAAAACTTTAAACATATTAAAATCCATTTTTCTTACCAGAGGATGATAAACTAAATATATGACTTCCTTACCACATGATGTTAAATTGTACATAATATTTCTGCACCACATGATGTTAAATTACATGGAACAAGTCATTAAGTCATGAAAATAAAGTACACAGAGAATGTTATATCATAGATGATGCATTACACATGTCCTAAATCTATTAAGAAGTAAAATTAAGTATTATAATACCTATGTGTGATTATGATCCACATTTGGAATTTACCTATTAAATAACTACATGTTTCTTTATTCCTACTATCATAGGATACATAGTTACTCCCAAATCACAAATCCTAGGTGAAATCACTATATAAACACAAATATTTCTACCATCTTCATATAGTTTGAACCCTTATGTGGAGGTTTACATTAAATATATATGTGTTCCTTGATTAATTATTTCCCATGATAAATTGTGGTAAGCATATCTAAAATCATAGGTCCAGCTGTGATATCAATAGAAAAGGCTCACCACTCTATTTGTGGACTAGACCTATTAGGATTTTTTTTCAAGATATATGTGATGTTTTGTTCCTTATATCACATGTTATTTAGTGACACCCAAATCACAAATCCATGTTCCAACAACAACACCAATAGAAAAAATGTCCCCTCCATGCCTTGTTTATACCTGCATGGAGGGTTTTCCATTAAAGAGCTATCTGTTATTGGATTTTTAATATCATGGGACAAATAGTGAAACTAGGATCCAAAATCCAAGTTACAATATAAATATCAATGGAAAAAAATGACCTCCTGTGCATATTGGTTAGAAATGAGAAAAGATTTTTCTATTCATGAACAATGTATAGCTTGATTCCCTCTATCACTGGATGAAAAGTGGTGCCTATTCCACAAATATTGGGTCTAGATATAATATGAAAAGAAAAAATACCCCCTCTAAGTAAGGTTATGACCTTCAAGGATAGTTTTAAATTCATGAGATACATGTGTCTTGATTCATGCTATAATAGGATACATATCCAAAAACACTATGTGTGTCTTGATTCACACTATCACATGAAATGTAGTGATACAAAGATAAAAAAATCCTATGTCAATACACAATATCAATGGAAAAAATTCCCCTTTATGTATGGGTCAGAACAATGTGGTGAGTGTTCTTTTCAAGAACTACATCATTCTTGATTCAATCTATCATAAGATATATATTGACACCATATATCAAATCATATATCCAACTGTACTATTAATAGAAAAAATATCCCCTTTACGTATGGTTCATTACTACATTGAGAGTTTTCCATTCATAAAGTTTGTGTCTATTGACTCATATTATAACAATATATACAGTCTCACCTAGATCTGAAGTCATCATTCTTTCCACAACATAAATGAAGAAAATGCCTCCATCCCCCTTTGCATATGGATCATATAAGCATGGAGTGTTCTGAATTCAATAAAATCATATTGTTTGATTCCTATTACAATAGGGTATATATTTACACATAGATATCGACTCTAAGTGTGTATCTACAATATATAGAATGATAAAAAGGCACCCACCTACATATGGGTTGGAACTATGAAGGTAACAATTTATGAACTATGTGTGGTCTGATTCCTTTCATTAAGGGACACATAGTGGTGGACGGATCATTCAATTCAGTTCAATACATGGGTTTCCATCACCCTCAATAATTTTCCTCCATGATGGAAATATCCATATAGTGAATCCAGTCAACAATAAATTGTGAGAAAATGTACGTGTTCCCTATCATTCAATCTCACAAAAATTAATCAAATTCTAAGTTATCCTTTGTTTATAACACTTACCATGGATCATTTGATCTTAGGGTACCTGGAAAGACAATCTTTTCAATGATACTAAGACATGTATCAGATAGAGAACAAATTCCATGTCACATGATGTTAATAATTTTGAAAATTTCATTGTTACATGGTCTTAAATTACACTAAAATGTATTATTCATGTGATGTTAAACTACATGACAAGTGGTCTTCATTCCAAAATGATCAACCCTAGTTGATTACGTATTGAACAATTTCATTTTATATCCACTCACCCTAAAGATTCCTTCAAAGTATATGTGTGTATCCATTCGGTTTCTCAAACCCTATGTTGGGAAAAAATACTTCGAGGCGTCATATTAGTGTTTTTGGCTATGATTGTGTTTGTTGAAAATGATAAATGACTCTGAATGAGATTTTTTAGCATTTCCAAGGTAGGAATTTATGTTAACGCATTTTCCCAGTGTCTCCCAAATTTTTTGGGCCAGAAAATCTAGATTTTTTAATTTCAGAAAAAGATGGTTTAAAAAAACAGTTATGAGGAATGACATAATGAAATAAGAAAATGATGATTTCTTCATAGAAATTATATATATATTGCGAAGGACGCTACACATACCATGAATGAAAAATTTTATTTGGGAGGCTCTCAGTTCACAGGAGGCTCGAAGGTCATGATAGGATCATAATTTATGAAATGAGGAAGTTATTTATGAAGTTGAAAATTGTTTTGTTTGTGGAAGATATTTTCCACCACATAGGATCAATGAAATATGTGTACCACAAAACATTTTACATTGTGATGTCTATAACCCATTAATGATTTGGGTGATTCAGATTTGATGGATTTTGATATCTATATTCCAATATATGGTCCAATAATTATATCTTTAGGGATATATATTTTTTATTAGAAAACATAATTTCTTCTAGATGAATATGGTGAAGTTAGGAAGAGCTCATGAGGAATGATTTCAGAAAGGAGAGAGTTTATAGGGAAGCTGTAACACCCCAAGATTTTATAGTGTGTTATTTCTTCAAAATAATTCAATAACTTTCACTACACGCAACACCAAGTTCAATCGCACCATGACTTACCAAACAAGTTGTTCAAAAGAGGTTATGAATAGTGTTAACTAAATTTTAAACTTTATATAATCCTTATAATTTTAGAATCCATATTATGAGTTTCTTAGACATAATGTAAGAACAAATTCATTTTCAGTATTGCACTTTTACCAAATTTTAATAGTGAACCCTTTTTAGATACTATATTTTAAACTTTTTGACTAAATGGGGACATCAAAAATTTAAAATGAAGCATCCCAAGCTTCCACGGTACGCTAGCGTGTGTTGTACGCAACACCGAGTTCTAACACACCGTAACCAATCAAACTAGCCGTTATGAAAAGTAATACCTACCTTTTGAAATTATATATATTTTATATTTTAAAATGTACTTCATTTTTGGATTCGGAATATCGAATTTAGCCTAAGGTGAAATTTTGGTACTTTTCGGATAACATTCATATTTTGATGAATAGTGAAAATTACTAAATTTTAATTAAAAACAACTTTTTTAATCAAAATAATAAATAGTGATAAATTGTGAATTTGAGTGGTTTTAAAGTAAATTTAGAATATATTTTTACCACTTAATATAATGTTGGTCATTGGACATAATTTTACAATTAAACCGAACATAAACAAGTGTCAATCTTTTGATAGTTATTATCTCTTAAAAACACGCTTTTTGTTTTGACAGCGGTAATTAATTTTAAATTAATTTCTGCCACTTCTGTGTTTTGAATTTAGAAAAATGGATTCCATATTTGGAATCAGGATGTCCAAATTGTGTAAATAGGTAACTTTTATTTTTAGACATTTTGAATAATTACCGCGGTAAATATTTTATTTACCATGGTTAAGGGTAAATCCGGTAAATAAGGGTTAGAAAATAATATTATAATAATACCAAATTACCCTAAAACGTGTCCTAACCTTATTGGTGGACACATAACCGACCATGGGCATCCTTGGGTCGATTTGGGGACCCCTTGGAGCCACTTGTATGTGGTAGGGACACATTATATTAATAAAGTTAAAATAAAAATAAAAATGGCATAAGCTTACATCTTTTAGAAAAACAATTGTTACATAGGGTTATATATGTTAGATTTTCGATTATAAATATTCATTAGAAAGATAAAACGATTTCCTACATAATCATAATTTATTTATAATTTTTAGACATCAAATAATTTAAATTATTAATGACACAATAATGATGCAATGTTTACCTCATTAATAAATCATTTAAATAAATAAGATTATAATGATTAAAATATTATCTAAAACCTGTCCAATTCTTTTTGGTTGATGTTATTTAGAATATGAGTCATCTTATATTCGACCTCAATGATTTTTGGACCATTATAAACCGAATATAATTATATTATAAAGTAATACTTTCACTCTTTCCTAAAGAGCCCCTCCTCTCCCTTATAAAAGGAGACCACTTCTACTCATTCCTCACACCTCTCAAGCCACTTGGCTCGTCCAAACCCTGCCCAAATAATCTCCCCACATCCCTCTCCTCCTCCTTGAAGCTTCCCCTTAGGCAGAAAGAATTTCAAGAAGTCCTTTGGTTCCAACCAAAGTGAGTTACCTAAATTAAAGGTAACGATTTCTCTTAAATTATTTTCATTTATTTTGCTTCTCCAACCCCCAAAATCTTTTTATTTCCTTTCTTTTCTAACAACAAAAGTATCCTAAATATACTAGGATGTTTTTATAAGAAGGATTCGAACTACACATACACACACCTCCATCTAATGGATGATGAACATAATGTTTCTGTGAATGGCAAACTAACGCCTCACGAAACGATGATTGTTCAAATACATCTTACCGCCTCTCATGGTGGCCATTATGATGGCACTGTAATTAAGTGTGATATTAATGATACATATTTTATATATAATCTTCTGTAATTCCATTTTATTTCATAACATTATTAGTTTCATGTTGTATATACATACGATAATTTCATTTGAGGAAGTGCGGACTACCGCCCCCTTAAAATGATATGACTCGTTCATACCACACATGGAACGTATAAAGAATGGTGTTAATGAACATAAGTAACATATATAAAATATTATATTATACTGGAATAATAATATACCTATGTATCATTTGGATTTAATTCTTTTAAAATGAAAAATTAAATGGAAGTAGCATTCGTACGTACGTACGGACTACCGTCTCCACGAACACGGTGAGATCCATCCTCCATCGTATCCATTCAAGTCTTATTCTCATTTTAGGGTTAAAAATAATTTTAATATCATTCTGATTATGAATAAGATATAATCTATCCATTACAAACATGTCTTACGTAACCAAACATTTAAGAAGAACGAATCGATTATCACCCGAAATGACGATAATTCTAAGATATTATTAACAAATCAATGTTAAAAGATCATATATGATATCATATTAAAGTAAATGATTCTTGTATTATTCAATAACAATTATTTCACCATTATACAGGAGGTAAACCTACCATCGACCAAGGAAAAAGTAAAAAGTAAGGGATTTTCTTATCTCACTTTTAATTCCGTGAGAATTCCATTGATCACCACTTAATTATTGCATGTGGTGTATGTGTACTGCCCATGATTGTATTCATTGTGTTATATACTTTTATTTATGGGTATTTAAATCATCATGGTATGATACTTCTTTCATGGGTGTATGTTTCGTAAGTTACCTAATCGATAAGGGAATTTGAAATTTCAATTTCCACTCATTTGGCTTTACGCATATTTCATTGATTATATTACCCCAAGATTATGTGTGGAATCACTATTCATTTGATTATGTCATAATTTCCACTCCCCTTCCTGTGGATATAAGTTTGATACACATAATCACTCCATTGATAATTCTCAAGTCATTGATATGAATTTGATAAGAGTAATTTTAACTCATTCTCCATTTGTTGAGTTAAACATCCAATTCGTTGGTATTGTTTTTACAAGAATATGTGTGAATGTACTTTGATTGTTTTACACTGAATATCCAATCATATTTAGTGTATTTATATTTGTCACACATAATTATGTCATTGATTTATCCTTAACCTAAGGATACAACCTTTTTGAGAGATTTCATCTCAATTTACATTCCATTGAGACTTCTTTGATGATATACACCAAATCACTTTTATGTGGTGTATATAATGTACTTTGACATAGTATATCATGATTCCCTTTATTCTCATGATATAACAAAGTTTTGATTACCTCAATTATTTGTATTCAAGTGTCTCTTTTGGTTAGAATCTCTAACTAAAATACCATTTTTTTTAAATGTTTTAAAGACTTATTCATCTAAACCTTTCTCATTAATTTCCATGTTTTAAAAATGGTTTTAAGGATTTATTTATATGGACATTAAAGTTTAGAAATCAAAACTCCTTTTAAAAAGTTTCAAAGTGGTATGGGACACTTTGATTCAAAAATCTACTTTTAAATGGCTTCTTGACAAATAGTGTGACTTTTAAATGTTTTCAAGAAAAGGGGGATATTTCTCTCAAATAGTTTTGATGGTTATTTTCATCTATGTCAACATCCTTTATTATTCTTGATTGAGGTTAATGTGATACAATACAATCTTCCATATTGTATCGAATGAGTTATGTTTGACTGTGGATGTGCTATTTTTATACCATTCATGGTTTGTGGTAAAAGTATTGACATTTCCTATGCTAGTTTTAATACGAATGTTTATGTTATGTTTAAACATGTTCATATGAGGAATGAATTGGACTTAATCAGTGACGGGTGGAGCCCGCTATAGCTACTCGATGCATCGGTAGGTCTCATGAGACAAACTAGTGTCTTGGCACAAGGCCTTGGCAAAATCTTATTGGTAGTCTTGGCATGAGGCCTTGGCTATGTAGTTATGATAGTCTGGCATTATGTATTCCATCATTATGAAAGTGGTTATTGATATTTCATGTGATCATTCAACTAGTAGAATATCCATGTGAGTAAGTAAATGGCATTATTTCATTCTACCTTTTCCATTTTATGCTGAAGTTCAAATTTAAAAGGCTTTTGTCTTAGTTATAGATTGCCTTAAGTGTTTATGCTTATTTATGAAAGCTTCTGCTATAATGTTATCCTTACTGAGCATCCGAGCTCACCCCTTTCAATGTTTTATTTTTCCCAGGATTATGAAGAAGTAATTTATAAATGACCTGCAGGGATAGTATGAGGGGATATGAAGACAAGATGTTTTTTTATGATGTAATGTAAAACTTATGAATATATCTAGTGTTTCCAAGGCTACTAAACCAATCGGTCTTTCGAGATTTGATCTTTCTTGTGATCATGCCAATGTTATGTAATAATGCACCGACTCTGGGTAACTGGGGTCGGGGCGTTACAGTTGGTATCAGAGGAAGTTTAGTACAAACCTTGGTAGCTAGATTTAGATAAACTCTGATTAGAGCACGTAGACCTAAGATGAACTTTGAGGATTAGTATAAAAGAACTTCCTAGAATTTTGGTATTGTAGAGATTTTGTGAGTTTTTCAAGCAATACATCCCTGTCTGGATACGAGCAGGTAGAGGCGGCTCTAGCACAGATGTACCTAGGGGTAAAACCCGAAAACACCGCTTTGAGCTAGACTCGAACGGGAACTGGTGCACGACAACGGGCCTTGCTGCACTCTTGGTTACGACACTCTCGGGGGATATGCTTAGGATAATTTACATTTTCTTTACAAACCGATTTAAGTAATATATACATAAGATGAGAGTAAATGACCTTGGTTAATCCTAATATGTTTCAAATTGAGAATATGGTGACATTTTAATCTCTAAATGATTTTACGACTACTATTACTCACACAATGCTTTCTGGTTTTAGTCAATGGCTGGATTCCAAGGAAGTCATAGTGACTTTGAGAATGATGTACAAGGTGGGAACGGTGGTGGCGATGAGCAACAAAATGGAATGTTGATAGGCGTAAAAGATATCGTCTTTATGCCAAATCAGTTTTCCAAAAATATGATCAACAACATATATATTAACCAACTCCCATACTCAACAAGGAAGAGAAAGGTGATAAATGATAAGATCTCCAGCAATGGAGACCATGGAGAAAAGAAACCTCAATTTTCATCATGCAGGAAATGTGGAAAGAGACACCCAGGAAAGTGTCTCAATGGGACAACAAAATGTTTTACGTGCGGGAAGGAAGGAAATAAAGTGAAGAATTGCCGAAGAAAAATGAAGAGTACTATGGAAGAAGATAAAAATGGTCCCAAGAGTCCATTTACAGTCATTTGCCGTAAATGTAGGGGACCTGGCCATTACCCAAGTGAATGTCCTATTCTATAGGATATTTTCTTGGTCAAAGAAGAAGCTATGTGGAAATAAATGGTTGGAAAAAAATTTTAAAAGTATTAGCACTCCTTGTTGATGGGTTTACTTTGGAATAATTTTCTCTTGTATTTGTAACCCCGCAGTTTGCCATGTGAGAATGATATTTGAGGAAGAATTGTCTCTTCTCTTGTGGATATAGGTATAAATAACCATTTGGTTTTATATGATCATTGGGGTTTGAGAAAATGATAAGTTACTATAATTTGGGATGAAAATGCAAAGTATGATATAACATTTGTGGTTAAATTAGGTTATTTTGAGGAATTTATATCATTTTGGTAATATTATAAAATATAGTTTTTGAAAAAGGACAACACGTAGACCGTGTGACAACCCGTCGCGTCGGACAAAGCTGTGGGAATCGAACCCACAAACAAAGTGCGATTGGGATTTATCGCCTACCATTGGACTACGTGAAGTCCCTGGTTAGTGTGACTATTTTTTTTGTTAAATGATTTTATTGATCAATAATAAGATGATTTGGGTTCTTATGTCTTATCAAATTAATACCCTTGGTATAGGAAAATGATTTGGTGATTAAGTGATAAATGTTATTTTGGAAGATGTTCGTTTTGTTAGGAACACTATATGCCCAAGGAAAATAGAATACAATGAGGTTTCATTTGTAGAGTAATGGTGGATTTTTATCTACATTTTTATTGTTGATTTATAGTGATTTAGGTTATTTATGGAAATGATTAACCTATAACAGATAATATGTGATGATGTTAATTACTTTTAAGTATGTGACTTTAAGAGTATTTGATGTCATTTGGAGATACAATGTAACATGGGAGTCTACATAATCAAATTCTTCTATGTTTTGGGTTTCAATATTAGTTTGGATTATATTAAAGGATTTTAAGGACAATTCGTTATTGAATGGTATCTATTTAACTTTGGGGTATTGTTGGTTTAATTTTAGAAATTAAGATTAGTGCATATTTATCTCAATGAATATCCTTTTGGGGGATCATTAGATCATTCACTAACCATTTTGGTTTTGATTAATCTTCAAAGACAATGTAAATATATGGTTTATCCTACATGGATCATGTGATTCTATAGAAGTTTATTCTAGCTCTTCCAGTGTGACCAAGTCTTCTTGAATACTCATCGTTTAAAAAAAATTGAGTTAGTGGTGGAAATTTATTAAAGAATGAAAATCTACTTAAAATTTAAGTATATCTCATAATGTTCTTAGTCAATATCATAAATGAATTCCTCTTCCTTATGTAATGTAACTTTAAAAAAAATGTTGTCCTAGATGATACATTAAATCATCACTAATTTATGGCTTTGGGATTGTTGGCCTTTTCATAGCCATGTTCTCTACCACTCTCCATCAGATAATTGATGGTTAGATTTCTCTTCCATATCCATATTTTCCTACATGGAACCCTAGTATGTGTTATTTTCAGTCATCTTCATACTTTCCACTCTTTATTTTAAATAGAGGCCTCATTAATTCATTTTTCGATGTGGGATTTCAACTAAGATATTTTGAAACGTCAAAAATGTGTTATCCCAGTACCCTATGTTTTCTTGGACCGATGGTATTTCAAATCATCATAGATTGATGAGTTTAAGGACCTCAATTTTATACTTGTTTGTGATTGATGACCTCAATCACTACCTATAAATATTTACGTTTTTCCTCCAATTATATGTCTCTAATTACCACCAATGTTCTCCTAATCGAGATCATAATTTGGTGGTGATCCTTTCATTTCTCTTTTCCTCATATTAAGACTAAATTTTAGTAACCCAATTTCCGATGTGGGTTTTCCCACAAAGATATTTTCTATTTTCAACCTTTTATTTTCGAAGAACAATTTCAAATTTCGAGGACGCAATTTATTGAAGGAGGTGAGAATGTAACACCCCATGATTTTATAGTGTGTTATTTCTTCAAAATAATTCAATAACTTTCACTACACGCAACACCAAGTTCAATCGCACCATGACTTACCAAACAAGCTGTTCAAAAGAGGTTATGAATAGTGTTAACTAAATTTTAAATTTTATATAATCCTTATAATTTTAGAATCCATATTATGAGTTTCTTAGACATAATGTAAGAACAAATTCATTTTCAGTATTGCACTTTTAACAAATTTTAATAGTGAAGCCTTTTTAGATACTATATTTTAAACTTTTTGACTAAATGGGGACATCAAAAATTTAAAATGAAACATCCCAAGCTTCCACGGTACGCTAGCGTGTGTTGTACGCAACACCGAGTTCTAACACACCGTAACCAATCAAACTAGCCGTTATGAATAGTAATACCTACCTTTTGAAATTATATATATTTTATATTTTAAAATGGACTTCATTTTTGGATTCGGAATATCGAATTTAGCCTAAGGTGAAATTTTGGTACTTTTCGGATAACTTTCATATTTTGATGAATAGTGAAAATTACTAAATTTTAATTAAAAACAACTTTTTTAATCAAAATAATAAATTGTGATAAATTGTGAATTTGAGTGGTTTTAAAGTATATTTAGAATATATTTTTACCACTTAATATAATGTTGGTCATTGGACATAATTTTACAATTAAACCGAACATAAACAAGTGTCAATCTTTTGATAGTTATTATCTCTTAAAAACACGCTTTTTGTTTTGACAGCGGGAATTAATTTTAAATTAATTTCTGCCACTTCTGTGTTTTGAATTTAGAAAAATGGATTCCATATTTGAAATCAGGATTTCCAAATTGTGTAAATAGGTAACTTTTTGAAGTGCATTGTGTTGCATTTGTTGTCAATGAGGCATGATTGTTGTCTTGGAATGAATGGATGTCAAGGAGTCAAGATGTGAATGTCAAAGGATGTGATGGTGTTGGTGGTGAAGGAGAATGGCCATGGTACTTTGAGGAATGTCACTTAGGAGATTCACTAAGTGGCATTGGAGAATATGGTTGAAACATTCTCCATGAACATCAGACGATTGTTGAACTGGTCTTTAAGTTCTAAGAACTTGTTTCATGATGATACAAAGTCACAACAATGATTGAAGACCATGCATTGTCTTCACAATGCATGAGGAGTTGAAAGGAGTTTCATCCACAACTACTAAGTGGATGATGTGCACTAATGAAGTCCATGTACTAACTCTTAGTGCATGTGAATTGGAAGTGATCCAATTTGATCTCTGATTAGATCAATGAAGCACATTGGAGAATTTATGTGATTAATGAGCTCGGTTGATGATGAAGACCCTTCGGGAATTCCACCTCCTAAGTCTAGAATATATGTTAAGGAGGGTTTGTGGATTCTAATGAAGAAGATGGAGAATATGTGTTAGAAGAGAAGAAATAAGAAGAATAGAGGAGGAGGCATTTGGCATTTGGCATGTTTTATATGAAGAAGAACTTTGTATTTCACAAAGTCCTATTCTGTCCCTTTGCCAAAAAATTGGCCAGCCAAGGCACCTTGGGGGGTTCAACCCCAAGGCATGGGCACTAGGGCACCACGCCCGGGGGAACCCCGTGGGGCGAGCCAGGGCGGCAGGGCGCACCCAAGGACACCGCAAGGGCGCCAGGGGCACGCCCGGAGGAGCGCAGTGTGCAAGGTGGGCGCCAGTGGAGCGCCCGCAGGGAGCATAGTGAGCGCTAGAACCGCGCCCGCGAGGAGCAGAGGGTGGGCGCAAAGCGCGCCCGCTAAAGAACTCGGTGCGGGGCGGCACCGAGAGGGGAAGAGAATTCAATTGCCGGGATGAGGGAGCGGCAGGGTTATTAACCGCGGAAATTCCGCGAGAGAATTCGATGTGGGACGCGCGATTTTCACCGGGAACGAATCCCAGCCGCACGATTCATCGCGCGCTCGATCTGGACCGCCCATCTAATCCGCCGCGGCCCAGCCTGATCGCGGCCGTCCAAATCTTTAATCCAACGGCTCTCCGCGCGTCTTCTTCCCCGCGCCATCCGAAGCCTCCCGTGTACCTCCTTCGAACCAGAGGCTTCCCGAAGATGGATTTCGAGTTCCCGGCCACCTCTGAAGGAAGTAAAACGTCCATTCGGCTCGTCTGGCTACACTGAATACATCCATGCCTTAAAATTGACCTGCATGCAACGTATGGAGAATTTCGATGAAGGCCGAGGCAAACGAAGTTGCCAGGCCATTGGGGTGTTCGAGCTTTGCATGATTTGTGCCTAAACAGAGGCCGTGCATGCGTTATAAATCGCATGCACGAGAAGGAAAGAAAAAATGAGATCCCGCGGTGAAACAGAGGAGAAAAACAAGATTTCACCGAATCTTGAAGATCCGAAGATCTCGGGTGTTTGAAGTTATTGCACGCGGATAATCTGAGGCAGTCTCTGCCTATAAAAATGAGGCCGAGCCCTCTGTGCCGGCTAGCTGAAACCTTGAGGAGTCCCGCGTGCACCTTGTGCCTCGCGAAGCCGAAGCCCCGCGCAAATACCATTTGCGCGGCTGAGTCCCTTTCGCGCACTCCTTGCGTGAAAGAAGAAAGGGGAAGACCCCTGAGCGCTAATCCTTGCGCGGCAGGAAGAACCCGGGGCCGCGACACTCTGCGCGCCCACGGTTGAAGCCCGAGGTGCTTTGCACCCGAGGTCTTGCACGCCCTTGTGCCGTGCTCCTTGCGCGCTCGAAGGCTTGCACACCCGCGGCTTGTGCCTTGCACTTGCGCGCCTTGTGGCTTGCGCGACCCACGGCCAGTGGAATTAGTGCGGCTGTGAAGTGAAGGAGGGCCGCACCCCTTTGCGCAAGTTGGGCAGTAGGTGTGAACAAGAAGACCCGAGGCCTTGCCTCTTGTGTGTGCACAGTAAAGAAGGAAGAAGGCCGAGCCCTTGCACCCTTTGAGTGCCAAGTGAAGAAGAAGAGACCCTACGGGCAGTGTATGTGCAAGAAGAAAGAATAGAAGGCCGAGGCCTTTGAGCCTTGTGTGCAAAAAGAACAAGAAAAGGCCATAGCCTTGTGCAACCAAAGAAGACCCGAGGCCTTTGTGCCTTTGTGTGCCAAGAAGACAAGAAGGCCCTACGGGTAGTAGGTGTGAAAATAAAGGAGAACCAAAGTGTGTGCACAAGTGCCAAGTGAAGACCACCACATCCATTGTGTGTGTGTGCCAAAGAAGGCCGAAGCCTTGCGCGGCAGTGGAGAAGAGGAGAAGCACATGGGCAGTGTGTGTGCAAAGTGGACATGAACACACCTTGGCCGAGACTTGCACTATGTGTGTGCATTTGAAGAAAAGGCAGTGGCCTTGTGTGTGTGCCAAGTGAAGTGGAATACCACACATTGTGTGTGAAGTGGAAAAGGCCGAGAGGAAGTGTGTGCAAGTGGAAGAGGCCGTAGCCTTGTGTGTGCACACTATTGAAGAACAACTAAAAGAACACTAAAGTGTGTGTGTGCAACAAAAAGAGGAAGGTCACTACAAGTGGATGCTAAGTGAAGAATTTGTGTGTGCAAACTAAAGAAGTGGCCGAACCTAGGTGTGCACTAAAAGTGAACACACTTAGAAGAAGTTGAAAGGAGGACATCCACACTAAAGTATAACACACATTTATGTGTGTAATCAAAAGTGCATAAAGTGTGTGAAGTTTGAGAAGTTGGTGTGTGCTGAAAAGAATTACACCCTCTAAGGGTCTACTGCACCAAGAGAAGAGGAAAGGAGGAGTGCATGCATGCATGCATGCACGTGCACACGTGAACAGTGCCAAACCAGCTTGTGTGCATTTGAGACTGGACCAGACTGAAGATAAAGATATCAGTTGTCTGAGCATTCAGTAGTTGAAGAGAGAAGCCAGGTCATCCTGAAGAAGGAGGTAAAGCCTGAGCTGGACGAGAAGCCCTGATCAACAACAAGTGATCAGAAGAGAAGAGCAAGGCCAGCAGCCTTTATCCCAGGCTGCTGAAGTTACTTGAAGAACTTGAAGAGAAGAAGAGCTACTCGTGTGACTCGAGGAGCCAGGAGAAGACCCTGTGGGACTCAGGGAGAAGAAGTCTTCAGTGGGATTCTGGAGCAGGCCAGTGGGACTCTGGTAACACTGTGGGACGCAGTATAAAGACCCTCCTGTGGGACTCAGGAGAGATACAGTGGGACTCTGTATCGACCATTGTAATTCTAACAAGTTATAATGGGAGAATCCATGCTGAGAGAGCATGGCAAGGATGTAGGCCTTTGGTGCCGAACCTTGTAAATCCTTGTGTCCTGTGCCTTTACATTTACTGCATCATTCGTGGAAAGGTGAGAGATACAAGAAGAGTGGATTGAGGCCTTAACAAGCCATAGAGGTTTAATTGATTAAGAATCAATTAGTAAAAAGTTTTAAAGGATCACTGATTCACCCCCTCCCCCTCTCAGTGATTCACACTGATCTGGGCACTTCAATTGGTATCAGAGGGAGGTTCCCTCTAAAAGATCCAAGAGAGTCTATATAGAGTGCAGATTTGAGGAAATGAAAGAACAACCTCAAATGGAGATATCTGCCAAGACTCTGAAAAACAGAATGAAGAAACAGGCAAAGAAGATGAAGAAGAAGGCTGGTGCAATCAGAGAAACTTCTTCTATGGAAAGAAATGTGAAAGTCACATCAGATGACAATTCCTTTTATCATTCTTCTGATGAAGCCTGCTCTAGCTGTGATGAAGATGGAAGAAACAATGATCTTCTAAATGCAATCAAATATCTTCAGAAGAAAGTTCCCAAGGAAGTTGCAATGTGTATAGCTACAGGCCTCCTTGATCTTCAAGAAGAAAAATTACAGCTGGAAGATGAAGCCAATTCACTGGAAGATCAATTGGCAAAAAGGGTTGGCATAACCAACACTCTCAGAAAGCTGGTGAAGGCTAAAGATGAAACAGTTTCCCTTTGCAATGAAAGATATGAAGACACTGCTGAAGAATTGCAAAGAAGCCTTTCTGAGAAAGAAATCTTTAAAGTAATAATCAAAGATGTTTACCATGCACTGGAGAAGAGGCATAGAGTATCAATGGTTGTTAAAGATGCTCAACTTGAAGACAAAGTAAAAAGGGTGAAGGAGCTGGACAACTCATTGCTTGAAATGAAAAAGGTGCATGAAGACCAGATAAAGCAGCTGGAAGAGAAATGGGAAGGAAGGCTAAGAACTATTGAGGATGAGAAGAACTCCCTCAATATGAAATGCTTAGAACTAGAGGTGATATTGAAAAATCAGCAATCACCTAAAGCTGAATCCTCCCAGTCAGCTGGAAGAAGAAATGTTGCTACTCAAGTATGCTTTGAGAAGGATGATTCTAAAAGCAAGAAATCCTCTAGTAAAAGTGCAACAACTTCTAGAAATAAGGTACCATCCATACCATCTTGTACTCATGCTTCTAAAAGTGTTTCTACTAAAAGTGCAGGATGGAAGAATAATTTCAAACAAATATGGATGAAGAAAATGAAGAAGCAGAGCTCTCCTGAAACAACACAACTTGTCAAGAAGAGTACCCAACAATCAGAAGGACTCAATAGGTCAAGATTTGTGGGTCAGTGTTGGTGTTGTAACAAGTATGGGCATTGTGCAAAGGATTGTTGGTACAATCCACTGAATGCCAAAGCACAGAGGAAGCCCATGCCAAGGGGGAGCAAGCCAGAAGAAAAGAAGCAGCATCCACAGGTCCAGAGACATCTGTTTACTGCAAATAGATTTGGATTACTTGACAACATCTGGGATGATTGCAAAAGTGGTCAAAAAGATACATGTCAATCTCCAACTGTATCCAGAGCTCAAAAGAAGAAAAGATCACTGAACCTGGCTAAGAGAGATTCCTTGGGAAGCAAGAAGAATGTAGAAGATGCTCCCAAGAAGAATTTGAAGAATAAAGAGAAGTCCTTGGAATTCAAATCCAAGAAGGGTGATGCATCCAGAAGGACCACCAAGAAATGCTTCTACTGTGGAAAGAAAGGACACATCATGGACCTTTGTAAAGAAGCCATGAAACTAAATAGAAGCAGACTGAACTCCAAAAGACAATCAATCCAGAAGCAGAAGGGATTGATTGAAAATAAGTTGCCTAAGAAAGGTAGCTTAACAGCATCAAAAGAACCATGTGGAATTTCCAAAACTGAGGCCACTCTTCCAAATGATTTACTTGTCATATGGCCACATCAGTTGCAACTTGCCAGAGAACTACAAAGAGCTGAAGATGAAGCTCTGGCATTTGCTAAAGAAAAAGGGAAGAAAAAGATTTCACATGAAGATGGGTTTAGATCCACACAAGCACAGACATCAATGAAGATCAAACGTGCAAGTGTGAAGACTGGTGAAAATGGGACATCTCGGTTGAGAGAATCTTCTCAACCTTGTTGTTCACATTGATGAACCAAGGAGGTTCCATCTTATTCCCTTATACTATTGGTATATACATGTGCTAACATTACAGGGAATTGAAGATGATGATCATTCTCATCTGGAGGATGGTTTGGATTGAATGGAGTGCACCCCTTGAGGGGGAGCCAATCTGGAGTAGATGATGTTCTAAAATTAATATCATCTTGAGAAAGTGAAGGTATTCCAATCATACTTTCATCCCTTGTTTCTTAATTGAGTTTATCTTGTCAATTAAGGGGGAGTATGGATTGAAGACAAGTGGATGAAAGGGGGAGCTTTATCATTGCACTGAACTTTCTAATGAGTTTTGTGAAGTATGTGCAGGATTTAGCAATTCATTGTTATATCTGAAAAATTTTCAAACCCCTAAGCATGATCTCACATGTATAGTGAATGTTGGACAGCATTGAGTACCTTGGTTACATCACTCTTGTTTTCTACACCGGGTTAGCCCAAGTAGACTTAGAGTTGATTTACTAAAGGTTCTTTGCTAAAGAAGAACATGTGGCATCATCCCTCTCTTAGTGATTTTGAAGAAAATGCTTTTATAAGGGAGGAAGAGATTTTTGAAAGTAAACCACACCACACCTTTGCATTTGATTGCCAATAAGGGGGAGAAATATTGGCACACATATTGACCCATTCATATGTGCTAAAGTGGTGTATTGACAACAAATACAAAGGGGGAGATTGAAGTGCATTGTGTTGCATTTGTTGTCAATGAGGCATGATTGTTGTCTTGGAATGAATGGATGTCAAGGAGTCAAGATGTGAATGTCAAAGGATGTGATGGTGTTGGTGGTGAAGGAGAATGGCCATGGTACTTTGAGGAATGTCACTTAGGAGATTCACTAAGTGGCATTGGAGAATATGGTTGAAACATTCTCCATGAACATCAGACGATTGTTGAACTGGTCTTTAAGTTCTAAGAACTTGTATCATGATGATACAAAGTCACAACAATGATTGAAGACCATGCATTGTCTTCACAATGCATGAGGAGTTGAAAGGAGTTTCATCCACAACTACTAAGTGGATGATGTGCACTAATGAAGTCCATGTACTAACTCTTAGTGCATGTGAATTGGAAGTGATCCAATTTGATCTCTGATTAGATCAATGAAGCACATTGGGGAATTTATGTGATTAATGAGCTCGGTTGACGATGAAGACCCTTCGGGAATTCCACCTCCTAAGTCTAGAATATATGTTAAGGAGGGTTTGTGGATTCTAATGAAGAAGATGGAGAATATGTGTTAGAAGAGAAGAAATAAGAAGAATAGAGGAGGAGGCATTTGGCATTTGGCATGTTTTATATGAAGAAGAACTTTGTATTTCACAAAGTCCTATTCTGTCCCTTTGCCAAAAAATTGGCCAGCCAAGGCACCTTGGGGGGTTCAACCCCAAGGCATGGGCACTAGGGCACCACGCCCGGGGGAACCCCGTGGGGCGAGCCAGGGCGGCAGGGCGCACCCAAGGACACCGCAAGGGCGCCAGGGGCACGCCCGGAGGAGCGCAGTATGCAAGGTGGGCGCCAGTGGAGCGCCCGCAGGGAGCATAGTGAGCGCTAGAACCGCGCCCGCGAGGAGCAGAGGGTGGGCGCAAAGCGCGCCCGCTAAAGAACTCGGTGCGGGGAGGCACCGAGAGGGGAAGAGAATTCAATTGCCGGTATGAGGGAGCGGCAGGGTTATTAACCGCGGAAATTCCGCGAGAGAATTCGATGTGGGACGTGCG
Organism: Viscum album; assembly: GCA_963277665.1. Taxonomy (NCBI): domain Eukaryota; kingdom Viridiplantae; phylum Streptophyta; class Magnoliopsida; order Santalales; family Viscaceae; genus Viscum; species Viscum album. The sequence continues at coordinate 447,707,042 of OY728155.1, read as the reverse complement.
ATTTTCACCGGGAACGAATCCCAGCCGCACGATTCATCGCGCGCTCGATCTGGACCGCCCATCTAATCCGCCGCGGCCCAGCCTGATCGCGGCCGTCCAAATCTTTAATCCAACGGCTCTCCGCGCGTCTTCTTCCCCGCGCCATCCGAAGCCTCCCGCGTACCTCCTTCGAACCAGAGGCTTCCCGAAGATGGATTTCGAGTTCCCGGCCACCTCTGAAGGAAGTAAAACGTCCATTCGGCTCGTCTGGCTACACTGAATACATCCATGCCTTAAAATTGACCTGCATGCAACGTATGGAGAATTTCGATGAAGGCCGAGGCAAACGAAGTTTCCAGGCCATTGGGGTGTTCGAGCTTTGCATGATTTGTGCCTAAACAGAGGCCGTGCATGCGTTATAAATCGCATGCACGAGGAGGAAAGAAAAAATGAGATCCCGCGGTGAAACAGAGGAGAAAAACAAGATTTCACCAAATCTTGAAGATCCGAAGATCTCGGGTGTTTGAAGTTATTGCACGCGGATAATCTGAGGCAGTCTCTGCCTATAAAAATGAGGCCGAGCCCTCTGTGCCGGCTAGCTGAAACCTTGAGGAGTCCCGCGTGCACCTTGTGCCTCGCGAAGCCGAAGCCCCGCGCAAATACCATTTGCGCGGCTGAGTCCCTTTCGCGCACTCCTTGTGTGAAAGAAGAAAGGGGAAGACCCCTGAGCGCTAATCCTTGCGCGGCAGGAAGAACCCGGGGCCGCGACACTCTGCGCGCCCACGGTTGAAGCCCGAGATGCTTTGCACCCGAGGTCTTGCACGCCCTTGTGCCGTGCTCCTTGCGCGCTCGAAGGCTTGCACACCCGCGGCTTGTGCCTTGCACTTGCGCGCCTTGTGGCTTGCGCGACCCACGGCCAGTGGAATTAGTGCGGCTGTGAAGTGAAGGAGGGCCGCACCCCTTTGCGCAAGTTGGGCAGTAGGTGTGAACAAGAAGACCCGAGGCCTTGCCTCTTGTGTGTGCACAGTAAAGAAGGAAGAAGGTCGAGCCCTTGCACCCTTTGAGTGCCAAGTGAAGAAGAAGAGACCCTACGGGCAGTGTATGTGCAAGAAGAAAGAATAGAAGGCCGAGGCCTTTGAGCCTTGTGTGCAAAAAGAACAAGAAAAGGCCATAGCCTTGTGCAACCAAAGAAGACCCGAGGCCTTTGTGCCTTTGTGTGCCAAGAATACAAGAAGGCCCTACGGGTAGTAGGTGTGCAAATAAAGGAGAACCAAAGTGTGTGCACAAGTGCCAAGTGAAGACCACCACATCCATTGTGTGTGTGTGCCAAAGAAGGCCGAAGCCTTGCGCGGCAGTGGAGAAGAGGAGAAGCACATGGGCAGTGTGTGTGCAAAGTGGACATGAACACACCTTGGCCGAGACTTTCACTATGTGTGTGCATTTGAAGAAAAGGCAGTGGCCTTGTGTGTGTGCCAAGTGAAGTGGAATACCACACATTGTGTGTGAAGTGGAAAAGGCCGAGAGGAAGTGTGTGCAAGTGGAAGAGGCCGTAGCCTTGTGTGTGCACACTATTGAAGAACAACTAAAAGAACACTAAAGTGTGTGTGTGCAACAAAAAGAGGAAGGTCACTACAAGTGGATGCTAAGTGAAGAATTTGTGTGTGCAAACTAAAGAAGTGGCCGAACCTAGGTGTGCACTAAAAGTGAACACACTTAGAAGAAGTTGAAAGGAGGACATCCACACTAAAGTATAACACACATTTATGTGTGTAATCAAAAGTGCATAAAGTGTGTGAAGTTTGAGAAGTTGGTGTGTGCTGAAAAGAATTACACCCTCTAAGGGTCTACTGCACCAAGAGAAGAGGAAAGGAGGAGTGCATGCATGCATGCATGCACGTGCACACGTGAACAGTGCCAAACCAGCTTGTGTGCATTTGAGACTGGACCAGACTGAAGATAAAGATATCAGTTGTCTGAGCATTCAGTAGTTGAAGAGAGAAGCCAGGTCATCCTGAAGAAGGAGGTAAAGCCTGAGCTGGACGAGAAGCCCTGATCAACAACAAGTGATCAGAAGAGAAGAGCAAGGCCAGCAGCCTTTATCCCAGGCTGCTGAAGTTACTTGAAGAACTTGAAGAGAAGAAGAGCTACTCGTGTGACTCGAGGAGCCAGGAGAAGACCCTGTGGGACTCAGGGAGAAGAAGTCTTCAGTGGGATTCTGGAGCAGGCCAGTGGGACTCTGGTAACACTGTGGGACGCAGTATAAAGACCCTCCTGTGGGACTCAGGAGAGATACAGTGGGACTCTGTATCGACCATTGTAATTCTAACAAGTTATAATGGGAGAATCCATGCTGAGAGAGCATGGCAAGGATGTAGGCCTTTGGTGCCGAACCTTGTAAATCCTTGTGTCCTGTGCCTTTACATTTACTGCATCATTCGTGGAAAGGTGAGAGATACAAGAAGAGTGGATCGAGGCCTTAACAAGCCATAGAGGTTTAATTGATTAAGAATCAATTACTAAAAAGTATTAAAGGATCACTGATTCACCCCCTCCCCCTCTCAGTGAGTCACACTGATCTGGGCACTTCACTTTTATTTTTAGACATTTTGAATAATTACTGCGGTAAATATTTTATTTACCATGGTTAAGGGTAAATCCGGTAAATAAGGGTTAAAAAATAATATTATAATAATACAAAATTACCCTAAAACGTGTCCTAACCTTATTGGTGGACACATAACCGACCATGGGCATCCTTAGGTTGATTTGGGGACCCCTTGGAGCCACTTGTATGTGGTAGGGACACATTATATTAATAAAGTTAAAATAAAAATTAAAATGGCATAAGCTTACATCTTTTAGAAGAACAATTGTTACATAGGGTTATACATGTTGGATTTTCTATTATAAATATTCATTAGAAAGATAAAACGATTTCCTACATAATGATATTTTTTTTATAATTTTTAGACATCAAATAATGTAAATTACTAATGACACAATAATGATGCAATGTTTACCTCATTAATAAATCATTTAAATAAATAAGATTATAATGATTAAAATATTATCTAAAACCTGTCCAATTCTTATTGGTTGATGTTATTTAGAATATGAGTCGTCTTATCTTCGACATCAATGATTTTTGGACCATTATAAACCGAATATAATTATATTATAAAGTAATACTTTCACTCTTTCCTAAAGAGCCCCTCCTCTCCCTTATAAAAGGAGACCACTTCTACTCATTCCACACACCTCTCAAGCCACTTGGCTCGTCCAAACCCTGCCCAAATAAGCTCCCCACATCCCTCTCCTCCTCCTTGAAGCTTCTCCTTAGGCAGAAAGCATTTCAAGAAGTCCTTTGGTTCCAACCAAAGTGAGTTACCTAAATTAAAGGTAACGATTTCTCTTAAATTATTTTCATTTATTTTGCTTTTCCAACCCCCAAACTATTTTTATTTCCTTTCTTTTGTAACAACAAAATTATCCTCAATATACTAGGATATTTTTATAAGAAGGATTAGAACTACACATACACACACCTCCATCTAATGGATGATGAACATAATGTTTCTGTGAATGGAAAACTAACGCCTCACGAAACGATGATTGTTCAAATACATCTTACAGCCTCTCATGGTGGCCATTATGATGGCACTGTAATTAAGTGTTATATTAATTATACATATTTTATATATAAGCTTCTGTAATTCCATTTTATTTCATACCATTATTTGTTTCATGTTGTATATACATACGATAATTTCATTTGAGGAAGTGCGGACTACCGCCCCCTTTAAATGTTATGACTCGTTCATACCACACATAGAACGTATAAAGAATGGTGTTAATGAACATAAGTAACATATATAAAATATTATATTATACTGGAATAATAATATACCTATGTATCATTTGGATTCAATTCTTTTAAAATGAAAAATTAAATGGAAGTAGCATTCGTACGTACCTACGGACTACCGTCTCCACGAACACGGTGAGATCCATCCTCCATCGTATCCATTCAAGTCTTATTCTCATTTTAGGGTTAAAAATAATTTTAATATCATTCTGATTATTAATAATATATAATCTATCCATTACAAACATTTCTTACGTAACCAAACATTTAAGAAGAACGAATCGATTATCACCCGAAATGACGATAATTCTAAGATATTATTAACAAAGCAATGTTAAAAGATCATATATGATATCATATTAAAGTAAATGAATCTTGTATTATTCAATAACAATTGTTTCACCATTATACAGGAGGTAAACCTACCATCGACCAAGGAAAAAGTACAAAGTAAGGGATTTTCTTATCTCACTTTTAATTCCGTGAGAATTCCATTGATCACCACTTAATTATTGCATGTGGTGTATGTGTACTGCCCATGATTGTATTCATTGTGTTATATACTTTTATTTATGGGTATTTACATCATCATGGTATGATACTTCTTTCATGGGTGTATGTTTCTTAAGTTACCTAATCGATAAGGTAATTTGAAATTTCAATTTCCACTCATTTGGCTTTACGCATATTTCATTGATTATATTACCCCAAGATTATGTGTGGAATCACTATTCATTTGATTATGTAATAATTTCTACTCCCCTTCCTGTGGATATAAGTTTGATACACATAATAACTCCATTGATAATTCTCAAGTCATTGATATGAATTTGATAAGAGTAATTTTAACTCATTCTCCATTTGTTGAGTTAAACATCCAATTCGTTGGTATTGTTTTTACAAGAATATGTGTGAATGTCCTTTGGTTGTTTTACACTGAATATCCAATCATATTTAGTGTATTTATATTTGTCACACATAATTATGTCATTGATATATCCTTAACCTAAGGATACAACCTTTATGAGATATTTCATCTCAATTTACATTCCATTGAGACTTCTTTGATGATATACACCAAATCACTTTTATGTGGTGTATATAATGTACTTTGACATAGTATATCATGATTCCCTTTATTCTCATGATATTACAAAGTTTTTATTACCTCAATTATTTGTATTCAAGTGTCTCTTTTGGTTAGAATCTCTAACTAAAATACCATTTTTTTAAATGTTTTAAAGACTTATTCATCTAAACCTTTCTCATTAATGTCCATGTTTTAAAAATGGTTTTAAGGATTTATTTATATGGAAATTAAAGTTTAGAAATCAAAAATCCTTTTAAAAAGTTTCAAAGTGGTATGGGACACTTTGATTCAAAAATCTACTTTTAAATGTCTTCTTGAAAAATAGTGTGACTTTTAAATGTTTTCAAGAAAAGGGGGATATTTCTCTCAAATAGTTTTGATGATTATTTTCATCTATGTCAACATCCTTCATTATTCTTGATTGAGGTTAATGTGATACAATAAAATCTTCCATATTGTATCGAATGAGTTATATTTGACTGTGGATGTGTTGTTTTTATACCATTCATGGTTTGTGGTAAAAGTATTGACATTTCGTATGCTAGTTTTAATACGAATGTTTATGTTATGTTTAAACATGTTCATATTAGGAATGAATTAGACTTAATAAGTGACGGGTGGAGCCCGCTATAGCTCCTCGATGCATCGGTAGGTCTCATGAGACAAACTAGTGTCTTGGCACAAGGCCTTGGCAAAATCTTATTGGTAGTCTTGGAACGAGGCCTTGGCTATGTAGTTATGATAGTCTGGCATTATGCATTCCATCATTATGAAAGTGGTTATTGATATTGCATGTGATCATTCGACTAGTAGAATATCCATGTGAGTAAGTAAATGGCATTATTTCATTCTACCTTTTCCATTTTATGCTGAAGTTCAAATTTAAAAGGCTTTTGTCTTAGTTATAGATTGCCTTAAGTGTTTATGCTTATTTATGAAAGCTTCTGCTATAATGTTATCCTTACTGAGCATCCGAGCTCACCCCTTTCAATGTTTTATTTTTCCTAGGATTATGAAGAAGTAATTTATGAATGACCTGCAGGGATAGTATGAGGGGATATGAAGACAAGATGTTTTTTTATGATGTAATGTAAAACTTATGAATATATCTAGTGTTTACAAGGATACTAAACCAATCGGTCTTTAGAGATTTGATCTTTCTTGTGATCATGCCAATGTTATGTAATAATGCACCGACTCTTTGTAACTGGGGTCGGGGCATTACAGAAGCAATTCGGTGAAGGGAGTCCATGAAGATAGTTTAGTAAATGGTTTTGAAGGGATCTATAGCTTGAAAAGTAAAAGTGTCCACAAAACTCACAGAATTACATGTATATAAGATGGTCCACATATGTTTTAATGGTATATAGATGTAGTGGAGTTCTATTAAGTAGAAAACATTCCATGAGAGATAGGCAGTCCATGGAAGAGAGGCGATCTGCGAAAGAAGTGGTGGTCCATGAAGCACACACCCCACGTGGTGTAGGGTAGTTCATGTAGAAATAAAAGAAGTTTTGGATGAAAACAATTAGTTAGTGAAAGAAATTTCTATAAACTAATAGTATTTGGAAAAAATGATTTCAACAATAGTAGAAAATGGTACTTCAACATATCATCTATCTACAATAAAGGATACATGAATTCTTGCAAATGAATGGTCCTAGATGTTCATAAACTATGAGTGAATACTTTCCAAAGAAATTAGCAAAGGAAGAGGAAGGTAGTGAACTTTTCCAATGAAATTGATCCATAGAAAGAGAAATTGGGACTAACCCTTTAGAAAGAACTGAGTTTCCCCTAATCCTTTTAAAGGTGGTTAGTTAGGACATAGAAGTGATCTATCCCGAACCTTGTATTTAGGCTTTGAGCCACAGTGGATTTGGTACATCAAAACATCGTAGTTGTATACTCCATGGACGTAGCCCAGTGAGGGTGAACCAAATAAAATTGTTGTTTCTCATGAATGATTTAAATTATGTTACTACATTTAAATGGGAATGAGAGAGAAGTGTGTTTTTTAACATTGAAACAATATATGAAGGAGCATTTCTTTTAATTTTTCACACATTGATTCACCCCTATCAAGTTATTTAAACTAATTGGGATAACACCCTCCTTGAATTTTATTTTCCCCATGAAAAACTTCAAATCATAGATATATGAGTTGATATTATCCAATTCCATGAGTTCATATCCTTATCAAAGAACCCCATGTACATTGGGCTCTCTTGTTCTTGGTTTTCTCTTATAGAAAACTAGTTACATGGACTACCTAATCCAAAAGAACCTAGCTTGGATTTGATGATGAATGAAATGATTCTTGAGATATTGTTCCTAGAGGATGTTTTATATCTGATAATCGGCCCCAGAAATCTTGTAGTTATAGTATTTATTAGGCAGAATATGGGGTTCTTAGTTTTCAATGGCTGACCTATACCCATCAGTTTCCAACTTTAGTTTTCTCATAAATTCTTTTATTCTGATTTATACACCCAATAAGAAAATTTTCAAAGAGGATTCTAATACTATTGATTTTACACATCAGTGTATTAAACCCATAATCAATGTTTTATTATGACATTTCATCCTTATACCCTTCTATTTTTTGGTATGAATCTTCTGTGAACACCCAATTACTATGTGTAAGTCCTTGATTTCAAAGATACATCATAATATCAAGATGTTAAATTTCATGTAATATGGTCTATCCTAAAAGACCTAAAATTTTATAGAGCAGACCATCCTAACCATAAATCAATTATAGGGACAAATAATTTCACCTCCATACTATAATGAAATATGAAAAGGCATCATTGTTACATATAATCCAAATCAATGTAGAGGAAACCTTATCCAACCTCGGTGTTGAGACTCACTAAGAAAAGAAAATAGAATAATCATCTCCCCTATATACATATCAGATCTATATGGATGGATATCATAAGAGGATATTATTATGGTAAAATTATTTCCCTTACAATATGAATAGTTAATCCTTGGGAAGAGCAATAATGAAATATAATATACCACTATTTAAATTGGGATAGTTCATACAGACTCTGTTTGTCAATGTATGAGTCTAACATATGTTTTGCATGTTTTCTCATGAATTATTATAAGTAATAATGTCTTGAGCATAAATATACCCATAAATAATATTTTAAATAGATAAAATGTGTTTCTATAATTTAAATTCCCCTAACCAGTGAATTATTTTCTTAAGGATATCTTTCATAATTTTACATCTGTTTCTATGTCTTTACTTCATGATTCTAAACTCCAATTATGTCATCATCGTCATTAAAAGTTTAACAACGTGAAAAATGTGTTCCAAATGCATGACATTAAATTATTTATACGATAATACATTATCACTCTATATTAAAGGACTATAATATCCTTACCCTAGTCATAAGAAGTTTAACTGCTTGAAAAATGTGTTCCAAATGCATGAGATTAAATTATTTAGACCATAATCTATTATCACTCTATATTAAAGTTCTATAATATCCTGACCTTATTCATCCAATGATCGAGGTGCTTCCATCTCTATGTGGAGAACCTATATCCATAAATCATACATCATGTATTTAAAACCTTGGGTTTCCACAAAACAACTATATCCCATGTAAAGAAAATTATATTTCTTTATTTGACCATGTTATAGGTAGATCATCATAAGAGACTTAGATCCATCATCCAGAGGAATATTTCCCCTTTTTAAAAGGCCTTATAATCCTTATGAGACATGAAATCATTGCATTTCTATTCATAACCTTTGAGTGATTCATGATCATATTTGGAATGACTATCTCGTACCATTACTCACAACCCAAGAACCATGAGCCATGAATTACAAAAATCACATCTTCTACTCAAAAGGATGTTGGAGTACTCTTGAACATGTAAATCATTATTAGGTTTTTGTGCAACACTCCCCACATTAAAGGTCCACATAAACCGTGTACTTAAACTGTATTCAACTTGCTCCAAGTAGTGTGAACATAAACATTAGACCATCATAGTTTTAATAAGATGAACATAATATACTAGTGAAAGAGACAAAAAGCATTTCATGATGAAAATTCTCAATGAGCGGAGTAAGAAATATTAAAGTATCTACTCTCTAAAATCTTCACCTAAATTGTTTTGGTAAAATATAGAGCATTAAAAAGACACAAAGATATTGGTCCCCATATTTAATACTTAGTAAAATATAAGATATGATCAATAGACCCTCTGGTCTATGAAATAGTTGTAGAAATGATTCATCAAATATCTTTTTTGTAATAATGTGTCCAATATGTGGTGGCATAACTTTTAGGTTGCATGAACCCTTCTTGAATATTTCATTTTCCCTAAACCACCTTCATGTATTTAATTTCTATGTTGGGACCACTAATTATATGAGTTGATAAAATTATCCTTGAACCCCATTGCATTGAGTTATTTTTATGTGGTTTTACCTCTAGAAAGAGGGTAATAGGTACTTGTTGATCTTAATGGATCCCGCAAGGATTCTCTTGTAATTGACACATTACCTAAGAGATTATTCCTAGAGGATTTCTTCCACAAAGGATTTCCCCCATTAATCCTAGAAGTTATTTTCTTATGTGTGTGGAATATGGGTTTCCACCATTATCATTGGTTTATCAATACCAACTGATTTCAACCATCAGTTGACTCAAATATTCATATACCCTGATTTACAATACCCATAAGAAGAATATTCTACCAGATTCAATATCCTTGACATTAACTATCATGTTATATAGAATTTATAAAATATAGAATGATTTATTCCATTCCCAAAACTTTTGATGTCTCACACCATGTGACTCTATACCATAGGATGTAGGGCCTGACCTTCCCAACTAGAAACTAAACTACCCATGGGTGAAGAAGACCATCTTGGAAATAAATGTTCTATATATCCAATATCATTGTCCAAATGATTGAATCCTCCAATCCTTTCAGATCCATTTTAAGAGTGTGGGCACCCTTCTACATGACCATTCATGTAAGCCCTATGGGCTCTTGCACAAGGGCCTAAGACCCGTCAACCATGGGTATCTCCTCCTACTAATAAAAGACCATGAATCCTCACGATCTTGGATAATGTTGCAAGAGATCATATAACCATTAGGTTTTTATAGTCATCCCAAGCATTATTCCCCCATCCATTATTTAGCTGTTCAATATCTGGGATACATGATTTTAAAAAAAAAATTACTACTATCCATTTGGATCCAACATCCCTAAAATCTTATCATCCACTAAAACACATAATGGTAAGGATGGAGGGTATCTCATCCTGTCATGGAAATTCATTCTTCATGTCTTCTATAAGAACTCAATGTTTGATAATGGTTCATGAATATTCATTCTTCATAATATCATCTGGGAATGGATGGTGTTAGAACGCTTCATGGGAACTAATTCAAAATACCATCTAGAATGTAGAGTTCTCAAACCCTTCATGAATACCCTTTCATCACTAAGAAAAATATATGGTCCAATATAGAAGACCATATACTTGAACAACATATAGAACAGTCTCGAAGATGTTAAACAATAAAAACAGATTTTTCGAGATAAATGACCATAAACTATAAAAATATATGGTCCATGATTGATGAATATAAACTATAGAAAGAGATGATCTAACCTAGAAGTCAATAAATTATATCAATATATTGTCTAAGACAAAAAAATCCTAAACTATTGCAATGGATGGTCTAACATAAAATATAGTAAACTGCGTCAGTAGACGGGATAAACTAAAATACCTTAAAAAACAATAATAGATGGACCAATCTAGAATAACATAAACTAAGACAATATATAGCATAAACTAAAAGAAACCAAAATACCACCACATATGTTCTGAGCTAAAATAACCTAAACTATAGAAACATATAGTCCAATCTAAAAGAACCTAAACTACCGAAACAGATCATCAAAGCTAAAATACTCGAAGCTAGAACAAAATATTTTCTATGCTAAAAGACCTTAAACTACACTAGTAGATGTTCTGAGCTAAAAGAACCTAAAATATGACAACAGGAGGTCAGATATAAATGGACATAAACAACATCAATAGATGGTTCAATCTAGAAGATAGAGAACTATAAAATTATATGGCCTAATCTAGGGGACCACGAACTCTAGTAGTAGATAGTCCAAGCTATATGTACCTAAACTACATCAATGGTCTATTTTGGAAGACCTAATGTATCTAATTGAATGATAATTAATTCTCTCTAGGATGAAAAACTACAAATACAACACTATAAAAAAGACAGGCCTTGACTCACTAGGTAAGAAATTAGTGTGGTCGACTCAATATTGTGCACTTATGAAATGTAAAAGGTATAAAAATTGTCCAATTAAAAGCCTAAAAAGGGTTACCTAATGAAAATACAAGTCCACTATAGTTAATATTTCCCCATTTGAATCATAGGAAAAATTAGTAAAATAAAAAAACAATAGATAAAATTCTTATAGGGACCATTATTTGGCAATAGAAAAAAAAGATATGATCACTAATCCCACAAGACATATGAAGAAATAAACATTCCTGATAAAAAAGTACTTATCACTTCTTACAAAAATTCTATGTGTGGAATCTGTTGATTCCACCCAACTAAAAATTAAAAATATAATGATATAATAAATAGTAAAATTTTGGTATTATTTTCTCCATACAAGAAAGTATGGGATGTATGGGTATATAGATAGAAGACGGCTGGATCATGTAAATTGTGTGACCCCCAAGAAGTTACATGGTCACATAACCCTAGGAATTTTACATGGGTAGACAATAAAACATGATCTAATAATGACCACATGAAGTTCCTTCAATGAAATATTAAAATCATACTATAATGAAAAACTATTTTAATGAAGGTATATATCATCTTTTAATTCTTAACTCCTTAATTGAAAAAAATTATGTGTCCTAATGAAGTCACAAAGGTCACTAGAGTGTTTTTGGCTTGTTTAGAGATTCGAGTTCTTGAAAATGGGCTATGTGACTAGGCCACATGGTTTTTATAAACTATGTGACACAGTTTTCACACCCTCATAGCTGAAGATAAGAGAACATAAAAGTCTGAAAAAAAATTCGGCAATCGTGTGGGACAAGGAACAGAAGCGTGCAGCCTGCTACAGTTTTGGAATATAGTATTAATGCAAGAATTGTGAACGGTTTGAAAATTTTGTTCCTAAACCATGCACAATTGAATTTTAGGAAAAAATATATATTTCCCATATTTAATTCTAAAACCCATACTTCCTTCTCCCTTGTTATACAGAGGCCAAACCATTGGGTTTCATCCCACTAAGAGCTCGATTTCTCCAAAGATTAAATCTCATACAAATCCTTCCTCTAGCATAAAATATTCGAAATGAAGGGTTGGATAGGGTAAGGTGATGATAACCTCACAGACCTCTATTTAATTTGTTAATCTCACAATATATTATGTTATTTCAATGAAGGTTCATTCACTTAATTTTCAAGGTGTTGGACTAAAATTCGGATCTCTTCGAACCTTATTCAAATAGGAGGTCGATATCGATCATGGAATAATCTTCCACCATAAGGTAGCTAGTCATGTTTTTTTCCATTTGAGTTTTGGTTGTTTCATATTTATTCTATAATGCCATGAGATATGCTTTTCCAGGCAACTCGTTTGTGTTGTTTCCTACACATCAAGATAACCCTAGCACCATGATATGGCTGAATTGGTATTTCATTAGGATTTTAGACATCAATATTACCCTAGATAGAGAATTTTATGCCCACCGACTTGAAATTGGTCACTTTGGCCAAATTGATCACAATGATTGAAACCAAATATGACATAAAACATGAAATTTTAATGAAATGTCCCTTTTCTCATGTGTGTTACATTGAACTCAAAAAACCCCATTGGTTTTTTGGTCTCATTAAACATGGAATTTCCTAAGTGGGTATTTTTGTTGTTTCCCACGACATCTGCTTTTACCCTTGAATATTTTAACTGGGGTTTCCTTGTATTTTGAATTAGATGCTTGTATATGGTAAATTGATTTGGATAAATGGATTGCTCTAGATGGTAGTATCCATTAAATGTATAGAACATGATCCCTTATTTGAAAGTTGTACCCCATTAAATCAATTTTCCATGTATAGAAAAATTTGTTGATATTACCCTGTATATGATGGCACACACCAAATGACATGCTTTTAATTAAATGGTTAAAATGGTATCCAAATTAAATGTTCCCCTTGGATGGAATGAACATTCTCCCTATTATACCTTATGAAATGACTCTTATGAAATGTAATTTTTTAAATCAAACATAACATGATTAAAGGAACACATGAGAGGGATTTCTTCATGTGTTGTGTTATATACTAGATCGCTCCATAGTTATTTTAAGGGACTGATGACCTGAAATAAGAGTTAATCCCTTTTTTATCATCTTATTAAATTTTTACATACTTATACAATGGATTATATATATAAATTATTATGGGTGGATGGTAAATACCCATTCCATTTTTACATATTATACACCTTTATAGACATTGGGAATGATGTTAAGCGACTCAGCGGTGCCGGACGACCCCAGCTTCCTTACATCGGGGTTGGGCATAACTACCCTCACTTGTGCTTCAATATCAGGGATGTGATTTTAAGCACCATATTCCATTTGGAGTGTTTCCATGACATGAACACTCACCATCTCAAGTACTAGGAATGACAACCCCTGAATCTACTAGGATGTAGGCCATAAAACCCCTTTAGTAGAGCTTATTATCTCTTAGAATAGTGTAGGATTACTACGTGTTATATCCCAGTCCACATTTGAGTATATATATATATATTGTGACCCAATATTACATACTATCCCTGAGATGAATTAGGTAGACGCACTATGAGTACCTTAAAAACTTCAGTGGGATGTTATTTATTTTTCCATCTTTTCTTTACTTTTCTATATATACATGTTCACCGTTTATTTACAAGGACCTACTCAGATTACACATAGACACCATTAGTGGTGGAATACTAAGATTTTTATCTCACACATTACTGGGGACTCCTGTGGAACATGAGAAGATTGTATTACCATAGGTTCTGGTAATGGTAATGTCCCTTTTACAATTTGTTTACTTGTGTACATAGTCAAAACTTAAGAGTAGAGTTTTGGGCTTAGGATCGAGATGATCACAGAGTTATTTTTGTCCTTTTTTCCATTTTTACAACTATGTACCAGGAATTTATCTATTCATTAATTTATACATCTGTAGAATAAAATGAATCATTGTATAAGACAATTCCTTTCAATAAATTGGTTGTGTTATTCCTTTCATTTTAAAGACAATTCCTTTCTGTTAGTTATATTACTCTTCTACTACTATTTACTATTTTTTGTATCTTATATGTTCCTCTAATATGAGGGTATTTCCTCCCCACTATATTACCCTAAAACCCTCACTTATAGTTGATATCCTATGGTATAAATTATGATTTTCCTGACGATATGTGGCTAATTGGGCCTTGGACACGAGATAAGTGGCATTTGGGTTCATGATGTCACAATGTTGTATCAGTGTGGGTTCCTTTCTTGACATACTATTTAGCGATAATATAATCGCGATTAAGAATTACTAGGGACTTAGTCATAACTCATTCTAGAGCATCGTGAATCCATGTACATGGTAAAGACCAAGTTTCCTTGCATATGATTGTTGTTCTATTTTTGACTATTTCTATCAATACAATTTCACCATTCAGTGATACACATTACTTGTGAGGTTATTGAAAATTATATTATTGAAATTCTAATTTTTTTTCTATTTCCTGATTAAATAAGGGATCTTCATTAGATCACGCATCACGATAGACACAATATTAATATGTTATTTAATTTTTCCATGCCTCCTTTAATTTTTTGTGAGAATTTTCTGTTGCATAGTAAATGATCCTTGTTATATATATAGTTATAATGACCATATTTTTAATTTTTAGATCATATTATAGTGTGAGGTTTTTGGGTGCCCCATTTTGATTCATAAGGTGTATGGAACATTATGGATCAGAAAAAGTAATTCCATCTGGCACAACCATTCAAAAGGGTAATGGTATCCAAGTGAATTTGATTTTATTGTTGATAAGGTGTATAGTCCCTCATGGACCAGGAAATGATAAATCAATTGATTTAGTTATTTAAAAATGGTTTAAATGGTTATGTGAGAAATTTTGAAATTGGAATGAACTATAATTTGAGAACAACCATCTTTCCTAAGCCTAATAAAAAATATTGACACGAACTTGGCCTTTGTCATGGGTAGTGGGAGTTCTTTCATTATTATAGCCTTTATTGGTCTTCTATTTTGTCTAGACCATGATTTTGAAGTCGAAAGAGAGGAATGTTCATTATTATAGGAATTATTAAGTACCTATCCTAGATTTTTTTTAAAAATAATATTCTTAATTTATTTAATATCTTCTAAAATGTTTGTTCTGAATTTTACCATTATGTTGCCATGACTTCTTTGAATTGTGTGCCTCGAAGACAACAATGATCACATTCTTGAGGAGGCATGCATTAAACCGCCAATCTCTACCCTTTTTGAGAAACATGTGAATCCTAATCATGTTCTTGATATGGGAACTAATGCCATGTTATGAGAGGTTATCCTACATAGGTCTTAGAACATGGAAGATAAAGTGTGACCAACCCTGAGTATTGAAGAGTTGACCCACGAGTTTTAGAAGTAGCATCCTCCCAAATTCACAAGTTATGACAAAACACTCACTGTAGAGTCTTGGCTCGAGGTGACACTATCTATATTCAATAATCTAGAGAAACATCCACAGGAAGGGTCAATCTAGTAACTTATACGCTAAATTACTCAGCTAAGAGTTGGTGAGATGTCATCACCCCAGAAGATCAGCAGACAGTGATGGTTTGAGATGGATTTCAAACCATCTTCTATGATGACTTATTATTAAAACTCTAGGGGATGATAGATCAAGAGTATTTATGATCCTGTTGTATGTAACCATGTCATTTATGGAATACTCATCACATTTCACTGATCTATAGTGGTTTACTCCCTGTCTTGCTCCTGATTATCTGATAACTACTGGATGATTCATGGATGGGTTGACGTACACCATCTGATCATAATTAAACATATTTAGGATGATGAAAATTAAAAAAATCAAAAACCATGACCTACTTATAGATATTAATTTTAAGGAGTATGATGGTACGTTATAGGAAGACCCAAAACATGAGGATTCCAATAAATCTTTTTCTAGGAGAAATTGATGATTCGAGGTATATAATAGTGGTAGAACTGGTTAGGATCCTATCTTGGGTAGCTCACTTTTCTATCAAAAGTGTATAATGTGAGGGAATGTTAGAAAGGAGTGTCCTAGAGAACCATTAAGGTAAAGGTATTTGGTTAGATGGGTCATCTCCATCGTTTCTGTAAGAATTTTCCTCCAAGCTAAGTGAAAGGGGATATTCACCTAATCCTATGTAAGGAGCATGGTAAATAGGATCATCAAAGGTATGTAGTTAGAATACCACTGTTTGATTAGGATGAGGTAAAAGCTGAGGCATAGGATATTATATGTCTACTTCTCAGTGCCAGCAGTGCATGTCTTCTTAGGGAAGTTAGGTAGTGACTCAGGGTTGTGGTACATGCCAGATACATGTAGTCAATCCTAAGCTATAGGAGAAGAGTGTTTGAACATCTAATATATGAGTCTCTATATAGGTTAACTACAATTCAAGGTCCAATCTATTTGATACATGTGTGTCTCACTCATTTATATATGAGACAATTACTGAGAGTTTGGGCCATGACACCATGTACTATCATAGTGTCATGATTCAAGATACATTCTTAGGGAGATTTTTAGAGGGTGTTCATGACATTTAGATTATTCCCCTTCATATAGGTTGTTACCTATTTGTATGGAATATGTACATCCTCAACATGTTAAGATTTTATGTAATCGTCAGGATGGAAAAGTCAGTTTCCCTATAGAGACTGTATTAACTTCTATCGTCAGAGGGTGACATTTGCAACATCATAGGAAGTCTCCCGTGTGCATATGGGAGAATGAAATATTAGTTTGATGAAATCATGACCCATGGAGCTGAGGTTGGGTAATTTGTAAACACGGTTCACCCTTTCTTACCTTATTGACCAGGGGTTACAAACCACCAAATTTCTTCAAATATTGAAGCATTTTAGATATTTTTTTCCAAACAACTTCACTAGTCAAACTACTATGTGTGAGGTAAATTTTACCACTAATATTGTGCTAGGAGGAGAACCTATGACCATTCCTCCTTATAGGTTGGAAACTAATGAGATATTGGACATCAAGAATCAGTTTATGGATTTGGAGGCAAAATGATTTATACTACCCACTACTTCTCATTGGGGTTCACTGGTCCTCTTTTCTAAGAAGGGGGATGGTACCCTTAAGCTATATGAGGAATATTGTAGGTTGAATTAGATTATGATTAAGAACTAGTATTCACTTCCTGTAATAGATGACCTCTTTGATCACCTCTGAGGGGTGAAGCTATTTTTTAAGATAGATTTGTGGTTGGGCTATCATCGGGTGCATTTTAGGACATCATACATACGTCGCACATCCTTCATGAGTTGGTATGGTCATTATGTGTACCTGGTTATATTGTTTTGGATTATCAACACACCTACCGTATTTATGTAACTTATGAACTACATTTTCTACCCATATCAGGATTCATTTGGGGTATTCATCATTGATGTAGTCTTAGTGCATTCTTGATCTATACATGACAATGAGACCCATATTGAGGTCATGATAAATATACTAAGAGGGTATCAACTTTATGAGATGCATAGTAAATGCCACTTTTGGGTGGACAAACTCCACTTCGTGAGTCATATCAGTTCAGAGTCAAGATTTTTAGTCACCCCATAGAAAGTGAGAGTAGTAGTTTGTTGGGAGAACCCCAAGAAATGAATTTATATTCATATTTTGTTCGATTATTGAATATTAAAAACACATAATTTAGGATTTCTCATGACTTGATGCACCACTTATGGGCTTGACAAAGAAGGGTGTGGAATTAAAATGGTCATAAGATTGTGAAGAATCCTTTCAGGGGTTGAAGGGTAGACTATATTTTTCACTGAAACTAATTCAGATGGATCTGGGAATGGCCTATATAGTTTACTCTGATGCATCAGGTTTATGTATTGGAGCTGTTCTAATAAAGAAAGAGTGAGTCAGTGCATATGTTTCTCTTTAGTTGATGCCTCATGAGTGGAACTATCATACCCATGACCTCGAGCTTTATATAGTTATTCATGCCTTGGGGTTTTGGAGACACTATATATTATGAGAGTATTTTTATATTCTCACATACCACAAAGCCTGAAATACATCTCCATGTAGTAGGGTCTGAATATCAGGCAGTGTAGTTGGGATTATTTCTTGAAATAATTTTATTTTTAGCTTCCCTGCACTCTATGAAAATTGAATTCTTTAGCCGAGTCTCTATGATAAAAGTTTCATAAACTGGCAGTTTTGGAATATAGTGATGAATGTATGCTTATGCTGTTATTCTCAAAGATGCTTGTTGATGTTTAATAGGACTATGGTCAAATTATTATCTCAGCCTTAGCAGTGAAATATACTCTTCTATAACAAGTAAGGTTGATACAACAATCTGATTCTAAAGGCCTTGTCCTGTAGGAAACTACCTCTAATGACAATACACATTTTGGTTGGATGTTCAATGGGGATGACACACTATTATTCTGTGGGCTGGTATGGGTCCCATATGACAACATAGAGGAGATCATGATGGATTTACATGCCTCGTTATGGGAGGTTCATACCATTATAAACCAAAATCTATTGAGATATATGACTCCGATACTGATTGCCCAGAAAGATGTGTTAGAGATATGATTTCATTAATATGTTGTCTAATTTTCAGTAGGTGATGGCGAAACATCAGCATATGGAATGGATTATTTAGGCATTTTCCATTCTTGAGTTGAAATCGGATGATTTTTTAATGGAATTTGTGATTTTTCTACCAAGAGCACCATGTGGAAATGACATTGTTTGTGTTTTTTTGATCATATAAGAAGGTCTCACACTTAATATATTTTTGAGATTCTTTATCGATAGACAATCTAGAAAGGCGATATGTCAAAAAGTTGGTACCTATTCATGGATCCTTATATTATATCCTTTTTTATTGAGACTCTAGTTTTATGTCATAGTTATGGAAGGGGTTGTATATGGCTTGGGATCCACAGGTACTTCAAAGCATGAATATGACCCACAAACTAATAGACAGATAAAGTGTCAAATTCAATTTATAGATTACATGATTTGTGCATTTGTTCTCAAATTCAGGTGTTATTGGGAGAAACAAATCCCCCTGACAATTTTTTATTATAACAATATCATACATTCTACCATTGAGATGTATCCCTTTGAAATAGTGTATGTTAGGGATTCCATCCCACCTTTGTGTTGGCTATAAGAAGAGGAAGTAGTTATTTTTGTACCATGTATCATGTATGAGACTACAGATAAGGTCTAGATGATTAGAAAGAGCATGTTGATAGCTCATTCTAGACATCATTTTTATGCCAAAAAACACTGAAGACCTCTTGAGTTCGAGGACATAGACCGAGTTTTATTGTGAGTATCACCTAGGATAGGGAATATATGTATTCATAAAAAGGACGAGTTATTACCGTGATTTGTTAGAACCATTATGGTTGGGAATCAGATTAGAAACGTGGCTTATTGGTTGGATCTTTCTTAGAGATATTGGTCTTAGAATGATTTCTTTTATGTATCTCAGCTTCACCATTACTATCTAGACATGTCGTATGTCTTTCAACCTGATGATGTCAAGCTGAATATGGATGGTTTTTTTATGAAGTATATGGAACATATTGTTGATAAGAGCATGAAGAAACTATGAGGCATGTTCACCACTATTGTATGAGTGATATGGAAGCTCAGTTGGGTAATGGATGATACTTGGGAGTGGGAATATGATATATGATCTTAATGGTTGGAACTCTTCACTGATAGTACATATTACCATCATAAGGTCAACTCGGGGATTATTTTCTATAATTAGGGGTGGTGGTAATGATTTTACTATTTGAAAAAGGTATATATCATTAATTTTTTATTTTTTAATCCCATAATTGGCTCTAATTATGAGTCATAATCTTGACGAGGAGGTCACAAGAGCATCCCAGGCTCATTCAGAGCTGATGTTCTCGAAAATGGGATATGTGATCGGGCCACACTATTTCTATAAATCATGCGACACATGGTGCAAACCTGTGTGGATGTAGAAAAGAGAACCTACAAGTCCTCATGGTTTTTAAAATTGTGCGGGGAAAGATGGATGGCTGTACAACTTGATTTAGTTTTGGAACCGAGACTTAAGGTACAGTTTGTGCATGTTTTGAAAACCATGTATGTGAATTGTGTAGAACACAATGTTGGGCCAAAATATCCAATGTAACCTTCTTTATTTCTAAAACCCACCCTTCATTCTCACTTGTTTACCAGAGGACAAACCATTGGGTTTCTTCCCTCTTCAATCTCAAACCCTCCCAAGCATCAATCTCATACAAATTCTTCTTTTGACGTCTGATATTCAATTCGACGGAAGCATTGGATACCCCATGTTGAGGCTAACCTCATCCACCTATCGTTCCTTGCTTAATATTTCCATTAATTTTTCAATTAAGATATATGTCAATTCACCCTATTTTTCGGGTACTGGAACGAATATCATATCTCATCTAACCAGCTTCAAATACAAGGTCAATATCTTGAAATGATTCATCTGCGTCCCTAATGTAGGTGGTCATGTAGTTTTCTAATTATGTTTTGGTCATTTTTTATATATTATGTTGTTCTATTTGTCATCCATTATTGAGTAACTAATTTGTGTTGGTTTATACATGCCTAGATTAAACCAATTCCTTAGGATAGTTGAATTGGTATTTGATTAGTGGTTTATACATCACTCATATCTTATATAGAGACCTTTAGGTGTGACACCTTGAAATTGGTCATTTTTTTCAAATGGCTCAAAATACATGAAACCTAATTTGTAATCCATTATAAACTTTTAATGAAATATCCCTTTTCTCATGTGTGTTACATTGAACACAAGACACCCCATGGATGTTTGGTCTTATTAGACATGGAATTTCCCAAGTTTTCATTTGAGTTGTTTCATATGGCGTATTCTTTGACCCTTGAAACTTTGATATATTATTAACATTCCTTCTGAATAGGATTATTGAATATTGTTAATGGATTTATTTAAATTTATAGTTTTAGAGTGCATTATCCTTCAAATTTATTGAACATAATCCTGTCCTTGACACCTATACCATATTATGTCAATTTTCCATGTTTATAAATATTGAGTGATAATAAATTCTTTTGTATGGCTCACACAAAATGGAATGATTTTAATTAGAAGGATCAAATAGTTTTCAATTCAAATGATCCATTTGAATGTTAAGAATATGATCCATTTTAGGCCTTATGAAATTTTTCTTAAGAAGTGTAATGTTTTAAATAGGATTGAAAATTGTAAGAGGAACACATGAGTGGTTTTGACTAATGTGTCATGTTATATACTTGATAATTACTTGGTTATATGAAAGGCCTCATGACATGACATAATATATAATTCCTTATGGTCATCTTATTAAATTTCAACATGCTTATATAATGGAATATATCAATTAATTATTATATGGGGGAGGTAATTCCTCGTACCAGTTATACATATTATATGAATTTATGGAGGTAAGGAATGATGATAAAGGACTTTGTAGGTGTCACGACCCATCCTCGGGGCCCGTTCCGTGACGACCCCAAGCCCGCCTTCCATAGGCCAGGGGCTGGCGACTAGCACCAAGGAGTAATTCCTGGTAAAAAGGGAAGGCATTGCCTTTGTAAAGTAAACAATCACCACAGATAAAGAAAGCCGAAGAAAACACTAAGTAAAAACTGGGTACAACAGTAAGTGCGGAAAAGTAAGTGGGCCAGTATACAAACCCAAACTGAAAGTAAAGTAAAACTGGAAAGGGAAAACAACAACTGAAAAGTAAAGCCGCTACAGTGAGCCGTCCACTGGAAGTCCCACCTGAAGGGTGGGTACATATAGCATCCACAGCTCCTTGGGTCCAGCCTTCCGCTCCGAGTATGCCCGGCCCAGTGGTCCACCTCCGGGTACCAACCTGCTCCTCGTGCCTCTACCACGATCAGCGATGTCTGTCGTCTGCAACCAATGCAATGTAGTGCGGGCATTGCCTGTGCAGGGGTGAGTATAAGCTACTCAGTAGGGACCCCGTGACCCCCAAAGGTCTCCCATAATCCACAAAGGATAATCCACAATGGAAGGATACAATCACTAAGTAACATCCGACACTCCTTAGGTATATGCCCATACATATACCTATGTCCTCAATTCCAGTTCAGCTCCAACATCTGAGCCCAAGTACAACCAGTCCACATAGTAAAACGTAACCTGTTCCACATAGGAAATCACAAACCAAATCCACACAGGAAAGCATAACATAATCCACACAGGATATCAGGTCAATCTTATCAAAGATAAGGATTGAAAGTCAAGATTCATCTCACACAGGAATACTTCTTCGTAAGACGATAGAGATGATCAGGTGAAGCCATTGATTCATATAATTCGTTGGACCCACACAAGATCGATAGGTACTAACCCCCGTAATAACCCACAAAGGATCGATATGTACAAACCCCCACAATGACCAACACAGGATCTGACCCACACAGGATCGATTTGTAACTAACCCCCGCAATGACCCACATAGGATCTGTAGGTGCTGGCCTACACAGGACCGCTGAGTGTTGACCCACACAGGATCGGTAGCACTGATCTACGTAGGATCGCTGAGTTCTGTAGTCATCGTCGTCTAATCCATGGAGGATTTCTGTACAGTCATCATCGTCGTTGCAATCGCAGCCAGCTCTAGGGTTCCCGCACACAGCAAGCTCGTTCGGGAGGGTCCGCTCCACAAGCCGAGGGGCTAATACATCAACTGACACATAGTCAGGAGTTGATGTATCCAAAATTTCCGTATCGTCAACAGGAACTCAACGTCACAGACGGCGCGTCAATCGGACGCCCGGTCTGAGAGTTATTGGCTTTTTTCGTCCCAGGGGACCAGTTGGTTTTAATTCAAAACCAATCAGACCGTACTCCAACTGCACACACACCTTGAAAGGAGTAATCCAAAAGTTCCTTCTCCCTTAGATGAATCCATCAAAGTCGATGGTATGTCAATCGGACGTCCGAAGCTCAAGTTATGAGCGTTTCTACTCTGAGGGCCCAGTTGGTTTCGTGAACGAACCAACCCGGCTGAACCCAAAGTACACTGAAACCTTGAGTTTGATATATCGAAATGACCATATCGTTCCAAGAATCACATCTCCGCTGACGGTGCGTTGATCGGAGTTCTGCAGCCCATGTTATGGGCAAAAGACCGTGAGAGGTCGGGAAGTGGGGGTTTCGGGCCCGGACCGACCCGGCCCAACAGCCCCTGGGTCGGCCCGAACCGGGGCGACCTGACCCGGGTCCCGGTCTGACCCGCTTGGGCGTGGCCCGGCCCGGCTGGCGCGGCCCTGACCGGCCAGGGCACGGCCCGTCCCGGCCCGGCCGGGGCAGCCGGTCCGGCGCGCTGGCCAGAGCCAGGTGGCTCGGCCGTGTCGGCCGAGTGGATAGGGGTGCGGGGGGGGGGGGGGGGGGGGTGCTGCCCCCTGCCAGTTTGTAACCGCTGCCCCCATGTGGGGGCCCGCTCATGTCTGGCCAACCGGGGGTTTCGAACCCCCGGCTCCTCCTCTGACAGGCCGGCCCGCTCCGGCCGGCCGGCTGTTGCCGCCACGGGACCGGCCTGGGCGGTCCCCCTAGTTCGACGCCGGCAGCCCGGAACCGGCCATCAGTCTTCCTGCTCCACCGCGGCCTATGGCCACTACCTTGGTTCACCCGTCGCGGCACGATGGCACCGCGCCCCTCCACCGCAAACCCGCTACTTCCGCGGTGCCTTCGGGATTCTCCGGCGCGGCGCAACAGCACCGCGCATTTCTTGCTGCAAGACCCCACGCAGTGCGACGGCACCGTGCTATCCCTGTTCCAATCCACCACAATGTAGACAAGAGAAAAAGGGGTGGAGGGTCGGTCGTGTTTGTGTGGTCCGACCCCCTCCCGTTAACTGATAACAAACAGTTGAATTGTAAGAGGAATGATGACGGAAGAAAATCACAATTAGAAACACATAAAACCCCTACCTCGTCGAATTCTTTGAGCGAGGGTTCTTCACGGAAATAACTGTCGTGGAAGAAGGCGTTGCGGAAGGGGAATCATCGCGTCGTCGATCTCCTGAGGATCTGGCGTTCTTGTTGACCTTCGTCGGAGGTCGGCGTTCTTCGCGTTCTTCATCAAAGAAGAAGAAGAACTTCAAGCTCCTTAGCTTTTCTCCCAAATCTTCCCAAAGCAACAAGTTCCAACCCAAATAAATTAAGTACTACACTTATTTTATTAACATAACATAAGTATTTGAATTTCAAACATTCAAATTAAACTCACCTATTTAATTAACTTAAGTTATCAAAATTAATGGTGAGTTGAAGGAGTTAGGGAATATGAAGGGGGGGGTTCATGTAGGCCCCACCACCCTCATAACCTCCCACGGGAAGTTGGGTGGTTTCCCCCAACTTCCACTCAAAGGTTTTAACTACTTAGAAATAAAAATTGTAGCTAAATTTTTATTTTAACTTGCACAATTTTTAACAACTTCTCTCGTGAAAACGCAACTCCGGAAAAGGTGTGCCTAAGCAATTACTGGCGCTACGAATCCATCGGTTCCCTCAGAATTCAATTCCGAGCACCGGTTCAAAAGTTAAAAAAACCCGCTTGTTCGTTCACTGAATGTACCCGAGCTAAACTTCGGATAGAAATTCCGGGCACACCGGGACTCAGAATCATGTGTCGTCAGAAACCATGTTTTTGTAAAATCCCAAAGAAAATTAAGAAAAAAAACTACCCTTGAATTTTACGGGTCTTTACATTACTCCCACCTCAAGGATTTATGTCCCCATAAAGTTACATAAAAAACTAGGGGAACAAATGTGGGTACTGCGCAGGCATCTGATCCTCCCGCTCCCATGTCGTCTCTTGGAGGTTCTCGTGCTGCCATCTGATGCGCACTAGAGGAATCGACCATCCACGTAGGACCCTCTCTGGTAGATCCTCGATATCCACTGGGACCTCCACAAAATTCACCCCATCATCATGTCCATCTCCCCATGGTCAATGATATGCGTCGGGTCATGCACGTATCTCCTCAGCTAGGATACGTAGAAAATGTTGTGCACCCAGTGCAACTGAGGTTGTAGATCAAGGTGATAAGCCACCTCACCAATCCTGTTGAGGACCTGAAATGTTCTGATGAAGCGTGGAGACAAATTCCCACGTCATCCATATCTCTGTAATTCACGTCGAGGTGAGACACGTAAGAAGACGTGGTCGCCATCGTCAAACTCTAGTGGCCTCCACCTCCTTTCAGCATAAGACTCTGTCGACTCTGAGCTGTCCTCATCTGCTCCTGGATGACCTGGACCTTCCCTGTCATGGCCTGGACCATCTCTGGTCCCACAAGTGCTGACTCCCCATGGTTTGTCCAGCACAGAGGTGATCTGCAAGGTTGGCCGTACAACTCCTCGTATGGTGCCATCCCGATGGTGGAGTGGTAGCTGTTGTTGTACACAAACTCCACCAAGGGTAGGTGGTCCTCCCAGCTGCGACCAATGTCGAGGACATATTCGCGGAGCATGACCTCGAGATTCTGAATGGTCCTCTCCATATGACCATCTGTCTGAGGGTGAAAGGCGGTGCTCAGACGTAGCTACGTCCCGAACGCCTCCTACAACCCCTTCCAAAGCAGGGAAGTAAAGCGAGCATCTCAATTGGAGACGATAGATGATGGCACACCATGAATCCATACAATCTCATGAATGTAGAGATATCCCAAGCTCTTCACTGAGCCCTAATCTTTGATGGGTAAGAAGTGAGATGACTTGGTGAGTCGGTCTACAATCACCCAAATGGAGTTGTGACCTCTGGAAGTGCGTGGAAGTCCAGTCACGAAGTCCATATATATGTTGTCCCACTTCCACTCTGGGACCTCTAAGGGTTGTACCAAGCCTGCTGGTACCTGGTGCTCTGCCTTCACCTGCTGGCAGGTGAGGCATCGAGAAACGAACTCTGCCACAACCTTCTTCAAAGCGAAGACCACTGCTGCTAACTCTAGGCCATGGGTAGCGTAGTTCTATTCATGCTTCCTCAACTGATGTGATACATAGGCGATCACGGCCCACTCCTACATCAGGACACATCCAGGTCCGACCCCTGATGCATCACAGTAAACTATGTACCCTACTCCCTCCTTCGGAAACCTAAAGATAGGCGCGCTGGTCAATCTCTGTCTCAGCTCCTGAAAGCTCTACTGACATATATCTGACCACACAAAGGGTTTCCCCTTCTTCCTTAACGTTCTGCAAAACTGCATAGATTTATCCTTTTTCAAAAAGAGAAATTCGGTCTCATCCCCTAGATGAACCACGTTCCTTGCCTAATACAGTCAATCCCGTCATGATCTGTTAATTCATGCCATGGATGACATCGTAAGGCCTCGACGCTGCTACCAAGAGATCCAACCATTACTCTCGCCTCCAAAGGTTGAGTTACACTGTCGGCATCAGTGTGTGGTCACTGGGTCTCTCCTGTAAGAATATCGCAAGTGAGGGTCAAGTCAACAGTTTTTAACCGGCACCTCTTAATATTAACATACAAAAGACAAGAAAGAAAATGTCACTATTGCAAGCGTCTTTTGTTACTTCAACTCAAAGTACAAGGACACAAGGCAATACAAACAACGAAGATAGAAGCATTATGGGAAAAGGCCTCTATTCCTAGAGCTAGTCCCACACTTGTCCTCCCGCTTCTGGAGCTCCATGATCGTAAGCTACAGCTGCCTGAAGCTGTGCTCTCCCCTATGGTCGGGGTGGACCTCCTGGTGGTGGTGGTGGTAGAGCCTCAAAACGTCGTTCACCACCTGCCGCTCGACCAGCTCCTTGGCCTCATCCACCTGCTCCCTGTGGACCGCCACGGTAGAACCTCCACCTCTGCCGGGGTGGTTCCTCAACCGTCTTCTGCTCCTCTACATGGAGGGTCAGGCAGTCAAGATCCATGTGCCCCTACCCTCCGTATGCATAGCACTGTCTTCCACTTGTAAGACTGGTTCTGCTGCGTGTGCCCTGCACCTATGAGCTAGTATCCTAAGGTCTTCTGCCTGATGGCCTGGTCCTCTTGGACCTCTGCAACATCTGTCTACTTCCGGCTGCAGAAGACTCTGCCATGTGTCACCCTGCTGTAGGTCTCGCCGCTGGTATAGACTCAGCAAGAAAGCTCTCGATGAAAAGGGCTCGCTCCAGTACCCCTGCCTGTGTCGGAATGCTAAGGGAGATCAGCAATTACCTGATCTCATGCCTCAGTCCTTTCTAAAAAGTTCGGGCCCAGAAGAATGGGTCTCGTACCATGTTCGTCGAATAGCGCGAGAGGTCGGTAAATCTCGCCGAGTACTGGGAAACTTTCAAGCTGCCCTGTCGTAGCTGTAGAAGCTTCTGGATGCACACCGCACAGAGGGTGGCTGGGACGAACTCCGAGCAGAAGAGGCTCTCAAAGTCCGTCCAGAGAAGAGATGCCTCATCGTGCACCTGGAGCATCAAGCTCCACCATCTGCCTGCTGCCGCGTGCAGGAGGCTCACTGCGAGGATCACCATGAGGTCTGCTGGTGTCCTCACTAACCTGAAAACCCATACAACTGCCTCCAGCCAATCCTCGGCTGGCTGAGGGTCCGTCTCCCCGCGGAATCTGGGTGGTCACTAGCGCTGAAACTCATGCAGTGCACTAAGGTGACGTGCATCGTCAGCGACTGGGGCTGGTAGCATCGGTGGCTCAGCGGGTAAAGGTACCACCGGTGCCTCTGCTATCAAAGGGCCCTGTACCAAGACCTCGTCGCTTGGTGGGCTGTAGTCACGCACAACGCTCGGAACCCTCGCTGGCTGCCATCGTGGGGCCATCCTGAAAAGAAACAGGTGCGCCACGGTCGAACAGTATACCTGGTGAGCTGACACAAATTAATCATAAAGAAAACATGAAACACACATGCAATCAATTTTTTTGTGTATTAAGTCGGAAATCAGAAGTCAGGGTCCTGGTGTATGGATACGTCGGCCGTCGCACCAACACTGGACTCCCTGTACTGATAACCACACTCAATCCTCTTAACACTATTGCTTCACATAGAAAAAGATCAGAGTCCTGAGTTCTACGGTAGAACTGAACTCCTCTGATACCAATTTTTCATGACCTGTCCTCGGGGCCCGTGTCGTGACTACCGCTAGCCCGCCTTCCTTAGGCCAAGGGCTAGTGACTACCACTAAGGCATAATTCCCAGTAAAAAGGGATGGAATTTCCTTTGTAAAGTAAATAATCACCACAGAGCAAGCAAGCAGAAGTAAACACTAAGTAAAAACTGGGTACAACAGTATGTGCGGAAAAGTAAGTGGGCCAGTATACAAACCCAAACTGAAAGTAAAGTACAACTGGAAAGGGAAACCATCAACTGAAAAGTAAAGCCGCTACGGCAAGCCGTCCACTGGAAGTCCCACCTGAAGGGTGGGTACAGATAGCCTCCAAAGCTCCTCGGGTCTAGCCGTTCGTTCCGAGTACGCCCCGCCCAGTGGTCCACCTCTGGGTACCGACCTGCTCCTCGTGCCTCTACCACGATCAGTGATGTCCGTCGTCTGCAACAAACACAACGTAGTGCGGGTAGAGCCCATGAAGGGGTGAGTATAATCTACTCAGTAGGGACCCAGAGACCCCCGAAGGTCTCCCAGAATCCAGAAATGATAATCCACAAACGAAAGATACAATCATGAAGTAACATCCAACACTGCTTTGGTATATGCCCATACATATACCTAAGTCCTCAATTTCAGTTCAGCTCCAACATCCGAGCCCAAGTACAACCAGTCCACACAGGAAAACGTAACCTGTTCCACATAGGAAATCACAACCCAAATCCACAGAGGAAAGAATAACGTAATCCACACATGATATCGAGTCAATCTTATCGAAGGTAAGTATTGAAATTCAAGATTCAGCTCACACAGAAATACTTCTTCATAAGATGATAGAGATGATCAGGTGAAGCCACTGGTTCATCTAAGTCAGAAAACTCACACATGATCGATAGGTACTAACCCCCGCAATGACCCACAAATGATCGATAGGTACTAACCCCCGCAATGACCCACATAGGATCTGAACCACACACTACTGGAAAAGGAAGTTATAGCAACAGTTTATAACCGTTGCTATAGGTTGGAAAACCGTTGGTATAGGGTATACCAACGGTTTTCCAAACCATTGGCCAGTAAGGCATGGGGAAAGCCCTTTACCAACGGTTTCATTTAAACCGTTGGTATAGGTGCTCGAGAATTCTGGAAAACAATTTACCAACGGTTTACAACCGTTGGTAATGAGTTTCCCAAAACTGCTGCACAACAGCACCCAGAAGCCCCCCCAGAAGCTACACCTGCATAACAAAATAGTGCACAACAGCCCTCCAGTATACCCTCCACTATACACCTACATAAAAAATATCACAAAAGCCACATACAGACTTCAAACAGTATAAAAAACACCTAAAATAGTCCAAAAAAACACATATGACAACAATCATCCGGTGGTAATTCACCTCACCCATCAAATTCTAATAGGCAGAATAGGTTGATAAATATCTATTAGAGTTGAATAAGACATTCAAATTGACTCAGATCCCATTTTTTTTGTGATACTAGGTTTGGGTATGTAATGATTTGTGATGAATTTTTCATTGAACATGTATTGTTTATAATATATGGTGAAAATATATTTTCTTAGGAGTCTCGTCACTTATGTCCCCATGAGTGAAACTACCAAACTCATGAAAAAGAATCATTGATGAGTGTAAATTTCAGTTTTATTCACTTAAAATGATTTCCTTTTGAAATAAAAGAGAGACATTGAGTGGTGTCGTCCACACCGCGGCTCAGATTCAAGCGGAGTTGACTCATACACATCACAAATGACCCATGGATACATGTCCTAAAGTATCAACAGTATCAGAATGCCTTTGGTCTATTTTCTGTATGTCAGTTGTTGTTTTAACTTAAACTGTTTTCCATTTCAAAGAAAAGTAAAACACTTTGAGTGGTGTCGGCCACACCACGCCTCGGATTGAGGCGGGGTTGACTCGTACACGTCACAAATGACCAATGGATACATGTCCTAAATTATCAACAGTATCCGAATGTTTTTGGTCAGTTTTCCGTATGTGGTTTTCTTTACTTAAAAGCCCATCCATTTTAAACAGAAGAAAGACACTTTGAGTGGTCTCGGCCACACCGGCCCTCAGATTGAGGCGGGGTTGACTCTTACACGTCACATATGACCCATGGATACATGTCCTAAAGTATCAATAGTATCCGAATGCCTTTGGTCCGTTTTCCGTATGTCAGTTGTTGTTTTAACTTAAACCGTTGTCCATTTCAATAAAAAGTGACAAGCTTTGAGTGGTCCCGGCAACACCGGCCCTCTGATTGAGGAGGGGTTGACTCTTACACGTCACATATGACCCATGGATCATTTTCCTAAAGTTTCAACAGAATCCAAATGTGTTTGGTCAGTTTTCCGTATGCAATTTGTTGTTTTCACTTAAAATCCTGTCCATTTCAAATAAAAGTTTGACACTTTGAGTGGTGTCGGCCACACCGCACCTCGGATTGAGGTGGGGTTGACTCGTGCACGTCACAAATGACCCATAAATCATTTTCTTAAAGTTTCAATAGAATCTGAAAGTGTTTGGTCGGTTTTCTGTATGTCGTTTATTTTACTTAAAAGCGCATCTATTTTAAACAAAAGAAACACACTTTGAGTGGTACCGGCCACACTGGCCCTCGGATTGAGGCGGGGTTGACTCATACACGTCACATATGACCCATGTATTGTTTTCCTACAGTTTCAACATAATCTGAATGCGTTTGGTTGGTTTTCAGTATGTCAGTTGTTGTTTTAACTTAAACGGGTGTTCATTTCAAAGAAAAGTTAGACACTTTTAGTGGTACCGGTCACAATGTGCCTCGAATTGAGGCGGGGTTGACTTTAACACGTCACATATGACCCATGGATAGTTTTCCTAAAGTTTCAACAGAAACCGAATGCGTTTGGTCAGTTTTCCGTATGTCAGTTGTTATTTTAACATAAATTGTTTTCCATTTCAAAGAAAAGTTAGATACTTTGAGTGGTGCCGGCCACACCGCACCTCGGATTGAGGCGGGGTTGACTCTTACATGTCACAAATTACCCATGGATACATTTCCTAAAGTATCAACAGTATCCGAGTGCGTTTGGTCAGTTTTCCAAATGTGGTTTTTTTCCTTAAAAGTGCATCCATTTAAAAAAAAGACACTTTGAGTGGTACCGGCCACACCAGCCCTCGGATTGGGGAGGGGTTGACTCCTACATGTCACAAATGACCCATGAAAACATGTCCTAAAGTATCAACAGTATCCGAATGCCTTTGGTCCATTTATTGTATGTCAGTTGTTGTTTTAACTTAAACAGTTGTCCATTTCAAAGAAATGTGACACACTTTGAGTGGTCTCGGCCACACCAGCGCTCGGATTGAGGAGGGGTTGACTCATAAACGTCACATATGACCCATGGATACATTTCCTAAATTATAAACAGTATTCGAATGCCTTTGGTCCATTTTCTGTATGTCAGTTGTTGTTTTAACTTAAACTGTTTTCCATTTCAAAGAAAAGTGAAACACTTTGAGTGGTCCCGGCCACACCGGCCCTCAGATTGAGGTGGGTTTGACTCGTACACATCACATATGACCCATGGATCGTTGTCCTATAGTTGCAACAGAATCTGAATGCATTTGGTTGGTTTTCGGTATGTCAGTTTTTGTTTTAACTTAAACTGGTGTTCATTTCAAAGAAAAGTTAGACACATTGAGTGGTACCGATCACACTGCACCTCGGATTGAAGACGGGTTGACTTGTACACATCACATATGACCCATGGATCGTTTTCCTAAAGTTTCCATAGAATCTGAATGCGTTGTTTGGTTTTCCGTATTCCAGTTGTTATTTTAACTTAAATTGTTGTCCATTTCAAAGAAAAGTTAGACACTTTGAGTGGTGCCGGCCACACCGCACCTCAGATTGAGGCGGGGTTGAATCGTACACGTCACAAATGACCCATGGATACATGTCCTAAAGTATCAATAGTATCCGAATGTGTTTGGTTAGTTTTCCATATGTGGTTTTGTACTTAAAAGCGCATCCATTTTAAACAAAAGAAAGACACTTTGAGTGGTATCGGCCACACCGGCCCTCGGATTGAGGAGGGGTTGACTCCTACATGTCACAAATGACCCATGGATACATGTCCTAAAGTATCAACAGTATCTGAATGCCTTTGGTCCGTTTACCGTATGTCAGTTGTTGTTTTAACTTAAACAGTTGTCCATTTCAAGGAAAAGTGACACACTTTGAGTGGTCCCGGCCACACTGGCCCTCGGATTGAGGAGGGGTTGACTCATACACGTCACATATGACCAATGGATACATTTTCTAATGTATAAATAGTATCTGAATGCCTTTGGTCCATTTTCCGTATGTCAGTTGTTGTTTTAACTTAAACTGTTGTCCATTTCAAAGAAATGTGACACACTTTGAGTGGTCCCGGCCACACTGGCCCTCAGATTGATGTGGGGTTGACTCGTACACGTCACATATGACCCATGGATCGTTTTCCTAAAGTTTCAACAGAATCCGAATGCGTTTGGTTGGTTTTCCGTATGTCAGTTGTTGTTTTAACTTAAATCGTTGTCCATTTCAAAGAAAAGTGACAAACTTTGAGTGGTCCCGGCCACACCGGCACTCGGATTGAGGAGGGGTTGACTCGTACACGTCACATATGACCCATGGATCGTTTTCCTAAAGTTTTAACAGAATCCGAATGTGTTTGGTCAGGTTTCCGTATGAAAGTTGTTGTTTTCACTTAAAATCCTATCCATTTCAAATAAAAGTTAGACACTTTGAGTGGTTTCGGCCACACCGCGCCTTGAATTGAGGTGGGGTTGACTCGTACACGTCACAAATGACCCATAAATCATTTTATTAAAGTTTCAACAGAATCCGAAAGTGTTTGGTCAGTTTTCTGTATGTCATTTTTTTACATAAAAGCGCATCCATTTTAAACAAAAGAAAGACACTTTGAGTGGTACCGGCCACACCGGCCCTCGGATTGAGGCGGGGTTGACTCATACACTTCACAAATGACCCATGGATACATGTCCTAAAGTATCAATAGTATCCGAGTGCGTTTGGTCAGTTTTCCATATGTGGTTTTTTTACTTATAAGCGCATCCATTTTAAACAAAAGAAAGACACTTTGAGTAGTACCGGCCACACCGGAGCTTGGATTGAGGCGGGGTTGACTCGTACACGTCACAAATGACCCATGGATACATGTCCTAAAGTATGAACAGCATCCGAGTGCATTTGGTCAGCTTTCTATATGTGGTTTTGTTTACTTAAAAGCGCATCCATTTTAAACAAAAGAAAGACACTTTGAGTGGTACTGGCCACACCGGCCCTCGGATTGAGGCGGGGATGACTCCTACACGTCACAAATGACCCATGGATACATGTCCTAAAGTATAAACAGTATCTGAATGCCTTTGGTCCATTTTCCGTATGTCAGTAGTTGTTTTAACTTAAACTGTTGTCCATTTCAAAGAAGAGTGACACACTTTGAGTGGTCCCGGCCACACCGTCCCTCGGATTGATGCGGGGTTGACTCTTACACGTCACATATGACCCATGGATATTTTTCCTAAAGTTTTAACAAAATCCAAATGCGTTTGGTTGGTTTTCCGTATGTCAGTTGTTGTTTTAACTTAAATTGTTGTCCATTTCAAAGAAAAGTGACAAAATTTGAGTGGTCCTGGCCACACCGGCCTTTGGATTGAAGTGGGGTTTACTCGTACATGTCACAAATGTCCCATGGATCGTTTCCTACAGTTTCAACAGAATCCGAATGCGTTTGGTCGGTTTTCCGTATGCCAGTTGTTGTTTTCACTTAAAATCATGTCCATTTCAAATAAAAGTTAGACACTTTGAGTGGTGCCAGCCACACCGCTCCCCGGATTGAGGCGGGGTTGACTCTTACATGCCAAAAATGACCCATGGATACATGTCCTAAATTATCAACAGTATCTGAATGTGTTTGGTCCGTTTTCTGTATGTGGTTTTTTTTACTTAAAAGCGCATCCATTTTAAACAAAAGAAAGACACTTTGAGTGGTACCGGCCATACCGGACCTCAGATTGAGGCAGGGTTGACTCGTACACGTCACATATGACCCATGGATCGTTGTCCAATAGTTTAAATAGAATCCGAATGCCTTTGGTCTGTTTTCTGTATGCCAGTTGTTGTTTTCACTTAAAATCATGTCCATTTCAAATAAATGTTAGACACTTTAAGTGGTGTCGGCTACTACATCAAAGCACATTTTCCATATCATCTTCCACATGAATAAATATGAAATATATGGCTAACTAATAAAGCTAAGTAAAAAAATAGAAAAATGAGCATCATAATACCAAGGAATACTAAAGGTCTATGTAGTAGACTAATCATACAATAAGAATCAAGTGCAAAAAACAGAATCTGAATGCAACGTCCCTATGAAGCAGAGGAAAACCCCAAAGTGGAAAACCATGTTCAAAAATAAAGAGTTATACAGAATTCAAAAATGTAATGGATCAATATTCCTCTGATCACCATCACCATCACTACTATCATCATCAGCCTCATCCTCACCGCCATCTCTTTCCTCGTCGTCGTCCTCATCCTCGGCATCATCCTTGCCATCGGCCCCATCCTCGCCCTCGGCCCCATCCTCGCCCTCGTCCACATCCCCATCCTCACCCTCTTCCTCTTCAGCATCCTCGTCATCACCAGGAACGTCATCATCTCGATCGCCACTAGAGCTGTTGCCAGGTGCATTGGATGATGCACCCATCGACGACATAAATGTCTGACAAGCCACACTAGCCTCTGGTGGAAGTGATGAAGATAAAGCTCTCATCAGTTTCATAAATTCTTTGTCTCTTGTTTGAACTTGTACTTCCAACTCTGTGACCCTTTTATCAGACTGTCTTGCATGCTCCTTGACCTGTCCAGGGCGGTGCGGGGTGTCTAGGGGGTGGTGGGGCCGTCCGGGGGGTCGGAGGTGTCCAGGGGGTGGGGGGCTGTCTAGGGGGGTCGGGGTGTCCAGGTGGGCGGGCTGTCCGTGGGGGTGGTCAGGTTGTCCAAGGGGGTCGGGGTGTATAGGTATATTTATATGAAAAGAATACCCCCACAATAATCATGATACCCTGTCATTAGTCTAAACCCCTAGAACACATAAAAAAAAGCTAGTATAAACATTTACTAAAATATTTAAAACCATACGAATGAAAATACAATCTAAATATAGTTTGAGGGGATATAATGGTGTGTGTGAAAAAATGATATTAAATCAATTTAAATGAATATGGAACAAATGAGGGTTTATAATACACTAATAGTACCTCAAACAATCCAAAACCACTATAGCACCACCCCCTTGGATAGCCCGCCCACCCCCCTCGACACCCCTTCTCCCTATAAACAGCACCCCACCCCCTTGGATAGATCGCCCACCCCCCTGGACACCCCTACCCCTCGTGGCCAGCCCACCCACCCCCCTTGGATAGCCCGCCCACCCCTCCTTGACAGCCCGACCACCCCCGTGGACAGCCCGTCCACCCTTGTGGACAGCCCGTCCACCCTTGTGGACAGCCCGTCCACCCTTGTGGACAGCCCGCCCACCCCCGTACCCCCTTGGACACCCCGTACCCCCCGGGATAGCCCCGCCCACCCTCCCAAACAGCCCACACCCCCCTCCCCTGCAACCCCACCACCACCACCTAGACTTACCAACCCCCTTGGACACCCCACACACCCCTCCCCACCTGGACACCCCACCCAGACCCCCAGGACAGCCCACACCCTCTGGACAGCCCCGCCCACCCCCGTGGACAGCCTTTCCCACCCCCGTGGACAGCCCCGCCCACCCCCGTGGACAACTCACCCACCCCCGTGGACACCCCCTACCCCCTAGACAGCCCAACCACCCCCTTGGACAGCCCACCCATCCCCCTCGACACCCCTTATCCCTATGGACAGCCCCCCACCCCCTTGGATAGACCGCCCACCCCCCTGGACAAACCGACCCCCTGTGGCCAGCCCCACCCACCCCCCTGGACAGCCCGCCCACCCCTCCTTGACAGCCCGGCCACCCCCATGGATAGCCCGTCCACCCTTGTGGACAGCCCGCCCACCTTAGTACCCCCCTGGACACCCCGTACCCCCCCTGGATAGCCCCGCCCACCCTCCCCAAACAGACCACACACCCCCCCCCCCCTCCCTGCTACCCCACCACCACCACCTAGACATACCACCCCACCTGGACACCCCCACACACCCCTCCCCCACCAGGACACCCCACCCAGACCCCCAAGACAGCCCACACCCCCTGGACAGCCCCGCCCACCCCCGTGGACACCCCTACCCCCAAGACAGCCCAACCACCCCCATGGACAGCCCACCCACCCCCCTTGACACCCCTTCTCCCTATGGACAGCCCCCACCCCCTCGGATAGCCCGCCCACCCCCTGGACACCCCTACCCCCCGTGGCCAGCCCACCCACCCCCCTGGACAGCCCTCCCACCCCTCCTTGACAGCCCAGCCACCATCGTGGACAGCCCCTCCACCCTTGTGGACAGCCCACCCACCCCCGTACCCCCCTGGACACCCCGTACCCCCCCAGGATAGCCCTACCCACCCTCCAAACAGCCCACACCCCCTCCCCTGCAACCCCACCACTACCACCTAGACATACCAACCCCCCTGGACACCCACACACCCCTCCCCCACCAGGACACCCCACCCAGACCCCCAAGAAAGCCCAACACCCCCTGGACAGCCCCACCCACCCCCATGGACAGCCTTTCCGACCCCCATGGACAGCCCCGCCCACCCTGTGGACAACCCACCCACCCCCGTGGACACCCCCTACCCCCTAGACAACCCAACCACCCCCGTGGATAGCCCACCCACCCCCCTCGACACCCCTTATCCCTATGGACAGCCCCCACCCCCTTGGATAGCACACCCACCCCCTGGACACCCCTACCCCCTGTGGCCAGCCCACCCACCCCCCTGGACAGCCCGCCCACCCCTCCTTGACAGCCCGGCCACCCCCGTGGACAGCCCGTCCACCCTTGTGGACAGCCTTCCCACCCCCGTACCCCCCTGGACACCCAGTACCCCCCCTGGATAAGCCCCGCCCACCCTCCCAAACAGCCCACACCACCCTTCCCTGCAACCCACACCACCACCTAGACATACCACCCCACCTGGACACCCCACACACCCCTCCCCCACCAGGACACCCCACCCAGACCCCCAGGACAACCCACACCCCCTGGACAGCCCCGCCCACCCCCGTGGACACCCCTACCCCCTAGACAGCCAACAACCCCCGTGGATAGCCCACCCACCGCCCTCGACACCCCTTCTCCCTATGGATAGCCCCCCACCCCCTTGGATATCCCGCCCACCCCCCTGGACACCCCTACCCCCCATGGCCAGCCCTCCCACCCCCCCCTGGACAGCCCACCCACCCCTCCTTGACAGCCTTTCCACCCCCGTGGACAGCCCGTCCACCCTTGTGGACCACCCGCCCACCCCCGTACCCCCCTGGACACCTCGTACCCCCCCCCTGGATAGCCCCGCCCACCCTCCCCAAACAGCCCACACCCCCTCCCCTGCAACCCCACCACCACCACCTAGACATACCACCCCCCTGAACACCCCACACACCCCTCCCCCACCAGGACACCCCACCCAGACCCCCAGGACAGCCCACACCCCCTAGACAGCCCCGCCCACCCCCGTGTACAACCTTTCAAACCCCCGTCGACAGGCCCGCCCACCCCTAGGGACAACCCACCCACCCCCGTGGACACCCCCTACCCCCACAATCTATTATCCAAAACATATCAAATTGGCTTGAACACAATCCATAATTCCCACAATCCATTATCCAAAACATGTAAACGTTCACGATAGCCTCCCCCAACTCTGATTTACATGTTTTGAACACTCTCCTTCCAAACATAGAATATAAAAACATTAAATAAGTCTTCACAAACACAATAAATATCTTATTTAGATATTAATTTCAATAATCAAGTAAACCACCAACACCTGGAAAAAATTCTATTCATTAAAACAACTACAACAATATGGTTGAGATCAATTTTACCTAGTCGGATGGGGGTGTGCCTGTTGGGATGGGGGGTGATGGTGTCCGGATGGGGGGTTCGCGAGAGCAGTGGAGCAAAAGAGATTCGGATGGGGTTCGCGAGAGCAGCAGAGCGAATAGATTAGGGCTCTGTCCGAATGGGGAGAGGATATTGTGATCTTCAATTTGGGGAAAACCTTTGCCAACGGTTTATAAAAACCGTTGGCAAAGGCACCCCTTTTCCCAACGGTTCACTGGAACAGTTGGGAAATGTGTGAGTTTAGCACCCATTTCCCAACGGTTCCAGTGAACCGTTGGGAAAGGGTCCACCGAAATTCCCTTTGCCAACGGTTTAAATAAACAATTGTCAAAGGCTCACTATACCAACAGTTTAAATAAACCATTGGTATACTATCGTTGGGAAAAGACCAAATTCCAGTAGTGACACAGGATCGATAGTTAACTAACCCCTGCAATGACCCACACAGATCGGACCCACATAGGATCTGTAGGCACTGGCCCACACAGGACCGCTGAGCGCTGACCCACATAGGATCTAAACCACATAGGATCGGTAGCACTGATCCAAGTAGGATCGCTGAGTGTTGTAGTCATCGTCGTCGAATCCACGGAGGATTTCTGTACAGTCGTCATCGTCGTTGCAGTCGCAGCCAGCTCTAGGGTTCCCGCACACAGCAAGATCATTCGGGAGGGTCCGCTCCACGAGCTGAGGTTCTGATACATAAACTGAAACATAGTCCGGAGTTGATGTATCCAATATTTCCATATTGTCAACAGGAACTCAACA
This sequence comes from Viscum album, assembly GCA_963277665.1. NCBI lineage: Eukaryota > Viridiplantae > Streptophyta > Magnoliopsida > Santalales > Viscaceae > Viscum > Viscum album. Next base: position 447,667,663 of record OY728155.1, on the reverse strand, counting down.
TCACAGATGACGCATCAATCGGACACCCGGTCTGAGAGTTATTGGCTTTTTTCATCCCAGGGGCCCAGTTGGTTTTTAAGTCAAAACCAATCTGACCATACTCCATCTGCATCCACACCTCGATTAGAGTAATCCAAAATGTCCGTCTCACTTAGAGGAATCCATAAAAGTTGACGGTACGACAATCGGACGTCTGGAGCTCAAGTTATGAGCGTTTCTGCTCCGAGGGCCCGGTTGGTTTCGTGAACGAACCAACCCGGCCAGACCCAAAGTACTCCAAATCCTTGAGTGTGATATATTGAAACGATTGTCTCATATCAAGGATCGCATTGCTACTGACGGTTCGTCGATCGGAGGTCCACATCCCAAGTTATGCCGTAAAAGACCATGAGAGGTCCGGAAGTGCGGGTTTTGGCCCGGACCGACCCAGACCGAGACCCCCTGGGTCGGCCTAGCCCGGCCTGGGCAGCCGGCCCGGCGCACTGACGCGTGGGAAAAAAGCCAGGTGGCTCCACCTCTTCGTCCAAGCGGACATGGGTGCGGGGGGGCGTGCTGCCCCCCGCCAGTTTGTAGACGTGGCCCCCATGTGGGGGTCGCTCATGTCCGGCCAGCCGAGGTTTTCGAACCCCCGGCTCCTCCTCTGACCGGCCGGCCCGCTCCGGCTGTCCGACTGTTGCCACCACGGGACCGGTATGGCCAGTCCCCCTGCTTTGACACTGGCGGCCCGGAACCGGCCACCGGTCTTCCTGCTCTGCAGCGGCCTTGGTTCGCCCGACGCGGCGCGATGGAGCCGCGGCCCCTCCACTACGGCCCCCGCTCCGGCCGCAGTACCTTCGGGATTCACCGGAACGGCATGACGGTGCCACGACCTTTCTCGATTCAACGGCGCGGTGCCACGGCGCCACGCATTTCTTGCCGCAAGACCCCACGCGGTGCGACGACATCGTGCCATCCCCGTTCCAATCCACTACAAGGTAGACAAGAGAAAAAGGGGAGGAGGGTCAGCCGTGTTTGTGCGGTCTGGCTCCCTCCCGTTAACTGATAACAAACAGTCGAATTGTGTGAGGAATGATGATGGAATAAAATCACAAATAGAAACACATAAAACCCCTACCTCGTTGAATTCGTTGAGCGAGGGTTCATCGTGGAAATAAACCGTCGCAGAAGAAGTCGTTGCGGAAGGAGAATCGTCGCGTCGTCGATCTCCGGAGGATCCAACGTTCTTGTCGACTTTCGTCGGAGGTCGGCGTTCTTCGCATTCTTCACGTTCTTCGTCGAAGAAGAAGAAGAACTTCAGGCTCCTTAGCTTTTGTCCCAAATCCTCCCAAAGCAACAAGTTCCAACCCAAATAAATAAGTACTACACTTATTTTATTAACATAACTTAAGTATTTGAATTTCAAACATTCAAATTAAAATCACCTATTTAATTAACATAAGTTATGAAAATTAATGGTGAGTTAAAGGAGTTAGGGAATATGAAGGGGTGGGGGTTCGTGTGGGCCCCACCACCCTCATAACCTCCCATGGGAAGTTGGGTGGTTTCCCCCATCTTCCACTCAAAGGTTTTAACCGCTTAGAAAAAAAAATTGTAGGTAAAGTTTTATTTTAACTTCAACAATTTTTAACAACTTCTCTCGTGAAAACCAACTCCGGAAAAGGTGTGCCTAAGCAATTGCCGGCGCAGCGAATCCATCGGTGCCCTCGGAATTCAATTCCAAGCACCAGTTCAAAAGTTAATAAAACCCACTCGTTCGTTCACTAAACGTACCCAAGCTAAACTACAGATAGAAATTCTGGGCACACCGGTCCTCAGAATCATGTGTCGTCAGAAACCGCGTTCTTGTAAAATTACAAAGAAAATTATGAAAACAAATTACCCTTTCATTTTACAGGTCTTTATAGTAGGGCATGACGACCCACCTTCCCCAAACACTAGTGTTGGGAATGGTCACTCTCACCAGTGATTTAATATGGGTGATGCAATTTTGAGTACCATGTTCCATCTGGAGAGTTTCCATGGTGTGCTCACTCTCCATCTTGAGTGTCAGGTGTGATGACCCCCAACTCTATCGAGATGTAAGGATTACTACACCAAGAGTAGTGCTTATCATCTCATAGACTAGTGTAGGATTTCGGAATGTTATGTCACTAAACAATCCCCTAAATATAAATATATACATATACAATATATATATAGTGACATGATCTAACATAGCATCCATGAGATGAAGTAGGTAGACCTTCCAGGTGTCCCTTAGAAAGATGAGCATAAAGTAATTTATTTTGTTAGATTTTCTATAGTTTCCGATAAATACCTGCACACTGTTTATTTATGGGAACCAAGTGAGATTACATGTAGAAATCATTAATGTTATCCTATTAAGAATTTTATCTTACACCCTACTCAGGAAACCCTTACCACCTAAGAATATTATATTTTTTTCGGTACTGGTAAAGGTAAATTCTCATCTATATGTTATTGACTTGTGTACTTAGTTGGAGCTTAGGCGTAGAGGATCGTGCTTAAGCTCAAGATGCTTATAGAGATTTTTTTCCCGTTATTTCTTTTATACTACTATATAACATGATTGTGTCTATTTATTCAAAATGGAATCATTATCATTCCATGAATCCTTGTATCAGACACTACCTTTGAGGCTTTTGTTTATGTTATTGAGTTATTGTTTTATCTATTTCTTCCACTGCTTATTTCTTCTAGATATATGTTTATTGTTTATGTATGTTTTACTAATATTCCTATAATTTTTACTTTTTTGGGTCCACAATGCTACTCTAACATGGTTTTATAGTCTCAAAACATTATTACCCTTACATCCTCGCTCCTAGTCAATAGCCTCTGGTGTACGGGGATACATGCCTGAGGTCATGTGGCCAACTAGGGTTGAGGTGTGCGATAAGTGTCATCTGTATTTCATACATCATGCATACCAAGGCCAATCATACATCCCAAATTATCACATAAATAACTTCTAACAAGTCTTCCTGGTTAGATGATCTTACATCAGATGTGTTCCTCTAATCACGTGTCATGTCAACTGAAAGACACCTAAAAATCTATCAAATCCATTAAAAATTTAAGATAAAAAGATGTAATCATCACATGATGAAATATTGGTTTATTTTCATTTGAATGTCTCATATGTCTCATCTTTTCAGTTCAATAATCACATGATATTCCTATTTACATTTTTTCTATAATGCAAAAAATTCTGTGGGTATATCACATTCATTATTTAATGGCCCTTATATATATTCACTCTATCATGAGACAACATGATGGATATTTAATGGGAAAGTGTTTATATTCATTTAAAATAAATAATAATATCTAAAAATGGTACAAGCTTCCCAAAAATAGATTTCTGCTATTTTTCATGCGAACGGTAGATGTGGTCTGCATGATCAGTACATAGACCATGAAAAATCTACATTAACATGACCTCATAATCAAATGAAGGCTACATGAAATTTCCCTAATATCTTTAAAAGGGTATCCGACATGTGAATTTGGTAACCTAATATACCAGATATAATAGTTGAAATTTCCCACGACAAATATTGTGTGTCATTGTGAGATTCATCATTGATCATGTGATGCACCACAGATAAGAAGAGAAAAAGTCCATGATAATGATTTCACACCATTATGAGAACCATTACTGATCATGTGATTCACCGATATAAAAATGGAAAAATGAAGAAGGACTTGGAAAATAAAATATACAATGCTTGAAAGGGTAGATGATCCATGGAACAGAGATTTGAAATATTTTACCCACAAAGTGTTGATTCCATCCACCTGATTAGTCCATTGATCATGTGAAAGTCCCACTAATATTCCAAAATCAACACGTGAAGTTCATTTTACATGTCACCTAAATCATGCAATGGATATCAAACATGTCTATTTGATCTGGATATGCCTTGATAGAAAATATATGGGAGAGATCCATATGACTTAAAAACTATGAAAATGGTGGTACCCTTATGTGAATGGTAGTTACAATATTTCTTCATGTTATGGGCCTCCGATGAGTGAACACGATTTTATGAAGGGACCCAAAAATATCTCTCTTAATCATGTGAATAACCCTTTGATAGGCATCTTTATCTCACAAGGACAGTTGGAAATATTAGCCTAATATTGTGAAGGAAATTTGAAATATCAATTTGATTATGAAAAACCAATTTTAAAAATAATTAGACTAATAAATATTGCAAGAGTGAATGATCTCTCAGTTTCTCTTTATCATGAGACACAAAGATGACACCATGGATAACTCATTGGAGGTTCACAAGAAATGTATGATGTTCCATCTATTCTATCCCATAACTATGATATACATTCTCTGTGAAGTGGTGTATATTTGGAATAGAGAGGCTTATAAATTCCTCCTCCATAGGAACAAAAAATACACATGGGAGTATCGAGGTGACAATAGACTTCATGGAGTATAAATCCAAACAAACACATGGGTCTTACACCAGGTAAACATGAATAACAACTTAATGGATTATGCGGTATGTATATATGATTCGAGTGATCATACTATTGATCAAAACAGGTAATTATATTTCACATACTGACACGTGCCTTTCATGGGGTGTGACAAATACAAATATTACCTAAGTTAAAATTCAGTAGAGTGGATTACCTAGGTTGTCTCCAGAGAGGAATGCACAACAATTAAGTTATCACCTTAAAATAGAAAGAAGTGAGGTTGTTTTTAAAAATTGTTTGATTTAGAAAATACAAGAAAGAAACGAAATAAAGTAATGTAATTAAGTGAATGTTTTGAAAAAAAATTGACAAATGATGTGATCTAAATCAGTGATATGAAATGGTGATCAGTTTAGGGTCAGTTTTCCAATTGTAATTCTATCATTGTTCATTTTACCCAATTCTCCTCTGCTAAATTGTTAAGAGTGAGAATCCACAATCATTTCTTCTCACTCTCTTGGTCAATTAAAAATGTGAGAATAAACCTTAATAAAATCTTAGGTTGGTCTACTCTCCTTCCAATGTGTAATAGAGTAGTAGAAAATACCCCCAATTATCTTAGGCAATTCCCAATCGGGTCTTGTTTATCCCATGTAATCAAGAACATTCACTACTCCTCACACACGTACCGGTGATCACCGAGTACTACACCACTAAATCCCGGTCTATTCCATTGTTTATAAACCAGAACCTAGTGGAGGGAGATATTGATCATTGACCAAATATAAATGAACAATAGAATCTAAAATCAGATATAATCTTACATCATAATAAAAACTGTTATAAGAAATTGACATAGATTCGCAGAAGAGAAAAGAGGATTTTAAAACATTAATATAAGGATCTCATGAAATACAATATGGAAAACCTCTCCTTCCCTAATCACAAAAAATTTTACCCCACCATGGTAAGGGTAATTGTGACTAAGGGGAATGAAGAATTTATTACAAAACTAAGAAGAACAAAAGAGAGAAAACAAAGAACAGAAAATTTGATGCTCCCGAATCTGTACTACATAAGTTTTCCTCTGTTATGCCAACCAGAAGGCCAAAACCCACTGCGGTCCCTTCTTATAGAATGTTGGAATGGCAGTTTTCTATCGACCCTGAAAATTTTAGAGTCATTGGACAGGTTTAAAGAAAGATATGGCCGAATCAATAGCCATTACGTTTCTGGAAGCCAAACACTGTTTCACCCACTCCACTTGGATGCGCCAAAAGGATGCATTAATGAGCTCAATAATTTATGAAATTTAATATGAGCTGTCCTTTGGAAGTCCTATGTCTACACCAGTTGTAATCACCTCATTATAAGGTCAGCTGAAGGAGATATTGCATATTTAATGAAGTGGGGTCCATTCTTCCTTCCAAAGTGATTTCTCCACTTGATTGAGTTTTCTGTACCCTTGGGTTTTGAATTTGGTCTTGGTCCAGAAGGACAATTTTCAGCCCACAAACATATAAATCCTAAAAAAAGGATTCACTTCAATTGGACTGATATTATAAACGTTATTCCCGAAAAACAGAAGCTATATAAAACTGACAATTTTACCGAATTACCCCATTTTCACATTTAAGCCCAAAATACAACAAAAACACATAAATGATGAAAATACACTCACATTGAATAATTGGGAGGGATTAAATCATTGAAAAACATATAAATAATAATGAAAATATTAACTCTATGAATTCCCCTACACTTATCACTTGGACTCCTGGACAAGTCAGAATCAAAATAAATTCAAAGTAAATTCAAAACACATATCCATGAGATCCACAAATTTGAAAACAAGAAACAAAATATATCATGCCTCCTAAAACTCTATTATTTCATGTTATTAATTTAGGATCATTCCATAAATTTACTCTTCATTTATCCTCCCATTCACACAAAACACTTAACTAACTTTCATTATCTCTCATTACACAAATTTCAATTTTTTAGCAATGTCTTTCTCATCCAAACTCATACAAGGGTCATCATAGGCTTGATAAATTCCTACATCTCCACCTGATGTGAGTTAAAGACATATGTTTATCATGAGGACTTGTTAAGGTTGTTCTGTGGCTTTAGGTTGGTTGGATATATATGTGAAAATTCTGAGGCTGAATGAAGAGGGCTTGGCTCTTTTTGAAGAAAAATTGCATTACTCTAATTTTCAGAAAAGTATGGTCTTCTCTTCACCCCCCTAAGTAGAAAATAAAATCCTTCTTCATGGAATATCAAGGAATGTTCCCATAGTTCATCATTTCCGCAGCAAACATTTCAATCTTCTCAAATATAATATTTCTTGAAAACTCCAGAAAAGGCACAACTTCCTTTTTACATTAGAAGCTCCAGAAAGCCACAACTTCTCTTATCATAAAAGCTTCAGAAAAGCCACATCTTTCAGCAGAATGTTTTTTTTTGCAGCAATAACATCTCTTCAACATTTTTTTTCACCCAAAGTATCCCCAAATAAGGTAGTACAATACAAGAAATCTTCCCCCCACACTTATGTTCAAATAGATCATGCAATTTCACTTCAAGAGCTAGTTGGATAGGGAATATTGGCTTGTAATGTGGCTAACCTAACATGATTTTCATGGATTATATGGGCTACAAGGATTAAATGTTCAAGGTAGGCCATTATGAAATGGATTATCTTAAAAAGGGGGATTTCAAACCAAAGAAATGCCTCAATCATTTAAAACACAAGTACCTCAAACCCTTAAGTTTTGACAGGAATAAATCAAATTCTGGTTAAATCATGCATGATTTGGTTCTCTCAAGAAGTGAGGTGAATGTAAAGAATATGAAAATAATAGGTTCAAAAGCCTCACAGGAATGTGATTTCAAATATAAAGACAGTGATATGTGGCATGGGATTCAAAAAACAAAGTATTTTTCATGAAATTCCCAAAGAATTGAACTTGAATCAATGTCATTTTCAACATTCATTTAAGCTCAGTATCAAGGAATAAATTATTTCACTCATGGAGATGGGTTTCAAAAATATCAATGATAATAATTTTAGCTCAAAAGTTTCAAAAACACACAAAAATTGAAAAATAAACACACAAAATTTTAAACACTCACATGTTTTTTTAAAACAAATAGGAAAACTAACAACACATAAAAATCCTACACTACAAAGGTTCCCTCCCCCACACATAAATGATGCAGTGTCCAAAATGAATTCAAATGTATTTAATATGTAAGAATATTGTAAATTGAATCACAACAATCATGAAAATATAAAGGAGAGGTACGACCTGACTTATTGGTAGTGCAATGTTGAGTTAAGCTCCTAAGTGCGATGCATATAAAAACCTACAAATAAAGGTAGATAATAAAAACATAAAAAAATTATTGAAAATAAAGAAAATATAAATAGAATGAGAATAGAAGGATAGATCTTGGTTTTATCCCCCAAGTGGGCCCTGGTTTTTGACTGCCTCCAGATGGGCAGTTTCAGTTGGTTATCCCCAATCCGATGGTGGGTGAAGTTTCATTAATATGAACCACCAGAACTTCTTCTTTCCATCTTGAACTTCTTCCTTTTTGTTGAGGACTACAGGGATATGGTACACCAAATCCACCCCCATGAAAATGAGATAAAATATGCATGGTGGGGTTAGGATAAAGAATGATTCATCTTCTTTATTGGTTTTCAATTTCACAACTTCATCTTTGTTCTCCAGCGGTTCCTCAAGGTATGATTCTAAGTAAGCATATTGTGTCTCTTTTTCCTCAAGAAAGTCCAATTTGATCTCATCTTGAACTCCTTCCAATAAATTATCACCATGTTCGGGGAGCTCTAGGTGTTTCTCTTCAGGCGTATCTTCTTCGTTTTCATCATCCACCAAGGCAATACATTTTTTTTCCAAATCTGAAAATTTCAAGCAAGGGATGGTGATACTCAATTCAGATTCTATATAATCAGAATGAAAAGAGTTAAGAAAAATATTAACTCCCTTATGTAGCTTGACTTCAATTTCTTTTTCAGTATGAGGTTTCCATTGTAGTTGAATTTCACAAGATAGAGGTAGGTAGTTAGGCTCCTCCATCTTTTCTTCAAATTCTGCCACTTTGGCGGTGTCTTTCTTCAATGGTTCTTGATATTCTACTTTGTAAAGAATATGTGGATCAATTAGTTCTTCACACTCATTCCAGAATTAATCTAGATCTTTTTTCTCTCCCACATGTAGCTCAATAGGTAATTCTTCCTTCTTGTCCTCCTCGGGTTCATTCATAGGTTCTGGTTTTCCCATCATTGCATGAACATATTCAAAAGAAAGTTCTACTTTGTTCTCCAGTTTTGCTATATCATTTTTATGTTCTTGAACCTGAACTATATCATAACCAGCCTCATATACTTTTGCTAAATGTGGGTAGTTGTTACATGAATTAAAGAAATAATCATTTGAACACATCATGTAAAAATATTTTGAAATGGTTTTTTTTTGAAAAGTGTTAAATATTTATAAATAAATTGTGCCACTACCTCCCCGGAAACGGTGCCAAGTTTTGACAGGTGCCTGTCATGGGGTGAGACAAAAACAAATATTATCTAAGTTAAAATGCAGTAGAGTGGATTACCTAGGTTGTCTCCAGAGAGGATTGCACAACAATTAAGCTGTCACCTTAAAATAGAAAGAAGTGAGGTTGTTTTTAGAAATTGTTTGATTTAGAAAATACACGAAAGAAACTAAATAAAGTAAAGTAATTAAGTTAAAGTTCTGAAACAAATTGAAAAATGATGTGATCTAAATCAGTGATATAAAATGGTGATCTTCTTAGGGTCATTTTTCCAATTGTAATTCTATCATTGTTCATTTTACCCAATTCTCCTCAGCTAAATTGTTAAGAGTGAGAATCCACAATCATTTCTTCTCACTCCCTTGGTCAATTAAAAATGTGAGAATAAACCTTACTAAAATCTTAGGTTGGTATAATCTACTTCCAATGTGTAATAGAGTTGTAGAAAATACCCCCAATTATCTTAGGCAATTCCCAATCGGGTCTTGTTTATCCCAAGTAATCAAGAACATTCACTACTCCTCACACACGTACTGGTGATCACCGAGTACTACACCACTAAATCCCGGTATATTCCATTGTTTATAAACCAGAACCTAGTGGAGGAAGATATTGATCATTGACCAAATATAAATGAACAACAAAATCTAAAATCAGATACAATCGTACATGATAATAAAAACTGTTATAAGAAATTGAAACAGATTCGCAGAAGAGAAAAGAGGATTTTAAAAAATTAATAGAAGGAACTCATGAAATACAATATGAAAAACCTATCCTTCCCCAATCTCACATAAGTTTATCCCACCATGGTAAGGGTAATTGTGACTAAGTGGAAAGAAGAATTAATTACAAAACTAAGAAGAACAAAAGAGAGAAAACAAAGAACAGAAAATTTGATGATCCAGAATCTGTACTCTAGACGTTTTCCTCTGTTATGACCACCAGCCGGACGAAACTCACTGGGGTCCCTTCTTATAGAATGTTGGAAATGAAGTTTTCTATGGACCCTCAAAATTTTAGAGTCATTGGACAGGTTTAATGAATGATATGGGCGAATAAATGACCATTACTTTTCTGGCCGCCAAACACTATTTCACCCACTCCACTTGGATGCGCCAAAAGGATGCATTAATGAGCTCAATAATTTATGAAATTTAATTTGAGCCATCCTTTTGAATTCCTCCGTCGACCCCAGCTGGAATCACCTCATTATAAGGTCGGATGAAGGAGATATTGCATATTTAATGAAGTGTGGTCCATTCTGCCTTCCAAACTGATTTCTCCACTTGATTGAATTTTTTGTACCATTGGGTTTTGAATTTGGTCTTGGTGCAGAAGGAACATTTGAATCCCAAAAACATAAAAATCATACAAAAAAGGATTCACTTCAATTGGACCCATATTATAAACGTTATGCCCGAAAAACAGAAGCTATATAAAACTGACAATCTTACAGAATTACCTCATTTTCACATTTAAGCCCAAAATACACCAAAAACACATAAATGATGCAAATACACTCACATTGAATAATTGGGAGGGATTAAATCATTGAAAAACATATAAATAATAATGAAAATATTAACTCTATCACATACCATATTATGTAAATGAGTTTCTACATAACAAATTGTTCACATTCCATCTATATCATCTAATAAATGATGAAAATTCAAGATTTTTTTGATAAAGGCTAAAAAGTGTTAAACCTTTGAATAAATGGAAACAATGATTTTTGTGCAATGGGATCATATCTATCACATGAACTATTCATTAGTCATGCGATAACACCCAAACATGTCATCTCGGATAGGGGATAACACCTATAAATTTCATCTAGGCCATTCAATAGCACCCATACATGTCATCTAATTTAGGCGATAGTCATATAGATATGTCAGCCAAGTCATGGGACAACCCCAAGGAACGTCATCCAGGACCCATGAATACATCCTGACATTTCATCCAATTCATATGAATTCCTCCTGATATATCAGCTCAATCACACCAATCTGTATGAAAATATCATCCTTCATCAGCTGAAATTTATAAGAGTGACTTCATCTATCACATGAAGAATTTATAAAAAAGTTGGTTGAATCATGAGAAAACCCTTGGAAATGTCTACCATGCCCTGAGAAGTCCTTTTGTCATGTCATCCATGCCATTTGACATGCCTCCAGACATTTAAAATAGAATATTATGTATCCCTCTAACATATCTTCCTTGATCATGTTAATGGCCATGGAAATGTCTGTTGTAATCATAAAACGAACCTTAGATATGTCAGAATTGTCATGTGGAATCCCATTTACATTTCATCTTCAATCATGTGAAGCACCCTATGAAATGTCATCCTTTTTAGGAAAAGAATCAGGGCATGTTGGGATGACACTTAATAATTTTTTGTCCAATACTATAGACATGTTATATGGACACCCATGTCTAGTCATGTAGAAAATTAGGCCAGGTTAGGAAAATAACCCTAGAAATATCATCATTTCCTATCAGGATTACAAGGGACTATTCCCTTGAACCATGTAAACCACAAACCATGAGTCTTTGGTTGGGAATTATTCTTTCACATGGGTATTTCCCAAAAAGGGTTTGGAATAGATACTCATACAATCCTATGGGTATTACGGTATCCGTACACCATACAAACATGCTCAGCTAGAAAATCATGGTTCCTAATATTTATCCTTTAGGGGAAAGGGTTATATATCTTCCATTTTAAATCCACTATAGAATAATTACCTCTATATATCAACACTCTAAATCATGGGACCCAAAAATTCAGATGGGTTGGTCATTCTTCATCATCTTTTAGTAGTTTGAGAGACTAATTTAATTACGAGGGATGTGATTCCGACTATAATTAGGATATATATGACACCATCATATGGCATGATATCCATATCAAATACTATTGTAGGACCAACCTATTGTATAAGTCATGTATCTATCTGTGGTGATTCTGATCACTTTATATGCATTATTTCTCAAAATGAGTATGACTCAGATGGGATTGGTGATATTCAAAAATCTTATCACACTCATCATAAATTTTCCCCATCTAGGGAAACCTCATTGTGTAATCCTAGTTTAATGACATGATACGATTTCCCACACACAAGGGAATCCACATCAGTGTATATATTGATGGGATTCCTATATTGAGAAATATTAGGGAAATAAACCTCTCAAGAATTAATTACTTATAACTACATATCAATAATAAAGGGAAAAATTGAACTATGATGAATCAGATTCCTATTATAAGAAGGAAACATATAGATCACTCTTAAGGATTGAGCTCCATAACGAGTGGTTAAGTTTCCTAATATATTTTTGTGTATGACATTAAACCAAATTTCACGGAAATACATGAACTATGTTTTTATTATTATTTTATATATAGAATACTAAAGGCACCTCATGAAGGTTCAATACCATTATAAAAACAAAAATCTAGTACTTAATGATAGAAATATCTATAGTGCCTAGCTATACAACTTCCAAATATAAGAAGCTTACTATTAATAATAAATAATGGGAAACAAATATAAAATCTTAGATATATACAGATAGTCTCATAAATATATATTCAATACACGCAGAATGATTTAACTCCTGATCTTCTTATTATAGTAACCATTTGTGCCTTAGGATTTGGATGAGATATATGAAAATAGAATAAATTTATAAGAGAGTCCTATAATAGAAAATAATTCCCACAAAAAAAGCTTTGATGAACCTGAAATCCCTCCCTCTCAACCAATTTGAGGTCTTAAGTGTCATTGGGATTGAAACCCCAAATGACCTCATACCATGATAAAGTATGACCATACCTTATTATAGATGTGGTTACCATTAGGAGTTTCAATGAGATATAAGAAATTATAAACTCAATGTGAATGATTTTGAAACCATACTTGAACCCCCTACCCCTCAAATCAATCACCAATGTCCATACAATGATTTATGGAAACAAAAATATTGAATGTATAAAAAAATCACGAAATGAAAGAATAAATGAATCATTATTGGCAATGAAAATCAGGTCTCTTAATCATGGGGAACCATACAATCATTTTGAAGGGAAAAAATAACCATAATAGAAGTCCATAAAAATGTTTTCTACCATTATGTAACCAATTGAATCATAATATTATCTTTACAAACACTATAAAATGGAATATAAATGATATTATAATGTGTAAATGATATTTTTTTCCATTTAAATCAATAAAAAACTAGTACAAATTTTATAAAAAATAGAAACATTAAATCTAAAAATAATTTATGTAAATAATAAAAATATATAACCAGGTTTAGGAATTATTTATAAAATTGAATATAACACACTAAAGATAACACATAGTGATGTTTTAATAATTATAATTATTCATTATATGGTATTTTTTTAATTTTCAAAAAATAAATAAATAATATTCCAAGGAACTCTTTAAAAGGGACATCCATGATGAAGGAGAGTCCATCTTTCCATTTGGGAGATTGTAAACTGACTCACTAAGTCATCCATCTTTTTTTCTAGTCAAGAGAAAAGTTAAGTGGAGAGCTTGGGATGAAATTATAAACAAGATATAGTCTGGATTCATGCATTTTTATTGATGATTGTTTTAGATAATGATTATTACATTGCCTCACAATTTTGGAATTTATTATTGTTGGATTTTGGGACTCAATTGCAGATTAACATAATGTTCCACCAACATATATAATTTTGGATAGTTTATAACATTATGGTTTAGGAGAAAAATTTTTGAGCTTATATAGACATTGGAGAAGATGGTAGGATCATCTACAATTATTTGAATTCTTATTAAAAGTAATAATTATTATACCATTAGTATGAGGTCATTCAAGTTCTTGTATATGATACATTTTAGGTCATTGTTGTGCTGGACAGAGCCAAGAGAGACAACACTTATGGGCCCAAAGTAGGTTCAGTGATCATAGAAATCATACAGATCATCTAAGAGATTATGAAAACTACCCAAATTTATCATATTTGTTATGCAGTCTGATGAGGGAGGTATTTATTGTAAAATGTGGGAGTCTATATGTTTTTAAAGGTATCACATGGATGAGGACTGCAGAATTTGGCCATGTCTATAATTAATATATTAGGATAATAGACCCTTTTCAAATACTATTATGATTTGGTGAGGTGGATTACTATATAGCCTTAATATTGTAATTAGAAAAAAATTATAACATCTTCTATGTGTCACAATTTAGGAGAAACATGATTTTTATATCACATAACATTGACTATATTGGGAAAGAAAATAATGATATATCTATCGTCATAGTGTACCTAGTGTAAATCAAGGATGCAAAGAATAAGGTCCTCCATAGGTGAGCGGATTCCAATGTTAAAATTTATTAGTATAATAGAAACCTCTAAGAGTGCTCATGAGAATGGGAGAACTAGATGCCAGCTCATTAAACTCACCTATTTGTGTAGGTTTCTCATTTCTGGATCAATAATACTAATGTTTGGTAGAGTGTAACGACTATTATTTTTATATTTAATAGTTTAGAATATGTAATATCATATTTTCAGAGTTTGGTATTGAGTTTACATGGATTTCTAGTCTTTATAGGGGAACATTATTGATATATTATAAATTTTTAAAATAATATATTTAACATGAATACTTTTTCATAAATGATGGAATATCACTAGAATAGTTACTCATATCGAAAAATTAATACGTCATTAAATTATTGAAGGATGATTTTACCCTAGGTATAACATAAGTATTTTCTATGATGGGTGCTTTAGTTAAGTGTAATAATAGGTGGATGTTAGACTAAATAAAATTTATGAAATATATAAATTGATTAAACTTGTTAAAAATTCCCACAAGCCTTAAAGTCATCTATATAAGCCCTAATATAACTCACCTCTAGGGTTAATTGAATAATCCTAGATATTCAGGGAGATGCCCATAGAAGATATATTTTTAGAAGATGATTAAATTGTGGAGAAACATTCTATAATTTAACAAAATCGCTATCGGAAATGATGGTAGTTCAATTATTCTACAACAATCAATCGACCCATGAGGCAAGGATGTATATTTTTTGGTAAATTAACCATTATTTAATATTGTGATTAACATATTGTAATTAAATTATAATTAGTTCATGTGTATTTTTTATTTGATAATCCCATATATTATTTTACACTATGATTTATGAATTGATTTTTAGTTTTTGACCCCAGTGATTTATTGTTCTTCCATTCAAAATATTGGTCAAACCAAAAATGGTATATATTCACAATATAATATATTTTCATTCCATTTTCCATCTATTTTGTAAGAATTAATCACTAGAGATAAGATGATTGATGAATATACTATATCTAGTAACCCATTTCATGGTGTGATTATTCATTACTTTTGTGGACTAATTATGAGGGATAAATAACTATATTGATAAAAAGATGATATTGTGACCATGTTGATAGAGATCAGATCATGTTTCTGGAGATGAGGGTTTCATGATAATATCATGCGTGTATTCTGATGTAATAACAATAGGTAATTTCAAATCAAAGGGTGGATCGAATCTGATGATCAATGATGAATCCAACTCCTTAAACACAAATATGTGTGTAATGGGAGAGATTTGTGGTATAGCTTGAGTAGATAATGATGTGAGATATTAAATTATCAGAACTAGTGTTTCTAAAAATGATAGATCTACATAATGTGTAGTTTGGAATAAAAAGCATCACATGGTCCACATGATGCAACCTATGGTTTTTGGTAGGTTATAAATGTCACCGGGTTTTATTCCTTGTCCATATGTTGTGTACTAGTATCCCATAATCATGGAATGTTCTAGAGTATACAGACATGATCATGGGAAGAGACACATACCCAAGTACCTATCCCTACAACTACATTCCATATATTTTACTACTAGATTGTGTATATCGATGAAGAAATTCTATGTGAGATGGTATAACATAGATATAGTGTGTCCCATATTGTTAGGAATCCCACTATATGGGACATGGAACCTCCTCAATTGTAGATTTTCACACATTCAACTTTGAGAGGGGTAGTTGACCTCTATATGCGGTTTTCAAAATGTGTTTGGTTTTTTAGCTGTATAATTGGGGAAGGGATCCTTCATCTACAATGTATAAACTCAACTATCAATAGACCTCAGATAGAAGATGGATCTTCCATTATATTTTTAAATTTCATCAAATTTTATGGTAAATGGATTATCTAAATTTTTTAGAGGGAATGGAAAATTAATAATTCTCAATACTTCACTATGGGGGAGGTAGGATAACAATATGCATATGGATTGTTGAGAAAGACCCCACTCTATGAATTGAGTACCTCCAATGATCATTAAATGGTTATCTAGTCTCTCCCCCATTCCTTTATGATTTAGTTATGACTCCCTATTTTATTATTTATTTATGGTGATTTAGAGGTGTATTGATAGGAATATTTATATTCACCCTTTCACAGGCTCTTCCCATATGTGTTGTTTCTTATGCAGATGATATAACTTCCAATAATGTCTTATGTTAACCAAGAGAAGGAGTACCTGAGTTCTAGTAGATATTATATGGTCATATATCAGAGTATAATTTTTCTAGTAGTGCCCTATTACTAGAAGTTCAAACCCCTTTAAAAATTTTGTATGGTTATATTTGGACCGTTTTTCATTATTGTTTAAATTTATCATAGTCCTATTTATGATATTATTAGTTCATGTATGAATTCTGTTCCAACCAATATTTACTTTAATAAATTACTTAGTGGATGTTTAGATGTGTGCATTTTACTTGTACTTTAGGCTGAGGCTTCCATTGTGTGTGATATACCTACTCGATATTAGTCCCTAGGCCTTAGCCTTTTGGAGGCAGCCTCAGGGTGTATCACTAGACCTTTTGTTTGATATGAAGGCCTCAATGGGTTATGTGATGAAAATATGTATCTTTAGGAATCCCTTTATAGGATGATATGTATAAAATCCATGTGATAGTAAGTAGTTAGTGAGAACAATGTTTTGGGACAAGAACTGGCCGATGAAATTATAAAAATAGTAAAGGTGTTTCAATAACACATCATATCTTCCCAAATAAAATAGATGATCCATTCCCAAAATAATCGATGAAACATGGAATTTGATGTTGGTTTTAAAGTGTTCATTAAAATATCTCCCTAGAAGAGATTCATCTGGGTTGGGAATAACCGAAATTTATTTCTATAATATATTGGCCCCATTGATAATATTGATTACAATAGATATTTGACCTATAAAAATGTACTCCATTCAAGACTATCCCATGTGCATGACATGATTCATGTATGACTCTTGTGGAAGTACATACAAGATCCATCCCTTTTACTAAGACATTAGGTTTTGTAGTTTCATCGTGATCTCTATTATGGGGAGCCAATGGTGAATATCTTGGAATATAAAGACAAATATTTACACTAAAAGATAACTCACCTTGTTAGAAAAACCATAAGTTTGAAGGGGATAAATGGAAAACTACGGAAGTAATACAATAGAAGTAACCTCATATTTTCTCAACATAGAATGTATTATAAAATTTTGAGGGAGAAATATTTGAAGCAAGGAGGAATTTAATGACCATTATTTTTATGAATTAAGTTTAACTTCTAATTTTATACGTGTGTCATATTTAGTTGTATAGTATAATATAAATCACATAATTGAAATAATGAAAAAAATTATATTAATTTGAACATTACATTTAGTGAACAAACACATCTAAAAAAATTAATCGAGTTATAATCAGATAGTAAACACTAAAATAAAAAATAAAAAGAATATCAAGATTTTCATCATTTTGGTCTCCAAGAATAATTACACTCATAAAAAATTAAAAAAGAAATAAAAATTAGTATGTTAATCACCATTTTTGAAAAACAGATATCGATCATTATGAGTTTTTGTAGTGAATAATGACATATGTAAATTGGAGGTATTTATATGAAGTAGAAGACCAATTTGACGTGTAAAATTATAACCTAACAATTAGAAGAGAATCAATGTTATTAGAAATTTAAAATAATATATTTGGTTATCTGAATAAAAAAATAAAATGTATTTATCCCATAATATATATAAATAATTGTTTTAGACCTGATAAAAACGTTCTTTACATAATTTATTTATAATTATGTTTCTAGAAATATACATAATGGTTATTATCAATAAAAAATATTTTTATGAAAAATTAAAAAAATTTAATTGAATTTTAGTTTTAATAAATATTTTTAATTACAAAATAATTTTTTTTACATAAATATTATATTATAATTTCATGAAACCATAAATAAAATTTTGAATCTTCAAAAATTTGACCATGTAATAAAAATAGTTTTTCTCAATAATTGAGGATTTTATTTTGATATTAATTTTTACAAATTCAGAATATTTTTTGGTAGTCCTAATTTGACTTTTAAAATTATCATATCAATAAATTGTTTTGATGATGTATTTTTAATTTTCATAAAAATTTAAATACGATAGTAAAATAGTAAAATACCATATATGTACCAAATTTTGTATTGGTATATATGAATGAGTTTTTGAGGTTTTTGAAGGTAATACATATATTTTATTGGACCCTTTCTATTATAATAACAATTTAATAACTATTTAATCACAACATGGATTCACTTTTGATGAAAATATAGTTTATTCTAATATTTTCTTTTAGGACACACTTTTATCCACTTATGAATACCACCCTACACCACCACACATATAAACACACTATAAGACCCTTATATCAGATAAAATATTCCATAATCCACTTTAAAATTGTCTTTATGAATTATAATTTTTATTGTTACAAAAATAATAAACAATTGAGCCTTATGGTGTATCCCTAGAGTGAGCATCCATTGGAAGATGCAATATTCACAATCGAGTTCTATTAAATTCAATTTTCTTCTACCTCCTAAAATATATTTTATAAATGATATTATAATAAAATAATTATCATTAATATACTAAAATATTATAATATTAATACAATATCATTTATATTTCCTCTGCTGAATCTATTCTAAAAAGAAAATTTTGTTCATATCATGGATGATTTAATACACCCATAAACATTATATTTCTATTTTCATCACCATCATCAAGGTTGATTGTAATACACATATTATGGGTAAAAATTATATAAATAAGTACTTAATTTATTTCTTAACATTATACAATTTACAAATACACATAATGTAAAATAAAACAAAATATGTTGAATATGGTCAGAAAAGCTTTCTAAAAGAACAAACTATATAATAACAAAATTAATACTAAAAAATAATCTCTATTTTTTAAAACAATTTGGATATTTGCTACAATATGAAAAACTATAATGAAATTAAAATCATTCAAAAAAATTATAGATTTTATGATCTCATTTTAAAAGAAATTTTTTGAGAAACTAGTAAAATAATATAATGTTCAATATGTGTGAAAAATATCTAGAAGATGGTGAAAATAATCATAAAATATAATAAAAATGATTATACACAAATATTAGAGAATGAAAAAAATGAAATATTCCAGAAAGAGTATCTTAATAAATAATTTATAAAATTTAATATGATAATTTTGGAGTTTATATGAACATACTGAATGAGTCAAGGACCTAAGGTGGGGGATTTTCTTAACCATTGTCATCCATTTTTAGTTACATAGTCACTTTATAGACCGCACGTTCCTATATCATCTTATTTTATAAATCATCAATATTACATATATATATATATATATATATTAAATACTTATGTCCCAGTATTACATTACAATTTTTATGGATAATACATTTTCATAAATTGACTTTATCAGTTTATTTATTTATGAAAAATCATTTTCAGTGAACTTCTCTATTTATTATCTCTTTTAATTTACTACCATATATAATTATTTTACCAATATTGGGTTGCTGAAAAACAAATTTTTTATTATCAAAAACAACTTGGGGTGATTTATTCTTTTATGAAAATTACTATTCTCTTACCCATTTAAAATACTATTTACCTTTTTTCTTAAAATCCTACTAATTTTGTTCATTTACAATCTTAATTCTCTACTTGATTTTTGCCATCAATTCAGTTGAACTTTATTTTCATAAAATTTGAATTCTTATTAATTTATGAACATCAAATAATTATTTTATTCCTTTTTTCATGAGAAATATTATAATATTCCATTTAGTAATCCTCAAATACAATATTATATAACCCATTTCTGTTTCATGAGATTTTATTATACTTTTAACCAATGTATATTTTCTATTTTGGTACACAATAAAAACGTGATAGGTGGGACCATAATTATATATTCCCCCAATTCATTGTGAAATGATTTCAACTCATGCAGTATCATGTATGGTGAACGAGCTAGTGAGCCGAGAACACAATGTCATGTTTTCTTAGTAGCGAGCCTTGACATAAGATTATGATGACATTTTATATATTTTTTCCACATTTAAATGATTCAAGGATCCTATGATATCATTCTCTCCATAACATGTATTCATGTGAACATTTGTAATGTTTCACTTTTATTTTACCATGACATGCCTCTTGTATCATTTGTATTACTTAAAATCATGGTTTACTCTGGTTATTACCATACTAGAATCTATACCTCAATTGGTTCCTTTAATTTTATCCAAAATTCCCTATACATTAAAAAATGTTTGATGGGATTTAAGGTCACATTTATAGATCAAAATAATGATGATTTGACTTATTTTCATAATTTTTAATTATTTTTCTAATATACCCAAGACATAAAATCTCTATATTTATGGGTTTTATTTTATCTAAATCAATGGTAAATGGCATGAAATAAAATTTATTAGAGACTCAAGTTATATTAAATTTCATATTATTAGTTCAACATGAATTTGTGGAAGGATCTTTTTTACGCAGAGGCACACATGAATTATATAGTCACATGTCTCAAGAAATATGTATGGTTGTCGTGACTTTAAACTTATAAAATGAAGTATAATAATGCATTATCTATATTATAATTTGGTACATGGTATATAGAGTGAGGAATGTTCAAAACATGAGATTGAAGATGTATTTTTGCATATCCTACCCATGAATAGGTGGACATCCAAGTTGTTAGGGATTTTAAATTGTGGTTATTTCTTTTATTACTATATTTATGTTTTTTTGTCATGTATACTATTTATATGTTATAGATTATGGTTTCACTCTTAGCTCAAGGTAGTAGGAGTAATGTGTATATGTATGATACATGGAATGTAGGTTTACATTGCATGTGAATGCTTGTGATTAACTAGAAAATTATTTTCATATAAATCAAATGACTTGTGCATTATTAAAACTACAAAGATTACTTATTTTTGTGTTTTCTTAAAAAATATTTTCGTGAAACATTTATTAATCATACTCTATATTTGAATACCTTTTTGACACGAATCTCATTATAATAATGATATAAGTATACCAATATATGTGGGAATGATTACGGTAGACTGGGTAATCAGGTATATGGATACTTGATGATGACGAAAACCATAAGACATGTACATTGTAATATATATATATATATATGTGTGTGTGTGTGTGTGTGAGTGTGTGTGTGTGGGTGTGTGTGTATTTCCTTGAGTTATCATAGATAAAATCATAGGATAAAACTTTTGAATTATAACCTATATAGTGTGTATAATCTAAAGACTAGGTGGTAGATCCCAATGATAATGTGATATAAAACATGGATGAGTATGTAAACTAGTATAATAATACAGAAGGATTCATGTTTCTACTTTTTATGGATTTTAATAATGAGGATAACGCCTCTAGTTTTGTTTTGAAACATAGATGCCTCTAGAATATATGGAATAGGTCGATGATTCATTCAATGGATATAAAATGATTGTTACATGTGGGTATGTAAATAGTCAAGGGAGAGTATTTTAGAGGGCCAGGTTGACTGATATTATCCTCTCCCTCCTCACACCCTAAATGGAGATGGTTTCCAAGATTCACCCCCCCTGGGGAGGAATATACACTGTACCTCAAAAGATATTGGTCCCACCCCTTTTCATATTTTCAAATACATATTGGCATCTTTCCTTTCATCAGATCTACCTTATCCCAAAAGTCCCAGATTTCTTCAATACCTCCCCACAACTATTTATTTCATCCTTATAATTTAAATAGTCTTCATCTTTATTGAATTTTATGCAGATAGAATGATTAAAACAGTGTTTTCCATCAATGTATTCCTTTAACAGATTCATTTTTAAATCTTTGGGTTTACAAGAGTGAACTATAGAGGGGCTTCTTGATTTCTAGAACATCAGGTTATGGTTTTCATTATAGAATGATCAGGTTTTGTCCTAGTATAGTGCTCCTCGCTCATGCAGCAAAACATGGTTATTCTATATTTATGTGGACCTATGACTTTAACATGATTCATGATTCACCATCCATGGTGATTTGTGTAATATTTTGAGATCTCACAATTTCATTTTAAAATTTATCAATTATTCAAATGTTGGGAAATCTAGGAGGGTGTTTTTTTTCTCTGATAGTAGGAGTAGAACAGTAGGTCCCCTTTTTTCTCTATGAATCTTCATTTAAGTTGATGTTTCATGTTTATTTGTTGAGTCCATTAGGCTATTATATGATAAGTGTTTTGGTGTGAACAATATGTTGTTTTTGAATCATGGTTCGATTACTTCTCTTTTGGAAAAAATGTAGAATTTGTTGGCTATGTGTAGGTATGAGAATCCAATTGAGAAGATGGATGTGAGTTTGGGATGTATTGAAAATTTATTGGCATCTAGTTTTGATAAAAATATGATAGACCAAGCACCAAATGGAGTGAAAATTAATTGATGTAGTTTCATAGAGGTTGTGAAAAATGAAACAAGTGAATGAAGGAATTCAACTAGTACAAAATTTTTCCATACCTTGGTTTTTGAGAACTTGATTTTATGTGGAGCAGTAAAGGATGTAACCACCTAGAATGAGGAAAAAGTTATAACTCTTAATCTAAAAGATATAGATATATTTGTCTTGTTCCATCATGAACTAGATGGGACATATAATTCAGGGTGTGAGGAGATTTATTAAAATTTAGTGGAAAACAGTGATGGATCTAAAGTTAAGATGGTGATATAGGAGGGAGGTGATGAAAATTCATCAGCCTTCTTGAATAGTGGAAGCAACGGGGGCTGGGTCCATGTATTGAATATGGAATGGTCATAATGGACTAGACCAACAATTCATGTTATAAATCATTTTGAATATTTGCATACCAAAGGATTGGTTCAAGAATGATGGGAAGAGACCGAAAATGGAAATGGAATCCCAGACTCTGCACAAAATAAGAATTGATTTGAGATCAAATAGTTTTTGGGGATGTTTCAGAAGATTATTGATGTAGTTATGTTTTGGGATAAATTTTTGATGGAAAAAATAGAATAGGTATATACATATCTTGGAAGAAGGAGATAAATGATAAAATTGGTTTACATATTTGTATTATGCTGAATGATAAGATAAAAAAAATATGTAAGGACATCTCATAGTTCTATAAGATGATAGTAACATGGTCTGACAAAAAGAATAAGGTGATGGATAGTAAATTTATGTCTAATGTTGAGGAATGAGAACCAATTATTTTGAGGGAACTTTATTATTAGGTGGTTTCTAATGTCATGTTCAGGGAAGATGATAAGGAAGATTCTAGAAAAAAGGAGGGATAGGAACACATTTCTCATTCTATTTAATAAATGTTAGAGGTGGACTTCAATGTTAATGCTAATTAGTAGACATTGACAGGATGGTGGATAGAATGATTGTAGAAGACCTTGTTGAATAATATATTAAATTTATCGATATTCAGAAGAATATTTTACCACATGGCTACACAAAAAAGAATATTGGTGTGGGACAATGTATACAATCTATGAAAAGATGGCCTATATTCATGAAGACCTTGCTAGTGATAATCCTAAAATGAAGTCCACTGCACTTCAATGAAGTCTAAAAAATGTTAAGGATTATAATAGTCTTATTCTTTATTTTAATAAATCACTTATTTCTTATAGAATTTACGGATATCCTATTCTATACTATTATTTTTTCCCACTTTTTGCACAAAAGTGATTTGTTTAATAAAAAGTTCATTTTTAAGTATTTTAATAGTCTAGGAATGTGGATTGGATATATTATAAATAATAATGCGAGTATAAATATTTTTTTTGGAGATCTGAGTGACCTAA
Source organism: Viscum album (assembly GCA_963277665.1). Classification (NCBI taxonomy): domain Eukaryota; kingdom Viridiplantae; phylum Streptophyta; class Magnoliopsida; order Santalales; family Viscaceae; genus Viscum; species Viscum album. The sequence continues at coordinate 447,643,281 of OY728155.1, read as the reverse complement.
CTAGGATGTATGATCAGATAATTAGATGCGTGATCCTATAATTAATGTGATATAACTTATGATGGAATTAGTTTACTCTATATCGATGTATTACAAGAGTTCACGTTCACTTTTTAATAAGAATTGATAGATAACAAAGATTTTTATAAAACATTTGGTGATTGGTTCATCAAACTCATCACGAACCAACCTGATTTGATCCTGAATCATACACCAATGCCGATCTACAGTAAGGCAAAAGAAAAGTTCTTGATCATCTAGAGATGTCAACTAGTGTGAGAAATTAACAAAGTAACCAAATTGGAATGATTTAGACCAATATAAAAAATAATACGAATATTAGAAATGAACAATGTATCCAAATATATAAGTAATCAATCTAGAAACCATTTACACAAAAAATGAAATACAATAAGGTTAAAAAAATATCCCAACCTGCAACTGATGACCCCATCACCTCTATGTGAACTGTAGGGTCACTCTCTAATACCAAAACCAACAATTTTCCATTATTATTGAACCAAGCGTAACCTTAACCAAACGCTGAAAATAGGAATAAAATATAGGTGTGAGTATTAAAACTCCCTAGATGTGCCCAAAAAATCTATTCCCATTGAACTTCCTTTAAATAAAAGAAACATCAATATTAGGTTTGAAATACAATAAACACAAATAGTATTTTCCAAACAATTTACCTTTAAAGAAACTCACTTTTCATTACGCATATTACCACTTAAAATCACATTCTCTTCTCAGAGGGAAACATAAGCATTTTAAATAATAATGGTGAAATTTCATTCACTAAAGCGAGAAAGAGTGTAAAACATTTACAAACCCATTTTGATAAATCATTGAAAACCAACTAATTAAATTCAAAATAAATACACCACACATGAGATCACAAAAAATGATCACTTAATAATGGAAATGGAAATAAGCACACAAGAGTAAAAAACAAAAAATTCACATCAATCATTCATCAAAGAAAATTAGGTTCCAAGAGACATGATAGAACATAATAGATCATGAAATAATAACAAATGTACTATATATGTTGAATCATCTTGTAAAGCATACCTCATTCGATGATGTCAAATTTCTCTCAAATCTTTGATCATACCCTATCTTTTATGACCTAGGGGCTCAATCCCATAGATATAAAATAAATAAAATCATATTTCCTGCTATGGGCCACCAACCAATGAATAATCATAAGTAGTGAATCAATCAGTCTCATAAAATTCTTTACCTATGTTAGGTCTCCATGTTAAGAGTATAATGGGTACGAGACAACTGATGCCATCCATGAATCCAATCACATGCACATATATCATATATCACTATTCCATACAATACACATCATCCTAAGACACCCTTGGGGTCAATCTGTTTCCATACAACTCATAGGTCGTGAAGGAGTCCACACCGAAGTTCTCCCATTCCTCAAAAAGTAAATGTTCTATGGGGAGTCCATAATGAGGATGCCCTATCCATTCAACATAATGGATCATGAAGATTCCAAAACCAGTAAATCCTATCAATTTAATATAAACAAGTCAAGAATATTATCCAAGGATATTATTCATAATAATAATTTTCACCTTTTTCAAAAAATTGCCTAACGGGACATAAGAACCCCTTTTCAAAGAAACAAATCCACCTATTCAAAGTGATCCAAACTCACTATTTTCCATTTTGTAACCATTTTTCAAAATCTCATTTAAGTGCTTACACCACATGGGAAAACCGAAATCACCTTCATGAAAATTTTAGATGGTCCACACACCATCATCACATGACAATCCATTTTTCAATCCATAAAAAATCCACCACTTTAAAATAAAAAACATTTATAAAACCCAATTAAGAAACCCAAACCAAATTTCAAAATTCTAAAAATTCATTATCATGTTAATCCATGCTTTAAATATCACAAATCAGTAAAAAAGGACAATTTTACATTTTATCAAACACTTGATGTGCAACATTTAATAAAAAATTCCATTTATCACAAAACAAGAAAGAAAACAACACTTTTAAAACCCAAAAATTATTCCAATGTCCATGAATAACTATTTATCTTATAATCATGGCGGTAAATGTAAAAAATAAGAAATTATTAAATAAAAAGTCCACTAAAAAAGGAAACTGAAATCAATCTCACTATGCTACAACAATGAACACCTAAAAAATACTCATCAAGGTTCCAAGTGTGGAAAACTACCGATTGAAATACTTGAAAAACAAAACCCCCAACATAAAAAAAGGGAAACATGAACCCTTAATCAAAATTACCAAGGGAGAAGATAAACTCAACTCAAAATGGAAGAAATGGGAGTATAAAAAATTGAAGAGAAGAATAACTTGATAAATCCATCCCTAAACACGAAGAAACATCTAGAACAACACCATGGGAGAAGAGGATAATCTTTGACTATATGGTAGAATTGCTCGTTGGGTCGTATGAACTTTGGTAGGGGAGAGATGGGCGATTTGGGGATAATATACTAAGAGGGTAGAATAGGAATATCAAATTTTTAATTACATGGGAAAATCACACAGTTTAGCTATGTAGTTTTCAAACCATGTTCCAACTATGCACCCCTATTGAATAATAGAGGCACCTCACAGGGGCTGGATGCATGGTTTCCAAAACTATGCATCAACCTTGCCAAACACCTCTATCAGAAACTAGAAACACAATGTAGGTTTTACAAACGATTTCCACAACCATTTTAAAATTTTTCACCCTTCCTCAAACACCAAACCATGATCCACATGGTTTCCAAGTTGAAGGTGCACATTTTCCACTAATAATTCCCCATCCATGTGAAAATAATACCAAGCCTGAAAACTCCAATTTTCAAACAAACTCATGGAGGAAGTATGGAATAAACATGGGACCAAGAATAAATAGAATATCACCTCAAAATTTAAAGTCATATCACCCAGATCATTATAGAAAACTAAGATAAAAAAGGTGAATTGGAATGATGGTAAAATATAAAATCCCCTAGTTTGACAATTAACCCTACCATTGATGCTTTTCCCACCAAAAATCCACAACTACTAATATGTAAATTTTTATTATGGGAAATAGAAAACATCAAGAGTGAACAAGACAGTCACAGAGTACACGTGGACTATGGAGGTCGAAAGTAGTGGAGGACGAGGGAATCCCCTCTCACCAGGTTAACCCCATCCGGTTTCATGGTGACAAAATTATTCAAGAAGATGGGATCTGGCCTGGAAATATCAATTGAAACAAAGTGGTCAGCGAACTTGTTCCCCTCTCACCATGTATGGATCACCTTGGTGTTTCCTCTAGTCATGCCCCTGCGTTTCCTAATGATGTAATGGATCGACCATGGAATGGGGCTATCACCTTGCAAGGCATTATGATGAATTAGGGAGTCAGTTTCCACCTCGGATAAAATTATCCCATTGAGGTGACAAAGGTTAAGGCCATACAACATCGCCTTGGCCTCCACCTAGAGAGAAGAGCCATGAAACAGAGAAACGGGTTTCCACAATCGCATAATCCAACCTCCCAAGTGAAGAAGTCCTCAACAACCACATAAAACAAATACCTCTTATCTAAAACCAACCAAAAAACCGAAACAAATTTTTGAGAGACAATATAAAACTCAAACTACAACTTGCACAGCTTAGCAATAGAAAAACTCATTAGATTTTTTCTAAAATCCCAAAGTTCCCGCCAAACATAGAGCAAGTCATAATTCAAAAACTTAAGAATGAAACCACCTCATATCAGATTAGTACTAGATACCATGCTGAATCACCAAAACTGTTGTCTAGAATGGACTCCCATTCATTAAAAATATACTTGGACCAATTTAATACAGAAGAAATATCATTAAGACCCACATTGGGTCTCCTGGTCATTAAGAAACCAATCAGAACACACCAATATGGGAAACATGCCATGTGCCAACCTAAAAACATTCCTGACACTGATCAAACACCTGCACCACACAGAGGAGGGGTAAAAGAGGAAAACACAAAACACCAAACAACAAAAGAACAAATCCTTGATTCATCATCTCTTATGAGAAAATACCAAAACCAAAACCAACCCCTAAAACATAACCAAATAGGGATAACAAAACAGAGGTCCACATCTAAAAAGGTACCACCAAATCTATTTTAAGACAAAATGAGACCCCCATACATCCTCAAAATTGATGATGATCATTCAACCCATAAGGATAATAATGAGTAAATGAGACCTCTATGCCTCTTTCCAAAAAAACAAGGCCTTGAAGACAAATAAGCTACATCTAAAAGGATTAAAATATCCTGATTAAGTAAATAGAGATCGGACTAGACCCAGGTCCTTCACAGACCTTGGATTCCTGACTACATGCCATCTTCACTTTGAGGAATATGGATGGATCCCTGATGTCTGAAGAATCGACTGCCTCAGAGTTATGTACTGCTAACACCTGATCGAAACTCCATCCTTCCATTAAAATAGGGAATGAAAAAATTCACAATCAATATGTTTTTTAGATGAGAAACAACATAAAAATATTATTACAAAACACACATCTTTTTAGAATTGAAAGATTCAAGAATATCTAGAAGAAAACATGATTCCATTATAACATATGTTCTTGATAGATCACAATATCCAATTTTAAAACTTATAGAGTAAAAATGTTCAAAACACCACCTTACAAAATCATTACAAAAAAATAAGCACACAATAAAGCAGATTGATATTGATCCTAGAATGGAAATCTCCTCCTATGATCTGTATCCATGTCCATTCATGAAAACACCCTCATAAAACTATTGTAGGAGACTGAGACATCCACATGCCAGAAATGTCTTTATAGCATTCATAAACGATAGCTTCTTATCAAATGGTCTACTGAAATAATGAAACACCATGATCCTACAATTATAATAAGTTTAATAAATAAATAATGGTCATTTCATACCATGATCATCCCCAACAACCTCATGTTGATTGCTTATATTCTTACTAGATTTCCCTCCACCACTTTTAGAGATTGGATAAATATTTTCTACCTTAAGAAATCCTCTTAACACAACTTTAACCAAAACAACATGCCACACCAGATTGGTAAAGGATATTATGTTGATCAATGACACCTTTGACTATAGATCAAGAATAATCCTTCTCTAAAAACATCAAGCCTTGATGTAATTGTCTATGAGAAAATTCTGAAGGTAAGTAATTAGATCCACAAAATGAGAAAAAATAACTACAACCCCAATCCATCACCTTGTTGCAGAAAAAGGATCTTCATATTGTTCATTAAATTCACAGACTTATGGGAATATTTATGTATGAGAGATTCCTTAAATAATTTCATGGTATGAAATTTCTAATGATTGGTTCAAGAGATAGACTTACATCACGTGAAGCTGGGAACTTCATGAATAAAGGTAAAAAAATTACCTTTAATATCTTAGGCAGCTCATGGACAACTAAAATCCTTTCAGTTTCCCACATCCACTTGTCAAAATTGAGAGGATCCACCAAATCATAAAATAGAGGAGGTTTCAACTTTCAAAAAAAGAAGTAAATCCTAAGTATGATTAACTAGAGGGTATGATAATGGTAAACCACCCAATGCTTCACCTGGAATATCCTTCAAATATTTTGGAGGGAATACAATAGGTAACAATAAAAATAGGGAATAAATCAAAACAATAATCAATAAATGTTCCCAAAATCAATACACCATATAAAAATCATTCAAAAATAATCAGAAAATAAGACGAACGACCATTTTTTTCCAAATCATTACAGTTTTCTTCTTAAAACACTTTTGAAAGAAAAAAACATGGTGGGTTTCATACTCACCAAAGGTATCCCTTAGATCCCCAGACACATGTACAATTTTGTGCCAACATAGGCACCCATAAAATCATCCTAATCTGGGAACTCATCAGACCATCATCCTTCAATATTACCACACATATTCTTGGAGGTTATCACTCATGGGAGTACCAAAGGTCAAAACAAAGCATTTCTACTTCTCAATATAGAAAATTCAACCCACATTTTCATACTCTCAACCCACATCCCATCTCAAAATTTATAAAACTCTTTCAAAATCTCATTAACCACCATGTCAAAACCCATTTTATGACTATATAATTTAATCCATTTATCGTTTTCAAATTAAACTCTCATAAAATCAATTAAAAATCCAATTCAACCCATTGATATCATTTTTAGTACCATAACATATCCTATTCAATCAATATAATTTAATTAAAAGATTATTTGTTGTGATTTAAAACAAATTTTTAAAACCCTCTTTGAAATTAAAATTCTAATTTCCAATCAAAAAAGAAATCAATAAACTCTTGTCTTTGATTATAGAATTCCAATCTTAGTAATCCATCTTCATTTTACCAGAAAATACAACATATAAAAATACATTTTCTAAATATTTCATGAAAATGATTTTTAAATTCCACTTTTCACAATCCAAAATCGATGTATTTTAAAAAATAATCATGAGGAACTCAAAAACACTAATAGGGGGAGACTAGTGTTGATGGGTGACTTGGCCATATATTTCAATCCCACCACTATCACGGAGAATATTCTAGGATCATGTCCCTAGATCAACATGGATTTTCAGACCCTCATAGATCACTAAGACCATTGGAAAAAATCACATTTTTTATCCTAACCACAAGAAAACAAACCAAAACAAGAGTAACTAAACATAACTTTACTTCCCAAGGAAACACGTCATTTTTTTGAACATGTTGGAAGTATACTCCCACAAACCAACACCCCATGCTCTGATAGTACTAATACATCTATCACGACATCACAACTAAAAAAGGGACCTCTAAAATCTAGGTCCATTAATGGACCATCCTCCTCTATTGAAATTTTTTCATGAACCAACCTAGGACAAACCTAAACTAGTCACCAAAGCTGATCTGCAGCATGTCCTGAGAGGAGTTCCCCATCTAATTGGGATAAAAACACGTGATAGGAATGATCAAAGTAACGAAAGAGAACAATTTTTACAAATATAAACAAATAAACTGAACATCATAAATGAACAAAGGAACCCAATATATAAATAACAGAACGTAACATTATTAACAAATTAACTAAAATACAGAAAAATGAGTAATAAGACCCAAGCCTCAACTAATGACTAAAACGTCTTCATGTGGCCCAATGGGTCACTCTCCAATAAGTAAAACAAAAATCATGCATGGAGATCTTAGAAACATGGAACATACACCACAGGCTAAAAAAACAGAATTATAGGTGTGAGTATGAAAACACAATAGGAATTACCAAACAATCAATTTCCAATTCACTTCATTAAATAAAATAAACATCAACATTAGGATTGAACTACAATATAAAAAAGTAATATTTTCCAAACATTTTTTTCATTAAAGAAAAACATGTTCCATTGAACTTTTTACCACTTAAAAATGAAGTATCTTATTAGAAGGAACCCTATATATTTTAAATAAGAATAGTGAAATTTAATTTAGAAAATAAGGAAATATTGTAAAACATTTCCAAAAATGTTTTCATACAAACATTAAAACCAAATCATTACATTCCAAAGAAATACATCACACATGAGAGGACCAATAATGATAGCATAATAATGGAAATATAAAATATAAAAAAAGTCTAACCAAAAAACAATGCACCTCAATCATCCATTGTAGACAACTAAGTTCAAAGAGACATGGGATAACCTAAGAGCTCGTGAAATAATCCAAAACATTCTATACATATTGACTCATCCTAGAAAGAATTCATCACTTAAATAAATAAAGTTTCACCCACACGATCGATCACACCTTATCTAGTCTGACTGAGTAGAACTATTCTATATCAATAAAATAATAAGAATCATATCCTCTATAATGGGCCTCTGTCCAGAGCATAATCCTAACTAGTGCAACTATAATTCTCAAAATATTTACTAGTTATGTCAGGTCTCCATGTCAAGAGTATAAATGGGGTGAGATAACCAATTCTATATGATAATCCATTCATATGAATGTATATCATATATAAATAATATACACAATTGGAATCACCCTGATTCAACCCAGGGATTAATTTCATTCCTTAAAACTCATAGATCTCAAAGGAGTACACACTAAGAATCTCCCATTCCACTAAAAGTAAATAAGTCATGAGGAGTCCACATAGAGGACGTCCTACCCATTAAACATAATGGATCATAAGAATTACATAGTGAGGAAAAACCATGCATTAAATATAAACAAGTCAATAATATTATCCATTGAGGGTTTTCATAATAATCATTCACACCAATTTCACAATAGCGAAAAATGGGTCTTCAGAACCATTTTTTCATGAGACAAATACACCTGTCAAAAAAGGTGAAAACAGACCATTATCAATTTAGAATTTTAAAAAATCAAATTTATCTAATTTCACCACATGTTCAAACTGAAATTACTATCCTCAAAATGAAAAATGGGTCACACAACATCCTCACATGGAAAACCATCTTCAAAACCTTGAAATGTCCAATGCTTTAAAATCAAAACCATTTAGAAAACCAATTTATAAAACCCCACCCGTAAAATGATACCGATTTATTTATAATAAAAATCATTATTTAAATATCAAAAATCACTCAAAAAGGCCAACTATACATTTTATCCAATACATAGTGTGAAACATTAAACAAAACAATTAAATTAATCAGAAAACAAGGAAGAAATCACCACTTTTCACACCAAACAATTATTTCAGAGATCACTCATCACTATTTAATATATATGGATGGTATAAAAATATAGAACGTAGCTATTATTAAATAAAAAGTAAATTGTAAATGGAAACCTACTTTAATCTTATGATGCTTCCCTAATGCACACTTGAAACAACAAAACGAAGGTTTCAGGAGTCAAGAAGAATTGAGATAAATTACAGAAGGATGAAAACCCCCAACACAAGCCAAGGAAAACATGATCCCTATATACAAGTGACCATGGGAGAATATAAAATCAATAAAAATGGATGAAAGGGGAAGAGTGATAATATAAAATGATAATAAATTTAAAAATATATCCCCGAACATGAAGAAATCTATAGATCCACACCATGGGAGAAGAGGAGTAGCTCGGGGAACATGATAGAAGACTCATTTTTGTTGTAAGAACTAGGGAATGGGAGAAATTGGTGATTTGGGATTACAATAATAAGATGTTAGTGTTGAACATTTACATTTTTAATGACTAGGATATATGTCTTGGTTTGGCCGCACATTTTTCCAAATCGTGTGCCAACTGTGCACCCCTTTCCAGAGGATAGGGGGTCCTCACACAATCTAGCTACATGGTTTCCCAAAATATGACCAAACCATGCCAAATGCCTCTGCCCAAAACCAGAACCTCAATGCATGCTTGCTTCACAATTTACCTAACCATGCACAAGTCATGTTCCATGCCCAAGGAACTAAACCAAGACAATAGAATTTCCTAGGCGATGGTGAACATTTTACCCTAACCATGTGATAATCATGTGTCACCCATTTTTATGCTTTAAAACTACACTTTTCAACAAAAAATAAAAGATAAAATATAGAATAAACATGGGATGAAGATTAATAAAAGGATCATCCCAAAAATTAATCCCATCACACCTATAACTCAATATTTTAAGAAAGAAAAAAAAGGTGAATATGAACAAAGATCAATTATAGAATCCTGGGTGTGAAAAAATTCAATCATTTTGTGATTTCAATAGGGTAGGTATTCACATAGTAGATGTTTTATATTGGATGATATTTTCTTGATAAACCACATTATATTGAGTTTAGTTAATATTTAGGATCGATCGATGAAAGATAGCATGTGATAAATAAAAAATTGTGGGATCATGGATCACCTCATTCCAAAATGAATCAAGAGAGATTTTAGTGCTCTTTGGTCAAACTAAATACATAGACTTATTTAATGGGAATCTAGTGTGATTTGGTGAACAATAAAACTTGTATTCTGATTGGTTTTTATATGACGCATTGAAATATGTGTAACAATGTGTTACAACCTTGAAAAGAACATGGGATTTGTCACTTTGATGACACAACATGTATAAGTGAAATTAAGAGATGAAAATGGGTGATAAAATATGGATTTACTAGTAATAAATATGGAAACAACATAAAATTGATCATGTTCAACTAAAAGAGGCCATGTTTGTAACATCACACATATGTCTATACCAATATCTAGTTTTGATGTCACTAGTTGAATGAGTTTTCTAATTCATGGTTTCCCTACCAAGGTAAGGATTCATTTAAATTTTATATTGGGTTTATACATGAAGGAAATCAAAATTAGCCATGTTATCATCTTGTAGATCCCCAATGGGTGTATGATTGAGTGCTAAAGGAATGTCCACAACCACTTGGATGTGGCATCTCAGCGAAGCGGTTCTCCAGGAATTCACTTTAAACTATCTGCATACAATCGATCTTCAGCAGTGATTAAGATTACTGTAGATGGATTTCAAAGATGAAAAAATATAGGTTGATAGATATAATTAGTAACACACCAGCAATCTTGAGATAAAATGATTTTATAAAAAACTCTATTGATATTTAATTTAAATTTAATAGTTTCTATGTGTATTTATTCAATACCTCTTCATTAAAAAGGCTAAGATGTTTAATGCCTAAGCATCCCATATAGAAGTGGTTGATTTACTCTTTTGAGGATACTGTGATAAGATTTTTATAATGGTTAGACCCATTCCATAAGATATTATTCATTATCAACTAGAGTTCATTGTGGAGGTCCTTGGGCCATTAATTGATTAAGAAGGAATACATAGACATGGAAGTGATAACTGATTTAACAAGGAAGATTCTCTCACCTTGGTACATACCATTCCCTTTCCATATCAACATTTGAGAAATTATTTTTCCAAATGTGTTTTCAAGAGATAATATCTAGAATTTTACCCAAAATAGTGCAACCCCACTATAATTAAATGGTAATGATACTCTGTTAACTCTGGGGGATATTGAAACTCATAGTTTTTTGCAGACGGGGACCCCTTATACAAATATCACAAAGGAATTTTTCAAGTCAATTTCCAGGCCATAAATGTCTTCATTGTACCCAAAAATGGGTTTATTTGAAAAAATAGTTGTCCTATCAACTTTCCCAAAAAATGATGTTGTCAGCATAAAATAGAAGAGAAGGGGGAATTTAGTCCCCTCCCAACATTTATTTGATTGTGAATACTAGTTTTCACAAGGTGAATAAGACATAGTTTTAAGTATTATTTAGTAAGAGAAACCAATATGACCGAAATGGGATCACCTTTCTCGACTTCCCCAGAGCATTGAATGAATCCCTATGGAGATATATTAATAATAATTTGTATCTTCGAAATATTTATGATGAAATGAATCAGAATAATAAACCAATTGGAAATTCCTTGTAATTTAAGGATTTAGAGGATATATCTTCATTTCATCATGTCAGAGGACATAGATATTTGACTATTTATATAAAGATCTCCTTGTTTTACCATTTTACTGATTATATTATTTCACTCAGATGTAGTGAGAATATAGGTTAGAAATTTTCTTCTAGGAAAAAAACCAAATTGATTTGGAGTTATAAGTCTCATGGAAATGTTACCCAGCCTCATGGAAATGATTTTACTTATAATTTTAGGTATTTTTATTCCAATTAAAATCAGTATGAAGTTTATTATTTTGACAACATTATCCTTATTTAGAATCCTATAAATGAAATTAGAGTTCAAAACATAGGGTATGCAAGCATGTGTAATGAATTCCCTCACTAAATCTGTGACATCTTCATGGATGATATCAAAGTTGAATATAAAGAACCAATTGGTGAAAACATCTGGCCCTATGGAACTATCAATATTTATGGAGGGAAGGTACATTTACTTGTTTCTCACCCAAGACTTCAACCAGCTTGCTGTTTTTTTGATCATCAATGTTGGGGATGATATTTTTGAAAAACATGTGGGTGTTATCAACCCAATTTTATGAATATATCTCTTTAAATAAATTATTCAACACTATAATGACCCGAAATTTTGAATAAATATTGTTTCCTAATTTTGTGTGTTATTTTATTCTCAACAAATCTGTTTCATTCGATAACATGAGTATAATTAAAATGAGACCATTGGGTTTTGACTATTATATGATCGTTGGTCAATATGACCACTAGAAACTAAATGTTTTTATTATTGTCTCTAAATACAAGTGATATTGGTTAATTAATATAGAAAGAAGCTTTGATGGCCCCATCCAGTAGTCTTGGGCCAATCGAAGCCCATCTAACAGATCTTGGGAAGGAGGTATGACCACTGGGCTTTTCTTTGGACCAAACCCAAGCCGAACTTCATCGTGTAAAGCTAGAAAATAATCACCTTCGCGGGAAGTTCAAACTAATAGAAATAACTACTCGTGCGATGTTGGCCAACCCAACCCCAGATTCTCTCACCATAGCACACCTTAAACATAGGTTTTATGATGGGGTTATAATGGTCTATGTAGAGGGACCATAGCTACATTGTGTAATCCTTTGTTATAAATAAAATTGTGTCCTATTCTTATGGTGAAGTTTGTAAATTTTCAAATGTCCGGATAAATATAGTATGAATATTTTTGATTAATTTTAGATAAAGGATATTTTATAATTGTTTATGTAAACATTAAATAATTAAAAATTTGTAATTATTTTCAAAAAATGGTCTTCTACAATTATGTTCAGTACGAAATTTAAATCCTAATAAGATCAACTTAGATTTTTATGAATAGTAAATTATGAATAGTGATTTTAAGCTTAGGATTAGTAATGTGACCAAATGGATTAGAAATCTCACTTAAAGAAAGTATTAATATAATCTAGGCACCTTGATTAAGTAATTTGATTCAATAAAATAGGTAAATAACTGTTTCAGAAATTATCAATCAAGTATTAGTTTTTTTGGTGAATATTGATATTTAGAAAATTATTTTTATAAAATGGATTTCATTTTTGAACTCATAGCATTGATATTATGTTAAGGTAATTTTTGGGGATTTTTCTGAAAAAAATAAATTTTCGGTGAATAGTGTATTTATTTAATAATTAAATTAAAAATATTTAGAAAAATATTTTTACAAAATTGAGTTCACTTTTGAAATTAGAGCATCGATATTTGGTTAAGGTGAAATTTTGGGATTTTTCTGAGAAAGATGAATTTTTGATGAATATTGAAAATACAGTTTTTAAGTTACGGGTGTTTAATTGCATCATTAAATGATTTATTAAGTGTGTAATAAATATTATAGACTTATTAATAGTTATATAAGGTATGATGTGTCCCAAGTGTCCAATACCATGGGAAAATACCATGGGAAAAGCCCATGGATTTTCCAATACCACCAATGAGGTGTCCCTTGGCCATTAATGCCTTGTCCCCTCACTTTCTCTTTAAATACCCACCCTGTACTCCTTTAGTTTTCACACCCAAATCTCCCCCAACAATTTTGTGGTCTCATTACCTCCCAAGGAGTCCTCCCAAGGTTCTCCTAAGCGCTCAAGGTCCCAACCATTGAGTTTTAAGAGATACGTTTTAAGGTAAGGGATCTTACCTCTCTCTTTCTTTCCAAGTACTCTCTTTTATGTCATTTATTTTAAGCCCCAAGTTCATATTTTGGGGATGTTTTTTTATATTCATCATAATTTCCATGTCATTTTCAGATGATGAGAGACCCCCTCTTTCTCTCATCAATTCATTTTAAGAATGTTTAAGTGGCGCCGTTAGGCTGCCGAATTTATAAGGGATTCTTTCACCATTCTCATTTTCAAGTTCTATTTTAAGTTCAAGTCTTTCAAGTTCCTTTTTATTATGTTGGGGTATGATATCGATATCTATCATACTGATCTTTTATGTTTATATTATGAGATACCCCATTTTATCTCATCAATTAATTTTTTTTGAAGTTTAAGTGATGCCCATAGGCTGCCGAATTTTCATAAGAGAAATCTTACTTTTGTCTTCCTTTCATGTTCTTCATTTCATATGGTATATCATTCAAATTTCATTACCATGTTCTTAAATAATTTATATTTTGTCCCCTACTGTTTTATGGATAATTTATGAGTGGGTGACTCATGTACCCTCTCATTTCAAAGTTTTCTAAAACCCTATAACATAACTGTTATACTACAGAATTTTTGTCTCAAAATGCCTCTCCCTTTTTCTCATATTCTTTTCTTTTATTAAGTGAATAATCATTGATCATTATTATATAGGGGTATTCACATATATATCAAAATTTTCTATTTTAAATTCTGGGATTTACATACATGAAACCCACTTTCCGTTTTCCGTGGGTTTAAAGTGACATAAAGATCATGTCTTTAAAGAAGATTTTAAAAACGTTATGATTATAAAAGAAACCACATTTCTTTTATGCTCTATGGGTTATTTATGAAATTTTCGATTATTATATATGTGGATCACATGATAATAATGGAAAATTTAAGGGTGCTCCCTGATATTGCTCCAATGCATTGGGTAAAGACTTAATCACTAGAGATGACCATTTTGACTGATACCTTGGTGAATAACCTTGGTAATTTTTAATGACACCTTGGGGATGGGCCTTGGTGAAACGGAAATGATTGTCTATGTTAAATGTTGTAGCCATATCTTCATGTTATGAAACACATTATTTTTATAATGATATGCCTCGTAATCTCTTCCTCATGCCTTAAAGTTATTTTTCCTGACATTTGATTTATCTCAAGTTCTCATGTAAAATGTTTCGCTTGTTTTCCTTACTAGGCCCTTTTCTCTCACCCTTTCCACTGATGTATGATCTAATGTTATGAGATGCTGTAATGAACTTAGGATGAAAAAATGAATAATCCTTTCAAGTGTTTAAGAATAATATTATTTTTCTCATGTAATAAGTTCCTGGTTTCCAAGACAATAAACCTTAAAGATCCTCGGTTTTGTATAATGTAGTGAAAGTTTATGTGATAAAAATGCGGGATTCTATAGTTGGTATAAAAGGATGTTTTAGTTATTTGTGTAACTTAGGATATGAAAACTATAGGAAGAACCCTATAGAAAAGTTTAAATATAGGAAATCTTCATGGTATTTTAGTGAGTATTGAGTAAGGGATTGCCAAGAAAATACATCCCTGTCTGGATATGAGCAGGTAGAGGTGGCTCTGGTACAAGTGTACATATGGGTAAATCCCGAAAACACCACTTTGAGCTAGACTCGAACAGGAACTGGTACACGAAAATAGGCCTTTCTATACTCTTGGTTATGACACTCTCGGGGGATATTCTTTGGTAAGTTCATAAGCTTAGTAGAAACCATTATTAGAGGAAAAAAGATAAAATAAAATAAAGATTTGCATAAGAATATATGATCATGGAAAACCTTTTTTGTAACCAACGGAGTCACGAGTTAGGGTATACTTTTCTTCTAAAAGTTATCTGTCTATGCTTTAAGTTCCTTTTCATGATTATTGGATAAGTATTTAAGCCCCTAATTGTACTTTCTTTTCATAGTTAACGGCGGTAAATGGAAGAACATGTCCCAACAACCAATGTGATAGGAAATGTGATGATTTCTGTATTAATATGGAGGAGATGTTTAGGTGATTAAAAGATGATTATTATTTTGGAAGACGTTCACTATTTTGGGAACCCTATTTGTTCGAGGTAAATAAATTACTACGGTATTTTCTTTGAGGAGTAAAGTTTGACTTATATTTTGAAGAATTGACAAATTTAAGGTGAACTTCTGGTAATATAGATTACTTATAGAAATGATTAACCTATCTTGAAGAAAATATGTTTAGATTAGATACTTTTTTTAAAATTTGTTAGTAGTGGTTGATGTTGTTTGGAGATGAAAGATAAAGATTATATTGGAAGACTATTTTATAAAATCATTCTTATATTTAGGTTTCAATCTTAGTTTGGTTTATTTTGAGGAATTTTAAAGAAATTTATTTATGGAATGGTCTATGAAGAACTTTGGGTGGTACCATGTAATTTTTAAGATTTAAAGAAGATTCCCTTCCTATGGGATTCATTCTATTTTAAGAGTTTTTTTATATTACCCTTTCTATTTTTTGGATAATAGAAGAAATAGATAGTTAATATTTGGTTGATTATGTGATTCTCTAGAAGATGATTCTTGTGTTATGAGGAGACTAAGTGTTTTTGAATGCTCATATTTTGTAGAAAAGATTAGTTTTGGTAGAAAATTATTAAGGGGTGAAACTATACTTGAAGGTAAATATATTTCCTTATGTTTTAATTCTATGAAGTAAATGAATTCCTAAAAATTATTAAACGGAACGTAAAAAAAAATGTTTTTGGTTTATTTTTCCTACTGGGTAATCAAAGACTGTTTACACAAATCATAAGTTTGTGATTTTCTTGTGGTTAAATTTCTCCTAATCATGTTTTCTATCACTCTCCCTCAGAACTTGACCCTTTGTTTTTTCTTCCATATCCATGTTTTCCTACATGGAATCCTAGTATGGGTTAACACGGGTGACCATTTTACTTCCCTTTATTTAATTTAAAGTAATAGTGTTACTGACTATTTTTCCGATGTGGGACTTTCAATAAAATTTCCAATCCCAATTCTGAAAATTGCAAGAATGAAATTTCTTAATGGGGAAGATTGTAACGACCTGAAATTTTGAATAAATATTGTTTCCTAATTTTGTGTGTTATTTTATACTCATCAAAACTGTTTCATTTGATAACATGAGTATAATTAAAATAAGACCGTTGGGTTTCGACTGTTATATGATTGTTGGTCAATATGACCACCGAAAACTAAACGTTTCGATTATAGTCTCTAAATACAACTGATCTTGGTTAATCAATATAGAAAAAAGATTCGATGGCCACATCTAGTAGTCTTGGGCCGATCGAAGCCCATCTAAAAGAACTTTGAAAAGAGGTAGCACCACTGGGCTTTTCTCTGGACCAGACCCAAGCTGAACATCATCTTGTGAAGCTAGAACGGAAGTTCCTTCACGAGAAGATCAAACTGATAGAAATTAGAACTCGTGTGATGTTGGCCAAGCCGCACTCAGATTCTCTCACCTTAGCACACCTTACACCTAGGTCCTATGGTGGGGTTATAAGGGGCTATGTAAGGAGACCATAGCTACGTTGTGTAATCCTTTGTTATAAATAAAATTGTGTTCTCTTCTTATGGTGAAGTTTGTGAATTTTCAAATGTTTGGATAAATATAGTATGCATATTTTTGATGAATTTTAGAAAAATGATATTTTAAAAATGTTTATGTAAACCTTAAATAATTAAAAATGTGTAATTATTTTCGAAAAATGGTCTTCTACAATTATGTTCACTATGAAATTTAGAGTCTAATAAGATCAACTTAATTTTTTATGAATATTAAATTGTGAATAATGATTTTATGCTTAGGATTAGTAATGTGACCAAATAGATTAGTAATATCACTTAAAGAAAGTATTAATATAATCTAGGCACCTTGATTAAGTAATGTGATTCAATAAAAAAGGTAAATAAATGTTTCAGAAATTATTAGTCAAGTATTAGTTTTTTTGGTGAATAGTTTTTTTAATTAAAAATAAAATTAATAATATTTATAAAATTATTTTTATAAAATGGATGTCTTTTTTGAACAGAGAATCGATGTTATGTTAAGTTAATTTTTGGGGATTTTATTTAAAAAAATGAATTTTTGGTGAATAGTGTATTTATTTAAAAATTAAATTAAAAATATTTCGAAAATTATTTTTATAAAATGGAGTTCATTTTTTAAATTAGAACATCAAAATTTTGTTAAGGTGAAATTTTTGGATTTTTCTGAGAAAGATGAATTGTTGATGAATAGTGAAAATACAGTTTTTAAGTTACGAGTGTTTAATGACATCATTAAATGATTTATTAAGTATGTAATCAATATGGTTGACTTATGAATAGTAATATAATGTATGAGGTGTCCCAATTGGCCAATACCATGGGCAAGCCCATGGTTTTTCCAATACCACAAATGAGGTGTCCCTTGGCCATTAATGCCTTGTCCCCTAACTTTCCCTATAAATACACACCCTTTCCTTCTTTAGTTTTCACTCCCAACTCTCCCCCAACGAAGATCTAGTCTCATTACCTCCCAAGGAGTCCTCCCAAGTTTCCCCAAGCCCTCAAGGTTCCAACCTTTGAGTTTTAAGAGATACGTTTTAAGGTAAGGGATCCTATCTCTCTCTTTTTTTCCAAGTACTCTCTTTTATGTCATTTATTTTAAGTCCCAAATTATTATGTTGGGGATGTTCTTTTATATTCATCATACATTCCATTTCATTTTCATATGATTAGAGACCCTTTCTTGCTCTCATCAATTCATTTTAAGAATGTTTAAGTGGCGTCGTTAGGCTGCCGAATTTCTAAGGGATTCTTTCACCCTTCTCATTTTCATGTTCTATTTTCATGTCAAGTCTTTCAAGTTCTTATTTATTATATTGGGGTATGATCTCTATATCTATAATACTGATATTTTATGTTCATATTATGAGAGAACCTATTTGATCTCATCAATTCATTTTTTTGTAGTTTAAGTGACGTCATTAGGCTGCCGAATTTTCATAATAGAAATCATACTTTTGTCTTCCTTTCATGTTCTTCATTTCATATGATATATCATTCAAATTTTATTACCATGTTCTTAAATAATTTATATTCTGTCCCCCTACTGTTTTATGGATCATTTATGAGTGGGTGACCCATGTCCCCTCTCTTTTCAATGTTTTCTGAAACCCTATAATATAGTCGTTATGGTGCAGAATTTTCGGCTCAAAATGCCTCTCCTTTTTCCCAAATTCTGTTATTCTATTAAGTTAATACTCAAAGATCTTTATTCTAGAAGGGTATTCACATATATATCAAAATGTTCTATTTTAAATTATGGTATTTACATACATGAAACCTTATTTCCTTTTTTCGTGGGTTTAAAGTGACATAAAGATCGTGTCTTTAAAGAAGTTTTCAAAAACGTTATGATTATGAAAGGAAACCCATTTATTTTATGATATATGGGTTATTTATGAAATGTTTGATGATGATATATGTGGCTCACATGATAAAAAAGGAAAATTTATTGGTGCACCCTGATAGTGCTCCAATGCATTGGGTAAAGACTTAATCTTTAGATATGACCATTTTGACTGATACCTTGGTGAATAACCTTGGTAATTTTAAATGACACCTTGGGGATGGACCTTGGTGAAATAGAAATGATTGTCTATGTTAAATGTTGTTGCTACATCTTCAAGTTATGAAAAACATTATTTTTATTATGATATACCTCATGATCTCTTTCTCATGCCTTAAAGTTATTTTTCATGACTTTTGATGTATCTCAAGTTCTCATGTAAAATGTTTCCCATGTTTCCCTTACTGAGCCATTTTCTCACCCTTTCCTTTGAAGTATGATCCCAGGTTTTAAGAATTTGTAATGAACTTAGGATGAAAAAATGAAGAAGCCTTTCAAGTGTTTATGAAGAATTTTTTTTTATCATGTAATAAGTTCTTGGTTTCCAAGACACTAAACCTTAAAGATCCTCGGTTTTTTATAATGTAGTGAAAGTTTATGTGATAAAAATGTGGGATGGTATAAACACATTGGAAATTTTATTTTTACAGGTAATTAGGAAGAAATTAACATTTAGTTCATTTAAACCCCTCTTTATTTTCTTCTCTTTGTGAATAAAATGAAAGAATTTCTAATTTATATCTTTTTCCATCAGCCATAGTAAACTATATTGGGACCTCTCCAAATATTTCTTGGTGTTGGTAAAGTCATCATGTTTTGAGAGGGCCTTGATTTCATCTTGTGAGGGAACACATTGGATTTGATTATTATTCTGGAAGAGCTACCAATTATTTTTAGCATCTTTGGTGTCTTCATCCATATTATAAAAAGTGTACTTTCTCCATTCCTTATGCATCCTTTTTATGTTTCATAATTTGCAGTATAGTATCTGAAAAGGGATACAATGTTTCATAATTCCCCATGCATTTAGAATACCTTCTCTTCACCCTAATATAAAAATCTTGATATTATTAAATTTAAAGGAGACGGGGTGACAATGGGAAACCATCCCAGATGTCAGACATCAAAGTATTGTGATTATAGAGAGTTTTTGGATGTAAAAGACTCAGAGGATTATCCATGTCATTCCAGTCATCAGATTTTGGAAAGCATATGTCTGTCTTACTAGGTTGGTAGCCATTTATTTTATATCCATACCAGGTCAAACCAACACCAACCTTGGGCACCTCAATGAGGTTCCATTAGACAATGTGGTGAGTGAACTCTTTAGCTATAAATCTGCTGAATTGAGATCCTATTTTCTCCTCAGGATAGAGAATAGTATTAATGTTTCAAAGAATAATCCATTTTGGGCGATTTGATTAGATATAGAATTCAACGTAGTCTATAGATCCCATCATTTAAGATATTATTTGGAGGCATATATAAAGGACATAGAGAAAATTAAATTTTACAAACTATAAGAAGCTGAAATAGCCTTTTCCTCTAAATATGATATTGGATAGTTAGGTAATGATGCTTGAAAATCAATAAATTTTTCACGTCATGATCGTATATGTTTTTCTACACAGGACAATATTCAACTGAGTTCAAATTTTTCATATTTTCAATCCTTCAATTTCAACATTGTGTCAAAAAGTCTAATCAGGATTGGTTTGTTCTTCATGGTGGGATTTCTAAGGGATGTGACTATGGGATCATTCCCAATATGTTGAAAATTCCTAAATAGGATCATTATTTTTGAGGAATCTAATTCCCCTGGTTTGAGTCCCCTCTAGTGTGGGATGATTCTTTCCCTGGGCTCCTTTCCATATTTTATTCTACTTTACATTTTTGTGACATGTCTTCTATATCTTAGGTTTTTTTCATCATAAGAACCATCCATAGGAATAATGAATTATGTGTAATTAGAAAAGAAAACACATGAAAGTGGACTAAATTTATTAAGGTAATTCTATATTCAGGATTTCTTATCTCTATCTGGCCTTCTTTTGCAAGGCTTGTTATAGAGGTACTGAGTAATGGAGACGTCCCCTTCCTATTGGGATGTAATTTTTTTATCCTTTGGAGTAGATATTGGAAGACATTGCTCTTGAGAAATTTTTTATATAGTTTACTATAATAGATCTAGAAAAGGGGGTTCATTCATGTTGATTTTAATGTCTTCAGTAATTCAGTCTTGGTTATCCTTCATGAGTTGCATCAAGGTTATCTGAGACTATTTCTGGTCTGAAGAGGGTAGTGGTGGGTTATCATCATCATTTCCTGTACAAATGAAATTGAAACTCCTTGAGAGTTTTTGAGATTTTCCAAAATAGAATATCTAGAGGATATTTTAATATTGAAAATATGATTATTTGAAACCTCCCCAATGTTGTTGGAAGTAGTACTCATAGTTTTGGTTATAAGGGGATTATAAGGACATTTCTCTTGAGGATCCATTACTATCTCATAATACAAATCTTCATTAGGAAAATTATCAAAATGAGGAGTGTCACTAGTGGCCTCATGAGCCTCCTACTCCAGTATAGCATCATCTAGTCCAATTAATTCCATGTTCATGATAATAATGTCGTGATCATTCTGAACAAGCAATGACATGTCCACCTCTTCAACTTCCACAATTCAAGAAATGTAAAAAATATCATGTTCAACACCATCCTACTCTTTTATGTGAACATGAGAGATATAAGGGGAATCATGATTCTAGGTGTTAGAAGCTCTTTTGAAAAAGGATTTACCATACACTTTGACAATACAAAATGCACATGTATGATACCTCTTACAATCCTCAGAGAGGTGTTCAACAAAGTTTCATTATTTGAAAAATTTTGGATTTCCCTCATAGAAAATCTCGAGGGAGATGATATCATCCATAGTTTTGAGGAAAACATCTTCCAAAAAGGTTCCTAACATTCAATCTCAATGATGACTCAGAAAAAATATCCAAACCATGGATTATCAATGGGGCGATCCATTTTGATCAGGTTACCTGCAGAGGATGCAATATCCCAGAGTATTTTTAAATGAAAATATAACATGGTCATATTATAGATATGAATCCAGAATTGAAAATTTGTGTTTGTAAAATTAAATGGATTTAATTTTGAACCTCATTCCTAAATTCATATAATTCCAGGCTTCAATGAGATGGATCCAAAGCTCTAAACCTGACACATGCGTTTATCATTCCGAAAAACAATGTGAAAGAATCTTCCTCCCAATACTATCATATTCCAGTCTATGGAATGATATTAAGGAAATAGATATCATATTTATTGATATTTGAATTTATAGAATCACTCTTTAATTGTGCTAATAGAAAAATAATCATATCACGTTGTGGAGACGGTATGTCGTACATACACACGAGTGATGATATCTTTATCTTAATAGTGAAATGGAAATAAAGAGGGTTGTATATTTTTTTCATAGAATCAATATCTTGTTATAATTATTTTATATATCCATTATTTCTATAATTATACCCACAAATGTAAAATAGTGATGAAAAATAGATTAAACCCTAGCTTGGAGATGGTAAGTCGTGTGTACACCAGCGCAGTGTTTTTTTTTTCATAAGATGGATAAAAGGTGGAATATTTTTGTTACATAATAACAATAACACCTCAAAATATGAATGATATTAGATTTATTACCTTAGAAATGAATCAAAGGATGAGGTTATTTATATGATGATATAATCTAAAAAGAGTTTGTAAATGTGATTACCTATTCTCCAGAAAATATTCTTTAGATGTCCTCTTAGGGACACTATGGTTTGTCTTTGGAGAAGCCAAAAACATCAAGAATGTGTATAGGGAAGTTGAACATGAAAATTTTAAGGTTATGGTAGAGATTTAATGCTCAATATGATAAAAAGAAGTGGGAGAAGAGGTTCCCTTTTATAATTGAGGTGAGTGTCACTTTTCAAATTCCAGAAATATTAATTTATAATAAAATCAATATCAATCAAAATACCATAAAATGAAATGGATAAGAAGATAAAACGAGATAATATTGGAATCTAATCAACTAATATAATTTAAAAATATTATGGTTTTATTTTAAACCTTTTCAATT
The DNA here is from genome assembly GCA_963277665.1 of Viscum album. Classification (NCBI taxonomy): domain Eukaryota; kingdom Viridiplantae; phylum Streptophyta; class Magnoliopsida; order Santalales; family Viscaceae; genus Viscum; species Viscum album. The sequence continues at coordinate 447,620,037 of OY728155.1, read as the reverse complement.
TGATTAACCCTTAGTTAACCTATTTTAATTTTAATAAAGGCAACAACTTTTCAATATTAAATGGTTATAAATTTTAATTATGTGGTTTAATTTATAACATAAATGGACAATATATGAAATATTAGACTATATTATAATTATTTTTTTAGGAATATGTTTTATCAATTTTAGATAATTTAATAAAATATTATTTTCATTCAATATCATTAGTGTCAATTATGATACTATTCATTACATGGACATTTAAAAATATCATTATATAAAGTTATCTTTGATTTTTTTGATATATACATAAGAGGTTATGATCATATATAAAATTATTTTATCACATTAATTAAATTAAATTAAATTTAATTTAATATTTTTCATAACATTTATTTTATAGTTCCATTAATATAATAATTACCGCTCCAGCGTTGTGTAATTATTTAAAATATTTATTTATTCACTAAAAATTAAAAATTAAATACCATTATCAAAATAAATATTAGATATTTCATAATGATTATTATATTACAATTTATCTTTGGTTGAAACCTATATTAATAATGATATAGTACTTAAAACATGTATCTATATTTTTTTTAATATTTATTAAATAAAATATTATAAATATCAAAATCTCACCTAAGGGTCGCAGAAAGTCACAAATAAATTTATTTAATGAAACTATATTTAATAAGTAAAATGTTTAAATTTATATTATTTCATATTATGAAATTTTTCATTGTGGGTAGATAAGTAATATTTATGGCAACGAAAGTGACCTTTAGTGAATTTATTTATTTAAATATTAAATAAGTCATTTTTACAGAAAAGTGTCCATTAAAAACATAATTTATATCTGTAGCTGTAAAGGTTCAAATGATATTCATCCAAAAAAAATATTCATTATGTTAGGGTCTTTTTATAGTTCTTATCATTTAATTTTTAAAATTAATTACCCATTTTACCCTTTTCTATGTTAATAAAATTTACCATGGTTACTATTAAAATTGACTAAAAATGGAAACTATTCACTAAATTTGGAAATTATAGACCAAATTTTATAACCCATTTTTAAAAATTCATAACACAAAATTTTCAAAATTTAATTTAAAATAAAGTTACTTAAACATTGAGAAAACCATTTTTTTTAAAAAAATATGCTTTAAAATATTTAATTTTTTATAATATATTTGAGTATCAAATCCTATTAAAAAAATAAAAGGATTATTTTAAATTAAAATTAACTTATTAAAATATAAAATTAACAAAATAATAATAATTTTAACTTGTAAATAATTTAAAACAAAATAAATTTTTTATTAAAAATCAGTATTTTCACTATTAAAAGATGAAAATTTTCAAAAAAACCCACAAATATTCACACTAATATAATTCTGAAATTGATAATTTAAAAAATATTTTTATTTTTTATTTTCTTTATAAATGAGTCAAAATTTAGTTCTTAAACTAGTCATCCAATAAAAGGTGACAAAAATGGATTTTAGAAAAAATAAAGCTTTTGTGCCTAAAATTTGATTTGTTTTTATATTATTCCAATAAACATATTGGATGAATTTTAAATAATTTTTTTTATATATTAAATATAAATATCATTAATATCATTAAAAATAGTAATTACATTGATTTACTAAGATAACATTTCTTTGAGGGAATAAAAATAGTTTTTTCAAAAAATATATATCATTTGTTTTCAATTGTTTCTTATATTTATTTATAATTAATTTCTCAAAAAATAATTCATATATACTCATTAAGATAATTTTTTTCATACCCACCATTCTGATGTCATGGATAATATTTTATTTATGAAAGAATATCAATAAAAAATTTCATAGAAGCTCAATGTCGCATGTAACCTCAGCTAAGGCAGTGTTGCATGTAATGAAAAAAATCAATGAAATATGTTTTTTTAAAAATTTATTATATTTAAAAAAATTTAGGGAGTTACATTATACTCCCATCCCATAAATGAATTTTTCCTTGAAATTGTTCACTCTAATATAAGAAAACGAAGATATCTTTACCTCTTAATACCCTTAATTCCCTACATGGCTTCTTCAAACTAGTGATTTCTCCAAAGAACATTAATGGGGTGAATTTTTTTTAGGACTTTATATCTTCAATATATAATTTATAATGATTTATATTTATATGATAGATTTTTCTATAGTGGTATGACATCTGAGTTTAATACACGTGAAAGACCATATATGTACTTCTTTAAAAGAGATACATGGAACAAATCATGAACTTGAGAAGAAGTTGGGGGAAGCACCAATCAATAAGACACCATTTTGATACGGTCGAGAATTTAAAAACAATTTCACCCATGAAATTTAAAATTTACCTTATAAAATCAAATGTGGATTTTTTATAATTTTTTTGGGAAACCAACATTGTAAAAATTAATACAGTAAATTTATTAAAATGGAAATGTTGTAAACATAATGGTTACACAATGTAACTAATAACTGGGAGTATAAATAGGATGTCATAGGTGGATAGTGAAAGAATGTACATTGAATATTACAATAACTATCATGGTTTGATTGAATGTAATATATAAAATGGTAATTTTAAATCTAACCAACGCATATAGATAAATCTGCGATGATCGAAGAGACCATTTGATTCATCATAAATGATGGTATTAGGATAAATTTTTAGTTTCAATGTAAATTTATTAATGTGGAATAATTTTATCATGAATATATACCTACTTGATTTCATACTAATTTTTATACACAATATTATAGATCATTTGTTCCTAGATCAATGTCATATTCATCACTTACTCTAAGAAATTTGGTAGAAATTTTAATGTCTGAAGAACAAGTAGATCATAAGATAAATAATGGGATTAAAATTTATTCCTTTTACCTATACCTATCATAGAAAAGGTTATAATAGTTTCTCTTATATTCATAAATACTCATATGGTTAAGTAAAAAATTGATCTATAAACCCCATCCAAAGATTAATGTAATGACTTTTGAAATGGTTACCCTTATGATCCTTATAAAAGATTTAAATCAAAAAAATTCCAAACAAAGGCTTCTAAACATTGAATATAAAATTATCTAAACAACTTGATGTTCTCATAACTATCACACACCAAAAATTGAATAATATTTCCATGTATTCTCTTAAAACATGGAAATAACTTAAAGTACCACTAAACCCTAATGAAAACAACAATGATTTCCAAAAATTAACTCTTTCTGCATACCATAAATCCATAAAAATCAAAAAACAAATCAATATATAAAACACTATGTCATCATATAACTAATAAGTTCCAAGGTAATCAATAATATCAAATTTACTTTATCAAAATATAAAATCTCTTTATGCAGATATCAATTATTATCTTTACCTAAAACTTTTGTTCTCCATAAATACTGCATTACCACCTTTATCAATTTTGCGGGTTTCCAATACCATTCAACACATTCATTCAAATACATAAGGAAAAACAATAGTAGAACAATCATTAGATGTTTAGTTATTCGATAATACCAAAAAATTAGTTTTATAACATGGTTAATAATTTCATATACAATAAAAAATCATTCCACTATCTTCTTAAACTATTAACTAGAATTATTCTTTTTATTTTGTAACACTTATTTCATCTCATATGTCATTTGTAATAAATTAATCATTAGAAATATAATTGTTAATCATATAAACATGAAGATTCACTTCACGATATTTTACCCTAGGGTATCAATTTCATAAATCCCACACAATCTACATTTAAATCATTGATCTATTTTTTATGCCATAAAAATACCATGATCCTAGTCCATTGTTTTAACTAAACTATTTAAATTAAAATTACATGCTTTATTTCCTTATTTTCCACATTCAAAGCATCTAATAGTTCCTTTGTAAAATTTTCCTTGATTTCTCTTCCCACATTATTTATAAGAGGAAAATTGAACATTATTTCACCAATGGTCACAATGGAACTCAATTATTCTATTATTATATGGGTTAGGAATCTCTCCAAAGATGAGATTATTTATCATATTATGAGATTAATTATTAAGAATAATAATGAGGTTTCCCCTTAAAAATACCATTTCAATTGGTTACTCATGAGTAAGATCATTCAATTTTCCATCATATTCACTACAAACATGACTCCTTCTTGTTCACACCATTGTCAAGAAACAAAAAATAAATGTTTGAAAAACAATAATCCTACATGGAAAACCTCATAATAAAGGGAAATTACTTATAACATTTCAATATATGACATGATAGTTTTAACTTAGATAATTCAAGATCAAAATAAAAACACTATGAATATAAACTAGACCATCAGTTAGGGTTATAACTAATGTTTTATTATCCTTGTTTCCTAATGTTAACTTATGACTTTCTCTGAAACAAAATTTAATGACCCAATCATAATTTACATAGAAATTAAATTATTTTTTTCAGAATATTTTATACAATATAAAAACACATTCCCAAAGATGTTTCAGTTTAGTACCTTCAGAAAATTGGAACAAAAACATATAGTCTTGTGAATGATCCTCAATGTCCCCAACAAAGAACTTCCCCTTTTGTATTCATCCCTAAAACTGATATTTATAACCTGAGGAAAAGAATCATATGAAAAGGAAGAGATAATATGTTTATAAATGTTACAAAGAGATATATAAATCATAAAATAATCAGAAATCATGTCTATGTAAACCAAATATTTGAGAATCATATACTTTATATCAACGATCATGATAACATGTCATGTATTAAATCATAGAATTTTATACATACTCAAATAACATATTCCATGAGGGTATAATATAATAAATGAAATTTTGGAATACAAATAATCTTAGAAAATAATTTCCATATTTTTCAAGGATCATTTCTTACACCATAATGGGTGATAAAGTCCTTTACTGAACTGGGTTCACTCCCCATTATGGGCCTATATTACTAAACTAACAGTATTCTATTCCAATTGATTATTAATGAACGGAGTTTACTCTCATTCTGGATGTATATTTCTGAAATGTGTTCACTCCCCATCTAGTCTTATCTAACTCATAATATATAAATCTTTACTCAATGATTTGAGGGAGATATAATTCCCACCCATAACATAATAAAAACCATATATATGATAGCCATAATAACATTAATCATTCATAATATCTATACAAATAAAAAAATAGGTTTAACAGAAATTTCATCATAGAATAACCCATGGAAAATAAATAGGTTTAACATGTATAAACATAAAAAACAATAAAATAATAAAAATATTATCCTTGAATAATATCACTGTTAAATTATAAGTAACATCAAAAAAATGAAATCTTATATGGAAAATATTTTTAAAATATCTGCTGGAATAATTATTGAGAGAAATATAATTTATATTTTGAAAAATACTTTTTAAATCCAAAAATATTTGGAATTTTTTTTCCTTTTTGAAAAAAATAAAAAAATAAAAACTATTCTTTGAATATACATTTTATATATATTTTAAAACATTTTTCCTTGAAAAAAATTAAAATATCAATTAAATAACTTTGAAAACATTTTTAGAAAACATTGTTTTGAAGGAACAAAAATTTATAAAAGAATAAGGAATAAAATTACATGAATTGTCTAATATAATGAAAATAAATATATTAATTACAAAATAAGAAAAATTTCAGTATACACACCTCAAAAATAAATCTAGGTGCATAACATATGATGTCCCACAAAGAAGTCAAATTGAGATAAAAATTCCTCAACTGATTAGGAATATTATGAACAGTAAAAACCTTGAAAGATATATCCTCAAATGGATATATAAATACCCTTACATATATGTAATAGGATAATGTATGAATTTTATGAGAAATATATAAACCAAAACAAATTAACAACTGGTGAATATGGTATATCTCTTGTAGAAATAAATGCGAGACTAGAAATCCCCTTACAATTACTATATCATTAGCGTGAGAATTAACCCAATGAATCAATTATGTGTATTCCTATGAAAAGAATAAAGAAAATGTAAATAAAACACAATATAATCTAAATTCATTTCATGCATAATCATATAATTAGATAATTTATGAAATAATAGTTTAACCGTCGAAATAAAAAATTGAGTTCAGAATTCCCTTATCTTTGGTTCAATTTCCTTTATAAGTATCTAAAACTCTTGTATAACTGTTTAATAATGTTATTAATTTATAATATAACCATATTCATATTTATTATATCATATATTATCCTCTAATATAATCTTACCACCAGTTTGTCAATAATATTTAGTTATGACCCTTCTTTCGGGTGTCAATTGCATTATTTTTTATGAATGTTTCATATTATAAGTCATGGTTCTTATGTATAAGATATAGTTCCATCATCGAAATAAATATATTAAGAAAATAAATATCATATTTAATTCTTTAATACATTATGAAATCAGTCTTCATTGGTGATCATGTAAAATTAATGACACCGTGTTGTGGATACAGTAGGTCGTACATACAAACAAGAGACGAAATCATTTTAGTAATGGTGAAAGTTGAAGGAAGTGGCTGTGATATGTTTTTTATTGAATAAATATGTTGTTATAATTATCATATATATCTATTATTTCAATCGTTATATATATCCACGTAATTTGGTGATGAAAAAAATATTACACCATGGCCTGGAGATGGTAAGTCGTGCATATGCATACACGATGCTTTTTCTATTCATAGGCTTTATAAAATGATGGATATGATTATTAAATAATCATAATAACATTTCAGAATATATTTTATACCAGGGTTATTAATTTATAATGGAAAAAACACATAAAGAATATGTATTATAATAAATAATCTTGAATGATTTTTTAAGGATGATTACTTGTTCTTCGATGAAAATATAATAGATCATGTAAGAACCCAGAGCTTTGGTTTCAGTTACGGATCTCTTTTATGGGATTTTTAAAGAAAAATAAAGAATCTGGAAATTTTCAGAGTACACGCCGTGTAATTTTTTAGTACACGCCGTGTACTCCTCGGCCACTCGAAGCCGTGTGTTGGCCGAGACCGGACCACACACACGGTGTGTAGGGGTGACATGGAGGTCGATTTTTGCGGAGTACAGAAAGACCCACTACACGCCGGGTACTTTTTTTATTTCATTAATCGACCCAGGGTCGCACCCAGTGATCGTAAACGGCTTTTTCTCCGCCTAATCTCATCCAGAATGTCCAAGAAGGCCGATTCTTCTCCGAGCCACCGATATATAACTGTTTGTCCGAATCATACTCTATTGGTTGCAGAAGAATCACAGCAGTGAGTTCTTGGTTCTTCTTTAGCCTCGTTTCCGGATTCTTCCTCTCGTGTAAGTTATCAGAGGTTGACGGTTTTAAAAGTTTTTGCATATCTACTCCGTTCTAGGCCGATTCACGGGCCGAGGTTCAATTATATCGATCTCTGAGGATCGAGGTAGGTGGTTTGTTTCCCTACATTGATGTTCATTGAGTTTTGGTTGCAAACGTGTCAGATACCCATGTATCGGGTATCCCGGGTTTAGGATTTTGATCCTATTGTTTGTCTGCCCTTGATTACATGTTAGCTTATGATGAATTGCTACTAATTTATGCTTGGTTTCATGTGTGAGGATCACCCCATGGGTGTTTACCTCTCCCGTTCGGCTGTTTATCTCTGTTTGGCACCGTTGTTGTGAGGCTACCCTATTAAAATTTTTTGTTTCTTGTTATCACTGATTGCATGTGTGGCCTAATATTGGAATTCTTTTGAAGTATGGTAGCTATTAGCCAAGTAGCTTTTTAACTTACTTATGGCTGATAACGGTCGATTATGCACAACTGGACTGCTCAGGGCCGTGAGAACCTGGTGTGGGATATCAAAGAGGGAATAGATGACTAAGTGCTTCCCTAGAGGGTCTGTTGGTTTTAGTTTCGTACACTAGACCTTCTGAAATAGGACTTTGTGCTTCGTAATAGTGTTCTTAGTTACCCACGCATCGAGACCACATGAGGAATTAGACGTAAGTGCTTCCTTAGAGAGTGTGTAGCTATCATTGCAAGACCATAGGGGAATTGACGTAAGAGCTTCCCAGAGTGCCTATGCCTTGTTGTTGAATATACTATAGGGGTATGCTAGTTTTAGCCACCAAGAGAGTCAGTGTGTGTATTCTTGATGGTTGGTTGTGACAAGTACACGAAGCCAAAGAACAATCTTGGGTTTTGTACTGCTTGTGTTAGGTAGTCTTTTAGATACTTGTAGTGTTAGTTTGTTATCTTGGAATAGAAACCATGCTGGTTTTCCCTAGTTGTGTAAGTAAATAAATGTTAATGGTAATTGTTAGAATTGTTTACTCTATTTATTTACCTTTACTTTTTCTATATCACTCACTGACAGTAGGGAACAAATCGTGTGGTGGTTTCCTACTGGGATTAGTCTCAAACCCTGTTTGGGTCCGGCTTTTCGGCCCAAACAGATTATATGGTTCCAAGTATATGTAGGGATTGTGGCCCTTCTACCTCGGGTACTTGATTGCTAGTCGGAGCTGGAGAGCATGGGACCGGGCCTTGCCCCGTGATGCTGCTGGAGTTTCTTTTTACATTTAGTACTTTGGTTTATGTCGTATTTCAGCACGTTGTTTTTCTTACTTCTTTCCTTAGATACATGTACCATTCTGCATCATTATTATATCAGACATTACTTTTTCTTTTAGTTCAGTTACTGCATGCTATTTACTGCTTCGCTATTGTTTATGCTTATTCTTTTGCTGCATACTTTACCAAATGAGGGCATAGTTTCCCCACTGACTCACCAAGGCCCTCCCTGCTAGTCAGAAGCCTCTGGCATTTGGGGAAACGTGCATGAGGTCATGTGGTGAACCGAGTACGGGGCACCAGTAATGCGGCTCTGGACTCGGGTCATTACAAAGTCGTATCAGAGATAGTTTTCTTTCTTTACTATTGCTTACTATTTTGTGACAATAGCCAGGGATAGGAAGAAATGGGTAGTTAGTACTTAACTGTGCCCGGGAGTAATTAACCTGTGTACTGGGAAAATCTATATTACCTCGTAATTGAAATTTTTAGTTTTTTCAAGTTTTACAGTTTATTACATTTCACCATTGGGTGATGCATATGTTTTGTGTTCTTACAGTTTATATGATTATGGTTCTATTTGGTTGCAACCCGATGAGATGAGGGTGTTCCATCTCATGCATCATGTCAGCACTAAGTAGGAAATCACTTGTCATGCATTTTACCATGCCATTTAGGGTGCATTAGAATTTCATGTTGTTGTGATAGATGTCGTGATAGATTATGCATGCTATTGTGGTAGTTGCTGTGATAGAAATTCTTGTTGCACTGATAGAGTATTACTTCTTTTACAACCTATTAAGCATGGGCGCCAAGCTCTGGTCTTGGAGGTGTTATGGGCCTTCGAGGATTAGAATTTGGCAGATCATTGTTTGTTATGCTGTTTACTTGTTGTATGGATTGTTATGATGCCATGATTTTATTTTCGGGGAGTATGGGCCCCCATGGATCGGAATTTGGAACCTAGATGGTTGTTTTTCATTGTTTCTGGCGTTCAGAGCAGTTTTAGAGCTACTACCTAGAAAAACCCAGAATACACGGTGTGTACTTTATTCATACAGGCCGTGTAGTTTTTAAACCGTGTTGTTATTTGTGTGAACAAAAATATGGGCTCTCGGAGAATCTTTGGGGACACGCGGTGTACCTTAAGTACACTCCGTGTGGTTGAAAATCGTGTACCTAGCCCTGTCTCTAACAACACAGGTCGGGGAAACTCATGTAGTGCATGTTGTGCGTTATAAGAACACGCCGTGTAGGTTTCTTCTAGGTACCCGTCGGTGTCATGAACAACACGGGTTGTTGTTATATATCCTTATACACGTTGTGTTTGTTCGGAACACGCCGTGTAGGGGTCAGCAATGTAGCCGGCCGTGTAACCTGCTACACGGGTCACTGAGCCTATCTAGTATACGCCGTGTGTTATAAGATCATGCCGTGTAGTTTTCTCCTAGGTACCCGGCCCTGTGATGAAAAACACGGGTCGGTGTGATCTATCCTTATACATTCCATGTCTGTTCGGAACACACTGTGAAGAGGTCAGCCGTGTATCCAGCCTTATAACCAGCTACACGGGCCGCTGAAACCTGTCTTGTACACGACGTGTCCTTATTGCACATGTCATGTAGTTTAGAATTAGGAGGACCATTTAGGTTATCCATGCAAAGAGACTTGGGTAGGAGAGTGGAGTTCAAGTACACAATGTGTTTGGGGAAAACATGCCATGTAGTCTAGAAAGTTACACGACCAATGGTGGAAGAATTACATGCCCATGTAAATGGTTTTAACAAACACGCCGTTTATCTTAAATACATGCCATGTAGTCTTGTTTTGCAAATTTAAGTGGTTATCTCTCCTGCTTCAGCTTTGTACTCTTGTGTTTTCTGTCCTTATTGATCCTAAATCGGAGGCGTGCTTTTGATCTTTCAGGGCTATGCCACCAAGACGTCCTCCCATTGCATGCCAGGAACTAGGCAGTGACCGTACGCCTGATACGACAGACCAGGGGCTACCTGTAGTTCTGCCGATCATTCCGAACATGGAACCTATAGTGATTCTGGACACTGGTGGAGGCGCTCAGTTCAGAGAGGGTTTCATGAGGTTCATGCAGTTCTTCCAGGGAGCTAAACATCATGCCCCATCTATGGTAGAGCTAACGTGAGTCTTCCACCAGCAACATCCTCCCACTTTTAGAGGGGATGTATGACCTCAAGTTGCAGAGTCATGGCTAGAAACCATGATTTCCATCTTTGAGAATTTGGAGATACCCCCAGACAGAAGGGTGAAGCTTGTCACTTACATGCTACGAGATTCTTCCAAGAGATGGTGGGATGTAGTCTCACAGGCAGGGTGCCATCAGACAATAGATTTGGAAGAATTCCACCGTACGTTCTACAACTACTTCTATCTAGCGATGCTGAGGGCCGACAGGGCCATGGAGTTTATCAACCTGCAGTAGGGTGCTCTTTCAGTTATGGAGTATTCCTCCCGCTTCACTGATTTACAGCGTTTTTCTCCCATTCTGGGAAATGACGAGCTGTTTTTGGAAAGGAAGTTTGAGGAAGGCCTAAAACTAGAGATCAGATCAAAGGTGAACATTTTCCAGTTGAATTATATTACTCTGATATTAAACCAGGATCTGATCACCAAAAGAAATCTGAGGGAGACTGGAGATGTTGTCCAGGGCGGTTCAGCATCCAAGGCTGATTAATTTCATACTGACAGCAGGAAGCGCCACCGAGAGTCTACTCGAGGTGACTCAAGGAAGCGAGGTATGTCTTCTGGTAGACGATATCTTCCTTCTGGAAACTTGGTGGTGCGATATCAGTGTGGAAAGAGTGGGCATAAGAAGCCTCAGTGCGCGAGAGATCCAGTGGAGTGTCGAGCTTGCGGCAAGATAGGTCATCTGCAGCATTTTTGTAGGGTTCTTCTTCCAGTGGCTAGTAAAGAAGGATCTGTTTCTACCCCTCGTTCAAGAGCAGGATTACCAGTCCCACAACATACTGGGGGATGGAGTTCATCGGGTCTTGCAGGCCAAGGTAGAGGTTGTGGACGCGGTAATCAGGCTCACGGGGGATCAGCTTAGGGATATCGGGCTGCTACACAGGGTCGCGGTACTGGCCAGACGTTTGCAGTAGAGCAGATCCATTAGGATCAAGATCCAGGACCTTCCACAGTTCGAGGTACGATCATAGTAGCCTCAGTTTTATCGTCATCCCTTTTCGATATTGGTGCTTCACATAGCTTTATCCCTTTTTCTGTTGTGGAATGTCTGGAGCTCTGTGTCTCTTTGTCTGCTGACATGTTGACTCTCGACATGCCCTTGGGAATGAGGAAATCTAGCGTACGTCATTGTATGGAGTGCCCTATAGAGGTCGCAGGGTATCATTTCCTATGGGACCTCTATGTCATGGAGATGACAGGATATGATGTCATTCTCGGTATGGATTGGTTGGTTCCCTTCCAGGAAGTCGTCGATTGCTATCTCCGCAGGGTGAGTTTTGTATCACCAGAGGGTGAATCTTTCCTTCATAAGGGCCAGTGGGATGTTCAGGCGAGTTGAGCCGGACTCGAGCATCATGGGCTAGGAGGAGTTATGACCCATATTTCTAGTCTTTATCTGGATGACCATGGGACATCATAGTTAGATTTTCCTCCAGTGGTTGATGGCTTTCCAAATGTCATTCCAGAAGACTTTTCAGGTTTTCCTCAGGAGTGTGAGGTAAACTTCTCGATTGAGCTCATGCCAAGAGCAGCACCGATGTCCATTCCGCCATATCGGATGGATACACCTGAGTTTTAGGAGCTGAAGAAGTATTTGGAGGATTTTCAGACAAAGGGTTTCATCCGACCCAGTACTTCTCCTTGGGGTTCACCTGTCTAGTTCATGAAGAAGGCAGACGGTACCCTTAGGCTTTGAGTGGATTATCAGATGTTGAACCAGTTGACGGTCAAGAACCGATATCCCTTGATTAGGATTAATGATCTCTTCGATCAGCTTTGGGAATCTAGGGTGTTCTTGAAGATCGATTTGAGGTCCTGTTATCATTAGCTGCGTGTTAGGCCTTCAGATATACCTCTGACAGCCTTCAGAAGCAGGTATGTCCTCTACGAGTATACGGTTATACCATTTGGCCTTACGAACATGGCAACAGTTTTCATGGAACTAATAAACCGAGTGTTCCATCCTTAATTGGATTCCTTCGTCGTAGTCTTTGTGGACGATATCTTGGTGTACTCTCTCACTCGACACGACCATGCAACCCATCTTGCGATCATTTTAAGTACACTGAGGGAGCATCGGTTGTATGCCAAACTCTCAATGTTCCACTTCTGGATGGATGAGATTCACTTCGTGGGTCATGTCATCTTAGAGAAATGAGTATTAGTAGTCCTAGAGAAGGTGAGAGCAGTAGTTACCTTGGAGCAGCCGAAGAACTTCTTCGAGGTACGGAGCTTCTTGGGGCTGGCCAGTTACTACATGCGGTTTATACAGGACTTCTCATTCCTAGCAGCACCATTGATGGGCTTGACTAAGAAGGGGGTGAATTTTGTTTGGTCAGAAGCCTATGACTCAGCCTTCTAGGAGCTGAAGGGGGGATTGACTTCAGCACCGATTCTAGTTCTGCCAGAGCCAGACAAGAGTTATACAATTTTCTGTGATGCATCTGTCATCGGACGTGGAGAAGTACATATGTAGGAAGATCGTGTTTTCACGTATGGATCTTGGCAGTTGAGGCCACATGAGAAGAACTATCCTACGCATGACCTGGAGTTGGCTATTGTTGTTCATGCTTTGCGTTGTTGGAGGCACTATCTCATGGGAGAACATTTCATGGTATATAATGACCACAAGAGCCTCAAGTACATCTTCATGCAACGTGAGTTGAATCTGAGACAGCTGAGGTGGGTTGATTACCTATAATACTTCGATTTCGAGATTGCTTATACGCCTAGGAAAGGCAATGTTGTGGCAGACACACTGAGCAGGAAGACTCAAATTCAGGCAGTTCACGAGGCCAGCATTGAGTGGAAGCTCATGGCACTATTCTCTGTGATGCATCTGGAGTTGCACGACAGATAGGGTCAGACGGTTATTTCTTCTATAGTTGTTACCTCTACCCTTTTTGATCTAGTTCGAATGAGGCAGATATCAGACCCTAAAGGCCTAGTACTACGAGAGGGTGTGTTATATGGAGACCCTACTTCGGGGTGGACACTAGATAATGATGAGGTGCTACGTTTTGATGGCCATGTATGGGTTTCAGTGGACATACGTGAGGTGTTGATGCGGGAGTTTCACACTTCAGCTTGGGGAATTCATCCTAGTGTCACCAAAATGTACCGAGACTTACATCATCAGTATTGGTGGCCAGGTATGATGAAGGATGTGGTTAGTTTTGTTATGCGGTGTTCCACCTGTCAGTAGGTGAAGGCAGAGAATCAGTGACCAGCAGATCTTTTGCAGTAGTTACCCATTTCTGAGTGTAAATGGAATGATGTCACGATGGAATTCGTGATAGGTTTACTGAGATCGCATTGAGGAAATGATGTGGTTTGGGTTGTAGTGGACAGGCTCACGAAGTTTACACACTTCTTTCCGATCAAGGAGGCCTTCAATGTTGATGAGCTGGGATGGTTGTACATCCATGAGATTGGACGTCTACATGGAGTTCCACACTCCATTGTTTTAGATAGGGATGCACGTTTTACTTTGCACTTCTGGCAGGGGATACAGAGGGCATTGGGTACACAGGTACTTTTTGACTATAGCATACCATCCCCAAACCGATGGCCAGTCCGAGCTTACAATCCAGGTGCTTGAGGATATGCTTTGAGCTTGCATTCTAGACTTTGGCTGTTCTTGGGAGAAGAATATTCCTCTGGTGTAGTTCGCCTACAACAACAGTTTTAAGGTGACTATTCAGATGGCACCTTACCATGCTTTGTACGGTAGTCCATGCCGATAACCTTTATACTGGCTAGAGGTAGGAGAGGTAGCTTTGCTGGGACCTCATCTTGTTCAGGAGACCTCAGAACAGATAGAGTTGATTCGAAAGAGGATGACGACAGCACAGTCTCGGCATAAGTCTTATGCTGGTCAACGGAGACGACCTCTGAAGTTTGACGTCAGGGATCGGGTTTTCCTGCGTGTCACACCGAGGTTGGTACATAAGAGGATTCAGAGATAGGGTATGCTTTCACCGAGATATGTCAGGCCATTTTTGGTTCTGGAGAGATTCGGGATGATTGCTTATAGGTTTTAGTTACCTCATAAGTATCAAGCTATGCACGACGTCTTTCATATTTCTCAGCTTTGACGATATTTCTCAAACTCATCTCATGTTTTTCAACCCGAGGAGGTTGAGTTGGAGCAGGATGAATCTTTCAAGGAGCATCCTATCTGGATCATTGATCGTTGTTCAAAAGTACTCTGTGGCTGGTCTGTTCCTCTGGTACGGGTGCTATGGCAGCACGACCGTAAACATGATGAGACATGGGAGAGGGAGGCTGATATGCGATCACAATGGCCAGAGTTGTTTGAGGTTTCTTCTATTACGCCATGCTAGGGAAATTTGGGGATGAATTTCATTAAGGGGGAAAGTTTGTAAGAACCCGGAGCTTTGGTTTTAGGTACGAATCTCTTTTATGGGATTTTTACGGAAAAATAAAGAATCTAGAACTTTTCAGAGTACACGTCGTGTACTTCATGGCCCCTCGAAGTCGTGTGTTGGCCGAGACCGGGCCACACACACGGTGTGTAGGGGTGACATGGAGGCCGATTTTGGAGGAGTATATAAAAACCGACTACACACCGTGTACTTTAAGAGTACACACCGTGTAATTTTTTTTATTTCATTAATTGACTCGGGGTCGCTCCTAATGACCGTAAACGTCTTCTTCTCCACCTAGTCCCGTCCAGAATGTCCAAGAAGGCCGATTATTCTCCGAACAATCGATCCGTCACCAGTTGTCCAAATCAAACTCCGTCAGTCTCAAAAGAATCACAGTGGTGAGTTCTTGGTTCTTATTCAGCCTTGTTTCCCGATTCTTCCTCTCGTGTATGTTATCGAATGATGAACGTTTTAAACATTTTTGCAGATCTACTACTTTCTAGGCTAATTCATGGGCCGAGGTTCATGTATATCGATCTCCGGGGATCGAGGTAGGTAGTTTGTTGACCTATATTGAAGTTCCTTGAGTTATGGTTGCAAAAGTGTCAGATACCCACGTATCAGGTATCCTGGGTTTAGGATTTTGATCCTAATTTCTGTCTGCCCTATATTTCTTGTTAGCTTATGATGAATTGCTGCTAATTTATGCTTGGTTTCATGTGTGAGGATCACCCCATGGGTTTTTACCTCTCTCGTTCGGCTGTTTATCACCATTTGGAACCTTTGCCGTGAGGCAACCCAATTGCAATTGTTAGTTGCTTGTTATCACTGATTGCATGTGTTTCCTACTGTTGGAATGCTTTTAAAGTATGGTAGCTCTTATCCAAGTAGTCATTTAACTTACATAGGGATTCTAATAGTCGATTACGTAAGACTAGACAGCTTAGGTCTGTGAGAACCTGGTGTGGGAGATCAAAGAGGGAATAGACGATTAAGTGCTTCTTTAGAGGGTTTGTTGGATTTAGTTTCGTACGCAGGACCTACAGGAATAGGACTTTGTGCTTCTCAATAGTGTTCTTAGTCCCCCACACATCGAGACCACATGAAGAATTATACGTATGTTCTTACTTAGAGAGTCTGTAGCTATTATTGCAAGACCATAGGGGAATTGATGTAAGAGCTTCCCAGAGTGTCTGTGCCTTGTTGTTGACTGGACTATAGGGGTCTGCTAGTTTTAGACACCCAGAGAGTTAGTGTGTGTATTCTTGATGGTTGGTTGTGATGAGTCCACCCAGCCGAAGAACAATCTTGGGTTTTGTACTGCTTGTGTTAGGTAGTCTTTTAGATACTTATTGTGTTACTTGCTTATATTGTAAAAGAAACCTTGATAGTTTTCCCTAGTTGTGTAATTAAATGAATGTGAATGGTAATTGGTAGAATTGTTTACTGTATTTATTTACATTTACGTTTTCTCTATCACTCACTAACAGTAGGGCACAAATCTTGTGGTGGTTGCCTACTTGGATTAGTCTCACAACCGGATAGGGTCCTGCTTTTCGGCCCAAACAGATTATATAGTTGCAGGTATAGGTAGGGATTGTGGACCTTCTACCTCGGGTACTTGATTTCTAGTTGTAGTTGGAGAACATGGGACCGGGCCTTGGCCCCCGATGCTGCTGGAGTTTCTGTTTACATTTAGTACTTTGGTTTCAATTGTATTTCAGAACGTTTTTTTGCTTACTTCTTTCCTTAGATACATGCACCATTCTGCATCATTATTATATCAGACATTGATTTTACTTTCATTTCAGTTGTTTCATGCTATTTACTTCTTCCGCTATTGTTTATGCTTATTCTTCCCCTATATACTTTACCAAATGGGGGCATAGTTTCTCCACTGTCTCACCAAGGCCATCGCTGCTAGTCGGCAGCCTCTGGCGTTTGGTGAAACGCGCTTGAGGTCATGTGGTGAACTGGGTACGGGGCACCAGTTATGCGGCTCCAGACTCGGGTCGTTACAGATCACATCTTAGGAACAGTAGGCTTGGTCTCTTGAGAAGACCATAAACTCTATAACGTGTATTGGGATGTTTAGAATGGAAATTTTCAAGTGATGGTCTAGATTTAAGGATCAATATTATGTGAAGATTTGATTAATTAGGTTCCCTTTTATTTTAAACAATATTATTTTGATTAACTGTTAGTTAACATATTTTAATTTTAATAATGGTAAGATATCATTAAATAATAAGTGTTTAATTTTTAATTATGTTAGGTTAGTTAGGCCATAAATGATCAATTTATTAATTTTTTTTCAATATCATAATTATTTTGAAATTTTAATGATTTTATTATTTTAAAAAAAATTAAATAATATTTTGGTAAAATATCATTAGTGTCAATTTGGAAGTACTAGTACAATGACATTAAAAAATATCTGTATAAAAAGTTAGCATCGATTTTTATTATTATAATCTTAAATGGGTATAATTATCTAAAAAATTCAATTATCTCATTAGTGATCTGAAAATATATTTATATTATTATTTTTCATAAATTTTATTTTATACTTCTATTAATAAAATACTTACAGGCCTCAGAATTGTAAAATTATTTAATATACAAATTTATTCACTAAAAAGTAATAATAAAATATCATGATGTAGATAAATATTCTATATTTAATATTAATAATTAAATATGAATATATATTTTGTGTAACACTATATTAAAAATAACAAAATGTTTATTAAAAATGTAATATATATAAATTTATATCATATAAAATATCATAAGTACAAAAATCTCATCTAAGAATAACAAAAAGTCAAAAATAAATTTTTATCATAAAATGAAGTCTATTTATTTAAAAATTTACATTTATAATTGTTGATATAAAAAAATATACCGATTGTGGACACATAATGTGTATTTATAACAAAGAAAGTGACATTTTTTACCTTTTTTGATTTAAATCTTATATCGGTCATTGTCCTAGACACATGTCTATTAAACAACTTAATTTTGATAATTAGGTTTTAAGGTTATAATTTTGATTCAACTAGTAGATTTTTCCCATCTGTTCGGGTCATTCTATAGTTCTTATCATTTTATGTTTAACCTAAATTACCCATTTTACCCTTTATCTTGGTAATAAAATTTACCTAGGTTACTATTCATGTTGGAAAAAATAGAAGGGAAGTATTCACTTAATATTTAAATTATGAAAAAAAATTTGGCATCAAGTTTTTAAAAATTAAAAAAATTAATGTTTCAAAAAATTTTTTAAAATAAAATTAGTTAAACACCATGAGAAACATTTTTTTGGAAGAATAAATTTAAAAAAACCATTTTATAATAAATTTTTTTATGAAATGCATTTCAAAAATAATAATTCAATTATTTTAAATTAATGTGAAATAATTAAAATTTAAAAATAATCCATAACATAATTTTACCTTCTAAATACATTAAAATAAAACACTCTTTTTAATAAAAATCATTATTTTCACTATTAGAAGATGAAAATATCCCGAAAAACCCAAACATCCACCCACATCTAAATTTTACGTTATGATTTCAAAAATAATTGTTATTTTTTAAAGTAAAAGTTATTCATATCTGAAAATTTTGTTTTAAATCTATTTTTCTTTTAAAAGGGAGCAAAAAACCTTTTAGAAGAAAAAAATCAACTTTTTTTCTTAAAATTTTATTTGTCCTTATTTTAGGACTCTAAAACTAGTTTGATGAATTTAAAATTATTTAATTGAAAATATAATATATAAATATCATTAATATGATTCATGATTATTGATTTATTTACTTTACTAAGATAAAACTTATTTTTTTGGAATGAATATAGTTTTTTTATAAAAACATATCAGTTGTTTTCAAATAATTTTTATTTTCATTTATAATTAATTGGTAAAAAAAGAATTTATATGTTCATAATTAAATTAATACTATTCATGTTATCCATTCTAATCACTACCATTTAATTATTATATATATATAATTTAAATAAAAAAACTAATTTTGGGAGAAACTCAATATTGGCCACAACACATGCTAATCTAGGGTTGTGTGTAATGAAACATGTCAAAGAAATAAAATTATTTAAAAATTAAAAATTTCATAAAAATATTATGGGGTTAAACCAAATATGTTCTGTATTTTTAGTTGTATCTTGGAAGAATAATTTCAATGTATTTTTACTAAGTTGAGACATACAAGATTTGGATATAATCCCATTACATTTAAGTAGAGTTTGTGGATTTGATAACTAATGGGGTTGTGTTTCAGTAAATAGACTATTCTGGATATTAGGTATGGGTAATAACAATAATAATTAGAATCTATGAATAAATTTTTAATCGATTGTGGATTTATATGATAGACAGAGTGTTGAGTAAGATTCAATGAATTCTATTATGGAGAATAAGGAAATTCTAGAGAGTAAATCTCGGTGGGAAGAGATATAATAATGAATAATGGTGTGAATTATTTATGTATAACATCGATAACTGGGTAATATATTAATTTCACCAAAATTTAGACATTTTATTTGGGTCATAAAATGTATTCGGTATAACAATGAGTGATTCATCATGTTTTTAGGGGGAACCCGTATGGTGGATATTAAAAAACACTTTTTTATGAGATGGTGGGAAAAATTTCGAATTTAATTGGTTTTTTAGTTTATTGAGGACTTTTATGTATATTTTTGTATAGAATGTTCCCTTTAAATATTTGATAGTTTCACTAGTTTGATTATGACAATGGTGTATTCATAATTAATAGGATATCTAGAAATGATGGGAAAAAATAAGAGATGAGTGTATTATAATCGATATGCACAAGGATTATTCTTGATGATGAGAAACATTTTGGTAGTGATTTTACAATGACTTGTGTTTCTATAGTTCAGGGAATTTGAGGGAATACTAACTATAGTTTAAC
Organism: Viscum album; assembly: GCA_963277665.1. Classification (NCBI taxonomy): domain Eukaryota; kingdom Viridiplantae; phylum Streptophyta; class Magnoliopsida; order Santalales; family Viscaceae; genus Viscum; species Viscum album. The sequence goes on along the minus strand of OY728155.1, from coordinate 447,599,850 downwards.
TAGACCTAGGATGATTTCAAATTGTGGAATTGGATTTTAGAATATGATTCTATGAAAATTTCTATAATTTTTAAATAGACGGTTATAAGGTATAAAAATAGGTGGAAAATAATTGTAGTGGATTTTTAATTATTGGGTAGTTAGATGATAATTATATCTTGGATATGAAATCAATTATTTACCTGGTATTATGCCTATTGGTTTCAGTTAGAATCAACAAAGATTATATCCCATTATAATGCCAATCAAACCATCATTGGTTTTAACCCAGGTACCCGATGGGAATTGTGAGACGAGTGTGGGGACCTTGATTTCTCAGTATGCGTTTTATTGGTTTTATTATTGGGGGAAGAACAAAATTTTCACAATAACCCCTATTTTTCATCAAACTAGGTGGGAATGTGGGGGAGGTCATTTAGACTCCACTCTTCCTCTGTTATCTCCACATTGTTCACCTCCTTCCCCCATTAAATTGAATGTTGACCTGATGTCTTTTTTTCATACTAGACTGATCTAGATTTATCCATTTTTTCCATAATTCATGTTATATTCCATTATTCTAGGATTTTGTGGAGTGTAGATAGTGATTCTATAATTGATAACACCAAATCAAGGTTGAATTGCATTTATAAGATATTTCTTTTATGTGTGAGGGTGATTGTAATGTAATGGTGAATAAAGAAAATGATTTCTCACCAATTTGGTAAATTTGAGTTTTATATGGATTATAATTTAAGAATCATAAATCTAGGATTGATATAACTATTGAATTAAAATAGAATGCTATATATATTTCTCATAGTGAGACAAAGAGTCATTTCTGTGGTGAAAACCTTTATCTAATGAGATCCTAACAAGGTGACATCACTCAGTTAGAATATTTTAAATATTGAAGTTAAATTAATAAGTTCTAATACTATAATAATTAAAACAATATTTGGATAATCTTGATTCTCAAAGGTGGGAAGTGTAACACTATATATTCAACTATAGTAGTTAAATAAATATCATGAACTATCAAGATGTGTACCCATTATGTAGTTTTTATTCTTTAAATATTAATTTAACAATTTTAAATTTACCATATGAGAATAATTTTTGAATTCATCATGTTAAAATTATCATATAAAGACTCTTTTGACTTTATTTGAAAAGTTCAATTTTAGTATAAAATTAAAATTTTAATCAAACTAGTAATTTTAATGACTTTACCATTATATAATATTTAATGAGAAGACTAGAAAAAAATTTAAATAAAACATAAGTTCTAATAATAAAATTATATATTTTACTATATTATTATAACTAAGAACACTAATAGATATTTTTTTAGAAATAAACAAATTGTTACGTCAATATGAATTTTTTTTTATTATTTGGTAAGTATAATTATTTAAAATGATATTTGTTTATTTATTTCCTAAAAAATACATATAATTTATTTAATTTATCGATAAACACACTTGGTCAATAAAATTATTATAGATAAGTATTTTAAATTATATATTGAAATTTAATGCATAAAAATAGTTTCTCCAAAAATGGGTTTTACATGATTAATTTGATTTATTTTTAAATTTAATTTTTAACAACATTAAAATATTTATTTGATAATATTGTTTTTAAATTTTAAATTAAATGTATAAAATTAGTCAATTTTCAATCATAATGTTTTTTTATTAATATTTATTACCAAAATTAAAAATTAATGACCACTGAAAAATAAAATAGGGTAAAAGATAAATGTTTCCCCCCCCCATGTTATTATATTGTCTAAAAAAGAAGTTTTTAAGAATTTTTTTTGTAAAAACTATTCTTTCTCATTCCTATATTGTTGGCCTAGAGCTCTTTTATTTTGGGATGATTTGGGAGGTTCCAGCTAAGGCATCGTTGGTGTCCCAAGAGGTGCGACTCAGGGTTGGTCTTATCGAAATTGGATTTCTCTTTCTTTTCTCAAAAAGGTTTTTTTGTATGTTAGTTATGGTTTTTGTTTTTTCTAATGTAATGAAGTTTTTTTGTCTCGTGTTTTTTTAATTCATTTTTCTAATCGAGGATTTAATACAGGTAGGTTGAAGGTCCTCACATTAGATGGGTTACAGTGGTCATGGCACAAGTTGTGGCCTGTTGTGGAACCTTGAATCTGCTCCAACACTAGTTTGGCTTCATGTTCCATCTCTCCTTTCCCCTTATTTCCAATGCAGTGGCTTAAAGGGAGCTTTGTGATGTGATTTTTGAGTGTTGAACTTCTTTTACTGATGCACGTCATATGTAAGATTGGTCTGGTGGTGTGGGACGATGGTGGTGGTTAACATGGATCATCGACGCAGGTTTTTCATTGATTCTAAAATTCTTATTTTCATTGTTTTGTTTATTTTGATAGCTTTTGAACATGAATTTTAGTTGGTTACAGTTTTTGATACTGCTATAGTGAAATATTTTTGTGGGGGTTTTTATAAGATTCAAATGTGATTTTTGTGTGCTTTCTCAATTAACCCAAAATAGTGATTTTTATTTAAAAAAACATTTTGGCATGGAGGAAGGGTAAATAAAAGAACCACCCTTCGTTTCATATATAAAAGGGAAAAATCATTACCACATCAGAACTGACTTATATTTTTAATTACATCTTTAACATATTCAATTTTACTCTTTGAAGAAAAATATCCCATGAACACAATCTCTGGTCTAGTCATAATTAATCTTCTCTATTCAAATTCAAGGATACATACAGTGAAATTTCAAGTCCCTACACGAGTATTATAAACTAATTAGTTTCATTCATAGTTATCTTAATTGAAAAATATTCAATCCAACTAGTATAATGATATTATTATAATTTATACACATTAATTTACTATATTAATTTTACAATCAGTATTTATTTATACACCCTATCCATTTAAAAAACAAAACCATTGTTCATGCATTGTGATAACTATTGCCTCCATGATGTTACATTATTTTTTATCCTTCAACACCTTACAAGTCTTGATATATGTATTTTATTAAAGCATAAAGTTTATGTTTATGACATAATTAAGGTTAATTTATGAAAAATAAGTGAAATTATTAGTGATATGATCAAAAAATGATAATTTTTAATTTAGTTTTTTAAAATAATAATACTAAGAGTTTAACTGTTTATTAAAATGTTTTAATATTTACATATTCATTTAATATTCTTCTAACTAATTATAATTATAATTCATCACAATAAATAACAATGAATATGATCAGTATGCACTAGGTAAAACAATTTGACAAGAAAAACTTTTTAATCATCCATTAAATGATATCATGTTCATGATTGTGTATTTTTAACCACTACATTAATAATACATTGAATTTGAAACATGAATGACTATAGGAACATAAGTACTAGAACAATATTATTTAAATTTACATATAATTATTTTTTTCTTATGGAGATATTAAATCTATTTCTAATTTAAAAAACATAGAAACACCATCCATTCCTCCAAACTCACCAAAACACGTTTATTATCAATTTCATATTTAATTATAAAGACTATAACAATAATGAAAGGAAGTGATACATCATATGTTATTATAAGAAATTCATAAAAGTAACTATAATGACTTATAAATTATTGATATTTGTAGAATGAATATAACATATATATAATTTTCAAACATTCTTTTCAGTATTAAAATAAATAACTTTTTTGAATTAAATCAAGAATGGTTTCATAGATATTTAATAAAAATTTATATATTTTTAGGATATGAAAATTAATTTAAAATGGGATAAAAATAGATAAATGTGTCAATATTTTCATCAAAATATTTCTTTCCATGACAAAATAAAGTCATATGAGCTTTCTTGGGTCACAACACAATCATCAGAATGAAATAGAGCTTCCAATGATTTTAAAACATATTTTAAATCATAAATAATTAAATTATGATGTCATAATCTTGATGGAAAATAGAAAATTTTAAGAAAGTGGAGAAAATTCAAGGTAAAAAACCCATGTACCACCATTTGACACATACTCATCACACTGTGTCACACCTTGAAGATTTCTATAATTTCTCTTACATTGAAAACTCTTACAAGATTATAGGCCATCAAAAATTATGATTTAAAATGATGGGTTACTATAATTTATTTTGGGAGGGGACCAAAATGGTCAGTTTTGATGATATTTAAAACAATAGACTCAGAATTATTACCTGAAATGACTGATAAACACCCAGGACTACCATTAAATCCTATTAATCATTTATTGCAATAATAATGGTAAATTAAATTAATCCCAATACCCTATGATAACTATAAATAAAGTGTTTCTACACCACTTCCAAGGATCACGTCATATACCATGTCTTGGAGAGAGTATATGCACTACATGGAGTCTTCTACCATCCTTTTTCTTCAATTTTTATAGGGTTTAATTCCTTAATTTTTTTACACACCCAATCATGACAATATTCAGGGGTTGATTTATTTTTATAGAAATAATATATTTTTAAGTTGAATTTTAATAAATAAATGTTTTTTATTTTTTATTTAAATTGGATTTTCAATATATAGTCATTTCATCAATGGTTTATTCTTCTTATTTTTCTATGAATTTTCATTGTATGTTTTGATGAAATAATATTAATAATATTTTAACAAAATAGAAAACTATAGCAAGGCTTCCACCATAAACATTGGGTTAAAAAATTAACATTTAAAAATGGTTATAGGCTACACATTTTATTCATTAATCTAAGTACCAATACCATTGAGGAAAAGGAAGGTTAGTGGTAGAAATAATAATTGCTGTGTACATTAGAATTACTATAATAAAATTCTAATAAATGTTTAAAAGAATTATGTGAATTAAAACTTATTGATTTCATAAACCTAGATCTTTTATACTAGGTGATTTTTTTTATTTTTGTCTCCCACAAAATATTTTTGGAAATTAATTCAAAATATACACTTTATTTTGAATTTGGAATCATTATAAGAAAACCACATGGAAACATATCACCAAACATAAAAAAATCAAAAAATTCAAAATTAAATTCCAATCACTTGATCCCTACTTCTCACTTAAATTGAGGTCACTCAATGCCCATATAATTCTTGTCACCAATATTCATCTACAATAACACTATAACTGCAAGAACCATTGAACCCATGGTTATATCACCAAATATTCACCTAATTTTTGAATAACCATGAGTCTCTATAACAAAAAAACACCACTAGAACCTCAGAATCTAAATGTAAATCTACTCACTAAAAATAATCTCTTATCTACTGAACACATCATCATTAAGTGAAAATAATAAAAAATGAACTAGAAATCCAAATCCACTCCACAACCATAACAAAGAACAATCCCAACAGAAACCGTATATAGTTATAAATCCACAAAGAGAGGTGGCTATGGTAACATTGTTGATCAGTCTAACATCACAAACCAACACAACTTGAAAAAACACCACATATGTCCGACATGGAGAATTTTGGTGGAATCCTTGAGAAAGGGGTAAGTATAGATTGGACTTAGGCCTAAGAATCTATCACAATCATTACCATTGTCAACAAACCCTTCCATTTGAGATACCATTAATAAAATTATACTAGGAACCGACATCATCATTATATAATAAATATCAAAAAAATCCATCCAGATATCAATTAATATATTGAACTATATAAACAAAAAAACATAAAAAATTTATACAAATGAAGAATTTAAAAATATGATTTGGGTTCAAAGAGCAGAATTCAGGTATAAATAAACATTAAGAAACCAAACATCAAGAGTTGAATATAATATTTGAAATTAGTCCAGTGGTAGAAACCACCTCTCGAAGAATCCTACATCGCCACTACTCCCACCACAAAAATCCCAATCCAAAAAAAAATAACCAATGCACATAACTAAGATGGTGTCATGTGTATCAGACCAGGACATCAAAGAAGTGGTGAAAGGGGAGGAACCTGGAACACTATTGAGTTTCGGTAAAAAACAAAAAAGAAATTAAGAAGATAAGGATAAAAGAATAAAATGTTCGCTACTATGAGCTACCACTAACATGTCCTAAAAGGTCTTTCCATAGTAATTCCTGGACAAGAATAGGGTTAATTTCAGTGGGATAGAACAAAAATTAAGAGGAATAAGATCCACTCTACTGAACACTAGAGTGATGAAAACCCTAGAGAATCTGTATGGATGAAATCCATAGAAGCATGAGATAAAGGGGGGACTTATTAGAGTGAAAAGGGACTGAAAAACCGTAGGAGGGAAGAAGATTATGTCGATAGTGTAAAGCAGATTCGGTATAATTCGGAACTATTTATTTTATTCTCCCTCTTTATTGAAAAAAATACTTGTTCTATAGTTTAAATTTAAATTATCATTAATTGGGATTTATTTTGATATATTTTATTGAAATGGTTATTTTATTCAACATTGTCTCCCTGAATTCTACCTAAAGACTATAATTTCCTATACTACCTTATAGTATAGTTATTTTTTTGTTTCATTTTTAAAATTTATAAATTCGGTAACCCAATGGAAAATAATGATGGCTATATTGAGAAAATGTTTTTATTTTTATTTTATGGGATGGTTGTGGATATTTTATTTGTTTAATTCCTTAGGAAAAATATCTTCTCATGTTTTCTTCTTTATTATAGAAAATTGTTTTAGTTACTTATCATTTCCACATTTTACATCTAGTGGGTACTTTTTTTGACGGAAACGTTGTAGTAAACATTGACTTGAAATTATATATTCTCTTTCATGTTCTATGATTTGACATAGAAATAATAATTAATTAATGTTTTGAAATAAAAATTCATAGGTAATATGAAACCATACACATGCTTTGAAGATGCATCATTATATAACATGAAACCAAATTTTAAAGAGGCATGTCATGATTTTCAAATTATGGATAATAAGGTAGAAATAAAAACCAATTCCAAATCAAATTTTGATCCTTACTAGAATACCCTTGATTATTCATGTTTAGATGATAAAGAATAATAAGGCAATAATGTTATTTAACATGAGGAAAAACAACCAATTTATATAACCACATGTAGACGAAAAGATATAACAAGAAGAATAAGGTACAATGAATACGAATATTATTCCTAGATTCTAAGAAAAATTAAGATTAATACTGAAGGAGGAAGATTAAGAAGAATAAAAGATGGATTCCAAATTCTGGAAAATATTTTAAGAAGACAATGGATTCATACAAGAGGACAAAGAAGAACCAGTTCTAATCTTCACTGATTAAATAGAATAAAAATAATTATAAGGAATAAAAGAAGTTGAGGACACTGTTTTATTATCCAAATAAATCATTGAATAACATCAAAAAATACAATCATATATTGGTCTAGATTAATTTTTTAAATTCTAAAAAAAACACCGATTTAATCCTACTTACCATAAAAGAATCTATATTTTGGTCACCTACAAAATTATTTATTCCTATTTAATCATGTTGTAGAAGAGAAAATATGAGTGAAAAACAAATTCATCATTTTATTTCCCCATGAAATAAAACCTTGTATCACACTCTAATCAGCAAAACAAGGCATGGATGAGCTAAATGACGATTAAAAAATTTTATCTTATGGGTGGTAACCAACAATTTTTATTGAATTTTATAAATATAGATTTATTTCATTCTTTGGATTTTATTTTACATTCAAATACAGTTTCAATTTGATTTTATGTGTTATTGAATTAAAATTTATATTCACTTTTTTTTCTTTTTAATTTTCATTTTAATAATGAATTCTCATGAAAGACAAAAGTTGTGTTTATGGAAACAAGTTGATTCCTCGTTGAGAGTGGAGTAAGTTTTCCAATTCTACAATTTTATTCAAATATATTAACCTCATTTAATTTTTCTAGATTTTGAACTAAAAACTACAAACCTTTCTTGATTTTTGATTTAATCAACTAAATTGGGAGATAGAAAATTATTAGAACTCATTCTATACCATGTTTTAACATTTCTTTATAAAATAAATAAAATGAAGAAAATGGGGGATATAATTAGTATATATAGGAATGTGGTTTGGGATTTATAAAATCATAATTTAGTGAAGAATGAAAATTTTTTGAAAATGAAATTTTTCTCAAATTTTTCATTCCTTGAATGTATGATATATGAATTAATTTATTTAATTATTCATATGAAATGCAATGTGTAATTTTCTTAACCATTCATCTCATTCACAAGATAACATCTAAACCAAATATTTACCTCTCATTATAAAGTATAACTCTTGAGAGACTTGAGAATGGTATCTTCTAAAACAATCATTGAATCATATCCAATATATTAATGAATAAAAAATTAATATTTCGTAGGAATTATTTTAAAAAATATATATCTATGTACCCACTTTAAAATAAATTTGTTCTTTTCCCATATAACAATAATGAGTTCATTTTTTTGAAATGAGATGTATTATAATCCTATTAAATCCATTCATACCGCACCAATAATATGTTTCATGATATTCAAAATACTTTGTATGGGGAAGATGATTTCCATGAATAATAGTGATGTTTTCTTGTGAAAATACATAAATATGATTTTTTATGTGCTTGAGGGAGAGGGAATTATAGTTTTCATTATATTTTATTACTCATATCTTAAGAAAAAAATATAAATATAAAAAAAATTGGGTTGTGTCGTATGACGATGATAAATTAGAATTTTCATCCCAATTATCATTTGATCACCTATGGGTACTTGGGGTATGTGAGATTTTTGTTAATAAAAACAATCAAAGAAAGAGAAAAAATATGATAAGAAAGAGAGGTAGATTTATTCAATGTTCAATCTTTTATCATGATCCAACTTTGAGATTTTTTGGGGTAAGATAGAGATAAAATCTATCAAGGGATATTCTAATTGAGCATAGATTTTTATACGATACACTGTGATTTTTTATCAATTATACATTTTTAGATTTAATAGTTTTCACACCATTACCCAACTAACCTAAAACATATTAGTGATTTTAACCTAATGATGTATCCATCATGATTATATGTTATTATATATATTCATGGTGGAGGTGAAATATTATTTTTATGCTTATGGAAAATGAAATATTTTGGAGGTATGTGAATAACTATATTTACAATTCTACCTTGATGATGAGCAGAAAAATTCAATTTGTGGTAATTTTAAAATTCCATGCATATTAATAATGAATGAAAAAAATAGATGAATTAAAAGTATTGACTATTCCAAAAGACGAAATGTAATATACTTGGTTATTTTTTTATTTGAAATTTGAGGAGTTGATGATATTTTTTCTTGAATATATAATTTCATATTTACACAATTTTTGTATTAATATGGAATTTTATATCATGGTAGGGTGAGCTTCCATTATAGTCCATGTTGGGCGGAGAAAGAAAGGAAGTGATGGCAAGAGGGGGGGTGAATTGCCTTTTAAAAATAAATTAACAAATTAAAATCAAAGTGAAAGTGCAGCGGAAATAAATGAGGCAAGACACAAGGCTTGATAACGGAGTTCGGCTTAAAACCCAATCCTACGTCTCCGCTCCCAACTCAACCGTTGAGAGATTTACTACTGCTTTCTTTTTAATGGTTTTAGCAAGAAACCCACTAGACTTTAAGGTTAGTCTAGAACCTATTACAGCTTGCTTTTAATGGTTATGCAAGAACCCAATTGCTTTCAATGGTTGAGCAATAACCCACTAGCCTTCTTACAGGTGAAGGCTAGCTCACCTTTGATTCAAGCCTTTTGAAAGGTAAGGCTTGACTAACCTCTTCACACCTTGAAGGTGGTGTGAAAACCCAAAGAAGAGAGGATGAGAGAAATGAGGGGTTTGTAGGCACAAACCCAAATTTAAGCTCAAAATAGATAAAACAATGAAAAACCGTAATGGGGAAGTCTTGGGCGCCAATGGATGATTGGAGTTGAAGACGTGCACTCCCAAGCTCCTATGGTGGTGCTCCTTGGATGTGGAATTGAGTTGGAGCAATTTGAGGTTCCTTGAGGGAACACACTGGAGGTTCGCCAAATGATGTAAAATGTGTCCCGTGGGCTTCCGTGGCTTGGTAATAGTTCCGACCATGTTCCGGGGCTTCCTAGTCCTTTATTTATAGAGGGGGAACCCTCATATGGCCTTTGGAGGTCTTCGGAGCCGTTGGAAAAGGCTTCGGAGCCGTTGGGAGGCAAGTGGACAGGTCTGGTCAAAGGCCCAACGGCTAGTTTGACTGGCTCCACCGGCTGACCGGTACAGAGCCACCGGTTGGCCGCTGCTTTGAAAAGGGGAGACAAGTTCTGCCCAGGTGCCACCGGCTGGCCGGTGCTGAGGCCACCGGTTGGCCGGTGGTGAGACAGTAGGTCTCACTATTCTGGCTGGGTCCACCGGCTGGCCGGTGGTGGGACACCGGTTGGCCGGTGGTCTGGACAGAGGAATGCCTTCTGTCCAGGCCTCCATCGGCTGGCCGGTGGTCTTCTACTGGTTGGCCGGTGGACTGATTTTCAGTCCATTTTTGCCTTCTTGCTTTCTTGGCCCAATGCCTTGGCAACCTGAAATCATGCCTATGAACCAAAAACACTTAAAACAATATTAGATAAAAAAGAGAGTGATTGTGATCATGAAAATTAAACCACGAGGGGTACGAGAGGTACAACAATCTCCCCCTATTTTGATGATCACAATCACCAAAACAAACAATGTAAAATACTGAAATGAAAGGCATGCTTTAAAGAATAAGGCAAAGTAAAGTAAAGCATGAGAGAAAGATTTCTCCCCCAATCAACCAAGAATTTCTCCCCCTTTGTGATTATCAAAATAGCACGGGGCATAAAACTTGATTGAGGGAAAGAGTTAAAAACAAGATAGAGATTTTTAAATCAATTGAAATTTTTGAAAACTGAATTTGAAAGTTTTAAAATGAAAAAATTAATAACAGTTTGAATTGAAAGTTTTAAATGAAAAATGAAAGTTTGAGATGAAAATTTTGAAAATAAAGCAAAAAGGCTTAAAAGATCCTAACTCCCCCTAAATAAAAACAATAAATCACCGGGGAGAGGTTTTTGAAACCGAAACAAATTTTGGCCCGGTGAGACTTGCTAAGAGGGATTTTTCAATCCATACTTGTCTAGTAACGGGTCTTCTCCTATAAAATTCATCATTAAAGGAAATGGTTTTGGGCCTACCATACCGGGCATTTTTGCAATTGCAATCATAGATTAAGTGCCCGGGTTTTTTGCAATAGTTACAAAATTTAAATTGGGAGCTCCCCCTTACAAAAATAGTTGGAGCATGGGAAGAGGAAGCTTTCTTGGAATAGCCAAGCCCTTGGGTGGTTCTAGATATGCGTTGGGAACCAAGGAGATTGGTCAAATTTTGTTCACCTTGGGTGAACTTGGCAAGGGATTCCCTTAAATATTTGATAGTTGATTCCATAGAATCAACATCGGGAAGGTTTTGGATTTTGAGAGACAACTCTTCCTTTTCTTTGACAATTTGTTCCTTTTCGGAAGAAAGTTTTTTGAAATTCTTTTTTAAAGAAACAAATTTGGAAGAGAGCTCGTGAAAGCCTTCCTCCAATTGATCTCTCGCATGTTGGAGATCCTCATATGACATGTGATTGAAAGAATTTGAAGAACTAGAGGAAGAGGAGTCGGAAGATGTTACCTCATGAAATGCCATTAGGCATTTTTTACCGTTGTCGCTCGAGGAGGAGGAGGAGGATGATGTGGAGCTATCACTCCATGTGGCCTTGAATGCCTTCTTCTTATCCTTTTGCTTGGCCTTTTTCTTTTTGAGTGGACAATCGGGCTTGTAATGGCCTTTCTTGCCACACCCGTAACATGTTACCTCGGGCTCGGATTTTTCTTTGGGTTGAGCCTTGCGGGATTTCTTCTTTTTGTGCTTCTTCATGAACTTGTGCATTTTGCGGGCAAGATTCTCCATTTCGGAATCGCCGCTTGAAGAGGAAGATGACGAGGAGGATGAGCTTTCTTCTTGTTGAACTTTGAAGGCGATGTTATTTGGAAATTTGATCGATTTTCCTTCCTTTTCAGCTTGCCTCCTCATGGTGATCTCATAGGTCATAAGTGACCCAATGAGTTCTTCGACCGGCATTTCTTTTAAATTTTTCGCTTCTTGAGTTGTCGTCACCTTTGGAGCCCATGAGCTTGGTAGGATCCATAGGATCTTCTTGACCATCGTTTCTGCAAAAACATCATCACCAAGGGACTTTCTCCCATTGCAAACGTCAGTAAAGCGTGTAAACATATCAGAAATATTTTCATGTGGGTGCATGGAAAAAGACTCAAAATCTTGACGAAACATATCCAATCGAGTGTCCTTGACTTTGTTGGTCCCCTCATGGGTAACCTCCAAAAGTTTCCATATTTCATGTGAAGAGGTGCATGTGGAAACTCGATTGAATTCATTACGATCAAGGCCGCAATGAATATCATTCATGGCTTTGCCATCAAGCTCAAAATTTTTAATATTGGCTTGAGTCCATTTGGATTCATCGGGAGAAGAGAGAGTGTAACCATGCATGACAATTTTATAAATAGGATAACCTATACTTCTATGAAAAGTGGTCATGCGGGTTTTCCAATAGGTATAGTCGGTTCCATAAAAAAATGGAGCACGACCCAATGAATAACCTTCGGGGGCGAAAGAGGTTGAAGCCATCAAAAAAAAGGATCTTGAATTTGAAACCGGTGAAGGTATTACTCAAATTTCCCTCTGATACCAATTGTTGGGCGGAGAAAGAAAGGAAGTGATGGCAAGAGGGGGGGTGAATTTCCTTTTAAAAATAAATTAACAAATTAAAATCAAAGTGAAAGTGCAGCAGAAATAAATGAGGCAAGACACAAGTCTTGATAATGGAGTTCGGCTTAAAACCCAAGCCTACGTCTCCGCTCCCAATTCAACCGTTGAGAGATTTACTACCGCTTGCTTTTTAATGGTTTTAGCAAGAAACCCACTACACTTTAAGGTTAGTCTAGAACCTATTATAGCTTGCTTTTAATGGTTATGCAAGAACCCAATTGCTTTCAATGGTTGAGCAATAACCCACTAGCCTTCTTACAGGTGAAGTCTAGCTCACCTTTGATTCAAGCCTTTTGAAAGGTAAGGCTTGACTAACCTCTTCACACCTTGAAGGTGGTGTGAAAACCCAAAGAAGAGAGGATGAGAGAAATGAGGGGTTTGTAGGCACAAACCCAAATTTAAGCTCAAAATAGATAAAACAATGAAAAACCATAATGGGGAAGTCTTGGGCGCCAATGGATGATTGGAGTTGAAGACGTGCACTCCCAAGCTTCTATGGTGGTGCTCCTTGGATGTGGAATTGAGTTGGAGCAATTTGAGGTTCCTTGAGGGAACGCACCGGAGGTTCGCCAAATGATGTAAAATGTGTCCCGTGGGCTTCCGTGGCTTGGTAATAGTTCCGACCATGTTCCGGGGCTTCCTAGTTCTTTATTTATAGAGGGAGAACCCTCATATGGCCTTTGGAGGTCTTCGGAGCCGTTGGAAAAGGCTTCGGAGCCGTTTGGAGGCAAGTGGACAGGTCTGGTCAAAGGCCCAACGGCTAGTTTGACTGGCTCCACCGGCTGACCGGTACAGAGCCACCGGTTGGCCGCTACTTTGAAAAAGGGAGACAAGTTCTGCCCAGGCGCCACCGGCTGGCCGGTGCTGAGGCCACCGGTTGGCCGGTGGTGAGACAGTAGGTCTCACTATTCTGGCTGGGTCCACCGGCTGGCCGGTGGTGGGACGCCGGTTGGCCGGTGGTCTGGACAGAGGAATGCCTTCTGTCCAGGCCTCCATCGGCTGGCCGGTGGTCTTCTACCAGTTGGCCGGTGGACTGATTTTCAGTCCATTTTTGCCTTCTTGCTTTCTTGGCCCAATGCCTTGGCAACCTGAAATCATGCCTATGAACCAAAAACACTTAAAACAATATTAGATAAAAAAGAGAGTGATTGTGATCATGAAAATTAAACCACGAGGGGTACGAGAGGTACAACAGTCCGTTGAGATTTTACCCTTCAGGACAAGTCATAATTCAAGTGTGATGGATTTAATATGTACATTTCAAAAATTATTTTTAGTAATAAATACATTAATTTTTTTATATAAATGTATAATTTATTCTAGATATTTAATAAAATTGTTCATATTTTTTCAGGATAAAATAATTTATGGAAAATGGGAAAAACAAAAAAAATATATTTCTATTATAATTTTACATTCCATGATAAGGTATGGTAAGAAGATATTTTATAGGTTTGAACTGAATAATCAGGATGAATCATAGATTCCTTGGATATGAAGTCAAATTTTAGAATATATGTTTTCAAATTGTGGGGTATGAATTCTAGTGGATAAGGTGAAAATGCATGGAAAGTGGAGAAAACTAACCCGAAATAAAAAAACCATGTGTCTTGTTATACCCTATAGGCATCAGGTGATAAAACATCTTACAGATTTCATGAAATATATTTACACCAAAAAAATACATGATGTTTATCTAGGAAAATTATGGTGAACAAAGATGTCTTGTTATGTAAATTATAGTGATGGAGTCAAAAATAGATATTCTTGATTTTATTTATGATGGGAGACTCACAATTATGACATGAAACAATGAATAATCTCTAAATAACTCCATTTATGACATGAGAATCATTTATGATTGAATTAATGAAAAATTAAACTCTACCAGATCATGCATGGATCTATAAATAATGATTTTTTTCACCTCATCCAAGGATAAGATCAGACACCAGGGCCTGGGGTGAGTAGGTTCACTGTGAAGGGTCCTTTATCAATAATTTTATTCTATTTTTATATGTTTTTAACTTTTTTTACTCACCCTCTCCTGAATTACATGAGGGCGTAATTTATTTTTTTCCATATATGAAATTCTAATGGTTAATTAAAATAAATTATTAGATTGTTTATTTTAAACATAATTTATGTTTTTTAGTTATTATTAATTCTTAAATGTTTTCTTCTTCATATTTCTCTATACCGAACAATTTTTTCTTAGACAAGGCAAAAATAAATTTTTAATAAAATAAAAAACTAGATCTTAGCTTCCAACCTGAAAATTGGGTTAACAAAATTACACATTTAAAAATTGTTTTAGATCACCTATATTGTTAATTAACCTATATTGTTAATTAACCTATATACCATGTCCATTGAGAAAATGGTTTTCTATATATATATTAGATTATTATAATGATCATTGGAATTATTCATACATGAATCTTATATAAATTTGGAGGAATTTTCGGCATTACAATCTATTAATTACATGATCCTAGACTTCTCGTACATTGTTTGCTTATTTTTGTTTTATTCAACCATCACCTTTCACCATAGTTTATATAAAAATTATCATTAATTATTATTTAGTTTTACACCTCTTTTATTACATTAATTTTTTTTATCCAACCATGTCTATGTGGGTTTGACCTTGGGACTATTATTTCTAAACTACCATATATAATAAGTATTTATTCGTTTCCAATTATAAATTTATAAATTTATTAACCGAATTGGAAGTATACACTCCTATGGGGTTATTAGATTCATACACAATTATTACTAAACTAGAACAGACAGTCAAATCAATATACACCTGATGTGGAATATCAAGAGAATTAATATTGACAATGGAGATTTTTGGAGATTTTGAATGTAAATGGATTCAAGTATAGTGATGCATTAAGAGATTTAGATAACTATTTTTATTATGAAATAGTTTAATGTATATTCATGGTTGTTTGGATAAGATGTAAGGTGTTCTCATCTCAAATTCCTCCCTCTCAGACATATTTTTCATTATGCACCAAAATTACATTAATGAATTGTTTATACTACCTATTTGGGATGTTATATTTGGAAATTTTAGTGTTTATGGTGTTTGAATATCATTTTTAAGCCTTTTACATTATATGATTGGTTTGTTACAAAAAAAGTATGAGGTGTTTTCCTTCACAATTTTCATTATTTGGGGATCATCTTATAATCACCCCTATTTTATTTTGTGTAGTGAATACTTTGACATGGAAAACATTTATCCATGTTAATCATAAAATTTAAGGTATTTATAGGTCTGTATTGTTATAACACACTAATATTCTTTTTAGTATAGAGTTTCCTTTTCTAGGGTGAAAACCCATTCTTTGTTTTAGTAAAGTAAATGTGTGCAATTTCATTGAGACTATATTCACATCTGTAGAGTGGAAATTAAATATGGTTGTATAACATACTAATATATGGGTAATTATCCCAGAAATGGTTGTTTTAAAATTGAATCAATCATTATCCTAATGCACATAGAGTGGTCGTAAGACTCCACACTTAAAGAGACACTCTCAGGGGATAACCATTGGAATATCTAGAGGATCTTAGTGATCCCTGATGAAGTACTTTTCCAACCATTTCCTTAGTATCCTACCATAGAAAACTATTTATGAGAAATACTATGTTCCATGGATGACCCAACACATTAATGGTACCCTCACCCCTATATTTAATTGATAAAGTCATTACATGTTATTTTGATGATACCTTATAGATTCCAAGATGATTGAGGGATGTTATCCTTGATATAAACACTATTATATTGAATGGATATGTATTTTATGTATGTATTTATCAATATATAGATATCCATGTTTTATTCACTGAGCAGTTCATCATAGAATTCTATGGATGGTCTTGATGATTATTATAGTGAGTACATTGTACATAAAATGTGATAGGTGGGGATCAACATTATAATGATCCTAGATTCATGGAATGGTCTCATGAGAAAAAATGAGATGGTTTTTTTATGTGTTCCTCTTCCAATAATAAAATATTTAATTGGTACAAGGATTTTATAACTAGAATTATTGACTATGGTCTCGATGGTGAATAACATTTATTTTCACAAGACCTTGACAACATGGTTGGGATGTCTTGCAATGTGTATTCCATAAGTACGATGGAAATGATAATTTCTATCAGTGTTTTAATATTTTCCATAAATAACATATGCCCTTATTTTCATTTTATAATAGAATTATATTGTTCATTTATTCATTCTTAATCTCTTAGTCCATATTTATGTCAATAATGATTCCATTGTATGTTACCCCATGCTACGAATCTAATTTGAATCTTTTCTTTTGATTTCTATAAGAAATGAAGAGGATTAATACATATAACATTCATGGATATGAATAAAGGGAAAATAATGTTATCTCACTGTGTTCATGTTGTATCTTGTATTTTTAAGTGTAATATATATAGGTATCTCATCTCCTGAGAGTAAAAGTCATTTTAATTATTCTAGAAACCTTTTAATGTATATAAATAATGTAATATAACTACTATAAAAATATTTTTGGAGTTTTATATTACACATGAAGATACTTTATCAAGATTGTACATCGATAGAAAAACCATCAGAAAAGGGGACAACTAATCAATGAATATGATGTCCCCTAATTTGTCCAATTTAATACAAACTGTGAATTTTCCTAGATGGGATATGGAGGTGTGTCTATCCACATGTTATTGATGAGGGGGATTCAACAATTATGGGAAATTATGAAGGACATAAGAGGTTTATCATGGTGATCATGAATATGTTTCCTAGGATACTGTAAGAGTCCAGTTAAGAAATATGCTTTAGTTAAATAGTGAAGGACTCCATGAAGGGATTCCAAATTTTGTGAAATAATGAGAGGCCTAATGAGGTATTTTTTGAGGTAATGATACATTCCTTTAATATTAATTGGATATTTGTATCCATGAAGTGGGTTTTTTGTGTAACCATCTATAAAATCAGTTAACAAATAGAGGATATATGTTGGTTAAAAAATGATTATAAATTGTGCCCTTGGGAGGCCTAGACTATTTTTAATGGTTTTTCTATTAATGTTTATATATTGGTTAATAAATAGGAAATAAATTTAATTTTGGGTTTCTATATGGAATAATATATAGGTGAGGCTTATAGGTTTCTTCACCAAGTAAAAGGTGACTTGTGAGATGGAAACTGGGTAAATTATAAAGACCAAATATAAGAAATAATTTTATGAGTGTATTGTACCATTTTGGTTATATGATATGTTTTATACTCTATGACCTTAGGCATAGAAATCATGAGTTATAGTCAAAGATCTAGAATCCATTGAGAGGTTGTTTTTTAGGATTATTGTATTTTACATAGATGACTAGACCTAGTTCTGTGTATATTTTTATGCAAAAAATTCATTGTGGATGATGATAATATCCATGGGATATGTGATTGATTAGTTTGGACATGTTTCATGCATGGTAGATGATATGTTAGTAGAGGGATATTATTGGGAATGATATCACTAATTATTTAGATTATTATTATTATCTCTAATTCTTTATATTTATATTATGACTTATTGGACTATGGAATCCATATACATACTAGGATAACTATTTGAGATTTGGTAGATATAAGAAGATAAAACTTCTTTTTTTTATGGTAAATAGTAACCTTGAGTCAGTGTATTTCCATCCAAAGATCTAATATATTAGACCCTTTATGGGGAATATTTATAGACTATAGGGCGATATATTATTCCCAAACTAAGTATATTTCAAGAAAGTAGATCAACACACTATTTAATTAGACTGGTTAATTTTATAACTACTTTTTCTAAATCATATATCATGGATTGATATTTTATCCATCTTGTAGTACTATATCTAATTTCATGGGATTATAATTTTCATATCTTGTAGATGTTGGTTTAAGAGTCAAACGATTCATATATTTTTATTTATTAATAAATCTAGATTACTATGAATCAGTATGGTTGGTGTTTCTAAAGATTATTTTATAGAGATACCATTTCACAATGTCTTTCAAATAATTGGTCCCAAAATTAAGAAGTATGTCTTATGGAATAGAAAGGGTTTTTATTTAAAAGAGTTTGTATGAACATTTCGTAGACCGCATAAGAGGAATTCTGAATGAAAATTAGAAATAGGAAAAGGAAGGATTCCACATAGCAGTGCTATGCGGACGATGAAATGTGGTACATAGACTGTGTAGGCAAGAAAGTTCACCAGAGGCACACAAATTATGGTAGGATTGAATTTTGCAGGTGACTCACTATTTTTGAAATTTAGGGGGTGATTTGGGGAGCTACAAAGGTTTTTTTCTGTAGATGATGTTGGCCACCACAAAATGGGATTGAATCTATTTGGACCACATAATAGTTCTTAGTAAAGGCTTCCCCTCATTGATATTTTGTGTAAATTAGATTTTCATTATTTGAGTATATATTTTCCTAAATAAAGGACCTAAATCCAATTATTAAATATTTCAAAATTTATTAGGAAACATATTTTATATTGGAATAATTCCAGGATCTCTAAAGTAGTTTGAAAGGATGAATTCCATGAAAGAGAAGAGTTATTAAAAGAAATATTCTAAGAAGGAAAAATTGGTATGAAAAAGAAGATTGTGGGGATTGATAGCTTTCAAAAAAAACAAGGGGGAGTGAAGAATTATCAGTCTATAAAGAATTAGTTTTCTACGAAATAAGAAGTAGTTGTGAAGTAGGAGTTATCCCCGAATGAATCTTACAGTGTTCGGTAGATCACAATGGAAAAGGGACCACATTGGAAAGTTAGTCCCTGAAGCATTTGCATTTCATGGGGAATCAGCCATCTATGAGGTGCAGGATGTCCATGGAAGAAAAATTCTCTCTAAAAAACACTCACTCCTTGCGGTGCAAAGCAGATTGCAGAGGATTGTATCACGAAGTAAAACCATGTTTGTACCTCGTTGATACACAACATATAGAGAATAGAAAACACACATATTTTTTTGTGTAATGAAGAATCAGGCATGCACCTAATTTCATATTTTCACAAGGAATAATTGAATTAAAATGATAAACTCTTGGGTTGGTATTGAGTGTTGAAGAAATCTAATAAAAAACTACTACACAATTTCCCATTATTGTGTGTCGAAGAAAAATAGTGTTACCCCACTTAAAGACTAATTATTATTCATGGTAGATGAAATATTATGATGCTATGTTGAGATAATCTTCATTTATTTAATAATAATAAAGGATTTGTTTTTTAGTTTCAGAAATAATAAGTCAATGAGATCTTAGTGCAGCTTGTATTTCACTGAAGAAAAAAAGAAAAAAGAAGTGAATAATATCTAATGACCAAATTGATATCAGTTGATTAGAATTTGGGTCCTAGAAAATATAGTATTCATCAGTCCACAACTCATTCATATTATTTTGACTAAAAGAAGAATACGATAGTGCATATATCAAGTTTCCTACTAGGAAGAATTAAGAGAAGTTTCTTTCATGATTTTGTGAAAGAAACAAAGGGAAAAAAGGCGACTGAGGAAGAATGATGAAAAAATGTGGCATTATATTGGACTCAATATGTAGAGGAATTTATTGGTGTTACAAACCCCCATCAATAAGAATAATAATTTCTTGGTAGAACGTATAAAGATCCATCCTAGTTTTTTAAAACATGATCCATTGAATTTTTTTACAAAGTGCTACATGAACGCACTGTTGGATTTTTTACATAGTGATACATGAGTGTAAGGGCGCATCCCACTCATTGTAATCCAAACAAAATGATTTTTTTCTTATGTATTGTGTTTTCAAGAATATTTTTTCAGATGACAAGGTATATCTAATATTTTTGGGTGGAGAACCTAGTAAAAACATCATGTACTTGTATTTACTTTTTTAATATTATTGCATGGGGTTGGGAGAATAGAATATGATATTTGAGATCCTAATAGGTCAAAGAGGTTGTTTTGTAGTTCCTTGAAACATGTATTCTAGTTTTAAAAATCACTCCCTCTAGGCGGTTTCCATTGAATTTATTTATGAAACAAGAAACATCGTACAGTTCTTTATCCAAAGGGGACCTACTTTCCAAAGGCAGGTGTTCATTATGTTTTAGCTTCACGATACTTAATAATGTGCATTGGTCGATAGGATGGGAGGTCAGACACGTCACACCCTTTTGGGGGGAATTATTGTCTACTACGGGTCATTCTTTATAATTTAAGATATTTTCATAAATCCTTATTAATTCACCAAGTATATCATAAGTGTCCCCTGTAATTTTCAATCACATATTTAGCTTGTGAAAAGTTTAAAATCATCCATATGTATTTGAGGTTCTACATTAATGGAGATATCCGAATGTATTCGAGGTTCTCCATCAATGGTATCCTCTCATATACTACATAGAGATTATTTTAATCGTTGTTATGATGATATTGGTTTTTAATCCACTCAGTGGGGCACTCTAGAATTTATTTTCATCTTGGAAGATGAAGGTTTGGTTTTATCTTGGGATCATTCCCATAAATTAGGCTACCTACATATCCTTTTAAAAGGAATTAGAACCCCTGTTTTTTAGTGCCACTGAATGGGACACATCATACATTTTATGGTCATGTGATAAGGACCTAGCCGTACAGTTTAATGTCTTGTGTTATGGACATCTAAGAAGAAGGTGCTTAGTCAAAACATAGTTTTGGACTTATGCTGAAGCAGCCCAAGTAACTTTGCAATGATATGGGTTTCCTAGTAGGATCATACCTTTTTGAGAATATGGCCCCTGTATAACAAGGTTGATTTATGTTATTGGGTTTAAAACTCAAGGAGGCTTCTTACGTATCCCATATAGATGGGAATCAATGCCCATGTAGTTCAATAAGTCTCATAGGAGAGTATTGTCCTTTGAGAGAAATGATTTTGGGATTACATCTTGAAAAGGATGCCATGGTGATTTGAGGATTTAATTTGGGGCTTATTCCTAAGGAGGAATCTCAAATTTGGGCAATTAGTGTTGGATTTCCGAAGAGGACACCCAATGATCTCGGGCCCTGAGAAGGCTTCCTACGTATCCTGATTATTGTGGGAATCATTGTTCTCATAGTTCATTCAATTTTTCAAATGTTGTGACCATGACAAACCTCTAAGCCCATGAGAGTCATGCTTGGTGTGAGAAACAAGAGAATGTCAAAGATTTAGCAAAAGCATCCAGACATTTCCTCTTTTATTGATGCAAGGGGTCACACCTATGGCGGTGAGAGTGGATAAGGGTGAGGCAACTGTGGAAGAGGGTGAGGTGATGCACCTTCCCTTTTTTTATTTACATTGTACAAGGTTCTAATGTCAGGAGGAAGGGATGGAGTTTAGGGGAATACACCCGGAGGGATGTCCATGGTGAAAAATCCCAACGAGAGAGGGAAATGGTAACAAAAGTCCGTATGCCCATCTCCCCTCTGATCTTTAGCACCAAAGAAGATATGAGGAGAAATTATGCTACCTATTGAAAAACATATCTAGGGTCATATAGTAGGATGGTTGCCCTAAAATTGATCCTTGTAGAGGAGGGAGAATTCTCCTTTATTTTAAAAAGAAAACATAGGTATGAACTGTACCTTATCCTACCAGAAACCCGTGGTTCTGGGTCATCTCTTTTAATGGAAGAGGCCAGGAACCAAACCATTCTCCAAACCGGGGACATCCTAACACTATTCCTGGGAGAAAAGTCCATGTGAATGTGGATATACAAACCCACAGACACTCTATAAACCCTAACCCCATTGTGAAACAAATGTGGGAAACCTTAGACTGTGGAAATTCAAACCCAAATCGGAGACACAATGATGTGCCTTTCCCAATGGTTTGATAAGTCATGAAGTTTTGGTGGAGGTCTCCACAGAATACTTTTTAAACCAGGGAGCCAAGGAAGAAGATTCCTTTCAATGAATGTCTTTGATGAACGCATGATGGATTGTAAACTGATGATAGTAAGTGAATCAAAAATGGGCTCTCTAGAATATAAGGGTGCACAAGTATGGGCACTCATGTAGACTTGAGTGAATTGATATTCACTTAAGAGATGAAAAACCTATATGGTAATACTTGTGTGATATTTGGCTCAAGCCTGTAAGAGTATTCATAGGTAATCCCAGAAGTGGGGTTCTCAAGTTCCTATGAAAGGAATGGGTGGTGTGAAAGTATTTCAAATTTATGGAGGTTGGGCGCTTTAGTCTAGTATGTGTTTTGGTTTTCAAAAACTAAAAGGGCATTATTCCAATGATCCTCATTTAAATCCTCCACTCATGGTGTTGAAGAACTAACTTGAAAGTTCAGGAAGACATGGGAGAAGCACTAGGGTGACCAAAGCAGCAATTGGGATTCATGGAAGTTTGTCCCCCAAATGAAGGCCCCAAGGGTCTATTTATAGGAAAATATGGGACCTTGGACAAAAGGAGTTTGGGCCTACTAGTGGGTTGCATTCCAAATTTGTGGAGCACAAGTGGAGACATGCCAGATGGGTGGAACCCAAGTATACTTGAGTCGCGGTACATGGAAATACTTATTCAATTGCAGAGAATTTCATGCAACAAATTTCACAGTGTCTACATAGGTAAAGGGATAAAACATTTAATTGGACTAAAAAGTCTCCAAAAGTGATTCATCCACCTCTTAGTGTTCGGAATATCCCAAACTGGTCGTCTCACCTTCCCCCATGAATGATCATCACTGTGTATCACATCCTCTGTCACATAATCATCAAATAATCAACACATCATCATCACAAAATTATCACATAAAATCATATTCACTCCAGCCTATATCCATAAAAACCTATTTATTAAGAACTCAGTAGAGTAAAACATTTATAATGATAGGAAGAGATATATAGGGGAAGACCTAAGAGTCATCCATCCATTACTCTATCAACCATGAGTTTTAGAAAATCACCATGAACCAAAAAACATATCAACTTCATAAGGTTGTCTGAATCAAGTAGTGGTGCATAATAAATCATAAAGAAATAAAGAATATATTTTATAATCAAGTATAATGACCAAACAAAGGCTTTCATGTGAAATTGGAACTATAATAGGCCTATTATATTTCACATTTCTACTTCCACACACTAAGAACCATCTCCATCACTATTGAAAAAAATAGTCCAACATCTTACACAATATAACTATAATATTTTTAATTAACATATAATTTATTCATGTCATATATCCATTTACCAATTTACCTTCTTTCTAGCCACATTACTCTCATTTTGTTATTCATCTTTCCCAAATAAATTTCAAACAATTTATTAGTCATTAACCATATTTACTTCAACTATTATCTATTTATTACAACCATTATTTACTCATTAACAACCCACTATCGATTTTCTTATTTAATATTTCAATCCCTATTACGTTTCATAGGGTAACTAATACTCAGATTGTTCTATCCTCCTCTTATAAACATATAAATCAATAAAAAAATTAAGCCCTTCGGTCCGTTCAGGCGAACATATAAATCACCACACAATATAAGCCAACAACCACCACCACTTACCAAAACAACTTCCATTCCACATGATCAACCATGAAACAATTGTTAAAACACATAAGAGAAAAACCACCACTATGAAATCAACCACCACACTTCATCATCCCAACCAATATAACCCACCCTAACCATAATGGGGAAAATTAATAATATATTTACTTATAAATGGTATATAGAAGTTACAAAAAAACATGAAAAATAACAGGTTAATCACATCAATAAATCATTGTTAAATCACATTTAGAATAGTATTTGATCATTTTCAAAAAAATATCACTAAAAAATGTTTCCATAATGGACCTCATAGAATGCACATTTTTTAGTTTGTATAGGATGAATTTCTACTAGTAGGGGTCCCAAAGATATAATATTGACACTTTAGATTATTTATTGGTCAAGAGAATGGGAGGAAAACACAACCCTTAAAGAGTTTAATTTCATAGCCTGGGACTATTTTATAAACCTAATATGGAATCATTAAACCATTGATAGTAATAATACTAGGTATAATGGTCATGTGATTGATTTATTATTACTTATAATCTATTTTAACATCTTTTTATATCATAGGTACTCCATCTATTAATTTTTTATTGATTATACTTACATTTAAACTTATAAAAATAGACACTGAAGAAGTTATCAATGTGAAATGAGGTGATAAGTGTTGTGGAGTTAGGCTGATGAATATGGGAGTGGCTTATATATATCTCTATAAGGGTAACTCAAACACAAAGAGTTCAGTTCCACATAAGAATACACATCATAACACTTACATTCTTGGGAAAAGGACTATAGAGGTCCTTATTGGTTCTTGCATAATGACTAGCTAAATATTATATAGTGTTCATGCATCAAGGATTGATTATCAATAGTTTAACAACATTTAAAATAAACTATTTGATATATAGTTTAATTTCATGTTTCTAGAACTATATGTTATGTAGATTAAAGTAATGTGGCATGAAATAATAGGTGAAAGGATCCTAGAAATGAGTTTTGTGTTATGTACGAATGAGAGACCCTTTAACATTCACCATGTTAATTAGTAACATGATAACAGATGGTATTATTCTTACTTACAGCAAATAGAAGGACTTTATATCAATTTACGTAATTTATTCTAGAAAACTGGATTTGAAGTATGATTGGACTCATGGGTGATACAACCTAATGCGGAAAGGTTTTGACATACACTGGGTTGGAGACCCATGAATGGTATTTGAGGATCATTGAGTAATCTAAGGATTCTTCACACTATTATAGAAATATATTGAATCTGTATTAGATAACTAGGATATGTATCACATTCTAATGAGTTTCAATATTACCAAAATGATACATACTCTTGTCATCAATGGAATACATGATTATTGAAACCCTCATTACACAATTGGTTAAGGAGAAAAACTCAAGGTTCCTTTTTCATTTGATGATCAATACTAAACATCATAGGAATAAATAACTAAAGGGGGTCACTCTAGTATTACAAAACCATTAATTTATTTCAATAGGAAATGGAGGAGTCCATGGTAATGTGTGGTTTTTAAGGCTTAGACTATGGCATAAGGAAGCCAGAGAGGGGTTTTAGGTTTATTCAACCCAAGTAGGTGAATTGGGTGTGGTGATATTAATAATGTTCAATTATTCACCAATGGGATCCTTCAGGAAATTAAATATAACACCTCTATTATTTATGAATTTTTATGAAATATATGGAATTTTTGGTGATAACTTCCACAATACACAACAATAATTTTTAACGAAGGAATCTATATTATTAATATTATAATTTTAACATGACCATTATAAAATATCTCTTAAACATGGTTCAATTAATAAGAATAATTTCTTTATAATTAATTATAATGGTTTTATATAAATAAAACATATTTATTAAAAATTACATACTATTTAATAAATACATTATTTTGTTCAAAAATAAATTTTTATTATAAAATAATTTTATTACATTTTTGGAAAAAATAATGAAATTATAATTTTCCAATATTTGAAAATGAATTTGAAAAAATTAAAATATTTGTATAATTAATTTTTATAATGATATTTGGGTTATTTTATTTATTTTCCAGAAAATCATATTTTTTAATGAATATTAAAAAATTGGTCTTTATTGAAAAATAAATTTTCATTTAAATAATGTAAATAATTTTATTTGGTTGAAAGATAATTTTAAAATATTTTCTTTAAAAATTTTATAAATAATCCAATTTAAGATAATATAATCAATTCAATGATAAATATTAATCATGAAAAATTTTATAGTTATAAACATTTTCTCTTTAGGAAAGCTCTTTTTCATTGTGACATCATTTTTAATTTTAAACTACATTTTAAAAATTACATGGATTTAATTTATAAAAAAAGTATTACCTATTAGGAATCAGTATAATTAATATTATATAATAAAGGAAACATAATTTATTTTTATGTCGAATAGTAAAAAAGTTTAAAATTAATTATCGTAGTTAAGTTTAAATCAGGTTTATCGAGGATTAATGTAAAATTATAGTGATTAAAATAACATTAAAAGTTTTAATATTCCAATTTATTGACCATATTTAGACATTAGGTCATCTAAGGTTTGATAATGAGAGATTACAAATGATTTTTGCATGTTTAATGCATAAGTATATATATTTCATTTAAAAAATTCTAGGTGTGTCCTCTCCATCACATATAAAAGAGAACCACATCTTATATCCTATTCAAAACTAAAATAAATTGGATAATACATACAATGATATATAATCTTATTATATAGCCACATTATATATAACTTAGATCAAATTGGAAGCCCTCTAAATAATTCTTTTCATGAAAACCTATGGAGATTTTTTGAATAAGAGTTATCATTCCTAACCTTGAATTTTTATTTTTATTTCTTATTCCATATACTACAAATATATTCTTAAAATATGTTTATATTATAAAATAATTATATGCCATATAATAAGAATTTATTATGTTAATTTAAAATTCTATATCCATCTCCACCTTCATCAAATGTGAGATGAAACTGTCGATTATGTGTACGGTGGACTATCGCCACAAAAAGCTATGTATTTTTTCTATTACAAAATATCAATGCTAGAAATTATTATATATTTAAAAAATATATTAGATATTTATTACATTATTATACTTCTGAAATTATAATAGCTCGTATATCTTCTTACATTCTATGCAGTTGAAAAATGATAATGCCACTCATGCAAGCATGTGAACTACTACCCCCACAATGTGATGTGATATATTTTCATTTCAATTTTACATTTTTGGTAATAGGGATATATTTAATAAATATATACTAGATATATTGAAAATAAATTATTTTTTAATAGTGATATATTATTTACAATTCTTCGGTTTTATAGAATGAGAAAATGGAATCAACATTCATGAATACGTACAACCTATTATATCAGAAAATGGAATAACTATTTTTCTATATTTATAATTACTTTATTTATATCAATAAAAATATAATTAATATATATTATATTTATATCATGGTAAAAACAAATAAGATAATGTAACTAATGTCAATGTAAAAGGAATGAAACTATAAAAGAAAAACATACATGAAAAATAAAGTAGTTATTACCCAAAACATGATTTTACCACGAAATTGTTAATAGATGGTTGATAAAGGGTTATAAGTAAATCATATATGTTTAGATATATATTATTATGGTCTTATAATAGATGTATAATAAAATTTTATTTAATATACTTTAGGTTAAAATGTGTGTGAAGAAATTCAAGACCTTAGGTAAAGGATTATTTTCTCAAATTATTATAGTTCTGAAATATGGTATGTTATGCACATATTTTCATTTATAATGTTTATATACCGATCATTTGATAGGTTATATAATGATAATTTGACTATATTGATATTTATATTTTAAAATAATGTTATTCATTCATGGGGAAAATGATTCAGAAGTTACTATCGTGGTTAATGGTTTTGTGTTACAACCACATTGTTTATTTTTATTGTTTATGATTAAGATAAAAATGATGATAATTATATGATATAACTCTCTAGATCATCAATAGTTTTCATCTCCTATTTTAATTTATAGGCAATGCATTTTTTTTGTTTTATTTTCCCTTATTTAAGTACTATGAGACCAAAGGAATGTCAAGAGAAAGTAACTTCATTACTATCTTCAGTCCAAAATAAATTCTCTTCCTTGTCCATGTTTTATAAATAAAATTTATATAATTTTTTATATCATGAAAATGAATTGTTTAAAATAAATTTACCCAGTTTTTACCATTTAAAAATGTATTAAAATTATTCTTCTGATTATTTTTCAAAATAAATATCTTGTGAGTTTTTAATAAAAACGTTAAAGGAATAGTTGATTTTTCATGTATGAAATAAAGGGTGTTTTCTTCCATAATGGCCACTCAATTATTTAAATCACACCTTATAACTTTCCAATATTAATTTTAAATAAAATTATTTTCTTATAATGTAGGAAATTTTTAGATTTTAAAGATGTGATTTGAAGATAGAGGGGATATTTTCCTCAAGAAATTTTACATGTGATATTTCAATATAATTATCTATATAAGAAAGAATAATTTTATGCTAATTAATATTTATGGTGGATATTGTTTAGTGATACTATCTTTATTATTTTTTTGATGAATTATTTTCACAATGATAATATTTTTATGAAACATGTTTCTTTTCTATAAGTAGATGTGGCTCTAGGAAATATGTATTGAGCAGTAATAAATATAAAAAAGGTGCATTGGTATTTGACATGATCATCATCTAGTGCATGAAAACTAGCCTTACTGGACATCTAGTTTTCCACCCTTGTGGGAAATGTTTTGGAAATTCAAAAATTATTTATGTACCATCATGAAGGATTTGAATAGATTATTACACTAAATGAAATAGGTTATGCATGAGATATCATTCATTGAAAATATGTTGTCATGATTGAGATATAATATTTTTTATTTTTTATTATTATGTGGTTACACAGTATGACTATTATTACTTACGTTGTGATTTTTGGTTTTAGTAAATTGTTCAAACCCAAAGGAACCATTTTAATGCTTAATGAGATGGATAATGCAATTTTATTTCTCCTAAAAGACCAAAAATATATGGGGGTGGATGGAAAAATATAATGGATATGATCATACAAAATTATAAAGCTAAGAATCACACTGATCTTCAAAAAGAGCATAGGAGGGAGAAATATTATACTAAGTCCTTCAAAAGGAAACATGCAAATTCTTTTTTTGGTTATGATGATGCATTTTTAGTTGAGAAATGGATTACTTTGACTGAAAATATATTTTCCATTCTACAATATTTGGAGCATGAAACATCATTTTGATGCCTATCATTTATAAGGTGAAGGGGATCACCACTGGACTCTTTTTCAAAATATGAGGCAATTAGATGAAATTTAATCTATAGAGTGGGATGCATATAAGATATTATTTTATAATAATTAATTTCCTTGTATTTTTTAATCAAAAATGTTAAACTAATTCATTGAGATAATGAGAAAAGATGATAAATCCATTAGAACATATTTGGAAATTTTTTCAATAAATTCAATTTTCTCTTCTGGCATTATCTTGAAACATGAATGCATGGCTGATCTATTCTTAAGTGTCATAAAAACAATAATATGGAGGGAATTATCCATAGAAATATTTGGTACCTATAAAGAAATCGTTCATTGAGATATGAATGTGGAAATGTATATCGGTTTTACCAATAAATTAAAATATTTTTATAATAAAAGAATGATAGAATTCAAGGGAATCCCTTAAAACCATGGAAAAAAGAGTATGTTCTTTCCCTTTTCTCAATGAGTCGATGGAAATAAGGAGAATGTTTGTTAAAGAGGATGCTAAATTTTTTATGTTTTTAATATAATATTATCAAGATAATTAATACTAAAGTGAATAGAATAAGATAACCAATAATGAAAATAGAGAAAATGTGACAAAATGTAGCTCTAACACTCCAGTATTATAAATACTGGGAATATGGGAATTATTATAACTAGTGTTAAAATATGAAGGTTAATAACATTAATCAATTTTATTAACCTCTTATTCCAAGATTCGAAGGTAAATATCATTTGATCAATATTTTTGACGAGGGGTGTGAAAACGAGATGGAAAAAGGAAAATATAACACCAACTCTATAACATATTTTTGTCTTATTTTATTTTGGAACTACCCAATATTTTAAATCTATATAATTTTTTATTGGTATCACAAAACTATCTCAATTGTTAGATGTCATTTTAGTAGTTACAAACCCAAATTTTAAAATGATTGCATCTCAATTCTATGATTCTTCTTCAGTAAATATTCATAAGAATATGCTTCCTATATATTTTTTTATTCATCTGTGGTTGAATTTAATGTTATTTTAGTAATGTATTTTTTTCATATCATAAGTATTACATCAATTTATAAGTAATATAAGTGGTGTTTGATATTCCAAAACATCCTATGATCATCTATCAATGTGATGATAAATATGAACATCTGATTGAAATTGAACCCATTGTAATGTTAGTGATTCAAATTAAAAAGTGTTGTTTATCTAAAATGTTTGTGTAAAAACTCAACATCAATGATATGCCTATTATGTTTTTGTTTTTGTTTTGATATTTTTAAAATATAATTTCTCAGTATTCAACCAAATTGTAAAGTTGAGTTTTATAGACTCACATTTCCATAGATAATAATTTTGTGAATAATTAATAATTTTTAGTATTGAATTATTTTAAGTGGTAAAATTGTAAATTTAATCTAGAATAAGCAATTGGATACTTTTTCTAAACACTCCATTGGTCCTAAAATAGGTTGTTTACGCAAGTATGAGAGTTCGGTGGATTTCTGTGTTGTTCTCGTTTTAGAGAAATATTTATTATTTAATTAATTAAATTTAAAATTATTCTTTCGGGTTAATGAAGAAATATATTTTTAACATGGAATCGAACTGAGATTATGATTCCATAGTTGATTCCATAATGGGTGGTTCCATTTTTATTGTATAAACCTTCTTCGGGTTCCAGTACAAGGGGTCAGTGTTAAATATGAATTTTATTAATTAATTAGATGATTAATTAATTTATAATTAATTGAACATCCCCCCATTTGGGGTTACTATTCATGGTAAGAGAGGGATGGTTCCACTCTTGTGTGAGACGACTAGACCAGTAGGAAATGGACAGGGATATGTCGAAAGGTTTCATCCATGGCATAGATCGGTATTAAATCGAGGTGTTGTGGCTTCCAGGAGAGGATTTTGTCCTAAAGATTTGCTGTTTACGCCTCAAGGTAGGATGATTATTCTGTTTTATTCTTTGATCCCAATAGATTATTATGTTTCATTTTTTATATCCCTATAATTATTTGAAATCACCTTATGGGGGTAGATATATACCTAATTTGGATAAAATAGTTGTTTCATGATATTTTAAGGGGTTTGTGTCTTAGAAAAACTAATTAAATATCATGTGTTATAAGAACACATTCTATGTGCTCTTCCAGTTCTGGGAAGAAGAGAAGAAGATAACTATATTGTGTGTAGTCTGGAGGATAATCCATATAGTGTCAATTGGTGTATTTGCTAAGTAAATGGATAGATAACCCATGTAGGTGAGAATAAGTTCATATAGAATACATGGACATTCCCTATGTGAGATACACACTATTTATAATAACACGACTAGACAAAAGACACGTGTCTAGTCTATGTGTTGTACATGGGTAGGGATCCCATGTAGGAAACATTTTATATACCTAACTTGCACACCATGTACATGGGTTTTACATGAAATGTATGGCTGGAGTACACACACATGTGGGGAAATGTGTGCCCACATCATGTAATAAGGCCCACACACTGTGTTCTTCTCTTTTATTAGCCCATTGGGGGGGGAGTTTTGTGCTCCAATTTCATAATGGAATTTTGAGTTTTCCATTCTCAGTTTTGTTCACATAGATCTTGATGGTGGACGCCATTTAAATTCTAGAGGATGTATGGTTGGTGTTTTCAACAATGTTATTTCTATATGAGTAATTTCATGAGGTTTGGATTGAAAAACTACCAGTAGGTTGGGTTGTGAGTTATTCGGCCAGGTTGAGGTTTTTTGGGTTTGTGATCATCCAATAATGAGAACACCATGGTGATTTCTTTGAGGTATATTTTTTGGATATGATAATGTTTGATTGAGTAGTCTATCAGAGGATATTTTGGTTATCTCTACATATCGAAACCGATTACATCTGGTTAGAGAATTCTTGGCTTAGATCCTTTTCATGAGGTTCAAAGTTATTAGAACCTTGGGGAGTATTAACAACATAGAATGGATGTTGTGGTTGAGTTCGATTATGTTATTGAGTTGATTATGAGGAAATATTGAGGATGCCCATGGTGGGATAGTTTTTGATCAAGTGTTCATTTTATGTTTCAACCGGCTGTGGAAAGTGATCATTTTGAAAAGTGATGAAACTGGATGCAGCTTTTGGTGTGTTGTTCATAAAGAGTTATTTAGAGGCCATTGAGGGCCTATTGGGGATTTTCTTAGCTGGGATTCTCCAAATTTCTTTTATGTGATATGGAACCCCACATTGGTTGTATTAATCTTGTTGGGGCCTTTTAACCATTTGAGGATCTTTGGATGGGAATTGGTGTTCGACCAGTCCTTTTTACATTTTCTCTTGGTTGTAGATTTTGAGAATCGATTTACACATGTGAGGATATTGTGATATGTTTTGGACCTCGTGTTTATAACCTATTTACTATTATGAGTTTTTATGGATGAGAGAGTATGAAAAACCTACCCTGAGGTATGGTTTGGAATATCTTTAATTGGGAATGTTCAAAAGGATGCTTCATATCAGTAAAAATAGATTTTTTATAGTGAGAGAGTTTGACCGTGTTTTCAAGAACATTATGTAATATTGTTAATAATATTGGATGTGATGTCACTTGTATGTTGTTAGATAATAGACTGATGATATGGGCATGGATATTATACTTCAAGGATTAGGTGTCAGACTGAGGCTCTAGACATAGATAGTATACTTTGTTGTTTATCTTCCAGAAATATTATTAAGGAATTGATTTTATACCATCTGAGATGAAATGTGGACTAATCCACTACATCCGTAGTTGTTTTCGGTACTAATGCACATTTCATGATTGATTTGATATATTTTTTCTTAGTATTTGAAATTTTATTTAAATAATTAAAATTGTTTATTTTCTTTGATAAATTACACTTTAAACAGTTTATTGAATAATCAATTTTTTTGAATTATATTATTAATTTTTCAGGTCTTTTAATTAGTATATTTTTAAATTATTAATATATTAATATAATTATTTTTCTTAATATTTCTAAAATTATTTATGCTATTATTTTTAATAATGTGATTTAAATTATTTTTATAATTTTACTCTATGTAATTATATTTCTTCATTTATTGATGTTTAAATTTGTCTAAATACAAAATTAGGTGCATCCTTAGTGAGAAACCTCAGTTATCCCTCAACTGAATAGGGGAACCATTGGATCAACCTCATGAGAAGGCCCACATAAGGAATCCAAACAAGGAGTCTAGACATTAGTGTAAATAGTGAAATCCAATAGCATAGTAATCCATGTATAAGGCCCAAGGAATGTGAATGCAGAATAGATGAATTAGGCTAGGTAACCCACGACGTGTGTTCTGTTGCATTTAAATTCATCCTGAGGATAGGCATGCTATCTTTGATAGACCACTCACCATCCACTTCTATAGATCGATGTGGGCCACCTTATGAGTTTCACTGTTTTCGAGTGTTAAATAATAAGATTTAATCTCCACTATTGGTTCTATTTTATCTAATCTATTTGAGATATTTTGAACTCTCATGCTCTTATTTGAAATACACCACATATATTCTTTTTTTATTACAATATTCATCCATAGTATTCCAACCATCAATAACATGTACTCTAAAGATCATTAAATTTTCCCTGATGATTTTTTAATCTATTTTTATATTTCATACATCATTCATATTCCTCAATATCATGCACTTATCATATCATTTAAAGGTTACAGTACCAGTTATAATGGTTTATATTCCAGTAGTATCATATCTTCTTCTCCTTCAAGGCCATCTTCTGTCTCTCGTATTCACTTATTCTTTGAATTTCTCTTATTGGTTTCTCGATGCATTGTTATGGGAAAATAAAAAAAGTGGGAAACTTAAGTAACTATTCAAAATTACAAATGGTGGGTAATTTGAATCACCATAGGAAAATAAAAATGGTGTGTGAGTCGAGTCACCATTGGAAAATACCAATGGTGGGTGAGTCGAGTCACCATTGGAAGAACCTAATTATGGTTCGGTGAGCCACCAATAGACATCAATGGTGATTATTTTTTATTAATATTGGACATCAATAGTGGGTTATTTTTAACCCACCACTTTCTTCTTCCATTTTTTATACTAATTCATTTCAAAAAAAAACTTTTATGATTCCATAGAACCTCGTCCATTTTCAATTGGATACAGAAGTAGTTATCTTTCATTTTGTTATTGTTTTTATTTTTTCATATTTTTTCTGATTTTTATATCATATCTTTTTCATTATATTTATTTGAATCATCATTAGATTTTTTTAGTCTTCCTCCCTTCCAGTTGAAATGTGGATTAGTAGAAGACTCTTATATTTTTTTATTTTTCTGGTTTTATTTATCTATAAAATTTCTTTAAAATTAAATTTTTATATAATTAATTTCATCTATTATAATCTGTTGTGTTTTATTTTTAGTGAACCACAATTTGACATTTCCAATGTTAATTCATGATTCACTGATGGAAATCCTCAATAGTGATTCATGAGTAACCATTATACATCCATTGGTAAATTTTTTTTTCATTTTTTCTCTTGAATCATTTAATTTCTTCATGGATTAGAATAAATTTTGTTTTGGTGTGTTGCTTTTTTCATTATTGAATTACAATAGCTTCTTATACACAACTAATTAACAGTTGGACATTTCCAATGGTAGGTCATGCGTCACCACTCTATTTTTTCATTAGCGAGTCACAACGCACCACTATATGTTATCAATGGCAGGTTATGAGACACTATTAGTTAAAAAATCTAAAATATAACATTTTTATTTTTAATTATTATTATTAATGTAAATTATTATTATCATTATTTTGTTATCTTATATTGAAATATAATTTCATGGTGAGTGGAAAATAAATTGATGTTGTCACGACCCGTGCCCCAGGGCCCGTTTCGTGACAACCCCATGCTCGTATTCCATAGGCTAGGGGTTGGAAACTAGCACCAGAAAGGCATATCCCTAAAACGGTAAGGAATTGCCTTTAAACCTGTACAAACACACTAGCAAAGATCACAAAAAAATATGTAATCATGAAGTAAAACTATAGTAGTAATAGTGTGTATTCAAAGTAAAGGGGCCGGAATACAAGACCAAATAAAAGGTACAACTACAAATGAAAAATAGAAAAAAGCACCTATAATAATCCACCAAGTATCCTACCTAAAGGGTGGGTACATCTCACCTCCACGACTCTCCACGTTAGCCAATCTCCTCCATGTTCCGGCTCGTCCTGGCTTCCTCAAATCTCATCCAAGTTGGTCGTCGTCTTTACAAGATACAACAAGGTGCGGGTGAAACCCATGCGATGGTGAGGATAATAGTACCCAGTAGGGACCCTGAGACCCCCGAAGGTCTCTCAGAATTCCACAAAGGAAAACCAAAAAGTAGGATCTCAATTACAAAGAACGAAAAAAATACACAGCTCAAAATAGGTATAAGTAAAGCATTGAAGTAAAAATGATTAGTCGAGAAGCTAGATCATCTTATTATATTGAGAGGAACTACTGCTGACCATACATATTCTGAACCACACATGATCGATAGGTACTAACCCCCGCTGACCCACACAGGATCCGACCTGCCAATGATCGACAGGTAATAATCTCTCGTTGACCCACACAGGTTATGACCCACATAGGGTAGTTGAGTGCTGACCCACACAGGATCTGACCTACACAGAATCGGTTTGCGCTGAACCACACAGGATCACTAAGCATTGACCCACACAAGATCGATAGGTACTGACTCGCACAGGATCACTCGGTACTAACCTCTGTATGATCTCTCTCCAACCTCTGCCTCACTGCCAGCCACTGGATTCCTTCTCATAATATGTATGATTCTCGGAGAACCCATCCTCAAGCCATTGGTCATATTTCAACCATCATTATGTCCCATGTAAAAGTTACCCCATTATCTCTCAGGTCATAAGGGTTCCAACGCAACAGACGACACGTCAACCAGACGCCTGGTCTGTATGTTTTTGGAATTTTAGTGTAGAGGGAATGGTTGGATTCAGAGTTGATCCAACCTGGACGTATTCCAACATTCTCCAAAACTCTTGTGGAGTATCTCAATAGGTCTTTCTCTCTCCAAGGATCCCAGAACCATAAACGGTTCATCAAACAGACATCTGGTTCACAAGATATGGTCACTAATGCGTATCAGGGCCCGAGAGGGGTCCGGGTCCGGCCCGGCCAGGGTCTGACCCGAATCATCCAGGACCGGGCCGATTGGGATGGTCTGTGGTGGGAATGGCCTACTGGTCCATGGACCATTCCGGCCCGCCCCACTGGGTTGTGCCATAGCGTTTCAGCCCACCGGCATGCGCGACCCATGCGGGGTCATGCGGTCGCTGCTCCCGAACAGCTCATGGATCCATTCGCCTCCATTAAATCGTGGCACCACATAGAGTCACCTCGTCACCTGCGAGACCCACAAGAGGTGGGTCCCTTCGCATCTCACCACATCTTTGAAGTAAAGGGTTCCTCCAGTGTATCACACAATAGTGCTCCGCCTCCACCTCCCCAGCCGGTCCGCTGTCGGCCACCTGTCTGGCCATCGTAGTACCGAGTGGCATTGCTCTTCCACCACAGCTGGTGGTTTTGGGCCACCACTCATTTACACCAATACAGGTCTCCAGTTCCTCCACACCGGTATCGCAATGGTGCTTCTTACACGGGCCACCAGGTGAGCTTCAGTGGTTTGTTCTTCCTTCCGGACGCACCTACGACCCTCTCGAGATGCCGCTGTCACAACATGACCCTCAATCTCACATTGCCATCAAATTGGGAAACCTTCCTTGAATAATTCAGTACAAAACAGGTGGTGGAGGGGCTAGGGCTTGATCGTTTGGCCCGCGCCCTCCACGTTAGTTGTAAACAAGACAGTAATTTATACATCATATTAAAATAATGATTAATCCCATTCAAATCCCATGCAATAACCTCCCACAAAATCATGAATGAGGAATAGAATCAAAAAAATTTCTTGAATTAAAGGAAAAACCCTACCTCGAGATCCATTGGTGGTGTTGTGGTTGCGGAGGTGGTAGCATCCACATTAGATAGAGTCATTAGAGTTCGTCTATCCCAAATCATTGCTGCCCAAGCATGCATCCTCCATCGGTGGATGTTGCCACAAAACTTCACCAGAAATTCCTTGCGGGAAGAAGCCGGGCCAAAACTCCACCCTGAGCTCCATTTAAATAGGAGGGGGAAAGGTGAGTAATGAATTAAATAATTAATGAGGTTCATTAAATGAATTAATGAAACCCTTTTAATTCACAACGGTGGAGTTACGAAGTTGATGAGTCAAGTCATTAATTTGTTTGACTTGTCACTGGTCCTACCACTACCACTCATCCATTGGATAAAAAGAAATACAATAACATGTTAATTTATTTTATTTTTTATTTCTATAAATTCTAAAATTTAACTTTTTCTCCTGGCCTACTGTGGTCGAAATGAAGCTTCCATTTAGCGATTCCTCATGCTACATATTCAACTATGCCCTCATATTTTTAATCTTTGTACCAGTTCAAAAGATAAAAAATGTCGCACGCACGTTTACTGAATATACCTTAAAAAAGTACAAAAATTTATTTCAAGCACACTGGGCCTCGGCATCACGCGCCGTCAATTTTCGTAGACTCGTAATAATCCCCAATAAAATTAAAAAAAATTCATGGAATTTTCTATGTATTTTCATTCTTCCCACCTTGGGGATTTTCATCCTTAAAAGCTACAAAAAAACATGGGAAAAAAGTTGGGGTACTGGGCATTCTTCTGAGCCTCCCACCCATGTGCTCTCCTAGAGGTTCACGTGCTTCCAACGAACTCATATTAAAGGAATAGACAACCCCTGAAGGACTCACTTTTATCGATCCATTATCTCTACCAGGAACTCTACAAGCATATCCCCATTGTCTATGTCCAGCTCACCCCAGTCGATAACCTATGATGGATCGTGCACATATCTCCTCAGCTATGACACATGGAAAATGTTGTGCACCAGGGGAATCTGTGTGGGGAGAGATACATAGAATGCCACCTCACCTACTCAGCTACGAATTTGGAAAGGTCTGACGAACCTTGAAGATAGCTTTCAGCCCTAGCCAAGCCTTCGTAATCCTCATCGGGGTGAGACCCATAAGAAGACATGGTCTCCCTCCTCAAACCCCACGGGTCTAAATCTCCTATTAGTGTAAGAATTTTGTCAGCTCTATGGAGTCTTATTCCGCTCATGGATGATATGCACCTTCTCTGGGTAGCCTGTACAACTTTGGACATATAAGTACTGAATCCCTTGGTACTGTCCAGGAATGAGGTGATCTGCATGGTCACCCGTACAAATCCTCTAATGCGGCCATGCTGATGGTGGAGTGATAACTATTTTTGTATGAAAACTCTACCAGTGGTAGGTGGTCCTCCCAACTGCGGCCAAAATCAAAGACACAATCATGGACCATGTCCCCAAGTGTTTGTATGGTCTGATCCATTTGACCATCTATCTGAGGGTGAAAGGCAGTGCTCAAGCATAACTGAGTTGAAAACACCTCCTACAATCACTTCCACATGTAGGATGTAAAACATGAATTGCGATCTGAGATGATCTTCGATGGAACCCCATGATGTCGCAACATCTATTGCATGTAGAGGTGTCATGTGACCTATACCGATCCCTACTCTTGGATGGGTAGCAAGTGGGGCGACTTCGTTAGTCAGTCCACGATAACCTGGATGGAATTGTGGCCCCTAGATATACGTGATGGCCATATCATGATGTCCATGTAGATACCATCCCACTTCCACTCTGTTACCCCAAGTGGTTGAGCTAAGCCCGCTAGTATCTGATACTTGGCCTTCACATTCTGACAAGTGAGGCATCATGATACAAACTCCTCCAATGCTTTCTTCATTCATGGCCTCCAGTTTGATTCTGGAGGTCCTGGAACATCTTCACCACAATAGGATGTACTTAAAAGGGTATGTATGGAACTCCCTTAACACCACCTCCTATAGCATTACAGGTACCATGGTGCTTTATCTAAAGAGAATGACGTTCTCCCCTCCTTCAGAAAATATTTTAGGAGACTATCTGGAGGATATCTGAGCACGTCTGGCCACACAGTAAATGTCTCCAAGCTATGCCTCCTGAACTCGCTGACGAAGTGGGAGAGTGACAGTCATAAACTAGAGGTATGCTACTCCACCACTACCCATAAAGTATATCTGCAATGCAGATATCTTTTCTATTGCCTCAATCAGCAACTATAGACCTGACCTTCTGCTGAGTGCGTCTGCTACTACTCCCCCTTCCCAGGAGTATATACTATGTCAAAGTCATAGTCCTGGAGGAACTCTAACCATCGACGTTGTCTCTAGTTTAGGTCCTTATATGAGAAGATAAACCTAAGACTTCTGTGATTAGAGTAACTAGTAAACCGTTCACCAATAAAGTAGTGTCTCCAAATCATTACCACAGAGATCACTGCTGATAACTCCAGGTCATGGATAGAATAGTTTTACTCGTACATTCTCAACTACCAGGATCCACAGACAATCACCACTCGCTCTTGAATTTGGACACAACCCAGTCTGGTTTGAGATGTATCACAGTAAACTATGTAGCCCACACCCTCTTCTGGTAGCCTCAAGATGGAGGCACTCATCAGTATCTACCTCATCTCCTAAAAACATTGTTGGAACTTCTCTATCCACAAGAAAGGATAACCCTTCTTCATCAAAGCTGAAAAGGGTGTCACTGCCCTTGAGAAGTCAGGTTAAAATATCTG
Source organism: Viscum album (assembly GCA_963277665.1). Taxonomy (NCBI): domain Eukaryota; kingdom Viridiplantae; phylum Streptophyta; class Magnoliopsida; order Santalales; family Viscaceae; genus Viscum; species Viscum album. The sequence continues at coordinate 447,559,158 of OY728155.1, read as the reverse complement.
GTAGCACCCAACCAATCCTAGAAAACTCTTCAACTCAATCACACTCCTTGGTGGCTCCCAAGAAAGCACTGCCACTATCTTTTGCAAATCCACAACAACTCTGGCCTTCGAGATAACATGCCCCAAGAAGTGGACTTCTCGTATCCAGAACTAGCACTTCGAGAGCTTACAATAAATATGGTGCTCTCTGAGTGTATCCAAGATGTTGTCGATGAAGGCCACCATAATGTGATAGAGATATGGCTAGAAGATCCTTTTCATGAACCCCCTGAACACCACCAGAGCATTGGTCATGCCAAAAGGCATCACCAAGAACTCATAATGGCTATACCGACATCGGAAGGCTGTCCTTGGTACATCCTCGTCCCATACTCTGAGTTGATGATAACCTGTTCTGAGTTCTATCTTCAAAAAAAAATGAGCTCCCTTTAGTTGGTCGAAGAGATCATCAACCATTGGGAGTGGATACTTATTATCCACGGTCACCAGTTTTAGGAACCGATAGTCCACACAAACCCTCAAGCTATCATCCTCCTTCTTGGAAAATAAGATTAGGGATTCCCATAGAGAAAAACTGGGTCTTATCAACCCCTTTCCCAGCAAGTCATCCAGATATACCCTCGATTCACGAAGCTCTACGGGAGCGAACTGATATGCTGGTGTAGATATCGATGTCGTCCCAGGATATAGGATGATGTGATAGTCTACCTCTCTCTGTGGAGGTAGTCCAACAACATCATCAGTAAGAAAATTAGAATACTAGTCCACCACTATAGGATAACTTGGACTCCTCACGTCATCTTCTCTGAGGGTGAGGCTATCCAACTGATGAGTAATCGGCTGCACCCTCCTCCGAGATAGTTCATCTTGTGCTACAATGTTTTCCTCCTCACTGGTGAAGGTAAACCTGATCCCATCCTTGCGGACACACCTCAAATTTCGCCTAAAATAGTCGATTTGAGAACGGACTATGAATACCCTATCCATTCCCAAGATGATGTCGCAAGGCCTCGACGCGGATACTAGTATATCCCAGATGAAGTTCTCACCTCCTAGAGTATGCTCACACAACCTACATCATTGTGTAATCATCGAATATTCTCCTGTAGAAGTCTCTAATTGCAAGGATCGAGCCAACAACTCCATTGGAATATTTGAGCTCTAAAATAGTGTTTTGGAAATGAAAGAGTGTTTGGAACATCTGTCTATAAGTACTACATCTAGGGTGGAATAGACACAAATCAGAACTCTAATCATCCCTGGAGTGTTGTGGTTGTATGCCTCTTCTGGCTGTAGTTGTGCTCACCCCTATCCACCTCCTCCCTGTGGTTGTGGTTGACCTCCTAGTGGTTGTGGCAGTAGAACATCAAATCGCCACCCACCTCCTACTACATGGCCTACTCATCTATCTCGTCTGCCACCATTTGGACCTACTTTCTCGTATATCTGGCTCAGCCTCAGCGGTCCCTCGACTGTTTACTGATCGTCAGTATGGTGGTACGGGAAGTCGCGAGCCATGGGGCCCTGCCCGCCACACGTGAAGCAAATTTTGCCTCCTAGTTGACCATATCTTCCTCATGAGCTCTGAACCTCCAAACTTGCATCCTAGGGTCATCCACCAGTAGGTCAGACCTACTATGACCTATGTGTCATCTGTCTACTTCCTCTTGTAGATGACTTGGATTCCTATCTTATGGTGGTGGCTCTCACTGTTGGTGTCTACTCAGCTATGAAGCTCTTTACCAACACTACTCACTCAAGCACTCCAACGTGCATTAGGATATTCTTCCACATCATAGACATTCTGATCTCTTTTCGGAGAACCTACACAGAGGTCCAGGCCCTAAATAATGGGTCTCATATCATGTTGGTGGAATATAATGAGAGGTTAGTGAATCTCACTGAGTAATGGACTACTATTAGGTTGCCCTGCTGTAAGTGCAGAAGCTCCTAGATAAGCACAAAGTGTAGATTCACTGGAACAAACTCCACCGTGAAGAGTCTCTCAAAGTCCGTCCAGGTGATGTTTGAATCATAATGTTTACCGAGCATCAGGATCCACCATCTCCCTGTTGTTCCCTAGAAAAGTCTAGGAGCTAGGATAACCATATGCTCTGGTGGGATCTCAACTGAGTGAAAAACTCTCACCACATCCTCTTACTAGTCCTTGGCATCCAGGGGGTCCATCTCGCCTTGAAACCTCTGAGGCCTCAGTCTCTGGAACTCATGGAATGTGCATAGTTGGCGTGCACTATCTTCTAGTGGGGCCGGTTGCATGTTCTGCCCAATGGGTGGTGGTGATGTTGGTGCACCACCTGAAGGTGGTACCATAGTAATAGAGCCATGCACTGAATCCTCATCGCTCGATGTGCTGTCATTATGTACTCTCATGGGAATCCTGGATGGTTTTCTACGCATAAGAATCTAAAAATAAATAGGTTCACCATGGTTAATGATTTATACCTAGTGATTTGACTCAAAATAGATCAAAGTAAAATTATTTCCAAAACATATGCAATCAGTGTTTTCATGCACCAAGCCAGAAATCATAATTTAGGGTCCTTGTGTATGGATACATCGACTGCTGCACAAACATGGGACTCCATGAACTGAAAAAAACACTGAAAACACTGAACACTATTGATCCATTAGAAATATCAGTGTCCTAGTTCTTTGGTAGAACTGACTATTTTTTATACAACTTTGTCACGACCCGTCCCCCAAGGCCTATATCGTGACTTCCCCAAGCTTGCATTCTATAAGCCAAGGGTTGGAGACTAGCAGCGGAAAAATGTACCACTAAAATGAGAAGGAATTTTCTTTAAACCTTTACAAACACACAATCCAAGAACACAATATGATGAAATCATGAAGTAAAACAACAATAGTAAAGGTGTGTTCTGGAATTACAGGGGTTGGAATAAAAACCCAACTGAAAGGTATAACTACAACTGAAAAATAGAAGAAAAAAAACTCCTTGAATTTTTCATCGAGGATTCTAATTGGAGTGTAGGTACAACTAATCTCCACTTCTCTCCATGTCAGCCAATATCCTCCATGTAACACCTAGTCCTGGCTCCCTCAAATCTCAACCAAGCTTCATGTCCTCTGTACAAGACCCAACAAGGTGTGGGAGAAGCCTGTGTAGGGGTGAGTATAACAATACCCAGTAGGGACTCCGAGAACCCTAAAAGTATCTTAGAATTCCACAAAGAAGAAAGAGAAAGAATGATATCAATACCAAATCACGAAGAAAATGACCCATCTCAAACTAGGTAAAAGTAAAGCACAGAATTACAGATGATTTTTCGAGAAGCAAGATCATCTTATTCGGTCGAGAGGCACTACTGCTGACTATACAGATTTTAACCAATAGAGGATTGATAGGTACTAACCCCTGATGACCCACATAGGATCCGACCCACCCAGGATCGATAGGTAATAACCCCTGCTGTCCCACACAGGATCTGACCCACATAGGATTGGGATGAACTGACCCACACAGGGTTGCTGAGCACTGACCCACACAAGATCTGAACCACACATGGTTGGTATGCGCTGACCCACACAGGCTTCCTGTGTGCTGACCCACACAGGATCTAACCCACACAAGATTGATACGTGATTACCCCTATAGTATCTCTTGGTACTAACCTCCATTTGATCTTTCTCTAACCTCAGCCTCACTACTAGCCACTAGATTCCCAATAACGCTTGATTCTGGGCGAGCCGCTCCTCAAGCCATTGGTGGTTTTTTAAATAGCCCAAAGTGCCAATAAGAAGTTACCCCATGATCCATGTGGTCATAAGGGTTCTAACGCAATAGATGGTACGTCAACCGGACACCCAGTATATAAGTTATTGGAATTTTAGGGCCGAGGGCCCGGTTGGATTCAGAGTCGATCCAACCCGGCCATATTGTAACATTCTCTAAAACTCTCACGGAGTATCTGAAAAGGACCATCTCACTCCAAGGATCATCGCACCACAAATGGTTCATCAAATGAATGTCCAGTTCGCCAGATACAATCACTTATTCATATTAGGGCCTGAGTGGGGTCCAGGTCTGAGTCCGAATGACACATCCTAACCCAGTTCGGGTCGACCCAACCAGGTTAGTGTCTGACTTGGCCCTGCCTGAACTGGCCTGGACCGGTCCAGTTGGGCTAGGTCATGTCCGTTCGGCATTCCCGCTGGTGTGACCCATGTAGGGTAGCACGGTTGTTGCTCCCGAATGGCTCAATAGAGCTATTCTACTCTATTAAATGGCGGCGCCACATAGAGCCACCTTGTCACTCGCGGGACCTGCTGGAGGTAGGTCCCTTGATAGCATGTTGCGGCTTTGAAGCTGCAACTTCCTCCAGTGTGGTGCTCGATTACGTGCCACCTCAAGATCTACAGCCAGCTTACTGTCAGCCACCTTTCTGGCCCCTACAGCGTCGAGCGGCACCTCTCTTCCACCGCGGCCAGTAGTTTCCGGCCGCCACTTCCATCCGTTAGCACTGGTCGATAGTTCTGCTGCATTGGTGTCGCACTTTTGCTTCCTTCACAGGCCCTCGAGTGAGCTTCAGAGGTCCGTTCTTCCTTCCGTACATACCTACGGTCCTCTCAAGATGTTGTCATCATAGTGTGGTCCTCTGTCTCATGATGCAGTCAAATTGGGAAACTGCCCCTAAAGAACGTAATGAAAAACAAGTGGCGGAGGGTCCGTGCCTTGTTTTTTTGGCCCACGCCCTCCGCGTTAGCTTTAAAACAAGGGAGTAATTTATAAATCATATTAAAATAATGATAAACCCCATTCATATCCCTCATAAAAATCTCCCACAAATTCAAGAATTAGGAATAGAATTGAGGGAATTTATTGAATTAAAAGACACCCCCTACCTCGATATATGTTGGAGGTGTCGAGGTTGCGGTGGGAGGAGCGTACATGTTGTATGGAGTGGTCTGCATTCGTCGTTCCCTGATCATTGCTGCCCGATCTTCCATCTTCCATTAGTGGATGTTTCCACTAAACTTTTCAAGAGTTTCCTTTCTTGACGAATCCGTGCAAAAACTCCACCCCGAGCTCCATTTTAATAAGAGAGGGAAAGGTGAGTAACTCATTGTGGAATTAATGAGGTTCATTAAATGAATGAATGATCCTCTTTTAATTCCCAATAGTGGATTTACATAGTAGATGAGTCATGCCATTAATTGTCTTGACATGTCCTTGTTCCCACCACCACTGCTCATCCGTTGGAGAAAAAGGAATAAAATAACTTATTAAGTTATTTTATTATAATTTTTCCATAAAGTCCAAAATTTAACTTTTTCTCCCGGTCTATTGTGTTTAAAGTGGATCTTCCCTTAAATGAATTCCGGCCATGCGGAATCAAAAGAGCCCTCAAGTTTTTAATCTAAGCACATATTCAAAAGATAGAAAATGCAGCCTTCACATTTAATGAACGTACATTAAAAAAAGTTTAAAAATTCATTCCAGGCACACCAGGCCTCAAAATCACGGGTTGTCAATTTTCACTGACTCGTAATAATCCTAAATAAATTAAAAAAATCATGGAATTTTATGGGACTTTAAATATTAATTATTTTTGGAACTCTCTTTCTTTCCATTCAAAAGTCAGATGATGCTCTATTGTGTAGCATTTTTTATCTATGTATTATCTACAAGATTATATTTTTATTTCAATTGATTTATCATTATAAATTAATTAAAACTGATATAATTTAAAATTTAATAGTTTTATATTAATCATTCATGAAGTAAAATATATCGTGTTTGTATCTATGTTATTCAAAAACAATAGGAACAATGAAACGTAATAGTCATATTATTTCTTTTTTATGAATTAACACATTTTGTAATGATATGAGACATTGAAATGCTCATAAAGGATCTTACTGTAGATACCCTAAGCTTAACGTACATGAACATTACATTACTTTTGCGGAATACTTAGTACATAACAAAAACACACACACAAGGATCGTAATAGTTTAGTGTCTTTGGAAACTCGGAACATAATCTTCTAATCGTGGTGAAAGATCTTCAATATCTCCCATAAAGGTCTTCTTTTTTTTACCTAAAACCTTTCTTTATATCCTGGGGAAAAGAAAACATAAAAGGGTGAGCTCAAATGCTCAGTAAGGGTAAACAAAAGAAAAATCAATCACATCATATTCATAAGAACATAACTTTTGGAAATCTTAACCTTCAAAAGAGAGCATAATTTCATAACATGGGATAAATTATAGTAGTGAAATGAAATCCCAATAATCATAACATAAAACATGAAACTTTGTGGCATACACACACATAATCATAGAGAATCATTTCTTTTTAGTCAAGACCTATTGCCAAGACTATCTTAGTGGACAAAGTCTCTTTCTGAATCGAGTAACCCTCGTTTCAGTCCTGTTTCACTGAACAGGTATAACCTACCATTCCAGCGATGTCTATCTCATGAGATATAAAATCATTACCCAGTGCATTGGAGGGATATATAGGTCCCACCCATCTTATAATGAATCCTTTCTTATGTGTGCCACATAATCATAAATCATACATCATCGCATAACCCATGTAATAAAAATGGGATTCTTAAACAACATGACATCATAAAACAATTCATATAAGATAAAGGAATTCACAACATGATCAAATCAATGTAATAATAGGGATAAAAATAGAACCATTTATTATCTTAGATGGACAATAATTTTGATAAAACACTTGAATTGAATTCTTGAGGAAAATATCCTTTCTTCTTCAAAATCAATTTCTTTTCACAAAACATCATGCAATTTTAAAAGAAAGAGATTTTATTGAAAATAGTCATGAAATATTTTGGAGGAAGGTTCATGAAAATAAGGATTTATAAAACTGTAAAAATCCGTTCGTGCCGTATAAGTTAAAAAAATATTCTTCGTACTTTTGTCGGAAAAGTCAAAAAGTACCTCGTACGAAAAAACGACAAAAGATTCCTTTCATATTCTTTACTAAAAACTCACCGAAGGGTAAAATTGGATTTAAACTATTTTAAGTGGATGTAAACAATATTACATATTGAGGGAACATGTATGTGGCTGATAAAATACACCCCAGTAAATACTTACGAATAAACAATCTCGGATAAAAATGAGATTGTGATATTTCCCTTACCTTAGGTCCGATTTGCTTCGTATGTGTCCGAACCTCCTGTATAATGATTTAAATGATGTCATTGACTTATTACAGAATCATATTCATTGTTATGATATCATATATGGTTCACTTATGACATTATATTACCCGTTCTTTTGTAAATTCCATGTTAAAGAAGCGTTTTGGGTAAAATCGTTTCATTTATCGTAGGTGTTTTTACTTGTTGTTCTTGACATTATTATTACTTATATCATGATTTAATTACTTCCAGAATATAAAATATGATTTATATATCATATATATTCAGTATATATATATATATATAATAGATAGATAAATGAAAAGAAAAACACCGTTCATGGAGACGGTAGTCCGTACGTATGCATGAACGCTGTTTTTCTTTCCTTATTGTCTTGAATGGAAGTAAGTAGATGACATACATATATATATATACATAAATCCAGTATCATTATTATGTCATATATTTCATTAGTACTTATTATATATACTTTGTAATCATTCATGAATGGTTAATCATTAAGAATGAATCTCATCGCGTCGTGGAGACGGTAGTCCGTACGTACGCACGAGCGATGATATCATTTCCATAATTATTGAATTGAATTGGAGTGGATTATAAAATATATCAGAATCAATATGATGTTTTAATAACTATTTATAGTTATTCTTTACACCATTATACCCATCCATGTAAGGTGGTGGTGGAAAATAGATTACACCACGGCGTGGAGACGGTATTCCGTACGTACGCACGCGCGGTGATTTCTTTTTCCGTAGGATGGATAGATGGTAAATTAGGGTTGTTTCATACTTATAATAACATATCAGTATATGAGTGATACTGATGTTATTACTTCATAATGAAACAACCTAAGAAGAAGAAGTGGAAGAAGAAATAAAGATGAAAGAATTGGTAACGGTAATTACCTCTTCTTTGAAGCGCCTCTTTGAGACCTCCTCTTAGGGCACTAAAATTGGTCTTTGAGGAAGACCAGAACCTCTAGGATGTTTCTAGGGAAGTGGAGAAGAGATTTTGGCAGGGTTTGGCCGAGCTTGAGTGCTCAAATTGGTGTGAGGAGGAGGGGGAGGAGGTGTCCTTTTATAGGGGAGGAGAGGGGCACCTTAGGAATATCTCAAAATATTATTTTATATTAAAGTCAAAATCGGTTTATAATGGTTCCAAAGGGTCTTATTTCGATGCTAAAGTGGGGAAGGGTCGAAATCCTATCAACCAATAGGATTTAGACAAGTTTAGGGTATTAATTTAACCTTATAAATTAGATTTAACTCTAAGTTAAATAATTTAACTTTTACCATGTCTTTTTGTTTTCTTTCACTATATGGTTAATACACTTACTATAACATGCCAAACGAACCCCAAATTGTTTATTATTAATATATATATATCCTTATCTAAGTCATTTGGCCTAACCTTAGATTTTTAGGAATAAAATAACAATTTATAATATAATATTTTATTTAAAAACTATTTTGTGTCAATTTTGACACTATTTGATATATGATTTTTGTGAAAGTCATAACAGAATTATATGTTCGAACCAAGTTGATTACATCAACACTAATATATCATAGTAACATAGAAAATTATTGGAATTCATAAAAAGTCTCAAATTACATTCATTTGAGCATTTATATCGTCAATTATGTTAATATTTCATTAAACGGGTAATTACTGCATCATCGTTGTGTCATAAATAAATTAATTTATTTAAAGTCTAAAAATTATAAATAAAATATCATTATATAGGAAATATTTTTAGCTTTCTAATGAATATTTATAGTCGGATTTATCTTATGTATAACCCCATATTAAAAATGTTTTAGTTATTAAACTTTGATTTTAACTATTTTAACTATTCATTAAATAAAATAATATTAAATGTCATAATCTAATCCAAGTGGACCTAAATGGTCATATTATATTCATAAGGTTGTTTTTGGTCGAATTAAACTTATCCAATAGAATTCGGACATGTTTTAGGGTAATAGTAATATCATATTTACCCTTAGTTACCCTATTTACTATTAACCGTGGTAAAAAAAAGTAAAAAGTTACTATTCACCAAAAATTATTTTCATCTTATTGAACCACATTTTAGTCCTTGATATTAACCGTGTCTGTCGGATTTTCGAAATTCCATTCACAGAAGCGGTAAAATTAAGTTTTATGCAAAATTCAGTTTTTAACCTACCACTTAGTGGTTTCACTATTCATCAAAAATTGAAAGTTTTCAGAAAAATACCAAAATTTCATCCTAAGCTATATTTCATATTCCTAATTCAAAAAATGAAGTTTATTTTACCAAATTCATAACATAGAAGTTGCATTAATTAATTTTATAATTAAATCCCGCTGTTAAAACAAATAGCGTGTTTTTAAGAAACAATATCTATCAAAAGATTGACACTTGTTTATGTCTGGTTTAAATGTGAAATTACATCCAATGACCAACATTGTATTAAATTGTAAAAATATATTCTAAATATACTTTAAAACAACTAAAATTAATAATTTATCACTATTAATTATTTTGATTAAAAAAATTGTTTTAAATTATAATTTAGTAATTTTCACTATTCATCAGAATATGAAAGTTATCCGAAAAGTACCAAAATTTCACCTTAGGCTAAATTCGATACTCCGAGTCCATAAATGAAGTCCATTTTGAAAAATAAAATTTACAAAATTTCAAAAAGTGGTTATTACTATTCATAACGGCTAGTTTTAAAAATATCTTAATAGCATATCATTGTTTAGCGAAACTTGGTGTTGCGTACAACACACGCTATCATGGAAGGTCGCGATTGCGGGTAATTCAAGCCAGGTCAGAGATGTGTGTTGTGAAAGCTCCTTTTGGTGTAGCGTATAACACAAGACATTAATGAAATTAAAAAGAATATTTTTCATAATATCTCGGGGTGTTACATTCTACCCCCCTTAAAATGAATTTCGCCCTCGAAATTCGTCGGGGTTATAAATGGTTTACTATTCGAAAGTTTCTCTAATCGAAACCCACATCGTAAAAAGGAATACCAAAACCAATCTTTAAAAACAAAAGTATGAAACGTAACGGTTACCCAAATAAACTAATCACTGGGTTTCCACATAGGTGAAAATATGGATATGGAAGAGAAATCTAACCATCATGTTCTGATGGAGAGTGGTAGAGATCATGGCTATGGAAAAGATAGAAATCACAAATCCATAAATTTGTGACGATCTAAGGTACCATCTGATTAATCAGATATAAGAGCACTAGGAAAACATTTTTGGTTTTCAAGATCATTTCCCTAAAGTTGATGAAATTGGAATTAGAAGAAATACTTTCGTAATTTTGGTATAGTCTCACTGTTTGTCGTTCTTTGGACAATTTATACTTCATCTCTTAAAGAAATGAAGTTGAATTTGTCATTCGTGATGTGTTAGCAAATCATGTGATAGAATGATGGGTCATTCCATCTGTCTCAAAAAGTTAGAAAAGTTATCAAAAAAATACATAAGTCCATCTATAGTGAGATTAATGATATATGGTTCCTAAAATGAACTTATACTTCATATATCATACTGATTAATATAATAAAACTATTTTCTACTAAACAGGGACTTCCTGTAGGCCAGTGGTAGGTGATAAAGGCCAGTCGCACTTTGGTTGTGGGTTCGATTCCCACATCCGTGTCCGACGCGATGGGCTGTCGCCCGTCCTGCAGGTTGTCCTTTTTCTAAAACTACATTACTATAACATCCCATCAATAATATCGAAAATATTCTATCCTTAAACAATACTAACTTATGTCCACCATAATCCATTCTAATCTTTAGGCTTATCCATAATACTACATTCCACTCTCATAATATAGTGAAAACTATTTCCAGAGATTTAATACCATCGTTGATCCCCATATATCATAAGATATGTCTTGTTGATCACATTATAAACATTCAAAGGCCTTAATCATGTATTCTCTTGAATACCCATTGAACCTTATTGAAAACATGAATGCAGTTAAACGTTAACACTTTCCACATACCAAAATCCTCAAAATTCTTTATAATCAAACCATGATATCACTTAGTCCTTATATCAATCATGAGCTCATGAATACTGTTAAACCTTTCATTTTCTCATTTTCCCTTCATTATGCGCATATCATCTTATTTCCAAAAATATCTCAATCACTTTGAATACCACATTATACCAATACATAAATATTCCAATACTCCATGATACAACATTATTTTGGAATCCCATTACATAAACACTTAATCATTCCACCACATCATTGTCATATTCAACATTGCCAATAGTGATCGCATGTGACTTCCCTCTGTCCTTTGCCTTCAGTGGTTGCTCATGTTGATCATCACTAACCCTTGGATTAGGGCATTTATTAGCATAATGCCCCATTTCCTTGCACTTGAAGCATTGAAGTGTTGGTGGTGCGTTCTCTGCAGTGTTTGCTTTATTCACATCATTAGAAACCCTTTTTCCATTACTTCGACACTCAGCTGCTCGATGACCTTCTTTTCCACACTTAAAACATTTTCTAGTCCCTTTAAGACAATCTCCATCATGCTTCTTTCCACACTTTGTGCATAAGGAAACATTCATCTTCTTTTCACCATTATTCTGAGATTTCTCCTTGAACTCCATCTTTCGTTTCTTGTCAAAACCATGAGATGGGTATGTAACACCAACTTCCATTTCTACCTTGATAGCACAACGCACAATTTCTTCATAGCTACTGAAGTCTCTTATAGCTAATGCCCTTCGAAGACTTGGTTTTAAGCCACTGAAAAATCGATCAACTTTACTTTCAGGTTGGATGATAATGCTAGATGCATACCTTGCAAGTCTTGTAAAATTCGCTTCGTATATACCAACAGATTCATCATCCTTTTGCTTTAGTTCAAGAAACTCCTTCTCCATCTTTGTTCGAAGAATACGAGGGAAGTACTTATTGAAAAATAAGTTCTTGAACTCGTCCCATTCCATGGACTCAATTTCATCTCTTTGCCTTGTATTCTTGATAAGATTCCACCATTGATCAGCTTCACCTTCCAAATGATATACTGCTAAGATGACTTTATCATGTTCAGAACATTGAAGAACTGAAAATATCTTTTCAGTGGTACTGATCCATTGTTCAGCAACAAGTGGATCAGAAGACCCACTGAAAGAAGGTGGACGTTGCCTCATGAAGGACTCAATAGAATATTATTCCCTTCTCTGCTCATTTGGAAGTCCAGAATGATTCATAGCTTGTGTAAGTATAGCAATAAGATTTTTCACTCCATCTCCCATAACATTTGTTTGTTCAGGAGGACAATCATTGCATTGTCCATTTCATTGATCAACACGGTTCCTTCGGGTTCCAGCCATCGTCTAAAACCAAAAAAGAATAGTGTGAGAGGCAAAAATCATGCTAGGGATAACAACATAATAAAGGGGGAGTACCTTCAATATCTAACATCTTAGGTTTAATTCTATGATCGTTAGCATAGTTCTAGTACTATAACCTATACGTATACTTAACCTTAGGGACATCCCTAGACATACCGTAGAAATATCTCTAGGGATCTCACTAACGTTTTCGCATCCTAGTTTCCAAAGTTTGACTAAACCTTTCCTCTGATACCAACTGTAGAGACCCTAAGCTTAACATACATGAACATTACATTACTTTTGCGGAATACTTAGTACATAACAAAAAGACACACACAAGGATCGTAATAGTTTAGTGTCTTTGAAAACTCGGAACATAATCTTCTAATCGTGGTGAAAGATCTTCAATATCTCCCATAAAGATCTTTTTTTTTACCTAAAACCTTTCTTTATATCCTGGGGAAAAGAAAACATAAAAGGGTGAGCTCAAATGCTCAGTAAGGGTAAACAAAAGAAAAATCAATCACATCATATTAATAAGAACATAACTTTTGGAAATCTTAACCTACAAAAGAGAGCATAATTTCATAACATGGGATAAATTATAGTAGTGAAATGAAATCCCAATAATCATAACATAAAACATGAAACTTTGTGGCATACACACACATAATCATAGAGAATCATTTCTTGTTAGTCAAGACTCATTGCCAAGACTACCTTAGTGGACAAAGTCCCTTTCTGAATCGAGTAACCCTCGTTTCAGTCCTGTTTCACTGAACCGGTATAACCTACCATTCCAGCCATGTCTATCTCATGAGATATAAAATCTTTACCCAATGCATTGGAGGGAGATATAGGTCCCACCCATCTTATAATTAATCCTTTCTTATGTGTGCCACATAATCATAAATCATACATCATCGCATAACCCATGTAATAAAAATGGGATTCTTAAACAACATGACATCATAAAAAAATTCATATAAGATAAAGGAATTCACAACATGATCAAATCAATGTAATAATAGGGATAAAAACAGAACCCTTTATTATCTTAGATGGAAAATAATTTTGATAAAACACTTGAATTGAATTCTTGAGGAAAATATCCTTTCTTCTTCAAAATCAATTTCTTTTCACAAAACATCATGCAATTTTATAAGAAATAGATTTTATTGAAAATAGTCATGAAATATTTTGGAGGAAGGTTCATGAAAATAAGGCTTTATAAAACCGTAAAAATCCGTTCGTGCCGTATAAGTTAAAAAAACAATCTTCGTACTTTTGTCGGAAAAGTCAAAAAGTAACTCGTACGAAAAAACGACAAAAGATTCCTTTCATATTCTTTACTAAAAACTCACCGAAGGGTAAAATTGGATTTAAAATATTTTAAGTGGATGGAAACAATATTACATATTGAGGGAACATGGATGTGGCTGATAAAATACACCCCAGTAAATACTTACGAATAAACAATCTCGGATAAAAATGAGATTGTGATATTTCCCTTACCTTAGGTCCGATTTGCTTCATATGTGTCCGAACCTCCAGTATAATGATTTAAATGATGTCATTGACTTATTACAGAATCATATTCATTGTTATGATATCATATATGGTTCACTTATGACATTATATTACCCGTTCTTTTGTAAATTCCATGTTAAAGAAGCGTTTTGGGTAAAATCGTTTCATTTATCGTAGGTGTTTTGACTTGTTGTTCTTGACATTATTATTACTTATATCATGATTTACTTACTTCAAGAATATAAAATATGATTTATATATCATATATATTCAGTATATATATATATAATAGATAGATAAATGAAATTAAAAACACCGTTCATGGAGACGGTAGTCCGTACGTATGCATGAACGCTGTTTTTCTTTCCTTATTGTCTTGAATGGAAGTAAGTAGATGACATACATATATATATATATACATAAATCCAGTATCATTATTATGTCATATATTTCATTAGTACTTATTATATATACTTTATAATCATTCATGAATGGTTAATCATTAAGAATGAATCTCATCGCGTCGTGGAGACCGTAGTCCGTACGTACGCACGAGCGATGATATCATTTCCATAATTATTGAATTGAATTGGAGTGTATTATACAATATATCAGAATCAATATGATGTTGTAATAACTATTTATAGTTATTCTTTACACCATTATACCCATCCATGTAAGGTGGTGGTGGAAAATAGATTACACCACGGCGTGGAGACGGTATTCCGTACGTACGCACGCGCGGTGATTTCTTTTTCCGTAGGATGGATAGATGGTAAAATAGGGTTATTTCATACTTATAATAACATATCAGTATATTAGTGATACTGATGTTATTACTTCATAATGAAACAACCTAAGAAGAAGAAGTGGAAGAAGAAATAAAGATTAAAGAATTGGTAACGGTAATTACCTCTTATTTGAAGCGCCTCTTTGAGACCTCCTCTTAGGGCACTAAAATTGGTCTTTGAGGAAGACCAGAACCTCTAGGATGTTTCTAGGGAAGTGGAGAAGAGAATTTGGCAGGGGTTGGCCGAGCTTGAGTGATCAAATTGATGTGAGGAGGAGGGGGAGGAGGTGTCCTTTTATAAGGGAGGAGAGGGGCACCTTAGGAATATCTCAAAATATTATTTTATATTAAAGTCAAATCGGTTTATAATGGTTCCAAAGGGTCTTATTTCGAAGCTAAAGTGGGGAAGGGTCGAAATCCTATCAACCAATAGGATTTAGACAAGTTTAGGGTATTATTTTAACCTTATCAATAAGATTTAACTCTATGTTAAATAATTTAACTTTTACCATGTCTTTTTGTTTTCTCTCACTATATGGTTAATACACTTACTATAACATGCCAAACGAACCCCAAATTTTTTATTATTAATATATATATTCTTATCTAAGTCATTTGGCCGAACCATAGATTTTTAAGAATAAAATAACAATTAATAATATAATATTTGATTTAAAAACTATTTTGTGTCAATTTTGACACTATTTGATATATGATTTTTGTGAAAGTCATAACAGAATTATATGTTCGAACCAAGTTTATTAAATCAACACTAATATATCATAGTAACCTTGAAAATTATTGGAATTCATAAAAAGTCTCAAATTACATTCATTTGAGCATTTATAACATCAATTATGTTAATATTTCCTTAAAAGGGTAATTACTGCATCATTGTTGTGTCATAAATAAATTAATTTATCTAAAGTCTAAAAATTATAAATAAAGTATCATTATGTAGGAAATCGTTTTAGCTTTCTAATGAATATTCATAGTCGAATTTATCTTATGTATAACCCCATATTAAAAATGTTTTAGTTATTAAACTTTGATTTTAACTATTTTAACTATTCATTAAATAAAATAATATTAAATGTCATAATCTAATCCAAGTGGACCTAAATGGTAATATTATATTCATAAGGTTGTTTTTGGTCGAATTACACTTATCCAATAGAATTAGGACTTGTGTTAGGGTAATAGTAATATCATATTTACCCTTAGTTACCCTATTTACTATTAACCGTGGTAAAAAAAAGTAAAAAGTTACTATTCACCAAAAATTATTTTCATCTCATTGAACCACATTTTAGTCTTTGATATTAACCGTGTCTGTCGGATTTTCGAAATTCCATTCACAGAAGCGGTAAAATTAAGTTTTATGCAATATTCAGTTTTTAACCTACCACTTAGTGGTTTCACTATTCATCAAAAATTGAAAGTTTTCAGAAAAATACCAAAATTTCATCCTAAGCTATATTTCATATTCCGAATTCAAAAAATGAAGTCTATTTTACCAAATTCATAACATAGAAGTTTCATTAATTAATTTTATAATTAAATCCCGCTGTTAAAACAAATAGCGTGTTTTTAAGAAACAATATCTATCAAAAGATTGACACTTGTTTATGTCTGGTTTAAATGTGAAATTACATCCAATGACCAACATTGTATTAAATTGTAAAAATATATTCTAAATATTCTTTAAAACAACTAAAATTAATAATTTATCACTATTAATTATTTTGATTAAAAAAATTGTTTTTAATTATAATTTAGTAATTTTCACTATTCATCAGAATATGAAAGTTATCCGAAAAGTACCAAAATTTCACCTTAGGCTAAATTCGATACTCCAAATCCATAAATGAAGTCCATTTTGAAAAATAAAATTTACAAAATTTCAAAAAGTGGTTATTACTATTCATAACGGCTAGTTTTAATAATATCTTAATAGCATATCATTGTTTAGCGAAACTTGGTGTTGCGTACAACACACGCTATCATGGAAGGTCGCGATTGCGGGTAATTCAAGCCAGGTCAGAGATGTGTGTTGTGAAAGCTCCTTTTGGTGTAGCGTATAACACAAGAAATAAATGAAATTAAAACGAATATTTTTCATAAAATCTCAGGGTGTTACACTTACTTTTAATGATACGAGAGATTTATTCAAGTAGTAAAAAAATATACATGTTAAAATCATTCATTGAATGAACTGGTGATACATATTTGATATGCATGCTACTATGAATTAGTCAAGGTCATCTGTGACTTCTGAACTCTAGCTGTGATAATTGAATTACTACATCTTTGACATTTTTTATTTTCAAGTGATCAATGATCATCAGGCATTAAATTAATCAAATTTCTTATCATCTTATACTTTTCCTATATATTTTTTAATCATGTTCTCTTGTTTCTTTATATTTATATTTCTTTTATGTTTTGGTTTATGCTTTTCCCCATCAAAAATAGGTCTTACTTTTCTCTACTTATTCTACCACCCAAAAAGAAATTTTGTGTTGAGACTCCCGATCAATATTCATGATAATGAAAAGGTTGAGTATATTATAAATATACTATGTTTTTCCAATAGGTTGTTTTAAAATTGCTTTAAATAATAATAATCTCGTACATTTAATAATGAGGTTCTTAGTCGGTACATTTCTCCTACAGGAGTAGGGTATATTGATGAGTGGAGTAGGATCATGGTGGAATGAATTACTATAAATCTTATGTTCTTTAATTTTCTTTGATTCCACTACAACTGAACTCATAAACATTGCACTCAATATAATTTTATATATTATTAACCAAGGTATTTTTTATCAATAATTTTTAATGAGACTATTCACCCCATCTA
This sequence comes from Viscum album, assembly GCA_963277665.1. Lineage (NCBI taxonomy): Eukaryota > Viridiplantae > Streptophyta > Magnoliopsida > Santalales > Viscaceae > Viscum > Viscum album. Next base: position 447,541,405 of record OY728155.1, on the reverse strand, counting down.
GTCATTTTTAACATCACTAACACTTCAAAAATTAGTATCATAGGTAGGTAAATAGTTATGTTCTTTTAATATCAAACAATTAGTATCAGAGGAGTTTGTTCCATATTATTTTTAAAATATATTGGTTTTTTTTAACAAGATACCAAACAATTTGGTATCTGATGTTGGTAAAAAGGTATGGGCATATGATATCAAACAATTGGTATAATAGTAGGTCTTACATTATTGGTTTATAAGATACTTTTTGTTTTAATTTGATACCAAATAATTAGTATTAGAGGTAGGCCATTAGCTACATAGTTCTCATATCAAATAATTTGTGTTAAAAATTATCTCTAAAAAGTTAGTATTTATTTTGTTAATTTTTAACATCATACAAACCTGATATCCAAGACATAACAGTCTAAGGAGAAAAAATAAATTTTTTCTTTTATGATGGATGTTGTCTATTACAATGATGGTTGGGTTCCAAAGAAACAACTATTCTTTGATAAGAGTGACTTTGGATACTGAAAAGATAAAATGGAGGCCTACTTGAAACTACTGAGTGTGGATCTCTTTACTATCATAGATAAGCCATATGAACTACCCATAGTGGAACCTGAGACCCTAGTAGGAAATGACACGGTAAAATACGTTTTTAATTATAATGTTTAGAATATTTTATACTATCCTCTATATAGAAGTTTTTATACCCATTTTCAACATTCTTGATAGCCCATGAGAAATGTAGGATACTGCAATTGACTCAATATGGTACTAAAAAGCTAACGAGAAGAAAGAAATTAATTCTTTAAGAATAATACTAGGTGTTAAATATGGGAGATGATGAATCTATAAATCAAATGTTTCACTAGTTTTAATGTATAAAAAACTGCTACGTGTTCCATAGAAGAAGTCCTAGATAATACTAATGAAGTGAAAGGAATAATAAAAGATATTCTAAAATTATGGCATGCAATGAATGTGGCCATAGATGAGAGTAAGAATTTTATGGATTATAACTTATATGAACAAATATGATCTCCTTCTGAGTATGAGTTAGAGATAAAAAATATTACTAATGAGGAGAATTCAAAGAGAAAACTTATTTCATTTAAACCTATTTTGATTGATACTTCTAATGACTCTAATTCTATGTTCTAGGAATGTGAAAATTAAATGGATTGCTTTAGTAATTAGCTTTTAAAATTTATGACAATGAATGGTGAAGACAGATAGTTTGGAAAGAAGAATGAAATGGATTTAAAGAAAAGTAAATCATGTAATAATAATGACATTTCATATCTAACATGTTATGTGTGAAAAAATAAAGGTCACATAAGACATGATTTCCACAAACTAAAATATTCAAATAAGTACAAATTGAAAGGGGGGGGAATAAGCCTTATTTGGAGGATGGGACTACTGAGATAGTTTGGGCTCAAGAATTTACATTGTATGTGAAAATGAAATAAGAAATCTTTCCCAGATGGATATGAATTTTGAGGTCAATGATTCTCATTTTTCCTCAGTTGAGAAATCATTCAAATATTGATAATAATTCAATATATAAAAATAAAAATATTCTTATTATGATTATAATTTTGATTTTGATTCTAATAATTATATAGATAAACAATTCCATAAATTAAATAATGAATTGAGGAATGGTAGTTTCAAAATGATTGGAAAATATGTATAATTTAAAATTCCAAATTATAATGTAGTCAAGGAAAATGATAAATTAAAAATATAATGCCAAAATGTGAATATCATTGTTTCCCATAATTAAGAATATAATATTAAATAAGATTTTGAGATTTTTAAATGAAGAGATGAAAATGAATGAATGATTGATTTTTTGGATTTAAATGACAAATAAAAGGATATTATATTTAATTTAGTTGCGGATGATTTAACTAAAGTAGAAAATTAATAAAATAAATTAAATCAACAAAATAAGTTGGTAAGAAACATCGGTTCTAGGTCTACTAAAAGGCATTATATAGATTAAGAGACTATTCAAAAATAGAATATGGTTTTCATAAATGATGTTTTTAATCTTAAATGGTATTCTCTACATTTGTAAAAAGTAAATAATAGTATGATAAAATCATATAAATGGTAAAACCAAACAGAAATAGAAAGGGTTCTGGTTAAAAAAGTATTAAATGTAGCTTTAATAAGAATACTTCATTTAGATGTTCAAAAAATAGTTTTTCCAATGTAACATACATTAAATATATAATAAAAGGGAATAATTACAATGAATGATCACAGATATTATGTCAATATTATGGTAATACTAGAACTATTTTATCTAACAATTTGTATTCAGATTCATGATGAAAAACTATATTTGAAATCAGTTTGAGTGGTCAAAAGTCCTTCTGTTAATACTAATGAACTAATAACAACATGGGTTCCAATAGGATGTTTCTCAAATTCGGTTGGACATAATCTAATCACTATGACTAGAAAATTGTATGTTTTCAACATGTATGGTATCTATTTTTATAAAATTTGATATGCTATAATACACTATATCTAATGTATTTTTAATAATATTTTTATTTATATTTCAAGGAATGTTCGTTAATTTCTATCAATTTTTTCTATAAAAATAAAAATTAATTTAGCCCACATACTAAAAATATAATTCCTTATATGATGAAATTATAATTTCTCTTATATAAAGTGTTTTAATAGTATTGATATGTATATAATTAATAATTCATGTATTTAGGTGTAGTTTAGCCTTGTTTTTTATTTTAAATAATATACTTCTTTTGAAAGTTTTAAATAAAATTTTAAATAATTAGAAAATTTAAATATAAAATTCCTTTGTCTCTTTGAAATATTTTTTCAACCAATGATCAACGGAAGCCATTTACATGATTCCAAAATATCTTATGTGTTTTAATTTAGGTTTTCATAGTTCTTTGTTGAAATTTATTTGGAATTATGAATTGACTTAAAAAATTAATTCAATCAAAAATTTATTTAATTATCACATTGTTAATTTAGTCTTAGTGTAGACATTAAGATAATTTTTTTAGAATAAATATTTAACTGAAACATATGTTCAAATTTGTTAAATCTCTATTATTTTTTTAAATTGGAAACAATAATTTAAAAAATAATACATGATTTTTTGATCCAGTTTTAATCTAATATTTTTATTCCCAAACTCAGGGTTTTTTATATCCTTAATTAAAATAAACAATTCATTCATTTTGGAAGCATATTTTTCATATTTTTCTTTTCCTGGAAATTACTTATATTAGTTCATTGATTATTTAATATTACCCGCTAGTGTTTGATCTTAACATGAAAGAAACATGAAATTTTGGGTTTTCTATAAATGTTATGTTTTGATCAATATTATTCATTATGATTAAATTCTTGTTAGATCTTACTATTTACAAATTCATTTCAAAATTGTAGCTTGGTTTTTAGTTTTACAATCATTGAATACTATAACTTAATGCTTACTCATATGATCTTACACTACTCTATTACATTTAATTTATTTTTTTCATTACAAAAGGGGAGTTATATATATATATTATATTTTGATAAATTAAAAAATGGATGATATTTTTGTATAACATTTAATAAATGTTTTTTTGGTAATTTACAAAAATAGGGAGTTTAAGAGTATTTAAAATTATCTTTTATTATTTTAACACATTTATTTGTTTTGAAAAATTAAAATTATAATATTTTATTAAATTATTATGTTTTTTAAAATTATCTTATTAACATCTCATGTGTTTTAATTAAAATCCTTTCATACTCTAGTGTGTTTTATTTAAATTTGTTTCTCTAGTTCAAAAAAGATCTACTTTTTTCTCAATTCTTTTGTTATAATGTTATAATTATACTTAATATTTGTATATTTTTTATTTTACTAATATTTAAATTTTTGAAAACCAAACATTAGGTACCTACTTAGTGAGGAACCGTGGATATCCCTCAACCACAAAAGATAAACATTGGGTCCACATTGTGGGATGACCTCCTAAGCACCACAAGGATGCTGGTCTTTAGTGCACATAGTGAAATCTCATAGTGTGTGATACTATGTATAAGTACCATGGATTGTGAACACAAATAACATGAGTTGGGCTAGGTCCCCTTTCATGTTTGTGAATTCTATTTTAATTCAATCCAAGGATTGTCACACCCCCTTTGATTTATCCGCAACCCCCCTCTACAAATCGATGTGGGATGCATTATGAGATTCATTTTTCATATGAGTTAAAAAATAATATTTAAAATCGGAAATTGATTCTACATTATCTCTTCCATTCAATCTATTTTTAACTCCCACATTCTAATTTGAGATCCTATATGGTTCTTTATTTTTTTATTCCAGTCTTATTCCTCGGTAGTCCTACCATCAAGAACGTGTACTCTTGAAATCATCAAAGCTTCAACGATTATTTTTAACTGTGTTTCATCTTGATTACATATTTAATAATAATCATGATTTGACATTTATCACCACATTTAGTAGTTGTTGTAAAGGTTTTCGTGGTTTATATTTCAATAGTATTTTCTCTTCATCTCCTTTAATTTGATCATTCATATCTCTTTATTTACTGGTTCTTCGGCCTTCCCATGTTGGTTGATCAAGTAACCACCATTTTAAAATAATAATGATGGATGTGTCAAGTCACTTTGGGAATATTCCAATGGTGGGTGAGTCATCTAAATGATTGAAGAACTAAGTGGTGGGTCAGTGTACAACCGCTAGACATAAATAGTGAGTATTTTTAATCACTATTGGATATCAATGGTGGGTTATTTTTTATGAAATGACTGTTTGTTATTTATATTATATTAAGCCTTGTAAGAATCATTTTTATGCTTCCAATTATCCTCTTCAACCTTCAATCTAGTGTAGGAGTGGTTTTCTTTCAGTTTAATATTGTATAATTTTTTTTATTATTATATCCGAAATGTATTTAATCTATTTTCATTTTATTTGTCAAATTTTTATTCATGAATTTTTTGTAAACAACAACATCAATTTAAAACATTATTAGGAAAATCTTATTCTAATTTTATAAAGATATTTTTATTTATTTATTCAATTATATTCCTATGTAATTTTTCTGTAGTATGTTTTATCTGTAATCATATGCTATATTTTATTTTCAAATATGCACCATTGGAAAATTTCAAGTGTAGGTCACAATTCACCACTATATATCTCTAGTTGCGAGTCACAATTTACCATTATACATCCAATGATAATAAAATTTTATTGCTTCTCTTAAATTCTTCAATTGATTACTAACATAGTAAATGGTTTCAAGGATGGATGAAATTTATTTTGGCATGAAATTGGAATAGTAGCTTTGGATTTATTAAGACACCATAGGACATTTACAATGGTAGTTAAAATCCACCACTCTCTATTTTTAAGGGTGTATCATGATAAATCAACCTTTGTTTTCAGTAGTAGGTCATGAGATACAATTAGTTAAAAAAATTATAAATTGTTTATTTCTTTATTTAATTTTTTGATTTTAAAATCAATTCTTTTGTATCATTGTTTTATTTTTTTTATTTTGAAACATAATTTCATGGTGTGTGAAAATTTTATTGTAGAATTATTTTATGTACACTCATGCTTACAGTGAAAAAGTTATATGACGCTTTGCTTTACTGTATTTCTATAGTATGTATACTATAAAAGATATTATATTTATTTCAATTTTTTTATAATTATGTATTAATTAAAATTGTTATACATAAAATTTTAATGATATTATATCAATGTTTCATGAAGATATATGAATCATTTTTGAACAGATTTCATTCAATCATGGCTTTAAAAAAGAAAGTGAGTAGTCATATTATTTTATTATTTTGCATTAAAAATTATCATATAGATATTGGACACATACACACTCCTAGAAGATATTAATTTCAATGATCTTGGATATTACATCAAGGAATAAAAACATGTACCAATTTAAATTCATAATTAAGAAAAATGGTTATACATCCAAGATATTGTTGCTATGTTAATTTGTTCAAAATATATTTTGACATCTGCACACTAAACATGAACATAGAAGGACTTCGTCATTTACATATGTTCCTTAAAAATGTTCAACGATCCCTAAAAATCCACTTCTTTGACATTATGATCATCTAATAATTTTCCAATATTTGTTTTGTTTTTTAATCTATTTTCGTTTTTTTGTTTTTATTAATGTTTTGTTTCATGATTTACCCATCCAAATCAATCATTACTTTTCTATAGTTATTATACCACCCAAAAGGATGTTTGGGTCTTGAATCCAATTCAAAATTTAGGATACAGACTTGGTTGAGTCTTATGTAAAATGAATGGGTTGTGACTCCAGGTTATTTAAAAGGATATGTATGTAATATAGTTCACACATATTTAAATATGATGATATTAATGGGTACTAGTATCCTCATATAGTAGAAGATATTAAAGTGTGTAATTGGAACTTGGTGATTTGAAACACAATAAATATCACATTCCTTCATTTTTCAATTATTCTAAAACTGAAATTAAGAACATTTTTTTACCACAATTTAATATTTTAGCACATCTGATTGTTTTTTCATTAATTTTCAAAGAGAATATTCACCAACCCCTCTAGTCATATTTTCTTTAAATAACGATTCAAAAAATGGTACCAAACGTTGGTAAATATCTCAATGATTCTGATACCAAATAATTGGTATCAGAGGAGGTTTTTCCATATAGGTTTATCTGATTCTTGGTTAGTTTGAATCTGACACCACAAAATTGGTATTAGTGGCAGGTAAATAGATTTTTTATTCTGATATCAATTAATTTGCATAATCATTGGCTATTCCTTATAGGTATTTCTAATTTTTCGTTATTTTAAATCTGATCCTAAAAAATTCTTATAAGGGTAGGAAAATAACATTGTGGGTTTGATATAAAATAATTTGAATCGATACATTTTATATAATTTTTTAGTCTTTTTTTTTATAATTTTTTTACTCTATGCAAAAATAATATCCATGAATTGATAGTCTATATAAGAAATAATGTTTTTATTTTATTATAGTAGGGGTCAATTCCAATGATGGTTGGATTCAACATAAACTACAATTATTTGCTGGGAGTGACTATGGATGTTGGCAAGATTGAATGTAATCCTACTTAACAAAACCAAACCTGAATCATTGGACTGTCATGGATAAGGAAAATGGGCTATACATATTATATTTACATACATTGGTAGGAAGTGACATAGTAAATCATGTGTTTTAATTATAATGTTAAAAATATTTTATACGGTGTTATTAGTAGAATTGTATTTAGATATGTTTTAGATTGTAAGATAACACATGAGATTTAGAGGACACTATAATGACCAATTATGGTACTAAACATATTAAGTTAATCATTATAGCAATGCTCCAGGAATAATTCTAGGACATCAACATGGGGGATAAAGGATTTGTAAATCAAATTTTTCATTGGTTCTCTAGTGTTAAAAATGGAATCAGTGATCATTGAGAAAAATTTGAAAACACTGATCATGTGGAAAGAGTATTGATAGATCTTCAAAAAATGCGGAATCCAAAGAAGATGTCCTTTGATTAGAGTAATAATTTTAAGGATTATGATTTTGATGAAAAAATAGACATTTTTTATAAAAAGGGTTAGAGCTGAAAAATATTACAAATGAGGAGTCTACAAAGAGAAAATTAACTGCATTTAAATCTAATTTGATTGAGACATCTAATTTATAATTATCAGTTCTAGGAATGTGAAAACTAAATGGATCACATCAATAATGGAATTTAAATTTTTTTTAAAAATAAAAGGTGGAAGATATAGTTTAGAATGAATAATGGAAAGGATAAAAAAAGTAATGAAATTATGAATAATGATGTTTCAGATCTGACATGTTATTAGTGATGGAATAAAGTACCATAAAAACTAATTGAACTAAAATAAAACATTCAATAAAGTAAAAATAAAAAATCATGAATGAAAAACAAGCTATGTTTGAAGGATGAGACTATTAAAATAGTTTTGACTCAATCAGGGACTCTGAAAGTGAAAAATAAATAGTAAATCTTTCCTTGAGGGTTATTAATTATGAGTTAAATGATTCTCTTTTTACTCAGTCAATAACTCTAAATTTTTTTATTATAACAAAATATCTGATAATGAAAAAAATACTGATTCTGATTCTGATTATGATTCAAAATTTCTTGAGTTAAAAAATTTCTTATAGAAAATGATGAATTTATGAATGGTAGTTTCAATATAATAGAATAATATATTTAATTTAAATGTAAAAAATAATATTTGTTTGTAAAAACATGATAAAATAAAAAGTATATGTGGAAATTTTTATATTTTTGTTTCCCTAAAAGAAGAATATAATGGGAATTTTTATTATTAGATTTTAAAACTGAAAGACGAGAATGAATGACATAATGATTTTCTAGCTATAAATGATAAATACTGGGATGGATGATATAATTTAGTTGTGGCTTATTTTACTGAAGTATAAAATGAATGTAAGAAATTAAGGAATGAAAAGAAAAATTTATATTCAACATCTAATGAAAAGGAATTTACATATTTATAATCTATTAAAAAAAGAACTTGGATTTGAATTATGAATTTTATGAAATTAAAGATGATTTGTCAAATTTTTTAAAATGTAATGAACAATATGAAAATATTATGTCAATGGTAAAAAATATTAAAAAGATAGTTTGTGGTTTTAAAATTTTTAAACCTTACATGAATAAGAGTAATTTTTTTAGAATCTCAAAAGGAAGTATTTCTAAAAAAACTTTCTTTAAATGTAAAATGTATGGATATTATGCCATTAAATTATCACACAGATTCACTCAATCATTTGTCAATAATAAAAATATTTTTAATAATTATTTTTATTCAAATTATCTATAAAAAAATGTTTTAAATCTATTTTGGTGGTCAAAAGATATTCTATGAATACTACTAAACATATTATAGCATGTCTACCAAAAGAATGTTAATCAAATCCTATTGGACCTAATCTAGTCACCATGCCAAGATAATTATTTTTTTCAGCATAAATAATTTCTATTTTAACTTAATTATATATTATTCTATATAATTTATTCAATAAAATTTTAATAATCATTTTATTTTTGTTTCAAGGAATGTATATTAAGTTCTATATATTTATTCTTTAAATAGTAAACTTTTGGTAGCTTACATAATAAAAATTTCATTTTGAATATGTTGACATTATGTTTACTTTTTTATAAATTGTTTTAATATGATTTATTTAACTATCATTAATTAAGAAATAATTTATGGGGAATTACCCCTTGTAGTTATTTGAAATAATATACTACTTTTTATATTTATAGTTATGTGTTTAAAAAAATATCTTAAAAAAACCTAAAATTAATTTGTGTGTTTGAATTGTTTTTTCAATAAGTGATCATGGGAATTATTTTACATTTTTTCATATTCTCATACGTGTTTTAATTTTTTTCAATATTATTATTGGATATCAATTGGGAATTCTGAATTTATTAAATAAATTTTTATTATGAAATTTATTTAACTCTGAAAAACTGATTTCAGTTTTATTATATAAATTAAGATAATTTTAATGAACTAAATCTTTTATTTAAATTTAATTCTAATTTATAATTTTTTTATTTCAATAAATTAATACAAATAATTTCCAAAATAAAATTTTATTTTTTGATATTTTTTTAATAAAATAATTTTTATCTTAAACATATGGGGGGGGTTTTTTAAACCCTTAAGGAAAATTAAGTAATCAATACATTTAGAAGAATTTTTTTATATTTATATTCATGTAAATTTTTTATATTTCATTATTTATTATAAAATTTTTTCCTCTAGTTTTTATCATAACATGAAAGAAACATACCATTTTTTTTGTATGTAAATTTTTAGTTTTGATAAACAAATTTCACCTTGATTAAATTCTTATTATATTATATTGTTTACATTTAAATTAATATACTCGTCTACTATTCATGTTTTACAATCAATGATTATTATAAGTTGAATTTTACTCTTATGATAATATACTACACTACATATTTACTGTAGTTGTTTTTTGTTTCAAGCGGGGAGTCTATTTTATATTTATATACATACATATATATTTATACTTTTTCTTATTTTTCCTAAAATTCTATAAGGGGTAATTGTTTTTTAAAAGTTAATAAATGTTTTGATTATAATTTATAAAAAATTTGTTTTCTATATTATTTGAAATTTCTTAAATACATTAACATTTATTATAATGTGATAAATTAAATCTTTAAATTTATATTAAATTCTAATGTTTTATTAAATTCTATTATTATGTTTTCAACTGTTTTAATTAAAAAAAATTTAAACCCTCATGTGATATAATTTATAATTTGTTTTACTATTTATAAAATAAGTTATGTAACTATTTTTAATAATGTTATATGTTAAAATGTTATCATTTTACCTCATGTTTTAATATTTTTTATTTTACCTATGTTTAATTATATTATAATATTAAAATTAGGGTCATCCATATTGAGCAATCATCGAAGGCCCTCAACCACATAAGGGGCCCATTGGGTCACCCCTGTGGGAATGGACTCCTAAGAAAGCTCTATAATGAGGCTGGACTTTATTGAATATTGTGAAATCCTATAGTATGCAGGCCCATGTATAAGTTCCATGGATCATTCATAAAGAGAACATGAATTAGGCCAGGTCACCAACTATTTGTGTGTGTACTATTTTTTAATTTCAATTAATGATTAGTGTGCCTACTATGATATAACTATATACCTCCTATTCTAGAAATTTATTCTAGATTTACTATGAATTTAAATATTCATTCATGTTAAAAACTAATATTTAATCATGATTATCTGTTCCATTTTATCTCATCTATTAGACTTCTTTCGAACTACCATTCTTCAATTTGAAACCATTCATGGTTCTTTATTTAATTTTTATTCCATTCTTCATCCATGGCAGTCCGACCATCGATTACCTATACTTCGATGACCATAAGTGTTTCACTAAAAAAAATTAACTGAGTTTCTTATCTCTTACTTATTTAATCACCCTCTATCTCTCATACTCGTATCTCGTTTTAAGGGTTTTTAGTGGTTATGATTGTTTTTATTTCAACAATATCTTATATTCTTCTCATTTAAGGACGTCCTATGTCTCTCTTACTTTATCGGTTCTTCGAACATACCCTAATCCTTTCTTAATGATTCTCCATTATAAAATACAAATGATGGGTTATTTGATTCAATGTTTCAATTTAACAATGTTCAGTGAGACGATTCACTATTTTAAGTTATCAATTGTGGGTGAGTCGAGTCACCATTGGAAAATAACAATGGTGGGTGTGTCGAGTAGCCATTGAAAATTACCAATAGTGGGTGAGTTGAGTCACTATTGGAATAAACTAATGATGGTGCAGTGATCTAATACTTGACTTCAATGGTAACTATTTTTACTCATTGTTGGACATCAATAGTGGGTTCTTTAATACCCACTGGTTCTTTCTTCCTTATGTTGTACTGAGTATTGAAATAATATTTTTAAACATCTATAAAACATCATGAATATTTAATCTTGTGAGGTAGTGGTTATGCATCAATTTTATGTTTTAATTTTTTTCTTATTTTTTTAGTGATTTATATCATTTATTTATTTTGTTTATTAGAATATTGTTAGGCGATTCATTTTGGTCTTCCACCCCTTTAGGCGCAAGGTGGGTCAGAAAAAGCCTCTTTTTTCTTCAGTCAGTTTCATTATGTATAAAGTTTCATTTCTATTTAAATTTTTAGTAAATTTTTTAATATTTTATCATCTTATGAATTTTATTTTCATTGAGACACTATAGTCCATTTACAATGGTACTTCATGATTAATTTTTGGACATCTCAAATGTTTATCCCTGAGTCACCGTCTGATATCCAATGTATAATATGTTTTATTTCTTCTCTTGAAGCATGAAATTTCTTAGTGGAATAGAATAAATTTTGTTTTGGGTGGATTATTTTAACTTTTCTGGAAAGTGAAATGGTATCTTATACTCTATTATGACACCATATGAAAATTTCCAATGGTAGGTTTGAGGACTTCACTCTCTATTTTCCACAATGAGTCATGAGACACCATAATCTTAATTTAATGGTAGGTCATGAGAAACCATTATTTAAAAATTGATTATAAATTTTTAATTTTTTAATTTTAATTTTTTTATTAAGATAAATTCTTTTGATCATTATTTTACTAATTTATTTTGAAATTTCATTTCAAGTAATGTAAAAACTTAATTTTATCATTCTTTAATGTACACACTTTCTTGATGTTCATGAGTCCTATGATGAACTATTTTTCTGAATTTTCTGTATGTATAATCTAAAAGAATGTTTATTTCATTCATTTGTTTTTTAATTGTGAATTAATTAGTATTTTTAAAATTATAATTTTAAATTTTTTATATACATTTTACTTGAAGAAATGTAAATCATATTTTATTCTTTTTTATTCAAGCACAACTTTATCAAAGAAAGTAAACTATAATATTCCTTCTTCTTAATGCATTAACAAGTGTCACGAATATATTGTACACATAAACACTCTTAGTGTATATTAATTTTAATGATAGAAGAGATTTATGAAATGAAAAAACACATCACTATGCATATCATTCATTGAGAAACTGGTGATATATATTTGATATTCTTACTACTATGATTTGTTCATGATCTTCTAGGGCTTTTTCACACTAGTTGTTATCCTATAAAGAATTCATATTTAAAACTGGTTCCTTTCATGTGATCAATGATCATCGAGCATCATCATATTCTAAATTATAATAATATGCTATCTTTCATGTATTTTTTTTATTCTTTTAATGTTGTTTCTGTCTGTTTTTACTTCTTAGTGTTTAGTTTTATGATTTTACCCATAAAAAATAGTTATTTCATTTCTCTGGTTATTCTACCACCTAAAACTATGTTTAGGTAGTGACACTTGATCAAAAGTCAGGATACAGACTAGGGTGAGTCTACTCTATGAAGAATTAGTTATCCTCTATATTTTTTAAATTTTAGGGTCTATAATAAGGTTCTCACAAAGTTAAAGTAAGGTTCTTTGTAGGTACTAGTCTCCTAGAGGAGTAGAGGACATTCATGAGTGGAATATGATATTTGTTATCCAGACAACTATAACTATCCTATTCTTTCATTTTTTTCCACTCCAACTCAACTCAAGAACACTTCACTCGCTATATTTTAATATTTTACAAAACATTATTATTTTAATCATTATTTTGTAAGGATACAATTAACCACCTCCTCTTGTTATATTTTCAATCAATAACTATCCATCATTGTTTCGTTGTTGTATTTATTCTCCCGTAATTATAGTTTGGATATATGGTTTAGTTATCAAAATTATTCTCAATGCACTATAGTTTATGATAAATGAAATAGATATTCTATAGATTGACTAGTATTGGTAGTATTTTTGTGTGGTAAATGGTATAAATGTGTCAATGTATCATGAGTGCGATAATTTTTGAATAATGAGGACATTTTAGGGGATGTCATAGATTAGTATCATGGATGAGTGGACTGTTGTAGGATGGGCCCCAAGAATTTTCATGTTTTGTTGGGGATTCCATGTATTTTGATCGTACATGTTATTTGCGATGCCTAATCATGAATACATTCTCAAACACACCATGTAATTGGATAATGTGTGTGTGGTAAATTGAGGTGTTTGACTTAATGATCAATAATAGTTATTTTTTTATTTATTTCTCATTTCCTTTTTCACTAGGAGGATCATATTTCCTGAGCGTGAACTTATAGTAGTAGTTTATTGGTTAAAAATTTTGGTGTCCAACTAAATATATTTCTTACCCCATGTAAATAAACCATGTTGTATGTGAAGAACACATGACCACTTTCAGGTTTATCCAAGATGCATGATGGATAGGGACATGGCATAGGATTTCGTGGTTGTGAAGGACACTTGAGTGTAGTCAATTGGTTTGGTTGGAGCATCCTGATATGGTACTAGATAATGGGTCTGTGATATTAGTTGGATTTTTATATAGGGAATGAGTTATTTATTTTAAAATTGTTTATTTGTTCTATGTGATCAGCTAGTGGGTAATCGATGTTGCATGTATGTCATGGTTGTTCAGGAATTTACTATATTTCATTTTTTAAAATCATTTTTCATTTTTATTTTATTTATTCTTTTGAAATTATATGGTTTTTTTCGTGTATTATTATTTACTTGTAGTTTCACATTCTGATATAGGGGTACAGTCTCCTCATTGTTCCACCTTATACCCCCACTGCTAGTTAGTAGCCACTGGTGTATTACGAGAGGTGCTTGAGGTCTTTTGGTGAGCCAGATCATGGTACTAGTTTAGTGGAATATAGGATCGGATGTTATAAGGATTTACTAGTGTTGTTTACATTCCTATTATATACTGTTTGGGTTTGGTAGACAGGAGATATAGAAATCTATTAGATCCTGTGATAGATATCAGCTAGTTGGTGGTGAAGACCTATTCTGGTAGGAAGTCTAGGTTAATAGGGAATATGATTTATGTTCTTGGTATTTAATGTTATAGTTGTAAGTGATTTTAGACTTTGGTGACACACGTGATGTTTAGATTTAATCGTTTATAATATATTTTAGTCACTTCGACCATTGGTAAGATGGATTTGGAAGGACTAGATTGGGATGTGCCTAACACGTAGGGGGTCGGGGAAAAGGAATTATGAACCACATTTTATTTTCTATCCCTCCACCTATTTGACCTCTTAGTAAATTGATTATCTTATTTTTTATTCCATGTCTCATGAAATAATATTAAAAAAATAAATAATCACACACAAAATCTTTACAAGGTTCACTACTGAATAAGAGTATCTAGTTCTTTTAATCGTTCTGAAATTATCCTGACCACCCAACCACTATAAAGTAATCATTTGAATTTAGTTACATCTATTAGGAAATAACATTTCACGTGAAATGAATTAGAGTCAAATTGATTATTCATATTGTAGAACACTTACCTAAATCTTTATACAACCTCTCAAGATATTCCTCCCTATATTGATTAGGTTTTTAACAACAATAATGTCTTCCAGAAGTTGATACCTATTGGACGTCACAGTTCTACTTGGTTCTTCCAAAACCTTCAACTTCTCTTTATTAATTGTAAGAAAATAGGCAAGAATCAATACATAATTCATCCTAGTAGAAAAAATGATAGTTTCACAATATTCATCTTCTTTTAGTGAAAATAATATGAATATAGTAGACTGATGGAAGAAGTTCTCCATGAACGAAATGATATTCAACTGATATCAATTTGGAAAGTCACTTCCTATTGTCCCTTTGATATGTGACACAAAAATATATGATATAGTGTATATAATTGTCTTGATCACTATTTATTATTTAGTGAAAACAACATTCAATAAATCACCTTCTTCCAATAATATCAAAATAAAAAATTCTATTTCTAAATATTAAAGAAATGATGATTATTACAACACAACTTTATCACAATTAATTCTTTTTCTTTGAAACAAAATATCAATAGTGAATGCGGTATCATGTGTCTTTTATTATTCCTGGTGCATTAGCTCTTTTTTCAACTAGATTTCACCACAAATTCAATTTTATGAAAGAATACTCATTCACAGAAAAAATTGATCTCTTCTTGAATAATCAACTGAGTTAGATCATGCACACTCCAAGAATGTATTTATTGATTCATATCAAGTGAATCCTTCCAAATTTATCAATGTATTATTATTTTATACGCAATATGAAATAATTTTATGGTTGTCTCAAATTCATAACTATTTATGAGTTCTTGATTATTTATATTTCCATGAAATCCTGCTTTGAATGCCTACTTACTCCTTTTATATTTTCACAATACATGTTCGGGTGTCTCAAATCATGTATATGAGTTTATGTACTCACTGTATCCACTTCCTTTTCAAAAACCAGGCACAAAAACATTGTCTAGTAATATATCACGATCACAAGAGTACATATGAATTCACATATAGATTTACATATAAACTCCACTCATCCTTGATAAAAAAATATGTATATTTTATATTTCAAGGATATTTGCACATGTAAAATAAAGGATTTTCTATTCTTCATGAAGTGGTGTACACTACTACTTATTTATTTTAGTTATAGCATGGTTCTGATGGAGGATCAAGGGCAGGGGAAGAATACGCAGATCAGTGGAGGTGATCTTGATAAATTCACATGAATAAAAAATAGCATCTCAAACACAATCATTTATTTTTTCTACCATCAATTTTTTAAATAAAACCCAGACAACATGCATATTAATAGAACTACAAACCACACACCAAACAAAACAAAAAATATAGATAATTAAAATTCATGTAGGGTAGGTGTAACACCCGAGATTTTTATGAGTAATATTTTGTTTTTTATATATCATCAAAGGAATCTTTCACTACATACTAGCTTGGCTTACTTTACACGCAATCGCGACCTTCCTCAATAGCTTGCGTCATACGCAATACCGAGTTTCACCAAACAACGATATGCTATTAACATATTATTAAAACTAGTCGTTATGAATAGTAATAACCACTTTTTTAAATTTTATAAATTTTATTTTTTAAAATGGACTTCATTTTTGGATTCGGAATACCGAAATTAGCCTAGGGTGAAATTTTGGTATTTTTCTGAAAACTTTCAATTTTTGATGAATAGTGAAACCACTAAGTGGTAGGTTAAAAAACTGAATTTTGCATAAAACATAATTTTACCGCTTCTGTGAATGGAATTTCGAAAATCTGACAGACACGGTTAATATCAAGGACTAAAATGTGGTTCAATGAGATGAAAATAATTTTTGGTGAATAGTAACTTTTTACTTTTTTTTACCACGGTTAATAGTAAATAGGGTAACTAAGGGTAAATATGATATTACTATTACCCTAACACATGTCCTAATTCTATTGGATAAGTGTAATTCGACCAAAAACAACCTTATGAATATAATATGACCATCTAGGTCCACTTGGATTAGATTATGACATTTAATATTATTTTATTTAATGAATAGTTAAAATAGTTAAAATCAAAGTTTAATTACTAAAACATTTTTAATATAGGGTTATACATAAGATAAATTCGACTATAAATATTCATTAGAAAGCTAAAAAGCTTTCCTACATAATGGTATTTTATTTGTAATTTTTAGACATTAAATAATTTAATTTATTTATGACATAATGATGATGCAGTAATTATCTTATTAATGAAATATTGACATAATTGATGTTATAAACACCAAAATAAATGTAATTTGAGACTTTTTATGAATTCCAATAATTTTCTAGGTTACTATGATATATTATTGTTGATTTAATCAACTTGGTTCGAACATATAATCCTGTTATGACTTTCACAAAAATCATATATCAAATAGTGTCAAAATTGACACAAAATAGTTTCTAAATCAAATATTATATTACTAATTGTTATTTTATTCTTAAAAATCAAAGGTTCGGCCAAATGACTGATATAAGGATATATATATTAATAATAAACAATTTGGGGTTCGTTTGGCATGTTATAGTAAGTGTATTAACCATATAGTGAAAGAAAACAAAAAGACACGGTAAAAGTTAAATTATTTAACTTAGAGTTAAATCTAATTTATAAGGTTAAAATAATACCCTAAACTTGTCTAAATCTTATTGGTTGATAGGATTTCGACCCTTCCCCACTTTAGCTTCGAAAGAAGACCCTTTGGAACCATTATAAACCGATTTTGACTTTAATATAAAATAATATTTTGAGATATTCCTAAGGTTCCCCTCTCCTCCCTTATAAAAGGGCACCTCCTCCCCCTCCTCCTCAAACCAATTTGAGCACTCAAGCTCGGCCAACCCCTGCCATTTTCTCCTCTCCACTTCCCTAGAATAATTCTATAGGTCCTGGTCTTCTTCAAAGACCAATCTTAGTTCCCTAAGTGGAGGATTCAAAGAAGCGTTCCAAAGAAGAGGTAATATCGATTACCGATCTTTTCAATTTCTTTCTTCTTCAACTTCTTCTTCTTTAGTTGTTTCATGATAAAGTAATAACATCAGTATTACTTACATACTGATATGTTATTATAAATATGAAACAACCCTAATTCACCTTCTATCCATCCTATGGAAAAATGAAATCACCGCGCGTGCGTACGTACAGAATACCGTCTCCACGCCGTGGTGTAATCTATTTTCCACCATCACTTTACAAGGATGGGTATAATGGTGTAATTAGTAAATATTTATGATTATTATAAAGTAATATTTATACTGAAATAACATATATATATACTCCAATAAAATTCCACGATCATAGGAACGATATCATCACTCGTGCGTACGTACGGAATACCGTCTCCACGATGTGAAGCGACTCGTTCTACATGATCATCATTACATAATAATTATATAAATGAATTGAATGAATAAATATGATATATGTTACACTAATACCATTCTGGATATAAGGTATCTATAACCTTAAAATAAGAATAAGAATTTATTCAGCAAAACACGCATAAGAACAAAAGGCAATAAAAACCCGAGTAACAAGTAACAATGAAATATTACTAACAAGAAGCTAAGAATATGACCATATATGATATCATATCAATATTTATGATTCTGGAATAAGTCAATAACATTATTTAAACCATTATACAGGAGCTTCGGACACGTACAAAGCAAATCGGACCTAAGGTAAGGGAAAATACCACAATCTCATTTTTATTCGAGATTGTTTATTCGTAAGTATTTACTGGGGTGTATTTTATCATCCACATCCATGATCCCTCAATATGTAATATTGTTTCCATCCACTTACAATAGTTTAAATCCAATTTTACCCTTCGGTGAGTTTTTAGTAAAGAATATGAAAGGAATATTTTGTCGTTTTTTTCGTACGAGGTACTTTTTGACTTTTCCGACAAAGGTACGAAGAATGTATTTTTTAACTTATACGGCATGTATGGATTTTTAAAACATTATTTCCAAGAAGATTCCTTTACAAGTTTTCAAGTTTATTTTTAATCAACTTCTTTTATTTTAAAGTCGTATGACATGTTATGAAAGGAAAAATGTTTTTTGAAGAAGAAAGGATATTTTCCTCAAGAATGGAGTTCAAGTGTTTTATCAAAATTATTTTCCATCTAAGATAATAAAGGGTTCTGTTTTTATCCCTATTATTACATTGATTTGATCATGTTGTGATTGAATTATTTTTATGAATTCCTTTATCTTATATGAATTGTTTTATGATGTCATGTTGTTTAAGAATCCCATTTTTATTACATGGGTTACGCTATGATGTATGGTTTATGATTATGTGGCACACATAAGAAAGGATTTATTATGAGATAGGTGGGACCTATATCTCCCTCCAATGCATTGGGTAAAGATTTTATATCTCATGAGATAGACATGGCTGGAACGGTAGGTTATACCGGTTCAGTGAAACAGGACTGGAACGAGGGTGACTCGGTTCACAAAGGGACTTTGTCCACTAAGATAGTCTTGGAAATGAGTCATGAATAACAAGAAATGATTTTCCATGATTATGTGTGCATGACACAAAGTTTCAAGTTTTATGTTATGATTATGGGGATCTCATTTTCACTTCTATGATTTGTTCCATGTTAAGATATTATGATCTCTTTTGCAGGTTATGATTTTCAAAAAGATATGATATGATTTTTATTTCCTTTATTTTCCCTTGCTGAGCATTTGAGATCGCCCTTTTATGTTTTCTTTTCCCCAGGTCAGGAAGATGGATATTAAGTAGAATATGCTAAAAGGGACCCTAGATATGATGAAATAAATGGGAGACACTGTAGAAGATTTATGAACCAGTTGTTTATGTTTCCCAGTTTCTAAAGACATTATACCTATACGGTCCTTTGTGGTTTTGTCATATGTTGTAATAAGTGTGCTTCAATTTTGAAGTATTAACAATGTATGTAAAGTATGGGTCGTTATAGTAGGTGTCGCCCATGTCTTCAGATCCACACATGTAGGATTCTTTCATTTGAAATTGTCCGACCTCCATTGCAACAGTGAGGTAGGCACAAACCAATGAAAACGTTTTTTAATATCCATCACCCCCTTTAAACATGTTTTCCTTGCGAATCATGATTTTGCATCATATATGAGTGGCTAACTAACCGATGCAATGACTTTACCAAAGTCATATCCTTCTTTTTGCTTATAGTATTCGATGGTGTTGATGTAATGAATTTCATCATATATCACTTTCCTCTGCATTTCATTGATTTTAGATTCCCTAAATCAAATCGGATTGGAAATTTCTGAGAGAAAATAAAAATTTACAACATCCTTCATTGCTTTTGTTCTTTCAATTATATCTGCATGGTTCGAACTTTTTAAGGATATATATGAGAAATTTCTCATTCAATTACTATATGTTTCATTGTATGTGATGATGGTGTCAATTTTTCTTCAATTATTCATTCCTCTAATACTACTTCTTTAACTATTTTGTTTTCTCCTAGAGTGAGTCATACAACTCTATAAACATCATCTTTATTCAACTTCCAATTCTCTCTTTTATCAAAAATACTTCTCTAATGAATATAATATTCCTGGTGACAATATTATACAATGAATACCCTATATCTCAGTCTCCATATCCCATAAGAACACATATCACTCATATTTCCTCGATCTTTGTTCGTTTTTCCTCTGGAATCATGAATTGGGAAATAGAACCAAAAAATCTATGATGACTCACATTTGTATTATGAGTACTCCATGATTCTTGAACCATCATTTCATCGAGATTTGTTTTGGCATTTATTGAGGAGATATAGTTCACATGAGGCCACTTCAGCCTAGAAACTCATGGGCACTCCTTTTCCTTTCAACATGCTTCTTTCTATATTGTGAAGGGTGAGATTCTTCCTTTTGGAAACTCCATTGAGTTGGGGTTTGTAAGGAGACATCAGATGATATTGAATTCCATGTAGCTTGAGGTACTCTTTAAACACATCAGAGGTTTACTCCCCACCTTGATTAGATTGCATTGTTTGTATTCCATGATTGATTTGATTTTCCACTAGTGCATTGAATTCATTGAAGATGCTATTGAAATAGTGGGTTCCCTAAACCCAACATTTCAGTACTTTTGATTACTATATCATGTATACAGTTAGCTATACATGATTTCATCTTACCATTATAGTGTAGACTTTTCTGTGTCTACTATTGAAATGGAAATGTCTAAATATTAATTGTTGTATAGAAAGGTTATAGTAGCTCCCAAGCTATAATGAGAACCTGTAGATATTATGAAATTAATATTAGATATATGTTATATGTTCTAGATACATTTTAGTGACTGGACACACTAGCTATTTTATTGTCAGGTGTTGGAGGATCATAATCATTGAGACTTGTTCTCATGAAGTTCTCACTTGGTGATCTCTAGTAGTGAGTTCATAAAATCTAACCTACCAATAGGAACACCACATGTTCCGGGTTTCATAGGATATTCTTATCTACGATCATGTGTGATGGTCTCTTGACTTGAGATCATTACCAGTGAATGTCATTTGACTGCATACGTTGATGCAAGATGAAAACCATGGAAATTAAATTATGGCGAGGTGGTTTGTGTTGGGTAGGTCATTGGTGGCGTGACATTGGTTGAATGGTCTAGAAAAAAAATCTCTTTTCAGTTATGGATGTAATATATCTTAGGTCATGTTGATATGGATGGCAGTACCTTTATAAGACATGGACATGGTATTCAAGTGTAAATCCGTCCATTTACATCAACAAACAGTAAATCCAGATAAATTTGATAACATGAGAGTGCGTCTTGATTTATGAGATATTACAGGTAAAGAGATTATATTACACAGTGAATTTTCATATGTTGTTTGTCACCGTTGTTACAATCCCTATCTCTTTAGGGGCCATTATGGGTTTCATGATCATACTCTTGGTCTGTGAATACTATTCATTACTATTGAGATAAGGGGATAGGTGTCACAAATAATAGTGTATTTAAGAATCTACATTATTTAGTTGAATATGAGTTTTGGACATGGTGGGACCCATCACTAGGGTTTGGAATTTGTCCAAAGGTTAAATGATCACCAATGAAATAAATAAATTCATATTATTTCTCGTTTAAAATAATTAGTATTGAATTTATTTATTATATGTATTTATGAGTTTTACGTAAATACATGAAAAAATATTAATTTTTGAATATTAAATAGTCATGGTTAAATTAGTATTTATGGGTGCGGCGAGTCGAGTTGATGACTCAATTATTATTGCATGATATATTTTAATATATTACAAGTGAGTGGTAATAATATTTATCACTCAGATTAGTATTCATCAAATGTCATTGATAGTGTGTTAAGTATCTTTGGCTAGCGAGGCTATATTAGGTATTTTAATTAAGCAATATAAATATAAGAGGAGGAGATTTTTCCAAACACTATTCAGGGGGATTCTCTCTTCTCTCCTCTCTCCCATGATCTAGAGAGATATGCTCAGGATCCAAGGAGATCAGATGAAGCTCTCTCTCAGGCATCACTAGAGAAGCGATGTGGTGATCATTAGAGCATTGAAGGCATCATCAGTATTCCGCACTAGCACCTAGATTATGAAAAATGGAGCTCTAGCAGATTCCTTGAAGCATGTGCAGATGATCTAAAGGAATTCGGATTTGGATTCTTCGAGCAGTGATCGCCAACAATGAGCAGATGTCATGTATGGATTCAGAATGAAACTGGGTATTTTACAGTGTATTTTGTGCATAAAACCCTTCACGTGTGGTCCTCATCTATGACCGGGATGATCATCACGGACACTGACAAGTTCACGCCGAACATTGGTGGAAAAAATTTTAAAAAACCCACTTGTTTGGGGCTTCCACTACAATCCTGGTTCCAACAGATTCCAAATACTTCTTATATCATTTTGAGAAAATATATCCATGTTTTCCTACTATAATCATTGATAAATGTCATAAAATACCTCCTTTTCCATCTCATTTTGGATTTAATAGACTACACACATTGGTGTGAACTAGCTCAATGGGGATGCAACTTTCTAGTTGAAGTTCGTTGCAAAGCTATTTCTATGTTGTTTTCTTTTATCATGACTTTCAAAAAAATTATTCGAGTGTTGAATGATAGGAATCCCATTAGAAATCTTCATTATTCCTAATAATCATAAAATTTCAATGTTTAAATTCCCTTACCATAGATTCCATAGCTAGTCTTTATCATCATATTCTTTTTTCAAACATTGTGGTACATCGGGTTGGATCATGAGAATAAACATGTGATTCATCACCATCGGTACTTTCGTCATCAAACTTCTTTTTTCATCGACAATAACCATTTTTTATTTAAGTGGATTATGTGAAATCCTTTTTCCACCAACTACCTAGCACTCAAGAGGTTGGTCTTCATGTTTCGTATATAGTAGACATCAGAGATGAAACCATGGTTGCCTTATTTTTTCATGATCAAAATATATCCTCTTCCATAAACATAGATTATCTAGAGATCTCCAAATTAAATCTCTTCTCAAACTATCTCATCTCGGTTCGTAAATATGTCTGTGTGCACTGTCATGTGATTTCTAGCTCCAGATTCCAAATACCACATACCTTGATTTATGTTGATGTTTGTACCTTCATCACATGAGACTCGTTAAAAGGATCTTCTACTTCGATGATATATGCCTCATCAGTGACATTATCCTAGGGATTCGTAAACCAAAATTTATTTCTATAATATCTTTATTTTTTAAAATTACAGGATTGAATGTTTATATTGTCTAGAAAGAGATTATTGAATGCTCCTCTACTTTCTCTTCCACATTCTCATGGAGTATTGTATTGATATTCATTACCTCCTCGAGTTGGGAATCTTCCACCATGTCCTCCTCATCCTCCTATTATTGGATCAAATTTTGTGCATGGAATCCCCAACCTTGGGCTATTCAAGATGTACCTCTTTCTACTTTTTAGAGTTGCTGAGATAGAACATTAATTGGTGGTCTTTCCCAACTCCATTCATATCACTCTTGTGGTTCACCTTATGTTTGTGGGATTGTAGATATCCCACAAGTTCTTTGACGTAAATCATCTCCATGTCCATTGATTCTTCCAAGGAAATGACTATGTAATCAATTTTTGAATCAAGGGATCACAAAATCTTCTCACATACCAACATCTTAGTAACATCTTCTCCATTTCTTCTCAGTTGGATCACCATAAATATTACATGAGTATGATACTCAGAAACTATTCTAATAGTTTTCGTAAATTGGGATTCAAAACCACCTTGCAGAGATTGAAGCCGAAAATACTTCACATTGTCGACACCTTTTAATTATTTTCTAAGAGTATCCTTGATCTCCATTAATGATTTAGATGAATCGATTATTTTTAAATCCACTTAATCAAGGAATTGATAATTGTAGGATTTCACCTTGAAACCATTATTTATTCCTGCCTGATGCGTGGTTTTTTGAGCATCTAGAAGAGCAGGCTCCATTGCATTGGATTCTGGCTCGGTGTATCTATCCTCCACGATATCCATTACATCAAGGGTTTGATGGAGTTCTGCATTTCAATACACAAATTTTGTTGTTGTTCTTCATCAGCATTAGGATCATTGATTGTGAAAATGCATTCTCTATAGTGATAACATATTTTTTTGATGAAAAAAAATTACAGATATCTAGACGACAAAGTTTTTTTGGTGTTTCAAATTGGAATATTTCTTTAGCACTGCAGTATGCAATTTTTTGGGATAGGTGTACTGCACCATTTTTTTGGATTCGTGACTATCCTTTTTTCGTAATACAAAATAATGGAGAAATTTTTTTTGTCTATACAAGAGAGGATGTAGAAAAAAATTATTTGTATATGTTTTTTATTTAAATTACACAAGGCGCACAAGGGACATGAAATGGGAAGTCAAAAATGGAATAGGAGTGGAGGCCAACAAAAAATACAATGGGGTAAAAACTAATTCAATGGAAAGTGGAAACATAAAAGGAGATGTAAATTGGAGAGAGATGGGGTGAGATAAAATTATATATTCCTTTTGCAAATTAGGAGAAAACAAAATGTCATGGGAATTAAGATTGATTGAATTATAACGTCTTTGGAATAGTGTTAACTATTCAGCTTCTTCTTCCTGTCGCCCACAACAAGGTATCTGGTTCATTTGAAATTTCAACCTCCCTTTGATACCATTGATGGATGATCAACGGAAGCTGAATCATATGAAAATAACTAGAGGTGATCTTTGTATCATCTCGGTTCCGGAAGCCACCCAGAGTCACCCCGTACCCTATTGGTCACATGGCCTCAATAGAATTACCGCAGACACTAGAGAATGTCGACTAGCAATGGGGGACTTGGGTGTGATAGTGGGGAAACTATGCCTTAATTGGAAATGTACACAGTGGAAGTAAACAAATATATACAAGAGTGGAAATAGTAATAATGATATACATCAGAAACTGAGATTATAAACTGTAGAACACATATATAAAATGATGCATGATACATATGTCTAGGAAAACAACCAAACAATTCACAATGCTAGAATACAACAGTGAAAAACCAAAGTGAAAAATAAAGTAGATAAACTTCTCAGCATTGCAAGCCATAGCTTGGTCTCATTCTCTCTATCTCTACAGCAAGTCAAGTACCTGAAGTAGAAGGGAACTTGCCATTATCTATACCTGCAACAATATAATCTATTTGGGCCCAAAAGCATGGCCCAAACAGGGTGTGAGACTAAATCCTAGTAGGAAACCACCACGAGATCTGTGCCCAATAGTCAGTTAATATATTTCAGGTAAAGTACAGAAGGCAGTAAACAAGGAAGTACTCAATAGTAAACAAACAACAGTTCAAATCATTCAAATCACCGCACAACATGGTAATCAAAGATGAAAAACACAACAGGTAACCCTCTGGGAATTACCCATAGCTTATCCCCTATGTTCCAACCTAGAAACACAAGAAAGAATCTAAACACACAGTAACCCTATGGGAATTACTCATAGCCTATTCCCCCTATTCCTATCTAAAAATTACAAGAAGCCCTCTGGGCAGTACACTCAGTCTAACCCCTCTGGTTTAGCTTATAAATAGACTCTCTAAGGAAGTACTCACCATAAATTACCCCTATAGTCTTGTAACGGTACTAAAGGTGCTCTGGGGAAGCACTCAACATCTCATTCCCCCTGTGGCCCGTGTCGAGAAACTATAGACACTTTACAGAAGCACTCAATGACAATTCCCCCTTTGTTCTCACATCACAAATTATAAAGACAACATGGAGAAGCCATCAATGTCCATTCTCCCAATGGTCTATACAACAGGTTCTCATGACCTTGTGTAAGTCAATCAAGTGTAGAAATGTGAAACGGCCAAGGTAAACCCCATGAACAACTTGGTTAGCATTCTACAACACAATATCATAACCGAACAACAGTCACACCATCCTATAATACTAGGCATGGGAAAGCAAACAATAGCCTAATAGGCAAACAAGACTCAAAGGTCATAATAGGAAAAACAATGCATGTAAAATACATCCAAGGCACAAAAATTCACCATATTTACAATCAACAATCATCTACTCAAGCATACCAGCATAGCCAAGAAACAATAGTGCTGAAACAGTAAACACGCAATACCCCATTCATCGGTATTGGAGAAATTTTCTCATAAATCTAAAATAATTTCAACCAAAAGGCACAAAACACCTACCTAGGGCTTAGGAGATCACTATATGTAATCCTCAAATCTTTAATCTCTATAGAACGTCGTAGATCTAAGAAAACATCTAAAACGTTCAACCCACAATAACTTGGAAAAGAAGAGAAATCATGAAACGAAGTTCCATCACAAGAGAGAACTCAGTGATGCGATTCCAATGCAACTGACGGTGTTTGATTCGGAGGACAGATGGAGGCTTGGGGTATCATTGAAGATTTGTAGCCGTACGGAATCTCTCGGACGAATGAGACCAAGAAGATGGGTGTTATATCTGTCAGACACGACCCCGGTGCATTTAATGAAAAAAAAATACACGACATGTAATTTTTTAGTACACAACGTGTACTTTCTATTTCCATAATATACATTAGGCAACCTCCAATTCACTCCCTCATGGCCGTGTGTGTGGCTACAACACAGCCATCACACGACCTTCTATGGAAAAGTAGTACACGGCGTGTACTCATAATGTACATGGTGTGTACATAGAAAATTTCTAGAATTTTATATTTTTTTCTCAAAATTGACTAGAAAAGGAAAAATATACCTTAAAAGAAGTTCCGGGTTCTTACACACTTCCCCCCTTAAAGAACTTCATCCCCGAATTTCCCTAGCGCAGCGTAGAAGAAGAAACCCCGAACAGTTCTGGAAACGGTGCTCGTACATCGGCCTGTCTCTCCCAAGTTTCATGCTGCACCCGCCCGTGTTGCCATAGCACTCGTACTAGAGGACCAGATCGGCCATAGATAAACTTTGTACTTTGATCCACAAACCAGATAGGTTTCACATCAAACGACGCATCCACATCAAGCTCAACCTCCTCAGGTTGAAAGACATGAGATGGGTCTGAGAAGTAATGTTGAAGCTGAGAAATGTTGAAGACATCGTGCATAGCTCGGTACCTCTAAGGTAACTACAACTTGTAGGAAACTAGCCCAACTCTCTCCAAAACCTCATGCGGCCCGACGTACCTCGGTGAAATCTTACTCTATCTCATAATCCTCTTCGGTCCCAACCTCAGTGTGACATGCAAGAAAACCTGATCCCTGACCACAAACTCCATAGGTCTTCTCTGTTGATCAGCATAAGACTTCTGTCAAGACTATGCAGTATCCATCCTTTTTTGAATCAACTCTATCTACTCTGTGGTCTCCTGAACAAGGCAAGGTCCCAGCAAAGCTTCCTCTCTTGCCTCTAGCCAACATAAGGGTGATCGACATAACCTACCATACAAAGCCTCATAAGGTGCCATCTGAATAGTTTCTTGAAAACTATTGTTGTAGGAAAACTTCACAATAGGAATATGCTTCTCCCAAGAACCTCCAAAATCCAGAATGCATAATCGGAGCTTGTCCTCAAGCACCTGAATCATACGCTCGGATTGACCAT
The DNA here is from genome assembly GCA_963277665.1 of Viscum album. Lineage (NCBI taxonomy): Eukaryota > Viridiplantae > Streptophyta > Magnoliopsida > Santalales > Viscaceae > Viscum > Viscum album. Next base: position 447,513,081 of record OY728155.1, on the reverse strand, counting down.
CTGTCTGGGGATGGTAAGATGTACTCAAATGTACCTGTGTTCCCAAAGCCTTCTGAATCCCATGCCGAACCCGAGAATTAAAACGTGCATCCCAGTCTAAAACAATGGAGTGTGGAACTCCATGTTGACGTACAATATCTCGGATGTAAAACCATCCCAGCTCATCAACACTAAAGTTCTTCTTAATCGGCAAGAAGTTAGAAACCATCGTAAGTCTATCAATGAAAAACTAAACTGCATCATTACCTCGAGGTGACCTCAGCAAACTGGTCACAAAGTCAATCGCAACGTCATTCAATTTCCACTCGGGAATGTGTAACTGCTATAAAAACCCTACTGGTCATTGATGCTCTGTCTTCACCTACTGACAAGTGGAACACCTCATAACGAAACCCGCAACGTCCCTCCTCATACCTGGCCACCGATACTGATGGTGTTGATCATGATATATCTTGGTGACGCCTAGATGAATTTCCCAAACTGAGGAATGAAAATCCTGCATCAGCTCCTCGAGTATATCTGCTGAAACCCATACACGTCCCTGGAAAGGAAAGATCTCATCCTGAAATATGGTCCATCCAGGAAGAGGTTCCTCCCCTAACACACTTTCCCTTAGGACAAGGCCTTCAGAATCAGATACATGCCTCATTCGAACACGATCTATAATAAAAGAGGTAACAGCTACAAAAGAAAGAAACGTCTGCCCCTGAATGTCGTGCATAGGAAAATACATCTCAGAGAACAGAGCCATAAGCTATCATTCACTGCTAGCCTCCTGAAATTCCCATATCTGAGTCCTCTTGTTCAAAGCATGAGACACTGTGTTGCATTTCCTAGGCGTATAGGCAAGATCAATGTCAAAGGATTGTAGGTACTCAACCCACCTACATTGTCTCAAATTTAGATCACACTGAGTGAAGATATAATTGAAACTTTTTGTGGTCGTTGAAAACCAAAAAATGCTCTCCCATAATATAATTTCTTTAATAGTGTATGACATGAACAATAGCTTCCAACTCTAGTTCGTACGTTAGGTAATTCCTCTCATGTGGCCTCAACTGCCGAGACACGTACGCAATGACTCCATCTCCCTGCATAAACACAACTCCTAGCTCGATACTTGACGCATCACAGTAAATAGTATAGCTCTTTCCCTGCTCTGGAAAGACTAGTATCGGTGTTGCAGTCAACCTCCCTTTCAGATCCAGAAAGGCTGACTCACAAGAACCTGACCACAGGAACTTTGCACCCTTCTTGGTCAAACCTGTCACTGGTGCCGCTAAGCATGAAAATTCATGTATGAAATATCTGTAGTATCCATCCATCCCTAGAAAACACCGCACTTAAAATACATTCTTAGGATTCTCCTAGGAAACTAAAGGTCTCACTTTCTCTGGATATACTGATACTCCTTCCTCTGAGATAACATGACCCATGAAGGGAATCTGATTCATCTAAAAGTGGAACTTTAAGAGCGTACTATATTACCAATACTCCCTCAGTGTACTCATAATGATCTCAATATGGGTAGCATGGTCGTGTCGAGTGTGAGTGTACACCAAGATATCATCCATGAAGACCACCACGAAGGAATCCAAGTATGGATGGAACACTTGGTTCATCAGTGCCATGAAAACTGCAAGCACATTCATGAGACCGAACGGCATAACCAAATACTAGTATAGACCATACCTTCTTATGAAGGCTATAAGAGGTATATATGATGGTCTAACGTCCAACTAATGATAACAGGACCTCAAATCAATCTTCAAGAACACCCAGGCTCTTCGAAGCTAATCAAAGAGATCATCAATCCTGTGCAAGGGATATCGGTTCTTGACTGTCAACTGGATAAACATCAGATAGTCCACACAATGCCTGAGGGCACTGTCTGACTTCTTCGCAAACAAGACAGGTGAACCCCAAGGAGAAGTTTTGGGTCAGATAAAACCCTTTGCTTGAAACTCCTCCAGCTACTTCTTGAGCTCTTTGAACTCAAGTGTAGCCATCCTATAAGGAGGAATCGACACTGGTGTCGCTCCTGGAACAAGCTCAATGGAGAATTATACCTCACTCTATGAAGGAAAACCTAAAAAGTCCTATGGAAAGACATCTCTGAACCAATCCACCGCTGGAGGAAAGTCTAACTGTGAAGTCCCCTGGTCATCCAGATATAGACTTGCAATCTGTGATCTAACTCCTCCCAACCCATGTTGCTCTGGACCCACTCTGCTCGCATGGACATCCCACTCACCCCTATGAAGAAAAGATCCACCCTCTGGTGATATTAAACTCACCCTGCGGTGGTAATAGTCAACTACTACTTCGAAGGGAACTACCCAGTCCATTCCAAGAATGATATCATAGACTGTCATCTCTAGGACATAGAGGTCCCATAAAAAGTGACATGCACGAACCTACAGAGGACACTCTCTGCACTGACGTACACTAGCCCTTCTAGTCCCCAAGAGAGTTCTTAGTGTAAAAATATTAATATAAGAAAAGATTAAGATACCAAGGCTCTCCACGATAGCAGCAAATATAAAGATATGGGAAGCCCCTATTTCAAAAAGAGAAGAATCTAAAACTGAGGCTACTAAGATCGTACCTCAAACTGTAGAAGGTCTGGGATCCTTCTCCTACTAAGTCTGCTCCAATGGAAAAGTCTGGCCTATACCATGGCCCTATGTCCTTGCCTGACCACTCTGAGCTAATCCGCCATGATGTCGCTGAAAAATAGTCGACTGGATACCATGGCCATGACCGCCACCACGGCCTGAAAGGCTATAAGAAATCCAGTTCCTAGACTAGTGAGAAACTGGTGGAGCTACTCCGGAACAAGGAGTCATAGAAGAAACCCTGTCACTAGCTTCTGGTGAGAAGATCTGAAAAGGCATTGAAGATGACCCATCTTGATGCAAGATCAGCACTCCAATGGGTCTCTCAGGAAATGTGGACTCGTATTCCCTCTCTTTTAGCACTAGTAACACACCACCTGGCTACCATAAGAAGTGTCTCACCTCCTCATATCACCGCGCAAAGACTCTCTGCGGTGCTTCCTGCTGTCAGTATGAGAAATACTAACCCCAGATGTAAAGTCTCCCTGGCTCACAACTCCAGAATCCCCCAAATTGAGATCTGTGATCAGCGCCTGGCTGATGATAAAAGGGATAGAAGTCAACCAAAATATGTTCATATGGGATCAAATTTCATGCCTTAGACCATCCTTGAACTTCCTTACCCTAAACAACTAATCAACTTCTGGAATAGGCCTTAAGCTCTGTAGCTCAGTAAAGCTGGAGGATTACTCCATAACAGAAAGAGTACTCTGCTCCATACTCATAAACACCCAAGATCGATCGACCCTAAGGGTCTCCGGATAGAAGTAGTCAATGAAGATGCACTGAAACTCATCCCACTCCATAACATGGTGGCGTCCCTCCTATTATATCACATCCCACCACTTCTTGTCGGAGTCCCAAAGCATATAGGTAGAGAGAATGACCCTCCTCCCAGGAGGCGTCTATAGATTCTCAATGACCATCAACATGGCTTATAGCCATGACTCTGCAGCCTGAGGTCCTCCTTCCCCTGATAAAGTAGGAGGATGATGCTACTAGATTACCCTCATCAAATCAGCCATTGATGGGGTAAGAGGCGGTGCTCCCTGAAAGGTCTGCATCATCCTGATGAAGCCTTCCCTAAACTGTGCATCAGAATCAGTAACAGGTATAACTATTGGTGCCAAGACTAGCACAACATGAGGATCTGCTAGAAGTCCCAGATCAGCCGTATCTAGTGTCTGATCACTGCCCTGTAACTAGTGGATAACCAGAGGACATCTCGGGGGCATGACTCTGTTAGTTCAATTGCACACCTTAGATCAGAATTATCATGGACTAAAAACACAGAGTGTAATAAGGGAAAAATAGAAATAAAACCTTAATGTTTTACAAAACATGACTACATGGCAGGTACATTTTCTAAACATAATGTTTCCTGAAGTCATTTTCATGGGCATGTACTCCTATAGAAACTGGTCGTGTAACACCCGAGACACACAACGTGTTGTCATAACACAAGATGTGTACATGAATCCTCTTTCTCTACCCGAGTTCTTCCACATGGCTAAGCAACACGACTCTCATAAGACAACACTACACGGTATGTTCAAGATAGACACGACGTGTACCAAACATGCTTCACCTGGCCCGTGTTGTTAGTGACACGACCTAACACATGGTTCAAACTACTCGGTGTGTTCCATATGGACACAGTGTGTATGAGAAGGGATAACACTGACTCGTGTTGTTCGTTACATGGCCGGGTACCTGGGTTAGACGACATGGTTTGTTCAATGCGGAAACGGTGTGTACGTGAAAAGGTAAAACCAACACGTGTTGTCTTGACACGGCCTGGTACCTAGGTTAGACTACACGGCATGTTCAGGGCAGACACGACATATATATCTTAAGGTCTACTATTCTTTGTTGTTAGTTACATCGGCAGACACAGGGTCATTACTACATGGCGTGTTCGACTAGTACATGGCGTGTTCTCACCAGATTTTTCCCCATCCCGTGTCTCTGCCCAAATGGCCTATGACACGGTTTGAAGACTAAATGAAGTGTACATAAAGTATATGACACGTACATAAGAAAAACAGTTTCTTCCCAAATAGTAGAACACATGGTGTGTACTTAACATTACACGGTGTGTATTCTAGGTTTTTATAGATAATAATCCTCAGAAACTTTGGAACCTAGAAAACACTGAAATAAGCATTGGAAGTGCCAAATTCTGATCTGTGAGGGCCCATACTCCCTGAGAATCAAAGTTTGGCATCTTATACAAATTACAACATTGAAACAAGGTAATGATCCTCCAAATTCTGGTCCATGAGGACCCATAACACCTCAATAACCAAAGTTTGGAGTTCATTCAAGAAAACATCTAAACAAAACAATACCATAAAAAACATGTATTGTTATCAAGAAAACTATCACAACAACATGCATATTTTAAACATCATCTTTCACAACAACATGCAATCTCTAATGCATCCTAGATGGCATGGAAAAAAATGAATGATATGTGATTTCTAGAAAGTTCCTATATGATGCATGAGATTGAACACCCTCATATCCTCGGGTTGCAATAGAAATAGAACCACAATAATATCAACAACAACAGCGCAAACCATGTGAATCACTCAAGGTGAAATTAGATCAACTGTAATAATTACAAAACCAAAAAAATGAAATTAAATGGGGTAGATATGATTTTCCTTGTACACGGGTCAGCTAATCCCAGGCACAACCTATTACCAAGTACCCACTACATCATATCCCTGGCTAATGTTCCAAATAGTAAATCAAGTGAAAAGAATACCTTTGATACCACTTTGTAATTTCCCAGTTCCAGAAGCCACCCAGAGGTGCCCCGTACCCAGTTGGTCACAAGGCCTCAAGGTTATTTTCCCAAATTCCAGAGGCTGCTGACTAACAGAGAGGTCCTTGGGTGTGATAGTGGGGAAACTATCCCCTCATTGGCAGAGTACACAGTGAAAGTAAACAAATACATATAAGAGTGGAAACATTAATAATGATATACAATAGAAACTGAGAGTATAAACTTGAGAACACATATATAAAATGATGCATGATACATATGTCTACGAAAACAGCCAAACAAGTCACAATGATGGAATACAACAGTGATAAACCAAAGTGAAAAATAAAGTAGATAAACTCCTCAGCATCGCAAGTCATATCTTAGTCCCATGCTCTCAAGCTCCACAGTAAGTCATGTACCTAAAGTATAAGGGATATTTCCCTTAGCTATACCTACAACAATATAATCTTATTGGGCCCAAAAGCATGGCCCAAACAGTGTGTGATACTAAATCCTAGAAGGCAACCACCACGAGATCTGTGCCTAATAGTTAGAGAATATATGGCAGGTAAAGTACAGAAGGTAGTAAACAAGGAAGTACTCAGCAGTATGCAATCCACATTTTCAATGCATTCAAATCACCACATAACATGAAACAGCTAATCAAAACAGATAAACACAATAGGTAACCCTCTGGGAAGTACCCACACCCTATCTCTTCTGGTCCTTCCTAGAAACACAAGCATGCAGCTAACACAAGGTAACCCTCTGGGATTTACTCACAGCCTATCCCCTCTAGTCCTACCTCACAAGTACAAGCAACCCTCTGGGAAGTACACTCAGTCTAACCCCTCTGGTTCAGCTTAAGCATAGACTCTCTGAGGAAGCACTCACCGTCAATTCCCTCTATAGTCTTGTAACGGTACTAAAGGCGCTCTGGGGAAGCACTCAATGTCAATTCCCCCTATGGTCTCACATTGTAAATTATAAAGACACTCTAGAGACGCCCTCAACATCCATTCTCCCTATGGTCTATACATCAGGCTCTCAGGGCCCTATGTAAGTCAAGAAAGTGTAGAATCATGCAACGACCTAGGTAAACCTCAGAACTACTTGGCTAGCATTTTACCGCACAACATCATAACATAACAACAGTCACATATCCTATAATACTAGGCATGGGAAAATAAACAGTATCCTAATAGGCAAACAAGACACAAAGGTCATAATAGGAAAAAAATTCATGGGTAATACATCCAAGGCACAACAATTCATCCTATTCACAATCAAAAATCATCTACTTAGGAATACCAGCATAGTAGAGAAACAATAGGGATGAAATGGTAAACGTGCAATACCTCGTTCATGGGTATTAGAAAAAATTTGCACATAAAACTCAAATACATTAAATATAAAGGCACAAAGCACCTACCTCAGAGTTAGGAGATCGCTATATGCGAACCTCGAAGCATGAATCTCCTTAAAATGTCATCGATCTAATAAAACCTCTGAAACATTCACCCCACAGTAACATGGAAAAGAAGAGAAATCATGAAATGAGGTTCCATCAGGATATAGAAATCACTAATTTGATTTCAATGCAACCAACGGTGTTTGATTTTGAGGACGGATGGAGTCTTGGGGGCTCGTCAAAGATTTTTGGTTGTCCGAACTCTCTCGGATGAATAAGACCAAGAAGATGGGTGTTCTGTCCGTCAAACGTGACCCTGATGCATTTAATGAAAAAAAAACAAAATACACAACGTGTACTTTTGGAGTACACGGTGTGTACTTTTTATTTTCATACTCCGCATTAGGCAGCCTCCAAGTCACTCTTACATGGTCGTGTGTGAGTCTACAACTTGGCCAGCACACGGCCTGCTGCGGCAAGGAAGTACACAGTGTGTACTCATAAGGAACACGATGTGTACCTAGAAAATTTCCATAATTTCATCTTTTTCTCAAAAACGACCAGAAAAGGATAAACATACCTAAAAAGAAGGTCTGGATTTTTGAAATCTTGATAAATTCAATGGAATAATGTTAAATATTATACCTCCCTTGATAAAGGTATGGGGATCAAGATTGATGGGTGTCTCACGTCTTTTGAATAATGTTAACTGTTTATGGACTTATTCCTCTCGACTGCAACAACGTAGTTGGTCCATATAAAATTTCATTCTCCCTTTGATACCACTGATGGAGGATCAAGGGTACCAGAAGCATACATAGTTCACTGGAGGTTAGCGTGGTAAATTCACAGGAATAGTTTTAACTATTCAACCTCCCTTGATAAAGGAAAAAGAAGCAAGATTGATGAAAATATCAAGTATTTGGAAAAGTGTTAACTATTTGGTTTCATCTTCCTCTTTCTGCAACAAGGTAGCTATTCTGTATGAAATTTCAACTTCCCTTTGATACCACTAATGGAGGACCAAGGGTAGCATAAGAATACATATATCATTTGAGGTGATCTTGATAAATTCAAATGAATAAACAATGTATTAAGAACATAATATTTTATTTTCTCTCTATTATTTTTAAGAAAAAAAACCCACACAACATACACATTTATGGAACTAAAAACCACACATAAAACCAAATGAAAAACAAAGACAGAAAAATCTGTAGAGTAGGTGTTTCCAATGTCTTCATATCTACCCACGTAAGTTTCCTCTATTTGAATTTGTCCAGCCTTCATCTCAATAGTGAGGTAGGCACAGAATAAGGAAAACCCTATTTAATATCCAATAGGCTCAATATTTATTAATGAATGTGTGCTTCATGGAACAAGTTCTTCTTGATGCAATGTGGGAGTACTATACTTATACACTGGCTCACAGAATCAGATTGTCATAGGAATCTTAGGACATGTGTTTGGGTTTTCCCTTTTACTTCTTAGAATACTCTTCTTCATGAGGCTCCTTTGATAGTGATTTGAAATTTTTGATGTCCAACAAGAATTATCTTCACTATTAATCCCTAATGACTTATGGGATCATTCCAGTTCCCATAATAAAAACCATTTGGTAAACACTATTTTTTTAAGAGATCTCAAAAATGAAAATGATATCATGTTACCTCATCTCGATGACTCAATATTTATATACAAAATCACTACCTGACATCGACTCATCCTTCAAAATTTTATTACATGTAAAAGAACAATATAATGATTCTAAGATCTCCTCACTGAATACCTAAAATAAAAAGTAAAGATACACAGATAATCCTATCATTTCCATTCATGAGAGGACTTATCTATTGTTGTGAGAAAATCATGTTCATGTATTCATAAAAAAGTGAAACTCATTTTACTGAATACATGATAATTTACAATATTGATCACATGTTTGATCAGTCTCATTCAACTATGTTTGTAGTTCGACTGATGAATCTTCTTATTAAATAATGAAAAATAAATTCCATGTTTAATAAATCACGTTCATCTAATAATTTCGAATTCAGATCAATAATGATGGATTTGAGTTTGACCAATGGTGGTTCGAAATCATCTACAACAAACCAGAGGTTCTATAGAGTGATGAAAGGAGAAAGAATCCTAGAAATTTTAAAAATAATGTGTGGCATCATTGATTAGATGTGCACAAGAGGATCAAATGTCACTTGTGGCGGGGTTGTGGCTTATCAATCATGTTCTGCTACCTTGAGTCTTTCATTCTCCAACCCCAACCATTGTTTTCCACTATATGGTGGCACTGATTCTTCTATATTTCTACAACCCTATATATACATGTCCTCTATTTTGATCATAGTAGGCCTTACTCTTGGGACAACATTCATCATATTGTAATTATGCATCACATCTCATTTTCTACCATGGCTAGCAATCCAAGTAGAATTTTCACCAATGTGGTTGAAACATCATGTCCCATGAAAATTCATGATGAATTCTTTGGATATTTTGGTAAACGGTTGGCCAAACTTTTTATAACACTTAGTAAATTATTCTAAGTGAAAATTTCCAACGTATATAAAACACAGTCCTCATTAAAATACATTCCACCAATTCATTAATTTCTCATTATATTTGTAATATAAATTCTGTTGATATCATAATCATGAATATCTTATGGAACTAATAATTATTATATACGGTTCTTCTTCCTGGAAATGATAATCAAAATAATCTTAAAGTTATCCATTCTATGGATCTCACGAAAGAATGAAATATTGTATAACCCTATCAAATACTATTTCTCATTTTCTTTTCATAATATGTATTAAAAATATCACATAATCTTCAAATCAACCTTATAAACATATTTTCCATTTTTATAAACAACATTTCACCTTTGAAATATGCATTTAAACTTATAACCATTAAAAAATCATCATAATCTAACAACATGCAGAATTTATCAAGTGTGACATCATATTCTATGAATCAATATTAATTTTGTTGACATCACCATGATGAATTACATAAAAAAATATACAAGAAACACAATTAAGTAATCCATAACAATTCTCCAGGCATCACTATGAAACTCAATGTCTTCAACCCATTCAAATGTTTCTTAAAATTATATGACTTCAAAAATTCTTCCATGCTCCATTAACATTGTACATTTTCATCATATTTACATTAATGAAACATTACCCACTCACTAATTAACAATTTTATCCAATTAAAATCATTTGACAAAAAATAAAACCCATACATAAAGTTGGATCTTTAATCTCTCCCTTTGCATTTTTTGGAAATAATTTCAAAGTTTCTTATTGATGAATGTGCCAATATAAGGATCATTATCTTATCTCCCCATTTACATTTCCAAAAATTCATTCATTGTATCCCCTCCATATGTCCATGAAATAAAAAATTCATTGGATAATATTAGTAGAACATACTTAAGCATTGTTCCATCCATTATATCACTCTATGTCTACTTGAGTTATGCTCAATATAGAAAAAAGTTGATTTAATTTAAAAAAATGATTTATCATACCAACTTAGAATGATACCTTATGAAATGAAAACTCATATAATTTTCTTCAAGGGTGGTTCACATTAATTCACGGATGAAAATACTAAATGGTAAATGAACCTTTTTTAAGATACATCAACCTAAACCGCATACACTCACTTCAAAAAATATATGAAAATCATTCAACTGCAAGAGGTAGGATAAGTAGTCTTTGGGAACATACACATTTTTATGATTTTAATTAATTAAATTTATCCACATATGTAATATTGTTATTATTTTTCATAACGATGGATTATAGATTAAGTGAGAAATATCATTTCCAATGACATGAACCTTAATCAATTTCTAAAATAATTATATTTGATAAAAATTGAAATAATAATTCTAAAAGCTATAGAATTTGTATCCCCATCATGGGAAATAGTTCTCATTATTTTCAAAATGGTGGATCTCATCAAGAATTGATTTCATGAAATTATAGTATGGAGAATACACATGAATGGTTTCTCCCTTATGACTATCCAAATTGAACAACTTTCACAACTTATCCAAGGATGATATTCTTGAACTCTTGTCCTTTAGGATACCAAAAATATAATCAAACCAAGATGAAATATTATTTATATTTGCTTCCAAAATATAAAATCATTTTCTTCAACTTCTCCAATGATGATCCTACAAAATATTATTATTTGAATATCTATTGAGGAATAATTCAAGGATAGTGCCTTCTTCATCTTGGCTATCAATAATTGATATAACTCATTACCTTTCAGGTTATCCCCTTGAGAAAATTCTTCACCTTCAATTCCCTAAATTTTATCAAAAAATATAATAAAAAAATATTAATTGAATAAGGTGTATCATTGTTGCTTCATTAATATGAACATAATGGTTGAGAAGTTTTTCTCAACCAAGTAGTTCCATTTGATCCAGTATTGATGCTTCCACATTTGAACTTCTATATTGATTTACATTAATGCAGCATGGATCTCCTCACATACTTATCTTCTTTTTGTGGAAAAATATTATTTATGACATCCATCAAGGATTATACATTATTACTCCTCTTTAAGACTCCTTCATGTTATGGTATTAAGGTTAAACAATGTTTTTAATGTGGTCATATTTATTGCATCTGTCACACTAAACCTCTCTAACACAAGAGCTTCCTTTTCTTTCCGACTCTCATGAAATCTTTCATCAACATATGTTATAATTTCACTGCTTTACACTATCCTTTTCCAGTTAATCTTCATGTTTTCTTATTTATTCCCAATATTTGTTTAGACAACTAACCCGACATTAGGAACTATGGAAACATGTTTGGGTCTACCACATGTATAAGATCCCAGTTTTTCAAAAAGGTAAGGATCCTTTAAATTTAATTATAATTCAATAATTTGGACCTAATGTGGATACCTGATGAGTCAGTGAAGGCCTTACGGGTGTTCGGGGAACATTTAAGGACCAAAACAGAACTTTTTGGAAACAAATGGGCATGTCTAACCGTTAGATATAGTTATGTGGATGGTCTGTAGTTTTGGGAAGACCCATTCCACAAAATTGGTCAATGGCTTTCATAACCATGCATCCAAACCATGTGGTATTCCTATTTCTCTAGGTACCTATGCATGGTTTGTTCACAGTGTGAAAAACCATATATCCAAACCGTGCACATGCTAAATTTTGGATAATTTTACAAGTTTTTGCCTAATGATCTAATTAGGCCCCTCATTATTCCCTAATACGATCCTCAGTTTTATTAACCTAAATTTCCCTTATTTTAGATATTTTTGAAGCCCTAACCTTGGAATCAAGATATCTCCTTCATCCAGGGTCTGTTTGAGCTTTGGTTCATTATGTTGGATGCACAACAGAAAGTAATCGAGTCTTTTTTAGCAGTTCTTCATCTGTCTTTATTTTGACCTAGTTGTCGAGGTATAATAACTTTTTCTCTATTCTCATAAATACTCCATTACAAGATGAATTATATGCTAAAACTGGATGGTTAGATTCATACAATCCTAAGGTGGGTGGTCTATAACTCAACCGTCATGTTTATTTATTTTTGAAATCATGTGTGGGGCCCGCTGATTTCATCTTGTGTCGTTTATTGAATTTATATGTAATACTTATAATCATTAGAACCATAAGGTTATGATATTTCTAAATATTTGATTATTTGTTAGGGATTACACCCACAACTTCATCCAACCCATGTTGGATGTATTTCCATAATTTCAATTTTAGTGTTTTGACATGTTTGACCAAGAGTGCTGGTGTTCCTTGGATTGAACATTCTAAGGATAAGATCTTCAATATTAAATGGATTTTTAAATTTTCAATTGAATAATGGAATGTATCATGTATGATCACCACTTAACGTGCCGATGTTATGTTTTTATAATGGATAATTAAATATGAAATTGAAATTGGAATGTATACTAAGTATTTGACTTAGCCTTTTTAAATGTAATTGAAATTAAGGTTGTGTGTCCGTAGAAACCCATTACTATTTCAATGGAAGGTATAGGAGGGAACCTTGTTTTGTAAAAATTCCTTAAATAGATTAAAATAATGGTTGCATCTGACATGACCTTGTCACACTAATGGAAGTAAAGGATCAAACCAAATAGATCTATCGATTAATCATGACTTTATTAAAGGGTTTCATGATTCATTGACTTATCATATTAATGAAAGGTAAGGTTTTAATAAAATGTAATTTTATATGACTTCATTATCAATTAGGAGTGGTCTGACTCAAGATCACCGTGGATCCCTGAGGGAATGCCTTGTGCACTTGAGGACCGCATTCTGAATTCATGGATAAAACTTTCTTATGTTGAGACTCCCCTAGAACCCGACCCTAATCTACCATTGGATACCTAGTATGAAATTGTAGGATCCATCATGTAATACTATAGGATTCATTGGATACACTCTTGGGATCCATCATTGACAAGTAGGTGTCATTGTTACATCCCATCATGCCCAATCATTAGATAGCTCTGTTTTACCTTGGATAAACTCCTTGGACTCGGTAGGTATCTTTTTGTGGAATACCTTGGACTATACTCCTTGGATTAAAATCATACCCTTATCTATGCTACAATAATTACCCAATTGGAGATAGTTGAGGTCTATGTTTCTTTGGTTATTACCTTGGAAATTGATTATTAAATATCATTATAGGATTCCTGGTTACATCATAGTACCATCACTATTGATTACATTTGACTTATTTATAAACTGGTAATAATCAAAAAATGAACTTGTTACATATTCAGAGACAAGCCTAGGGCTGAAGTAGGTACTTGGGTATTTAGTTACATATTAATACTTTACATTATATATGGATTCATTCACACTATTATATTTCCATTACATTGGACAAATGTTATGGAAACCATTGTTGGTGGCCCCCAAAGATTTATCTCACACCTTTTTTGGGAACCGTATAGTACTCGAGGAAGATTACATGAATGTAGGTATTGATAAAGGGAAGTGTATGGCTTCGTACACTTAATATCATGTTGTTTATGATGGATCATGATAACAGATGACTGATCCAGAGATCTGAATGCTTGGGATAGTTTTTATATTTCCATTATGATTTTGTGGAACATGTTATACCTATTGTCTTGTATCCATATTTTTCAGTTTCTAGTGACATGACATATTATCATCAGTTATTTCAGTTAATTAAGTTATTTTTTATATTTATCTATTTTCATTGAGACATCTATTTAATTACATTTATTCTATTATTTAACTTCAGTATTATTTATCCATTGTGTTACACTCTTGTAATCAGGGAATAGTCTCCCCACAGACACACCCTAGTCCCTCACTACTAGTCAATAGCCTCTTCCATTTGTTGAGATCTGCTTGTGGCCATGTGGCCCACTGGGCATGGGGTACATTATTGATTATTGTTTAGGATGGATCTTAATAGTAGATGAATGGGCCATAACTCATTATTCTTGGGATATCTTTTGATTTAATTTATAACTTTTTGGAAGATTTTATTTTTAAAATCTTGTATCAATTGTTTTCAATTTCCATGGACATGAAATATCATCATCAGGTATTGTAGTTTATTCGGTTATTGGTATCCTTTTCTATTTCCAATTTTCCTTATATTTAATTATATTGATTCATCTATTTATCTCTATTATTATTTATCTATTGTGATAAAATCTGTTAATGAGGGCATAGTCTCTCCATGGACACACCATAGGCCTTCAATTCTAGTCAACAACATCTTGCTTTTTGGGAGATTCTATTGAGACCATGTCTCCCACTAGGCTCAGGGCACCTATTATGTGGTATTTGGGTCCGGGATGTCACAAAGTGTTATCATAGGAGGTTACATTATTTATTTACAATTTCTATAAAATAGATTATTGATTAGGAATGCATTAGGAATTTTTCGTTAGTCTGGCTTGGGCGTTGCGAACACAAATTTGGTGTAAAATACAAGTTACCCAAAAAATATTTTTTTCTTTGTTTTCCCTATTACAGTTGACATTATTCCACCACTGGGTGAAACACATTCTATCTTTTAGTAATTATTAATAATCTCATTTAGTATTTCTCCCATCATTAGACCATTGATATGAGGGCAAGGAGCTCAGTTTTTGAATCATTATTGGAACCTAGAATTCAAATTTCATTCATATTTTCTTGTCATATAGATTATTTTTACTACTATCATGGATTGATATGCATGTTATTGATGAGTAAGCTTATACTTGTTTATATATATTTCTTATGTCACTATAAGCTATGATTGATTCGTTACCTATTTCAATTCATGACATGTATTCGACCTTGTGGGTTGGGATTAGTAATGTACTGAGTCCATCCATTATGTTATATATAACTGGGTTTTATTTTCAGTGATATGGTGTATTGGAACTGATTCATGTAGAATGAAAATCCATTCTAAAGTATCCATGATATATGTTTTAAAAAATTCAAACATAAAATTGGAATGGTTGCACATCCTTATCCAACATTATGAGGTTTATAAAAGGTAAAAGAGTGAGCATGGTAATTAAATATAAAATTAAATGAATCCGTTTCTAATAATTGATGAGTCAAGGTAATACTGACAACTCATCTATTAGTTCATGGGAAACTAATACATGAGAACTTACCAGTACATAGTCGTCTAATCAGATAGTTGGGGTGGTATACCGTGGGTAGTGAGACATTCCTTAATTTTCTCCCATAAGTGTCTCTATCTATCTACATTAAAGTTTTTATGAGGAGTATGCTTGGTATTTATAGACCAATGGCACTGTGATGTCCTTGTGTCATACTAATGGAGGGTGGTTACCACCATACTATAGACATGGTGGTCCCCAGGACTCAAGATTTACCTTTAAGAGTACCACTTGAGGCACTACCTTCTATACCCGATATGTGAACCAACACCCATGTTCATGATAGTTTTTAACTTCTAATGAAGTCCATGCATGGTTCTCCACAAGCTTCACCTACGATTGATGATCTAACTCATGAGTTCTAGCTATAGAAACTTCCCACCTTCTAGGGCGATCACAGTCTAAAGGCTGTTGAGTCTTTACTGGAGGACACCCTATCTATATTTGGGCATCTAAAAATGCCTCCACAGTGACAGGTCAATATTTAAAGATATATTTTTTGGGATTCGGCAATGAATTTTTGGGACGTGATTTTTGAAGATGGTCACCATTAGAGCATTGTATGGGTTGATTTCTAGACTGCCTTTTATGATAAGTTCTTTCCTTAGACACTGAGAGATTATAGAGAAAGACTGTACAATAATCATTTTAAGGGTTCTATGTTATATATGGATTTTTGAGTGCATTTCATGGAGTTGTATTGATTTTCCCCAATTATAGATAGTGAAGCACTTTTACGCACTAGATTCTTAAAGGATGCGTTTATATACTCCATATGTATGCAAGTGAATTTATTTCACCCGCTTAATTTTTCTGAAGTAGTCAATCAGGATCATATCACAATATTCACCCTATATGAAGACAATAACCCCGGGAATAGAGGATAAGTTCCATGTAAGGAAAATATTTATTATGGTGGTTGGAAATGTTTCCTAGAGGTTTCTCATCTGGGCAGTGACAACCAGAGTAACTGTTTTGATAACTCCATGGTGTGTCATCGGTGTGGATGATGGGGGACCCTGAAGCCTCATTGTGATTGAGACCTAATGGAGTGTAAGTATTCTTTTTCATATGGGGCATATTCAAAGATTCTATAGGACCTTTCAACTTGCTTCGAGTGCAAAAGGATATATTTGAGATTCAACTTCATGAGAGGATTCTTTTGTTCCATGTTAGGAAGAAGGTTAGAATAACACTGTTAGGATTGGATGAGGAGGAGGTTGTGGTCATGGTAGCAATACCCTTGATCACCAACAATTCCAATAGAGCATTTATGACTCTGTTAGTCAAGATGTTTCACAGGTTTGTGGATCAATCCAGTTTCATTCACTACAGCTGATACCCATGTATTAGGTTGTGGTACTATCTACATTACAAGTTATAATTCCAGTGGCATCTATTATAGTATCTTCTTTATATGATACAGTTTATTCGAACTATTTTATCTATTTATCTATCCAGGAATGTATTGGATTATAGATATAGTATTAATGTGGTGTAATGACACTAGATACACCTTTAAGAGTATGGTCAGAGGGCACACACCAATTTAGGAATTGTCCCCTTGAGGTAGGTGGTTACACTTTCTTATGAAACCTATTTGTTATCGAGATTTCATGATCCAATTTCATCCTCAATATTTATTGGTTGGTTCAGTATCACACATTTTTTGACTTCTATCACCACAAGTTATATTTTACACCAACAGAGGGAAGCATTTATCTACATAATGATGAGTGGGATGTCAAGGCTGGTAGAATAGGAACAAAGCATCGGGGGATAGGTGGAGTGACCTCCAATATTGATAATCTCTTCATGGAGTATTAAGTCTTAGGCCTAGATGAATTTTCACTTGTATTACGTCGTTTCTGGGTTGTTTTTTCTAATGATTTTTTTTCTTACCAATGGGGAGATAAGTACAGTTTATAATTGAGCTTGCTCAAGGATTAGCTCCATTGTCCATTACTCCATACAGGATGAAACCTATTGAGCCCAAAGAACATAATCAGTAGTTAGATAACTATAGTCTAAAGGTTTTATATGACCTAGAACATCCTCTTTGTATTTTACCATGCTTTTCACTGAGAAGCAGGATGTAACCATACGTCTATGCATGGATTACAGAAGGTTGAAACAACATATGACTAAAGGCCGATACACACTTCCTTTAATAGATGATCTCTTCATCTAGATCTAAGTATATAGGGTCTTCTCTATGATTGATCTAAGGTTGGGATATCACCAAGTGTGAGTAAGGCCACCAGACATACCTTGTACATATTTATGTAGCATCTATGGCTTATATGAGTACCTTGTTGTGTTTTTCAGTCTTATAAATGAACCTCCTATTTTCATGGCTATAATAAATTTGGTTTTCTATTCTAATTGTGATTTTTGGTCATAGTCTTCATAGATGAAATCTTGGTGTATTCTTACACTCATAGAGACCATGAAAATCCCCTTGAGATATTTTTGAGTACATTGATATAACATTAACATTATACTAAGATTGATTAGTGTCACTTCTGGATCAACAAAGTTCAATTTCTGGGTCATGTCATATTGGAATTAAGAGTATCTATTGACCCAAAAAAATGATATTTATATGGTTTTGTAAGAGAATATCAAGAATGTGTTTTATAAAGAGAGTTTCTTAGGGTTGGATGGATGTTATAGGTGTATCATACAAGACTGAACACACCCTGATTCCCCTCTTACTAGTCTTGCAATGAAGGGTGTTAAGTTCATATGGTCATAAGTGTATGATAAACACTTTAGGAGATAAAAGGGAGTCTTGTCTTGACACCTATTCTGACTCTTTCAGATCTAGGTATTGGTTATATCATCTACTGTGATGCATCTGGCATCAGACTAAGAGTAGTACTAATGAAAGTGGAAAAATTCATTTTGTACATATCACATTAGTTTAGGACTCTTGAGAGAAACTACCTGATACACGAACTTGATCTGGAAGTAGTTTTTTATGACATACATTGATGGAGATACATTATGTTAGGTGAGTGATTTGTGGAGTATATGGACTATAATAGATTAAAACATATCTTTTTTCAATGTTACATGAATCCTAGATAATGATGATTGGTCAAATATCTTCAGTCATTTGATTTTGAGCATGCCTAGATGCCTAGGAAAGACAATGTGGATGGAGATGGGTAGAGTTGGAAAACTCGGGCACATGAAGTATGTGAAGCTAATGATGAATCGAAATTTGTGGCCCTCTTTTCTGAGCTGCATCTAATGTTTAATTATTTTCATGATAACCCTTACCTCTAATCCTTGACATTTACCTCTTCCCTCCTTGAGACAGTGAAGAGAAGGATATGTTTAGATCCTAAAGTCTTTGTTCTCCAAGATATTATTTCAGGTGATAACCCACCTTAGGATTGGTCTATGGACAGAGAAAACATTATGTGTATTCATGGGTGTGTATGGGAACCAAACGATATGAGAAAGGATTTGATGCAAGAGTCCCATGCTTCATAGTGGGATGTTTACCGTGGAATCTCCAAAATCCATCTAGATATGTGATTCCAATATTGGAGGCCTAGGATGAAATGTTAGATAGTTGTATTTATCACTAGGTGTTCTACCTATCATTATGTGATAGAGGAGAAATAGATCTCTGTAGGCTTTTGACAACTGCATCCAGTCTTGGAATGGAAGTGGAAATATTTTTCCAGGTACTTTTTAGTAAGGTTTCCTAGGTCACTGAGGGGTAGCGACGCTATATGGGAAGTTGTTGACCAACTAATGAAAGTATCCCACATCATTCCAATTTAGGATACTTTCTTAGGTGAAGAGATATGATGAATGTATGTCAGTGAGTTCATACAGAAACATATTTTCCATCGTACTATTGTTTTGAATCGGGATGATCATTTTATGTTTTGGTTTTGGTAGATTTTGTAGATAGATATGGGTACACTTTTACTTCTAAGCACAAACATTCACCCTCAGACCGATGGACAATTAGAATAGGAAATTTTGGTTCTAGAGGACCTGTGCTAAACATGTGTCTTTGATTTTGGCGGTTCATGGGAAAGGCATATCCCTATCATCATGTTTTCAAATAACAGTATATTTTAGTATACAATGAAGATATATTTTTTTGAGAACTTATATGGTAGGAAATTATATTCACCCCTATGATGGCTTGAGGTATGTGCAGAATCCATATTAGGTCCTCATCTCATTCAGGAGACTTGAAAGCAACATCATCTACTCTGGAAGCGTATGACAACTACTTGGTATGGAATGAAATATTATACTGATTTCCACTAACAACCTCTAGAGATTGTGGTGTGCTATCATGTTTCCCCTCAGGTATCGACTAGGATAGGGGATAGGTGGTTACAAAAGTAAAGAATGATGGCATCATGTAGTGTAAGGCTAATTTAGATTCTAGAGAGAGTCTGGTGGGAAACATATCAGTTGATACCACCTCATAGGTATTGTTTCATGCACGATGTCTTCTGTGATCCAGGAATCACCAATATCATGTTGAATCATCTCATACATTAGATCTAGAGTATGTAGAGTTATATTCTGATTCTACAATTTAGGAGTATCTAGTATGCATCATTGACTGGATAACAATGTCTCTCAAAGGTAGGTTTGTCCCTCTAGTAGGAGTGTTTTTGTAGCATGGCCACGTAAAGGATGAGACATGGGATTAGGTGGATGACATATGTGCCTAATGGCCAGATTTGTTCTCAAATAGTGTCTCACCTCCCTTAGAAGGGGAACTCAGGGATTAGTTATTTTATGTGGGTAGACTGTAAGAACCCAGCTTTTTTCACATATGTTTGGAACAATTAAATTTCACACTAATTATTTATTTGGGTCTTAATGTGGATACTTATTGAGATAGAAATGGTTTTAGGGGGGTGTCTGTGGATCTCTCATGGACCACAACCCAACTGGTTTGGGAAAATGGACATGTAACATTATTATAGTAAAATGTGCGGGTAGGGCATGCAGTCTGGTCTAATAGTACGGATTGTATGTAGTTTCGGGAAAATCCATTCTGCATGGTTGGTGCATGGTTTACCTGACCATCTAATCTTAACATACAGTACGACCCTTTCTCTAGGTACCCATTCTTAATTTCTACACAATTTGGAAAACTGTACATCAAAATCATTCACAAGATAAATTTTGGGTAATTTTATATTTTCCCCCTTAGTGATTTAATTAAGCTCCTCCTTCTTCCCTAATACTATACCCATTAGAATTAAACTCCATTTCTATAATTTTAAATATTTTTGAATACCAAAACTAGGGATCAAGAGATCTCTTTCATCCAGAATCCATTTTAGCTTTCATTCATCACATTTGATGTGTAATGGTAATTACTCAGGCCTTTTTAGCTATTATTTGTCAATCTTTCTCTTGACCTAGTTATAATGGTGTAAGAATTTTTACTCTCTTCTGGGATATACTCCTTTTAGCTGAATTAGAGGATAATACTGGATTAGGAGAGTCATATAAGTGTATGGTGGGTGGTCTATAACTCACCACTCAAGTTCATTTGTTTTGGAAATTATGTGTGGGGGATCACCTATTTCATCGGGTTCTAATTATAGAATTTATATGTCATGATTATAATCATTAGAACTATATAGTTATGCTCTTTTAAAATATGTGATTATTAGTTAGGGGTTACTCCCACAACTCAATCCATTATATGTAGGTTGTTTTTACACAACTGTTGTTTTAGTGTTTTAACATGTTTGAGTCATTGTCTGAGTGTGCCTTGGATTGAAATTTCTATATGTAATCATTTCTATATTAAATTTCTTGGTTTAAATTGTGAATTTTATAATGGAAATTACCATGTTTTCTTACCACCTGACCCACTTAAGGAAAGTGATTAAATGTGATAATTAAATTGGAAATAAAAATGGTAAGTATTATAAGTATACGACATGGCCTTGTTAATTGTAATAGAATAATAGGTTGTGTATCTTTATCAGTCCATACCATGTTAATGTAAGGTAGCATAGTGAACCTTAATTTTTGGAAATTACATAAAAGATTAAATGAATGGTCTCATCCTACTTGACCATGCCACACTAATTAATGGAATGCTGAAACCAAATGGATCTATAGATTAATTATGACTTGATTAAAGTGTTGCATTCTACATGGCCTTGTTACACTATTGAAAGGAAAGGCTTGGACCAAGTGGAATATTATACTACATTATTAATTAAGTGTGGCCTAACTCGAGCACACATTGGATTCCAAATAGAATTCATTGAGCACTCGAGGACCCCATTTCAAATTCAAGGACAAGGCTTTATTAGTTTGATATCCACATAGAACATTATCCATGTGAATCTTTGGATTCCATGTATGACACTGTAGGATCTCCCATGTAATAAAAATATTATAACGTAACATAATTACATACATTGAAATTATTTCAAAATTAATGAATATTCATTAAAAACTATATCAAATAAACTACAAGAGCTTCTAGGTATAGTTTCTATACAGACTAGAAAATGTAAACAACTGGTTTATAAGACAAAATCTCTATGACCCACTTATTTTTTCATAACTAGACCCCCTTTTAACATTCCTTAATTAATACCCTTTTTCAGAAACTATGGAAAAGAAACATATGAAAGGGTGATCTCAGATGTTTAATAAGGTTAAACAATGGATATATCAATCATATAATAATCATTAGACATAATAAAACAACATTTGAAACTCATATCCTGCATAAGAAAGATCATGATATCATGCCATTGGATAAATCATAAAAGTTCATAAGAACCATTGAATGTAATCCCAAAATTTATAACATAGGACATAAAATTTTGTGGCATACACATATGAATTGAAAATCAATTCATATTATTCAATAATAACTACCAATTCCTTCATAGTGGACAAATTCCATTATTGAACTGAGTTCACACCTCATTCCATCCCTGTTCTACTGAACTGAAATCATTTCCCTTACCAACCTTGTTTATCTAATGAGATATAAATCAGTACTCAATGCACAGGAGGGATATATATGTCCCACATATATAATAATGAAATCATTCTTAGGTGTTCCACAATAACATAAATCATTCATCATAACTTAAGGAGTAAAATAGGTTTCATTAAACATCATTCCACCCAAACATAGTACATGTAAAACAAATAGATTTTATTAATATAATTTAATCATAATCATAATTAAACCATGGAAAAACAAGTATATTATATTTAAAACATAACACTATTAAAAAATTCCATCTTAGATGAAAATAATTTTAATATAACATTTTAAATTAATTATTGCGGAAAATATCCTTACTTCTTAAAAAACGTTTTCTTTTCTCAAAATGAAACACCATTTTAAAAGAAAATAATTTTTTTGAAATATAAACTTAACATTATGTAAAGGAAGCTTCATGGAAATAAGGTTTATTAATGTGTAAAAATATGTCATGCCATATATGATAAAAAACATTCTCCTCGTACTTTTGCTGGAAAAGTCAAAATTACCTCGTATCGAAGATGAAAATATATTACATTCATACCATTTAATACAAATTCACCCATTGGTAAAAATTACTCTAAATTTTTTTTATAAGAATAGAATAATTATTTTTGAATATGTAATTAGGACTCATGGACATGAATACTAAATATACCCAAGTAAACACATATGTATAAACAATCTCAGATGATAATGAGATTGAAAAATTATCCTTTAACATAGGAATGATTTCATTTGTATGTATACAAATATTTTATATAATGATAATAATTTCATTGAATTCTTCCAAAATCATAGTCATTTTTATGATATCATAGATGACAACATTATCATCTTTTTTAGTGACATTATTACTCACCCATCGGGTATTAACTTCTTTATTTTCTTACACATGTTTTATCAGATAACTTCTTATTTATCTTATTAGGTTATAGTTATACCATTTAAAAATAATATTAGTATAATATATATCTTATTTATTCATCAAATTCATTTTTATAATCATTATTTAATGAAGATAATGTAGAATGACTCACATCAAACCATGCAGACGGTAGGTTATACGTACGCACGAGCGACAATATCATTTCCATAATTGTAGAATAGTATTGAAGTGGATATTTTATAATATTTTCAGATCAATATGTTGTTATAATAATCATATATATTTTTTATTTACTTCATTATACCCATCCATGTATGGTGGTTGTGAAAAGTGTGGAAACGGTAAGCCATACACACACACATGGTGATTTCATTTTTTTATTGGATGGATAGAAGGTTGTATATGGTTGTTTTATAATCAAAATAACTTCTCTATATATTATTCATATTGGATTTGTAACTTTCTAATGAAAAAAGTCATTAAGTGTACGTAGTAGAAGAATGAATTTTGAAAGAATCGGTGGAGGAGATTCCATCTTCTTCGACTTGCTCCCTCTAAATCTCATTTTAATGAAAAAGAGTTGGTCTTTGGAGATGCCTAGAACCTCTAGAATATTACTAAGTAATTTTAAAAATTAAAAGGATTGGTGGTAGTTGATCTATAAGGATAAATATGTTGTGATGAATTGAGGGCAGGGGTTTCCATTTATAATTCAGGTGAGGGGCACTTTTTGAAACTCTAAAAATACTAATTTACAAGAAACATAAAACACATCCAGAAAACATTAAAATATATTAGTTTCTAATATGGGATGAGAAATATTTGTAATTTAATTAAGAAATAATTTTTATACGTGTTTTTATTTCCATTATAAACATATCATTTTCATCTAACACTTAGTTATTCTATTTAATTTTAACTAAGGTAACAATGATTTTAAAATTAAATGGGTGAAATATTTACTTATTTTATGTCAATTAGACCATAAATAAATAATTATGAATATTGTAGACATTAAAATAATTATTATATTTTTTTTTAAATTATGGTTTTTAAATAATTTAATAAACATTATTTTGATAAACAATCAATAGTGTCAATTTTGACACTAATCAATTAATTTTTTATTAAAAATATTAAGATAACAAGTTAACTTTGAAAAAAGTATTTTATTTAATTCCTAAGTGGTCAAGGTAATCTATAAAATTCATTGGAAATATAAATTAGTATAAATTATGTTAATTTTAAAATTTTTATTCATATATATTTGATATTTACCTTAATAAAGTAATTACTACAATAGTTTTATGTAATTATTTAATATGATTATTTGTTGAGTAAAAATTAAAAATAAAATACTATACCATATATAAATCCTCTATATTCCAGAAGTATACATATAATAAAATATATCTTCTGTAAAATAAATCATTATAAGTGTTATACTTATTAAAAGATGAATGTGACACGTTTTTCATAACATTAAACAAAATAATATAATTGTCATAATCACTTCTATAAGGCAAAAAATGGTCAATAACTCGACCCATGGATTATTAAGGTTGATATATACCCAAAAAATAATATTTGGGCAAGTGTTTGGGTTTTTTAATGGTTATTATCATTTGAATAATAATTATTTTATAGATTTCTCATCAATTAAATAATTTATGCACCATTAAAGTGTAAGTCATTAAGGTAATTATATATTTCCCAAAAATTAAAAATAAAATATAATGATAAGTAAATATTTATATTTATATTTATTATTTATAATCGAATTTACCTTATGTATAACCTTATATTAAACTTGATATATTTATCAAAATTTTAGTGAGACATGTTTAAATTTTCCTTAAATAAACTAAATTAAATTTAATAATATCATCCATGTGGCTTCCAAAGGACACCATTTAGACACAAGGATGATTTAGGTAAAAACAGAATAACCCATTGATATTAGTAAAAGTTTTAGGTTGATCTCATAATATTATTTTTACCCATAATTACTCAAATTTCTCTTTTATTGTATTAATAATAATTACAACAGTCACTATTCATAATGCAAAAAATAATAGGAAGTTATTTATATAATTTAAAACTAATTATTCTTAATATAGAATCCATTTTTAAAAATTCAAATCACATAAGTTTTGTTAATTAATTAAAATTTAATCATGTTGTCAGAAAGAGATGACATGTTTCAAAAGTTTAAACGGTGCAAAAGATTAAAATGTTTTTACATCCTGAAATCAATGTAAAATTAATCATAATGAAATAAATTATATTGAATAATAAAACTATGTTATATTTATACATTAAATAAATCAATATTATAATTTAATCATATAAATTATTTTCATGAGAAAAAGTTGTTTTCAATAATAATTTATTATCTTTTTACAATTCATCAAAACATGAATGTTATCAGAAAAATATCCAAAAAATCATCTAAATTTTATTTTTATATCCATATTCCAATGAAAATATTTATTTTTTAATATAAAATTTGTTAATGAGTCAAAATATAAATTTAAAAGGTGTTATCCATTAAAAAGAAAATAAATACCCTTCTGAAAAATATAGGGTTTTATACATCAATTAGGGTTTATTTATACCCTTTGAAAAAATGTATTGGATAAATATAAAAAATATTTTATTTAATATATAAAATATATTTTACAATTTAATTAGCTAATATTAATTCACTCTATTTATTGAAACAAAAATACATATATATAATTGATTTATATTTTTCATCAAAAATTCGTAGCCAATGAATTCACTGTACATTTTCATAATTTAGTTATATTTATTCCAATTAAACTGAAACGTTGGATAAAATGGCCAATTTATACTAGGGGTGTCTTGTAGGTCTTTTAAACTCACGCTTTTTTACAATGAAAAATATTTAAGAATTAGAATTGTTTAAAGAAAATATATCATAAAACATCCAGATGTTACATTCTAAACCCCTTAAATTGAATTTCACCCTCAAAATTTTTCATTTGGAAACAAACAGATGAGGATAATTCTACCTCATCACATCTTCAAGTTCCCATGCATATTACTGAAATTGGTGGTTCATCAATAAAACATTAATAAAGAAAGTGGTCTTGTTTCATAGAACATTTCACTACGATCTTGAACATCTATCATTGGTTCTTCATAATAAAGATCTATCTCTAGTGGTATGACTTATGAGCTTTGAAAATGTTATGGATCTTTTATGTACATTATGATGAGAGATACATGGAACATTTCATGAACTTAAGAGGGATTTGGTGGAATCAGTAATCAGTAAGCTACCATCCTAACACAATCCAAAATTTCAAAAAGACCAATATTCCTAGGGCTCGGCTTACGCTTCTTTCCAAATCTCATTACTCTCATTGAGGGAGATATTTTTAGAAACACCTTTTCACCCACTTAAAACTATAAGACATTTCTTTTGGTGTCATCATAACTATTTTTTTAATGTGAGCTACTCTTATGTATTGTTGAATGTATCTTACCTTTTCTCAATTTTATCAACTAGATCGATTCCATATAGCCTTATTTCACCAAATTCATTCAAAAAAGATGGAGTTATTCACTTATTTACATAGAGGTATTTTTAATGATCCATCTAAATAAAGGAGTGAAAGATTTTTTTTGTATGAAAATTCCCCCAAAGGAAGGTGTTTATCCCAACCTCATTTGAAATCCGAAGAGAAATCTCTGAACATGTCTTCTTGAGGTTAAATTTCCTTCTCCGACCGACCATCTATTTGAGGATTATAAGAATTGCTAAAACATAACTCTGTATCCATTTCCTGTAGAAGACATCACTAGAACATCATTATAATCCTAAGATCCTGATCATATATAATGGAATGTTGAACTCCATGAAATCCTACCACTTTCATTAAAATATACAAGAAAGATGATCAAGAGATAAATCCTCTCTAACAGAAATGAAGTGTGGTGACTTCGTAAGGAGATAAACAAATAACCATATACTATTATGTAATTTAAATGATTTGGGAAGTCTGATAAAAAAGTCAGTGGTGATTTTTTTCCATTTCCATTCCGGTACAAGTAATGGTTGTAACATCCCCTTCCACTTCTGTCTCTCAAAATTATCTTTCTGAAAATCCAATCACAAAGATACATATTCCGCAACATCTCTTTTCAATCCATCCAACCAGAAATTTCCTTTTAGTTCCCTATACATGTTTTTGATTCTAGGAGAAAGAGAGAATGAATAAATATCAGCCTAATCAAATAGCTCTTTCATTAACTATGGTACTGGAGTAATACAAACCATGTTCCAGAACCTTATTATTCCTTCACAATCAAGGTCGAAGTTAGGAACATTTATCACCTTTTTTGTAGCTATACATATTTCTTTAGTGACTGATTAATCATAACCTTTATAGATGGTTGAACATTCATTTCAGAAAGATAATATTTCTCCACTTTCTTTAATATATCATGATCTATCCTTCTCAAATATGTAAATATTGGATATTTTTTGATACTCAATATGGATAGGCTAGCATGGTCCTTCTAACTCAAAGCATTTTCCACCTTGTTAACATTCCCAGGGTGGTATTTTATTGATATGTTGTAATATTCAATCAACTCCAACCATCTTTTTTGGCACATATTTAGATCCTTTTGTGTAAAAATATACTCCAAATTGTTATGATCAATACAAATATAACACATTTAACCAAAAATATAATGCCTTTATATCATTAATTAAAATATTACTTCAACTAAATTTTAATCATGATTTGTGTAATGTAACCCATGGATTTTCAATTTTCGCGAGGTATATGTTATCACTATATCATTGTTCACGTAAACACATCCCAGCCCATTGTTGTATACATCACTATAAATGAAAAAGTGTTCTCAACTATAAGGAATTGTGAGAACACATTAACTAGCTAACCATATTTTTTATCTCTCTGAAATTGTCTTCAAATTCCTTCATCCACAAAAACATAACTCCTTTCTGAGTCAACTTGGTGAGTGGATTAGAAAATCATATAAAATGTTTCACAAAACATCGATAAAATCCAACCTAACCAATAAAAAATCTGATCTCAGTTACCATTGTTGGTCTTGGACAACATTTAATAACATCAATTTTTTGGATCCATAGAGATCCCCTCTCTTGAGATTATGTGACCGAAGAAAGAATCTTTCTACAGCCGAAATTCACACCTGTTAAATTTTTCATAAAGCTTCTATTTTCTTAGGTTATTTTGTAAAATTATTAAGTGATCTTCATTTTCATAATTTATCTTCCAATAGAAAATAATATCATCAATAATGACTACAAAAAAAATGATCATGAAATTCAATAAAGACTATATTCAATAGATCCATGAACGTACATGGGGCATTAGTAATACCAAAAGGCATCACTATAAATTTGTAGTGTTGAAACCATAAACGCAATACCATCTTTGGTATGTCCTCTTTCATGACCTTTAATCAATGATATCCTGAATTAATATCAAGCTTGGAAAAGTATTGATCTCATCATAGTTGGTCAAATATGTTATAAATATAGGGAAGATGGTATTTTTTCTTTATAGTGATCTTGTTATGTTCTCGATAATATATGAAATGTCTCATTGATACATATTTCTTCTAGAAAAATAAAATAGGTGCCCCACAATGGGACACATAGGGACATATGAATCCCTTTTCAATATTATCTTGGAATTTTATCTTCAATTCCTACTACTCAATTGGGGCTATTCTATAAGGTGTCTTTTAAATAGGCATGACACCCAATATGAGTTCTATTGAAAATGCAAACCCACAATTCGGTGAAAGACTAGGAAATTCTTAAAGAAAGACATAACCAAATTCTCGTTCAATGTGAATATTCTTAATGATGATTTTATTCCCCTCCATTTGAGATAGATAACCTTCATTTATAGGAATCTGTACCACTGTGATGAAAGAAATTTCCACTAGAATGTCATATTCATCCTTGCATTAATAGATGATCATAGATTTATCTGGAATATGAAATGTGGATTCCCTTATATTGCAATTGATATGAGATCCAAATAGAAAAATCCAATCCATTCTAAGAATCACATCAAATTCCACTATTATAAGTATTTCAAGATTTTAAATAATCACTATCCCATAAACATCAACTGGAGAAGAATTATAAACTTTTTATGTGACTATTGTTCCATTAAGAGTTGTAACAACTAAATCAACATCTAATTATTGAGGTAATATGGTGATACCCTTAAAAAATTATTCATTAATAAAATAATTGGTGGATCTAGAATCAAATAAAATATTTTTTACTTTAGAGTGGATGGAAAGTGTACCTTTCACTACAAAATTTTCGTACTCCACATCGTTGGTAGTGATCGCATATGGCATTCCATTATCATTGGACTTAAGAGTTTACTGATGTCGACCATCATCAATAAACCTCAGATTAGGGAACTTATTGGCATAATTCCCCATTTCTATGCACTTGTAACATTGACGGGTAGAAAGTTCATTCTATGTAGCCTTTTATTTATTTAGATCATTAGACATATTTTTCCCATCACATCTGCATTCAACAACCTAATGACATTATTTTCCACAAATAAAACATTTTCTAGTTACTTTATGAAAATTTCATCTATGTTCTTTCCACAAATTGAGCATAAAAGAAATAGCATCTTCTTTTTAGAGTAGTCTTTATATTTTCCATTGAATTCCATTTTTATCTTCTTATCAAACCCATTAGACGTAGTGGTTAATCCAATATCCAAATAAATCTTAAGATCACATTGAACAATTTCCCCTAGATATTGAAGTACATTATACATAATTCCCATTGGAGACTTGGTTTTAATCCACTAAATAATTGAATAATTTTACTCTCAGCTTGGATAATTATTCTAGAAGAATACCTTACAAGTATAGTTAAATTTTCATCATAGGTACTAATGGATTCAACATCCTTTTTCTTCAGATTAATGAACTCCCTCTATATATTACTGTGAAGAATATGAGTAAAGTAATTATTGGAAAATATGTTCTTGAATCATCCCATTCCATAGAGTAAATTTCATCTCCTTGACTCGTATTTTTTGTATAATAGCACCAATGATCAGATTCACCTTCCAAACGATAGACTACAAAGATATATTAATCATGTTATTAACATTGGTGAGATTAAAATATCATTTTAGTGATACAGATCTATTTTTCATCCACAAATGGATTAGAATACCCATATAAGGAAGGTGGATGTTGCCTCAGGAAGAACTAAACTGAATGTTGTTCACTCCATTTCACATTTTGAAATCCTACAAGATTCATAGATTGAGAGTGTTGTGTAAGAATAGCTACAAGATGTTTCATTCTAGCTCCCATAAATATTGGTATCTCAGGGGAAAAATAATTACCTTTCCCATCTCATTCACCATTAACATGGTTCCATCGGGTTCCACCCAATGACTAAAACCAAGAATCATTGTTTGAGAAACACTAATCATAATGGAAAAATCATATAATCCTGAATAAATTCAATTTAGGACACTTTAGGTTTTAAAATGGGTTAATCATGATCATTTCTAAAATACTAGGATTTTAAACTATACATCTACATATCCTTAGGGTTCTTACAAAGGATTTCTCATATTAGTTTCCAAATTTTTATTATACCATTCCTATGATACCAACTATAACGACCCAAAATTTACAAACATAAATTATACATAAAAATTGATGAATATTCCTTACAAACTATAACAAATAAAAAACAGGACTATACAAGTATAGTTTCTTTAGAAACAAAAAAATAAAAAAAAAATAGTTTATAAGACATATTCATTGTCTCCCACTTGTTTCATCATAACTAAACCCCTTTTGAACATATGATACTTAATAACCTTCTTCATGACATAGGTAACAAAAACATATGAATAGGTGAGCTCAGATGCTTAGTAAGGGTAAAAAAGTGAGATATAAATCATATAATAAGCATAAGATATAAGAACAAAGCATTTGAAAATTTTATCCTACACATAAAAGATCGTGATATCATGTAATGAGATAAATCCTAAAATTTCATAAGAGTAAATGAACATAATCCCAAAAGTCGTAACATAAGACATTAAAATTTTGTGGGATTAACATAAGAATAGAAAATAATTTCATATTAGTCAAGGATCATTTCCATGACCATCATAGCGGACACAAGTCCATTATTATATTGAGTTCACACCTTATTTCAGCACAATACTACTAAACCGAGAAAATTTCCCATTCCATTTATATCTATCTCATGAGATATATATTTTTACCCAAAGAATTGGAGGGAGACATAGGTATCACACATCTCATAATAAAATCATTCTTACGTGTACCATAATAACCTAAATCATTTTTCATAACCCAAGGAATAAAATGATTTATTTAAAAATCATTCCATAATATCTTAATCTATGTAAAACAAATGGATTTCCTAAATAACCTTCAATAATAAAAAAAATACCATAGTAAAAATAAAGATATTATATTTGAATCAGAACCTTATTAAATAATTCCATCTTAGATGGAAAATTATTTTGATATAGCATTTGAAATTAATTCTTGAGGAAAAAAAACTTTCTTTTTCAAAAATGTTTTCTTTTCTCAAATTGACGTGCGATTTTAAAATAAAAAAAATTATCTGAAAAATAAACTTGAAATCATGTAAAAGAATCTTCATGGAAATAATAAATTATGAGAACATAAAAATCCATTCATGTTATATAAAATAAAAAAAATATCATCGCACTTTCTTATATAAAATTCAAAAGTACCATGTATTAATAAGATAAAAAGTTTATTTTCATACCATTTAATAAAAATTAACAAATCGAACAAATTGAATATAAAAAATTTCTGAATAATAGAAAGAATATTTTGGTATAAATAATTAGTAAACATAGATATGGGTGATAAATATTCCCCATTAAATACTTACAAATAAATAATCTCATATAATCATGAGATTACATAATTATCCATTACCTTAGGACATATTTCCTTTGTATGTATCTAAAACTAATATATAATGATTTCAATAATTTCATTGAATTGTATATGAATCATAGTACTTTTCATGATAACATATATGATTATATTATCATCTATTTTTTTGTATCATTATTATGTATCCATCAGGTATTAACTTCCTTATTTTCATATTCATGTTTTGTCAGATAATTTCTTATTATATTTCATAATTTATTGTTATGTAATTTATAGAATGAGATTATTATAATATTTATAATATCTATTCATTCAATTAATTTATATAATCATGATTTAATGAAGATCATGTAGAATGAATCGTATTTCATCATAGAGATGGTAGTTCGAAAGCATATGAGTGGCGCTATCATTATCATAATTGATGAATGATACTAAATTGGATGGTGTATAATATTTAATAATAAATATAATATAATAAAAATCATATATATTTATTATTTATATCATTATAATCCTCCATGTAAAGTGGTAGTTAAAATAGATTACAACATGCCATGGAGATGGTAAGTCGTATGTACTTACGTGTGGTGATTTCATTTTTGTAGGATGGATAAATTGTGGAATATGGTTCTTTCATAATCATAATAAAATTTTATTATATAAGTTATACTGGATTTATTAATTTATAATGAAAAAATTTATGAGTAGGATTTTTAAGAAGAATAAAGTTTGAAAGAATCGGTAGTAGAGATTACCTCTTCTTCAATGTGCTCCCTCTAAATATCCTCTTAAAGCACTAGAGTAGGCCTCTGGAGAAGAAAAAAGTCCTCTAGAATGTTACTTTAGAATAATAAAATGGAAAATGGTAGGGTATATCTCAGGATTAAGGCTCAATGAGTTGTGAATAAATGATAGAGGAGGTTCCCTTTTTTAATTGAGCTTAGTGGCACTTTTGGAAGCTCAAAAAATACTAATTTATAATATACTCAAACAACCTCCAAAAACCACATAAATTGTCATGACCCATCCCCCAGGGCACATGTCGTGACTTCTCCAAGCCCGCCATCCATAGGCCAGGGGTTGGAAACTTGCATCGAAAGTCTTATTCCCTAAAACTAGGAAGCCATTGGCTTTATAACCTATTATCACACACATCCAAGCACACAACAAGATACAAATACAATTAAATTGTATAGTAAAAAGAGTGTGTACAATAAGAAAAAGGGGGAAAAACAATCCCAACTAAACGTATAGGAAAAATGGGATGTATAAGAGAATTGGGATGTACATGTAAACTGGAACAACTCCTGTGAACACCCGCCAAGGATCCTACCTCAAGGGTAGTTACAACTATCGAACAGTCATCTTTGTGGTACACCTTGTCTAATTTCCACCTCCAAGCTACCTCTAGTCCTGGTACCCTCATCCTCAATTAATCATGTCCGTCGTTTTCACCAAACACAACAAGGTGAGGGCATAGCCCGTGCATGGGTGAGTATAACAATACTCAGTAGGGACCCCGAAAGTCTCTCAAAATACCTAAAAGATAAACCACAAAGCATACCAAAATCAAAAATCACGAGAACAAGACTCGACCCTTCTTAGGTATATGCCCATACATATACCTATGTTATCAAGTATACCCATATCATTCATGAGGAAACACAAGGCACAACTCTTAACCAAATTTCAACTGTTCCACGAAGGAAAGAATACCACATATGTATCACCACAAAGGTTAGTACCACAATGGTACGCTACATAGAAGAATACCACAATGGTATCACCACAAAGGTAATGACTCATATCACATCAGGTATAACTTAGGTACGTAAGTAAATATGATTAGATGTAACTATTGAATCATCTTACTCTAATAAGAGGCAGACCCACACAGGATCTCTTTACTATCAGACACATGTAGAATCCTAGTACAGTAGACCCACATAGGATCCTAGAGTAGTCCCACATGGATTCATAGAGTGGATCTATGTGGGATACTGGAACACAGACCCACATAGGATCCCACAGCACAGACCCACATAGGCTCCCTTTCTCATGTTACAACTAGCTACAAGGTTCCCGCACTAACCTCACTCGATTTTGGGAGGGTCATCTCCTCAAGCCATAGGTCAATACTTCCAAGTTACAAGAAGTACAATGAAAAATTAACCCAAAGGGCCTCCGTGTAATAAGGTCTCAACGGAACAGACGGGGCATCAATCAGACTCCTGGTCTGTAATTTATTGTCCTTTTATTCCTAAGGGCCAGGTTGGATTAATCTTCAATCTAACCAGGATATAACACAACTTTATCTAAAACTAATTTGGGGTATAGAAAAAGTACAGTCTCGATCAAAGGTTTCTGGTGTCGCATACGGTTCATCAAACGAACACTCCTAGCTCATGTTATGGCCGAAAGAGTGCAAAGTGGTCGAATATGGTCTTGGTCCAGTCCGACTCGGTCAGACAGACCTAGCCCAACTCGGGTCTGGCCTTGGATTCGGCCTGTCCGGCTGGGTCCACCTAGGCCCACCAGCACGGACTGTAATGGGTGGCTCACTGGGCGGCCCGCGCTGGATGGCCAGCTGGGTGGCTCATTGGACCACACTGGCCCGCGGCGGGGTGGCCTCATAGTGGGGTCCAACTTAGCCATCACCCAAGGGGGAGATTCCCCTAGGGTACCTCGAATGGCTGGACTGTTCGGGTTGGGTAGCTGATCGGCCTACTCCATGAGGCGCCAGAAGCTGGCACGCGGGACCCCGGGACCCGCTCAGCTCCCCGGATGGTCGGACAGCCAGCCCTCCTCTACGGCGTCGTAGTGCGTCATGCCATCACCAGTGGATGGCAGTGATCCGGTCACCCTCCTTCACCATCGTGGACTCATGTTGTATCTCTTGAACACCAAGTGTCGTGGTCGCGCACCGCCTCCCCATTCGTGCGGCCAGCCCTACGCCAGCCGCCGCCCTTGCTCTACCGCAGCCAATGGGCCGCGGCCCTTCTACAACAGCGCGATCGCACCACCGATGTCATTGGGGTCGGCCGGAGTGTTGGCCGCAGTTCACAAGCCCCATCGGTTCCGGTCGCCGACACGGGTTGTCGGTGACATTCGTCGGGTCATCGGGTGTGCCCTAGTGGCCCGTTTTTCATTCCGAAAACTTCCTCACTCAACTTGGAACATTGACATCGATTCAATACCATCATAAACCAAAAAGGTTGATAAGAGGTCTTGTCATGTTCATTTGTCCTGCACCATCCGTGTTAGAACGATAACAAGCATAATAATTGTTCTTAAATTAAGAAGATTAACAAGAACAGGGTAAGGGGTATTCAAAACAACATTCCCTACCTCAATTGCTTGTTGACGTCTGTGAGTAGAGGAAAGGAAAGACATCAGTTCATCATTGTTAAAGATGTTCCTCATTGGGGATCCTTCAACGGAGTTCTTCATTGGAGAAAGTGTTCTTCATTGGAGAGATTTTTGATTCACAATTCTCTCAAGTTCCTCTTTTCCAACAAATCCCCCCAAACAAGAGGTGAAATTTCCAAATTAATAAAGTTAAGTTAATTAATACAATTAATGGTGACAAATTAATTAATTTGATGTTGGCACAATTAATGGGAAAAGAACCCAAGAGTCTCCTCCCTCATTAAAGTGGGAGTTCAAGGCTCGGGTATTCCCCACCACAAAAATAAAATTGGGAGGATTGAATTTCAGAAATAAAATAAAGTTAACTTATTTTATTTTCTCCAACAAAAAGCACAAAAACCAACTTTCACCCTCGACCTACTGCGGTCAAGGTGAAGGTCTTTTTAAGATAATACCCATTCTATGAGCTCAAAGGTGTCCTTAGATTTCAATTCTGAGAACCGATTCAAAAGTTACAAAAACTTGCTTGCACGTCTATTGAACATACCCGAAAAAAAGGTCAAAAATTCATTTTGGGCACTCCGGGATTTGGAATGATGCGCTTTCAATTTTGATAGACTCGTAATATTCCTATATAATTAAAAACAATTATACTGTAGTTACAGGTCTCTACATTCTCCCCACCTCAGGGCTTTGCATCCCTGAAATCCACATCACAAAAACAAGAAAACAAGTGGGGTTACTCAGGATGAATATGAGCCTCACGCTCCCATGTACTCTCTTGGAGGTTCCCATGCTACCAAAATACAAGAACCAATGGTATCGATATCCCATGAAGGAATCTCTCCTGTAGATCCTCAATCTCCTTTGGAACCTCCAAAAACATCACCTCATCGTCGATATCTAGCTCGCCCTAGTCAATGATGTGCGAAGGATCATGTACGTATCTCCTCAGTTGGGATACAAGAAAAACATCATGCACCCAGTGCAGCTGAGGTGGAAGAGCTAAGTGGTAAGCCACCTCTCCAACTCTACTGAATACCTGAAAGGTTCCGATGAACCTTAGAGATCACTTTCCACCACGGCCAAATCTCCATAAACCTCATCGAGTTGAGACCCGTAGAAATACATGGTTGCCACCATTGAACTCCAGAGGTCTCCATATCCTATCAGCATAAGACATATTCTTGCTCTGTGTAGTATTGATCCACTCTTGGATGATCTATACCTTCTTTATGGTCGCCCGTACCATCTCTGGTCCCATGAGTGCTGACTTCCCTGGGTTAGTCTAGCACAAAGGGGATCTTCAAGGTCATTCGTACAAAGCCTCGAATGGTGTCATCCCAATGGTGGAGTGATAGTTGTGGTTGTATGAAAAATCCACCAAGGGAAAGTGATCCTCCCAGCTATGACCGAAGTCGAGGATGCAAGTACACAACATGTTCTCGAGGGTGTGAATGGTCCACTTAGTCTGGCCATCCGTATGAGGATTGAAGGAAGTGCTCAGAAGAATCTGCATCTCGAAAGCCTCCGAAAAACTCTTCCATAGACGGGAAGTGAAACATGCATCACGATCGGAGACAATCATCAAGGGTATGCCATGTATCCGCAAAATCTCCTACACATAGAAGCATCCCAAGCTCTCTACAAAACCATGCTCTCTGATCTGTAGGAAGTGGGCTGACCTAGTGAGTTGGTCGATGACCACCTAGATAGAATCACGACCCCTGGATGTATGTGGAAGTCCTATCACGAATAACATGGATATCCCATCCCACTTCCACTATGGGGCCTCAAAAGGCTGAACTAAGTTAGCTGGTACCTGATGCTCCAACATCACTTGCTGAAAAGTGAGGAACTAAGAGACAAACTCTTCTACTGCTTTCATCATTCCTAACCACCAATGTTGTCATTGGAGATCCTGGTACTTCTTCACCACTCCTCAATTTACCGCTAGTGGGGATGTGAAGAAATCCCTCAACACATCCTCCAGAAGCAACACTGGTACCATGTTACGTCCTCTGAAAAGGATGACGTCCTCCCCACCTTCATAAAATCCATCAGGTGCTTGTCCTTTGGATGTCTGAGCACGTCAAGCCTCGCAGTTAGTGTCCCCACTCTGCGCCTCCCTGACTTGCTGAAGGATTGGGGGAGTGACTGTAAGAGACTGAAGAAAAGATCCTCCATCTCAATCCATAAAGGATATTTGCAATACGGCCAGCTGCTCCATCGCCTGACCTATCAGCTGTATACTAGATCCCCGGCCGAGTGAATCTGCTACAACGTTCCCCTTCCCATGAGTATAGACTACCTATAAGTCATAGTCCTGGAGGAACTCAATCCAATGTTGTTGTCTCAATTTATGTCCTTTTGGGAGAAAATATTCCCGAGACTCTGGTGATCAGAGTAGACCGAAGAAATGCTTTCCCATCAGATTGTTTCACCACATCTTCAAAGTAAAGACCACTGCTGAAAATTCAAGGTCATGGATAGTGTAGTTCTGCTCATGTTGTCTCAGGTGTCGAGAACCATATTCGATGACTGCTCACTCCTACATCAGGACACATCCAATCCCAGTCCCTGATGCGTCGCAGTGGACTACATACCCAACACCCTCCTCCAGAAGCCTCAAGATGGGGAACTAGTCAGCCTATGCCTCTACTCCTGAAAACTCTTTTGGAATCTCCCTGACCACACAAAGGGTTGCCCTTTATTTTTCAACGCTGATAAAGCTACTGAAACTATGGATAAATCTAGCACAAATATCTGGTAGTATCTGGCCAAACCAAAGAAACTATACCCCTCTTTCACACTCCTAGGTGGTTCCCAAGAAAGTACCACCTCAATCTTCACTGGATCAACTACAACTCCAACCTTTGAGATGACATGTCCCAAAATGTGAAATTATTGGATCTAGAACTGGCACATCGAGAGCTTACCATAAATATGGTGCTCTTGGAGTGTGTCTAGAACTATCTGCGTATGATAGGCATGCACCTCCTCGGTAGTCGAGTAGATCAGAATGTCATCGATGTTGAATACTACAAAGAGATCAAGGTACGGTTGAAAGATCATGTTCATGAGTCCCATGAACATTGCTGGAGCGATGGTAAGGCTGAATGGCAAGACCAAAAACTCATAATGGCTGTACAAACATCTAAAAGTCATCTTCTGCACATCCTTGTCTCTTACTCTAAGCTGGTGATAGCCTGACACGAGGTCTATCTTTTAGAACCATCATGATCCCTTCATCTTATCAAAGTGTTCATCAATCCTTGGAAGTGGGTACTTGTTCTTCACAGTCACCTGATTTAGGCGTCGATAGTAAAAACAAAATCTTAAGCTCCCCTCTGCCTTCTTGGTGAAAAAAATCAGGGCTGCCCAAGCAGAAACACTATGCCAGATGATCCCCTTCCCCTGAAAGTCCTCCAACTGTTCCTGCACCACACGAAGCTCCGCAAGAGCCATTTGATATGCTTGTGTAGATATCGTTGTCGTCCCGAGGTACAAGTCAATGTAAAATTTCACCTCTCTGTGAGGAGGTAGACCCATAACATCATCAAGGAAGACATACCCATACTGTTCCACACTAAAATATAGCTCGAACTTTGCACATCAACTGCTCTAAGGGTAAGGCTATCCAACTGATGAGTGATCAGCTGCACTCTCCTACAGGTAAGTCTCTCATATGATGCAAAGGCTCCCTTCTCATCTGTGAAGGTAAAACTAGTCCCAAAAGTGCAGAAACACCAAAAATTATTCCTAATAGAGTCAATATGAGCATGGACTGTAGATAACAAGTCCACACCCAATATAATTTCATAAGGCCTCGACGCCACTACTAGAAGATCTCAGCTGAAGCTCTCTCCTCCTATAGTAAGCTCACACTGCCTGCACCGGCATGTAATCGTTGAATCCACTCCCGTATGAGTCTCTAGCCATAAGGATCAAGTCAACGTTTCCACCGTAATCTCTGAGATCTTAATGAGAGCCATGTAAATAAAATAATGACTAGAACCTATGTCTATAAGTACTGCAGTTAAGGTGGAGTAGACATAGATCGTACCTCGTATCATATCTGGAGCACCGTGGTCATAGGCCTTAGCTTCCTAGATCTGCGCTCTCCCATATCCACCTACTCTCTATAGATGGGGTGGACCACCTCGTGGTGGTGTCATTAACACCTTGAATCGTCACCCACTACCAGCTATACGACCAGATCCTCTGCCATGTTCGCCTACTCCCTGCGAACCTCCTCGGTCAAACCTCTGTCTCTGCCTGGGTGGTCCCTCGACCATCTTTTGATCATCCGTATGGAGGTTCGAGCAGTCACAAGCCATGTGACCCTACTCGACGCATGCGTAACATTGTCTACTACTCGCATGGCTAGATCTATCTTGGGATCCCTGCACAACCGACCCTGAATCCTGTACTCATCCATCTGTTGATCTTGTCCTCTTAGACCTCT
This sequence comes from Viscum album, assembly GCA_963277665.1. NCBI lineage: Eukaryota > Viridiplantae > Streptophyta > Magnoliopsida > Santalales > Viscaceae > Viscum > Viscum album. Next base: position 447,472,799 of record OY728155.1, on the reverse strand, counting down.
GTGACATCTGTCTACTTCCAGCTATAGAAGACTCCACTACGTTATGCCTGGTGGTGGTTCTCACTGCCAATGACTTCTTAGCAAGATAACTCTCCACTGAGAGGGCTCTCTCTAACACCCCCGCCTATTTCGGGATGCTGATAGAAATCATCGAAACCCTAATATCCTGCCTGAGTCCCTGCTCGAAGGTTCGGGCCCTAAAGAATGGTTCCCACACCATATCAGTGGAGTAGTATGATAATTCAGTGAACCTCATTGAGTACTAATCCATAGTCATACTGCCTTGGTGAAGATGAAGAAGCTCATGTTTGTGCACTACGTAAATTTTTGTTGGGAGAAACTCTTCCCAAAACAAGATCTCAATGTCTACCCAGAGAAATGTCAACTCATCGTGAACCTGGAGCATCAAGCTCCACCATATTCCTGGTACTTCCTGTAGAATACTGACAAAAATTATCACCATGAGACCAGCTGGTGTCCCTAGAGGTCGATAGACACTCGCCACAACCTCCATCCAATCCTCATCCACCTTTGGGTCTGTCTCACCCCTGAACCTGGGTGGACTCTTGCACTGGAACTCATGCAACGTGCTCAAGGGTCATGCACTATCCACTGTTGGGGTAGGTGGAATCGATGGCCTAATGGGTAATGATACCGTTAGTGCCTCCTCAAGTGCCTCTACTAAAAAAGGGCCCTGCACCGAGGCCTCGTCGCTCGATGGGCTGTCATCACATACTCTTCCTGGAACCCTGGCTGGCTGTCTGCATGGAGGCATCCTGAAAATAAATAGGTGTGCCACAGTCAACAAGTTATCCCTGTTGAGCAGAATCAAAGAGATCACAAATAAAACATTTCAAAACACACACACAATAAGTGTTTTCGTGCAGTGATTCAAAAATCAAAAGTTAGGGTCATGGTGTATGGATACGTTGGTCTCCACACCAACACTAGATTTCCTAAACTGATAACCATACTCATAACACATAACACTATTTCTGTTAAAAGATCAAAGTCCAATGTTCTATGGTAAAACTGACTCCTCTGATACCAATTTTTATGACCCGTCCCTTAGGGAATGTGTCGTGACTACCCCAAGCCTACCTTCCACGGGCTAGGGGCTGGGACTAGCATCGAAAGGCGTATTCCCTAAAACCATGAAGGAATTGTCTTTAAACCAGTAAACACACACATCCAACCACACAGAAAGATAACAACACAAGTAAAATGTATAGTAAAAAGAGTGTGTATAGTAAGAAAAAGAGGCCATAATACAATCCCAATTGGAAAGTACAAAAAAAACTGGGAAGTACAAGATAACTGGGAAGTACAAGTAAACTGGAACAGCTCCTGTAAACACTAGCCAAGGATCCTTCCTGAAGGGTAGGTACAGCTCCAGAATGATCATCTCACTGGTACACCTCGTCTAATGTCCACCTCTGAGCTACCACCAGTCCTGGTACCCTCAGCCTCAATCAATGATGTCCGTCGTCTACACTAAACACAACAAGGTGTGGACATAGCCCATGGAGGGGTGAGTATATCGATACTCAGTAGGGACCCCGAGACCCCCGATGGTCTCCCAAAATCCACAAAGGATAAACCAAAAATCATACCAAAATCACAACGCATGAGAAAAATAGTTAACCCTACTTAGATATATGACCATACATATACCTAAGTTATCAAGTATAACCATCTCATTCATGAGAAAAAATGAGGCCCAACTCTTAACCAAAGTTCAACAGTCCCACGAAGGAAATAATACCACAAAAGTATCACCATGAAGGTGAGTACCACAAAGGTATGCCACACAGAAGAATACCACAAAGGTATTATCACAAAGGTAATGTCTCATCTCACATCAGGTATAACTTAGGTAATGATGTAATGATTATTATATGTAACTACTGCATCATCTTACTCTGTTAAGAGGAAGACCCACGTAGGATCCCTTTACCATCAGAACCACATAGAATTCTAGTACGGTAGACCCACGTAGAATCCTAGATTATCCCCATGTGGATTCCTAGGGCAGATCCAATTGGGATGATGGAACACTGACCCACATTGGATCCCAAAGCACAGACCCACATATGATCCATTTCTCATGTTACAACTAGCTACAGGGTTCTCTCACTAAGCTCGCTCGATTATGGGAGGGTCCGCTCCTCAAGCTGTAGGTTGATGGTTTAACTACCACAAAGTCACAGGAAGAAGCATCCCAAAGGACTTCCACGTAATAGGGGTCTCAATGCAATAGACAGTGCGTCAATCGGACACACGGTTCGTATGTTATTGTCCTTTTAGTCCTGAGGGCCTGGTTGGATTCATGTTCAATCCAACCTGGTCAAACACCAATATTAGCTAAAACTCAATTGGGGTATAGAAAATGTACTATCTCGATCCAAGGATTCTGGCGCTACAGACATTTCGTCAAACGGACACCCGTAACTCATGTTATGGCCAAAAGAGTGGAAAGAAGTCTAAGCTCATCCGGGTCTGGTCTGACCCAGCTTGGGCTAACTCGGGTCTGGCCCTGGGTGTGGCTCGGCCCACCGGCGCAGCCCGACCCACTGGGCAGCTCGCGATGGGTAGCCCGCTGGGCGGCCCGCGATTCACCCCGCGATGGGCGGCCCATTAGCCCGCGCTGGCCCGCTGGTGGGTGGCCCAATGGTGGGGTCCACCCTAGCCTCCGCCCAAGTGTAGAGGCACCCCTTTGGTACACCGAACAGTTGGACTGTTCATGTTGGGTGGCCGACCAGTAGACACCCCGTGGCATCGACAGCTGGCACGCGGGACCCCGGGTAACTCTCGGCTCCCAGGCTGGTCGGACGGCCTCCCCTCCTCCGTGGTGCGGTCATGCGCCACAACACCACCGGTGGCCATAAGCGAGCCAACCTCCTTCCTTCAATGTGGTGGCCTCGTTTCCTGGCTCATGCACACCCGGTGGTGCAGTCGCGCGCCGCCACCCCCCTCGCGCGGTCGACCCTACACCAGCCACCGCCCTTTCTCAGCCACGACCGATAGGCCGTGGCCCTTCTATGGAGGCGCAGTCGTGCCGCCGATGTCATCACGACTGGCTGGACTACTGGTCATCGTTCCTGAGCCCCATCAATTTCAGTCTCCAACACGGGTTGCCGATGACATTCCTCAGGTCACCAGGCGCACCCCAGTGGCCTGTTCTTCATTCCAAAAACTCTTACACTCGACTCGGAATGTCTCCATTGATTCTAGACCATCATATACTAAAAAGGATGCGAAGTGTTCATTCCATGTTCGTTTGACCTACACCCTCTCTGTTAGAAAGGTGTCAAGCACCATAATTGATATTAAATCAAGAAGATTGAAAAGAACGGGGTAAGGGGTATTCAAAACAACATTCCCTACCAAGATTGCCTATTGACGTCAGTGAGGAGAGGAAAGGACGGATGTCAGTTCATCGTCGTTGAAGACGTTCTTCGTTGGGGATCCTTCAATAGAGTTCTTCGTTGGAGAAAGTGTTCTTCGTTGGAGAGATTATTGCTTCACAATTCTTCCAAGCTCTCCTTTTCCAACAAATCTCAAAACGAAGAGGTGAAATGCCAAATTAATAAATGTAAGTTAATTAATACAATTAATTATGACACATTAATTAATTTGATGTTGTAAAAATTAATGGGAAAAGAACTAAAGTGTCCCCTCCCTCATTAAAGAGGGAGTTCAAGGTTCGGGTGTTCCCCACCACTAAATTCAAATTGGGAGGATTGAATTTCAAAAATAAAATAAAGTTAATTTATTTTATTTTTATCCCATGAAAATCACAAAAACGAAATATCACCCTCGACCTTTTATGGTCAAGGTGAATCTCTCCTTAACCGAATATCGGCCATGTGAGCTCAACGGTGTCCTTAGAATTCAATTCTGAGCACTGGTTCAAAAGTTACAAAAACTCGCTCGCACATTTACTGAACATACCCAAAAACAAGTTCATAAATTCATTCCGGGCACTCCAGGCCTCAAAATCACACACCATTAATTTTCGTAGACTTGTAATATTCCCATATAATTAAAAAAATTACATGTAATTTTCGGGTCTTTTACCTTAATAAAAGAATTACTTTCAACAGTTTTGTGTAATTATGAAATATGATTATTGGTTGAATATAAATTAAAAATAAAATATTATGAAAAATATAAAACCTCTATATTTCATAATAATACATATAATATAATATATCTTTTGTATAATCCCACATTAAAAACATTGTACTTATTAAAACATGAATGTCAAAAGTTTGTCATTACATTAAATAAATTAATATAAGTTTCATAATCTCTTCTACAATGCTCTAAATGGTCAATAACTTTACCCTTGTTTGATTAGGGTCAATATATAATTGAAAAATATGAGGTGGCCATGTTATTGTGTTTTTTAATAGTGTTTTTATTTCAATAATTATTATTTTATTGATTTCTCATAAATTAAATAATTTTTCCATCTTTAATGTATAAGTATTTAATGTAATTATATATTACCTAAAAATTGTAGATAAAATATCATGATAATGAAAAAAATTTATAATAAAAATTAGAATTTATAATCAAATTTATCTTCTATATTTTCATATATTAAAAATGATATAGTCATTAACATTTGAGTGATACATATTTAACTTTTCTTTAAAAAACTAAATTAAATCTCCTAGTCTAATCCAAGTGGCTTTTAAATGATAGTATTTTGACCAAAGGATGATTTAGATCAAAACAAACTCTTAAAATGATATTTTCACAAGTTTTTGGGTAATTTCATAATTTTATTTGAACCATTAATTACCCAATTTACCATATTACCATATTAATAATAATTACCAAAATTACTATTTATAATGCCCAAAAATAAAAGGAAGATATTTACATAATTTGGACCAAATGATTCCAAATATGGAAACCTTTTTTTAAAATTAAGAGCACAAATTTTTTGATAAATAATTAAAAATTAATCCTTTTGTTGGAAAGAGAGAATGAGTTTTAAAAGATAAAACGTTGTAAATGATTGAAATGTTTTTACATATTAATTCAAAGTAAAATTAATGCTAGTGACAAAAATTTTATTGAATGATAAAAATGTATTCCATTTATAATTTAAAATCATTGAATTTTAAAAATTATCCATATAAATTATTTTTATGAAAACAGTTGTTTTCAATTAAAATTTGGTATATTTTTATTATTCATCAAAACATGAATGTATTCATAAAAATATTAAAAATTCATCCAAAGTAAATTTTTATATCCATATTCTGAATGAAATTATTATGTTTTCATGTAAAAATTATTAATGATTTAAAATCATAATTTTAAATGGGTTCTCTTTTAAAATCTAGAAAATTACCCATTTTAAAAATATAGTATTTTATACATCAAATTGGGTTTATTCATACCTTATCAGAAGAATATATATTGGTTGATTATAAAAAATATTTTATTAGGTATATTAAAAATATATTTCATGAATATAATTTAATAATTTTAACTCCCTCAATTTATTAATACAAAAAATACAAATATAAAATTGATTTTTATATTTCATAAGTCTTTGGTTTCTAGTTAATACACCATATATTTTCATAAGTTAGTTATATTTATTCAAAATATCCTAAAGACTAATATAAAATAGTGATTTTATATTAAGGGTGTATTTAGGTTAGTTTAAACTCAAGGTAGTGTGCAATTCAAGCTATTAAGGAACTAAAATTGTTTAAAGAAAATATTTATTAACAACATCCTAGTGTTACAATAGGATATCATGGATACACTCCGTGGGGACATCATTGACAACTTTGTGCCATGGTTAAAGCCCATCAGTTCTGGTCATTGCTTTGCCCCATTTACCTTGGATGAACTCCTTGGACTTGGTATGCTTCTTCATTTGGAATTCCCTAGACTATACTCCTTGGATTACACTCTTACCCTTATCCAGACTACAGTCATAACTAACTTGTTGACTCTTGAGGTCTATGTTTCTCATGTTATTAACAAGGATATTCATTATTAAATATCATTAAATGTTACCTTGTTACATCTTGAAAACATTAGTATTAATGACACGAGACATATTTATAAGATGGTAATAATCAAATATAGAATTGGTTTCATGTTAAGACACCAGCTGAGGGATAAAGTAGGTACTCGGTTATTTAGTTACATTGTACCGATATACTTTATATATGCATGCATTAATAATATTAAATTTCCATTACATTGGATGGATGTTATAGACACCATTGGTTATTTCCCACTATGATTTATCCCTCACACTCTCTGGGTGTCATTTAGTACCAATGATAGATTACATGAATGGTGGTTTTGATAATGGGAAGCATACAGGTTCAAAAAATAGATTTCTTTCTTTTTATGATGGTTCTTGATAGCAGATGACCAATCCATAGCTTGGGATTCCTAGGATAGTGTTATTTATTTCATTTATATTTTTTCATAACATTTGATGTATACTGTATTTTATCAATGTTTTCTGGTTTCTTGTGACATAACATATCATCATTGGTAATTTTAGTTAATTCAACTATAGGTATCCTTGTCTATTTTCAATGTTCCTTATGCTTACTTATATTTCTTCCACCATTTACCTATGTTATTATGTATCCACTGTGCTAAAATATGGTTATGAGGGAATAGTATCTCTATGGAAACACCCTTTTCAATCACTTCTATTCAAAATCCTCTAGAGTTCTGGGAGATACATTTGAGGCCATGTAGCCCACAAGGCTCGTGGAACCTATTAAGTAGAATCCGAGTCCAGTATGTCACCAAAATGGGTTCTTATGAGTGTCATACCTCTTACTTTTTATTTTGGATTCACTTCCCTTGAAATCAATAGATATAAAATACAAGCACACTAGGCCTTCGGGCAATGTAATGGGTGTCCCTCTACCCAGTTAAATAGGTCTTTTCTTTGCTTTAGTAATAAAATGAGGCTTTGGCCCCAACCTTTTAAAAAAAGCATTACATTTCTATTTGTAGTATAAATAATCTTTTGGACGTTTGGATATTTGTTATTCATGTCTTGCATGCACCCCTTTAGATTGGACTCCTATGTGATTTTACATTTTGAGAATTGACACAAAACATTAATGAAAATAACCAAATCGATTGTAGCGAAAACATTTACCTACAATTATTTATCTCCTTATATATTCTTTATAAGGTTGTTGGATATTCTTCATGACTTATTTTAATCTCTCTATGGATCCAACATTCATATTCTTTTTCATATCCACCCAATTCATAATCATAGGATTATTCTCACCATTATTCATCCATACTTGTTCAAGTTTTATTTTAAAAATTTACTATTTATTATAATAGGCTTAGAAGCATTAACTACTTCTGATATACCATTTAATGAATTCATAATCTTATTATCACATATTAGGTGCCTTTTGATAATATAATCCATGAATGAGATTAAGTAGTTGCAACAAATATTTTCTTCTTTTATGAAGTCTCAATATGTGACTTTGTAAGATTGTTCTATTGACCTTCTAATTCTAGAAATTTCACAGTGATGATGATTTTCTAATCATTAGTCATAATTATCTTCTCATAAAAATAATTATTCATTCTTTAAACATCCTCTTTGTGAAACTTAACATTTTTTTATAATAAAGAGTCGAGTTAAATAATTTTATTGGATATTTCTTCCAATTGTAAACCAAAGACATAGCTGATAATCTTCAATTTCAATTCAATCACATGGATCTTTTCTTCAAAAATCTTATTATATTATTCATTATCTTAAAATTATTTGAGGAATTTTGAGGAACTTATTTCACATTCCTTATTTATTTCTTCAAAGGTTCCAACATGTCTAGAGATATTTACTCACTGTATAATTTATTCTTGAAATACCTTCTCCAAAAAATTATTTTTTCCTTTTATCAGGTTGATCTCTTCCTGAAAACATTGAAAGACTCCACAAACAAGGGAGGCTCTTTCATTGGTAACACCATGAAAAATAACTCTTACTATACCTACATATAATTCTATAGAAGCTATAGATTGATCATCATCACCAATTATTCAAGAATTTTCGTCTTGACGATGGTTTCCAATTATACTAAAAAATACCTCCTAGTCATTAGAGGTAGTAAGGTTATCCATATTCGTGGTGGGAATAGGATCCACCTACTCATTACATACCAGGCACAATATGTCTTCATGGTCAAAAAGGCACATAAAAACAAATACAAACTATTATTTAGATAAGATGAAATTATTCTTCAACTTTATGTTCTATTTATTTTTTATATTCATCATGGTCATGGTTGATATAGACTTTTCCTCATATATAACTGAATTTTTACCAAAAATTAACTACATTTTTGACTCAATACAGATTCCCAAATCTTCAAAAACAAAATAACTTCACTCTAGAAAATCATAATGAGGTGAAACTTGTCTCTGATAACACTTATATAGACCATATTTGGATATTATTAACACAAAGGGGGGTGAATTAGTGTTCGGGAAATATTAATCCTATTCAACTTTTTAACACTTTACCTCATTAACCCGTTAGGAACCTCATTCTCTTATTCTCTATTCCATGTCACGTGAAATAATTTTAATGATGTAATGAATATCACATAATATTTTGAAAAGGATCTCTACTCAATAAGAGTAGAAAGTCCTTGGAATGGTCAGGAAATGATCCTGAGCAGACAGCCACTAGAAAGTATTTCATTGAATGTGGTTAAAACATGTAGGAAACAACCTTTCACTTGTAATGTACTATCGTCAAATTGATAGTTCTTACTTTATATCACTTGGATCAATCGTTATACGACCTTTAAAAAAAATATTCCCCTTCATGATATGGTTTGGAAGACAAATAATGACTTCTACATATTGAGAGCTATTGGATTTCATAGTTCTTTTTTGATTCAAAACCTTCTACATCACTTCCTTACTTTCATAGCAGTAGGCAAGAAAGATGCCTTATTTATTTCATGTAGTAAACTTGATATCTTCATTATCTTCTTCTTATATAAGTCAAAATAATATGAATATAGAAGAATGATGTTCTAAAATAACCATATCCAAAATGATAACAGAATGATATCAATTTCTTTAATTAATTCCTCTTCTTCCATTGATCTATGACATACAATTATACAAAATAGTATATAGTAGTGTATTGATCTCTCTTTCTTCTTCACAGAAAAAAATTGTAATGAATATCACTATTCTAATAATTCTAGATTCAAAAGTTCTCTTTTATATTTTTTAAAAAATATTGATTGGCACAACATAGAATCATAAAAATTAATTCTCTTTCATTGATATACAATATCACAAATGAATTCAATATAAGTTCTCTTATATTCTTCTTAGTGTGGTAGATGTTTTTTCAACTATATTTCCCCGAACATTAAATGTTTTGAAAGAATGATCTTTCACATAATCAAATTAATCACTTATTGAATTTTATACCCAATTAGATCATATTCACGTAATTCATGAAATTCATGATTCATAAAACGTTAATGCCTTGTACATTTATCATTGTGTTGTTATTTTATGTGTTATATTCAATCAAATTTCAGATATCTCAAATGGATAACTATTTGTTTGTGTGTGAGTCTTTACATAATAATTCTTGCATGCATAAAATTCTTACTTCAAACTTTTTTTATTTTCAATGTACAATTTCAGGCATATAAAATCATGAACATGAGTTTATGTATGCATTGTCTCCTCTTCCTACTTCCATACCAAGCGTAGAAACACTTTCTTTTAATATATCTCCCTCGTAATAGTGATTGTGAATTCACATATTCATGTACATATGCACACTATTCATATATGAAAACTAATATGTATATTTTATAATTCATTTTTCTTTTAACATGTAGATCGTGGGATTAAATCTTCAATATGAAGTGGTGTATGCTGCTACTTAGTTTCAGGAGTTATGGAGTGGTTCAATAAAACACATGAACCCACACTTTTGGATTTGACGCTAAAAACTTGATGTATATTTTTTTATAAATGATAACTGAAAAATACACAAATCTTAGTACAAAATAGGACCTTTTACATTCTATGTTCTAGAATATTAAACTACATATTACAATTTTCATAGTTGGAATAAGACAATATGCTTACTATGCTTCAATGCATCCAAACTCTAAAAGAAAATACATCTAAATTAGAACCTCTAGGATACACGATAAAAACATTTTAAAATATGGGATGATAATTTAAATTTCTTAGTAAGGGTTTTTTAAACCTATGTAATTTTTTTTAATAAAACTCATTTTAAAATACATTATATCAACTATAAGTAATTGGTATACAAAAACATTTTAAAAAATACTTATTTAAAGATTATTTTCAAAACCATTTCTGTTCGAACACTTCGATTTCTCCTTCAAAATAATGTCACAAAAATATATTTTTATGGATTTTTTTGATAGTAGAAAGATCCTATGAAAACCCATATGGATATAAGAAATATCACCACTTGAACAACATTCTCTAAGGTAATGGGTTGACTCCCCATTCCTCATTCTCCCAACTGATACCCATGTTCCAATTCAAAATTTAAGATTTTTTTAATGACCCATATTTCTCAATCATAATCCATTAAAAACATTTAGACATTTTACTTCAATTATTTTTAGAAAATAAAATAAAATTTATAAGTTCCACCATCGATAACTCACTTTTTCATAAAATGTATAAGAGAAATCCAAAATTTATAAAAATATATCGTCACTAAATACAATGAAAATTATTTTAGATGAACTCTTAATAAAATTTAAAATTAAATTATTTCGGTTGAATACTTTTTTAAATAATTATTTTCTTAAAATACTTACAATCAACTCATATAAGCATAAAGAAATGAATCATTAAAATTCTGGTGCATGCATTAAAATTCATGATTTTATAGATAATGGTCATTTCCTATTATGACATCCATTAATGTATAAGTTAATATAAGAACTTATAAAAAATTATTTTAGAATTAAAATAAAATGACAACATCCTTTTCTTCTAGATAAAAAAATCAATCAAAGAGGTCTAATTAAAATAAATTTGAAATCTTTGACATTTTATAATATTTTCAAAAACTAAATCCCATTTGAAGGATTCATTTGGATAAAAATAATATTATACATACTCATTTAAAATCAATTGAATAAAAAACAATAAAAAATAAATTCAAATATTTATATTTATAAATTAACATTTCCATTAATATTAAAATCTACAAATAAAATAGATAATATCCTTGGTAAAAAGAAAATCCTTAACATAATAGTAATTTGGAAAAACTAGGTTGTAGAAATTCCATTACCAAATTTTGAAAATAAAACATTTTAAATTTGATGAATTAATTTGAAATAACTAAAAAACGCACACCAAAATAATTTTCTTTAATAAAGGGGTAGATTTTTCTTCTTTATCATCTTATAAAGACTCTCATATTTTATATCTCTTTCTAACTATCATACATGATTCATCTCAAATCCTTGGATTTCGAAAACAAAAATAAATGAGAATAGGGCTTCAGTCCTCTACCTCTCCTGTCTTCACACATAGAGTGTAGCATCTGAATGGACTACGATTGAGATAATACTACTTTTTATAGCAATTTTATGAATTAAAAGATACATATAAAGAAATGTAGTTTCTACCTGATATTTATTTTATAACAAGAGTTTGAAAAATTCAAATTTTTTGTCAATTATTTAATTTAGTTATAGATCAATGTATTAAAAAGAGATTTTAGAAATTGACAGTAAACAAAAAAATGTTATGTATGCGATGAATTATAAAAAATGAAGGAGTTATCTATTCTTGATCTGGTGTTTATCAAATGAGAAATTATATAGATTGAAAAAATTGGATTTAAATTACAAATAAGAGATATGCTTTGGGATAAACTTCAACATTATTTTGTTTTTCAAAATGTAATAAATCTAGCATAAATGGTTTACAAAAAAACCAAATTAGACGGTTTGAAGCATTAAAATTGTATCAAATAGAGAAAAATAAGACGAATAAAGACACATAAAACCATACAAGAGATAAGATCTTTTTAAATATTAGTATTTATATATACTAAATTATTGATGCCAACTTATTGATCTAGTTGTGAGAGCTCAAAAGTGTTCAATCCTGACTTGTCTTCACCGAATCCCTCGCTTTCGATCACACATGGCCCTTGATCTTATATTCGAACTCCATCATACCTCAATCCTGTTCCATTTTCTATTTTCTCAGATATACACATGTCCCATCAAATCATAACCCATCCATGTTTGTACCTCTTCCTCTAAGCTCAGCCTGCATCTAATCTCCTGCATCGAAGCTGTCGTGGCATTCTCCACATCCACATGTTAGGCGGGTCGAACCTTCCTGAGACCCGAAAATATAGATGAATACAAATTTCTTAGTTTTTTATCTCTTTATATGATTTTAATTTATTTGTGTTTTGATTTACTTTTTTTATTATTATCGATTTGTAATTTAATTTTTTATATTCCTTTGTTTTTTATATAATATAAAATATATATATATATATCATATAATGTTTGTTATATATATATATAATTAAAACAATATAAAACAATATTTTATTTATTAGTAACCATATAATTATGATTTATTTATTATAGTTTCTTTAAAATTCATATAATTATTTCCATATCAAAAGTTAACATAATTAAATTTAAATATTTTAGATTCAAATATATACAATTTTTATAATTATTAATATATCATTTTATATTTTTTATAAATGAAATTATTTTTAATTATTCTTATAAATGTATCATTATATTTACATCTTTTAGACAATTATATATATTAATATAGAATAGCTACTATATTTACGAAACATGGGTGTTCCCTAGCCTATGTGTCACTACCACAAGAGACCACATCACCAATTTTCCATATCCAATTACCCTTTCACCCACTACCTTAAACAAAAACACCCAACGTGCCCTTCGAAAGTTGACTACCACTGACGCCTTCTCCTCCAGACGCCTGTGCACTTAGGGTTGACATCTTCAAGCTGAATCCTCCTGCAGCTCGCATTTGACGACGACCTTACAACACCCGTCTACCAGCATATGGTTTCCCTCATCCAACACCTTCCACGGACAACTATCCTTCGTTATCCACCATCTCCTTCGACATCCACCGTCCTCTTCATCTTCCTCCCACCTTCACATTAGTCTACATCGACTTCCTCCCACCGCTAAAGGGTTTCCCAATTCATCATCCACTTCCTCCTGCGCAAACAGGGATTCCCTCCACTCCATCATATTCCTCCCACCTACATATCATTCTACATCTATTTCAACTGATACTGAGGTCATACTTTCGCTCATCATATAAACCAATTTTTCTATGATGTCGAATAGGGGATTCCGACTTCTACAACTACTCTGTAGATAATGGGTTTCGTCGTCTACCACAAGAGTCTTCTACACCCGCTGCTACTAAAACCGGAAACCCTATTCCACTCCGTATAATTGCGTAAAAGTAACAATTATTTCCCTGTCACCCTAAAAATGAAACCTACAACATTCAATTGACTATGTATTTTACTTTACCCAGGAACTGCGCGAGAAATTTCTACTAAAAACAATTCATCTACTGGTTTTCAGAAATAATGATCCTGATATTAACACTGTGTGTATACATTGGATTATATTGGAACACTTACTTCTTCCTACACTGATGATATAGTTTATTTTTTCACCTCTAACTAAACTGTTCTGAGAACAATGTTTTGAAAAACTACAACTATAGGATATCTTTTTACCATACACAAAATAATATATTTCAACACTTTAGCTAATATAATATTAATGACCTCTAAAAAAATTGGTAACATAACTACTTCCATTTACCACAGTCTCGAAAACATAAAACATCGTAAGTTAGCATACATGTGCAATATTCCTATCAATATTTATTGAATAATTTAGTTCCAATATCTGTTACCTACAACTTCCACTATATTTTACATGAAGATTTCATTTGTATCATCTTAACAACTACATAATGCTACGCACATACATCTTTAGCCATTTCCATGTCTGCATTCACAAATTATACTACGTTTTCTTCACTGCTCACTTTGCATACAAATAATACAATGCACACCTTGTAATTTATATATAAAGATATACAACCAAAAAATTCATTCCCCGACAACCTTTGTAGATGAAATTTTGAAAATACGAGTGCTACCGAATGAATGACGCAATTGTGAGTTTACTATTCTCTACATTTTAGACTTATTTATGTTATAAATTTTATCCATTGTTTTTATAAGCTACTCCTGTCACAATTACAGTGTCAAAATCTAATAGAAATCCATCAATGACATCTACAAATATCTCTCCTGCTCTAACAAGTGAACTACATTCTACAAATGGTGGTGCAGAGGAGTCACATGCACGCCAGTAACACCATTGTCTATAAATGGTCTCTTCTATTTACAATTCAGTGTCTAAATCCCTAATTTTTTAATACATTACATACTAACTAAATGTATTCCTCTTTAACTAATTCATCTATAGTTCAACAATAATTTGAAGCAAGGAGAACATTTAACGCAAAAGAAAACAAGTGAAAGCAGACATCAAATGCCTTCAAACAGTCACCTATTCCTTACTGTAAGTATTATGAAAATTTTCTGGACTTACCACACTGTACGCCACACAACTGAGAAATTCATCGTCTAACTATTTCCTTTACACTTTCGGTAGAGGTCATGACGGAATAAAAAATGAATTGCCCATCAAACTCTAGAGATGCAAGGTTTCAGAGAAGGCTACTAATAAAGGAAAGACACAATTGTAAGTCCACTATTGACTTCATTTGATACTTATTTATGTTACATTATATTTCCATTGTTTTTATAACCTAATAATATGACACTAGCATTGTCACTATATACTGGAAGTCCCTCAATGACATCTACAAATGGCGGTGGAGATGGTCTCACACACATGCCATTAAGACCACTTTCTATCAATGGTCTATTCTATTTACATTTTAGTCTCTAAATCCATAAATTTCTAAATACTATACATACAAACAGAAGGAATTCGTCTTTAAATACTTCGTTTACAGTGAATCAACAATTGGGAGTTAGGATATCATTTATCGCAGGAGAAAACCAGAAAAAGAAAAGAACTTATGCCCTCATACAATCTCATATTCCATATTGTATGTATGATGGCACATATCTGTGAACACATCGTTGTACTCCACACAACTGAGAAACTGTTCGTCTAAAATTTTCCTTGACACTTTCGATAGAAATCGTAACTGACGCTACCAATATGTCAGATTCATCACCAGCCTCCTCGACAGTGTAATCAGAAGTCATGAAATTTGATTTTACTGTGACCATTAAGGTATCTTCATTGATTACAATTTACGCTAACATTTGTTACATATTCAGTTGACCAGATAATGGGAACTATAGTACAATATCACGTCCACGTTCAACATCATATTTAAAAAAACTATACTGCAACACACACACACACACTTCAATGAACACAGATTTTAGTTATAATACTATTTTATACACATATTATCAGACCATAGGCAAAAATATTTTCGTCAAGAAGCAACACATCTTAACAATTCAGAGAGAAATGACTATATCAACGGTGACGTACAACGTACAGAAACTTATAAAGGTATGTTGACGAATATTCTTACATAATAACAACAATAATTTATGAATTATTTACTGTTATATTCATAATAATCAGATTGATACTGCAGGAAACTAAGAACACCAATAGTTTTCAAATAAAACAAGTTAGTTAACTTATTGATTTAGTATTACTGCTACATGAACATGGGAGACAAATACCACACTGCCACTACTTTGTAAATACCACCTGATGCATTTTTTTCACTCAATATATTTAGATATTGGAGACCCTTCTTACGTCTATCAATATTGTTGTGCTTTAATGTGGTTATATGAAAGAAACAGAAAATGTAGCAATCAACAAAACCATCGTTTTTCTTCATGTTGTGCTATGGGAAATATTTCTCTGAACTTAATACCACCTTGTATGGAGTACCTTAAAATGTTTCTCTTCAGTTCAACCTCTACAGAATCCAGAACATTCTATGAAAACATGCATATTTACAACTCCATGTTTTCTTTCACTTCAATGGGTGGGAAGATTGATATGTTTTTTTGCAAGGGTGGAGCTCCATGTATATTCAGATTGAATGGATAGAACTACCATCGTATAGGATGTTTATGTACACTAGATTTTCAACCACCGAGATTCACACAACTATACATGTATGACACTGCACATGAATGTCAAAATTGGGTGTGCGAATTTAGGTATCTCTAAACCTATCTGTTATGGACTAATTTCTCAATGTTGCTTATTTCTGTATTAATATGACTGCTACCTACTGCTCGAAAAACCAGAATGTCAAAACTCATATAGACTACAAGATAGTCGGGAAGCTGCAACAAATGCTTCATGATAACAATGCTTTAGCCTGACAATTCAGAAGTGCAAGGGCTATTCTTCAGACTGAGGAGGTGACAAATTTGAAACTTCGACTACTGAAAAGAACATAAACAAATCCATGTACATATAACATACAAAATAATTCTGAGATTGCAATGCTTATTGTCGGTGATGTCGAAGATCTCAACCAAGAGCGTGATATAATCATTCATACCAAAACTAGAGATTTTCAAAGAATTGATGAGCAGAACCGATTTTATCTTCTATAACATTATCCCTTGATTTTCACAGGTGGTAGTGATGGATATGTTAACAACATTCTGCATCACCCAACTCCTTTCACAACAAGTTCCAAACTATGAAAGCTTACCATGAGAGAGTACTTCTCCTTCCACTTCCAATTCCGTGAAAATCACGCCTCAAAGCTACTACATTCAAGAAGACTATTGCAACAATTTTTTGTCGATGATTATATGATGATAGATTCTTAGAGACTTTCATTCATTCACTTTAATTAAATGAAAATGTGGGTAGATCTATAAAATGGATTGCAAGATCCATTTCTATGTGGAGACCGAGATGGTTCGTCATACATTTCTATTGGTGGGTTACTTTTACCAAAAGAATTATATTTTAAAATAGAAACCATAAATTCAAAATGTCGTGCGTACGCATGGGTGAGTACAAGTTAATTAAAATGATATGTTTTTTATACTAAATGTAAAAGTCACATAATAAAATTAATTTATATAAATTTGTGCATTTATAGTTCTAATTCATTTTAATTTAAATGATAAATTAATATCCCTTCAATTAATTTATTAAAGAAAAGTTTTATTTTATTTCAAGTTAATAAAGATTTTTTTTATTAAAACATACTTTAGTTGTTGTCATATAGTAAAAATCATTTTTAATCATTTTTTATAACTTATTTATGTATTTAAAAAATTAATATACATTAAAAAATTTATTATATCATTATTACTAACAATTAATTAATATTTAATTACAATTATAATAACAAAATAAATTATTTTTTTATTGTAACTCGGGATTTCACATTATCTCCCCACCCGAATTGAATTGCACCAAAATAATCTGTTCATTAGACATAAGAAAATTTTTAATTTCCATCTTTAGAATTAGAATGACTAGACTTCAAAAGGGAACTTATGTACCTGTATGTTTTCATGAAAATTAGTTTACATAATTATTTTTCATAAAATGGAATCACCTCATCTCCATAGCTTTCTAGACCATTCCTTTTTTAAAAATTATAATTCCCCAAACACACGATTCATTATTCAGTGAGAAAAAAATGCATTGAATTTTTTTATAAAAGGTAGTTGAAAAAATAAAAAAGGCATTAATAAAATAGTGGAACTTTTCCGGTGTTGGTTATGTAAGATTAGACTACATCTAAAAATTTATCAGATTTGATATAAAATAATATGTCTACTATGCTTCCACACGTGCTAACTTGAAAAGTGAAGAGGTTTGAATTATAAATTCTAAGATACATTAGAAAAACATTTCAAAACATGGGATGATATTTTAAATTTCCCAGTAAGGGATTTTAAAACTAGTGTAAAATTTTTAATTAATATATTTTAAAAATACTTTATATCAAATATTAATAATAGATATATAAAAGCCTTTTCAAAAGTACTTACATTGAAAATTAATTAAAAAAGCACTTCACTTAAAACACTTGGATTTAACCTTCAAAATCATTTCAAAAATTGATTTTTTGTCGATTGTTTTGATTCTAGGAATATCCTATGAAAAACCATATGGAAACTATAAATATCACCAGTGGAACATCATTTCATGCGATCATGGGTTCACTACCTATTCCTCATTCGCCTACCTGATACCCATGTAATGGTTCAAATGTTATGAAATAATTTTTACGGATCTGTCTTTCTAAATATTAATCCATTAAATGAATTTGGAAATCATACTAAAATTATTTCAGAAAAAAATAATTTTTATAACTTCCAAAATCTAAAAATCTCTTTTTCATAAAATTTTATGGAGAAATCCATATTTTAGAAAAATATATCATGGTTAATTACTAATAATTTTATTATGATAAAATCTAAAATTACTTTACAATTAAATAATTTTTATTGAATGCTTTGTTAAAATAATCATTTTCTAAAAGTACATACATGAAAATCATATAATAATAAAGTATTGAATACTTAAAATATCGTGAAATCTTTAAATTTCATGATTTTATAGGGAATGAACATTACATATTTTGGCATCCATGAATATATTATATAAAATGAGAACCCCTAATGAAATTGTAGATATAAAGTAAAATGAAATATTTCTTATATTGTAAATACATATATATTTCCAAGTGGTTTAATTAAAATAATTTTTAAAACATTGAAATTACATAATATTTTCAAAAACTAAATTCCATTTGAAGGATTCATTTAAAAAATAATTATATTATATATTCTCATTTAAAATCAATAGAATATAAATTAATGAAAAAAAATTCAAAAAAATATATTTAAAAATTAATATTTCCATTACTATTAAAATCTAACAATAAAATATATAATCTCCCTTGTAAAAATAAAATCCTTATCATACTAATAATTCTAAAAGACAATGATGAAAAAACACCCATACAAAATTTTGAAAATAAAACATTTTAAATTTAATGAATCTAATAAACATACACGATAATAATTTCCCTTAAAAAAGATTACAAATTTTTTATTCTTTATCTTATTAGTAGGACTCACATATTTTATATCTCTCAATAACTATCATACATGATTCATCTTATATCCTCGAAAGTGGAAAACAAAAAAGAATGAGGACAGGTCTACGACCCTCGGCCTCGATAGTCTCCACACATTGAGTGCAACATCGGAATGGACTACCATCAAGACAATTCTACATTATATAGCATTTCTATGCCTTATAATATAAGTTTATAAATAAATGTAGTTTCTCTTGTTTATTTATTTTATGACCAGATTTGAAAAAATTAAAAGTTATTTTCAATGTTTTAATTCTGTTATAGACCAACGTGTCAAAATATATTGTAGAAATTGAATGTAAATGAAAAAATGTAGTGTATGCGATGAATCATAATAATTAAAAAGACATATATATTCATACAATAGTATTTATAAAACACAAAAACAATAGATTGATTGAACCAATTTTTTGTAAAAAAATAACAGATAATGGTTGGGATAAGATTTGTCATGATTTTTTTTCAAACTGCAATAAATCAATCTGTAATTGTTGATAAAAACACAGATCAGAGTGTTTTAGGCATTAAAATTGTATAAAATAGAGTCAAATAAATAGAATTGTGACACCCAAATCCATCCAAGATATAATATTGTTATAATTATTTGGATGTGTAAAAATTAAATGCGTGAAGCGTACTTGTAGACCTGGTTGGTGATGTTCAACAATGTTCAATCATGAATTCACTTGACTGAATACCTCATTTTTGCTCTCCCTTGGCTCTTTATCACATATTAGAACTCCATAATCCCCCCATCATCTCTTGTATTTCTCCTTTCTTAGATCTACACATGAAGTCACGAATCATAACCCTTCAATGTTCAAGCTTCTTCCTATGAGCTCGACCAGCATCTAATCTCCCTCATTGAAGCCAATGCGATCTGTTCAGCTTCCTCCTCTTATGCAGGTCGAACCTTCCCGAGATGCCCAAATTTGGATGAGTCCTCATTTCTCATTTTTTTGGTTCCTTATCTCATTTTCATTTGTTTTGTGTTTTGATTTCCATTTTTATTATTATTGATTTATAATTTTATTTCTTGAGATTCCATTGGTTTTTATATAAAATAATATATACATACATATATAAATAAATATCATATAATGTTATATATATATATATAATTAAAACAATATAAAATTATATTTTAAATATTAGTGCCCATATTATTACAATTTATTATATTTAATTTCTATAATATTCATATAATGTTTTTCATATGCCAATTAGCTTCTACCTAAGTGGTACAAGCTCCTTCTTAGCATCCAAAATACCCAGGATCAAATCTGGGCAGGGACTAATTTTTGAGGTATTGTTGAAATACTTTAGCATGGCACTAAAGAAGTACTGTAGCAGCGGCGAAACTACAATGGTGGCTGTACTGTAGCATGTACAGTAGCATCCTGGGTACTGTAGCAGTATTGTTCACCAAAGGGCCCTTTGGGCCAATAAATGGGCTTTTAAGCCTTGTATTCAGGCCACTTGGCCTTGGGCCTTTGGGCTATGTAATGGGTCTCTATTTAACCAGTCTAAAAGAGGTATTTTCTTAAAATTATAAATTGAGGCTTCGACCCCAACCTTTAAAAAATATAATTATTTTGATATCAAAAGTTTACAAAATTAAATTTTAATATTTTATATTCAAATATAACTAATATTTATAATTATTAAAATATCTTTAATATATTTTAAAAATTAATATATATTTAATTATTATTATATAAGTATAATTAATTTTACAAGTTTTAGACATTTATATATAATTATAAATCATTTTAATTTAAATGTTAAATTACAATTCCTTAAATTTATTTATAAAAACTATGGTTTTATATTATTTAATTTTAATAAGGACATTTGTTTTTATTAAAATATACTTTACTTGTTTTCAACTATCAAAAATATATTTTTAATAATTTCTTATAACGTATATATTTATTTAATAAATTAATATAAATTTAAAATTTTAATTTATTATTATTACTAACATTGAATTGAAGTTTAATTTCAATTCTAATAGCTAAAAAATATTTATTTTTATTAGAACTTGGGATGTCACATTCTCCCCTTATATGAATTGTGGCCTAAACAATTCGTTCATCAGAAAATAAAAATTATGAATTTATATCTTCAGAATTAGAATGGATTGACTTCTAAAGGGGAATTACTTAAATATATGTTTTCAATAAAATTCTATCAGGTAATTTTTTCTTCAAAAGGTAACATCAAAACTCTAATGTTATCTAGACCATTCCCTTATTACCAATTATAACATCCCAAACACAAACTTTTGAATTTTGTGTGAAAAACATGCATTGAATTATTTTTTTATAAATAATAACTCAAACAATGTAAAAAACATAATACAAATGAGAACCTTTGCTGGTCTTGGTTATGGAAGATTAAAATAAATCTGAAAATTTATCAGAGTTAGAATAAATCAATATATATACTATGCTTCAATGTTTGCTAACTCTAAAAGTGGAGACATTTGAATTAGAACTTCTAAGATACCCGAGAAAAACATTTTAAAACATCGGATGTGATTATAAATTTCTCAGTAAGGGTTTTTAAAACTAGAGTAAAACATTAAATAAAAATATATTAAAAATACTTCATATCAACTATAAATAATTGATATATAAACATCTTTTCATAACAAATTTTTTGAACATTCATTTAAAAAATGGTTCATTTAAGACACTGGGATTTCACATTTGAAATCATTTCTAAAATAATACATTCTTTCTGGATTGTTTTGATACTAGGGATATCCCATGAAAACCTTTATGGGAATAATAAATATCACCATTGGACCAACATTCCGAAATTTTATGGTTTCAATCACTTTTCCTTATTCTCCTACATAATACACATGTGACATTTCAAATTTTGAGAATTTTTTTAAGGATCTGCCTTTTTCAATATTTACCCATTTAATGAATTTGGAAATATTACTGAAATTATTTTAGTAAAAAATTATTCTTATAACATCAACCTTTGATAAATCTCTATTTCAGAAAATTTTTTATGGGAAATCTACATTTTAGAAGAATATATCATAGTTCATTACTTTGAGAATTATTTATGATAAAGTATTAAATTCATTTAAAATTATATTATTTGTCAAATACTATTTTAAATAATCATTTTAAAAAATGGCATACAAAAAATCAGATAAGAATAAAGAAATGAATCATCAAAATTATGGTGGAAGCAAGAAATGCCATGATTTTATAGATAATGGCCATTTTCTATTACGAAATCCATGTATGTATAAGATAAAATGAGGTCATATAAAAAAAATTTGTAGATTGAAAATAAAATGACAACTTCCTTATATTCTAATTTCAGAAATTAGGTAAAGATGGTTAATTAAAATAATATTGAAAAAATTTACATTCCATAATATTTTCTAAAACTAAATCCCCATAAAAGGATTTATATAAAAAAATTATATTATATATACTCATTTAAAATCTATATAATATAAAGTAAAGAAAACAATTTCAACTAAATATAGTTATAAATAAATATTTTCATTAATATTATAATATTAAAAAAATATAATCTTCCTTATAAAAATAAAATCTTCAATATAATAATAATTCGGAAAAATGTTGATGAACAAAATCCCTTAGCAATTTTTGAAAATAAATCATTTTTAATGTAACAAACTCTTTCTAAATAAATAAATAAACATACACCAAAATAATTTCCCTAACCAAAATTTTAGATTTTTTCTTCTTTCTCTAATTTGTAGGACTCAATAATTTTATATCACTCACTTACTCTCATATAAGATGCATGTCTTATCCTCAAATGTGGAAAATAAAAAATAATGAGAATAGGGATTCATCCCTCCACCTCTCCAATATCCACTAATAGAGTGCAACATATAAATTTCCTATCATTGTGACAATCCCGATTTATATAACAGTTCTATGACTTATATGATATTATTAAAAATAAATGAATTTACTACTGCGTATTTATTTTATAACTATATTTTAAAAAAATAAATGATATTGTTATAACAACCATGTTTTATATTTCACACATAAACATAATTTATTACATAAAATATTCACTTGATACAAGATATAATATCGAAAGGTATACTAAATTTTGGGATTAGAAACATTACATAACAACTTAGAACATAAAACACAACATCTTTTTTGAAAACTTATTTTACACGGCCACAACATTCATTCGTACATAGCATTAAATGGGATAACCTGAGAAAATTCATAAGAAAAGGGTGAGTTATAAAGCTTAGTAAGGGAGTAAAAAAGTAATAACATGAAGAATATATTATATGTTAGGAAATATGCATATCAATGGATCATAATAGAAACATGAGCATAAAGGTATGATATAGAAAGATTGTCATAAGAAGGAAATGTGGAAACAACACTTAACATGGTATTTTCATGAGCCAAGGATCATTGCACATGGAGCATGAGTAAACTATAATTTCACATTAATTATCATGAATAAACACTCATTTCAATTGACATATCACGATACTAATCTTTACCCAATTCATTGGAGCACTATGAGGGAGCACCCTTCTAAATCATTTCATTTCATGCATATGTGCGCCGCATATAACATGGATTCATTACACATCATCATTTATTCCATGAAAGAGGAATGTGGAATTCATACATAAAACTCTATAATAAATAATTAAATGTTTATAAATGTGAATACCATTGATAGAGAAATGAGAATGGTATTCACTACACAAGGACTTTGGCTTGGAAAATCATAGTGTAATTTCGGCCCCATAATGGTGCGCCATAAGAATTGATAAAAATGATTTATAAGAGAGAAAGGGGTGTCTCATCATATGTAAATGAAATGGACAGTAATGTTTTCATATTGATAAAGTTCCCATAATATATAATGGAATTTATATTTATAATACAAAATAATTTCTTGAATGTAAACAAGGAGAGAGAAACCCCTTATGGAATTTTGGCATGGTAATGGGTCTATATGGAAGGCATTAATGAAACCGAAATAGTTATATCATCATTCAAAAATTAGTAGGTAAGTATCGGGGGTGTGATATCATACCCCAACATTTGTAATTTAAAATAAAAGGGCATAACAACCTGAAGAAATATGGGAAAAAACTGGAAAGGAAGAAATCCCTTAATTGGAAGTGTGATACCAAAGGATTGGGAGATTCTTGATAGGGGCTTCCTGGGAGCTTGGGGAACCTTGGGATGCTTCTAGAGAGAGTAAGGAAGAGATTGGTCCGGCTCCAAAGGCTTTTAGTGAAGAGTAATTAGGATCATGTATGGGTTTATATGGGAAAAAATAGGGAATTCTTTATTATTTAGGTTTTGGACATCGGGCATTAAATTAATCAAAACCACAAACAAACCAATGGTTTTTGCCCATATTTTTTCCGAAGGGGATTGGAAAACATTATTTTATTAGTCAAATGGCATAACTTATTAAAATATTAGGCTTGATTATGTGGAGGTGAGTCACACTCATAAGGAAATCAATTTAAAAAGTTAAAATGTTTTATAAGTCTTGAAGTGTCCACTAAAGCTTTGTAAAATAAGTCAAAAAAACTAAAATCACATTATTTTAATGGTAAAACATATATTTTCTGAACATCTCATTTATAGTATTTTAATACATCACTATTTGGTCATTATGATGTCATAACCCACAATATATATCTAAATGGTATTTAATTTTTACCCAAAAATTCGCCCGTATCAAAAAATTATGGAAAATTCACCATTGGATAATTTTGACATCCTGATTCAAAAAATTATATTAATTTTATATAAATAATTTTCATAATATGTGAATTTTTAATTTTAAAATAAAAAATTAAATTTATAAAAAATTCATGGGTTTTGATAAAAACAACTTTCAAACTTTAATAAGAATCACAATTGTATTCATAAAACTTTTATGATCATATATACTTAATAAAAAACAATTTAGAAATAATAATTTATTAAAATATTTTTTAATTAAAAAATCCATTAATTTTTAAAAATATACTTATTAATAGAATATCATCTAAAAATAATATTTGCGCTTTAAAAACCATTTACAAGGTAACAACAATAAAATGAATGTATATTATTTATTATGTTTAAAAATAATGCCCATATTTATATTTCTAGTGTCTTGTTACATAACCCCTTATAACACTCTCATATGACTGAAGGGTAAGGTGTGTGATGGTGACATACTCTTGGGGTGGCTCAGATATCATTAGTCGGGTGGTAATCTCTATCAACTTCCACTTCTCTCGTAGGTGGTTTCGTTCAAGATTAACGTGTTGAAGCTTAGCCTGGGCTTGGTCATGATTGAAGCTCAGTGATGCCACCTCCTTTCTGAGCTCTGAGAAATGAGCTTCGTATAGTGAAATTATACTAGATGAGGCCATATATTTCTTTGTCTTAGTAAATTGAATTTGTTAAAGCCCTATATTTATAATAATCATGTAATCACAATTCAATGCCTATATTAGCAACGTTAAAAATTCTTAACGGTATTCTAAAATCAAAAAACATAAAACCAAATAAGTGAATATGTTTTATATAACCATTTTACATAATAATACATTTAATTAGATCAAGTTGAATTTTCATTAATGAATGTTTGGGTAGTTACAATCATCCCCCATTAAGAGATTTCACCTTCAAAATTTTCTTTTTCCCACACTAAAATAGTTGTGCGTAACTCTGCTTCATAACTTCCTCCAATTCCCATGTTTCCTATTCAAACTTTTGGTTTCACCACAACACCTCGACAAGGGGCATTTTCATATTTCGTAGAACGTTTTACCTACGGTATAAGATCTTCACCGGCTTCTCTTAATAGGACAGGTCATTCTCCAATGGTACCACCTATGGATTGAGTACATGAAATGAGTCAGGTATGTACTTCCTCAAGAGTGATACATGGAATACATCATTTTCTTGAGATAGGGTCAGTGGGAGTGCTAGTCGATAGGCCACTACTTCAATGAAATTACGTATCTCAAAAGGGATGATGTACCTTGGACAAATATTTCCCTTCTTCCCGAATCTCAAGACACTCTTCCATTGTGTTATGTGATGGAATACCACATCTTCGACATCGAACTCTAGGTCTCATTGACAATTATAAACAAATCACTTTTGTCAACTCTTAGCATCTTTAATGTGCTGGTAGATGATCTAAAACTTATCCACCATTTTTTCGACCATTTCTAACCTAGAAGTTTTATCTCACCAAATTCATCACAACATGTCAGTGTTTTTCACCTCTTCCCATAAAGGGCTTCATAAGGATCCGTTTAAGTGATTGATTAGAAACTGTTGTTTTAAGAGAACTCAATTAGAGGGAGATGTTGAGCTCATCCTCCTTTGTAGTCCATTGAGAATTCTCTCAACATGTCCTCAGGTGTTTTGACAGTCCACTCAGATTGGCTATCAGTTTGAGGATGATAATCCGTACTGAAGTTCAGCTCAGTATCCAGAGTATGTTGATTACTCTTACAAAACATATAGGTGAATCTTGGATCTTTATAGGATAAAATAGAATGTGGTAATCCATGAATCCTTACCACATCTCTAATGTATATCTGTGTTAGTTTATCCAATGATAAATCCTCATGAATTGTAATGAAATGTGGAGTCTTTGTAAAACGATTCACAAAAACTCCGATAGCATTGTTTCCTTTGGATGTATTCAGAAGTCCTCTGAAAAATTCTAGGGTGATGTTCTCCCATTTACATGTTAGTATGGGGAATGGTTTCATCATCCCCTTATACTTATACCTCTACACCTTCACTTTCTAACATACCAGACACTTTTATGTATACACAGCGAAATCCTTATTCATGTTATCCCACCAGTAATTCTCTCAGTGATCTCGATACATCATTGTGTTTCCTGGAAGAATGGTGAAATTCAAACCATGTGCATCGTCCAAAAGTTCATTCATTAACTCTAGATTTTATGGGACACATAGTCTTGTCCCAAATCTCACAATTCCTTCTTCATTAACATTTAACTCCAAGGATTTCCCTTTTTTGATAGTTTCCACATTATTTTAAATTCCCACATCATCCTTTTATGCATCCTTTATCCTTTCCAAAATAAATGGTTGAGGAATAATTTGTGAAATGATTTATGATGTTCCATTCTTTATGATTCCCATGTCTATATTCATCAAATCTAATAAGATTGGATCCTTTTAAAATCTCATAAATGATAGAATTGCGGGTCCTTTCTACATAGATCATCTTCCAACTTGTTTTCTTTCCAGGGTGGTAATGGATTTATCAGTCATAGTCATTGATTAGATATAACCATATTCATTAGAACATGTTCAAATCATTCTATGTGAATATATACTTGAGGTTTTGGTGGTTCGTATATATTTCACACATCTCCCCAAAGATCTAATGATGCCAAATTTTTAAAGTGAAGATTACTATACCCAAGTCTAGATCATGTGTTGGATAGTTTTTTTATGAACATTCAATTTCCTTGAAGCATAGGCAATGACTTTTTCATTCTGCATCAACACACAACTCATACCCTTCTTCAAAGAATCATTGAATACCACAAAACGTTATCCTCTTGTGGGTAATGTGAGCACGAGCGCAGTGATAAGACTTGTTTTCAAATACATGAAGCTCCCTTTTTATTTGTCACTCCAAGAAAACATTACTCCTTTCTAAGTTATCATGGTAAGATGGTTGGAATATCGTGAGAAATTTCTTACAAATCGGCGATAATATCCATCTAACCCCAAGATACTGTGGATATCCATTACCAATTTTCGGCTCATCCATCCATCTATTGCAGCTATCTTGGAGGGATAAACAGATATCCTATTGCTTGTGATGATATGACGGAATAATGAGACCTCCTTCAAACAGAACACACACTTGTTGTAATTTTCATATAGCTTCTCCTTTCACAATTTCTCTAGTACAGTTCTTAGATGATCCTCAAGATCCTCCTTGGTTTTGGAGTATAACAGAATATTTACAAAAAATTTTCTTAGTAATATCTAAATGCCCTATTCATCATGTATATGAAGATTTTAGGATCATTAGTGATTCTGAAAGATATTAATATGAATTCATAGTGCTCATATATAATATAAAATGTAGTCTTGGGGATATACCCCTTCTTCACCCTTACTTGGAAATATTGTAACGCCCCAACCCCAGCTACACAGAGTCGGTGCATTACTTCGTAACATTGGCATGATCACAAAAGATCAAGTCTCGAAAGAATGATTAGTTTAGTAGCCTTGGAAACACTAGATACATTCATAAATGTTACATTACATCATAAAGTGAAAAACTACAATAAAATAGTTTCCATAGTCCACACTCATATCATCTTCTAACTATCCCTGCAGGTCATTCATAAAATACTTCTTCACATCCTGGAAAATATTAAATCATTGAAAGGGGTGAGCTCAGATGCTCATTAAGGATAACAATATTGCAGAAGCTTTCATAAATAAACATTAACATTTAACGCAATGTATAACTAAAACAAAAGCCTTTTAAACATGAACTTCAACATAATATGGAAAAAGTAAAATGAGATAATGCCATTTACTTATTCACATGGATATTCTACTGGTCAAATAATCACATGCAATATCAATAACCACTTTCATAATGATGGAATGCATAATGCCAGACATTCTGAAACATTTTGTCAAGGCCTCAGCCAAGACATCTAAAATGATTAAGGCCTCGGCCAAAACCATAAATCAAATTGGGAAAGGGCCTTGGCCAATTCCACGTCTAGTGTTCTCATGAGACCTACCGATGCATCAAGGAGCTATAGCAGGCTCCACCTGTCACTTATTAAGTCCAATGCATTCCTCATATGAATAGGTTTAAACATATCATAAACCATAACATAATCGTATCACATAAAACATGCATAAAGGAAACATAACATTTCCACATTTCAATCACAATATATCAATACAGTACATTGATATAATAAAAATTCGTTCAAAACCATTTTCAATACCAAAATAAAAGAAAGTTAAAACTTTGTATTTATTTTTCATTAAAAAAATGATGGCTTGTAGAGGAAGCCGAAACTCAAATAATGGTCACGGCGGCAGAGAAGTCATTGTCGCCACATAAGTACGGAAAGAAAAACATTCCCTTTTTGTCGTTTAGTAAAACGCTTCATATAAAAAATATTCCTTTTGAATAAATGTAAAAGTCAAAGGGGTTTATACACCGTATAAAAGAATGTTGTGTATAAAACCAAATATGCCTCAATGAAAGGAGATTGAGACGAAGTCCTTAAAAAGATCATTTTTAAAATAAATTAGATCTATTATGTGTATTCACTATAGGTACACATAAATAAAGTAAAAATAAAAAATAGGACATAATAATATCATGATATAATTTGAAATTAGGAGATTAACCCAAAGAATGGAAGTTGGGTTAAGAAATTCCCTTACCTTGTGTCTTGTCCTGACTCGACCGTTCTTTAACCTCCTGAATAATACACTAGAGTTAATTTCTATTTACTTAGGAACCTTTTTCATGTTCATTATTCCTTTTATATCACTTATTACCATGTTGTGAACATTATGTAATTATTTATGTTAATAACGGTCGTTTTGTCGATCATTGGTACTTGAGTCAAAAATAAACTTCTTATAATTACAAGTTGTTCATGTGGTGAAATATCCATTATATCCAGAATTATATTCATGATTTAGATATCATATATATCATATATATACATTATATACATTCATTTATAATATTACATAACATTTAGAGGTAAGAAATGAAATGCACCGTTCATGGAGACGGTAAGCCGTACGTACGCATGAACACTACTTTCTTTTCTATTTCGTATTTAATGGAATGAAATAATAATGATATAAATGTATAATATAATTCCAGTATTATATAGTGTATAATACCATTTACTCCATCCTTTAGACATCCCACATATGGCATTAATGATTCAAATCACTTTGAGGGGGCGGTAGTCCGCACTTCCTAAAATGAAATTATCACGTTTACCCATAATGGAAATCATAAAGTATGCCATAAATGAGAAATACAGAAGAATAAGTAAAGAATAAACATATTATATATCATATATATATATAGTGACATCTTAAATGACACCTTTGAAGGTGTTATATGAGTGTTGAACAATCATCGTTTCATGAGGCAGAAATTCACCATCCACAGAAATAGTATGTTCTTTAACCATTAGATGTAGGTGTCTGTATTTTTAGCTAGAATACTTCTTATAACAACATCCTAGTATATTGAGGATACTGGTGTTGTTACAAAAGAAATGAATAAAAAGCGTTTAAGGGGTTGGAGAAGCTAAATAAAACAAAACAACGTTAGAGAAGACATTACCTAAAAATCGGGTAACTCTTTTTGATTTGAGCCAAAGGCTTCCTTGGGAATAATTATGCCCAAAGTGAGGCTTCTAGGAGTAAGGTAGGGAAGTTGGGAGAGTATTTGGGCAGAGGTTGGCCGAGCCAAATGGCTTGAAAGTGTGAATGAGGTGGTAGAGGTGGGGGCCTTTTATAAGAGGAGAGGAGGGGCACTCTTGGAAAGTAAAGAAAAGTCACTTTATTATAAAATGACTTTCGGATTTTAGAGGTCCCACACTTATATAATTCAAGGCTAAGGTGATAAGGGTTCTAAATCCACCCATACAATAGTTTTTGGACGTGTGTAGGTCTTAGATATTACATTATCTTTCCATTTTATTTAAATCGTTAAATAATGAGGTCATCGCTGCATCATCATGATGTCATAAATAATTTCATTTATTTAATGTCTAAAAATTATAAAAAAATTACTATGATGTAGATAATATTTTTATCTTTCCAATGAATATTTATAGTCAAACATATGACTTGAATAACCCCATGTAAAAGTTTTTTTAATAAAATATTTTATGTTTGTGTCATTTTTTACTTTAACATTAAATAAAAGTTATTTATGTCATTTTCCAACTAAAGTGGCTCCATGGGGTCCCCAAGTTGACCCATGTATTTTCATGGTCGGCCATGGCACATCCAATGAGGGTAGGACATGTGTCAAGCTCATCTCATATTATTAAAACATTATTTTTACCTTAAACTACACTAATTACCTCTAATCGCGATTAAGAACATAAAAGTTACTATTCACCAAAAATTATTTTAATCTCATTGAACCACATTTTACTTCTTAATGATAACCATGTATGTCGGATTTTTGAAAATCAAATCACAGAAGTGGTAATATTTCATTTAAACGAAAAAACAGTTATTTAACTACCACTTAGTGGTTTCACTATTCATCAAAATTTGAAGTTTTTCAGAACAATGCCAAAATTTCACCCTAAGCTATAATTGATATTCCGAATTTAAAAATGATGAATATTTTAAAAAATTCCAAACATATAAGTTGAATTAATTAATTTTATAATTAATTCCCGCCGTCACAACAAATAGCGTGTTTTTAAGAAACAATATATATCAAAAGATTAACAATTGTTTATGTCCAATTTCAAAGTGAAATTAATTCTAATGAACATCATTGGATAAATTGGTAAAAATATATTCTAATTATAATTTAAAATCACTAAATAGTATAATTTATCATTATAAATTATTTTGATTAAAAAAGTTGTATTTAAGTATTTTTCACTATTCATAAAAAAATTAGAAGTTCTCAGAAAAATACCAAAAATTCAACATAGTCTAATTTCGATATTCCGAATCCAAAAATGAAGTCCATTTTGAAATATAAAATTTCTATAATTTTAAGAAGTGGTTTTTACTATTCATAACGGCTACTTTGATTAGTCGCGATGTTTCAGAACTCGAAGTTGCGTACAATGCAAGCTATTGCATTATTGAATGAGAAGCGTATCGTGGAAGCTCGGGGTGTTACATTCTCCCCTCCTTCAATAAGTTGCATCCTCGCAATTTGAAATTTTTCTTTGAAAATAAAAGGTTGAAAAGAGAAAATACCTTTGTGGAAAACCCACATCGGAAATAAGATTAATAAAATTTAGCCTTAATAAGAGGGAAAGGGAAATGAAAAAGTCACCACCCAATTATGATCTCGATTAGGAGAACATTGGTGGAAATTAGAGACATATAATTGGAGGAAAAACGTAAATATTTGTATGGAGTGATTGAGGTCATCAATTACAATCAACTGTCAAATTGAGGGCCTCAAAGACTTCAATCTATGTTGATTTAAAATATCATCTGTTCAACAAGACATAAGGTATTAGGATAACACATTTTTTTATTTTAATATCCCTTTACTAAAGTTTTACGAATTAATTTATTCATTGAATAAGAGATAGGTATATATATATATTTATGCTTGACAATTAGAGTTTCAACCTTCAACTCATCTTTCACTCAAAAAGATAATAGAACTCAAAAATATTATACTTATCATAATTGTATAAGGTTCCAAATTTTAACACATACCATTTATATTAGAAAAAATATTTTGTAAAAACCAGGGACATCACGTAGTCCAGTGGTAGGCGATTAATCCCAATCGCACTATGGTTGTAGGTTCGATTCCCACAGCTTTGTCCAACACGATGGGTTGTCACTCGGTCTGCGTGTTGTCCTTTTTATAAATATCCAAAAATAACCTTAACAATAGTATCCAATGTAAAATCTAATCCATTCCAACCTTTATAGTTATCCAAAATACTTCTGTCCAACTCACAATCCAGATTTTATGAGGAAGGTAAACATAATGAAGCTCCTTTTTTTTTCTGCGTAACAACATGTGAACACCTTCATCATGTATTCTTTTAAAACACTGCAACATACTGTATTACCATAAATCATTATTGATTACATTCATGATTTCTTATTCCTTATAGAAAACTAGATATACTCCTTCTATCCAAAAATGTATACAAATCATTAATCAGTTTCAAGGATGATAAGAATATCCAACATAATTTATCCGAATCAATCATGTCTTATTCCAAAATCACTATCTTGGTATCAGAACCATATTATGGTTTATCTTTCTCACAACCATATATTTTCCAAAAATTTAACCTACTGTGGAGTCACTTTTCTTGGTTCCACACAATCTCAAGTCATAGATGAAATAGTACTGCAGTACAATCCTTATATACTCCATAATTATTATAACCAGTACATCATTGATGCAACACTCAAATTACAAAATTCATTAATAACAACATAAGAACTCTAATCATTCCTCCTCATCTGTGGTAGTATCATAACTTGATTATTATCCAATAACATCATTTGGGGCATACTCTGATGATTTGAAGATTGGTTTGCGTAGTGTCCCCACTCCTTGCAGATGAAGCATTGTACATTTGAAACCTTTTTCTTACCCTTGCAGTCACGCACATTGTGTCCTTTTTCTCTACACTTATAACAAACTCTCATTCCCTTTAGGCAAGTTCCATGATGTTTCTTCCCACAATTACCACATATTGGAAAATTTTTCTTTCCCCTCATCCCTTTATCCATCATTCCCTCTTCCATCCCTTTCGTATCTTGCTTCGCTTCAAAGCCATAGGAATTAGAGAATTATTTACTTATCTTATTAACACATGATACTATTTCTTCATATGTTTAGAACACATGGGAGACTATTTCCCTTCGAAATGTTGGCTTAATACCATGAAAGATACGATCCTTCTTACTCTTTGGATCATACGTATTGCTGGAGTTCACATTCCTTCTACTGGGTGCCATTTCTATACAATGGCATAAACTAGGTTATTTTATGAATTACAATGAATAATTCCAAACTTTTAAAATACTTAATGTAAATTTAACGGTTTATGGATATAATCCATAATCATAAGAATGTTTTCTTTGAGGAAGTATAT
The DNA here is from genome assembly GCA_963277665.1 of Viscum album. Taxonomy (NCBI): domain Eukaryota; kingdom Viridiplantae; phylum Streptophyta; class Magnoliopsida; order Santalales; family Viscaceae; genus Viscum; species Viscum album. Next base: position 447,438,551 of record OY728155.1, on the reverse strand, counting down.
ACTCATAAACCCTACATAATGGTTTGTAAAGAAAATGAGAATTATCCTAAGAAAATCTCTCGGGAGTGTCGTAACAAAGAGTGCAGCAAGGCCCATTGTTGTGCACTAGTTCCCGTTTGAGTCTAGCTCAAAGCTGTGTTTTCATGTTTTACCCCTAGGTACATCTGTGCTAGAGCCGCCTCTACCTGCTCATATCCAGACAGGGATGTATTGCTCGGAAAACTCACAACATCTCTATAATACCAAAATTCTAGGAAGCTCTTCTATACTAATCCTCAAAGTCTATCTTTGGTTTATGTGCTCTAATCAGAGTTTATCTAAATCTAGTTTCCAAAGTTAGTACTAAACTACCTCTGATACCAACTATAACGCCCCGACCCCAGCTACCCAGAGTCGGTGCATTACTTCGTAACATTGGCATGACCAAAAAAGATCAAGTCTCGAAAGAACGATTCGTTTAGTAGCCTTGGAAACACTAGATACATTCATAAAGGTTACATTACATAATAAAGTAAAAAACTACAATAAAATAGTATCCATAGTCCACACTCATATCATCTTCTGAGTATCCCTACAGGTCATTCATAAAATACTTCTTCACATCCTGGAAAATATTAAAACATTGAAAGGGGTGAGCTCAGATGCTCAGTAAGGATAACAATATTGTGGAAGCTTTCATAAATAAACATTAACATTTAAGGCAATGTATAACTAAAACAAAATCCTTTTAAACATGAACTTCAACATAATATGGAAAAAGTAAAATGAGATAATGCCATTTACTTATTCACATGGATATTCTACTGTTCGAATAATCACATGCAATATCAATAACCACTTTCATAATGATGGAATGCATAATGCCAGACATTCTGAAACATTTTGTCAAGGCCTCGGCCAAGACGTCTAAAATGATTAAGGCCTCGACCAAAACCATAAATCAAATTGGGAAAGGGCCTAGGCCAATTCCTCGTCTAGTTGTCTCATGAGACCTACCGATGCATCGAGGAGCTATAGCAGGCTCCACCCGTCACATATTAAGTCCAATGCATTCCTCATATGAATAGGTTTAAACATATCATAAACCATAACATAATCGTATCACATAAAACATGCATAAAGGAAACATAATATTTCCACATTTCAATCACAAGATATCAATACAGCACATTGATATAATAAAAACACTTTCAAAACCATTTTCAATACCAAAATAAAAGAAAGTTAAAACTTTGTATTTATTTTTCATTAAAAAAATGATGTCTTGTAGAGGAATCCGAAACTCAAATAATGGTCACGACGGCAGAGATGTCGTTGTCACCGCAAAAGTATGGAAAGAAAAACATTCCCTTTTTGTCGTTTAGTAAAACGCTTTGTATAAAAAAGATAACTTTTTAATAAACGTAAAAGTCAAAGGGGTTTATACACCGTATAAAAGAAAGTTGTGTATAAAACCAAATATTCCTCAATGAAAGGAGATTGAGATGAAGTCCTTAAAAAGATCATTTTTAAAATAAAATAGATCTATTATGTCTATTAACTATAGGTACACATAAATAAAGTAAAAATACAAAATAGAACATAATAATATCATGACATAATTTGAAAGTAGGAGATTAACCCAAATAATGGAAGTTGGGTTAAGAAATTCCCTTACCTTGCGTCTTGTCCTGACTCGACCGTTCTTTAACCTCCTGAATAAAACAATAGAGTTAATTTCTATTTACTTAAGAGCCTTTTTCATGTTCATTATTCCTTTTATATCACTTATTACCATGTTATGAACATTATGTAATTATTTAAGTTAATAACGGTCGTTTTGTCGATCTTTGGTACTTGAGTCAAAAATAAACTACTTATAATTACAAGTTGTTCATGTGGTGAAATATCCGTTATATCCAGAATTATATTCATGATTTAGATATCATATATATCATATATATACAGTATATACATTCATTGATAATATTACGTAACATTTAGAGGTAAGAAATGAAATGCACCGTTCATGGAGACGGTAGGCCGTACGTACGCATGAACGCTACTTTCATTTCTATTTCATATTTAATGGAATGAAATCATAATGATATAAATGTATAATATAATTCTAGTATAATATAGTGTATAATACCATTTACTCCATCCATTATACATCCCACATATGGCATTAATGATTCAAATCACTTTGAGGGGGCGGTAGTACGCACTTCCTAAAATGAAATTATCGCGTTTACTCATAATGGAAATCATAAAGTATGCCATAAATGATAAATAAAGAAGAATAAGTAAAACATAAACATTTTATATATCATATATATGTATAGTTACATCTTAATTTCCACCTTTGAAGGTTTTATATGAGTGTTGAACAATCATCGTTTCGTGAGGTAGAAATTCGCCATCCACAGAAACAGTATGTTCTTTAACCATTAGATGTAGGTGTGTGTAAGTGTAGCTCTAATCCTTCTTATAAAAAAATACTAGTATATTGAGGATACTGGTGGTGTTACAAAAGAAATTAATAAAAAGAGTTTAAGGGGTTGGAGAAGCTAAATAAAACAAAACAACGTTAGAGAAGACATTACCTAAAAAACGGGTAACTCTTTTTGATTTGAGCCAAAGGCTTCCTTGGGAAGAATTCTGCCCAAAGTGAGGCTTCTAAGAGTAAGGGAGGAAAGTTGGGAGAGTATTTGGGGAGAGTTTGGCCGAGCCAAATGGCTTGAAAGTGTGAATGAGGTGGTAGAGGTGGGGGCCTTTTATAAGAGGAGAGGAGGGGCACTCTTGGAAAGTAAAGAAAAGTCACTTTATTATAAAATGAGTTTCGGATTTTAGAAGTCCCACACTTATATAATTCGAGACTAAGGTAATAAGTGTTTGAAATACACCCATCCAATAGGTTTTGTACATGTGTAGGTCTTAGATATTACATTATCATTCCATTTTATTTAAATCGTTAAGTAATGAGGTCATCGTTGCATCATCATGATGTCATAAAAAATTTAATTTATTTAATGTCCACAAATTATAAAAAAATTACTATGATGTAGGAAATATTTTTATCTTTCCAATGACTATTTATAGTCAAAAATATGACTTGTATAACCCCATGTAAAAATTGTTTTAGTAAAACATTTCATGTTTGTGTCATTTTTTACTTTAACATTAAATAAAAGGTATTTATGTCATTTTACAACTAAAGTGGCTCCATGGGGTCCCCAAGTTGACCCATGGATTGTCTTTGTCGGCCATGGCACATCCAATGAGGGTAGGACATGTGTCAAGCTCATCTCATATTATTAAAACATTATTTTTACCTTAAACTACACTAATTACCTCTAATCGCGATTAAGAACTTAAAAGTTACTATTCACCAAAAATTATTTTAATCTCATTGAACCACATTTTACTTCTTAATGACAACCATGTATGTCGGATTTTTGAAAATCAAATCACAGAAGTGGTAATATTTCATTTAAACGAAAAATCAGTTATTTAACTACCACTTAGTGGTTTCACTATTCATCAAAAATTGAAGTTTTTCAGAATAATGCCAAAATTTCACCGTAAGTTATAATTGATATTCCGAATTCAAAAATGATGTATATTTTACAAAATTCCAAGCATATAAGTTGCATTAATTAATTTTATAATTAATTCCCGCCGTCACAACAAATAGCGTGTTTTTAAGAAATAATATATATCAAAAGATTAACAATTGTTTATGTCCAATTTCAAAGTGAAATTAATTCTAATGAACACCATTGGATAAAATGGTAAAAATATATTCTAATTATACTTTAAAACCACTAAATAGTATAATTTATCATTATAATTTATTTTGATTAAAAAATTTGTTTTTAAGTATTTTTCACTATTCATAAAAAAATTGAAGTTCTCAGAAAAATACCAAAATTCAACATAGGATTATTTCGATATTCCAAATCCAAAAATGAAGTCCATTTTGAAATATTAGATTTCTATAATTTTAAAAAGTGGTTATTACTATTCATAACTGCTACTTTGATTAGTCGCAGTGTTTTAGAACTCGAAGTTGCGTACAATGCAAGCTATTGCATTATTGAATGAGAAGCGTATCGTGGAAGCTCGGGGTGTTACAAATATCCCGACCACAAATCCACCTTGTAGAATTTTTTTTCTTTACATAGTTGATTGAAAAAGTCATCAATTTTTGGTAGAGGATACCTGTTCTTTATTGTGATTTTGTTGATCTCAAGAATATCAATGCAAAGGTGCATTGACCCATACTTCTTCTTGATGAAGAGGACTAGTGCACCCCTTGATGAAGCACTTGGGTGTATAAACCCTTTATCAAGATTCTCATGTAGTTGATTATTTAGCTCATCAAGCTCCACAACATCAATTCTATTCAGAGTCTTGGCTATTGGAAACGCCCCAGGTATAAGATCGATTGTGAATTCAATATCTCTTCTAGGAGGAAGACCAGGAAATTTATCAGGAAACACTTCAGTGAATTCCTTCACAAAAGGAATGTATTCAAGGATGGTTGATTCCATATAATCAATCATCTAATCTAGATATTCATGATCATAGGGTAGCAATATCCATTCTTGAGATGATGTTGATAAAGAAAGTTCATCATCCTCCTTGCACTTGTATAGAATCTGGGGTCGATTCTCTTTATGGAGAGTGATTTCCCTCTCACAGAAATTTATGTTGGATCTATATAAGGAAATGAAATCCATGATAAGAATTGAATAAAATTCCAGCAGAAGAAATATGAAGAGGTTCGTTGAGAATTTTAATCCAAAAATTATGATAGGGGAGGAGTTATAATAATGGGTTGCAATGATTTCCCCATTTTTCATTCTCACGTACATATTTAATTCCATGATTTGTGGTAGGGATGGGATTGTTCTACTAAACTTTGGGGATATAAAATAATGCATAGAACCAGAATAAAAAAGTAAATTTTCTATTTTTGAATTAATAACTAGGGTACCTATCACCACTTTGTTGTCGGGGTTCACTTACACAGTAGTGATGGAAAAAGCTCTCCCTTGTATCCTCTGAGGTTGATGGTTTTCACTGAAAACCTTCTATTAGGGTACTAATTTAAAAATTTCCATATTAATTTGCAGTTGAAGCAATGAAAAAAACATTGAGCATCGAACGAAGAATGCATCTCCTCTGTCATAGCCACGAGTTTTTCTTGTTGGTAGTGAATGGCCAGGTGGCCTTCTCATCCACACCAAAAGCATTTCCTCATCCCCTTTAAGCAATTTCCAGGGTGAGTCTTTCTGTGACTTTGGAAAGTGGGGTGGTATATTTTCTTAGCATTGTTGGATTTATACATCAGACTTCCATAAATCATGTTGACCTTATGCTTCTTATCCCCATGATACCCCTGAGATTCAATGATCTCCATTTAGAATTTGAGGACACATCAGAAAATTTACTCACAGCTCTTGATGTCACGGATCGCTAGGGCCTGCCATAAGCTAGGTTTTTTCCCACTAAATAAGTATTCAAACATGAATTCGGGGTAAAAACAATACCAGAGGCATATCATGAAAGCCTTGTGAAGTTTTCCTCATACACTCTGATGGATTCATCCTTTTTTCTTAAGGGCAAAGATGTCCATTTCTTTCATAATTCGGAGGGTGTGACGAAAATATTTTTCTAAAAACATTTTCTGGAAATCCTTCCAATCCAATGCCTCGATCTACTCAAATGGATTCATATTTATGATCAATTTCCAACACTGATCAGCCCCACCCTCCATAAGATAAGTAACGATAAGTACCGTCCCTTGTTCGGAACATTGAAGGATGTAGAATAGCAACTCACTGGAGTTGATCCATTGTTCAGCGATTCAAGGATCGAATGATCTATTAAAAGTAAGACGATATTTTCTCATGAAGCACTATATTGAGACTTGTTATTTTTTAGGATGGTGAATGTTCCTCTTGACTAATGTTTCTATTCAAAACATGAGTTAATTGAGAGACTATCGTGACAAAGTTTCTGATTTTTTCTCCCATCAGATTGGGCATATAATTTGAACAGTTGTAACATTGATCTTCACATTGGTTGTTAGCCAATGTCCTCCTATTACCGGCCATTGGCCGGAATAAAAGTAAATATAGGGTTGGCACATAAAGGGTAATCTAAAGACATAGAATGGATGACTTATAATTTACTTTAATTTTATTAACTTATGAACTTATAGGCTTCAATCGATGTTATCCATGATTTAATTCCCAACATATATTCTTAGGGGAATTTTTTCCCTTAATAATGGATCATAATAAGATCACTAATTTACCAAAGAATATACCTCAAGAGTGTTTTAACCAACAGTGTAGAAAGGATCGTTGTCTAGCACCAGTTCTTGTTCGTTTCTCACTCAAAGCTGTGTTTTTGGGTTTTAGCCCTAGGATACATTTGTGCCAGAGCCACCTCTACCTGATCATATTCAGACATGGATGTATTTTTTGATAAACCACATACTCAATACTCCCCAAAATTTAGGGATTTTATTATTATTAGTCTTATCTCGAAAGTAGTCACTAGGGTTTTCTAATCATAATCCCAAATATAACTAATCTTATCCTATGATACCCACTATAACAACTCTCCTCCTTATTTCACACTTAAACATAATTTGTTACATAAAATATTCACTTGATAAAAGATATAATATCGATATATCTAGTGTCTCGGGGGTTTAGGAACATTAAATAACAACTTTTAACATAAAACACAACATCTTTATTGAGAATGTCTTTTAGATTACAACAATATTTTTTCATACTTAGCATTGCATGGGATAATTTGAGGAAATGTATAAGAAAAGATTGAGCTATAAAGCCCAATAATAGAGTAAAAAAGGCATAACATGATGAATATAGTACATTTTAGGTAGTAGGCATATCAATGGAACATATTAGAAACATGAACATAAATGCATGATATAAAATTATTATCATAACATAGAAATGTGGAAACAACACTTAACATGGTATTAGCATGAGCCAAGGATAATTGAACATGGAGAATGAGAAAACCCTCACTGTACTTGAATTTTAATTAGTAAAACCTAATTACACTTGTCATAACATGATACTAATCTTTACTCAATGCATTAGAGCACTATCAAGGCGCTCCCCTTCTTAATCATTTCATTTAAGGAATAAGTGTGCCACATATAACATGGATTCATTGAACATAATCATTTATTCCATGATAATTTAATGTGGAATTAATTAATGAAACTATATAAAAAATAAGTAAATTTGAATGAAGGTGAATACCCTTGATAGAAAAATGAGAATGGTGTTCACTACACAATGACTGTTTCTTGGAAAATCGCGGTGCAATATCCGCAGTATAACGACATGACATAAGAATTCATAAAAATATTTGATGATAGAGAATGGGTGTCTCATATTGTGTACATGAAATGTAAGGTAAGGGGGTCATATAGATAATATATCAACATATGTAATGTAATTTAGATTCATAATAAAAAAGAATTTCTAGAATGTAAATGAGGAGATAGAAATCCCTTAGGGAATTTCAGCATAGTAATGGGTGTACATGGAAGGAATTAATGAGAGAGAAATTGGTCTATAATAATTAAAAAATAAGGAGGGAAGTATTGGGGATGTGGAAAATCAAACCTCAATATTTTTATTTGAAAATAAATTGGCATAACATCATGATGAAATTTGGACAAAAATGAGAAAGGAAGAAATACCATACTTGGTAGTGTGATCTCAAAGGATTGGAAGATGCTTGATAGAAAATTCTTGGGACCTTGGGGTGGCTTTTAAGGATTATATATAAAGTAGTTCAGAGTTTGGTTGAGCTCCAAGGATTTGAGTTAAGAGTAATTGGGAGCTTGGTGGGATTATATAGAAAAAGAGAGGGAATTCTTTATTATTTATTTAGTGGAAATCCCACATTAAATTAATCAAAACCACAAACCAAACCATGGTTTTTCCCAGGGTATTTTTCAAATTGGAGTTGAAATAAATTTTTTATAAGGCCAATGGACGAACTTCTTAAAATATTAGGCTTTCTTATGTGGAGGTGAGTCACACTCTCAAGGAAATCACTTTAAAAGTTAAAATGTTATATAAGTGTTGGAGGGTCCACTAATGTTTTGTAAAATATATCAAACAAACCTAAAATCTGATTATTTTAATGGTAAAATTTTTTTTTGCTAGACACCTCATTTATAGTTTTTCATTACATCACTATTGGGTCATTATAATGTCATAAAACACATTATATATTTAAACGGTATTTAATTTTTACCCAAAAATTCGACTGTCTTAGAACATTATGAAAAATTAATTGTTGGATAATTTCAACCTTCTGATTCCAAAAATAATATTCATTTTAACTAAATAATTTTCTATAGATAGATTTTTTAATTTAAAATAAAAATCGACATTTATAGAAAATTCATGGGTTTTGATAAAAATAGCTTTCAAACGTTAATAAGAATAACAATTATATTCATAAAATTTATATTATCCTTTATATTTAATAAAAAGTAATTTAGTAATAATATTTAATTAAAATACTACTTTATTCATAAATTCATCAAAATAGATTTATTAATAGAATATTAACTAAAAATACTAATTATTCTTTAAAACCCATTTACAAAGTAATAGTAATAAAATGAATGTATATTCATTATTATATAAAAAATAATGCACATAATTATATTCTAGGGACTTGTTACATAACCCCTTATTACACCCGCATATGACCGAAGGGGAAGCTATGCGATGTTGAGAGACTCTTGGGGTGGCTCTGATAACATCGCTTGGGTGGTAATCTCTATCAACTTACACTTCTCCCATAGACAGTTCTGTTCGAGCTTAACATGTGGAAGCTCAGCTTGGGCATGGTCAGGAGCGAAGCCCAGTGATGCCACGTACTTTCCGAGCTCTGAAAAATGGGCTTCTTATAGAGCAATTCTACAGGATAAGGTCATCACATCCTTTTTCTGAGTAAATTTGATATGTTAAATCCCTACATTTATACTAATAATGTGATCACTATTAAATGACTATATTATCAAAGGTAACAATTCTTAATGGTATTTTGAAATCCAAAAACATAAAACCGAAGAAGTGAATATGTTTTATATAACCATTTTACATAATAAGACATTTTATTAGATCAAGAGGAATTTTCATTAATGAATGTTTGTTTCATTACAATTGTCATGGGTTTAATTTAGTTGCACGCCAACGTATCCAAATAGATTTTCGAAATTGAAATTAAACGAAAAAATAAAGTGCATGCATTAAATCAGATTAAATGAATGAATTTTCTATTCATGATCCATTATTTACCAAATTATGAAACAATAGACAGATTGAACCAATTTTATGTAGATGAAAAATAGGACTTAAGGTTTGGGATAATATTTTTATTGATTTTTTTTCAAAATGCAGTAAAATCACCTAAAATCATTGAAAAAAAAACAGAGATCAGATAGTTTTAAGCACTAAAATTGTATCAAATAGAGATAAATAAGATGAAGAGTGAAAAAAATTCATTCAAGTGATAAAATCAATCTAAATATTTGGATGAGTAGAAATTAAATGTGTGAAACCAACATGGAAATATGGTTGGTGAAACTCAAAGGTGATCAATCTGGGTATGTCTTTAAGGAAGCCCTTGGTTTTGCTCACATGTGGAACTCGATCTCCTCTTAGAACCCCATATTCCCTTGGCCTTTCTCGGATTTATCCTTACTTAGAACTATGCTTGAACATTAGAATCAGAACCCATCTGATCTCAAACCTCTTCTATTGAGCTCGACTGCGTCGGATCTACCACATCGGAGCTATCACGACTCGCTTGGATTCCTCCTCTTTTTCTTGTTGAGCCTTCTTGAGACCCCAAAATAAGGATGAATCCTCCCTTCTTCTTTTTTATTTTTTTATCATGTTTTTTTATTTATGTTTTTATTATTAACAGTTTATCATTTCATTTTTCTATATTCCAGTATTTTTTTAAATAAACTGAAAAATATAAATATATATATTTATCATATAAGTTTATATATATATAAACAAACTAAAACAATATAAAATACTACTTTAAATATTAATACACATATTATTATCATTTATTTGATTTAGTTTATTTAATATTCATATAACTATTTTATATCAGAAGTTAACATAATTAAATATAAATATTTTATAATCAAATTTATCTAATTTTAATTAATTATTACAATGTCATTTTTGAAAATTTTAAATGAATTTATTTTTATTTATTCTTATATAAGTATAATTATTATAAATTTTTTAAACACACACACATATATATAATATTAATTATAGTTATAAATTTTTAACACTAAATGAATAAATTACTCAATGAAATTAATTTATATAAATTTACATATTTATAATTCAAAATCCATTAATTTTTAATTTTAAATTAATATTCAATAAATATATTTATAATAAAATGTTCAATACTATTTCATTATAATAAAGAAATTCTATTTTATTAAGACATATTATAATTTTTTTCAATAAGTGAAAATCTATTTTAATAATTTTTTATAACTTGTTTTTTATTTAATAAATTAATATAAATTAAAAATTTCATTTTATTATTTTTACTTACATTGAATTATTGTTTAATTTAAATGATAATAAAAGAAAAAATAACTACTTTTATTAAAACTCATGTTGTTATATTCTCCCCCCTTAAATGAATTGAGCCCTCATAATTTGGTAGTCATACATAAAAAAAATTAGGAATTTCCATCTTCAGAATTAGAACAGCTAGACTTCTAAATGGGTCTCATATGCCTACATGTTTTCAAGAAAACTCTATCACGTAAATTTTGTTTTCTTTAAAATAAAACCATTAATCTTCCAAGTTGTCTAGATTGTTCCTCAGATATCAATTATAACACATTAACCCATGTTTCTGGATTCATTTCTAAAAACATGCTATGTATTTATTTATAAAAGACAACTAAAATAATAAAAAACTCTTAATTCAAAAGAGGTCCCTTTCTGGTCTCGGTTCTAGAAGATGAGATTATATCTTATAATTTATCAAAGATGAAATAAAACAACATGTCTACTATTCTTTCGTGTGTGATAATTCCAAAAGCGAAGACGTCTAAATCACAACATCTAAGATACATGAGAAAGAAATTTAAAACATGGGATAATTTTTTAAATATCCCAATAAGGGTTTTTGAAAGTAGTGTAAAACTTTAATAAAACTATTTTAAAAATTTTTTATATCAAATATAGATAATTGATATATAAAAACCATTTCAAAAATACTTATATTTAAATTTCATTTAAAACTATTCATTTAATACACTTCGATTTATCCTTCAAAATCATTTTGAAAATAATACATTCTTTATGGATTGTTTTGATACTAGGCAGATCCTATGAAAGGCCATATATCCACAAGAAATATCATCAGTGGAACAATATTCCATGAAGCCATGTTTTCACTCACCATTCCCCATTCTCCCACCGGATACCCAAGTATTGGTTCAAATATTATGATTTTTTAAGGATCCACCATTCTCAATCTTAATCCATTAAAAATATTTAGATATCTGACATAAATTATTTTCAGAAAATAAAAGAATTTTTATAAATTCCATCTTCAATAAATAACTTTTTCAAAAAAAATTAAGATAAATCCATATTTTATAGAAATATATCATCGATAAAATCATTAAAAATTATTTAATATAAATTCGTAAATTCATTTAAAATTAAGAAAAATTAATTTTGGAAACTTTTTTGAACAATCATTGTCTGAAAATACTTACAAACAACACATATAATCATAAATTAATGACTCATTACAATTTAGGTGAAATATTTTAATGTCATAATTTTATATATAATAGCCATATCCTATTTTTACTTCCATGACTATAATAGATAAAATGAGAACCCATAAGAACATGTGGTAGATAGAAAATAAAATGACATTTTCCTAATGTTCTAAATTAATAAATAAATCAAAGAGGATTAATAAAATTAATTTTTAAAACATTGAAATTCTAAAATATTTTCAAAAACTAAATACCATTATAAGGATTCATTTAAAAAATCTGTATATTATATATCCTCAATTGGAATCAACAAAATTGAAAGTATAGAAAATCAATTTCTAATAAATTTATTTTAAAAAATTATTTCTATTATTATTAAAATCATAAAATATAATAGATAATCTCCATTGTAAAAATAAAATCTTCAGCATAATAATAATTCTAAAAAATATTGATGTAAAATCTCCCTTACCAAATTTGGAAAATAAAACATTTAAAATTTAATGAACTAATTTGAAATAAAAAAAACATACACAAAAATAATTTTCCTTAATAAATTTAGTAATTTCTTCTTCTTTCACATCTTGTAAGGACTCAAATATTGTATATTTATCGTTAGTTCTCATACATGTTGAATCTCATATGAAAAAATATTGAATGATAATCGGGCTTTGTCCCTCAACCTCACAAATCTCTACACATAGAGCACAACATCTTAATGGACTACCAGTGAGAGAATTTTTCATTATATAGGAGTCATATACGTTACAAGATATTCTTAAAAATAAATGAAGTTGCTACTATGTATTTATTATAAGTAGAGTTTAAAAAATTATAAAATATTGTTTTCTTTTTAATTCAGTGGCAATCCAATGTATCAAAATAGATTCTAGAAATTGATAGTAATTGATAAAATTAAGTGTATGCAATGAATCAGAATAAATATAATACTTATCTATTTGATTTCATGTTTTTATCAAATGAAAATGATATATTTATTGAACCAATTTTATGTAAACAAAAAAATAGATAAGGGTTTGTCTATGATTTATCATTATGTTTTGTAAAAATATAATAAATACAACAAAAATCATTGAAAAAAAACATAGATTTAATGGTTTCAACATTTAAAATTATATCAAATAGGGAAAAATAAAAATAATAGTGACACATGAAGCATTCCAAGAGATAATATTGTTCTAAATATTTGTATGTCTAGAAATTAAATGCATGAAACCTACTTTCAGTGAGGTTATATGCCCTAGTTATGGATAGTTGGTTATAAAATGGATTTATCTTATGAGACCTTAGAGGATGGTGTTTCGACTTTTTTATGTCATGTAATGTTGAGAATATACAATTTTTGACCCCCCATTAGTTTTGGCCTACATTTGGTTAGCCTAGACCCTATTTGGTTGGACATAGTGAATTCATGTGTGACTTGATCGGTAGGGCCAGGTGGGTGAGCATAGTGATCTTTTGGACATGATTCCTAATTTGGGACTTAGTTGTCAATGACTTTATAGGGTGACCCATGAGAGGTGTTGACCGATTATTGAGTGATTTCAGGTTTTTGATGCATATAAATATGATTTTGAATTTTGAGAATGGTTCATGATTAATGTATCTTTGATTGATGTTTAGGAACATCGTATAACTTTTTTATATGAATCACTTCTGTGTCAGTGTTTTCCCCTTGTGCTATGTTTATGAGTGGGGAATTTTCCTTCAAGTGTCTATCCATGCAATTAATTGAGATGGTGAGTTGATCTTTGTGGGCTTGAGTTGGTGTTGGAGCATAATAAGTGATTAATGTTATGTTTTTATGGATAATTAGAAGAGTTATCAAGAGATATGAATCGTTGGGGTCATGTTATGTTTTTTTGGGTTTTGTAAGAGAGTGGAGCATTGATATGATAGAGTAATCATGGGGACAAGATCTCTAATGATGCACTTAGTTATTTGTCTTGTAGATTGGAAATTATGAGAGTTTACATTTGAGGTGCTTGAGTTGGGAAGGAAACTGTGAGTGTGATAAGAATCATTGTTGGTGTGATGAGAGGCTTATGAGAATGGTGACCAAGGGCCGTTAGTATGGAACTATGATGACATGGAATGGATGAGGATTTTGTGGTATTCAATGATGAAATATTAGTGTATTCAACCTTTAAATACTATCATTCCCAATATCTTAACATCATATTTAAATTGTCAAGATACCACCAACTTTAGTCCATTCCAAAAATATGTTTCCTTGGGCGGATAAGGTATATATTGGGAGATTATTATCAAGGAGTGGTGTGTATGAAGTTGTATGTTGGGGAACACACTATCTGATCTCTACGAGTGAGGTCCTCATGATGGATCGTATATAAATGGATACCATGGGTTCTATTCTCAGATTCCACAAATGTGTGTTAGTAATTTCTTTCACTATGGGGGAAATGAGATGGGAATGTCCAGTTCTGAGGTGTGGTAGTGAATGGGGCATGAGTTGTGGATAACATGTTTGGTTTTGATTGAAACTATGGGTACTCCTATAGTGAAGAGTACTAAATCATTTGAGGTGATGTTACCATTTTTTAGGTAGGGTCAATGATGTAGTGAGTTCCACGTCGAGTAGGTTGGCGGAACACTAATTTTGTGTTTTGAGAGAAGACTCTGATAATGGGATGTTGTGTAGATCAAAATTAGTATTTGTGGGTTGATTTCTATGGTGGGTGAACCATGAGTTTTATTATGCATTTTAAATGAACCTGTAATGTTTCAAAATACATTGGCATAATTAGGAACTATATAAGTGTTTTAATACATGAGTTTTGTGTCTTACACTTTGGATGGGTTGTGTTCTTATCCTTGGGGTCATGAAATGGAACTTGGTTGTCATCCCTGAGTAAAAAAAATCAAATTGAATTTGTTTCAATGAACAAGGTTGGCAGGCATGTGTGGATAAAAAATATCTAAGGATTATTTGGGATTATAATGTTTATAGCAGGGATATTGTAATTCCTTAAATTTACTAAGATACTAATTTAGAGAATAATTTTTTATTTTTTATATCAAAGGCTTATGAGGGGTAAAATGTTCATTTTACACAAGAAAATGATCTTGCATAATTTTTCTGACAAATATATTGGTCCAAAATATATTCTTTAACCTTTTAAATTAGTTTTGTGGAATTTATAGTTGTTCAAGTTTTGGAGAAATATTTTATACATAAATAATTAAATATTAAATTATCTGTTTGGGTTTAGGTGGAGATATCTTTTTAATGGGGCATTAGATTGATATTAAGGCTCTGTTGTTGAGTCCCGAATGTGTTTCTTTCCTAGGTTGGGTATAAACACACTTCGGGTTCTTGAAACCAGTACTATAGATAATTGGTCATTTAATTAATTAATTAATTAATTAATTTGAAATTAATAATACACACCCCATTTGGGGGTCCTATAGACAATAGTAGGGGGATGGAGCATCCCTTGTGCATGATAGTTGGACAAGATGGGGGAGGAGATGGTAATGATGCTGAGTTTTTTCCACACTATATATCGAGACCATATGGATGTATATTGGATTTTGGGAGTGGATTTAGACCTAAATCCTCAGTGTTAACACCAAAAGGTTGTCTAGTGTTTGCATTTTATCCCTCAATCCCCATAGATTAATTTCTTCCATGATTAATAACCCTATTATTATTTCTAAGGACCCCATTGGGGTCAATATATACGTAATCAGGAGGGGGTTTGAGAGGTTTTTAGGGGTTTCTTATTTGGAAAACCCGACTACATGGAATGTTGATTAAGAACAAAAATTGCGTTTTTTTATGTTTGGGGAAGAAGAGAAGTATATCACTACACAATGTGTAGTCTAGGGGACATGAAATGTACTACCACTCAACAGGTGGCTATGTACATGGCTAGATGACCTGAGTAGGGGGGAAAATGGTTGTGTCAGATACACAACTATACCCCTTATGGGTAATGTGTTTTCTAGGAAGACATGGCTAGATAGAGACTCAGGCCCAGACCATGTGTGGTACCAAGGTAGAGAGTCCATTTAGGGTACACCTAAAATACTTGAAGTTCACATCGTTCACTTAGTTTTTACATGAAATTTCCATTTGGAGAACATTCCCATTTAGTGAAATGTGATGCGAGGCCATGTAATTAGGCATACTTGTCATGTGCAACCCTTTTGTTACCCATATTTGGGGGTTTTGGGTGTTTTGTACCCCAGCGTAATAATTTTACTTATGAGTGGCTCATTATGAGAAATTTTTCACATTGATTATGATGGTAGAATAATTTTAGATATTAGATGACATCAAGATGGTGTTCTGAAAAAATTAATTTCAACAAGAGGATTTCCTGGAGTTTTTGATTCTGAATCCTGTAGTGGGTTGGTTTTTTAGCAATGAAGCTTGGGTGAGGGCTGTGAGATCGATGATCGGAATGTTTTGATAGTACCATGGTTATTTTTTGATCTTTCATGTATATACACTAGAAGGAAGGGTTGAGTAATAACTATGAGTATATTTTAGATTCACCTATGTATCAGGGCCAATTACTCGATGTTAAAGCATTTGAGGTTCAAATCCTGCATTTTTCAATAAGAGTAGTTGAATCCTTTGGGATGGAATGACACCGTAGGATGGAAGTTATGACTTGGTTTCAATATTATGTTTATTAGAGTCTAGTGTAATCTATAGGATTCCTCTATTGGGAAATTTTCTGATCATGATTTCATTATATTTCATAAATAGATTTTGAAAGTGGTAGTATGGAAAAGTGCTTCTTCTATATGTCATTATTGGAATGTTGTTGATCCAGGATCAGTTGGAGGCCACTAAGGTCTAATTGAGTATGTTTCTTGTGGTGTACATGTCCTGAGTTCTGGTATTTGAACAAGAAAATGAACATTTGGTTCCTTTCCCATGTTGTCAACTTTGGGATATTTGAGGATATTTTGTTTGTAATGATTGTTCATTTAGTCGTTGTTAGGTGCTCTCTTGGTTCGGGATGTGGAGGCATGGTTTAAACCTATGAATTTTTTGTGGTATGGTTAGGCTTCCACATATAGATATGATTTACTAGTAATGGATTTGATGATAGGGAGATTTGGATAGATGATCCACATGTAATGTTTAATATATACTTAATTTTGAATGTTAGATAAGATTCCTTGTATATGTGTCGATTTGTTATTTATGGACTGAGTGATGGAACAAGGTTCTTGGAACATAGTATAATATTGTAAAGTATAGTGGATGTGACTTCACATTTATGGGGTTATATGTGGGAAAGATATACTGGGCATAGAAAATATACAACCACTATCAGGTGTCATATTTTGGATCTAGACATAGATATTATACTTTGTTGATTATGTTCTAGATCGATGCACTGGGAATTGATGGTATTTCGACTAGGATTGAAGGTTAGATAATTATTCATAACCATGTTTTAGGGGATAGAATAATGTTGTAGGAATAATTGAACTGATATATAGTATTTTTGTTGGATGGATCCTCTAAGAATTATTGTTTTGATATATGGTTTTGGCATTGGACTGCTGATCTATACACTCTTTTTTATGATAAATGAGATATATGTTAGATGGTTGGGCTTGAATTGGTAATAAATTTTTGTGGTAATTGTTATAAATATTTCATGGTACAAGTTATGAGGTATTTTTAGGGGCATGAGGACATTGTAGGGGATGAATAAGATTAGTATCCTGGATGATATAACTATCATAGTATGGGTCCTCGAAATTATTAGTTTTTGTTACAGTAAGAAATGATACAGAGCTCAGGGGTTATTTGGGATACACTATCATGGAGACATGCTCAGAGAAACCCTGATAATGGAAAAATCATGTATATTCAATCGAGGTCTTGGACTAAAGGATAAATAGGGGTTTTTATATTTATCATTCAGTTCTGTTTCTGTAAGGCTACGGATATTTCAAGAGCATTCACTTACAGAATCAGTTTATAGTTTCACTGTTGGGGGTGGCCTGCTGATATATATTTATCACCCCATATACATCCACCTAAGTGTACATTTAAAATTTACATTTTCATTCTGGTTGGTCATTGATTTATTATGGATAGGATGAGGCCCATGATTTCATGGTTGAGATGGGTGACCTTATAGAGTCATCTGGTTTAGCTAGATAATCTTGAAAGGTTACTAGAGATCACGTATGTGATATTTCCTAGAGATGGTTGTAGGACCTGATGTATTTATTATTCACTTGTCTGTTTTTTATATGTGATCGGCCAAGTGGGAAATCCATATTGTATGAACTACAATTATACTCATTCTATTAATGTATTTCCTTTTTTACCATATGAATCAATTTTAGTTTGTTTATTTATTTCACTTACTCTATTTCATATTATGTTTTTTATTTACTTCTGTTTGTCCACTCTGATGTGGGGGTATAGTCTCCTCACATTTCTAACATAGACCCATAGTACTAGTCAAAAACCTATGGCATATGAGGAGGAATGCTTGAGGTCATGTGGTGAACCATCTCAACGAGTATGTTTAGTGGTATGAAGAACATTACATTACAGGAGTTCTCAACAAAAATCACACATGGTTCTATGCCTATTTCAAATAATACATGTAAAATGGCCAAAATTGAGTTAAACTAATCGAGGAAGAAACACCAGAAGAATCGTGAAATTGGATTTATTCATTAAATATTTTCACCAAGGGTTGAACCAATTCTTTTTGTTAATAAAAAATATGGATTGATCTGACAATTCATTGATTATTGGGAATGAAACCAGATCAAAATTGGGAACACCAATCCTTTACCCTCTATTGATGAATTGATTAATCAATTACGTGGTGGTCAATTTATTACCATGATTGAATTTTTTTTCAGAATATATTTAATTTAGTTTCTAGAAAGAGGATACACCTAATAAAAAATTTCCTACAATTTATGGATAGTATGACTATATATTTATTCCATTTTATCTAACTAATTCTCCCACAATATTTAGGGGTTTAATGAATAGTTTCTTAGAGTTTAAAATGATTAGTTTTTGTTATTTTTTATAGATGATATTATTTTCTATTTAATGGGAAAGGAAGACCATGAATATCACTTGATATTTTTACTAGATACCATAAATAAGGATAAGATGTATCAAAAATATAAAAAGTGGGTATTTTGGAAAAAATGTATCCTTTTGGGTCATATATTCTCATGCTAGGGTATACTAGTGGATCCATCAAATGAAGAGGCTATTGAATATTGGATCATACCAACCATGGTGACTAAGATCCAAATATTTCTTGGTTTGATTGGATATATAGATTCTTTGTGGATAATATATCATGACTATCAAATCTATTCACTATGTTATCTTGAAGGGGAATTAGTGTCCTTTAGATAGGTGAATGCAAGGGAAATTTTAGGGAAATGAAGAGATAATTTTTCAATGAAACTACGATTAAATTACCCATAAATGAATATGGATATTTAATATATAGTGATATATCAGAGAGTCTATTGTGAAGCATTATCATATATAATGAAATATTTATTACTTATACCTCATGAAAATTGGTGGATCATGGGAAAATTTAACAAATTATTGATTTTGAGTTAGATATGGTAATCCGTACATTAAAAATATTGAGGAATTATCATTATGTAAAATAGTTATATATTTATATATATAATGATCATATGTGTTTAAAGTATATATTCACACAAAAGGTGTAAAATATGAGCCATAGAATATGGTTGGATCTTTTTAAAGATTATGACTACTCAATACATTTCCATACTAGGAATGTTAACAAGGATTTAATGATTTTATATAAAATGATCATGCAAGATTATCAATGATGAGGATTAATAAACTTCCAATATTTATGGATTTCCAAAGATAGATCTAGGAATTTTGAACGAAGTGGAAAATCATAACTTTCTCAAATGAGTGTTTAAACATCTATCCATGTAATGATTAAAGAGTTACAAAACGGTGGTTTTGAGATATATAATAAGGTTATAATTTTTTCATAGTTTAACCATGACGGGAATGATAAGGTTTTGGAACAATGTAAGTGTTTCTTCCATATTAGAGTTGATGGAGTTATGGGAGGGAGATCATAATTCTTCATTCTCAATTCACCCTATAAGTACAAAGATATATAGAGATTTAAAATAGTGTTCATGGTGTGATGAAATGAAGGGAGATATTTAAGCATATGTATATTCATAATTGGTATGTTGTGATATTATGTTGGAGAGAAAACAATATAAGGCATTGTTACAGAAATTAACCATACTAGAGTAAAAATGGGAAAATGTCATCATGGGTTTTGAAATCAGATTACTCAAACCATCTATAAGGTATAATGCTATATTGGTTTTATTTGATCTCCAAAAAAACCAAGAACATTATCACTATAAAAAAAATTCACCCTAGATAAATATTCTAGGATATAATTTATGGAAGAATAATGGTTTCATAGAGTATCACATTTTATTATGTCTGATCAAGATATAAGGTTTTCCTCAAAATTATAGTGAATTAATTAGTAAGACTTGGATACAGAGCTATTTTTCATCACTATATGTCATCCTCATAGGTATGGTAAGTCTAATAGAACAATTTAAAACCTAGAGGGTATTTTAATATCTTATTATATGGTGTTTAATGGTTTTTGTGACAAACACCATCTACCAATTGAGTTTTCATAAAAAAATCACCATCCACTCGTGAATTTAAATGGAACCCTATAAATCCCTTTATATAGAAACTATAAAAATCCATCATGTTGGGTTGAGATGGAGAAATAAATATATTTAGACCTGATCTATTTGATGATATGAAAGACTATGTTGGTGATATTGAACCACACATCAAGGTAGCTAAGAGTTAACATAAAAGTTATATTGACAAACGTCAGTCGGATTTCGATTTTGATGATTGTGACAAAGTCTTCAAATGAAATACACCATGGAAGAAGGTCTTAATATTGGGAATAAAATGAATGGTGTGCTCTAAGTATATTATCCCCTTCCATATTCCTGGACGAGTAGTGATTGTTTCTTATTACTAGACACATTCATCAAACATCTCTCAAGTTGTGATGTGTTCAATGTATATTTCCCGAGGAAGAACATTTCTAACCCATGAACTATAATGAACTCATATTTCATACCACTGGATTCACATCATTCATATGAGGAAAAACCATTGGAAATTGTGGATCATATAGATAAATATCTTAAAATGAGGGCCACTCAACTGGTCAAAGTTTCATAGTGAAACTAAAGTTCCCATGGGGAGTTACACTAATGAGAAAGGGGATTGTATCAATAGTGACTTATTACAATTCTTTTTCTTTTAAAATTTTCAAAAGTTAACATGCTAGGATCTGATCTACTCTTATAATATATTCACCTCTCTCAAATATAGTAAAAATAAATGTCATAAGAACACAATAGATTTATAGGGGTTAGTCTCAAAATGATCAAAAATTTTAATATGATTGGTTAAACTTACCAATCACATATTTTTCACTATAATCAAAAGTGGTAATAATATAAATTTTCTCAGTTGAATAGAGAACTAATATGATTTATAGAGTCCCACTGGAAGAATAGTTTCACACGTACTTGCTAAAAAAATAATTACACACTAACAAAATAAAGATTACTTCTGAATATTGACTACTTTTACATTAGCTGATGAATATATTTCTTTTGAGCCATCAAGTTCAATAAAATGTAATATTCTCAATAATTTAAAATATACACTAAAAAGATTTATCCCAAAAATAATTTATCTTGCATTATAAATTATATTATGCTCATATAGTACGCAAAATTATATTTATGTGCTTTAAATAATTATGGAAGAGAATATGTATCATTCGGAAAAATATATGTAAAAAATATACTAATTTTCTAACTGATGTATGCACTTAGATAAACTACCTCATACTAATTAATGTAATTTTATTACATTGAATACTATATCTGTAGTCACATATAAATATATAAACATCATAAGATTTTATGGATTCAAAAAATTGTTCTCAACACTGAGTGTGACAGATGATTTTATCAAAACCACTACATTATATATCATCTCCAATAAAATAATATGAGAAACACCACTAAAGATATAGTAAATAAATAGCTTTTATTAGGATAGTTATCACATGAATATTTTGTGATTGTTAAATAAATATGAAAGCAATGTTTCTTACCATATTCTATTAGAAACTATTCATTAGTAAGAAATTGTTAGCATATGAGATTCATTGATAGTCAAATAATAATAAATGAATTATTTACATGTTCTACAAGAATGGGAACACAATAAAATATTCTTGGACTTCACCTCAATAGGCCACACAACAAATCTAACCACTTACTAGTATAATCCCACATTCCATGTGGCTCTATCTCTCCTCAAAAGTGTTTAACCCATTAACTACTCCTCTTAATGTTACCACAAAGTACAGTACACATAGAGGTTTCAAAAGTATTATATTTTAGTCTACATAAAACATTTGTAGTAACTCCTCATCAATAGAAATTTATCAGTTAATTAGAAGAATCTAATCGACAAATTAGTTTTACTATGAAGTAAGAGCACCCACTAAATGACACCAGAAAATCATTTAATTTCCAAAAAAATGGGATATTTTATCCACCATAAAGTAGTGTCCCACATGACAGAAACTCCAACATCTACAAGGTTTTTATCTTCACAAACAACCTTATCATGAAGTACTCATCTTGTAATTTTCATCATAACATATCCTTTTTGTAACAGCCCAAGATTTAATGAAAAATATTCTTTTTAATTTCACTATTGTCTTGTGTTGTACGCTACACCAAAAGGAGCTTGCATCCATGACTTGACTTGCATTACACGCAATCACGACCTTCCTCGATAGCGTGTGTAGTACGCAATAATGAGTTTCACTAAACAACAATATGCTATTAAAATATTATTAAAACTAGCCATTATGAATAGTAATAACCACTTTTTGAAATTTTGTAAATTTTATTTTTCAAAATGGAATTCATTTTTGGATTCGGAGTTTCGAATTTAGCCTAAGGTGAAATTTTGGTACTTTTCGGATAAATTTCATATTTTGATGAATAGTGAAAATTACTAAATTATAATTAAAAACAACTTTTTTAATCGAAATAATTAATAGTGATAAATTATTAATTTGATTGGTTTTAAAGTATATTTAGAATATATTTTTACAATTTAATACAATGTTGTTCATTGGATGTAATGTCACATTTACACCAGACATAAACAAGTGTTAATCTTTTGATTGTTATTATCTCTTAAAAACACGCTATTTGTTGTGACAGTGGAAATTAATTATAAAAATAATTAATGCAACTTATATGTTGGGAATTTTGTAAAATAGAAATCATTTTTGAATTCGAAATATCAATTATATCTTAGGGTGAAATTTTGGCATTTTTCTGAAAAACTTCAATTTTTGATGAATAGTGAAACTACTAAGTGGTAGTTAAAAAATTAATTTTTCTTCATAAATCTTAATTTTACCGCTTCTGTGAATGGAATTTCAAAAATCCAAGAGACACGGTTGATATCAGTAAGTAAAATGTGGTTCAATGAGATAAAAATAATTTTTGGTGAATAGTAACTTTTTACTTTTAATTACCACGATTAAAAGTAAATAGGGTAATTAATGGTAAAAATGATATTAATATTACCCTAAAACATGTACTAATCCCATTGGACAAGTGTATCTCGACCAAAAACAACCTTAAGTATAAAATATTATCATTTAGGCCCACTTGGATTAGATTAGAACATTTATTATTATTTAATTCAAAGAAGAGTTAAAAGAGTTAAAATCAAAGTTTATTTACTAAAACATTTTTAATATAGGGTTATACATAATATAATATCGACTATAAATATTCATTAGAAATATAAATAGATTTCCTACATAATGGTATTTTATTTGTAATTTTTATACTTTAAATAATTTAATTTATTTATGACACAACGATGATGTAGTAATTACCTTTTTAAGAAAATATTGACATAATTGATGTTATAAACACCAAAATAAATGTAATTTGAGACTTTTTATGAATCCCAATAATTTTATAGGTTAATATGACATGTTATTATTGATTTAAGTAACTTGGTTCGAACTTATCATTCTGTTAGAAATTTCACAAAAATCATGTACCAAATAGTGTCAAAATTGACATAAATTAGTTTTTAAAACAAATTTTATATTATTAATTGTTATTTAATTCCTAAAAATATAAGGTTCGGCCCAATGACTTATATAAGGATATATATATTAATAATAAACAACTTGGGGTTCGTTTGGCTTCATATAGTAAGTTTATTAACCATATAGTGTAAGAAAACAAAAAGACACAGTAAAAGTTAAATTATTAAACTTAGAGTTAAATATAATTGATAAGGTTAAAATAATAACCTAAAGATGTCTAAATCATATTGGATGAGAGGATTTCGACCCATCACCACTTTATCTTCGAAATAAGACCATTTGGAACCATTATAAACCGAATTTGACCTTAATATAAAATAATATTTTGAGACTTTCCTAAGATGCCCCTCTCCTCCCTTATAAAAGGGCAACTCCTCCCTCTCCTCCTCACACCAATTTGAGAATTCAAGCTCGTCCAACCCCTGCCAAAATATCTTCTCCACTTCCCTAGTATCATCCTAGAGGTCCTGGTCTTCTTAAAAGTCCAATTTTAGTGCCCTAAAAGGAGGTCTCAAAGAAGCACTTCCAAGAAGAGGTAATACCCATTACTGATCCTTTCCAATTTCATTCTTCTTCAACTTCTTCTTCTTTAGTTGTTTCATTATGAAGTAATAACATCAGTATCATTAATATACTGATATGTTATTATAAGTATTAAACAACCCTATTTAACCATCTATCCATCCTACGGAAAATGAAATCACCGCGTGTGCGTACGTACGGAATACCGTCTCCACGCCGTGGTGTAATCTATTTTCCGCCGCCACCTTAATAGGATGGGTATAATAGTGTAATGGGTAACTATATATGATTATTATAAAGTGATATTGATACTGAAATAGTATACATACACTTCAACACAATTCCACGACCATGTGAACGATATCATCGCTCGTGCGTACGTATGGACTACCGTCTCCACGACGCGATGAGATTCATTATCCATGTTAACAATTCCAGAATGATTATAAAGTATATATAATGAATAATAATGGAATATATGACATGGTAAATCTACTGGATTTATGTATATATATATATATGTCATCTACTTACTTCCATTCAAGGCAATAAGGAAAGGAAAGCAGCGTTCATGCGTACGTACGGACTACCGTCTCCATGAACGGTGTGTTTCCTTTCATTTATCTATCTATTATATATATATATATATACTGAATATATATGATATATAAATCATACTTTATATTCTGGAAGTAAGTAAATCATGATATAAGTAATAATAATGTCAAGAAAAACAAGTCCAAACACCTACGATAAAAGAGACGATTTTACCCAAAACGCTACTTTAACATGAATTTACAAAAGAACGGGTAATATAAAGTCATAAGTGGACCATATATGATATAATAACAACAAATATGATTCTGTAATAAGTCAATAACATGATTTAAATAATTATACAGGAGGTTCGGACACGTACAAAGCAAGTCGGACCTAAGGTAAGGGAAATATCACAATCTCATTTTTATCCGAGATTGTTTATACTTTGAAATTTACTAGGGTGTATTTTATCATCCAAATCCATGTTTCCTCAATATGTAATGTTATTTCCATCCACCTAAAATTGTTTAAATCCAATTTTTACCTTATGTGAGTTTTTATTAAAGGATATGAAAGGAATCTTTTGTCGTTTTTTGTACGAGGTACTTTTTGACTTTTTCGACAAAAGTACGAAGAATGTTTTTTTAACTTATACGGCATGAATTGATTTTTAAAACATTATTTCCAAGAAGCTTCCTTTACAAGTTTTCAAGTTTATTTTTAATCAACTTATTTTATTTTAAAGTCGTATGACATGTTATGAAAGGAAAAATGTTTTTGAAGAAGAAAGGATATTTTCCTCAAGAATGGAGTTGAAGTGTTTTATCAAAATTATTTTCCATATAAGATAATAAAGGGTTATGTTTTTATCCCTATTATTACATTGATTTGATCATGTTGTGATGGAATTATTTTTATGAATTCCTTTATCTTGTATGAATTGTTTTATGATGTCATGATGTTTAAGATTCCCATTTGTATTAAATGGGTTATGCAATGATGTATGATTTATGATTTTGTGGCACACATAAGAATGGTATCATTATGAGATGGGTGGGACCTATATCTCCCTCCAATGCATTGGGTAAAGATTTTATATCTCATGAGATAGACATGGCTGGAATGGTAGGTTATACCGGTTCAGTGAAACAGTACTGAAATGAGGGTGACTCAGTTCAGAAAGGGACTTTGTCCACTAAGATAGTCTTGGCAATGAGTCTTGACTAACAAGAAATGATTCTCTATGATTTTTTGTGTATGCCACAAAGTTTCATGTTTTATGTTATGATTATTGGGATTTCATTTCACTACTATAATTTATCCCATGTTATGAAATTATGCTCTCTTTTGCATGTTAAGATCTCCAAAAGTTATGTTCTTATGAATATGATGTGATTGATTTTTCTTTTGTTTACCATTACTGAGCATTTGAGCTCACCCTTTTATGTTTTCTTTTCCTCAGGATATAAAGAAAGGTTTTAGGTAAAAAAAGGGAAGATCTTTATGGGAGATATTGAAGATCTTTCACCACGATTAGAAGATTACGTTCCGAGTTTCCAAAGACACTAAACTATTACGATCCTTGTGTGTGTGTTTTTGTTATGTACTAAGTATTCCGAAAATGTAATGTAATGTCAATGTACGTCAAGCTTCGGGTCTCTACAGTTGGTATCAGAGGAAAGGTTTAGTCAACCTTTGGAAATTAGGATGCGAAAACGTTAGTGAGATCCCTAGAGATATTTCTAAGGTATGTCTAGGGATGTCCCTAAGGATAAGTATATGTATAAGATACAGTCCTAGAACTACGGTAACGATCATAGAATTTAACCTAAGAAGTTAGATATTGAGGATACTTCCCCTTTATAATGTTTTTTTCTCTAGTATGATTTTTTCCTCTCACAAAATTATTTTTGTGTTTTAGTTAATGGAGGGAACCAAAAGGAATTCAGTTAACATTAAATACAATGGACAAATTGGTGACTATGAGAAAATAAATTGTGTAATGCCTAGAGAGAAAGTTGTTGTGATTATGCCGAATCAGTCATCGCGATATATGATTAACAAGGTGAAATTTAGTGGTATGCCTAATTCATCAAAGAAGAGGAAGATAGACTATTATGAATGTTCGCATGTTGAGGAGCATAAAGAAAGGAAGATTGAGATTTCTAAAGAAGGGAAGAAGAACCTTGAGGAATATCTCAAATGGAGGGACCGATGTTATCTGTGTATAGAAAAGGTTCATATAGTGACAGACTGTTATGGAGTTCAATGTCTTATTTGTGGAGAACATGGGAATTACCCAACTCAATGCCCTGACCTAAAAAGTTACTTCTAAATCAAGGAAGGACTTCTTCCAGGACAATCATTGAAGTGGATGGACTGAAGTGTTTATGTATTGGTATTCAGGAATAATGTTGTTGAGGTACTTTTATGGTGTATTGAAATATTTATGTATTGGTCTATTGTGATTTTTAATAATTTTAAGGTACCGGTAACCATGAAAATTGATTCAAATATTTTGGAAAGTAGATAATATGCCCATAATGAAGGGATAAGTACAAAATGAAATGTTTTACAGTATTCATGAGCTCATGATTGATATAAGGACTAAGTAATATCATGGTTTGAGTATATAGAATTTTGGGGATTTTGGTATGTGGAAGGTGTCAACTTTTAACTGCATTCATGTTTTCACTAAGGTATTAAAGGGAATACATGATTAAGGACTTTGAATGTTTGGAATGTGACCAACAAGACATATCTTATGATATATGGGGATCAACGATGGTATTAAATCTCTGGTAATTGTTTTCACTATATTATGAGAGTGGACTACATTATTTTGGATAAGCATAAAGATTGGAATGGACTATGTTGGACATAAGTTAGTATTGTTTAAGGATAGAATTTTTTTTGATATTATTGATGGGATGTTATAGTAATATAGTTTTAGAAAAAGGACAACCTGCAGGACGGGCGACAACCCATCGCGTCGGACAAGGCTGTGGAAATCGAACCCACAACCGAAGTGCGATTGGCCTTTATCGCCTACCACTGGCCTACAAGAAGTCCCTGTTTAGTACAAACTAGTTTTATTATATTAAGAAGTATGATATATGATGTATAAGTCCATTTTAGGAACCATATATGATTAATCTCACTATAGAATGACTTATGTATATTTAATAACTTTTGCTAACCTTTTGTTTGAGACAGATGGAATGACCCGTCATTCTATCACATGATCTGCTAACACTTCACGAATAACAAATCCAACATCATTTATTTAAGAGATGAAGTGGAAATTGTTCAAGGCATGAAGAATAGTGAGATTGTACCAAAATAAAGTAAGTATTTATTCTAATTCAAATTCTTTAACTTTAGGGAAATGATCTTGAAAACCAAAAATGTTGTCCTAGTGATCTTATATCTGATTAATCAGATGGTACCTTAGATCGTCACAAATTTATGGCTTTGTGATTGCTAGATTTTCCATATCCATGTTCTCTACCACTCTCAATCAGAACATGATGGTTAGATTTTTCTTCCATATCCATATTTTCACCTATGTGGAAACCCAATGATTAGTTTATTTGGGTAACCGTTACATTTCATACTTTCGTTTTTAAAGATTGGTTTTGGTATTCCTTTTTACGATGTGGATTTCGATTAAAGAAACTTTCGAATAGTAAACCATTTATAACCCCGACGAATTTCGAGGGCGAAAATCATTTTAAGGGGGTAGAATGTAACAACCCAATATTTTATGAAAAATATTCTTTTTAATTTCACTAATGTCTTGTGTTGTACGCTACACCAAAAGGAGCTTACATCCTTGACTTTCCTTGCATTACACGCGATCGCGACCTTCCTCGATAGCGTGTGTAGTACGCAATAACGAGTTTCACTAAACAACAATATGCTATTAAAATATTATTAAAACTAGCCGTTATGTATATTAATAACCACTTTTTGAAATTTTGTAAATTTTATTTTTCAAAACGGAATTCATTTTTGGATTCGGAGTTTCGAATTTAGCATAAGGTGAAATTTTGGTACTTTTCGGATAACTTTCATATTTTGATGAATAGTGAAAATTACTAAATTATAATTAAAAACAACTTTTTTAATCGAAATAATTAATAGTGATAAATTATTAATTTGATTGGTTTTAAAGTATATTTAGAATATATTTTTACAATTTAATACAGTGTTGGTCATTGGATGTAATTTCACATTTACACCAGACATAAACAAGTGTTAATCTTTTGATAGTTATTATCTCTTAAAAACACGCTATTTGTTGTGACAGTGGAAATTAATTATAAAATTAATTAATGCAACTTATATGTTTGGAATTTTGTAAAATAGAAATCATTTTTGAATTCGGAATATCAATTATAGCTTAGGGTGAAATTTTGGCATTTTTCTGAAAAACTTCAATTTTTGATGAATAGTGAAACTACTAAGTGGTAGTTAAAAATTAATTTTTCTTCATAAATCTTAATTTTACCACTTATGTGAATGGAATTTCAAAAATCCGAGAGACACGGTTGATGTCAGTAAGTAAAATGTGGTTCAATGAGATGAAAATAATTTTTGGTGAATAGTAACTTTTTACTTTTAATTACCACGATTAAAAGTAAATAGTGTAATTAAGGGTAAAAAAGATATTAATATTACCCTAACACATGTCGTAATCCTATTGGACAAGTGTATCTCGACCAAAAACTACCTTAAGTGTAAAATATTATCATTATGGACCACATGGATTAGATTAGGACATTTATTATTATTTAATTCAAAGAAGAGTTAAAAGAGTTAAAATCAAAGTTTATTTACTAAAACATTTTTAATATAGGGTTAAAAATAATATAATATCGACTATAAATATTAATTAAAAAGATAAAAAGATTTCCTACATAATTTTATTTTATTTGTAATTTTTATACTTTATATAATTTAATTTATTTATGCCACAATGATGATGCAGTAATTACCTTTTTAAGAAAATATTGACATAATTGATGTTATAAACACCAAAATAAATGTAATTTGAGCCTTTTTATGAATCCCACTAATTTTATAGTTTAATATGACATGTTATTATTGATTTAATTAACTTGGTTCGAACTTATCATTCTGTTAGAAATTTCATAAAAATCATGTACCAAATAGTGTCAAAATTGACATAAATTAGTCTTTAAAACAAAGATTATATTATTAATTGTTATTTAATTCCTAAAAATCTAAGGTTCGGCCAAATGACTTATATAAGGATAGATATATTAATAATAAACAAATTGGGGTTCTTTTGGCTTCATATAGTAAGTTTATTAACCATATAGTGTAAGAAAACAAAAAGACACGGTAAAAGTTAAATTATTTAACTTAGAGTTAAATCTAATTGATAAGGTTAAAATAAAAACCTGAACTTTTCTAAATCATATTGGATGATAGTATTTCGACCCATACCCACTTTATCTTCGAAATAAGACCATTTGGAACCATTATAAACCGAATTTGACCTTAATATAAAATAATATTTTGAGATTTTCCTAAGATGCCCCTCTCCTCCCTTATAAAAGGGAACCTCCTCCCTCTCCTCCTCACACCAATTTGAGCATTAATGCTCGGCCAACCACTGCCAAAATCTCTTCTCCACTTCCATAGTATCATCCTAGAGGTCCTGGTCTTCTTAAAAGTCCAATTTTAGTTCCCTAAAAGGAGTTCTCAAAGAAGCACTTCAAAGAAGAGGTAATAACCATTACCGATCCTTTCCAATTTCATTCTTCTTCAACTTATTCTTCTTTAGTTGTTTCATTATGAAGTAATAACATCAGTATCATTCATATACTGATATTTTATTATAATTATGAAAAAACCATATTTAACCATCTATCCATCCTACAGAAAATGAAATCACCGTGCGTGCGTACGTACGGAATACCGTCTCCACGCCGTGGTGTAATCTATTTTCCGCCGCCACCTTAATAGGATGGGTATAATAGTGTAATGAGTAACTATATATAATTATTATAAAGTGATATTGATACTGAAATAGTATACATACACTTCAACACAATTCCACGACCATGGGAACGATATCATCGCTCGTGCGTACGTACGGACTACAGTCTCCACGACACGATGAGATTCCTTATCCATGTTAACCATTCCAGAATGATTATAAAGTATATATAATGAATAATAATGGAATATATGACATGGTAAATCTACTGGATTTATGTATATATATATATATATATATATTTCATCTACTTACTTCCATTCAATACAATAAGGAAAGGAAAGTAGCGTTCATGCGTACGTACGGACTACCGTCTCCATGAACGGTGTGTTTCCTTTCATTTATCTATCTATTATATATATATATACTGAATATATATGATATATAAATCATACTTTATATTATGGAAGTAAGTAAATCATGATATAAGTAATAATAATGTCAAGAACAACAAGTCCAAACACCTACGATAAATGAGACGATTTTACCCAAAACGCTACTTTAACATGAATTTACAAACGAACAGGTAATATAAAGTCATAAGTGGACCATAAATGATATAATAACAATGAATAGGATTCTGGAATAATTCAATAACATGATTTAAATCATTATACAGAAGGTTCGGACAGGTACAAAGCAAGTCAGACCTAAGGTAAGGGAAATATCACAATCTCATTTTTATCCGAGATTGTTTATACATTGAAATTTACTGGGGTGTATTTTATCATCCACATCCATGTTTCCTCAATATGTAATGTTATTTCCATCCACCTAAAATTTTTTAAATCCAATTTTACTCTTCGGTGAGTTTTTGTTAAAGGATATGAAAGGAATCTTTTGTCGTTTTTCGTACGAGGTACTTTTTGACTTTTCCGACAAAAGTACGAAGAATGTTTTTTTAACTTATACGGCATGAATGTATTTGTAAAACATTATTTCCAAGAAGCTTCCTTTACAAGTTTTCAAGTTTATTTTTAATCAACTTCTTTTATTTTAAAGTCGTATTACATGTTATGAAAGGAAAAATGTTTTTGAAGAAGAAAGGATATTTTCCTCAAGAATGGAGTTCAAGTGTTTTATCAAAATTATTTTCCATATTAGATAATAAAGGGTTCTGTTTTTATCCCTATTATTACATTGATTTGATCATGTTGTGATGGAATTATTTTTATGAATTCATTTATCTTGTATGAATTGTTTTATGATGTCATGATGTTTAAGATTCCCATTTGTATTACATGGGTTATGCAATGATGTATGATTTATGATTTTGTGGCACACATAAGAATGGTATCATTATGAGATGGGTGGGAACTATATCTCCGTCCAATGCATTGGGTAAAGATTTTATATCTCATGAGATAGACATGGCTGGAATGTTAGGTTATACCGGTTCAGTGAAACGGGACTGGAATGAGGGTGACTCGGTTCAGAAACGGACTTTGTCCACTAAGATAGTCTTGGCAATGAGTCTTGACTAACAATAAATGATTCTCTATGATTATGTGTGTATTACACAAAGTTTCATGTTTTAAGTTATGATTATTGGGATTTCATTTCACTACTATAATTTATCCCATGTTATGAAATTATGCTCTCTTTTGCAGGTTAAGATTTCCAAAAGTTATGTTCTTATGAATATGATGTGATTGATTTTTATTTTGTTTACCCTTACTAAGAATTTGAGCTCACCCTTTTATGTTTTCTTTTCCTCAAAATATAAAGAAAGGTTTTAGGTAAAAAAAGGGAAGATCTTTATGGGAGATATTGAAGATCTTTCACCATGATTAGAAGATTACGTTCTGAGTTTCCAAAGACACTAAACTATTATGATCCTTGTGTGTGTGTTTTTGTTATGTACGAAGTATTCCGAAAATGTAATGTAATATAAATGTACGTCAAGCTTCGGGTCTCTACACTTTTAATTTAATTTTAGAAATCACCCTTAATAATATTTTCAAACTCAAAAGAGTCTTGAAACATCCCACAAGGTAGGTGAGATCACGGGTGATCAGTCTGTGAACCCTCAACTTTGAGGGGTTTCCTTTATAAAGAGATCATTTTTGGGAGGTAAATAATAAATATCCTATGATTATTATATGCCTCTCTTTAAAACATAGTGATAATATTATATGATGGTAGTTAATTATGTATTTTTAATAAAATTGTGTATAGTACCCATGATATGCTATCCCACATCTGTTATAGATTATGTCAGGTATGATGTAAGATGTAAAATCCACATCATTCATTGGCTCTAAATCATATCCACTACCACCTTTCCACCTTGAATAATAGTGTCTCATTGCCACTAATATATCATGGGCTTCTGTCCAACCCATACTTGGATGTGGGAACAAGCTCTCAGGCCCTATACATAGGCCCACCCACTCCTTGTGGGCACTCTACTTCCCATGGTCTTGTACATAGATTATCCAATGGGTTTGATTGAACCATGAGTCGCACATGTTCCCTTGGATGAGTTTCCCAAGATTTCAGGTTGGTTGGCCTTATTTTTTTATGTAATTCACCTTAGAATATTTATAGAAACTCTGATTATAATGAAATAAAATTACAAGACATCATAAAATAAATTCCAAGCCAATATCAACTCAAAAAATACCAATTTAAACTTCCTAATAATTATTTACAATTTTTTTAAATAATTTTTTGTCAGTGGCATGTGTCTTTGATCATTAAGATTTATATAATGATCATAAAAATTTAAATACCATGAAGAACTATCCAAGATTGACAACCAATTCCATATAAAAAATAATTGTCCTTGCATGAAATGAAATTATATTAGACGAATCCATAATAATTATCCAAGAATAACCACATCATCCATAAAAACATTCCATGCATCACCACTCCATACATACACACCAATAAAATATTGACACACTCTAAAATAATGAAACACATTAGGTTCAAAAATCACCCATTTGTATTTTTTTGTCAGTATCCCTTCACATATATGTTTCAAAATAAAAATCAATATGCTTATCCCATATTTAATCCCCCTTAGTGGAAATTAAATGAAAAATGTATGTAGGTTCTTATAAACTCTTCTGTCGTCTAGGAAAATCTATTCTCTTATGATTATAAAATAAGGAATGATATCACATGATACTTGGAAATAAGCCTTTAGTTAATCACCTCTAATTAAAAATGGGAATACCTGGTGTGGATAAATATGGGAAATATTAACAAGGTTATCTAATATGTTTTTAAAATATCAAATCATGTTAAATTAATATCAAAATGTATCAATGTAAATACAAGATCCTTCAAGCACTTTACCAAACACATCAATACGTTCATGTTGACATGAATAATTTTTCATTTCCTCATAAATACAACAATAAGTCAGAATTAATAATAAAATTAAATTTTGAATTTGACAAGATCATGATTGGATAACTCAAGAGAAATAAATTACCCCTCATGAGATGCATCCAGTTTCATTATCAAATAATTAAGTAAAACCTATGATGGAAAACTTATCTCTTTCAATTCCCTGACTTTTTTGAACAATATATTGACTGAAACATTTTTTTAATTTTTATAATAATTCACTTTTGTGTATTAGTGAGAACCGAACAAGAAAAGGGAAGAAAAATCAAAGGGAACTATAAGTAGGTCAGTTTTTTTTCTTTTCTTTTTTTTGATTTTTCAAATAAGTCACTTTTTTGGTTTGAGAGAACCGAACAAGAAAAGGATGTACCTATCCAAACTAATAAAGTGATAGGGGAAAGATAAAAAATATGTTTCATCCATAACTCAAGAAACCTCTCATTTGGAATTGTTTGGTAAAATATATACAACCTACACTTTAGTAGAAATGTACTGTAGCTTGAAATAACCACTAACTACCTTTTATTTGATAAAATGATACCCAATATCAATATTCTTAGATATTTGAAGTTGTATTGTGTTTTTATATAATCCAATAGCACTTTGATCAACATATTAAATTTTAAGTGTTCTCTCAGTCTCATTTTAAAAAATTCCATATGTATATGCATCCAAATAATATATTTACATTAGTGTGTAGATGCAACATATTAAGCCTCAACCATGCAATGTTTTAAAGAAAATGACACTTGTTATACAATCTGACACATCCATATATCTAAAAGAAGATTCCACATATTTTATATCTCATGTCTTTATAATCACCTTCCAAACCTACATATGTAAACCCAAATAGTTTCAAATTTTATATGTGTAATTACAAAAACTGATAATTTAGAGTAAATTTCACATATATGAGAATTAATTTAGTATCTAATAATTGCGACACTTTTGGGTCACTCAAAAATATTTCAAAAAGAGTCACTACATCTATTATTTTGGGCCATGATGGTCTGAGATAAAGAAGAATTATAAAGATTGTAATGAATTTATTTTTATTAACACTTTCTCCATATTCATCTTATCATAATTTAGTTACAACTAAATGGGTTTTGAAATATCATTTTCATTTTCCATTGCAAAACTTTTCATTAATTCCCTATAATCCATCTATTATGATATAAATATGGAATTTTATTTCTACTATATTTGAAATCCAAATAGATATTTCACCTGAACAATCATGTAAATCTCAAAACATCATTTAATTTTCTAAAAAATTATTAACAAATACCATCCCTGTCACAAGAAAATATGATTTCATATATATAAAAAATTACTATGAGAGTATATTTTATGTTTCTCTCACATAAATTTCGATGTCATATTTTAGTTTTACAAACTACAAATACTTTTGAAAACTATCTGGTAGGGAATACAAGGATCTAAGGGACTGTTTCAAACCATTAAAATCTTTCCTCAATATATATATGATGCTGCCATAATTTTCTAAAACAATCCCATATAACTGTTTAATATTAACGTCTTCTTCAATATCACCATTTCAAAAGGAATATTTCACATCTGTTTGATAAACATTATCATTTTTGTGTGTTTCAAATACCAATAAAATTATAATGGATTTAATTCTTGCTATAAGGGAAAACGTTTCCTTAATATAAATTATATTAATATTAGAATACCCTTTTCACACTAGCCTGCATTTGTTTCTTGAATCCTCACATTATCATTTTTCTTATTTCTAACCACCCACTTTTTTCAATAACATTTCTATTTTTAGGTCTTGATACAAGATCCCATGTGGTGTTCTTCTCAAACTAATGAAGATTCTCATTTATAGATTGTGTAAATTTTTTATGCTCAATTGTTTATTCTAATATATAAGGTTCAATTTGATAAATAATTGAATATAATATTTAATTATAAATCTTATTCCTCTTTGAACTGGTGAATGTTTATTTCCAATAATATTTTTAATCTAAAATTGTTTCATTAATCTATTGTACAATTTTATTTTATTTTCATCAAAATCATCATCATAAATGGTCTATTTATACTAAATATAAATTCTTCATGGCTCTTTATCATTAGCTTCATAATTATTATCTTCCATTTTAATACGATTTTCTCCTGAATCTTTTAAAACTGCATCAACTATGATATCTATTTTGATATGTTTTTCAGAAATTTTGACTTCAATACCATCAAATTGTTTTTTCATCCGTTTATTCCAACAACTGTATACTCTAATATCAAATTAGAAGACCATTAAAAATTCATTGTTCTACATATTATTAAAAAAATTGAAAAATTGTGTGCTTTATTTTTATAATATAAGGGCTTCAAAAAAACTAAAGTATTTAACAATTGGATTTTTTTGTACCATAATTCGTATACTTTATTTTGTTCATTTGGTCATAGTACACATATTATATATATAAATGAAATTATATATGGCTTCTCTCCTTAAATAAATTTAGGTGTTGTGTTCAACAAACATAGTCCTTCCGATCTCAATTAAGATTTTTTCCTTCATTCACCTTTCCCAATTTTCTGTTCAGTATATGGGGTGTTTTATGAATGATCGATTCCATGTTTGGAAATATAACTTTTAAAATAACGAAAAGTAATATCCATGAAATTATTTTATGTTAACATCTTGATATATATACCATTTTAATTTCCATATTGGTTTATACATTTTCTTAACATCTTAGATTCCAATGAATTATGCTTGATTAACATGCCATTATTCATCCATGTATAATCATCAATAAATACAGTGAAATACATATCACCTCTGTTATAATTTTGCCTCATTGGGCCACATAATTCATTATGAACAAGTTTAAGGGATATAGAATAAATAATATTCATCCCATTTTGTGATCTTAGGGCCAATTGCTATTTTGGACAAGTTTCACATATTCATCCCTTTCACTCTTTATCTAGAAAAAATATCCCATAGTATCATGTTTCAATATTTTACTTATAATACTCTAAAAAAGATGGAAATACTTGTTTTATAGAGTTTTTTTTTCATATTCTTCACTCAAATAAAAATAATTGATAGAATATTCAATTCTAAATTAATTTTTATTTGCTATTTGTTTCCTTTATTGATTATTGTTACATCATTTGTGATTTTGATGATACATGAATCCCTTTTGAACAACACCTCTTGTGTTTTATCACAATGCTTTTTGACCCTAACAAAGTTGTATTTCAGCCCTTTAACATATACATAATTATTTTGGTTCATATCATGG
Source organism: Viscum album (assembly GCA_963277665.1). NCBI lineage: Eukaryota > Viridiplantae > Streptophyta > Magnoliopsida > Santalales > Viscaceae > Viscum > Viscum album. The sequence continues at coordinate 447,400,670 of OY728155.1, read as the reverse complement.
GTTTGAATCATTGATTTTCTTACCCCCATAATTTTTATTAAATAGTCAATTACAAAGGTAATTGATCATCCTTCATTATTCTCAAAGTTAGTCAAACATTTTTTTATCATCAATGATATGAGATAAATATTCACTATCAAAAATAAATCAATTGGTTTTTCTACTATAATTCAATGAATTTTTAGTAATATATTATTTTAATTAATTTTGATTTTTTAACTTCATTTTCTTAAAAATATTTGCATGTTTTTGCAAGGAGAAAACTTATACACTTTACATCAAAATGAATTTTCTGATCATATCATCCAATAATTTCATCTAAATTCTAAAATATTTTCTATGTTTGTAGATATGATGAATTATTGATAACTTCTTCTTTAATTTGAATATTTTCTCTCATATTCTCAAAATAGTTCCCCCATGGTTCATGTCTCATTTCTGGTAGGGACATGTTATAACAACACGAATAGTATGTTTTCCAAAACACTCCACAACACTATTAATATACAATGAATCTTGATATTTCCACTTGATAATAGCCATGTATTGATGTTTTTATTGTTTTTTAATTCCTTATATTTATATTTTTGAAATTATAGATAAAAATAGTTTTTATAATTTATTTCTACATTTGAATTAGAATATGTTTTTTCATAAGACTTCATGTTCCATACTTGTACAATATTTAATTTCAGACCTGCATTGTAAGATTTCACATATTTATATTTTGATCCATATTGTGCTAAATAAACCTTATTTTTTAACCTCTATTTTCACCAGTTTATGAGGATTTTTCCTTAACCACTACAGCCTTACTGAATCTTTTCAAATATTATTTTATTTTTTCGGTTCTTCAATAAATTTTGGCTTATTATTAAACTACTTTTCAAATTTTATAGATTTTTTTTCTTCATGGTCCTTTTCTATCTTTTAAATTTCAACCACTTTTAGTTTTTTTCATTTTTTCAATAAATGGAATGAATATATTTCTTCATAAAATTTTACTTTTCATATGTTATATTTTTTTCATTTATATTACTATATATTCTGCTACATTATCTTTTTGATTTTATAAATAAAATATTATAATTAATAATCTAACGAGTTCTCAAGCTCTACTTGTTCAATTTCAACCATCTTCACTTCATAAAGTGTCAAACCCCTCTTCACCGTGATCCATGAGGTTAGTTTCATCTCTGGATTAACTGCTTGTAGAAGAGTTAACTTGATCTTCCTTTCTCAATAAATGTATTCTTTTAATTTTAATGAATTTTTTGTTTCATCCATAAAATTTGGATTTTCCATTTTATCACTTCCCCTATTTTGTTTTTTGTAGTTTTTCAAAAAATTTCTTAGGTTCTATAGTGTTATTTTTAAGAGAATTTAGTGCAATATGTTCAATTACATTATAGTTATAGCACTATGGAGTAAATTTATATTTACACCAAAATATTCCCTTAATGAATATTTTCAATATAAGATAAATTATTTTATTAAATTATTAATTTTCATTTACATCATCAAATTCACTTGATTCTGAAATTTCAACATCTCAGCTTCTGACCATTCTCATGGCCTTAAAATCCTTGTCATCGTTAAACATTTTCTTGGAGACTGGGTTCTTTTTATTTTCATATGAATTTATTATGTACTATATTTAATCCAGAGTAATATCATCTATATCCTCAAAATCACATTCACTAGGATCCAGCCTATCTTGAAAAAAATTCAATAACTTTCTGACAATTGTTGGATCATCCATCTTTTCACTAAAACCCAAAATATTACTGACAACTTCATTTTCACTTGTGAAATAGTCATCAATATTTTCTTATTCACTCATATTCATATATTCAACATTCATTCTACAAATTTTCAATTTGGTCTCATTGAATTTCATTATTCCTTTATAAATTAATTTCTAATTTATCCAAAATTTCCAAGCAATATTTGAGTATTTTTTGTAAACTTTTTATAAATTAGGATTAAAAATGGTGTTTTTATATTTTTCATAAATATCCATATTTCTCTTCACAATAAAATTCATAGAAACTTCATCAGCAATAGGTGGGAATCCAACACTAAATACTTATTTAACTTTGGAGATAAGGCATATATGATAGGGAAACACCCAATTTTTCTAATTTTGATAGTCCCTTTCATAGAAAGTAGGAACACCCCTACTATTAACAGAATTATGATTTTCCATATCCCATACTAAGTGGATCATGATAAAGGGAACTGTTCTTTTATACTAATTGAATTGCCCAAAATGAGTTTCAGTAATGAAAAATAGTGGTTGAACCTGTGGTGATTTTTTAGAGTTTCTAGTTCTTTTAAAATTAACCATTGTTGATATGTTAGGTTCTGATCTAAACTTATGATATCTCAATGTCTACAAAATATAGTAAAAAATAAATGTCTTAAGAACAAAATATTTTTACATAGATAAGTTTTAAAAAAAACGTATTCTCTATTGTGATTGGTTAAACACACCAATCATAATATTTTCATAATAATCATAATTCGTTACAATATAAATTTCTTATCTTGCATAGATTATGAAAGTGATTTCTAGAGTCCCAATGGAATAATAGTTTCATCCTTCCTTTTTACAAAATAACTATTATTCAACAGAAAATGAAATAATAATTTTAAATGTTGAATTATTTTACAAAAATAGATGATGATCATTATTTTTAGCCTTCACGATAAATAAAATATGATATTCTCCTAAACTGAATAACTTCGTAGAAGAGGTTCCTCATCAAAATTATATTTCATAACTTCTCAATTGTATCCTTCCCATATAGTATCCCGAATTATCATTATTTGTTTTAAATAATTATTTCCTAGAAAATGTATCATTTGGAAAACTATATGAACAAACAATCATTCAATAACTGACGTCTTTATTCAGATACACTACCACATACAGAATTTAACAATTTTATTGCTTCATGAACTATATTTTCACTCAAATATACTACTATAAGAATTACATGATATTCTAGATTTGTGGAATTGATCTCAAATTAAGAGTGAAAAATTATTTTCTCATAAATTCTATGTTGTAATTCATTTCACATTAAAGAGATTGAGAATCACAACCAACTATATAAGAAACTAATAGTGGAAATAGAAGAAGTTATCACACAAAGATCAAGTGATCATGTGAAATAGTATATTATGTTTAATATCCACATATATGCTTGGAACATCCTCATATAAAGACCATTGTATGCATAGGTGATTCTTTTAAAGCCACCACATACCGTATGTATCATTTATTAGTTCACCGAGAATGGCCAAAAACCGATATATTCAATTTTTCCACCTCAACAGTCCCCAATACAAATCAACCCACATATTAGTATCATCTCACATAGAATATAGCCTCATCACATTACAGGGGTGTTCCATCCATCAATTATTGAAATCCATATAATAGTAATATTCATTTAACATAATGAATTGTTTATATAGAGGTTTCATTGGGTACTACATGTAATTAGTTATAACATATTCATAGTAACCCATCATTAAAGGAAATTCATAAATATTATTGCAGTATCTCATCCATAAAGGAGTTTCACCATGAAGTAAAATCACCTAAAAAGTAGCACCGACAATGAATTTCACCTGTGAATGATCATGGGATTTTTTACCCACCATGATGTAGTGTCCCATATGGTAGGAAATTAATCATCTATAACATCAACTATAATAGGTTTTATTTGAAAATTGTTCATTCATGTGAGGAATAATAAGGTCCCACATGAATATCAATTGCATCTCATTTATATTGAGTGATCAATTCAGACACTGGTCATTATATCAATATTTTTAATTGATAGGAGAATAGTTACCATAAGGCCTTATATCGAATTTGTATTGTCTTATGAAGGGTTTCAGTATTAAATAAAATCCTCCCATTTTATTAGAAATAAACATCACCCCCTATCACCATGTTCGCCCGCATGGTGGAACCACCTCTCCTCTATCCAACTATTTGATTCAGGACCAACCCATGAATACCTACAAGTAGACACTCTATGGGATCAATACACATACATGGCACTCTTACATTAACTCTAAAAACTACATGATTTATAGGGCTTTAGCCATTGGGTGTGGCTGACTTATTGGTATAATGTGTTCCCTTGGTTGAATTTCATAAGCTTCCATTTAGATTGGACTAATATTTTTTTATGTAATCCACCATAATATACCTAGATAAATTCTTATTATAATGAAACAAAATTACAAGACTTCGTAAAAAAGTTTCCATGAAAAACTAAACTCCTAAAATCCCCTATTATCATCCTTGAAATCATTTACACTTTATGAAAATTAAGTTTCCTTAGTGACACATGTTTGTTGTCCTTAATATCAGCACAAAATACATGAAAATATAATTTCCATAAAGAAATATCCAAGTGTGGCATCCAATTCCATATAAAGATTAATTGTATAAGTGTGACATCGAACACTATTAGATGAATCCATTAAAATTCTCTAATAATAACCACTTTATCTATAATAATTCTCCTAACATAAAATCTTCAATATTACTCCCCAATAACATATTGAAACACTATGAAAAAAACACTTTTGGTTAAGAAAAATTCCCATTTATATTTTTTTGTTAGTATATCTTCACTTATATCCTATCACAAAAAAATAAATATGTGTATACCATATATACTCACCCATAATGAATATAAAATGAAAAGGGTATGTGGGGTCTTATAAACTTATCTGACTTCATAAAAAACCCTTTTATGATTATCTTAAAAGAAGGAATGATATCATGTGATACTTGGAAAAGAACCTTTAGTTAATCACATCAAATTATACATGGGCATGCCTGGTGTAAAAAATAATAGGTTTATAACAAAGAGTATCAAATATGTCTTTCAAATATATAGGCATGTAAAATCAAGTTCAGAAAATATCCCTAGATATTCAAGATCCTTCATACGCTTTATCAAACTCATTAGTATTCTTAGGTGCATAAGAATAATTTCCCATTTTATAATAAATAAAACTCAAAAAACTCATAGTAAATAAATTATGTTTATAATTATATAATATTGAGACTGGATAAATCAAACATCAAAAATTCTCCATGCCCAGAGATGCATCCACTTTCATATTCATGAAGTTAAATAAAATCACTGAAGAATAGAACTTATCTATAAATTCACAGATTTTTTGTCTTAGTACACATAAAATGATTGGGAATAAGGAGGAACCTATTAAAAGTATTCATGTTATAGGAGGAGTATGAAAATGAAGTTTTAGCATTAACTCAAAATCCCTCTCTTTTGGAATTCCTTTGGTTAATATACATGCCACCTAATCTTTAGTAGAAATGTATTATTGATTTATATCTCCACCAACAACATTTCATATGAAACAATGATACATGATATTAATATTATTGGATCATGAATGTTATACATGGTTTTTTTAAAAATCTAATATTAATTTTATTATAACATGAAATTATCAGTAGTATCATAGTCACATGTTTAAAATCATCCAACTATAATTTCATCCAAATAATTTGGGTACATGCATGTGTAGCTACAACATATTCATACTCTTAATTTCTCAATTTAACTAATTTTATCTTCTTAATATAACAATTGACACATACTTCTCCTAGAAAAAAATGTTCCACCTAAAGTTGATCTCCTGTCAAAACAATCACATGCCCTATCAACATCTAACAACCATAATAGTTTGAAATATGCACTTTGCCTATATAGTGTCCCATAGTTAAGAGTTCCTATCACATATATCAGAATTATTTTAGTATCCAACATGTGATACTCTTTTGGGTCACTCTGTCATTTTTCACATTGTATCATTTCATAGTTTATATCTTTCCATGATGATGTGAGATAAAGTAGAATTCCATTGAATCATATGTACTAATTCTAATTAAAATTATTTCCATCTTCATCCATCCATAATTAAGTTCCAACTGAAATGGGTGTTTAATCTTCTTGTATATTTTCAATTCCAAAACTTTTCATACATTTTATAAAATACTTCACTTGGGATAGAATTATGGAATTAAGTTTATTCTCTATTTGAAATCCAAAAAATATGCCTTATTAATAAAATGATCACCCCAAAATTTCATTTCATTTTCTTATAAAACTCTTCAAAAAGGCCTTCCATATAACCATCAATTATAATTTCATCTACATAAACGATGACTATGACAGTGCCTTTGGACATTTGTGTCACATAAAATTTACTATCCACATTTGCTTTTACAAACATCATATACCGTAGAAAACTATCTAATTTTGAATACTAGGATCTATGGGAGTCTTTTATGCCATACTGATTTTTAATTAATCTACATACCATGCTTCCATCACTATCTAAATCAAAACCATCATCTTGTTTAATATAGACTTATTCTTCAATATAACCATTTAGATAGGAATACTGCACATCCATTTGATAAAAATTATAATGTTTGTGTTCTTGTAATTCCAAAAACATTATAATGGTTTCTAGTCCTACAACTGGTGAATTTTTTTTCAAAGTCAATACCTTCTATTTGAGAATATCCATTGCACACCAGCCTTTCTTCATGATACTTCAACTTGCATATTTATCTTATTTCTAAAAACCCACTTGGTTCCAATAAAATTTTTATTTTTTTGGTCTTGAAACAAGATCCAAAGTGGGGTAATTCTGAATCTGATCCAGATATTCATTCACAGATTTTATCTATTCCATATGATCATATTCTTATACCACTATATGGTGTTAAATTTGAGAAATACGTGTAGTTTTATCTACAATTCTCAATATTTTTCTTGGTTAAAATAGAGACTATTAATTTCCAATGATAATCCAGTGTAAAAATGTATGTTTAATTATTTTATTATTTTATTTTATTTTCATCAAATTTATATTAATGACTAATATATTAATAGTCAATATCAGAAATATTTGTCTCTTTCTCAATAAAGTTATAATTCTTATATTCCATTTTCATTCAATTTTTGATGAATCTTCTGAATCTAAATCAACTTTGATATCTATTTTGATCTATATTTTAACAAAATATTGAAATCACTATAGTAAAAAATTATGTTCATCTATTTATTAATTCATATTTATTCTCTCCCATCATATAGGTAGACCAAGATAATACCTTTATCTTTTTTTTCTTCAATTTTTTCAATATTGACGTTGTTGATTTTTATAATGAAATTTATTCCAAAAAAGCATAAGAATTTTAAGTTAGAATTTTAGCAAACCACAATTAATATGATGTATTTTTTATATCTTGTTTTAGTAAACATTTGTTATATATATGGATAATAGTAAGAACGAATTCTTTCAAAAAATACTTGAAAGTGTTGTGTTCAACTAACAAAGTATTTCCAATATCAACTATGCTTATGTTATTTCTTTTAGCTATCCCATTTGGTCGAGGAGTAGATAGTGTATTGAAGTAGTAATTTATTTAATGTTTGGAATGATAAATTTAAAAATAATTAAATTTAACCTCCTTTCCATTATCTGATCTCAACTTCTTGATATAGTGACCCATCCCTTTCTCATCTTCCCTTCTAGATTTTCAAGACATTTTAGTGTCCTTTGATGTGTGGTTGATTAACATGAGATTATTCATCCTCGAATAATCATCAATATATATAAGTAAATATCGATCACCACTATTATAATTTTATCACATTAGGACACATAAGTCAATATGAATATGCTCAAGAAGTCTACAAGATATAATAATCACTCTTTTTGTGAACTTTGGGCTAATTTGGATTTTTAAAGGTTCCAAATATTTCATAACTTTCTCAATTTAGCTTGGTAAAATCTCTCACAATATTATGATTCAAGATTTTACATGTCATCCTCTAACCAAGATGGAAAATCTATCTTTCCATATGGGTTTGTCATATTTAGCACTTAAATAAAAAGAATTTATAGGATCACCCAATTGAAATATATTATAAATGATTATTTTTTACTTCGGTGGTGATTCATATATTCTTTTTTACTTTTGGTGACACATGAATCATTTTTTTAAAACACAAAATTTTCATCATCATAATGTTGGCTGACACTATATAGATTATATATCATCCCTTAATTATATAAGTCATTATTTCAATTATGATTTTGAGCATCAATCTAATCTTTTCCAACTTCATTAATTTTTAGTGAACAGTCATTTCCAAAGTCCATGGATCCTCCTTCACGATTCTCCATGTTTCCAATAATGTTTTGTTTTAAAATCGCATGTGATGAACATCCACTATCAAGTATACATGAATTTGTTTTTATGTTTTCTTTCAATGAATATTTAGAAAAATATGATTTTTCATCATTCAATTATTGATCTCAGTTACATCTATAATTTTTGATGTTTGATCAAGGAGAATACTCATTAAATTTTAAACAATCGGATCTTTTGGATAACATATACCATATATTTATTCTAAATAGTTAAATTTTTTATATATTGGTAGATAGGATGAATTACTTATAACTATAGGCTTATTTTTAAAATTTTATATCTTTTCTCATAATGGATTCTTCATTGTTCATGCCTCACTTCAGGTAGGTACATGGTATAACAACATGTATATTATTTGTCCCCAAACACTCTATAACCGTATAAATTTCCTCTAAATCTTGATCTTCCCTACTTATAATAGCACCATCATGAGGATTGTTGTTTGTGTCTTTCCATACATTGAGATTTTATCTTTTATAGAAGAAAAATGATTCTTATAAAATTTCCATCATCCTTTGAATTAGAAGATGATTTTCACTAGTATTCGTGTTTAATAATTGTCAATAATTTACCATTAGCCCTTTCATTTTTATAGAGAAAATATTTAATTTTGATTCATTGAGTAATGAATATACATTCTTCTTATAAAATATCTTTTCCCCAGTTTGTGATGATTCTTCCTTAATCTCAAGAACCTTGCTAAAATCTTCTCTAATATTTTTAATTACATTATGAGATTTATGAAATTTATATTTATTCTTCAATTATTCTAATTCAATGAGAGATAGTTTATCTTTAGGATCCTTTAATATCTTTTCCATTTCTACCAAATTCAGTTGGTCTATTTTGATTTCCTCATTTTAAAGAATATATTTATTTTAAAATTCTTCATTTTCTTTAATTATATTATATTTTTATTTCAATAAAAGTCTCTTCTTCTTCTTGATATTTTTGTTTTCCTTAAGATAAGATTGTAATTCATTATTAAATATCTGATCTAGCTTAATTTGTTCACATTCAGCATCTTTAATTCATGATTTTTCTAACCCCTTTTCAACACAATTCATGATGTTAGTTTCATCTTATTATTTGATAGATGAAGAGGAGTTCACATAATCTTCCTTTCTTATTAATCTTATTCTTTGACTATTAAATAATTTCTTTTTTCCTCTACAAATATTTTTTTCCGTTTGTGCTCTTCCAATTTTGTTTTATTATGTGGTATATCATCATCTTTCTTAGTTTAAAAAAATATTTTTAGTAAAATTTATAGAAAAATATCCAATTTCAATATAGTTGTAACATTCATAGAGTTAATTTAGTTTTACCCTTAAAAATTATCTTCCTGAATTATTTTGATATAGAGAAATGATTCATTTGAAATACTTGTCTTCATTTTCATCCTCAAATTCACTTGATTCTGATATTTTATCATCATTGATTTTGATCTTTCTCATGGCTTCAAAAAAGAATATGATCTTTAATATTTTTACAGATGATTGGATCTTTCACATTCCATATAATAAGGGTATATTATGTAATTTATCAAGATTAATATAATAAATCTCTTCCAAATATGGTACATTAGGATCAAACATGTCCTGAAAATTTCACTTTAATTTTTAAAAAATAATTGAATCATCTATATTTTCACCAAAACCCAAAATATTACTGAAAATTTCATTGACTCTTTTAAAATATTCTTCAATATTATCTTCTTCTCCCATATTGTTATCTTCAAAATTTATTCTCCATTATTTCAATTTTTTCCATGATTTTCAAATTTCCTACATTCCTTCTTTCTAATTTCTGCCAAATTTTATTGGTATTATTAAGTCCCATAATCATTGTGTAAACATATTCTGAAAGAGACATCAAAGTGGAATTTTTGATGTTTTCCATCAACTAAAATATTTCCCTTGTAATAAAATTTTATAATAGCTTCATTACCAATTGGTAAAAATCAAACAACAACTACGTCTTTAACTTCAAGGCCAAGAGACAGAAGACAAATCTGTATCCTATTATTCTAACCAAAATACTTTTTTCCATATAAAGTTGTAAAACACTTTCTATTAACATGATTTAGAATATATTTCCCCAATATACTATGGATCCTGACAGAGGGAGCCTCTCTCTGATACCAATTGAGATTCTCAGGAGGAGTTGCACCATGAAGGAGGGTTTGAATTAGTGGTGATTTTTTACAATTTAAATTTCTTTTGAAAATAACCTATATTGACCCATTACGATCTAATTCAGTATTATGATATCACAATATCTCTAGAATATAGAAAAAATAAATGGTAGAATGATAGAATATTTTTACATGATTTGGTCTCAAAATGAGCATGCTACTTACTATGATGGGTTACCCCCCCCCCCCTCTCACACCTATTGTCCACTATAATCACAAGTTGATAGAAAAAATTTTTATTCATAATAGGGTCCTATATTCCCTTCCAAATCCCCAATGGAACAATATTCTAATACTTGTTACAAAAAATTATTATACTACAACACAAGATATTATACTTCTGAATGATGAATGTCTTTACCAAAAATGACAATGATCTTTCTTTTGAATTTTCAAGATAAATAAAATATCATATAATCCTAAAGAGAATAAATTCAATGAATAAGTAATTATTAAAATTATATCTATTGAATTATCATTTATATGATGGTCATAGACTGTTAAAAATTATCATTATGTGCTTTACATAATTATGGATTAGAAAATGTACCATTATGTGAAGTCTTTGAAAAAAATATTGATTCCCCAAAAAATGGTTTCACTCAGATACACTACAACATAATGATTTTAATAATTTTGTTTCATTGTAAACTATATATACACTCATATATACGGTTGAAAATAGCAATGTATTTTCTAAATTTATGAAAAAGATCTCTATACTAGGAGGGAAAAAATATTTTCTCAAAAACAATGAATTGTTCTTCAACACCCATAATGTAATCTGATAATCACCATTAAATATATAGGAAAAAATAGAAGTTTTCTAGAAAATTATCACTTAAAGATTATTGGGTTTTTTATGCAGATTATAGTAGGTCATCACCCCATATCTTCTTGGAAACACCTCATCCACAAACCTCTATCTATATAAGAGATTAATTTACAGTCACCACATACAACATGTTCTATTTATCAGTTCACCAAGAATTGTCAAGAAGTGATATATTCTTGGTTTCAACCACATTAGTCTACATTATAAATCCAGCCTCGTACTGGTACCATCTCTCATGGAATGAAACTTCATCTCTAAATAAAAGAGTTTAATCCATGAACTAACCACATCCACGTAAGACACATCTTCAAGTTCTTAGAAATCATATTCCATATATATTTTTCACTGCATACTACATGGTATCCTACACAATATCTTCATAGTAACTCATCATAAAAGGAGCATCATCAAAGAAGTATAAATCTCATCTGAAAAGGAGTTTCACCATGAAGCAACATCACGTGAAAAGAAACACATGTAAAGCATGTTGTTTCAAATGATCATGATATTTGTTATCCTCTGTGAAGTAGTGTCCCACCTATAAGTAACCCTAACATCCTCAAAGTGTTCATCTCTCCATGTAGCCTTCTCATTGTGCACTAATCCTACAAGAGTCATCATAGAAAATATTTTTTTGATGATTTTCATAAATCTTCCTTCGTAATATTTTCAAACTCAATAAGTTTCTTGAAACGTCCTACAATATAACTTGTAGCATGGGTGAACATTCAAAAAACACTAAATTTTGAGGGTTTTCATTAATAAAGAGTTAATTAGTGAGAAGAAGAAGAATATATCTAATGAATATTTGAAGCCTCTCATTTAATCAAAGTGATCTGGTTGGACGATTGTCATTATTTATATCTTTTTAATTTATGGGTTTAAAGTAACTAAGAGTCTCCATCCCAAATTTGTTTTTGATTATTTTGGGGTAATATTATATCATAAAAACCACTCCATTTATGAGATTGAATGACCAACCCCTTTCCACTTTTCTATCCCACATGATGGAACCACATCTCATCTGTTTCACTGTGTCCTTCTAGACCAACCCATGCATTCATGTGGGTGCACTTTTTTTTGTCTATATACAGTTGAATGTATTCTCCTTGTGGGAACTCTTCCACTCACAGGATTTTCCAAGGCTACAACCATTGACATGGTTGACCTATATGTTTCACATGTGGCCTTGGTTTAGTGTATTAGGATCTTATGTGGGTTGGACTTATTTTAAGTAATCCACTAAAATATACTAAGATAAATTCTGATAATAATGAAATTCAATTCCAATAATTATTATAATAAATGTACTATCAAACTCAACACTCCAAATCCCCAATTCATCTACCTTCACATGATTTATAGTTTCTTTAATCAATGTGTCCTCAATGATACATGAATTTCATCATGAAGATCAGTGAAAAATGTCACAATTTAAATACCATGAAGATATGTCCAAGAGTGACATCCATTACCATATAAAGAATAATTTTCCAAGACTGATATCCAATTTTATTAGATACCTCCATAAATATTATCATAGAATCACCATTTCATCCATAGAAATTATTCAAGAATCACCACTTCCTGATTAATAACCCAACACATATTGAAACATTATAAAAACAAATAAAACAATTTAGGATTGATATAAACAACCAATTTAGAGAATCTATATTCAAAACAAAAGGATATGATTAATCAGAATAATCATCATTTTTTTATTTAAATTGAATATTTTTGTAGTTCAAAATACATTTTAAATGGTTAGAATGTATCACTATGAGTTTTAATGATTTTTTCCAAAATAATTTAATTTATTCAATATCTTTAATTACATAGAATTTTTTTAACTAACCATGATATATTATTAATATTTTTTTAATCATTGTTGTTTTAACTACGAGAACACTTATTTTTATTACACATAAATTCATGATTTAATACATAAGATTAAACATAATATAATGTGAAATATCAATTACTATAGTATATTTGATAATAATTTTAATAACATAACAACTTGAAATTGGGTATACATGCCAACTATTGAAAACATCCATATAATGCTCATATTATTCCATCATACATTAAACTACATGGGATAACCAAGGTACACAAAGAATAAAGGGGTTAGATATTGAGTGAAGAAAGGGAATAAACTGGGCATAACTTGAATAATGTAATACATTTTAGATTATATAAATATCAATTGTACATAAATGGGGTCAGAATTATATATATGTAAAATAAGTTGTGATATAACATGACTGAATAAAGGCAACATGGGAAATGTGGAAACTACATAAAACCTCGAATAATAAACATTATCCAAGACTAAATATGAAGAAATCATGATGTAAATAGTCGCATGATTTATTAGTCTCACTAAAAAATCTATTTCATGACATCTCATGATACTAAAACATTACCCAATGAGTTGGAGTTCTATATAGTTTCAGGCACACTGGTCACTTTTATATCACCCAAATGCATAATTGTTTCACATATATCATACAACATGGAATTTTTTATCATTAAATTTTATTATAGAATTATGAAGTGTGGAATACATAAATTTAAGTAAGTAATAATAGTATTACAAGTGAATAAAGTTGAACACAATTATATATAAAATTAAAAATGGGTACTCACTACACAATTATTTGGCATGGAATATTTGACTAAAATTTCGGCAGCATAACAGGGGAACATAAATATTCATGGGAGGGATTGATGAGGGTGAAAGGGGTATTTGATAATTTTAAAATCACAAGTTATTTAAAGTGGATATGGAAGAAAATATACAAAAAAAATGAATTTGAGAATAAAGGCATAAGATAATGAAGATTCATGGATAATGAGGAGAATTAAAGGAGCCCTTACTAAATTTTTCATGGTAATTGATTATATAAATTATATAATGAGAGGAAGAAAAGGTATATAACTATTATAGAAGAAATTTAAAAATATATAGATCATTAAAATGACATGCCAACATATAAATTTTTATTCAAAAGGATACTTAAAAATAAGGTGCTTGAATGGAAATGGGGGGAGTGAAATCCCAAACTGAATTTTAGAATGGTAATAGGTGCAATTAAAGGTTCATAGGATGTCTTAATTATAGTGAAATTGGTATCTCATCACATTTACATAATTTTAACAATGATATGGTTCAATAAAAACATATCCAAATAGGGAAAATAGAAACTAAGAGGCATATCATAAAATAGGTTCTTGAATAATAAAAGGAGAGGGAGATCTCTTACCTTTAGAGGGTGATTCCAAATGTTTGGGAGGAGATTCTTGAGAGAATGTGGGAGCCTTTATAAGAATCCTGAGAGAGGAGGGGGAGAGTATAGATGTGAAAATGGTTTTTAGTGATGTTAAAGTGGTTCTTGGGTGGGTTAATACAGGGAATGAGTAAGGGGATTCTTTATAATTTCTCAAACGTAGGTTTTGGAATCTATACTAAAATAATCAAAACCATAAAACTTACCATGATTTTTTCTAATTTTCTCTTCCAAATAAATTTGGTTTTTATTTTTTCATAAGGATAATGTCTAAAATTGTAAAAATAATACCCTTTCTAATGTCCAAGTGAGTCATGTCTTTTCTGAAATGATTTGAAAACCATAAAATATAATATATTTCTTAGATGATTAATAAAGGCTTTATAAAATTAATCAAATGAACTTAATATTAAATTACTTTAAAGGGAATCATTTATTTGGTATTTAATCCCTTTAACATTATTCATTGCATAACTTTTTGGAAATTACTATTTCATAATATTCACTGTATATTTATACCATATTTAATTTCTACCTAAAAAGTCGATTATCTTGGATTTTTTCAAAAAACTCAATATTGGATAATTTTGATGTTTTGATAAAAAAAAATTATATTATCAAATTAATTTTATAACTATATGAATTTTTTATTTTAAAATAGAATTGACATTTATTGTGAAATTTTGGGTTTTTTTACACTAGCATTTTTCAAAACATTATAGAGATTACATTTGACATCATAAAAATTATATTAACATTTATATTTATTAATAATAATTTAATAATAAAATTTTATGAAGATATAATTTAGTTCAACAATACATTATTTAATCCAATGAAAAGTATTAATTGAAATTTCATATTACTTAAAAATATAATTTATGTTTTATCGAATCCAAATATAATTATTATCAAAATATTTACATAATCATTTACAATGTAAATACAATAAATATAATAAAAATTTAATTGAAATAAAATATAAATATTTATAGTATTATTGGTACTTGGTTTATAGTTTTTGTTAAATTATTTTTAACCTTAATTTACCAATTTATTTTCATTTGTAATTAATATTTACTACAATTAATATTCAAATTGTTAATAAATTAATTTTACCTTATTGAGTAATATTAATTATTATGCTTCAAAATATGAAAACGATTATCAATATAAATTAATTGAGGTGGAATAATTTAATTTAATATAAAACCCTCAATCATTATGGAAATGACATTTCTAAAAAAATAAAATTTTTCATGTAAAAGATGATTTCAATTTAACTCTTTATCTATAAATATTAATTATATGAATATATATTCATAAAACACATATATAATATTAAATTTTCATTTCAATAATTTCTTATTCGGGGTTATTATAATTAATTATAATGGCGAAACAATATTTATTTCAAAAAAAGTTTCCAAAAAAAGGTGTTTTTAATCCTTAAAATAATCATGTATAAAAATAAGGTATAAAGATGAATTAAATTTAATTAATTGAATTAAATATTGATAAAAACTACTTATGTTACCATGGAATAAAATTAAAATAATAGTTAGAAACATTTTGTTACTTAATTTTTATAGGGAAATGATAATTTTACATAAAAACTATATTCTTCACTATTCACTAAATATATATAAATCTTCTAAAAATATACAAATTTTTCACACTAAGATAATTATGATATGCTGATTTCAAAAATGTGATTATTTATAAAATATATTTTCTAAATTTTTTAAAAATATTAATTATATTTATAAAAAAGAAATGAAAAACAATTTTGAAGAAACTATATTTTGAAGACTGAAAGGCATTAATAGAGTTTGATTGATTATTTGTTATGAATTTATCAATATGTATAATACAAACATATATTTAGTGAATTATTTATTCATGACAATATAAAAAAATTAATGGAAATGATAAAAAGATTATGTTTAAATAATCATTATTTGATTGGGTTCATTGTTGTGTATCACATACACCATCAAACAAAGTTTTCTCTTTTTAAAACTCAGGGAATTATATTTCCCCCCTTTAATAAACTCGGTCCTTAAAATTTAATCTTGAACTCGATAATCTATTTGTTGAAACTTAAAAATATCATTATTGAAAACCCACATCATAAAAATGGTTAACAAAACATTCTCTTGAAAGGAGAGAAAAAGCAGTATGAAGGGTATCACATAACTGGGTTTCTAATTAGGAAAACATTATTGGGATGCTAAAAAATAGACATAGAAGGTAAAAGTAACCACAAAGGACTAATTTATTTTGATAGAGAACATTGTACGGATAAAGTCAATTATTGCAAAACCATGAATCAGTTATAGATAAAATTACCATCAATTCATTGAAAGTGATCATAATTTGAAAACATTTTGGATTCAGGATTATTTTCCCAGAGATAAGGAATTAGTTTATAATCTTGACTATGAAAATAAGTATTGATACTTTCTTGAGACATATAATTTCATAATTTAACTAATTTCCACTATAATATCCACTTATTCTCAAAACAAATAGAACTCAAGATGATTTTTTTTATTCTGGAATCACTAGAATGAACATATAAGAGATCACATAATACACCAATGAATAAAAATATATTCCAATTATTTTTAATAATTCCAATATCGGTAGTATAAAGGAAGATGATACATTAATACACTAATTTCCAAAATTTCACAATAAACCCAATGTTTTGATATAGATTATTACATAAATAAATATCCATATATAACACTAATAACCTCAATATAAAAGAACATTTCAACTCAATGGTTGTCTCATACCCATCATGTTACACCTCCAAAAATAAAAGAGCATTCAATTCAGATAATACTAAGGGGAATATATACCTCAACCCGAATTAAATATCTCCAAAAATATCACTAATCACCTAAAAACTAAAAAAACATCCATCATATAATTCTTTAAAAGTTGCATCATATGATTTAAATAATAGTCTTAGATATATCATCAAAATAAACTTTTTTGTTTTTCCCAAAATAAAACATCTAATAAGGGTTTTCAACCACTAGATATATTTTTTTCTAAAATTTAACTTTATCACTAAATCACTATTATATATTATTGATATAATTCAATATAAATTTCAATTCCTTAAAGAGAAGCTACTATGAAATAATCCTTGAACAATTCATGATTATTATATCTAGATTGTCATTGATATAATACTTTTAGAAAATAACATTAAAATATAAATATATAAAAATTGTAATCTTTAAAGGTCATTTATTTCCATATCACAGGTCCTTATTGTTGGATTTAACCCATGGATTATAGAATTGACACAAATAATGCACATATTCTCCACAAAATATACATTAAACAAAATAGGGGGTCGTATGATTTAATTTCTTCCCTTAAATCATACTATTTATTTTTTTTATTGGGAAACTAGCTATCTTGTGCTATATTTTTCATCACTAAAAACACCCTTACGTTTTTTTGTGGCATTTCCCTTGGTACTACATTCCACATTTTTTGACACACAGAAAATTGGGTCTTCTATCCCTTATCAAATTTATCAGATGAACTTCCTTGAGAATTCGCCTTAATCTTCCTTGATTTCATTGGATGTTTGGATATGTTCCAATTATTAATTGTGTTTCTTGATTTTTGGTTTGGTATAATCACAATATTTCTTACTTTTTCCCCCTCAAGTTAGGAACCTAATTTGCGAAACCATCGCATTGTCTGTCAAATCAGTTGTTATCTAAGTTTTTTCTATTTCTATCCTTTGACTAGAATTAAAGAAAAATTAGGGATGAGTAATTTTAAACTATTAAAAAGATAAATACTCATCCAATAACATTAAAGGGATAACTTATAAATGACATGTATTTACTAAAAATTTTAAATTTATGGTTTCAATCAAAATTATCTATTATCTATTTCCTAACATAGACTATCATGAGTATTCATGTTCCCTTAATAATCTTTGGTAAATGACTTTTGAATTAAAAAATAATATCCCAAAGGGGTATCAAACCAAGTGTGTAGAAAGGCCCATTTTTGTGAACTAGTTCTCAATCAAGTCTTGCTAAATGTGGTGTTTATGGGTTTTACCCCTAGGAATATATGTTCCAGATCCACATCCAATTATAGTATCAAGATAATAATTTATTTTATAGTAAACCATGTACTCTATACATTACAAAAATTTAGTGATGTTTTCTTACATTTAGTATTAACCCTAAGTCTTTCACTAGTATCTTCTAATCTTAATCCCAAAAAACAACCAAATGCTCCTTTGATACCAATTACGACAACCTTGATTTTTATTACACATAAATTCAATATTAATTTTATTATATTACACATAATACAAATTAGAAGATAGAGTAGTATAGATTATTATGGAGTTAGTTACATTACATAACAACATAAAACATTTAATTCATCACCATTATTGAAAACATCCTATACATGCTCATATTATTCCATAATAGTTAAAACTACATGGGATATATGGGGACATAAATAAGATAGGGAGTCGATATAACGACTAGTAAGGGAATAAAAAGGGATTAACCTGAAAAAATATTACAAGCTAGAAAATGGGTATACCAATGTTAAATAAAATGGGGGATGATCATAAACATGAACAATAAGGAATGATAACATAAATAATCATGGGAACTTTGGAAATGACTTAAAACATGGAATTATAAACATAGGTCAAGAATAACAGCAAATAAATCATGATGGGAAAAGTCCTATGATTTATTATGTTAATTTCTGAATCCCTTTCACGATTTCTCATTAGTGAAAAACATTACATAATGCATTGGATTGATGTCACACCCCGACCAAGGACACCTGTTTTTTATTCTTTTATCGGCCCCGCGTCCTTTGGATGAGGTTTAGTTGGGTCCCTGTTTAAACTTTTCCATAGTTTGATTTTTTTTGGCGGGTCTCGGGCCGGTGTGTGGTCACTGCACCACTAGCGGCGACCGTTTGTTCAGTCCTGGAGAGTGTGTGGTTGGTCGATTATTATCAATATTCAAAATGAAATGAATTAAGCTTTCATTTTAAATACCATTTAGTTTATATTAGTACTATTTTTTTGTTATTAATATTATTAATATTATCATCTTCTTTTTTTAATAATAATATCATTATTAATATTGAGAAAGAATTTTATTTTAATTCTAGTGTTGTTATTATTATTATCATTATGTGTATGTTATTATTATTATTATTATTATTTCTATAATTATTATTATTATTATTATTATTATTACTTTTATTATTATTATTAATTTTATATTAGTATTATTTTACTTTATTTTGTGTTGTTTTTTTGTTATTATAAATATTATTTTAAGCGGGTTTTAACACTTTTTTCACTCTTACCCATCGCTACCCTGTTTTTTATCCCTCCCACACATCTCTTCTCTCCCCCTATTCTCAATCACGCACCTCCATTCCCCCCTTTTCCAATCATGCTTTCTTTTTTTCTTTTCTTTTTTTCCTACCCTACCATGCATCTCTCCTCTCCCCAATACAGATCACTCTGCCCACCCTCTTTTTTTATCCCCTCACGCACCTCTCCTCTCCCCCCTAATTCGAATCATGCTACCCTCTATTTTTTTATTTCTTCACGCATCTATCCTCTCCCAATTCCCTCATGCAAATTTCTCCCTTTTACCACTATAAGCAGTGTCTCACCATCCCCATCGTCGCGTTCCCCCTTTTGGCGTGATGGGTCTCTATGGCCTGGCCTCCCTATAGCACCACATGGCCGGAGTTTACCTAGGTTACAACCACATCATGAGGGAAACCTTCAGCAGGCCCGCATGATCCTTTGACTGAGTTTCTACGGCGTGTGAAACCCTTCCTCTAATCTCCCTCATTCCTTGACCTTCATTCCGATTTCTTCGTGTTGCGGCAAGGATTCAACGATGTATGGTCCCTAGACCCCATTCTCTTTCATCGCCTTGGAAATTTGTTTCTCTTTTGTTACCCAATTTGGATTTAATCGAAACCCTAAGTTTGGGTTATCATTCGATTGTTGTGTTCTTTCTTGAATAGGTTATGCGAAGACCTCCTGAGGTCTTATTCTTTCGTGTTCCATCATCCGTTGCAAAAGGCCAAGCAGATTGAATCAATTTCGGTCCACCGCTGACATCCAAGTTAGATTTTTATGCCCACATTTTGGTTTCGCAGCTTTGATATGCACTCTTTTTAGCTTTTTAAAGAGTTCTTAAATTTTTAGAATTGGTTAAGAATGTTTTTTTGAGTCGGTTACTTGTTTATGACATTATGCATCTATGATGATATGCTTATTTATGTTCCAAATTTTAATTTGATAATTTCTAAAATATGATTCACCTCCCTATGGAATCCTTTTACAGCTTTTGTCATGATTTTGCATAGGTGGAATTGGTTAAAAATCGGTCTTTGTTGCGATTGTTTAATTATGATTATGATAAAGTAAATTGATTTGATTTTGGGGGTGTTTCCATTAGTTTTGTTTTATAAAAATCATGAATATGTGATTTGAGTTTTACTTGTGAATTTTTTAATTTCTATGGAGTTGGTTTTTGAATCGTATCTTGATTCCTTTGTTTGGATTAATTTTATTTTAGGGATTTGTGGTGTTTTTTTAGTCCCGGGGATTTATCGTAGAGAGTTGCGGCTCATTTTGAAGGTGCGCACACATTTTTCGATGTATGGATATGTATAGATATATGTATCTTCTATCTGCATGTTCCCTCATGGAGCGGGGAACACGTGCATCAGTTTAAGGATATATATATATATATGGAAGTACGTGCATGTGAGAGAGATACTTCTTGAGTTAGAAAGCTATGGCTTGGTCATTCTCTTGAGGAAGGCATTTTTATCCCTTCTCTCTTTCTGAAGTTTTCCATAGGTACTTTCACTGTTTCATTTAGTTTATAAATTTTATTTTCACCCTTATAATCCTGATATTTTATTTATTTCAGTGTTTCTTTGATGGTTAAAAGTGTTGAAAACAACTTTGAAATAGTTCTTTGGATATGTTTAGATGTTTCCATGCCTTTGCTCCCAATTTTATTTAATTTGATGCTTCCACATTATTAATTAAACTTTAGATTATATTTTTCACCTCTATTATGTTTAATGCTAACTTATGGTAGTGTTTTACTATTGAAATATTTGATTAAAAATGGAATTTTGGATGATCTTCTATTTACGCACATATTTATGCCTTTCCAACTTGGTTGGAACTAATTGACTTTATCCAAAAATGGCACTGTTTGACGTTTTGAGTGGTGTTTGCTGGTAGAAAAGATTTATGAAACTTGTTTATCCTGCGTTGGTTAATTTCATGGAACTTATCGATTTTGAAGAAATGACTTTGTGTCTCTTTGAATTGGTATTTTTTTTGAATCCTTGGTTTATAAGCAGTTCTTCTTTTTCTAAATGATGTGGGTATCATTGTGTGGTTCTTTAAACTGGTTTGAAAAGAAATCCATGCATATATTCTCGTTTGGCTTTTCATGTATATATTTTGTTTAGTGTGTGGAGTAAGACAACACTTGGGTTTGTTTTTACAAATTGAACATGGTATCACTAAAGACTTTTATTGCAATGCCTTGAAACATGGAACCTAAGGGCCCGTTTCGGTTTTTAAATAAAAAAGTGGTGTTTAGGGGGTTTTTTGGAAGAGAATTTGCAATGTTTTCATAAAGGCATTGATATTGTAAAACTAGAGGCCTGATTTACAACTCCAAGTGTTTGTTAAATTGGTTCTGATAACCGAATGATGTGACAGCCCTGTTGGCACTTTGTATATTTGACATGTACGCATATATATAAGTGTATGGGGTGCTCCTATATAGGGTAACCCTTCATTGGCCAATGTATAGGAAGCGTCTATGATTGGGGTAGGCAAGTACGGCGAGATTATTCACGCGTGCGAGGGCCTTCCTACTTACACAGTATTATTATTATAACCACATGGTTTCTTGGGCGTCTTTTAGATGATAGAGTTATGGTTGCTGACCAACCCTGATTAGACGGGTCGGTACCCCATGGATTTTTTGTTAGGCCATGTGGGATTTTCCACTGGATTGGTCAGTTAGGGTTGCCGGTTGGTTATAGAGTTAGGAGCTTCACCATATGACGGTAGGTGGTTCCGAAACCAAGTACATACATGGGTCTTCTAGGGATGTTTAGGTTCACCCGTAGTTACTGAATCATTTACATTGCTTGTTTACTTCTCATCGAACTGGTTTATTTTCAATTTCACTTTTACTTGTTTTACTCTAGCCCATATTTGGTATTTTTCTGTTTGGGATTTCATTTATAAAATGAAAATGATTTTTGAAATGGTGTGTAGCGTGCGTTAGGTTTTTAAATGAGAACAAAATGTTGCATATTTTAAAATTTGATAACCCTACATTCATATCTGTATTTCAAACTTGTGTCAGTGGACTATTTTGTAAAAGATACTTGTTGGATTTAGTGGTTTATTCTTGGAATCCCTACTGAGCATCTCGGTGCTCACTCCTATTATATATTTCCTGTTTCAGGTTCAGTTTCTCGTACAGGTTTCTGGTTCAATTGCTCAATGTTGGAGTATCATGGTTTTGAGTTGGGTGGTGTCCTAGGGGTCATAAAGAGGTATGTACAATTTATGTTCTTTCCATTGCTAGTTTCTTTTGGTTATAGTCGGTTTGTATTATCTGGTTAACTTTTTCTCTTGGGCCAAATCGTTCCCAACAGTTAAATTTTGATGCCTGACACTGGTTTCCAGCCCGTGGGGATCGGTAACACCCTTCAGGCCATGTCGCAGGCCGTTCGGGTGAACGGTTCAGGGTCGACCCAGGTTGGTTCGTGAAAAAATGATATCAAAGGAGGCCCTTGTTATTTGGGATGTCTGGTAGAAAGAGATTAGGATTGTTGGGTCTCAGGAGGTAAGTCACAGGTCGGTGCTTGATCACCACCGCCGACGACGAGACCTGAGTTACCAGGGGTAGTTCGGGTTTTGAGTATTTTTCCATTGGTTGTTTTGGGTTTTAGAGATGATAATGAAGGAGAACTAGTTCTTGTTGTGGCCCCACATGGGTTGGTGACCCATGTAGAGTCCAAGTGTCCAGTTCAAGGTCCTCTTAGTGTAATGCCTTATTTGGGTCATGACTCACCCCCAGGTCGCCAAGTTAAGAATATACACTAGTCCCTCATTCCGATGGATTTTTGTTGATTGTGTTTCTTTTTTACCTCGGTATATGTGAGCGTGTGTTAAAAATGAAAGCGATTTTAAAATGGAAAATTGTTTCTTTTAAATTGTTTTGAAGTTGGTAAACTAAATTTTTAAAGTGGGAGTGTTTGGATTTGGGAACTTTTATTGCTTGTTTTGATTTGATAAGAAAAAGAGGGGTTTGAACCTTGGCACTCCTTATGGAGGGTCACACGTGCGTGGGTATGTGAGAATAGTGCATGGGGGCACTGGTTCATAGATGAGGTGAGAAAGAATGAATAAATTCACTTGTGACGGTTCATAATGTTCCATAGGTGAGTTCTTAAAAATTGTAAAGAAATAACGGTTTTGGAAAAGTGATTTCTTCTTGTGTTGTATGTTTGGATTATGGGCATATTTCCCTTAGCTTGTGTTTTTGCTTTGATTGAGTATTGGCTTGATGCCGGTTTCAATGGTGGTTTTCGTGTTGTTATGATTATGCCGCCCAGAAAGCCTCCCAAAGTTGTCAATGAGTTTTTCCTAGTTCTTAATTCCTTTTTTTATGTTTCTTGCTTATCGCGGTAGTCGAAGTATGTTAGAGGTAGTTGTATTGTTCTGAAAGATATTGTGTCTTCGGGTTGTTGGGAACACCCAGGGTAGTTAAGGTTCGTACCGCCCTAGAGTTATTTGGGGGTTCAGTTCTGGACTAGTATAGATGAAATGTCTCATTGCCGTCATAGTTTTGGGTGTGATTAATGGTGGTCAACTTCTGTGAAGGATCCCCATCTGGCAAGGAGTGCGGTCCAATGGAACATGTCTCCAAGAAACCATCCTCGTCATTACCGGCTCCTAGTTCATTGGACCGCTCTCTTGTGTGCCACCAGTATGACATATCCAGGCATTCTAAGTCATCATGTTGCATCCCTTTGAAAATGTACGACCATAATGGTTGTTGGAATCATCGAACGGAAAGAGTTCGAGACCAGAAGATGAAAATGCCTGACTGTGAGGTAGGAGACGCTTCATCCATCATTTCCCCAGCCACAGGTATCGGGGAGAATCTCGCACACGGTCAGGAGTCACCGACTGTGTGTGGAGCCTCGGTCCGGATAATGTTTTCATCTTTGGGATGGAAATATCCAAAATTTCTTTGTTCGATTCTCTCCACTGTCGATATCTCATCCTTATTATGGTGGCATGATGAGTGCGTTCTCCCACAATCCAGGTGGTCTTATCTGATCTCAGTGTATTTTATAAACTCTTCGGTCTCTTTGAATGGTGTGGGATTGTGAATAAATGGGCATGTTCTGATTTGAGTTGGTCTCAACGATGTTCGTTAGGGGGATATTTTTTTTGTGAAATTGATGGGATGGGTTGAGTTAATTCTTCATCCTTAAGTTGATGGGTTGTTTCGTAGAGAACATTTTGACAAAGGCTCAGATGTGTTGTTTGGTCCATGTGGGTAAACGAACGAGTTTGGCTTGGGAGTTCCCGTGTTGGCCCCCCAGGGGTGGTTTTCGGGTTTCGTGGATATCCATATTAGTTAATTCATGTGGTGGAGAGAACCCTCCCGTGTTCTCACCTCAACTTCAGGCAGTGATTTTCCTGGTGTTGGTCGGGTGTGACATGTGTTGGTAATGGTCACCCCAATCCTCTCAATTTCTTCTAGTTTGATCTGGTCATGAGATTATGTTGTGTCAACTATTGGCTTGGTAAATTTCTAGGGGAAGAAAGTGTCGGTGGTCGGGAGAATTGTCACACCCCGACCACGGACACCAGTTATTTTATTCATTTATCGGTCTCGTATCCTTTGGATGAGGTTTAGTTGGGTCCCTATTTGAATTTTTCCATAGTTTGATTTTTTTGGCGGGTCTCAGGCCGGTGCGCGGTCACCGCACCACTAGTGGCGACCGTGCGTTCGGTCATGGAGAGTGTGCGGTAGGCCGATTATTATCAATATTCAAAATGAAATGAAGTATGCTTTCATTTTTAATACCATTTATTTTATATTAGTACTATTTTTTTGTTATTAATATTATTAATATTATCATATTCTTTTTTTATTAATAATAATATCATTATTAATATTGAAAAATAATTTTATTTTAATTCTAGTGTTGTTATTATTATTATCATTATGTGTTGGTTATTATTATTATTATTATTTCTATCATTGTTGTATTATTATTATTATTATTAATTTTATAATTCTTATTAAATTTATATTAGTATTATTTTACTTTATTTTGTGTTGTTTTTTTTGTTATTATTAATATTTTTTAAGAGGGTTTTAACCCTTTTTTTCTCTCTTAACCATCACTACGCCGTTTTTTATCCCTCGCATGCATCTCTTCTCCCCCCCTATTCTCAATCACGCACCTCCTTTCCCCCCTTTTCCAAACATGCTTCTTTTTTTTCTTTTCTTTTTTTTCCTACCCTACCACACATCTCTCCTCTCCCAATACCTATCATGATACCACCCTCTTTTTTTATCCACTGACGCACCTCTCCTCTCCCCCCTAATTCCAATCATTATACCCTCATTTTTTTTATTTCTTCACGCATCTATCCTCACCCAATTCCCTCACACAAATTTCTCCCTTTTCCCGACTATTTCCAGTGTCGCACCATCCCCATCGCGACATTCCCCCTTTTGGCACAACAGGTCTCTAAGGCCTGGACTCTCTATAGTGCCCCATGGTCGGAGTTTATCTAGGTTACAACCACCTCTTGAGGGAAACCTACAGTAGGCCCGGACGAGTCTTTGACTAAGTTTCTATGGTGTGTGACACCATTCCTCGGATCTCCCTCATTCCTTGACCTTCATTCTGATTTCTTCGTGTTTCTGTAAGCATTCAGCGAGGTATGGTCCCTAGACCCCATTCTCTTTTATCACGTTGGAAATTTGTTTCTCTTTTGGTACCGGATTTGGATTCAATCGGAACCCTATGCTTGGGTTATCATTGGATTGTTGTGTTCTTTCTTGAATAGGGCATCTGAAGACCTCCTGAGGTCATGTTCTTGCGTGTTCCAACATCCTCCGCAAAAGGCGAAGTGGATTGAATCAATTTTTGTTTGCCGATGACATCCAAGGTATAGTTTTTTTTCAACTTTTTGGTTTCGTAGCTTTGTTATGCACTTTTTTTAGCATTGTAATGAGTTCTTAAATTTTTGGAATTGGTTAAGAATGTTTTTTTTGAGTCGGTTCCTTGTTTATGACATTATGCGTCAGTGATGATATGCTTGACTAAGTTCCAAATCTTAATTTGATAATTTCTAAAATATGATCCGCCTCCCTATGGAATCCTATTATAGATTCTGTGATGATTTTTCATTGGTGGAATTGGCTAAAAATTGGTCTTTATTGCGATTGTATAATTATGTTTTTGTTAAAGTAAATTGATTTGATTTTGGGGGTTTTTCCCTTAGTATTGTTTTATAAAAATTGTGAAGATGTGATTTGAGTTTTACTTGTGAACTTTGTAATTTCTATGGAGTTGTTTTCTGAATCGTATCTTGATTCCTTTGTTTGGTTTAATTTTATTTTAGGGATTTGTGGTGTTTTTTTAGTCACGGGGATTTATCGTAGCGAGTTGCGGCCGGTTTCGAAGGCGCGCACACATTTTTCGAGGTATGGAAATGTATAAATATATGTACCAACTGTGTGCGTGTTCCCACATGGCGCGGGGAACACGTGCATCAGTTTAAAGATATATATATATATATATATGGAAGTACGTGCGTGCGAGCGAGATGCTGCTTGAGTTAGAAAGCTATGGCTTGGTCCTGCTCTTGAGGTAGGCATTTCTATCCCTTCTCTATTTCTGAAGTTTTCCATAAGCACTTGCATGGTTTCATTTAGTTTATAAATTTTATTTTCACCCTTATAATCCTGTTAGTTTATTTATTTCAGTGTTTCTTTGATGGTTAAAAGTGTTGAAAAGAACTTTGAAATAGTTATTTGGTTATGTGTAGGTGTTTTCATGCCATTGCTCTCAATTTTAATCAATTTGATGCTTCCACTTTCTTAATTAAAATTTAGATTATATTTTTCACCTCTAGTATGTTTATAGTTAACTTATGGTAGTGTTTTACTATGGAAATATTTGATTAAAAATGGATTTTTTGATGCTCTTCTGTTTACTCACATATTTATGCCTTGCCAACTTGGTTGGAACTAACTTCCTTTATCTACAAATGGTACTGTTGGACGTTTTGACTGGTGTTTTCTTGTAGAAACTTTTTATGAAACTTGTTTATCATGCGTTGGTTAATTTCATGGAACTTAATTCTTTTTAAAGAAATGATTTTGCGTCTCTTTGAATTGGTACTTTTTTCGAATCCTTGGTTTATAAGCGGTTCTTTTTTTTCTAAATGTTGTGGGTCTCTTTGTGTGGTTCTTTAAATTGGTTTGAAAAGAAATCCATGCGTATATGCTCGTTTGGCTTTTCATGTATATATTTTGTTGAGTGTGTGGCGTAAGACAACACTTGGGTTTGTTTTTACAAATTGAACATGGTATCATTAAAGACTTATTGAAATGCCTTGAAACTTGGAACCTAAGGGCCCATCTAGCCTTTTAAATACGAAAGTGGTGTTTAGGGTTGTTTTGGAAGAGAATTTGCAATGTTTTCATAAAGGCAGTGATTATGTAAAACTAGAGGCCTGATTTACAACTCCAGGTGTTTGATAAAGTGGTTTTGATAACCGAATTATGTGATGGCCCGGTTGGCACTTTGTATATTTGAAATGAACACATACATATAAGTGTATGAGGCACTCCTATATAGGCTAACCCTTCATGGGAGAACATATAAGAACCGTCCATGTTTGGGGTAGACAAGTGTGGTGAGATGAGTCACGTGTGTGAGGGACTTCCTACTTACACAGTATTATTATTATAACCGCCATGGGTTCCAGGAAGTCTTTTAGATGATCGAGTGATGGTTTCTAACCAACCCTAATTAGACGGGTTAGTACCCCCTGGATTTTTTGTTAGGCCAGGTGGGTTTTGCCACTGTATTGGTCAGTTAGGGCGGCTAGTTGGTTATGGACATAGGTGCTTCACTATATGCCGGAAGGTGGTTCCAAAACTGAGTACGTCTAGGGGTCTTCTAGGGATTTTTAGGATCACCCATGGTTACTGAATAATTTACATTGCTTGTTTACTTTTCATTACACTGGTTTATTTTCAGTTGCACTTTTACTTGTTTTACTCTAGCCCAGCTTTGGTATTTTTCTATTTTGGATTTCATTTATAAAATGACACAAATTTTGGAAATGGTGTGTAGCATGTGTTGGGTTTTTAAATGAGAACAAAATGTTGAATATTTTAAAATGTGATAACCCTTATTTCATATCTATATTTCAAACTTGTGTCAGTGGAATATTTTGGAAAAGAGAATTGTGGGATTCAGTGGTTTATTCTTGGAATCCCTACTGAGCATCTCGGTGCTCACGCCTATTATATCTTTCCAATTGCAGGTTCAGTTTCTCGTACAGGTTTGTGGTTCAGTTGCTCAATGTTGGAGCAGCATGGTTTTGAGTTGGGTGGTGACCTAGGGTTCACAAAGAGGTATGTATAGTTTATGTTCTTTCAACTGCTAGTTTCTTTTGGTTATCATCACTTTGTTTTATCTAGTTATCTTTTGATATTGGGCTAAATCGTTCCCAAAAGTTAAATTTTGATGCCCGTCACTGGTTGCCAGCCCATGGGGATTGGGAATGCCCTTTGGGCCATGTCGTGGGCCGCTCGGGTGACCGGTTCAGGGTCGACCCGGGTTGGTTCGTGGCAAGTGATATATAATTCTTAGTGTACTAATCACTTTTATTACATTGTCATATGTAAGTGTTCCACCTAGATAATACCACACAAAATATTTTATCATCATATTTCATTCGATGATTAAGGAGTGTGGAATACATAAATATAATTTCCCAAACAAATAAGAATATATTCATAAAGTTGAACACCCATGATAAGATATTGGTATGGTTATTCAATATACAATTGTTTGGAATGGAAAATCACGGTGATATTTCATCAATATAATGAGGGAATATAAATATTCAATGGAGGGATTGATGAGAGTGAAAAGGGTCCCACATAATTTAGGCATTATGAGGGAATTAATGGACATATTGAATAACATATCCTATCATTAAGAATTGGAGAAAAAAGGAATAAGATAATCAAAATTCTTAAATAGAGAAAAGAATTTAAGAATACCATACCAAATTTTAGCATGGTAACCTCACAACGAAATGTTACAATGAGAGTGAATAAATGGTTTCAAATTATTATAGAATGTATTTTATAGTAGAGGAATAATTAAAAGGAAATGAAAACTTATCCAATTGATATTAAAAAGGATACTTAAAAAGATAGTTCATCAATGTAAATAAGGAGAGAGAAACATGCTACCAAATGTTAGCATATTGATGGTTGTAATTAATGTTTTATGGGATTTAATAATCATATTGAAAGAGGTATCTTATAGCATGTATATAAAAAGGAAAGTAAGAGGGTTCTATGAAAATATACAGAAATAAGGAAAAATTGAAACTAAATGGAATATCATAAAGTGGTTCTTGAATAAACCTGAGATAAAGATCTCTTACCTTGAGAGGATGATTCAAAATTCTTAGTGGGATCTTCTTGAGAGCTTATAGGCACTTTGGAAGTACTATCATGTGGGGAGGGTTTTTTAAGGATGTGTTCCATGGTTTTTAAATGAATAAAAAGTGATATTGGGTGGATTTATCTGTGAAATTAGTGGGGAATTATTTTTTACTTATGAAACATTGGTTTTTGAATATATAATAAAATAATCAAAACCATAAACCCTTCTTTGGGGTTTTCAAATGGTTTATTTTGATGAGAGGAGGTATTAGATATTTTATAAGTAAAAGGTCCAAACTTATAAAAATAATACCCTTGCCGATGTGGAAGTGATTCATATTGTTAATGAAATGATTTTAAACCCCAAAAATATAATATAGATATTTGTAGATTTGTAAAGGCTTTATAAAATTCGGCAATAAAACAAAAGATTAAATTATTTTAAAAGGGAAAAATGTATTTTTTTCATACAATTATGAAAAACTCACAATTAGTTAATTTAAAAATGATGATTCTAAAAATAATATTTATTTTATAAAAATAATTTTCTAAATATTTCAATGTTCAATTTTAAAATATAATTATCATTTATTTAGAAATTCTAGGATTTTTAAAAGTAACATTTTTCGGGAAATTATATAAATTTAATTGTAAATAATTTAAGTTTAAATTTAAATTAAATTTATCAATAATTATTTAATAATATTATTTATTATAATATCATATATTTCATTAATCCATTCATTTATCAATATCAATGTCATAAATAAAATTGAATATTACCTAGAAATGCAATTTGGGTTTTATAGTTGAAAAATATATTTTTTATAAAATAAATTATTTAATAATATATAATGTAATAAAATAAAATCATAATTAAAATGAAAATAAAATATAAATAATAAAAATATTTTGGTTACTTTGTTTCTATTTCATGCTGAATTATTTTTACCAATAATTAATATATTTTTTCACTGTGGTAATTAAAATTTACTACAATTACTATTAACATTATTTAAAAAATATTTTCCCTTATTATATAATATTATTATTCCAAATATAGAAACAATTTTATCAAAATAAATCCATAGAGGTGGAAAAGTTTAATTTAATATAAAACTGCAAGAATGATGGAAAGTGGTATACCAAAAAATGCATTTTTTAATGAAAATACGATTTCAATTTGAATCTATAACTAGAGATATTTTTTATAATAATTTATCATCATAATAATAGATATATAATAAAAAAAATTCATTTATATTTTTTAACATTTGGGGTTATAGTATTTAATTTTAATGGAGAAACATTGTGAAATTTAGAATATTTTTCACAAAAATGGGTTTTTAATCAAATAAATATTTTTTTAAATAAGGTATAATGATGCTACATATATATTTAATTGAATAAAATAGATATAATTTTTCCTTTGAATATATGTAAATAAATGATTGTAACTTTTATATTACTTAATTTATAAAAGGAAATGAATGTTTTACCTAAAACCGGTATTTTAACTATTCATTGAAAATATGTATATTTATCCTAGAAAATCCAAAATTTTAAACAAATGATATTTTTTTTATAATGATAAAAAATATTTTTTTATCAGATTTATTTTTTAAATTTTCTAAAAATAACAATAATACTAATAAAAAGTAATAAAAAACATATTTGGTGAAAACATATTTTAAAGGATAAAATATATTACCAAAAAATGATTAATTATTTTGTAAGGATTTATCAATATATAGGATATAAATATTTCATGTGTTAGTAAATTATACTCAAATAAATAAATTTAATGGTAAGAATAAAAAAATATTATTTAAATAACTATGGTTTGTTTCAGTTCGATGTTGTGTATCACATACACTATCGAACATAGATTTCACATTAAAAAATTAGGGCTGTTATAATAACATATCCAATAATCATGGAGATTAAAAAAGGAATAATTAAAAAAATATTTATAATAATTTTATATAAAAAATACACATGGTTTCAAAAGTACTTAATTTTTTGTAATGTCTTCATATGTTACAAAATACATTTTCAAAAAAATGTTGCTGTTGTTTTTTTATAATAAATAATAAAATTAATTGAATTAAACTTTTTAAAACTATATTTTACAAATTTAACCTCATTTTTAGGAAATAATAGTTCAAAATTATTATTTCTTCTGAAAATGGGGAAGACCTTGTTTGTTTAAGGTTCAAACATTCCAATCAGTTTCTAAAGGGTTTATTCGTAGAACCAGAAACATCCAATGATTCTATATCTAGTTAGACCTACTTTCAAAAGGTATGCGACCATTAGTTGTGGACGGATGAGGCTTAATAATTTTTATTGGTCGAGAGGATGGGAGGTCGGACTCATCACACCTTTTTGGGGGGAATTATTGTCTACTTCGGGACTCTCTTATAGATTTAAGTTTTTTTCACAAATCATTATTAATTTACCAAGTATGAAAATGAGTTTTTCCTTTAGATTTAGGAATCAACGATTGATTGGTATGGGATTTGGATAATCTTTTATATTTATTTGAGGTTCTTCATCGATAAAGAATCATTCATATTTATTAGATATTCTTATTCAATGGTATCCATCAACATATTATATAGAAATATCTTGGTCATTATGATAACCGTACTGGTTTTAAAGCCACTCAGTGGGGCACTTGAAGTTTATTGTCATTCAGAAAGACAAGGATTATTTCAAAGTTGGGATCGTACCTGCAGATGGGTTACCTACTGATCCTTATTAAAGAAGGAATCAGAACCCACTTAGTTTGACAGGAATGATATAGTTTAACGTCACGTGGGATAAAAAATAATTAATCAAATATGTGCTTGAACCTTATAAAGGCTTCTTATGTACTATACTTTTAAGGTAGAGATCAAATTTCATGTAGTTTTGGTGAATAATTATGAGGTTTATGCATGATTAATGGCCCAAAGAGAGATGACACAATTACCTTTACACTCTAAGCCCACATGAATCATGCTCGGTGTGAGAATCAAGAGGTATCAGTAAATCTGATGATTGTGCCAAGAAATATATAGTCATAAGAAATAATGTGGGTCTTATGTATGTATGATGGCCTATGTAAATGAAGATCAAAACTTTGTTCAGGAAAGAAACCCATGAGCAGGGTCCATAATGGCATTTGTACTTTATAAAGATTTCGAATTATAACCCAGGACTTACTCCTGAAAAAAATCCCAAATTAAGAAGGAATTATGATTGGGTTTTATTCCTAATAAGGTAACCCAAATCAAAATAAATTAATACTGGGGCTTACTCTTGAGGAGGATGCCCATGTTAAGGGGATTTATAATTTGGGGCTTACTTTTGAGAAGGATTCCCAATGTTAAAGGAAATTATGATTGGTACTTACTCCTAAGAAAGAGCCCCAGTTTAAGGAGACTTGTAACTTGGGGCTTACTCCTGAGAAGGAGGCCCAATGTTAAAGGAAATTAGGATTGGGACATACTCATGAGATGGAGGCCCCAAGTTAAAGGAAATTATGATTGGGACATACTCTTAAGAAAGATTCCCAAATGAATTCCTCTCAGATAAGGAAGCCAACAAAGAACCATGCCATAAATGGCTTTGAAGAAGGTTTTGAAGGCCATGTCTTACAGAGGAGAGGTGAATTTGGAGAAAGGAAGTGACTAGGATGGAGGCACGTATGTTTTGTTCTGGAAAGCAGGTCCTGGTCATGAACGTATACTTGCGCGACATGAGTCACCTTGGGCGATGAAGAATCCATAAGGTAATAATTGGGTGACTTTGAAATCAAACCCTTAGTATCACCCCTAGAGGCTACCAGAAGGGTGGCACGTAAGTTCCCTTGAGAGGGAAAGGTGGCACCCAAGTGTCTTCACTTCCCTTAAGGGTTGTACACATAGGTGCACAAGTATTGATGAGTTCTAATACTTAAGCCTTATTATTCCTCATTAGAGCTTCCATTCTATGTAAGCAATTTCCATAGAAGTGTTCGGAAGATGTCAGACAAAGCCTTGGGCGACCAGAGATTGAATATGAGTTTTGTAAAATTCGTCTTCTGAAATAGGGGGCCCACAGGGGCTATTTATAGGTCACCTAAGTTTGGGTGAAAAACCACTTTGGGCATGCAAGTGACCTACGCTGCCATGACAGGCGCGCAAGTGACTTGCGCGCCCAAGGATGGCACCTAGGTATACTTGCGCGTCTTAATTACTTTGTGAAATTCATGATGCTCTTCCCTCTTTTTGTCTTGAGGTATTTCCCTTAGTCAATCTTTGGACTCTATGACAAAATAGAGCTTCAATAAAAGTCACCCCTTATAGTAGGATCCCAAAAATGAAAGAGGATTTGACTCTAAGAAAAAGGAGAAACCAAGATCCGGCGGCACACAGGTATGAGGTGTGTAGGTTGCGGTGTGCAAGTTTCTCGATCGCCTGTAAATATAAGCGTCACATCGCGCAATGTATCCATCTTTCGAACGCTTCTCACTCTCGTCGCGAATGTGAGCTCTCACTATGGAGGTGTCTTGGAATTTTGCTCATCCTTGTTTCTTTTGGTTGCGTCATGCTTCTTCAGTCTGTTTCTAACTTTCACGCCATTACTAGCACGGTACAACATGCGCGACCGGCTTTGACTTGCGCACTAAGATTATACTTGCGCACCTTAATTCCTTAGCAATTTTTTCCAATTTCTTCAAAAAATTTATGAAAAACCAACTTACTTAAAAGTTAATTTTTCTATCTTTGTGAAGATTCAATGGCTCCTAAAAGAATTGGATCGGCATATGAGTTTTCCAGCAAGCGTATTGATGACATGATGAACATCTTTGGCCATGATTACTATGATATCTACGACATCACTCTCCCAGATTTGGCTAAGTACATGAAGAAATATCATGTCAGTTTCCCAAAATGTATTTACTTGCCTTTATATGGCCATGGTCATCTTCAAGGAGTCAATGTTCCAGATGCGAAGAACTATATTCCTCATTCCTGGTTTCAGACTTACACTAATCTTTCTTATGCAAATGTCTCAGTTGGAGGAACTTACGTCAATTCTGGGATATTGGGGAGGGTGCTCATAATGCATCATATCCCTTGTGCCCTAGACCTGAAACCTCCTACGCCCGAGATGCAGCTGCATTGCCACTCCTCTGTTTCGTTTATGTTGTTCATTAAGAGTAGAAATAATGGTGTGAACATTCAAATTTTTTCTCCATGCCTTTTCCTTACTGATATGAAAATGGAAAACCCATGGGCTAATATGTTTTCTACTACCAGTTGGTGGAGAAAATACTATCATAACATTAGAACCATATCTGAAAAGAGTATTCTCTCTAAATAGCTCTTTAATTCCAATGCTCCATTCTCAAATCCATGTATCTATCTTCAAAGTCTCTTGGACAGAAACAGACTCACTATTTGATCAGCAGAAAATTTTCTCAAACCGCACTCAAGAACATTCTTTTACAATTGTTCCAAGAAGATCTTGTATCACTGCGTCTATTATTGTATCCAGTTAAATGAATGAATACTAGGTGACTGCTGATGAAGATCGGGATGCTGTAAATCAAATGAAGAGTTTTGTTGAAAGCCTCTTGGATTTCTTGAAAAAGAGAAGAGACTCTAGTATGTGGATGTCCTTTTAACTCTTGTGCATCAATGAAAAACACTTTCATCTTCAATCATTTGTTCATGCATTCTCTTGCTACCTACATTAAATTTTTACCTAAGACAATGGGTCTAGTAGGAATAGTTTGATTTTTTCTAGGTTGATACAAACAACCCCACAAACTTTGCATCTATTAATTGATCAATATTACCTAAATCATACAAAATGTATTTTTAGTGAGCTGGTACTTAACTTTTGTTCAGATTTCCCTTGTCTTTTGTGAGCAGTTTAAAATCATGCACGTCGGACATAAAAAGGATAATATTTAAGGTCGAATAGCTTTGACCGAATGGATTCAAATTGACTCGATTTTTTGATAATTTATCTGAAAACATATTACCACATTCAAGTATGCGGGAAAACATGTAAACTATGACTTAAGAAATTTTGAATATAAGGAATGGTATGAAAAAGAAGGCTAAAAGGAATTAGAGGAAGTATTTCCTAAGAGCGAAGTTACCACTATTTAACAAACCCGTTATGGGGTTGAAATATGCAGGGCCACTTAAGGGAATTGGCCGCATAGTTAAATAATAGCATCTTCTTGCTGAAAGTTCATTTATGTAGACTACTTATGCAAGGCCACCTAGGGGAACATTCTTCATAGTCAGGGAAAAGAACTCTCAGAAATTTTACTTTTAAATTGCTAATATTCAGTAAAAGTTTATGGAGATTAAAATTTTCTAAATCATAGAGTCTTCTGTATGGAGAGAGGTACTACAATATGGAGATGATATTTCTAATCAAAATATTTAATGAATAGGATGAATGTTACTCCTATGAAAGTCTGACCCAACCGTTGGGAAGGGAAATATAAACCATAGACTTAAATTCTTTTAGATCATGAAAAATAGTATGGGAAAAATATGTTAAGGATGGATATTTTTGCAGATACCTACATATTTGCTTTAAGACAAATAAGGAAAAATTAGGTTTTTCTCCCAAGAATGATGTTACCACTATTTGAAAAACCCATTAGGGGGTTGATATATATAGGTCCATTTAAGGGAATTTTCTTAATAGTCAAATAATAGTTTATTTTGGCTGATAGGTCCATTATGTAGACTACTTATGCAAGGCCAACTAGGGGCACATGCTGCATTTTCAGGAAAAAGAAATTCCGGGTATCAGACATTTTGTGACAAGAAGTCAAGAAAAGGGTTATGGAGATCTGGAATTATTTAAGGATAGGATTATGACATATAAAAAATGGGCATTGTCCAATGCATGAAGGAGATACACAAACTAATGCTAAACATAATCATATTGTGGCTGGGTCCTGAATTGAGATGCTGGACTTCAATACGTATCCCATAAGGATGGGAATCAAGCCATATGTATTTCTTGAAATACAGTTTAACGTCATGTGGGACGAGAGTCTAGGAGCTCTTAGTTTAGGGTTATAGAGCCTTGACCATAATGAAGAATACACATTGTGTGTTTTATAAACCTGATGTGAATGAAGACCAGGGTTTTCATGCCACGTTCATGTTTTCACAAGGGGAATTTTCAACCATGGGACTAAAAGTGGAATTTGGGGTTAGGCCCAAAGACATGAGGCTAGATTCAAGGGATTCTTGAATGTTCCTACATATCCCATAAGGATGGGAATCAATCCATATATAGTTCTTGAAATACCCTCTGTATAGATTTGGTTCGTATAAGTGAAGGGTGAAAGGGTTCTTTAGTGCAATGATGGTTTGGACCAAGATTAATGATTCGTGAATTTCCATGTATGCACATATTCCATGGAAAATGACATGGTTGGAGATCAATATCAATAATGATTCCCTCTCAGGCGAGGGTATCAAAGACTGTGGTAGTTTATTGTCATACAGGACAAAATTATGAATAGTTTAGGGTCATATGCATGGACCGGTGCTGCATCGTTTAGAGTCATGTAGCTAAGACGTATTGCTATGAAGTTTAATGTATTGCAGTGAGGACAATGGGGGACTGTATAGTTTAATTTCATATATCAAGGATGACGGTGAACCAATGTGAAGATATAGGTTTTGGGATTGAACATCAAGAGGTTGCCTTCGTACCCAGCCTAGAAGGAAAGGATCAAAGTACGTATAGTTCAATTGAAAATGAATTGGTGATCGAGTTGTACTTTAGGACAATGACCTAAAAATGGTGTTGAGACTTACACATGGTTAGCAGCCCAGGGAGGGTGTTATGGTTGAAGTTTACTCTAAGCTCACATGAGTCATACTTGGTGTGAGAAACAAGAGGTAGCAACAACCCTAATGATGCATAGTTTAACGTCTTGTAGGACATATAAGGGACTAGACACAGTTAAATGTCATGTTGGACATATAAGGGACTATGAATTTTAATGTCTTGCAGTAAGGACTAAAGGGACCATTCAGTTTAAAGTCATGTAGTAAAAACTAAAGATGTATTTGTTTTACACAAAATACTTCTTCAGAAATCTGGCATTGGTTGGAGTCGTGATGAGTTCTCCAGCCATTGAGATTAAAGAATAAGCTCCATTGGAGTAGACCTTATGTATTGAGTAAGGTCCTTCCCACGTTGACTCAAGCTTTGTAGGTTTCATTCCTAGTATCATTGGAGTTCTGAGAACCAATACCAATTCTCCTTGAATGAATGAATGAAGAAGAACTTTATTGTTGAAAGCCCATGATATTCAATTCTGATAGACTTCCAAGTGGTGCAGGATGCACAATCTTTTTTCATCTAATTATTCCAATTCATCCAATCACGTTTGAGATTGTTCAACTGTAGATGACTGATCAAAAATGGATACTCTGAGCAAATTTAATTGAACCTTAGTGGTCAAGACTACTTATGTTCCATATACCAATGAATATGGAGTTGACTCCATAGTAGTGTGGTTGGTGGTATGATAAGCCCATAACGTAAGAAAAAGTTTATCACACCATGATTTATTATCTTTATCCACCATATTTTTTAGTATTTATGAAAGAGTCTTATTGAAGGATTATATTTGGCCATCGGCTGCTGCATGATACCGAGATGAATGGTTGGATTTGATGTTGTATTCTTGATACAACTTCCTTACCTCGGATGAACAGAAGATGCTGCCATTTTCCATCAATATGGTATGAGGAACACCAATTCTAGTAATGATGTTAGACTTGATGAAGCTAACAATTCTTTTAGAACTAAATTCTTTGAGAGGTTTTTCTTTATCCCATTTGGAAAATAAGTCAGTAGCAGTAAGAATATACTTAAACTGCTTGGATGTAGCCGAAGGGTTAGGTCCTACTATATCCATTCCCCATGTGGAAAATGGCCATGAGTATTTATCCAAATGGAGCAACTTTGGGGGTTGATGAATGAAATTGGCATATACTTGGCAAGAATGAAACTTCTTAGTGAAATCATCACAATCTTGTATTATTAAAGGCTAGAACTATACATGTCTTTGAATTTGATCAGAAATTCTATGTCCAGACTGGTGGGAACCACAGACTTCTGCATGTACTTCTTTCATGACAGCCATTGTCTCATCACCATCAATACATATGAAGATAATTCCATCAAAACCTCTCTTGTAGAGATTTTTTTCTAGGTGATATGTGCTATCATAAAGAGTAAAATTGACAACACGTCGCCAAACTAGTTCTTTCCCGGCTCTATTAGGTGGGAGTGTTCCATTTTAAAGGTATTCCCTGATAGCTGTAATCCATCCTATAATATGACCATATGGTTCATAAATGGGACTAATTTCATTGATTTCCTCTATTCTGATTTGAACATAAGGTGAAACTGTACAACGGGGGGCAATACTGATGATTGTTTCATCCCTCTTGGGATCTGCCAGAGATGTGGCTACATTACCTAGTGCATCATCTTGGGCATTTTGTGATCGCGAGACATAAAAAAATGTCAGTTCCGAAAGAAATTGCACCATTAACTCTCTGAAATAATCATACAAAGGGATTAACTCTTCTTTTCTACTGGCATAGTCCCCATTGACTTGTTTGATTACCAAATTTGAATCACCTTTTACCTTTAAGTTATCCACCTGTGCCTAAAGTGCCAATTCCAAGCCTCCGATGGGAGCTTGATATTCTACCTCATTATTTGTACCGCCTCCCAATAATAAGAAGGAAAAGGGTAGAAATGTCTTTTCTGGGGAAATAAGCACAATTCCTAACCCAAATATGTTGAATTTTGTATCTTCCATTTTCTTCCCTGTTGGACTTCTGGAAGCACCAAAAAAGTAAATTTCCTATGTTTGAGGATTATCTTGAATAGAGAAGACTTCCTCATCAGGATGTTCAATATTTAATGATGTATCTTCTACTGATGGGTGTTCAACATGGAAATCTGCCAGAGCTTGGACGTTTATTTCCCTTTGAGACACATACTGGAAATCAAACTGCTACAAAATAACTGCCCACCTTGCCTGATGTCCTGTAAGTAGTGCACGACTAAGGATAAATTTGAGAGGGTTATTACAAGATACCAATTGGACCTCATGATATTGCAGGTTGTGTCTCAATTTCTGAAATATAAATATTAACTCTAGGCAGAACTTTTCAATACTTGAATATTGATTTTCTACCTCAAGAATAGTTTGACTGAGATAAAAAAGGTTGTTTTCATTCCCAGCATCATTATTTTGGGCAAGGAAGGCACCCAATGACCGCTCTAAAGATTTTACATAAAGAATAAGTGGTCTTAATTCATTAGGTAGCATTAATACCAGTGAAATCGATATATATTTTTTGAGAATATTAAATGCTTCATGAAATTCTTCAGTCCACTGGTAAGCGACTCCCTTATTCATTAATTTGGTGAAGGGTAAACATTTTCTAGCCAGATTGGCGATGAAACGTCGAATATAGGCCATGTTTCCTTGAATTTCTCTAAATTACTTCAAATTTAGAGGTGGTGACATAACAAGGATTGATTTTTTCTTCTCAGGATCAACTTCGATACCACGATGGCGTACAACAAAGCAGAGATTCTTTCCTGAGGTTACCCCAAAAGCACATTTCAAGGTGTTCATCTTCAGATTGTGTTGTTGAAGTTTGTGGAATATGATTTCCAAATCATCCAATTGATTAGAAAGTTGTCTGGATTTAACCACCAAATCATCCACATAACATTAAAAAAAATTCCTAAAAAGGGTTTGAAGATACGGTGCATGGCATGTTGCTATGTTGCACCTGCATTCTTCACGCCAAAGGGAATTACCCTATAGAAAAACACACCTTGAGTGGATATGAAGGCTGTAGATTTTTCATCTTATGGATCCATTTATATTTGATTATACCGAGAATATCTATCCATTAAGGAAAGATCTTAATATCCAGTTGTTGCATCAATTAAGAGTTCTGTGATCAGAACTGGAAAATCATCTGTAGGACAATACCGATTAAGATATCTGAATTCAATGAAAACTCTAATTTATCCATTCTTATTTTTCACAGGGACAATATTATCCATCCATTTGGGATATTGAACTTCTTTGACGAAGATATCCTTGATAATATTATCCACTTCATCTTAAATTTTGGAGGCATAAGTTGGGTGTGTTCTTCTTGTGGCTTTCTTGAATCCTCGATGTTCTTCTCGCAAACCAAAATGATGAGTAGCAACATCAAGATCAAGCCCTAGAATTTCTGTATAATTACAAGCAAATATATCTCGATTTTTCTTTAAAAATGAAATATACATTTCTTGCTCTTCAAGATTCAGGGCTACACTAATTAAAGTGGGGTTTGGATCTTCTTTTGTACCCACATTGTTTCTCTGAGTTCATCCACAGTGGAAGAGATACCTTCTTCAAATGCTGGAGGAGAATCTCTGAGATCTTCCTATTCTTATTCAATATGTTTTACTTCTTTTGTTTCTACTTTCATAGTAGATGACAGAGTAGAATTTCCATAATCAAGGGAGAAATTATAATTTGAACTACTTGAAGAAAAGGCTACCATTTCTGACCCTATTGATGATGAAGGGTCTTCCCTGTGTAATAAAGAGGAGATGATGGATTGAAAATCGACATCATCATTCATCTCTGGAATTGTTATAACTTATTCTGGCCTGGTTGATGAAGTATAGAATTGCTAGATTTCAACAGATTAAATAAAGAAATATCCATTTGAGCTTTCATCATTGCCTGGTGAATCAACAATTTCTACCATGATGTCTGGCTCGTTTGCCGTAATTGACATTATGGATGTTTCCATAAGAGTATTTGGATTTGGGTCTATCCTGTCATTTTGACAAATAGGCAACATATAATTTTTACTCACTTTTATGAATGGGTTTACTAAAATCTTTTCCAAACCATATAGAGCATTAATTTTTGTAACCTCCTTTGTCGTAGATATCTCATTTCCCTCCATGTGATAGAATTCTGCATCAATGTTTGAGATTCACATGTTTTTAATGGGGATTTATCACCATATAATATCCCAATTTGACCATTGAAACAAAATTTGAGACATTGATGGTATGATAAAGGTATAACCGTATGTTGATGAAGCCAAGGTCTTCCACGAAAAATGTTGAAGTTTGTGTCATGATGAACAATCATGAAATCTGAATTGGATACAAGGTCTCCAAACTGAGTTCTGAGTGTAATATCTCCCATATGTTCTTGTTCATTTTTATCATATCCTTTCATCACCAAAGTAGAAGGGGATAAATCAGATTCGTTGAGGCCCAATCGACGAAGTGTACAAATAGGGATGAGGTTGACTCCTAAACCATTTTCAATGAAAGCTCGTCGGATGGCTACATCATTGACCTTGCCAGATAAATACAGAGGTCTAATATGTCCATGAAAAACATCATCTTCATCTTCATCTATAACAGATATCACTGCCTTGAATTCTGCAGGACCAATCTTTATATAGTATACTTCACCTGCAGCAATTTCAGTTTCAAATTTCTGAGGACTTGACAAATCCTCAATGAGTTCCTCCCAAATATCCTTCGATAGATTCAAGGCATCAAGAATTGAAAACTTGGATGGTACTTGGGCCAATTGTTTCAAGAAATCATAATTTTGGTCCAAAGGTCTGTGTTTCCTAATAGGAACATGTGGTTTCATAGGTGCCTTAGATGTTGATGATTTCGAAGTAGATGCATCTTGTATCAGGGTAGGAGTTGGAAATACTTCTGGATTTGGCATATTAGACCGAATAAGTCTATTTATTTGCTGAGAGGAAGAAGTTGTATCCTCTAACTGATATTCCAAAATAAATGTACAAGGACTGAATCTGCCATGTGTGGAAGAACTTTCTTATTCTTGTTGAGCCCGCTGAAGGGATTTTCCACGAGTTTCAACTGCATATACAGTTCTAGTAGCGGTAGGATGGGAATAGTGGCTTCTGAAATATCCATGTCTTCCCTTGTATCCTAGACCTATAAAACTCCCTCTAATTCCTCTTTTTGATATAGGGAACTCAAGCTCATCAAGATTGAAACTGTGACTGGGATACGGATCTGTTAAGTGAATTATGTTAACAGAACCAAATATCAACTCTTCATCTGATGGAGACTCTGCCTGATGAACCGTTTCAGGCTGTATCATTTGGTGGGGCGGTGCCCGTTCTTTTGAAGTAGATGGCATAAAATCTTCCAGAGTCAAAGACAACTTAGGATTCAATACGAGCACATCTTCTTTTTACTTCTCTTCTTTCTTCGAATTATGCCACCTCTTTGAGGATTTTTTTTTCTGATGAAGGGAGTTTTGCTGTGGCAGAAATAATAGAAGGCACCATTGGTTTCTTCAATTGTTTTCGTAAAATGGAATGAGTTTGGTTGATGATTTTCCTGACCATCTAATCATCATATTTCTACACATTATTTCTTTCGAATTCGTGCCACTTGCCTTCTTCCTCTGGATCTATAGCAGTAACACATGCTACCTAGGTTGAAGAACCTTTCAGTTTTACTTATCCCGAGTCCACCAGCATTTGCAGAAGGTCTTTGAAGACAAAACACTCCTGAATGGAATGCCCCAACATCTAATGAAATGGGAAATAGTTGGGAAGGTCTTCATCTCCTTCCGTGTTCGTCCTTTTAGGCCTTGGAAACTAAACCATATTATTTTCTAGAGTTGAA
Organism: Viscum album; assembly: GCA_963277665.1. Classification (NCBI taxonomy): domain Eukaryota; kingdom Viridiplantae; phylum Streptophyta; class Magnoliopsida; order Santalales; family Viscaceae; genus Viscum; species Viscum album. Next base: position 447,356,455 of record OY728155.1, on the reverse strand, counting down.
ATGAAGTAACTAGAACATGTTCATTTCGGAAAGAATAAACATTGTTCTTTAACTCCACAAATCGTTTTTGTCTTTGATCTCTTTGATCATCTTGACAAGACGTCCTCTGTTGTTGACACTCAGGAGGTGGATCCCTTCGATAAGATGAAGGTTTTGAAGTGGAAGCAAGTAGAGATGCTTGTTTAAGTGTAATTGTAGTAGTCTCTGCTCTCCCAATTCTTCTTCCATGAGTTGATGGAATTACATGATTTTTAGCCTTAGTATCTATAAGAGAATCTTTGATCTGTTGAGCGATTTAAGTACGATCTCAAAACCCTCTTGTGCATTTCATAGGAATCAACAGGGTGCATAATTAATCATTCAAATTTGCACAAAGATTGGCAACATGTCTTCCAGATGGAAGGCTAAGCTTAAGGAATATGTTAATTCCTTCCAGTGAGCAATGAAATCGGAAACTCTTTCATTTTACCTTTTATTATAATTTGTAAGATAAAAAACATTCATTTTTTGTTAATGATTAGCTAAATTGAAGAAGGAATCGTTGATGGAGATCTTCCCACTCGGTAATAGACCGAGACTGCAAACATGTATACCAAACAAAAGGAGGCCCTAATAATGACTACACAAATCATCTAAGCTTAACTGATTCTTGTTGTTGAGGAGTTCCCATCATAGGATCTCAATGAGAAAACAAATGTGTTAAGTGTTGTTCTAGGTCTCCCAAACTATTAAAAATTGGGAATGTGGTATTCAAAAAATTTGATGGGGGAGGAACTGGATCAACCCATTCAGGGTAAGATTTATTTTTCGGTTGAAATTGTGCACTTTTTATATCCATAGCTTCGAACCGAGCTTTTAATGACTCAATGGTAGTTATTAATTTTGGAGAAACATCTAGTTGAGCATGGACCTGAGTAGGTGCAATAATTGGAGTTTGGACCAGTGTGGTGACTGGTACTATAACTGATGGTAGCACTACCGGTTGTTGTTTCACATGACCTATAGGATTGGACCTGTGAGGGTGTATGTGTAAAGGAGGATATTCTTGATCTATCCTATTAACTGAAATGAATTCCCTTGACTGACTGACTCTATCACGCTTAGGAGGAATACTTCCATGAAGTTGTTATGCATTCAACCTCCATAAGTCCTTCATTTCTTCCTCTTGATGTCTGAACCTTTCCTCTAATGAGAGTTATTTTCCTTCTCCTGAGGTAGGGTGGGACATAACCTGACTTTTACCCTTTTCCATGGCATTTGCTTTTCTGGAGTATGGAATGGTATTTCCCAAAAGAATATGTTGCCTTCGGGTAGCCCTCTGGCTTCAGGTACGCACACCTTCTTCATTTATTTCAGTGTGTACGACTTCTTGAATAAATTATTCTTCATCTGATTCCTCTGAGTGAACCTCATGTTCTAGGGGATCAGTGACAATGACATTGATGACATTTATCGGTGCATAACGCATTACATTCCTTCTATCAACATTTCTGCGATACTGTCTTTTTCATTTCCTTTATGAGACATTTCCTTTTATTGAGTTGATCCCTCAAGAACTTCTTGATGAACCATAATTTTGAGGGAATCTCCTGATAATTCGGCTCTGCGTTCCTCTTGTGGCTTCTTCCCGAACAGAGAGAAAACTGACTTTCACTGAGGAAGAGATTGATGTTTTGAAAAAGTCTCCAGTCTAGTGAACTGGGTATGTTCCAGATTTCCCTACTAAACTCCTTTAATCACATCTGTTGATCCCAAGGGTTGAGTTAAATGAGTCCCCAGTCTGGCAAGTTGAGATGTTTCTTGAGCTACTACATCTGTGACTTTTTTAAAATCTCTCCTAATTTTACAGATCCTAGTTCAGAAATTGGCCGGATGCATCATCTGACATCCACTCAAATCACCTGGCTCAGATGATAGTTGGATGATTTCTAACACTTCTGTCACCTGATGATGCGCATGCTCTAAACGAGAAGCATGCTCGATATTCTAATTTTCTTGATGCTAGAGTAATTCAACAACATGTTCTTTGTATTCCTGACTTTGGGAAGAACTAGTTGAGGCATGTTCCTGAGAAATCATTGGATTACACACAAAATCAATTGGCTGTGGCCGGCCATGGAAAATTACATTGCATGATACCACTTTTGGTGGGATTTGTTGATAGGAGAGTATAATTAAATTCAATGCTCCATGAAACCCCATCCCCTTATATGAATACCAGATGTGGCATTGGTAATTAACTTGTGTAACCTTTTTACTGCGCTATATCATGCACGCTGAAGGGATCTCTTTTTCTTTTCATCCTTTGGATATTAGAAAACTGAGAGATGCCAAATCAATTTGATGTTGTAACCCTTCTATTATCTTAACACGATTTTCATATTCATTATAAGAAAATATTTTTTATTTTAAGTGAAAAAGAGTTTTCCACATATTGAGATGAATATCGTGAATACAATCTTCCATCAACAATTTCGGAATATCATACTAAGAGTTGGCCAATTGCCAAAACATTACTGGTACTTCAACTTTTTCTAGTTATTTTCTCATATTCAACACTTCCTCCTTATCATTCGATGAAGATTCTTCTACCTGATTAGACCAAAGTTGGTGCTTCTTTGTTACTTCATCAGATTCAAAAAGATTGGTAGAGAATTGATTTATCAAATTAGAAGATGAATGACCTAGGGGTGGTTTGGAGAATGACCTACACCCTGGGATATCTTCTGATTGAGAAAGTATTTAACCAGCTAGCACTCAAGCATCAGACATGACTGGCTTCAAATTTGAAAGTGCCTCAAGATAAGAGGGCTTTCTCGTTAATGCATTTTCCTTTGAATAGTTTTCTAGGAAATGCGAATTACTACTGTAGAGAGGACATTCATGGATAAATTCATCATCATGGGGAGGACCATCATGGTGGGTTACAGCAAAATATGAAACCTTTTACTCCTTGATCTTATATCCACGTAGTGGGTTATCATGGATCTCATCGGAAGATGATACTTCGAGATCGACCAAACAATCATGAAGCAATCCTTAATGAGGAAGTGTCTGATGAAGACCTTAAGATTTATTGTTGTTATTTCTGGAATTCAAAAATGAAAGAGTAGAATCTTGAGTTGCATCAGATAATTTTCTGAGGGATTAAAAAACTCCAGCATCGAGAAAGGCCTTATTACAGATTGGATCTTGATTTCTCAACTGTGCTGGATGGGTATTTTTCTTAGACGCCTTCTTACGCACTTTGGAAACCACTTGTTGACTAAAGTGGTTATTATGGGTAGGTGTATGTTCCTGCTTAGGACAAATGGACAGGTTAGGCTGATTTTTTCCATTCAAATCGGGTGTGTGTGCCTGACTTGTTGTCCGTATGACATGGGGGAGTATGAGCCACAACCATCCTGGACTGGGATAGAGGTGTGTATCTATTCCAGAGTGATATGGTGATGAGTCACTCCACTAATAGGGATATATTTATGATTCCTTCCCTATAATGCTACTAAAGTTGTTATAAAATCCTGACAGGCATTCAGAATATGGGCAGGGATTTGATTCTTCTCTTTCACCATTGTCAGAATGTGCTTGGTGACTTTAGCTGCCGGAAAAGGAATATACATCCATTTTGTGCTTGGTGTAGGTGTATATTCTTGCTCCTATCCTCCTTTTCCTGTCAGCGAATTCTGATATTAGTCATATATTGGGGTAGAAAATTGTGTATGCATCCTTCTTGTCATTGGAGCTTTCCGATTGACATCTCTGGGTTCTACCAAATGAGATTGTTGGTCATCTTGAATAATTGCAGGTGTATGTTCCTGTTGATTGGTCCCCACCACATTTGATTGGTGAGTTTCTTTGTTTGTAGTCATACAAGCCTACTGACTAGCTGATGAATTATAAATAGGTGTATATGCCTGCCTATAATACTCCGCCGAAATTTCCTGGCGGGATTGGCGTGTTACTTCCAGACAAGTCTGCTGGGTAGTAATATTAGGACGTACAAGCGTATATTCCCGCTCGTTGTTTTCCATCAAGTTGGTTTGATGGATTTCCCGGGAGGGGAAAAGTAAGAACCTACTCCATGTTGACCAGATTTCTCCTCTGATGGTTCATCTTGTGTGCTCGGGTCTGAGGAACCTGAGTCGAACCCCAAAAGGTTATACCCTCATCATGTTGAGGGTGCACTACCGTTCGAGTCTGGCGGCGATTGTAGATGGGAGCCCTCGGGAAAGACTCCTATCTACTTGAATTAAGGCCTTGAGTGGCCTTCTCATTCACCTCCACAGAATATGGGAGGGACTGGTGATTGCGTTATGGGAATAACGACCTGAAATGGTTGGAGATGGTCGTTGGCACCATCTACTTACTGACAACTGGTCATTGTTGTCCAGACAACCAGGGTGAGTTGTTAACTTGGAAGGCTTTCGAGCAGCCTAAATAGTCGGAATGGTACCGTGTTTACAGTATTCCTTAACCAAAGCATTTGAGACCCATCGTTGAAGATGCTGAGTAGGTGATGTCGTCCTCAGAGCAGATGGGGATCCAACAGGAGTAGTGTCCGAGGCATTCACAGGTGCGAATTTTAAAGAATCCATTTATGTAATGAAGAGAGATCTTGGAAGAGAGTGATTATTTGATATAATATACATAATCAAGATAAGTTTGGCCAGACTACATCTTTTGGATGAGCACATATGTTATTGATTTCTTTGTTGGCCCTCACATTAGGTTAAATATGGGCCTAAAAAATATGTAAAATATCATTTAACTTGGTTAAGGATTCACATTGGGTTCACCATTTTTTGTTTCTTCTGGAATTGGGGATGACCTTGTTTTTTTTATGTTCAAACATTCCAATCGGTTTCTAACGGGTTTATTCATAGAACCATAAACATATAATGATTCTATATCCATTTAGACCTTGTTTCCAAAGGTAGGTTCCCATTAGTTGAGGACTAATGAGGCTTAAGAATTTTCATTAGTTGAAAGGATGGGAGGTCAGACTCATCACACCTTTTTTGGGGGTAATTATTGTCTACTCTGGGACTCCCTTATAGATTTATGTTATGTTCACAAATCCTTATTAATTTACCATGTATAAAAATGAGTTTTTCCTTTATATTTGGAAATCAACGATTGATAGGTATGGTATTTAGAGAATCATTTATATATATTTGAGGTTCTTCATCGATAGATATTTATCCATATTTATTAGAGATTATTAGTCAATGGTATCCTTCAGCACATTATATAGAAATATCTTGGTCATTATGATAACCATACTAGTTTTAAAGCAACTCACTCGGGCACTTGATGTATATTGTCGTTCATAAAGATCGGGATTATTTCAGATTTGGGATCATACCTACAGATGGGTTACCTACGTATCATTGTTAAAGAAGGAATCAGAACCCACATAGTTCGATAGGAAGGAAATAGTTTAACGTCATATGGGAAAGAAAATAATTAATGAAATATGGGCTTGAACCTTAGAAAGGATTCCTTCATACTCTACTTTTAAGGCAGAGATCAAAGTCCGCGTAGTTCGGGTGAAGAAGTATGAGGTTTATGCATGATTAATGGCCCAAAGAGAGATTTCATAATTACTTTTACACTCTAAGCCAACATGAGTCATGCTCGGTGTGAGAAACAAGAGGAATCAATAAATTTGATGATTATTCCATGAAATATGTAGTCTTAAGAAATAATGTGGGGCCAACATTTGTATGATGGCCCGAGTAAATGAAGATCAGGACTTAGTTCAGGAAATAATCCCTGGAGCAAGGTCCATAAAGGTATTTGTACTTTATGGAGATTTGGAATTTTAACTCGGGACTTACTCCTAAAAAGGAATCCCAAATTATGAGGAACTTATGATAGGGTTTTATTCCTAGGAATGAAGCCCAAGTCAAAATAAATAAAGACTGGGGCTTACTCCTTAGGAGGATGCCCATATTACAAGGATTTGTAATTTGGGGCTTACTCCTGATAAGGAGGCCCAAAGTTAAAGGAAATTATTATTGGGACTTACTCCTGAGAATGAGGCCCAGTTTAAGGACACTTGTAACTTGGGGCTTACTCCTGAGAAGGAGGCCCAAAGTTAAAGGAAATTATGATTGGGACTTACTCCTTAGAAAGAGGCCTAGTTTATGGAGACTTGTAACTCAGGGCATACTCCTGAGAAGGAGGGCCAACGTTAATGGAAATTATGATTGGGACATACTCCTGAGAAAGAGGCCCAAATTAATTCCTCTCAGATAAGGAATAGAACAAAGTAACCATGCCATAAATGGATTTGAAGAAGGTTTTGAAGGCCATGTCTTACAGAGGAGAGGATAATTTGAAGAAAGGAAGTGACTAAGAAGGAGGTGTGAAAGTTTTGTTCTGGTGCGCAAGTCCTGGTCATGCAATTATACTTTCGCGACATGAGTCACATTGGGCGATGAAGAATACATAAGGTAATACTTGGGTGACTTTGAACTCAAGCCCTTAGTATCATCCCTAGAGGATTCCAGAAGGGTGGCGCGCAAGTTCCATTGAGAGGGAAAGACAGTGAGAAACTATCTTCACTTCCCTTAAAGAAAGAAGACTTAGGCATGCAAGTATTGATGAGTTATAATACTTAGGCCTCATTATTCTTCTTTAGAGCACCCATTATAGGTAAACAATTACATTAGAAGTGTTCAAAAGACTTCAGACAAAGAATTGGATGACCAGAGCCTGAATCTGAGTTTTTGAAAAATTTTCTTCTAAAATGGGGGGGGGGGGAATAGGATATTTTTAGGCCACCTGAGTTTGGGAGAAAAACCACTTTGGGTGCCCAAGTGACCTACGTGCCCATGACTGGCGCGCAAGTGACATTCGCGCCCAAGTCTGGCGTGTAGGTATACTTGCGCGTCTTAATGCCTTTGTGAAATTCTTGATGTTCTTCCGTATTTTTTTCTTGAGGTACTTCCCTTAGTCAATCTTTGGACTCTATGATGGAATGGAGATTCAACAATTATATTATCATGGTTCACTGTAATTTTTTGGAAAAGATCATTTTTAATGAATTTTAAAAATAATGATTTTTATTGAAAACAGGCATCTATTTTAAATCATATACCAAGTTATATTTTGAGATTAAGTTATTTAAAAGTATCATTTGTTAAATTATTTTATATTAAATAAAATTTTGGTAATTATATTCAATTTAATATTGTATTATAGTGTGAAAATATTTTATACTAAGTTAATTTTCTTTTTGGAAAATGGATTTTTCATCAGGACTCAAGGTATAGTTTTAAATGAAAATCTACCAATTATATTATTTTAAAATGAATAAATGTATTACATAATTTGAGTTCTCATAGTTATTATTTTTTTTGAAATTTAAACTTAATGTTCAATCATAATGAATATTAAAAATCATAAAAATTAATTACCCCCGTTAAGGTTCAAATAGGATTCCATGGGGGTATTCTAATAATATAAGGGTTAAAATATACAAGAAACATGTAACTTTCATATTTTTTGGCCATATTTCAAACTTTAATTATCTAAGGTTATATAATGATCCATTTATGATCCTTGTGTCTTGTATGGAAGATGAGTATAATGTTTTTTTTGTAAATACAATGTGTGTCGTCTCCCCAGCTTATAAAAGGGAACCACCTCTTCTCTCTTCCATATAATTCAGAACCCTTTTTTCCAATACCTACCAAAATATATTAATTAATTTATATATAATGTATTATAGTCTTTATTTTTATTATTAAACCCTCATATTCTAGTTTTTGATTTTAACCGAAGATGGTTTCCTCAAGAAAGCTAATCGTTCAAAATCGAGTGTTTTTATTTTATTCCTTATTACATCTCCATAAAATATTATTACTATATATTTATATAATAACAAAATTATCTCCAATATAATTATATTTGATCTTGTTAATTCTATATACTATATCAATTTCCTCTACCATCAAAGCAAAAAAAAACCCATCAATCATGTGTACGGCGGACAACCGCCTCGTAAACCAGTGTAATTGGTTTTCGATCACCCCCTCTCGTAGATGGATATAATTAATTATTTAACATATTTATATTTTATATAGGAAATAATTATACCTATTTAATTATAATATAACATCTATCTTCTTAATTTCCATGACCTTGTAAAAAATTACTTTTCTTGTGTGTACAGGTGGACTACCGCCTCCATGAAAGATGTGATACAATATTCATTTAATTTTTACATGGTTGTTTATAAGAATATATTTATTGGATATATATGATATATATGAAAATTAAATTATTCTATAAATGTGATATCATAGTCACCTTTATTTCGATCTATTCGACAAGAAAATTTAAGCAAAATTCATGTGTACGTAAGACCTATCATATCAATGAACAATGTAACTCATTTTATATATCTAACATTAATGGAATAATATAAATACATATATAAAGAATTTATATGATATTTAAATAATTTTTCATATTATTGTGATGATTTAAACTTGATTAATGTGAGAGCAATGAAACCACTAAACCAAAAAAAACATGAAAAACAACGCAATTATTTCCTGAAACATGATTTTTACCTGGAATTCGTAATATACTGGTGATAAATGGTTATAAGTAAATAATATATGTTATGATATATGTGATTATAATTATAGAATACATATAATAAACCTATAATTTTTATACATCGTGTATGAATGTGTATGAATTATGTGACGACATAAGGTGAGGTATTATTGTCCCAAATTGTCTTTTTTAGGACATATATTATGTTATGAACCTACCCTATTATATGAATATTATATACAACCCATTATAGGTTTTAAATAATTATGTTCTTTATTATTTTTATATTTAAAAATTCATTTAATGATATTAAATCATATTGATTATGATTTAAAAGTTAAAAAATGTTGTAAATATATTATGTTGAAATCCCATTATTATCCATGATTGTTCATGATTATGTTTAAGACGATTAAATATTATGATCTACCTCAATTGAAAATTAATAATATTCAAAATATCATGTTATTTCAAGAAAATAAATTTTTTAATTTAATTTTTCCCTCTCTACGAATGATATAGACCAAGAGAATGTTTTTAATGTCAATTGACTTTATTTATCATCTCAATTGAAAATCATTTCTATTCTTTGCCTATATTTTCTAAAAAAATTAATTAAATTTGTCACTAATAAAAAATAATTTTAAAATTAATTTATACCCATCTGTAAATTCTTTTTAATAATTCTTTTAAAGAACTTTCTTATCATCTCCCGAACCAAACTCTTTTGAGATTTTACTAAAAATGTGACAGGAATAGTTTTTTAAAGTGTATAACATTAATTGTATTTTCCACCATTATGGATTATCAAAGATTTAAAAATTCAATTATATGTTCCCAAATATATTTTTAAATAAATGTTATCCTTTAATATGGTTTCATTTTTTTTATTTTAATGAAGCTATTTTGAAATTGAAATGATATATTTCCTCACGAAATGTTCCTAGTGATATTTCAAAATCATTTTCTCTATAAGATTATATACATTGATTTTACTAAATCCTTACTAGGGATAAGATACGACAGTTCGATCATTATTATTTATCTATATTATTTATTTATATGATGAAAATATATTTATGAAAGCAGTTTCTCTACTATAAGTTATGTTATGATGAAATTTTTATAAAACCCAATTTATTATCTATGAATTATGATAAGATGAACATTTTATAATCATGTGGCTCACAAATGGGTTGATTATATGACCAGTAAAAGTTATATCTCTATCAAGGGCATTGGGTATTTATATATGTTCTATAATATCAAAGGGTACACATGCTATTATCTGATGTAACACCCTAAATGTTTATGCTATAATTATTTTTAAATAAATTCTATCATTTTTATAACTTTTATTTCCTGAAACAATGTTTTTTAATGAAACGATGTAATCTATTAAAATATTAGTATTTAAACACTATCATTATAACATAGCCATTATATTTGAGAATATGAATAATAATAAATAAATTATTAAAATTATGTTTTAAAAAAATATATAAAATAAATTCATGGTTATCTACAGATTAAAATTTCAACTATAATAATTTGTACGAAAAAAATGCTTTTGGAAAACTTATATTTTTCTAAATATAAGTGTAGTCATGCTTTGTGCACATAATGGAAAATAGATTTTTTGAATTATTATAAAATAAATATTAAAATACAAAATCATTTTTTAATTTGTCATATAGATTTTAACTTATGTTGAAATATTTATATTTTTGTGAAAATATTCATTTTTAGTGAATAGTGAAAATTAATGTTTTTTATAAAATTTTAATTTGTTTTTGATAAATTAAGTCACCTTTTTTTATAATTTTACTCAAAAATACAATATATTTTTTTATTCTAAATCCATATTATTTACAATTTTTATCATATTTATACTAAATATTTGTATAAGTTTATATTTAGGCTATAATACTTCTTTTTTCTGAAAAATGTTTTAATGTGTATAATATTTATAAAAATTAGATAATTAATATGACACGTTATAAGGAATTATTAAAAATAAATTTATATTATATATATATATAATTATTAACTTAAATTCATTAAAACTTCATTAGATGTCATATTGTAAATATGAGATCATATTTTCCTTAAAAAAATTAATTTCTCAAAAAAACATTTTTTCCTACACGTATGCATGTTTAATTTTATATTAAATTGTAATATGTATTTGGGTTTAATTTGGTAAAATGGATTCAATATTTTTAATCAGACAAATTTATATATCTACAAATATATACTTAATTATTACCCATATTTATAGTGAAAATAAAAAATAACTATTTACCGTGGTTAAGGTAAAAATAAGTTTATTTGGGGGATAAACTGAAAAGGAAAGTGTTAAAAATGAAACAAATATATTATTTATATTTTATGGTCATATTTAGACCTTATATATTATATGGTTCTAAAAAGGTCATTTTGGATACTTTTTTCATGAGCAAAACATTGGTGGAATTTATTCTTTTCAAAAATTTCTTGTTTATCCTCTCTCACTCTTGTAAAATGCCACCCCTATCCTCTCCTTCAAAAACATCCAAAATCAATTGTTTCAAAAAATGTATCCAATAAAATCACATCCTCATTTTCTTACCCACATACTATTTTCCTTTATTTTTTTCATAAATAGATCTTATGAATAATATTTGTGCAAACCAATAGATGTTGTTTGAAAAAGAGGTAATGCCTTTACGTGAACAATTTATTTAATTTCTTCCCCCACCTCTTTAAAATATTATTCAAACATGATGTTATAATATCCCAATTATATTAAATATAATTTTATTTTTTCCGTTAATGGCATCACAAAAAACCCACAACTCATCCCTTAAATTGGAAAAAATATGTTGATCATGTGTATGATAGACTACCACATCACAAACCGATATTAATTGTTTCCATCACTGATTCATAAGGATAGATATAATGAAGTATATAATGTTTATATACGATATTTATTGTAGAAATATAATTTTCAAATTATATTGTCATATGTACCTTCTTTGAATTCCATTACATAAAGAAAAAGATTATGTTTCTTGTGTGTGCGATAGACTAACAACTTATGAATATATGTTTTTATTTTTGGATATACATTTTAAAAGTAAGGTAATAAGGATTAGTTTTATGTTTATACATGTTATTCATGAAATATTAATTAATATATAAATGGAATGTATCATATAATTTCTTACCTTATCATTTATTGAATAACTGATAATGTCGTTCGTGTGTACAACAGACTACCGCATCGTGAAGCGATGTGATTCGTTTTTTGTTACCACAACACATGGATAGAATTTGTAACGGTAAATAACTAAATATTATTATATTTATGATTTAATGATTATAATATAATTATAGAATATCATATACCTTCTTTCAATCAATATCATTAAAAAATTAAAATGTTACCCATTTGTACATACGACTTACCATCAACTTGATTTTAACAAAGTTAATTTCTCATAAACATAATTCATTTTATTTTTGAAAATTATCATTTATATATAAAAATTATAATTATTTATTAATTACTATTCAAAAGATTATTAGTTAATAATATCATTGACCATAGTCAACATACCAAAGTGATTTAGGAGATATGAACTGAATATCATCAAAACTTGCGACATGAATCTAAATGATTATGTAATTTCATATGACATGAAAGTGAATAAAATAAAATTTATAATAAGTTTGAAAATAGGTCACTAACCATTTAAAAAATTTACCTTGATTTTTTATTCTAGGATATAGATAACACAGGTGTTGAATTGGGCTCAAGGTAAGAGATCTTTTGAACCCACCTTTTTTGGATATAAAAATTTTCACTCTAGATCACGTTTTATCTATTTTTGTTATGGAATGATTATAAATTCTCTATATATATCTAAATAAATTAATAGATAAATTATTATCCATTAATTATACAAAGAATACATAACTTAATAATATCTCTCAATCACCTTGTTTAATGAGTCTCTTTTTATAACATTATGTGGCGTGACTATGAAACCCAATTTTTCCATCTGTGTAATGACACGGATCGGGTGCCATGAACAAGTTCCCCAAACCAGAATTCCATTCAGATGGGCATTCTTGTAATACATAAGGAGGCTTACACTTCATTGGTAATGAAAATAAGAAGTATGTTTTACAATTTTTATAAACTGAATAGTCTTAGGATTTTGGGTGGTACAGGTAGGCCGAGAAAACTAAAAGATCTAATGTAAAAAAGATGGATCCCACCAATCAACTCATGGATCAAGGATATCATTGAAGGTGTAGTCTCGATAATTATAAAACCCTCGGTCTGTGGAGGAGTTTTCTGAACACATTGTGGCTTTGTCAAGGGATTCTTTTATCATTACACGAGACTTAGAGTAGCCTATGAATTATCATTATGGGTCATTGTGTGTGAAGTCAGGTATTCTATTTAATATAACTAAAAAATAATATGGATTCAATCTCATGCTGAGATTTCAATCATTTCCCTATAAAAAGGAACAAGGAATTTTCCTTGGAAAATACTACCTCAGTGTATTGACTGCATAATTAATTTTGGTCGGCTCAATTTGGTTTTGTCGCATGCATATAGAGATGAAAATAAAGGGGTGAATTCCATGTCAACGAAAGACCTCATGGAAATTAATATGTTGTAGTCCTATGAGACCAATGATTTTTATGCAATAATGGTTCATGAAAAAAATATGTGGTGTAATACATACCCGTCTCTAAAATAATCCATCGTGATGCTTATATTTTCATTCACTCTTTTTTATATAATATATTCTTAGGGTTGGTATTAACTAGATAGTATATGTTTTGGGTATAAATATAAATAGAATAGTACAAAGATCACAATATAACCAATAATGGAGATACAATAACAAATCTAAAGAAGAAAATATGCAATGACAATGTATGTGTCAAGTGTCCAAAATGAAAACCCAAAATTAAAGACATTTATAACTCTAATGTAGGTCAAGGACCATGTATGGTTCCCTCAATCATGATCCATCCCGAATCATCGATATGACATAGACTATATTCCCTTATCTTGTTCAATAAACAAGAAATCTATTCGGCTACCGAGCCAGAATTCTGAGTAGGGTGTGATTACAACTTATTAGGCCACCACCAACAGCATCTAAAACATTATCCAATAATTAATAGTGTATGTAGTTTTATAAAGAAATAATTATAATGCATATCATACCAGTTATCAAATTATCACTTATTATTTATTTAACCACATAAACCCCTGGGTTCTTGAGGATAACTGAACCTCAATTATGGAAACTGATTATGCTAGTGTCTAATTCATTTCATATTATAAATTCATAATTAATTTCAAAAATGGACATTCATTTTCCATTTCATTTAAACTCATAAATTTCTAGTGGTAACTATTGTCCAATGCCAAAAATTTGGATCTAGGTCATCATGCAAAGGACCCCGTGGGATTGGGAAGTAACAAACTATGTCCCACACATATTTACTACTATAGGTTTAATAAATACCAGATGATGTCGCACAAAATTTTATTAGTATAGGCTTTAGAATAATAAATCATTATCTTGAACACATGGACTTGGGAAGTAGAAAACTATATCCTGTACATATTTATAAAAAGAACTTATCACTACAGGCTTCAGATATAATAGACCAAGTCTCGTACATGTTTATCACAAAATCCAATGTATCAAAAATTCACATATATCATATTAATTAGTTTAACAATTAACTAATCATAGAAACTCTAAAAATTAATTCACAATTAATAAATCTTGGAAATCTATTCAATTAATTCATAATTTAATTAGTTACATCAAATCTCATAATTTATTGAAAAAATAATTAATCTCATTACTTCTATTAAATATTCTAACAAATAATTTCGACAACTAATTTTCCCGATTTTATAATAATAAAATGAAAATAATTAATTCCACCATTAATTATCCCAATCCAATTATTTAACAATATCCACAATTATCATAAATTAATTCAAAAATTAATTTTTAAAATTTTCTACCTCAACATGACATATGTAATTCAATAATTAATTATTGCTCAAACCCCAAAATTTTCATATTTCAATAACCAACTACATAATTAATTATTTAATCAAAAACATTACAATCTCAATGATTCTCATAAATTTTTCAATAATTAATTTATACTGTTCAAAATGACTTATTTAATTTATTTACTAAAATAATTAATTCAATTTAGAAATCTAATTTCTAATCAAACTCCATCAATTCTACAATTATATACACATAATTGAAACCATGACTATGTGATTTGAATAATAGACCACATACCATGAATGTGGAGGAAGTTGTGAATAAAACATCTACATAAGTGATAGTAGTCTACTTATAGATTCCTTTCAACAAAAACTATATAATCCATTAACAATAGATGCAGAAGAAAATTATTAAGTAGAAAGAATAATGTAATAATCTAGGTCTACAACTCTATGATCTGAAATGATATCACTTATGGATCAAATCCAACTCCTAGAAATCAATAATAGAACACTTTCTACGAAGAGGGAGGTTCACGAATGGTATTTGGTCAAAGATGGTGGTGTGTAGAGCATCTTTGATCGATGGCGGAGGTGTGCGGGGTATCTTATGTGAATAAGAGAGAGTTATAAAGATATATAGTTGAGAAATAATATTCAAAAACTATTATCACATCACACAACAAGTGCATCACCTGAGGTGAAATAATATTCAACTATAACAGTAGACGATAATAACAATAACCCCACCCTTGGTACATGGGGTTTTCACATAAATGTGTTCACAACTCCCATACATGAGCTCATTTCCATGGACCAAATCTTATTATTGTTCTATCAACCATTCAAAAATAGAATGACAAAGAAAAAAAGAAAACTGCCTTTGATATACCCTTGTAATGTCCCATCCTGGGTTCCATGCACCAATGACCCAAACAAAACCGACACACGACCTCAAGTGTGCCTCCCTATACACCAAATATTTCCAACTTGTAATAAGGTTCTAATATCATTCATGAGAAGACTATACCCTCTTTTAACTGAGTAATAGACCAAGATAAAATAAGAAACAATAACTAAATCATATATTACCATAATCTTAATAGTACCATGATCAGAAGATGAAAAAAGTTAGAGATACAATAAGAAAATAAATAATATAATATTCCATGCCAATGTATGTGTCAAGGGTATAAAATGAAGACACAAAATTAAAAATAGTGATTAATTCCAAGTAGATCCTAAACCTTGTCTAGTTCCCTCAACCATGCCCCATCCCAACAACGCCATCTAGCACATGACCATTTCCTTTATCCTATCCATCAAACATTAAAATCTATTAGGGTACCGATCATCCATCCCAAGTAGGGTGTGAGTACAAATCATTAGGCCACCACCAATAGTGTCTAAAACAATATCATGTCAATAACAATGTATGAATTTGTATAGATTTTTTTTTACAATTAATAAATAAATATATATATATATATATCAAATTATCAGTTTTTCTTTATTTAACCACATAAATTCCCAGGTTCCTAAGGACACATGAACCTCAATACCTACTTTATATTATGTTGGATTATAAACCATTTCACATTAGTATTTCACAATTCATTTAAAAAATGGTATTTCATTATCTATTTCATTTTAATTTATTTTATCTCTAACTAGAACCTAGTCCAATGCTAATAATTTTAGTCTAGGTTGTTAATACTTTGACTACATGGGATTTGGATGTAACAGACTATTTCCCATAGATATTTATTAATATAGGCTTCACAAATAGCAGACAATGTCCCCCAAAATATTATTACTATAGGCATTAGAAGAAGTAGACCATATTCCACACACATGTGCTTTGGAAGAAGTCGACCATGTGCCACACATATTCTTAAAACAACTTATCATTATAGAATTCAAATACAGCGGACCATGTCTCTAACATGTTTATCACATAATCACGTGCATAAAAAATACACATATATCATACTAATAAATTTAAAAATTAAATAAACATAGAAACCCCATTAATTAATTCACAACTAAATAATCATGAAAATCACATCAATTAATTCATCATTTAATTGGTTACATTAACTTCATTAATTAATTCAACAACCAAATAATATCACTAATTAAATTAAATATTCTAAAATTAATTTCAACACTTAAATTTTATGAATTCATAATCATAGAATCTTAAAAATTAATTCCACTATTAATTATCCTAATCTAGTAATTTAAAAATCTAAGAAAATATCAAAATTTAATTGAGAAATTAATTTTTACGATAAAAAATATCAGTATTTCATAATTAATTCAACAATTAATTATTCTCCAAATCAAAAAATTTCAATATTTCATTAATCAACTCAAAAATTAGTTATTCAATCGAAAATTTTACTACCTCAACGAATCACAACAATTAATTGAACATTTAATTTATCAAATTTAGAATCACATAAATAATTAATCCTGGTAATTAATTAATTCAATTATTAAATATAATTTCTAAAAAACTCTATAATTGTATAATTACAAACATTTAACTGAAATAATAGATCACCTACCTTAAAAGTAGAGGAAGCAGTGACAAAACCCAACATTAGTGGTGGAAATAATCTTATGGATGGCTTTCAACAAGAACCCGATATTCTTTTGTCAATAGATCTATAAGAAGATGAATAAACATAATGAATACCTTAAAAATATAGGGCCTTATATCCATTATAAGAGATTATATTTCTTCTAGATCGAAGCAGACTTCTAAAAATCAACAAAAAATGACTTGCAGTGAAGACACAGATGTGCATAGGGTCTTCAGTCGAAGAAGGTGGTTTATGTAGTCGATCTTATTAAAAGTGGAGGTTTGTGGGTCAACTGAAGTTAATAGGATAGGGTTCTGAATTTCCGTAGTAGAAAATATGGGTGTATAGTGGGTTATGTGGCATTATAGATATCATTTTAATGTTTTGGTTATTATAATTAAATTTCATGAATTCCATTTCACATCGTGTAAAAGTTTGTAACTGATGTCACCATTTTCTAAGATATCACATGACACCATTTAGAAGAATGAAGAAAATTACACATAGTGTAAAGTGTTATCTTGACATGTTGACACATACTGAAATCTAATCACATGACATGACAAAAAGTTGTAAAAACAAAATTCATGACATTTAAAAACATTGTGAAAAACATTTTTAGGGTGTGTAATTTTTTAGGGTTGTGCATTAATTAAAGTCATGAATTAAATTTATATGGTCTATAACAAAAAAATTTGTTATTCCTATTACACCCTTATAACACTTTATCCAACCCAAACCTAGTCTCAAAAAAAGAGGTTCTAAACAATGAAATCACATATTGAGAAAACAAATCAAGAGTCATATCTGAAAAAATATTGAATCTTATAATGGGTAATTCTAATATTGATTCCTTATTATTCATATCCATATGTGGAATGCATATATCTGCACCTGAAATGAATATGATAGGTGAGACAATAATTATAGGTCCCTCCAATTCTTAGGATGGTATTTTGGTCAAATGATACATTATTTATTAGATTAAGAAGGGAATATAATCCATTATGGGACTCTTTCCACCATGTAATAATGTTTTGGTAGTGCTCCTTGACATATTTGTATATCATGCTTTATGTTTTTTCTTTAATACCATGTTATGATGATCATAAGATACAATTCTATTTAGGTTATTCTTACTCATGACTACTTATTTACCTTCTATTTTATGATGTCATGTTATACAATTGACTCAAGGTTTATGATTATTTATCATGGTTATTTCCGCATATGGACTTTAATCTCACCAGTTATTTATGTATTCACTAGGTTATCCCATGAAAATTTTAGAACATGAAAAACTTATAGGATCAATTTATAGAGAATAAAATAGGGCTTACATGTTCTAGTTTCCATCTATGTATTAAGAACTTTGTTTCCAAAATACACTATCCCTTTACGATCCTTGTGTTGTATTAATAGATATTTATGTTTAATAATCATGTAATAATATTCTTAAAAAGGCTTTGGTTTCTATATCCAAGTCTAGAAACAAGATGTTACATGAGATTTTATCCCATGCTTAAATTAATATGTTATAGATGAGGTTATCCCAATCTTGAAATAAGAGGGTATACTAGTGGTTATCCCAAGACCAAAATATAGGTTACATGGGAGGTTATCCTAGGAAAAGAAGAGGGTCCACTAGATGTTATCCCAACCCGAGAGAAAGTACAGTAGTTGTAATTCCATGATTAACATGTTATGAATGTCATGGTGGGTATCCCTAACATAAGATTTTACATGCTTATTTTTATGCCAAAAATATATGTCTTAATTGAATATTATGCTCCCATGACTCATATTGTTTGATTCTATTATGATGTATCTATTATGCACGAAAAATATATATTCCATGAACCATGTTTATACTATATGATATACAAGGAAAGGTTTTCAAATGTTATTCTCATGTTATAATGACATGTCTAAGAAGGTTTTTATTTAGGAAAAACATACATAGAGATGATGTAGTTCACATATGAACTAGTTTTTTATGAATCTATATTTCAAAATAAAATAATCATATAAGGACCCTAGAAATGTATTTGTGTAATGAAATGACTATTCATCATTTAAGATGTAAAATATTTATATGTAAATCATATGTCTTATATAAACAAGAATAGGTCAAAATTTTCTTCATTATAGATTATTGGAATTAGGTATAAATTTATTATAGGAAAACACATTTTTACTTAATATTATATTCTTACATAAGTGGATATGGGTTTCTAAATCCATTTAGTTTAAATTATACAAACCAAAATGGAATTTCATGACAGGCTCACTATGATGGGGTTAAATGTGAATCCATCACAATAAACCTATATGGGATGTTCCATAATGTTATCATGTAGGAATAGATTTATCATAAAATTATTATATTATTCTAATTCCCCATTCTATATTTATTTAGACCTAAAGTTTTTTATAGAGAGTGCCTTAGACAGTTTACACAATATGGGAGTTTTAAACTGGGGTGTTTTATCTATTTAACTTTATACCACTGTAATTCATTTTTTATTGAAGATTAGTTTGGGTAATTAGAGGATATATTTATAACTATCCAATATTAAATTTCTATAAATATCATCTTAATGGAATCATGTGGCCACCAGAGATCCCAGATATGTTTCTTAAAAGGAAATTAGGTAGAGAAGATATCATGAAACAATTATTTATCAGAGTCCTAATGACACAAAGTGACTTAATTATATATAAAATTATATGGATGAAAAAGGTTTACCTTATTAATGATGAAAATAATATCTATCAATTAATTAATTATAAAACTATGACAGATCTATATCAATATTTCATAAAAATCAATGAATGCTTATATTAAAAAAATGATAACAAAGAATAAGGTTCCCTTAGATAAAATGTAAGGGTTCTTCGCAGATGCGCTGATACATCATGATATTTAATTTACCACTGTAATTCTCACAATCAATTTAATCACACGTGGATGAAATGGTTATATAAGGTCACATATAATTTTTCATTAGAACTAGAAATCGATTCCATGTAGCAAATTTATTACATTGTCCTGTTGGATTTTATCCATGCTCTCGTAAACAGATTCTATAGACTATGAAAATATAAAAAATCCATAACGTATCATTAATATGATACTTAAAATTCTACTCATAATGAAAATGGTTACCCCTTCATGAATAATTAGATATATTTAGGGAATATTTTCATTTCTAATTTTCCTACCTTCCAGTTTCAATTCAATTGACATCCATCTTTCACATAAATCAAAAATCCCCCACCAACTTATAATTTTATATGATTTTAAAGAATAAGACCATAATTTTAGGGATTTAATTTCTTTTATAATTTCTATGTCAGTTTCCTACAACCGTACAAATAGTCTAGGTGGGGACCTCCTTCAATACTTTATGGTCAGTCAATAAGTCTATGAAGCTTTGCTTATGTAATGATAAATTTTTTTAGCAATGGTATTTAAATTATTATAATTATTTCATGTAGTATATATCATAATCAACATAGAGAGGAACCAAAAAAAATTATTCTCACAAATTAAGAATGATAAATTAGTCAGTAAATAAACCAATAATAATTTAAAAAACTATAGAGGGATAATAAATTGAAAATAATTGAATACAAATAGAATAATTCGGATCCTCTAGATCACCCTATAATTACTACACTTGTAAAAAAATATGTAAAAAGAAAAAATATTTTCAAGAATAGGAAATTTATTTTTAATATGAATGTATAAATAACCTTGAGAGAATGTATAAATGAAATAATAATGAATGGAATAAGTGTTATTTATAAAAAGTATTGAAACCATATGACCATTTTAAATATGACCACTATAATAGAAACCTGACCCTTAGAATAGTAACCTAACAATTTGGAACATTAATTTGACAATTATAATAGGATTCCCGCCTTTAGAAATGTAAAATAATAAACTAATGAATATATTATTAAAAAACCCCTCCTCCCCTTCTAAATACCACCCCTCATCACCTCTAATCCTCACAACTTATTACACATGTCCTAGTGTTTCTGGTCTCCTAAAATTACCAATTCTAATTACATTATAAAGGTTCTCAATAAGAATACATTCACTAGAATTTTTTTTCATCTTTCTCTTTAATATTATTTCTCTCTTATTCCTTATACTCACCCCTATTCAAAGTGACATGATAACTTAAGTATCATATAAATACTGGAATTTTATCATGTTGATTTAATATCAATAATCAAATCCCTTATATTCTAATTTTTTTGGTAAAAAAAACCAAGTATCATATAAATACTGGAATTTTATCGTGTTAATTTAATATCAATAATCAAATCCCTTATCTTCTAATTTTATTGGTAAAAACCAAACCACCATTCTTGACATGTCTATTCACCACCTTCTTGGATGACGAGTTTCTGTTTTCCAATACCGCCTTCAGTAGTAGTCATAAAAACATTATTATGGTTAAATAATATTTTAATAACTATATCAAATCTTATTTTAGGTTTTTAACCAATGTATACATAATAATAAATAAAATGAAACTAGTTTATAATGGTTGGGAAAACCAAAAAAAACATTTATTCTTAACATTTCACTGAATGAATCATCCTCATACCAAAGGAAAGTGATATATGGGCCCATTGAGGATTATTTAATTGGATGGATACTATATAATTTCAACTCTGGGTTTTACATGCATTCAAAAAAACGTCCATACGTGTACACACGGGAATCGACTATGAAACCATGAAAAGAATGTTCTTAGAATGATGAAATTAAACTTTATAACTAATCAAAATTACCATAAATGAATTGAAAAAAATTGTAAAATATAATATATATATCTTAAATGAAATTAGATAAGTAATTAATAAACTAATTAGTTTATATTGGACATTAATTTCATGTGTAGAACACATTTTAACCAAATGTTAGATATCTGTGAGAACCCCCATATTTTATTTGGGTAAATATTTATCTCATTTTCCCTCATGTTAACTCCTCATTATTACTATATAAATATTATATATATATATATGTATATTAATCATATATATATATATATATATGTAAATTTATCTTTCTTTGATTGGAAAATTCATATTTTAAAAGGTTCCCTTATCAATTCCATTTGATGTGAAAATCTGATTAATGGGATATTTTCTATTTCTTACCCATTTTCAAGTATACTACATAAAACGTTTTAATCCAACCATATATTATAAAATAACTCATTATCTCATGAATTTGTTTTGTTTACTTATGGTTTTATGGAAATTTTTATGCTCTTACACCATTAAAAAGACTCTTTTATTTTTTCCCTTAAAACCTCGTGTAAGTGGCACATTTCCAAAGTTACCTAACCACTTTTTTCTCATGTTAACATTTTAGTTAGACATAATTTTACATAGTATATCGCTATTTTACCTTTATTATTTTCAAATAATTATTTAGTCCCTTATTTCATGTAAACTATTATGATACACCCTTTGGTTTTTCTATGTGACATTATTATGAACCCAATTTCATTACATGGGTAACAATTATGTTTATTCCATATGTCTTATATATTTATGTAGAATACATATTAATGTAAATGTTCAAAAGTTTGAACCTAGACAACTCATTAATGAATCAGGTAATGTTTTATTTTCATGAGAGAGTATATATAGGGTTATGAAGTAAACCTAATCTATTATGGTACTCTATTGATCATGTGATATAGTATTGGTAGTTGTCGTTGACACATGTTTATATCATTCAATTTGATTCTACAACATTAATATAATTCCATGATCCTAGTTATCCTTATTATATGTGTTTTCTATCTATATTTTAATTCATGATCCATTCATTTTATATTATTATGTTATACCTTCTAGATTATGTGCCATACTTTTTTTTCTATGATTATTCTCTTATAAGAATTTTATATCATACTTGTTGTCTATTTATTTCCCCAGGTTATACAATGTTGTCATTGGATCTCAAATTTAGTTAGTAGCTCATTATGGATATTAATAAAAATGTGTTTAATTATTATTTCATGCATTTAATTTTATATTCCTAGTATTCCAAAGACACTAGACTTTTTGATATTTGGTTTTTATTTTATGGATAATTATTCTTAAAAATAATGTAATAATATGTGTAAAAGTCTAGGGTCTCTATAGTTTGTATCATAGAATAAACTTTTTATTTTGGTGGGATAGTACCAGAATAGTTTAGTAAGAACCATAGTTATAATTCTCTCACCTTTGATAATATAGATTTAAATTTAGTGAATTATAAATTAGGATATACTTTTAATTTATAATTTTATCCTTATATACTCCTTTGTTTTTTATATTCTCAATAGATACGTATTCACCCACTAATTTTTTAGGTTAATTATATTAAATAGGATAAAATGATCGGAAAACCAATTTGTTAGGAAATTTGATGATTTCATTAAATAGATACCAAACCTGATGGGAATGGTAGCTTAGAACAAAATGAAATTATTATATCAACCAGCTCAAATAATAATATAATAACTATAATCATGTGTAAAACCCTTATTATCCTAAGAAATAGAATTTTTTTGTTGAATGATTTATGTGACTAATTCCCCTAGTTTTTGTGGATCTTTTAATCCCCTCACCATGTAACAATTGATTAACTCTATTGATAAGAAATTTTCTATCATCCATTAGTCCGAATAATAGAAAATCATGCTAGATATCTATCATTTTTATGGGAATGGTGATCAATGGTGGAATCTAATAAAAAACACAATGAATGAGGAGGAAATTTATTTCATTGATTAGTAAGGATTTAAAAAATATTTTTCAATAAATATTTTCCCTGATGTTTCCTTATTAAGATGAAGATAATGTTTCTGAGACTAAATAAAAAGAAATATAATTCTATCTATATGTATGAGGAAAATAGGACAAGGAATTTATGATATGACTTCACTTTATCATGAACATTGAATTAACGTTAGATTTATTATTTCATGGATTAATGTAGAGTCTTTGTTAATCCTTGGTGATTTGAGACTTTAAAAAATATGATTTTATTTTCTATTGTTATATTAATGTTGAGATAGATATTAGAGACTCCTAGTGGTCTCTTGGGCTCAGAGATAAAAAGTAAAAAATAAATATTAATATGGGTGGATCAATAGATAAATTCCATGGAGGTAAGAAACCCCAACATCTAACCGGTAAAATTTTTTAGAAGAACAATCCCATGAACTGACTAAGGTGAAATGAGAAATTATTCTAATGTGGAAAAGAGGGGAATTATTCTAATCATTGTTTAACGAATATGAAGAAGGCCACAAATATTGAAGATGAAATTAAGGTTCTAATTGATACTAATCATATAGTGTATTATTTCAAATGCAATTATCATGAGAAATATGTGATCCAATACCCTAATCTATGGTTATCAATTGAAAATAAAAAACATATCTCCAAAGTAGCAAGTAAAGGAATATGATATCAATATTTCTAAGGTGGATCCTGACAAATATGTGGTGATAGGTATTAGATTTATTCATTCAATAATATAGAATGTTCTATTTGATTTTTGTTATATACATTATTTTATATATTGAAATATTATAATAACAATTCATACACAACATCAAGATATGGATGATGATTTATCTGTGAGAACTGTGAATGGGAAATTATTTAATCTAAAGTATATAAATCATTCGGGGTAAATGTTTATAGAGAGAACCCTCCAGTAAATATTTTCTTACTTAATTTGTTGAATTTTTATGATATATTGGTCATGGATTATATATTTTATATAAATACGATATAAAATTTTAGGAAGGTAATATGATATTTCATATCCCAAGGCATCCTGCAATTCTAAACATGTTTAAATAGGAGGATGAATATTCTTTAGAATCACAATTTCAATTATAGATATTATTGGATTATGATAAATAATATCTTGCTAAAATTATTAAGACAAAAGAGAGGATCAATCATGGAGACATGACCATTTTGAGGGACACCAATGATGTGTTCCTCGAATAATTGCATACCCTTCCTCCTGGTATAGAGGTTGAGTTCTCATTTGAACATATACTCAGATCTTTGGTCATATCAAAGTCTCCATAATTAATTTCCGCCATTGAGTAAGATGAAGTAAAGAGGTAGGTATAAGAGAATATAGAAGTGGATTTCATATTCCTGAGTTTTCACTATGGGGTATGTTGGTCATATTCATCATGAAGAAGGATGTATTAATGAACCTTTTCATTTATTATCATGATCTCAAAAAATTATTGATAAAGAAATATTATCCCCTTCAATGTATAGAATAATTTTTCAATAAAATACGTGTGACCAAGCATTTCTCTAAGGTTTACCTTCAATATAGATATCACCAATTAATGGTAAAGAACGAAGATATTTCTAGGTATGCCTTTTTAATGAGGTCTTCATAGTATGAGTTCATAGTGATTCCATTAATACTCTCTAATGATCCTATAATATTCCATTAAATAATGAATACAATCTTTATAGATTACTATGACCAATTTTTTGTGGTCTTTATAGATGATATCATTATATACTCCAAGGGTAAGGAGGATTAATGAGAGAATTTGAATATTGTGATAATGACTTGGAGAAGGAAACAAATGTATGAAAAGTACATTAAAAGTGGGTTATTTGGGGAGGATGTATCATTATTGGGGAATGTTATCACCATCAATGGGATATTAGTAGAACCTTCTAAAATAATGTAAATCAAAGAGTGTCCTAGGAAAACATCTAAAATAAATATCAATAGTTTCTTTAGTCTAGATCCGTATTTCCAAAAATTTATAAAGAACATATCATGATTGTCAAAAAAACTATCAATGTTATCTTATAAGGGTGTAAAGTTTGTATATACTAGTGAATTTGAATATTTCTTCCTATAGTTAAAAATAATCATTTCCTTACACCCGTACACACACTATCAAAAATTTGGGAGATATTTTCCATATACAAGGATTCTTCAAAAAAGGTCTCAGGATATGTATTGATGAAAAATGATAAATTGGTATACTAATCCTCAAAGAAGATAAATGTTCATGAGAAAAAATATTCCACACATGATCTATTATTAGTGGATGAGATATTCACATTGAAAATATAAAGGCATTTTCTCTACTCGGAGACGATTGAAATATATAAGTATAATAAGAGTCTAAAATATATATTCTCAAAGATTAAGCTTAATATGATCTTGATATTGAATTTATATCTGATCAAGGATTATGACTAATCAATTCACTACCATCCTAGTAATGGGAATAAAGTGAAAATTTCACTAAGTATAAAGGATCTTTTAGCTATATAAATGATGAGAATTGAGAAGGATGTAGCATTATTAGATTGATAAAGGATATAGATGGGAATCATAAGGTAAGGAACATAATCATTCATTTATCAAATTATTTCTCAGCCATTACTTTTAGAGAAGATAATTGATGAAAAAAATATGATGTGAAAATTTAGAAGAAGGTGGAATCTATCAAAAATGAGAACTCCTTGGAATTAAAATATTATATGGAAGGAGTTTTTAGATGTGGGTCTAGATAATGTGTACCATAAAATCCTATGATAAAGAGGGTTATTTTGATTGATTCCCATAGGTAGACCTTCTACATCCACCCAGGGTGCACAAAGATGTTTCTAGATCTTGGAGGACACTATTGGTGGGAAAATATGAAAAAAATCAATAAATTTACATCAATGTTCCTTGTATATCAATAGGTGACGGATAAAAAGTAAAGGTATAATGGGTTGACTAAATAATTACCCATACCTATATGGAAATGTAAAAACATCATCATTGAGTTTCTCACCAGAATTATAAACACAACTAGATGAAATTATGTTATATGGGATGTGTGGATCATATTATAAATAATTCACTCTTTATAGTAATAAATGATGGTTTCTCACTTGATCATCTTGTGTGGATATAAATTAGAGATGTAGTTTTGCAACATGGAGTACCATTATTAATTGAATTTTATCAAGAAATGAGATTAACATCTATGTTCTAGAAACGTATATGACATTACCAAAATAATGAGATGAACATTAATATATATTAACACCATTACAATGATGGATAGTCTAGTTGGACTATTTATACATTAGAAGATATGTTGTGAGAATGTTTGATGGACATAAAAGGATGATGGGATCAAAAGAAATATCTCATTGAGTTATCTTACAAAAATAGTTTCCACTCAAGCATCAAAGTGTATCCTTATAAATCACATTATTGGAAGAGATGTACAAATCCTACTTTATTAGATGAATTCAGTGAACGTAACTATTTAGTTCTTGAAATGATCAATGAAATTATAGAAAATGTGAAAAACCATTCAGTAGCACACCAGGGATTCCCAAAGTCAATAGAAGATATATGTTGATAATTATTAGTGGGACATATTGTTTTTTGATGGAGACATAGCATTCCTAAAAAAATCTCCATAGAAGATATTCAATATATTTAGGAAGAAGGGAATGCTAATCCCCTGATACATCACCCCATTTTTGAATCTTGATCGCATCAGAGTTGTGTTCCATTTATGAGAACTTACACAGACTATGTCCTAAGTACATGATATATTACACACATAAAACTTGAATAAGTACATACCAGATCCATCGTATATACTAAATTCATTAGTTTTACATCAGGAAAATGATCTCCCTTTTGAGTATCAGAAATTTTTAGATCATGGAAAATAGATAAAATGTTCTACGCAATAAGAATACTCACTTGGACAATGTAATATAGTGGAACCATAAGTATGATGAGGTGACATGCGAACTGGATGTAGTGATGAACAAGAATTACCATCAATTCTTTTCACCTTTTTATATAAAAATAAATTTCTAGTTATAAATTTCATAAGTGGGGAAGAATGAAATTACTAGTAATTTTATCAAGGTAATTCCCTTTTTATGATTATGTCATGATGTGTAAAAAATAAACATCACATAGAGAAACTAAAAAAACTTTATTCTCATAAATTAATAACGATAGATTATTAAGAAAATAAACTAATAAGTATTCTAAATATTAGTGTGGAACAATAAATTAAAAATAATAGAATATGAATAAGATAATTAGGATATGATCAACCCCCATAATGGTGGTACTCATGAACAAAGATGTAGAAATAAAACATAATGTTAATAATAAAAATTTAATTTTTATGGAGAAATTATAATAAAACACGACATAATATAGAAATTAATGAATAATGAATAGAATAAGAGGTATCTATAAGAAGTAGTGTGCCCTTACCACTATTATAAATATGACCATTAGATAATAACATGACTATCGTAATTTTAATATTACTATTAAGAATAGTCATATCACTATTAGAATGGTATCCTAAGCTATAAAAATGCAAAATAAAATTTAGTTATCATAAAAAATTAGAATATACTATATTTGTACAAAGAAGAAATAAAATAAATGTTTTAAAAATGATAAATTATGTTGTAATATTTTTTAAAATATAAATGTTTTATTTTCAGTTTTATAATGAATATAATAATTTAATAGAAATTTATATTTCATAAATTGTATTCATAAACTAATATTATGTTGTATTATAATAGTAATATAAATTAATGTGATTATAAGGAGATTTTCCAAGGGTCATAAAATTAATTATAATATTAAAATTGTAGTTTTTTTAATAATTGATGATTTTATTTAAAAGAATTATCTCATATATATAAAACTAGTTTCAAAAATTGGTTTCCATTTTTTAAATCTACAAAACAAAAATGGTTTGAGTTTTGTTATTTTTGGTTTTCTAAAATAGTTGATTTTTTATGAATAGGGAAAAATAATAATTTATGGTATTTAGTATTTGAATCAAAATACATGAATTTTGAGTCATGAATAATGAATGACACCATTGGATTGAAATCACCTGAAATAGTTACTATATATATTCACAATAATTAATAAAATTGATAGTCTTGAGTAAATATAATAAGCTAATGAATATAATAATAAAAAACATACCTCTTCTCAACATAAAAATACCACCACCACCACCAATTGTCCTCACACATTCAAAGACATGGATCACAAAAATATTCAACATAATTTATTGAAAAATCATCCTCTTCATGAACTAATTTTCTTAGTCACACCAAATGACCAATTCCATGTGCCTCGAGGAGGTTTTGAAGTAGACAACATTCAAGAAGTAAAATTCTCCATCATTCTATTTTAAAATATTTCTTTCTTCAACCATATCCACACCCTATACAAAGTGAAATGATAAATCTAGTTTCATATATATACATTACTTTTATTTTTTAAATGTAATATCAAAACTTAAATCCCTTCTGTTGACATTTTATTTGTAAAAACTAAAATATCACCCGTAACATGCCAGTTCACCACCATTGTGGTTGATCAATTTTTGTTTTCCATTACCACCTTCAGGAAAGATTATAAAAAAATTAGGGTTAAATAAAATATCAATATGTATATTATAAATAATTTTATGTTATGTTTATAATGTATAGGAATTATAATAAATTGAATAAAACTAGTTCATAATGGTTACAACCCACCAAAATAAATTAAACATTATTTTTGAACCTTTAATAGAATAAATCATCCTCATTCCATAAAGGAAAATGATAAATGAGACCATTTTAAAATATGGAAAATGATTAGTTAAATATAATTTAACTTCTTAATATTATTTTCATTCGACAAGAAAAGCCATAATTATTGGTAGGTGAACTAACCATGAAACCATGAAATGAACGCTCTCAAAACAATTAAATTAAATATTATAACACATCAAAATTTCCATAAATGAACATAATAAAATTATAGTAAATCCAATATGGATGATATGGATATTGAATTAATTAATTAGTTATTATATTTTTTATCCAAGACATTAAGTGTATGTGAAGAACATAATCACACAAAAGGTATGGTTTCTCTCTGAACCTCTATATTTCATTTGGGTTACGCTTTACCAACCTTTAAATCTTGTTATATACTCATTATTATTATGTATATGTACTATATTATGTATATAAATTCCATAAATATGTATCTATCTAAATTCATCTTTATATAAAGGGAAAATTTATATTTTAAAAGGTTTACAACTCAATTCCTCTCAATATACAAACTCTTTTTATGGGATCTATTCAGGTTCTTAACCATTTTCAAGTAAAATACATAAAGTTTTTTAATCCATCCAAATTATATAAAATCCATCATTTTATCATAACAAAATATTCCTATTCTAGTATCACTGAAATTAGTATTCTCTTACACCCTCTTAACGGCTCTTTACCTTTTTCTATAATACCCTACATAAGTGGAAGAATTCCAATGTTACCTAATGACTATTTATCATTCGTACACTTATGTTTGACATAATTAATCATAATATATGAATATTTTTCATTTATTAATTTCAAATAACTATTTAATCCAATCTTTCTTGTAATCAGTTCTGATACACTCTTTAGGTATTTATTATGACAATATTATGAAACTAGTTTCTTTCACCAAGTAAACATTATATTCATTACATACATAGAAGACATTTGAATATACATGTTATTATGGGTCTTCATATATTATGCTCAAATTAATTGGGAAATGTTTTATTCATATGAGACACTATGTGTAGGATTAGGGAGTTAACCTAATCCATTATGGGGCTCTTCCAACCAGGTGATATATTCATTGTAATTATCCTACACTCATGTTCATTTCACATTTTATGTTTCTTTCATATTTCTATAATTTCATGATCATATGATTCCATTTTATATATGATATTCCTCTATATGTTTGTTAATTATACAAAACGTTTATGTTTTTATAATACGCCTTATGAATCGGTTTTTTACTTCTTTGACGTAATTATTCCCATTCTAGGGCTTTTTATCACATCACATTTTATCGATGTATTTCCCTAGATTATCTTATAATGTTATATGAGCTCAAATGTGTTTAGGATCTCATTATGAGGATTAAAAAATATTTTTCATTCTAGTTCCATGTTACCAATTTTAAATACATCTTATTCCAAACACACAATAATTTTTAATCCATGGTTTGTATTTGATGGATAATTATTCATAAAATCATGTAATAATATGTTTAAAATTATAGAGTATCTATATCATGATATAAAAAAATTATATCTATTCATTAAACCCATCATAAATGAATCTCTTTCATAAAAGAATCAATCTATAAAACTGAGCAAGGAACATAATAGAACAATTTCAATGCAATATGATCCACATATAGTTTTAATGTAAATTTTTTGAATTTTTAAAATTTACAATTTGTTATTCGACTTGATCCCCTAAATTGACCATACAATAACAACATTACATTTTCCCTTTATAGAAAAAATATATAGAGAAAACCTTTTAGTATTCCTCTATGATCTAATCAATGGTGATAAAAAATATTGAATCCAGTCAATTCCAGCTCATCTTCCCACGATATTTACACAATAATTAGATGATGACAATTAACTTGTGGTAAATTATAGTTTCAATGTGGATACTTATCTATGGGTATGGGATATTTAGTTATGGAAATATTCATCAACATCATCTAGAGAACCTGTAATAAAACTACATAATTAATCCCCGCGAGATGGCCGGAACCAGTATTTCTATGATGGATATATTTCTCAATGAGAATAAACATACATGGGGTTAAATATTTTAGTATAATCCGTTGAATATAGAATAAGGATGACATATACTATAATATTAACTCCCTATCTATTAATTTATCAAGATAAAATACACAATTAAGAAAATATTGGTATGAATATCTAATTTGGACATTCAGACTAATAGATTTTTTAATATTAATTGAGTTTTTACATTATATGGGTGACTGATAAACATAGTGTTTGAGACGCTATATGAGTTATAGGACTACAAAATGTGATCTGGGTATCATAATTGTTCAAATATTTTAATAATATGGTTATACAAAATTTAATCAGTAAATAATGTCTTGAAATTTACGTGATCTATTTGATGAACGAGTAGGTTTGGATATGTTTAATAGATGTATATATAATTATAAGTGATTTGATAGTGGTAGTTATGGATGAGTATTTCATCCCTCCAACCACCATAAGAGATGAAACATATTGGAACACCCTATTTTCAAGAGATTCGCTACTAGTAGTGAGGGATTCCATGGATCATGACCTACACAGCATTAATTTATGTTCCATTTAGAATCTTGGATATGATCATTGATAAGTAAAATCATCAAGACATTTGTATAATGAGGCCCCAATCAGGATACACACACAATAATCATGATATTATGATTTATTATAATACAAAATATATGGATGTGTTGTATATGGAATGGGTTTGAGATATTCCCCATTTGAAAACTATTTGGTCTTCCGGGTAAAATTATTTGATATTATTATCAATGGGTTCCTTCTTCTAGAGAATTTTTCAAAAAAATTAAATAATGATTATGGAATTCATGATTTTTGCTAATTTAAAATGTGTTAGGTCAGTTATCTTGGATTTTTTTATATTGTAAATTAAATTTTATCTTTGGGATATTTGTGGAGAAGAAACCTTCCTAAATTTTCAATCCCATTCTAGTGGTGTGGGGTTGGAAAAGAACACACATGAGAGGCTATAAGTTTTTCAATGACTAATAAATCTAGTAGATTTAGTTTATGAAATTTAACTATAGTTTAAGAGATGTTAAAACACATCAACATAGAAAAAAATATGTAGGACATATAGTTAATTTTAACAAATGATTCAGCTTCTAACGGTACCTAATAATGAATGGTAAAAGCCTTTATAAAAAATTAAACTCTTTAATAGAGTACATATATAATGGATTTATGAAGGTCTGTGATGGAATCAATGATTTATAGAGTTGAATTCCATTATAAATATAGACCTTCAATTTGTGTATAGTAATTTCATTTTTTTTAAGAATATTTTTTATACCCCATATTAATGAATTAATGTTGAATGAAACCATATTTTCTAGTTCCAATTCTATATGATAGTAAAGATAGAGGATACAAGTATAAAATTAACCATCTAACCAGTTAATTCTATTATTGGGTTCTCAGTGAGATATAATGATATCTAAAGATGTAATTTTATAGAGGATTGTTGTATGATTGGTTACAGCAATTCTAGGATCCTCTAATAACAGATGTAATAGAATATCCATAGAAAATGATGGATGTGGGAAGAACCTATCAAATAATTTCACTAATAAATTCATTGTTAGATTTGAATTATGAACAATTATTGAAGAATATTCACTATTTTCCCTTAACATGTGGTGTATATCTTCCACCACCTATATCCACTGAAGAAATGTTTCTAGAATGATAGATGAAGTGGAATTAATTTTATAGAAAATTATTTGTGAAAGTGATTTGGTATTCACTTCATATTAGTTAAGTATACCTAATTTTTTAAGTGAACGTACCATTTGAAATATTATATAATAATCTCCATAAATTGTTAGTGTCTTATATTAGGTAGATTAAGGATATATTTCGATCACTGAAAGGACAATCCTTTTACTTGATCTGAGACCTCAAAATAATGGTCCACGAGTCATGTATTGATGAAGTTAGTGATGTGGAGGGAGGAGATCATGAATGTCCTCTAATCAATAGGGACACAACTAATGTAAATGTTTTTGGACAGTTACCTTATTGGTATGAGGTAAAAAAAGTTATCACATTCAAATAACATGTTTTGATTAATATCATCATTAATTCATTTTTTACTTTGTAGGAGTTCTATGGGATCATTCCCCCATTATATGTCTAATGTATTAGGTTATATGAACATTTTTCATCCAATTTTATTACTTGGTAAATTGGGTGGGAGAAGAATCTTCCCATGGTCATATGGCATAACTCCAAGAAATAGTCTCTTAATATATACGAGTTTTTATAGAGCCATCTATATTTTTTCCTCCCATTGAGTTCTATTTAGAAGAAATATGATGGAAGGATTTACAATATGATACACTTTGGTACGCATGTATAATTATCAAATGTTATTATTTTCATTCCATTAATTCTTGATGGTTTTGAGATTATGGGTCAATATTTTTAATATTTTGGTATGCATTCTGGTATATACCCTTGGTGAATGGTCTGTATTAGCCATTAACTAGACCATGAAGAGAGTGGTGGTGGAAATCCAATTCAATTTTATATTTTTTAGTATGGTT
Source organism: Viscum album (assembly GCA_963277665.1). Taxonomy (NCBI): domain Eukaryota; kingdom Viridiplantae; phylum Streptophyta; class Magnoliopsida; order Santalales; family Viscaceae; genus Viscum; species Viscum album. The sequence goes on along the minus strand of OY728155.1, from coordinate 447,321,918 downwards.
ATGAAAAATATATTGAATTCTCATTGGAAATATGAAATATTATTTTATTTGAAGGGGTGACCCATACATTTATCAAAGATATTTACTATTAGCGTATCCAAACATTTTGGTCTATTCTGGGATCTTATAATTATGAATTGAACCATTTACATAATTTATGTTAACTCATTTTATTCTCATCTTCTACCCATTCACATGAGAATCCCCTAATTATCTTTGATGTTTCATGTTTATTTCTTCATGATGGATTACTCAAATGTATTTCTTGAAATACTATCATCTTCTCCACTCCTAACCCTATATTTCAATTATCTTCCCATTTTATTATATTATTCATATTATTTTAAACTATATACTACCATGAGATCAAATCCTAGGGTTAGTGGTTGTACCTTTAAGAAAATTTCATCATCATCTAGGTAATTTGGAATAAATTATACTCATTTCTTCTGGTTTTTGACATGAGAGATGAGTTTAACTATATTTTGAAGTAGGTATCTCTACTTAATGATAATTTCACATGAAACACAACATGTTTTTGAATTTATTTTGCTTTATTTGGATAAATTATTTTTATTATGATCTTATAATGGATTTTGTGTGATATGTTGATTTAATGCTTGGATTATTTGAGTTCAAGGGATGGTTCCACATGGTTATTCTAATAAAATATATTTTTTTCCTAATTTGTTTGACAATTGGTTTCGATGATTATTTGGAAATTATTTATTGGAAAGTATGTCTTATTCCCAAAAATATGTTTGAAAAAATTTTCAAGTGGAGTTTTGGAGTGAAAGTTATTTCATAGGGTGATTTTAAATGTGGAATTCCTTTTATTGATGTCTCATTAGTTTCTACAATAGTTTAAATGTGATTTTATTTACATATGTTACAGATTTATTGATGGACACACATGGGTGAAAGTAGTTATTTAGTCAAGTGGATGGGTGTCACACGATATTTATGAATGGTGTTAGGTAGGTAACATTCTAGTTATTCCATGAGAAACTTGGGCTGTATTAAATTTTTATGACCAAATAAGATGACAGTTGTTCCATGAGAGTGTCTATGTTTCTTTTAGAAGCTAGAGGTTAGAGCTTTTCCCTTTTGTTCACATATGGTTGTTGGTTGGAAATATGTTACTTATTATTTCCCATTCATTGAAATTGATAATTTTTATAATATGACGTTTATAATTTTTTTCAGATCTCCTTGAATGAGAAATTTATGTAATTTGGAACACAATAAAAAACAAGATGATCTAGAAAATATGCTATTAAAAATAAAATGGATTTTACATATAGTTTTTAAACTTGAACTATTGATTTTCATGATGAATGGTATTATGTATATTAATGATGGTATCCTACTAATATTTTCCAAAAAAACATTCATATAACATTAGGTGTATAAAGAATTGTTTTGTTGGACACTTATAAATAAAGGAGTAACATTTGAATAGTTACTCTTGTTGATGACCACTATATTTTTGGGGTATGCTTCTCATGTTGACTGGGTGTCATAAGGTGGTCGGGATCATTTGAAGCATTCTATGATCCTCAATGGTTTTGGGTTATTTGTATCAACCTATTCAACCTTAAATTTATTATTTTTAATCATATATTATGGAAATGAGTTATCTTTTGTTTATTCAGTTGTAGTATTTTTTTAGTTATGAAGCATTTATTTTATTGTGGAATACACTAATTGATTTATGTCTTTTGAAGTTGTTTTCTGAATTGATTTTATTCCCATATTATATTGGGTCATGTCAACTACTTTGTGGAAACTGAATGGTGTTGTTTATGTATTTTGAGTGTGAATCCATTCCAAAAGGATAAAATATGATAAACTAGTTCCTTTCAACTACACATGGAAATATAGAATGCACATTAGGCCTTGTGGATGGATAACCATAGTGATATGTTGGGTTGTACTAGGTCAGTTCCCTATAAAATAGTATTTGATCCCATATATTTATTTGGGGTTCATCATGGTATAAAATAGAGTCGTATTATCTGAACATAAGAGGTATATCCAGGGTAGATTCACAATCATCACCTTTCATGATGAAACATGATTTATTAGGGTATATTGTAATCTTTATTTTTTAGATTTTATTTCTAATTGTATCCCATGAGGATTTATTTTCAATGTTGTTTTTTGATATTATTGATGTTTCATTATTAATTATTTAAAAAAATTCATGTTTTATGGTTTATATGGTGATAAAAATAAGGATCCATGGGTATCATCAATGGTTTAGAAAACCATATAGATCCCATTCAAATTTATCTATAGCCCTTTATGATTCTATTTCATGGTTATTCCATGGTTTTCCAAACTATGGAACTAAAACATACACATATCAATTGTATTTGGGCCAAAAAATATTATTCCTCAGGATGATAATGAAATTAATTTAGACAAGGAGTTATGTTTTAATGTGATGGGTTGTTTATAAAATGTTTTTACATTGAGTTTCGATATTGAAATGGTGAAAAATATCTATAATAGATCTCTTGAAGTGGTTAGGAGAAAATTATATTTGGTATATTTTATTTACAAATGTGGTATGATATCAAATCGTCATATAATTATGGATTTTTATGGAGTGTCTTATTCCAAAAAAAAATATTTTAAGAGATTTCATAGTTTTATTGTTATAGGATTTTGATATTTACGAATAATTTTTTAAAGAAGTTAACCTCCTAATGAAAGGTGGAATGTCTTTATAAGAAATAATATATAATTATTTACCTAGGGATTAAGAATAAAGTATTAACAACCCACCTCCAATTTAGTAGTGGAGTGTAGCAATGTTATTTATAGGGTTTCACCACAGTGCTTATGGGTAACATTTTGGGATATAAGGATACATCGTATCCCTCCATCCCATGTCTCACATTTGGGAATGTGGTACTGGAATGGATATAATTACTAAGAATTTTCATACATATATATTACATCATTTTAGGTAAATATTCAATACATTAAAAAACATATGCATGAGATCCCTAATATTTATGTGTCATTCGACAGTAGGTATGAAATCTTATAATTTTGTTAAATATCTTCAATATCTCACATAATGATCATCCCTCTTGGTACTATTCATAATCATTCCATACTAAAACCCATTATTATTAGCTTGTGGAATTGAAACATAAGAAATGGGTAGATCAGATGCACTATAAGGCTATAAAATTTGAATACCCATGGTCACCTAAGACTGACATGAGCATAATTGTATGATAATAGAAGCATAAAATTTTAAAACCATACCCTGCATATAAAATATAAATATCATGAGACATGGTATAAAGCTTGGAATTTCATAGGACATGAATCATATAGGAATCAATGAACATGATCTATGGGATCAAAACATCTAAATAAGATATGGAATCATTGTATACACAAGAGAATAGAGAATCATTTCCATAGAAGTTATTTTTCTTTTTCAAGGCTATAATAGTGGTATGGTTGACTCCCTAAAAAATAATTATAGTCAAGGTTCACTCCCAAGACCATCATAATAGACAACATCACTTACTAAACTTGGTTAGTTACCCATTCCCATAATGTATATCTCATGACATATAAATACATTCCTAGTAAATAAGAAGGATATATAGGCCATCCCATCAAATAATGAAAACCATACATATGTGTTCCAAAATATCCTGAAACATTCTTCATATCAAAACCCAGGAATTGAAATGGGTCTCCTAAACTATTTATTATATCATATAGATAATCAAAAAGTTTCATAATCATTTCATCATAACATAACCCCTAGAAAAGAAATATGCTTCATAATCCATTCATCATTTTATAATTTCATTGTATCATGAATCATTGAAAATGAAAAAATATTCATAATGCTCTTTTCATCATAAACACGGTCCTTTTAGAGTTGGAATAAGAATGATTTAATTGGATAATATCCACTGTAAACCATAAGTAACAACAAAGGATATAATATTAAATGGAAAATTATTTTAAAAAATCACATGAAATGTTTCTTGAAGAAAATTTCATTTCCAGTTGATTTTTTTTAAAACACATAAAATTTTCAAAATCCATTTCCTTAAAAAAAATTAATGATCATTTAAAAACAATTTTGGACAAAAATATCATTTACACATAAAAAGAACTTTTTAAAACATAATAGATTTTAAAAATAATTTTATCTGAAAATAACACTTAAATATTATAATGGAATATTTAAAACATAAGTTTCTCATTTTTTTGGCAAATTCTGCTCATGTCATATATAATCAAACAATGATTCCTTTCACATTTTTTGTAACATACCAATATGATTTTTTTAAAATTTTCATAATGATTCCTTTAAAAATATTACAATACAGAAAAAAATAAAAGGAAATTTAGTAAATAATTTTTTAAGTTTTGGAATTGTTTTTATAATCATGGTTTTCTATGGAAAATAGGTTTTTAATAGAACAGAGAAATAAAGACTATTTTTTTAAAAAAATTATTTTGAACTCTTGAGTAAATAAAGAGAAGAAAATAATTGGAAAACAATAATTCTTATGAAATAAATAGAGTATAATAAAATTCAAAATTTTATTTATATATGGATCATAATTTTTTATTAGCAAAACAATATTATTAAAAAATCCCAATAAATGAATATATTAACATAAATTCTTCACCACTTTGATAACATTGAATCATAATCCCTAGGAAGGATTAGTATCAAATTAAATTTAAAATATATTCAAAAGAAATTAATTAATAATATTACATGTAAAATGGGATGTGTATGAATCTCATAAATGAAGATAGGTGCATAACATAACATATGTATTAGAGAAAGAAAATAGAGACTAATTTCCCTTACCACACTGGTGACATTTGAACTGTAAACCCCATGAAAGAGATATCCAAAATGGATATATCAATCAACATAATGTTCAGGGTAATAATAATAAAATATATTCATGAGAATTATAAAAACAATATAAAATATTTATATGGTGAATATATAATGTGTAACATATAAGTAACAAGTGAGATGAAAATCCCTAACCTTAAGTCTCATCTTCCTTCATTCAAGTTCAAACTTCATATACACAAAATATAGGTTTATGATACATTTATCGAATAACCAAACTAATATATATATCACATACCATATATTACATAGTTATACTATTTTATAAAATATTTATTAATTTTTCCTTGATAATGTTATGTTTCGGGTAGTATCCAATTTTTGCACATATGATTTGGGTTTGGTGTTTTCTGTTCTTTTACACTAATAATGGTTCTATAATTTCTATAATTTAAACCAAGATAAAAATATAATATACATTAATAATTTATATATTTATTATAATCCATTAGATTTATAGATATAAATTTATTAAACTAATCATGAATACGGTAGGATGTACACACCTATGAATGTGGTTTCAATTTCCTCAATATAAGGAACATAAGAAAAATAAAAAATACATCACACTTAAAATATAATTATGATGTCATAAAAATTAATAAATATATTATATATATTATATATTTATATATTTTCATTTAATCTATCAGTATTACCATAAAAGTAAAGAATAAATGAAACACACATCACATCGGTTCGTTAGGTGTTAGTCTTATATAAACATGAGTGATATTATTGTTTTCTGGTGGGTCAGATGGTATAAATTTAGAAGTTAAAATAAATTTCAAAAGGAATTTTTTGGTTATAAATATCAGATATATTTATTAAATTTGTCCATTTTACCTTCAATGTAAGTTGTATGTGAAGAGAACATCACATCACTTCATGATACAATAGTCATTAATATAAATCCATGAGAAATAGTGATGGAAAATTAACAACGTCAGTTCGTGAGTCGGTATTCCACTGTAAAAATGATTGAAAATTTATTTTCCCCATTGATGGAAGATGTATGTATTTGTATTTAAAAATAATATCTTAGTACATTTTATATACTGGTGTTATTATATCGTCACGGTTTAATAATAATTGAATTTAGTTGAGGAGGAAATAAAATAAAACTCCCTGTTAGGGACGTTACCTCTTCTTCAAACAACGTCTTTTGGTTTTCTCCAAATTACTTCCAAGGCATGATTTATAAATAAAATAAAGATTGATTGATTAATTGAGTAATGTAATGAAGTTATTTTATATGTTATTTTACAAAACAAAATGGGTTATTTAAGTGTGAATATGTGAAGATTGGGTGTGGCCTTTTATAAGTGAGGTGAGTGGCACAATTGAATGTTAGGAAACGAAAAAGTTGTACCAAAAATTTTCACACACATTAGTGCTCACAAATGGTCCATTATCTATACTAGGAAATATTAGGTTGATATATTTCCATAAAAATGTGTTTTTTAAATGTTTGGGATCATTTTAACCCTTATCTTTTTATCATAACCCATAATAAACCCATTTTTACCTCAACCGTGGTAACTAAGTTTAAATTTTTTTCATTAATAAATATCGTAAAAAAACATATAATCCTTATTAGATAATATAAATTATTTTTATTCTAAATTTAGATTAAATTTTAACAAATTAAATTTCAATAATTTGAAAAATTAATTTAAAAAAAATCATAGGCATGAAAATGTGGGTTTTTTGAGATGTGTATTTTTCATGCACAAGATGATTATATATTAAATATAAATACAATAATAATGATTTTATAAATATAACCTAAAATTTATTGATATATGACATATAATTTTTATTTTAAAACATTCCTCAAAATGGATTATTTTAAATTAATAAAATAGATAATCTTTTTTCACTTAAATATTGTTTTCAGAAAAAAACATATTTTTAACCCGAAAGTAAAATTACATAAAAATAAAATATAATGTTGATTCAGGAAAAATTATTTATATGATATATAAATAAATAATACTTATGTTACTTTATAAAATAATGGTTTAATTAAAATACTTAATATTTTTTATATTAATGTTATTTTTATGAAGTCGTTATTTTTCACTTTTTACTAAAAAATGTATATTTTCTATAAAAACCCAAAATTTCAACATAAGTTAATTTTTATAAGACAATTTAAAAAAAAAATCATTTTATAACATATATTTCTTATAATTTCTATAAATTAATTTCAATTTTTTCTTATAAAAATAAATAAATTTATTTTTGAAGAAAACATACTTTAGATGAATAAAATTAATTTACTAAAAATGGATCTATTATTTACTAAGAATCTAAAAATAAATTTACATTGTGTAGTATATACATATATATAAATTTATTTCATAAATTAGTTAATATTATTCATATATGACAATTTACTGACTAAGATATTACATTCATATTTAGTAAAATATTATTTCATTGTTCGCTGAAGATCAATGTTTCAAGTCATGAAACATATGGAAGAAACTCATTGTTTCATGTAACACAATAAAACATCAGTGTTTTATATAATTAAATATATCAAAAATTTTAAATTATTTTTTTAATATAACTTAACAAAATATTTTTTATGTAAAATTCTACCCTAATTAAAATGGTTTTTCCTTCGAAATTCCTATCAGTCATCAATGGTTTCGCATTTGAAAATACCTTCATTGAAATGAAACTCATACATTGTAAAAATAAAACATACCATAAAAAAGGAATTCTAGAATCATAATGGAATATTTACATAATATAAATATAGTTTTTAACATAGTGAGAAAATAGGTGGGACGTTCCAATATGGAAATAGAAGAGAAAACTAACTCTCAAGGACTAATAGAGAGTGATAAAGAACATGTTAATGAGAAAGGTAACCAACATAAATCCATACATATTTGATAAGTAAAAAAGGACAATGATCTATCATAAATGAATGGAATAAGATAAAAGTTTTTCTCAATATCATTTTCCCAATGTTTTTGAAAATTTTTACTATCAAGATATAAAAAATGGTGAAATAAAATTACATAATTTATTTATATTTCTCAAGAATAATGTCATCCTTTAGTTGTGCATTGATAAATTCTAGTTCATATCTTAATATAATAAATGAAGATGATTTCTTAATTCATAGATCACCAATGGATCATAAGATCTATTTACGAATGATAATTCATATCATATATCTATAGTTATCATGAAAATTAAAATAGTTTTCACATGTTTTCCAATATAGATAAATATTTACATGATGAAATAATGAATTAATATCAAAAAGCAGATATATGATTCTACAAAAATCATTCCATAAATTGTTGGACTTGAGGTGCTTCCAAAATTAAATTGTTTTTTCATGAAAGTCACAATTTTTTCAAAATCAAATTAACATTAATCTCCTAAATATCTTAAAGAAGACATTAATTTTGACCTACCAAATATGTGAATACCATAGTCATATTTTATTTATAAATTAGATAATAACATGAATTACAATAAAACTATAATGAAAAAATTTATTATTTCAAAAAGTAAATATTTCTTTAATCCATAAATAAGCCCAAAAATTATTGAATATATATCATGAATCCCAAATGCCTAAAACTCAACCACTTTGATATAAAATCTCTATTAAATTCGAAACACATACATACTAAAAATTTCATTTAAAATACCAATCATAACATTATCAAAACTAAGCACCATTTGTTTTATAATATGATCATATTAATGGTCATATTCCCTTAATCATGTGTTTCCATAAAATATCAATCTACTATAAAATCAATTTTCTAGGTCATTAGTACCATTGAAAATATTATTGAAAATACATAATGTAAATCTTCTAAAAAAATTCATATATATATTTATACTGATTTATATAAAATAATACTATCATTCCAATATATAAAAACATAAATTCTTCCACATCATCATTATGTTATTAACTAGGCTTCATCAGATTATTATATAATACCTTTTTTCCTTTGATATGTCATTCATAGTCTCTTCATCATCTATATAAAAATTATTACTCATAAAAAGATTATAATGATCTTCATGATGTTACCCCTTTGGACGTTGATTTTCATAATTCCAATAATTTCCACATTTAAAACATTTAATAGTCGATGATGCCTTAGGGATACTATTATTATCATCTATTATAATAACCGATATTTTAATTTTTTTCTTTATAATTACTTTATTTATCTTCTTTTTTTTAACACCCAAAACATCATTCTATACCTCTGAGACATTACAGAGTACTTCTTCCATCATTTTCAACATATAAGAAAATGAATCTTGTTTAATCTATGTTCTCTACTACCCAATGTCTTGGTGAAATATATACATTTCTTCATTTTATAGTCTAACAGTTGGTTATGCTTCCCATTATTAATCATGTTTCATGGTATTTTATTAAGCAGAATCACAATATCATTTAATTCAGTCATCATAACATTTATTGTATCATAAATAAATTATCAGTCACATTCAATATTAATCTTTCTCATTATGGTTGTCTCCATTAAATAAAACTGAAATTAATTATGTGAGAAACAATAATCATAGTGGAAAACTACAATCTGAAAAATAATTTTTATGTTATATAAATAATGAATCCTTTTTATAAATATATGAAACCTTATTCTCAACCTTTGTTATCAAAGATAATCAACTATTTAAATCCATCAATATAGTTCATAATGAAATTTTTTTCACCAAAAGAATATCATCCGAGACTGTCAATTCATGTGAGTAGTAAGGATCATTCTCATGTACCAGTTAATTCTTAAGTGAATCTCAACAGAATATTTTTGGATTTATTACCAGAAAGTTCTTATATTCTATAACCACATCAAAATTTAGTATCAATAATGGGATTCATTTCTTGTAAAAATGTACTCCTTTATTTACCATAACTTATGAAATTTACATATACTTAGGTTTATCCCAAGGGTTCTCTCTAATGTTTCCTCATCCTAGTTAACAATGGTTAGCAAACCCATTCATATGATAACAACTACAAGGACATAAGATTTTAATATATATATAATAAATATTTTTAGATGAATATTTAATCCATTAAATAAAAAAATCCCAATAATTATAATAATTTAGTGTCTTTGGATACTAGGATCAAATATTCTAATTTAGTGAATAATATGAATCATCACGCATAAAGATAATCCCCCTTAGTTCCCTAAACAAAAATAGCATATTTAAAAACATTTTTCATAACCTGGGGAAAGAAAACATAATAACGTCTGAGTACATATTATCTATATGGGTAATGAAGTGATATATCAATGATAAAAAATCATGACATGAGCATATTGGTATAAGAACATGAGAGTATAATTTCAAAATGACTCCAGGTATATCGAATATCATAATCTTGAGACATGGCATAAAGATTTTCAGTTTTTAATACATGAATCATATAAGGAATTGTATTACATGAGCTGTGGGAGTATAAAATTAGCATAATAAAAGGAAATATGGAATATACATAATAATATAGAATCATTTCCATTATATTCAGGGATCATTTCCATGGATATCATAGTGGAATGAGTTTACTCCCCAGACCATCAAAGTAGTCAATGTTCATTCCAGAGACTATCATAGTTGAGAAAGTCCGTTACTCAACTATGTTGCCCCTATATTCGAGTCCTATATATCTAATGGGATATAAATATCTTCCTAATGATTTGGATATAGATATAGGTATCACCCATTATATAATTATAATAATACATATGTGTTCCACAGTATCATAAACCCTTCATATTATTAGAACTCTTGAGAGAAAATGGGTTTCGTAAACATTTTATCATAACCTATTTAAAAAAATTTGATTTCAGAATTATTTAATAATAATGTTACAAATAGAATAGAAAATGGTTTCATAATCCATTATTCATTTCATCATATCATAACCCATGAAAAAGGGCCAGGTTTTATAAACACATTTTCATCAATAATATGAACCATTTAGAGAAATAATAAGAATGGTCTTTAGATAATATCTCCAATAAAGCATAAGTAACATCAAAGGATGTAATATCTGATGCGAATAGATTTTGAGTGAATAGTTGAAACATCTATTTTTTTAAAATATCTCATACACTTAATTTTTTATAACATAAAACATTTTTTGAATCATTTTCCTTAGAAATAAGATTTAAATATCATTTAAAAACAATTCATGATAAAAATATCATTTCCACGTGATTTTTTTAAAATAGAAACCATTATATAATCCCTTTACTTTGATAATAAAAAATGGAACAAACGTATGATGTTATAAAAAATTGAGTGGTGATAATGGTAGTAAATTTGGTTTATGACGTATATGTTAAAACAAATCTATCATTCCAATTTTCAATAAAACCCAAAAAGGAATTGTTTTAAAAAACAACATGAAAATTACATTAAATATTTTTTAAAAATAATTTAAGGAGAAAAACTTCCTTAATAAATAACTAGTATAATTTAATGTTTTTGAAAAAAAATTAGAAGACAATTTTTTGACAAAAATAGTTTTTCGACTGAAGAGAGAAAAATAGATTTTATAAAAAAATATTGTTTCAAGATCACGATTACAGAAAGAGAGGAAAACGAGGGGAAAATTTTATTCTTATGAAAAAACTAGAGGAGATGGATTTTCATAAGTTTCATGAGAGATGGATCATAATATTTTGTCATCTCGAACATAATCATAAAAAATCTTGATAAACTATTAGATTTTAATGTAAAATATTTATAATATTATTTACATTAAATCGTAAGCCACATGAATGAATAAAATTAAATAAAAAACCAAAAGAATAAAAAAATAATTATATTTAATTTAAAAGTTAATTTATATAAACCACATAAAATAATTCCAATGCATAATATATCATTTTCTTCAATAAAGTCGAATAGAGATAAAAGTCCCTTACAACTATGGTATATTTTTAATTATAAACCCCATAAAAGAGAGTTAATAAAATGATTATTAAAATAAAAAATTATTATATTAATAAATATAATAAAATAAATTCATTATTAGTATATAACGACATAAAAAAATATGTGCTGAATATGGAATTTTTCTCACAGAAGTAAAAAAGTTAGATGAAAATCCCTTAACATGAGTCTCATCTTCCGAAATACACATTCAAACCATATATCGAATAAATATAATATTATTAAAATTATATTAAATAACCATATATTTATATATTTCATATTATATATGATATAATTATTCAATTTTTACCCAATTTTTATCTGTTTCTTGTTAAAATTGTGTTTTGGTTAATAACTGCTTCATTTTTCACAATTGTTTTCATTTTGTGTTTTTGGTCGTTTTATAGTGATCATGGTTCTATAATTTAAATAATATTAACCATGATATAAAAATATTTTATATTAATTATGTATTTATTTATATTAATACATTAAAATTAGTCATAGAAATGATTTATACTATTCATGTAGAAAATATATTGTACATCCACAAGAAGATTATTTCCATTTCCACGACAGAAGAAATATAGGAAAAGTTAATAATAATTAACAATGAAGAATTAATATTATATAAAATATAACATAAAAATATCTTATATATATCATATATATTCATTTAATCTATCCTTATAACAATCCATGATAAATTCAAATTAAAAAGACATCACAATAGTTCGTGAGGCAGTAATCCACTACACATGAGCTACATTGTTGTTTTCCAAGGGGTAGGAAGGTAAAAATTTATGTGTGTTGTTAAATTTAAATATTTATGTTTTGATCATAAATATCCCATATATTAATTATTATTACCCATGTAACCTTCCACATAAATCGTATGTGAAGAATGAGTCATATCGCATCATGAGGCGGTAGTCTGCCGTACACACGATCGACATTATCGTATCTATCATGGAATAAAAATTAAAAAGATATATGATAAACAAAAATTCAGGATGTATAAATATTTTAAAAATAATATATATATATATACACTTTCACTCCATCATCATAAAAATCATTTTAAAATAGTGACATCAAATGAACTATGTCTGTTCGTGAGGAGGTAGTCTGCTATATACCTGATCGACAATTTCATTTCCCATTTGAGGGAATATTAGATGTATTTTGGTCATGATATTAGCATAATAAAATATAATTATATTGGAGTTAATGGTTTTAAAATATCACAGTTTTTTAATAAGAATTTAAGCAGGTGGAGGAATAAATATCATAAAACTCTTGTTTATGAATGTTACCTGTTCTTCAAAAAAACATATTTTTGGTTTTCATTGAAAGAATTATTAGGATGTATTTTTTTATCAAAATAAGGATTCTAAAATTATATTTTAAAATTTATTATGTTTCTTTATTGGGATTTTCTAATCCAATTGGTTTTTAATCTATTATGAAGAAAGGATATGGGGTGTCCTTTTTTAGGTAAGGTGCGTTTCACAATTGGAATTTTTGAAAAGAAAAAGATTTATCGCATTTTTTCCTAAAAAATGTTCTAAAAAGAGTAATTATCGAATATATAAGAGATTATGTATAAATATTGAAATAAATTTGGTTTTTATATGTTTTGGGTAATTTTTAAGCCTTTAATTTTTAGTTTAACCCTCAGTAAACCCATTTTTACCTTATCCATTGAAAATAATTATTAGTATTTTCATTATTAATTATTTAATAAAATTATTTTTGTTATATTATATAATATAAATTTTTAAAATTTCAAATATGGAATAAATTTTAAGAAATTCAATACATATAATTTGAAAAATTCTATTTAAAACAAAACCCATTGACGTGATAAAAAGTGGGGTTTTTAAGAAGCATAATTTTCAAGCACAAAAGGATTTTATATTAACTATATATATAATATTAATAATTCTATGAACATAAATTATGAAATATTGATATATAATATATAAAAATCATTATAAAAAAATTCTACACTAGATACAATTTTATTTAAGTAAAATGGTGAAACATTATTTTTATGAATATAATTACGTTAATGAAAATTAATGGACTGTTTACTATGAATTTATAAATTAATTTATATTTAGTAGTAAATTCATATAATCATTTCATAATTTATTTAATAATATAAATAACCCACATATTTAACTACTAGGTAATATAGGTCATCTTTAAAATTATATTATTTCAGGTTTCACTAAATCTTGGTATTGCGTATCATCCACGATATCGAATAATCTCATTATTCTGTGTAGAAAAAGTAAAAATATTTGTTATGTGTAATTAAGTCAATTAAAAAAATTAAATTTTTTTCAAATACAAATATTTCATAAAATATATGGATGTCATAATGGAATAAACATCATGTGATCCATCTCCCCTATAAAATTCCTACCATGGAATGCATCCTAATTGAATATAGAACCCTGAAGTTTAGTGAGAAAGGGGGGTTATTTAATGGTGGTCCATAAAGTCTACTTATTTTCTTGATGCAGATACCTAAAGAGGATTTATTATGCATGGTTATTGATCTTTTAAAAGAAATACTTTAGGGAAAGTGAACCCCAAGTGTGAACAATATCATATTTTGGGTGATTTTCAGGGGTCTTGTATCAAGTGTTAGTTGTTGAGTGTGTGTAAAATTCTTAGTGAATATACATAGGGGTAATTATAGGAAATATTATGTAGTTTTTTCCATTGTGATTATAGATACTTTCTTTACATCCCTACTTCTATTTCATAGTAAGGGTGAGATAAGATTTATATAATTTCACCATATTTCATAGGGATTGATGTGTTGGATATAAAGCTATGAAATAACCCAAAATACAAAGAAGAGCATTGTAGAATGGGGAGTTATGCTTAAGGAATATAGGATATATGTGATCTTCCCCCAATAAGTCACCTTTTTAGAATGTGATCTAAAAGAACCTAAAACTGGGAGGGGTAGTGAGCCACCATAATAGATAATATTTAGGTGTGGAACATAAATCCCAATGATTTTGTTGATGTGAGTATAAAATTTTAATTTCTATGTCCATTATTCCGTGAATGTGCCCAAATTTTAATCAGACTATAGGTAAAATAGTTAATTTTATGTATTTTTTGAAATATGATTATAATTGATGAATGATCCATTTAATGATTTTGGAATAGTTTATTCAACTTTTTGATTTAGCAAATAATAAATAAATTGATATTTATTTAAAATAACAATTATTTTCAATTAAATTCATAATAAAAATATGAAAGGGAGAAATTTTCGGGTTTTAATTCATTCAAAAATTATTGTTTAATTTTATATAATATTTAAATTTAATTGAAATTTAAATTATTTGATCTTATTTGGCATTATTATTCGTTAATGTTTTTTTATTTAATTTTTTATATTTATTATTTAATTTATTGAAATCCATATATTGAATTTCATTTTTTATTTTCAATTTTCAATTTGGAATGAAAAATTATTCTTGAATGGTGGAAAGATTTTGTTTTAAAAATTTGAATTTTTAAATGATAAATTTAAAATTGATTTAAATGAATTTGGAATTTTACATATGAAGGGTCAATTTAAAATTTTAATTTCTGTATCATTTTTTTTAATTTAATTGAATAAAAATAATGAACTAAAACTATTTTGTTTATATTTTTTAGTTTAGAAAAATATTTTATATTTCTAAGTTACTGTGTAGGTGAAAACAATTTCAACCGGCTAAACTCTTCATGGTCAATATATATACTTTGTCCATACATACCGCGAGACACCCTATCTCCTAGTTAAATCAAATATACCATGAACCAACCTCCAATTATTCACTATACCCCCATCAAAAGGTTGCTTAAAATTCCATTCCTTCAATTATCCTCCACCATATCCACTTGAAGATATCATGAAAACCCTCAGTAACACCCGAGATTTTTATGAGTAATATTTTGTTTTTTATATATCATCAAAGGAATCTTTCACTACATACTAGCTTGGATTACTTTACACGCAATCGCGACCTTCCTCGATAGCTTGCGTCGTACGCAATACCGAGTTTCACCAAACAACGATATGCTATTAAAATATTATTAAAACTAGCCGTTATGAATAGTAATAACCACTTTTTGAAATTTTATAAATTTTATTTTTTAAAATGGACTTCATTTTTGGATTCGGAATACCGAAATTAGCCTAGGGTGAAATTTTGGTATTCTTCTGAAAACTTTAAATTTTTGATAAATAGTGAAACCACAAAGTGGTAGGTTAAAAAACTGAATTTTGCATAAAACTTAATTTTACCGCTTCTGTGAATGGAATTTCGAAAATCCGACAGACACGGTTAATATCAAGGACTAAAATGTGGTTCAATGAGATGAAAATAATTTTTGGTGATTAGTAACTTTTTACTTTTTTTACCACGGTTAATAGTAAATAGGGTAACTAAGGGTAAATATGATATTACTATTACCCTAACACATGTCCTAATTCTATTGGATAAGTGTAATTCGACCAAAAACAACCTTATGAATATAATATGGCCATTTAGGTCCACTTGGATTAGATTATGACATTTAATATTATTTTATTTAATGAATAGTTAAAATAGTTAAAATCAAAGTTTAATAACTAAAACATTTTTAATATGGGGTTATACATAAGATAAATTCGACTATAAATATTCATTAGAAATTTAAAAGGGTTTCCTACATAATGGTATTTTATTTGTAATTTTTAGACGTTAAATAAATTAATTTATTTATGACACAATGATGATGCAGTAATTATCTTATTAATGAAATATTGACATAATTGATATTATAAACACCAAAATAAATGTAATTTGAGACTTTTTATGAATTCCACTAATTTTCTAGGTTACTATGATATATTAGTGTTGATGCAATCAACTTGGTTCGAACATATAATCCTGTTATGACTTTCACAAAAATCATATATCAAATAGTGTCAAAATTGACACAAAATAGTTTTTAAATCAAATATTATATTACTAATTGTTATTTTATTCCTAAAAATCTAAGTTTAGGCCAAATGACTTAGATAAGGATATATATATTAATAATAAACAATTTGGGGTTCTTTTGGCATGTTATAGTAAGTGTATTAACCATATAGTGAAAGAAAACAAAAAGACACGGTAAAAGTTAAATTATTTAACTTAGAGTTAAATCTAATTGATAAGGTTAAAATAATACCCCAAACTTGTCTAAATCTTATTGGTTGATAGGATTTCGACCCTTCCCCACTTTAGATTCGAAATAAGACCCTTTGGAACCATTATAAACTGATTTTGAATTTAATATAAAATAATATTTTGAGATATTCCTAAGGTGCCCCTCTCCTCCCTTATAAAAGGGCACCTCCTCCCCCTCCTCCTCACACCAATTTGAGCACTCAAGCTCGGCCAACCCCTGCCATTTTCTCCTATCCACTTCCCTAGAATAATCCTAGAGGTCCTGGTCTTCTTCAAAGACCAATCTTAGTTCCCTAAGTGGAGGATTCAAAGAAGCGTTCCAAAGAAGAGGTAATATCCATTACCGATCTTTTCAATTTCTTTCTTCTTCAACTTCTTCTTCTTTAGTTGTTTCATGATAATGTAATAACATCAGTATTACTTACATACTGATATGTTATTATAAATATGAAACAACCCTAATTCACCTTCTATCCATCCTATGGAAAAATGAAATCACCGCGCGTGCGTACGTACGGAATACCGTCTCCACGCCGTGGTGTAATCTATTTTCCACCATCACTTTACATGGATGGGTATAATGGTGCAATGAGTAACTATTTATGATTATTATAAAGTAATATTGATACTGAAATAATATATATATATACTCCAATACAATTCCACGATCATAGGAACGATATCATCACTCGTGCGTACGTACGGAATACCGTCTCCACGATGTGAAGCGACTCGTTCTACATGATCATCATTAAATAATAATTATATAAATGAATTGAATGAATAAATATGATATATGTTACACTAATACCATTCTGGATATAAGGTATCTATAACCTTAAAAGAAGAATAAGAATTTATTCGGCAAAACACGCATAAGAACAAAAGGCAATAAAAACCCGAGTAACAAGTAACAATGAAATATTACTAACATGAAGCTAAGAATATGACCATATATGATATCATATCAATATGTATGATTCTGGAATAAGTCAATAACATTATTTAAACCAATATACAGGAGCTTCAGACACGTACAAAGCAAATCGGACCTAAGGTAAGGGAAAATACCACAATCTCATTTTTATCCGAGATTGTTTATTCGTAAGTATTTACTGGGGTGTATTTTATCATCCACATCCATGTTCCCTCAATATGAAATATTGTTTCCATCCACTTACAATAGTTTAAATCCAATTTTACCCTTCGGAGAGTTTTTAGTAAAGAATATGAAAGGAATCTTTTGTCGTTTTTTTCGTACGAGGTACTTTTTGACTTTTCCGACAAAGGTACGAAGAATGTTTTTTTAACTTATACAGCATGTATGGATTTTTAAAACATTATTTCCAAGAAGATTCCTTTACAAGTTTTCAAGTTTATTTTTAATCAACTTCTTTTATTTTAAAGTCGTATGACATGTTATGAAAGGAAAAATGTTTTTTGAAGAAGAATGGATATTTTCCTCAAGAATGGAGTTCAAGTGTTTTATCAAAATTATTTTCCATATAAGATAATAAAGGGTTCTGTTTTTATCCCTATTATTACATTGATTTGATCATGTTGTGATTGAATTATTTTTATGAATTCCTTTATCTTATATGAATTGTTTTATGATGTCATGTTGTTTAAGAATCCCATTTTTATTACATGGGTTACGCTATGATGTATGGTTTATGATTATGTGGAACACATAAGAAAGGATTCATTATGAGATGGGTGGGACCTATATCTCCCTCCAATGCATTGGGTAAAGATTTTATATCTCATGAGATAGACATGGCTGGAATGGTAGGTTATACCGTTTCAGTGAAACAGGACTAGAACGAGGGTGACTCGGTTCAGAAAGGGACTTTGTCCACTAAGATAGTCTTGGCAATGAGTCATGACTAACAAGAAATGATTTTCCATGATTATGTGTGCTTGCCACAAAGTTTCAAGTTTTATGTTATGATTATGGGGATCTCATTTTCACTTCTATGATTTGTTCCATGTTAAGATATTATGATCTCTTTTGCAGGTTATGATTTTCAAAAAGATATGATATGATTTTTATTTCCTTTATTTGCCCTTGCTGAGCATTTGAGCTCACCCTTTTATGTTTTCTTTTCCCCAGGTCAGGAAGATGGATATTAAGTAGAATATGCTAAAAGGGACCCTAGATATGATGAAATAAATGGGAGACACTGTAGAAGATTTATGAACCAGTTGTTTATGTTTCCCAGTTTCTAAAGAACTATACCTATACGGTCCTTTGTGGTTTTGTCATATGTTGTAATAAGTGTGCTTCAATTTTGATGTATTAACAATGTATGTAAAGTATGGGTCATTATACCCTCTCTCTTGGTAGGTGTACCAACATTGTGATAGCCCTTCATTAAACCTTTTTCACCTTTGAGTTCTCCTCATGATTGGTTCCAAGTGATTGAGGCTATTCGATAGAGGGACATCAAACATTCCATGCCCAATGGTTAATCTCTATGGAGAAGCTAACAGTTTGGCAAAAACTGAGAAACAAAGCCATCACCATATCTATTAAAATACTAGACTATCCTGAACACTTCCACACCAAGTGACATTACAGGAACATGTTGAAACTATAATTTAGAAAATAGATACTGCCGAAATTTATTATGAAATAACACAACAAAAGAGACATGCTACCTTCCATCAACAATATTAATTCTTTACGCCACTAAACCAATCAATGGACTTGTTTCTAATTACACCAAATATTTCTAAATGGAAATAATTAAGTACCACTAAATTATAGATTTGCACCACTAGAAGATAAAAAACATCCTATTCCGATCTTTTCCTTCCACAAAAAAGGATAAAGCTGAGCATATTGAAGACGACCACCTAACAAGATTTATACAATTTCTAGGGAAAACACCCTAAACCCACTAATAAATAGTGAAGAACAATGACGGTATGAGATGTAACTCGAACCACAATATCTCTCTATCAACATCAATAAATAATAATATAAGTAATAGAAATAAAAAATAAATATATTATATATATATATAATCATAAAATAAAATATGAAAAACAAGAAAGTAAAGCCCACTAAAAATGGGAGGATTTATTTCAGAAGTTAAATGATTCATGTAGATCTCTTGTAAAGGTATTTTATAGAGGACATGTCCATGGATCATTCTCCATCATTGTGGCTCTATGTCCAAAAGAGAGAGTGAAACATGTTCTTGTCGAAATTTAAAAATTGATGAAACATTTTTAAGTGACCAATCCATGTTTTATACATGTACCAATATCCCCATTTCAACTGCAAAACCTTGGAACATTGTTTGAAACAATACAACAAAATCAAATAGGCAAAATTTCTAATGCGTAGAATTACTTAGTTGATCATTGTGTGAACAATAAATTTATCAGTAGATTTGTGATGCTACCAATCAAATAATCTTTCAATTATATTGATTATGTAAGAAGTATGATTATAGGATGAATATCCAATAATAGATAAGTTACGATGATTCCAAATGATATCTGTCCAAGTTATATATGTTGAATCCATCAAAGTGAAATAGGATCATGCCACAACAATGAATATGTGGTTGAAATAGGTATTCACAAATAAATATTTTCCCGTATACCCGCAAGTAGAAATAATTAATATATATCAATTTTAATTAATTTATAAATTTATAAATTTTAATGTTCAATTATTTTATTCATCTATTAAATTGTGTCATTATATTATCAATCATTTCCCCCAATTTCCTCATCCTTGTGATGTCCATATATTCTAAATCTCAATGATCATGGAGTACTAACCAATGACTGGTTGTTTGAGAGGAATCACGGTGGTGGGCATGAATTTATATGCATCAATTATTCAATTTATTTCTTTGATTCTGTTGTGCTAGAGAAAGTAGAGTGTGTAAGAGGTTCTATTTACTTTACACTCTATTAATGATTTTTGACTCCTCAATGTATTTCACATCAATATCTACCTCAATTCAGATCACATTTTGTACTAGTGGAGACATGCGATGTGGGTGGATGAATGGTATCTGATTAGTGACATCTGAGTGAGTAAATGTGTTCACTCGATTAAGGAGTGTATTTTCCCATTCACCAATGATAAAACATAATATTTATTATCTGTTTAGAAATCCCAAAGTTTATTGGAAATTATAAATGTTTTGAAAATAGTGGAGGGTGTATAAATTAATGATATTGAACCTATTAATTATGATAAAAAAAATAAAAAAATTATAAATTTTTTTACAACCCTCTATAATTCACCATTTGAACTATTCATTTTCTTTCTAGAAACTTTATCATGATTTATAATTTTTTTATTTATAATGTATTTTTTTTGAATATTAAAAAATATCATATCTCATGGGTTTTCAATTTCCAATATAAAAAAACGCTATAGGAAATGTGATACTCATAAACCCTACTTCTTTTGGGATTACCCTAGTCAACCACTACGCCACATTATAAGTAAATAGAAAATATATTTGACCATGACCTATGATAGCCATGTGATTAGCTATGCACTCTGATACAGTAAGGGTTATTTCCCATGTGTGGTCAATGAGACCTTGGGATAAAAAATAGGGAGGGGATGTGAGTCACCAAAAAAATAATATCATTCTATTATGGTTGGTTGGAGAACCTTCATTTGGTATCTAATATAGGGGTAGGTTCATATCATCAGGGCATGTTCCCTAGTGATTGACAACCTAAGGTGCATTTGTTGAAAATTTATATTGAATAATGAAAATGAATATCTCTTGAAAATTTATGCTTAATATGAATGAAGTGATTCTTAAAGTATTTTCATAGATTTATAAATACATGATGGTTTTATGATAGAGGATAGTGTATTCTCAAGACAAATATGAATGGATAATATTTTTTACACCATAACTCTCTTGGTTTCACAATATTGGATGTTTTATGGTGTTTTATCCCTAGAATATGGAGTTTTCCTAGTATTAGTAGGGTATAGCATCACAACATATCAATATAATGATACAATAGTTAGTTTAAAATGGAAATTAAGAATAAAATATGACACGCATAAGGGTTTCCATTTAAATAATTAATCTAATTAAGGGTATATAAATATTTATCATGTCACCATGTAGTGTGGTACATTATAAATATATATATATTTTGTGTAATGGATTTCACCACAGATAATAGATATACATTAAAAACCCGAACACTGAATTAAAATAGTGGATTGCAGCACACACTAGAATCTAAATCTATGTTATGGATATGATTACATCAATGTAGCAAGATCGATGTGAAATGGTCATATGGTGTTTTTATAGCATCTATAAAGTTTAAAAAATTTATTTCATAATTACACATAAGATCTATAAAATGGTTAATAGAGATGAACATGAATGTTTGATTTAATTATTTCAAATTCTACAAGAAATTAATTCATATAGGAAAGGGTTACAACATAGTCCTATTGAAGGGAAGTTGTATATTCCACAAAAAGAACATGTGATGTATGAGGTGATATTTTGGAGGAGTGTATGCTTTATGGATTCCCAATTCTATAGGTGTCGACAGTGTAATAAATGTAATATAAGGAATCTAATTTAGTGTTTGATGATGTTTTTAAGTGATCATTCCATTGTCATGGTTGAATTATGAGTTATTGAAATCTGTTAGATCTATATATTTGGTCAATAATAGGGTATACTATAATAGAATAATTTCATGAAATAATATTTTATTGAGAACACTTTTGAATCTTTAGTGGGATTTGATATGCCCTCTTGAAGGCATGAAGGTGGACGACTATTCCATTAAAAAATGGATCATGAAATAATCATGAAATTTTCTAATCAATTGGACACTGAAATAAATGATGTTATGATTAAGATTTGTGGGCCATAACATATATTTAATATAACTAGATGAAACATTGAATTTGTTGGTCACCTAGAAAATTATCTATTAGTGATGATAAAATAAGATTAATCAAAAAATAAAACATCTGTATATATATTTTTAAAAAATTCAATAGTTGTTCTAGAAATGATAACTTGGAATATGGAATACTTAAAAACAAAATATTAGAGATGAAAGGGAATTTATACATTTCATCAAAGAAGGAGAAGAATAAGGAATATTTCCACTCATTAGAAATCCAACAAAAAATAATGAAGTAATTGAAGGTATATGAGCTCATATAAATTTTATAGATGTATTAGTGGTTTTTAACAATACATATACCTATAATAAGAATGTTTAAGTGTTACGTATAATGATATAATAATAAATACCTAATTTGTTTTCCCCTAATATATAAACTGGGGGTTATCTTCCAAGACTCGTGTGAGAAGGAGAAGAATTACAGTTATACATAGAATAGGGGTGTCCTTTCCCCTAACAAATCATTGTATGATAGGTGGAATTTAGATAATTGGTTCCCTATAACTTTATTGATATAAATATTATTGAATTATCCATTAGTGGTGAACCATGTAAAAATCAATATTCCGATTTTCATGGTTTTTATATTTAAAAAATAAAAAAAGAGCGATAATAAACCACAGATAATATATATTATGTTGATGGTCAAGTGATGTATTAATTAGTTTAATATGTAATAATAAAGTATAAAATAAGTGATCTTTAAGGTTATAAGATGTTGATCAGTTATAGTAGTGTGAGAAAAAGGGAAAAGTGTTCATATTTGGAATATGTTTTACCCCCTAATTCACCCCCTCTCAAGGAATCTTTAATCTATACTCCTTTTGGACATAAATTTGTAATCACAGAGTGGTTTTTTCTATGGTAATTATTTTTATTTGAAATTTTTGATTTAATTGGAAATTATTTATGAGTTTCATATGATATTACTACCATAGGTAAGATTCAATTATTTGATGGAAATATTTTTTTAACGAGAAGTACGATTTTACTGTGTATTTGGAAGAACTGGTGGGTGTTCTTTTTCAATTTTTGGTGGATGTAATTGTTATATTAACCTATCATATATTTATTTTTGAAATATTTTAGAGGAATTTTTTGATTGATACATTTGTAAATAATGAATTAATGGATTTCTAAAGGAAGATGTGTGAAAGAATATTTTGCAATGAATTTTCTATAAGGACATGTTTATGATGTTTTAGGAATAGTATATTAAATATTCTATTATTATGTTATATTTAATTATTGGTCTAGATAAAATAAAATTATAAATTATTATGCAGAATGCCTTATCTCAAAAGGAAAGTAAAAGAGAAGAAAAAAAATAAAGACACAAGAGAGGAGGAACTCTATAACTGAGGTAACCAATATTTAATCTATGGTTTTATTATATTAAATCCTTTTTTAGAATAATTAGTAAATAATTAAACATTAAACTCTCTTTTGGAGCTAAAATTATGTGAATCTTATGATGAATAGAAAACAACATCATCTTCCCAATTTTTCAAGTGTCTATAGAATTATAAAGGGGATATCTTAAACATTAAATAGAAAGTAGAATAATGGTGAATCAAGAATTAATTTTATTAAACTTTCATAGATTATTTTAATATAATAGGTAAAAAGGATAAATATATAATAATTAGAATTTAAAAGTTACATGAAGAAAATGGGAGAAAAAAGGACATAACAAAGTGAAATTATGTAAGTGCATTCTCTAGAGATCATATAAATCATAATATAGATTGAATATAAAAGAGAAAATAGTATATATTATACATTATATTGAATTAAATTTATAAAAATTGAAGAATAAGGATGAGAAAATCAAGGCGTTAAAGGAGAATATAAAGACATAAAATGAAAGGATGAATAACCCTTCAATGAGAGCCTTAATGTGAACAAAAAAAGGAATCTAGATGTTAATTATATATTTATAAGGATAAATATAGAAATAAAATTTAGAGGAAAAAATATTTTCCCTGAAAAATATGTAACATAATTTCCAAAAAAGGCGGTATCTCTAAAATGGTACTTTTATGGATGACCAGAGAACATTATGATCATTTACTTCAAATCCTAGAGGCCAATATGTGAAAAAAAACATTACATTTAAAAAATATCAATCAATAAGAGAAGACAAGAGGTATCGTTACTATGATAGATATTTAATTTATTTAGTATTGGTTATATAAAATGGAATAGTATTCAGAAGGATGAATATAAGGAAAACCATGCCATATAGAGGAACTCCACCTCTGTGGCATGGAAATAAAAAATATATCATTGAAAATTTTATATTATGAAATAAAGTAGATTGAATATTTTAAAGAAAATATATGGATATCTACAATGGGTGAATCCATAATCATGATATAGTTACCCACAACCCTCTTATAAGTAATGAAAATTGATTTTGACGTAAAAAACTAGGGTCTAGTTTATGATTGATAATGAATAATATGTATGATCCACCAAATAAACTACAGATGGATCTCATGACCATAAAAAATAAACTTTCATATATTTTATAGTAGATCTATCCATTATGAAATATATTAATATTAGTGAGTGTGTAATATAAATTGATAAGGAGGCTAGAATAATGATCCAATAATGTTATAAAATAATAGAAGGCTTTCAAAAGTGTATTCTATTCGACAATTGAGAAAAATCCCAATATAGAAAGGAAAGAGTTTTCTCATTCAAGATGTTATATGTGTTTGTTATTTCATTAAATGAATATTAATTATAAAATAGTACAATAAAACCTTTTTAAATGATTTTTATAATGAATATGATTTGAAGAAGTCATTGAATTCCTTTCCCTAAATTTGAAAACGGGTAAAAGAAATTTTTAATAAAATGTTTTATACTAATATAAACACCCCCAGTACTCATTTTAAAGAAATATATAGTACCCTTAACCCCATTATCATTACATTTTTTAAACAATTTTTTGATATTGTGAAGTACTAAGGGGGAGATATGATATATAAGGTAATTATATTGGGAAATAAATAGTGAATTTCCTAAAAGAATATTAGTTTTATTGCTAGTTGTGCATGTGTTAGGTGGTGTCAATTTTTTATTACAAAAAATTAATAACCCTAAAAAAAATAGAATCTCCATAATTGTAGTGTATGAAAAATGGGTCTGAATAATGGAGGAAATGTTTTCTAGTTAATACATGATTCAATCAATAATATATTCATAATATTGGTATATAAAATTTAATATCATAATAATTTTAAGTTGAATTTGACTAATTATAGTATAATGAACAATTTGATAATATTAATATATGAATGAAAGAACTATCATGCGTATTTTTTTTCAATTTTATTACATTTGGTATAAAGATAATATCTTGTATAGGATACTATATGATTTTCTCTTGTAAATGATACGCTCAATAAGCAATTCCCTAATTTCAAAAATTATTTATTCAATTGGTATTAATAAGAGAAATTTAACAAGGGGGATTATTTTAATGAATTTTCAATGGATTATCTTACATATAATTAAATTAATTAAATTTTGAGATTTGGGATAACATGGAGTTTAAGCGGTGTCACTAGTTAAGTTTTAACATATGGTATCAGCTGATTTCTCATATAGTAGACTTCACATTGTTATTATCCACTTTCTATTCACAAACTATTTGTGTGGGAAAATTATTTAGGTCACATATTATGTTGTGAAATTTAATTTGGAACATGACTATAATTTAATATGTTTCAATAAGAGTCATGGATATATTATAGGCGGTTCACATAGAATCTTGTCTACTATATCGTGCCTACGTTCAATATACTAAGAGTATTTGATGATGACTCAAATTTTAATTGGTAAATTCATTCCCTTTATTTTTTGATATTATTTATCTTTCTCGAAATGTATCTTATATTTTATCTATTGTTAAAATATCCAAATAGAATATTGTAAAATAAATTTGAATATTGGTCTTTTGAATAGATAACAAATGGTAAGAGAAAAAAGACAATGTTTCTATGAAAATGTATATAATGGAGTAGTATGTTTCACAATAATAAAATAAGAATAAAATTATATTACTAAAACTTCTAATTTTATAAATGGAGGAGAGAAAGGGAGTCATTTGAAAAGTTGTAGAGTAAAAGGGTATTGTGAACCAAAAGAAAGATAAAATTTATTCCCATGGAATCAAAAATTGAGGGGGAGAAATGATGGATGATGAATTAAAACCTTGGGATCCCATTTACAAATGGGATGATATAAGTGTTTAAATTGTCAAAAAAATACAAAAGAGGATTTTGTTGGAACAATTTTTGTTTGTGTGATTTTTTTTTGTTTTTTTAGAACATGACCCAATGTGAATTTGTTGACAATATATATGTAATATGATATAAATAACATTATTTCAAATACATGTTTAAGATAACATACACAATTGTTAGAGTATTTCTATGGATTCATTGTATACAGAAGGTTTAAATAATTAAGTGAGTGGATGCCAGAGATAAATTTATTTCTAATACATGTAATACTATGAAACAATAGTTTATAGTTTATATATGAAGTTTGGTTAAAATTTTTTATCTATAAAATCAGAGCTTCCTACTCCATAACAAGGCACCATGTCATAATATATTACTATTACACTATAATGGTGTTTTAATAAAGTTAACCATGCTACATGGATAACAAACGTAAATCTATCCCCATAACTACTATATTTATATAAGTGTAAATAATTATTTCATTCGCTGTATTATAGTTGGATAAGCCATAATGATGGATTTATGAGGCTTCATAAATTGTGTCATCACTGATAATGCATCTACATAATGGTATCTAAAACATTGTGTAATAATATAAAAATATAAAACACTACATAAGCTAGCTCCGCATCACGTAGGATATTTTAAAAAGTTAACTCAATCCTTACATAAAGGTTATATTGAATTTTAGAAAGCATTAATAAAGGTGAATAATTGAAAAGCATAATGTTCTATGAGAAACGTGTATATGTAAATGGAAATCAATGTAAATGTACAATTTAATGATTTAAATATTTATTGAAAATTACACTATATAAGAAAGTGATAAAATATAGCCACAATTAATAGATGATTTCAACATTACAAAAATTTCCTATGATATGGATGTTGTGTTTATTTCATAGCATATGTTTTGATAATTTTTAATTTTATATCATTCCAAACAATAAAAATGATATTATAAGGAAACCAATTTAGTTTTAAATAGAGTTTTAGGGGATTATTTTGTGTTCATGGGTGAATTGTGATAAATATAAATGAGAAATATTTTTAGAATTGGTCAATAAGAGGACATTGTAACACCCCAAGCTTATGCTATTTGTTTCTCATTGAATAATGCAATAGATTGCGTTGTACTCAACTTGGAGTTTTAGCACATCATGACTAATCAAACTAGCCTTTATGAATAGTAATACCCACTTTTTTAAAATTTATAAATTTTATTTTTCAAAATGGACATCATTTTTGGATTCAGAATATCCAAATTAGCTTAGGGTGAATGTTTGGTATTTTTCTGAAAACATTCAATTTTTGATGAATAGTGACAAACACTGCGTTATTGTTTAAAACCTACTTTTTATTTAAACTAGTACAACGCCCATGCAAATGCATGAGACTATTCAATTTTCTTTCCAATTTTTTGGTTCTGCATCATTCAAAAAAAATTGTAATGTTGTTGCATTCAATATAATGTTTAGAATAAAATGATAATAATGAATTGAATGTGGTTCTCGTGACATGAGGAAATAAAGTAAAGACTAATTGTGATGGTGATGGAACACATTGGAATGGAAGATTTATAGATAAGAGACATAGATGAAACAGAATGTGCTAGTGAAGGTGTAGTTGGAGGAAAGATGCAAGATTGTGATAAATGATGGGATGCATCATTGAGAGAGTTTAAATGTTTATGGATTTTGAAGGGAGAAGGCCTTGAAAATCTATTAGGGTGAGGATTAGTAGCAATCATGATTTAGTATGATGTGGTTTATTTGAATGCTAATATATTTGGGATTTAATATTTTTAATCCAATGTCAATATAAATAAATTCCACTTTATGATGGAAATATTATAACACAGGGGGGATTTAATTTCATAAGAAATCTTTACATTATTTGAATATCTATATATATGTGTGTGTTTGTGTTTATGTCCAAAATAATACTAAAATAGTCCAATTGGATGTTCATACATATGGACTATTTTGACTAAAAATAGCAATCACACAATGGAATTCATGATTTTATATTCCCTAAAAATTGATGAAAATTATGTCGTACTGAACTAATATAGTGAAAATTTAATGATTCCATCTCATAATTACTATATAATTAAACATGTTTATATGAAGGATGAAATCTTATCATTTTCCACAATTTTAAAAAACTAAATAATTCAATATGAATAATTATAGGACTTATGTAAATATTCCCAGAACATGAGATTTTCATGAGAGGATCACTTTTTTAATATGTAATGAAAAATCTTGTATTCACCACATCCATGGCCATATGACATAAACTAAAAATACCCCACCCATTCCACATTTAGAACGTACTACAGAACATAGTGTTTTTTGGATAAGTGAAAATAGTCACAATGTGCAGAAAACATTACGTTGATGCTAGAACATCCTTGTAGAATCAAACAGGAACCAAATAATTCCCAAAAATCTACATCCACTGCATAAAATCCCTATAATTGGAAAACAATTGAACATGAGAAAGGGTCCATTTTTGTTATATATGTTTTTTTAGTGAGTGATGTCGAGAAGAAATAGTAACCTGTTTAGCTGTACGATACATTCGTATGAAACAAAAGGCAGCTGGACCTGCACGTAAGGGATTGAAGACAGTCAGATGCGGCCAGTGTCAACCACTGTGGCACTTGGAAAATAGAGTTTTTAGTAGATGAGCAAATCACCTCGATGAATTGACCTATATGATTAATTTATGAGATCCAGGTTGGGTTACATGTTGTTGTGCATGTAACATTTGAATAAATATGTTACCATTTCAAAGATGATTATGTACCTTGCAACTGATGTCATCATTAGTTTCTATACCAAATTTAAGTCACCAGTCTTTGAATACCTGGAGGAATCACAGGTAGAGCAGACCACCACTTTCTTGTTAATTTCATGGATTGGAATAAATTGGATAAATTTAAATAAATAGGATGGGAAATAGAAGAAACATAACCTTTATTGCCGGAAATTACATGCAATAACACATATCCAACGATGGAGCCTCAGCTTGTTGCCATAATCCCAAGGCTATATCAGCTGAAACACATAAACACTACAACATCTACTTAATAGAAAAAACAGAAGATATTAATATCAGAGTTGGCAGATTGACTCAGTTTTGGGGCCAATGAAAATGAATATGTTCGTTTGATATATGCTCATGAGATGACGTGATAGAATCAAAAATTGAAAATTTATAAAAGAATACAACACCGGAATATGGCGTCATCCATTTCAGGATCATTTGGTTGAGGTGAAGTTTCTAAATTTATTGAATGACTGCTTCAGTCAGTTCTAGAGCTACTCATAGTATCTGTTTGTTTGATATATTGTCAAATAACTAATGGGAATAAAATAAAATAAAAGAGAGAAGAATTTTTGGGTTCAAAATATCATAAATAAAATTACAGAATCATACCCACTGAATCATGATGAAAAGAAAATTCTACTGTACCTTCTTCATGAAATAAATAAAACACTATCCTATGAACTCAAAAGAAGATGTTACAGAGCCAAAATGTAAACCCGTTCAAAGATCCATGTTTTTAACCCCAAATCCATGAAATTCAGGGAACCTAAGGGATCAAATGAAACCACGTTCAACATTAATGATTTAGACAATTGAACCATGAATCACAAAAAATAAAAATAAGTTAAATACAAAGAATTTATATTGGAAGAGTTAATATACAACATAAAACTAAACTATTGGAGGTTGAATGGAATTCTTGTATTCATTTGATTCACCTCCTGGTAAAGATTTTGATTTTTCCATTTGACTGTTGGCACAGTAATTATGCACGGGCTGATTTGGACCTTTAGAATCTGAAAACATATAACAATAACATTAGGTTCTAGTATAAACCCGTAATGCATCACAACAGTTTCAGTACAAACCCGTAATGCAAACTCATATTTCAGTACAAACCCGTAATGTTGCACAATACTTCTAGTACAAACCCGTATAACAGAAACATTAGGTTCCAGTACAAACCCATATAACAAACTCGTAATGAAAACATGTATAACATAAACATTATGTTCTAGTAAAAACCCATAATGCAGCACCACAGTTCCAGTACAAACCCGTAATCACCAAGTAAAAAACATGTAATGCAGCACAATAGTTCCCTAGCACTGAAGTTGAATTTGGGGTCAGATCTTACATTTAGGTTCTAGTGCAGCTGATGGTGAAGGAAAACAATTGATGCCTTTTAAAAAAGTAGATCCTTCAGGGAATCCGAGTGAAAGTTTATAAGATATTATGTGTCATTGAGGAGCACTGAGTTGGGAAAATATGCAATGATAACCATTTTTATAATTACATGTTGGGGGCATGGATGGGCAGCTTTCCTCATTGGCTGAGGAGGTGGTACATGTTTGCTTGTCCCATTCATCTAAACCTCCAGAAAGTGTTTCTGTGCATAGCTTCATATCTACAGTGATGGTGAAAGATTGAAACAGGTTGAGGAAGACAACTATTAGCGCTGTCAAGGAAATTTAAATTACCCAAAACATCGTCTTTGAGCCCACGATGAATTTAATTTTCTTCCAATCATGATCAAACCTGAAAATAATCGTAGCATGTTAACACCTAGACTGTTCCTGTAGGTATAACCCATAAAATTAACGGGTGTGGTTTTCAGAGTAGAAACCAACAAATTTTCTTCCTATTGAGTATTGATTTTCGTTCCTATTGAACTTCAGCTTGAGTTAAGTCAATACAATGTCCATTAAGACATATCATATAAAGCATTTACTGATGAAGATAAAAAATTATTCACCGGTCAAAATAAAAAACTACGTCAACTGCTAAAACAGAGTACATAATCCACTGTTTAGAAACATATATCAGAATTGATGTAGGGAAAAACTATAATTATGTTCATAGTTATGTAATATGAATAAGCAACATTAAATAGCCTCCCAGTACTGCCATGATCTGTCGATCTAGAGCTGCATCACTTCACCATGTTGGAAGACATTGATATTCCTCCCTACAACAAGTAATTATACCTTACTGTGAGTAAAATACACATATTACTATGAGAAAAAAATCAGCTAACATCCTAAAAGATAACAATATACTGATTTGCAACACCAAATCTGCATGGATATGTAACATAATGTTTTATTGTAGCTGAAAAAACACATCTTCATGTATCTATAATGTTATTTAATTAATAAAGAAAGGAAACCCAGGACTGTAAACATTATTCTACATCACAGAGAAAGGCTGGTGGATGTAGACAAAATTAACATAATTAAATTAATTAAATAACGGACTTTAAAAAACATCAAATTTATGCTTCAAAAAAATAGAGAAAGTTTCTTAGATCACACCTCCTTCCCAGATTCAACCTTAACATAATGAGAGGACATAATTCTTAACAAGTATATTTTCTAATATGAAATAGGAAAGTTGAAATTTGTTGATTTTACAACAGGCCTACATTACATTGGAAATGGATGTAAAACAGTCGGTCTAGTTTTTCAGATTTTTAGTTTCTGTTATCCATTATATGAAGATGATTTTCATTGCCATTAGTTGAAAGGAGTCTATAGAAAATGATTCCATCCCTTTGACCACATCTTCAACATCAAACTTAGTCTGTAGCTTTTTCTACGTGAAGATATCATTATAAAGAATGAGTAGCAGTCAACACTTATAAGACATACCAATGAAGTAACAATATAATATTTAATAGATATCATATCAGAAAAACAGTTGTAGTGAATTTGTAATAAAATGTTAAAATAAACAAAATGAAGGGAAAATCAGTATTGTTTACAATATGTGCACTGGCAGTAACAAAAAATTTAGATAGAGAATCTATACCTGAGTTGAACATACAATTGTACTTGCTCTATCGAATACAACATCACTATTGTAGCTGAATATTGAAGATGCAACATGGTGATGTTCCTAAAAGAGATGGGTGAAATGAATTTTATATGTATGGGGTGACTGTATTGATACTAAAATGAATTCTATGTAAGGAATAATAACAAAATATGTCATAGTAACGTTAATGAGAATGTTGTAATACAAAATTCATAAGGTAGGGAAGTAATATTTTGGGGAGGAATTACTCTACTTAACTGAGTGTCTGTAAAACATTGATGATAGTTGGTGATATAATTTTCATTACTAGTGATGAAGATAACTGTGTATGTGTTCAGTTCTGAAGAAAGTTTTCGATTCTAATTGTTGTAATTTGTGACATCTACTGCCAGCAATATATATATTTTTAAAAATTTAGCTCTGGGGTAAATCCATACTCATCCTGGTCCTATTATGTAATGAAATAGAAGTGTGAGTTAAAATAAATATCAAATACATGATGAAGATAAAATAGTTCAATTATATTAGTTGAATCAGAGAATCTATCAATTGAAAAGCTGTTTTGTTTATGAATTTCATGACGTGCATTTCGAAGAGAACGACTGATAGTGAGTCTTGCTTATCTGTCACAAGCAGTTGAACTCTAAAACTATTGTATTTATAGTTGTTAGAAGTCATGAGGATGTATCAATACAATTAAATTCTTATAGAAAGCTTATATCCAAGTAATATTTAGCAAATAAGAAACACATTAAATGAATACCTTGGAGTAGTGAAGTGTGGTTGTTTTTTTCAATTCTGGCACAAAGTATTCCCATCCGCAGTTTGAACTTTTTTCATGCAAGAATTACATGATTAAAAATACCAGTAATGAGTGCTTTGAAGTATAACTATTATAGAAAAAATCAAACACTTTGTCGTCTGTGATACAGTAGTTCATATTAATATATTCATTAATGTAAGTCTTACGTGTAATAGTATAGCAGAAGACATATTAAAAGAAAAAAATCAAGATATTGTACTTACCTCCAGAATATTGTTTACATCAACAATATTTTCTGTTATTCCAATACAGAAATGTTGTAACAAAACTATTTGAAATTATTTATGGAGGAATTTGTAATTACAAATGACTGATTACTCCAGATCTGTTAAATGAAATAAATGCAGCATTAAAGACAAAATTTTATGAAGTAGTCCATCATTTTGTTAGTGTTTCTAGAAATAATTGATGGACAAAAAATATAAGTTATAAATTTACATGCTTCTGAAGCTGTGGACTAATCAAATGACCAAGTTTATAAGTATATTTGAAGAATTTATTGAAGTGGTGATAATAAGAGATGATGGAACATATTGAAGAGCATAAGCAAGATTAGAAGTTTACAGTTGTAAACAAAATAGTCAATGTCTGGAACATTTAGTAGAGAAAAGCATTAATTAACACACATTACAGTTTGCAATAAGGAATAATTGAATTTCACCTGGTCGAACATTTCATTTTTCATTTACAATTAACAAATTTCATCTGTTGGAATGTATTAACTGCAGGGTATAGATAGTTTGACAACATTTTAGTTCTCAATTAGAACTTAAAAATTAAAGTGTTCTCAATGCAATAGGATATAACATGTTGAAGAGCATAATAATAACTCCCATTGACCTACTCCAAATTATATTCTGTAGTAATAAAGATATTTTAATGTGTAGCTAGATATCTTACAGCTCAATCGCTTTTCCCTGACCAGGTGCATGATAATTATTATAGAGGAGTCGTTGTTTTTTTCCAAGTACTCATACATTATGTTGGCAAACTTCCCCTACAAGCTACAGTTCATTCACAATCTTCTACAAGAAATCATCATAGTTATGTTGGTAATTGAAATATCCTATGTTAGTTATTATGAGTAGTAAAATATGCATACATGTCATCCTCTAAAACAATTTGAATCTTCTGATTGGAAGTATTGAAGCACTGTATAGGATATGATTGTCGTAGATGTCCAATAATTTCCATGACAGGAAAAACTGATGTAAAACTAACATTATTTATGATAGTATTATCCCCTAATAGTGTTTGAATAACAAAATAATTTAGTAAATTTAAAAGTATACTATGTCAGATCTGTATTTGTGGATGATATTTATTAAAGACATGTAATAATGATGCCTTTGAAATTAGTAGGTTTCCCCATAAATAGAGTTGTAATGAAACATACCTATTAATTGTTGTTAGGGAATGACTTTGGTAACAATGTCAGAAAAAGAAGTGAAGTCAAAGCTAAACCATGGAAGTTGGACATCGATTGGTTGAACATATGTTGTTGTTGTGAAAAACAGTCAGCAAGCATGTCTTTCACCGAAGTAGTTACCTTGATTAAGTGTAATTTGTAAATTCTGTATGATGTAGCATAGGCCTCCACGCAGTAAGAGTTTGTACTTGGTGATTAGCTGGCAGTTAGTAATTGTACACTATATTTTAGTCTCCTGCATCATTAATTGAAAAAGTGAACATTTAAAAATCATATGACAGATATAAAATACATAAAATAATGTGCTTCAATAGAAGTACATAGAATTAATGTTATGAAAACAATACAGAAATTGTATCTTCTTTTCGAGGATATACTCACTTCAGTATCACAGATAATCATATTGATAAAAGTAACATCAGATTTGGGTGTCGATTTGCACCACAGATTCAAAACAAGAACTTGTATCTTTAATGTTTCATCTGTGTCAATAGTAATCTCTTTCAAAAGTCACGTTATTCACGACATGTTTTGGTTTCTGTATGAATTCAATTAGTATAAAAATATTAAATAGTAAGCAACAACACAAGTAATCTATTTATATATATGTGCAATTGATAAAAGCAATGAAATGTAAACATATTAAATGAAAAGATACCTAAGAATGGTTATAAAAAATTTCTTTGTAGACAATGTTTTGTGTACACTCAGAGGTTGGATTATCTTTATCATCAAGAACAATTTTCAAACCTCTTGCTGACGTCACTCTTGATATGGAAACATATAGTTTTCCATGAAAGAACACCGGCTTGCGAAGATATAAACAAAGATATGGAAGAGATTGAACATGACTCTTATTAATAGTCATTTTATAAGAAATAGTCATAGGATATTGTCTTCTTTGTAGTTTGAAAGGCCATATATCGTCATTGTGTGTTATATTAATTCTTGGGATGAATTCCAGAAACCCAGAATGACTACCAGTTAAAATTTCAGCTCTGATGACATGGTCACCCAAGTGGGTCACAATAAGACAAGTACCATTGCATAATCCCACTGATTGGTCTATATTGCACAACAACATAATTGGAAATCCGATCCTCAAAGTAATTTTGGGTGCAGGAAGTCTAGAGACATTGATAGCATTCAACATGTCAGTTGTATATATGTTCTCAGGCTGATCAGTATCAAAACTGGCATTGCAAACAGAATCATAACTGAAGTAATATTTTCCTTCTGATGTAGTAAGAGTTAACATGTAGTCAATAACTTCATGAACAATGTCACGGGTTGGCGTAATATAGGATGACCTTTCAGATATGACACATCTCTATAGTTATTGTTGAAATCTGGGTAAGGAAATTCAAAAAATGCTTCAAATACTGATTTATTTTTTCTCAAAAGCTTTGTTGATGGGATATGAATACACCCATCCCCATTGTTGAGGTCACCAACACGTCCCTCCCCAATATCCAAAATCCATTGTGAAAATCGTCGCACCTCATCAGAACATAAATTTGAATTTGTAGAATGGAACCTCATGTATTGTGTCAGTGTTAAAACCTGACAGTGTGTCCAAAGATATGATGACCTTATAGTTGAAAATAAAAAGTCACATCTGTCACAACCAGGGATTACTGGAAGTATTTGTCTGAAATCTCCACCTAGGACGACCGATAGACCACGAAATGTTAAATTAGAGGAATTTTCTTTCTTTACCAAAAGTATATCTCGTAACGTACAATCAAGAGCTTCAAAACAATTTTTATGAAGCATTGGATACTCATCCTAGATAATCAATTCTGTTGATTGTAGTAGTTCTGCAATATCACTACCTTGATGAATGTTGCATACAGAGTGATCATTTGTAGGTATTGGAATACAAAATTTTTAATGGGATGTCCTCCCACCTGGTAGGATTAATGATGTTATTCCACTAGAAGAAACTGCAAGAACAATTTTTCTTTGTGACCATAGTAAACATGTTAAGACTCTCCAGATGAAAGTTTTACCCGTCCCTCTAAAGCCATGAAAGAAAAAAAATCCCCCAGTAGTAGAACATAATGCAGACATAATTCAGTCAATAACTTATTTATATTCAATATTAAGCATATTGTGAAATGGTGAGTACTCATTAAGAAGTTCTTATCTTTTATAATTGAGCTCTTCAGCAGTCAATCGATTCATTTGAGTAGTTAATGAGTAATCTGGAATGGGAATTGGAGGATAAAATTGTTGAGATTTACCATTGTTTCGAAGAATGTTGTCTATTTCAATCAAACCTAACATTTTTCTTTGATGATATGTTATTGTCAAGTCTACAAGAGAGGGAAATAGTATTACAATGAAATATACTAACATAGAAATGTATTGAAAAAGACTGTAAGTTGTTTGTACCTCTTATTTGCAGTAGTTTTTGTTGGGAATATATAATATCATTGATTATATTCCTCCAGGTTTCAAGCCAAACAATGTCTGGTTGGGAAATGGTATTTGAGAACAACATTCTAGCAAACAGTCTTCGCAAAGAGTGTCCCATTCCCTAAGTGGAGACATATTTTAGTGCTTGAATGAACTCATTTTCATCAGCTAATAGTCCCATTGCGGAACAGGTTTGTCTGAATGTACTATGAGTAATTTTGTTCACCATTCTAATAGAATCATATAAAGTTACACCACTGACCTTTATAAGTAGAATCCGCAAGTAATAGAGTTCTCTAGAAGACGGCGGCACAAAGTACAATATGCCAATACTGAATCCCTGTTTACGTGGGTACCATTGTTTTCATGGTAGAGGTAGACAAATCTTGTTGGGAGTTCTGCATATGTTAGACTCATGCCTTCTAGGTACAATAAATTTTCTTCAAACCAAGATCTGAACATGGTATTAGAGATGTTACTATTATTTAAGATGTCTTCAATATTGTCATAATCTGCATACGTCACGCTGTTTTTTCCAGGTAAATGAAACAGTAGTCTATCAACCAGAGGATATCTAAAATGGATGTCATAAGAATAGATCCTCCAAAAATCTTCACAAGATGAGATGTACCGGTAGTCATAGTTCATTTTAATTTCATCGACATTGTTATCAGACAATTGATTGTTGTTGTCATAGAGTGTCACGGTGACACAATCATGACCTTTTATTATATATTTAAAAAGGTATTTGATAGATTATGACTATTTCTAAATTTCAATATTTAGATGAGCTTTATATTTTAGATGCAGAACTGGATTGTATGGCACAACAAACTGACTGTCTAATGCTATTCCATTTTTGACAACTATACATCCAGAATTCCTTCTTTGATATACTACATAACCATCGTTGTCCATTGTGGTATGTTCAACAAAATTTTTTGGATAATATTTTGAGCATTTTTCATTCTGGATACAAGTTGAACGATGGTTTTCATCACCACAAGGCCCATGGATCATAAAATTTGGAGCTGCTTCATAAATTTTTGGGGATGTTACTTTATTTGGAATTTCAGTCATAACAATTCTGTTAACGCCATTTGGAGAGACTACTTTGTTCTCCTGACTAATAAATAATATAATGTGCATATGCGGGGGTCCCCTCTTCTAAAACTCCATAGTAAGAACAACTACTTCAGAAAATGAAGGACAGATGAGATAACATGTGGAAGAAATCTGTAATTTGTTGGTATAAGTTTTCAATAAAAAAGTACATTTTATTTGCGAAGAAGCATCGTACCTGCTCGAGACTTTCCGAAAAAACATCCTTCTCATAAATCTTTCATCAATTGTCCCACCTTAATATTGAATATTCTCAAAAGAATATGAGGATATTCCGATGGGAGAATATTGTGTAACTTTACAAATCTCGAAACATCAGGCCACATGGGATTGCATGTAAATGTTAAAAAAATATTTGGATAGCCCTCCCAATTACAGATTGAAATAACATCTTGGAAATTCTGAATCATATATCTTGGGCCGCCTGTAAATGTGGAAGGTCAGATGATAGGCTTTCCACATAAAGATCCATCTCGGTCACCTCTAAGGAAAGCATCTTGCAAACCATTGTAGAGTTCTTCCCTCAAACACTTTTGATTGAAGAAAATAAAAGAAAGTCTTTGAGATTAAATCATTGTATATACTTCCACAATAAATTGTTTAAGAAACCTCATAGAATAAAGTAGACAAGATAAATCATTGTAACAGAATTGAAGCTGAAAAGATAAATATTCTCTCATTGTAACTTTATTCCGTTTTGTACTTTGATTGAATGATGTCAAACTATGGGATATGTTGTCAACATATCCATCATCTCCCCTTGTAAAAACCAACAGATATTATAGAGGTAGGTATAGCAGGTGAAGCTCATCTATGCATTGAAATTTTCTACTTTTACATTGAATGGTTAAATCTCTCTGATGATTTATATGTTCAATGTTGGCAACAATTAGCATTGCGATCTCAGATGTAGTTGGTAAGTTGTATCTTTGTGTATCGCTTCCTCATCTTCTATGTAGTCACAAAATTAAATCTTTTAGCACCATTACCTTCAATAACATCCCTTGCCATTCTGAATTGATGTGATAAAGCATTTATTTCATGGATCATTTCTTGTAGTTTCTGAACAAACACTTAACTATATAACAGATTTTTGAATCCTGTCGTCGAAGCTGCATTTGATAGTGTTATGTTATAATCGGAGGACATAAAAAACTAGAGTTTTAAAGTTAATATTGTAGTCACCTG
Organism: Viscum album; assembly: GCA_963277665.1. Lineage (NCBI taxonomy): Eukaryota > Viridiplantae > Streptophyta > Magnoliopsida > Santalales > Viscaceae > Viscum > Viscum album. The sequence continues at coordinate 447,281,726 of OY728155.1, read as the reverse complement.
ATGTCCCACACTCTATTGTGAGCTTCATTTGTAGTGTCATATACATATTTCTGAGAAAACTTTAGTAGTTGTCCATCAGGGGGTCATAAACATACAATATGATGGTAGTTTTGTCCATTTAATCTAAAAACATGTGGAGGGCCTCCACAGTTCACAGATTTGTCTACTTTGCCTCCCAATGATGTGAATGAAAACATTGAATTGTAAATGTGCTTGTGGTCTTGGAATTTTTTGGAAAGAGTACAGGTTGTATTGAAAACGAATGTTTTATGGTATTCTGGTCAAGCAGGAAGCTGCTGTAAAGAAATTTTACCTAGGGAGAAACATAAAGTAAATCATGGGATATGTCTGTGGCTATATTTTTTACTCTTCTCTTCATACCCGAATGTTGAATCGCAGAACTCACAAATGTTTGAAGGGTCTCCCCAATCTGAATTTCTTATAGGAGAAAAGTTTAAGTATATTTAATATTAATGGGAATAGAAATAACATACTAATTCAAATGTGTAAACATAAAAGTTTGATAATTGAGTAATACTTAAATGTAAATAACCTGTTTGTTCTAGAGTTGTGTCAAATTTCATTGTAGTAGTACTTTCTATTGTTGTATGATTCATTGTTTGCAGTTCCTCGGGCGGATGTGTAGTACCTGCATGCCTTTGTTATTAATTTCAAAACAATAATGTAAATATACAATGAAATAGTTTCTTCTCGAAAATATAATGTATACTTTGACAGACCACTGTAGTTTATAATAGGAGCTATGTCATAGTTTGTTGGAGTAGTATTTTCTATGGTCGTCTGATTCATGGCTTTTTGTTCATCAGTGAGTTCTATAGTAACTACATGCTTGCATTGTTATTACAAACCCTTGGTAACATTGTTAATAAATATTATAAATTGTCAAAATATAAAGACATATAGAAGACATACCTGAAATGGTAGCTGGACTGTAGTACACAGTTGTGGATGGAAGAGTAATGTAGTTTCCAGTATAAAAATAAGTTGCACTCTTCATTATTGAAGGTAGATGTGTTTTAATTAATGTTGCATAGTCACAGAGGGTCTCATTTTGTGAACTAAATAGTGTTTACCGTGATGAGGAGGCATCAGATGACTCCATAAGAGTAAATTCATTTGTATTCGTACCTTGTGAGTGGGTCATGAAATTGCTTAATAGAAATGAAAAATATTATACATTTTTGGAAACAATGTTCATTGATAACATGCTTACAAAATGAAATACTATGTTGTACCATGGTATTTGGTCGTTTATTTTTTTCTTTGATCCACTGTATATTGTTGACAGATCCGAGCATTCTTGAGGGACTATGTAACAAGAAGATGAAAAGTCTTAGCAACATAAGACTGTGTATTATTCAGTACAAAGCCAATATATTTAAAGTTTAGATAGTGAACCGAAATTACCATTGTTGCATATATGTGAGAATGGAATGCGTCTTCGTAATACTATGTTATTAATTTGTGTGAGAACTCTAGCTGTTAAACATTGTCCCCCAGTCAGTTTTATCTTAATAGTCACAATATATTTGGAATATATATTGTCAGGTAGCAAGATTATATAGCATAGTGGTACCATACATTGATTTGAATTTTGATAACTAATGAAACAGTAATGGACTTAGTAAATTGAATCGACAATTACTGGGTATTAGCGAAAAAGGAAAACAGAGTCCTCATTGCGTGCCAACCGTTGGTGTTACAGGTTCATCTGGATTAATGTTTTCTGTAGACAACATGCCTGTGAAATTTCAATCATCATAAACTTATAAGTTGATTGATGATAAATAACGAAACAGTATTAGGAATACTTGGAAAGTAGAAGACAACCTGATTTTCGTTGTTGTCGTAGTAGTCTTCTTTGAAGTCGTGCATCTCTGTATCTCGATGGGGATTTCATCTTTATATAATTTATCTTTTTATTTGATTGTAAAGGAATAGAACAGAACTATAAAAACAGGCAATCCATCATTGTTTTTTGATTGTTAACAATATGTATGCTAAAGACAAGTGTGCTTTAGAATGTACATATAGTCACAGTCACCGGATTTTATGTTAGAATGGTACACTTGACAGTTACATACTGGAAGAAGTCTAATAGAATCTGTGATATTTTTCAGAAAACAACGACAAATGGGCGATAAAATAAAACACGGGTAATTAGATGTAGTATTATGAACATATTATTGCGAGTATTCCTGCTGAAGACAAATAATAATTACAATCGTCATGAAGATACTACTATGGTTGGTTGTATAGATACGTGTTTACATAAATGTTTAGATAAATGATTAAGTCATATAATACTGTCACTATTGAATGAGGATAATGTAGAATGAAAGTATGTAATCATTTGTGCAGCTGAAAAAAATGTGATGATGAACCTAAGTTACATGTATGACAGTCTTGTATGCAAACATACATGTTGTGGAACCTTACAGCTACTGCCTGGTAACCGAGGAAGGAAGAGTTCAAACCTAGTAGTTCTGGCATAGTCCATTCAAGCTTTCGAAACCCTAGTTTGTGGAATCCCTTTTTATGTAGGCGGTGTGTTAAAAAGAAGTTTCAGCCGTTGATTCCAGTGGTTTATGATCTTGTACACGTTGGTGGGTGCTGAAGAAATTGAACCTGGGGGAGGATGATTTATCGATGAGATGAAAATCAGATGATTTATGCCAGTATAGTGAGAAGTAGAACCTATATGAGGATGATTTATTGTAGGGTCGATGGTGCGGATTTTAGTAGTGTTTTGGATACAGAAGCGCGATCTGGCCGACCTATGGATGAGACGAAAATATGAATCTTGTAGGAGTCGACAGATGACATAGGTTGTGTAGGGTTTGCAGCTGGCAGAGGTGGAGAGGAGACTTAGGATTCACTAACAGATCAGGGATGTTGCGTAGGGTTTGCAGCAGGTAGAGGTGGGGAGGAGACTCGGGAGTTGCTGTTGAGGTAATTAGGTTTAGTGTAGGAAGTGGCGTCTGGAGCAGAGCGCTGACGGAGTGACACATGTTGGAAAAAAAACATACTTTAGTATGTATATAGATAATTAATTATTTCATTTAAATTTATTTTAGGTAAAAATATATACCTAATACCTATATATGTTCAATTCAATTCATTGGAGTCATTTTATAATAATATTAGATATATAAAATTTTATTGAACTTTTTACCGTCATTTACCCACCTTCTAAGCACGTTAGCAAATTTTAATGAAACAAAATTTTACCACTTCTATGAATTTAATTTAAAAAATATTTGAGATATGATTAATATCAGTAAGTAAAATTCAGTTCAATAAGATAAAAATAATATTTGGTGAATAGTAACTTTTGACTTTTATTTACCACGGTTAAAAATAAATATGGATATTAAAGATAAAAATGATATTATTATTACCCTTACACATGTCCTAATTCTATTGGATAAGTTTATTTCGACCAAAATCATCCTTAGGAGTAAAATATGATCCTTTTGGTCCACTTGGATTAGATTAGAACATTTATTATTATTTTATTTAAAGAAGAGTTAAGAGTGTTAAATTCAAAGTATAATAACTAAACCATTTTTAATATATGGTTATACATAAGATAAATTCTACTATAAATATTCATTAGAAATCTAAAATATTTCTAACATAATGGTATTTTATTTATAATTTTTAGACATTATATTATTTAATTTATTTATGAAAAAGGTATGATGTAGTATTTACCTTGTTAATGAAAAATTAAACTAATTTAAATTATAAATATCCAAATAAATGTAAATTGAGACATTTTATGAGTTACACTAGTTTTATAGGTTAATATAAAATGTTAGTGTTGATTCAATTAATTTTATTCGATTTAATCATGCTGTTATGACTATAACAAAAACAAAATACCAAATAGTGTCAAAATTGACATAAATGAGTTGTTAAACAAATTCTATTTTATTTATTGATGTAATATTCCTAAAAATCTATGGTTCATCCAAAGTACTTTTATAAGGTTATATATATCAATAATGAACCACTTCGGGTTTTCTTGGCATTTTATAGTAACATTATTAATCATATAATATTGTAATACAAGAATACATGGTAAAAGATAAACTATTTAACTAAGAGTTAAATATATAAGATAAGGATATTATGGTGACCTAAACCTATATAAAACATATTTTTTGAGAGGTTTTAGAACCATCCCCACCTTAGTCTTGAAATAAATTATTTTTGAGCCATTATTAACTGAATATGATTATATAATAAAATAGTATTTCATGCAATTCCTAAAGTGACCATGATCTCTCTTACAAAAAGGTACTTCCCCTTCTGTCAAAATCACACCTCCAAATGCATTTGGCTCGGACAAGCCCTACCCAAATATACTCAAAAGTACCCCCACTTCGATCTAGAGGCCATACTTTGATCAGAAATCCAACCTAAGGATCACTTTTGATCAAATCAAATGGAAACACACGAAGAAGAGGTAATAATTTCACAACCACTTTCAAAGTTCTTTTCTTCTTCCTCTTCTCATTTCTTCATTATTCCCATAAAAAATTATAAATCTAGTATCTTTTTCATACTGTGATGTTATTATAAATATTTTAAAACCATATTCATTATTATATGCAACCTATGAATGATAAGTCACCATACGTGCGTACGTACGACTTACCATCTCCACATCGTGGTGTGGTATGTTATTCAAACACTTCCTTATCTGGATGGGTATAATAATAAGTATAACTGATGTATATAATAAATATAACATGATAAATATTCTTTATATATGATACAACATCCAATTACATACGATTCCACCATCAATAGAATGGTATTGTCGATCATGGGTACGTACAGATTACCGTCTCCACGAACGCGATGAGATTCATTCGCCATTGTAACCATTCAAGAATTAATTTAATTTAATGATTAAAAAAATAATTTTTAGGAACATAATATCATTCTGGATATAAATCAAATACATCTTATCCCTAAAAAACATGGTTTACAAAACCAAGCATATAAAGGAAAATGAATCAGTTAACCCCAAAAACAATGATACTACCAATATATTATTAACAAAGAAATATTAGAAGACTATATATGATATCATATATATGTATGTGGTTCATGTATAAATTAATAACAATGATTTAATTAATATATAGTAGGTTAATGTACCCTCATCTAAGGAAAAGTACAAGGTAAGGGTTTTTTCTACAATCTCTTCATTATATGAGGTTGTTTATATGTGAGTATCTACTGGGACTTCTTTATCATCCACATCCACGATTCTTAAAAATGTATTTCAAAACACTTTTACTGTTTCCTTGACTATGGGTTAATTTAATTTATACCATTATTTTACTTTTTATATAATTTTTATAAAGTAATCTTTTTTTCTTTTTCCAAACAAGGTCTTTTACAACCTTTTCGACAAAATTAAGGAACAAATGTTTTTTTAACATATACAGAGAGTGTGGCTATTTTATGCCTTTTTAACATCTTAAAATCTTCAATTACAAGATTAAAATAATATTTTCAAACTAAATGTTTTCATTTATAATTATTTTACTTTTAAATTATTTCAAAATAGAAAGAGATATTTCTCTCAAATGGTTTTGATTTCATCTATGTCAACATCCTTTGATGAATTTTAAACTTGTTTGAAGCTGATTTATTATGATAAAATCTTCCATATTGTATTGAAGGGTTTGTGATATGTTTGACTATGGATGTGTTATTTTTATACCATTCATGGATTATGGTTAAAGTATTAATATTTCATATGCTATTTTTAATACGAATGTTTATATTATGTTTCAACCTTTTCATATGAGGAATGCATTGCAATTTATAAGTGACAGGTGGAGCCCGTTATAGCTCATCGATGCATTGATAGGTCTAATGAGACAAACTAGTGTCTTAGAACTAGGCCTTGACAAAATCTTATTTGTAGTCTTGGAATGAGGCTTTGACTATGTGGTTATTAAGTCTCGCATTATGCATTCCATCATTATGAAATTGGATATTGATATTGCATGTGATTATACGAATAGTATAATATCCATGTGAATATTTAAATGGAATTATTTGATTTATGTTTTACTTATTATGATTATGTTTATGTTTAAAACACTTATGTTTTAGTCTTATACATTCCCTTAATTGTTTATTCTTATTTATGTAAATTTCCGCTATATTGTTATCCTTACTGAGTATCTGAGCTCACCCCTTTTTATGTTTTATTTTTTCCAGGACGTGAAGAAGTATGTTATAGTTGACCTGCATGAATATTCTATGGGATATAAGTGTGTTCAAAGGGGAAAAACTTTTTTGTTTTTATCTCATGATGTAATGTAAATCTTATATTTGTATCTAGTACTTCCAAGGCTACTAAAATGATCGGCCTTTTAGGACTTGATCCCTTGTGATGATTCCATTGTTATATAATAATGCACTGACTCTGGGTAACTAGGGTCGAGGTGTTATAGAAATTACATAAGAGAAGAGGTCCAAAAAAACATTATTTTATTTAACTCTATACCATAGTGTAATTTGAAACACTAGTGTGGATGAAGTAAATATGATGAAAATTCCCAAGAAAATATATCACATCGTAGTCATGTAGTTTTCCAGTTAACTGGAAATTTGACTAGATAATTTTATGATTAAAATGTTAGGGAATTAACCTGGATTTAATAGCTTTAAATGGTTAAACAAAATTTTCTGACACCTAGAGATGTATGAAGAATAGAATAATATGGAGGATTATTCTGATCCTTTGGGTTAAATGATATAGGTATATAAAAATATTTTTATAAATTATATAAATGATATTGAGACATTGAGAATATTAAAAATATGAATCTCAGAGAATAGAGGGAGTTATTGATGTGATGCAATTGAAGAGAATAAAAATGAATATTTTCCCTAAGTGAATATAATTCAAAATAAGGATATATTTAAATAATTATAGGGATATATATATATATATATATATATTATATTAAGATGTATAAGGGGATATAAATAGTAAATCAACCTAAAATAAGGGGATGTAAGTGTTACATATCTTGATGGTCCTACATGTCTTTAATCTATGGTGGGCCTACAAATCTATAAATAGTTGGTGAACTTCCTAGACAAATGTATGAAGGTTAATATGGGTATTGATCCTTGAGAAAGTAGTGACATTCTTGATAAAAAATATTTATACGAGTTGTGATATCTAGTGAATTGATTCATTAATACAATATTTATTTCATTCCCCTTGCATTAATACAATGTCCTAACTATGTACAAATACTTTCATCATTATGTATTCTTATTTAAATTTCAATAATACATAAAGTACAATAAATAAATAGAAAATATATATTAAAGGGGTATTCAAGAGATGTTTTAATCATATAAACATTGATTATAATAGAGAAAAATAAGTGGCACATATGGTTAAACGGTCAATATGAGTTAGGGAATTTTGGAGAAATAGAAAATATTGTTAAATTTGGAATGTGTTCTATGCCCTGATTCACCACCATTTTATGATATATCTTAAATATTTCCCTTTATGTACCTATAGATTTTAAAATCATATATTCTTTTTTGAATTATGTGTATTTCATTGATTTGAAATAAAGGAAACAATTTCAACATTGGATGAGATTGTAAGGAAATATTTTTCAATTTTTTATATGGTGAAATTTTTTTTAATGATCAAATGATTTAATGATTATATCATATGAAAAATGTAATTTTTTTATGGAAATATTTTGATTTATTGATTTATTCCCTAATTGAAATAATGCTACTAGTTCCATGGTGTTTTTCATTTGAAATGAATATTTCTTTGAGTCTTTGAATCCAGATGTTTCTTCACAAGAATTTTGTGTAAATTGAATTTTGATGTGAGAACATTGCATTCAATTGTATGATATTTTTCAAGAAAATATGGAAAATTATTTAAATATAATGCGTATGTTTTAAAAATTATGGTTACGAAAGTTGTATTTATTTTAATTATAGAATGGTTTGGAGATGGAATTCATTAAAAAGTAGAGTATTTGATAGGTGAATACATCAGTGATTAATGTTTTTTTATTTGTTATTTGCATCGAAATGGAACTGTTATGATTGGGAGGAGAGACATAAATTATATGGTTTCATGTTTTATATTATTTTATGTTTTACTTCCATAATGGTAATAATGAAATGTGTAGAGTATTATCATAGGAATAAACATCTCGGTAACTATGTTCCTTGGGTAGGAGTGGTCCAATTATTGTTGTCCCCTCCAAAACACATAATTGATTTGTGTATTCCTAGTGATCATTCTTTTATACATCATATAAGATTTTATGAATCACCATTGGCGTTCCCTTGGTGAATTTATGAGTTTTCTTTAAGTGGTGATATTATTAGTGTGGATTAGGGAAAATTTGATACTCTTGAAACACTTGATTACTAAAGAACATAATATTGTTTTGGTCCCATTTCTTTATTTATTATTGGGGTGGTGTATGGTTACTTTTAAATTTTCCTACATCACAAAACAATATGTGAACCTTTTTAAGATAGGTTTTATTACATAGTAGAATTCATGAATTCAGTAATGTGGGAATCAATTGAGGGTTTATTCCCTATTCAATGTGGGTATAAATTGTCTTATTTTCCCTTATACTGGTTTTTTTATACTCCTAATTGAATCAAATGTATTTTTTGTCTTCAATCCTCAGATATAATTATTTATTGAACCTTGCGTTTTACTTTTTTGGACAAGACCAATCAACCATAATAATTTTCTTTATGTGTACATCATATTAGTTTAGGGATTATAATTAGTTGGCATTTTTTAGAGATCTAATTGATGAGCTTGTTTATTGAGATGTTTCTATTGATTATGGAGTTATTCAATTGTTTTCATCTATTTTGTGTCGATTTTGTTATTTGAGGTTTCTTTTTAATGAATGTTAGAAAGAAGGATAATACCTCATGATGTGGTATTTGGGAAAGCCTAATATGTATGATTTGGTTTCTTGGCCCAAGTATGAAGTCAATGATGGATCTTATTCAACCATATTAAAAATATTTGATTATATTTCCACCTTGAATGAAGATATTGATGAACCACACTATGGAAACTCTAGGTTTTCTCTTTGGACATGTTATTTTTTCAGAATGTCCTAGTGTGGTCTTGAAATAGTAGTTCTTGATTGATGATAAATGAAGAATATGAAAAAATTTAGAATATATTCTATCTGAGTGATACATTCCATAGAGGTTTGAATATATTTTCCACCATCAAGTTGAATTATAAATATCATAGAGCCCTCAATTTTTCCATCATTGTCTCTAGTTGTTCCTTCCACATTGAGAAAGTATTATTATTCCTTATGATTGAATATATCTATCATAGGTAGAATACCCTTTTCCAATATAAAACATCATTTTTTATCAATGAATAGTTATTCCATATTAGTATAATAAATCATTGAGTATATTTTCTAATCATGTTTGATATATCTTTGATGTTTGTGGGAGAATTATCCATTTAATGTGCAACCTCATTTGATTATGGTCATAAAACCTATACATATATGGATCCCAAGAATCCTTTTATTGTGATCATTTCAATTCCCCTACATACCAATCAAATCATGGGTGACCACTTTTGGCTATAACCTAGTAAAAATTTAAAGGTGATCAGTGACACTTAGTTTATTTGGAAGGGTTGATGATGAAGTAGGTCCCATAAATAATTTCCCAGTTTTTTTGTTGTTGTTAGTTTTTGTTTTTATTTTTGATCATGAACCATTCATAGGTGTTACTGTTATTGAGACCCCATAATTGGGTGATAATGGCTAGTAGATGAAAAAAATTAAACTTTTATGTTATAGACATGTTATGGGAAGAATATATTTACACTACATCACAACCATGTTTGAGTGGGGGATATTGGAAATCAGAGCCTAATATCCCTGTCATAAACTGGTATATTCATGTTTTTGGACTAATGGAACTTGTTTTTATAGGTTTATAGTCCATTAATCTACGTTTGACACATAGGTATGGGTTAATTTTGTGTTTTTATAAATTTTATGACCCTAGTGATTGTCCATTGTTCATAACTCCTCTTGAATGAGGAGAATTAAGGACTTTATGGGAATAGGAAGTGGCCTAGTACAGAGACTTTTGACACCCTCCAGGTCACTAATATGTCTATTTGGAATTTTATTTTCATTTAATTTATTAATGATGTTGTCTAGTATCAAGGGAATTTTTTTCATGAATATTTTAGAAAGTAGGATGGTGTGCATGATTACAGCACGATAAGATCTAGGCATACAACAATATTTTAGATTGGGGTAAAGGGAATCCAATTCAATTTTTTATAGTTTTCACATGGTTAGGAAAATGATAATACAATATCTAGAAAACCATAAGACGTGATTTTATGGTTAGGGGTAACCTTTATGATTAGAACATAGTTTACCTAACCATGAATCCAAGAAGTGTGGGCTATCCTTTTTACTAAATTATGTAATGCGAAACTTTTCTATTATATATTTTTATCCCCTTTTCCTCTACTATAATTCAAATTTATCTGAGAATCCCATTATATTCCCATATGGATTCTTCCTCCTTTCTCTCATGATTGATTTATATCATTCATAGTGTATTAATAAAATATTTTATCTTCAATTATTGTGGATTTGTCCTCTCTTTTCTATTTAGTTCATTTGGCATCTATTCAATTGGATTTTGGAAACACTATCTATCAATTGGAACTGAACCTAGTGTTAAGGGGGGTTTTAAATGAAATATATTTGTTTTATAGTGTTTTTAGTATTCTTACATGATCCACATGGTTTTTGATGATGGGAAACAGTTTCTACACTATTTTGAGGTAGGTGTATCTACCAAAATGTAAATTTCCTCTAGGATACCATTATTTCATGGATAATTTTGGTTTAATTAGATAAATTATTATTTTTATGGGTTATTGATGGATTTTATGTGATTATTTGATTTAATAATTTTTGCATGTGATGTTAGGGTGTGGTACCGTATAATTTTTTTTAATAAAAAATATATTTTACCCAAAACTATATGATAAATTCTTTCAATTGGGATTTCAAAATGTTTCATTTGGAAATTAGTCTTATGAAATTTTTTTTTGATAAATTATAGAAAATGGATTTTCAATCTAAGGAGAATTAGATGGATCCTTTTAAGGGTTGTTTTCCAAAACATGATGTTTTATTAGATATAGAGGTGTTTTGGAATATGGTCATATTTATATATTTTATATATTGATTAATGGATTTACATGGGTGACCATAGGTATTTGGGTGAGTGAATGGGTTCCACCTCAACTATATTAATGATGTGTTCTAGTTCTTTTTCTTGGGATTCCATGAGAGGCATGAGTTTTATTACAATTTTATGTTTATATAATTTGAATATCATTCCATGCGTGATTCACAATTTCCTTTGAAACCTATTTTTTGGATCTCCCCTATAAGGTTCGTTTAGGGTTTTTGGTTTGGATGTGTTACATTTTATTTCCATTTCATTGAGCATTATAATTGTATTACTATAATATTTCTTGGATGTGTTTTGATTCTACTTATGTACCTTTAATCAATAGTGATATTTTTTATATTATGATGTTCTTTTCTTGGAATATGATTTCATTGTGTGATTTTTTTAATGAAATTGGATGTTTTCTAATGAAAACAAAAGGATGTGATAAAACCATGTATAAATGACAATATATTTCAACAATCATTTTTTTTTTCAAATTAAAAAAAAGGTTGCAATTTTAAAGACACTATTTAGATTCACGGTGGTATTTTACTATAATTTTCTCACACCCTAAATAATAATTTGGTTGTTTGTAGACTTTTTTTAGTAAATAGATAAATATTGGAGTTTGAGGTGTATGTTGTATCTTTTTTATGTGCAACATTTTTTTGAGGTATGTTTCTTATTATAATTGATTTTTATAAGAAAATTTAGGTCATGTTGATAATTCTTAGATCCTTTATTTTTTGGATAATTTGTATCCTCATCTCTAGTATGGAATATATTATTATTATAATATTTTATATAAGATGGTTTTCATTTATTTATTCACATTTTTTATGAGTTGTGGAAGATTTTCAGTTATAATAAATACTTTTACAACTTTGTTATAAAATTTTTAACTATTCAATTGATGAATTGGACATCCAACTTATAGATGTATAATATTAGATTCTAGGAAGAATCAATGTTGTTTAGCTAATATATTATGACAGTGAAACCATTTCCAATGGTAATATATCGATTCCCTTGTAGATGTCTCTAGACTATTGTAACTCCCCGACCCCAGTTGCCCAGAGTCAGTGCATTATTACATAACATTGTCTTGATCACAAGAAAGATCAAGTCTCGAATGACTGATTAGTTTAGTATCCTGGAAAAAACTAGATACATTCATAAAGTTTACATTACATCATAAGGTAAAAGCTACTACAATAGCGTCTTGTCTTTATATCCCCTCATACTATATCTATAGGTAATTCATAAATTACTTCATCACATCCTGGGAAAAAAATAAAACATTGAATGAGGTGAGCTCAGATGCTCAGCATGGATAACAATATAGCGGAAACATTCATAAATAATCATAAACATTTTGGCAATGCATAACTAAAACAAAATCCTTTTAAACGTGAACTTCAGCATAATATAGAAAAGATAAAATGAAATAATTCCATTTACATAATCACATGGATATTATACTAGTGGAATAATCACATGCAATATCAATAACCACTTTCATAATGATGGAATGCATAATGCCAGACTATCATAACCACGTAGCCAAGGCCTCGTGCCAAGACTACAAATAATACTTTGTCAAGGCCTCATGCCAAGACACTAGTTTTTCTCATGAGACCTACCGATTCATAGAAGAGCTATAGCGGGCTCCACCCATCACTTATTAAGTCCAATGCATTCCTCATATGAACGGGTTTAAACATAAAATAAAAATTCGTATTAAAACTAGCATACGAAATGTAAATAATTTCTTCATAAACCATGAATGGTATAGAAATAACACATCCACAATCAACTATATCACAAAACCATCAATACAATATTGATGTTTTGTAACATAATAAATAAACTTCAAATAAGCATAAAATTCGTCAAAGGATCTTGACATTGATGAAATCAAAACTATTTGAGAGAAATATCTCTTTTTTTAAAATAATTTAAAAGTCCTATAATTATTAAATAAAACATTTAAATTGAAATTATTCTTATTATATTGTAAAGGAAGCTTCGAAAACTTTATAATGGTGTAAAATTGCTACATCCACCGTATAAGTTAAAAAGACATTCTTACCTTAAAACTGTCGAAAAGGTTAAAAAGGACCTTGTTTGGAAAATGACCGAAATATTCCTTTATAAACATATTATAAAAAGTCAAACAAGGGTATAAATGACTTTAACCCATATTCTATAAAATAGTAAGAATGTTCTGAAATACATTTTTAAGAAACATAGATGTGGATGATAAAGAGGTCCAAGTATAAACAACCTCGGATAATGAAGAGATTGTGAAATAACCCTTACCTTGTAATTTTACTTGGTTGATGGTAGGTTAACATCCTGTATAATGTGGATATAATTATTATTAAATTATAAAAGAATCATATATATTAATATGATATCATATATGATCTTTTAACATTTCTTTGTTAATAAAATCTTAGTATTATCGTCGTTACAGGTGTTAACTTACTCATTTTTTTATATGTTTTGTTACATAAGCCGTGTTTTTTATTAGTAGGTTGTATAATATTCATATCCAGAATGATATTAATTCTTTAAACATTATTTTTTAACCATCAAATGAAAATTATTCTTGAATGGATACGATGGGGAATGAATCTCATCGCGTTCATGGAGATGGTAGTCCGTACGTATGCACGAGCGACAATATCATTCTTTTGATATTAAAATAATATATAATTGGATATTATATCATATAGACATAATCATTATCATGTTATATTTATTATTTACATGAATTATACATCATTATTATACCCATCTAAATAATAATATATTGAATAACAATTACACCACAACGTGGAGACAGTAGTCCGTACGTACACACATATGGTGAAATGTCATTAAATGGATTGATAGAATAATGAATTTGTTTGTTCCATATTTATAATAACATCAAATTATATAGAAGATACTAGAGTTATTATTTTATAATATAAATAACAAGGAAAGAAGAAGTTGAAGAAGAAAGGAACATTAAAGAGGGTGGTGAAGAAAATACCTCTTCTTCGGGTTCTTTCATTTGATTTGATCAAAAGTGATCTATAGGATGGATTTATGATCCAAATAAGGCCTCTAGGATGAATTGAAGGAATTTGAGAGAGTATTTGGGTAGGGTTTGGCCGAAACAAAATGCTTTGAAAGTGTGAAGAATTGGTTAGAAGTGGTGTCCTTTTATAAGGGGGAGGAGGGGCACCTTAGGAAAAAAAAAGAAATATTATTTTATAATAAATTCATATTCGGTTTATAATGGATCAAAAGTGGATTATTTAAAGTTTAAGGTGGTAATGGGTATAAAACAACTCAACCAATATAATTTAAACAGGTTTGGGTCATTATATTAACCTTATATTTTAGTTTTAACTCTTAGTTAATTAGTTTGACACTTACCATGTCATTTTGTATTTTTATATTATATAGTTAATAAATATACTATATACTTCCAAGTGACCCCCAGGTGGTCCATTAATTATAAATATATCATGATATAAGTCTATTGGCAGATACTTAGATTTTTAAAAATTGAATATCAATTAATAATATAATATTTGTTTTAGAAACTATTTTATGTCAATTTTGACACTATTGGGTATTTTGTTTTTGATAAATTCATAAAAACGTTATTACTTTGAAAAAAATTTATATAAACAATCCTAATATGTCATAGTAACCTATGAAAGTATTTTAATTTATAAAAAGTCTCAAATTACATTTATTTTTGTATTTATAATATCAATTATCTTAATCTTTCATTAATACGGTGTTTATTGCATCATCATTGTGTCATAAATAAATTAAATTATTTAATGTCTAAAAATTATAAATAAAATACCATTATGTAAGAAATATTTTTCACTTTTGAATAAATATTTATATTCGAAAATATATCATATATAACCCTGTGTAAAATTTTTTTTTCTAGAAGATATATGCTTATGTCATTTTTGTATTTACTTTAACATAATTAAAATAAAGTGTCCCTATCACCTACAAGTGGCTCCATGGGATCCCAAAATCGACCCAAAGATGACCATGGTCGGACATGTATCTATAATAAGGTTAGGACACGTTTTAGGGTAATATATTATTATTATAATATTATTTTTTACCCTTATTTACTGGAATACGCTTTAACCATGGTAAATAAAATATTTACTGAAGTATTTATTCAAAATGTCTAAAAATGAAAGTTACCTATTTACACAATTTGGACATCCTGATTCCAAATATGGAATCCATTTTTCCAAATTCAAAACACAAAAGTGGGAAAAATTAATTTAAAATTAATTCTTGTTGTTAAAACAAAAAGTGTGTTTGTAAGAGATAATAACTATCAAAAGATTAACACTTGTCTATGTCTGGTTTAATAGTGAAATTATGTACAATAACCAAAATTGTATTAAATGGTTAAAAAATATTATAAATATACTTTCAAACCACTCAAATTCATAATTTATCACTGTTAATTATTTCGATTAAAAAATTCGTTTTTAATTAAAATTTAGTAATTTTAACTATTCATCAAAATATAAAAGTTATGCGAAAAGTACCAAATTTTTCCCTAGGCTAATTTTGATATTCTGAATGCAAAAATGAAGTCAATTTTGAAAGTTAAAATTTATAAAATTTTAAAAAGTGGGTATTACTATTCATAACGGCTACTTTGATTTGTCGCGGCGTGTTAGAATCTCGAAGTTGCGTACAACACACACTACTATATTATTCAAAGAAAAGCGTACCATGGAAGCTTGGGGTGTGACATTCTCCCCTCGTTCAAAACATTTCGTACTAAAAATTTCTAGAATATTACTGCATAAAAAGACTCAGGTGGTTCTTCATCATAATTTCCTCGGTTTCCCACGTTTCCTCTTCCATTTTATGGTTTCTCCATAGAACTTTTACCAGAAGAGTCGTCCAGTTTCTCAGCACTTGTTCTCTCGTATCAAGAATCTGGATGGGCTCTTCACAATAAGAAAGATCAGGTTCCAGTTCTAATTCCTCATAGGTGAGTACATGCGTTCGGTTAGGCATGTATTTTCTCAAAAGTGATACGTGGAACACATCGTGAACTTTGGAGAGATTTGGCGACATTGCCAAACGGTATGCTACAACCCCAATTCGTTCTAGAATTTCGAAAGGTCTGATGTACCTGTGACTCAATTTAACTTTCTTTCCAAAATGTATGACTCCCTTTCATGGAGATTACTTCAAGAAAACATGATATCCCACCTAATATTCCAAATCCTTTCTTCGTTTGTCAGCATAGCTCTTCTGCCTACTTTGAGCTGCTTTGATGTGGTTTTGGATTACCTTCATCTTTTCCATCATTTCCTCCACCAGTTCTAGGCCTACAAGTTTTTTTTTTCGCCAACGTCATCCCAACAGGTTGGGGTGCTACATCTCTTTCTGTACAATGCTTCATATGGTGCCATCTGAATAATTGAATGGAACCTATTGTTATAAGAAAATTCTACCAGAGGTAAATATTTATCCCACATACACTGAAAGTCAAGTGAGCATTATCTCAATAGTCTTCTAAGGTTTGAATAGTTCATTCTGATTTTCAATCTGTTTGAGGGTGGTAAGCAGTTCTCAAACGAAGTTCAGTATCCAAGGCCTTCTGAATACTTTTCTAGAATATTGATGTAAAACGGGGATCACGATCCGAGACAATCAATAGGGGTACTCCCTGAAGTGTCACAACTTCATTAATATATATTCTCGCTAGACGTTCAAGTGGTAAATCCTCCCTTACAACAAGCAAATGTGCTGACTTGGAAAGACGATCAACAATGACCCATATTGCATCGTTCCTTCTAGGAGTCTTCGGTAGTCCCATGACAAAGTCCATCATGATATTATCCCATTTACACTCAGGTATGGGAAGAGGTTGCAATACTCCTCCAGGTAGTTTCCTTCCAGCTTTCACTTGTTGACAAACCATACATCTTGACACAAAATCAGCAATCGCCCACTTCATGTTGTCCCACCAAAAATGTTCCTTTAAATCTCTATACATTATGGTGATCCCAAGGTGTATAGAGAAATTGGAAATATGAGCGTCGTCTAACAATGTGCTTTTTAAATCAGGTATATCAGGAACACAAGGTCTCTTCCAGAATTTCAAAATTCCTTCTTCATACACAAAGTCTCTCAATCTCCCATCATTCACTGCTTTAATCTTCTTTTGAAATTATTCATCACCTGTATGAGAACTCTTAATCCTTTCTAGTAAAGATGGTTTGGAAACCATTTGAAAAAGAACTGATGTTTCACCTTCCATGGTTATTCCCCTGTCCATCTTCAATAGATCAATGAAAATTGGTTCCCTTTCAATTATCATATTGTTCAAAACTCCATGATATTTTCTACTCAAAGCATATTCCACCTTATTTTCCTTCCCCGGGTGGTAGTGTATCGTACAATCATAATACTTGAGTAATTCAAGCCATCTACTTTGCCTCATGTTGAGTTCTTTTTGTTAGAAAATATACTTTAAACTCTTGTGATCAGTATAAATCTCACATTTTTCACCATAGAGGTAGTGTCTCTATATCTTCAAATCAAATATCATAGCTGCTAACTCTAGATCATGAGTAGGATAGTTTGGATCATGAATTTTCAACTATCGTGATGCATAAGAAATAACCCTATCATTATACATAAGGACACAACCAAGTCCTTTCATTGATGCATCACTATAAATAACGAACCCAGCATTCCACGATGGTAGAGTCAATATAAGAGCATTGACTAATCTTCTCTTCAGTTCTTCAAAACATTCTTCACACTCGTTTTTCCAAACAAATTTAACCCCTTTACGTGTGAGCTTTATTAATGGGTTAGCTAATCCGGAAAAATTATGGATGAAACGTCGATAATAACCTTCCAAACAAATAAAATTGTGTACCTCGGTTATACTCGTTGGTGCTGGCCATTCTTGGATTGCCTTGGTCTTAGAAGGATCAATGGAAATTCCATCCTTAGAGGTAATATGTCTCAGAAAATAAATCTCCTGAAGCCAGAATTCACACTTACTAAACTTCCCATATAATTCATGTCTTCTAAGGGTCTTCAGGATAATGCGCAAGTGATTTTCATGATCTTCATAGCTTTTGGAGTATACCAAGATATCATCAATAAATACCACCACAAAATCATTGAGATATTCCTTGAAAACTCTATTCATCAGATCCATGAATACAGATGGTGCATTAGTCAGCCCAAACGACATTACTGTAAACTCATAATGCCCGTACCTAGTTCAAAATGATGTCTTCGAAATGTCTTCCTTCTTCACACACAACTGATGGTATCCAGACCAATGTTCGATCTTTTAAAAGTATTGATCCCCATGTATTTTGTCAAATAAATCATCAATGCGAGGTAGGGAATACTTGTTCTTTATTTTTGTAGCATTTATCTCCCTATAGTCGATACATAATCTCATAGATCCATCTTTCTTTTTAACAAAAAGAAAGGGGATCCCCATGGAGAACCACTAGGGTGAATAAATCCCTTGTTACTAAATTCCTCTAGTTGTTTCTTTAGTTCAACTAATTACACATTGTCCATTCTATAAGGGGTCTTCGATTTAGGCCTTGATCCAGAAATTAAATCTATGGAAAACTCAACTTCTCGTTCTGGAGGATGTCCAGGTAAATCTTCCGGAAACACATCTACATATTCTTTCACAATAGGTACATCCTCTATTTGAACATTCCTTTCCTCTCCCATAGTCATTTCATTCTCTTCCTCCCCAATAATTGAATTTAGTTGAGCTACTGGAGGTGGATCTAGATAAGAATTAGGTTGTGACGATTCTGATCTAAAGATAAGGTGTTCCATATAATCATCATCAAAAATCGTAACCTCCTTCTTCTTACAATAAATCTTCACATCATGGTCCGAAATCCAGTCCATACTGTAGATTATATCAAACTCAATCATAGGTATCACGATGAAATCAGCAGATAAAGAACATTTATGTTCTCTAATGGGGACTGATTCATAAAACATCGTTGCAATGATACTTCCCTTAATAGTTTTAACTGACAACTCCCTTGTTAAATCAAATTGAAAATATCTAATTTTCATAGAGAACTGGGAAGATATGAATCAATGCGATGATCCAAAATCAAATAAAGCATTTCCTAAACTTGAGGAAACCATTAAATTACCTACCACCACGTCTTTTAGAGCTTCTACCTCATTAGTAGTGATAGCATAAGCTTGGCCTTGATCCCTTCGCCTTTTCGGAGGTATGTTCCCCTGAAGATTATGACATTCATTTGTATAATTTCCCATCTCCCTGCAATTGTAGCACTGAAAATTGGTAGCTTCCTTCTTCCCTTTGCAATCACGAGCTTGGTGGCCTTTTTCACCACACTTGTAACAGACACCCATTCCCTTCAAGCAAGTACTGGGGTGTTTCTTCCCACATTTACTGCAGGATTGATATTCAACATTTCCCTTCTTCCCCTTATTTCCATTTCCAGATTGATCAGTAGATCTCTTCTTCTCTTTCTTTGCTTTAAATTCGTAAGACATAGATAATTTCTTTTCTGTCTTGATAGCACATGAGACAATTTCATCGTACGACGTGAAGGATTGTGAGACTAGTGCTCGATGGAGAAATGGTTTTAAAATATCAAAGAAATGATCAATCATACTTATTGGGTTATGTATATAATCTCCAGTATACCTTGATAACCTTGTAAAGTTAACCTCATACTTTGTGACATTATCATTTTCCTTTTGTCTCAGAGTCAGACATTGCCTTTCTATATCTGCTCAATGGTCACGAGGAAAGTATTATTCTAAGAAAATATCTTTGAACTCCCTCCTTTCCATATTATATACTTCATCATCTTCTTTCATGTTTTGAATCAATGACCACCATTGATCAGCATCTCCAGTGAGGAAATAAACATCCATGACAAATTTTTCCCTTTGACTACCCACTAAAGCCTAAAATATTTTCTCTAGGGAACGTATCCATTACTCAGCTACCATTTTATTTGTACTCCCATTAAATGTTGGTGGTTGTTTCCTAATGAAGAAATCTAACATTGATCCTCCACGCTGTTGATCAGGGTGCTCCATACGGGTAGGTTATTATTCATAACCTGAGTGAGTTGTCCCAGTATGGTGATAAGCTGATCAGCACCAGTTGTATCACCAGCTCCACTATAATTATGTTGACCAGGCGGGCAATCACTAGATGGAGTGAGTTCATTGATACAGTTTCCATTTTTTCCAGTAGGAGCCATTTATAAACAATGGCATAATCTAGATCATTTTATGAATAAAAATACATAATTCCAAACTTATAAAACACATAACATAAATTGAACTATTTATGGATATAATCCATAATCTTAAAAACATTCTCTTTTAGGATTTATATACTCATAAACCCTTCATAATGGTTTGTAATTAAAATGAGCGTTATCCTAAGCATATCCCCCGTGAGTGTCGTAACAAAGAGTGCAGCAAGGCCCGTTTTTGTACACCAGTTCCCGTTCGAGTCTAGCTCAAAGTGGTGTTTTTGGGTTTTACACCTAGGTACATCTGTGCCAGATCCACCTCTACCTACTTGTATCCAGATAGGGATGTATTTCTCAGAAGACACACAAAATCTGTACAATACCAACTTTCTAGGAAGTTATTCTATACTAATCCCCAAAGTCCATCTTAGGTCTATGTCCTCTAATCAGATTTTATCTAAATCTAGCTTTCAAGGTTTGTACTAAACTTCCTATGATACCAACTGCAACGCCCCGATCCCAGTTTCCCAAAGTCGTTGCATTATTACATAACATTGGCATGATCATAAAAAAGATCAAGTCTCAAAAGACCGATTAGTTTAGTAGACTTGGAATAACTAGATACATTCATAATGTTTACATTACATCATAATGTGAAAACTACTATAATAACATCTTGTCTTCATATCCCGTCATACTATCCCTGCAGATCATTTATAAAACATTGAAATGGGTGAGCTCAGATGCTCAGTAAGGATAAAAATATAGCGAAAACATTCATAAATAAGCATAAATATTAAAGGCAATGTATAATTAAAACAAAATCCTTTTAAACTTTAACTTCAGTATAATATGGAAAATATAAAATGAAATAATTTCATTTAATTAATCACATATATATTTTACTAGTCAAATAATCACATGCAATATCAATAACCACTTTGATAATGATGGAATGCATAATGCTAGACTCTCATAACCACGTAGCCAAGGCCTCGTGCTAAGACTACAAATAAGATTTTTCCAAGGCCTCATACCAAGAGACTAGTGTGTCTCATGAGACCTACCGATGCATCGAGGAGCTATAGCGGGCTCCACCCGTCACTTATTAAGTCCAATGCATTCCTCATATGAACGGGTTTAAACATATCATAAACATTCGTATTAAAACTAGCATACGAATAGTCAATAATTTCTGAATAAAACATGAATGGTATAAAAATAACACATCCACAGTCAATCATATCAAAAAACCATCAATATAATATGGAAGTTTTGTAACATAATAAATAAACTTCAAATAAGCTTAAAATTCATCAAAAGGTATTGACATAGATGAAATCAAAACTATTTGAGAGAAATATCTCTTTTTTTTAAATCATTTAAAATTACCATAATTTTTAAATAAAACATTTGTTTGAAAATATTCTTATAAGCTTGTAAGGGAAGCTTAAATGACTTTATAACGGCGGAAAATCACTGCAACTGTTGTATAAGTTAAAAAGACATTCTTACCTTAATTATGTCGAAAACGTTAAAAATGACCTTGTTTGGAAAATGATGGAAAGATTCCTTTACAAACAACTTATAAAAAGTCAAAAAAAGGGTATAAATGAATTTAAACCATATTCTGTAAAATATTAATAATTTTTTGAAATACAATTTTAAGAAACATAGATGTGGATGATAAAGAGGTCCCAGTATAAACAACCTTGGATAATGAAGAGATTGTGAAGTAACCCTTACCTTGTACTTTTCCTTGGTTGATGGTAGGTTAACCTCCTGTATAATGTTGAAATAATTGTTATTAAATTAAACGATAATCATATATATTAATCTGATATCATATATGATCTTTTAACATTGCTTTGTTAATAAAATCTTAGTATTATCGTCGTTCCGGGTGTTAACTTACTCATTTTATTGTATATGTTTTGTTACATAAGCCGTGTTTTTATTGTATAGTTCGTATAATATTCATATCCATAATGATATTAAGTCTTTAAAAATTATTTTAAACCATCAAATGAAAATTATTCTTGAATGGATACGATGGGGAATGAATCTCATCACGTTCGTGGAGACGGTTGTCCGTACGTACGGATGAGCGACAATATCATTCTTTTGATATTAAAATAATATAAAATTGGATGGTGTATAATATATAAATAATAATTATCATGTTATATTAATTATTTAAATGAATTATACATCATTATTATATCCATCTATGTAATAATATATTGAATAACAATTACACCAAAACGTGGAGACGGTAGGCCGTACGTACGGACGTATGATGACATGTCATTCAAGGGATGGATAGAATAATGAATTTGTTTGTTCCATATTTTTAATTACATCAAAGTATATATAATATACTGTAGTTATTATTTTAGGATGGAAATAACAAGGAAAAAAAGTAGTTGAAGAAGAAAGGAACTTTAAGGAGGGTGGTGAAGACGTAACCTCTTCTTCAGGTTCTTCTTTTTGATTTGATCAAAAGGGATCCCTATGATGTCTTTATGATCAAACTAAGGCCTATAGGATGAATTTATGGAAGTTGAGAGATTATTTGGGAAGGGCTTGGCCGAACCAAAAGGCTTTGAGGGTGTAAATAATTGGCTAGAAGTTGTGTCATTTTATAAGGGGGAGGAGGGGCAACTTAGGAAAATATAGAAATATTATTTTATAATAAATTCATATTCAGTTTATAATGCCTCCAAAGTGGATTATATAAAGTTTAAGGTGGGGATGGGTCGAAAACCACTCAACCAATAGAATTTAGATAGGTTTGTGTCATTATATTAACCTTATCTTTTAGTTTTAACTCTTAGTTAATTAGTTTGACACTTACCATGTCATTTTCCATTTTTATAATATATAATTAATAAACAAACTATATACTTCCAAGATACCCCCATGTGGTTAATTAATGATACACCTATTATGATATAAGTCTCCTGTTGAACCATATATTTTTAAGAATTGAATATCAATTAATAATATAATATTTGTTTTAAAAACTCTTTTATGTCAATTTTGACACTTTTGGTAATTTTGTTTTTTATAAATTTATAACAGCATTATTACTTCGAAAACAATTTATATAAACAATCCTAATATTTCATAGTAACCTATAAAATTATTATAATTTATAAAAAGTCTCAAATTACATTTATTTTGGTATTTATAATATCAATTATCTTAATCTTTCATTAATACAGTAATTACATGATCATCATTGTGTCATAAATAAATTAACTTATTTAATTTCTAAAAATTATAAATAAAATAAAATTATGTAGGAAATAGTTTTATATTTCTAATTAATATTTATAGTAAAAAATATAACATATATAACCCTGTGTAAAAATTGTTTTTCTAGAAGATATATGCTTATGTCATTTTTGTATTTACTTTAACTTAATTAATATAAAGTGTCCCTATCAGCTACAAGTTACTCCATGGGGTCCCAAAATCGACCCAAAGATTCCCATGGTCGGAGATGTATCCACCAATAAGGTTAGGATGCGTTTTAGGGTACCTTATTATTATTATAATATTATTTGTTTACCATTATTTTCTGGATTTACCCTTTAACCATGGTAAATAAAATATTTACTGAAGTAATTATTCAAAATGTCTAAAATTGAAAGTTACCTATTTACACAATTTAAAAAATCTTGATTCCAAATATGGAATCCATTTTTCCAAATTCAAAAGACATAAGTGGCAGAAATTAGTTTAAAACTGATTCCCATTGTTAAAACAAAAAAGCGTATTTTTAAGAGATAATAACTATCAAAAGATTGACACTTGTTTATATCTGGTTTAATAGTAAAATTATGTACAATGACCAAAATGGTATTAAATGGTAAAAATATATTCTAAATATAAATTAAAACCAATCAAATAGATAATTTTTCACTGTTAATTATTTCGATTAAAAAAGTTGTTTTTAATTAAAATTTAGTAATTTTAACTATTCATCAAAATATAAAAGTTATCCGAAAAGTACCAAAACTTTACACTAGGCTAATTTCGACATTACAAATACAAAAATGAAGTCAATTTTTAAAGATAAAATGTATAAAATTTCAAAATTTTGGTATAACAATTCATAACGGCTACTTTGATTGGTCACGGCGTGTTAGAATCTCGAAGTTGCGTACAACACATGCTACTGTATTATTCAAAGAGAAGCGTATGGTGGATGATTGGGGTGTTACAACTATGTTGATTGGTAACATGATTTAGGCCTTATGGGATGTCAACCCGAAGTGATTTTGTGGGTTGAAGATGGTTGTTATGTTATAGAGAGACATATTTGAAGCTCTGTCTACACTAGGATTACCTAGTGAATACAATATATACACCATTATTTCATAAGATACCATTACAATTTCATAACAATCCCCCATTATGTTTTGGAATCGAGCTACAAATCACTATTTTAGGGACATTTAATTCTTAATATAATATACCCTATACACTTCTCTAAGAGACTCAAAATAGAATAGAAACCATTGAATCTTTGGAGATATAGAATTAGATCAAGACTAGAATGTGGTACCCTATGTGTTAGCTTAATTGAGTATAATTTAAGACCTCATAGAAATTAAAACCATATTTAACCACATATAATTAGATGTTTCTAAAATTAGTATGACTCTTTACGTGGGTATATAGTTTTAAAAAATCACCTTATTTATAATGGTTTGTAATCAATATATATTTCCATGTATATTTCTTCACTAAATGTTCTAAAATTCAACTACTCAAGGGACATATTCTAGCTCAATATCTCCCATGGAAGGTGTTGTGTTTCTAGAAATAGACCTTTCATCCCACAATATAGTGTTGTGTAAAATATGAGAAGTACCCTATTTTTCAAACCTTTGTAATGAAAAAAATTGTTGAAAATTTTATACACTATAGAATGAAGGTATGTATCCCCACTCCTACCCCTAGGTATTATTTAAGAAAACCCAATAATATATTTATGACATTAATTTTGATAGCTCTACCTCATACCATATTATTAAGGTGGTCACATATTTGGGGTATTAATAAAAATATTTAATAGTTTTTGGAATTAGTTCAGGGATAACATATTCATGGACTATTGATATTGGACCTTCTCGAATTTATTATGTCAAAGATTATGTTCTGATTCATGTGATTGAATCTAAATAATACCCATTTTATGACACACTATAATATAGGATGCAAATGTTTTTATTGTGGATCATCTAGAACTAGTTCAATAAACACCTCATAGTATGTTCTACAACCAATTACATTATTTTCAATACATTTTCTGTACTCTAGGAATTGGTTTGTATGACTACTGCAGCATCTATTATTTTTTGATAGAGGTGACACGCACATGATAGAAATTGAGGGAACTCTTGAAGAAGATATATGTTATAGAATTTTCAGCCTTCTCTATATTTCTAAAGACCACAATATAATGAAGCTTCTTAATATATAGGGTGGTAGTTATGTAGATGCATAATGTCATTTAGGGAAGGTCATATGTAGAAAAAAACTTTTTAGAAGCTTAAATCTTCCAAAACATTTGGCGAGGATCTGAAAACATTGATTGAGATATCATGGAAGGAATTTATAGATGATTCCTTCAAAGTAGAGGTCATATAGATTGGTGAAATCATAGAATTTATTATACTAGATGTGCTATCCCAAGCTGTCAATTCCTCATAAACAATAATCAAAAATTATGATTCCATTTAGTACACCATGTATAATCAATTTAATTTATGGTTTCTTTTGTATACGATGAGAGAGATACGCTCCAAATTAAGGATTTTCCTGTCCTGTTTTCTCATTAAATGGAAAACTATTATATGTAAAATTATTGGTATTTTATAAATACCTATTATTTCATTGAATATTTATATGTTATTAACTTGTCAAATAAAAAATTTTAATTTTAATTATAACAATATCCACATGAATATTTTATAGATATTGTTCAGGTAAATCATAACTTCAGCACACTTGATTAAATGATAAAATGTATAAATTAGTCGACCATATTTAAAACATGTACTTTTATATGGATATATGAGGGTTGGATATTATATCCCATATACCATAAATGAACTCTAGTGAAATTACATGAGATAAGGATTTGGAAATTTTATTTCCTAATGAACCTGTGACCTTTGATGGATATAGGATGTGTAAATATTTTATTTATTATAACATTCCCAAAATCCATAGTTTATCTATTCTCATGAATACTTTCTAATATCAAACACTTATATGAATATAAGTGAACAAGATAATGTTACACATATATTATCACTATATTTTATGGTTAGTCCATTCAGAAATGGAGAAGTCGAATGAACTCTCCTTGTAAAAATCATGAACTAGTGGTTTGAATAAGTGTTTCAAGGATTAAAATTTATAAAGTATCCAAAAAATACAAATCATATAATTTTTCACTATTCATATGAAACAAAACATATGAGAAAAATATTCAAAGTCTTTATTTTAAAACTCACGACCATGGTCACTTCTTAGGGTTTTAATAATAAGACCACTATGATTTTCTACAATCCTAGCACACTTGGTGAAATGAGAGAAAACCTCAGTTTTTTGTGATCCAAGAAGAAGGTCCAAGTATAACTAGAGTATTAATATAAAATAATATAGACATAGTGAATCCTATATAGAATGAAACTCTAGAAGTTCCAAATAAGATCATGTGATCCGACTCTAGAGGTTAGGAAGTTGAAACTTCTTTCTTTAGTTTGAATGATATTTTGTATTGTTTACCATTTTGACAAGATTACAATATTTTTTATTTTGAAACTCAAGTTTAAGTAGATCCTTGACTATTACGTTTCTTGTAATATATCTAAGTGAGTGTGTATTGCAGTTCCATAATCTCTTATGCCAATTTTAAGACTCTTTAAGAAAGGAACTCAAACAAGAAACATTTTGAGAAACTTAAGAATCTATGTTAACAACATAAACATTTTCGTTTCTAAAATAAAAAAATACTAACATATTTTTAGAGTTAAAAAAATTTAAAGAATCATTTTAAAAATTAACATTAAAACCATCATCACATAACTAATAAATTTTATGTAGATTTTATTTTAGTCTATCAAGAAAAATTATATTATAAATTAGAACTGAGTTGGAGTTACCAATCTGTCTAAGGCCCATGATTTTTTCTTTAGAAATGTCACCAAAGGTGGAATTTCCACCATCAATCTTTATCAAGTTATTGAAACATGAGTAGTCTCTTTTCATGTTTCTTGGACATCCACTGTCCAAGTACCATAATCTTTTACGGGTTCTCTTGAAAAAAAATCCTACAAATCAGATTAGACACGAAATGATGTTGGTATCCAAATTTGTTTTGGTTCAATAAGATTAGTAATAAGAGCTTTGTAAACCAACATTTTCTTCATTGTTTTCCAATAAAAACTATTTTATGGTTTTGAAAAATAATCTTTATTTGGTCTAGAAAAACCAAAATCAAAAGAAGATGTATCATTACTAGAAAATGTGGAAAATTTTCCAAAACTGGGCATAAATATGGATTTTCTAGATTTTGAAATAAAATGAGTTTATGTTTTATTCCTCTTTCCATGTTAGTATCCTATTACGATAGTATACGTAAGACCTACTTTTTTACAAAGAATTTGAACTAATATTTCTTTTCCATTGGTAAATCGTTCTATATCCTTTTTTAATTTCACATTAGATTGTTTATGTTCCTTGTTTTCCATAATCAGTTAATAATTTTTCTCTATTTCTACATCATGTTTAGATTTAATAGTGGTATTTAGAGGATGCGATTTATTTGAATATTTTTATTTATCTTTTATTTTATGAAAATTGTCTTCTTACAATTTTAAATATTCAAAAATTTCATCATATTTATTATTTTCATAATCACTTTCATCTCTAGAATGATAATAATTATATTCAAGAGAATTTACGGGTACCTCATAAGTGTTTTTCAAAGAAAAAATATTTTATTTTTTACTCTTTTCATCATTGGATGATTTTGAGTCACTTGAGCTATCCTCATAAGCACTTCATGTTGCCTTCATAGAATTTTTATACTTTTTTACCTTATAATCATACTTCTTCTTTTACATTAACTTGATAAAGCCAACCTTTACATATCCCTTCCTCTTATATTCATAACATATTTTTTCATTAGAGGTATCACTTTTCTTCCAAACCTTTTTCCAATGTCCCTTGTGATAATAATTACCTTTGTAGTTGGGATTTCTAATGAATTTCTTCTTTCTATAAAATTTCTTAAACATTATAGCTATTTGAGCCATCATTTCATCATTGTTTGTTAATGATTGTTCATCACATAAACATTTAGTTTCATTGTGATCTTTTTCCTTCTTTATGGAGGCAGTAGATTTGAAAGAAATATATTTCCTTTTGTGTTCATCATATTTTTATTTATTTAATTTTAGTTATTTCTCAAACATCATCAACTTCTCTATCAACTCCTTTACTGGAAGCTTGATGATTTTATAGGACTCTATAATTAATACAGAAGTTCATATCCATATATATGGTAAGCATATTAGTATTCTCATGATTTTCTCCTTGGCTATAACATCCCTTCCCAGATAAATCATAGTATTCCCAATTTCATTAATCGTGTGACACATATCGGAAATAGGATCATTAGGATTCATTTTAATGTTATCATATTTAATATTATATGTATTAAGTCAAATTTCTATAGCACTAGGTGTTCCTTCATGTGAAAGAGATAACGTTTCCCAGATTTCATGGGCTGTTATACATGCAGAAATTCTATTAAACTCTTCATCACCTAAATAACAGTATAGGGAATTCATGGGGTTTCAATTATTGTTATATGTATCCCTAGTTGGGTCATCCCATATATTGAAAAACATAAAATATATAAAATAAGAGGGACAGTCTCAAGATGATACATATTCTTCTCCACTTGGTGATCACCTTCCATCAAGAAATATATAAAGATAAAGATTTTCATCCACACCCTGGATCAGGGTTAACACAATAGTACACAAACTTTATAGGTCCCAAAACCTCTACCATAGTTATTTGGGTGACCAAAAATACTATCAGGTCACACATGACCTATTCCATAGTTCTATATGGGATAAACAAGTTTATAAAGATAGTTTTTTGATGATATCTAGTATACTCCATTTTAATGTAGGAGACATTGTGTATTTTTAGAAAAAAACACACACTACTCAAAAGTTTAGTAAAATAGTACAAAATAGTGCATAATATAATAATAAGGGGTTAG
Organism: Viscum album; assembly: GCA_963277665.1. Classification (NCBI taxonomy): domain Eukaryota; kingdom Viridiplantae; phylum Streptophyta; class Magnoliopsida; order Santalales; family Viscaceae; genus Viscum; species Viscum album. Next base: position 447,251,768 of record OY728155.1, on the reverse strand, counting down.
AAATTCTATGACTGTTATGAAATTCAGCTCTAGACTCTTTGATGTATCATATTTGAAGCTCGAATCCTCTTTTAGAAACAGACACTGAAAACAAAGTGTCATGAAGCTCTATGTTCTATCTTCAGGGAGAGTGAAATTTCCCTCTCCTCGGTTTTTTGGATGCTACAGAGATGATGGATCTTTGATGGAGAATAGTTATTTAGTTCACAGTAAGAAGGAATGAATATTTCCTTATGTGTTCTTCATTTCTTTTTGTTTCTTATCAGGGTCTTCTTGTATCTTCTTGTGTATGTGTGTCTACATGTGTATATATTTCATGATATCTTATTTTTATATATATTATTATATCCTAACAATGTTCATTTTTGAGGTAGACACTGTACCTTATATTCTAGACATCCTCATTTAAGATGTATGAAAAAATTATTAAATTAATCAGGCACATCAAAATACTCAAAATATGACCGTTAGATGTAATTTTAAATAAAATAAATTTAAAACAATATATCGATGAGTCCTTGATTGGAATATCTATATATTGGTGTCTCATTTACTAAGTGTGTCAATATATCAGTTTTTCTAAGTGTCATTGACTCATCGTAACTGATGGTAAGTCCTTGCATCGGTAGTACCATGCGTCGGTAGGTCAGTTTCATTGGCAAGTCCTTGCATCAGTAGGTCAATTGCAATATAGGTGAGACAGTCTATTTGTTATTGTGACGATTTCACTATTACTGAGTCATTTCATCGATATCTGCATGCGTTAGTATCACCACGCATCAGTAGCACAATGTGTTTATAGCACCATGTGTTGGTAGGTACAATAACACTATCGATGTATCATTTTTTTTGTCGATGTCAATATGTTATAAATTGAAAATATTTTTTATTGGACACTCTTCGAACATAAGTATTATCCAAATATATCAAATTTATTGTTGATCATAGATAAACATATTTTCTCAAATTGAAACTTACATAATCACGATTGAAATGTTTAGACATGATTAATAGGAATTGACATGATTTTTAATTATTAAACCATTAATACTAGACAGGGTTGTCGACAATCTCCTCTCGGAAAACAACTATCAGATAGTTTAACATAATGTGAAAATTTGTCTTTTATCTCATATGTTAAGCCCATATAATGGGAACCATCATGTCTTATAGTTTATGTTCGTAGAATTAATACCATTCCCAGGAAACATAGAGTCCTGTTAAATGGATATTTTGGTGTGATGTTTAAATTTAGATGGATAAGAATTTATGCACCACACACAGATTTATGAAATTTATTTCTTGAGAATCATTACATTAAATATATTCATGATATTCACTCCACCGATTAGGTTCAAGGATTAGTCCTCATTGGAGAAGACCTTATATGTGTAATAAGGTCCTTCCCATTTCAACTACAGTTTCAAAGTCTCTTTCTTGGGAATAATATGATTTCTCATATCTATAAAAAAATATTCTAAGATGAATGGGTATATATATACATTCTTAAAGAATGATTTTGTGACTCAATTTTCATAAATCTCGAGGTTGTTTATCATGTGTAACTTTTTCACTTTGAATAAACTCTACATGATAAAATTGTATATAAAACTGGTCATCCTCAGATAGATGATTATGAATGGAAAGGAAAATTGAGGGTTTTTAAACTAAAATGGGTAGACTTACTCTACAACATATATAAATAAACAATGGTTCATCCATATAGAAATATAGGTTTAGGGGATCTAATCCCAGAAAAGATAAATGAGTTTATCTTGAAAATACAAATTTCCTTTTTTATACCACATTTTAAAGGATATTAGATAATGTTTTTAATGGACTCTAGGAAACTATTTTCTACTTTATAAGAGTTATATGGGTAGCTATACTATATATTATTTTCAATATACAAACTCTTCCATTTGGAATCTCAAAAATTTATATAATTTTCTTTTAGTATAATATTCAATACACCAAATCTAGTAATGATATTGGATTTCATTAAAATGATGAAATATTTAATTTTAACATCCTTGAAAAGTATAATATTGGCCCAATTAGAGATGAAATCAGTTGTAATAAAAATACATGTGAATGGTCTATTAGTGGATTGAATTTAAATACCATTCAAATCAGTCCCCCATATTGAAAATGGCCATTATTATGTTGAAGTGTACAAAAATTATATATGTTATTGGATTAAATTTTCATGTATCATAAAATAAGGGAAGTCCATCATGAATTCCATGATGTAATAAATCATGTATGACCAAAAAACTCTATTATATTAATATAAGAGAATATTTCCTCAATGTTTGGTGCCACAAGTGCTGACATGGATTTCATACATAATATTCATTGTCTCTCATATTATAATGGAATCAAGGAGGAATCCTTCAACATCTCGTTTATATAAGAACCTTACAAAATTTTGACCATTATAAAGGATGAAATTTATTGTATGATGATAGATCTATTCCATGTTGGAAAGATTTTAGGTGGGTTAAAACTTCATCTATATTCATTTATTAGATACATCCATCTAATTATCAAATTAATTGATGCTAGTAGAGTCTAAACTTGATAAATATTTGTGTTAAAATTAATACATTCTTCCACATATTTAGTGATAAATGGAGATACATCTCAGTAATGTGTGATGTCTACAACAACCTCATCCTATTTTGAATTATCCATGTCTATTGATATATTGGATAGTGTATATATTTGGGTGTTTTTTGAATATATTAAATTGGATAGTGATCAATATAAAAGGAATTTTACCATCAATACTCCATTAGAATTTAAAATATGAGCTAAATATTCCTTTATAATAACAAAGAAACTATCAATTTATTTTATAACTATCTATGGATCAACCTTTTTATTTAATGGATACACCTGTATTTCCTATTGAAATTCAATGCCAAATGTTGGGTCAATATATTTTTCCTTTTATTTATTATATACCTATCACTAAAATAAGATTTAAGGGAAACATATTCAAGATATATGAATATAAAACCAAATATGTTCTTATTAAACATTATATTTTCTACAATTTTTCATGTTGGGGTCCTAGTGAATCCATCAAAATACATATCTCATTATTGAGAGGTTTCATTGATGGTGTAAAAAATCATCAAAGAGTTCCATGTTCAATAGTTATCTTTTAGGTATAGGTTTTTCCATAAGGAAATGTACTAATATTCTCCCCTTTTTTTATTTTCCAGAAATAAATGGATATCAAAATATTATAGAATGAAAACCCATCATGTGAAATATTCTATTTAAATTTTTAGTCAAATCATGTAATTTATATGATCAACATGATAGAGAAGATGTATATCCTTTTGGGGAAAATATTGTCTCAGTTTTTGTACTATGAACATCAATGTCGTAATTTAATATTTATATTAGCATATTATGTCATAATATCCATCATTTTCATTTTGAAATAATAGAATATTTTCATTTCCCACATAATTCATTTATGCATGGAGGGAACTAATAAATATCTTTAATGTTACCACATAGAGTATGAGAGGCTCTCATTCATGATATAAACCATGATATATGGGTGTAGAAGGAACTATTTGATATCATTGATGGATTTTAAAAGAAAATTATATTTGATTTGTAACCACTTTATCCATGAAATTACTGAACAAGAAACACTTATCATAGAGTTTACAAAACAATTGTTTGATTTAGTTGATGAATCAATAATGTCGTCTAAATTACATATGGTTTAAGTGAGTACACTTACAATAATAGACGTTTTTGGATTGGATTTGATGACATGATAGTGTACCGCGATGATAAGGAATTTACAAGTTGTTTCCCTAAAAGTATATCTTAAGGTTTGTATCTTTAGGATATGTTGTAGTAGTGTGTTAAATACTATCTCAAGATTGGGAATATTAACACCATATTTTTTTTATTTTACCACCAGGTTTTCCACATAGAACTTCCATTTTATTTCCTATAATGGAAAAAAATATAGTTTATGGAACATTGGTATGTGGCGCCTATATTTCACAAGATAAAGGTCATTACTTTTTAATGATATACCCATTGGAGTTATCTAAGGGTATTGGCCTTTTATATTTACGTCCCATTCAGTTAAAATTATAAACAAAATTGACTTTATAAATGAGATTATTTTGAACCATGTTAATTAATTTTTTATTAATCCCACTATCAAGATTAGGGAACCATCCTTTGGATTATGATTATTGAGGTCCTCAAAAAGTAATATAGAAAATGAATTTTTTATTTATTTCATTAATAATGATGATGTTGTAAATATGTATTGGTATAGGAATTTATCAATAATGTTTGGTTTTATTATATTATCAAATTTGGATTCCAATTTGGAAATTTGGTATGATTTTTTTATCACCACCTATTTATAGACATCAGGGTCATTCAATAATCCCAAATAAGGAGTAACCACCCAAGGTTCCAAATCACTTAACTATATAAAATTATATCAAAATTCATCATAATTATTCACTAATTTGGTGGTAAATTTATCTAAATTTTTTAGATTTATATCATAACTAATTATTATATTTCATGGAAATTATTATGAACCTAAATCCACGTGTCTGGGATCAAAAATGTTGGATGAGACTTTTTTTAAAATAACAGAGGAGAATATTTCAATTCTTATTCCTCTTAAAGTTATTCACCATTTTAGGGAGTGGGTTGTATACTTAAATTCCAAGATTTAGGAGATAATACATGGTAATTATTAATTCCATTAAAATTATTTGTTTCCATTGAATGGTTGGATTTGTTTGATGAAGTTGAAATCATGAGAAGATAGAAGTATGTTTGTGAACCCTATACCCTTATTCTAGGATTCATTTGTAGGTGATAAAATATTCATAGATATATTTTATAAATATCACATGGATCCACAATTAATGTAAATTGACTATGGGATGGGGAGATTGATCTGTATGGATTGAACATTTTTCTTTTTCTCAATCAATGGTTCCTTCCCAATAGAAGCATCTGATTTCACAACATTTGAGAAGATATTAACTCTTGTGTTTTATTCATTAGAAAATGTGACCCTTTTCATCCACTAGAATAATAGATCAATAATTTTTAAATCTGGATATTTTATGGGAATCGTGACATCTTCAAAGAGTTTCCTCCGTGGATTGATGGGAATTATATTTTTACCATTATATGAATAATTATATTAATCAATATTTACCATAAAATAATTTCCCTACCATTCATAATATCCGTTTTATTTATATTGAGAATTAGAGTACACAAAAGGGGATCTATCACCATATAGTGCCACTATATACCCAATAATGATTAATTTCAGGAATTGATGATATTATACGGTCACCACTATATGAATATGGATCTAAAACCTTCCTATAAAGACATTGAAATACATATCTTATTAGAACACAAAGAATTTATATTTATAAAAGAGATATAATAACAATGTCCTCAACTTTATCTTATTACAGGAACTCCATTCTTTCTGGTCATACACAATAAATGTCAAGCTAATTGGAGATAAGTATTCCTCACAATGGATGAAAAATAATAGGGTTACGATTGCGGTGAGGATGATCCTGTAATTATTATTGATTAAAGATTGATGGATTTTGATTATATGGAATTTTAAATATATATACAAGGGCATTATTTTCACTTTTATGCTAGCTTATTGGTCTTTTTTGGTGAAATAATTGACTATGTGTCATTTAGTTATTAGTGAAATTTTATGGTATGTATCAGCTCGAAAAAATTAAATAATGAAATTTTGAGGGATTAAAAGAGACTCAATGAGTGATTACCTGACATATATTAAACATAGAATGGAACCTAGCAGCGTGATCTTAGATGTAATGAAAACAATTTTCATTAAAATTTTATATTTCTTAATAATGACCTATGCTTCCAGCCATGAGGTCTCTCTAGCATGAGGATTATGGTCAGGAATTGACTATTCCAAAAAAAATCATTTCCTTGTTTTGAATAAGGGGATATCCTTATCATCTATTAGTTGGGAATAACTATCCTTATCATGTTTCATTAATCACTAAAAAATTATATATATGGTCATTTACTATCTAGTAAAATTGTGACTAAAATAGTACTGGATGATTAATGATCATATCGATGTTTTTATTGAGGATATTTTATTTTATATCTCTATGTTATATATATATATATATATTCATTGGAAATGAATCTGAGTTAATTGGCCTAAACATGGTTTTATCTTCCCCAAAATCTATACCCTATTCCTTGATTACAAATGGGGGACTAAAGTCATATATGATGGGGTATATAATGTGGAAAACTTTGATAAATCCATATTTGGACTCTTCAGTAGATAAAGGTTCTATTTGGTATGGTATTTTTATCTATAGAAATTATAGTGGTAAGAAATCTACAAGATTTGGATTGGATTTGGTACTGACAACAAATATTCATCCAATTAATTTTTTCTATACTAATAGTTTCATTGAATCATGGAAAAATGTGGTGAAGAATATGCCATTCATGGAATCACAAATTGAATTGAGGTAATGGTTGGTTGATTTAGTCATGTCCAATGAATTTCCCATTCCTCGATGTCCAGTTTCCAAAACATTCAATCATCAGACATCTATTAAACATTGTTTGAGGCTTCAGGAAACTCTTATTCTCTTTTTTGTGATTTTTAATAGATATAGGTCACACACTAAATGGGTTTACGTTGATTTACCTTCCCATATTCAATAATATTTTACATTGTTTCCTTTATGATAAATTATTTTTAGATGTTATAACACACAATTTGGTGGAATGTGAAGTAATCATTGAGATCATTAAACCAGATATCATTGGGTTTTCTAATGTTCCAAATTATAAAAAATTCACTATATAGGGAGTCTTTTTAAATCCATAAGAATGTTTTATTTATATATAAAATATATTCTAATATTTATATATATGATGTCTAAAAAAAATCTCTTTATTTTTCTCCCTATGAGGGATCTTTAACAAGCGTTATTGTTTAGATGTAGTTTCCATATAATATTGAGTGGGATTGGGGTTATATAAAGACTCAATGATGGTTTGATAATGATGATCATAATTAATATTCTACAATATTTTATTCCTTGTGCTAAAAATTTCCAAAAATACCGATATTTTGAATTCTTTGAGTAATCCTTTAACATCTATGTTTTAGCTTCAAACCTAAAACCCACCTTGGTTCTTCATGTGAATGATGAGTTTTTCAAAAATTCATGATGATTTTCTAATAATATATATATAATTTACTCATATATTAGATATATATTTAGTGAATAAGTGAAGCCATTAAACTTGAAGAAAAAGATCAATGTTCTCTCAATTTTATGGTGTTTTTAATTATAAAGGTCAAAGATCTTTATATTTCTTTGTATAGAGAAGAATTCTTAAAGGAACTCTAATCTATGATCATCCAAATTGTTGAAAAACCCAATGAGTAGGTTTCTATATAATTGGAATTTTTGTTCTCTATGTATTTTATGAACCACGTGAGGTTTTACCCTATAACTATTGAGTTTCCAATTTAGTGTATCATTTAGATTTGAATTGTATGAGATGCTTATATAGATATATCACACAATTGAATATAAATAATGAGGGATTCCTAATGTTTAGTGGATAATGAGTCACTTCCACCCAGTCAAGGAATTATTTTTTCTCCAGTAGTACTGGTGTACATTGCCCCTATTTGGATTCCATTCAACCAGTAAGGGACTCAATGATGTAAATAAAATCAGGTAGAATTTTCACTTAGAATAATTTTCATATAGAGGATATTGGTGTGACATAGCATGGTCTTCTAAAATATTTATTCTTTTGATATCAATATTTAGTGAAATTGTTATATAAAAATTGAAATATCATCATTATCTTCCCTAAAAGAGGGAATTATTGGGAGTATATGACCATCAACTCTAATTAAAATTTTTTTATCTAGCTTAGGTTGAAAAACTAAATGAATCTAACCATTCTGAATGATTACATCTCTCTTGATGAAGGGAATTCACTAGAGAAGATAAATTTTCCTGGGATTAAGAGTATCCCTTATAATAATATTTCATCTATGTAATTTTATGTTCAGTTAATTAAATATTTTTAACATAAGGTTTTCTTGTGATATGCTTTCCCCGTTTAAATGAGGACATACATCATGGGGTAGTGGATGGGATGTGGATATATCCACACTATTCCATTTTCCTTTATCCACATCTTACTGGGTAATTTTTGTTGGATGTTTTATATATATCTAAATTGATGAATATTATTAATATATCTAGTTCATATAATTTTCATGTGTTTCAACACAACAATAATTTTGAATTGATGCCTATTTGTCATGATCTTTTATGTTAGTGAAACACCCAATGCTATATATGAGGGAATGATTATAAAATTCATTGAATTGAAACATGAAGTAGTAATAAAATACTCACCCATATAGAAATAGTAATAATCATCACATTCCTCTTAATATCCCTCATGGGTCATATCATAAAACCCCTTTTCTTACCAGAGCGCTTTGTTTTATGAAAATTAGGATGTTTCGCTCAGTCTTTTTGGTGTTTCTTACAGAGTAGTTTATGGGAGGTAATCTTGAGTGAGTCCTTGAAATAATTTACCAAACATCTACATGATGAAAAATATATATTGAGAATTGGTATAAATTATAAATGATATTTTAAAGAAGTTTTAATAAGTTTTGAAAAAACAAATATCATTGGAGTAGGGGGTCATAATGACACTCTAAACCCTTTCATATAGGGTATATTTCACTTTCCATAATCCTGGAAATACCCTTCCACATATTTAGAGATTATATGGGTGGTGGTGGTGGTAAATATTCTCCAAACTCTTGATATTTCATAGGTCTTATTATGTCTTCGAATATTTTTTTTCACGTTATTCTTTTCTATAACTACCCAGGATTTTTAAGTGATATTTTTTCATGAAAAAATATGTCATATATATTATGTAATATTATACATTTACAAAGTATAGAGAATCCCATATAAATTTATCACATTATTAATGATCATTACATTAGTCATCTATGTAACTAATTAAAATTAAGAAAACTACAACTTGATAAAAAAAATATAAATAATATTTCTGAAATTGTAAAATATAGATCTCCCCAATACATTAGAATCATCACCCCCATGAAAAAATAAAGAGTTAAAAAAATTATGAAACCAAAAAAAGTCTTAATATATTAAAACATGACCTTATGATGAATTTCTATGAATATTGAGAGAAATAATTAAGTGGTATTTCTAGGGTATAATGTGAAAATTGACTATTGGGATTCAACTGTTATATGAACATTGGTCAATTTAACCATTAGTCAATTTGACCACTAGAAAATATACTCCTAGATGATAATTTTACCCTTATAATTATAGTTTATAATTATTAACGTCAAAGGAAAATTGATGTAAATAATGAAACTAGTGGCCTCAACTAGTAGAGTCATGTTGTATGAAGAATCTTTTCCAGAGCATAGGATGGAGTTAATGTCAATGGGGTTCACCATTTACCATGTCAATGATGAGATTAAAAAAGTAGAGGTTGTATGAAATCACTTATTGTAGATGTTTGTGTTAGTGTAGATTACCACTTAGTTAATGTTAGCTTAGCCACCCCATGAAACAACCACAATCACTCACCTTACCCAAAGGTTGTACATAAGTGTTATAAGGGGTTACGTGTCTAGGACATAGTTACTTACAGTTTAAATCCATTGTATAAATTAAACTTGTATTCATTCAATTCCATTTTATAAGTAGTATTTCATAATACAATATATGTTTTATTGAGAAAAATATGATGAATTGATTTTTGGAAACAAATAAAATATAAATATATATTTTTTATAAAAGATATAAATTTATATAATTAAAAAAGTTAATAATAATAATATTTTTTTAATGAAATAGAATTTAAAAAATAGTATTATCTTAATAAAAATGGTAAAATAATTTTATAATTACTTAATTTTTTTTATAAGTGTCGAAAATTTGAGTCTGCACTAAAAACTACTATTTTTCAGTAAATATTGATTTTTTTTTCAAATATAAAATTTTCAGATTTATAGATTTATTATGATAAAATTGGTATTTTATTTAAAAAAAACTTGTCAAAATTATGTTATGGTGAAATTATGATAATTTTTTAAAATATATTATTTTACCAAGAAGAATAACAAATAGTTTTGGGTTTTCCATTTGTTTTATGAGATCATATTTATTTAAAAAAGGAATAATATTTAATTAAAAATAATCCTAGAACAAAAATAGATTATTTTATTAATATTAATAATTTTAATATATTTTTATGAAATATTTACACCAAAAAGTGACTTTACATTTTATAAAATGAAAATTTTGTTTTTAAAAGAATTATTTTTTTGAAAATTTAAATATCTATTTCCTAAGGTGTATTAAATACTGGTGTTATATTATAAGGGAATAGAACATCATAAAATGTGACTCAATTTTTAAATTCCATAAGGAAACCCCATATTAAATCCAATAGTTTTTCATTTTCTAAAATCATGATTTTCAAGACCTTTTTTTTGATATTATAAAAGTATTATTCAACATTGGATATAAATACCCACCCATTTCAATGTTCCCCTTCACTCCCAATCCACCCTCTATAATGTTATGGTGATTTTTCCACGCATAGAGTCTCCCCACAGTGTCCCCAATCCCTCATGTTTCCATCCTCATGGTTTAGGAATAAATTCTCAAGGTAAGGGAATTAGACCCTTCTCATTTCAATTCAAATTACCTTTTTCTGTATATTTTATATTTTCCTAAATAATTCCTGTATGTCTAGATTTACTTATCCCATTACTATAATAATGGTCTTTTTTGAATCAGAGACCCTTATCCCCTCTCATTTTCTCTTTCTCGATCTTTTTTAAACATATCATGCTACCAAATTTATTTCTCAGTAAGGGTTATAAAATAAGGACAAAAAACATTAGCCCATCAATAAAAACAAATCAATGAAACCATAATTTTCAATCATAAAATAACTAATCAAATCATGAGATATATGAATAACACACACAAATTATAAATCATAAACGTTACTTATGGAATACATATCAAACCTACATTGTAGATATCATAGCTACATATAGAGTTAAACTTGGAATACCCATCAAAGTATATTCCCTAAATCTCTTAGGAGAAACATCACATTTACCTCTGTCGCGTTACCCAATGCATTGGAGAGAAATCTCGGGCTCACCCACCATATGTTTATCACAGAAACACCCGTATACGTAAAAAATGCCCAATAACCATAAATTAATCATAACACATAATACAAGTATAAAGGAAAGATAACATTTTCACATTCCACTATATCAAATCTAGATATTTAAGTAAACAATGCTTTATAAAACCATTTTAAAAAACCATTTAAAAAGAGATTTTTGAATCAAAGTGTCCCATACCAATTTAAAGCTTTTAAAGGAATTATCATTTGAAAACATTAATGTCCATATAAATAAATCCTAAAACCCATTTTGAAAAAATGGACATTAATGACAAATATTTAGAATAATAAATCTTTAAAACATTTAAAACGATATTTTTGTTAAAGAGTTTTTAACAAAAAGTGAGACACTTGAATATAAATAATTGAGAAATAACATTTAATCCGAACATTATAATATCATGAGAATAAAAGGATTCATGATATAATATGTCAAAGGATAGTATATACACCATATAAGAGTGAATTGGTTCATAACAACAATTAAGTCTCAATGGAAATGTAAATTGAGATGAAATCCCTTATAAAGATGTTACCCTTAAATAAATGATAAATGAATCTCATAATTATGTTTGAAAAATATAAATACACCAAATAAAAGTGGATATTATGTTTATAAAAATCATATGTCATTCACACATATTTATAGGATGACATAAATAAAAAAGGAGAAGATCAACCAAAAGAATGGGCATTGGATTAAGGAGTTCCCTTACCGATTTGGAAACCTACAAAACATATGCCACATGAATGAAGGATCATTCAATGAAGATTTAAATACTAAAAAATGAAATTATATTACACAAAGAGTACAATCATGGGCAGTACATACACCACACAAAAGGATATAGTGGAAAATATAGCATGAATCTCACAGGAATAAAAACAAGTGAGATGAAGACCCCTTACAACGTTGTAATTCAATCGAGTCATATAAACAAAAGTTATTAACCCCCAAAATGATCACAGAATACCATGAATATAAATATAATCATGATATTATATAGAAAATGTCATTACACAATACACCAAATTAAATAAATCGGTGGTGAATAATAAAAATCTCACAGAATTAAAATTGAGATGAGAAATCCCTTACAAAAATTCGGCAGCCTAACGACGTCACCTAAAAATTATTGAAATGAATTGATGAGAGTAATAGGGGGTCTCTCATCATATGAAAATAAAAAATAAAATATTTTGAATATAAAATAACATCCTACAACAAAAGAACATGGAGCATAAAATAAATGCCATAAAAGAGAGTACTTGAAAAGAAAGAGAGAGGTCGGATCCCTTACCTAGTGTCTTACTTGACTTGATCGTTCATTAATCTCCTGAATAATATTCTAAAGATAATTTATACTTTCTTAAGATCCTTTTCAATTATATTATTCCTTTTATATCACTTATTACCATGTTATATACATTATGTAATCATTTAAGTTAAAAATGTTCATTTTGTCGATATTTGGTACTTGAGTCAAAAATGGACTTCTTATAATTACATGTTGTTCATGTGGTCCAAGGTTCATTATATATAGATTGATATTCATGATATAGATATCATAGATATCATATATATCAAGTATTTACATGTATTTATAATTGTACATATCATTTAGAGGTATGAAATGAAATACACCGTTCAGGGAGGCGGTAAGCCGTACGTACGCATGAACACTACTTTCATTTCTAGTTCTTATTTTAATGGAATTAAAACATATTGATACATAGATATATTATAATTAAAGTATAATATCATATATAATATCATTAAATATATCCTTTAAACATCCCACATATGGAATTAACGAGTCACATCACTTTGAGGGGGCGGTAGTCCGCGCTTCCTCAAATGATATTATCGTATTTACCCACTATGGAACCCATAAAGGATTTTAATAAACTGGGTGGTACAGATGCATAATGAAATCAAAGACATAATATATATCATATATAAATACTGTTCCATCATAATGGCCACCATGAGTGGTGGTAAGATGTAATTGAACAATCATCGTTTCGTGAGGCCTTAGTTTTCCATCCACAGAAACATTATGTTCTTCATCCATTAGATAGAGGTTTTTGTAAGTGTAGTTAGAATTATTCTTATAAAAACATCCTAGTATATTGAGGATACTGTTTTTGTTACAAAATAATGGAATAAAAAGAGTTTATGGGTTAGAGAAGTAAAATAAAAGATAACAATTTAGGAGAAACTGTTACCTTTAATATGGGTAACTCCCTTTGGTTTGAACCAAAGGACTTCTTGAAGTGCCTTCAGCCTAAGGTAAGGCTTTTAAAAGGAGGAGAGGGATGTTGAGAGCATAATTGGGAAGAATATGGATGAGCCAAAGGACTTTATATGTGTGAAGAATTGGCTATAAGTGGTCTCCTTTTATTAGGGGGAGGAGGGGTTGTTTAGGAAAGTGTGAAACTATTATTTTATTATATAATGATATTTGGTTTCTAATGGTCCAAAAATAATTATAGTCGAAGATAAGATGAGTCATGGTCGAAATAAAATTATCCAATCATAATTTTACATTTTTTGGATAATATTTTAATCATTATAATCTTGTTTATTTAAATCATTTCTTAATGAGGTAAATATGGTATCATTATTGTGTCATAAATAATTTATTTTATTTTATGTATACAAATTGTAAAAAAATACCATGATATTGTAAATATTTTTATATTTATAAATAATATTTATAGTCTAAAATAGTACTTATATAACACAATATAAAAATTAATTACTAAATGATTTTTTATGTCATTTTGGCCTTTACTTTAAATTAATTAATCTAAATTGTCATTATCACTTCCATGTGGATCAAAGGGGTCCCAAAATATACCCAAATATTCTCATGGTCATTAATGACTCAACCAATAACATTAAGACAAGTTTTAAGGTAATTTTGAATTATTATAATATTCTTTTAACCTTGAATTACCTTATTTACCTTTAACTGTGGTAAATAAAAGTCAAAAGTTACTATTCAAAAAAAAATTACTTTCATCTTAATGAACCAAATTTTATTTCATGATAACAACCATGTATGTATGATATTTGAAATTAAATTCACAGAAATGATAAAATTTCATATAAATGAAAAAGTCAATTTTTTAACTACCACTAAGTGGTGTCACTATTCATAAAAATTGATGTTTTTCAGAAAAATACCAATAATTCAGACTAAGAAATATTTAATATTCCGAATTCATAATTGATATCTATTTTGTGAAATTAAAAACATATAAGTGTAATTAATTAATTTAAAAAAATTAATTCATGTTTTTAAAACAAATAGCGTGTTTTTAAGAAACAATAACTATCAAAAGATTGATACTTCTTTATGTCCAATTTCAAAGTGAAATTAATTCCAATGACCCAAATTGGATTAAATGTTAAAAATATATTTTAATATAACATTAAAACCAATTGAAAAGATAATCTAACCATATAAATAAATTATATTAAAATGCACTTTTGAATTCAAATAAAATATTTTTCACTATTCAATAAAAAATGAACTTTATCGGAAAAATCCCAAACATTTACAAAAGGTAAATTTTGATGTCCCAATTCTAAAGAAGATTTTATTTGGTCATATAGAATGTATTAAAGTGAAAAAATCTAGATTTAAAAAGGGTTCTCCTTTAAAAGGCGATAAATCGGCATTTTAATGTAAATTATGCTTAAAATTAGATTCATTCACATTTAAGCATCGAACTTTTATTGGATAAATGTAAATAAATTTAACAAACATGTATAATAATATTGTATTTATTTTTTATCATTCATGCCAATTCAACGGCTTCGAGTTGTCTACCATTTAAAATAATAATATTATATTATTAGTGTTTAATGTTAGATTTCAAAGAAACATGTTGTTGCATATCGGGTATGCTATCGAACATAGAAACCCTTTTAAAGTAAAATTAATATTTAATTCAAAAATTAATAAATATGAAAAAGACAAATTATTTATTTACCTGGGATGTTACATCCTTCCCCCCTTTTGGGAATTTCGTCCTCATAATTTTAAAATTTGGGCTCGGAAACATTATTGAAAGTCCTATATCGGAAAAAAAGAGTCAGTAAAACTATCACTTTAAAAGATATAAAGGGAAGTAAAATGGTCACCTGAGTTAACCCATACTAATATTTCCTGAAAAAATTGATATGGAGGAGAAAACAAAGGGTCATGTTCTGATGGAGAGTGATATGAGACATGTTTAAGAGAAAGGTAACTACAGGAAAATCACAAACTTGTGATGGGTTAAATAGTCTGTGATTCCCCAGTAGGAAAAGTTAAAGGACAGGGTTTTTGTTTAAAGTTACTTTTCGTTGATGAATTTATTTATGATCTTACCCAATGACATAAGTAAATATACATACATGTCATGTATAAATTCATCTTTTTCTATATTTCTAAGGAAAACTCATATTTTCTCCACACGATAAATATTCAGGATGACCTTTTTTTCACATTATGAGCACTATAATCAACTTAGAGAGAATCACATATTCCAAAAAAGATAAACTATATATTTTCCATGCCTTTAGATATTAACTAAAACTAAAATGTTTAGTATAAGTTCAGATAATCACCAAAAGGATAATCCTTTGTAAAAAGAAATACTACTCTTAATCTCTAAAATTCAACAAAAGGAACCCAAGGTTCAAGAAGAACCATTAAATAAACAGTTATCCTTAAAATTTTTCACATTAATCAAAACGAAGATTGAAACCCAAATATCTGATGGATTTAATCACATATTCTTCCAATTTCAATCTTAACATTTATCTCCGAATAACATCAGTTACTCTTAATGTCTCATACTAAAAATTAATTGACCTAATCACATATCCTCCATGTTAGGTTAATAATTTCCATAGATAACACAAAATAAACTTATTCCTGATTCATAAGATCATCTAACTAAAAATAATTAGTCATACTAACCAGGGACTTCACGTAGTCCAGTGGTAGGTGATAAATACCAGTCGCACTTTGGTTTTGGGTTCGATTCCCATAGCTTCATCTGACGCGACGGGTGCTCACATGGTTTTTATGTTGTCCCTTTTCAAAAACTACATAATTTTATAACATTTCCAAAAGATATAAATTCATCAAAAATAACCATAACATATTTTAACCAAAAAGGTTATCTAATAACTTTCGTTTTGCATCCCAAAATTTATTAACCAGTAATTGCCTCAAATTCAAGGATCATATAAAACCAAATCGTTCTTTATAACTACAAACACAAAAAAAAAAGATAATTATTCCTTGAATAAAATTTTCATATATCAAACTTCAGGTTTACACATACTATAAAGAGTCTTCTAATGCAATCCCATCATCAAAAGAGACTTAATACATTTAAGCATTTATCCATCCTTAAATCCACCACAACTCTTTAATCCTTTATATGTTGACCTCTTAATCATTCAACGTTCTTCATGATCCATTAACAATTCTTTAAAAACATGTTCTAAAATACTTCTTTCCTACACAAAAAATCATGAATCATATCCTGTGATTTCAATAATAGGAAAACCTATGTTAAGAAATAATCCATACCTTCCATTGGCCATTGTCATTTTCTTCATCCTCAATCAGAATGGAAATATGTATTGGTAAACTAATATTTATACGATCTTGGTGATCCCATTACTGAAACATCTTCATAGGACATGTGTTTTCATAATGACCTTGCTCACCGCATTTAAAACATTCAATTGATCCTTTAGAAAGAACTTATTTCCCTTTCCTAGAGTCAACTAGATGCTTCCTTTTTCCATGAAAGGTTCTTGCTTTATGACCTTCATTTCCACATCTATAACATCTTTATGTCCCTTTAAAACATTTTACTATGTGTTTCTTTCCACATCTTTGACAGATAGGTTTTAAAACATACTTACCTTTATGATTATTACCTTAACTTCCTTAGGGATTTGTTTCTCGCATATATGAAGCCTTATAAATATCAATAAGGATCAGGTGGTAAATCATTACTATAGATAGTTGGTTGAAAATATGCACAAGTGTTCTCATTGTAGCTCCCATATCATTTAGTTTCTTGTTTAGAAAACTGTCATAGTTTTCTTCTCATCCACTATTACTTTGGTGCCTACTAGTTCCAGCCATTTACTAAAACCAAAAAGGTCAGTGTGAGTATATTAGTAAAATCATCATATAATATCTTATGAGGAGGGTAACCACTAAGATATACTTATTCATGTTCTCTTAAACTCATTAACATTATCTATACAAATGTGACACTTTCTGAAATCCTAAACATTATGGTAATGTCACTTATGCTTAAAGAATTCCCTATCCTCTAATGTTATCTAAACCGACCATTGATACCAACTATAAGGACCCGGACTTAAACATTACATAATATTGAATTAAATGAATAATTCACATTGAGGATAATTTCAGGTTCAGAGTTTTAGAGAATTAGGCCATAACTATTACATTACAACTTGAATATTACAAGTAGACACTACTACTCAGTATCCATTTTTTTCATAACATAAAAACTTTTAAAAAGAAATAAGTCTTGTTCCATGTTTTAGATAACATGACTTTTCCTTGATCCCATACTTGAGCCTATTCATCTTTAAGTCATGTGAAAAAAATTCATAAAATTGGGATGAGCATAAAAAGCTCAGTAAGGGTTACGGAAAAAATTATCCCATCAATAAAAACAAATCAATGAAACCATACTTTTCAATCATAACATATTTTATGAAATAATGAGATTTATGAATAACACACAGAAATCATAAATCATAAAGGTTACTTATGGCATACATATCATCATTACATTGTAGCTATCATAACTATGTAGGTAGTTACACTTTGAATACCCATTATAATATATTCCCTAAATCTCTTAGGAGAAACATCATGTTTACCTCCATCATGTTACCCAATGCATTGGAGAGGTATCTCGGGCACACCCGCCGTAGGTTTATCACATAAATACCCGTATACATAAAAAATGCCCAATACCCATAACATAATCATAACACATAACACAAGTATTAAGGAAAGATAAAATTTCCACATTCCACTATATCAAATCAAGATATTTATGTAAACAATTCTTTATCAAACCATTTTCAAAAACCATTTTAAAAGAGATTTTTGAATCAATGTGTCCCATACCGCATTGAAGATTTTAAAAGAATTATAATTTGAAAAAATTAATGTCCATATAAATAAATCCTAGTGCCAATTTTGAAAACATGGACATTAATGAGAAATATTTAGAAGAATAAATCTTTAAAACATTTAAAATGATATTTTAGTTAATGAGTTTTTAACAAAAAGAGAGACACTTGAATACAAATAATTGAGAAATAACTTTTAATCAGAACTTTATAATATAATGAGAATAAAAGGATTCATGATATAATAATTCAAAGGAAATTATATACACCATATAAGAGTGAATTTGTGCATAACAACTATGTAGTCTCAATGGAATTGTAAATTGGGATGAAATCCCTTATAAAGATGGTATCCTTAAATTAAGATAAATCAATCTCATAATTATGTTTGAAAAATATAAATACACCCAATAAAAGTGGATATTATGTGTAAAAAAATCATAGGTCATTCACACATATTCATAAGATGACATAAATAAAAAAAAGAGAAGATCAACCCAAATAATGGGAATTGGGTTAAGGAGTTCCCTTACCGATTTGGTAAATTACAAAACATATGCCACATGAAAGAAGGATCATCCAATGAATATGTAAATACTAATAAATGAAATTATATTACAAAAAGTGTACAATCATGAGAAGTACATACACCACACAAAAATAGATAGTGGAAAATATAGCATGAATCTCACGGGAATAAAAATAAGTGAGATGAAGACCCCTTACCACGTTGTACTTCAATCGAGTCATATGACCAAAAGTTATTAACCACCAAAACAATCACATAATACCATGAATATAAAGATAATCATGATAGTATTTAGAAAATGGCAGTACACAATACACCACATGAAATAAATAGGTGGTGAATAATAAAAATCTCATGGAATTAAACGTGAGATGAGAAATCCCTTACAAAAATTCGGCTGCCTAACGGGGCCACTTAAAAATTTTTAAAATTAATATATGAGAGTAAAAGGGGGTCTCTAATCATATGAAAATAAAAATTATAGTATGGTGAATATAAAATAACATCCACCAACATAAGAACATGGAGCATAAAATAAGTTACATAAAATAGAGTACTTGAAAAGAAAGAAAGAGGTCGGATCCCTTACCTCGTGCCTGACTTGACTCGATCGTTATTTAATCTCCTGAATAAAAAACTAATGTTAATTTATAATTGATTAGGACCCTTTTTAAAGTTTATTATTCAATTTATATCACTTATTACGATGTTATAAACATTATGTGATCATTTAAGTTAATAATGTTTGTTTTGTTGATATTTGGCACTTGAGTCAAAAAAGGACTTCTTATAATTACATGTTGTTCTTGTGGTCCAAGGTTCATTATATCCAGAATTATATTAATGATTTATATATCATATATATCATATATATCCAGTATATAAATGTATTTATAACAGTACATAACATTTAGAGGTAATAAATGAAATGCACCGTTCATGGAGACGGTAAGCCGTACGTACTCATGAATGCTACTTTCATTTCTATTTATTATTTTAATGGAATAAAAAATAATTATACAGAGGTATATTATGATTCCAGTATAATATCATATATAATATAATTAACTCTATCCATTATACATCCCACATAAGGCATTAACGAGTCACATCACTTTGAGGGGGCGGTAGTCCGCGCTTCCTCAAATGAGATTATCGTATTTACCCACTATGGTAACCATAAAGGCTTGATATAAATTGGTTATTACAGAAGGATAATGAAATCACAAACATAATAAATATAATATATAAATATAGTTCTATCATAATGTCAACCATGAGATGCGGTAAGATGTAATTGAACAATCATCGTTTCGTGAGGCCATAGTTTCCCATCCACAGAAACATTATGTGCTTCATACATTAGATGGTGGAGTGTGTAAGTGTAGTTACAATTATTCTTATAACAACATAAAAGAATATTTAGAATACTGTTTTCATTACAAAAGAAAGAAATAAAATGATTTTAGGGGTTGGAGAAGTGAAATAAAAGAAAACAATTGAAGAGAAACTGTTACCTTTAATTTGGGTAAGTCCCTTTGGTTTGAACCAAAGGACTTCTTGAAGTGCCTTCTGTCTGAGGTAAGGCTTCTAAGTGTAGGAGAGGGATGTTGAGAGCTTAATTGGGATGAGTTTGGACAAGGAAAGTGGCTCTATAGGTGTGAGGAATTGGTTAGAAGTGGTCTCCTTTTATAAGGGGGATGATGGGCTGTTTAGGAACGTGTGAAACTATTATTTAATTATATAATTATATTCGGTTTCTAATGGTCCAAAAATCATTATATGCGAAGATAAGATGTTTAATTGTTGAAATAAAATCATCCAAGAATAATTTTACATGATTTGGATAATATATTAATAATTATAATCTTGCTTTTTCAAATCATTTATTAATGAGGTAAATACTACATCATTATTGTGTCAAAAATAATTTAATTTATTTGATGTCTAAAAATTAAAAACAAAATACCATGATATATGAAATCTTTTTATATTTCCAAATAATATTAATAGTCGAAAATAGGACTTATATAACATCATATAAAAATTAATTACGAAAAGAGTTTTGTTTTTGTCATTTTGGCCTTTACATTAAATTAATTAATCTAAATTGTCATTATCAATTCCAAGTGGATAAAAGGGGTCCCAAAATAGACCCAAATATGACCATGGTAGTTAATGACTCAAAAAATAAGGTTAGGACAAGTGTTAAGGTAATTTGGAATTATTATAATACTCTTTTAAGCTTGAATTACATTATTTACATTTAACCGGGATAAATAAAAGTCAAAAGTTAATATTCACCAAAAATTTATTTCATCTTAATGAAAAAAATTTACTTCTTGATAACAACCATGTATGTCATATTTTTGAAATTAAATTTACAGAAGTGGTAAAATTTCATTTAAATGAAAAAGTTGGTTTTTTAACTACAACTAACTGGTGTCACTATTCATCAAAAATTGAAGTTTTTCAGAAAAATACCAAAAATAAGCGTAAGCATTATTTGATATTTCGAATTCAAAATTTATGTATATTTTTTCAAATTCAAAACATAGAAGTGGAATTAATTAATTTAAAAAATTAATTCCCTGTTGTTAAAACAAATAGCCTATTTTTAAGAAACTATAACTATCAAAAGATTGATACTTGTTTATGTCCAATTTCAAAGTGAAATTAATTCCAATGACCCGCATTGGATGAAATGGTAAAAATATTTTTTAATTTAACTTTAAAACCAATTTAAAATATAATATAACTATATAAATAATTTATATTAAAAGGCACTTTTGAATTAAAATACAATATTTTTCACTATTCATTAAAAATTAACTTTATCCGAAAAATTGAAAAATTTTACACAATATAAATTTTTATGTCCCCATTCTATAGAATGATTTTATTTGGTCATATAGAATGTATTAAAGTGACTAAAACGAGATTTAAAAAGGGTTCACAATTAAAAGGTGATAAATTGGCCTTTTGATTTAAATTATGCTTAAAATTAGATTCATTCACATTTTAAGCCTCTATCTTTTATTGGAAAAATGAAAATAAATTTAACAAACATGTATAATCATATTTTATTTAGTTTTTTTCATTCCTTCCAATACCACGGCATGGAGTTCACTACGATTTAAAATAATAATATTATATTATTAGTGTGCAACGTAAGATTTCAAAGAAACCCGTTGTTGAGTATCGGGTATGCTATCAAACATAGAAACCCTTTTAAAGTAAAATTAATATTTAATTCAAAAATTAAAAAGTATGAAAGTCATATAATTTATTTACTTGGGATGTTACTTGTACCTAGGTGTAACAAACAAAAAAACCAAAATGAGATTGGCTCGATCAATTACTTGTGAATGAAAATGGGCCTTGATTCACACCTAGATAGACACTCCTAGGGATATGATTTGTTAATCTAATTATTTTCATTGATCCATTATGAATTATATATAGAAAATGTAATTTTTATTAAAGAATAAAATATTTAATCATGGTGATTTAAGAAATAATATACCACTATAAATATAAGATTCATATAAGTAAGAAGTTTCTCACTATGGTTTTCTTAATTTATGAAAATGGAAGGATGTGGGAGGAACCACATAAATGATAATTGCAATGGATAATTAATTAATGGCCTTCAGATGGAAGTGAGAAAGAAAAAAATCATGAGGATGTTGATTGAACTATTTCAATTTTTGATTAATAACATTAATAAAGTTGAGTTAATAGAATAAAATCAAGGGGAACAATATTCCCAAGAGACCTTTATGTATCAAAGAACACCTTATTTTTGTTGATATGAAAACCCATTTATTGATGAAAAAATTATTCCATTTATAGAAGAGATCGTTTCTAGTCACCGTTTATCCATGATAGGTAAATTCACCTTATTAGTACATCATATAGAACAGGAATATGATCAATGGTGGAAAATGATTAAAAACATGAAGCTATAAAGGTAGATTAATTTTATATAGTGGTAAGGGTTCATGGGATTCTTATTGAAATCTTAGTTTCCTCGTTTTAAGTGAAAAATAGAGGGGAAATTATGAGAGCTAATATAGAAGTAAAATGAATCACTAGGAAGCAATGAGATAAACATTTTAGGATTATTCAATACACCTCTTGAATTGTTATGGAACATAAGAGAATGGTTGATAGATTCTTAGATGTACTGAGACCCCATATATAGAGGAATTTAGAAAATCTATAATATAAATTCAATAAGCACATACTATGGAGTGTTATGAATGTTGTATTAGAGATTGTAGAGATGTAGTGGTAACATATGTAAAAAGGAAAATAAAAATATATCTAAACTAATGGAGGAATTATGTTCATGAATGTGGAGGAAATAATGTAAAATTTTCCATGTACAAAAAATGTGGTAATATGAATTTTTGGGAACTAACTTCCTGGTAGTGGAGAGTGTTAAAATTAAGATTACGTGGGAATATTTAATCAAACATTCATGGTGAGCTGAAGCCTCAACTTCCCAATAGTAACAGGAAAGGGATGATTCTGCAAGACTATCTAGATGTTCAATGATTTATGGGTAGATAACTTAGTAACTTTTTCAATCAATGTACAAATAAAAATATAATGGATGTAAACCACGATCAACCTCATCATAGGCCATGAGACATTGGGTAGAAATTTTTTATCATCAAGGCTGAGGTGGAGGCTCTGAATTAGGTGGTGGTAGGTAAACCAGTTGTGATATCAAAGATAGAAAATAAATTTTTTCATTTTGATTAAATTAATTCTTTTATTTCATCCCTTTTTTCAAATAATATATAATAAATACCTGAGCTATTGGAATTAGAGTTTCCATTCATTACACCTGGAAGGATTATCCTATCATCAACAGTGTATAAAAAAAATAGTATTTCCTTTTGTGAGTACAATATCATAGAAAAATATTTTATTAATTCCCAAAATGTAATTTGACACTATTATAGTGTGATACAGGATAATAAAGTACAATTATTAGATTATCTAAAGAAAAATAGATATTTCAGATTTCATGAATGGGATACCTAATGTTATTTTAAAAGGAGAGATATACAGCCCTATGATTTGTGTAAAGGGACCTCGAACAGACTTATTCCTGGAGATGGTCAGTGATGATGTCGAAGGAAATAAATGTACGAAGATAGATAATATTACATTCATTTAGTAATATATTGAAATATTTCATGAATAGTTCTATAGAACTCCCTTAGAGAGGGAGGTAGGGTTTTACATTGATCTCATACCTGGATTTAACCCGATATTTAAGACCCAATATAAAATAAATAATGTGGAGTATGAGGAATTAATGTAATAACATCAAGATCTTTTAGATATGGGATTTATCCGATAGCGTGTTTTCCCTTGTGGAGAAATTTTTTTTATTTTCAATGAAGAAGGACGATCAATGCTTCTTTTCATAGATTATTGATAACTCAATATGATCGTAGTGATGAACAAGTACCATCTACCAAGTATTGAGGATTTATTTGACCATCTTCACGAGGATTAATTCCCCTATAAGATTGACATGTGACCTGGGTATCATCAATTCAGTGTGAAGAAAGATTATATTTCAAAGAGTCTGCTCTGAATAAGATATAGGACTAATGAGTTTGTTGTTATTCCCTTCAACATTACTAATTCTCCCACTATATTTATGGACTTGATGAATATAGTCGTTAAGAATTAGCTTGATTAATTTGTGGTAGTTTTTATTAATGATATTCTTATGAATTCCAAAATTCAAAAGGATTATGAGGATCATCTATTAGCTATATTGATAACTATGAGTACAGATAAAATATTTTGTAAAATTTTGAAATTGTGTATTTTGGTTACAAGATGTTTCATTATTTGGTGCACATTGTAACCAATGAAGGAATCATAGTTGATGCTACCAAGGATAAGACTATAGAGGAATGGCCTCCTCATAAAATATTAACAATGATTCAACGTTTCCATGGTTTTGTGGGATATTATATAGTTGTGTGGATAATATTTCTTGAATTTATAACCCCTATGAAAGTTAACATAGAGAGGATCTATGATCATATGGATAATTAAGTGTGAATATTATTTCCAAGAAATGAAGAAGATATTTTTTACTACACCTTTGACAACTCTACCCTATTTTGGAAAACAATTATTTTTTTAGTGATGTGTCTATGAAAGGGATTGAGTGTTTCCTCATGACAAATGACATGGTCATCACTTATGCATCTCAATGGATAATCCATTATGAGAAGAATTATCTTACACATGACCCAAAGTTAGCTACAATAATTTTTCTATAAAAATTTGAGGCACTAACATTATGCAGAGATATTATATATATATATATATATAGAACGCCAAATTTTTTAGTATATATTCCTGAAAAGTGAATTGAGCATGAGACAAAGGATATGGTTGGAACTTCTTATAGACTATAACTATCCAACTCATTATCAATGTACGAGGAAAACAATGCCATTTATGCATTAAGTATGAAAGAACCTCTTGTTATGAAAATGATGAGGATTCATGAATATCCATTAATCCATGACCTAGTAATGTTGTACATGTGAATTATGAGGGATGGTATATTATCAATACTATCCCAAATTATTTATCAAACATAATTATAAGATAAGATCAAATGATATAATAGGGAATTCCCATTAATAAAAAAGAAGATAGAGGCTAGGAAGAATGGGAAGTTACTTAATTTCAATATTTATAGAGAATGTTTACTTAAATATCATACCAGGATATGTGTTCTGTTTATCCCATTGATAAATACATAACTGATGGATGAAGCTAATATATCTATATTCTCTATACATCTTAGTGTCACTAAAATGTATAGGGACCTTAGTTATCATTATTGGTTTGATAACACGAAATGGGATATTAATGACTACACTAAATGGCATTTGGTTTGTCAATAATGGAAGGTCATTCAAAAATAATTAATCGGGTATTAAAATAACTAACTATACCAACATGAAACTGGGAAACATCACTATGGACTTTTTCACTGGTCTCCTAATAAAAACCAATGGAAATAATGAAATATGTGTTATAGTGGATTGACTCCCCACGATTTCCCATTTCAACGCTATGTAGGAATATTTATCTATTGAACAAACTTCCATGTTATACGGAAAGGAATGGGTGATGCTATATATAGAACCACTTTATATCATTTTATCAGGATTCAAGGTTAACCTCTAGATTATGGATAATTTTCCAACGAACTCTGAATAATTAATTAAATTTTAGTGTGACATATCATCAACAAATATATGGCCAATATGAATGGACTATTCAAACACTTGACGACATGAGAAAAACATTATAAATTGATTTTAATGTTATATGGGATCCAAACATCCCCTTAGTTTAGTTCTCATATGAAAAATAGCTTCTGGTTGAGTATTCAAATGGAACCATATGAAGCATTATATGGAAAGAAATGTTGATGTTATACTTTTTGGGATAATGTTTGTGAGAGAAAGCTACTCTCAAATTATCTTGTATAATAGAATATTGAAAATGTTCATTTCATCCGACAATATATAAGGGATTATCACAGTTTGAAGAATATATACGCCAAAAAATATCAATGGTACTTGGATATTGAGGTTGGAGAAAAATGATTACTTTTAATTTTGATGTGTAAGAGTGTCATGTGGTTGGGATGAAATGGATGCCCAACCATATGTACACTGCACCTTTTGAAATCCTTGATCACATAAAATAATTTTTGTATCACCTTGCACTTACCCCAAGTTTGGTTCATGTTCATAACATATTCCATGTATCTCTCTTGAGGAAGTGAATACCAGATCCATCACATGTGCGGAATCATGAGGTGGTTCAACTAGAACATAAACTCTATTATGGGGAGAAGTTGTTCAAGATCATGGACCATTGATACAATATTCATCAAAAAAATAATTCACATTTTCAATGTGTTATGAAGGAACCATAAATACGAATAAGATGCATGGGATCTATTGGAGACAATGAGGCGAATTTCCCCTTAAAATTTCACAACTGAGATAATGAGTTGAAAATGAGTGGATGAAATTTATTAATGGGGGAATAATGTAACGAACCAATATTTTTAAATTATATTTTCTTCATAAATAAACATGTGATATATAATATATAATATTATACATATAAAAAATATAGAGAAACCATTACAATAATATCTCATTAATATGAGCATTAAATTATCTATATAGGAATCCAATTATAATATTATAAATTACATATGGATGAAAATGTAAAATAAAATAGCTAAATTTGAGAAATATGGATTTCTCAAATATGTTAGAATCATCACCCCCACATAAAACACTACATAAATGAAATAAAATATTACTAAACTAAGAAATTTTTTAATAAATGAATATATAAACCTAGGAGGAATTGTAGTGAATATTGTGTGAAAGAAAGAATATTCATTTATAGTGAATAAAGTGAAATCTGGCCATTGGTATTTTAAAATTATAAGACTATTTATCAAATATGATCATTTTTAAATATAGATATTATTCAACTTGACCATTGGAATATATACCCATGGGGGTTTTTTTACCATTGAAATTAGTTTTTATATGTAGTGGTGACAATGTATAATAGATGTTGAAAGGTTAAATAATTGAATCAACTAGAAGAGTCATGTAGTTCGAAGCCAATTTTGCAGTGAATAGAAGCGACGTAGCATCTCTGAGGTTCTCCTATGACTAATCCAATGTTGAGATTTAACAAGTAAATCTTGAATGAAATTTCATACGGGAGAAATTCATGTTAGTTTATATTAACACTCGGTCAATGTTTGCAGATCCACTCAACAAAACATCCACCATTTCCCACCATACCATTAGGGTGTATTTGAGTGTTATAAAGGGATACTTATCCATGTATTAGTTATTTAACATATATTTCCATTGTATAAATAAACTTTTTATTTCATCAATTCTGTTTTACGAATATTTGTTCATAAAAAATAAAATTTTTTTAGGGAAATTTGATAAATAAATTTATGGATAGGAAAAAAATAAATTTATATTTTATTAGAAATGATATTCCATTTATAATAAAATGAGGTATTATAGAAATTATTTATTTTTAATAAATAAAAATTATAATATCCATATTTAAATATAAATGATAAAATAATTTTATAATTTCTAATGAAATGTTTTTAAAGTGTTAAAAATTTTATAGTGCCTTAAAAATATTATTTCTCCTGTAAATAAGATTTTTTATATAAAAAAGATACAATTATCATATTTAAGAAATTATTCAGATAAAAATAAAATATTTTTTGAAATTATAACATTGAAATTAGGTTATGATGAATATATGATAGTGTTCTAAAATACATTATTTTTTAGTTAATAATATAAATACATTTTTTGGTTTCTAGTTTGTTTTATGACATCATTTTTATGTTATAATGATGTAATAACAAATTAAAGAAAATAACTGACCCAAATGTGTTATTTTATTAATTTTAATAATTTTACTATATCTTAATCAATTTCCAAACCTATACAAAACTTTATAGAAACTAAAAATTAATTTATTTTAAAAAAATCATTAATTTGTGGATAATTTAACTTTCAATGACCAAAGGTGTTTTAAAAAATGCTGTTCAATTATAATGGATTAAAATATAATAAATTATTACTCAAATATCCAAAAACCTGAGAAAACCCCAAGGGAAATCATGTGGATTTTTATTTTCCACAACATAGATTACCAAGACCTATATTTTGAAATTATTAAACAATTCCTCCATATTTCTTATAATAGCCACCCATTTCACCATCAAACTTTACAAGAAATCCATCCTTCTTAATGTTATGGAATTTATTTCTCTAAAAGAGTCCCTAGAATGGGTTTTTCAATCACCCAATGTTAAATACTCATGTTTTAGGAAAATCACATCAAGGTAAGGGAAATCTCCACTTCTTTTTAACCTTCATGTTCCCTTTTTGTAAATGTCCTCTATTTTCCAAACTAATTAATTTTTACAATATTATATTATCTCATTACTAAGAATAATATTTTATTAATTGGATAACCCTATTCCAACTCATTTTTCCTTTAATTAGTACATGATATATTATAATAATGTTGTAGAGTTTCCTTTACTATTTTTCATGAGAAATTCTGATTTATTTCATTTTTTTGATTATCCAAACCACTTCCTTTTCCATGGGTATTCTCAAGATATAAATTATTTATTTATTTGAGGATTTACATATATGTAACCCACATTCCCATTCCATTATTCAAGAATGATGTGGCGATCATTCCTTAATGCGCTTTTCTATTCCATGATTTTGTTATAAAACTGATTCTTTATATTCCACAGGTTGTTAATGAAATGATTTTATATGATCTATATGGCCCACATGAGATTAATAAATATGAAGGGTGATCCATGGTATCATTCCAATTCATTGTTTATTGAATTTTATCTCTATATAGGAATTTTTTACGGTACTGTGGTGGATAATCTTGGAGATTTTTATTAATGACATCTTTGTGATAAAATAATGTGATATTGTTATGAATGACTAAATTTTATGCTGTGGACACATTTTCATTTCATTATATTGAAATGAATCTTGTTGATTAATTATTCTTATGACTCATTTTTTTATAGTTATTTTTCATGATCAAATTCTATATGTCTCTCATCCTTATTCCCTTTATGGGATTTATGATCACATATTTCCTTTGATTCATGTACCAAGTATATGATATGAAGTAAAATTAACCGATGGGTACCCATGAATACCTATTTCAAGTTCATTAAAAAAATATTTTATGTTATCAATTATTATGTGCTTAATATTCAAGAAAGTATACTTTAAAAAACATTAAATTTTTTCCTTGTAATAAAAAGTTTATGTAATAATAATAAGGATGCCTTATTGGTATTTTTGGACTATATTATTGAACATGTTGGATTCAATTATTTTCCACATTAAGATATTCTTTTTTTTCAAAGTTCATTCTATGATTATGGGGTTTCTTTCGCAATAGTGGGATTCCATTCAAAACATTTAATATATATGATATAGTTGTATGTTAAAGACTCAATAACACATTGTATATTACTTTTAGGCTTTAGGAATGTTGAGAAATTATGGGATATACCAACTAGCATATGCACACCCTAGTCTTGTGACTTATTTGAGAGTTATTATATTGGAAGTTATTTTCCATAAATAAATTTTTTATTGAGTTAATGGGGGGAAATTTTGGGGCTGCATATTTTCCACACCCTCTGATAGGCATTTTAGGATAGGTGTTAGTCACAATATAGGGGAGCACTTTTATACTACAAAGGTGGGTATTTTAGAGACTCTAACACTATTTTAAAGACATGGGATTTTGGTCACCTGAATAAGAGGTCATGTTAACTTTTGGTAAAATATCATTCTTTATATTAATATGGTTAGTGTACCACTTATAATATGTGTATGTATTCTATATAATATAAAGATTCTCACAAAAATTGCAATGAAAATAGGTTATCAATTTTTCCATCAATTATACTAAACGGTTTATTGGGAATTTTCTATATGATAGAACAAGAATAATATTGCTTCCTTGACAAATTGTTTCAACATGAAAAAGGATTTCTATTAACCCTATATGAGGGTCTCATTGACCAAATTAATATTAAAGGTTTTTTATCCATAAATGTATCAAGTGGTGTAGGGTCATTTAAAACATTATTGAATTCATCAAAGGGTAAAATATTCCAAAGTGTAATATATAATGACTATCACCTCCTACATACTTTTAAATATGATGAGATATCACGTATTTGTGATGAAGTTACAAATATAGGTAACCTATATAACCGATGTTCCTATATCTATATGTGAATATTTTGAGTATATTTGACATAGGGGGTCCATCATGGAAAATATTTGTATCATTGTGAGGATAAAAATAAAAATTAGAACCATGGGGTGGTCCAATATGGTTGATTATTTATTCTCCTTCATGGAAATGATATACATTATAGATTAATATATCATCAAATTAAGGTAATATATAACATATACCATAAGTATGAAATTAGGTGTCGTAAACTTGTTATCCATGGGGGGAACCTCCAGGGTTACCAATTTGTTGGTTTTCTTCATGTGGAGGAATTTCATGTCAAATTCTCACTTTTACATAGAAATGACACTCCCAAGAAAAGTTGAAGGGAGGATATAAAATTTTATCAAATTATATTCCATGCGGAAGGACTTCGTGATTATTTATGTCTAATAATTTTAATAATGGGATGAACAACAAGTTAGTTGATCTTTAGGATACATGGATGATCTATAGGACTGGGATCATATATATAAAATTTATGAACAATCTTTACATCTCTACAGATAGGAACTCTTTTATTGGTATATTGGTGTGTAATTTCAAAGTTATTTATCATCAAACCCCATGGATTAACTTCTTGGATATAAATACCTTCACCAATTTATTAAAAATTTGAAAATAATTATGAAAAATCATAATTTATCTATGAGTGTTTCATCTGAAAGATATGAATATTGATGGTGATCATTCATGAGGTAAGAGAAAAATTGTCTGATGAGAACTGGGAGGGTTATCCTATTTTATATTGGTAAGGAAATGTCATAGTAAATTGGGCTCATTTTTAGTTCACCTTTTTTATTTTATGGAAAGATATATATTTTGATAGTGATCAACTATTCAGAGAGTACAATATCATCTGACAAGAACTTGGAAATCAATCCCCTTTTATCTAATGAATTATTTTTGGTATTTAAATAATTTCACATTAGGTTCACCATATTGGTTTCATTAGAAATATATGCATATCTTGGCATGATGGTTTGATTGTGATGCTTTTTATTTTTGTACAATCATTCACAATGGGTTCAACATTCATATTTATCTTCCATCAGAACTACCAACAGTTCACAAATTTATAATTAGGTACAAGCATTCTTTCCAAATACAGGTGGATGTTTAGGGATTTAGACTGAATGATTATTAGGAACACACATTGGTCCATAGGATGGGAGGTTATGCACATGACACCCTTTTAGAAGGGATTTTCTCTATCTCCGAAACACTATTATATATTTAACATATTTTCCATAATTTCATCCTATATTGTGCCATGACCCGTCCCCCAGGACCGTGGTGTGACTACCCTAATCCCACCTTCCATAGGTCAGGGGCTAGAAACTAGCACCGAGAGGCATATTCCCTAAATTTGAGAATGTTTTTCCTTTATATCTTGTATATACACTCCCTAAGCATACAATAAGATATGAAAAAAAGTAAACTGAATAGTAAAAAGAGTGTGTACAGTAATTATAAGGGGATCGAATACCATCCGAACAGGAAAGTATGAAAGAATACGAAAGTACAAGTAAACGGAACAACTCCTATGAACACCGGCCAAGGATCCTACCTGAATGGTAGGTATAGCTCTTGAACGGCCGTCTCTGCGGTACGCCCCATCTAAGGTCCTCCTCCGAGCTACCTCTAGTCCCGGTACCCTCATCCTCAGCCATCACAATCCATCGTATGCACCAAACACAACAAGGTGCGGGCATAGCCCATGCATGGGTGAATATAACGATACTCAGTAGGGACCGCGAGACCCTTGAAGGTCTCACAAAACCCACAAATGATAAACGAGAAAGAATGAAAACATCTGACAACCCTACTTATGTATATTCCCATGCATATACCAAATATATCAAGAATACCCATCTCATTCATGAGGAAACTAAAGGTCCAAATCCTTAGCCAAAGTACAACTCTTCCATGAAGAAAAGGATACCATGATGGTAACACCACAAAAGTAAGTACCAAAAAGGTACACCACACAGAATAATACCACAATGGTATCACCATGAGGTTAAATACCACAAAGGTAAGTACCACAGTGGTATGCCACATAGAAGATTACCACAAAGGTATCATGACGAACGTAAGTACCACAAAGGTACGCCACACAGAAGATTACCACAAAGGTAAAGACTCATCTCACACGAGGTTTAACTTAGGTACAGTAGTAAAGATGATTGGATATAACTACTGAATCATTTTACTCTGTTAATAGGCAGACACAAAATGGATCCTAAATCATCAGACCCACATAAGATCCTAAATCATCAGACCCACATAGGATCCTAGTACATCATCGGACCCACGTAGGATCCTAGTACAACAGACCAACGTATGATCATAGAGTAATCCCACATGGATTCCTAGAGCGTATCCAAGTGAGTCTATTGAACATAGACCCACAATGGATCCCAAAGCATAGACCCACATAGGATCCCTTTCTCATGATACATCCAGCTACAGGGTTCCCGTATTAAGCTCGCTTGATTTCGGGAGGGTCTGCTCCATAAGCCACAGGTCGAAAACTCCAACTACCATGAAGTCCCATGAAGAAGTATCCCAAAGGACCACCACAAAAAATGGGTCTCAACGCTATAGACGGTGTGTCAATCAACGCCCGGTCTGTAAGTTTTTAGCCTTTTAGTCCCGAGGGCCCGGTTGGATTCGTGCTCGATCCAACCCAGGTGTACACCCAAATTTATCTAAAACTCAAGTGGGGTATACCAAAAGTATTTTCTTGATCCAAGTTTTATAACGTTGTAGATAGTTCGTCAAAAGGATGCCCGAAGCTCAAGATATGGCCAACAGAATGAAAATGGTCGTAGTTGGTCCGGGTCCGGTCTGACCCAGTAGGACCGACCCGGCCCGACCCGGCCTGGGCCGACCCGAGGCCAGCCCTGGGTCCAACCTGGCATGCTGGGTTTGGCCTTGCCTGGCCCATGGGGTGGCCTGTGCTAGGCATCACATGGCTGGCCATATAGCCAACCCTCCATTGCAATGCGGTCGCGTGTCGCGCCACCACCGGCGGTCAGCTTAGCCAGCCGCCCCTCCATCACGGTTGCGGCCTTTCACTGCAACCCCTACACGTCGGGCGGTGCAGATGAACACCACCACCGTTTTCTCGTGGCCGGCCGCTGCGCCAGCCACTGCCCTCGCTCCGTCGAGGCCGACGGGCCGCGACCTTCTCATTATTTGGCGGCGTGAACGCGCACCTCCCTTCCTTCCTCGTGGTCGGTTGTGTGCTGATCTCCGCCTCCTTCTGCGATTCATGGAGGATTCGTTCCAAGAATGAAAAACTAAGCGGTCCCATATTTTTGATCCTTGCATTGAGGGCTTCACATCCATATACCACGCTAAGAAAAACTTAGTATTTTTAGTGCCATTAAATATTTGGCATTGAGAATGGATGAAGAATGCATCAAAACCCACAAAGGTTGCAGAGAGGTCGGGCCGTGTTTGTTCGGCCCGCACCCTACAGATTAGAATGGTAGAAAGTAGATTCTTTGTTCTTGAATCATGAAGAATATAAATATTTTTAAATCAATATTAATTTCGTGAATGGGGAAAGGAATAATAAAATATAAATCCCTACCTTGTCATTCGTTGGAGGAGTCGAGAGATAGAAGATGAAGTCATTGAAGAATGTCAGTGAATGTTGCTTCCGCAAAGCACTTCCGATCCAGGCTTGGGTCAGTTCCTCATTCTTCATTGGAGCAAGTTCTTCCTTTGAGAGGATGTGTTTCTCCAAGTTCTCCCAAGCTTCATTTCCAATGAAATCCTCCAACCCAACAAAAGGAAGATCAAACTTATTAAAATAAATCAAACATTTAATTTAAGTTGAAACATTTAATTAACTGTAGATGGTTCAATTTAATATTTGGGGAGTTAAGAGGTTTTCACCCATGAAGAGGGGTATGGGTGGTCCCCACCACCAATAATTTAAAATTGGGGGTTTTCTAGCTCGAGTGGTCCACCTCTATAACTCTAGAAGAGAGGTTATAAAAATATAATAAAAAGTTTTTCTTTATTTTATTTTTATTTTCCACGAAAAACACGAGAACTAAATCTCACCCTCTACCTACTAAGGTCTAGGTGAAGGTCTCTATAAGTGAATATCGTTTCTGCAAGTTCAACGGTGTCCTCGGATTTCAATTTCAATCATTGGTTTAAATGTTACAAAAACTCGCTCGCAAGTTTGATGAACGTACCCAAAAAAATGTTCAGAAATTCATTTCGATAACGTCGGTCCTCAAAATAATGCTCCATCAATTTTTGAGGACTCATAAAATTCCCATATAATAACAAAATAAATGGAAATTTTCAGGTCTTTACATTCTCCCCACTGTAGGGCTTTGCGTCCCCGTAAGCCACAACTCAAACTAAGGGAACATGTGGGGGTACTGAGCACGTATCTAAGCCTCCCGCTCCCAAGTGCTCTCCTGGAGGCACCTATACTACCAATGTACAAGCACCAAAGGTATTGATCACCCATGAATGACTCTCTCCTATCAATCATCAATCGCCACTAGAACCTCTGTAAACATCACCCCGTCATTGATGTCCAGCTCACCATGGTCGATGATGGGAGAATGGAAGATCACGTATCACCTTAGCTGGGATACATGGAAGATGTCGTGAACCTAGTAAATTTATAGGGATGTTCTACATGGTAATCCAACTTTCCAACTCTACTGGGGACCTGAGAGGGTCCAGTGAACCTCAGAGATAACTTGTCGCCCCAGCCAAATCTCTCCAACCCTCGTCGGGGTGAGATCTGTAGAAAGACGTGGTCACCATCCTCGAACTCCAGGGGTCTCCGTATCCTATAGGCATAAGATTTATGTTTGATTTTTGCAGTCTTCATTCACTCCTGGATGATCTACACCTTCTACGTGGTATCCCGTACTGTATCTGGTCCCATGAGTGCTGACTCCCCTAGGTCAGTCCAGCACAAAGGTGATCTGCAAGGTCGGCTATACAATGGCTTGAAAGATGACATCCCAATGGTGGAGTGATATCTGTTGTTGTATGAAAACTCCTCCAAGTGATATTTATCCTCTAAGCTATGACTGATGTTGAGGAAGCATGCACACTTCATAACCTCGAGGTTATTAATGGTCCACTCAGTTCTGGCCATCCATCTGAGGATGGAAGGCGGTGCTCAAATGAAGCTACATCCTGAAATCCTTATACAACCCCTTCCATAGTCGGGAATTGAAATGTGCATCACAATCGAAGAAAATGGTCGAGGTTACTCCATGTAGCTGCCCAATCTCCTGCATATAGAGGCGTCCCATGCTCCCTACTGAACCCTACTCTCTGATCAGTAAGAAGTGGGCCGACTTGGTGAGTCGGTCGACGATCACCCAAATAGAATCATGACCCCTAGATGTATGTGGATGTCCTATCACGAATTCCATGTATATCTCATCCCACTTCCACTCTGGGACCGCTAAAGGCGAACTAAGCCTACTGGTACCTGATGCTCTGCCTTCACTTGCTGACAAGTGAGGAATCGAGAGACAAACGCTGTTATTTCTTTCATCATTCCTGTAAACTAGTGATATCATCGGAGGTCCTGGTAAATCATCGTCACTCATGGATGTACCGCTAGAGGGGATATGTGGAACTCCCTCAACACTTCCTCTCGAAGTGACACTGGTACCATTGTACGTCCTTAGAAAAGAATGAAGTTCTCCCCACCTTCAAAAAATCCATCAAGTTCATGTCTTTTGGATATCTATGAACATCGAGCCTCATAGTCAGTGTACCCATGCTACATCTCCCTGACTCGCTGAAGAAGTGGGGGTGTGACTGTAAGAGACTAAATAAAAACTGCACCATCTAATTCCACCAAGGATATCTATAAAGCATCCAGCTGCTTCGTCACCTCACCCTGCAGCTGTATACCAGATCTCCTGGTGTGTGCATCTGCTACAACATTCCCCTTCCCAAGAGTATTGTCGATCTCGAATTCATATCCCTGGAAGAACTGAATACAAATTCTTTGTCTCAGGATCAGGTCCTTCTAAGAGAATATATACCTGAGACTCTTGTGATATGAGTAGAATATAAAACGTTCTCCCATCAAGTAATGTCGCCCCATCTTCAAGGTGAAGACCAATACTTCTAACTCCAGGTCATGGGTATCGTAGTTATGCTCATGTTGTCTCAACTATCAAGAACCATACGTGATTACTACTCATTCATGCATCAGGATACATCTGAGCCCATACCCTAATGTGTCGTAGTAGACTACGTACCCAACACCCACCTTCGGAAGCCTCAATATGGGGGGCACTAGTCATTCTCTGCCTCAGCTCCTGAAAAATCTGCTTGCATTTCTCGGACCACACAAAGGGTTTCCTCTTTTTCATCAATGCTGATAAAAGTGCTGCAACTCTGGAGAAATCTGGCACAAACATCCTGTAGTATTCGGCCAAACCCAGGAAACTCTGCACCTCCATCACACTCTTAGGTGGCTCTCAAGAAAGTACGGCATCAATCATCGCTGGGTCCACCTCAACTCTAGCCTCCGAGATGACATGTCCCAGAAAGGGAACCTCCCAGATCCATAACTAGCACTTAGAGAGCTTACCATAAAGCTGGTGCTCTCGAAGTGTGTCCAAAACTATATGAAAATGATATACATCCTCCTCCTCGGTAGTTGAGTAGATCAAAATGTCATCGATGAAGACTAAAAAAAGTGATCAAGGTAAGGCTGAAAGATCATTTTCATGAGTCTCATGAACACTAATGGAGAATTGGTTATCCCGAATGGAATAACAAAGAACACATAATGGCCATACTGACATCTTAAATCCGTCTTCTGCACATCCTCGTCTTGTACTCTGAGCTGGTGATAGCCTGATCTGAGGTCTATCGTTGAGAACCATCATGCTCCCTTCAGCTGATCAAAGAGGTCGTCAATCCTCGAAAGTGGGTACATGTTCTTCACGATCACCTAGTTCAGGTGCCGATAGTCAACACAAAGCCTCAAGCTCCCATCCATATTCTTGGAAAACATAATTGGGGCTTCCCAAGAAGAAACACTGGGCTGAATGAACAACTTCCCCTGTAAGTCCTCCAACTGTACTTGCAGCTCACGAAGCTCTGTAGGAGCCATCCAATATGCGGGTGTGGATATCGGTTTCATCTCAGGGGCTAAAAATCAATGTAAAATTCCACTTCTCGACATAAAGGTAGACCCAAAACATCATTAAGGAAGACATATGCATATTGGTTCACCACTATAGGATAACTCAGACTCTCCACATCAACTTCTCTGAGGGTATGGCTAGCCAACGGATGAGTGATCGGCTACAATCTCCTCCGAGTAAGTCCATCCTCTGCTGTAAAGGCTCCCTTCTCACCAGTGAAGGTAAATCTAGTATCCTCTGTGCGTAAAAACCATACTTTGTGCCTAATACTATCAATTTGAGCATGGACCATAGATAACCAGTCCATACCCAAGATGACGTTGTAAGGCCTCGACATCACTACTATGAGATCCCAGCTGAAGCTCTCACCTCCTAGACTAAGCTCACACTACTGGAACCAGTGTGTAATCATTGAATCATGCCCTGTTGGAGTCTCCATACCTAAGGGTCAAGACAACATAACCACCAGAATCGCTGAGATCTGAACTAGGGAAGTGGAAATAAAAGAATGACTGGAACATGTGTCTATAAGAACTGTAGATAAGGTGGAGTAGACACAGATCATACCTTGTATCATCTCCAGAGCACCATGGTCGTAGGCCTCAACTACCTAGAGTTGAAATCACCCCTGTCCACCTGCTCCTAGTGGTTGGGGTAGACCACCTGGTGGAGGTGGCCATATCATCTCAAATCGCCGCCCACTGCCCACTGCACGACTAGCTACTCTGTTTTTTCTGGCAACTCCCTACGGACCTCATCGGTCAAACCTCTATCAATGCATGTGTGGTCCGTCGATTGTCTGCTGATCATTCGTACGGCGGGTCATATAGTCCCAAGCCACGTGACCCCGACTTCCACTTGCGTAACACTACCTACTCCTCACATGACAGGGTCTAAGTCTAGTGCCCTGCACAAAAAACCATAAATCCTGAGGTCATCCACCTCTAGGACTGGTACTCTTGACCACTGTGAAATCTGCCAGCTGCCATCTCCAGAAGACTCTGCTACGTTATTTCGGGTGGTGGGTCTCGCTGCTGGTGACAGCTCGGCAAGAAAACTCTCCACTAAGGGGGCTCACTCTAACATCCCTTCCTATGTCAAGATGATGAGAGATATCATTGAATCCTGGATCTCCCGCCTGAGTCCCTGCTCGAAGGTATAGGACCTGAAGAATGGGTCTCGCACCATATCATTGGAGTAGCATGAGAGGTCGGTGAACCTTGTTGAGTACTAAGCCACAGTCATGCTACCCTGCTGCAGATGAATAAACTTTTGAATGCGCACTACGCGAAAGGTCCCTGGGACAAACTCTTCCTGAAACAGGCTCTCAAAGTCTACCCAGAGAAGTGTCATCTTCGTGAACCTCGAGCATCAAGATCCACTATCTGACTGATGTTTCCTATAGAATACTGGAGGCAAGGATCACCATGAGATCAGATAGTGTCCCTAATAGTCGGAAGACTCTCACCACAGCCTCCATCCAATCATCATCCTCTTATGGGTCCATCGTGCCTAGGAACCTTGGTGGCCTCTAGTGATGGAAATTGTGAAATGCCCTCAAGTGGCGTGCACCCTCTGCTGCTGGGGCTGCTGGCATCGGGGCCCCAATGGGTAATGGTATCACCAGTGCATCCGCTGGTGCCTTTACTGATAAAGGGCCCCACACCAAGGCCCCGTCGCTCGGTGGACTATCATCGCGTACTATACTCGGAACCCTAGCTGGCATTCTGTGTGGAGGCATCCTGAAAAAAAAAACAGGTGCACCACGATCAGTAAGTTATACCAGGTGAGCTAACTCAAAGAGATCACAAAGAAAACCTTTCAAAACACACACGTAAGTAGTGTTTTTGTCCACTGAGTCAGAAAACAGAAGTCAGGGTCCTAGTGTATGGATACGTCTGTCGCCGCACCAACACTAGATTACCTAAACTGATAACCACACTCACTACACCTAACATTATTACTATTAAAAAGATCATAGTCAAATTTAATATGGTAGAACCGAACCTTCTGATACTAATTTTTCACGACCCAACCCCAGGACAATGTCGTGACTACCCAAATCCATCCTTCTATAGGCCAGGGGCTAGAGACTAGCACCGAAAGGCATATTCCCTAAAACCGGGAAGGTATTGCCTTTATACCATATATACACCTTGACCAAGAACATAGCAAGATACGAACACAAGTAAACTGAATAGTAAAACATGTGTGTATAGTATGTAAAAGAGGCCATAATACATGCCCAATAGGAAAGTATAAGAAAACTGGAATGTACAAGTAAATTGAATAGCTCCTATGAACACCCACTATGGATCCTACCTGAAGGGTAGGTATAGCTCTTGAACGGTCTTCTTTGCGGTATTCACTGTCTAAGTTCCACCTCCGAGCTCCCTCAAGACTTGGTACCCTCGTCCTTAGTCATCGTTGTTCATAGTCTGTAATAAACACAACAAGGTGCGGTCATAGCCTTGCAGGGGTGAGTATAATGACACTCAGTATGGACCCTGAGTCCTTCGAAGGTCTCACAAAACCCACAAAGGATAAACCACAAATCATGAAAACATATAAAAATCCTACATAGGTATATGCCCATACATATACCTAAGTTCTCATGAATACCCATCTCATTCAGGAGGAAACTCAATGCCCAAATCCTTAGCCAAAGTACAGCTGTTCCATGAAGGAAAGGATACCACAAAGGTATCCCCACAAAGGTATGTACCAAAAAGTAATTCCACATAGAAGAATACCAAAAAGGTATCACCATGAAGGTAAGTACCACAAAGGTAAGTACGACAAAGGTAATTACAACAATGGTATGCCACACAGAAGATTACCACAAAGGTAAAGACTCAGCTCACATTAGGTTTAAATTAGGTATGGTAGTAAAGATGATTAGATGTAACTACTGAATCATCTTACTCTGTTAAGAGGAAGACCCACGTAGGACCTTAAATCATCATACCCACATTGGATCATAAATCATCAGACCTACATAGGATCCTAGTACATCATTAGACCCACGTAAGATCCTAGTACAAACGACCCACGTAGGATCCCAGAGTAGTCCCATGTGGATTCCTAGAGCATATCCAAGTGATAATCTCGAACACAGAACGACAAGGGATCCCAAAGCACATACCCACATATGATCCCTTTCTCATGATACAACCAGCTATAGGGTTCCCACACTAAAATCGATTGATTTCTAGAGTGTCCGCTCTACAAGCCATAGGTTGAATACTCAAACTGCAATGAAGTCCCATGAAGAAGTATCCCAAAAGACTTCCATGACAAAGGGGTCTCAACGCAACAGATAGTGCATCAATCGAACACCTGGTCCACAAGTTATTAGCCTTTTAGTCCTGAGGTCCTGGTTGGATTTGTGCTTGATCCAACCCACTCATACCCCAACTTTATCCAAAACTCAAGTGGGGTATACCAAAAGGACCTTCTCAATACTGGGGTTCGTAGGCCATATAAGGTTCTTCAGATGGATTCATGTAGCTCATGATATTGCCAAAAGAACAAAAAGTGTCGTAGTTGGTTCGGGTCCAACCCGGCCCGAACCGGCCTGGGCCGACCCGAGTCCGGCCTTCTGTCCAACTGGGCCCCCTAGGTCCGTCCTGGCCCACTCGATCCATCCTGGCCAGTGGCTGGCTGGATGGCCAGCCCTCCATCGCGGTGTCGTCAGGCAATGCAACCGACAGTCGGCTTGGCCACCCTCCCCTCCATCGTTGTCGCGGCCTTCCGTCGCAGCCCATGCATGCCGGGTGGCGCAGACGCGGGCCGCCCCCACTATGATGCGGTCAGCCGCTACACTAGCCACTGCCCTCGCTCCACTGCGGCTGACGGGCCGCAGCCTTCTCATCATATGGGGGTGTGGATGCGTGCCACCCTTCCTTCCTCACGGCCGGTCGGGTGACGGCCGCCACCTCCTTCCGTGAGTCATTGCGAATTCGTTCCGAGCCCACAAAATTGAACAATCTCATATTTACAATCATTGCATCGAGGGATTAATGTCCATATATCATCCTTATAAAAGCTCTGTGTTTCTAGTGGCAATAAATATTTGCCGTTGATAACGGATGATGAACGCATCAAAAACCACAATGGTTGTTGAGAGGTCGGGCCGTGTTCATTCGGCCTACACCCTCCACATTATAATGGTAGGAAGAATCTTTTTTGTTCTTGAATCAAGAAGAATATAAATATTCTTAAATTGAGATGAACGTCAAGAATGGGGAAAGTAATAATAAAATAAAAATCCTTACCTTATCATTCACTGGAGGATTCGAGAGGTAGAAGATGAAGTCATTGAATAACATCGGGGTTTGTTGCTTCCACAAAGCGCATCCGGTCCGAGCTCGGGTCAGTTCCTCGTTCTTCATTGGAGCATGTTTTTTGTTGGAGAGGATGGGTTTCTCCAAGTTCTCCCAAGCACCTTTTCCAATGAAATCCTCCAACCCAACTTAAAGAAGAGCTAACATATTAAAATAAATCTAACAATTTAGTAAAGTTGACATATTTAATTAATTGTAGTTGGCTCAATTTAATATTTAGGGAGTTGACAGGTTTTCCCCCATTACGAAGGGTTCGGGTGGTCCCCGCCACCAAGAATCTAAAATTGGGGGTTTTATAGCTCGGGTGGTATCCGCCTCCATAAATCTAGAAGGGTGGTCATAAAAATAAAATAAAAAGTTGTCCTTTATTTTATTTTTATTTCCAGAAAAAATACGAAAACTAAATATCACCCTCGACCTAATACGGTTGAGGTGAGGGTCTCTATAAGTGAATATCGGTGCTACGAGTTCAATGGTGTCCTCATATTTCAATTATGAGCACCAGTTCAAAAGTTCAAAAACCTGATCACACGTTTACTGAACATACCTGAAAAAAGTCCCGAAATTTATTCTAGGCACACCGGGCCTTGAAATCACGCACCATCAATTTTCACGGACTCAAAAAATTCCCATATAATAAAAAAATACATGGAAATTTCTAGGTCTTTACATATCAGATATAAGAATGGTTACCATAAAAATATGATCAAAGGTTTAGTAATTTTTTAGGAAAATGGAATGATCATATTGGTGAATCCATCTATATTTATCCACAGTTATTTTTCAATTTCCAAATGGATGGTAGATGTTTATATGTTGATGTTGTATAACTAGTAACTCTAGGGTTTTTGTTTCATTTAGGGAGGAAATTAATATTTCATGTAACACCCTATGATTTTGTTAATTTTTTCTATCGTTTTTTAGTTAATTTAATCTTTTTGATATATTTCATTTCATACAACACTAAATATAATTTTTATTATAAAAAATAACTAATTTTTTCTTTTTTTGTACACACCATGTAACACCCCATGCTTCCATGGTACGTTCCTCTTTGAGTAATAGAGCAGCGTGCGTTGTACACAACCTCGAGTTCTAACACACTGCGACCAATAAAAGTAGCAGTTATGAATAGCAATACCTACTTTTTGAAATTTTATAATTTTTATCTTTTAAAATGGACTTCATTTTTGGATTCGGAATATCGAATTTATCCTAGGGTGAAATTTTGGAACTTTTCTGATAACTTTTATATTTTGATGAATAGTGAAAATTATTAAATTTTAATTAAAAACAACTTTTTAAATCAAAATAATTAATAGGTTTAAATTAAACCATTGAGTGGTTTTAAAGAATAATTAGAATATAAATTTACCATTTTATCCAATGGTGGTCATTAGAATTAATTTCACTTTGAAATTGGACATAAACAATTGTGAATCTTTTGATTGATATTGTTTCTTAAAAACACGCTATTTGTTTTGACAACGGGAATTAATTATAAAATTAATTAATGCAACTTATATGTTTGTAATTTTTTAAAATAGACATC
This sequence comes from Viscum album, assembly GCA_963277665.1. NCBI lineage: Eukaryota > Viridiplantae > Streptophyta > Magnoliopsida > Santalales > Viscaceae > Viscum > Viscum album. The sequence continues at coordinate 447,207,676 of OY728155.1, read as the reverse complement.
ATTTTTGAATTCAGAATATCAATTATAGCTTAGGGTAAATTTTTGGTATTTTTCTTAATCTATTAGGAATTAACTCTAGTTTATTATTCAGGAGGTTAAAGAACGATCGAGTCAAGTCAGACACGAGGTAAGGGAACTTTTTAACCCAATTTCCATTCTTTTGGTTAATCTCCTACTTTCAAATTATGTCATGATATTTTTATGTCCTATCTTTTATTTTTTACTTTCTTTATGTGTACTTATAGTGAATACACATAATAGATCTATTTTATTTAAAAAATGTTCTTTGTAAGGGACTTCGTCTCAATCTACTTTCATTGAGGCATACTTTGTTTTATACAAAACCTTCTTTTATATGGTGTATAAACCCCTTTGACTTTTACTTTTATTTAAAAGGAATATTTTTATACGAAGCATTTTACTAAATGATAAAAATGAATGTTTTTTGTCGTACGTATGCGGCGACAATGACTTCTCCCCCATTGTAACCATTATTTGTGTTTCAGCTTCCTCTACAAGCCATAACTATTTTTAAATGAAAAATTAATTCTAAGTTTTAATTTTCTTTTATTTTGGTATTGAAAATGGTTTTGATAATGTTTTAATTATATCAATGTGTTGTATTGATATCTTGTGATTGAAATGTGGAAATGTTATGTTTCTTTTATGCATGTTTTATGTGATACGATTATGTTATGTTATATGATATGTTAAAACCTATTCATATGAAAAATGCATTGGAATTAATAAGTTATGGGTGGAGCCCTCTATAGCTCCATGATGCATCAGCAGGTCTCATGAGACAAACTAGTGTCTTGGCATGAGGCCTTGACAAAATCTCATTTGTAGTCTTGGCACGAGGCCTTGGCTACGTGGTTATGATAATTTGGCATTATGCATTCTATCATTATGAAAGTGTTTATTGATATTGCATGTGATTATTCAACCAGTAGAATAACCATTTAAATAAGTAAATGGCATTATTTCAATTTACATTTTCCATATTATGCTGAAGTTCATGTTTAAAAGGCTTTTGTTTAGTTATACATAGCCTTAAATGTTTATATTTATTTATGAATGCTTCCGCTATATTGTTATCCTTACTGAGAATCTGATCACACCCATTTTAATGTTTTAATTTTTCCAGGATGTGAAGAGGTATTTTATGAATGACCTGAAGGGATAATATGAGGGGATATGAAGACAAGATGTTGTTGTAGTTTTGTATTACTTTATGATGTAATGTAAAACTTATGAATGTATCTAGTGTTTCAAGGCTACTAAACTAATCGGTCTTTTGAGACTTGATCTTTGTGATTATGCCAATGTTACGCAATAATGCACCGACTCTGGGTAACTGGGGTCGAGGAATTACAGTTGGTATCAAAGGTAGTTTATTACTAACCTTGGAAGCTAGATTTAGATAAACTCTGATTAGAGCACATAACCCTAAGATAGACTTTGAGGATTAGTATAGAAGAACTTCCTAGAACTTTGGTATTATAGAGATTTTCTGAGTTTTTCGAGAAATACATCCCTATCTGGATACAAGGAGGTAGAGGTGGCACTGGCACAGATGTACCTAGGGGTAAAACCAGAAAACACCGCTTTGAGCTAGACTCGAACGGGAACTGGTGCATGACAACAGGCCTTGCTACACTCTTGGTTATGACACTCCTAGGGGATATGCTTAGGATAATTCGTGTTTTCGTTACAAACCATTGTGAAGGGTTTATGAGTATATACTTCCTCAATGAAAACCTTTTTATGACTATGGATTATATCCATAAGATGTTCAATTTATGTTAAGTGTTTTTAAAGTTTATAACTATGTATTTTGATTCATAAACTAATCTAGTTTATGCCATTGTTTAGAAATGGCGGCTAGTGGGAGGAATGGATACCGTATAAATTCATTCACTCTATGTAGGGATTTCCCTCGTTCTCAAGATAATTATAGTGGTGATGGAGATACAACTGGTGATGATCAACTTATCACCATACTAGGACAACTCACTCAGGTTATGAATAGTAACCTTACGCGTATGGAGCACCCTGATCCACATCGTGGAGGATCAATGTTAAATCGCTTAATGAGGCAGCAACCACCACATTTAATGGGGATAAAAATACATTAGTAGTTGAGCAATGTATAAACTCCTTAGAGAAAATATTACACGCCTTGGGGAGTAGCGAAAGGGAGAAGGTTTTCATGGTAGTTTACCGCATCACTGGAGATGCTGATCAATGGTGGTCATTGATTCAAGACACGAAAGAATATGAAGAATTATCATGTATGGAATGGATGGTGTTTAAGGAAATTTTCTTAGAAAAATACATTCCACATGACCATCGACCAGATATGGAAAGGAAATTTCTGAGTCTGAGGCAGAAGGAGGATGAGAACATCGCAAAGTATGAGGCTAACTTTGCAAGGTTAGAGAGGCATGCTAGAGATTATATACGTAACCCAAGAAGTAAGATCGATCGTTTATTTGATGGGTTAAACACGTTTCTCCATCGAGCATTAGTCTCACAAACCTTATCGTCATACGAAGATATAGTCTCGTGTTCTATCAAGACAGAAAAGGAATTCTCTAAGACTTATGAAAACATAGTGAAGTAAGAGAAGAAGAGAATGATGGAACAAGAGATAGATAAAGGGGAAAAGGGAATGAAGGATTTTCTATTATGCGATAATTGTGGGAAGAATCACCTTGTTACTTGCCTAAAAAGAATGGGAGTTTGTTATAAATGTGGAGAAAAAGGTCACCGGGCTCGTGATTGCATGAGGAAGAAAGAGGCTATCAATGTTGAATGCTAAAATTATAGGGAAATGGGGAATTATGCAAATGAATGTCCTAAGCGTCACGGATACATACCTCAGAAAAGGCCAAGGGATCAAGGACAAGCTTATATTGTTACTACAGATGAAGTTGAATAATTATTGTATTTGTGTTTTTGGACTCAAGAACTATATTATGGTTATAAAAATAATGTGATATATATAAAGAGTGTACTGCAGTACTTCCTGTATTCATTAAGGTTTTAATATGATGAATGTAATCATATTTTTAGTATGTTATAATATTAGAAACATTACATTTTTTGAGTAATATGATGATACAATTGATTTTGGAATTTATATACTTTTTAGAGAAAGTCTGGATGGATGTAATTTGGATAACTATAATGGTCGGAATGGATTAAGTTGAACTTCTGATAGTATTGTTTATGGTTAAAACATTTATAAAGACTATTTTTGTAATATTATAATACTATAGTTTTAGGAAAAGGACAACCAGTAGGTTGGGGGATAACCCGTCGCGTCAGACAAAGCTGTAGGAATCGAACCCACAACCATAGTGCGACATGACTTTATTGCCTACCACTAGCCTACAGGAAGTCCCTAGTTATTACAAAAAAGTTTTCCTAATCTAAATGGTATGTGTTAATATTTGGAACCATATAAAATTATGATAAATAGAATATTTTTGAGTTCTATTACCTTTAGGAGTGAAAGATGGGTTTGTGGTAAAAATTTATTAAAGAATGAAAGTCTACATGACAAGTAAGTATATTTCCTTAGGTTCTTAGTAAATCTCCTAAATAAATTCCTCAACTTTATGAAAGGTAACTTAAAACAAAAATGTTGTCGGTTAACTTTTCCAATTGGGGAATCAATGACCGTTATAACCAATCACAAGTTTGTGATTTTCCTGTAGTTAACTTTCTCCTAATTCTGTTTTATAAAACTCTCCATCAGACCTTGATGGTTTTTTCCTCCATATCCATATTTTAATTGAATCCAAGTATGGGTATCTTAGGTGATGTTTGTACTTGTCTTTCTTTCTTAAAAAGTTATATTTTTATTAACCTTATTTTTGATGAGGGTTTTCCAAAAAGGTATTTTCTATTTTCAACCTTTTATTTTCAGAGAAAAATTTTAAATTGCGAGGATGCAATTTATTTAAGGAGGGGAGAACATAACACCCCAAGCATCCATGGTACGCTTCTCTTTGAGTAATAGAGCAGTGTGTGTTGTATGAAACCTCGAGTTCTAACAGACCACGACCAATAAAAGTAGCAGTTATTAATAGTAATACCTACTTTTTGAAATTTTATATATTATATCTTTCAAAATGGTATTCATTTTTGGATTCGTAATATCGAATTTATCCGAGGGTGAAATTTTGGAACTTTTCGGATAACTTTTATATTTTGATGAATAGTGAAAATTACTAAATTTTAATTAAAAACAAATTTTTTAATAAAAATAATTATTAGTGATAAATATAACCATTGAGTGGTTTTAAATTATAATTAGAATATAATTTTACCATTTTATCCAATGGTGGTCATTAGAATTAATTTCACTTTGAAATTGGACATAAACAATTGTCAATCTTTTGATTGATATTGTTTCTTAAAAACACGCTATTTGTTTTGACAATGGGAATTAATTATAAAATTTGTTAATGCAACTTATATGTTTGAAATTTTTAAAATTGACATCATTTTTGAATTCAGAATATCAATTATAGATTAGGGTGAATTTTTGGTAGTTTTCTGAAAAACTTCAATTTTTGATGAATAGTGAAACCACTAAGTGGTAGTTTAAAAACTAATTTTTCATGTAAATGATACATTACCACTTCTGTGTATTGAATTTTAAAAATCCAACATACATGGATTTCATTAGGACGAAAAATGTGGTTCAATGAGATGAAAATAATTTTTGGTGAATAGTAACTTTTAAGTTTTACTAATCGCGATTAAAGGTAATTAGTGAAATTTATGGTAAAAATGATATTATAAAAATATGAAAATATCTTGACACTTGTACTACCCTTATTGGATCATTCATGGACAACCAAGGCATCCATGGGTCATCTTTGGGACCCCATGGAGCAACTTGGATACAAAAATGACATTAATAACTTTTTATTTAAAGTAAAAATAAAATTTTCACAAACATGTGTTGTTTTACTAAAACAATTATTACATGGGGTTATATAAGTTAACATTTCTAATATAAATATTAATTTCAAAGATAATAATATTTCTTACATTATGGTATTTTAAATATATTTTTTAGACATTAAATAAATTAAATTTTTTATGACACCATGATGATGCAGCGATTACCTCATTAATTAACGATTTAAATAAAATGAAAAGATAATGTAAAATATAAGACATAAACATGTCAAAAACCTATTGTATGGGTATATATAGAACCCTTATCACTTTATCCTGGAAATATATCATTTTGGGACCTTTAAAAGCCGAAAATCATTTCATAATAATGTAACATTTCCTGACATTCCAAGAGTGCCCCTCCTCTCCTCTTATAAAAGGCCCCCACCTATACCACCTTATTCACACCAGAAAATCCATTTGGCTCGGACAACCTATGCCTAAATACTCTCTCAACCTTCCTCTATTAATCCTAGAAGCCTAACATTGCGAAGAATTCTTCCCAAGCAAGCCTTTGTCTCAAATCAAAAATAGTTACCTGATTTTAAGGTAATGTCTTTTCTTATGTTATTTTGTTTTATTTTGCTTCTCCATCCCCTTAAACTCTTTTTATTCCATTCATTTGTAACAACAACAGTATCTTCAGTATACTAGGATGTTTTTATGATAATTATTTTATTTACACTTACACACACCTTCGTCTAATTGTTAAAGAACATACTGTTTCTATGGTTGGCGAATTTCTGCCTCACGAAACGATGATTGTTCAATCTTCTTTTAACATCTCTCATGGTGTCCATTAAGATTTCACTATATTTATATATGATATATATTATGATTATGTTTTCCATAGATTCTGTATTTTTCATTTATGTCATACCTTTATTATTTTCCATTATGGGTAAACGCGATAATTTCATTTTAGGATATGCGGACTACCGCCCCTCAAAGTGATTTGAATCGTTAATGCCATATGTGGGATCTATAAAGTATGGAGTAAATGATATTATATATGATATTATACTGGAATTATAATATACCTTTATATCAGTATGATTTGATCCCATTAAATATGAAATAGAAATGAAAGTAGCATTCATGCGTATGCACGGCTTACCGTCTCCATGAATGGAGCATTTTGTTTCTTATCTCTAAATGTTACGTAATATTATGAATGAATTTACATAATGGATATATATTATATATATGATATCTATATCATGAATATAATTCTGGAGATAATGGATATTCTACCACATAAACAACTTGTAATTATAAGAAGTTTATTTCTGACTTAAGTACCAAAGATCGACAAAACGACCGTTATTAACATAAATAATTACATAATGTTCATACCATGGTAAAAAGTTATATTAAAGGAATAATTAACTTGAAAAATGTTCTTAATAAATTAGAAATTAACTCTAGTTTATTATTCAAGAGTTTAAAGAACAATCGAGTCAAGTCAGACACGAGGTAAGGGAACTTCTTAACCCAATTTCCATTCTTTGGGTTAATCTCCTACTTCCAAATTATGTCATGACATTATTATGTCATATCTTGTATTTGTAATTTCTTTATGTTTAATTATAGTGAATACAAAAAATAGATCTATTTTATTTAAGAAATGTTTTTTGTAAGGGACTTCGTCTCAATCTCCTTTCATTGAGGCATATTTTGTTTTATACACAACTTTCTTTTATACGGTGTATAAACCCCTTTGACATTTACGATTATTCAAAAGGAATATTTTTATACAAACCATTATACTAAACGACAAAAAAGGAATGTTTTTTTGTCGTACGTATGCAGTGACAACGACTTCTCTGCCGTCGTGACCATTATTTGTGTTTCGGCTTCCTCTACAAGCCATAACGTTTTTTAAATGAAAAATAAATACCAAGTTTTAATTTTCATTTATTTTGGTATTTAAAATGGTTTTGATAATGTTTTTATTATATAAATGTGTTGTATTGATATTTGGTGATTGAAATGTGGAAATATTATGTTTCCTTTATGCATGTTTTATGTGATACGATTATGTTATGGTTTATGATATATTGAAACACGTTCATATGAGGAATACATTGGACTTAATAAGTGACGGGTGGAGCCGACTATAGCTTCTCGATGCATCGGTAGGTCTCATGAGACAAACAAGTGTCTTGGCACGAGGCCTTGACAAAATCTTATTTTTAGTCTTGGCACGAGGCCTTGGCTGTGTGGTTATGATAGTCTGGAATTATGTATTCCATCATTATGAAAGTGGTTATTGATATTGAATGTGATTATTCCACCAGTAGAATAACCACATGAATAAGTAAATGGCATTATTTCATTTTACTTTTTCTATATTATACTGAAGTTCATGTTTAAAAGGATAATTTTTAGTTATACATTGCCTTAAATGTTTATTTTTATTTATGAAATATTCCTCTATATTGTTATCCTTATTGAGCATCTGACCTCACCCCTTTCAATGTTTTAATTTTTCCAGGATATGAAGAAGTATTTTATGAATGACTTGAAGGGATAATATGAGGGCTTATTAAGAGATGATGTTGTCGTAGTTTTGTATTACTTTATGATGTAATTTAAAACTTATGAATGTATCTAGTGTTTCAAGGCTACTAAACTAATCGGTTTATCGAGACTTGTTCTTTGTGATCATGCCAATGTTACGTAATAATGCACCGACTCTGGGTAACTGGGTTCGGGGCGTTACACACCTCCAATTTAAACTTTTACAATAAGAAGTACATATATTATCTTTCCGTACACGCAATAAAATATTAGTATTTTGTTACAGACAACTCTGAGTTCTTTCAATTCCTTGTGTTACTTGCAAGATAGTGTTTTAAAAAACCACAATATACTATTAATATTGTTATTATAATATTATTATAGTCACCACCTATCCATTGGAATGAAAATTCCAAACCTTATTATATAAAATACAAAAATATTTTTCAATCATGTAAATAAAATAAATCATTTGGTTTGCAATTATCTAGTAATGAATGTAATAACTATTTGAAAATAAAGAAATTAAATTTCTAAAAAATATTTTTCTATATTCAAATATTTTTCCCAATAAATTAAACAAACCACTATTGGGGAATTTTTTTCATAAAATTGTGATTTTACATATTCAATAACTATTTTGAAACTCATCAAATATATTTGTTAGGCATTATATAAGAATAAATCTAATTTTATGAATAAAAAGATGTGTTCTTTAAAAGGATAATTTCATTTCATTTTGAGGGAGAACTCATTTTTAATATAAATCTTGAAACATATATAATTTCTATGTGTATAAATAAACAATATTATTTTAATAAAAATATAAAAAAATAGCTTGAAGAAAAAATTCAATATTTTCATGATATGTTTTATGTTTTAATGTATAATGAAAAATATCAAATTTTAATTGAAAACATCTTTTTCATATAAATAATTTATATTTTTAAATTAAATTTTTGATTTATTTGAAATTTAATTAGATAAATTTTATATCATTTAATCCAATTCAGGTCATTAGAATCAATTTAACATTGGATTCAGGTATAAAAACATTTTGGTCTTTTTATTTGTTTTCACTTTAAAAAATATTATTTTCATTCTGTCATCGAGATTAATTATAAATTAATTTCAACCATTTTTGTTTAATATTAAAAAATGGATTTCGTATTAGTAATAATATGTTCTAAATTTATTAAATATGTCCCATTTATATTTGGATAATATGAATAGAAACATTTGAAATTCTTATTACAACTGTTAAGGGTAAATCACTTAATTAATGATTAAAATATTATTATAAATATTATAAAATTGCCCTAAAACATGATAAAATGTTATTCAATGAAGATAATTATAGAAATACCTTATATGGTTCTAAATTGAATAATTTAATCTGCACATGTCCATTACAACAACTTCGATTTTATTAAAATCATAGATGGTGAAAAAACGCCACACTCCTAGTTTAAAGGAGTATTATATTCATAATATGGGGTTAAATGGAAGATATGAATGAATATATATATTATTACTAAATCTAAAAGTTTTATATACATCATGAAAATTTTTATTTGTATTTTTAATGAATAAGTAATTATCAAAAAATATTAGAAAATGTTGTAGTATTAATTATTCAATTAATGAAAAACTCAGTTAATAGATATTAAAAATATTTAAATAAATATACATTGAATTAATTATTGTGATACATAAATTTTATATGATAATATTACATATTATAGGTGTATTAAATGAATTTTTTTTGACATTATCATTATGTATTTCTCTTCATAAAATCAATGTAAGGAATAGAGTCACAGTTGACACTAGTGATATTTTAAATATGGACAAAGGGGAAAAATTATGGTTGATCACATAATAAATAAACCATTTATAGGGAAATTTAAACATTATAAGTAATAATTTAAACCTTTTAATGTTGACAACTTTTTCACCATAGTTAAAATTAAAATAGGATAACAAACAGTTAAAAAATGTTAAGGTTTAAAATTGAAAAACAGGTCTAAAATAAATTGGTTGATGGGATCACCACCATATACCACGTTATATTCAAATCACATTACACTTGTAGATATATTAATTAATATTTAATTTATTATAATTTAATATTTTATGACATTCTAATGGTTCCCAGAACCTTCATTATAAAAGGAAACCACCTCCCGTCTAAATTCACCACATTGATCCTAAAATATCATCCAAATGCTACAAAATTATATTCAACACATATCTATAAAAATTATTTCGGTTATCACATTACCAAATGACCTAATATAGAGTCTTTTAGAGGATATCTAAAAGATTCATTTTGAAGAAGAGGTAACTTCTCTAACTGATCACTATCTTATTGCACTCTTTTATACCTCCTATAAATATATGATATATATTAGAAACAAATAACCTAAGGATCCTAAATATTATGAAATTTTATTATTATAATGAAAAAACCACTATATATACCCTTCTCATCAAACATGAAATGAATGGATCGCTTGTGTGTACGTACGGCTTACCGTCCCCACATAGCGATACAATTAATTTTTATAGCACCATATTTTATGAGTGGGAGTAACGGTGGGTTTAATATATCTATATGATATTAATTAAATAATTATTATTCCATAATTATAATATAATATATACCTTTTTAGTACCTAATATTTTGGTAAATGATACTTTCGCTCATGAGTACGTATGGCTTACCATCTCCATGATGTGATGTGATCCATTTGTCATATATATTTCTCATGGATTGCAATAAGAATTAATTTTTTGAATATATAAGATTTGTATAACATAAAAATTATTTTATAATTACAATATATCATATGATATTATTTCATTTAATATGACATGAAAATGAAAACAATGTTCATGTGAATGTACTTCCTACTATCTCCATGGACGATGTATTTTATTTTTTATCTCAAACATTTATGAATTAACAAGAATACATATACAGTGAATATATATATATATATGATATATATATATATAATATTATTCGTTATGGATATGATTAAACAATTATTTATGTGATGGGCCATGTATAATAGGTCAAAGCATGAACAAAATACAATCCAGTTATTACCTGAATCGTTACATTAACAGAGAATTGTTATTAAGGGAATGACATAAAGTCATAAATATATAATATTTGGTATTATATATATGAATAATATTATATGGTATATTTATAATAAAAATATATTTATTATATTTTCATTTTAAACTTATATGAAGAAAGTATAGAATTAATGTATGATATTTTTTCTCACTTTGATTTTTGTGGGACTTATACACTACTCCTTTATTATGTGTGGTGCATATAATTCTCATAAATGTTTTTATGAGTATTAATATTAATAGTAGGGTATTTTCATATTTTTATAATTTTATTTATTTCATAACTCATATTATTCTATTTATTATAATGTCGTAGGGTTTAATTTCACAATCTCATCATTATTTAAGATTGTTTATACATAAGAATATACTGAAGAATATTTATCATTCAAGTCCATGTTTCCAAAAAATATTTTCCAAAATATTTTTACTTCTTTTATACAATTTTTAAATTTATATTACCCATGTGATAATTTTTACTAAAATATCTGAAAGAAATATTTATATTATTTTCTAAATAAGTTACATTGTGATTTTTATAGAAAACTATGAAAATAATGATATTTCAAATTAAATGGAATGAACATATTTTTCTTATTTAATGACGCATAAAAGACATGAAACGTACCATGAAATCTTATAATATTATTTTAAAAGAAAAGTTTTTCTTTTAACATAGCATGGAATTTAAAAAAATAAAATATTTTAAAAATAGAATGGATATTTCCCTCAAGAATTATTTCCAACTAATATCTAAAAAAAATTCCATCAAAGGGAACATTATTTGATGTTACATATACTCTATAAAGATATTATACAAGGAATTAATCAATAGTATTTCAATATTTATTTTATATGATTTATTTAATGATATTTATTAATACCATTTCCTTATAAAGGGTTATGTTATGATTGAAAGATTTTTATGAAACTCATTTATTTTCCATGGGTATTGTTATGATTGAATTGTGTTTATGAAACCCATTTCCTTACCCAGGTTTAGATACAATAAATGATTTTTTTTTTCTTCTGGAACAAATTTATATGTTTTTCACAATGTGATGAGGGGGACCTATATCTCCCTACAATTCATTTGGTAAGGTGTCATATCTTGTGCGATAGGCAGTATTGGAACATGAAGTTATCCTGGTTCTGTAATACTGATCTAGAATAAAAAGTGATCTCAATTAAGTAAGTTAGATTATCTACTATAATGGTCTTGTAAGAGATCCATGTCTAATATGGAAATCATTTTCTATGATTTTGAGTATAGAAAAATTTCATTTCTTATGCTATTCTCTCAAGGAATTTTTTCTATGATTATTTATATAATTCTATGATTTATTCCATGACATGATATCATAAAATTTGACATAAAGGATACTATTTTTTAAGGTTTTGTTGATATACATATGACTTATTATTATGTTATGATTCATATCTCCCTTGTTTACACTTACTGGGTATCTAATCTTACCCTTTCCACATGTTTCATTTCCCATGATTTATAGAATGTGTTTAGGATATGAAACTAAAGTGGTCGATCTTTGTGGGAAACATAGAAGATCACAAACTAGATTATAAGTTTATGTTACAAGATTCCAATGGATCTAAACTAATTGGGTATTTGGGAATGTGTTTGTGTAGTGTATGAAATATTCTGAAAAATTATGTAATATCCATGTTTTAAAATCATGGTTCATTATAGTTGGTATCAGATAAATTGAAGGAATCTGATCCATAGTATCTCTGACATGTGAGCATCAGACAAAGAATGGGTCAACCCCAAATGGATTCAAGAGGAAAGGTGTTACATTGGGGATGGTGATGTGTCCTATCTAGGACTTCTACCCACCCATGAAGTTATTTGATAGGAATTAATTTTATTCCACTATAAATATTTTCAGAGCCTTATAGTTGGTATCAATGATAAGATTAGTAAACCATCAGAAAATATGATGTGAAAACATTGTATAATCCCTATGAATATGTATATTTATATGTCACTATCCAAGAATATTGGTAACCATCATTGATAACCAAGGATTAAACCTATGATGTTGTAGATTTAATCTAATTTCCTTGATTATATGGGTTTCCCACTATGATTAGTGTTACTCACACTATAATTTTTGTTTTAGTCAATGGATGGAATTCAAAGGAACATTGTTAATGCAATATGTGATTGAAAATTAAATAATTGTAATCATGAGAAAAAAATTGTTATGGGAGTTGGAATACAAAATCATATCAATATAATAAAAAAATATGTGAATCATTCTAGGATTACAAATGAGTAGAGGAGGGAAAGAAATTATATTGATTCATTCATGAGGAAATGTACACCCTATTTTAGTGGGTCTTTTGAGTCACTCGTTTTTGAATAACAGATCAGTACCATTGAAAAGACATTTTCTATCCTTCAGTGTTTGGAACAATAAAAATTCATTTTGGTTGTTTATCTCTTATAATTTGAAGTGGGCTAGTGGGGGAATCTAATTAACAATAAAAGGTAGTATAATGAAATTAAATCCATGGAATGAGACTAGTTAAAGAAATTATTTTTTAATATATACTTTTCTTATGTTCTTGTTATGAAGATGGAAAATGATCTTTTTGAGATTAAGAAAAATGATAATGAATCCTTTTGTACCTATGAGGAAACTTTTACAAGACTTTCAAGGTATGCTTCTGCTATTTTAATTCAACTTGAATTTATTGTTGATATATTATTCAGTGGATTAAATATAATTATTTAAAGGGAGTTAAACATAATATAATTTAGTATCTATGAATTGATTGTGCATTGTTATATCAAGGTTTAAATTTATTTTGGAGTTAAATATAAATCTCAATGTTTCTAAAAGAAACTAAAAATAGAGTTTCAATGAAAATATAAAAAACATGGTGAAATAAAGATGATATTTTGTTTATGCTCAGTGTGTGGAAATAAGAATGGTGAAATTTTTTAAGGGGGAAAGTGGATGTGTTTAGTGTGGTAAAGTAGTTCATTGGGAATTTGACTACTGAGGTGATGGGAAAAAGTTTGCTAATGATTCGAATAGATAGAAGGCTACACATATTGGACCCCCACACATTAATGCTTTAAGTGAAATTAAAATGGAAATTATGATAATCACATACTTTATCTAAGGGATAATGATGATTATTTAAGTAATCATTATCATAAAGCCAAAGAAAAATGGAAATCTCATGAAATCACTATTGGTGATGTGCAGTATGACAGTGTAGTGATTATATGATTATGTGTTTATGTAATAAAATTCTAGAAGAATATTTTAAAATGGATTTTATGCTATTAAAAAGTAATGAAACATATATATATTGGTCTAATGTATTATTCTATTTTTTATTTTAAAGCATATGTTGAATGGTAGTAGTAACCATGAAAAGTGGTGTTGGCGGTCAGGTGATATTTTTTGAGAGAAAAATTTTAAGGGAAAGATAAAACTCCATCTGTGAATGATGTTGGGATAATGAAATAAAGATATTCTTTACTATGAAAAAATTAAGAGGATGGTATTAATGTCTTGGGACTTATATAATGATGAATTGATATACCATGTCTTCATTTTAATTTCTAATTTTTTTTGATTTACGGTCTGAGGACAAAGTTACATTTTGGAAGCATGCATGTTTTCAGTAAGCCTTTATGGTAGTTTAGGTTATTACAATGTTTCAAGGGAATAAGTTATAATACTCATCACATGTTTGGTGTGTCAAAATTAAGATCTAATTCATGTTTTTTGGGGTATTAATGATATAATGGATTTTAATGATTTTGCAACCTTCTTTAGAAGTTTTTAGATTTTCATATTTTAGAAGTATCATAAAGGTAACCATTTTTGTATTTTTTAACTTTTAAATTTATATTATATTCAATAGGTTAATGTAAAATCTATCCATATGAGGATTTATGAATATTTTATAACTTGTGTTAAACTTCTCATTATGATGTTAAGACAGATGAAATCACATATCATTATATGGATCCCGTGATATGATATTGATTTAGAAATAAAAAATCACCTGTATTTATTGTAATTAGAGATAATATTCAAATGAATCAATGCCCAATTAAAGGATGAGATTATTCTTATGAAATGTAATGAAATCATGTATGTATTTGTTCTCATGAAATGTCTTAAACTTTTGTGAAAGGATATTGAAACCAAAAATGTTATCCTTGAAACTTTTCTTCTCATGAACCAAATGGGCCCTTAGATCATCATATATTTACTAATTTATTATTGTTAAATTTCTCTTGAAGATGTTCCTTATTACTCTCCATTAAAACATAATAGTTATATTTCTCGTCCATATACATTTTTTCAATTTCCACCTAGGTTCTCCTATTTTAAAACCTATTTGTGTGTTACTTTGGGAAACTGTTATGATTCCAAATATTCCATTTTAAAATGATGTTTAACTAGTAATTTTTACAATGTGGGTTTCTATGGAAGAAGAATTCATGAATTAAACAATTAATAACCCATATTAATTTCAAGGGAGAAATCCATATTATGGGGGAAGAATATAACATCGTATGATTTTTTTAATATTTATTTATAATTTTTAAAATTTATTAATTTTATTTGATATTATTACTTTCACACAACATTAGAAATATATATATTTATATATTATAAAAAATCACTATATTTGGATTTCATTATACACATTTAAAATTTTATATTGCACTATATAATACACATAGATTAGATTGAATTATAGAAGTCACATTATCTGGAATGTGATAAACATAATTCAAAGTTATTTTGATCACTTGTTTTATATGAAAAAAGTTGATTAACCAAACTAAAATATACTATTAATATTATCATTAAAATATTATAATAATTACCATATTACCATTTGAATGGAAATTAAAAATAAGATTAAATAAATTATGAAAATATGATTTCAACAGGTTTATAAAATGGATCCTTTAGTTACCAAATACTTATAAAGGATATTATGAACTATTACAAAACAGAGAAATTCATTTTCTAAGAAAACTATATTTTTATGTGAAAACACCATTCTTTTCAATCAAATAAATAAACCACTATTAATGAATAATTCTTTATGAAATTTATATATGACATATTCAATCAAATTTTTGACACTCATCCAATAGATTTTATAGGAATAAGATAAGAATAAATCATATTTTAGGAATAAAATGATGTATAATCAAAAAGGGTGATTTTACCTTCTTTCAATGATGAGCCCATTTTAAATCAAAATATTGACACATTTAAAAAATTATAAAAAAATAAACACCTTTTTTAAAATAATATCAAAATTTACATTGAGTATCACATTTGGTATTTTTATGAGAAATTTCATAATTTGATGAATAATAAATAATACGAAATATATATATCTATACTAAAGATGTATTTTCTCTAGTACACATGTCACCCTCTAATTTTTTCATTTCCCTTAAAACCCATTCCACTGTACATTTTCTCAAAAAGAGAAATCTCCTCTTGCAGCTTCCATCACTCCACCTAGGGTTTTCACCGCCACCTATAGCTCCCACTCCCTCCTTGACTACTCTATCGCCCACTGGATCCTCCCCCTCTAGCTCCTTTGCCTCCGGATCATCTGCCATCTCTTAGGATTACTATAGAAAATCTTCTACTCTAGTATTCAACACCCACAACACTAATTTTTTATTCATTATCAACCTGGAACTCTTCCTACAATTACCATCTCTCTCTAAAAAACTAATTCTTACACCTCCTACATTGGTGTTTTATCATCTTATCACATGGTTTGTAGTTATTGGTGTCTCCTCCATGCTCTACCTCCTAAAAAAATGTGACTGTTTCTTCCCCGTCAACTTCCATGGAGGTCACCCAACAACCTCTTCTAAATTTTTTTAGTATAACTAACAATTATTATTTACTTAAATGGTATATCTTCCTCTTCCTTTGAATATCTCAATGATAGGTGGACATTTACAATTTGCACTAATTTAAGCAGTTCCAGATCCATCCAGCATACGGTGAGTTTTCCTTCATAACTTCTTTGTAAAGCTAATATTTGGTTTTAATCCTTCCATTTCTCTCTATCAATACATAATATCCACACTATATTAAAATACTTATTATTTCATGAATTAGTAATTAGGGATCCACTATGTTTGGTGGAAACCAAATCTGTAACACTTACTATCTTCAAGGACCCTAAAGACCTAGAGCTCTATAAACGGTGTGTTCAACTCAATTTTTGTAAACTATTTCCCTTCAGTCCATGAATTAGTAGTTCCAGTTACACATGATATTTTCAAACATTAATACAAGAAATATCTAATTTTGATTATCTAATCACATACTTTCCTTATTTTTCTCAACCAATGTAACTTCATTTATAATTGTTACTAGGGCTGTTATAGATTTACACCATCACATCAAGCGTTGTGCAGTTTTGGTATTCCTAAATGATTTTATTCAATACAAAATTTTTACAGTTTCATTCATGAAGAGTCACTATATTTTTCATAGATGTTCTTATTAATTTCTTTCACTACATTCATCATTTACTAACTTATTGCCTTTACAATATATATTTCATGTATTAAGCTCACAATTAATCATGTCATCAATATTGTTAGTTTCATTCATGAAAATTTACTATAGATTTCATTGATTTTCTTATAAATATCTTTGAATAAATTCACAGTTGACTTATTCCTTTTGTTTACCTCTACCAATGTTGATGCACTTCATGTCCAAATCAAGGGATATTGATATTGTACATATATAAAAATGGAAGGTTTGTCACTATCTATAAAATTTAGGATAAGGAAAATCTATAATGGAAATTCACAAAACATTGGTTTATCTTGTGTATTATTCTTATATTTCATATTAATGTTGGGCTACTGAATTGAATATATAAATTCAATTATGAGCCTAAACATCAGTGATTTTTAAGTATCATAATTAATTTACATTAATGTTGTACTCATAATGGATAGATGCAGGGAACATGTTTTGACCTAATGTTGAATTATTTATTTTTTCTATTTTTTTTCAATGTTTTTAAAATTATATTTTTCTTATTATCATAAATTTCTACCTCTATATATTTCTTAGTAGGGTTTTTTTATTGATTTTATATTTACTCATTATTTTTTTGTCTTCAAACTACCTTTAATATTATTTTCTTTTTCACACTTCTTTTTCTACCTTAGAATCTGCCCTCCAACTCTCTCACCATTGGCTATGCCTCCACCTTTAATTATAACCCCATCTCCCACTCCCATTTCTACAATGTGTTGGGCTATGTCTCCACCTCCACCACCACCTTGGGATGTAGAATATTTTTATGTCATCTCAAGAAGTTAAAATATGAAATTTTGGTTTCATGTATGAAAAATGAGTTTCCATTTAGTATATGATTTTAAATTTTTATTGGTATTATGAAAATTTAATCTATTCCATGTTTTCCATATGAGAAACTTCTCGCCCCTTCCATTCCATAGATTTATTTGATATCATATTGTATAGTAACTTTTTTTGGAATTTTTTTGTGTATTATAATTTAGTACTTTTATTTAATATTTTTATTCTTTTTTTAGATTTCAAGATTCTCAAATTACTATATGCCAGTTCATTTTCAAAATATTATAGACCATTTATTAGATTAATTAAACTATTTTAAAAAACTAATTAATATTTTTTATATGTAATTTTCATTGTAGGTTTTAATGTTTTTTCATATTCTATCTATATTATGATTTATGATTTTTTACCTTTTTCACTTTCCAATATTTGTATTTATTTATTCATTTTGTTAACCAAAATGAACTACTTAATAATGAAATTCATGATCTTCACACACATACAACCATATCCATAGAATACACACACACATGACAATGAATTCAGAACATACATCTGCTCGATATCTGTACTTATTGAACATACATACATACATAAATGGTTTTCGAATTGTTTTTAACATTATATATATAGACCGTGCATACAATAATTTTTATTTCAATTTCTATAAATCATATATATGTTAATTATTTTCAAAAGATATTTTTAGTTGAAGAATCCAATTGAAATAAGGGTTGAGAATGTGAATTTCATATTTTCAGTTGGATGTTCCATTTAATCGCCATCCTAATACTTTTCAAAATATTATTTTTCCATTTTTGAAGAATAAATCTTCAAATTTCATCACCTATGAACATTAATTCGTCATATTCAACTTTCCTTTGGAATTTTATAATGATTACATGAGGTCTGTCACAACCCTCTTCTGTTTTAATAAATATTTAAAATTTGATTTTTTATTTCAGTAGTCTAAATTCAAAAAGAATAATTAATTCTTGAATGTTTGAGGTATGATCCTTCTTTAGAAAATATGATTTCTATATAAGATAGAAGGAAGATAGTGTTAGATATTTTAAGGTGTCATGTAATTACATTGATAGTTTAAATGTATTTACATGAAATCTAATTTTATCTTTTTTCATCAATGAAATGTTATTTGGTCCATATATTTCTCTGTAGTGCATAAAATATTATAGAAGTAAAGATTATTTTAATATTATTTTATTTATTCACACTTATTTTGGCAGCTAAATATTTCACATTTATACATTTTAGAAGCGAGAGACCACTTCTTTTTTTATTATGTGTTCTATAGAGGTGAAATTTGTAACATCTCGGTTCCAGGTGCCACCCAAAGGTGCATCGTACCTGGTTGGTCATTTGACCTCATGTTCATTTCCTTGAATGCCAGAGGCTTCTTACTAGTAGCGAGGGCCTTGGGTGAGATAGTGGAGAAACTATGCCCTCATTGGCAGAGTAACACAGTGGAAACAAATAGAAAATAGTAATAGAAGAAATAATACCATAAAACAAAATAAACAACAAGATACTGATAGTATAAACAACTGTAAAATATATATATATATAATGATTTATGTCACAATTATCTAGTAAATATTCTAAAAAAGTCACAATGTTGGAAATAAAATACCGAAACCAAAGTACATAAAATAGTAAACTCCAATAGGATCACAAGCCTCAGCTTGGTCACATGCTCTCCAGCTCTAGTAGAAATTAGGTACCTGATATAGAAGGGTGACTATCCTTATCTATACCTATAAGAATAAAATCTATTTTGGTAAAAAAGAAATACCCAAAAAGAGTGTGAGACGAATCCCAGTAGGCAACCTCCAAAAGATATGTTCCTAACTATTAGTGAGTATATATAGAATGTAATATGAAAAAATGAAATAATAAACTAAGAAGTACTCAAAAGTAAATAATCCTACAGTTCTCAATTACATCTATTTACATTTATAAAATATTTTAACCATTGAATAATGTAACCTCTAGATCTATCATAATATTTGAATCCCCCATATTTAATAAGAAAAAAACATATCAAAAGACCATCCAAACAATCAATTAATACTGAGTCCAAGCTTGTGCTTTGGTATAGCAGACTAATTAAAATCATTCAATCATTCACAATAAACCCTCTGGGAAAGTCCTCACAACCTAAACCCTTTGGTTTAACATACCATAATTAAATAATAATAAATACCCTCTAGGTAAGGTCACATGGTCTAACCCCTTTGGTCTTAATTTGAACTATTCATTTACAAACAACCACCAGGGTATCTCTCATGGTCAATACCCCCTTATTCTGCATTATAATGACCCCATGGAAGCTCTCACACTCAATTCCTTGTGGTCCAACATTTAATTTATAATTACCCTCTTAGTAGCTCTCACAGTATAAACCCTTCGGTCAATGACACATGGAAGATGTCACAGTCAATACCTCTGGTCAATCATAATATCAGTTCATAATTAAATGACCATACTTATGGAATCTCTCATAGTCAATTCCCATTGGTCATACTTCATCATGTGAAACACATGCATCTCATATAAACAGCAACTTCATCCTATCAACACTAGTCATCTAAAACAAGAATCCTAACATGATTTCTAGAACCAACATCCATAACCAAAACAAAAATGGGTAACACACCCATTATAAAGGTAATAAACCTTATTCATAATCAATAACCCCTTTTAAAACAAAAAAACTATAGGAGGCATTAAACATGGTTAAATTCACAAACACTCAATACCCTAAACAAGGGTATTCAACACATTTAGCATATATAATCCAAAGACAACCAATGAAAGACACAAAACACCTACCTAGATTTTGTAAGAGGAACACTCTTGAATGTTATCCCTTTAATTGGAATGGAATGTCATAGATCTACAAAAAACATCAAAATCATGTAACCTTGAATAACTCACGATAGAGGAGAAATTAGGAAGAGTGGTGCTGGATAATGAGAGAACTCATAGGTGGGAATCTAACACACCCAGGGATATCTCAATAAGAGCTCAGATGGAGAACCATGATGGGTTCAATGTTCGCAGTCATCTCGTTGCTCTCTTTTACGAAACACGGGACAAAGAATATGCTTCTAGAGATTAGATGTGACCCTGGTCAGATTAATGAAATAAAAAGAAATGTACACAGCGTGTTCATTTAATGTACACATCATATACTAGCCTCAACTAACCCCCTCATTAGGTGATCTTCGAGATCACCCACACATCCATGTACTGGTCATTACACGGCTAATACATGGCTATCAAAGACAACCAGATACATGATATGTACTTAGAAATTTTTCAATTCTTCTTTTTTCCTAAAAAACAACCCAAAATAAAGATTCATACTTGACCTGAAGATCCAGGTTCTTTAAAACGTTCCCCATTAAATAAATTCATCCTTGAATTTCCCTTACAAGGGTGGTGAAAGAAGAAACTTCAAAAAACTTTGGCCACTGAGATCATATGTCAACGTCCCTCTCCCAAGTCTTGTCATATACTCACGCGTGTTGTCATCACACCCAAACCAAAGAAATAGACCACCCATGGAGAACCTTCGTACTACAATCCAACATCTATATAGGGTGCCCATCAAATGAGGAATCTGCATCCAACTCAACCTCCTCTAGTTGAAAAATGTGAGATAGGTCTGAAAAGTAACAGTGTAGTAGAGAAACGTAGAAGACTTTGTGCATAGCTCAATATCTCTATGGTAACTGCAACCTATAAGAAATTAGCCCGACTCTCTCCAAAACATCAAAAATAACAACATATCTCAGTGAAATATTTACCTATCTCTTAATACCCCTATGTCCCAACCTCAGTGTGACACATAAGAAAACCTAATCTCTGACCTTGAACTACATAAGTCTTCTTTATCGACCAACATAAGATTTCTGGTGAGACTATGATGTATCCATCCTCTTTCGAATCAACCACACCTACTTAGTGGTCTCGTAGATAATAATAGGTCCCAACATAGCTGGCTCTTCTACCTCCAGCCCACATAGGGGTGATCGGTATGGCCTACCGTACGAATCTTCATAAGATTCCATCTAAATCGTCACCTGAAAACTATTATTGTAGGAAAAACTTATAGGGTTATGTGTCTCTCTAAAAACACTTGAAATCTAGGATGTATGATCGAATAATATCCTCCAAAACCTGAATTGTGCACTTGGACTGGCCATATGTCTTGGGATGGTAAGTTGTACTCAAAAATACCTATGTACCCAAAACCCTTTGTAGTCCCTGCTAGACATGAGAGGTAAAATGGGCATCCCTGTCTGAAATGATAGAGTGTGGAACCCCATGAAAATATACAATCTCTCATATGTACAAACATCCTAGATTATCAACACTAAAGGTTTTATTGACTGGAAATAAATGTGAAACCTTCATGGGTCTTTCAAAAATAACCAAAATTGAAACATTCCTTCGAGCATACTTTGGTAAACCCCCTCACAAGATCCATCTTGTCATCATTCCACTTGCAATTGGGAATGGGTAACTAATGTAAAAGCAATGTTGGTCGCTAATTCTCCTATTTCACCTTTTTTTAAAGGTTGGGGCCGATGCTTCAATTTATTATTTGAAAGAAAAGACCTCTTTAGACTGGGTAGAGGGAGACCCATTACATAGCCCGAAGGCCCAAGGCCAAGTGGCCTGGATACAAGGCTTGAAAGCCCATTTTTTTGGCCCAAAGGACCCCTCGGTGAACAGTACTGCTACAGTACCCACGCTGCTACAGTACCGCCACCGCTACAGTATCTGCTATAGTCCCTCCACCGCTACAGTGCTGCCGCTGCTATAGTTCTGCCGCTGCAACAGTATCCGCTACAGTACTGCTACAGTTCCTGGGAAATTCGCCCCTGCCCGGATCAACTACCTAGACACCAGTACTAGCGATGTAGATCTCGATACATCTCATTGACACCAGGATCAACTACCCATGGTGAGTCATGAAAATCACATAAAATATCCTCGCATATGTATAACGACACCCATAAACTCCCATAAAAATGAATGATCTCATCCTCTTCTACGGTCCATCAAAGAGTTGGGTCCTTGCCTGAAACACTCTCTCAAAAGACTTTGCCTTCAGAATCTGATAGCTGCCTCATTCCCACTCGATCCAGTAATGTAGACGTAACAGCTACGGAAGAAATAAACATATACCCTTATCTATCATGAACCTAAAAATGTATCTCAGAGAATAGAGCCATAAGATTCCACTCATTTTTTCCTCCTAAACTACCTGTATCTGAGTCCTCATACTCAACACATCCACCATTAAATTTCCTTTCCCAGGCATGTAGGAAATCTCAATGTCAAAGGACTGAATGTAATCATCCCACCTTTTCTATCTCAAATTCATATCACACTGAGTAATGATATACTTGAGACTTTTTTGGTCATTTAAAACAAAAAAACACTCTCCCAAAAGATAATGTCTCAAATAGTGTAAAGCATGCAAAACTATAGATAACTCGACATTGTGTGTCGGGTAATTCCTCTCATGTGGCCTCAACTACCGAGACTTGTACGTAATACTCATTTCCCCTGCATAATCAATGCTCCCATCCCGATACCTAATGCATCATATTAAATGGTGTAACTCTTTCCTAGATCTAGAAAAATAAGTATTGGTACTCAACTCAATCTCACATTCATCTCCTGAAATGTTGAATCGTAGTAATCTATCCATAAGTACTTCTCACCCTTCTTAGTTAGGCATGTCTGTAGCACTATTAAGCATGAAAAGTCTTTTATAAAAATCATGTAGTAACCATCCAGCCCTATAAAAGTCTATAACTCAACTATATTCTTTGGTTACTCCTAGGAAACTAATTATCTCACTTTATCTAGGTATACTGATACTCCTGTCACTAAGATAACATGACCCAAGAAGTGAATCTAATCCATATAAAAGTAGAATTTTGAGAGCATAGCATATAAATAATTCTCTCTTAGCATACAAAAAATCATATCAAGATGGGTGGCAAGGTCATGTAGACTGTAAGAGCACACCAAGATATCATCCACAAAAACAACCATAGAAGATTCTATGTAAGGATTGAACACTCGGTTCATCAGCTCCATGAAAACTCATAGCGCATTCGTGAGACCGTATGGAATAAACACATACTCGTATAGACCATACCTACTCGAAAAGGCTATAAGATGTATATATGATGGTCTAACATGCAACTGATGATAACTGTATCTCATGTAAATCTTTGAGAACACTTGGGCTCCTCGAAGCTGATCCAAGAGATCATTAATCCTCGGCAATGGATCATGGTTCTTAACCATCTACTGGTTCGGCATCTGATAATCCACACAAAGTTTGATGGTACCATCCATATTCTTCGCAAAAAGGATAGGAAACGCCCAAGGAGAATTACTAAGTTATATGAAACCCTTTTCCTACAACTTCTTCTTGAGCTCATGTAACTCGGGTGTAGCCATCCTATAAGGAGGAATGGAAATTCGTGAAAATCCTTGCCCAATCTCAATAGATAAATCTACCTCTCAATTCAGAGGTAAACCTTAAAATTTGTCTAGTAAGACATCTCAGAAAAGATCCACCATAGGAGGAACGTCTATCTATGAAGTCCCCTGGTCCGGTAGATATAAAATAGAAATCTAGTCTCTAATTCCTCCCATACCATGATGCTTGGGTCTAGCTCTGCTCGCCTAGACATCCCATTCACCCATGTGTAGAAAATACCCACCCTCTGGTGATGTGAAACTCACCCTATAGTGATAGCAGTCAAAAATGGGCTCGAATGTGACCAACCAGTCCATTATAAGAATGACATTGAATCTCACCATCTCTAAGACATAGAGGTCCCAAATGAATTGAGACCCACCAACCTCAAGAGGGAACTCCCTACACTATCGTACACTAGATTTCCTAATACCCAAAAGAGTTTATAGCATCAAGAAATCCATATAAGTAATGATATAGAGCCTAAGGCACTCCATAACATAAAAAGATATAAAATTATGAGGATCACCTATATCAAAAAGGGCAGAAGCAATAATTGAGGCTACTGGAATCGTACCTCTAACCTTAGAGGGTCTGGGATCCTGCTCATGCTAGGTATACTCTACTTAAAACATCTGACCTATAACACAACCTTTCTTGACTACACTAACAGGATCCACCCAACAGTCACTGAAAATAGGAAGCCTAACTACTATATCCACAACCTCCTCCTTAGTCTGAATGGCCGGAGAAACTCCAGTTTCGTAACTGATTAGAAACGGGTGGCCCTGCTCCTAAATGTGGAGTCATAACATAACTTTTATCCATTGATTCTAGTAAGAATACCCAAATGAGAAACATATGACCACCCATCTTTCCACAAGATTGACACTCAATTGTGTCTATCGGGCAAAGTGGTCTTGCATGCCCACCCTTCCCGCACTGGTAGCATACCACCTGGATACCTTAAAAACATCTCTTGAAGGCTCCCAGTGGCACTTCCTACTATCTATCAAAGGAGTACTAGCCCTGGATGTTGAACCACCCAAGGTCACAACTCCAAACTCCCTCAGATTACGCTCAGTTATTAGAGCATGTTTCACTAAATCTGTCACCAAATGTTAGACTAAAGTCAATCACCTATGAGCAGATTTCATACCTGATACTATCCTCAAATCTCCTACAAAAATATAACTCATCACCTCCCAAAATAGGTGCAAAGCATTGAAGGTCTATAAAACAGGATGAATAATTCATCAATGAAAGAGCACCCTACTCCATATGCATGAACACTCAGGCTCGATTGTCCCTCAACGTCTCAGGATAGATGTAATCATATAAGATCCTCTTGAAATCTACCCAAACCATATCTTGATGACATATTTTCTATGATATAAAATCCCACCATCTCTCGGTGGAATCATGTGTCATGTACGTAGAAAGATATACCCTCCCATATAGAGGAATATCGATATGTTCAAAGATAGCAAGCATGGCCTCCAACCCTAGATCTACAACATGTGGTCTTCCATCCCCAGAAAATGTGGGCGAATACTATTGTTGGAACACCCACGTCAACTCTTCCATAGATGGGTTAGGATGTTGTGCTCTCAAAAATGTCTGTAACATCCTAAAAAAGCCTTCACATAACTGCGCATTATCACCTGTGTCCGATATAATAGCAGGTTCCAAGATAGGCATGATGGGAGGATCTACTGGCAGTCCCTAATCTACCATCTCTAGTGTATGAACATTTTCATATATCTTCCCTACAATCGAAGGATGTCTTGGAAGCATGAATATACAAGGTCAAGCACACACCATTGTTTAATATTATCAAGGAATAAAACATAGAAGTGAAAGGAAAGACCAGGTGAAGAAAACATTCAGGTTTTATAAAAGATGGTTGCATGGCATGTTGAACCAATACATGGTGTCTTCTCAAAAGTTTCAACATGAGTGTGTACCTCTTCCAAACCTGGTTGTGTAACACCCATCAACCCAGTGTGTTCTTCCTGAGACATGATGTGTACTGGAATCTTCTCTCTTGCCCACGTTCTTCTACATGGATTGAACAACATGGTTCTCTTCTGGTTAATACTACACGACGTCTTCACCCTAGACTTGGAATGTATAGATTTTGTTCTAAACACCTATGTCGTTAGTCACACGGTTGGACACACGGTCGACTATACACATCATGTAGGAATGAGACACGAAATGTACAACCAATTTTTTATCCACCAGTGTCATTGGTCATAGGGTCCTTACAACATATCATGTACTTCAATTACACGACGTGTTCTAAAAATGTTTCCCCACCCCGTGTATCTACTCACACAGTCAGTCACAATGTTAAATACTACATGGTGTGTGCATATAGTACACAATGTGTACTTAAGAAAAGTTGTTTTTCTAGAACAGAATAACAAATGGCGTGTGTTAATAACACCACACATCATTTTTTCTAGGTTTCTAGACACTAATCCAATGAAACTTCTCTTGAACCCCTAAGAAAATAGATTTTTTTCAAAGGAATGACAAATTCCAACTTGTGATATCTCATACACCCATGAATCAAATCATGGCATCCTTTTTCATATCATAACTTGAAAAAATTCAATTAAACATCAAACATGATACACCCAATTCTGATCCAAGTGGGCCCATAGCACCTTAGGGACCAATGTTTGGCATCAATCCTAATGAAATTTTACAATTTCAAATACTCTATTAAAATAGCATGTATTTTATCACATCATCTATCACAATAGCATGCATATCTAGCACAATATCTATCGCAACAACACGTAATCAGTAATTCACCCTAAATGGCATGACAATATTGCATGACATGTGATATATTAAATGTGCATATATGATGCATGATATACAATACCCTCATATAAATGGGTTGCAATAGAAATAGAACCTCAATAGCATCAATGATAACAACACAATACAATTTAATCACCCAATGATGAAATCAAATCAACTGTAATAATTGAAAAACCAAAAAAAATAAATATTCAAGGTAACATGGCTTTTCCCTATACACGAGTTAGCTACCCCTAAGAACAGCTCACTAACAACTATCCATTCCATCATATCCCTGTCTATAAGCTCCATATATTACAACAAAGGAAAAAATTATGTTACCCTAATACCACTTTGTAACGTCTCGGTTCTGGGTTCTGCCCAAAGGTGCCCCGTACCGAGTTGGTCACATGGCCTCATGATTATTTCCCCAAATGCCAGAGGATGAAGAATAGCTACAAGGTCCTTGGGTGTGATAGTGGGGAAACTATTCTCTCATTGGCAGAGTAACATAGTAGAAACAAATAGTAAGTAATAACAAAAGCATTAATACCACACAATAAAGGAAACAACGAAAGACTAATTGTATAATAACAATATATATATATATATATATATATAAATTCATGTCAAAAGTATCTAGGAAATTATTCAAAGAAGTCACAATATGGAAAATACAATAATGAAACCAAAGTATAAAAAAAAAGAAAACTCCAATATCATTGGAAGCCTCATCTTGGTCCCATGATCTCCAGCTCCAATAGTAATCAGGTACCTGATGTAGAATTGTTCTTTCCCTTATCTATATCTGCAACCATATAATCTTCTTGGGTCCAAAATCCTTACCCAATTATGGTGTGAGATGAATCCTAGTAGGTAGCCCCCAAAATATCTTTTTCTAACTCTCGGTGAATATATATATAGTAGGTAATATTCATAAATGAAGCAATAAACTAGGAAGTACTCAAAATTAAACAATCCTAAAGTTCTTAACTACTTCTATTTACATTTATAATTCATTCAAACCGTTGAATAATGTAACCTCAGGATCTAGCCTACTCTTTGAATCCTATGTATAAAATAAAAAACAGACATCTTAAAAGACTATCTAAACAATCATGTAAGACCAAGTCCATGCTTTTTCTTTGGCTTGGAAGATTCATCACAATCATTCAATCATTCAAAAGAAACCCTCTGGGTAAGTTCTCACGGTTTATCCCCTCCTGTTTAACATACTATCAAAACAATAATAATAAATACCCTCTATGTAATCTCACATGGTCTAACCCCTTGGGTCTCCCATAGAACTATTCATTTACAAACGACCTCCCGAGTAGCTTTCATGATCAATACACCCTTGGTCTGCATTATAATAACCCCTCATAGATCTCACTGTTAATTCCATATGGTCTAAAATTTAATTAATAATTTCCCTCTAGGTATCTCTCACACTCTAACCTCTCTTATCAATGACCTATGGTAACTCTGACTGCTAATACCTCTGGTCAATCATAATAATAATTCATAATTAAAAGACCCTACTTCAGGAATCCCTCATAGTAAATTCCATTTAGTCATACATCATAATGTGAAACACATGCATCTCATATAAACAACAACTCCATCCTAACAACACTTGGCAAGAAAAATAAAGCATCCTAACAAGATTTCTAAGACCAACAACAATAACCAAAACAAACATGGGTAAAACATCACTAATCAAGGTAACAAACACTATCCATAATCAATAAACCCTTATAAAACAAACAAACCATAGCATGTATTAAACATGGTTAAATTCCAAAACATGCAATACGCTAAACAATTGTATTCATATTTTTCAGAATATATAATAAAAAAACAACCAAATAAAGGCACAAGCCACTTACCTCGATGTTTCAAAAGGATTACTCTTGAACTATGACCATTTAATCGAACTAAAATTTCATAGATCTACAAAAAGTTCAAATAAATTTAAACCTTGAATAAATCACGAGAGATGACAAATTAGGGAGAGATGCTCTAGGGAAAGAGATAACTCGCCATAGGAAATCCAACGCAGCTGGCGGTGTCTCAATTGAATCTTATATGGAGGAACGAGAATGGTTCGAAGTTCTAGACCGTATTGTCACTCTCCAACAAAAAACAAGGGAAGAAAAAGATGCTTCTATAGATTAGACGTGACCCTAGTCTAATTAATCAAATAAAAAAAAGTACACTGAATGTTCATTTAATGTACACACCGTGTAGTATCCTCAACTGGCCCTGCTTTAGGTTGTCTTCCAGGTCACCCACACAGCCATGTACTGACAGTTACGCGGCTAGTACACTGCTATCCACAGAAACTGGATACACAACATATCCAAAGAAAATTTGAAATTCTTCTTTTTTTCATTAATAATGACCTAAAATGAAGATTCATGCATTAACTGAAGATTTGGTTTCTTTAATATTTATAGGTTTAACCTCTTTATGAAATTTCTCTATTACATTTACTGTGTACTCCTATAACTATTAGTAGATCTTCAGTAGTTTTCAAAAAAATTACTATTATATTTAGTTGTACAATTTTCTTCATCTGATAATTTTATGATACCTATTATATAACTTATTTTTCATGTTCAAACATTTTAAATATAAACATGTTGCTTTCAATAATGAGATCATATATGACAAATTTATCAAACTACGATGGATCACATTGCTCGATATACCTATTATTTTAGTTATATAGTATAATCTCTTAATATCATTAGTTTTCTCTCTATAATATATTCAATGATACTATTTTTTTCTAATCGTGTGGGATCGAACTCTCATTATTTTTTGAGCACTTTTTAGTAGAAACCTCTCTTCTATTTGTTTTGGGTATTATGTGTAACTGAATGCCGGATTTTTCAATCCATTTGTTTTATGGGGTCAATTTATTTAAATTTTCTCTTTTTCAAATTCTTGATATGCAAATTCTTTTCATTTTAGGAGTTTTTCTCACATCGAAGAACTATTATTTCTATGGTATGGTTTCTGTTTAGATGAAGTAGGTACCATTGATTTCCATACATTTTCTATGTAAGATCATTCATCCTGCTAGTATAATTATTTTATTGAGCTATTTATTTCTCTCTATGATGGATTCAATCATTCTATTCATGGTTGGGCATGTGGGTTGGCACTCTACAAAACTGTGCAAATTCACTATTGGGACCCTTCTCCTCATTTATTGTCTTATTTTTATTATTGGGATAACACATAATCTTTTTTTCATTATTTCTCCTTCTAGATCCAATTACATATTGGGAATCAATTATAATCACTTTGATGTATTCTTCATGCATGTATTTTAATGGATTTGTGTCACTTTTTGGTTAAATTTATAGTGACTGAAGAAAACTATAGGATTTTTTCCTTTGATTTATTAATTAGAGTGTCTCATTTGTAGTGAATTCACTATGGTATATGTCATCGGATGGTAAATATACAAAATTTCATTTCACATTTCTAGGTAACTCTGATGAGGAGCCTTGCTTGGTTTAGAAAAATGTCTACCTTAATAGATAAGGGAACCATGAGAAATTTATGGGGCTCTGGTTCGACCCCACCACAGATTTTAACACTTTATCTCATCACTGGAACCTTTTCCAAGTATTTTAATGCTTCATTATATATATCTTCATCCATCAAACCATATTATTCCTTTATTTCATATATGATTATTTCCTTTTATTTATTCAATAGGATAAACATTACATGATTACCTAATGTTATGTATTGTAATGTAGCTGATTCGATTTTGATTAATTGTTAGAAATAAAATAATCTCCATATAATTATATAGTTTCAGGAAAAATGCAGATAATTTCACAATAAATTTAAATACATTTTTATCATGCATTAAATCATCACAGTTCTATATAACATACATTTTGAAAATGTTACTATATGTTGGATTCATTTTTCTATGTCATGTATAGTTTCAAGTACCAATGAAACTAAAAAATATCAACTCGTGTACAATATAAGTTACCATTAACATTATTCTTTATTAGTTAATGACACTTTAATATGTAGTTAAATTCCAACTACTTCAATATATTAGCATTCAGTATCTTTTATAATATACAGTTTCAATATGTCTACATATAACTATAAATTTCTACTGTGCACTATCACAAGATTTAAAATTTGATAATTATTTTAATCAATGGTATGGTTAAAAATTCATTAATTGTTTTTTAAAAATATAATATATATGAATATAAATATTACATATTATAAAAATAAATAAAATTCTCACTATGTAATAGTAAATATGATAATGCAACGTGATCAAATTCAAATATCTAATGAATTATTTCACACAATATTCTTGATTCTTACCCTCAATTAATTACAACCTCAATTATTTACAACCATAATATTTCACATTGGAAACAATTTTAAAAATATAAAAACACACACTAACCATGTTACATGGTAACTTGTTTTCCCTATTATGAACTATTGAAAATTCAATATTTTTATTAAAGGATTACTTTTTAGTAAACCTATATCTATCAAATAAATATCGTGTTATTTCATACACATGTATTAGTAATTTTATTATGAGCCTTTAATTATAAAAATTATTGAGTTATGTGATATTAAAAAAATGATGCAGGACCTGATAATTTGAAGGGTAATTGAATATCCATGTGCCAATGCATGGGCGGAGTACTAGTTTTAATTTAAAACATCTTTTTCATATAAATGATTTAATGTGATAAATAATTTTTAAATGGTTTTAAAGTATAATTACATAAATTTTGTATCATTTAATCCCATATCGGTTATTAGAATCAATTTCACCTAGGATTTGGATATAAAAACATTTTGAACTTTTGCATGTTTTCACTTTAAAACCCTGTTTTTTCATTCCATCATAGATATTAATTTTATCCAATTATTTGATTTGAATTTATAAAAATGGATTAAATATTTATAATCATAAGGTCCATATTTATTAAAAATTATCTTTTTATATTTTTACCTTATGAATAGTTATTTTAATAATTTTTCTTACCATGATTGGGGGTAAATTAGTTAATTATGGTAAATGTAGTATTATAAATATTATAAAATTACCCTACAACCTGACTAAATATTATAAGATTAATTTAATACTAATAATGACACATAATTTTAGAAATTTAAAAAAGTTATAGAAACTTGTCCATGAAAATGACTTGGATATTTTTAAAATCAAATAGAGTGAAAAAATGTCACCATCTTCCTTTTAATAAGTGTAATTTTTTTAATATTAGCTTACATAGAAGAAATCCAATTCAATATATATTTTTATGAAAGATAAACTGATTATATACATCATGAGAGTTTAATTTTAATTTTAAGTGAATAAATAAGGATCATAAATAATAACTCAATGATGATATAATAATAATTCAATGAATGGAAAACTAAATTAAGTGAAATGAAAAATATTAAAATAAATTTAATTTAAATTAATTAAGGTTCTCCATATATTTTATTAGACAATATGAATATTTTTCCAGTATTAAAAATAATTGGTTTAATTTTGTATTTCTGTATTTATTTTCTTAAATTCAATGTAATGAATTGGGTTATAATTGACACTAATGATATTTTATGAAAATAATATTTTATTTAATTATTTAAATATATAAACAATCCAAAATGTTGGAAAATGTGATAAATTATTTTCTAAATATCATTATTATACCATTTATTGATAAATTGACACTATATAAGTATAAATACCCAACTTTAGTATTGAAAATGTGGTTACTAAAGTTAAAATTATAATAGGTTAACTATGAGATAATAAAAAAGACACCTTTTAAATTTCCAAAAAAATATTTCTAAAATAAATTAGTTGATGTAATTAAAACCATATAATAAATTAAACTATAAATAAATTACATTTTGAGGTATTTGGATTGAGATTCAATTTATTATAATTTAATCATATGATAAATTCCAAAAGTTCCCCTCACCATCATTATAAATGGTCACCTCCTCCCTCATTCCATTTCACCAATATGATCATTCTAACTCATGAAAATTCATAAAATTTCTATTATACACATCCCTATACATGTTAAATATGTTTTGCTATTATAAAAATACTAAATCTAGAGTTCTTTATAAGGTATCTAAAGGATCCATTTCAAAGATGTGGTAATCTCTCTAACTCATCACTTTTTTTCTACTCATCTATAAATCCTATAAATAAATGATATATATAATAAAATAATAACTACATAATACTAAATATTCATAAATTTTATTATGATAATGAACACACCATTATACATCCCATTTCCCATCGAACAGGAAATGAATGTATCGATTATGCATACATATGGATTACTATTTCCACGTAGCAATACAATTAATTTTCTATCATTGTATTTTATGATTGGGAATTATAATGGTAAGAATTTTTATATATTATATTTTTTAAATAATTATACATATTTAATGGTAATATAATATTTTATTTTTCACCAACAAATATTTTTGTAAATGATAATGTTGGTCATGCATATGTATCGTTTACCATCTCCATGACGGGATGTGGTTCGTTTTTCATCTATATTTCAAGTGTATTTTAATAAGGATTAATTTTATGAATATATATGATATATATATATATATATAACATAAAAGTGATCCAACATTGATAATATATCAAATAATTATTTTTATTTTAATATGATAAGAAAATTAAAACAATGTCCAAGCGCTAGTACAAAGAACTATCTCCATGAACTGTGTATTTGAGTTTATATCTATTGCATTTTTGAAACACCATTAATACATATGAACTGAATATATATTTATATCTAATATTAATTTCATGGTTATCATTCGGGATATGATTAAATCATGATATATGTTATATAAACAAGGATAACTAGTCAAAAGAAGAATGAAAAAAAGCGGTTATTACCCAAAAAATAGAATTAACATGGAATTGTTAATAAGCGATCAATATATTATCATAATTAAATAATATGTGGTATTATATATTTGACACTTTTTATGTGGTATATATATGATAAAATTATATTTATTATACATGAGTATTGAATGTATACAAATGAATTCAACATTTAAGGTAAGAGATCTTTGTCTCACTTTTATTTCTTTAGGACACATTCCTTGTACTCTACATGTTTCATTTGTGTGGTTTATATACTTCCCATGAATGTCTATTATGATTATTATTATCAAGATTATGGTATTTTCATATCTATATAATTTTATTTCCTTTATGGGGAATATGATTCTATTGATTATAATGTGGTAATGGTTAATTTCACAATATCATTATTATTTGGGATTGATTATACATAAGTAAATACTTTGGATTATTTATCTTACTTGTCCATGTTTCATTAAAATATTTTCCAAAATATTTTTACTCTTATTATGTAATTTTTAAATTCATCTTTTCCCCTGTGTGATTTTTTACTAAATGGTTTTAAGGGAATCTTTTTTTTATTTTCCAAATTGATTCATTTGTAATTTTCCATGAAAAAGTATGAATGGAATGATTTTTAACTTATTTATCATGATGGAAGTTTTCAAATTTCATGAAACCTTAATGAATTGAAACATCTCTTATAATCATATAATGTAATATATAATGATTTTTTAATTTTTTTATGGATTTTTGATATAAAAAACGTTTTCAAATCATAAACAAAATTTACCTTAAGATTTATTCTCAAATGATCTCTAAAAATTATTTTCTATGTAAGATTAAATTATTTAATGTTAATTATGATTAACTATGAATATTTTCATGGATAATATAATTATTATTTATATGTTTGGATAATTTTTATGATGGAATGATATTTTTGAATCCCATTTCTTTTATATGGGTTATGTTATGATTGAATTATTTTTATAAAACCCATTTCTTCTCCATGGGTTTTGTAATTATTGAATTATGTTTATAAAACCAATTTCATTCAATGGGTTTTGATATGAAGAAATAGTTTTTTTCACACATATGTATGGTTTTCAGTGTGTTATGGGGGATATTTATATCTCCCTCAAATGAATTGGTTAATGATTTATATCTCATGAGATTGATTAGACCAAAAGGGGACGTGATGCCAGTTCATTAATATAGGGATAAAAAAGTAGTTAACTCAGTTTTGACATGGAAATTTCTTACTATGATGGTCTTGGTACCGATTCTTAACTAATATAAAAATTATTTTTTATACTTATGTGTTCCCACAATTTCTTGTCATATGTCATACTCTCACAGAATATGATCTATGAACATTTATTGGAATCTATGATTTATTCCTCGACATGATATCCTAAACATTGATGTAAATGATATTAATTTTTAAATTTTTTGTTATATACTTATACATTATGATTATGTTATGATTAATATCTCTCTTGTTTACCATTATTAAGAATTTAAGCTCACCCTTTTCATATGTTTTGTTTCCCTAGTCTATAAATAAATGTTTTATTTAAGGAAAAAAATGGGAAGATCATTGTGGGAAACATTAAAGATATTTCACTAATTTAGAAACGTACATACAATATTCCAAAAATAAAAAAAATAATTTCTATGCGAACATGTTTCTATAATTTCTGAAATATTCCACAAAATGAAGTAACATCCTTGTATTAAAAGCCTAGGTTGAAATATTCTAAGGATGATATTATACCATTATGAGGAATCCTATATATCATGTTTTATAACAAGAGTCAAAACCCACATAGTGCATTAAACCTGTGTAGTTTAATGTCATACGGAAAGGAAATATATGCGGGAACATAGACACCGACTACTGAGTGAAAACCTTAGAGAGGTATACTATATATTCTGTGTATGAAATGAATCTGATTAATCGTAATTCAATCATTTAAATTAGAGTTCCTTGAGGTAGATTCTGGTATTTGGTGGCAATTATATCATTCCATTGATCTGGGAGTACACATAGAGACTACCCTTGCTGGTGGAGATTCATGAAGCAAATGTTGTATTCATTGAAAATCCCTATTCCCATTTGAGGTATTCTCACTGTGAGAAATAAGGGGTAATAGGTAATCAGTATCACTATATTTGGATTTGGGGGTTACATGCTATGATATATAATTGGATGATTCGTATAGAGCTCTTGAATTAGGAAGGGGTCCTATTTGTCCTAGTTAATAAAGGAATTAGTATAATTATAGTTATGTTGACATCTAAATCCACTGGTGGATGAGGGGGTATGATCATCCCAGGGGAAAGATTGGCCCCTGATGGTTCTAATGTTGAAGACAAGGAAGGGGTTGTACAGAGGTGGATTCATATTTGAGCTTATGCCATTAGAAAGGAATCCTACTTATCCTGGTTATAGTAGGAACCACATATCTTATAGTTCAAATTGTTCAGGGATGATTCACTGAGGGTTCCCTAATATAGGTAGAAAAATCATATTATGTCATTGATTGAGGCTTACACGTTGAGTATTCCATTCCTAGTAGATATTCCCGATGCGAGTGATATGATCATTGAACCTCCATAATTCCATGTGAGTTATAATCAGTGGGGGAAACAAGGTATATTAATTAATCAGTTTCACCACTTATGGGTGTGGGGATTACGTGTTGGGAAACCCTTTGGATGATTAATATGATGATGTGTCTTAAGTAACGGCTTTATATGTATCCAAATAATAGCATAAATCAATGTTATCATAGATTTCATTGGTTTATGATCATTCTTTGAGACCACCAAAACATCCCCCCTGGACAAGGCTATCAATTCTAAAGATTTCTTTTGGATATGGATTGGGTGTCTTCCTGAAATGTCTAGTTGTTTTCATTATATGTCTGAGGAGGCATGAACATGTCCCAGTTACACAGTGAACATGTATAAGGATAATTTCATGATCCTGGGTTAAATTTCTATTGGGTATCAAATGACTTGGCTAACTTGAGCATGTGTCCTCATGAGGCATAGATGACTTTTTTTAGGAAATCACAAAATTCATGTTGATATGTCCAGAGGGTGTCACAGGACCTATGATGACATGTCTAGTTTTCATCGTGAGATAGTGTTGGTCAATCCAAAGGGGTTCCCAAGACTCATGTGAAATTTTTGGTGAGTACCATGAGATCTATATAGAATCACTAGAGGGATTCGTGAGACATAGATTTCATGCATTGTAATAGAAAAAAATAGGTAAAAATGAAGTGTCCATCATATGATTTGGATCACTTTCCCCAAGTAATTAACGAGACATAGGTGGTATGCTCGTAAGTAATCTCATGACTTTATCAACATGTATGGAGAATATAAATTGATCCAAATGGGGTTTCTAGAGGACATTAAATGTCAAGAGGACATGTATTGGTGTTGTCTTTGGATCTAGATGTTTCGTGTGATGTGAGTGAGGATCAATATACTTATCTTCATGTATATTCCCATCGTTTATTGTTTATTCCAGTTTTTATTGTATATGTGATTTATATTTTTTCACTTTTTACCATTTTTTAGGTTTCACATGACCCAAAAAATATCAAAAAATATCATTCACATTATCCTACAGACATGAGGGATGTCATTTTCATGATATCACGTGATCACACAAAGTTCTTATGCATGCTACAGAACAATTGGGTTCATTCCTCGGACCATACCTAGAAGGAGACATTCATGATTATGTGATCTATATCTCTAAGAAATCTACATTAATATTTTATATAAAAGGATGGATATTTAGGACATAATTAGAAATCTATTTCCACTAGGGATGAGTAATACACATCCTTGAGAGCACCTAAGTGGGTCTTTTTCAATCTAGTCATTCACAATGGATTAAAGAACAAAATAACTACATACTAGTGTTCCATGCATCATATAATTAATCTCATTCCTAGAAAAAATATATGGAGGTAATTTTGACGACCTAGTGGTCAAATCCTAACAGAATAGTGATCACTTGATGGACCTTTAAACTTTATTCAACAAGCTGTGGAAGCATAATATAAAGATGAATACGTTGAAATGCACTTTGGGGGTAACATCAAGGATGTTCCTTGGATTTGCGGTGCACCACTATTGAATTGAGGTTGAACTAGAAATTACTTGTGGTATTTTATAAATGTATCCCCCATGAAATCTCAAATAAGTGATAGGTATCTAAGGGAAACTCACATACATTCCATGTTTAAAAGAAAAATTAGATGAAAAATCTCTCCCCTTCACCAAGCTGATGAATAAGAGAATTGCTTATCAATGGTACAATGACTGTTCAGAAGCCTTCAAAAGTCTCAATCAGTACCTTTTACACCATCAAATCTTGTAACACCCCAATATTCCACTATAAACATCTCTTTTATTAATGCAATAGCTTGCGATGTACATAGCTTTCAGTTATAGCACACCACAACCAATCAAATTAGCCGTTTAAAAAGTCGTTATGAATAGTAATGCCCAATTTTTGAAATTTTATAATTTTTATTATTAAAAATGGAATTAATTTTTGGATTAAGAATATCTAAATTATCATAGGGTTAATTTTTGGTATTTTTCTTGAAACATTTAATTTCTAATGAATAGTGAACAATACTGTATTATTATTTAAAATTGCTTTTTTATTTAATAATTAATTCGTTATTAAAATTTTTTTAAAGTAAAAAAAGATTGATAAAACTTATATTATTCCAATTTATTTCATTAGAGTCATTTTATAATAAGATTATATATATATAATTTTATTTAAATTTTAACGCCTTTTACCCACCTTCTAGGCACATTTGTAAATCTGTATAAAATGTAATTTTACTGCTTCTGTGAATTTAATTTAAAAAATGCGACAAAAAAACTGTCATTAGTATGTAAAATTTTGTTCAATAGGATGAAAATAATTTTTGTGAATAGTAACTTTTTAATTTTAATTAGCACGGTTAAAATTAAATAGGGTAATTAATGGTAAATTAATATTATAATAATATGAAATTACCCCAAAGCATGTCATAATTATATTGGATAAGTGTTGTTCAACCAAAATAAACCTTAGGACATAAATAAGATCCTTTTTGATCCATTTGGATTAGATTATGACATTTATAATATTTTATTTAAAGAAGAGTTAAAAGTGTTAAATTCAAATTTTAATAACTATACCATTTTTAATTTAGAGTTATTCATAAGATAAATTCAACTATAAATATTATATGTAAGGAAAAAAATATTTCCTATATCATAGTATTATATATATAATTTTATAGAATAAATAATTAAATTTATTTATGACCCAATGATGATGCAGTAATTACCTTATTAATGAAAGATTAAAATAATTGATATTGTAAATATTAAAATAAATATAAATTGAAACTTTTTATTCCATGAACAAAATTTCTAGGAGAATATGACATTTTTGGGATGATTCAACGTATTGTTTTCAATGTAATAAATAGTTTATGACATTCAAAAAAAAAAATACTAAATAGTATCAAAATTGACATAAATCAGTTTTTTAAAAAATATTTTTTATTAATTTATATAATAGTCCTAAAAATATAATATTTTTCCAAATTACTTAGATAATTTTACATATGTAATTAATTAATCACATTAGGTTCTCTTCACATTTTATAGTAATTTTATTAACCATATAGTCTAAGAATACAAGAAGACATGGTAAGAGTTAAACTATTTAACTAAGGCTTAAATCTAAAAGATAAGGTTAATATGATGCACTAATCATGTCTAAAACTTATTGTATTATTGTATTGCAACCCATAACACATAATCAAGAAATAAATCAATTTGGAGGTATTAGAAAACGAAAATAGTTTTATAATAATTTTATATTTCAAGAATTTCCTAAAGTGCCCCTCATCTCTTATAAAAGGGTACATCTCCTTCTATTAAATTCACATCTACAAAGCCATTTGGCTAAAAAAACCCCACTAAAATCTACTCTAAACTACCCTCACTTCATACTAGTGTCATTACTTAGATCATAAAGCCTACTTATGGAGACATTTTGTTCAAATCAAAAGGAAGCACCTAATGTAGAGGTAATTATTTAATCACCTCTTTCAAAGTTCTTTTATTCTTCCACTTCCTCTTTATTTTTTGTTTCCATACTAAAATAATAACTCAAGTACCTTATAAATACGGAGATGTTATTATAAATTTGGTACAACCATATTCAATATTTTATTCTTCCTATGAATGACTAAGTCACCATACATGAGTATGTATGGCTTACCATATCCACACTGTGGCGTAGTTTGTTATTCAACACTTCATTATTTGGATGGGTATAACAATGATTATAATTGATGTGAGTAATAAATATATCATTTTAATCATTATTTATATATAATATACCATAAAATTACATACTATTTCACCATCAATATAAAGATATTGTCAATCGTGCGTACGTATGGCTTACTGTCTCAATGACAGGATGATATTTCGTTCCCCATTGTAACCATTCAATAATAATTTTAATTTAATGATTAAAAAAAATTTATTAACTTAATATCATTATAAATATGAATAAAATTAATCTTATCCATAACAAACATGACTTATGTGACAAAATATATAAAAGAAAATGAATCAGTTTACACCCAAAATAATTATACTACTGAAATATTATTAACAAGAAATTTTTTTAGGACATATAAGATATTGTATTTTTGTATGTGGTTCTTGAATAATTTAATAACAATTATTTAAACATTATACAAGAGTTTAATGTACCATATAATAAGGAAAAGTACAAGGTATAGTTTGATTTCACAATCTCGTAATTATTCAAGATTGTTGATGTGTAAGTATCTACTGGGACATATTTATCATACATGTCCATGTTTCATAAATATATTTTCAAAAGATATATTTTAAGATTTTATATAAGGTTCTCTTTAACTAGATCATCATTTTAAATGTTTTATAGATTTATTTTCCAAAATCTATTTAATTAATTTCAATGTTTTCAAAATGATTTTATGGATTTATTTATATGTAAATAATTGGTTTAAAATGTTAAATATTTTCAAAAGTTTCAAAGTGTTATGGGATTATTTGAATCAAAATTCCATTTTAAATGAATTAATTTAGAAAATGTGTCACTTTTAAATGATTTTATGAAAAATGTATATTTCTCTCAAAGATTTTTACATATCATAATCTATATCAACATCCTCTACTGGGTATTATTCTTGATTGAGGTTGATTTATTATAATAAAATTATCCATATTTTGTTTAATGAGTTATGACATGTTTGACAATGGATGTACTATTTTTATACTGTTAATGGATTATGTTTAAATTATTGACATTTTATATTCTAGTTTTAATACTAATGATTATGTTATGTTACACCCTTTTCATATGATGAATTAATTGGACTTAGTAAGTGATAGGTGGATCCCTCTATAGCCCCTCGATGTATCGGTAGGTCTCATTAGAAAATCTAGTTTCTTGGAACAAGGCCTTGTAAATATTT
This sequence comes from Viscum album, assembly GCA_963277665.1. Classification (NCBI taxonomy): domain Eukaryota; kingdom Viridiplantae; phylum Streptophyta; class Magnoliopsida; order Santalales; family Viscaceae; genus Viscum; species Viscum album. Next base: position 447,165,769 of record OY728155.1, on the reverse strand, counting down.
TTATTTTTAGTCTTGTAATGAGGCCTTGAATATGTGGTTATGATTTTTGGCATTATGCATTCCATCATTATGAGATTATCTATTGATATTACATTTCATTATTCGACTAGTATAATATCCATGTGAATAAGTAAATGGAATTATTTGATTTATCCTTGCCATATTATGATTAATTATATGTTTAAAAGTATTTTTTTTATTCTTATACATTTTCATAAATGTTTATGCTTATTTATGATAGTTTCTGCTATATTTTTATCCTTACTGAGCATCTGAACTCAACCCTTTCATATGTTTTATCTTTACTAGGATGTGAAAAGTATATTATGACTGGACTGCAAGAATAGGATTAGGGATATGACTGTGTTCAATGGAGACACAACGTTACTTTTTCATTTCATAATGTAATTTAAATCTTATGTATGTATCAAGTACATCCAAGGCTACTAAAATGATCGGTTTTTCGGGACTTGAGCTCTTGTGATCATGCCAATGTTATGTAATAATGTACCGACTCCATGTATGTATGGTCGGGGTGTTACACTTGGTATCAGAGAAAGATTAGTATAAACCATGGAAACTAGATTTAGAAAAACTATGATTAGAGAACATTACCCAATGATATCATTTGAGGATTAGTATAGAATAACATCCAAAAAAATTTGTAAGGTAGATATTATGTGGTATTTCCAATAAATATATCCATGTCTAGATACTACAAGTGGATATGGTTCTGGAAAAAATGTACCTTGGAGTGAAAACACTAACAAGGAGTTTTGGGCTTCACTCGGGGTATCCTAGTACACGAAAATGGGTCATACTACACACCTGGTTTCACACTCCCAGGGGATATTCTTAGGATAATTGGAATTTTCATTACAAACCATTATGATGGATTTATGAGTACAGAAATCCCAAAGAAGAAATGTTTATGATTATGGATTATATGCATAAACTGTTCAATTTATGTTAAGTATTTTACAAGTTGGGAATTATGCATTGCGATTCATAGACTAATCTAGTGCATGCCATTCTTTAGGAATGGAACCTAGTGGAAGGAACAGAAACTGTATCAACACACATATTCCATGTAGGGATTTACCTTTTATTCAAGATAATTATAGTGGATATGGTGATGCAAACTGTGCTGAACAGCTTATAACTATACTGGGAAAACTCAATTAGGTTTTGAATAATAACCTTACTCATGTGAAGCACCATGATGAACAACACGAAGGATCAAGGTTAGACCGCTTCATGTGGAAATGACCACCAACATTCAATGGGACAAATAATTAATTTGTATCTAAGAAATGTGTAAGTTTGTTTGAGAAAATATTTCATGCTTCGGGGAGTAGCGAAAGGGAAAAGTTTTCATGGTAGTTTAATGCCTCTCAAGATATGTAGATTAATGTTGGCCATTAATTCAAAAAACAAAAGAGGATGAAGAATTATCAAATATGGAATCTATGGAGTTTAAAGAGATTTTATTAGAAAAATACTTTCCTTGTGAACATCAAGCAGATATGGAAAGAAAATTACTGAGTTTGAGACTAAAACAGGATGATAATGTCCCAATGTGTGAGGATTACTTTACAAGGTTAGTAAGGCATAATGAAAATTACATAAATAACCCAAGAAGAAAGATTGATTGATTCTTTGATTGGTTAAAAAAATTTCTCTGATGATCATTAGTCTCACAATCCTCCTCATCGTATGAATATATAGTCTCATGTGCAATAAAGACTGAAAAGGAATTCTTTTTGTTTTATAACATTAAAGAGAATCCAAAGAAGAATTGATCTACTGAACACTCTGAAAAAAGAAATAAGGGAAAGACAAGAAAAATTTTAATTTCCAATCTACAGAAAATGTGGGAAGAAACACCCCAATACTTACCTGAACGGAATGATAGTTTGTTACAAGTGTGGAGAAAAAGGCCTCCAAGATCATGAATTCAATGGGAAGAAAGAAGATACCAATGTTCAATGCTATAATTTTAAAGATATGGGACATGATGCCAATGATTGTCCTATGCATTAAAGAAATTTTCCCTAGAAAAACAAAAGGGAGAAAGGCATTGCTTTTGCAATCACTACTACTGAGGTTGAAGTTCCTAATGATGTGGTGGTAGGTACTTTAATTGTTTCCTCAAAATAAGACAATGCATTATTTGATTTTGGATCAATGCATTATTTCCTATCTTCCCAATTTTCCTAAAAAATTAGATATTTCCAATTTGACTTAAAAATGGAGTTGTCGGTCAAAACATATAAGGTAAGTATCATTGCAATAATTTTTTTTCAAGAAGTCACCATTATGGAATATAAAAATGCTTTATCTACTGATTTTATTGAAATAACCATGGTTAGATTTGATATAATCCTCGGTATCAATTGGTTTTCGGACATTGATGTGAAAATTTCTTGCAATAAAAGGAGGTTATGATTTTTTTTACGGTAAGAAATCTCTAATCTTTATAGAAGAAGCATCACCATCTGATTTTCATCAAGATCCACCCCCAGCATATCTACTAAATTTGATTATTGGGGAGTATGTTAGTGAAATAACTACGGATGAGGAAATTAATGTTCAAATAGAGGATGTACCTATTGTGTAAGAATATCTTGATCTTTTTTCAGGGGATTTACCTAGACATCCTCTAGAATGAAGAATTGAGTTTTATATTGACTAAGTTCCTATATCAATGACCATATAGAAGACCCCTTATAGAATGGCCACTCTGGGATTAGTGGAACTAAAGAAACAACTAGAATAATTGAATAATAAAGGATTTATTTGCATTAGTGTTTCTCCATGGGGATCCCCTGTTCTTTTTGTTAAGAAGAAAGATAGATCTATGAGGTTGTGCGTTAACTACTGGGATATCTATGCTATAACAATAAATAAAAAGTACCCCCTAGCATTGATGATTTATTTGATCAACTTCAGGAAGCTCAATATTTTTCAAAGATTGACCTTCGATATGGATATCATCAGTTGTGCATGAAGAATGAAGACATTAAAAAGATAGCATTTTAAACCAAGTATGGTAATTACGGGTTTACGGTAATGAATTTTAGAATGACTAATAAACCCTCTTTATTCATGGATCTGGAAAATACTTTTTTAAGGAATATTTGGTTGATTTTTTAGTGGTTTTTATTGATGATATATTGGTATACTCCAAAAGCTATGAAGATCATGAAAATCAGATGCGCACTATTATAATGACTCTGAGAAGAAATGAATTATATGGGAAGTTTAGTATGTGTGAATTTTGGCTTCAAGAGATTTATTTTCTTGGATATATTGTCTATAAGGATGGAATATCTGTTGTTCCTTCAAAGACAAGTGAAATCCAATAATGTCCAGCACTGATGAGTATAACCGAGGTATACATTTTTATTAGTTTAGTATGTTAATATCAGCATTTCATCTAGAATTTTTTCTGATTGGAAAACCCATTAACCAAGCTCACACGTAATGGGATTATATTTTTTTAGAAAAAGAGTGTGAATAATGTTTTGAATAATTGAATAGAAGATTAGTCAATTCCTATATCGTGACTCTACCATCGGGGAATGATGATGTTTTTATTTATAGTGATGCTTCAAAGAAAGGACCTTGTTGTTTCCTTATAAAGAATGATAGAGTTATTGCATATGCATTACAATAACTATAAATTCATGTAAAAAACAATAATACTCATGATATTGAGTTAGCAGTTATAATATTTGATACGAAGATATGGAGACAATATCTATATGGTGAAAAAATGCGAGATATATACATATCACAAGAGTTTGAAGTATATTTTCTAATAGAAATAACTCCATATGTGGTAAAGGAGATGGATTGAGTGACAAAGGTATTACGATTTCACAATACACTACCACCCGGGGAAGTTAAATAAGGTGGAAGATGCTTTAACCAGAAAGGATCACGGAGTTCTAAAACAGATGAGAGTTGAAAGGGATCATATTTTCATGAATCTAGTAAATATTGATTTGGGAATAATCATGTAAGGTGAAACATAAATACTTTTTTAAATGGTTTCCAAACCATCTTTTCTAGAAAAGATAAAAATTTCTCAGACTGATGATGAGAATTTTCAAAATAAAATTAAAGCTATCAATGATGGGAGGTTGATTGACTTCTTATATGAAGATATAATTTTGAAATTTGGGAAGAGGATTTGTGTTCATGATATAACTGATCTAAAAAGGGAATTTATATACGACGATCTTAGCTCCAATTTCTCTATACCCCCTGGTAGCACTAAGATGTATAGAGATTTGAAGGAATATTTTTTGTGGGAAAAAATGAAGAGAGATATTGCTGATTATGTTTCAAGATTTATGATTTGGAAATAGGTGAGGCCTTGAAGACAACATCCTATAGGAATCATTCAACCTCTTCCCATAACTGAGTGGAAATGGGATGATATTATGATGGACAATGTCATGGTGCTACCAAGGAATCCTAGAAGGAATGATGTAATATGGGTCATTGTTGATAGTCTTACTGAGTCATCACTTTTTCTTGCTATAAGAGAAGATTTACCACATGAACTTTTAGAAGTAATATATATTAATGAAGTTGTAAGACTTCACAGTGTACCCATATTGATTTTTTCTGATTTTGATCCCTATTTTACATCAAGATTATAAAAAATTATTTAGAATTCTCTTGATACTGAACTTCATTTGAGCACTACCTACCACCCCCAAAATGATGGACAATCATAACGGACTATTCAAACCATAAGAAGACATGTTGATATCTTTCTCACTTGATTTCAAGGTATGTGGAATCAGTATTTACCAATGGTAGAATTTTCCTATAACAATAGATTCCATTCAAGTATTCAGCTGCCACCTCATGAAGCATTTTATGGAAAGAGATGTCGCACAACAACTTGTTTGTATGATGTTGGTGAAAGAAAACTCATAGGCCAAGAACATTTTGAGGAAACTATGGAAAAGGTAAAGATTATCCAAACCCACATCAAAGTATCACAAAGTAGTAAAAAGATCTATGTTGATAACCAAAGGAAGGATTTGGAAGTACAACTGGGTGATCATGATTTCTAGAAGGTATATCCATGGAAATGTGTTATATGATATGGTAAGAAAGGTAAATTAAGTTCAAGGCACATCAGACCTCTTGAAATTCTTGAACGAACTGGAGTTGTAGCTTACTGTTTGGCAATGCCACCAAGTCTCTCAAGAGTTCGTGATGTGTTCCATGTATCACTCTTGAGAAAATACAAGCCCGACCCAACACATGTACTAACCTACAATGAAAGAGAACTGGAACCAGAACTGTCATATTATGAATAGCCTATCAGGATTTATGATACTAGAGAACAATTATTGAGAAACCAGATGACTCGTCTGGTAAAAGTTCATTGGAAAAACCATAAAATAGAAGATGCTACGTGGGATCCTGAGGAACTTATGATGAAGAACCACCCAAATCATTTTATGCAGTTATATTATAAAAATTTTGAGGAAAAATTATTTTAAGGAGGAAAGAATGTAACTCCCCATGTTTCCACGCTACACTTTTCTTTGATTAATAAAATAACATGAAATGTATGCAGCTCTGAGTTGTAGCACACCATGACCAATCAAACTAGCTATTTCAAAAAGAGGTTATTAATAGTAATACCAAATTTTTGAAATTTGATAAATTTTATTCTTTAAAATGGACTTCATTTTCATATACAGAATATCAAAATTAGTTTAGGGTTATGTTTTTGTATTGTCCTGAAAACATTCAATTTTTGATGAATAGTGAAGGCATTGCATTATTGTTTAAAACTAGCTTTTTATTTAAATAAGAATTTTTTTAAAATTTAATTTAAATTTAAAATAGATAAATAATAATTATATTATTCCAATTTAATTCATTGAAGTCATTTTCTAATAAGAATAGATATATAAAATTATGTTGAACATTAACGTCTTTTACCCACCTTCTAGGCACATTTGCAAATCTACATAAAATATAATTTTACCGCCTCTATGAATTGAATTTCAAAAATCCAAAAAATATGGTTTTCATTAGTAATTAAAATGTGGTTCAATAAGATGAAAATATTTTTTTGTGAATAGTAACTTTTGAATTTTATTTACCACGATTAAAAGTAAATAGGGCAATTAAAGGTAAAAATAATATTGTAATAATATAAAATTAACCAAAGACATGTCCTAATTCTATTGGATAAGTTTTTTTGACCCAAATCAACCTTAGGACAAAAATAAGATTCTTTTTGATCTATTTGGGTTAGATTATGATAGTTTTTATATTTTATTTATAGAATAGTTAAAAGTGTTAAATTCATATTTTAATAACTAATCCATTTTGAATATAGATTTATACATAAATAAAATTATACTAAAACTATTAAATAGTAAGATAAAAATATTCCTTACATAATAGTATTTTATTTATAATTTTTAGTCATTATATAATTAAATTTATTTATGACACAATGATGATGCAGTAATTACCTTATTAATGAAAGATTAAAATAATTGATATTATAAATATTAAAATAAATGTAAATGGAAACGCTTTAATGCCATAAACGAATTTTATAGTCAAATATGACATTTTAGGGTTGATTAAATTCACTTTTTTCAAATTAATCAAGTTTTTATGACTTTCACAAAAAAACTAAATACTAAATAGTGTGAAAATTGACATAAATGTGTTTTTAAAACAAATACTAATTTATTAAATTATATAATAGTGTTAAAAAACTAAGATTCATCCAAATGACTTATATAATGTTACATATGACATTAATTAATCACTTTGGATTCTATTGGAATTTTATTGTATGTTTATTAACCATATAGTGTACGAATACAAGAAGACATGGTAAGTGATAAACTATTTAACTAAGGCTTAAATATAAAAAATAAGGTTAAAATGATGACCTAAACATGTATAAAATCTATTAGATTAGTTTATTACGACCCATCACCACCTTATACTCTAAATAAATTAATTTTTAACTATTATAAATGGGAAATAATTTTATAATAAATTATTATTTCAATATTTTCCTAAAGTGCCCCTCACCACTCTTATAAAAATGTACTTACCCTCCTCTTAGAGTCACACCTCCAAATCCATTTTTCATGCACAAACCCAACAAAAAGCTCTTCCCAACTACCCTCAATTCGTCTTAGAGGACTTAATTTGATTAGAAATCCAACATAAGGACCCCTTTTGTTCAAATCCAAAGAAAACACCCAAAGAAGAGGTAATTATTTTATCACGTATTTCAAAGTTCAATTCTTCCTCCAATTAATATTATTTTGTTATTTATATACTAAAATAATATCTCCAGTACCTTATAAATACTAAGATATTATTATAAATCTGTTATAACCATATTCGACATTCTAACCATCCTCTGAATGACAAAGTCACCATACGTGCGGACGTATGACTTACCATCTCCACGTCGAGATGTAGATTGTTATTCGACCCCTCATTATCTGGATGGGTATAATAATGAAAATAATTGATGTAATTAATAAATATAACAGGTTAATGATTATTTATATATAATATACTATCCAATCACATACAATTTCACCATTAATAAAATGATATTGTCGCGCGTTCATACGTACGGTTTACCGTCTCCACGATGCGATTAGATTTCATTACCAATCGTAACCTTTCAAGAATAATTTTCATTTGATTATTAAAAATAATGTTTAAGAACTTAATATAATTATGGATATGAATAAAATAAATCCTATCCCTAATTACATGACTTATGTAACAAAACATATAATGGAAAATGAATCAGTTAACACTTGAAACAATGATACTACTTAAATATTATTAACAAAGAAATATTAGAGGATTATATATGATATCATATTTATGTATGTGGTTCTTTTATAATTTAATTTGAATTATTTTAACATTAAACATGAGTTCAACATACCCTCTACTAAGGAAAAGTAAAAGGTAATGGTTGATTTCACAATCTCATTATTATTCAAGGTTGTTGATGTGTAAGTATCTAATAGGACATATTTATCACCCATGTCCATGTTTCATAAAAATGTTTTCAAAAATAATAATTTAAGGTTTTATGGAAGGTACTTATTAACTATATCATCATTTTAAATGTTTTAAATATTTATTTTTCTAAATCATTTTTATTAATGTCAATGTTTTCAAAATGATTTTAAGGATTTATTTATATGAACATGATTGGTTAAAAATGCTAATTATTTCCAAAATATTCAAAATGGTATGGGACACTTGGATTAAAAAATCTAATTTAAATTACATCCTTTATAAATTTTTTTACTTTTAAATAATTTCATGAAAGAGGGATATTTATCTCAAAGAGTTTTACTTAAATTATCAACTATGTCATCATCTTTTAATGGGTATTATTCTTGATTGAGGTTCATTTATTATAATATAGTATTCTATATTTTATTAAATGAGTTATGATATGTTTGACTATGGATGTATTATTTTATACCATTCATAGTTTATGGTTATTTTTTAAAATTTTGTATGCTAGTGTTAATACTAATTATTATGTTATGTTTCACCGTTTTCGTATGATGAATGTGTTGGAATTAGTAAGTGACAAGCGGGGATCACTATAGCCCCTCAATGCGTCGGTAGGTCTAATGAGATAATCTAGTTTCTTAACACATGGCCTTGACAATATTTTTATTTGTAGTATTGACACAATGCCTTGACTATCTATTTGTGATTTAAGTAATTATTCATTCCATCATTATGATATTTGCTATTGATATTACATGTGATTATTTAACTAGTAGAATATCCTTGTGAATAAGTAAATGGAATGATTTGATTTATCATTGCCATATTATACTGAATTTTTATTTTAAAAGGCATGTTTTTTTATTATTATACATTTTCTTAAATTTTTATGTTTATTTATGATAATTTTTGCAATATAGTTTTCCTTACTGAGCATCTGAGCTCACCCCTTTCTTATGTTTTAATTTTCTAGGATGTGAATAAGTATATTACGACTGACCTGTAGGAATAGTCGACGGGATGTGAGTGTGTTAAAAGGATACACAATTTTATTTTTTTCATTTGATAATGTAATTTAAAACTTATTTATGTATCTAGTACATGAAAAGATACTAAAATGACTAGTCTTTTGGGACATGAACTCCTGCAATCAAGCCAATGTTATGTAATAATACACTGAATCTGGGTAACTGGGGTCAGGGCATTACAAATCCTGATTCCACTTGTGGGGGGAAAACCAATCGTCATATATGTTGTTTTCAATGAATGATCACTAGGTAACCCACTCATATAAAAGGGATTAATAATAGTCTCTACTACCTCATCCAAATAATGATAGTTACTAAGACTAGACACTATGATGTCAAAAAGAACTAGGTTGTACTCATATTTACAGTGTAGAAAATGCAAAATTACCTGTAGAACAATGATTTACAACTAGCCTATTATATTTATCCACTCAATTAAATCCTTGGTCATCCTATACTGAGAAGGAATTTTTATTTATGGGTGGCCATTCTGCAAAAAATGACATCTAGTTCATGTCAAAGAAGGAAGAAAAATTTCTTTCCCGGGATGATTTACACTTGGATCATTCCCTCAAAAAGTAAACCAGGGAACATATAACGTATGGATGAGGAAGTATTCTAAGACCATGACACCCCTGACATGGAAGATGTATTTTCATGGTGCCTCCTGATGTCCTAATGGAAATATACTATAAAATAAGAGACTTAATCGGTCAGCTTAGTAATTGTATATGTTTCTCAAGAAAAAGTAGTTTTCCTTTAATCTGTCTCACTATCCCCATCCTACACAAATAATGAGCAAAAATACCAAGCCCTCATTGCTGGTTTATAACTTTAATTATAACTATAGACAGCCTACCTAAATATCAAAGGGGATTTTAAGCTATTGATAATGAATATCAATAGAGAACATGCAATTAAAAAAATATCAACTCTATTAATGGATATTTCTCCCCACAAAATAGTTGTGTTCCCTTTCTAGATCACATTAAATCATGTTCCACAATCATAGAATTCATATTCCCACACATTGGATAAAGAAGCTACAGTCATGGATAACCATGTTTATGAGGAAGAAATATTTTGTATCACACACCGAAGAATGGTATCATTGTTCATAATTTGAAATACAGAGGAATGAAATTAGGTCAACATAATCCCAGAGCATGAGGAATTATTATCCACCCCTTTATTAATGGATTCCATACTTGGATATCTCTAAAATTTAATTCTCCCAATAGTTCATGGATTAAGTAAAAGTATTCAATGAAAAGAAGTAAACTTTATCTTATAGGATATTTCAAATGAGAAAATATATCTCTACAAGAAAGGAATAAATGAAATCCTCCTCACAATAATTATATAGAGTGAGATTCATTTAATCATGAATGATCTCTATGCAGGATCTTGTGGGTCCCATCAATCAGGGACTTGGAATATCTATATAATTCCATGAAAACACATTTTGATTATTCTTTAAAAATGTGAGGTACGTATCTTTATCCACAAGAGTTATAGAGGAACTAATCAGTTTAAGTAATTGGCCTTCTATTATTATCATATTTACCCACATAATCTCAACAATGTTGGCAGAAACACCTTACATGAATATAAGAGGGGTGTTTCTAAGGACATCCTCTTCTTCTTCCACCGGAGTTTGTGGAGGAATTTTCCTACAAAGTTGGAAATATAGGGGAATTTATCTCAATTTTTCAAGTGATAGAGTGAATAAGGAATGAAATTATCACCCCTACTATCATAGTCAAGAAGATATTATTTAACACTATCACTGGGGGTAGCAGGATCTTGTTTTTCTAGGATTTGGCCCATTTCCTCAACTCTATTTATGGGGAGCACTTAGTCACCATTGTTCTTACTCTAGGTATTTTCATGGGTGTTTAACAAACAATTATTGGTTAAAACCTATATATCATCATCCAACTTTGGTTATTTTCATTGAATTTTTAGAAACCATCCTCAACATATGTGGCTTCATAGGTATGAAAGGGGGCACTACCACCATGTAATATCACTAATACATAAAGCTTTTTTTACGTCAGTTTTTTTGGATTATTAGTGTCAGTTTGGAGGCGACATTATTGAGAGTTATGTTAAAAATTTCATGTTTTACATCGGTTATTTTATAAACGACCATAAAAATGGGTTTTTATGGTTTTAAATGTCGGTTTTTTTAAAACCGATGTGAATTTCCATCTTGAAATGAAGTTAGAACCCCATTTTTTACGTCGGGTTTTTAAAAACTAGCGTTTAAAGTCATTTTTAATTTGGGATTTTAAATAACTGATGTAAAAAATGTCTATCATATTGTATTTAAATACTTAAGATTCTATTTGAAATGACTTAGATCTCAAATAGAGTAATGAATCAAAAGTTAAGACCATCAAATGTTAGGTATATTTTTTTAGGAAAGATCGAATGAGCCAACTGTAGCTTCGCCATATAAGGAATTTTAGATTATGAAGTAGGATTTTTAGTTTCCCCATGATATAAATCGTTATCCATTATTATAATAAAATATGAATCTTTAAATGGTATATCAATTAAGAAAACTACTCATAAAGATATAAATCAGGGAAAAATAATTACAAATTCCTTGATTAACGTTAAAGATTATACGAGTCAAGTTGAGAGAATGCTAATGGTTGAAAGAAATGATTGTTAAATTATGATATGTGTATAATGAAAACATATAATTTATATTATAAAAGAAAATAAAGTATCGAAAATTTTAGGTGGAAGTTTGAAATTTCGATGTCGTGGTGTAAAAAAATTAAAATTTCACGTTGGTGGGATATTAAAATTATCTATCACATCGGTTTTATGATTACCATCATGAAAAGATATTAAAATTTTCAATTATTCTCCACGTCATTTCTTATATAACTGACCTGAAAAATCAATTTCCATCACTTTTTCAAGTTGGTTATTAAATAATCGATGTGAAAAATCAATTTTTATGACTTTTTCACATCATTTAATTAATAAATGACTTTCAAAGACATTTTTCAAATAATTTATTTTATAAATGATGTAAAAAAATGTTTACAAACATCTATTTCATTTCCCATGATTCAATTTGATATTTCACAAAGCTCAAATAGAGTTATGGATCAAAAGTTATGGCCATTGGAAATTGGCCTTCTCTAAGACTTCGTTTATAGATGTTCAACATTTTATGACCATAACGTTTAATCTGTAACTCATCTTGAGATTTGTGGCTTATCAAATCGAATCTTGGGAAATTAACTACATGTTTTTAAGACCTTGGCATGTCAGTTATTATATAACTGACATGAAAAATATATTTTAACATTGGTTATTAAAAAAATGACATGAAAAATTTAGGAAAATCTATTTTTTACAATTGTTATTTAGAACCGATTTGAAAAAGTTTGGAAAATAGATTTTTCACATTAGTTGTTATATAACTGACATGAAAAATCAGTGAAAATGGATTTTTCACTTTGATTCTTATATAACTGACATGAAAATTCAACGAAAATTGATTTTCACATCGGTTATATAATAACCGAAAAGAAAAATCAATTTTCAAATATTATGACATCGATTCTAAAAAACCAGTGTTAAAAAAAATAAATTAAATATAGTTTTTGTAATATTTTATGCTAACTATTCCATTTATGAGGTATTTCAAAAAATAATGGATTTTTTAAGGTTCCACCACATGACTATGATGAACGGTCCTTCTAAGAAATACATATTATGTAGTGTGTTTCTAGATTACCAAAAACCCAATGTCAGATGTTATATACTGAAACTGATTCCTTAGTCTGGTCGTCCTAATATGTATTTTTTAATTCTTATCATACCCTTAAATGTTCAGTATTATGGGAGACAAATCCCGTTCTCTATACCAAAAAAATTGGTGTGTTTAAATCATTACTACGTAGATCCCTTAACAATTTTTTATCAGATCCCAGCATATGTCAATATTATTGCGTCTACCAGAAACATATCGGGGCATAATGTGTCCCAAGATAACCTCTTCTAGATCCTTTTTCCGGAACGAGTTAGTGAAATGGAATTTTTCTATCATATTTTCCACTCGATATAACTCTGTTATAGAGATATATATATTGAACTCTTATGAGCTATGGAGGGATTCAATGGGTCCCCCCTTGAGTTCTATTGAAAGATAGAGTGTATCGAAGTTTGATAGCTTAACTGGGACGAATGCCATCTATTTCATAAATTCATAATTTTGAATTAGAGGTAGTATTATTACAATGTGGGGTTCTTATTTTTATGTGGCTCAGTACATGAGTAATTCATGGTAGACATGTTTATCTATTATGATGATGTCAAGGGATAATCTTCTACTGATGGTGTGATTCATGTCGGCCTTACCCATTTCCTAGGTTGATTAGACAACTAGACCCTTGCTTGGTGTTCATGAAAGAAAACATGGTTTGGATGATTCATTGAGGGTTTGAGGACACCTCTATATCTCTTTTAGGAAATTTGGAGTTTTTTCCCTTATGTCTTGGATTTATGTATGTCCCCAATGGGGACATGGACAAAATATTAGGTCTGACAATGCCCAAGGTTCCCCTTGAATCCCCAGTTCATATGCATGCATCCTCATGTTTCCTAATTAGGTATAAAGAACTCATACTCAGTGGAATAATATTCATTTGATTAGGGGTCTTCCAATCATATCACACTAAAAAAATATGAACATTTTTTATGTTGAGGGTTTCATTTTTTAGGGTAGTACCCGTGCTTCAGATTTTAGAGGGAAGAAATATGTAAGAGTCGGAGCTTACATTTGAGAATACTATGACTCTGTCATATCTTTTTCTTCTTGTTTCTGATAGTTTCATCCAATATCATGACCTATATCATATGTCACCTCCGTAGGTGGTGGATCTAATTTGGGTCTACAGATCTATGCTATCAAGGTGTAATTAACTTAGTCAATTTTATTCAAATCATCCAATTCTTAAACATCTTACCATGACTAGTAAAAAAATGTTACAAATCCCCTTTTTCATTTTACTAGGGGATAGTTATGTAGGACACCTATTCTGAGTATTTATCTAACACCACCTATCAATAATCAACTATTCCTCAGATAACTTCTTTGATGATGAATCAATGATGGATGTTATGACCCAAACTTCTATGAAAATGGATGTAGTCAGGGAGATCAGTGAAGTTGATTTCAGTGGGATTCATAGGTTTTGGTTGCTTTAGTAGGTTATTGTCCAGGGATATAAAGAAAATAATTAGGGACCTACTCATTTCTAAAGGGGTATATTTTATTCATCAGTTCCTCAAATCTCGGGTAACCTTGATCTCTTTTGGCATCAGGGTGAGGAATATTTTTTGGTTTTTACTATATTATTGGAGGTGTGGGGGGGGGGGGGCAAGGCCTAACTAGGTTCTTGAATGGGTGTTCTACTATTTTTTGATTTACATCGACTGTATATTACTTTTAGAGCCTTTTTTCCAATGTTGAAGGCATGGGCTGATATTTGGATCAGTTTCACTGAATTGTGTCTTTCCAAAGTTGTACCATCTTTGTGAACTCAAGGAATCCATAAGGATACTTCATTGGGATCATAGGTTTATACAGATCATCTAATATATTATCATAATAGAGTTCCAAAAATTTTTACTACAAGATATAGATAATGATTGTATCAGTTAAACCTTTCCATAAGATTATGAAGTTATAAACCAACTCATGTTCACATTTCATATAGTTCTTTAGGTCAATTATTTTCATCTTCCTTAGCATGAAGATGAAATATTAACAGAATTGATAAAATAAGTCTTCTGATTATACAATGGATCTTGTAATATGGTTTTGTACCAAAAAAAGGTTGGCCCTAACAGAGTGGATACAAAAATCCCCGTCTTGGTTGCATCCTATTAATCTTGATGGACTATAATCGAACCATATTGGGATATGAAGTGTGTGGGATTGTCTTCGCAGTCTAATACACCTTCAATGTTAGAGCATGGATGATTTACAAAATTTGGTTGAGGAATACTATCATTGACCCATTTTGGATATGTAATTCATTCAGGCTATAATGGTTTTCATCTTCCACCCATGGATTCCATTTCACTAGATAATAACTTTATAGTGTTGAGAAATTCTATAGGGACTAGTTTTTTAGCCTCCTCCCTTATACAGTGGGCGGGCAGGGCCATATTAGGTGTCCTTATGTTTTTTCTTAAGAATATTTCCCATTATTATGAATATATAATGATATTCCAAGTGAGGTATAGGATTTCTCCTCTACAACGATATTTTATAACCATTTTCAACTTCCTCATATATGTAGATTGGTTTCTAGGATTGGGAGCCAGTTTGATGCTCAAATTCCACTCTTTCAGGAAAATCATCACTTTCCGAATGTGTGGGAGGAAGAATATTATCCTAATCCTAAAGATGATACCTAGTGGGAATATTTCCCCCAAGTAACTCTATGTTAATTTGTCTGAGAGCTCGTATATCATTCTCATATTGAAACAAAATTCCTCTTTGGAAAGATGTTTGGTTATTCTTGGTGATGATTGGAATTTAAAATAACAATTACCTTTATAATTAGTAGTGTTACCAAAGAGATTTTGTAACTATATATTTAGAGCTGCAAGATTTTTAAGACTTCTTTGGATCTGGGTACATGTAGCTTCTATTGGTGTATCCCAATAAACTTCATCATAGGGAAAATTTATCCATTTTTTTGCTATGTATCTGTATCTTGATCTACATTATATAATGTGATTATGGTGATTAAATTCATACATCTTTATTTTAAAATGGTATTTTTCCATTACATTCAACATAATATGTTGATTTTACACTACCACCATTTGGTTCGTTCTTCTATCCCTTGGACATATTGGTTCATTTCCGCTTACTACCCAGTGGTGTTTGATTTCCTTTGTCAAATTCGCCTCCTATATCACATTTGATAGGTTACCACGATGGAGTTTCTAGGTGTGACATCCGAATAGGGCTGAAATAGCATTGGTGTGTTCTGTGTTGGAAGAATAGATGATTTGTGGACCATCGATATTTACCTCCCAATCTAGAGAATATAGATTCCCTGTTTCTACTAATGATGATGAAAATTCCCCTACCCATATAGTCTGGGGACTATCAGGGGAAACAATGTGCATTTTTTATCATGTTTTTGAGTAATTTATGCTTTTATTCAAGGATTTGATTATTCTTGGGAAGTAAATTGAGGTATAAATCCCCCCAGTATATTGGGAAAGGGTTGATTTGGAATCACCATGGATGTCCCAAAGACCCTCTCAGAGAATGATGAACCTAGAAATGTAAATTGATATAAAAATTACACCAGACCAGTGGGATGGGGTTTTTGTACGTGTGATACTGATATATTTGGAATACTATAAAGAATTGACTATCAATGAAATGGAGGAGGTGGTACATATTCCCCCATCTCAGGTGGGCAGTTTCTCTCCTCAATGGATTCTATAGAAGTAATTACTATGACCTATTTTATGTGGTGCAGTTGTGATCATGTAAGGGGTGGATGTAATGGAATACCATGATGGGATTTAGTTTATATTTGATGTTTTTAGGTTGGTGAATCTTTGTATTTCATGCTATAAATGAATTTCCTTTACTCTAGGGGGGTCAGTTTAATGTTTTTTAGGTTATCATATTCCTTCATCTGTGATGAATTGGCACCTTTGAAGCATGGATATTCTGTTTTCATGACCAACTAGCCATAAGTTTACTTTTTCCTCTAATTTCTATTGATTCTATGACATTTTTTGATGGCTTATATGAAGGGTCCTAGTGTTCTAGGGGTGAAAAAAATTGTAACACACCATAAATTCCCCATCCTCTAATATAAATACATGATTATGCTTCAACTATTAGTTTTCAAAGAGTTGTGATGAAATGGTAGAAATCATGATTCTAATTGTCACTTTTTATTTTTAATTTTGAATCTAGGGTGATGGAGATGGAGTCCAAGTATATATGAAAACAATGTATCTTCATGGTCTGATGATGACCGTCATATTCAGGATATGGGAGGTTTTTATCCTCCAATTTTTAATGATTAGCCTACATATTTTGGCATAGATACGAAATTCACTCCTTATCTAGCTCATATAATATCTCATAGTTATAAGTAGAAAGGATAAAAAACATGGGGTGTTTCTAGATAACTCTATCCATATGTCAATATCATCCTCCCCTTTATCAAACATACACACCTCCATTTGTTAATTCCACAAAAGAGGGTCCATGGGTTTTATGCTACCTGCAGTGGAGTGTTTCTAAGAGTGGTTGGGAAACTATATGTAGTTTACCCTAATGTTTTTAGCACCTCTATATATTGAGGAATGTGATTTTTGAAAACCTATTTATATGGTGGTTTCTAGGAAAGGGGAGGGTTTCTTTATCCATGGGATATATCACCCTGGGGGTTGGTCATGGAAGATGTTTTTTAGTATAGTACCTATAATTCATCTCCACACTACCATGAGGAGAACTATAATTGTACTGATCATATCATACTTTGGTTTGAGAGTTTAGGGAGAATTGGGGTGTTCAGAATGTGTCTTGAACAACCTCAAGAACACATTAATTGAGGAGACTAAGAACATGAGAATCATTTTGAATTGGTCCTAGAATATTATGACCTACATTCTAAAATTTTGTTGGGATATGATCCAATTGTATATGTGTTTCTGGACCCTGATTATAACCATCGGGTTCTAAGAGGGTCTGATACCACTGGTTATAATTTTCTATAAAAATTCAATTAGATTCTCTACTATTGATAAGAACATTAGACTATCCCAAGTCATGTTCCATCTTCACTTGGTGAACCCAAAATAGAAGGGATGACTGATCCCAATCTTATGCCTTTGGAATATTTCACTTTTATTTTTTGATAGAGATATGATCATGTACCAAGGATTGTTCCACACTCACATGGTGATCCCCTATTGGAACAATAATATGACCCTGGTCGAAATTTTCATTCTACATCAGAATAAGTTGACGTACTTTAAAAATGGTAGAAGCGATATTAGCCTCTACCTATATTTCCTAATAAGGACATTAGTGAAATTGTTCATTAGAAAAATTAGGGATATTATCCTAGATTCCATGATCTACATGAATATACTAAGTATATTCACTAACAAAAATATGATCCGGCCCAGAAGAATGTCCCACTCTTACATGGTCTAACCCAAATTTAATAGGGGTATGATCTCAATCCTAGACCATTAGTGTATGTTGTAGGACTTATTTGATTATAATATGAGCCTATCCTGAGTCATTTTCCACTCTCACCTGATGATACCCAACCATAACATGGGTATGATCTTGATCCTGGTCCTTTTCAATACGTGACTGCCATTTTTTGATTGGCATGTTCCACTGTCCTGATTCATGTGATTATTTTACTCGATGAGCCCTAATTGGAATAGGTATATTAGCCTGGTCTTGTCCCTCACCCTTTAAAAGAATATTCTAACAATCCACCATGATGGGATATATAATGTTCACTTGATCTTGAGAAAACACTTGTTCATATTGATCAATGCTTTTTTCTGACCTATCTATAAGTATATAAATATGCATTTTTTCATTTATTTTTTCCAATGATGGAATATTTTATTTGGGCAGGGATATGATCCTACAAACTTGATATTAGAAGAATTTTCTAGTATACATTATCAATTAGTGTGTGTATTTGATCCCACTCATGATTAAAAATATCCTTATACATATGATGTGTCTTCCTTGTTGCCTATTCATGGGTAACAGAGGTGGCAGTGTGCTGAATGGTACCCTTATCAAGAGACTGGAGAGTATTGGTGGGATGGTGAAAATGATGGTGGTTGACAATATCCCTCCTTGTAAGCTCCTAAATGGGAAGGTATCTATATTTTACTCCTTGGTCCACCTTCATCAGATATTGAAGGTGTAAATTTTAGTTCTCTGGGGCTAATCTCTCAAAGAAGTTGGGTGTGGCGATGAGATCCATTTAATTTACAATGACTTTCTTTGGACGGTATTGACCAGACAAATTTATCTTTTGGAGAGCCTCATGGGTAGTCTCAATGGTCATGATCATAACATTTCAATTGTATTCATAGATGATTTCATTTTCCACCTAATGTAGAAGGTGTTGAATAGGTGATGTCCTTTTATATCCTGAGGGGGTAAAAACCATAACTTATTTTCTAGAATGGTTTATAGATGAAATCATTATATCATTTCATGGTGTTGTTGTTTGTGGTAGTATCTACACTCATGAATAAAACAAGTAACAAGGCCATTGATCGGTGCATTATTATAGGCATGATGCATTCTTAATCAGATATGCATGGGAATTTTTTTTTATTCTCGACATGGCCATTAAGATTTCTTGTAATTGTTAAAACAAGGTTGGAATTATTTGATGAGAACCCTCGATTCATACTATTAGATGTAAGATGTATTCCACGGTCAACTAGTCATTTTTTATTTAATAGATTCATATTGAGTTCACCATTTTTTTCATCAGAAATATATGAATGTTCAAGGTGCTCACCCATGTGGAGAGAACAAAATGGCCTGATGCGAATAGGGTGGTCTATCCACTCTTATCGTGATAAGGGGATGATCTAGATTAAATGGTTAAAATAGAGTTCACTATTTTTTTTCATTGGAAATATATCCATGTTGAATTTGAACACCCATGTGGTGAGAAAAAAATTGTCCAAAAATAACTAGTGTTTTCCCTCTCTTATCTTGTTATGGAGATGTTGTAGTTAAACAGGTTCTTGTTAGGTTCAACATTTTTCATCAGAATGATATGAATGTCTGATTGTTTTTATTTTTGGGGGTTTGATATATGTTAAATCATTTATGATAGGTTCACCATTAATTTTTATCATCCATAGAAACTCTCAATGGTTCCCACATCTATAATCAGGTACAAACCGGCTTCCCAAAGGTAGGCAATCAATTGGTGTTTTAGACCCGGGGATGCTTAGGAACTCACATTAGTCGAGAATATGGGAGGATGGGCTCATAAAACTACTTTTCAGGGATATTTTTTCAACATTGGTACTCTATTATATATTTAATATATATTCAATAAATTATTCCTATTCATGACATGAGACCAATTACCCTAATAAAATGATCATAGGTTAAGTCCTTTTTAATGAAAATTGGAGGATCTTATTTGTGAATACAACTATATATATCTAAGTTTTTTCATATATTTCCCATTAGTGGGGAACTACTTATATGTATAATCTGTATGACTAGTCACAATGGAGTTTTTTGTCATCTAGGGAGGCGGTTAATATTTCAATGATGGGATTGAGACATTAGATGAAATCCTTCACACCTTGTTTTGTAACTGGAATAAAAACCCATGTATTTCATTAAACTAATGAAATTTATGGTCATACTAAAAGGATATATTTGTGGGAACTTGGTAATTAGATATTGATCTCAAGCCTCAGGGAGGCATCCTACATATCTTGGGTATGGTAGGAATAAGAGTTATTATTGTTCAATAACACCTATGGGACCTACCCTAAGGAGGATACCCCTATATGGGGGAAATTATATTCTACCACTGATGTGGGATTACAGATTAAGGTTGCCCCCGATTGTAGATATTCTAGATGAAAATGATGTCATCGTTTCAACTCCCTAATATTGTGTGAGCTATACTTAGTGTGAGGAAAAAGGGATATAGGTAATTAGTCTCAGTTCATATGTATATGGGGGTTATGTTATATTAAATCCCATTGGATTCTTATTATAGATCTTAAGCCTTAATAATGGGTCCTACATATCCTATTTAAGGAAAGATTATGATTCATCATATTTCAGTAAACATATCAGTCTGCTGGTGGGTGAGGAAGGATGACCAACCCTAGGGATAGATTGGGTCATGATGGATGGAATTTTAGAGACATGGAATGTATTTCACTGAGGAGGATGCCTATTTTGGATTGGGAATTTATTATAGAATTCTATGTATCCTTTTTATAACCGGAATCTGATTTCATGTAGTTCAGTTTGGTTTGGTCTTATGCACTAAGGGAACCATGATATTAGAAGATATATCATATTATGGAATTTATTGAGCTTACAAATTGAGTTTTCACAACATAGTTGATACACATGATATAAGATATTTGATCATTTCAAATCCCACATCCCACTGGTGATATTCATAGTGTGGGAAATAGGGGATAGAAAGTAATTAGTTTCACTGCATATGGGTGCAGGCTTATGTGTTGTGACACCATGTTGAATGATTAATATGGAGCTCCATTCTTTTTTAAGGAGTCTGGCATTAATTTATTATAACAAGAATAAGTGTAATTGTAGATCAGTTTGGCTAGGGCTTATGTTACTGCCCAAATATTCCCTCTAGACAAGGCTATCATGTCCTGAGATATCTGGTTGACACGACCTAGTATTCGACCTATGATTTATTGTTTTATTCCATACATGTATGAGTATTTATGGACCTGTATTATTTTAATTTTGGAAATGTGCTTGGAAAATTTCATCATCCATGTTGACATGTCTATGGGGTGTTCCATGTCCTGGATGAATTTTACAGGTTTCATCAGGAGATCAGGCTGATTTTTTTGGAGGATATCACAAAATCATTATTGATACTTAAAAATGGTGTCACATGAACTGAGATTAAATATATGGATTTAATCATGAGATTTATGTGGAGATATTTGAGGGATTCATGATACTTGGGGGAAGGTTTTGAGGGTCTTTTAAGATCTGGATGGCTTAACCAGAAGGATTCCAGAGACCAAGATGACATGCCCTTCTGTCACCACAAAGGTTGGTTGAAATTTCTAGAGAAAACATTTTAGGATCAGGATAAAAATACCAGAGGTCTTCTTGATACTTGTATTACATCATTTAGAGGCATCTCGTTACTTTATTAACATGTCAACATGTGATCTCTTAATCCAAATGGTATGTCTAGATAATTTTACATGTCTTGAGTGACATGAATTCATGATGTCACATGATTTGGATGAGTAATGTGAATCACATCAGAATCAACATACATATCTTCATGTATGTTCCCATCCTTTAGTCTTTTTTTCAAGTTATTATTGATTTTGATCCTTATATTTCTTCAGTGTTTATCTTCTTTTAGGTTTCATGTAACCCAACTAATGTGTGGTATGTTCATCCCATAATCTAACCAATATTACATAATTATTTCAAATGATCTCAAATGACCACGCGAAGTGTCAATACATGCTACATAACCCTTGGAGTAATTACTTGGATCTTACCTATAGGGAGAATTTCACGATCACATGATTTATCACCCCTAGAAATGCACTTTGATATTCTTCATGTGAGGGATCATCGATGGAATATTTTTTGAGATCGGGGAGGGGGGTTATAAGACTTGTATCCCGAGTTATATTACTCATTGATTAGAATGAATATCATTGATTTGGGATGGATTTGTTGGACTATGGTGTCACACTTTTTTAGAAATCCCACCATCAGTTTCACATGAGTTTCTGTGACCGCATGATTATCCCTTAAATACCATATTTATTGTATTTTATCTAATTAATGTGATAAATCCTATTAATGTTTTCATGAATATTGAATTTCAAAATGTTTTAATAACATGTATTTGGAATTTAATGAGATTTGGATTCTTATTTAAAGTCCCTCATGTGATATGAGATGCTTGTCTGGGACATTTCGCAAGACAAGTGTGGTTTGTAATGGGGTATTCATGAAATTGAGATGGATTCTTGAGGGATTCCTTATGTGATAAAGGAAGATTATCTAAGGAATATGAAACCATATTCATGAGATCAGCATATATCTCTTTGTAACAATATTTCAACATTTCTATTTTTATTTCATTGATTATTTCACAATAGATATGGATATCGTGAGTTTTCATTATTGTTTTAGAATAAAATAACCCCCCTAGTGATGTGTCACTTGACCAGAAAGGGGTCCTATGATGGTTTACGAGAACTATCTTTTTTAATCCCACCTTGTTTTTATATGGAGGGGGAGTGCAAGGCTTCCTCAACATGTCTGAGGCCCTACGCATGATGAGGGTGACATGCTAGCAGTTACATGCGAGACAATGATGGCACATCGCAGGAGATTCCATGGTGTTTTTTGGAACATGTATGCTTTATAGACAATATTTTTTTGTTCGGAAGAGGCTCCAGACTTTTGTATATTTTCCACCATATTTTCCATGGACTTTTTCGATGTTTTTTCTGGAATCCACGAATTGATATGTTGCATGATATGAAGGAACTCATCTAGAATCCATTGCATGATCATAGTTTATCAGTGAATTCCTTAATAAGTGCAAAAGGGATTTTCAAAGTGTATTTATGAGATCTCCCAGTAGGTTGTATACTATTTGTGGAGCATCCTCGTGACCTTATAAAGTTCATTTGATCAAGTTTACTTTAGAGGGTTAATGTGATCTATGAGTTATAACCACCTTCTATTTCCTTTTAATTGAGGGTGAAATAAGACCCATATTCCAGAATTTATTCCATTTTGGATTCTTCATATTCTAATTTAGTGTGAATAAATAGTAATCGTCAATGATGATAAAGTATTAATGTAAATAATATTGCTCATGGATTGTATATTGTGATTTTCTATAACACCTTATCAATGTTATATTTCAATATACTAGTATTGTAAACCCAATCATATTTGAGGTCATGTAGTGTGGTTAGCCACCCTCATGGGTAGGATTTTTTCATGGGATCTGATAAGTTTCCATTGGGATATACTGATTAACATCATATTTGGGAGATTTGATATATGTAAATTTTGACAATACTATCATAATATGTGGTAAAACATCCTAGATATTGATGGGAACATGTAATTGAGACATCCCCTATAATTCCCTTAAAATATATAGATGAACATCCCATATTTTAATTGAAACATAGATGTTATACTACTCCATAGATTCCATTGAGGTATATCAAATTACATACCAGGTGTTGATTCGGTCAAGGTTCTAATCATGACCTCATGTTTCCAAATGAATATTTTGAAAAAAATACAATTTTTGATGGAAACATGGATATGTTCCATATATAGATTTAGTATAGAAAGATTCCCTTAGTGGGATCTTATCATTAGTTCCTTGATTTAGAAAACTATGGCCTGGATCTTTAGGGTGATCTTCTTAGCATATTCTCGAGGAACTAGGTACATACACCTCTTGTGATAGTAGAATCATGAAGGATCCCTATTGGGAAACTTTTGAACTTTGAAAAGGACGTAGGCGATGTCCTATTGAACTTAACTAGGGTAAGAAAGGTAAGGTTTTATATGATCTATAAATGGACTATTCAAATAGTTTGATGTGGATAAAGGGTTTACATACATTCCATCAACCCATAATTAATAGTATAACTTATGTGGATGTTTCCCCAAAAATATTTTTAAAGTCATATATATGATTAGGAAGGATTTATTTAGTTGGTTCACTCATAAAAGGGTGTTAACCAAACAACTTTAGAGCCACTAGGTTAGTGATAGAATATGTTTGGACTCTGAGGCCACAAAATTTATTTCAGTTTAGGCATATGTATGGCATATTGTTTTATGGTTTGATGAAAACTAGGTGTTTTGAGGTCATAAATAGACTATAATTGGATCATGACGGTAAAAACTGCATTCAATGAAACCATTTGGGTTTACTAAGAGAATATGGTTGAATATCAACACCAATAATGAAAACATCAATGAAACAACATAAGAATGTATGCAGTTAATCAATATCTCTTTTAGTTAAATTATTTTACATTCGATTATAAATATCCATGTTCGTATGATTTATGAAAATTCATAAAGAATATCAATTTTATATTTGGTGAGAGAGATCATTATAACAATTAATGTATAGATTTTATCTTTGGGATATTAAAAATCTCAAAAAAATGTTTTGATATGTGTAATGAGTCTTTAATGGTGTATGAGTTGTTTGGGAAGGTATTAGGAGCTTCAAATGTAAGTTGTATTTTTTGGATAGGTGTTTACAATAGAACATATTTTTGGGTCATATATTATACTGAAAACCATATTGGTACCCTTATGTAGAGTTATATTCAATCCATTGTGAAAGTACCTAGCCAACACACATGTTTAACATATGGCTAATGATAAAGAACATATATTATCATGGAAACCATGTGTATAGGGTATGTTTTTTAGAGTGATTCACAGATGAACCATGGTTACCAACAAAAAATGTGGAATTTTTTAGATGAGTTCAATGGTATTTTTCATAGATGACCTATGGTTTGATAAAACAGTTGACAAAGATATGTTTATTGTGGTGTCATGGATAGTTCTAATTGAATGGTTGGTTTATGGTTTGGAAACTGATAAATTTAAACTGTTTTTCATATTAAATGTTGAAAATTACCATTTTCCTCTTCATTTTATAATAGTTAATTCCTTATTTTCCTTCTCCCTATCCCACATAATGGAAGTCCCACCAATATACCTTCCCTAATTGACCCTCTATGATTTAGGGGTGATTTGAGTGTCATTAATAAGTGATTTCATATGGGTTTCTACCTCCTCCAATCTCCATTTTCACTATTTTTCATTATTTTCTAAATATAGTTTATCCAATATATGGTTTCTATGACAATTCAAGCAATTAATGATCACATAAATTAATAACAATAGGGATATCATATGTCTTGGTGATAGGAATCCATGAGGTGATATCTACATATTGTATCATATTGTTTTGGTGAGGGTATGTTGTAGTTTGAATTTATTTATGATTTTTAACTAAATTGGATAAAATTTCTAATTAAATGGGTGAAATTTGATAGATATTTTTTTCAATGATGATGTCAAGAGTAAACCATAGATCTTCTGTGACTGGTTGGTCATGATTTCAGTATGATGAGATATCCCACTATGGTTTAAAAAAAATTTCATATTTTAATTTAATGGTGTTAATTTTTTTAAATAATTATAATTTGACAAAATTAAATAAATATAATGTCATGGAACGATATAGGGCTTTTGGTGGACGAATGGTGGTCGATGTGTCTTAGATTTTCTTAGGATGTGGCCATTATGTTGTCAATAAATGGAAATGGATTGAAATTAGGTAATAGGTCCCTATAAATTTTCCATATGGTATTATTTAGGAATTATTTTTTAGGAGACATGTGCAGTATCTCCATTGAAGATGATCAACCGATATAAATTTATAAATTAATTCATAATATTAAAATGCCTTTGTATGAGTTGAATAAATTGATAGGTCCATGATGGACCTTTTTCACTATCTAGACTACCTTATCCACTAATGAACATGGATTTGATTAAGAATTTATTCTTTGTGATATTGGACCATGAGGGTTCTACATTAAAAAATATGAATTAGGTGTAGTGTAACACGTTTAGGAACCTTAGACACCTCCTTATAGAGGATAATGATAGAATTGTTTTATTGAACTAGGTATGTTATGATGGATCTATTATGTTTATTTTTTCCTTAGGTATATTTTAGATAACCATAGTTTGATTTATTATTCCCTCTTGATAAGTGAAAACATTATTAAGAGTTACTTGGGAATGATTTGGAAGGGTTGAATGTGAGAGGACCAACCTAGTGACCTTGTAGGATGTGATATTAAACTTGTGAAATAACTTGAGATTTTTGTCTATATGTATTTAATTTAGGGGAAAATGACTCTTTTATGTGATGAATATGATGTCAAGGGATACAATTCCATCAATTTTACGGGTGTTAACACGATAAATTATAATAGGATAATGAAACCCATGTGGAATGTATGTGCTCGATGAGACCAGGGGGGCCTTAGAGGGTGTCCAAATGATATATTAACCCTAAAATGGATTCATTTGGGAAATATGTGTTAATGATTATTAGTATCGCATCGGTGCATGAATGGATGATATTATCACATATGGATCTAATGATGTTAGTTCATGAAAATGAGAGGATGAACTCGTATTTGTGGGATAGGTTATTGGAATTTTTCATCCCATTTGGGTATGATATTGTTGAAGAATTTTGTTTGGAGAAATATTCCATTAATTTAAATTCAGAAACATTTGATGATATTCATAGATTTATACTAAATCATTATACTATGTGACTATATTATTAGAAGGGAACTCACATGAGTTTTTAGATGAATTATATTTCTTGTAACATACTATCTATAATTTCTTGATGGCTTGGATTCCTAAAAAGGAGCTCCCCTAAACTACTTGATGACTTTCATTCCTAATAGGGAACAACTTTTTGTTTTCCATGGACTTTTATTCCTGGAATATGAGGTATTTTAGATTCCATATGATATATATTTATGAAATGTCACTCCCTCGAGATTCCAGAGGACTATAATTCAATATAGGGAACTCCCCCAAGTTTCTAGATGAGTTGGATTTCTAAAAGGCCATTCCATTGATATTTTAGAAGACTTGTTTCCAAGAATTATATTACCTTATATTTCTTTATTTCATGTTATTGGATTGAATTATTCTAGGACAAGCTCAGAGACACAATAACACTTGTTGATATAGGGTTGGGTCAATCTGAAGTATTCTCTTAAAACCTTAGGATATTTAATATTGATTTATTTACAATTTTGTATTACTTTATTTATTTTTTTTGAGAAATTCACATGTATATAATACAATTAATTGTTATTTATATGATCACATTTGGAATTCCTTACTATGTTATACACAAACAGTGCCTAAGTGGTCCTGAAATGTGGGTACCTGTGTAGAAATTACTGATTGGATGTTCATGTTTTGTAGAGGATGATGAAACTTATTCTACCATGATAAAATAGATAATATTAGAGATTTTAATGAGGTGAGTCTCACTGATGGATGTATATACTCAATTAAATTTTATTCTTTTATTCATGTTGAAAATATGATCATCATAGTGGGAGATCGTTGTTATATGTTGGCATGACAGTGAATATATTTAATTTCATACATCAATATTCATTAATTGTTATTTTTTATTATTATTGAGTATACATAATCATATGAATATTTTTATTTATATTGTTTTTGTATGGTATATTTTTCCTTGTTATTTTACAATATGATATGGGTGTATAGTCTCTCAATGGTACTACCCTATACCCCGCTACTAGTAAAAAACAATTGGTGTAATAAGAGGAGCTTCTGAGATCCTAGTGGAGACTCCTAAAGTTCATGAACCCTTTAGTAGTCATGGGATTCTGGAGGTTACTATAATGTTATATCAGTTATTATTTCAGAGATATCATAAACTGTATCTGTGATTTTTTTTTCTTACAATTTAGGGAGATGGTACCCAACATGCATTCCAATGTTTCATGGTCTATGATAGAACTCAAACTGAGGGGACGTGAACACCTTTCTCATGGTAAATTATGCATCAGATGGGATACAAGACTACTATTTTTAGTTTATGATATTTTATTTTCTTTATTTTAGTCATAATGATGCACATATATTTTCATAACATTATTATTTGTTATGGTATTTGTATCGTGACTCGTTGGTAGGAGGAAGATGTTCATTAACCATTATAGGGATATAGAATTCAGATGAAATATGTTTTCTTGTGTTAATTTTATCACTGGTGATAGTTTTTATCTATTCAAAATTTCAACAACAATGTATATGGTTTTTTCACATATAATATGGTGTTTTAATTATACTTTGGTGGAAAACAATATATATTCTTTTTATGATAGTTCATATGGATCATAACGTGGGATGCCCATTGGTCAAGGGTATATGTCCCCCATGTATTTGATGTATACAGACCCTAGTAGTTCAATACATGAATTATATTGCTATATGATAAATCCATTATGGGTAATTATGATACTGATACTGGTTTTAGAAATTGGAGAAAGGTTTTTTGTTTTTTAAGGAGTTAACAACAACATATATGGTGTTTTCCCATATTTATTATCAGTGGAATTATACTTAACCTAAATATTATATCGTAAAGTAATAAAAAAAGATCATAATAGGGTGATTCCATTATATATGTACGTAGGGATAGATGGGAATGTACTCTTTGAGGGGTTAATACCATATACAGAGGCATGATATGGATTATCCTGAGATTTGTATTCTTGAGGGTTATGTCTTGTATGCAAAATCACAATAAGAACTGATTCCCTAATAGGCTGATGGCTTGGCATTTAATGTCTGATATGTGTATAAAGACATGTAATACCTAATGATGGGTATTTTTACATTTGTGTTTCATTTCAATGTCGATATGGGTGAAAGTGGTGGTTCCCATGAACTTTGACTTGTGTAAAGTGTGATTAATAGGTCAGGTGTTAGAGCCTATTATTATTAGATGGGGATCAAGATATTGGTGTGGTGGGTATTATTCTTCAGATGAGTTATATATGTGGGTAACCCAAGTGGAGGGTTAGCCTAGTATTTTTATTTACTATGGTATGATAAGTATTTGTATATGATTTTTGTAATGAGATAGGTGAAAGTGTGTTTTTACATAATATGTGTTATAGGACTGATTTTGAAATTTATTTTTATGCGAAAAAATCCTTCATTATAGTGAATTTTTAATCATGATATATGGTTTTAGGGAAGTACCAATAGGGTTCCAAACATTTTTAATTTCTCATGTAGTTCCTAATGAGATAACAAATCATGATCCCATATTGTCAGATCTAGGGTGGATTTCACATGGTTTGGTTCTTCTAGCTGTGGGAATGATTCTTGAGTTAGTGGGATGTGTTGTTGTAGAACATGGTCAAAGTTAAATACTTGATTTTGAAGTGGAATGTTGATAGTTCTTCTAGTTGTAGGAGACTAACATACATCGGGGCGATTACTAGTGGTTTAAGTGGATGTGACTAGTTTTGTTGATGTCTAATTCATGTACACATGAGATACGTGTTGTGATATTATAGTATGGGAGCATACACCCATTGGTTTTAGATTAAATCAAGATGGTGCACAATTATTACACATACTTACATTGAATAATCGATCAGTTAGTGGTCATGTATAAGACAAGGACATATGGATTTTATAGAATTATTTATGGATATGATTCAATGTTTTTTATGAGAAATGATTCATTTATGATGAATAATATGTTTTTTGATAACATGGTTTTAGTATTTGATAGAATGGATGATCACTTCATATGTGGAGTGGCACATTCAGAAATGTGGAACCTTTTAAGATTGTTCCTGAGGAGATGTATAAGGAAACAAATATGGTCATCAGTGAACCATTGGATGTTGGAGGGTGTGATCGTTGTTATGGATTCAATTGTAGTTGATGTTGAGGTTGATGTTTTTGGTGAATTGGGAATGGTTAATGATTGATGTTTTGTGTTGGAGCTCATTTACTAGTTAAAAAGTTGTGTATAACCATTATTTATAGTTACATATGAAGCATGAGAATTAGAGATATGAGTCATGTTGGTAGGGTCTTTAGAGTATTGAGGTTTATCACCATATTTCTAAGTTGGATTTTGGGATGTCGATGAGTAGATAAATCAGAATTTATCTAGTTCAATGATTCATTCTTGATTTCAATATCAGATTCCATATTAGATAGATCACATGTGTTTGAATAAGGTTAAATATGAATTTAATTTGATCATAGGGAAAGTCAATTATAAGATGAGGCAATACTCAATGTGATAGCATGGTAGTTGTTTTTTGTTGTTTGGGGATCTAACTTAGAAATAAATTATTTTTTAGTTTTGGTCTTCAATGTCGAGTTATATTATCTTAGTATTCATTTATTTATTCATGCATTTTGATCGAGTGATAGAGATAACACCCCAATAGACATAGTCATATTTTTAGGAATGGTTGACTAGTTATGGACTAGATGATGTTTTAGATGTAATTTGATATTATGGTTTTTTGTTATCATGTATGTAATCTTGAATATAAACAGTTATTCTGTGGATGAACTGAAACAATGTGGAAAATCCATTGTATCCATGCAAATGTATGGGCGATGGAAAATTATATGATTTATTTCAAAATTGATACAAAGAGTAACATTGGGTTATAACTAGTTTTTTTCTTTGTAATGGGTGTGGTGATGTGGAGATCATAATGAGAATTATTTATATCATAGATATTATGATACAATAGGTTATTTTAATAGTGGGGATCACAATGGATCAGAATCGGTCCTTATAAGATGATCCTCATATAAGGGAGTCGCATCTACTTGGATTGTATTTATGGATCACACAAAAATTTCTTGAGGTAGACAGATAGTGTGGATCACTATCTACTTATTTCATTGAATTAAAGTAGTAGTGGAATTGGTTTTGATGAATAATGCACCTCATGATTGGATTTGGGAACTAGAATCTCATTTAGTGCTTTAGAGTAGAAAATGCTGAATTGAACTTGAATTGAGGACTTGGGATGGTTGGGTTCTGTAGTGAAATTATTTATGATACATCATAAGAAAATTATTTGTTATGTAGAGGAGTCTAAAAGGGTGCATCCATAGGGGGTTTGAAAATTCAAAAGGGATTTGAATTTTTATTTAGTGAGTGGGTGGTCTGGAAAAATATGGTTTTAATCAATGTTACAATTGTCGGAAAAAATTAATGATATGTCTTTATATGTTTAAGGAGGATTGGGTGTTGTCTTGGGTCCTCATGAATGTATTAGGATCTTCAGATATAAGTTAGATTGTTTTGAATGAGTTTTACCATGATGCTTGTTTTGGGTGAGACAATCTTTGTAAAACCATGTTAGTTCCCTTACATAGAGCTATTTTTAGTTTTTATGGATTTTCATTGTTAATATAAATGGTTAAAGGTGGACTTCATGGATTGTATATGAATCCATATATCTTGGGTTGAATCTTGAGGGTGTCCCAATGTTTTCTCATAGTTTAAATCAAATTATGTGGAGATTTATATATTTATTTAATAGATTTTTACAAGGTTTGAAAGCATTTTGGAAAATCATGAAACTAAATTGTGTATTTTTTTAGTGTTTATAGTATGGTTTATCCATGGTTTAATAAACCATGTGGCTCATTAAAATTGAAAATTATCCATTTTCTTTCATTTTTTGTTAATAGGAGTTCCACATTTTCCATGTACCCCACAATTTTGATTGAGACCTCTCTATATAGACATAAATATCTATAGTTTTGGGTTTTTTTGGTTTCATTATACAATTATTTCATAGGGGTATCCTAATCCCCATTCTACATTAGACTTTCTCTTGAATTTTTTTTTCTAAATTTCACTTTTTCAATTTTAGTTTTTTGTGCTGATTCCATCAAATAATGGAGGAAGAAGCTGTAAATTCAGTGCAACAAGCCATAAATACATCATATTTTATCATTATTAACACTCCATTTAAATAAATACACACCATAGTTGGAGTGCTATATAGTGTTTATAACAATAGATACATAAATAAAACATCTTAAACATAAACATAATTTCTTTCATTAATAATCCAAATAATTCTTTTAAAAAAAGATGAACTATGAAACTGAATGGGATATAACGAAGAAGAATACATAAAGTAAATGGTAATATAGAAATATGAGTAAGGTAATATAAATAAAGACAAATCATAACATGATATTCAACTGGCATAATAGGATATCATATGAAGGATAATCATAATCATGAAAACATGGAATACAGAAAAGAAATAATAAGATCATGGAATCTTAGACATGTGGAAGAATCACAATATATGAAATCATAAAAAAAATTTAAGGATAACAACCATGAAAACATTTTATAGTCTAAAAACATCAAAATCAAGGAATTGTCTAGCTAGCTACCATTTTAATATTGTTTTATTAGGCCATCAACCTATGTACCATACATAGTGTGCTTATATAATCCCCCTTGTAGAAAATAAGGAATTTCATTAGATGTTAACATTACCCAATGCATTAGAGATCTACAATAGAACTGTACACAAAATATTCAGCTAACTGACATCATAATATGATCAATCATATGTCACAACTATAAAATGAGGCTACTGCCATGGACCTATAGCCATAGTTTTTGTGGCCTATTACCACGGTTTTCAGAACCCTGTCAATAGGCAGTGGTTATAGCCAGGGTTCTGTGTCCTATAGCCATGGTTTTATAACTATGGCTATATAACACTTCTTTCAATGGAATATTGACATGGTTTTTCAAAACCATGGCAATAAGGTTCCCGTGCTTTGGTGGGAAAAAAATTTCTGCCAAAAAATTTGCGGGAACACCTACCGCCATGGTTTTGAGGATATTACCATGGTTTATATTAATATATATCATAATATATATATATATATATATATATATATATATATATATTCCTGTAATGTAACTTTGTGTAGTGGTAAGTACTCTGGTTTATAGAATAATGGTGTCGGGATCGAAACATGCTGGTGACATTTTGTATTTAGGCTATTCCCATGGTTTACCATGTCTATAACCACAGTTAAAACTGTGGAAATAGCTTCCTATAGCCACGGTTTAAACCATTTCCATTAGTCAACATCCACAGTGGATGTTTTTAAGACCTATTTCCACGGTTTTAAAACTGTGGCTATAGGAAGCTATTGCCATTGTAAAAACAGTTATAATATGCTGAGACCTACTCCCATAGTGATAGTGACCACGGTTGTCTAGAACCGTGGCCATAGCCTATGGCCATTGTTTTGGGGCTTATTTATATGTTTTTTAACCATGGAAATAGGTATTTTTTCTAGTTGTGTGTATTCCATCGACAAAAAAAGAAACGATACAAAAATAGATATAATGTTAAAAACCTTTAGAATAAAATTTGTTTAACAATACTTTTTTAAGGTATAATAAAAGTATATTTCCAAATGACTCACCAAGGAATAATAAATTGAATCATATTTATCATTCATAATTTAAAATGGAATATAGGTCATAAACATGTAGTTCTGATATATAAAATTGATGAGAAGTCTATATGAGAAGATTGAATACTTGTGGGATGCTTTGTGAAATAGTTAAGGGATCATTATAAAGATAAGAAGAGATCCATATTTTCTAATAAAAACAAAAATTTAAAAAATATGGTTCCATATAAATTAAATATGGTTTTAAATATCTATTATGATATACAAATTTTTATAGAGGTGATATTCCATGTGGGAAAATAAATAAGAAATTTATCTAAAATCGGGTTTATGTTAAAGTTGGATTTTCATAGGAAATAAAATATTTTATAACCCTATAAATGAAAAATATATTCAACTATGTATATAGGTAATGGATAAATATAAAGAAAATATAAGTTTTATAGGACAATAATATAGCATAAAATGGGGGAAAAAGGGAATGCGTAACTAAAATATAATGAAGGAGGTATGGAAGATCCTGTTATGTTGTATTAAATAACTTTATTGAAATACAACATCAAAAAATAAGATATAAAAAAATTATTGTGAAATTAGAAAAAGGAAAATTTGATTCTAACATTTGATAACACTGAATGAGGTTTCGAATTATTAATGATAACATTGGAGGGAACAAAAGTTATAGACCAGGATGGGAAACCACTATTTAAATAGTTGTGAATTATTAATATTAACGTATAATTTTTAAAAGGAAATGGGAATCACCATTATGTAAAACATGAATCAAAAGTTATTTCAGAATTTATAAATATGGTTTACCAAATATAATGAAAGACGAAATTCAAGGAGAATAATTTTAACTGACGTAATAAGATTGAGTTTTTAAGGACCATTATATTTTTTGTAAGATATTAATCATAAACAATAGATAGAAAAATAATTAATGTATATTAATTTTAGATATATAACAATTATATATTCTATTATATGTAATGGGGGTAGAATATATAATATAGAATGGTTATTTCTGTATGATATCAATGCATATCTCCAATAATGGGTCTTAAGATGAAACCATTTCAACAAAAAAAACATTATAATAAAAACCATTGAATTGGAGAGATATTGAAGTTGATGATAAAATATCATGAATGAAGATTAAACATGACATTAAATATACCATTTTCAGTAGACGAAACATCTAAAATAAATTATCTTCATAATATAAAATGTGTCTCAAAGATGGAAATTTTGAGACAAAGCCCTTACAAATTCATTTTTTTAATATAAAACCATTGGAATATTTAAAATAACATGATTATATAAATCCAATGAATAAAATCATGTATTATGAAAAAAAATCATGGTATTTATATACACTGTAGATATATGAAATTATTGAATTCCATTCAAAATGTCCCAAGGAAAAGAAATTGAGATGTAAATGTATTTTGAAAAGATCTATTCGCATACATTTAAATTGAGAGATATTTCCCATAGAATGTTATTCATATATATTTATTTTTAAAAGGTCCATATATTATCTTTTGGTACATATTATTAATATATTTTCTACTTAAATATTTTACTCATGGTTATTCAGTTAATTTTAATGTAACACTTACGTTTTGTTTACTGTAGTGAAAACTGACATGAAATAACATCATGGTATCAAAAAATTTAGTGTTTTTAATACTTTATTGTTCCATTAGAAAAATAATTATACTATTTCATGGGTTATACTAATAAATATAAATATTTATAAATGTTACTTCATAATTCAATTTATGGTTATTAAAGTCACTATATTATTTTATTGTTAATTTTTCTTATAGATATTCATAAATTATCATTCAAAAATATTAATAGTTCTATATAATTTAGAGACTAAAGAAATTTTTCATTTCATCAAATTTTTCATGGAATAAAAAACAAACAATTTCATTCATGGAGGTGGTAGTCCATGCACACGCATATCGACTTTTTTGTTTTCTCAATTATTTTACAGGGAACTATAAAATGGTTACAAAATTAGAATACCAAATTTTATGAAATTAACAATTTTTTATAATAATTCATTCGTGGATATATTAGACTTGAGGGATATAAAAGAAAAATAGTTCTAGAGAAGTTATGTTGAGAGTATTACCACTCCCTTGGATGTTCTCACCTGGGTCACTCAAAAGGCTCCATAACTAAGTCTTTTGGTGAGAAAAAGCATCAATTTCATACAAAGGGAATTTATGGGAGTTAATTTTGGTATTTTTGGTGAGCCATG
This sequence comes from Viscum album, assembly GCA_963277665.1. Taxonomy (NCBI): domain Eukaryota; kingdom Viridiplantae; phylum Streptophyta; class Magnoliopsida; order Santalales; family Viscaceae; genus Viscum; species Viscum album. Next base: position 447,129,438 of record OY728155.1, on the reverse strand, counting down.
AATTTGGAATGGGTGTAGAAATGGAGAGTATGCAATATCCTTTTATTAGTGATGAACATGGAACTCTTTTTAAAACTCATTATTTCCAAATTATGTTACTCAATTATTAAATAAAAAAGGATAAAAGGGGAAATAATTGTGTGTTTAGAGAGAAAATTCCTTGAATCCCTCACCAAACAAATAGTGAACATTTTTTTCACAGGTTTTAACCACTATTACCATGTCATCCCAATGTTATTCTAATTTATCCTTTCTGAGGTAACTTCACGTAGACCATCGAAATCTAAATATATCTGAAAAAAAATTAAATTGAAATTATTTAAAAAATTTACAATGATAATTTAAAACAATAAAAAATTTATGTAAAATGAAATTTATTTGAGTTATATGAATTAATTTTAGTATTAGGGCATATAACACATAGAAACTATTTCTTGGAAAAAGTTAATTTTAAGCATAAAATTTATGTTTGGGATAATATTATCAGTGTTTTATATTTCAAATAAATATATTAAAATATTAAATATACAATAAATATATGTTGGCTTCTAGATACTTAAAAACAATAATTTTTCCAATATAATGTTAAAATAAATGAAAAGAAAAATAAATGTTTTTATTAGAATTAAAATATTATATCGAACATATGTTATATAATTTCAAATAAGTTTAATAAAAATACATACCATTATTCCATATAAAAAAATTATTTTATTTTCAAAATTTTATATCCCACTTATATACTGATAACTTAATAAATATCTAAATTTTTAATGAAAATTTATTGTTCAAAATTCATCTAAAAAAATTGTTGTTTTGAAAAATATAAAAAACCAAACCGAAGGAAATATTTACATGATTAATCTAAAAATGGAATTAGTTGTATTATATTAAAAAATAATTTATAAAAATTAAAGCTAAAATATTAAATTTTTAACGTATTAATTTTTTTTTGAAAAATATAAATTAAGTTCATAATTGTTATATATGGGTTTCAAAATAAAAAATAACATTTTTAAAATTTCAAATTCAATTATAAGATTAAAATGTAGTCTCATACAAATGTTTTATAAATTTATAGTTTAAACTTATGTACTAATAATTTCATTAAAGTAATGTTAGTTATAAAATAGTATTTTTCACTATTCACTTAAAATCAACCTTTTTTGAAAAAAGAACACTAATCTAATATTGAAAATATAAATCAAAAAATTATGATTATTTTTTTAAATTAAATTTCAAGAATTTTTAATTTTAACTTTTTGATAAAATTTTAAATTACAATAAGAAACTATTTTAAAAGTAAAATGATATTATTTTTAAATTGTAGTTTTTCTGTATTCATTATTCATAATAATTAATAATTAATAAATAAATGAATCTATAAATATTATATTTTATTAAAATGATAATTTAATAATTATATATAGATTTATTTAAAAAACATTACAACAAAAAAAGATAATGTCTTAATAATAATAATAAATTAGGTAAATTAGTATAAAGTAATATATATATATATATATATATGACAAATATATTACTCTCATTCCTACTAACTAATTTATTGACTTGGTTTTAACGGACTATATATATCATCTTTTCATTTTAGTTCATTGTTTCTTGTGAAGTATGCAATCAAACTTATTTGGATTAATTATGTGAAACTATGTATTAAAATATTAAATTATTAAATTCTTCCCCCATAAATAAATATCATCCTTATAGTTGTATGGGTACCAAGATAATTATTGTAGGTGATGATATTCCTAACATATTCATCACAGGGGATAAAACCTCTTAACATGACGTCCTCTTTACTATCATAAGGCTATATGAATTTATTTATCATTACTCAAACACCAATAATATTTCATATAACCATATACCCAAGTATATATATACCCTAATAATATAATCTCCATAACATATATTTCCAAATCTAATTAAATTCCCCCAAAATTAAACGAAAAAAATAACATATTTCTCCAAAAAAATGAATCTATACTTTATGATTATATGGTAATCAACACTATTTCATAAAATCATATACCAGTAAAAAAAGTTACCATAATAAAAAAATGAGTTACACTTCCCCAAAAATATAATGAATTAATTATCAATACAAAGGATAATAATTATGTATGACTTAATTTTTAAAAATAATTAAACCCTTTATTACATCATCATCTAGAATTTATTAAACCTATGATTTATCAACACATCAATCAATTGTTCATCAATAGTTATCCAAAACAATATATCATTTTTATAAAAAAAATTAAAGGTTATTGATAACATTTAATATATGCTTCCACGATCTTAAATAAACACTAATAATGAATGATCCTTAGATTATTCACATAACCCTCGTTTATTCGAGAGTATACCAGAATACCAATGATAAATATTACTCCCTAATTGAAATAATTATTACTAGTTTCTATTTTGGAATCAACCTGAATACATTGGGAAAGACTTGGGAAGTCAAATGTTTTTCCATAACATGATGATGAAAATATTATTAACCATTTAATTATTCTCCATTATTTAGTAATAAGTCATAATGGTTTTGGGTATATACAATTCTTATCTTTATCCTCATGATTTTGTTTAAAAAAATACTAAAACCTAAATGGCTATGACAATGTAGGGTCCTGAAAATCCTGTTACGAAGAAAAAATACCCCTGTAATCGGTTTTCAGATGGAATCAAGAACATCTATAAGTTTATCAAGGTGAAGGGACTCAAATTGAGTTTCATTCATTTGAAGGATCTAGAAGGAATTCAAGTTTTAAATTGGCATGTGTACCATCACTATGGAAAGGTATGCAGAGAAGATGGATCACGAACTGCCAAGTATGCAGGACGGTCCGCAAACCGATGGCCCGTGAAACGATGGACAACGAGTAGGGAAAACTGCAAACCACGTCAACCAAATGAGTTCTGTATGGAAGACTATCTACATAACGTGACATGAACTCCTAAGTTCGTGGATAATGTGGATGGGCAGGGTTCCACAAACCATTATCATGAATCAAAGCCTCTGCAAACCCTGGTTGACCAAGTCTTTCGTAGGTCAAGGAATGGCTTCAATAGGCCTCCATAAATGGTGTCACGTGGCCAGATGATACGATCGCTCTAATTATATATAAATGGAGCATAGTAGAAGAAAAAAAGAATAATGATATGGACAGTGGGAAGGAATGGTAATGAAATCTTGGGGAATACTCAGAGATTGCACTCTGGCATCTGTCTTGTTTCGTCGTTGAAGCACAAACCACAGACCAATTCCTCTGCAGGTACATCCAGATGTAAACCATAAAATTAGGGTAATTGAATAATAATAATGGAATGGAGAACCTAACTAGTAAACTGTAAACTAAATACTTCTTGCGGATGAATTTTCCACAAATGGATATTCCCCCAACCCTCCTTAAAAATGGCGCTCTTCATAGCATACCACTACATGGACTGGACCCGATGCCGCGTACCCAATCGGTACATGGATATAACCCAAAGTGGTATGGTGAGCTTCATACCAATTTTTTACGTGGTTTTCAATACCCATGAACGTGTACGACACCAGTACGCAGATGAACCTCCTACCCACATACCACTATGGTATGTAGAGCCCTACCCATCCCACATGAGAAACCAGTATGCAGAATGGGGTGTGTTCTAGTATTATTCCCTCTATTTATAATAAAACACCTTCATTCCCTTCTATTCCTCCATAATCCCTCCACTATTAAGTCCTCCGATGATAATCTAGAGCCTCCTCCAAATCCACCAGGCCGTATGATCAGTCCATCGAGTGCACCAGCGTGCCCCATTAAATCTGCATAGCCATGGTAAGAAAAGTCATGAAGGCCCTCCCAACAAAGGTGTGGGATTCAGGAATGAATGTAAGGATACATTCCCACGGTAACCCAGAGTCCAACATTGTGATGTTGACATTAACCTCCCCATTCTTGGTATTAGGGTTGATCACATTCTTTTCCCTTCAATGAGGATCAGTGATCAGTCAAAGGGGTTATGTTCGCACCCCCCATCTTTTATGAGGAAGAAAATCATCCCTTTCTAGGAACATGCTCTGAGCCCCCCCCCCCCCCACTGAGGTAAGTCCCCGATCTTACATGGCAGGGCTATGCGTCCTTTAATTCCACTTCACATGGAAAGGTTTATAGCTTTGTGCCCTTGCCCACGGCTGCCCGACCACTTCCGCCACTGGGTCTTCTTATCCCACCAACATGGGAGGAGGCATTTCCATTATTGAATCTTTAAAATCCTCTTGTTTCTCACACCAAGAATGACTCATGTGGGCTTAGTGGTTTGTGAGGATTGCAACATCAGCACACGATCTGAACTATGAGAACTCTTATTCCCGATCAAAATAGGATATGTATAACACCTACCAGATGGCCCGAGATCAAAAGGGTTCCCATCCAAAAAGGATCCACCCCATCATGTGTGTAAAATGGGTACCATTCTTGCTAATCCCTGCATCTTTTGAACTATGAGAAATCTGATTCCTAATCAAAATAGTATACGTAGGATTCATACCAGAAGCCATGATCTCAAAAGGGTTCGCATCCAAAAAAGGTCCACCCAATCATATGTGTCAAATGGATAGCTTCCATGCGTAAGCCCCACATGTTATGAACTACAAGAACTCTTATTCCTAATCAATATAGGATACATAGGACACCTACAAGAAGACTCGATCTCAAAAGGGTGCCCACTAAAAAAGGGTCCACCCAATCATATTAGTCAAATGGGCATCTTCCATGTGTAATCCCCTCACAATATGAACTACGTGGGTTCTGATTCCTCTCCTGAGGATACGTAGGAATCCCTCTTTGTGGTATTGATCCCAACATCAATTCTCCTTCCATCCACCTGGATGACGTTAAACTTCAGTGTACATTACAATATGGTTAAGTCAACCTCACCTATGTGGCATCAAACAGATGCATTCTCACGATGATCTTTCAAACCAAGGGTATCATGTGGACACACTCTTCAGGAATGAACCAATGATTCAAAAACATATGAACAGAACTTAAATCTATAATAGAGTCCCAAAAAAGGAAAAAAATACTCCCTCAGAAGGGTGCGGTGAGCCTAACCTCCCATCCTACGACCAATGGAGTCCTCAAGTGTCATTGGAAAAATTGTTAGCCAACGAGTGCCTGCCTTTGGAAAGCATGTCCATGAATCATGGATACTAGGGCCGTTGGAAATTCCTGGTTCCATGAATAAACTAGTGCGAGACCATCTGAGGAAGTTATATCTAGGAAGGATCGATTTCATGAGTTCTTGACCCCCACGCAATCACCCTCTAGGACCAACAGTTCCCCACATGGTCAATTCAAACTTCTTTAAAGGATAATGATGCTAAACATGTTTAAAAAAAGGAATGGTAAATTTTAAGAGAGCATGTATCTATGTAAAAGGGGGACGGTGATGATCCTTATGGTGTTATATCTTCATCGCCCGCAAAATGCACCACCTCAGAGGTAGAACAAAAATGTTGAACCTGACGTGAATCCTTAACCAAGGTTGTAGTTCTACCAACCATTATAAAAGAAAAAATTATATTTCACATCGAACCATTTTGTCTACCCTGGTACACGAAAAATGAGCCACCTTGGTGGCCAAAAATGGTGAACCTAATGTGAATCCTTAAACAAGGTGGCGGTCTCACCCCACTCAGGCCCCATCGCCCCGTAGAAAAAAGAAAAGGCTAAGGGGGCCAAGCTGAATCACCAAATATGCATGTGTTTAAAAGAATGATACTTTAACGATATTTAGTGGTCTGTATGTCATACATGTATTGAAGGATCATGCGGAGTGACCTTCAATTCAAATGATATCTCCATCATCCATGAAGATGCACACATCATTGATCTCGTGGGCTGCCAGGGCCTCAACGAATAGTAGGACCCATTTTCCTACCTAGAGTCTTCAACACTGGGTATCCTGAACACAGATCAAATAGTACCACTGAAATAGTAATCTCCCCATGCTTGAGGCTGAAAGACATTCCCTCCAGTCTAAAATGGTCTGCCGGCTGCCACTTTAGTCATTGTCGGCACCCCAGCACCAGGTTGCCTTGGTAGTCGTCTCAAACCATTTCAGGAGCCTATCCCCCAAAATGTGATAATGAATTCTTCCATTACCTTAGTGAGGTATATGAAGTCAATATTTATGACTTCATCCCTACTGTAAATGGTAACTACCCATGGGACCCCTCCAGAGAGCGTCACCGCCAACACAGGATGACCAAACCTACTCCCACCAAGGAAGAACTTATGCAGAGGGAACCGGCCAAAGTCCAGGAGACCTAAGCCCCTCAAGAAGTCTGCCATGCTAAGAAAATATATAACTAGAGATAAGCTATCACCATGGTCCCTGTAGAGAAACTCCTCCGTAATAACATGGTAGAGTTCAACGGGCAGACACACAACTCTTCTCTCTCTTAAATAAATCCCACCAAGGAAATAGGGTGGAACAATACGAGCACATGCATGTTTCTGCTAGTGATTGTTGGTCCAGTCGTACAGACAGAGTGGCTAGCTATAGGATGATGCAGATATCTGCCGATGCACAACAAGCCTTCTATAAAAAAAGGACAGAAACCAGCTAAACACAGGCACAAATACCTATTGATGCACAATAATCTCGTCAACCAAATAGGGCAGCAATAGCTATACACAGGAAAAAATTCTTGATGACGCATATTAATCCCACCATCCAAATAAGGTGGTAAGAAAATATTAGATGATTAAAATTATTTTGGATGCATACAAATCCCATGAGACAAATATAGCGACAAGCAAGGGGATGGAAATCCCCACCCATGAATATGAAGACCACCAATCAAATATGCTGCCAGCTGGAGAAGACAACCGGTGACAGACTCATTACTCTGTCCTGACACATGAGAACAGCCAGTATGTACAGGGAACTCATGGAGGACTGAATTAGGAAAAAAATCTTTCTCTGACATTAGAATGGGCCTTCATACCCATTCCATCCAAATATTTATCTCAACACATCCTAGCCATGAAGGAAGATCATACATCAATTCCAGAAAATATCTTCGAAACATGCCAAGGTATCATTACATTGACGATAAAGGTAATAAATCAGGCCCATGAACCAATTTCATCAAATGGAATGAATCACTCACAAAATGTGTTAGTCACACCTGAGCAGTTATTCATCCTTGCTCTAGTTTCGGAGGGTCAACAGAAATATCTCGTGACATACGAACAACCGGATTGGGAACAAATACTAGTTTCAACTGGGGGATTCCAGTACAATGTGGTGGCTTCTCCAGGGCAGGCATATATCCCTGCTAAAACTCAAGATTCTCTTCGGCGTATCCTGAAGACATCATGAGACCCAACGAGATGTGAAGCCACATATGAAGGCTATTACCAATAGAAGATGGCCCCAGTTACCCAAAAGTCAGCGCCCAAAAATGAAAAGCGCCCAAGGAAATCAGAAAATGAAGAGAAAATCTATGTTCCTCATCTACTAAAAACTGGGGTTCTTAACGCCCTCAAAAATATATCAACAAAAGCTCAAGACCCTTTCATTCAATTACGAAATTATGGAAGTTGTTGTAGTAGTTGTGAAGTTCCTCCCTGCAATGTCACTACCACCAGCTCTGAAGGTCCTCCACAGGGCACTCATGGGGGATTACTCTGTGAGAAAAGGGTGATCGATCATGGGATCTTATCTTCTTATGAGTGTTTGGATAACCCTCCACTTGACCTAGAGATCATACATCAAGAAGGTCGTCCCCTTGTTTTTGTCCACCCTGATGGTCCTCTCCAGGGTATACGATGTATATATGATTCTCCCTATAGTAGGAAATCAAACCATGATGGTAGTATTTTCCGTGATGAAGGTCATTGCGAAGGCCCTCCCTTCAATGGAAGTTGCTGTCAAGGTCATCTGCACAGTAAAGCCAAGCAACGAGAAGGTCCCCCCCTCATTGCGGTACACCCTAAAGGTCCTCCCCATGATGTACGCTACATAAATTCTCTGTTCAACCAGATATCAAGTCATGATGGTAATCCTTTCCATGATGACATTCATTATGGTGGCCCTCTCCGCAATGAATGTTGCTATGAAGGCCTTCCCCATAGTGACATCAAGAAGAAATAAGGTCCTCCCCTTTCTACAGCCTGCCCTGAAGGTCCTCCCTAGGTTACATGTCGCCAGTAAAATCCACATGGTCAGGCATCAAGTTGTCATGGTAGCCCTTTCCATCGTAGAACAACTTGAAAAGGTCATCCTCACATCGAAAATAAATAATGGGAAGAAGATCCTCTCCTTTCCAGAACAAATATGAGAAATCCCTCCTATGCTGAGGTGATTGAAAAGGATCCAGACACATCTGGAACTCCGTCTATTGCAAGCAATATTATTTCTCAACCAGAGGACGACATGGTGTCATGCTCAACTTCTAAGGCACCCCTGCAGCGTCCGAAAATAGATAAATCCCCCACTATCATGATCTCATGGAATGAAATCATCAAGAAACAGTCGAGCTGGACATATCAAGTAGAGGAGACTCGAAATGAAAAACTGCATGATGTGCTACTTGTGAGAAGACAACTAACTAGGAATAATATACTAGTGATGTATTGGCCTATGACCACTTCTCAATTCGACATACCAGGGTAATTGTCTAGGGAATGAACACATGACATTCACATCATTATATGGAAAAATCATCGAAATCTAAAAGAAACATTCCGACCCTACGAAGGGTACGTATGCCATGTCGTCATAATTGGGGAGCTTCACTGTCTGGTCAACTTGGAAGCCCTCCCATCCGCAAGGCATCCACAATTATATGGTAATAGAAGAACCTTGAACTGCCTTTCCTACATGTAATGCATAAATTGTGTCACTCATTAGAAACGCCACAGCTGGAGTTCAAATTTGGGAGTGTGGAGAACATGGAGCTTAAAACATCCCCCCATGACACGTCCAATATTCCCTGACGTAAATGACATCCTGCAATGTCATTACCCAAAGGCAACATCCAAATGAAACCCCTACTCAGGAAATATTGGATACTCAAAACAATGTCATGGAGTAAGTCTCAAAAGTGTTAGGGCCGAAGAGATCAAGAAATAAAAAAACCTCTGAGTTAGGCGACCAGGAACATCCAGCAAGCTTCTTGCCTAAGGGAAGCCAACCAAAAATTAGTGTTGTTTTATTTGAAAGACCATAGACCCCGTGCATGTCCAATTCAACACTCGGATTACACCCGTGAGAAAGTACATGAAATTGAGAGGGTGACAATAGTAGTGGCTACCACCGTGGTACAGGAACAACCCCATCCCACAGAGCTAGGGGAATTTTATAAATCGAAATTCCCTCATAAGACTAATAAATCTAGTCCATAGTTCATCGATAGGAAAAAAGGAATAAACCATGCCCGATGGGCTGGGGGGATTTTTACCTCCAATACCCGCATGATGGATATTTGTCTTCCACCATCTAGGAAGAACAATGGACAGATGAATTACCCATTCCACCTTTTTTTGTGGTTCACACCCTCGTAAACAAAGCCGTGTTATGAGGTTTGACCAGGTCTCCCTTCATGTAAATCTTCATCAATAATCCTTAAGAATACCATAGAATATAATTTGAATGTCTAATAAAGGGCGCAAGAAACCTCTCAACAATTCGGCACTGGGTACACCACCCCCAATGCGGTGTGCCTCCTGGAACGTGGTGAGAATCAACCCCACAGACCTCAATGGAAGTGAAACTATTGGAAAAGACACAAAATAATATGGTTCCCTCCTAGAGGAATCCCACCCCGATCATGATGGTGTGCAGACCTGAAACCAGAGGGCGGTTCTAAATTTCGGTGTCCCCTTAGTCAATCTGACATTACCACCCCCGTGAAACTGAAAAAAACTGAAAAATAAATCCAATGTTTCCTATGAACTACCTCTTCCTCCCCATAATATTGTGTCCCTCACCATTGAGGAAAGGTTCTCCAAGTAGGAGGAAGAAATGAAAGAGACCAGATGAATTAATGTCGAGCTACGTCAAGGGAGTTAGCACTTTGGATGTGTTCCCTCTGTGGAAAATCTGCAGGTGCTCCCATAAGAGGTGTCCATACCACAGGCACTCATTCCAGTGAATGAAGCCATTCTTGGAAGGTCATTCAACTAGGCCCAAGAAGGTCATAAAGACTTCCCCCCTTTGTGAAGGCAACAAGAATATACCCAGGAAAACCCACAAATGATGCCCCCATCTAGGCATCCACCCCAAATTCCAGTTGCGCTGGCACACCCAATCTTGGCCCCTACTACACCAGCTCAAGATCAAGCCTAAAAATATATGAATCAAGGGATCTTAATCATCATCGAGCAGCTAATCGCTCAATTAGAGGCCATGAAGGGGCAGCACTCTACGATACAACCAGACTGTAAACCCTACCCCATGTGGGTGAGCATAGTTTTGCCACCACCAAACATCGAGAACCCCGTATTCCCAGTATTTAATCACTCAGGGGACCCAGAGCAGCATTTTATGCACTATTAATATTACTTTTACCCCATGATTCAAACTCCAGAGTAGAAAGAATCTATACAAATCAAGTGCTTCGTACGAACCCTGCAAGGCTCAGATTTTCTATGGAATACTAGCCTACCAGCTAATACAATTATAGGTTGGGAGGACCTCTAGTGACAGTTTCTCTTCCATTTTAGCTCGACACTACCCAAGACGATGGTCTGTGATCTTATGAACTGCATTCAGTGAGATAACAAGAGAGTCACATATTTCATTTCCAGATGAAAATTCCAGACATATTCTTTGAACCGACCACTCCCCCAAGATGAGATGCTCTATATGTGCATTGATATCCTTAGGGATGAATTGTGAACACTGCTCGTCCCATTTAAGTAAACCAGTGGGTTTAGAGAATTATCTTTAATTTCCGAAAATATATAATACACCTTTAAATGGACTAACCTTAAGTCCCGAGTGGCCCCATAGGCCCCTGGGAAAAGAACGGGAAAATCTGAAGCGGCTTATGTCACACTTAAGCCACCCATGGAACCTTCCCTAGTTGCAAGGCCCCCACCAAACTGTGAGGGACCCCCTGGATACTAATAGCCTCCCCACCTCAGTAGGATGAGCGATGTGGTGCTAAAATAAATCAGTTCGAAGAAAGAAAATATAGAGTTTATTCATTCTGAGATAACTAGGATCGCAGTTATTTAATAGCCTCCATGAATTAAAATACGCTCCAGCTGCTAGAACTAATGAGAGCCGATGATGTGGGTCTCAAAGACCATCCAAATTATTTTATATATAACCGGATACTAGTACACGCCATCCAAGAATTATTTGTTTTCATGGATCTCCTACAAAATATTGTGGATTCTAGGAAAGTCAAGTTGGGCCTGCCGCCAGCGCAAGTGGCGTATGTTTCCAACTCTAACTCAAGAGAAGAAGATGATTGGAAAACAGTCACTAGAAATAAGGAGAAATTTTTTGACAATTGGATGAGCAGAAATCTCAACAACCAAGTCCATAACATCCTCCAAGAATAGTTGAAAAAACCTAATTTTCCTTCAGAAGCTCCTCATACTTCACAACCATCCTACTTAGCCCCGTAGTCCTATAAGGGCTAGAAATAAAAAAAGAAAGATCAAGAAGATGAGATGGTACCCAAACCAAAGTCAGTGTTGACACTTTCAGACTTCATACCAAAAGTCTTGGTTCAACAGGCACCGCCCCACCAAATGGTACAATGGGCACCACCCCACCAAATGGTACCATCAGAAGGAGGTAGTCAGACAGGAATAGTATCAGATCAAAAACTGATCTTTGGCTCCATTAATGTCATTCATGTGATGGAACCCTTGTCTGATGAATAATATGGCCACAAACCCAAATTTCACATGCCCAACAGCAGATCTAGAGGAAGAGGCCGTAGAGGCTAGAGGTTTCCTAAAAGGAAAGATAGTGGCATGAGTAAAATTCCCATCCATGCCACGAGTCAAACTATTAATATCATGGAAACCCAAATAAGGACCCTCTGGCTGACGCAACGAGAACTGGAGTACTCCTTATCCCCCACTGGAGGAAACCCAATCCTAATTATCTTGGAGTGTCCATCAGGGGAAGAAATTGTACCGAACTACCTAGAGTATACAGGAAGACCGGTCTGGCCAAATGTGGAAAAAACTGTAGCACCACTATCCCCTTCTATAGAAATCAAACCATCTATGTCCAAATAACAATCCCCAAAAGTTTCTATAAAAGTTCAACCCTGAGATGGGATGTTCTAACCTTTAGAGAAGATGTATGAAATTTTAAAGCATCTGGCTTCAGTACCAGCAAAGCTGTTAATCCTGGACATATTGCCTTTGTTTGATGATCTTAGGAAGGAACTCATTAAAGCCTTGCTAAGTCCCCCGGTGTTCGAGGATGAAGTAGAAGCGGCTGAAGTCTACCAAAAGAAAACCATTCCCAATGAATGTCATGCCATCATCTCCTTCATAGATAGAGATGGAGACGATATCTTGTAAGGCACATAAAACCCTTATACATGTCCGACAAGATAAATGGAATTGATGTTCGAAGGATCTTGATCGACAACAGCTCTGAGGTTAACCTCCTCCCACTGAGAACACTTCGTTGACTATGATATGAAGACAACTTGAAACCATGCACCAAAACCCTAAAGGGATATCATAAAAGTAAGCAGAAACCATTAGGGAGAATCATCCTTAAAACATGGCTCAGAGATCAAGTATTTGATTTTGAGTTCCTGGTGGTGAGGAAAATTACGACCTTCAATGTTTTTTTAGGGAGTCCATGGCTACATCAGCATGATGAAATTCCATATTTATACCACCAGTGCATCAAATATAGCACTAATGGAAAAAAAGGATGTTAAACATTGATAAATCCCCATTTGAGTTCTGTGAGTCATATTACATCGACACATGGTTCTATGAGTCATAAGAAAAACATCTTTCGACCTATGACATTTATTGGATCAATTCCTCGAATGGATTGGAGATGGATCCCACTGACCCCTTCTAGTTTATTGGGGTTGAGTACATAATACCCATCAACTAAGTTGAATGCTTAAGAAAAAGCCCATATACAGACTTAGTTGTCTGCATGGTCTCTATTACGACCACCAAGTCCATATACATAGAAGAACAAAGTGTCTCCTTGTGTTGTTAGGAAAATCCCTATCGAAGATTCTACCCGACCGTCCTTGAGGCATCAAACATCCCTTCCCTCACACAAAAAGCAAACAGACCATTTCTTTCCCAATATTGAAGATGCTATCTCAGAAATAATTTCTCCATCAGAAGGGGAAGATGATGAAGATGAAGAAGAATAAGAATAAGAGGACCTCAAAGATTCCCATCCTGCATTTAATGAAGGTGTTTCCACCACCATCGATGAACATAAGGAGATAAATCTGGACATGGAAAATGACATGTGGCCCACTTTAATCAGTGTGTCCATGCCTGTTGAAGAACAAGATTCTTATGTATCCTTCTTGTAGAAGAATCAAGACGTGTTTTACTAGAATTACAGTTAGATGACAAGCCTTGGTCTTGAAGTCACCACCCATAACTTGGGCTTACCCGATGTTCTAAGAGTGATTTAAATAGGCAGATAAAAGGACCCTCCTAACACATGCTGCCAAAATAGAGGATGATGTTGAAAAATAGATGAAAGACAACGTCATACGTGAGATCCAAAATCCGATCTTGATGTCAAACATAGTCCATATCAAAAATAATAATGGGCATATTAGAATCTACATCATCATTAGGGACATTAATCGGCATTTCCAAAAAGAAGACTTCCCAATCTCGATCAATGATTTTTTTATCGATGAAACAACTGTATTTGAAGACCTCTCTTTCATAGACAACTATTTTGGATGCAATATAATATGGACGGCCTGAGGAGATAAAGAAGCTACCGTTTTTAGGTCCCCTCAGGGAGTGTTCTGTTATAATGTGATTCCCTTATGTCTAAAGAATTCCAGTGCCACAAATCAGCATGCCATGCATCGCTTCATTAAGCCCTTTTGGGGAAAATGTGTCGAGTGTTATATCAATGAACTGGTGGTTAAGTCATGATAGAGTTCAAACCAACTAGTTTTCCTAGAAACTATCTTCAACAAATTGAGACATCACAGTTTAAAGATGAACTCCCTGAAATGTGTCTTTGGTGTTATCTCGAGAAAATTTCTCAGCTTCGTCATATGCCATCATGGCATCGATGTCGACACTGAGAAAGAGATATCCATTCTTGGCATGTCCCCACCTCATAACCTCACCGTTTTGATTGGTCTCCAGGGGTACCTCACCTACATTCAGCACTTCATAACCAACCACACAGGTAAATTTTTACCTTTCACCAACCTCATGAAGAAAGTAGTTACGTATGAATTGGATAAAAATTGTTAATAAGCATTCGACAACCTTAAAAGATATCCCCAAAGCCCCCTGGTTCTCATACCACTGGTTGAGGGGAAACCGCTCATTTTATACATAATTGCCATGGAACGGCCATTAGGAGCCCTCCCCATGAAAAATAATGATGATAACAGTGAGAACAACATTTACTACATTAGCCGGCTAGTGATTGATGCCAAAAATCGATATTTGATGATTGAAAAGAACTTTCTAGCCTTAATCTTCGTAGTTCAGAAACTCAGGCATTACCTGGAGCAACATGAGGTCCACCTGATCTCCCGCTGCAACCTTCTCAAGTATATCCTCAATTTTCCCATGCTTAATGGGAACCTATCACAATGGGCGGTCATACTGCAACCGTTTGGCATACGGTACATTCTCCAGAAGGACATCATAGGTTAAGAGTTATAAGACTTCCTGGACGAGCACCCCGTGGAAGAAACACCACAGTTGGATGCCAATAATCAGGATGGAGAAGTTTTTTCTGTATATGAGAACCCCTAGATATAAGAAATGTACTTCGATGGTGCTTCCTGAAGCCCATCATGGAAAATTATTGAGGATCCCACACTCAGAAAAGTGTGCCTAGGATTCGTAGTCGTATCTCCTTAAAATGCGATATTTCCTCAATCTTTTCTGCTTTCATAAGGGTGTACGAACAATGAAGCATAGTATCAGTCCCTCATCATAGGATAGGAATTGGCTTTCCAGGTACAATCCTAACACATAAAAACAAAGGGTGATTCAGAGTTAGTCATAAAACAGGTTAACAATGACTATTCTATCAAGAAAGAAGTGTGTGTTCCCTTAATGAACCATGTTCGAGCACTGATGATAGAATTCTGATCAGAAACAACGTTGACTCATGTCCCCCGGTCATAGAATTCATAGGATGACGCTTGGTCAAATACAACCACATCCATTGCCGATCCTAATCAGGATGAAATAGTCATTATAAATTCTCACTGTCAGATGATCTTGTCGTTCATCCAGTGAAATATGGAGGAAATTGATGAAATTAGCCTCATTCCTAAGCCATATGGTCATACCACCTGTTGGATAACACCCATCACAAATTACCTTCAGAATGGGGAACTCCCACTATTTAGGGCTGAAAGGGAGTAGGTTTGAAGATGGGAAATCAATTTTACCTTGTACAGTGGGGTGAACCAAGAGAAGGTTCTCTACAAATGAGGCCCGGACGGAGTCCTTCTCAAGTGTACTGATGGATAAGAGACTACTATCATCATGAAAGAAGTGCATGATAAAGCTTGTGGAGAACACCAGTCAGCAACCATGCTCTCTCACCAAATTAGAAGGCTTGTATATTACTAGCCCACTATGATACATGATTACCCTTTTTTCCCTAATAAGTGCCTTTACTAACTAGTTCATGCTAATTTCATACACCCCCCAGATTTTCTTCAGGAGGCTAAATACTCCTAGCCATTCGTTACCTGGGAGATGGAAGTTCTGGGACCATATCCTCTCACTACAGCCAGGAAATTTAAGTTTATTCTCACAACAAC
Organism: Viscum album; assembly: GCA_963277665.1. Lineage (NCBI taxonomy): Eukaryota > Viridiplantae > Streptophyta > Magnoliopsida > Santalales > Viscaceae > Viscum > Viscum album. The sequence continues at coordinate 447,113,399 of OY728155.1, read as the reverse complement.
CTACTTCTTTTCTGAATGGGATAAATCCATACCCCTTAAGGAAGTCAGGGAGAAAAGCATTGTCAGCTTTGTAGAGGCCAACATCATCACTATATTTGGTGTCCCTCACACAATACTGACGGACAAAGACACCAACATCTTCTATGTTGAGCAGGATAATCTATACTAGAAATATGGAATCAAGGCCAACCGGTCATCCCGCTACCACGCGGCAGCCAAATGGAAGATAGAGGCAATAAACAAGACCCTACCCTACAAATCTGAAGTTCATGAAGAAATAATTAACGTAAAAAAACCATATCGTGGTCCAAACTCTAAGACCTTAAACTATGATCCATATGTCCAAAATCTATGACCTTAAACTATGAGTTGAAAATGTCCCCATATAATCGTCCAAAATCTAAGACCTTAAACTATGAGTCATATGCCCAAACTCTAAGACCTTAAATCATGATTTAAAAATGTCCCCATATCATGGTCCAAAACTCTATGACTTTAAAATAGGATTCATAGGTCAAAACTCTAAGACCTTAAAAAATGAGTTAAAAATATCTTCATATCAATGTCCAAAACTCTATGACCTTCAACTGTGAGTTAAAATGGTCCAAAATAAATACCTTAAACTATGAGTCATAGGTCCAAACTCTAAGACCTTAAACTATGAGTTAAAAATGTCTCCATATAAAGGTCAAAACTCTAATACCTTAAACTATGAGTTAAAATTGTCCAAACTCTATGACCATAAACTATTAACCATAATAGATGCCCCCATGTTATGGTCTGAACTCTAAGACCTTAAACTATGATTCATAGGTCCAAACTCTAAGACCTTAAAATACGAGTTAAAAATGTCCCCATATCATGGTCCAAACTCTATGATCCTAAAATATGAGTCATAAAAATTTGGCCCCAATATCATCATCCAAACTCTACGACCCAAAACTATGAGTCATAAAAATTCCCTCTCACATCATAAGTCCAAGCTCTGCGACCCAAAACTATGAGTCATAAAAATTCCCTCTCACATCAGAAGACCAAGTTCTACAACCCTAAACTATGAGTAAAACATTCCCCCAATTTCATGGTCCAAACACTAAGACCTTATACTATGAGTCAAATATATATATATATATATATATATATATATACTACCATGTCATGGTTGAAACTCAAAGACCTTAAACTATGAGTCATTCTCCTTTCCACATTACATTAAACTAAAATGAACATGTCCTCCCCAAAAGACGTTAAAGTACATAGCATAAAACATACAAATTGAATGACAATAAACTACATAATCATTCACAGATCTATGTGTGGCTTGATTCATGCTCTTGCAGGAAACGTAGCGACGCCTCAATATTTGATCCTGGCTCAGCCCCACTGGGAAAGAAAATGATAAGGCCCCCATCATTTTCTCTATCACTTCACACTTGAAAAGGAGACTATTTAACCACTCATTGTTTCTCACATCGAGTATAAATCACGTGAGATTATGATCAGTGGTATGTATTCTCTTGCACAAATAAACCATAGGGGAGTTTGGTAGGCCTGACACCCATATCATGTAAAAAAATGACCTCAAGTGTCCCTAACACATCGAAAAAACATTTGTAGGGAACATATAGAACTACATGTTGCTTGATTTCTGCTCTCACAGGATATGTAGTGACACTCAGATTCGACATCATGTCCCAGCCACTAGTAAAAAATGCCCTTTTCCCCCATGTGTGGGTTGGACCTATGTGGAACCTCCAAGAAGGTCATAGTTAATCATGGTATAGGTATTATCACATTCCTTGGCAAACCTTTCCTATTTTTCACTCTCCATACCTTGGGAAAACATGGATCCTCATAATCATCCAAGGCTATATGGGATGGAAGGACAAAGTCATACAGACACCTTTGATTGACTATGCATATCATGCCCCGGTGGCTCTTCATATGTTTCCCACATAAATAGCCATCCATCAAAGGAAAATTCATCCCCAGGAGAGTCCCATCCAAACTCAATATGCCCAATGGATTCCAAGCCTCATTTCATCCATCATGATTCAAGTCGCCCATGGGACTATGTTTTACACCATCTATCATCACTCACGTCTAGGGAATGTCGGAACACCCTAACTACGATTTACCTGAATCATTTAAAGACCTCTATAAAGGAAAAATCATCCTCACTGGAAGATGTTAAACTACAAGGACAAAATCGTTCTCACCACATGACATTAAACTACAAGTCCAAAATCATCCTCACCCCACCACGTTAAACTACAAGGCCAAAATCATCCTCACTAGATGACGTTAAAATGCAATGCCAAAATCATCCTCACTACACGACATTAAACTGCAAGGCCAAAATCATCCTCACCGCACGATGCTAAACTCCAAGGCAAAAATTGTCCTCACTACAGTATGCTAAACTACTTGGAAAACATTGTGTTCACTGCACGACGTTATACTCCAAGACCAAAATCATCCTCACCACACGACGTTAAAATACAAGTCCAAAAATTGTCTTCACCACATGATGTTAAAATTCAATGCCGAAATATTCCTCACTGCACGACGCTAAACTGCAAGGCCAAAATCATCCTCACCGCATAATGTTAAACTGTAAGGCGATGGCTTTAGACTAAAAGTTCCCCATAATGTTGATTTCAATTTTCCTAGACAATGAGATGGACCATTTTATCCTCCTATTTCTCAAACAAATCATAGCTCACATGAGCTTAGGAATCTTAGAAAGAGGCCCACCAGGACATTATAGAAATGTTTCCAGATAATTTTCTCCTAGAAGCACAACCCTAAAAGGAAATTTCATAGTTTCATCCCTCGACAGGAACCCTGTGTACTAGCCATGCGATGTTAAATGATAGGGTATCCCAAAGATAGAATTAATGCCTCACCCTATGTACGGGTCAGATCTATCTAAGGGACACCATTACAAGAGTAATTCGCAGCTGAAATGTCCCCAATATGTACTGGTATACCCCTTTTATATTTTAAACATCATGCTTTTAATGGTCTTGAATCCCCATAACCCTCCAAGGATATCTGGGATAGAAGGACAGTGTCCTGTAGACACCTTTGATTGACTATGAATATCATGGCCTAGTGGATTTGCATACGTCTCCCACAAAAATGGTCGTCAATCAAAGGAAAATTCGTCCCTAGGAGATTCATATCCAATCTAAGTATTCCCAATGACATCCAATCCTCATTCCTTCCCTCCTGATTCAAGGTCCCTGAAATTCATTGTTTACATTTTCCTCCTTTCACACATCTTGGTTATATTGGAACATAAGGGCCTGATTCACCTCTGGTCCCTTATGAGGTTTCTAAAAGATATCATATCTGCATGCGTGAAGTAGATCTGCATGAAAAAGAAGAGTTCCCCCACTCATTTCTGGTTTCCCCTAAGAGGGTCAGCTAAAAAGCATCCTTTTGTGATTAGGGGCACCCCCGGTTAGAGGTAACATATTGTATTCAGAAAATTATCAATCTCCATAATCCAAAAATTCCATCAGAGGTAGAAGTCCAGTGTCATGTGGACACCTTTTAATGACTATGTACCTCATGCACTAGTGGATCTACATATGTCGCCCAAAAAATAGCCATCAATCAAAGTAAAATTCTTCTCTAGGAGAGTCCTTTCCAACCGTCGTATGCTCAAATGGTATTCACGTCTTCTCACACCCCCATGATTTGGAAAACTATTGGATGATGACACATGTTCCTCCTTCTTCCCAGGTTCACCTGACATAGAAAAAACTTTTAATTGAACTGGCCAATTAACAGATCTCCCTCATGCAGGTATGAAATGCCTCGGGACAATTTCCCACTGAAGGCCTACATGAATGTTCCTAATGTTCTCAGACAACACTACTCAAGCCAGCCACCTATTGTGTCTCCCAATATCAAGATAAATCCAAAATTTTGCAAATTCTACCAAGCCATTGCAAATGGAAGGCCAGTGTCTCGGGGACACCTTTTATTGACTTTGCAGATCATGCCCTGGTGGCTCTGCATATGACGCTAAGAAAAATGATCATCAATCAAAGGAAAATTCAGCTCTAGGAGAGTCATTTCCTACCTCTGTATTCCTAAAGAGGCTCCTGACCATCATGCATGTCCAGAATCCACAACTCCAAGGTCATGAAAAATCCACAACCCATGTCTGAAGGATACTAGAACATTCTTGACTAATGATCCTGGGTCGGGGCCCTGCTCTATTATGTTTGGTCAAAGTTTTTCAACCTAAAAAATCAGTATTAAGATTGATTGGTAGGAATGTGAACTGCCAAAAAAAGACTCTATACTCTCTAGAGGGAAAACGCTCAGAAGGCAACTCTGGGAAAAAGTATAGTATCGGTTTGTTATAAATAATAATAAAAAAATTAATTGAGCCATCAGAAAAGGCGTAAAATTTGTTATGTCGGAAACCCACAAAAAGTGGCATAAGAAAAATCCATGTTATTCCCATTATGCTCGTGTAATTTAGGCTTAGGAAAAAAAATGTAATAATGAAAAAGACATAAAAGTTTGTGAGGTATTCCATTTAAAGTCAGTAATAGTCGAACTATGCTCGCTGAGTCCCTTAACTTAGGAAAAACATTAGAGCTCGATTCGGTTATCTCAGTTTGATGATTTCAAGTTATGGTTTAAAATTAACATTTGACTAAAATAATACTGACAGGAAGAGACAGAGAGGAGATAATTAAAAGACAAGTCTGTCTCATTGGGTATAGAAAAAATGGAGGAACCTCCTCAATTCAAATTCTCTCTAGAGTAAAAAATGTGAGGAAGGTTACATGCTGTAATTTGGGACATAACTACAACAGGGCCCAATTTTCCCTTTCCAAATGGATGGTGAGTGATTGTTGTGGTCCGTAAATGGTTTGTTCCAAAGATGTTCATTCCTCTGTTTCGTCTTTGAAAGATGGACGCACCCGCTCGATGATAGATTCAAGGCCCCACCCTTTCCTCTGGATAGCATAATAATTGGCACATGAAGAGGCTAGTTGCTCCTTCAACTTGGCTGCGTGTGTAAGAACTTAGTTTTTTAGAACGGGTCAAAATCTCTACCTAGTTTGAATTTTTGATTGGTTTCTGAGGAAACTGGACGAAATGGGCAGTTTCTGGAAATTTCCAGACTACACGCCGTGTACTTTGAGTACGCGTCGTGTATATGTTAAGAAAGTAATCGGCCATGTGCTCTCCGAGTACATGTCGTGTGATGACCATGTAGAAATTTCTTACTACATGGCGTGTAGTTTTAAACACGCCGTGTAACCTTGACTGTGTAGAGGCTATACATGGCGTGTAGGATTGTTGTCTAGGTAGAGTCATTTAAACCAAGTACATGTTGTGTTCCCCTTGGACACGCCGTGTAGTCTGGACATGTACAAGGGATATATATGGTGTGCGTGCAAGTTGGCGATGAAAATAAGGGAAACTAAGTACATTCCATGTACCCCTAGGTACACGACGTGTACTCATGTCGGCAGGTTCTGGAATGTAAGTAGGCGGAATTCCAGTTTCCAAATGAACAGTTAAATGAAATACCGTGCATGTTGTCCTAAAGTACATGCTGTGTAGTTTTTGTTCATTAAAATGGAAAGTAGCCTCATTTGGAGGCAAAACACATATTTTGGTCGGGTTTCGCAAACCAAGCCGGTCAGCCCTTGATTCAACTTCCAATTCTTCGTCCGACATCATCTTCGAACACCGATTGATGCGTTGGAACCCCCTCGGTAAGGCCTCGATTCATCATGAACCGTTTTGTTTGATTTCTATTCTTGAACGAGTTATAGGGGTTTGAGAGGTTTTAACTCTTTTGTAGATCTACCGCGTTTTAGACCTAATTGGAGGTTGTTATCGGAGGAGTAGCATCATATGAGTCTCAGGTAGGTGGTTCATACCTCTTTTTGTGTTTTCGTGGCCATTTGGGTGGCGCGGCCTTCGTCACATTTACGGGTATTTTGAGCAGGACCCGTTTTATCTGTTGTTTCATATTGAAATGATTTTTGGACCTATGGGATGCCTTTGGGTATGCCTTGTTACCAGTTTTTCTTGATCGGGGCCGGGTGAGGGGTTTTTTCTCCTCTGGGCATTTTGGCTGGGGGGATGCCAAAATGGTTTAAATTTCAATATTAATGTTTTAAACTATTGAGTTTAATTTATTAATCCTACTGTAAATTTTTAGAGGAATTCAAGACCATGGTGTTGTTCACTGATAACCATTAGGATAGGGAAATTCTACTGTTTGAATGTTTTTCCTGTTTATGTGTCCTATTTAAGTTTCTTATATATTCAATTTCTGAATTGCACATGCTAGACCCTTTTGGTTGTGTTGGGCATGGATCGGATATTCTTGAGTGATGCTGATCACAGGTTGGCTTGGCCCGAGTTACGTTGGGTGGTTCTGACCATGGGATTGGGCGTCATGGATGTCGGTTTGAGGCAGGATGACTGTCAGGTTGGGCATGGCATAGGTTACTGGGATGGCGATGCCATCAGAATTGAGCGACATGGTCGTAGGGACACAAGGTGTCAGATGTGTTGTGGCTTCGGTACTATTTTGGTTATTACTGCTCACCCATACTTTCAGTAGTGTGCACACAGAGATACTCTGTGATGAAGTGGTTTTGACCACTCGTGTGGGTAGAGACCCCTTTTAGTTTCTATTTAGGTGCTTTTGGTTTGGGATGATTGCCGTAGGAAGCCATGTGGGAGGTGAGGAGCCTTTAGGGGATAACATTGAGGCTATTAGGTTGGGGGAAGAGGCTTGCTATTATTTGAGGTAAGATATCGGTGTCCATCTAGATACATTTAATTGATGGCAGACATCGTTGTCCCTCCGAGTTACTATTCTTGGAATGCTGTCGGGACGTTGGTTCTTGAGACACGTGGTGTCAGGGGGAACATGGTGCTAGGTTATATGACAGAGATTTCATCATTGGCCGAAGCAGGTGACACACCATGGTGGCTGCTGATCACCAGTGGAGTTTGTGTTTATTTGTGCATTGTTCTGTTTACTGCTTTTCTTATACATCCCTGCCTTCTTGAACACTTATTTTAGGTACGCACCATTGGGTGGTATCCTACTAAGATTTTTCTCACACACTGCACAGGCCATTTGGGGTGCGTGTAGACATTGTGGATTTGCGTGCAGGAAATAGGTCAGCTTCAGGAGCTGGAATGCATTAGTTTTTTCATAGAGATGGTATGGACCTTGAGGTCTTACCTAGTTGGAGTTACTCTATTTTGTTTTCTTTTCTGTATTATCTTGCTTACATGTTGTAGCTACCTCTGGTTTTCCGTTGGCTCCGTTTTATATTCAGATATGTATGACCTGCATTGGATGCATGATTTATTGTTCAGTAGTAGTTACATGTGATCAGCATGCTGTTTTGTTTATTTCTGATGCTGTTATATTTATTTGTTTTCATTGTTTTTTGATATTGAATGTGCTTCTGCTCTGCGGGTCTGGTTCGAGTCTGCTAGGTCATTTATTCTCCTGCATCATTACTGTTATACTTGGACTAGTAGCATTATAATGATCCTCCGAGAGGGTATAGCCTCCCCACTATACCTATCAGACCATCGCTGCTAGTCGGCAGCCTTTGGAGTTTCGGGAGGTGCGCCTAAGGTAGTAACACCCGAACCGTTTTTCACTGTTCGGGTGGCTTTTCGGGTCTGGGTCATTACAAAGTGGTATCAGAGGAGTTCTTGACAAGGATTTAGTAGTAGCGTTTTACAGGCTACTAATGAGATTGATGTTTCTCTATTATTTCTACTGGTTTTACTATTTGATATATGTTAGTCTGAAGATAGGTTTCTACTGGAACTAGGTTTCTAGCCTTTTAATGGGTGCCTACAGCTCCAGGTATGAGGGATGGACCAAGTTGCAATGGGTGGGAATTGTTGTTTTCTAATTTCTCAGATTACAGTTGATATGATTTCCATCTCAGTGGCTCACTCGGTGTGTGATTTTATTGATGGTGATATGTGGCCCTTGAACAGTGTGGTAAGTGAGAAGTGGACCTTGGACCGGTATGTCAAGGCTTGTTTTCTTGGCTTTTGATAGGCACATTTTTAGGGTATTTAAATTTCATAACTGCACGTATTCTTTGTGAAGTGATAATACCATGTGAAGAAAAAAAAAAAATTTTCCATGCTTTGTGTTCTCTTAAAATGTGAATAGGTGAAATTCCTGATAGAATTTCATATTGTTGCAATGTGTATTCCATGCTTTATATACTTTTTAAATTGAATGTGGCAGGATTTTTGGGTCTAGCTCTTATGAGAGTACGCAGACACTATGGTTGAGGTGATTTTGATCACTAGGTTTGGGAGACTCGGTCATCGGTAATAGGCAACACAAGTTTTCAAGACAAGCATGTCCCAAGTTACTTTTGATACATGGCCATAATAGGGGTGGGTAAGGAGGCCATGAGGCCAGGATGCTATGGGGAATGGGTTGCAGCGGGGAAGAGTAAGGGTAGTAGTTATGCACTGCCTTTTATTGCTTTCCTTATCTGCATTGAATATATATTGTTATGTATATATATGGGTTGTCTGACCATCTATGGTATTCTGCATGTTTCTTTTTGGTCAACTCAGATGGAGCATTAGAAGGGAGGTGGTACAGTGTTGTAGGTGCAGGATTAGGTTCAGGATCTGGTGTAGGTAGAGTAAGAGCTGCAGGTAGAGTCTCAGGGACAGGATCAGGTTCAGGATCCAGTGCAGGTAGTATAGCAGCCGTGTTTGGCATCGTTCGGGCCATGTCTCCAAGAGCAGCTCTGATCTAGCCTAGTACATGTCTTTCAGGGGATCGACAGGGGAACACAGGGTACAGTACCATCTATAGAATATCTGAAACGGGAGTTCCAGTAGCAACACCCGCCACATTTTCAAGGTAAGGGTGGTCCGTAGGTGGTGGAGAACTGGATAGAGAGTATGCATATGATCTTCAAGAAGCTCGAGATTCCTCCAGGGTGGAGGGTCAAGATAGAGATGTACATGATATGAGGACCAGAAAAGTGTTGGTGGGATGTGCAGGTTCAGGCTCATAGGCATGAGGGATTGGCATGGTAGGACTTCAAGGAAAGGTTCTTCAAGATCTTTTACCCAGAGACAATGAGAGCAGAGAGAAATCGAGAGTTCTTGAGTCTTCAGCAGAGAGACATGTCTGTCATGGACTGTGCAGCTACTTTCACTGAGCTATCTCACTTTGCACCTGGTATGGTAAGCGATGACACGACAAGGGTGATTGGCTTCGAGGATGGCTTACGACACACCATTTTGGTCTAGGTAAATAACTTCAGGCTTGGTTCCTTCTCAGAGGCGGTGAACCAATCCCCTTATAGCATAGGGAAACCAGAGGGATATGCCCTAGGTTTTTCTAGGAGATAGTTTCAGGTGATGGTTCGGATAGTAGAAGGCAAGGACGGGATGAGTTACAGAAGGGAAGTCAGGCCAAGGATTCAGTTAGACCACCTCGTGGTAGTTCATCAGTGATTTTCTTTCAGTGTGGACAGTCATGACATGTTCGGACTCAGTGTGATAGGACTCCAAAGGAGTGTCAGGCATGTGGATAGGTCGTGCATCTGCAGAGGTTTTGCATGAAGCCCTCTCAGACAGCCGGAAGACAGGGAACAGGATAGACGGTGGCATCAGGAGTTGGTTCGGGTTCGGTACCAGGATAAATTAGCTGAGGTTCAACTGCACGTGGAGGACGTGATAGATACAGCGGGACCCAGCTAAGGGGTCAGTGGTCGGTGACTGGAGCAGTACCATTGGGAGGTCAGTCATTAGGCAGCCATACTTCAGGCTAGGTTCATGTTGTGGAGCTACCAGAGGCTGAGCAGGCTGGTGAGCCGATGATGGTTAGAGGTACACCACGGGTGTGTCTGTGATTCAATGTTTCCATTTTGGCATGACCTGTAGAGGCATGTTCGTTTTGAGTGCACGTGATGCACATGATTTATGTGGACTGACTAGATTCTAGTTAGTGGGATTGGCACCATATGTAGTCCGTGATATATATATATATATATTTATGTATGTATATATGTATGTATGTATGTATGTATGTATGTATGTATGTATGTATGTATGTATGAGATGTGTTGCATCAGGAGCATCGAGGATGCAGGTTACATGAGGATTCGTGGGCATCATGGCATCGGGGATGTGGGTTACATGAGGTGCCTTGGGCATCGGGGCATCGAGGATACGGGTTACTTGAGGTTCTAGGCACCAGGACCTCGTGGAGGTGGACACTGATGCGGTGTGGGATGCATCGGGTGTTGGGAATGACACACGAGCACCAATGAGGCGCAGTAGTGACGATGCATCATGGAAGGAAAATGCATCCAGGAAACAGGTTGGTAAACCATATTTTCTTTGAGTTTAGTTGGGTTGAGATTGGGTTAGGCGATTCCTAAGGTGGGGAGCCCCCTTGAAGAATTTAGCTGCGACCTTTGAGATTGGGAAAGTCTAGGTTACTTTGATCAAGGTGGTATGTTCAGTGCTTTTCTAGGTTTCATTTGATAGCTCGGGGATGAGCTATGTTAAGGTGGGGATATTAAAAGAACCCATGTTTTTAGAATGGGTCAAAATCCCGACCCTGTTTGAATTTTTGACTGATTTCTGAGGAAACTAGAGTAAATGGGCAGTTTCTAGAAGATTCCAGACTACATGCCGTGTAATTTAAGTACATGTTGTTTATATGTTAAGTGAGTGACCAGCCTTGTGCTCACCGAGTACATGTCATGTGATGAACATGTAGAAATTTCTTACTATAGGGCGTGTAGTTTTAAACATGTCGTGTACCCATGACCATGTGGAGGCTATACATGGCGTGTAAGCATGTTGGTTGAGTAGAGTCATCTAAATGATGTACAGACCATGCTCCCCTTGGACACGCCGTGTATTATGGTTGTGTACGAGGGATATACACGGTGTGTGGAGAAGTCGGTAAGGAAGAAAAGGGAAACCAAGTACACGCCATGTACCCATAGGTACATGCCGAGTTCTCATGTCGGCAGGTTTTGGAATGTAATTCGACAATAATTCCAGCCGCCAAATGAATATTTAAATGACATACATGGCATTTAGTCCTAAAGTAAATGCCCTATAGTTTTCTTCTTGTTTTAAAACGGGCAGTAGCCTCATTTGGAGACAGAACACACATTTTGGCTAGGTTTTGCGAACCAAGTCGGCCAAACATTGATTCCTCTCCTGATTCTTCATCTAATGTCAGTTTTAAACATTAATTGATGCATTGGAACCCCCTTGGTATGTCCTCGATTCCACTTGAGCCGTTTTTTTGATTTATGCTCTTGAACGAGTTATAGGGGTTTGAGTAGTTTGGACTCTTTTGTAGATCTACCATGTTTTAGACCTAATTGGAGGCTGTTTCTAGAGGAGTATCATCGTATGAGTCTCTAGTAGGTGGTGCATACCTCTTTTTGTGTATTCTTGGTCATTTGGGTGGCACGAACTTTGGTGCGTTTACAGGTATTTTGAGCAGGACCTGTTTTATCTGCTGTTTCATATTGAATTGATTGTTGGACCTATGGGATGCCTTTCGGTATACCATGTTACCATTTTTTCTTGAGTGGGGCTGGGTGAGGGGATGTTTCTCATTGGGTCATTTTGGTCGGGGGATTCCAAAATGGTTTAAATTGCAATATTAATGTTTTAAACTATTGACATTAATTTATTAATCCTTATGTAAAATGTTAGATGCATTCAATACATCGGTGCTGTTGACTGATAACAGTTGGGTTCGGGCAATTCAACTATTTGAATGTTTTTCCTATTTATGTGTCCTATTCAAATTTTTATATATTCAATTACTGAATTACACATGTTGGACCCTTTTTGTTTTGTTGGGCATGGCCCGGATATTCTTGAGTGATGCTGGTCACAGGTTGGGCTTGGCCCGGGTTAAGTTGGGTGGTTCTGACCATGGGATTGGGCATCATGGACTTCAGTTTGAGGTAGGATGAGTATCTGTTTGGGCATGACCTGGGTTACTGGGATGGCGATGCCATCAGACTTCAGTGACATAGTCATAGGTACATGAGGTGTCAGAGCTGTTGTGGATTGGGTAATATTTTGGTGATTACCGCTGACCTGGACTTTGAGTAGTGTGTACACAGAGATACTTCATGATGAGGTGGTTTTGATCAATTATGTGGGTAGAGGTTCCCGTTAGTTGTGGTTTAGGTAATTTTGGTTGGGGTGTTTGTCGTAGAAAGCCATGTGGGAGGTGAGGAGCCTTCAGGGGATAGCATTAAGGCTATCGGGTTGAGGGCAGAGGCTTGCCATTTTTGAGGGCAGATATCGTTGTCCATCCAGATACTTTTTATTTGAGGGAAGACAACACTATCCCTTCGGTTATGTTCTTTGAGGGTATACATCGTTGTCCCTCCGGTAATTAATTGGTGATAGACATCAATGTCATTCTAGGTTACTATTCCTGGCATTCCTTTGGGACGCCGGTTCTTGAGACATGTGGTGTAAAGGGGCACATGGTGCCGTGTTATATGATAGAGATTTTGGTGTTGGCTGAAGCATGTGACAATCCATGGTGGCTGCTGAGAACCAATGGACTTTGTGTTTATTTGTGCATTTCTCTGTTTACTTCTTTTCTTATACATGCATGCCTGCTTGAAAAAATATATTAGGTGTGCACCATTGGATGGTATCCTACTGAGATTTGTCTCACACCCTACACGGGCCCTTCGGGACACGTGTTGACTTTATGGATTTGCGTGCAAGAAATAGGCCAGCTTCAGCAGTTGGGATGTGTTAGTTGTTTCATAGAGATGGTATGGACCTTGAGGCCTTACCTATATGGAGTTACACATTTTTTTCGTTTATGTATCAGCATGATTACTTATTGTAGCTACCGCTAGTTCTCCATTGGCACCTTTTTATATTCAGAAATATGTATGACATGCTTTGGATGCGTGTTTTATTGTTAAGTAGTAGTTACATGTGATCAGCATGATATTGTGTTTATTTCGGCTACTGTTGTTATATTTATTTGTTTCTGTTGTTTATTGATATTGAATGTGCTTCCGCTCTGCGGGTATGTTTCGAGTCTGCTGGGTCATTTATTCCACTGCATCATTACTATTATACTTGGACCAGTACCATTATTATTATCCTATAAGAGTGTATAGCCTCCCCACTATATCTATTAGACCCCCGCTACTAGTCAGCAGCCTTTGGCGTTCGGGGAGGTGCGCCTAAGGTAGTAACACCCGACCTGTTTGGCACTATTTAGGTGGTTGTTCGGGTCCGGGTCGTTACAGCGTGGGCTTCTTACTCCTACAGTTCCTCTTCTCAAGCCTCCAGCAAATCAATGTCCTTCAACTCCTCATCCTTCAGATGATCAAATTCTTACAAAATATACTAGAAGGCTTCCACCTAGTGATGGGAAGAATTGAACTTGTCCAGCTTGTCCTTAAAGGAGGTGAGGCTTTCTCAGGAAATCACGATTTGGTAAATAAGAAATGAAGGTAATGATAATCAAATCCAATGGAACCCAACTTATTAAATAACTAATGAAAATTGTCACCCTCATTGGAAAAATTGGCCAGGGGTGTCTTCGCGGTAAGAAAACAAAATTGGTGTCATGCCTCTTTGTGTACTGCCTGGTGTCTCACCACAACACTGACACATTGATCCTCCCCTAGTACCACGTACTTGTAAGCGAGAAACAATTCCATAATAGTGGGGAGGAACCTAAATCTAGTCACCAAAATAGGGGGACTCTTTTTCCCTCAGATGGACCATCTGTTGGGGTTAGATGCGGAAGACTAACTGTGGCCTCAGAGAGGATGGGTGATGCTCAACTAGTGCCTATATCATCAAGATCATGGGAAATATCCAAAGTTTTGGGGGGTAGTTTAAATTGATCCCCACTGAAATGTGTTTTACTGATGAAACCTCTCCAAGACGCTATTGATGACAGATCGAGCACCTTCTCACCACGAGTGCAGGATATGGAGGTGTTTCCATATTTGTTGATGAAGGGATGGAAGTAGAAGGAATGGTTATTGAACCAATCATCACAAAGGGAATGTGTGGTGTTGTTATTGGGGTGGGAACATGACAAGAAACAGTCAAGGGTTTATATACCCACTGAACTGGTTCTTTCCTCATCCTTGTGGGGTAACAATCGACCCATAGTTGGGAATACTCTAATGATCGGAATGTGGGCCCTGTCATGTTTGGAATGATAATCTCTCTAACAACACCTTCATGCATCATCATAAGACAAAATTCATGGAGGACCACAGGATGAGATTATACCCTTAGTCAAACAACAAGAAGCAGAACAACCTATTGAATGCATCCAAACAGACTGGAAAACTGGTAGGGGAGGTAGGATTCATAAATAAATACTCGGTCTATACGGGCGGTGAGAATCCCATGATGAAGATTGATGAGGTATGACCATTCCTCCCAGGAACTGACCATGTCACCTCTCAATGAACCATGAGGGTAGCATGTGGTGCGAACGAGAAATGATAGGTTTCATTCAATAGCCTGATGGCATTGGTAATTGTTAGAGTCTGGGGGCGAACAACAGAAATTGTGAGAAGAGCCTGATGAAATTTAGAATGGGGAACCCATGCGGTATGCTGATATTCATAATATGGGAAGTGTTCTGCCATCCACCAGTACAAGAATTAGAACGGTCCATTGAGAAGATGAAGAGACATGCCCTCATGAATCTGTCATAATAATTCATAAATTTGGGTGAGGGTAGGAAGGGCCAAATTAGTGGGTTGACCCTCTGCCAGCATGGCCTCCATCATCAAGGTGTCGGCCCGAACCCCGGTGTATACGCCACGGGATGGGAAGAGCCATCCACATAAGAACATGGTGAAGAAACCTACTAGACTAAGCACAGTTGAAATGTTAGGACAAAGCTCATATCCCCATGTGGCATATTGCCCTGCTTCAAGGGTAGAACAGTATGACCTTGGAGTTTATTAGGACTGATGGGTTGGTTGAGTTTGACTATGGTGCACATTCTGTTTAGGCTAGTTCTTCTGCAGGAATAACATTATCCTTTCTTTGAATGGAATGAGGGAACATGATTAGAGGGGATGGTCCAATGATCCCGCTTCCATGACCAGTAAACTCATTGTCAAAGGAGACACGTGATCAGTCTCATTCCATGTGGAAGCTACTAGGAGCAACTCTTCATACATCTCTCTATGGATAGGGAGAGCACCAAACTGGTAGATTTCCCACATTCTAGTACCCACCTCTCCATGCAGTAGGTGAAAGGTGTTGGTGCTTGATCACCAATGGCTGAGAAATTCGGGAAGGATTTCACTTGAAGAGAATATTGAAAACTGAGACACCTAGGCTTCTTGGTGCAAGCCCCCCACCTCCAACTGGTCGGGGGACTCCAGACAGGTCTGGTGCACATATAAATCCTATTCCCACTCATCATAGAAACTCCCTCCAGCCTGCAAATCCCATTTGGTGCTTCACCCAACACTAGTATTTTCTTGAGAGATGATGATAATGGATGGGTATTCTCAGATATCTGGTCTGAGGACACCATTGAGGCACCCGTAGTTTCCCTGAGTCCATGAAGAACCTCTCAATATGAAAATGTTTTCTTGAGTATGAGTGTCAATGAATTATCTAGTTGGGGAAATGTTGGCATGATCATGATCTCATGGGGCCTCTAAAAGAAAAAAGGGATTTAGAGGTTAGGCAGTAGTAGAGGCACATCGATAGGAAGACCAAAGCTGTAAAGTGATAGTTGTATGGACGATGGGTAAGCTAGAAGCTCTGGCGTCAAGAAGACTTTTAGAAAGCTGTCATGAGGAATGTTGTAGGATTGATTATTATTATCGCTATTCCCCACCCTGGTGGACCTCATCTCTGATGATTTATCAGCATCCTAAGAATCAACCATTGTAGCCAGCGAAAGAATATCCAGAAGCCGATGAGAAGTTAGTACGATAAGAATTCTTGGGAAAAAGCTATATAAAAATGGATAAAGGGATTTAAACATATCTGTGAAAGGATCATCATAAGGTTCCTAAATGAAGTATGCAGAAAGATTTGTCCACGTATATCATAACATGCAAAATCTACTCCGCCAACAACTATGGTATGTAGATACTATTCACCACTTACAGCCATGGTATGCAGAATGACTGTGAGGCGCAAGCCCATGAGACATTGGTCGGAGAATAAAATGGTCCATGGAATGTAGAAACCACAAACCCCATCCTATTTTATGTTTGCATTCAGAAGTTGAGGATTAAAATTTATGTTTGTATTATTAGTTATGAGGTTCAATTCGCTGATTAATGTTTTGTAATTGAACATGCCAGTGGCAAGGCCTTCGTTCATGCGGAATCTGAATTTTATGTTTTAAATTTCTATAGTCCCGTTCATAGAAACCAAAATGTGGTATGCAGATGGGGAAATGGTTAGGAAATCAGTTCACAGAACATATAGAGAAGTTCATGAATGCGGTTTTTACAAGGAGAACAATACACAATATTGAAGCAGGTCGGGAAATCGGGAGAGCTTTTTTCTACGAGAAATGGTAAAAGTCAAATGACATGGGCCCCTATATATATATAGGTGTGTTCCCCTCCTATCGGGTCTACCTATTCTACCATGGACCATTTCAGTTCAAGACCGCTTTTACATCAGAATAGTCCCCTTTTGGTTCTAAATGGATACCATTCCTATGGAGGGAATTTGTTGGGTCCTGAAAATTTCTCTAAGGGGAAGAAATACTCTCGTAATCATTTTGCAGAAGGAATCAAGCACTTCTATAAGTTTATTAAGATAAAGGGGGTCATATTGAGTTGCATTTATTTGAAGGAACATGATGGAATTCATGTTTTCAATTGGATCACGCACCATCACTGGGAAAGGTATATGAATAATATGGATCGTGAACCGCAAATCCGGCAAGATGGTCCACCAACCGCTGGCCCGCGAAACGACGGCCAGTGAGCAGGGAAAACCGCAAACCATGTTAACTGAAGGAGTTATGCATGGAATATCGTCCATGTACAATGATGTGAACCCATCAGTTAATGGATTAAATGGATGATAAGGTTCCACGAACCATTATTGCAAACCAAAGCCTCCACAAAACCTGGTTGACCAAGTCTTCCATGGGTCAGAGTATTGCATCAATAAGCCTAGGAAAATAGTGTCGTGTGCCTAGAAGATATGATTGCTCTGATGCTCTATAAATGAATCAAATTAGAAGAAAAGATGAAGAAGAAGGAGATGGATAAAGTGAATGATGGGTGACGAAAGCTTGGGGAAAACTCAGAGATTTCACTTTGTCTTCCCTCTTTTTCATCATTAAAGAAGGAACCATGAACCACTTCCTCCACAGGTATAGTCGCCCGCAAACCATAAAAATTGGGGAATTGAATAATAATAATGGAACCATGAACCCAACTTGTTAACCGAGAACTAAATACTTCTCACGGATGAATATACTGTGAATGGTAATTCCCCTGACCCTCTTTCAATATGGCGCTCCACACCCTCTCTCACGGTCTCCCGAGCCTCTTCCACCGTGGGCTCTCCATCCCCCACAAATAGGGGTAGGCATTTCAATTATTGAATCATTCAAATAATCTTATTTCTCAAATCAGTCATGACTCACATGGGCTTATAGGTTTTGAAGGATTGCAACATCAGGACATGATCTGGACTACATGAAATATGATTCATGATCAATACAGGATACGTAGGATGCCTAACAGAAGGCCCAATCTCAAAAGGGTGCCCATCCAAAACGGGTCCACCCATTCATGGGAGTAAAATGGGAAGATTCCATGTGTACGCCCCACATGTTCTGAACTACGAGAACTCAAATTATGGATCAAAATAGGATACACAGGACACCTACCAGAAGGCCCGATCTCAAAAGGGTGCCCATCCAAAAAGGGTCTACCCAATCATGTTTTCCAAATGGGAATCTTCCATGCATAAGCACCCCACATTCTGAACTATGAGAACATTGATTCCTGATCAAAACAGCATACGTAGGATGCCTACCAGTATGCCCGAGCTCAAAAGGGTGCACATCCAAAAAGGGTCAAACCAATCATATGTGTCAAATGGGTAACTTCCATGCGTAAGACCCTCACAATATGAACTATGCCAGTTCTAATTCATCTGTCGGGGATACATAGGAATCCCTCCTTGTGGGCCTGATCCCAACATCAACTCACCTTCTGTCCCCCCTAGATGACGATAAAATCCAAAGTGCCTTACAATATGGCAAAGTCCACATCACCTCTATGGAATCAAACATAAGCATTCTCACGACGATCTTGCAAACCAAGGGTAGCCTGTGGACACACTCTTTAGGAATGAACCAAGAATTCATGAACATATGGACATGATTTAAATCTAAAATAGAGTCCCAAAACAGGAAACAATCCTCCACTGGAAGGCTGCGGTGAGCCTGACCTCCCATCCTCTCGACCAATGGAGTCCTCATGAGGCATTAACCAAATCGTCAGCCAACGAGTGCATGCCTTGGGAAAGAAAGTCCATTAATCATGGATTCTAGGGCCATTGGGCATTCATGGATATATGAATAAAACCGTTGGAGACCATATGAAGAAATTGTATCTGATAATGGCAGATTTCATGATTGCTTAACCCCCACGCAATCACCCGTTGGGACCAACAGTTATCTACATGGTTAATTCGACCTTATTTAAAGTATAATGATGTTGAATGGGTAGAAACAATGTAATGGTAAATTCTATGAGAGCCCGTATCAATGGAAACATGGATAGGTGATTATCTTTTCCATTACAAATCTGCATCACCCGCAAAATGCCCCACCTTAGAGGCGGAATAGACAATATAAAAATAATCAGATCATATGAAAATGAATTCTCAGTCATAAAATGTTTTGTTTAATGTACCAATTATATCAAACTATTCTTATTCCATTTCAACTATTTCATACATGATTATTCCAATACCTCTCTATGTTCTACCAATGTTACCCTATGTTATGTTCACTAATAATACATAACCTAATATTTTAAAGAAGATAAAAAATATATCCTTTATAATGGTTCAAAAAGTGAATTTTATCAACCAATTTGTATACCATAGGAGTCTATAGATTAGGGTGAAATTTATACTTCTTACCATGCATTGGTCCACAGTTGAGTTAATACCCAATTAATCCTCTTACAGGTTATTTCCCTAGGTACAACTATTCCATATACTTCTTCTACATTCCATTATCCAGAGATGGATTTAATTTCATGGAAAAACACACAGTATATAAGTGTTTATAACTTTCTGTTGTTATCATATACATAGGCTTATCCCCTATACTCCGCCATAGTGTTTTCACTATGGTTCAGTTGTCATAATCTCCACAAATTACTAGACCTTCCTTTTATACCAACTATAGTGATTGTAGCCTTAAACTCCTAATAATTAATTGTTGTTGAAATTTATTTCCAATAAATGCAAACAAGGATAAATATTCCTATTGTATTTATAATATTAGATACACAAATACAATATTAACATAAAAAATGTATTTATATAAAACTACATATGGTTCTACTACTCCCATAAGTCATATAATAATGCATGGGATATAATGGGGAAAATAAATAATTGAAATGATAAAATAGAGATGATATTAAGGGAATAAAAATGAAGATAAATTACAATAGGAGACTCATGAGGCATAACATGACATA
The DNA here is from genome assembly GCA_963277665.1 of Viscum album. Lineage (NCBI taxonomy): Eukaryota > Viridiplantae > Streptophyta > Magnoliopsida > Santalales > Viscaceae > Viscum > Viscum album. The sequence continues at coordinate 447,093,618 of OY728155.1, read as the reverse complement.
ATTAAGAGGATAACCAGAAGCATGAAAACATGCTATTTAAAAATTAAATCATTATATCATAAAATCATAAATATGTGTAATCATCCTAAATCATGAAATCATGAGCATTTTTTAGGGATAACTACTATGAAAATATAATATAGGCTAACCACCATTATAATAATGGTATGATCTGGGTAACTACCATCATAATATATTGTTCTTAGAATACCTTCATATGCACCACACATACATATTATGAGACATTAAGATGAAAAAATGAATTAGAGGGAAATAACTAAATCACACATCACATCGTAGGATAACCTCAAAAACAATATGAAATGGAAGATGAGTGAAACAAATGGGAAAAAAAGAAACCATACAAAAATCATTATCATGATATAACCCATTAGAAGAACGTTTGTTTCACAATATTTTCTTTCGGAATAACCTAAGGCTATATAAAAAGGATTCTTAAGAGAAGAAGCAATGACATATTTTTTTTAAATATCATAATTGAAAAAGGTGCATCGTTATTGAACATGGAGTTCATGTGTATGTAATTCATGAGAAGAAACTAGTTGAATAAAGAATAAGAACATACCATAGGGGTGATGCATTTGAAATTGGTTTTGTATAAATTAAAAGAATGAAAGTGATTGTCATTTTACATAAAAACTGAATTTTACATTGAAATTTCCCCAAAAAATAATATGGTTTTCAAAGAATTTTTTGGATTGAAAAAGTTTTATGTGGGTGGTGTTCGATGTGAGAAAATGAATAATAAAATCACCTAATACGAGGTTTGTATAAAAGTGAGAATTTTTATGAGAACAAAAATCTACTTAACACTCATAATGAAAAACATATTTGACTAGATATATATTTAAGGTAAATATATAACAAATATTATAGGTACAAGATATTATCATGTCAAAAAGAGTGAGAAAAATTAAGAGAATTTGTAATAGGAAAGCCATGACAGAGTAAGAAGATTCATTGTTTTATTCTAAATTAATATTTTTAAAATTCTTCATTATGATATTATACAATAAAACATCATTATAAAAATATGGGAAGGTATATATATTTTCAACATGACTTAAAACATAATGATGTTTCCAATTAAGAAGGATAATATTGGAAGGGTGGTAAATTATGGATATAGAGGAAAAACTGTCATTTATGTTCAGGAGAAATATTCTTAACATATTATAATTTTCAAAAATAATTTGAACTCACTAATTAGGAATAATTAAAAAAATCATCTCACAAGATAGAAATATAGGATTCTATATTAAATTAATGTTCAAATTTTGGGAGAATAATTATAACTAATGATATCATAGAAACTAAAGAAATAATCATATATTTTATAAATGACATTAACCATAGCTGACACCAATGAAAAGAATTAATGGATGTGAATTATACAAGTACATGATATATCTATGATATTATAATTCATTGGGGGTGGTTGTAGATACACCATAAAATGAATATTGGTTCATCATAATAAATAAAGCCTCAATAAAGGGTTGTTGAGATGGAAACATTATAGTTTATGATTTTTTTCATAAAAATCCATTGAAAGTGATAGATAATGAATTTGAAGTCAAAATAACCATGAATAAATCTAATAATTGGTATTAAATATAAAATTTTTAGTATAAACACCATTTATAATAAATTAGGTGCATAAAAGAGAATGTGTCTCAAATAAGGAAATTTTGAGATAAACCCATTATGGCTTTAGTAATTTTTGAATAAAAAGGTATTGTAATATCAGAACTAACATGAATCTATAAATACCATGAATTAAATCTTATTTTTTTTGACAAAATATATACTTGGTAAGAATACACACCAAAAGAAATAATAAATTGTTTCATAACATCAAAACAAGTCTCAAATAAGAGAAATAGAGATAGAAACAGTTACCTGGGTTCAAATGAAACACCCCAAGATTTCAAAGTACATTATTTCTTCAAAGTAATTTAATAACTTTCACTACACGCAACACCGAGTTCTAGCGCTCCATGACTTACCAAACCAGCTATTCAAAAATGGTTATGAATAGTATTAACTGCATTTTTAACATTATATAATCCTTATAATTTTATAATCCATATTATGAGTTTCTTAGATATAATGTAAGAACAAATACATTTTTTTCAGATAAAAGAAGTATTTGTCAAAAAATGAAAATTTACCACCTTTTAATGGAGAAGCCATTATAAATCCAATATTTGAAACATTTATTTATTCAATTTGACAAAATAAACTTCTTCTTTAGAATCGGGACATAAGAATTTAGTTTCAATAAAGTTTTGGTGTTTTTTATAACTTTCATATTTGGGTGAATAGTGAAAAATATTATATTTTAACTGAAAACAAATTATTAAATCAAAATAATTTATATTGTTAAATTATAAATTTTAATGCTTTGTAAGTATAAACAGATTATATTTTTACCATTTAATCCAATGATTGTCATTTTATGTAATTTCACATTGAAATTGGACATAAACAAGTGCCAAACTTTTGATAGTTATTATTTCTTAAAAATACGTCTTTTGGTTTTGACAGCGAGAATTAATTTTAAATTAATAAATGAAACTTCTATGTTTTTAATTTGTAAAAATAGACTTTATTATTGAATTCAGAATATCAATATTAGTTTAGCATAAATTTTTGGTATTTTTCTGAAAACTTTTAATTTTTGATGAATAGTGAAAACACTGAGTTATATTTTAAAACCAAATTTTTATTTAAATAATTTTTTATTTTATTTAAATTTATTTTTTGTAAAAATAGATACATAATACCTATATAATTTAGATGTAATTCATTGGAGTAAGTTTATAATAATTTTATATATATATAAATGTTATTGAACTTTTTCACCGTCTTTTACCCACCTCATAGGAGAATTTGCAAATTCACATAAAACATAATTTTATCACTTTTGTGAGTGGAATTTCAAAAATATAAGAGAAATGGGTAATATCAAGGAGTATTATGTGGTTCAATAAGATAAAAATATTTTTTGGTGATTTTTAACTTTTAACTTTTATTTACCACGGTTAAAATTAAATAGGGAAATTAAGGGTATAACTGATATTAATATTATCCTAATACATGTCCTTATTCTATTGGACAACTTTACCTCGACCGAAAACAACCTTAGGAAGAAACTATTATCATTTTGGTCCACTTGGATTAGATTAGGACATTTATTATTGTTTAATTCAAAGAAAAGTTAAAAGAGTTAAAATCAATGTTTAATAAGTAAAACATTTTTTATGTAGGGTTATACATAAGATAAATTCGATTATAAATATTAATTATAAAGATAAAATTCTTTCCTACTTAATTGTATTTTATTTATAATTTTTAGATATTAAATAATTTAATTTATTTATGACACAATGGTGATGTAGTAATTACCAAATTAATGAAATATTAAAATAATTGATAATAAAAATATCAAAATAAATGTAATTTGGGCTTTTTAAGAATTAAAATAATTCTATAGGTTAATATGACATATTAAGATTGGTTATATAAATTGTTTTCGAAATAATAATGCTATTATGAAATTATCATAAACAAAATACCCAATAGTATCAAAATTGACACAAAAGAGTTTTAAAAAAAATACTATATTATTAATTGATATTCTATTACTAAAAATATATTGTTCAGAAAAATGACTTATATAATGATATGTGTATCATTAATGGACCACATTTGGGTCTATTAGAGGTATATAGTATGTTTACAAACTATATAATATAAAAATAGAAAGAGACATATTAAATGTTAATCTATTTAACTAAGAGATAAATATAACTGAAAAGGATAATATAGTGACCCAAACCTGTCTAAATTTTTTTTTGAAAGTATTTCGACCCATACCCACCTTAACCTTTAAATAATCCACTTTTGAGCTATTAGAAACCTAATATGAATTTATTATAAAATAATATTTCTAGCTTTTCCAAAGGTGCCCCTCACCCCTCTTATAAAAGGGCACTCCCCCTTCTCTCAAATTCATACCTTCAAAGCCTTTTGATTCAGCCAAACCTGGCCCAAATATCCTCCCAAATTCTCTCACTTCGACCTAGAGGAATTTTTTTTATCATAAATCCAACCAAAGGAGCCCTTTTGATCAAATAAAAAGGAAGAACCCCAAGAAGAGGTAATGTTTTCACCACCCTCTTTCAAGATCATTTCTTCTTCAACATCTTCTATATTTTTTATTTCCATTCTAAAATAATAACTCCATTATCTTATATATACTGTGATGTTATTATAATTATGGTACAACTATATTCAGTATTCTATCCATCCTTTGAATGACATGTCACCATACGTGTGTACGTACTGCTTACCGTCTCCACAACGTGGTGTAATTGTTATTCAAAACAATATTATTTGGATTGGTATGATAATGATGTTTAATTGAAGTAAATAATAAATATAATATTATAAGGATTCTGTATATATGATATACCATCCAATTATATATTATTTTATATCAAAATAATGATATTGTCACTCGTGCGTACGTACGGACTACCGTCTCAATGAACGCGATGAGATTAATTCCCCATCATATCCATCCAACACTAATTCTCATTTGATTATTAAAAATAATATTTAATAACATTATATCAATAATTATATGAATAAGATACAACCTATCCATAACAAACATGACTTATGTATGAAAACCTATTAATGAAAACGAGTAAGTTAACACTTGAAACGACGATAATACTAAAATATTATTAACAATGCATTTTTAGAAGATCATATATGATATCATAATTATCTATATGGTTCTTGTATAATTTAATAAAAATGTTTTAAATATTATACAGGAGGTTAATCAACCCTCAAACAAGGAAAAAGTACAAGGTAAGGGGTTTTCATCTCACTCCTTATTCATGTGAGGTTCATGCCATATTGCCACTATTACCTTTTGTGTGGTGTATGTACTGCCCATAATTGTATTCTCTGTATAATAAAATTTAATTTATGTGTATTTACATATTCATTTTATGATACCTCTTTCTTGGGGTGTATGTTTCGTAATTTACCAAATTGTTAAGGGTTTATTTCACAATCTCTTCATTATCCGAGGTTGATTATACGTAATTATCTACTAGGACCTCTTTATCATCCACATCCATGATTCTTAAAAATATATTTCCAAACATTCTTAATATTTTACAGAATATTGGTTAAAGTCCTTTATACCCTTATTTTACTTTTATAAAATGGTTTGAAAGGAATCTTTCCATCATTTTTCAAACAAGTCCATTTTTAACCTTTTTGACAAAATTAAGGTAAGAATGTATTTTTTTAACTTATTCGGCAGGTGCGGCTATTTTCCATAGTTGTAAAATCTTCAAAGCTTTCCCTACAAGCTTATAAGAATATTTTCAAAGTAAATGTTTTATTTTAAAATTATGTTACTTTTAAATGAGTTCAAAAAAAGAGATATTTTTCTCATATAGTTTTGATTTCATCTATGTCAACATCCTTTGATGGATTTTAAGCTTATTTAACATGATTTATTATGATAAAAAAAATTTATTGTATTGAAGGTTTTGTGATATGTTTTACTGTGGATGTGTTATTTTTATACCATTCTTGGTTTGTGGAGAAAGTATTGACATTTCATATGCTAGTTTTAATATGAATGTTTATGTTATGTTTAAACCTTTTCATATGGGAATGCTTTGGACTTAGTAAGTGACGGGTGGAGCCCGCTATAGCTCCTCGATGCATCGGTAGGTCTCATTAGATAAACTAGTGTCTTGGCACGAGGACTTGAAAAAATCTTATATGTATTCTTGGCACGAGGCCTTGGCTACCTAGTTATGATAGTCTGACGTTATGTAATCCATCATTATGAAAGTGGTTATTCATATAGCATGTGATTATTAAACTAGTAGAATATCAATGTGAATAAGTAAATGGAATTATTTCAAATTATTTTTTCCATATTATGCTGATGTTCAAGTTTAAAAATATTTTGTTTTAGTTATACTTTGCCATAAATGTTTATGCCTATTTATGAAAGTTTTCACTGTTTTTTATCCTTACTGAGAATCTGAGCTCACCCCATTCAATGTTTTATTTTTCCCAGGATGTGAATAAGTATTTTATGAATGACCTGTAGGGATAGTATGAGGGGATATGAAGACAATATTCTGTTGTTGTTTTTTTCACTTTATGATGTAATGTAAGACTTATGAATGAATCTCGTAATTCCAAGTCTATTAAACTAATCGGTCTTTCGAGATTTGATCTTTTGTGATCATGACAATGATACGTAATAATGCACCGACTCTGGGTAACTGGGGTCAGGGTGTTACAGGTGGTATCAGAGGAAGTTTAGTACAACCCTTGGAATTTATTTATAGATAAACTCAGATTAGATCACACAGCCCTAAGATAGACTTTGAAGATTAGTATAGAAGAACATCCTAGAATTTTGGTATTGTAGAGATTTTTTGAGTTTTCCGAGTAATAAATCCCAGTATGGATACGAGCAGGTAGAGGCAGCTCTGGCACAGATGTGCCTAGGGGTAAAACCCAAAAACACCGCTTTGAGCTAGACTAGAACATGAACTCGTGCATGACAACGGGCCTTGCTGCAGTCTTGGTTACGAAACTCCCGGAGGATATGCTTATGATAATTCTCATTTTCCATAAAAACCATTATGAAGGGTTTATGTGTATATAATTCCTCAAAGAAGACATTTTTATGATTATGGATTATATCCATAAACTGTTTAATTTATGTTAATTGTTTTAAAAGTTTGGGATTTGGTATTTCTATTCATAAACTAATCTAGTGTATGCCATTGTTTAGAAATGGTGCCCAGTAGAAGGAATGATAAATCCGACAATACGCATGATCCAAAGAGTAAGAAGGATCATATCGTTCATGGTCTTAAGAGGGAATTTAGAAGGGAAATAGTCTCTCATGTATTATCATCATATAAAGAATTAGTATCATGTTTTGATAAGATAAGTAATAAATTCTCGGAGTCCTATGGCTTTGAAGGGAAGCTAGAGAATGAAAGTATGGTAGAGAGAAGGGAAGATAAAGGGAAGAATGTAAAGAAGTATTTTCCCATATGTGATAACTTTGGAAAGAATCACCTTGGAAAATTCTTGAATGGAATGGGTGTATGTTATAAGTGTGGAGAAAAAGGACACCATGTACGTGACTGCAAGGGTAAGAAAAAGGTTTCAAATGTACAATGCTTCATCTGCAATGAGTTTGGACACTACGCGAACCAATGTCCCAGTCATCAGACTATGCCACAAATGATGCTATTGGATAATAATCATGTTATGATACTACCACAGATGAAGAGGAATGACTTGTGTTGTTATGTTTTTATTTTGGAATTATTTAATTTAAGTATTTTTTCAATGATGTACTGGAAATAAATAAGGATTGTACAACAGTACTATTTCATTGAGGATTTGAGATTTTATGGTACTAAGAAAAGTGATTCGACAACAAGTTAACTTTTTTGTAAATTACATTTTTGAAGGAAAGATAAACCTTAATATGGTACTAATATTGAGGTACTGATTTTCGAATAAGATATGTTTGATTTGGGTAAATTATATTGGATATTCTTGACTGCCTTGAAACTGATTAAATATTTGTATATTCCATCATTGTTGGAGTTTAAAAATTTTTTGGATGGATGAAGTATATCCAGTATTCTATAAAAAATAATGGATCATGAATGTAATCAATAAGGTTTTATGGTAATTTAGGATATTGCAGTTTTTTAAAAGAATACATGATGAAGGTGTTCACATGTTATTACGCGGGAAAAAGGATCTTCATTGTGTTTACCTTATCTATAAATTTTGGACTGTGAGTTTGGAAAAAAGTATTTTGTATAATTCTAGTTTGAGATTATTTTTGGATTTCCATTAAAGGACAAACCGGAGGTCGGGTGGCAACCCGTCGCGTCCGGCAAGGCTACAAGACTTGAACCCGCAACCGAAGGGTGACAGGGGTGTATCACCTACCACTGGCCCACGTGATGTCCTGGATTGAATAACGCAGTCTTTACTAAAAAAATTCTTGTATATGAATTATAAATTCATTTTTTTAAACCCTATACAAATAATATAAATAGAATATTATTTTTAAGTTCTATTATCTTTTAGAGTGAAAGATGAGTTTGTGGTAGAAATTAGTTAAAGGATGGGACTCTACATGTCAAGTATATACTTTTTCTTCTTATCTTATTCTATGGAGAAATTAATTCTTATACTTTAGTGAAGATAACATAAAACAAAAAAATTTTTTATCCTAATACCATATGTTTTGTTGAACCGATGGTATTTTAAATCATCATAGATTGATGAATTTAAGGCCCTCAATTTTACACTTGTTTTTGATTGATGACCTCAATCACCACCTATAAATATTTATGTTTTTCCTCCAATTACATCTCTTTAATTTCCACCAATGTTCTCCTAATCGAGATCCTAATTTGTTGGTCACCCTTTCATTTCCCTTTTCCTCTTATTAAGACTAAATTTTATTAACCTAATTTCCGATGTGGGTTTTCCCGAAGGTATTTTCTATTTTCAACCTTTTATTTTCGAAAAATAATTACAAATTATGAGGACGGAATTTATTAAAAGAGGGATGAATGTAACACCCCAAGATTTCATAGTACGTTATTTCTTCCAAGAAATTCAGTAACTTGCACTACACGCAACACCGAGTTCTAGCGCACCATGACTTACCAAACAAGCCGTTAAAAAGTGGTTTTGAATGGTATTAACTGAATTTTGAACTATATATAATCCTTATAATTTTAGAATCCATATTATGAGTTTCTTAGACATAATATAAGAACAAATACATTTTGTTTTTCAGATAAAAGAAGTATTTTTCAAAAAATCCAATTTTACGGACATTTAATGACAAAGCATTTTTAAATCCAATATTTGAAACTTTTATATATCCAATTTGACAAAATAAACTTCTTCTTTAGAATTGGGACATATTAATTTAGTTTCAATAAAGTTTTGGTGTTTTTTCTGATAGCTTTCATATTTGGGTGAATAGTGAAAAATACTATATTTTAACGGAAAAAAACTTTTTAAATTAAAATAATTTATATTGTTAAATTATACCTTTTAATGATTTGGAAGTATAAATAGATTATATTTCTACCATTTCATCCAATTATGGTCATTGTATGTAATTTCACTTTAAATTGGAAATAAACAAGTGTCAACCTTTTGGTTGTTATTATTTCTTAAAAATACGCCTTTTGGTTTTGACAGCGGGAATTAATTTTAAATTAATAAATGAAACATCTATGTTTTGAATTTTGTAAAATAGACTTCATTATTGAATTAAAAATATCAAAAATAGTTTAGGGTAAATTTTTGGTATTTTTCTGAAAACTTTTAATTTTTGATGAATAGTGAAAAACAATGAGTTATTGTTTAAAACTGAATTTTTATTTAAATAATTATTTATTTTATTTAAATTTATTTTATGTCAAAATAGATACATAATACCTATATCAGTTAGATGTAATTCATTAGTGTTAGTTTATAATAATTTTAGATATATAAAAATTTTATTTAACATTTTACCGTCTTTTACACACCTCCTAGGAGAATTTGCAAATTCACATAAAACATAATTTTACCACTTTTGTGAGTGGAATTTCAAAAATCTAAGAGACACGGTTAATATCAATATGTAAAATGTGGTTCAATAAGGTAAAAATAATTTTTGGTGAATAGTAACTTTTTAATTTTATTTACCACGATTAAAAGTAAATAGGGTAATTAAGGATAAAAATGATATTAATATTACTTAACACATGTCCTAATTCTATTGGGAAAGTGTATCTCGACAAGAAACAACCTTATGAATAAAATATTATCATTTTGTTCCACATGGATTAGATTAGGACATTTATTATTATTTAATTCAAAGAAGAGTTATAAGAGTTAAAATCAACATTTAATAACTAAAAAATTTTAATATAGGGTTATACATATGATAAATTAGATTAAAAATACTCCATAGAAATATAAAATGATTTCCTACAAAATGTTATTTTATTTATAATTTTTAGACAGTAAATAATTTAATTTATTTATGACACAACGATGATGCAGTAATTACCTAATTAATGAAATATTAAACTAATTGATATTATAAATATAACAATAAATGTAATTTGAGACTTTTTAGGAATTACAATAATTTAATAGGTTAATATGACATATTATGATTGGTCAAATAATTTTATTTTGAAATAATAATGCTATTATGAAATTATCAAAAACAAAATACCCCATAGTGTCAAAACTAACATAAAAGAGTTTTTAAAACAAATATTATATTATTAATTGATATTATATTCCTAAAAATTTATGTTTCATCCAAAAAACTTATATAATGATAGGAGGATCATTAATGTACTACTTGGGGGTCTCTTGGAGGAATATATTATGTTTACTAACTATATAATATAAAAATACAAAGAGGCATGGTAAATGTCAAACTATTTAACTAAGAGTAAAATATATATTATAAGGTTAATATAGTGACCCAAACTGTATAAAATCTAATGGTTGAAAGGATTTAGACCCATACCCACCATAATCTTTAAATAATCCACTTTGGAGGCATTAGAAACTGAATATGAATTTATTATAAAATAATATTTCTAGCTTTTCCAAAGGTGCCCCTCACCCCTCTTATAAAAGGGAACTCCCCTTCTCTCAAATTCATTCTTTAAAAGCCTTTTGGTTCGGCCATCCCCTGCCCAGATATCCTCCCAACTTCCCTCACCTTGACCTATAGGCCATACATTGATCAGAAAGCCAACATAATGATCCCTTTTGATCAAATCAAAAGGAATATTTCGAAGAAGAGGTAATGTTTTCACCACCCTCTTTCAGGATCTTTTCTTCTTCAACATCTTCTTTATTTGTTATATCCATTCTAAAATAATAAATCTAGTATATTCTATATACTGTGATATTATTATAAATTTTGTACAACCATATTCATTATTCTATCCATCCTTTGAATGACATGTCACCATATGTGCGTACGTATGGCTTACCGTCTCCACGTCATGGTGTAATTGTTATTCAAAACATTATTACTTGGATGGGTATGATAATGATGTGTAATTGAAGAAAATAATAAATATAACATTATAATGAATCTGTATATATGATATACCATCCAATTATATATTATTTTAATATCAAAAGAATGATATTGTCGCTTGTGCGTACGTACGGACTACCGTCTCCATGAACACGATGAGATTCATTCCACGTCATATCCAATTAAGACTAATTCTCATTTGATGATTAAAAGTAATTTTTAAGAAAATTTACATTCTGGATATGAATATGATACAACCTATCCATAACAAACATGACTTATGTAACAAAACATATAAAAGAAAATGAGTAAGTTAACGCCCGAAACAACGATAATACCAAAATATTATTAACAAAGAATTATTAGAATATCATATATGATATCATAATTATGTATATGGATCTTGTATAATTTAATAACAAATTTTTATCTATTATAAAGTATTCTAACCAACCCTCAACCAAGGAAAAAGTACATGGTAAGGGGTTTTCATCTCACTCCTTATTCTCATGAGATTCATTCCATAGAGCCACTATTACCTCTTGTGTGGTGTATGTACTTCCCATAATTGTATTCTTTGTGTAACACACTTTAAGATATGTGTATTTACATATTCATTGTATGATACCTCTTTTTTGGGGTGTATGTTTCGTAAGTTACCAAATTGGTAAGGGTTTATTTCACAATCTCTTCATTATCCGAGGTTGTTTATACGTAATTATCTACTAGGACCACTTTATCATCCACATCCATATTTCTTGAAAATTTATTTCAAAACATTATTACTATTTTACAGAATATGGGTTAATTTCATTTATACCATTGTTTGACTTTTATAAAATGGTTTGAAAGAATTCATTCTGTCATTTTTCAAACAATGCCCTTTTTAACCTTTTCGACAAAATTAAGGTAAGAATGTCTTTTTTTTACTTATTTGGCGGGTGCGGATATTTTACACCGTTGTAAAATATTTGAAGCTTCCTTTACAATCGTATAATAATATTTTCAAAGTAAATGTTTTATTTTATCATTATGTGACTTTTAAATGATTTCAAAAAAAGAGATATTTGTCTCAAATAGTTTTTATTTCATCTATGTCAACATCCATTGATGGATTTTAAGCTTATTTGAAGTGGATTTATTATGATACAAAACATTTGTAGTTTACTGAAGGTTTTGTGATATGTTTGAATATGGATGTGTTATTTTTATACCATTCGTTTTTTGTGGAGAATGTATTAACATTTTGTACGCTAGTTTTAATATGAATGTTTATGTTATGTTTAAACCTTTTCATATGGGAATGCATTGGACTTAGTAAGTGAAGGGTGAAGCCCTCTATAGCTCCTCGATGCATCGGTTGGTCTAATGAGACAAACTAGTGTCTTGGCATGTGGCCTTGATAAAATCTTATTTGTAGTCTTGGCACGAGGCCTTGGCAACGTTGTTCTGATAGTCTGGAATTATGTATTCCATATTTATGAAAGTGGTTGTTGATATTGCATGTGATTATTCAACTAGCAGAATATCCATGTGAATAAGTAAATGTAATTATTTCATTTTATTTTTCCCATATTATACTGAAGTTCCTATTTAAAAGGCTTTTGTTTTAGTTATACATTTCCTTAAATGATTATGCCTATTTATGAAAGTTTATACTGTATTGTTGTCCTTACTGAGCATCTGAGCTCACCCCTTTCAATGTTTTACTTTTCATAGGATGTGAAGAAGTATTTTATGAATGACCTGAAGGGATTGTATGAGGGGATGTGAAGACAAGATGTTGTTTTTTTCCATCGCTTTATGATGTAATTTAAGACTTGTGAATGTATCTAGTGATTCCAAGGCTACTATACTAATCAGTCTTTCGAGACTTGATCTTTTGTGATCATGCCAATGATAGGTAATAATGCACCAACTCTGGGTAACTGGGGTCGGGGTGTTACATCAAAGGTGTTCTAAATATACACATAACATCTTGAATAATTATATTAACTTCATTATATATATATATCCCTGAAACCTATACATATATATGTAATTTTATAAGTCTGATATATTATCTTTTGGTACTTATTTCTTTATTGGTTCTTCTTTTGTCGACTACTCATGCTTGTTCAGTTAATTTTCTCATAAAAATTCTATTTTTGTTAAAATGGTAAATATTGATGAACAATAAATTAATTAACTTCATAATTGTTTATATTTATTACCGCTATTATGACATTTTTAAAATAATTATACATTTTTTAAGATTATCTCAAAACATATCAGTATAAATAATGTTTTCCTCATAGGTATATTTAAGGTGATTAAAGTCACTAACACATTTTTTTATTCCATATATATATATTCATATAAAATAATTACAGAATATTAATAGTGCAAAAATTATGATTTTTGAGATACTAAAAACATTTTTTTTGTCATCCATGTATGGGTGTCATGGAAAAAATGACTTTACTAGGGGTGGTAATCCCCAAACACGCATCTCTATGTTATCATTTTTTTTCAATTATTTTAAGAGGAATTTATACATTATTATAATAAAATATGACTATATTAAATATTATTGTTTAGTCATACATTCATGTATAGTTGGTACATTAGGGGTGTAAAAGAGAAAAAGGTATAGGGATGTCGAGCCGAGAGTATTACCTCTCCCTTGGAAGTTCTCCCTTGGGTGCCTCCTAATGATATGCTATAATGGTCACATGGTGAGACCAATGAATAAAGGTAATGTTGAGGGTTTTTCAATGATACTAAGGAATACTTTTTTTGAGACAATACCATGCGTTGGGTGTTTAATTATTTAGTATGTGGTCCTCTTTTTTATGTGAAGAAAAGGGATGTTTTATAAAAACTCATAATTTCTCATTAATATCCCCCCATTATTTAAGTCTAAATGCTCCAAGAATTTATAATAATCATGTTGTTAGTGATAGAAGGAATATCATCTCTTTATTATTCTATATAATGTTTCATTTTTCTGATGTTTTAACCTCCTGAACTATGTTAAGAAAAGTTTACCCTAATTTACAATTTCTTGTGTATCTCTGCAATTACCCTCATAAATTCATTTCATGTGAAAATTTTAATCTGAAATTATATAATAATATAAAAATTATTATTTTACATTTTAAAATAAATTAATTAAAAAATTATAAGAGTTATAAAAACTAATTTTATTATTATCACATAAATGATTAAAAACAATTTCTCAGAAAAATATCATTTAAACCCAACATTTATGTGAGGGAAGGGACTATAAATTTTATTTATTTCAAAGAAATAAATTGGATTATTATATAAATCATAAATTAAATGTGTCTTCCAAATAAAAAAACATAATTTTACAAAAATAAGGTTTAATTAAATAAAAATTCAAAAAAAAGTTTTTTATTTGAATTATTTTTTTTGTTAAACAAATTATTTATTAATTTAATAAAACATATTTAAAATTAAAGAATTATTATTAATATACTTATTTAATCAATTAAAAGGACATATAAAATTATATTTGTCTCTTATATTCATATAAATTAATAAATGTAACCATAATGGGAGAAACTATATTTATCACTATTTATTTAAAAATAAATTATTTTATAAAGACACCATAATATAATCCTCATGCCATTTACTAGAAGTCTAGTCAGAGGTAAGACCCCAAACATTTATTAGAATAAAAGAAAAGTTTAGTAGAATATTGTGAGCACACCTTTCCCACATCCAACATAAGGTGGATTAAAAATCATTGTAAGAAGAGTCATTATCACAAACAAGTTCATCAGCTTCCCATTAAGAAGGAAATATATTTGGATTGATGTACTTGAGTGCCTCAATATCTATCATCCTTGACATTTCAGAATGGGTAATAAAATTATTTATTGTGTTAGATTAGTCCTTCCTCGACCAACTCTTTGGGGGGTCAGAGGTCATGCATTCACCTTTTGTAATAATGTCTTTAAAAGAGGATTTGACTGGATTTTTTGCCTCAGAAAGATCTGTACGTAGCTCAATCCTATGAGCCTCATCCCTTAAGTCCTGAATGTCCATGAAAAGATCACCTGGGTCCACAAAACCATGCCTGATAAATTGTGTTTGGGCATTCGTATCCTCAAGCACTAAACCTTCAAAATCATGACCCTCGTAGACATTATCAGTTTATTTTTGATAGATCGAGTTTCCATCAGGAGTGGTAAGTAAGAGTAATACTTGTTACCTTTCTTACTACCTCTTTGATTTTACTTCTTCCACAGACTTGGGATCAAAATATCATGTAAAAAATCATCAGAATCAACAGACGTCCGATTAGAAGGCTCCCCCTCATCAGGAATTCCTTTTTCATCAACCCGGTCCAGCTCTAGAATCGATTCCACATTCACTAATCCCACAAAGTGATTACCAAGATCATCGTTAAGCCCCTCCTGCCTAGGAATTGAATGCATCTTAGTTGGGATCCTAACCCACTCACCATTTTCTTCATTTGAACCACTTCCATGCATGCCCCTTGTGGTGTAGTCCTGCACCTCCTTATTACAACCTGAGGGTACAACTCTTTCCAACCCCAGGTCACAATTCAGTCTATCAAAAAATCATAAACCATCAGATTCAAAGCGATCTCCACTGCCTTTACTAGAGTACCTTGCACCACGTTACATTGGGTAGAGCCAGAAAATACCGTCTCCCCACTAGCCAGCTCCATATTTCCCAGCTAAGGACTCAGCACCACCTCAACTTATTCATCCACTGCAGCCTGTAGAACTACATCTCTGCCTCTGCACTTTTTTATCTGATGCCAAATCATTAAAAAGCAGGAGTAGTACTCAAACCAAGACTCAAAAACAACAATCTATTTATATCTAAATCCTCACACATAGCAATGAAAAAGTATTTTACCGAAGATCTAGATAATTCCACTTCAATGAAAATCATCAACAATACCAGATGGAAATCATCCCTAGTTCTACTATAGGTGTAAAGATATCAGCTGACTAGGTTCCCAATAATATGAGTAATAGATGGATTCTGAAATGGGAGAGGTAATTCTGGAAATCTTACACAAATTTACATGGTCAGAGAATCCTGCTTAATGTGGCAATCACATGTCTATTTCGAGAGGTATAATCAGAGGCCATCACAAGCACGTGGAGTGGATGACCATGCAAGAATCAAGTCTTCTTCTTATGCAAAGAGAATCATAATATGCTTCGAGTTGAGGAAGCCCACAGTGGTGATCTTATGATGATTCCAATAATTGAAGATGAATCAGTCAAAAATATCCAAGGACGAGCATCATTACTTGAATCGCGCTATCAACGTCATGTTCAGTAGGGAGGAAGCATTAGTGAACTCTCGATCTGAGATCGAGATCTGCAGAATACCATCGAAGAGCTCTGGAACATTGGGGGATATGGATATTTGAGGGAATTAAGGTAAGAAATCATAATCCGAGAAGTGTAGGAAGCGGCGATCAGAAGGAGGTAGCAAAGATCCCCCCCCCCACAGACAACCAAGGGAGGAGGGACTTGCTCATAGGACGTCACCACCTAGGGAGAAGCTCTCCATCCCCCCCCCCACACACACAGACAACCAAGGGAGGAGGGACTTGCTCATAGGACGTCACCACCTAGGGAAAAGCTCTCCATTCACAAACAGTTACCTCCCTTCGCTACCTCTAATCCTATATCCATTTTTAAATGATGAATCCAAAAAACGAATTAATTTCACTAAAGTAAAATTATATAAGTTAAAAAATAATTTTAAATTAAAAAATGTAAAATGTATTAAAATTAATTGTTTAAAAAATATAACTTCCATTCCAATTTTTAAAATATATTCTTGTAAATTAAAGTGATAATTTTAAAAATTATAAATTATCTTATAAAATATATATTTAGACATACAATTACGAGTAAAAATTTTAAAATTCATACATATATGATAATAATTTAATAAAATCCAAGTAATTTATAAATAAAATATATTTGTACTATTCACCTAAAACCAATCTTCTTGAAAAAGTAAAAAAATTCATCTTAAATAAATTTTTTATTACTAAATATAATAAAAAGTTTAATATTAAAAAAAATTCTCAAATTTTTTATATTATCATTTAAATAAAATCCTAAAATACAATAAGAATTTTTTTTATAGAGAAATATGTTTTTTTAAAATACTAATTTTTGTCATTAAAAATAATTTTAAAAAAACTATTATAAAATGAATTAATATTAAATATTACATTTTATTAAGATAATAAATTAACAATAATATTAATAGTTTTTCATTATAAAGTGTGAATCATATGAAAATATGTATTCTTCAAAGAAATAATGAAATAAGAAATTTTTATAAAATAACCTATATATATATATATATTCATATATTTCATAATTCGGTTACTCCTATTCATACCTAAAACTTTAACATCATTGATTCAATCGTATAAAAATATCATGGTTTCATTTTAGTTGTTTGTTTCATGTAAAGAAAGATAAAAAACCTATTTGGATGAATTAATAGAAAAATATATTAAAATCTAATTTCATTATAGAAAATGACGGGACTTTCATATGGTATAGGGAGAGGACATTCTAAGATAGTATTGTCATGTTGTCTCATGTCATTTTGATGAATATTTTTCACTATATGAATTTCATTACATTTTTTCCTAAATTTGAGAATGGTTTTGTTGAGTGGGTACTACTTGATTGGGTTTTGTTCGGGATAGTTCCAAGAGTGAACAATAGAACTTTTATGTGTGGTTTCTCATAGTTTTGGTGTGATGATATTGATAGGGGATGTTTTATGATTATATATCTATTTAAAATAAAATTAACTATATTGTTTAATAATTTATATTTTTTTATAATTAATTAAATTGGATGTATTGGCATGAGATAGGGGTGCATATGGTTAGACAATGTCTAGTTGGTCATGGATGACCTAGGGAAGTGATGAGCAGGCTTTGAAATAAAGGAAAATGATATAACGTGGTTTGTTTTCATTATTAATTTTACTTATGGTATTATGAATTAATTACATGGAATGTGATATATGTGGTCACACAATCGAGGGATATAAATCTATGTGAATATATAAATTTCTCCATAATAATTACATTCATATGTATTGGATGAAAAAGTGTCAGTGCCACGGTGGATCTTGTTCACTAACTACATTACCCTAGCTACTGATGGATGAGGCCTTAATTATTACCATATACCATGTAACACTTACACCCTATGAGGTGTACATTAAATGAAATTAGTAGAGTTTAGTGTTCCATGTGAAGGATCCTTAGTCACATCCTTATATTGGTGAGTTTTTCACTAGGTTGATTGGTTTAGGTAGGACATGATGATGTTATGAGATGCCTTACTACCAATGGGGGTTTTTAGATGAATGTTGGTTGAGTGATTATTTCAACATGATATTTTAGCACCTAGTTAGTATTTCTATGGGTAAGATTTGTATGGGTTGGGAGTATGAGGACTGACCATGTGATGACATGTGAAGTGAGACGGTAATTCTACCGTCTCTTAAGACTAATGCCAATAAGGCATTACTTATGAGTTATGTGGGGAATTTTCGTGATTAAATTGAGATTGTGGGATGATATGCTCTCTGAGTGATGGGTGTTGACTCAATAAATGGGAATGGGATAATGTAACACATGTAGTGTTTTTATTCTTAATGATATAATGGGGAACTTATTGGTTTCCCTATTGATATGTTGACTCATGAAAGGGAGAGTGTGAGAAATGTGCAATGATTATTATAAGTGTGACCTTCACCTGTAATAAATGATATTATCCTATATGGATATTATCTTATTAGGTCGTTCACTGTGGTGGTTAACCATAGATTTGTGGAATGGCATTGAGAAAATCTCCATCTCGTCAACGTATGATAACATGGGATTATATTGGTGGGATGTATTATGAACCATAATGTATTGTGATTCATGTGATTCCTTATATTATCTCCAAGGATCTAGTGACATCTCTATTTAAATTAGAAAATTTTATGGGCTTTTCCATATGAATTCATTGAATATTAGTTGATTAATGTTAACTTCCCAAGATGATATTAATGTTTTGTTTATTATTATGTAGGTTTATAATTTGTGGAAATAAAATGGAATATGTAAAATTATTAAAACCCTAAAGGCACTACACACCGCACCACAAAATAACATGATGTGAAAATGGAAAATAAAAAGGAAACTAAGGTTGTTGATTGAATACAAAGAGAATAAAATATTTTTATAGGAAAAACCTAAATAAGCCAGATGAAAAGGAGATTATATTGATGGATGTTAAAGATACACATCATGTAAATTATTTAGAAAATTAAACATATAATCCATAAAGCATTTAAATTTGATGAGAACAAGAAAACAATCCCATAGTAAAGTATCCATGTGTCACAATGTGTCATATAGGGTCACACTGTGACACAATCCATGTTTGGAAAGAGAAAATTTTATGATGTGTATAATTTCATGAAAGTTTCATGACCCAAATAATACACATCATGTAAACCGTACAGAAAGCGTGTCAGAAAAACTAAAAAAATGCTGATTTATAGCGAATCTTTAAGAAGAGTTTTATATTTTTGGTAATATCATCCAATTAAGAATTATCTGACCTTTAGAAGAGATTATATGACCTATTGTCGTATAAATAAAGAGATAGGCCAAGATATTTTCATTCCATTATTTAAGCTTGATTCCTGCCCTCCATGAGGATGCCATAGGGATCCGACATATTTTAGATAGTTTTTTATTTATATTTTACTTTTCATTTATTTCTTCTAATTTCATGAAAATTGAAGGATGATTAGTTAAATTAGAAACATTCACTATATTATTATTTTATCTTAATTTATTTTTCTTTAATCAATATCTTATGGTTTCGGGTTTAATAATAATTGGTGATCACCTGAAAATGGTTGGCTAAAAACCACAGGGAAAGCAGAATTAGTAAAATGGAGTGTGTACAGTTAGTGTTCAATTTACTTTCGATTGTATGATGGTTTTATTCAATTGTTTAATGTTGTTCCTTCCTGTCTATTTTATTCACAACTGATCCAAGGACAATATTCTATTAATATTGAATGAAAACCTTTATGATTGAGGTTATTTATTCATGAACATTGATGGAAAATATTCTTCTCCTTTTTGAAATTTCAAAATAATTAACTTTAGATATATTTAGGGTTTACACATCTTATAATATTTGGGTCTTGGAACATTCCCTACATTCTACATGTCATGAAAAGTGCTACATCCAAACATGGTTTGTGTGACATCGTGAAACTATATGTCATGTTGTGACACGTGAAGTCTTCACTCTGGGCCTGTTTTATTCTCCTCACAACATATAAATGGTTCAAAACATCAATATTTATACATCGTGTATTGTGTACATGATGTGTATCATCAAATTATCACACCATAATATTTGTTTCATCTGGATTCTTAATTTTTTCCTCCATAACCTCTCTTGTTCTATTTGGATTCAATTATCAACATATTCTTCTATTAAATTTTTGTAGTTGAACCACACCATTTCACAACATTTTATAGAGTGCCTTAATGTTCCTCAAAATGTAAAATTTCCCTTCAAATTTCTCTAACTAATAGTCCTTCATATTAATAAACAAAAAATTAATAACATTAGGGAACTCAACTTTAATAAATAAATATTTATTATATTCATATATAAATTCCCATCAAAACATGTAAATAAATTTAGAAATAATTTGGATTTGTGCCTCATAAGGTGAGATTTTATTCTCAGTAGGGAAGTCTACAATGTTTCCAAAATAATTAGATTCCAATTATAACACTCCAATGAGTTTTTAGATGACTTGTATTCCGAGTAGATTAATACCCTATGGTTCTGGATGGATTGGATTCACAATATAGAACTACCATGAGTTTTAATTGGAATTGGAATCCTAATTGGTCACTCCCCTGAGTTTATATATAGAATTTGATTCTATGAGAGGATTTAACATAAGTATAGAGACATCCTAGATTCCTGGTAAAGGATAACCTTAAGTTTCCAGATGGATTTATTTTTAGATTGGTTATTACCATATGTTTTTATATGAAATTTTATTCATTTTCATAAATCTATGAAAAGCTCAAAGACACTAATGATCTTGACAAAGTAGGTTTGGGTGAATCCCCAGTGTCACATTAGGACTCATAGATCAAAGGTGTTCGTCTATTTATAAATCAAGAAAGTTTTATTTTTTTTATATTGTAACATGTATATATTGTTTTTAATTTTATATATGGGTCTATATTCATGGTTCTATATAGAGTTATAGTCACACCCTGATTGGGTGACCATGGAATTTTAGTACTTGAGTAGAATTCACTAATAACAATTTCTTGATGTGAAGAGGATAACAGTTCCTTGATTATGAAAGATAGCCCATACAATTTTAGATATTTAAGTATGTTGAGGCCTTTGGATGGTAATGAGGCCTCAATTAATTCTTTTCTATTAGTTATCTATAATACATGATTTGACGTGTTGATGATCATTTTTGTATGCTAACATGATGGTGATTCTATATGGTTTTATTCATCTATATTAATTTATTTTTATTGACTCTTGAAATTGATTTTTTTATCTCTTTCATGTTTTATCCTTATGGAAAACATTTTTTTTCTTTAATACTATGAACACTTATATGGGGGTATAGTCTACAAATGGGACTACCCAAGACCCCAGTAGTGATTTCGTAGACTTTGGAATATGATGAAGGGATCATGTGGTCTCAGTCAAGTCTCCACTGGTTTGGGAATTGTAAAATGGATGTGGACCAGGAAAGGGTGTTACAAGTTTCACCATTTTATTTCAAAAACTCCCCCACACCCATATTTTCATTGAGTTAGTATTATACTACTTTCTAATGATTGAAAGTCTCTCGGACGTACTGATAAGACCTTAAATTTTATTTTAGTTTAAAGGATTAGAGGTCATATTATCCAATAAGGGGTATTGGTATCCATTTCATGACTCTATTATATATTGATGACCAACGTTTTTAAATACATATGAGTAAAAATTCATCGTATCTTGATCCTAAGATTGATTGAATGTTACCCTGAATTAATGTGATCATATGTATTTATTTGAGGTTTTCCATCAATCTATTTTTGGATGATTATAATATAGATAAAGATAATGTAACTAATTTTTAATGGGTATTTAAATTATTTAAACACAAAAAATACTAATATGAGCCTATTTGTGTCACTATTATATTTTAGGGACTTCTTGAGCATAAAATTGAAATTTTCTTAATTATTGAAATTTAACCTTTTCAATTGATTATGTATTTTGAGTGTAGAATTTTATCAATACATCCAAATTGTGTATTTTTTCATTATTATATTCTTTGGATATACCTTTGTCAAATTCACCCAGTTCTTATTCAAAAGATTTGAGGCCTAAATAAATCATCCATTATTGAAATGATTTTTGGATTATTGAAATAATTAACCTTAATTAAATGATCCATATCTTGGGATATAAGCCTTTGAATGAGGTAATTCCACTTGAAAAAGAAACATGTATCTAACAAAACCAAATATTACCGAAGTAAAATTGTAGTAAAGTAGTTAACCAAGATTGTCTCCAGAGAGGAGTGCACAACAATTAAGTTTTTCACTTAATTAGAGGAAAAACGGGTGGTTTCTGAGATTTAACTGGTTTTGGAAAGATAATTAAAAATGAAATAAAAAAGATTAACTGAATAAAATATTAAAAACTATGATATGAGAATAGTTATTGGGTTGGGGTTGGTTTTTTAATTGTAGTGATATCCTTGTTTTATTTTATTCTAACCTCTTCTGCTATGTTGTTTAAAGTGAGATTCCACAATCTCTTCTTCTCACTCCTTTGGTTGAATGGTGATAGTGATAGAATTCCTTAACAAGATCTCAGTTTGGTCTACTCTCCTTTCATGTGCATGAGAGTTGAATTAAATATCCTCAATTGAATTGGACAATACCCGATCGGTTCTTGTTTATCCCAAGCAATAAAAAACATTCACCACCACTTCCACACGTACTGACGATCGCCGAGTACTTCACCACTAAGCATTGATCTATTACATCGTATATAAACGAAAACCTAGTGTAAGGAGATAATGATCATTGACCAAAGAAAAAACCAATAACGGAATCAAAAATCAAATACGATCACACTTGATAATAAAACCTGCTATATGAAATTGAAAACAATGTTGTAGAAAAGAGATAGAATTTTTATTCAATAAAGTGCATGAACTCAAGCATTAAAAAATAGAAAATCAACCCTTACCCAATCACTCAAATTATTACCCCACTATTTTAAAGGTAATAGAGATTTATGGGGAAGGAGAAGGCATTACACAACTATGAAAAAGAAAAGAAAGAAAGTTAAAAAAAGAAAAAATGTCCAATCGATTCTGTCCTCCGAATGATTTATCCTGGTTGGCGCCCCCTCTTCTTCAATCACCCAAAGGTCCCTTCTTATAGAATTATTCAAATAAAATTTCCTTTCATTCTTCCAAATATCAAATTAATTGGATGGTTATAGAAAAATATATTTAACATATATTCAGGATTACGTTTTCTTAGCGATATTTCAAAAAATATTCATTTAATGTTTCCCATCCAATATTAGCATTAATGAATCTCAATCTCCCTGATATTCAACAAAGATACGAAAATCCGACTTGGCTTCCCATTACAATTTGAATCACCTTAATTGGAGCTATTATGACCGATTTATGATGGATTAAATTATGTAAGGTCCACATGGTCGTCTAGTATCTTTATCCACATTAATTCATTTTTTTGGGTCCCTTGATGGCCGAATTATATAATACCCTAGAAGAAAAAGTTGTATCCCGAAACACCAGGGTTAATATAAAAAAAGAATCACATAAATTGGGATTATATTATAAAATATATGGTCAAATTAACAAAACATATAAAATCTATTAAATTCCCAAAATTAGGAAACTTTGAAATTTTAATACAAAACATACCATAAATCCAAAAAAGATGTAATTAAACTTAAATTGATGGATTTTGGGGGTTTAAATATTTTAAATACTTATAAAAAATGTGTAAAATATTAACTCTATTAGTATCCAAAGAATTAATTAATGTTAAATATAATGGTAAAAATTTCTCATTAAGGCATCTATTAATCACCTGATTAATAATGATGATGAAGAATCTCTTCATATAGAAATGGGGCGATTCTATAATTCATCTATAAAGATTTTTACATCTGTAAAAATTCATTTAAATGTTGACGATATATTAATAACTCAATTTATAAAAATTCATCAAAAGGATTCTAGTTGATATTCAACGAGAAGGGACAAAAGTGTTCTACTAATCTATGGGTCTGAAAACAGAAGAAAACTTGACACACCCATTTTCTGTTTCCTTCGTTACATTACAAGGGGTTAATAGAGAGATAAAATAGAGGGATGTGATTAATAGGTTCATGAGAATTCTATTCATTCACATTGGAGTAGAATGAATGGAGAATAATGATGTGACAAAAGAGATGTAAGGCTAAGAACCATGAGTTTGTATATGGAGGAAACCGCCATGAACTCTCTTTTGATTTTAATATTCATGTGTACGAAAATTTTAAAATCTTTTGATATTTTATTTTTGAATGAAAGTGGACATTTTAATTCTTGACTAAATTTTCAACTAGTTTTTTTAATTTTTTGTTAATATTTGGTTTAAATAATTGATTTCCTTATTTAAATTTAGTCTCTGTGGTCCTTCCATTATTCATAATGATTTAGATTTTATTTGATTTCTTTTAGGGAATAAATTAATTAAATAACTTTTTTAGTGGAAGAAACAATCATATTTAAGTCTTGATATGATATACTTGAAAAATAGAGTGTTCATATGGATTTATGTGGATGAGAATTGAGAAATTCATTTAAGAAATAATTTTGAACAAGCATGTGAGGAGTGTTTGAAAAGTCTTAGCTTATACAAAACTACTATTTCCATTCTTATTTAAAAACATTCATTACATTCAATAATAATTTTATTTCGTTGTAAAATTATCATTCATTTTATTTTATATTTATTTCTTGATTTTTATTCAAATCCCCAGTTTTAGTTTAATGATTAAAAAAATTATCAAAGTGAGAGATTGAAAATGTGGCTTGAAACCACCTCTTAAGACAACCTCATGGATTCCACTATGCTTTATTTTTTAAGTGGAATATATTAGTTGAGGTAACATAACCAAAAACCCTTAATGTCTATTTGGAATCGTAATTGGGGGGTGGGGTTCATATGTTTTTTAATATGTTTCTGAAATTTTAGTATTTAAACAACTAATTTATAATCTTTTTAAAAACAAAAAGGGGTTTTCATAGTAACTAATCCTCTAATTTTTTAGATATGAAAGATATTAGGACTTTAATCCTAATGAATTTATAAAATTTTAATTCAATTAAAATTCTTTCATGATCAAAAAACTAATTTAATAATCTATCAAATTAATATATTAATTTAAATAAATGATGTTATAATTCATCAATTGGGAAATCAAATTAAAAATATTTACAGTAATTTAAAATAAATAATTTAATTTAAAGCTCTATAAGATACTAAATAAATGGAAAATATTTTTCCAACCACTTTTTATATTTATGAACCTTTCTTGGGTGATTTGAAAAATGAATTGGAATATCTTTCTTTTAAATTTAATAGAAGAAATTATCACTAATTTACCAATTGGTGTGCCTTTTCGAAATAAAAATGATTTATAAAATAATTAGTATCAATTTTTCTAAAATTAAATTTCATGTAAATCCCCAAAATTTCAATTCTAAAATTATGTGACCATATATCTATATTTACTAAAAGATGAATAAGATACATGTGATCCATTCATATTTAAAGAGAATTTAGTAAAACCTCAAATGCTT
This sequence comes from Viscum album, assembly GCA_963277665.1. NCBI lineage: Eukaryota > Viridiplantae > Streptophyta > Magnoliopsida > Santalales > Viscaceae > Viscum > Viscum album. The sequence goes on along the minus strand of OY728155.1, from coordinate 447,067,427 downwards.
CAAACATCAATAAAACTGCTATCAACTCCAAAATAGACCCAAAACCGAATAATCCATAGAGAGATGACTCAAATTTTGATCCATTATTTCATTACTATTTTGATAATAATTTTTTTAACTACTTCACCATGTACAGATTTGGTACGCATTTATTTTGAGTGGAATGATTTTTAAGATGAAGAAGAAGTGAAAGATGAAATAGAAGATAGAATAGTGTGATTAATTGAGTAGTATAATGGTAATCAAGATAATTGAGGTATAGATTTTTTTCAATGAAGAAATCATTTTTTATTCTAAACCTAATGATAAACTATTTCCTATAATTGCATTTAAATATCAATTAGGGTTTTTTTGTGAGGATAAATTATTGTGATGTTGCTTATAAATTCATTCCCACTTGCACTATATTATTGGAATAAAAATATCATTTGGGAACATAAATAAATATGATTTTGAAATATTCTAGAAGTAGTGTGAGATAAAAAGTAATGGAAAAATTTCATTTTGGTTGATCATGGGGATGAAACATCACTCTCATTCTGATTTTTATTTACCTATTAAAATTTCTTGACTATTGGATGTGAAATCTTATAACCCACATGAGGATTCAAAACATTTTTTCCACTTCTCTTCCTTTTTAATTTATTTAATTTATTTCAATTACATTTTGATTATGGGTTTATTTTTTATATAGGTTTCCAATTTTCATCTCCTAAAATGATAGATCAAAGATGTTTTTTGAAATAGATTTCAAGAAGTGTCATTACTTCTCACCTAATTTTATATATATTTTTTAATTTTTGGAAATTCCTTTTTTAAAATAAAACTATTGAAAAATGAGAAAATTTCAAAAAATATATTATAGGGAGGAACATACTGGGTAGAGTAGGATATTTTTTCTTTATTTTTATTTTTTTCAGTTTCTCTTTATGTTTTTACTATTCTTTATTTCCCTTGATTTCTTTTTTTCATAATCTATGTGTTTTCATTCAAATTGGTATGTGTATTTTAAAATTATGAAATCCAATTTTTATCTTTTTCATTTTTAGCACCCAATGAAATTATTCAAAAAATGTTTCCCATGAAACTGATCATAATTGAATGTGAAAATGAGTTTTTTTAATTTAAAAATTTTATAATTTCATTAAAATAGATCTATGTGTTGAATATCATGAAAAATCATATTATCATTCTCTCTAAAATACATACCCTTCTTGTTAGGCTTATATACCCTTTTTGGAATAAATTTTTTTTTAGGTCCACAAGGATGAATACCCTAAGAGGGGGGTGAATCAGGGTATGACTCATTTAAAATTAACACCCGTTCTGATCTTGTTTCGCTGTTAACCAAAACACTCTTCTCTCGCTTTACTATTACACAAAGTAAAATAGAAAGTAAAGAATGCATAGGACAAAGCAATTTTACTTGGTTCACTGCAAAGGGCTATGTCCAAGGAGCATACGCCGACAAGTTTCTGGTCGTACCAATTCCACTAAACTTCACTAGGTGTGGATTACAATGTTTGGGATAGATCAATTCTATGCCCAGGCTCACTGCCTTTACAATGTTTAGGGTCCTCTCACTGCTTCTCCAAGTGTCACTCCCTGTTTCTCTCTCTCTGGCTCACTGCTAGTGGAGAGGATCACCTTCTTTCTCTTCCTTTGCTCACTGCTCTTGGAAGTAATCCACTCATAGTTTCTGTAGGTCTCTTCATTTTCATGAAAGAATGCATCTTCCTCTTTATGTAGATGCTCTATTGAAGTAAAACTTTCACCCACAGATGAATATCTCTTTGCACCGAAGGTATCGGGAAAATGTTCAGCTTCCACGCAGCCCGAAAAACACTACTGGAAATAAACCTTACATAGAGCGCAAGTCTAACTTAGCGCGCAAGTATCGGCGCGTAAGTCTCAACGGAAGTGCAAGTCCACTTCAGAAACTTGTGCGACACAATCTTCCCCAACTCCAAACTTACACGACTCTCTTCCTTTTATGCCCAAACCAACATTGTCGCGCAACTGCCAACCGGTGCGCAACTTCTCACACTGGCACGCAACTTCACTTGCGCGATCCACACACCACTTGCGCGTCCACCACACCTGCGTGACGGGAGCACTGATTTCTCAAATTGTTGAACTCCGGTTCAGAATGAAGAGGGGTGGTCCAGTATTTATAGGCAAATTGACCACCCTGCGTGACGGCGCACAAGTCACCTGCACGACCCAGTCTTGGCGCGCAAGTCTTCTGTCCTCCTAGACACTTGCGCGACCAACTCCCAAACTTGCGCGAACATATTTCCTTAGCCATAATTCTAACTTCTGATCTTGAAAAAAATATTACGCACAAGTTTCCTATACTCCATGTCCTCGGCACACAAGTCCCTTTGCCAAAAACACTTTTCTTCATTTATCAATTTTGAGGCCCAAAAATTTGGCAAACACTGGAAAACGGCTCCACCTTGTATTTGTTCCTTTGTACCACCTCCAGATCATCCATTTTGTTTGTCGACGTTCTTGAATCAAACATGGATCGTTGACCTCAGCTCTTGAACTCGACATTCCATCATGAAATCCTCTTAGTCAACAAATTTGTATGTCATTGTTTTTCTTTTTCAACAATGACCACCTAGATGTCCACTTTGTCAATAAACAAAATCACCTAAAAAATGCTTCAATGATGCCTTGAGGGATATTTGCCCAACATATTTCATTAGTCGCATTTATTGATAGAACCAATGCATGATTTATTAAACTAGAATGTGATTTATTTATGTCAGAACTTATGGGTTTAGTTACTTTTTCATTAAATGAATAAGGTATTTATTTTTATTTTAATGACACATTTTCAATAGAATCCATTTAATTTTGGCCCACCCAGTTTTTTTAATCCTCGTAGCCCTATGTGGACCTGAACAATCTTCTAGTTTATATGTACCGAAATGAAATTTTCCCTATCTATCATAATCTTGTAGTTGAAATTAATGGCCTAATTGATGTTACGTGTGGAGGATGTTTTATTGTTGTTTGATACATCATTTGGATATACTTTCTGTAGAAAACAATATTCAAAAGAGATGTGCATCCTATTATAAGAAAAAAATTTCTGAATGTTTTGTCTTTCTAGATCCTTCAAGAAAAATGATGTTGTGAGTTTTTAGAGCATCCAGTGAATGAATTTTATGACTATCATGAGCTAGAAAATGGATTAGAAACAAAATATTTATTCTTAAATTTTAATGGCATGTAATTTATATGATAATTTAACCAATTATTAGAGCTTATTTTATTCAAAATGAATTTAGGAGGAAACTACAACTAAGAAAAAATTATAATGAATAATTATTTTTGAAAAAGATACAATCTATCCTTATTCATCCTTTAGAAATCTGCCATCTAAATCATAACAACCAAAATAAATAGAGCAATGCTACAAATTCCACATGATAAACAAAAGTTTTTAACTCAAAATAGGTGTATATGTATAAATTTATCATGAGTATGATGAATATTTAATGAGTTTGGAAGAAATAATCCTTATTGAAAATCAAAATTTTTTTATTGAGAGAAAATAGATGTAAGGTTACGGCTTTTTGTGATTGAGAGGAAAACTAAAGTCAAAATGGATTGAATGGACTGAATATATTACTTGAATCATTTTTCCTTGATGAGGTATGATAAAAATTGTTTTTTAATTAATAATTTTTGTACCTAATGGGTTTGTGTTTTGAATTATATGTGATTTAATTTTGATGAATAATTGTCTTAAATTCCATGCTCCCTGTGTGGTATAACTGATAGATAAAATATTTCCATTGGTTTTCATTTTTCTTTCAATGATTTAAACCCCACCAATTAACCAATTTGAGATTATATGTTTATGTTTTATATTTTAGGGAATTTTTATCTTAAAATATAATATTTATTAATTATATTTTTTTTCATTTTCTTCAATATTTCCCGCAAAAAATTTTCTTTATTTAATAAAATTGAACAATTATTTTTTTGGTCTCCTATTCTCATCGTATAATTTTTTTTCAATAGGACCTAGTGAATATTTGAAATATTTAATTCACAAATATGTTATCTAACATGGAAATTCTTTTTTGAAGATATAATTAATATAACTTCATTAAATGAGCCATATATCACTCTAAAATCCTCTAAATGTGGTAATTTCACATTGAAGAGGAGGAGTAATCGAAATATAAGACAATTTAAATTTAATAGAAAATTATATCATTAAAACACCCATTAAGAGAATGAAACATGTGTACATTTAATAACATCGTTAGGAAAAAGTGGGAAATATTAATTCACCTGTAATATTTTTTAAGCTCTCCCAAATGACTTTATCAATTGAAGTTAGATAGAGAAATAAGTTTTGAAATACTATTAATTAATAATCAAGTGGATATTCAAGGAGTATGATAGAAATAATTAAACATGATTTTTATAAATCATATTAGAGAATCATATTTTCCAATTCTTTTTTATTTACTTCTCCACATCATTCCAATGGATGGTCAGTGATGGAAAGTAGAGGTCTATGCTAGCGATTTTTCTTAAAATTATGTGAATTCACATTATAAATGAATTAATGGACAATTAAAGAATTGGTCATGTTTTCCAATGCCAAAAACAAACTGGTTATGGATGATGACAACAAACATGCCCTCTCTTTTGATTTTGGATCTTCATGTGTAGTCTCTTTTTAATAGATATTGAACTTATTATTTTTATGTAAGGTGGCTATTTTCCTTATTGAAATAGAATAAACTATTGTTTTCTTTGTTTTTTCAATATATCGAATAAAATAATTTATTTCAAAATATTAATTTCATCAGTGAGGTGTTTCTATTGAGCATAGTGATTTTGATTAGGTTTGACTTCTTATTGCTCATCAAATAATTTAATCAAATATATTGGTGGGAATACTATCATATGGAGATCATGATATGATATCATTTAAATTAGGGTGTCTATATGAAATTATTTTAATTTTAATTAATAAATTCAACTAATAAATCATTTTTTACATGGAAGAGGGGAGTGTATGTAAGGTCTATTCATGTAGAAAAATAATATTTCAATTCTGTATTTAAATACATTATTTTAATTAATAATATTTATATTTTATTCCTAATTTTCATTAATTTTGTTTTCTATTTATTATATATATTAGAAAAATTATTCAAATCCCCACGTTCAGGTTTAATGTTAAAAAATTAACAAAATGACAGTTTCAAAACATAGTATGCAGCCTTCTAATAAGACAATACCATGGTTACCAATATGTTTTATATTTAAATGGGGAGTTATTGATTGAGGTAACATGACTAAAAACAATCACCATAATCTACCCAACTAGAAACTCGTAAATATATCACTATATATAGTGTTGATAATAATCATGTGACTTATATTTGGCTCAAGAGTGGGGATTCCTATATATGAATACAAATGGATTCAAACTCCAAATAGTTCAGTGCTTCTTAATAGAAAAAATCATAAATATTATAGTTCTATGCATTGATTATGTTGGTTGCTTTTGAGGTCAAGCATACCATCAAAAATGAATTTAATTTTAGGTTCATATATAAGGAAAAATTCTTAAGAGTTTAATGTGAAACACAATTGAAAATATTTTACTCAGTTCAATGGAATATGGATTAGACTATACAGAATGAATTTTATATTTATATATGTAGAGTAGATAGGTGAAAATAACCTAGAAATGGGGAATGTTGAACTTGTAGATGAGTATACCTTTCTGGTTCATCTAGTCTACTGTTAGCTAGATAAGAGACGTCATGGTTTTGGTTTACACCTAATATGAGGCTTTTATATAAGAATAAAACACTCCTTTTTTGGTTATTATAAAATTGGAACTAATTTATTCCATGAGTGATATAACATTGTGAAAAAGTGTATGCACTTTTTATATGTTGGGAGGGGGTAGGAAATGTGTATTTTGATCATTGAGTGTACTAAGGAAGCCCAATTAATTTTTTTAATGTTGTAGACTCTATCCTAGGTAGTGTGTATCATAATAATGGATTATAGGGTTTTCAAAAAAGAACTAACAATAAAGAAAGATATTTTTGTGATCGTAATTTTTTAAGAAACTATTGAGGTTCATGGATGTTGTTATGAAAAAATTTCGTTGCATTTTTTTAGAAAAAATATGGTATATAGGTTTTATTTTGATTTATAAACAAATGAAATTACATTGAAATGATTTCTAAAAAAGTTAATCTGATAGAGATGACATCAAATAGATAGTATTGGGAAATGATTTCTTTACTTATGTCCATGAAATGAAATCTTTTGACCAAATAAATAAGTGTAAGGATTCATAACATGATACCATGAGATAAAAAATTTGTGAATAATGATATCAGAAAAAGATTTTTTTTGAAATATTATCTTATAATGTGTCCAAATATACATCAAAAGGAATGTTAGATAATAAAATAAAGTTATTATTTTCTATTCCTAATGTTTCCAACATCAACCATTTCAAAATATCAATATCTATTATTTTTGAATAATGGGGGTGAAATATTTTTGGGCTTACAATATTCTTAATAACAAATTTATTTTTATTTAACCCAAAAGAAAAAAATAATATAATGTTTTAGATGGTTAATATTGTTAAAAATGTTTATGATGTTTAATAATTGGATGAATTTTATAATGTTTACATTTATTTATTTACTTTATAAAGAGTGTGAATATTATGGATTTTAAAATTTTTTCTTGTTTATGAGGATTATAATGTTTATGAGTTTTATGAATCTTATGGGGTTTATGAGTTTTATTATTTTTTTCATGTCTTAAACATTGAAGATGATAGGAAGCTGTTAGAGTATAAATTTTAAAATATATATTTTTTAATTCTAGGGAATAGAGGATAGTTTCTAAAGAATTGAATTAGATGAAAAAACTGGATTCAGAAAATAAAATATTAGATGAAAATTATTATAAACGTTTTAAATGAACACTTTAGACATACAATATAATGACCATTTTGGATGAATATTTATGATAAAAATTTAAGGATAAAATTCCCACAAACTATTAGTACAAAACTTCATGATGATAATTTTAGATGAACAATTAGAAAAAAAACTTATGAACAATTTAGATGAACGTTTCAGTTGAACATTTCAAACATATATTTCAAATATGAATTTTAGACAACCATTTCACTATAATATTTTTTTGTTAATGTCATGGTTTGAAAATATTAATTATTTTTTCATATATATATATATACATATATTATTGATACTAGGTTACTCATTCAATATTTTAATAATCATGATGGTTGTTTGTGATCCTACAAGATTTAAGGATGTTTTTAGAAGTTCCTCATATATTGAGTTAAGGAAATTCAAGGATGATTGTTAAATTCTCAAATTTTTAGAATGTATTTTTGAAGTGTTATAGTGAAATTAAAATGATAATAAACTCAAAATTAAAATTTTATCATTTAATAAACAAAGATATTAGTTCCATGGAAGTAAATATATAAAATGGTATAAATACAGGTACTGAAATGAAGTGTACTATTCAGATGTGAAAAATCTGAATCATTGCAAAAAAAAATTCCTCAAAAAATCATCAGATGAACTTATAGCTGTAGATTTCAATGAAAATTGTTTCCATTAGGAATTTTACTTCCATGGAATATCTTTCTTGAATAGGAAGAATAATATTTTAATTAATATATAATATGTGGTTTGGGACTATAATATAATGTCACCAAATAAAAATTTAAGATCACGTGGAATCATATGAACTAGGTAAAAAAAGATGAAGTATTTTTTAAATGAACTAGATAAATATTTTGGATGAAATTACCAGAGTGACTTTCCTGAATATTATATTGGATGAAAGAACAAATTAAATAATAAGGTATTACCTACTATATTGTAATAATATAAATTAATAGTTTTCATAGGAATAGTAAAAGTTAATTTTTTTTATAAAACGAAGGGAAAACATTAAGATCCTATTGGAGATGGTTTCTAAAATTCATTAAAAAAATTTTGATGCATATTTATTTCTATGAAGTTCCTTTAATATTGTGTTATTATTGTTTAATGAATGTGTTTAGATATTACCTACTTACTGTAACCGGATAAAAGTATTGTTTTTAGTATTTTGTGTTATTAGATTATTATCAAACCATGCCATGGATTAAATAATACTGTTGAGTGTTGAAGATTATAAATTAATATTTATCTACAATTATTCTTTTGAGTATAATTTTCTGAAAATTTATAACTCATTAACATGAGGTGAATAAGAAAGAAATTATAATTTAAAAAGATATCGCTCATTCACCCCTCCCTGTCTCAGTGGTCACATAGATAATACCTAGGAAATTTCAATAGGTATCTGAGTGAATTTTTTATTCATTTATGTTTTATTGATGTTTGAAGAAAATAAAAGGTTCTATGTATTTTTATAATTATTTTAATAGTATGGGAAATCATATTTTTTATGGAAAGAAATATGATATTTAGAAACAAATAATATTACCATAACTTATTTCCATTGGTTATGAGGATCTAAAATCATTTAAAAATTTATTTTCCTCCTAATACTCTGAATTATCCCCATATTTATGCAAATAAGAGGAAATTTAAAATGATGGGAGAGATGGAAAATCTAAAATTTCTTCACACTCATAATGTGATTATCATATAGTTTAAATATATTTAACGTCCATAGGCATATAGGATAAGTTCACAATCATTTTTAGGGTAAATATGAAGTTAATGAATGAAAAATTATATATTTATTAATTGATATATGAAGGTATGTGATTATAAATATATTATGGATTTATTTATGAGGTTGAATTCTATTTTGAGAACCATATGATTTAATTATGAGAAGTTCAAAGATTAAAGAACTGATTAAAAGATATTAGGAATTTTCCTTATAAATTTGATTTGAAATTTTCATCATTCAAAAAATAGATCTAGAAACTCTATATCGATATTTTATACACAGAACCCTCAAATAATATTAAATGAGAAGAGAAACTTTTATGAACAACAAGGATAATAATGATCGGGAAATTTTCTTCAATGTTTCCAAATTGTGAAAATCTATGAAAGTTATAAACATTAATAAGTTAATTAAACAGAAAATAAAAATGAGGTTAGTTAAAATTTTAAAACATTTATATCTTTTTTATGATGAAAAAGGAATAAAATAATTGAAAGGGATGTTACAACCTAAATGTTTTTACAATAGTTCTATTCGCAATTTTGATTCAAATTGAACTCAAAAAAGGAATAGAAATAATTTGATGAAGATGATATAATGTTAGGAAGATACTTTAAGAAGAAGGAAATAAATTACTAATCCTATTTAATGGAAAAGTATAATATGTTTTGAAAACATAATGGCAGGAACCATTTTTCAAAATGTGATGAATATGATGAAAGTGAAGAATAATTTGATAACATTAATGATTATGCTGCTAAAAATAATTTAATTGTATAATTGAACAATTAAAATATAACTAGTGATGAAATTTGTGGTTATGATCATGAACAGACTTGTATGAGGTTTATACTAAAAATGCAGTTGAAAGAATGTTTCAAAATATTTTTATACTTTAACGGGAGAAAAGTAGTTTTAGAAGTATATGTTTTTTTACAAAGACTCAAGTATATTTATTTGATTAAAAATAAATGTTCGTTGAAGATATTACTAATATGAATAAATTGGTTGAATAATTGATATAAATCATCATCAAGATTGAATGAAAGTTAAAGTTAAAGGAGGAATAATTAGAACATGTTCATCAAAATATTGGAAAAGTTGAGAAAGGAGTTACAAATTTCTAAAGATTAATTACCAAAGTTTGCAAATATATTATAATTTGTAAATATATAGATGATCAAAAAACATTATCCTAAAATATTACTAAGAAGAATTAATATTATCATATGTTATGTGATTTGAATAAAATTATATATGAACTAAAACAAAAAATGATCAAAAAATGAAAGCTTTTATGGTTACAATGTCAAAACAAATTCTTTCAAATAAATGTTATTCTATTGAAGCTGAAACTATTTCTAAGATGATGAAAAAAAAATCAAAATATTAAATAAACCTTGGGGTATAATAATATTTTAAATTAGAAGGAAAACAATTATATGGATAATAGTTTCAAAACTCAAGATAGTTTGGAGGTTTTAGAGGAAAATATTCTTTTAATAGTTACTAATACTATTTTGGGGGAATTTTTTATATAAAAAATGCATTTTGATTCAATCATGAACATTATATTAATTTTTTAATAAATTCTAAGTATAATTTCAGGGTGTGTTAACCAACTCAAATAAGGTATCATGATAAAGGTGATTTCAATATTGGAAATATATTCTGATCCTTGGAGACAATTTTCTAAATATGTGATTAGGCTGGAAATATTGAACAATTATGTCATATAATGATGTTGATAAAATAATGTTTTTATATTGAATCTCTAAATATGGAAGTTAAGAAGGATGAAGGGAAATAAAAATCACCCATTGTTGATAATTCTTTTTAATTTATAAATGGACAATAACCTCCAATTTTGAATAGTGGGTGCACTTCACAGCTACCCATAAAAATGTATCTATTAAATAATGTAAAATATTTCAAGGAAGAAACACTGAATTTATGAAATTATGTGTCACTCAAAATTATAGGAGTTGGATCTTCTATCATAATTGAATATATGTTTAAATCCAAAACATGTTTTTATGCATTGTTAAACCACAACATATTAATTGTGTCAAAACAATTTGATAAAGTTAACAATGTTTTTCTTCATAAAATAAGATGTTTTTGTGAATTTTTTTTTAACATGGGATACTTTTTTTTGAAATTCCAATAGACTATAGGAATATTTTTTCAAGTTGGTAGTGCGTAAATTTCATTCCATAAAAGCGTGATAGATGAAACCTATGATGGAATATGTGGTTCAATAAAAAGTTTCATAGGAATATGATTAAGTAAAAAATGATAGAATGTAGTTGTGATATTATGAATAAGACAACATTATTATATTGGTGTTGTGCCATTTTATAAAAAGTGATGTTAACAAACTTGGTCCATACAAAAAATGATACACATTCAAGTCATCCCTTAGAGATGTTTCACTCTTATATATATATATATGGGATAATGTGTAAACTAACAGTATATGAAGATAATTTATTTATTTCATTATTCTACTCACAATTCATGTAATATGTTTTTTAATAATAAATCAAAGGCTCTAATAATGATTATGAGTTTCCGGATAAGAGCACAAAAAGAATTTGGATATTCTGTGAAGAAGATATTAAATGATAATGGTGGTGAATATAAAAATGAGAATTTCAGAAACTATATTTAATGACTAAAGATACATAATCCTTTTATAAATATTATTACATGATTCTTAAACATAAATTACCGTCAATATAACACAAGGATCGTCCTAGAAATTGTATTCCGATGAATAGTTTCATAATACATAAATAGAAGTCTAAACATGGAATCCTTGTTTTATTCTTCATAGTGAGCTCCTAAATCCATTTTATATTGTAATACAGCATGACATAAACTACTTAATACATATAATAAATGGGTGATCTATAATTCCTAGTAATGGAATAAGTAAGATAAGGAAGCATAACATGGGAGTAAAAGGTATAACATGATATCATAAATGGGATTGTTCATGAGTAATAAATATGAAGAATAAGATAATGATATTGGTATCATAATATCAGGTAAATACGGGGAATTTAAAATTTCATAAATTGTGAAATAAACAAAGATCGTGGCTAATATTCATAAAAACAACAATTTATGGGCATAGTCATACAATGGATTATGTTCACTATCTAATCCCATACATGAAGTCACATGAGACAAATATATTACCAAATTCATTATAGGGATATGTAATGCTTGGAAAGCCTAAAAAATAATTTTATTTACAATCATATGGATTCAACTTAATAATATCAAACACTAGTATTAAGTATAACAATTATCTAGGGAAAGGGATGGGTTGAAAAATCATGCAACATAACATAGTCAAAATACATTCTGTAATGAAGTAATTTGAGAGATTATCATAAGGAATTTGTTACCCCATAAATTGAAGGGGTAATAATCTAGGTATACATGTGAGATACATACATATATATATATAATTTATAATAATTCAATAACCATAAAGAGAGGGAATGTGATTTAGAGAAGGAATAATAATAATGAGAAGACAATGATGAGTTAGAAAGATCCCTTACCTTGACCCTGATTCATCACACGCATTCTTTATATTCTTGAAAAATAAAAATTAATGAATTTTTTAATTTATAAATAATATTTTTCAATATTATTATTTCATCAATTTAATGTATTACCATTCCATATTAAATTACATAATCATTTAGGTTCATTCTAGATATTTTGATGATGTTCCTTAGTATGTTGACTATAGTTAAAGTGATAATTATTTATTCATATAAATAATTTTCATTATGACATAATTATAATTTTTATAAATATATTATTCTTTTCAAACCATCCATGGAATATAGTTATGAAAAATTAACTGTGTTACAACCATGGAGGCGGTAGGTTGTACATACACCTGAGTAACTTATTCATTTTTTGATGATAATAATGGAAATAAGGTAAGTATTATTTTATATTTATATTATGATCAAAATATTATAAATATATTATTATATATTTAAATACCCTTACACATAAAATCATTTTATGTGGTAATAAAAATGAATCACATCACTTCCTATGGCGGTAATCTGCTATAACTATAAACCACATTATCATTTAATCAATGATATATAAGGTAAGAACTAATGTAATATGTTTCTTTTTTAGATTGGTCTATATTTCCTTAATAACATATATATAAATCAAATTAATCTATATTACCTTCCGTGTAATGCATAAGTGAAAAACTATTCACATCTCTTCATGAGGCAATAGTTCGCTATACACATGAGTGATGCTATCATATTATTCATGGAATGGAAAGTATGATGGTATATCTGAAATTATAATTAATGAAATTTAATTATATCATAAATAATATATATATATATAATCAATATATATATATATATCATTATATCCATCCATGATAATTGGTTATGTAAAATAAATTACATTGGTTTTCAAGGTGGCAATCATTCATAAATACGATCAAAAGTTTCATTTCCCATTTGTAAGTGGAGGAGGTGAATGTAGGTCAGGTACATAACATAGAAAAATATCATTTTATGTATTATATTGAGTTTATTATATAATTTTTATTTAATATTTTTTGAATAATTTCGATGAACAATAAAAATCAAATAACAGGTTATGGACATTACCTCTTCTCCAAACAACATTTTTGGTTTACACAAAAGCCTCCCTAGGTTGGATTTATAACAAAACTAAGGATTATCGGATAATGGGAGGGAATAAGTGAATTTATTTTGGTAGGTATTTTCTAATACAATGGGATTTTGAATTTTTACAAGGAGATGATATGGGGTAGTCTTATATAAGTGGGTGGGTATGAAACATTTGAAATGTTTGGAATATTATGATTTTTATTCTTGTTTTCTCATGTGAAAATGATTTAAAAAAATGGACCATTATCGAATCATAAAAGCTATATGGTCAACATATTACCATAAAAGAAGATTTAGGCATGTTTTAGGTCATTTTTACCCATTATCATTTTTTAAGCCATGGTAAGCCCATGTTTACCATAACCACGATAAAATATTTTTTTATGTTTTAACTATTCATTAGTCTAAAAAAGGTGACCCTATTAGAAAAAAAATTATACTGAATCCAAATATGGAATAAAGTTTTCAAAATTCAACTCACATATGAGTAATCATATATTTTAAAATTAAACTCATCGGCATTTTGAAAAAAAAATATTTTCAAGAAATTACGTTTTCATGAATATAAAATCTCATATTAATTTTATGACATGTAATTATAATAAGATGAACATAAAATTATCTTCATATATATATCATATAAATTTCTATTAAATCAATCATTATCATGGTTTATTTTAATTAATTAAACTAGATAAAAATTATGCACATAAAAAAAGTTTTATGAAAAAATGTGTTTTTAAGCCTAACAATAAATTTATAGAAAAAACTATTATAATGATGATATAAATGTAATTATATAAGGGTGAAATAAATAAATATTAATTAATTGTATTTTAATTAAAATTTAATGAATTTATTTATTTATTTTATTAAAATGAAATGAAAATGTTATAAAAATTTCAATTTACAAAAATTAATTGAAAAAATATTATTTTTGGAAAAATCACAAAAATATCAGATTATATTAATATAGATGTGATAATTTAAAAAATTATTTTTTAAACTAAATTTTCTAAATGTGCTAAATAATAATTTTAAATTATATTTTTTATTCTTAACTAAAACAAGTTTTAGAAAGAAAAACAATTTTGGAAAATGTTTCTTTTTCATTCAAATGTTTCTCATTAGAATTAAAATGAATAAAAAACATTTAAATTTTTTTTATAGTTTAGTTTACCAAATAATATTCTTATTTTGTTAGAATTATTCATACCCACCAACTAAACATATTGGTTATAATGGTCAAGTTTAAATAATTATAATTTAACAGATTATTATATTTCGTTTGAACTCGGTGTTGTGTGAAACTAATTAAATCAATGAAAATAAATTTATTTAAAGATAAATATATTCCAAAATATTGGGGTTTTAAATTTGACCCCCTTATATAAGTTCTTTATTAACAATTTAATCTTCTACATTAAAATAAATTGGTTAGAAATAAGAAATTTCTTTTGTTGAAAATCTATACGGAAAAAAATGTTTTAAAACATCCACCTATTTGAGGGAACAAAAAATATGAATATTGTATAAAATAAAACACATATAGGGTTGAATTATAGAGAACATATGTGATAAACGTAATCTTATTCAAGGAAGTAAAGAAAAAATGATTATAGAGTTGTTGAGACCGATGATAACAAGAATGTGAATAATCATGAGAATGTTATAAACGGCAAAATCCTAAATTTGTATTGAATTAAATGTATATTGATTCATATTATATGAAGGTACTAGGATGTTATTTTTATTTCAGGGTCATTTCCCTAGAGTTTTGGGATCTAATTGCCATTTATACTATGAACATATGTAAATATGCATACATGAATTGTATAATTTCATCCATTAATCATTCCCACTATAATATCACATTTTCTCTAAATGATGAATAAAATATATATTTTACATGAATGAAGAAAAAAATTCACATGTAATAGATACAATTATACCCAAAATAATAACATGTTATTCATTAAATCATTACTAAAAAATTTATAGAACAAGTAATCCAATATAATATGTTAATATATAATACCTCGATAATGACTCCCAAAGTTAATCATAATCTACTCTATAAGTTCATATCCATAAAAAACATCATCTTAAATATCCATAAACATAATATAATTCTTCTTAAACAATTATTTACAATAAAAAAATTGTTTTATATACTATATACCAAACAAATATCTCCCAAAATATCATTAGTCATCTCAAAATTAAATTACTTAAATCCTCAAAAGGGTTATATATTTCAATGAAGTTATGATTCACTTAAATTCATAAACTGATGATGGAATCCATAAATCATATGTTAATATAACATGAATACATATATGCTTCCAATATTAACACAACCTTTCAATTATTCATTATTATTATAATTAAAATAATTTTTTTAAATAATTCTACTATATAATTCTTGAATCCCAATAATAAAATACTTTAACCCAATTACTTCAATGATTTGGTATATCAAAAATCCTTAATTGTTTTTAGATCTATCCATTTGTGTTGATAATTTACATAGATAATTACCTAGTTTCCCACATCTAATATATCTAATTCCATGCTATTTTTGTCTATATGAATTCTATTTCCATATAGAAAACATCTACCCCTACATTCGAGATATTCCTATAAGTTATTATTCATATGTTATTGACATGTGGGAAGATTACTATTATTTCATCTATGTTACTTACCATAATCTCATTCATAAATGTCTATCCTCCTCCTATTTTAATTTTCATTAATCTTACTAAAGTTCACTTTGATAATAATATAACATGATAACTGACTAGTCATAATCACAATATAATTGTGATGACCTGCCAATTCTCATTGGCTTGAGAGTACAACGAGTCATTACAAGGCCTTAAGCGACATCCCAAAGACGCAAAAGGCTGGAAATAAATGTTGAAGTGTTTCAAATACAAGTTGGGGATGATTTACCCTTTATGATATAAACCAATAAACCAACCAATAAACATTCATTATATGATGCATGAACAAAAGAAAGATAGCTAAACAACTTCGTTTATGTCAAACAACATCAGAGTGCAAAACAACTGAAGACCAAATCAAATATCAAAGTACATAGTAGATAAACAACTCAAGACTCTCAAAAGACACAAAGACTCCATGCTCCACAAGCTCTATGCTCCACAACATCTCCCAAGAATCACCACGAGCCACTAACAATAAGATGATTCACTGTTACCTGTATCCCAGAACACGACATCTGCAAAAGCACCAAAGTTCCAATGTAGGGGTGAGTATAATACTTAGTAGGTTTTCCCAATGACTCCCTACTCACGCCACGAAGATGGAAGATTTAGCAACATTTATATAAAAACAGTATATATAAAACATTTTCTCAAAAGCAGTTTATAACTAAATATAAACAAGATTACCAAACTCACTTATAACCAAAAAAGTCAAATACAAAAGAAACCAATTTTCCAGTGAGTTATTTTTCCTGAAAAAATAACAAAACAAGCTTTAGGACCATTTTAAAAACATCCTATTTTGGCATACCCAACCATTTTCTAACCCGTGCAACCAACCATGCATGTTTCGTTATGAGAGTTCTATACTCATGAGCGGTTTCTCGTCGATCTACCAAGTCGTCATAAGGTAATTGTTTCCCATATGACATTACACCTTTGGCACCAAGAACAAGGTAATATTTCAACCATGTCTTATATATATAGTTACCATGTGTCATTAAACATTTGGAAATGAGAGCAATGTCATATTTCAACTAATCCTCGTACATGCAACATGAAAACACACCACATATGCCCATCGGTCATGCCAAAACACCATTCAATAAAAACACACATTTATTGAAAACCATTTACATAAAAACCATTTCAATTCCAAACCATTTCAATAAAACTCCCTATTTATTGAAAACCATTTCCATCAAAACCATTTCAATGGAAAACCATTTCAATTCCAAACCATTTCAATAAAACTCCCTTTTTATAGAAAACCAATTCCATCAAGGTTATTTTAATATCAATCCATTTCAATAAAACACCCTTTTTATTAAAAACCCATTTTTCATCTAACCATTAACAATTTCAGTAAATCTATAATTTAAAATCATCATTTTAAATTCAAGAAGCCAAATCACATGCACAACAATTCACCAAGATTTCACAATTTCACTAAAAGCTTAAATCAACACTAAAGAAGATTTATTTCTATGATTTTCACAATCAATTACATTCAAATAAACCACTTTGAAACTAAGACAATCAATTATAACAAGAGGAGTTGAGAGTGAAGCCTCCTATTTTTAGGGTTTTGATGAAAACCACAACGAACGAAGAACGCACAAGAAAACTGGGTTGCTTCTTAAAAAACCCTCCTTAGAACTCTTCTACTAGAAACACCAAGACCAAATCTCATCATATTTGGAATCCACACACTTAGATATTCCCATAACAGGCATAGATCTATGAAACCGAGAAAAGAGGAGAAGCAGATCTATGTAGATCTATGAAATCGAACAAGAATGATGAAGAACGATAACATACCTCAAGAATCCGACTTCAATTGGCCATGAGAAGCCTTCGGATCACCTCCACAACATTGGGAGAACCCTCTTTGACATTAGGAGAAGAAAAATACCTAGTTAGGACCTCTTAGGAAGATAATTGATCCACTTAGAGGCAAAAATGCATGAGATACAACTTTATAAGATCTTATATAAGTGGCCGCATGGTTTTCTCGCACGGTTAGAGAAATCGTGCGCTAACCATGCGTTAGACACTACCTCGACAGACCCTCCATGCACGGTTTGGCTGCATAGTTTGACAAACTATTCACCACCCATGCGGAAGCTACTGCCTCCAAGACCAACTACGCACAGTTTTACCGCATGGTTTGGACAAACCGTGCACCATCTGTGCGACTTCCCCTTTACCTCAAAACTTCATTCAAAGTTCTCCCGACTCTCCCATTCATCACCCTTAACTTTAAAACCATTTAAATCATAATGTAAGGGTTAAATACTGGAAATCGGGGGTTATAAATTCTCCCCAGCATTGATCTTTCCATCCTTGGAATGTTGAAAACATTCACCCAACTGAAAGAGTTTCGTCCACTGCTCTTTCATTTCCTTTTCACATTCCTAAGTCTCTTTCTGAATCTGACCTTGATGCAATAAAACATGCAAAAGTCCGATGATTTTTTCATGAAAGACATTCTCTTGCCTATCCACAATCCGTACTAGGATATGTATCAAGGAATAATCCAGATCTTGGTCAACGTGATCCCATCTGATCACATGGTCAGGATTAGGATGATACTTTTTCAACTGAGATACATGGAACACATTATGCACCAAACTAAACTGTGGTGGTAATGCCAACCAATATGTCACCTTTACAACCCTTTCCATTATCTCAAAAGGGCCAATGTATCTAGGAGATAACTTGACCTGCTTCCCAAAATGATGATGTCCAAGCCTTGGGGAGATACTCAAGAGGACATAATCACCCACAACGAACGACAACGGTCTTCGACGATGATCTGCATAAGATTTATGATGACTCTAAGATATCTCCATCCTTTTTCTAATCAACTAAATCTTCTATATTGTTTCTTGGACAAGGCTTGGTCTGACTATTGAAGTTTCACACGTTTCCACCCAGCATAGTGGAGAACGACAGAGACGCCCATACAATGCTTCAAACTGAGCCATGCGTATCGAGGCTTGATAGATTTTATTGTACGATAACTCCACTAAGGGTATATGCTCCTCCCATGAGACACCTAAATCCATTTCACAAGCCTGCAACATGTCATCCAATGTTTGTATCATCCTCTTGAATTTCCCATCCGTCTGAGGATGATACGTCGTGCTCATGGTAAACTGAGTTCCACGGGCTTTTTGTAATGATTTCTAGAAATGATATGTGAACCTAGGATCTCTATCATAAACTATAGACACTAGTACACCATGCCTCTTTACTACTTCTCAGATATAAAATTTTGAAAGATCCTCCATCGTATGAGCTTCATGAATAAGAATGAAATGGGCCAACTTAGTTAGATGATCCACTATCACCCAAATGGTAATGTGTTTCCAGACCGTTCTTGGAAGACCTGTAACAAAATCCATTGCTATCTGATCCCATTTCCACATTGGGATGGACAAATATTGTAACATACCAGTTGATCTATGATGTTCTACTTTAACCTGCTTACAAGTTACGCACCGTGAGACAAACTTGACCACCTTCCTTTTCTTGCTGCTCCTCCAAAACTGCACCTTTGATTCCTTATACGACTTCTATGTACCTAGAAGTATATCCCATATTTAATGGTGGTAAGCATGAAAGAGTTTTTCTTGAAAAAAATAGGTACAACCATCATATCTCTGAAACACAAAACTGAACCCTCATCAAGTTTCTAGCCATCAATGGTCTCCCCAACACTGAGTTTGGAACTTACAACCAAAAATTCTACATCAGATGTCTGTACTTCTTTGATCATTTTTACTAGATCAGAAACAAGTGTTTCTGAAAAGAAAACTGAAACATCACCTCAGTCTCTACATTCAAAATGCATGTCGGCTAAGACCGGCATCAACTACCATTCATCTGATGCTTCATTCACCAACTGAGCATATTACTTTCTACTCAATGCATCCACCACCGAATTTCCTTTCCCCGGTGTGTACATCAGGTCAAATTCAAACATTTGGAGATACTCCATCCACTTCCTTTGTCTCAGATTTAAATCTAACTGTGAGAAAATGTGTTTCAAAATTTTGTGATCTATAAACACAGAGAATTTATCACCAAATAGATAATGTCTCAATGTTTTCAAAGCATGGACGACTGCATCTAACTAAAAATCATGTGTTGGGTAATTATTCTCATTCACCCTCAACTTCCTTGAACCATAAGCAACCACATGGTCTCCTTGCATGAGAACACAGCCCAAACCTGGTTCTGAAGCATCACAATACACCACATACCCCTATCCTAATTCTGAAAATCAAGATAGGTGCTGATGTAAGCCGGACTTTTAGTTCCTGGAAATACTTTTGACATTCTTCTGTCTATAGTAATGGAGAATTATTCTTTTTCAGAGCTGTCATTAATGAAGCTAGTAATGAGAAATCAAGCACAAATCCTCTGTAGTAACCAGCTAGACCAAGAAAACATCGAATCTCGAACACATTATTTAGTGGTTTCCAAGAGATAATGGCTTCTATATTTTCAGGATCAACAGAAATACATTTCTCAGAAATGACATGGCAAAGGAAACATACTTCCTATATCCAAAAATCACACTTTGATAATTTGGAATATAAATTATGATCTCACAAGATTTGTAACACAGTTTCTAATTACACCTCATGATCATCCCTTGTTTTTGAATAGACCAAAATTTCATCCACAAAGACCACAACAAAAGAATCCAGATATTGTTGAAATATCTAATTCATCAATTCCATGAAGATTGATGGTGCATTTTTTAGACCGAAAGGCATGACTACATATTCATAGTGGCCATATCTACTTATAAAAGATGTATTTGGAATATCCTCCTTTTGAACTCGCAATTAGTGATATCCTGATCGAATCTCAATCTTGGAGAACCATTAAGCTCCCATTAATTGATCAAACATATCATCATTGTGTGGAATTGGATATCTATTATTTATCATAAATTGGTTAAGCTTAAGATAATCAACACACAACAGAGGAGTTCTATCTTCTTTCTTCAGAAACAAAATCGATGCTACCCATGGAGACGTACTTGGTCGAATGAAACCCTTGCTCTCCAGATCCTCTAACTGCACTTTCAATTCCTGCAAATCTATTGGTTCCATCCTATAAGATGGAAGGGAAATATGAATAGTCCCTAGAAGGAGAACAATTGTAAACTATGCTTCCCTTAGAGGTGGTAACCCTGAGAAGTTCTTGGGAAAGAAATCTGTAAATTGATCCCCACCAGCTGGAAAACTATTTTCTTCAATCTATTCCATTGATACCAAAGTCAATGATACCAATTGGAAAGATATCATTCCCTCCATTGGTGCCAAGAAGCTCTTTTCACCCTTCTTTACAATCATTTCACCTCTAAAGAGATACTCGATGGCATCCTCCATCATGAAACTCAATGTTCTCCTACAATAGTCGATTTGAGCCTTGAACGTTTTCAGCCAATCCATACCCAAGATTACATCATATATATCCATCTCCAACATTAAGAAGTACCATCTTAATGCAGCCCCATCAACAGTTATAGCACATGCTCTACACACAAAGGCTTGACATTCTCTTTCACCAAGAGAAGTTTACAGTTTCAAAATTGAAGGCATCATTTCCAGTTTTAAACATAGCAAGTTAACAACATGATAGGAAATGAACGAATATGATGCACCAGTATCAAACAACACTTGTAAAAAGGTAGAATTCAAAAGAATCATACCTATTACTATAAATGGTTCATCCCGATCATCGACAATCATCTACTCAGCTCTATACAATTTCTTCTTCAATATACTATTCTCCTTGTTTCATTGCTAAGGCTTCCATGGTTGAGAATTCATGGTATTTCGAGAATCACCATGGATAGCTCTGTTATGCTGACAAGACTGACTCTGTTATCCTTGTCCTGACAAAGCATACGATGCTTGCGATTCCTGGGAAGTGTCACGCACACCCGACCTCGGAGGATTCCTACAATAGCACTGTAGATTCCCCATTTTCTTGCAATTGTGACATGCTTGATGTTGTGCCGAATAGTCCCGCTTTATGTGGTCTTTCAGACCACATTAAAAACAACTTTCTTTTCTTTGGGTTTGTGGAGGAAGGTTTATTGATCCTTCCATCTGGTTCTGATTTCCACTTGCACCATGGAAATAGGTGTCCCTTTTCCTCTTGTTCCCAGTGGTATAATTCTCACAGTTTCCCAATGGTGTCATCATTACTCCTCCGGTTGATCCCGAGATATCAAGTTCAGCAACCGTCGCTTTGTTCACCATTTCTGTATAATCCATAATATATAACACCGCAATCTTCGATTGAATATCCTACCTTATCCCCGATTCGAAGATGCGTTCCTTCAAGGACATACTTATTGCAACCTCTGGTGAAAAATGGACTAAATTCATGAACATAGCCACATACTCTGAGACAGAGAGGCTCTCCTACTTCAAGTTGAATAAGTCTATTGATTTCTGGATTTTTAACGTGTGATGATAGAATTTTTTGTTGAATAATTCTTCAAATCCTCCTATGTAAGTCCTTCATCCAACATAGCATTAACCACTAAATACCACCATTTATATGCAATATCATCAAACATATAAGTCACCAAATTGACCTTGAGCTCTGATGGTGGTCCGATGAAATCAAAGATATGATTCATTCTACTTAGCCACACCTCTGCCTCTTTGGGTTCAACATCACACCAAAAGATTAGTTGATTCTGCTTCATGTTATGTATGGAATGATCCACATGACTTGGTTCATTGCTTCTGTTCCCAGTATCCACAGAAAGAAAATCCTTGACAATACTCTGAACCAGCTCTTGGTTCACCCGTGGATCAGGTGCAACCACATTCTCCATAGCTTCTTCGGGTTGGTTTCAACGATGCCTACTGGGTTCCATTTTCTAAACCAACAACATCCTCCATCAATCTCACTCTCTAGAAACTGATGGATTATCATTTCCAATTCTATCACATCAACTATCCCAACATTTTTTTCCAAAACATCCTTTTTCCATGTTCAAATTTTTTGGAATCATTCAACATGTCTTTTTGAAAATCAACCCATTTTCAAAATACACCAAATATCATTTTTCAAAATCTTTCACAGAAAACAATTTCAGTATTCTTTCTTTTCAAAAAAATTCACCTTGTAGAAAATCATAAGTCATTCCTCACAATGATATATGAAATCATAGTTGGAATTCCTTCCTCTACAATGCATTTCAGGCTCATCTCTTTGGCTAAACCCATGACAACGATATTTTTTACATTCTAAAAGTGTATCCAAAACACTTATGTACCCAACACCCTGGTAACTTGAAATTAAGCATAAACGTGTTAGCTACATTATTTTATGATATACATTTCAAGTTCCAAAAATTAAACTCCTATCTATGATTTCAACCCAAGGAATAGACAAGAATGAATTTCAACTCCAAGACTAGGAACATTGATGACTACTTGTTAGGCATGGACTGAACAAGATGATACCATTTGTAATGACCGGACAATTCTCATTGGGTTGAGAGTACAAAAAGTCATTACTAGGCCTTAAAAGACATCCCCAAGATGCTAAAGGCTAGAAATATATGCTTAAGGGTTTCAAATACAAGTGGGGGATGATTTACCATTAAATAAATAAACCAATAAACCAACCAAACAACATTCACTATATGATGAAAGAACAAAAGAAAGACATCGAATATAAGGCCCCAGCCTTAAACCTTACTTAATATTGAATTAAATGAATAATTCACATTGAGGATCTTTTCACGGTTTAGAGTTTTAGAGAATTAGGACATAACTATTACATCTCAAAAGATTACAAAGTAGAAACTTCTACTAAGTTTCCATAAAATAAAAACTCTTAAAAGGAAACATGTCTATTTCCATGTTTTAGATAGCATGAATTTCCCTTGATCCCATCCTTGACCCTATTCCACATTATTTCCTGTGAAAAACATTTAAAAAAAACTTGGGGTGAGCATAAAAAGCTCAGTAAGGGATACACAATGAATGAAAACTATTAGTTTTTCAAAACAACAAGTAAACCATGTATACTTTATCAAAGTAATACATTTCACCTTTATAAAGTAGTAAAAACTCGTCACTAAAATAAAATATCATTAATTACCCTTTTGAAACCAAAATATTACCATAAAACCCATATAAAGATCATATAACATATATAGGTAACTTGGGACATAAACATACTTAAATTGAATAACCATACGATCGACTTCCACAAATATCACTTAATAGAATAGCCATACAGCCAACTTCTATACCAAATGCATTGGAGGTTATAACGTAACCACCCATCCTGGTATTCACAGAACCACTCTTCATATGGTTTATCACGTAACCACCTGTCAAATGTCCTAGTACCATTATAAAATCATAAGACATATAACAAATATAATAGAAAGAAAAACTATTCACACTTTGATCACAATATATAATGTAAATATATTGACATAAAAAATCCATTATAAAAAGCCCTTTTCAATTCCAAAATACGTAACACAGTATATGGTATTTATTTAATTTTAAAAAAAACATTACGTCTTGTTGAGGAAGCCAAAGACCAAATAATACTCGCGGCGACGGAAAAGGGTCGTTGTCACCGCGTACGTTAAAAGAAACCTTCCTTTTTGGAATTTAGTGAAACACTTCATAGAATAAGATTCCTTTTGAATAAAAGTAAAAGTCAAAGGGGTTTATACACCATATAAAATAATGCTGTGTATAAAAACAAAATATTCCTCAATGAAAGGAGATTGAGACGAAGTCCCTTACCTCGGGTCCGACTTGACTCGATCGTTCTTTAACGTCCTGAATAATAAAATTGAGTTAATTTCTACTTTCTTAAGAACCATTTTCAAGTTCATTATTACTTTTATATCACTTATTAACATGTTATAAACATTATGTAATCATTTAAGTTAATAATGTTTCTTTTGTCGATATTTGGTTCTTAAGTCGAAAGTGGACTTCTTACAATTACATGTTGTTTGTGTGGTCAAAGGTTCTTTATATCCAGAATGATATTTATTATTTGGATAACATATATATCATATATATCCAGAATATAAATGTATTTATAATATTACATAATCATTTAGAGGTATGAAATTAAATGCACTGTTCATGGAGACGGTAAGTCGTACCTACACATGAACGCTACTTTCATTTCTATGTCATATTAATTGAATTAAAACTAAATGAGAGGTATGTATCTTTTAATTCCCAAATTATATTCATCATGTATATGTAACATAAATCATATATAATAACTTTAAATCCATCCTCTATAAATCCCACATATGGAATTAACGAATCAAATCACTTTGAGGGGGCGGTAGTCCACACTTCCTAAAATGAAGATATCGCGTATACACATAATGGAAGCCATAAAGGTATACCAAAAATGAAAAATACAGAAGCATAATGAAAACAAAAACATAATATATATCATATATAAATATAGTGACATCTTAATGGCCACCATTAAAGGTGTTAAAAGAAGATTGAACAATCATCGTTTCCTAAGGCTGAAATTCGCCAACCACATAAACAGTATGTTCTTTAACCATTAGACAGAGGTATGTGTAGGTGTTGCGCGAATCCTTATTATAACAACATCCTAGTATATTTAATATACTGGTTATGTTAAAAAATAAAGGAATAAAAAGAGTTTAGAGGGATGGAGAAGAAAAATAAAACAAAAGAACACAAGAGAAAACACTACCTTTAAAACGGGTAACTCTTTTTGAATTGAGCTCAAAGGCTTTCTTGGGAAGACGTCTACCCAAAGTTAGGCTTCTAGGAGTAAAAGAGGGATGTGGAGAGACAAAATGAGAAGAGCTTGGCCGAACCAAAGTCTTGAGAGGTGTGGTTAAGGAGGTAGAGGTGGGGGCCTTTTATAAAAGGAGAGGAGGGGCACTCTTGGAAAGTTAAGAAAAGATACTTTATTATAAAATGATTTTCGGATAACAAGGGACCGGAAATTATATATTTAAAGGATAAGGTGATAAGAGTTCGAAATAAAACCATCCAATAGGTTTTTGGAATGTTTATGTCTTACATTTTACATTATATTTTCATATTATTTAAATCGTTAAATAATGAGGTAATCGCTAAATCATCATGGTGTCATAAATAATTTAATTTATTTAATGTCTAAAAATTAAAAAAAAAATATCATGATGTAGGAAATATTATTAGCTTTATAATGGATATTTATATTCCAAAATATGACTTGTATAACCCCATTTAATAATTTTTTTAGCAAAACAACTCATGTTTGTGACATTTTTATTTTAACATTAAATAAAAAGTTATTAATGTCATTTTCCTACCAAAGTGGCTCCATAGGGTCCCCAAGTTGACCCATGGATTTTCTTGGTCGTCCATGACACATCCAATAAGGGTAGGACAGGTTTCTAGGTCATTTCATATTATTAAAACATTATTTTTACCTTAAACTACACTAATTACCTCTAATCGCGATTAAAAACATAAAAGTTACTATTCACCAAAAAATTATTTTAATCCCATTGAACCACATTTTAACTCTTAATGACAACCATGTATGTCAGATTTCTGAAATTCAAAACACATAGGTTGTAAAATTTCATTTAAATGAAAAATCAGTTTTTTTAAGTACCACTTAGTGGTTTCACTATTCATAAAAAAATTGACATTTTTCAGAAAAATACCAAAAATTCACCGTAAGGAGTATTTGATATTCCGAATTCAGAAATTATTTCTATATTAAATAATTCAAATCATATAAGTTTCATTAATTAAATCAATAATAAATTCCCGATGTCAGAGCAAATAACATGTTTTTATGAAACAATAAGTATCAAAAGATTGACACTAGTTTAAGTCCAATTTCAAAGTGAAATTAATTCCAACGACCACTATTGGATTAAATGGTAAAAATATATTCTAATTTCACTTTAAAACCAATTCAAAAGATAATCTAATCATATAAATAAATTATATTAAATCTATTTTTGAATTAAAATACAACATTTTTCACTATTCATTAAAAAAGAACATTATCGGAAAAATAACAAAAACTTACAAAAAGTAAATTTTGATGTCCCGATTCTAAAGAAGATTTTTATTTGGTCCAATAGAATGTATAATAGTGACCGAAACTATATTAACAGATGGTTCTCCATTAAAAGGTGATAAGTTGACCTTTTGTGAATGTTAGAGTATATATGCCTAAAATTAAATTCTTTTCATATTTTAAGCCTTTAACTTTTATTGGATAAATGTAAAACCGTTTAACAAACATATATAATAATATTTTTGTTGTTTATATTCATTCCCGCCAATACAACGGCTACGTGTTAACTACCATTCAAAATAATATTATTTTATTACTAATGTGCAACGTAATATTTCAAATAAACTTTTTGTTGCGTATCAGGTACGCTATCGAACATAGAAACCCCTTTAAAGTAAAATTAATATTTAATTACTAAATATTAATAAATATGAAAATGTATTATTCTTTATTTACCTGGGATGTTACATCCTTACCCCTTTTTGGTAATTGCGTCCTTTCAATTTTATTCACTTATCAAAATAAGTGGTGGTTTTTATCTCTCATAGCATTTTCAGATTCTCATGTTGCCTCTTCAACCATATGGTTTTTCCACAAAACCATTACCTGGTGAATTACCTTATTTCGCAACACTTGCTCTCTTCGGCTAAGAATCTGGAATGGTTGTTCTTCATAAGAGAGATTCTCTTCCAACTGAACTACCTCTGGGCTCAAAACATGAGATGGATCTGGCATATACTTTCTCAATATCGAAACATGAAAAACATTGTGTACCATAGATAAACTCAGAGGCAATGCCACTCTATATGCAACTGATCCAACTCTCTCCAGAATTTCAAATGGTCCAATAAACCTTGGACTCAGCTTTCCTTTCTTACCAAATCGCATCACACATTTCCATGGATAAACATTGAGAAAAACATGATCACCAACCTCAAAAGATAAATCCTTCCTCCGGTTATCCGCATAACTTTTATGTCTGCTCTGAGCTGTTCTCATGTGTTTTTGAATCAACTGAACTTTTCTGCCATCTCTTCTACCAATTCTGGTCCCATCATCTTCCTTTCACCTACTTCATCCCAAAAAGCTGGAGTTCGACACCGCTTCCCATATAATGCCTCAAACGGTGCCATCTGTATACTAGAATGAAAACTGTTATTATATAAAAACTTAACCAAATAAATATGTTGGTCCCAACTTCCTTGATAATCCATAGAGAAATCTCGTAGCATATCCTCCAAGGTCTGAATTTTTCGTTCTGACTGCCCATCTGATTGTGTATGAAAAGATTTACTAAAATTTAATTTAGTACCCAATGACTTATGAAGGCATTTCCAAAAGTTAGAAGTAAACCTGGGGTCACGATTAGATACAATAGAGAGGGGAAATCCATGAAACCTGACTATCTCTTTAAGATAAAACCGAGCAAGTTGATCTACAGACAAAGTATCTCGAATAGGAAGGAAATGAGCAGATTTAGTCAATCGATCAACAATAACCCAGATTGCATTATTACCTCTAGATGTCTTCGGTAATCCCACAAAAAAGTCCGTTGATATATTTTACCATTTCCACTCTGGAACTGGTAATGGCTGAATCATCCCTTTCGGTAACTTCCGCTCTACTTTAACCTATTGACAAGTCAAACACTTCACAGTAAAATCAGCAATATCTCTTTTCATTCCATCCCACCAGTAATACTCCCGCAGATCTCTCTACATCTTAGTACTACCAGGATGAACTGAAAATGGTGAATTATGAGCTTCACATAACAACTCATTCTTCAACTGTGAATCACCAGGCACACATAATCTCTTCCTAAACCTCAAAAGAAAATCATTATCAATGTTCAATTTAGGCAACATACCCTTCTGAACCAGCTCTACCTTTTTTTGCAACTCACTGTCTTCCCTCTGTGCTTGCTTAATTATGTCGATTAGGGATGATCTCACTGATACCTGAAACAAAACAGAATAACTTCCTGCACCAAAAACTTATATGCCAAAGTTCATCAAATCAAAAACTAAAGGATCTCGTTCCAAACGTATCATGGTCAATGAAGCATTACTTTTTCAACTCAAATCATCAGCAAAATTATTTACTTTTTATGGATGGTAAGGAATTGTACAATCATAATCTTTGATTAATTCTATCCATCTCCTCTATCTCATGTTCAATTCTTTCTGAGTGAACATATACTTTAACCGTTCATGATCAGTATATATTTTACACTTTACTCCATACAAATGATGCCTCCAAATTATTAAAGAAAAAACAACAGTAGCTAATTCCAAATAATGTGTAGGGTAATTTACCTCAGGAATTTTCAACTGGCGTGAAGCATAAGTAATTACCTGATTATTCTTCATTAGGACATAACCAAGTCCTTTCAATGAAACATCACTGTAGATAACAAACTCACCATTCCTGGAAGGAAGTTCCAAAACTGGAGCATTCACCAATATTATTTTCAACTCCTGAAAACAATCATCACATTCTTTTTTCCAGATAAACATTAACACCCTTCCGAGTTAGCTTAGTCATTGGACTAGATAATCATGAAAAATTTTCAACAATCCTTTGGTTGTAACCTGCCAAACTAAGAAAACTACGGATCTCAGTTAAATTTGTGGGTCTTGAACATTCTTCAACAACTTTTGTTTTACAAGGATCAACAGTTATGCCATTTTTGGAATCAATGTGACCAAGGAAAGAAATTTGTTGTAACCAAAACTCACACTTGCTGAATTTTCCATATAGTTTATTTTTTTAAGGTTTGCACAATAACCCTTAAATGACTTTCATGCTCTTCTTTACTTTTAGAAAACACCAAAATATCATCAATCCAAACAACCACAAACTTATCCAAGAACTCATGGAAAAATCTATTCATAAGGTCCAAGAATACAGTAGGCGCATTGGTTAACCCAAAAGGCATAACTAAAAATTCATAATGGTCATATCTAGTATGGAACAAAGTCTTTGGAACGTTTGCTTCATTTACTTTCAACTGATGGTACCCCGACCTCAAGTCAATCTTCGAAAAATATTGAGCTCCCTGGAGCTGATCAAACAAATCATTGATATGAGGCAAAGGATACTTGTTCTTAACAGTAATATTATTAAAGGCTCTATAATCAATGCAAAGTCTCATTGAGCCATATTTCTTTTTAACAAACAAGACAGGAGCACCCCATGGTGATGTGCTAGGTAGAATGAAACCTTTATCAAATAACTCCTGAAATTGTTTCTTTAACTCTAAAAGTTGAACTTGAGCCATTCGATAAGGGGGTTTTGAAATTGGCTTACAATCATGAACTAAGTCAACAATAAATTCAACTTCCCGATCATGAATAATACCAGACAACTAATCAGGAAAAACATCAAGATACTCATTTACCACTGGAAAATCATTAATCTAAATAATTCCTTTATTTTCAACAATATGTGCAAGGTAACATTCATTTCCATCTTCTACTAGTTTCTCAAATTTCTAATATGTAATCAAAATCAAGGGTTCATTCTTGTACACAAAATGAAAATATTTCTAAAAAGAATCCATTTTATCTCTACAGTCAATCTTAGCATGATAAAAAAATCCAATCCATGCCCAAAATAACATCAAACTCTACTAGAGGAAAAACAATAAGGTTTGATGGTAGATTCTTTCTTCACACAAGGATCGGAAGGTTCATATAATTCTTTTTAGTCTCAAAATTCCCTCCAGGTGTTTTTACCATATGTTTAGGATTCATATCTTAAAATGGAATTTCCAATTTACTAGAAAACTTCTCAGAAATGAAAGAATTTGTAGACCCTGAATCAAACACCACATTGGAAAAATCTGAACAGACAAATAGTGTACCTGATACTACATCATTTGACGGCCCAACATCTGATGAAGTAGTTGCAAAGGATTTCACCACCCTTTTCTGCTTGTAGTCTGGCTTCTTTCCCCCAGTTGAGTTCTTCGTTAGACACTCATTTTCATAATGACCCATTTCATTACACATAAAACATCATAATGCTGGCTTTTCATATCCTGCTTGATTATCTTCCTTACAGTTACGAGAGATATGACCTAACTTACAACACTAAAAGCACTTTCCAGACTTGGATAAACATTCTCCAGGATGCATTTTACCACACTTCTCACAGGATGGATATTTGGTTTTCTTACCTCCTTGTTTCTTTGACGAATTCTTCCCCTTTTCCTGCCAACTAGACCTCTTATTCTGTTGTTTTTCAAAGAACACTTGATCATCAACAAACTCCATTTACACCTTCTCCACACATCAAAAAAGTTTTTCATAACTTTTGAACTCACAAGAATATAAAGCCCTTCGATACTTTGGCTTTAACCCTGAGTAAAAACGGTTGATTTTACTATCAAGATCTCGTACGAAGTTTGGAGCATACCTTGCCGGTCAAGTGAATATTTCTTCATAAGCTGCTACTAGGTTATCCTCCTACCTCAATTCTAGGAATTGTTTTTTCATCCTAAGACAAACCACCTTAGGAAAATATTTCTCAAGAAACATACCTTTGAATTCATCCCAGTGAAGATCATCAATCTCATCACTATCCCTGATATTTTTCACCATCGACCACCACTGATCTGCTTAAACATCAAAACGGTAAACAACAAGACTAACCTTTTGATGTTCTGAACACCCCATGACATCAAAAATCTTCTCCAGTTCTTTAATCCACCCTTAAGCTAGAACATGGTCAGATGATCCCTTGAATGATGGGGGATGTTGCCTCATGAAATGTTCCACAACTGACATGTTACTATGCGGTTGATCTGGCAGATCTCGTGCATGGATACCACCACCATTTATAGAATGATTCAACTGTGCCATCACTACAACAAACTATTCAGTTCCAATTCCGACAATCTTGGGTTGCTGATTTGGAAGGTTGTCTTCCTCCTGATGTCGTCCCAACATAGCTGCTTTGTTTCCTCTGCGGAAAACCATTATGAACACAAAAATATCTTAGGAAAGGCAACATGGTATTCTTTAAATTCTATATCATTTCAGTCATACCATAAATTAATTTATAATTTAACAATTTTCTAACTCCTAAAGTTGTCTAAACCGAGCTCTGATACCAACTATAAGGCCCTAGCCTTAAACCATACTTAATATTGAATTAAATGAATAATTCACATTGAGGATATTTTTACGGTTTAGAGTTTTAGAGAATTAGGACATAACTATTACATCTCAAAAGATTACAATGTAGAAAATTCTATTAAGTTTCCATAAAATAAAAACTCATAAAGGAACCATGTCTAGTTCCATGTTTTATATAGCATGACTTTCCCTTGATCATATCCTTAACCCTATTCCACATTAAGTCCTGTGAACAAAAATTTCAAAAAAAACATGGGGTGAGCATAAAATGCTCAGTAAGGGATACACAATGAATGAAAACTGTTAGTTTTTCAAAACAACAAGTAAACCATGTATACTTTATCGAAGTAATACTTTTCACCTTTATGAAGTAGTAAAAACTGTTCACTAAAATAAAATATCATTACGTACCCTTTTATAACCAAAATATTTCCATAAAACCTATATAAAGATCACATAACATATATAGGTAACTTGGGACATAAACATACTTAAATGGAATAACCATACGGTCGACTTACACACATATCACTTAATGGAATAGCCATACGGCTGAATTACATACCCAATGCATTGGAGTTTATAACGTAACCACCCATCCTGGTATTCACGGCACCACCCGTCATATGGTTTATCATGTTACCACCCGTCAAATGTCCATGTACTATTATAAAATCATAAGACATAAAACAAATATAATGGAAAGAAAATATTTTCACACTTTGATCACAATATATAATTTAAATATATTGACATAACAAATCCATTATAAAAAACCCTTTTCAATACCAAAATACATAAAACAGTATATGATATTTATTCAATTTTAAAAATACATTACAGCTTGTTGAGGAAGCCAAAGACCAAATAATACTCGCGGCGGTGGAAAAGGGTCGTTGTCACTACGTACGTTAAAAGAAACATTACTTTTTTTCATTTAGTAAAAAACTTCGTAGAAAATAATTCCTTTTGAATAAACATAAAATTAAAAATGGTTTATACACTGCATAAAATAATGTTGTGTATAAAACAAAATATGCCTCAATGAAAGGAGATTGTGACGAAGTCCCTTACCTCGGGTCCGACTTGACTCGATCGTTCTTTAACATCCTGAATAATAAACTTGTGTTAATTTCTACTTGCTTAAGAACCTTTTTCAAGTTCATTATTTCTTTTATATCACTTATTATAATGTAATAAACATTATGTAATCATTTAAGTTAATAATGTTTGTTTTGTCGATATTTGGTTCTTAAGTCGAAAGTGGACTTCTTACAATTACATGTTTTTCATGTGGTCAAAGGTTCCTTATATCCAGAATGATATTCATAATTTGGATATCATATATATCATATATATCCTGCATATACATGTATTTATAATATTACATAATCATTTATAGGTAATAAATAAAATGCACCGTTCATGGAGACGGTAAGCCGTACATACGCATGAACACTACTTTCATTTCTATGTCATATTAATGGAATTAAAACTAAATGAGAGGTATGTATATTTTAATTCCATAATTATATTCATAATTTATATGTAACATAAATAATATATAAAAACTATAAATTCATCCTTTATACGTCCCACATATGGAATTAACGAATCAAATCACTTTGAGGGGGCGGTAGTCCGTACTTCCTAAAATGAAGATATCGTGTATACCCATAATGGAAGCCATAAAGGTATAACACAGATGAAAAATACAGAAGAATAATGAAAAGATAAACATAATATAAATCATATATAAATAGAGTTACATCTTAATGGACACCATTAAAGGTGTTAAAAGAAGATTGAACAATCATCGTTTCATGAGGCAGAAATTCGCCAACCACAGAAACAGTATGTTATTTAACCATTAGACAGAGGTGTGTGTAGGTGTAGCTCTAATTCTTATTATAAAAACATCCTAGTATATTTAAGATACTGGTGTTGTTACAAAATAAAGGAATAAAAATAGTTTAGAGGGTTGGAGAAGCAAAATAAAACAAAAGAACACAAGAGAAAACACTACCTTTAAAACGGGTAACTCTTTTTGATTTAAGATCAAAGGCTTCCTTGGGAAGACTTCTGCCCAAATTGAGGCTTATAGGAGTAAGTGAGGGATTTGGAGAGACAAAATGGGCAGATCGTGTCCTAACCAAATGCTTGAGTGGTGTGGGTAAGTAGGTAGAGGTGGGGGCCTTTTATAAGAGGAGAGGAGGGGCACTCTTGGAAAGTTAAGAAAAGATACATTATTATAAATTTATTTTCGGATAAAAAGAGTCCCAAAATTATATATTTAGAGGATAAGGGGATAATAGTTCTAAATACACCCATACAATAGGTTTTTTACATGTTTAGGTCTTATATTTTACATTATCGTTTCATTTTATTTAAATCGTTAAATAATGAGGTAATTGCTGCATCATCATGGTGTCATAAATAATTTAATTTATTTAATGTCTAAAAATTATCAAAAAATATCATGATATATGAAATCTTATTAAATTTCTAATGAATATTTATAGTCAAACATCTGATTTGTATAACCCCATTTAAGAATTGTTTTAGTAAACCAACTCATGTTTGTGACATTTTTATTTTAACTTTAAATAAAAAGTTATTAATGTCATTTTCCTACCAAAGTGGATCCATGGGGTCCCCAAGTTGACCCATGGATTGTCTTGGTCGGCCATGACACATCCAATAAAGGTAGGACATGTGTCTATGTCATTTCATTTTATTAAAACATTATTTTTACCTTAAACTACACTAATTACCTCTAATCGTGATTAAAAACTTAAAAGTTATTGTTCACCAAAAAATTATTTTAATCCCATTAAACCACATTTTACTTCTTAATGACAACCATGTATGTCGGATTTTTAAAATTCAAAACACAGAGGTGGTAAAATTTGATTTAAATGAAAAATTAGTTTTTTTAAGTACCACTTAGTGTTATCACTATTCATAAAAAATTGATGTTTTTCAGAAAAATACCAAAAATTCACCCTAAGCTATATTTTATATTCTGAATTAAAAAATGATTTCTATTTTAAAAAATTCAAAACTTATAAGTTGCATTAATTAATTCAATTATTAATTCCTGCTGTCAGAGAAAATAGCGTGTTTTTATGAAACAATAAGTATCAAAAGATTGACACTAGTTTAAGTCCAATTTCAAAGTGAAATTAATTCCAACGACCACTATTGGATTAAATGGTTAAAATATATTCTAATTGCACATTAAAACCAATTAAAAAGATAATCTAATCATATAAATAAATTAGATTAAAAAGTTGTTTTGAATTAAAATACAACATTTTTCACTATTCATTAAAAAAATGAGCTTTATCAGAAAAATAATAAAAATTTACACAAAGTAAATTTTGATGTACCAATTCTAAAGAAGAATTTTATTTGGTCCAATAAATTCTATAAGAGTGACCAAAATTATATTTATAAACGGTTCGCCATCAAAAGGTCATAAGTCGACCTTTTGTGAATGTTAGAGTATATATGCCTAAAATTGAATTCTTTTTGTATTTTAAGCCTTTATCTTTTATTGGATAAATGTAAAACCATTTAACAAAAATATATAATCATATTTTAGTTGTTTCTATTCATTCCCACCAATATAATGACTACGTGTTAACTACCATTCAAAATAATATTATTTTATTACTATTGTGCAACGTAAGATTTCAAAGAAACTCTTTGTTGTGTATCATGTACGCTATCGAACATAGAAACCCCTTTAAAGTAAAATTAATATTTAATTTGTAAATATTAATAAATATGAAAATGTTTTATTCTTTATTTACCTGGGATGTTACAGCTAAAAAACTTCATTTATGTCAAACAACATCAGATTCCACAATAGAGGAAGACAAAACCAAATATCAAAGTATACAGTGCATAAACAACTGAAGACTCTCAAAATACACCAAGACTCCATGGTCCACAAAGCTCCAAGCTCAACAACTTCTCCCAAGCATCACTACAAGCCACTAGCAATAAGATGCTTTACCTTTACCTATATCCCGAAACACGACATCTGTAAAAGTACCAAAGTGCCAATGCAGGGGTGAGTTTTAAACTCAGTAGGTTTCCCCAATGACTTCCCTACTCACGCCACTAGGATAGAAGATTTAGAAAATTTTATATAAAAAATGTTTATAAAAAACATTTTCCCAATAGCAGTTTATAACTAAATATAAACATGTTTCCCAAAACCACTTATAACCAAAAGCATTCAAATGCAAAAGAAACAAATTTTCCAATGAGTTATATTTCTAGAAAAATAACTAAAAAAGGTTTAGAACCCTTTTACAAACATCCCATTTTGGCATACCCAACAATTTCCCAACCCGGGAAACCAACCATGCATGCTTTGTTATGAAACTTCTATACTCATGAGAGGTTTCTCGTCAATCTACAAAGTCATCACAAGGTAATTGTTTCCCATGTCCCATTATACATTTGGCACTGAGAAAAAGTTCATATTCCATCCAGCCCTCGTACATATAGTTACAATATTTCATTAAACGTTTGACATAGAGCACAAGGTCATATTTCAACCAAGCCTTGTACATGAAACATGAACACACACCACATATGCCCATCAATCATGCCAAAACACCCTTTCAATAAAAACACCCTTTTATTGAAAAACATTTCCATCAAAACCATTTCAATTCCAAACCATTTAAATTCCAAACCATTTCAATAAAAGTCCTTTTTTATTGAAAAACATTTCCATCAAAACCATTTCAATTCCAAACCATTTCAATTCCAAACAATTTCAATAACGCTCCCTTTTTATTGAAAACCAATTCCATTAAGGTTATTTCAATCTCAAACCATTTCAATAAAACACCCTTTTTATTGAAAACCCATTTTTCATTAAACCATTTACAATTTCAGAAAATCCATAATTTAAAATCAACATTTTAAATTCAAGAAGCCAAATCACTTGCACAACAATTCACCAAGATTTCACAATTTCACTAAAACCATAAATCATCACTAAATAAGATTTATTATATGATTTTCACAATCAATTACATTCAAATAAACCAATTTTAAACTAATCCAATCAATTATACCAAGAGGAGTTGATAGTGAAGCCTCCTACCTTTAGGGTTTTGACGAAAACCACAACGAATGAAGAACACACAAGAAAACCTAGTTGATTCTTCAAAAACCCACATTAAATCTCTTCTCCTAGTAAGAAAAAGACTAAATATAATCATATGTGGCATCCAAACACTTAGATATACCCATAAAAAGTGTAGATCTAAGAAACTGAGATAAGAGGAGAAGCAGATCTAAGTAGATCTAAGAAACCGAACAAGAACGATGAAGAACGATCGCATACCTCAAGAATCTGGCTTCAATTCACCAAGAGAAGCCCTCAGATCACCTTCGGAATGATGGGAGAACCCTCTTTGAACTTAGGAGAAGAAAAATCTAGAGTTTGGGCTGCTTAAGAAGAAAAACGAGTCACTTAGAGAAAAAAACGCGTGAGATCCCCCTTTATAGGATCTCATTTAAGTAGCCACATGTTTTTCTCGCACGGTTAGAAAAACCGTGCGCTAACCGTGTGTTATCTATTGCCTCAGCAGACCCTCCACGCATGGTTTTTCTACACTGTTTGACAAACTATACTCTGCCCATGTGGAAGCTACTGCCTCCAAGACCAATTACGCACGGTTTTGCTGCACGGTTTTGACAAACTGTGCGCCATATGCATGACTTACCCGTTCCCTAAAAACTTCATTCAAAGTTATCTCGACTCTCCCATTCATCACCCTTAACTTTAAAAACATGAAAATCATCAAGTAATGGTGACATACTGAAAACTGGGGGTACTAAAATAATTTATTTGGATCATCATGCAATTTTATTTTTCATAATAACTTAACTACCTATCACTTTCTCTTACATCACGATTCCTCTTAATTACATCGATTGAATAAAACCTCAAATCAAAATATGAGCAATAATAATAAAAATATCTATCAATTTCTATTACATCATGACTCTTCCTAGTTACACCCATTGAATAAAACCACAAATCATAATAAGAGCAATAATAATAATTTTGGAAATACAC
Organism: Viscum album; assembly: GCA_963277665.1. Lineage (NCBI taxonomy): Eukaryota > Viridiplantae > Streptophyta > Magnoliopsida > Santalales > Viscaceae > Viscum > Viscum album. The sequence goes on along the minus strand of OY728155.1, from coordinate 447,028,891 downwards.
ATAATCATGAATAATAATTTATAAGATTTATAAATAATTACATGTTCATTTTGATCTAATGCATCGTATGTTTATCCTTGTTAATTCATCATCATCATCCATTTAAATCCATCATGATGGTTTAGAAAGTGTTTTGGAATTTTCAAAGAGTAACCCTCGGGTTTATAAATGATGTTTCATAGTAATCCTCATTTTCATGTTGTAGGTAATTCTCAAGTCAATATTGACAAACATAATTTGGATTTATTACTCCAAGGTACATCTTTCCCAATACAACATCCTATTATAATATCCAAAAAGGATGAAATTTATCAATAACTAATTTTATATACATCCACCAAGATTCTATGATATTTTTATATATTTAATCTTATCCTTAGAATTATCATTAAACATATCCTTAGAGATATTACTTTGGATTTATCATCCAGGACAACATAGTTTAACTAAACCATTCATCTTATTCCAAATATAGTGTCTAATGAATTTTAAACATTTTATTACATGATTTTTAAACATAAATAACCATTAATACAAAATAAGGATCATAAATTACTACTATCATTAGAATAATAGGTTATTAATACCTAAGAACTATACAAATAAATCCTTATTTTATTTACCTTAGAGAGGTCCTAACTACATTTGATATCCTAAAACTGCATGGAATAAACTGGGGAATAAGTAAAAAATGTGGTGATCTAGAATATTATAATAATATAATGACATCATAGGAAAATGACAATGAAATAAAACATATCATAAACACATGTCAATGAAAAATTCCAAGAAAAAATCACATGGTGGAAAAGGTCTCATAATTTGTTAGGTTAACTCACTAATCCCATTCATGAAATCTCATGAGACTAAAACATTACCCAATGTATTGGATGGATATATAATTCTATAACCACCCATAATATTCATTTCATGTACTTGAATTTGAATTCCATATAAGGATATCAATCATAAGTCACAAATATAAGAATTACCTTTGAAAATAAATGGGATACATAATCTTGTCTCATAACAAAATCAAAATAGATTCTATAAAGAATGAAATCGAGATATCGTTATAAGGATTCTATTCACCCATAAATCAAAGGGATAATAATTAAGGTACACATGTGATAATTATATATGTAGAATTTAGAATCATTCTATAAAATTAAACAGGGATCAAGTTTGTTAGATTGAGAATTTTCATAACCTGAAGAAAAGGGTGGGTTAGAAGGATCTGTTACCTTTAGTTCGATTTGACATGTGAATTCTTTATCTCCCTGAATAACTAAATTATTTTAATTATTTAATTACTTAATAATATTTTTCAGGATTATTATTCATTTAATTTTATTTATTAACTCTTAATATTAAATTATTAATCATCACGGTTCACATCATAAGATTCTATTATGTTCAAATCATATGTCCAAAATCACTTGGGTAAGTTGAATAAGGACAATGTTATTATTGACTAACAATATATATAATTTTAATTATTATATAATAATAATTTTTATATGTAAATTATATTTTTAATACAAGTAATGAAACATGGTGATGAGAAATGAAATACATTACAATCATAGAGACGATAGGCCGTATGTACGCATGAGTAACATTTTAGTTTTTTAATGATAACTATAAAAATAAGGTAAGTGTTATTTTTAATTAAAATATTATATTTAAATTATAAATGTAATTTTACTTCTTTAATTACCATTACACCAACCATACAAAGTTTTTAGTAATAAAAATGAATCCCATCGCTTCGTAAAGTGGTAGTCAGCAGTACGAATACATGACATTATAATTTATTAAATGGTTGAAATGTTTAGAAATTATTTCATATATTTATCATAGATATTTTTTTGCTTTATTTAAAATATATATTTAAAATTAATCCTTAATACCTTCTATGTAAATAATAATTGAAAATAAAGTCACATCACTTCGCGAGGGTGTAGTATTTTGTACACATGAGAGACGATATCATATTCAGTATAGAGTTCAATGTAAGATAGAATATATGATAATATAATTATATTTATATAATTATATCATAAATAAAAAATATAAAAATTATATACATAATTATATCCTTCCATGATATGTGGTGAAGAAATATGAATGACATCGGTTCACGAGGCGGTAGTCCGACATACACACGATCGATGTGTTTGTTTCCCCTTTGAGGGAGGAGGATTTGGTTGTAGGTAAAGAAATAACCTACCAAAATATAAGTATATATAATATAATGAGGTAATTATATCATCATTGTTTTGTAATATTTTCAAGATGTTTAGGAATAAATGAAACAATGTTATTGGTTATGGTTATTACCACTTCTTCAGAAAACTGCTTTTAATTTACACAAAAAACCTTCTTAGGTTGTTTTTCTGACTAAAAACATGAATCTATTATGAATGGAGGGATGTGAGGAATTTTTATTATTTATTGAATGAACCAATGTGTTTTTGAGGATTTTACTAGATATGAAATGGATTTTTCTTTTATAAGTGGCAGAGAGGACACATTCAGATGTTTTGAAAGGAAAGAATTCCACCCAAATTTTTCACAGGACATAAGGATCTATAATGGACCATTATGAAAAATTAAAATATATAAGGTCTAAATATGGAAATAAAATATTAATTATAAATTTTTTTAGTCATTTTTAACCCTTATAATTTTTGTTTAACCCTTGGTAAACTCTTTTTTACATTAGCAACAGTATATTATTTTTATTGTTTTTATGATTCATTATGGTAAAAAATTAAGTCAAAATTATTACAAAATATAAATTATGATGATTAAAATTATGGAATATATTTTAAATAATTAATCCTACATAATTTTGGTTAATTTTATTTAAAATTAAACACACATTGGTGTCAAACAAATGGGTTTTTAGAAATAATTTTTATATGGAAAACATGATCACATATTAACTATGTGATGCGTAATAATAATTAGATGAATTTAAATAGGTAAATATACATATAATATATAAGTTTATTTTAAATAATTCTTAAATAATGTTTATTTTAATTAAATAATTGGATAAACATTATGCATGCACTTTCAAATAGTTTTGAGAAAAAATGTGTAATTAAGCCTAAAAACATATACTAGAATGTAGCATAAAAATGAATTAATTTTAGTTAATTAGATTAAATATAAATAAATAATAATTATTTTAATATTATATCAAATTAATATAATAATGAGGTTTAATTTATTAATAATATTTAAAAATGTGTTTCTTTAACAATTCCCTGAAAAATTTATAAATTTTGAAAAAACAATAAAAAATCATGATGTTAATATCATTATGATGATTTAAAAAATTAAGTTTTTTTAATTAAAATATTTTAATTTTTTGACATTTATTTTTTTATTACATGTACGTAGAGAAACTAAACCACCTTTTAGAGAAATATTCTTTTTTAAAAAACATTTCCCTTTTATTCAAATGGTTCTTGTTTCATTTCTAATTAGTATAAAATCATTTATTTTATTTTATTCATTTTTGAACCATATAATTTTAATAATTCATTTATTCATATGTATACCCTCAATCTAATAGGCTAGGTTATAATGATCATGTTTAAATAATAATAAATTAATAGAGTACAACATTTCAGTTAAACTTAGTGATGTGTGTGTCTCAAGATATTAATGATATTGAATATATTCAATGATAAATATATTCCCAATTTTTTGGGGTTATAGAAACACATCATTCATCATCACTTTAGTGCACCCCATGCATCATAGAAAACATTTTTATTGAATGAATAAATATATCTTTAGTTGAGGATAGGCGAACAATGATAATTGAACATGCTACCTCTAATTATCTTTTGAGATATGATACCAATAAAATAGATATAATCAAAATTTATGTTTCCAATTATTCAAATATATTAATTATCTTTATGAAATTTTATATATTTCGATACAATTTTGGAAACCCCTAAGGGTGTTCAATATTCCTTGAATTATAAAATCCAAATATAGAAATAATGGGATGTTTGATTTTAGAGGTGTTAAGGAAACGACTTATGGATATTCTACTAAAGGTAGAGGATACATATATTCCAATAAAAATTGGAATATTGTTGATTCTACATATTTAAATTTTCTTTAAAAATCATATAAAATGTTCAATAAAAATTTGTAGATATCGAAGATAGGGAAGATAAGATGGTTTTATTATAGAAACATGAAAAATTTATAATGATATTAATAGTGATTATGGTGCACATGATTAGGATTTTGAGATCTATATATCATGTTATGAGGAAAAAATTTAGATATATTATCATATTATGAGAGATAAGGTAGATGTTTATCATATTTTTGGAGGGAAAAGAATCATTTTTAAAACTAGAACATATTTAACATTTTCCTCATACAATTACTTATATCCACAAGTTGATCCAAAAGATGTTGAAAAACATTGGGAGAATCAAGAGTGTATATAAGCTATTAATTAAGGTATTTATTATCTATAAAAAATTGATAGTTGGTAACTTGTTTAAAAAAAATACGATTGTTATTGATAAAAAATGGGCATTCCCATACGATTCAAAGAAAGATAGTAGAGGAAAGGAGGTGGATCCATATGATCTTAAGATGTTGGGTTGAAGTTTTTTATATCTAAAAGAATCAAGTAAAATATTTTTTACGTAGTTAAATTATGTTCTAGATATCAAGGTTCTCTTAAATTATCTAATTTATAGAAGGAAAATGTATTCCCGGATATATCAATAGTACAATAAATTTTCGTATAAGATATGTGATCCCATAAAGAATTATTTCTTTGGTTTTATAGATTATAATTGGTATGGAATTTTTGATAATAGAATATACACTTATAATAGTTTTTTGTTTTTGGGGAAATATTGTGTTAGATGGAATAATATGAAAAACATATAAAAATAACAGTATGATTGACGATGACTACGTTTCTACCACTCAAGATGAAACAAATGTTAGGTGGATGAATTATAATTTGGAATTTTTTTAATAGAGGTGAATCCACCACATTCATTGGTTCATGATATTCTATGTGATATTTGACATACTAAATATCAAGTGAACTATTCTCATTGAAATCACTTTGATATCAATTATCACTTAATCTGAGATCATCTATATTATAATGATCTAAAAAATAAGTATGTTTCGAAATAGAATAGGTTTTTCATATATTCCATAATCCATTTATAAATGAAACATTTGAAAAGGTTAGTTTGAAAAAGGGAATAAAACCTCCTTCTCTTCAAGGGTAAGGTTTTTGATTCTATACCCTCTCAATATTTTCCTTGGATAGTGTTTTCAAGGGGAGAAAAATGTGTTTTAGATAAATCTATCTATTTGTATATGAATTAACTTTTATAGATTGAGTATATTTAGTGGGAGTTATTAAAAGGGGAAATATTTGATTTCATCTTGAGTGAATTATTTTAACTATTTTAAAAGTTGATGCATGAAATATCTCTAACATAATAAAAAGTAAAAAAGTTGTGAACTTTCAATAGTTAGGGAATAAATTATTCAAGTCGCTACTTTTTGAAATTATCTCTTTACTATTACTCAATTCATGTTTCATTCATCATGTTTAGTCACATAAAATTATAATTTTTTGGTAAGTAAGACTGATTCACAATGTTTTAGTGATTTATGTATTTTTTCTGAAAAAGAATCCAAAGGGGTGATTCTCATGTCTTGTTTGATAAAAGAGTTTTTAGGTAGTTAGATATGGTTATCAGGAAGTTTATTCTAATTATATTTTAAAAATACAGGTTCATGGATGTCTATTATTTTCATAACAATAATCTGATTACATTGTAAACATTTCAATCAATGGAAATCAGTTAGAGATGGAATAAAATGGAGAGGATTTAAAGAAGAATTCGTAACCAGAATCCATAGGATGATGCTTTTTTGTCTAAGGTAATAAAATTATTTTTCCTAATATCAGTCCATTTTATGATCATCTAGAACTAAGTATATCAGATAACTTTAATTCAAAATTATTATCTTATATAGTTTCCTATGTTCGACTATAAAAAATTTTCAATAAAAAATTTAGAAATTATTTTCTATTCTGAATCTTTACAACATCATGAGTGAAAAAATATCTTGATCTATGTGGTTGAATGAATGGGCAGAAATTTGTTTGGGTGTCAAAATTTAATTTTAAGGTAGTTCTATGGATTTCATATAAAATGAAAAATTATACAAAGTTTTCAATGAGAAAATATATCTATGAAGTTCATGATGTGTGAAATTTTTATCAATCTTATGAAGTTTATGTACTTTACTAGGTTAATTATTTTTATGAATTTTATTATGCTTCTTATTTTTATAATGCTTTTTATGTTTAAAATGTTTAAAAATATTACAATTTCTTTGATATTTTAGATGGTTGGATGATATAGAATTTTGAATTCTGGGATTAATAATTGTGAATTCAAATGGATAGAGGAATGTTTCTAATTAATTGGGTCAAATGAAAAAATTAGAATCCGTCGAACATTTCAGAATAACAATCGGGTGAAAATTTTGGATAAACATATTAGAACAACATTTGGATGAATAGTTTTTAATAATATTTTGGATGAAACTTTTGATGAAATATTTATATGAACATTTTTTATGAGCATTTTGAATGAATCTTTTACTCCATCATTTCAGAGGACCATTTTGGTTGAATATTCATATAAAAATTTCAGATAAAAATTTTAAATGCAGAAAATATTAATTAAAGAACATTTTCATCAAAAATATTTGATACAAATATCAAAGAATTATTTTATTTTAACATTATTGATGAACATTTTACCAGATAATGTTTTTTGAAGATGTTTTGGTTCGATATCATTATGATGTTTTCATAAAGATATCAAAATGAAAATGTTGTTATGATGCTTCAATATTTGTAAAATCATGAGGGAGATTTTTTATTATAGTATTGTTGAGGAATGTGGTAGAAGTTTCTCATATAATGAGTTAAGGATATTTAAGGATGACTATTAAACTATTGATTTTTCTAGAATGTTTGAGATGTTCTCTAGTAAAATCAAAACGACTGGGATTTTAGATATTAAAATTTGAGCATGGAAGGAAGTAAAATTTTAGTTATCATTGAATTTCATATATAAAATAGTTTAAGTAAATATATAAAAGTGATGTTTTCTATTCACATGTGAAAAGCATGAAGCACTATATAAATTTTCATGGATGAACTCCTAAGAATAACATACCAGATGATTATCTAAAATCCAAAATATTGAGTAGAAAATTTTATAAACGTAGAATATATTAGTTAAAAATTAATAATATGATTTTTAGGAATAAATAATTTTTTATCAAGGACTGTCAGAAAAAGTCATCAGATTGAAATTTAAGAGAAAGTGGAATTGTATGAAATGGAAGTAAAAAATTTTATATGTATTTCAGAATAGACTAGATGAAATTTCATAAAAAACATACCAGAAAAACATATGGTATTAAATGAAAAAGAACAAAATAAATTTTTAGATGATCCCTATAGAGAGTGATTGTAACTCTAGTTAAGGGAATTAAGGTGATGGGAACTTGGTTCAGTTGCTGAGATCAACCTCCACAAGTTTCTCCTATTTTCCCATTGGAAGCCTGAAGTAAGGATTCATGGACTATGGGAAGTGAAAAATATGTTGTTACCTGTTGTTGAGTATGTAATTGAAGAATATGGTTTTGTAAGAAGAGAAAAAAGGAATTTTTTATAAGTAGCATTGTGACAATATTATGATCCTATGGGTGATGGTTTCAAAAATATGTTATAAAAATCATTATTAAATATTTTTTGATAAGAAACAGATGCATTTTTTTGTATAGTGAAATTCATGTGCTATTATATTCCCTAAATTCTATAAAAATGTAAAAAGATTTTATTCTAGTATATTGTGTGATATTGGTTTATTTAAAAACCATCACATGGAATGGATACTATTATTGATTTTTCAACCTTTTAAATTATTATGTTCCTATAGTTATTTTTGTGATCTTTTGTTTTGAAAATTTTTAACTCTTTTACAAGTGGTTAGGATTTTTCATAATAAAGAAAATGAAAATTAGAAAGAGGTTATTGTTTCACCCCTATAAATGATTTAATTGATCATTCTTTAGATTTCCATTTATTATGATGGGAACTTGTGATTTTTGAAAAGTTGATGGTTCTATTAGTTAGGGATAAAAACTCATGGATTCTTTCATATGGGATAAAAAATCCCAATTTCAATGGAATAGATAATTGATAAATAGATAACTTCTGTTAATAAACCAATAATGTTTTCCATGTTTACATATAGAAGGATAGGTTTGTGTTTTAATTTTAGGAATTTGAATTTGTAAAATTCAACCATTGTGGTTTTTTTGTTGATTCATCCTAGGTAGGTGACTTGGATGAATTAATTGTTATGACAATTTCCCATGTATTCAAATTTGGATCCCTCAAATAATTACCAAATATAAGTTGAAATTTTTGATTTGATTGACCCTTAAAATGAGGTAGAAATTTACATTAGGAAGTATAATATCTATATATGATTATATTTTTAGTGATTATTAATGTTTAACTTAATTTATTATGTTTAAACACTATACACTATAAACTGATTTCATGAGAGGGCCTTCAAAATACTTACAGGGGAGTCCTTTATAAATGACTAATGTGGTAGGTTATGAAATAATTTTTTTGTTGGATGGGAATTATCAAGAAACTCTTAGGAAGTTTTGAAGCTCATTATTTTAGTTTTAGTCCAATATATTTCCTAATTGGGTGTTTTGTAGCTTTATGTATTGGGAGAGTTCGTAAATAAGGTGATTCATATCCAAAATATTATCATAATAAGGATTTTTCTTGTATGAATACTATTTTTACATGTAGGATATTCATGTAAGAACCCACCTAAAATTACAATGATATGTGTTGAAATATAAGAAGTCGGTCATAGAGGATCACAACTTTGATGGTAAAGGTGCATTTTGTAGTTAAAATAATGTGTGACCATATAGGGACTCTATCCCTATATTTTGAAAATATTTATCACCATGAATATATTTTTCTTATGGAAGATGTTATTGTCAAAATTTAATAAAAGACGAATATCTACAAATGCGTTACAAGACCATGAAGGTTAAATATCAAAATTCTACAAACTACATTTAAAAATTCACTTATACAGAGTCATTAATAATGAGTTACTGTTTCTTTTATGATATGTTAGGGTTATACAAGGATGTGATGATTCATATGGTTATTTCATTTATTTTTGGAATTCCAACACAATATTTAATACTATATGACTTCAAAGTAGATATAAAGTCACATAAAATTCCCAACATAGATCCATAAGGTAATTTCACGTTAAAGATATGTTCTTCAACCATGAAGGATTGACTCTATGAGTTCACAAACCATTTCCTAGGGTCACGATAATGTTAAAAAACAACAAGGGTCATTATTATTATTTTTAAAATTAAACTTTATCCATAAATTACTCACCATTATTGAATGATGAAGCTTTCTCATGGAAATGTTTCCTTTTCAATGTTTTCTTTCCTGATGCTCTTTTTTGAAATAATAACTAGATTTTTTATAAGTCAAAAAAACTCAGGTTATTGATCAACCACTTTTTTATTGTATTCAAATGATTATCCTTTTATATTATGTGAATCACATAGGTCATTATTATCAATTACATTTCTGCACAAAAATCACATCCATAATGATTAATGAACAAATACAAATAATATAAAACAACATAATCTCATTCAATTCATTTCCACCCTTAAATTAATTAGTATAAATTTTTTAATTTCAATTTAAATACGTACTATCCAACCAAAAGAAAAAAATGATTCTTATATAATTTATAAAAAATAAAGAATGAGAAGAACTAATTTACTTACTTTAGCAGTGTCTTCAGAATCACTTCAGGAGGTTAAAACAAAGCTATACACTAACACCACCCAATATACAAGGATCTACTGAAATGATTATATTTGACGATACCCTAGAAAAACCGAAATATAACAACACCCAAAATAATTCTGATTTACATTCAAAACCACATAGAAGTAAGGAATTAGTGAGAACCCCAGAGAATATATGACAACTCACCTTGGTTAATAAAATGGATCTCTTAATTAAATTTGTTGAAATCAATCAACGAGAGATCTATGGTCTCCAATAATGCACCTGTTCTCCCCTAGGGTTTGAACGAAGTTGAAGGATTTAGAAAATTTTATTGGGCCTCAAATTTATAATATAATTGGAATATTAATGAATCATAGTGTAATGATCCATGATCACATTGTAACGAGTCAAAATTAATAACATCACTAAAAAATAATTCCCTGGTTCCACCTTATCATATCGAAATATCATTTTAAGACTACCTTATCTTCACACATGAAATGATATACATTATGAATGTAAGGTAGTTATTACAAAAAAAAATTAATCCTCTAGGAAACATTATTAAACCATATATTTGACATGATATAATAAAGAAACCATGATGAAATTATACTAAAAAAGGTATAACCATAAAATCAGTCATAGAAGAAATCAAAAAAAAATGTTAATAGTAATTCCATAATCCCAATTGGATGATAGTAACCCATGGATTACATGAGACTAAATTATAAAGACCCCATAAGAAATTCGATTGGAATAAGTTAAACTAAAACAACTTAATCCTACTATATTTTGATTCAGTGAATTATAGAGAAATTGGACTCTTATAAGCCGATCTTAGCAGAGCTCAAATCAGATTAACATAAGGACTATCTATATATAAGAATAACATAGATACCTCCATTGTACATAAGAACCATTTTAATTCATATGTTAACCTCCTCCCTTAAATAACATGATGCAAAACTCTTTAGGAACATTACATTCAACATAATTGAAGAACGATGTTGTAATGAACCAAATCCCATTATCTAAGAGTCAAGGGTTACATTACAGATTTGGAATAATTTATTAGAAATCATATCTTGAAGGATTTAATAGTTTCGTAGTCTTGGTAAAATGGATACATGCTTTAATATCACATTACATTTTAAATGCTGAGGAATAACACAATGATGGTAAAATTTATATATCCTTGACCTCTATCAATTATTATTTCTTCATGTCATGGGGATAGGAAGAAAATAAAGGTGAGATAAGTGCCTTAGTATAGGTTACATGTAATGGAAGCTATAAATAATTAATAAGTCATAATCAATATGTCAAGATAAATAATTGGTAACAAAATCAATTTAATCAATAACATGATCATGAAGAATAAAATGGCTAGAATAAATGATTATCAAATAATGACATATAACTAATATGATGATATCAAATCTAATACATAGATAATGTCAATGTAATAATATCACGGATAATAATAAACTATTTCTCAAGAAAGGATTTTATTATTATGAAAAGTAATAATCTCAGAGATCTTGATATGTATACCAAAAAGACATTACATCATGATAGATTAGTATATGGATATGTATAATACAATACCATTTAAATAATGTTATCAAACTAATTTATCTCATGTGACTACCAACTCATTGAGTGGCTATCAATAAAAAGTATCCACCTATTACTTTATTGATATTACCAATTTCAACCAATATGTGTACTATGTAAATGATTTGGATTTACCAATATTTCATCATTCAATAAAATAATAGTTATAATAATACACCAAATGTAAAAATGGTATACTGTTTATAAAAAATCATATCTATTAAAAAAGGAATATGGGTATCTAAGAGAAATTTAATGTCCAATGATCACAAGAATGTGTATGTTTAAAGGTAAAGTTAATGAAAAAAATTATAAAACATATTTAATGTTAATACTTTACCTGGTCAAAATTATCATATACCATCCATATAAAAAAAGTATAGTATATCTAAAACATATAATTTTTATTGTCATTTATTAATATAAATAACATTAAAATATCATTGAAAACAATATTGAGTAAAATAATCTTTTCAAATGAAAAATTACATTTAAAAATATGATATGCACATAGTATTAGAGAAAAATATTATTTAAAAGTAACATTGTATACATCTTAAGGAATATTCATTGGAATGATTGGCCTTGATGGTGGGAATGTACTATTCTTTTTGGGTATGTTGAAACAAAAATTACTTTCACATTTTTATAGGAAAAGTAAAAAATGATTATATTTGGAAAATGACTTAAATATTAATTTAATAACTTTTTTAGTACATAAAACATGAGTAAAAATAACTTTTAATAATTGATTTGATAATATAAAAAATATTCTTCAAAAAAATTTATGAAAAAAATATATATAGAAGGAAAACTAATTTAGAATAAGAATAGTAATAATGCTTCCTTTTATTAAAAAAATAGCAATAATTGTATGTAAAATAGAGATGAAAATTCTACTATTAATTAAAAATTTCATAAAATATTATATGATAATTATATGAAAGGGGTTTTTTATAAAATGATAAAAAAATCTACTTAAATTTAATTTGAAGCAAGAAAAATTCTAATTCAGATGATATTGAAGCATTAACTCATACCTCTATGGTAACTATTGAATGATAAACCCTATAAAATAAATAATAACACATTAAACAACAAATACCATAAATATAAATAGAGTTATGATATATAATATTTATGCAGTATTTGACACACCCTATAAGAATGAATAGGTGCATAACATCAAATATGAATAAATCGAGTGAAATTTCAGCCAAAATCACTTACAAATATCATACCTGTTGAGGTGAGAATCAATAAATGAATTAATTATGAATATAAAATTTAAAAAATAATAATAATAAAACTAAAAAATAAAAGAATAAAAACTAATTATGCATATAATTATTCAATTTCACATACAATTAACTTGTAATATAATTCAAGAAATGAAATTTAGTTATGCAATTCCATTCCACATTGTAACATTCATTTCAAATCCCCATGGTTGAAATAATTAAAATTAAAGCATATAATATAATGAAGTATAAATTATTAATTTTATAACATGTTAATGGTTCAATATATACACAATTTAAGTGAAATTGATGATTAATAATATAATATTCTTTAATGAATGGACATTGAGAAAAAATCCCTTAAATCAAATTTTATATTATGTGTATATGATTTAACTACATGTATAATAGTTTTAATCATTTTATTTAGTTATATCAGAATTTTATTGAAACTTATATTACTATATATGATCTAATTATAACATCTTGTCACCTATTTCTTAATAATATTTCATTTTTACCATTAATTCATTTGTTAACTACTTCATTTTATCATTAATGTCATATCATGAAGGTTACAATTATTATGAATTACATATATATCAATCATATCCAAAAAAATATAATAATATTTTAAATATAATTTTTATTAGTTAGATAAATTTTAAACCCATTATTATATGTTATACAAAGAAAATGATGTACACTACTTTGTGGAGACGGTAGACCATACACATGACAAAGTGATGATATTTCTCCCCTAATGGTTGTAAGGGTAAAGATGTGGATTATGTGAATTTTCTTTAAAAATACTAAAAAGTAAAATGTATCATATTTATTAAATATTTCCATCATTATTAATATTAATGTGATTCTGTGACGGAAAAAAATTACATCAGTTTTGAGGCGGTAATCCGTCGTACACATGAGTGATGGCTTTGTTTTCCATTACATTGAGGAGGATATGGATAACTTTTTTGATATAAAAATAATAAATACTATTTATATGGGATATATTGGTGTATATATATTTAAATTTATATACATATTTTATAGTGGATAAATAAGAAGTACAAACAACATCTTATTTAAGATGATTACCTTGTCTTAGAGAAACCCCCTTTGGATATCTTATTAAGGACTCTAAGATTGGTCTTTTACTGATAGAAAATCTCTATAATGTGTTATATCAATTTTTAGGAGGTATTTTGGTATTTTTTAGTCTAGGAAAATAGATTTAGAGTTGGTAATAAGTGCTTGTAGGGGATTCCATTTTTTAGTTGAGGTGTGACATGATTGAAAATACCCAAAACTATTCAATATTGGAATGTAACTCCCACCCCTAGTGAATGAAAAAATTAAAATGAATATATTTAAGGTAATATAAGGTTGATACACATCTAAACCACAATAATCATGTTTTAATCATGTTATTCCAATATCATCTAATTTTATTTACTTTTATCATTTTATTTTTCTACAAGGTAATTAGTTTCATTAAACTATGTAATTTATCCTTTAAGAATAAAATAAATATAAACACTTTATTAAAATTGGACCTAATGGTTTTAAATTTGATATAATATTTATGATTTAAAAATCCATGTTTTTGGTAATCTAATTTAACACAGGCTCTTAAAACACACAAAACATCATTTTTACCATAATAATGGTTAATAAATTTTACTATCTTTAATAATATTTATGTACAAACTTTATTTGAACTTATCATAAATTTAATTATTCTAATTAAATATATAGAATCAATTTTATCAAATTAAATTCATTGAATTTTTTGAATTTTATTTTAAAATAAACACACAAATCATGTTGACAAATGATTTATTATGGAATAATTTTTTCATGAATAAGGCTATCTATCAATAACAATATGACTTATGATAATAAACATATAGATTTACATTTATATAGTTATAATTATAATCTAAATATTTCATTTAAATAATTTTTTATTATTTTTTATTATAATTAATTATAATGGATGAAAACAATGAATTTAAAAATTATTTTAAAAAAATATTTTAAAAATATTTTCATATAATTATGTTTTTAAGCATAAAAATAAACATTCAATAAATTCAGGTAAAAATATGATTCAAATGTAATTAATTATATAAAAATTAAAAATAATTGTGTTGCTTCGAAATAATATTTCAATCATTATGGTACTTTTATATTATATATTTAATTGAAATGGAATGATAATTTTTGGAAAAGTGATATTCTTAATTATTCATTGAAAGTCACTATTTTCAGGAAAATACCAAAATTATCCATAATATGAAATTGATATAATAATTTAAAAAATGATAATGTTGTTATTAAATAATTTTTTTAAAATTATTGTAAATTAATTATAATCCCCAAACATTATATTAAAAATAAATCAATTTTGGATGAAAATGAATTTAGAAGCATAAATTGTCATTACTAAAAAATATGAGTGATTACTTACTAATAATTTATCTGTAAACATTTATTGAGTAGGATATATATATATATATCATAATTTCATTAATACTATTCATATATACTATTTAGTCATCTATGTTATAACATTAATCTTTAAATAATATATTTCAGCGGTCATTTTAGCTCGATGATGCATGTAATATACGCTATCGAAAAAAATCATCATTAAAAAGATTAGGGTTTCACAAATCCATCCACTTAACCCTCCAATGAAATAATAGTCTAAAAAATATAGCAATTCTATATTCTAGAGGACACTTCATAGAAAAACACTTATATCCATGCTGTGATGCACTTATCTAGCTAAATCCTCGTGTATAACCTATATTTCATTCTTACAGCCTTCTCTATATAACACTAGTGCCTAATGAAGACAATTTAATAGGACATTAAGGTCCTAGAAATTAAATTGGATCCATATAAATGGATTCTCATTCTTGATAATCAAATCTAAACCCAAAATTCAAAATAATGCCCACCAAACCCAACGCCACACCACCAAAAGACATCTCTTATACAAAAAACATCATCATCACGAGTAAATATTAAATAACAAAAAAAATATTATAAATAAAAAATCAAACATCTCATCATAATAGAATAAAAATGATCAAAAGAACATTGGTTAATTGGATTTCATTGGTGATTCATGTTCACATGTACATTCCTCAATGTATCTAAACATACACAAAAAATAAAAAAAATGAATGATGTACACACACCAAAACATTATTAGATGATATTTATTTTATATCCATCTCTCTATGGACATCGCATCATCATCTTCACTAATTTATCCAAATAAATGGATTTTGATTCAATTATATGATAATAAATAAACAAAAAAATTATAGGCATCATGGATTACATCCATCAATGGATGGAGAGATAACCAATAATCCATATCATCATAATGCTCCAAAACCTTAAAGGCTCTAATAAATCAAGAATAAATGTTACTACCTTGATGAACCATACATTTCTATGATGAGGGGATACTCACAGAAACATATAATCTTAATCCTACAAATTTATAGACATGATCCTATAATTAAAATAATATTACATCGTTACTTAAATTCCTTTATACACTCCTAAATCATTTTCACTATGATGGATATTCTTAACACCACATCTGGTCTAAGGATTATCGACTCTCTATCCATTACCAATCACAATGAATATTATTAAGTCCATCTATATAACTCCGCAAATATAGATATGATAATTGAAGAGTGTGTGTGATTATTATTTTAAAACACATCATTTTGAATATGTCTCAGCCAGTATACACTAAAAAAATTGGCACACAATATATATGTTGTAGTGTTTCGAAGGTGGAATCAACCTGACTACCATTCATAGAGAAAAAATTAGTTCTATGGAATATTTCAGAACCAAATTCACACTAAGATCCTCCCAAAAATTGAATTTTAAAATGAGGAACCAATAATAAATTTTCTTTCATGGTATCACATGATTCTTAACTTTCATATCTATATATTTCCATATTATAATAGACATAACACTTCCCTTATTTATTTATAATAAATCATCCAATTTCATTAATTGAAATACACCTACACAAATAAATTAACATCCTCGTCAATATCAAGGTAATTGAGTGAAAACATCCATAGAAATAAACTCTCATTTCCATTATAGGACATACAATGGATGTAATAAACCACAATGTGCACAATTCTCAATCTAAATAGCTGAAAAATAAAACAATAACACACAAATATTACTACTGACTGCTTCATCCCTAGATATTAAAACCAATTACTCTCAGCATACTATATCCTGAATGTATTCTGATGTAAAACCTGTAGTTATCAATGAAACTCAGGAATATCTTCCTCACATGTCACTAACTAAACAAACCACCTCTATTGGATCAACAACTAGTGTTGACCATCATCCAAGAATCCCTCAATAGAAATTTCATGATAGGAATAATATCATAACAACTATTCCTGTGATTATACCCATTGTTAATACCATAAATTTCAAAGAGTAAATGATTTTACTATAATCCAAATCATGAAACATTTACCACTAGTGTCCTCCACATAATGATGAATCATTACTAGATCCTGTATCACCTAATTGGAATCATGAGGCTCTCCAACAAATCTTCACATTGAATCCTACTTAGTACATCAATAACCACTTTTTCATTAATTTGTGTGTATGAGATATCAAAATCATATCCTGATGATAAATCCATCCACTAACACTGATATAGATTCAAATATCATTCTGGGAAGATATACCGCAAACTCTTGTGATATATGAAGGCAATGTAGTATTATCCCCAAAGTTATTTTATTCACAACATTAGATAAAATAACACTAATTACAACTTATATCATTGATTAAATAATTATATTTGTGGATTCATAAATAACCAAACCTATATAAGTTTAAATCCCTCTATTATATCATGATGAAACCCAAACAGATATGGGATGTGCTACAAACAATATCAAACTTGACTCCATCATAATATAATAGAAGAATAAGAGCACTAATAAACATGTCCATTGGGTATTCAAATGATGTCTGAAACTAATATGTCCAACAAAAATCTTCATCTTTCTAGGAGAAGTCTATGAAAGGGGATGCAATTTGAGATAAATCAGAGACAATCCTTTGAAATAACCTACAAATCCAATTTAATAATGAACCTCTATTAAATTATTTAGTGATTACAACTATAAATGATCATCAATATTTATATTATTGATTAATAATACTTGTTTTGAAAATGCCTGAATAATAAAATTCACCACAAAAATCAAAAACAGGTACATGGGTAGCTTCCTATAAAGCCGAGGATGTTGTTATACTTGTAAAACAATAATATTCATGAAATTAACCTCCTATAAATTTGAGTATTTGATATTTTTATAAATGAAAACTACAAGGAAATGAGGTAGGATATCAAGAAATTCATAGTTAACAAGTCCCATGAAAATAGATATGGAGTTTATGACACTGAAAAACAAAAATATTAACATGAATTTCCCATAATGACACCTTAATGTAGTGTCTAGGATATCCTCATCTTTCACTCACAAATTAAAATATATAGATGAACTGATTATTTTTAGGAAGGGATATTATTTCTTATCCCTAACATGATTCAATTATTGATAGTCAATCCCCATCCTCAAAGCACGATCCACCTTCTTAGTGAACAACATCTAGCTTTATGATGACATTCATGGTGGGATGGTACCATTATCATAAAATCCCCAGTATATATTATCTACTCCCACCATATAGAATGATCCATCTGATATGGATATATATATAATATATAGACATAAATTCATGCCTCTGTCCCATTTGTGATGTCACATCAAGGGGTAATATCAAAACCTGTTCAGATAAGACACCCAAAACTACTTGTAAAATAAATGGAACACCACCAATCTCGCTACTATCGAACCATATGATATCTCTACTAGCTGATAACAAATAGTATATAAATATATATGAACCATATGATTGCCCTAGTTTCCAATAAATAACACAAAATGGATCTCGATAACATCTAGTAAAACTCTCTTGTGGAATAAATTAAGTACAAATATATTTAATACAAACAATACAATCAAGTAATGATATCTAATGGTTGAAACATTAGTTAAAATAAATCCCCCATTGATTAAAATTATAGAATTATAATCTCACAACCTCAATTCACATCCCAAAAACTAAACTATCTTTTATCTTGTGTAGTCAATAAAAGATTCATTGGAATACTCTACACATGAGTCCAATGATATAGGTTTGTGAAGGAATAACAAAATTAATATGGTGATCTAAATTTAATTAGAGGAAAAAATGGGTTATATGATTATAATATGGTATATCCAATGTTCTTTAGACCGCATGGAACTATCAAATCTATAGAAAGTAACTATATATCCCTTTAAAATCTACTTAATTGGACATATTGAAGATCATCCCCACTAACACACATATACATATTTCACTAGAAAAAGGGATATCAAATATATTTCACTTTAATAATATTTCTCACAATTACTACTATAAAGAATGAAAACCATATTATAGATAAGGACTTTGAGGAAACTTTTTCTAAGGATGAATTGACAACAGATTTTTGATTCCTTTATATATTTTGAGAATATGTGGCCATTATAACTTAACATGACCTCAAAAAGAAAAAACAGTTGAATGAAGCTCATTTTTGAGGAATGCGAACTAAAAGCCACAATGAGGTGAGATGACGTGTTAAATGGAATACTCATAATTATTAAAAACCTCAGATAAACCAATATCTATAATAACCCATCAGTATCAATTTTCATCATAATGATTTAATAACTATATAGTCATGGTGATTTTGAATATGTGGTTATCCTCTCAATCACAACTTACTTCTTCTGCTTATACATATAAGTTGACAATGTTATTGGGGTAACTACTTATCAAATAATTTGATGAAACATATTCTCAAAATGTTGTGTTATGGCCTCCTTAATCAAAAAAGATATAGGGAAATGTGGGGAAGGTCATTGAATAATATCCAAAGACCCCACATACCCAGGATCCCATATTGGAGGGACTGTAACTCCTTCCTCTTTTCTTCCTTCATCGTCGATGAAATAAAATCTTCATGAATATACCTTTTGAAATGTTCCCATGATGATTTCTAATCCATACACCATCTATGAAATAGAATACATAGGTGATGTGAAAGACCAATTATGTAAATACCACTAAATGAGACTCAATACTCAAACCTAGAATGAATGAAATATAATAATTCCTTTAGCTCATCTAACTAGTAAATGATATCTATAGCAGAGAAAACCCCTCATACTTCCCAAAAAAATGATGCTTGGACACACAAAACATTTTACTCCATAACTGATCACCTTTATCTTGCTAAACCCATATACGGTCAAATATTCCAACATGTATCACATCACTAATAATACCCACACATTGATTATAAATAGGCACTATCTAAATATGGGATGAAAGAAAACTCCAAAATATGATAACAATAAATTTATTAATGAATATTTAATTAAATTCATTTTTATTTCCATAAAATCACCCAAATATTTAACATAATAAAA
This sequence comes from Viscum album, assembly GCA_963277665.1. Classification (NCBI taxonomy): domain Eukaryota; kingdom Viridiplantae; phylum Streptophyta; class Magnoliopsida; order Santalales; family Viscaceae; genus Viscum; species Viscum album. The sequence goes on along the minus strand of OY728155.1, from coordinate 447,008,438 downwards.
AATAACCATCATGCATGCACATATTGTGTGACTCTACCCAACAACTCTCATACTCCATCGTAGGGTATTTATTATTCTTATTTACCTTGAATCATACCATAGGGGCCATATTTTCCTATGTTTTAGCTAGTCCCCCTTGCTACATTACACACTATGATGGACTAATAATGTTTCTATATTAAATCTAAGAAATGAATACCACTTAATAACTCTAAATTCTATCCTAGATCCCAATATAACTCTAATACCTCTCTATAAAAAAATCCCCATTAGGTGTCACTCCAAGTCCTATAGTTAATACCAATATGACCCCCAAATCATGCATTCAATTGGCGACATGTTGGTGATAAAAACCAACGGTATAATCACACATACGTTGGAATCACTAAACTCAAAATCCTTGTAACCTAAAGTGTAATTCCATCGAGAAACACAATAATATAAAATGAACAAAATATTTAATAATTCATTTAAATATCACATTGAAAAAAATTCTTCAAAATAGATATCAAATTAATCTGAAATGGTAATGACTCCAATAACACTAAGCCAAAAGATAGTATATTTTCCTTTGGTTAACAAATAACTCCAAAAAATTTGAAAAACATATATATATATATATATATTTGTTTTGTAATAAAATTATCCATAAATGGATACCCCTTAAGAAGACTCATGGAAATGGGGAAGATGCATACTATTAACTTAGTGAATAAATAATGATATCGACACAAACCTATAAATGGTCAACTATCACCCAATATCACCAAGGAATAATCACCTAATATCAAATACATGTATTATTATATTAAAAAAGAATGAATATATCAAGATTGTTTCTAACAAAAACTTCCCCACTTCTTCATTACTCTCAATCACAAATAAAAAATATCCTAATGCACCCATTGCGTCCAAATCCACACATCTAGATTGACGTATAGCATAAATCAACAATAACTACATACTCATATCATAGATGAAACCCAAATTCTCATCACATTAGGGTTTCGAAAAAATGAATCACATTAATAGTTTTATCTCTAAATAACATGATCAACCCGGACTATTTATGACACCCTCTATCACATCATCATCTCATTGAATACATTTCTTCATCACATTATTATCACATAAAAAATATTCACTCAAAGATTAGGAAATTATTTAACATCATTATTATCTGAGGAAATTAAAATTGATACTATTCATGGAAGAGAGATTACGTAATAGTGTCGATTCATATATTCATTCCCTCACCCAACTAGATGTTGGGAAACATCTTGAACCAAATAACATATTGGAATCATAAAGCTACTTGAATAGGTCTTCGGTGTATAATAAATCAAATGAAAATGAAAATCATATAATATAGTAACACACAAATTCTAACATATAGATTTTACAAAAAATAAATACTTCCATTACCCAGATTAAACATCACATCGCTACTACCACACACTAACTACTATTTCCATTACTATATCAGAAATCGACCCCCCTCTAAGAATATAGCCATAATAATTTTCATTAACTTCTCTTTCATTCATACAATTTTACCACTTATAGATATAATCTTATTGATATCATTATATTTATTATGTCATTAATTTATCTATATTTTATGTAAAAAAATTTATTAGATGAAATTCACTTTATCCTCATCCATTAACCATTCAATCCAATGATTAATAGTTCATTAAAAACTATATATCATATTCATTATTTCCAACTATATTCCATTCCACTCTGAATCTATTCCATAACACATTTTCTTATCCTCTTATATTTACATCAACCACCATACAACACTATCCAAAAAAATACCACTATTAACAAACTCATTAATTTTTTTATAACTAAAAATCCAACCATTATAAATTCACATAATAGTGAAACAAATACTTCCACATCAACCACTAAAATACATCATCCCAAACAACATTAATAATTATACATGAACACACATACCATAATGAGTTAAACTACAAATACTATAATGAAAAGTGTATCAAAATAGAATAATTATAATACCTTGAATAAAATTTAGTTAATAACATAAACCAACCACTTTGTATAAATTATTACAAATAGATTTTATTTTATCTAGTATAAATATCATTAAAAAAAATTATTGCCAAAAAACCACTTCATTTTTATCATTAAATGACTATCCATTTATGATTTGTGATGAAAAATGTCAAAAATAAAACATGGGATCTACTTAATTACACATCAATAAATATTATTCAACATATTAAAATAATAAAAAATAACCTAAATCTTCAAAAATTAACTTTCCCCAATTCAATTCAGTAGTTTGATTATCAGATTTCCCAGGTTTACATTTACTATCCATCAAATAAAAAATTATGAACCCTCTATTTATTAAAATAAATAGTAAAGATAAGTCTCAAATAACCTACCTCAACTAAATCTTTATAAAAGATACATTAGATGAAAATGAAGATAAACTAAATAACCACCCAAGGGATAAGGATCGACTGCGAGTCCTCTGATCGGCCATACCAATTATAAATAGAATTATATCTACACATATATTAATTAGAATTATTTTTACAACCTTATATAAATAAGGAAAAGGTGATAATCTTGGTGAAGATAAAATAACATGACATAGATCACAAAGTGTTTTATCCCCTGATTCCAAGGATCAAAACTAATCAATATTTTCACATAGGTGTAAAATGGTATGCCTATAGTATAATAAGGTTCAATGGAAATTTAATGTTTTATAATAATTTTAATGTTATGATGAATTTATAAAAAATAAATTATAAATTTAAGGAATCCCAATGTGATGGGTCTTGGTCATCCCAAAATGGGGAACCATCAAGAGACCTTCCAAAAATCCCACTGTATTCCTACCCTATCTCGCACAAAATCTCATAGCCAAAATTACCTTAACTCAATGCATTGTATATGGTATATAGTGAAACCATGGTGGTCACAATTAAAGAAAACAATCTTCAAAGAGTCTTCTTTCAACCACATACTATTCCACAAAATAGTAAGGGAATAATAATTAAATTATACAAAAAAAATTGTAGAACCAAAAAATTCATCCTCCCACGACATCACATTGTAACAGGACCAACCATGATATAATCCTAATCATATGAGATTAACCTAAGGATCATGTGAGATTAATTAGAACAACCCCACATAACTTCAATATAGCGTAAGGTAAATTTAAAATTACTCAAGGAAATAATTACATGATCAAAATAATCATTATACAATTGACCGAGAGTTAGAATAACACAAAACATTTAAAATATTATTTAACCAGGGACTCTTCTTATATTATATTTTACTAGAGACCTATAGGATGAAACAAAATTTCCTTACACCACATCCAAAATTAATTTTTAACATAGTGAATCACTGAAAACTCAATTATTATTCCCTATATTGTGACATAATAATCATACAATGACGTAATCATTCACAACATAACACACCAAACTGTTGAACTAAAATGTATTCTAGAAATCTATTTATGGAATAATACTTATCAAAACTACATTGTTTAATTTTGAAGATAAAATTTTAACATGAAACCTACTTTCCATCCTCCATCAACATTATGACACATCTCACTCCAAATATATGCAATTAAATGATATGAGAACAACTAAAACATTACACACAATCCCACCAAATGGGATCCACCTCTTAGGAGGATCACTAATTTACCTATGATAATGTTATCCAATTTTCGTAAAACATGTTTATTAAGAGGAGTCTTATAAAATCGGGTAATTTGTCGTTTTCTACATGATATTATCTAGTAGGTTCATAAATTTTCATTGCATGATTATAATAAAGGTATTTCCACCCATGTCAATGTATCAAGATGAAAATTTTATAATGAGTTGGTTTAAGATGACATATGTATATAAATATCCTCATATATCATAGTATATGTGGAAAGAGTGTGTTCCAAACAAAAATGAAATATCTGTTTACTAGGGACTCTATGATAACATCCACACTCATCAACCCAAAATTTAATTGATTAGGAATTGGTTTTTTTCAAGTACTTATCACATCAACAACCAGAAGATATCATATTTACTTCCTTTTAAGAATAGATTTTCTATTTGTACCAAGAAAATGATAATATCTAGAACATAGATACAAAGATTATTTAATAATGAATTTCCCGTCAAGGTGATTTTTGGACTAAATCCATACATAAACTAGGTATACCCATACCACATAATTCTACAAAATTGAAAACATCATGTGTGGATTAGCATATATTTTTTACCCATAGTAAAACATTATACTTATATTATAATGCTCTTAATTTCATGGATTTTACCAAGCCATAAGGGTTAGTGAATTTGTTATTCAACCCCTGATCCATTTATTTCCACAAATTGACAACCTATAGTGATCTACAAATATTTTCTAGTACCTTAAAATATATGTCAGTGAATAGTAGATCCATTACATTCCCAATTTTTAATAGCTCATTATCCACCCCCCAAATTGATCTAGAATTGGGCACCGATGACTAGATATCAAATTTTTCCTTATGCTTATATTCAATAGAGAATATGTGTAATGAATTGGAAATGGTGTTTCAAATTTAATAGGGGAATAAAAAACCAGTTATAGTATTTCTAACCATAGAAATTTTCAAACTATTTGTTCTTTAAATTAGTGAATAATTTTTTCAAGATCCTATGGATCCACAGACCTAAGGAGGTAAATATGATGGAATTTACCAGTTACTACCACATACCCAAAATTAGTAGGTCACATGATCCATAAAATATTTGTCTTTTTTGTTTTATTAAGATGTTAGTTCATCATGTTCTAATAGAGTTATTAACACCCACTACAAATATTTAATAGTATAGTTTCCCAAAGTAGATAATGAGTAATATAAAAAGGAATAATGGTCATATGTATCTCAAGGGTAAAATAAATTAGATTAATTTATTTATATATATAAGGGTGTAGATTTATTCTAAATATTATAACAAGCTTAAGCCACCATATTTCAAGAGACCATAAGATGAATATTTGAAAGATCATCCTAATTATTTCTCAAATAATGAAATTCTATGACATTTAATCAAGACGTTTTTCATCTTTACAGACTTTAATTAGTATAATATAGATGAAGGTTTGATAAAATTGGAATGGATTGAGTTTTTTTAAGGTGTGAATGCATATAAAAATTCTTATAAAATCATCATGCATGGATAATCCTTCTATATGAATAGGGACTTTATCGTAATACCTCATACAAATTGAAATATAGTCCCAATAAGAAAACATTAAACCAAAAAAACACAATTTTCCTAACATATGTACTTAATGTGTATATTTCTTAGCCTATCCCTCAGTAAATTAAAATTCATAGAGTTGTCAATCAAAAATAAATTTTAAATGTATTTCACCATTTTCATAAGATCACATTTATTACAAGAATCATGTATTTTTCTTCAAATAGTTGAAAGGAATTATTAAATATAATTATTATCTCGAAGATGATAGGGTTCATCTAAAAAGTAACCATGCTGTCCCTACTATATCTTAATACCTCACTCAATTGCTTATGAGTTTTAATATAACCTCCTATTACATAAAGTATTTTGTAATTAATAAATCCTTTATAACTCACAATGTTTTTCCAAGCAAGTTTACCCTACACACGAGGGTATGATGATAAAATATTTTGAACCCTTTTTGATATCTCCAATACCACCTAACTAACATATTGATTTTATTTGTGTTTCATCGTCAATCATAAATTTGATTATGTATTATCCTATTGGTTTATTCTTTTCATAACAAATTTTAATGGTTTTATTGACCTATATGAACTACCCCCTCTACATCATGATTAGTTTGATATTTTTATGATCCACTAAGTAACCCATATGTTATGTCTCTAGTTTCATATTATTTCTAACATAATGTGAATGATTAGTTTTTGAATGTGTTTTGGTTGAATATATATTACTAATAGTTGACCTATTCCCACGAGTAATCATTCCATTATCTTCAATTTAGAAATTTCATGAGATGGTTTATCTCATATTATTCCCCAATGTTAAAATGGATCTGAATTATCATTAACTTTTATGAATTAATATATAATGATTTTTTTGAAATTTATATGTTTTATGGAAAAAATGCCTGACCCTTTAGTCAAATATTTATAAACATACGCTAAACACATCAATGATTTATCCCACATTGCAATAAATTTCTTGGGGTGATCAGTCAATCATAAAATTAAATTGTATGATCCTCCTTATATAATATAACACAATATATAATAGTTCAAAATTTTAATATATTTTACATATATATCAATATTTATATTCACTAATTTCTAGGATTTCCCAAAACATAGAAAAGAATGTCTACCAGTTAAGAAATATCTATGGCTTGATTCATATTATCACATGATATATAGTGAATCCTAGATATATTACTCTGGGCATATCCATAAATTTTCATCCCACTCAATTATCAATTCCACCATGTTATTTTGATCCTACCAATCAAGGTTTGGTGCTACAACCTGTGTCATTATAGGTTAAACAATTTAGGAGAAATTTTTATTTTGAGATATGAAATATGTTTTGTTTTGATAAATTGGTCTCATATCATTTATAAAAGTGTTGAGATATCTCTAGGGGGATATTTTACACATTATTTAGTGTTTGGGTGGTGCAAGGTTGAATTATACAGGGTTTAGATGGGTTATTGGCCTATTTCCTTTAGGATAATACCCATTGGGGGCCTAGTAGCTGTACATTATCTACTCATTGAGTCATCCAATAGAAAGGAAACCATGTTCATCTCCTAGGTAATTATTGTCCTCATATCATTTACTCGGTATCTAAATTGTTTTTATTTATTTATTTAAATATTTTCTAATATAAGAGTTCATCCCCTCTATGTTTTGGTTCTTCTTGATCCAAATACCCTCATCCCCCACTTATTCAATTCTTCCTTCTCCTAATCCACCATAAAAGGATCATAATATCCTATATACTACTATATTTACACGTTTTATATATTTTTAGGTATACCTATGTGAGGATATAGTAATCCATAAGGCCTGACATGCTGTTTCATGCATTTAACTAATATATCTAAATTATACTGGTTTTAGGAATTATTTTTTGGACATCTCAATTTATTGGGAACACAGTAAAACTAATACATAATATTTAGAAAGTAAACTTCTATAAGAATATTATAGTTGGAACCATTAATAATTCTCATCGTGTTTCATTTTTTTAATGAAAACCCAAGAGAGTGCAGGTAAACAAAGCATAGTGGACAAGGCAAACAACAAGCTGCCTATATTTTTCCTCAATCTCTCTATTAGAATCCTATCCTTTTTTGAGATTATATTCCATCAATTCCTTCCTCGGCCGTGTCCCCAAACTCTCAATATCCCCCTACTTGGGGAATTGATTGAAGCCTTTTAAGTAGAGTCTCTGCATCAGTGCTTTCTGAATCAAAATTGTCTTGATTCTCCTTGCATGAATCAGAAGAGACCTCTCTTTCCATTGGAGTTGTCACCATATCAGCCTACATTACATGACTCGGAGAGATAGTATCCTTGTACATTTTCTCATTTTTCTGCATCTCAATGGAACTAACATCATGTTTATCAGAAAGAGGTGTAGGGATACCTGCATTCAGTTGTTCAACCACAACGAAGGTTACAACTGGAGACTTTGTCTTCTTGTATGAGACAATATGGAAACCCTCTCCATCCACCACATGTTTTGAGGAAGTATGACATGTTTTAGAAATGGTCGATGAGTCAGATTCTAAAATTTCCTTACCCTTTCGGCAACCTGGGGTGGCTAGCCTGTCTTGTCAGTGCTTATGATCAACCTCTTTTTGGATTTCATCTTCAGTAACTTGTACCTTCATCAATTTATCGTTACTACCTAGATCATTATTGGGAACAGTTTCTTCTTCTGAGAATACGACAGCCCAAGATTTCGTCTTGTTCTCAGGTGGGTCACTTGGCTCACAACCCTTTTCCTCAACCCGTGACTTGCTAACATCTTTAGTAATGGTACTCTGAGCTTCTTTCTCATTGGTGCCTATTGATAGAAGCTAGGGAAGAATATCAAACTTCTGAACGGATGTATTTTTCTTCTTTTTGAGACAATTTCTCATCTCATGACCCCGTAAGGAGCAGAAGCTTCGGAATTTGGACCATCTACAGTTAGCTGTTTCATGACCTATTACATTACATTCCTTGCAGAATTTTGGCATTTTTTCATAAACAATCTTTAACTCAATAATATCATCATCTGTTGCAAGTATAATCTTTTCAACTAGAGTCTAACCTAGTTCAATTCCCACCAAGAACCACTCAAAATGGCCGAATCGAGCCACTTCCATTTCTTAATCAAGTTTAATCGGAATGTTGATAGATAGTTCAATATCATACAGGATTTTGGGATTCCAGAGTATCCAATTTAGCCCTTAAACTCTGACTCACATTTGAGTGGTGGAGAATCCAACCTCAAATGGGTTATATTTTTTATCCCATTCCCTAAGGTGAATGATGCCCGGTTTGAGCGCAATGGAGCCAAAGCCCCTGGCACGCGCTTTCAATTATTCCATGGGGAAGAGTATATGAAATATCCCCGTCTTAACGAGATGAATTTCAAAAACAAAAAAACCCAAATCAATGATATTCTTTACTTGATTACTTCAATTTTCATTGTCTGAGAGTCTTTAGGAAGAAATAACCAAGCTATGATCAAGAACTCACCCATTTTGAGTTGCTCTGAAACAGCTTCAGGATCCGCTATGATGTGCCCAATGTTTCCTTTTCATCTGATTGAAGGATCTGCCACACCTTTGCAGTTGGCAAAAGCTTTGTTCACATGAGCTTCCTCTGATCCAGTCACCCCCAAAGACCCCTCCAAACGTGAATCAGAAGCCTCTTGTCTATCCATATCCAACACCCTTGCAGGTCTATTCGGGACTGGATCTCGCACCTCCTTGGCAGACGTCTTAGATCATGGCACAACTGACCCACCGAATCCTCTTGTGCTAGTTGTTTCAGATGTCGTCGTACCTTGAGTCGCAACCTAAAATCCTTTCAAGACCAAATCGGTCACCTCTTTTGACTTCACTGTATCATAATTCCCTGCAACCAAACCACTCCTAAGCTCTTTTCTCTCGTCGAGCCCATCTTTCACCACCGCTGAGATCAAGCCATATCCGCTGACTAGAGCAGTCTCCTCCTTGTGTATCATTGTTTCCAACACAACCAGATGACACCTCATCACATTGTACATGTCGAGCCCATCCTTAACCATCATCCAGCTCATTCCATTCCCTGTCATCAATCTACCTCTACACCTATGGCTATCGAACAGATATCAAGAAAGAAAATTAGCCACCATGGAATCTATATGCTAACCCTAGTGCGCCGTAGTAGGGTCGAGAGAGAGCATCCCACCATGCAAATCTCTAATCGTGTTTCATGTATGTATGTTGTGTGGATTCATGTGTTGTGGGATCTAGGTTCATGAAATCTTGAAAATGGTAGGGTGAGTCATGGTGTACGTGATGTGTTATGGTAATTTTTGTATGGTGTGAATTTTTCAGGCCACACCTGAAGTTTATATTTTAGGGGGATCAGTGGAAATACAAGCATGGGTAATGAATTGTATTTGTGTCCGATAGACCATGCAATGAGTATGAATTGTGAAGTTGGTAATGAATGGACAAGGATGAGGTTGTGAGAGAGGACTTACTATCTATAGTTTGATGAAGGATAAGAGTAGAGGCTCTGATAAGTTGAAATTTTTATAAATTTTAAAGGGATTTAAGTGGTTATTTTATTGTGTTTTGTGATGGTGATGTTGTTTCCTTTGTTTAAATTAATTATTCTAAGTGATTTATTACTTATATAATTTCGTGGAAATTAATAGGGTTAAGCCTACATGGTATTTCAGGGGTATTATTAAAGAGTGTCAGTTATGGTGTGAAGATCAGGTGGGTTTATGTGTGATATATTTCAAGGATCTCTTGGTCTTAAGGAATGGGGGTTGGTCAGTTTGACCCGGTTAGACTTTTTATGTGATTTATACATGTAGTTAATGTGTGATAACCCATTTTAACCATTATGGGATTTGTTTTTCATCTGGTGTTTTGGAAATTGTTGAGTATATCGAGATAATTTGATATTTTTATCCATTCATGGACAAGATTTTCTCTGAACCTGAAATCATAATCAGTTTATGAGTTTTTGTAATTTTATGAAATGATGTTTTTTTAGATGTGTTCTATATAATAATGGAAGTATTAATCGGTATAGGAAACTAAATGTTAGAGAATGGGTAACTAGTCTATTGAAAATATATATATAGATCCATTCATATCTTGAATCCCTTTCATGATGTGAATTGTTTAATGGGGTGTGGCTGGGAGGAAACAAGAAATGAAATCCCATGGACTTGACCTATATAATTCACTATATGTATTTGGTTTTAAATTGTGAATCTAGTTCATGTCATGAAATTGGTGCATGTCATGAAACATGTGAGAATGTATTTAAAAAAAATTAAATAGAGGATTACCCCATTTTTTCATTGGGAATACAAGGGGGTTCACGACAGTCTCTTAGATAATGATCCTCTTCGTCCATTCATCACTGATCAAGGAGATCATAGTTGTGATTTGACAACTTGAGAGGGAAATATCTTCATCATCCATCCTTCAACAATATTTCTTTTCAATAGTTCCCAATTTTAACAGATTCTATTTATCTTTCTTCATAGGTTCATCAAATCATGGAGTAATCTATAGATTTGGATGGGGTATTTACTCTTCTATGGATGATGATCTCTTGTGAGCTCACCTATACTTCAACGCATGTCGATTAGTTGATGTATGTCTCCATTGTAAATTTCATAATATTTATAGCTTAAATTAAAAGTGTTGAGCGGTTTTCTTCATGAAATTGGGTTGATATTTTCTAGAGAATGGTGTCATGGGTACCAAATAAACATTTGTCTTATGGATTCTTGGTTATTCATTATGAAAAAGGAATCACATTAGATATATGTTCATGACGCGTTCCGCCGGGGCGCGCGTGCATCCATCTGTGGAGGATGCATGGATTGTTGCCCCGCATTCCCGCTTTCCAATGGTAGACGGTATCCACTACTTATTCAGGGACGTCTTATCCTTGATCGAAACCAGGATGATGGGATGTCGGTTTTTCCTTCCATGGATTCCTCCTTGGAGCTCATCACCTAGTCCAGGTCTCCCTCATAGATTTAATATGTATTCGTGAATCTTATCCCATTTCCATATCTTCATGGGCACCAGTTAATTATGCTACTTCCGTCGAGATGCTCCAAGGGGTCTAGTCGGGGCAGCAACCTTCGGTTAGGGGAGTGGTCACGCTGAGGCATCGTTGGCGTGTCTTGACGGTAGGGGATTGGCATATCTATCATATGTCCCTTATTATAGGGCTTCTCGAGGGCGCAAAATCCCGAGGTATCACAAATAGAATGTGGGGAATTGTATGCCGTAGGAATGTATCTGATGTTTTCCTCATCTTCACATGTTTAACACAGGGTATGTCGTGAGTTTATCAACCATCAGAGACAGATCGGACTGATCAGATCACTAAGAGTGGATCAGATTGAAGAACCCACTGGAGGGAACACCGATGTGGGGGGGGGGGGGCTGAGACATGGGTGGCTTCCTGAATGTTGTGGAGTGGAATGAGGTGGCATGATCCCACCGGGATGTGGTGGTCTGGGTAAGAAACAGGATGGGTGATGAAGTGAAATGGATTGAACCTCATAGAGGATTCCTACGTACCATACCTTGACATGGATCAAAGTCCTCATAGTTCAGGATGATACGGTGGGGCACGTGAAAGGGAGACCACTGAGAATGAACGCATGGATGGGTCCCAGAGGGAGTAAAACCTCCGGGTTAAGGAATGAGCATTCCGAGGCATGTGGGATTGAGGGAGAGGTCAGGATGAGACATGGGTGTTGGGCTTGAACCTCTTGGAGGCTTTCTACGTATCCCCATGGAGGGGTATCAAAGTCCACGCAGTTTGGTGAGCATTTTAACGTCATGCGGGATGGGGAATTTGGGACCTACGATATGAGATGTCCTAGGGATATGGGGTCAACAAACCAACATGAAGAGGGACAGGGGGTCCAGATGGATGGGGCTTATGCTTTGAGATGGCCCATTGTTGATATATGTATGGGGCTTACGCTCTTCGGTGGACCATGATGATATGGGGCTTAGGCTCGGAGGTGGCCCATGTTGGTAAGGGGCTTACACTCTGAGATGTCCCATGGTGTTGGTGAACCGATGTGAATGGGTTGGAATGACTGGGTGGTGGGCTTGAACCTTGTGGAGTCTTCCTACATACCATGCCTTAAGATGGATCAAAGTCCCCATAGTTTAGGTGTGTAGTTTAGCATCACGCAGGATGGGGCATTTGGGGATTATGCTCTGAGGCGGCACAAAGTGCTGGTGAACCAACGTGAATGGATTGGAACGACTAGGTGGTGGGCTTAAACCTCATGGAGGCATCCTGCGTACCATGCGTTAGCATGGATCATAGTCCCCGTAGTTCGCATGTGCAGTTTAATGTCATGCGGGATGGGAGGCTTACAGTTTAACGTCATGCTAGATGGGGATTGGTGTCATAGTCAATGCTTACTCTAAGCCCACGTGAGTCATGCTCGGTGTGGGAAACAAGAGGCGACAGAGACCAGACAATCACGTCGCGAAGGGTGCGTCCATGGGAAGCAAAGAGGGGCTTATGCGTTGAGCGACCCATGGTGCCGGGACTTACTCCAGGATGGAGGCCTGGAGGTGAAAAATCACAGAGGGAGAGGGATTTGGGACTGAAGAAAGGATGGAGTCCCACTTCCCATCACGCTACCCACTGGCTATGGTGGTGTGTAATTACGGAGGTGCATGGGTTCTACCATCCGCAAGAGGGGCTACGGGCTTACAACAAGGAGGTTTTCATTCCCCCGTGGACATACGCCACTCTGAGATGGAGGATATCATCCCATGTGGGGGGTGATCCCATCCTCGTGGAGACGAGCGGTGTAAAAAATGTCTGAGACGGGGGGACCATGCGTGCGAGGCACGGGGCTGGATTACAATTTAATGTCATGTGTTGAGGATGATGTGATTGGCAGTTTAACGTCCTGGAGCTCGAATGAGGTGGGTTTACTCCGCACCCCTAGGAATTACATGAATGACACCCTTTACTCCTTGTGGGAGGGAAAGTACCTGCAATGCCGTTCTGAGGGGGTGTCTCGGAGCGAACCATCGAGGGGTCCAAGTTAGCATGGCTATGAAAAGAAGTAATATCCCATAGCATGACTATGCAAAGAATCATGATACAAAGCAGCTCAGTGGGAAAAACCACCCAAGGGACCTTGAGGTTACTTTGTACGAGCCTGGAAGGTCGTACGGGAAAATAACGCATGGTGCGTATGCCCGATATGTGTGCCCGGGACATCCAGAAGGAGGACATCAGGCACCTATGCAGGGAGGGACCCAAGGATCCCCAAGGTGAGGGGTACTGGGGGTTGCACACAATGAAATGGTTGGCGCGCAAAACCCCGGGATGGCGCGTAGTCAGGGCAGAGGGTTTACGCGTGACTAGTAGGATCGCACACAAGGGATACGAATTGTGCGCGAGTGGCGAAGGCCGCAACCAAAAGCAAGGCCCCACCCAACGAAGAGGATTGCATGCAATTAGAAAATTTTTTGTGCAATGGGAGGAATTGCATGCAAGGGAAGTTCCCTGAAGGGTTTGGAATTCTGCTAAAGCCAGTGGGATTGCGCACAAAGGCGGATCCTGGGGTGTGGTGGTGTGAAAAATATCAGTACCTGAAGGACATATTGCACGTGCAGAAGTCTGATTTCATGCAAGAGAGCCGATTTGAATTCTGTAACCCTAAAATGGAAGAGGTAACCTTCTATTTATAGGCATCCGGTGGTGCAGAATGCAGGTTGGCACACAAAACTTGCCTGCCAGGGGCATCGGTGCAGAATGATAACCCCGCGTGTGCGAGCGCACAATTTTTTGCGAACCTGCGCCGAGGACCTTTTGCGAGTCTCATATCCCTTCTACATGGCACAATTGTTTTCACTCGCATTCTCTTTTTTCCATGCACCAATTCTAGGCCCTCTGTACCGAGCCTCCGGGTCTGAATATGACTTCGCTTTGCCATTTCGACACTTCCTCCAGTAATTATGGACTTTTTTGGCATCTAAAAATGCCCCCCCCCCCCTATGAATTGGATCGGCAAGGGGTCGCAATGTTGAGATTCAGAGGGAAACGCCGAAATGCCGAAGTGTTGGGCTTCGTTGCCCCCCTGCGCACAAAAAATCTTGCGGCGTGCAAAATACCAACTGGCGTGGAATCCGCCTTCTGCGTGGTGCGGAACCCCAAGTTCTCTTATAAAAGTGGCCATGGGTCCCCTGATCCATACACATCTTTCTTGCGCGATAGGATCCAAGCTCTCGTGCACAAAATTGCCTCTGCGCCTGCACGTAAAACCTACTATGGTAGTGCATAATTTCTCCGAGTTTTGTCTGTATTTATGTGCCATCCCAGGATTTTCTGCGCCAGCACCAACTTCGCCGAATTCGTGCCTTGCTTCGGAATTTCACACCACACATCCAGATTCCGTGCACCATTGTCGAAGAACATGGCTGGAAGAAGATGGCCGCAATCCAAGTAGATTAGGGGGAAGTTGCCACTCGTAGAGCTGAAATAGCAGCAAACGAGGAGGTTTGTGGAACTAGGTTGGTTGTTTCCAACAAACATACTTTGTCAACCCGCTAACCCCAAACCAGAAGGAGTAAACTTTTTCCAACAACCGTCCACTATGGAACCTAGGAATTCTGGAGGATGTTCCACTACCGGTCTTCGAGGTCGATACACCATGGTCATGGGTGACCCTTGAGAATGACCTTCCCCAATACAATATCACCAACAATGGTCGTCCGTCCAGAGAGACCAGGTACATGGATGTATATGTCTTGAACCCCAGGACCAAGACCATTGTTGGGGTTAATCCAGTTGTGGATAGTTCCCCATCCCCTTACGCAAGCATGTTTCTTCAGAGCATCATATACGATACTAAGGGCTGGCTGCAATACTAGGATTTGCGGTCGGGAGGTAAATTCACCTGTGAGTGGGCCTGGGCATACTAGGTTCTCCATACATGTGAACAATTCGGGGCCAAGATGTGGTATATTGGTCAGTTCGAGGTGGTGTGGACGTTGTAGTTCCACTTCTACCGCCATCCTGAGCTCGGGCCGGAGCTGTTCACCCAGTGGTCCCCTAACACCAACACATTCCATCTTCACCATGGGGAAGTTGGCATCAGCCTCTGAGACGTCCACTGCATCGGAGGTATCCCACTTGAGAGATAACAATATGACGTGTTCCTTCCTCCGATGTACACCTGGGAGGACAGATCATGGACCCCCATGCTGACGTGGCATCTGCTGGAGCTGGCCAAAGAGAGGCTGGAGGTCAAGGACCTCTCGAAGGACATCGCCTACAAGGACATGTTCAACCAGTTTCTGGAGAAAAACCCAGTGGTTAAGATGTCGGGATGGGGAAAACGGTTTCCAACCGCGGCTTAGAGGATCAAGAATGGGTCGTACTAGAGGATCATGGAGGTGGGGAAATACCAATCATGGGGATACTGTGTTAATGAGGCCCGAGACCTGAATATTTTCTATGCAGGGTTCCTCCCCACCTTCTTGGAGTGTTGGCTCGAACCGGTGTGGGATGCAAGGATGGGAATTCGTCCAGAAGCTCTGGTGATGGAAGGCACCATGGCCACCAAGAAAAGGTTTAATATGGGGGTCCTCGTGTTGGGTAGGTTGTACGCCATTTTGGGACTCATCTCAAGACGGGGGTAGCCTCGTAGGGTGTGTAGCCACTTCCAGATCTT
This sequence comes from Viscum album, assembly GCA_963277665.1. NCBI lineage: Eukaryota > Viridiplantae > Streptophyta > Magnoliopsida > Santalales > Viscaceae > Viscum > Viscum album. The sequence continues at coordinate 446,992,425 of OY728155.1, read as the reverse complement.
CCATGGCTGGGTGGCGGCTCATCGTGGTGGGTACACTTTTCCAAACACCATTCGTCCTCCGGGAAATGGCCTGCGACCATCTCTACTGAACATTGCCGGGGTCGCACTGATGACGCTCAGTGAGGAGGGAGTAAGGATCAGAATTGGTAACCATGCCAACTTTTCCTTCATCCCATTTCCCACCCCGACCGAAAAAATGGTAGTCAATGGTAATGGCTCGTTGGAGTAGCAGAAATACTTCCAGAGCATCCTGGGTGGGGTGATCGTGGCTCCGATTGACGGGAAGATCTTTTGCGAGCCTTACGTTCCATCTCAATTCTCCAGGTAGTTCAGGTGCCTCCAGTGAATGCCAAAGAGGGTATTCACGGATGTCTGGGAGAGGAGAAATCCATGCATCCTTCACCAAATGTGGTTAATGTTCACAACTTATGGCTCTGGTGATGTCATTACCCTTCCTCCCACCGGGGCCGATGCTGGCCTGGAAAACGAGTATGCCGAACACTGGACCATTGCATACCCCGAAGGGATTTTGCGCAAGAGATTTAGGCAACTCAAGACTACCTGTGTGGAACCCGGGAGACGAGAGAGCTGGCATGGTGCCGCTAGAAGGGGGAGACCAGGGGAGCGCCAGGCAGCGAGGCCAACGCAGGCTGGGACCTCAGCAGTAGGGACATCGCTTGGTGTTACTGCGACCTCGTTGCCCAAAGGAGGGTCACACTGGGCGGCCAGAGAACTGCCCAGAAAGAAGATAAGATACCTTCTCCAACCTTCCCATGATGAAATATTCATAGTGCTATGGTCAGCCTGGTTAACCCTGTTGTAGTCGACGAGCGCCGAAGCTCTCTGGCAAAAGATAATGTGGGAAGGAGTCCAGCTGCCAGAAGTCAGGCTTTTCTGGACTTCTGGTAGAGTAAACTTACATCAGCGGCATGCATATCAAACATTCATGGACCCATACGCACACCAACGGGGTCGACTTGTGGAGCCACCATTCATGGTGAATGTGATGCTCGTCCAAGAGCATGATCCGGAAGTGATGCCGCCGGGAGAAGGTGACCGTGACGAGTTGGAGGACGAGGAGATCGGAGAGGAAGTGTGAGGAGAAAAATAAAGTGAAAGAGAAGGTGAAGAAGAAGATGAAAGAGAAGGTGAAATAGAACCCGATGGTGAGGGGTCACAAGGGGCGCCCTACCAAGGGAGTCTCCAGGAGAGCAGTGAGATTTTTGGCTATGACATTAACATAATCGAGATACTCAAGGTATGCTTCAAACCTCCTCCATCCTTGTATTATATTCCCTTTTCAAACCATATCACATATTCCTTACCTTACTCAGGAGCACATTGGTGCCGATCAAGAGTCTCCAGTTGAGGTAGGGGAGGAAGCATCAACAGGGCCAGGCGGGGCACCAATGCCCATTATTGAGCTGACGAGTGCTGAGGGATCTCCTGCCACAATAACCCTTGCAATGGCTAGATCACCAGCGGCTGACTCTCTGAGTTCATCTAAGTCCCTTGCTTCACTACTGGTGCTTACTGACATAGAACTCAACTAATCAGGATGATCCCTGTAGAGTGATCTCGGCATTGGAGGCTCGTCGGGCTGCTGATCCTAGGCCGTCCGTGAGTGAATTAGTGGCAGAAGTACCACCTCCTCCAGAACATACTTCCCAAACTGGATCGGCCCTGGAAATTGGTGAGCAGGGAGAAACATACATCAGTGGTGCTGTCATTGGAGCAAGGCCGGAACCTGACGAAGGCACCGCTGCTGTCGGGGCAAGAGAGGATGGACGCCCAGACTTTGAGGATCCTATTCCTCAGGAAGGCATCGCTAAGGCAGACCCTAATACTGACCTTCTGGTTTTATTCCCTATATACAGACCCTCTGATCCTGAATAAATAGATGATTCAGATTCGGAAGTGGCTGAGGAGAGCCAGATGACACGACACAAATAGTGGAAGTGCATCCAGCGTTTCCTCAAGAAGCCTCAGATGGATTGGCTGAGGTGGATGGGATCGCTCCAAACCTGGTTGTGTTTCCTATGTTCCATAGGGGATGACACTCAATGCCTTCATCTGATGGTCCGTGATTACATGGTCGAGAAGATACGTGAGAGCAGCCAGCGCACCGACATTGCCCAGTGTCGGGAGGAATCTGTGAGCACCCGAGCGTTCCTGAGGGAGGAACAAGAAGTCTGACGCCTCTAAGAGAATGCGACAGAGAAGGAGGACTTCATTTCAATGTGCTATGAGCTTGTTGATCAACTGACGACCAAGCTTGCAGATTCCCAGGATCATCTGATGGAGGAGAGTCACCAGTTGACTATGCTTCAAACTGAATAGGCGCGGGCAGAAGCTAGGATTGGAGAAATTCACTCTGCAGCTACTGATGAAGAGAGAGTCTTCAGGGAGCGAGAAGCAGCCCTGGAGGCCACCAGCCAGAGGGTAGCGGTGATGTAAAAATCTATCCAGGAAGCTGAACCTTAAGGTACCTATTTTGGCCAGCTCATAAACTTTTTTGCTTTTACTGCTCATCGTTTCGAACCAATGTACGGATAAATCTATTTATATATACCTTTGGTTTAATATGATTAATCATAATTCCGAAATAAATAACAACTCATCCCTAATCTCATGTGGGTTGTACCCAATGTGAGAATCAACGGATGATCGTATTATCATTTTGTTTGACCGTGGGGGCATCAACCAAGATTCAGAAATCTGAAATCGAGACTGAAGTTCTGAGGAGAAGAGGTAGGTCCATCCAAAGGAAGGGGACCTCAGACCTGATCGATGTATCGTCTTCTCAATGCGCTCTAACGCATGAGCAGGGCAATGCTAGGAGCATTGAAATCAGTCCGAACAGAGGGGGATGGAATATGTGAATCATGTTACCCCAAATTCGGAACACAGTGAGGGTGGTGTGGCGATGAGGATAGCTGTTGATTGTGGCAGAAACCTAGCTTCCATATCGCATTGGCCTAGAATGGGGACAACAAATGAGGGTTGACCGCTGACCATGTTAGCAACAAGGGGCCTAACTCAAATATCGTCGATCAGTCTTCCGAAATGTTGGACCAAGACAGTAGGAGGACCATAGGTGGAGCATCCATACTGTTAGAGGGTCCCATCAAACATGACTAGTCTTCTGGAATGTTGGCCCAGGACAGCAGGCTGACCATAGGTCGAGCATCCATACTGTTAGGGGGTCCCATCAAACGTGAAATAGGATGAATATCCAAATAAATGGGCACAAAAAATTTGGAATGTGAAGTGGTGGTTTGTTCAAATAGAATCCAACACTAACAAAATTACGCCATCGTGGTGGAGGCATGTTTGGTAGACGTATTAATCTGGTCACGGATAATCCCTACTTTTAGACAGGACCTCTCTAGTGAGGGAAATGTCACTTCCCAACATCACTATGGGGCATCCTGAACTGATTCGAGGATAATTCTACAGTTACACAACTCCCCGAGAATTTAGGCCAAGGGGCCGATAGTGAGGAGGGACGGGATTTGGTAATCCCTAGGGCCGGACCCATGCCGAAATGTCTGGGCGTTCATATGTACCCCATAATATTGGGAATCAATCCACACATAGTTCTAGAAAGGGTCTTAGTTTAAGGTCTTAGAAATCAAACCAATGATTGGTAAGGAGGGCTGGAGACACATGGTAAGGTGATTACGAAACCCTACGTGAATGTGGACGAGGTCCTTCTTACCATGTATTCCATAGAAAAGTGTTCCTGTGAAGGGACCGAACACGAAAGTTAGGCTGCAGCTGTGGGGAAGTGCCACGATGTTCCTATGTATCTCATAAGGATGAGAATCAAACCTCAAGTAGTTTTGGAGGGTGGCATAGCATGCGAAGGTACATGTCCCAATGATGAATGGGGAGTGCGGGTCTAGCCCTCGCACCAAAAGAATAGGTATTTGATGTATCTTGTTTGTCCATGAAGGTGAATGGTTTTTATTTTGTGGAGCGACCGAACTAGGGTAGAAATTCCTGGTATCGCCACAATATTCAAGCCGTATATGGGTATTGACAAATGGTATGGTAAATGACCAATACCCAACGTGATTTCCTCTATGGAGAGGTTATCACAATGAAGTGCTGTTTTTCGTCGTGCGGCTGAGATGATATCATCACAATTTATGGTCATGTGGTAGGACCAACCAGCACAGTTTAAGGTCATATGGCTTAGACCCGGGGGAATGCACATGATTTGATATAGAATACCCGATGCAGATGAGTACAAAATCCCATACCATCACCGCATGCGATTACGGGAGAGGAGCCTCGGGCCAAGGGGCCAGCGAGGGTTTAATGATCAAGGGGCAGGAGGCACTAGACTCTAGAAGATCTGGGCCCAAAACGCAATGTCTGGGAGACCCCTAATTTCCCGTGGGGATGAGGGTTAAGCTGTTTATGGTCATTAGAGATGACCCAAGCCTATAATATTAGCGGTCGGATCGTGAGAGCCCTGAGAGACGTCATAATGCAGCTCTGTCTGCCTGACATGTGGAAGTGCACTAAGGGTTAGTGAAAGTAGTGTCGAGATTCCACCTTGAAACGATGGGGGTGGAACATAATGTGAATCATGCAACCAACATTTAGGGACTAAAGTAGTCGGCATGACGATAGAGGATTACTGCTGACCATTTTTGCAACACAGCTTCTCGTTGCGTTAGCCTGAAATGGGGACAAACAAATGAGCGTCGACTGCTGACCTTGTTCACAACATGGGACATGTATCAATTTGTTGTTTGAAACCCTCAGGGGTATTGGCCCATAATGGTAGGAGAGCCCTTAGTTGTTGTATCCAGACCGTTCTTGGGGGTCCATCTGTGTGTGAAAGATAATGGGGGCCTAAATAAAGGGGAGAACGAAGCTTGACAAGTGGATGGAACTTTCCTAAGTTGAATCTGACACTCCAGGTTCTAGAAAAGAGTTCTCTAAACACATTAGCATACCACTAACAATGGTCGAAGGGCTCATTTTGAGAGTGGCCAAAAGATGGCGGATTCCCGGGAGAAGGAGGAATAGTTCCAAAAATCCTATAACACACCTATATATCCCCCTCATGGAGAGGGACATGCCAAGAGGCCGAGGTGATCGGGAGATCGTGGGATCTCTTAAGAGATGGGGCTGGACCTGAAACCTAGGTGTTCATGCGGTCCTATGTATCCCATAATGATGGGAATCAAACTACACATTGTTCTAGAAGAACAGTTTAAAGTCATCTAGGACAATGAAAGACATTTCATCTCGGAAAGTTTATGGTATGGTGAGTAACCCGACATGATTGAGGACATAATCACACACCATACCATACAATCCCATAAGAGAGATCCTAGGCTGGGGGCCCGAGGCTGGACCTCGGTTAGGGAGGCCTGACCGGCTTGCAGTTTAACATCATTCAGGATGATAGGAAGAGGAGGAGGACACCTCAAATAAGGGTGGTATACAATGTGGTGACCAACATGACGTGAATGAGGACATAACCCCTCACCACATCGTACTCTCCGGGTAAGAACTTGGGCTAGGTCCTGGAAAGGCCACGAGGCCTAAGGCTGGGTCTTGGTCAGGAAGGTCGTACCGACTTGCAGTTTAACTTCATGTGGGACAAACATGTAGTTTAAGGTCATGCGGTACCGGAGGCAGTTTAGGGTCATGCGGGACCAGAGGCAGTTTAGGGTCATGCAGGACCAGAGGTAGTTTAAGGTCATGTGAGACCATACAGTTTAAGGTCGTGCAGGACCGTGGGGCTCAAGCGAACTATTTATTGAGGAACTTGGAATTGGTGGGAGGAGTTATATGCTCACCATCCATAGTCACAAGGTAGAACACTCCATTGGGTTACACCTTATGAACAATGAAAGGTCCTTCCCATTTGGGCTCCAACATGGGTGGTTTCCTGTCTAAGATCATCGACACCCTAAGGGCCAAGACCAAGTCACCTTGTAGGAAGGAGCAGAGGCAAACTTTCTTGTTGAAAGCTTGAGCCATCCTTCTATGATGTGTTTCCATGTTTTGAAAAGCAAGAAGGCTATTCTTTTCTAGCGCTTCCAATTCATCTAGACATATTTTGGAAACTCTATCTGTCGCTTTCTGGTTGTAGACCGCTATGCGCAATGAGGGAAACTGAATCTCGACGGGCATGATGACCTCAGTTCCATACAACAGGGAGTATGAGGTCACCTGGGTGGAATTACGAGTCGTCATCTGATTAGCCCAGATGGCGTTGGGGAGCTTATCCAACCAACTCTTCTTGTTTTGACCAACCATCTTTTGCAGAATGTTAGAGAGGGTTTTGTTAAACGCCTCAATATATCCATTTTCTTATGCATGATAGCAGGAGGTATGGTTAGAGCGAATGTTGTACCTGGAGTAAAATTTCATTAGCTCAGCTACTTGGGATTTGGTTCTGTTATCAGTGAGGATAGCGTGAGGTACTTCAAAACGATAGATGATGTTGGAACTCACGAAGTCGACGATAGAATGTGCTTTGAATTCGTTGAGAAGAATTGCCTCTGCCGACATGGAAAAGAAATCCTTAGCGGTCAGAATGAACCATCATTGGCGAGCTATTCCGGTGTGTAAGGTCCTATGACATCAAATCCCCATACTGCAAAGGGACAAGAATACGTGGTAGTGTGGAAAGGCTCCGGTGGCCGATGCATAAAGTTAGCATGAACTTGGCACACATGGAATCTCTTGGTGAAGTCGATGCAGTCATGGATCATGGTGGGCCAGATGTATCCCAGTCTTCGTATCTGGTGAGAAAACATTGACCCAAACTTATGGGCACCACAGGAAACATCATGAACCTCTTGCATGACCTATGGAATCTCGACTCTTTGAAGTAAATGGAGGATAACACCATCAAATCCACATTTATAAAGGATCTTCTCAAGTCCGGAACCACTCTGAAAGGTAAAATGTATCATGCGGCATCGAATTCGCTCACTCTTGGCCCGGTCTGACGGGAGATTACCGTATTTGAGGTATTCAACCAAGGGTGTCCTCCAATTAAGAACTATTTCGATCACTGCATCTGCAGTACTCGAGACTCTTGACGTAGGGGCACTAATGGTAAGATGGTTTACCCGTGGGATGTGATCATCCTCTGGGGTAATGGGAGCAATGACTCTTCGGTGTGACACATGGATAATCAGGTTGTCCTGTTTGGGCTCAGCAAGTGACGTGGCCTAGCCGACCAACACATCAGCTCAACCGTTCTGTGACTGAGGGATGTGAATGACCTATAGCCGAGAAGGGAACTGAGCCATTAGATGGAGGGTTCACTCCAACAACGACACAAGCTCTGGTTTCCTAAAGACATAGTCACCATTGACCTACTTGATGACCAACTCGGAGTCCCCTTTCACATAAATATGGGGCACGTCGATCTCAAGGGCTAGCTTGAGACCAGTAATGAGAGCCTGATATTCTGCCTCAATGTTGGTGCAGCCCCCTGACAACAAGAATGAGTACTATAGAACGGATTGCTCCGGGGTGATGAAGACAATACCTAAGCCCACTCAGTTGAGCCTAGGATCATTGAGTCTCCTACCGGTGGGGCTCTGGGAGGCACCGTTGAAGTACATCTGCCCACATGGGACAACATGATCGACTGAGAGGATTGCCTCATCAGGAAAACCAAGGTTCAACGACCAATCCATGGGGATGGGTGGGCATCTAGAAAGTCTTCCAATGACTATACTTTGATAGCCTTCTGAGGCACAAATGTGATTTCGAACTACTAGAGGATCACCGCCCACCACGCTAGTCGGCCAGTCAACATAGGTCGGTTCAGAATGTACTTCAGTGGGTCTACCTAAGAGACCAGAAGTACCTCATGGTGCTGCTAGTATGCCATAATATTTGTACATCAAATACAAGCGCCGGGCAGCTCTTCTCGATAAGAGAATATATAACATCCGTATCGAGGAGCATGCAGATGAGGTAGTAGAGGTTTTTCTCTGTTCCCTCATTGTTCTTCTGGGAGAGAAGTGCGCTGAGGGACCGTTCTTGGGTAGTCACATAAAGGACCAGTGGCTTCCTGGAAATAGGTGGCATCAAGAATGGATGTTGGAGAAGATACTGAATGATTTCCTCGAAGGTAGTCTGACACTCTTAATCCCATTAATAGGGGTGCCTTTCTTCATGATCCGGTAAACGGGATTACACTTGCCAGCCAGATTCAAATTGATTCGGCATATGTATGCTAAGTGGCCTTCCAGACCTCGATGCTCCTGAATATTTCTCGGGGGAGGAATCTGGCTTATGGACTTGATCTTCTCTGGGTTGATCTCGATGCGTCGGTACCAGAAAACAAAGCCATGAAACTTCCCAGAGGTGACCCCGAAGGAACATTTAAGTGGGTTCATCTTTAGGTGGAAGGAGTAGAGGAAACCGAACACTTTCTCAAGGTCCTTGAGATAGCCCTAGAGCTGCCGAGATTTTTCCACCAGATCATCCACATAGCACTCCACCAATGTTCCCAAAATCGTCTCGAATATGCGATGCATGAACCACTGATATGTGGCACCAGCATTCTTCTTGATGAAGGGCATAACCCGGTAATAGATAGCACCTTGGGGTGCCCTGAAGGCAGTGGACTCCTCGTCCTCAGGGGCCATCTAGATCTGGTTGTAACTAGAATACCCATCCATGAAGGAGAGGTCTTGGAACCCGGTCGTGGCATCAATCAACAACTCTTTCACTGGAAGGGGAAATTCATCCTTCGAACAGTGGCGATTGAGATCATGAAAGTCAATACAGACTCTGATTTGTCCATTATTCTTCTTGACTGTCATAATGTTGGATAGCCACTTGGGGTACTGGACTACCTTGACGAAGTTGGCTTTTAAAATCTTGTCAAATTCATCCTCTACCATGGCACCGTTAGAAGGGTGCATCTTTCTGGGAGGATGCTTAATCCCGTGATGGTTCACCGTGAGACCAAGGCGGTGGACGGATACCTGAGGATATAGTCCTTGAATCTCATTGTAACTCCAAGAGAACACATCATGGTGGTGTTTGAGGAATTCAACATACCACTGATTCTCCTTGGGGGTTATGGAGGCACTGACCAAAGTGGGTCTTGGGTCCGCCACGCTACCGAGGTTCACCTGTACCAACTTGTCGACTGTGGTGGAGATTCCTTCATCAAAGGCATGTGGAGCATCCTCTAGATACCCTTCTTCACTTGTGGATGGATCTTCTACGGGGGGAGTTGCTTCTGAGCCACCAAACTCTGATGGGAGGCTGGTGCCAACTTGAGAGGCAGTGGTCATCATATCAGGATATTCATGTGCCACAAAGACCATAGAGAAGATGGTGTTTGATCCAATCCCATCCTTTATTTAGCGCAAGGGGCCATGCTTGATGACATCATAGAAGTATTGGACTGTCGACTTGAGCCGGTTAATTCCATCCCAGCGAAATAGACACATATGATGTACTGCCGTTGCCATTATCCTGACATCCCGATACCATACAGGGTTAGGGAGTTCCAGGATCACCCGAGCCTGGTTAGTGTAGGAGTACGAGGTGATTTTCCACCATCGCTTGGACTTAGGAATATTCCTTCCTCTTATACCCAAAACGACAAATCATTTCCCCATGTCGGTGGTCGTGGCCTCCAACTAATGGATTGAGAAGACGTAAGCGTCATTTAGACCTGCCTAGGGATCACTTGTGACAGTGGTGGGCTCAATCTCACCTGCTAGAATCGACTTATCTTTGCTCTTGTAATAGTCGGCGTCCAGATAATGGGCTTCACAAGAGGAAAAAGGAGATGCATCCCCTTGGATCATGCCCAATCGACCATTAAGGGAGTATTTGAGGCATTGGTGATACGATGAGGGGACTACCGCGTGAAGGTGGAGCCACGGCATGCCCATCAAGGCATTGTACGAGGTTTCCTAGAAGACAACCATGAATTTGGTGTTGACAATTAGGCCACTGAACTAGGTCTTCAGTTAGATCTTGCCGACTAGCATTTTCAGGGTCCTGTCATATCCTTGGATTCTGAGTTCGGAGGGAGTGAGATCATCCTCAGACAAACCCATCTTCCATAGTGTCCGAGTCGGGATAAGATTATTCCCAGAACCTGTGTCAACAAGATAGTGGCGGAATTCCACTCCACTGTAATGGTCGGTGATGTATAGTGGATGAATGTGTCCCTGTATAAGAGGGACATCGTCTTCACCATAGAACGAGATAATTTCTTGGCATTCAGCGTTTTCATCAGTGTGGAATGCTTATATAGCTGCTGCCTCCATCTCGAACTGGAGGGGGCTCTTTAGGGCCTTGGAAAGCACCTCATGCATTTCATATGATAGGATAAGAGCCTCATGAATCGAAAACCTTGCTATAATACTGACAAGGTGCTTTAGAATATCATACTTCTGGGCTAGACACGAGCCTCTGCTTACAGGTGGCTGCTCCGCAATTGGAGGCAAGGTGGGCTCTGCCGGCTGGACCGACAGCTGACTGGTACTAGGCATATCTCATTGTTCAATAGTTGATGCCCGGAATGTGGCTACCAAATGATAACCGGGAGGTTGTGGTCTGATGGTGTAGGGCGAAGCTAGTTGCGGCAAGGCCAACGTGATTCTGCCTGATCTAGTAACAGAAACGGTGGTGGAGGTGAACCTGTCGACACCAGATGATGGCCTTTGTGTGCTGAGATCTACACTGGGCCTGCTGTCTGGTCTCAGCGGCATGTACGGCCTAGCTGGAGGTTCCAGCTGTCGTGCCCCGGTAATTCTTGTAACCACGATTCTGACGACGTTGGCGATGTCTAGGGACATTGGGACGGTCTACCCGGCGTTCTCCATCGTCGGGAGTCAAATAGGGATTTACTAACTCTCTGATGTTAACCAAATCATACCCCTGAATTTCACATGAGGAGCCATCCACTTCCGAGTGGAGTCATGGAGGGATCCCCATTTCTAGGGGATGAAGTCTCCCAGAGTGTGGGAAGACGATGGCCTTAGCAGGGTGCATTGTTTCTTCTTGTTTCACCACTGCTTGCTCTTCTAGGAAGAGGGTGGCTGAGATGACGTTGACGAAGTAGTAACCGCAGCTTCTGAGGGATTCAGCTAATTAATGCATGCATGGATGATGCCATGGTCACAGATGACCGCCTTGCGGGCCATCTAGTCATTATACGTCTGGGACCCCTGGTCGGAAACCTACTTCCATTCACCTTCATCGCCGCTATTGTCATCCGATCTCATAAAGACACCTACCACTTGTGCCAGGGCTGGGCCCAACCTGACTATATTGTTGTAAATCTGGTCTTTGAGCCAGTCTTTGATCACGTAGTATCGCTTTATGGTGTGCCCTAGGATCTGGTGATAAGGGATGTAGTTGGGGTGGTCAGTGAGATTCGCCTCTTCTGGCTTTCGGCACTCAGGCAGCCACACGATTCTCTACTCCATGGCGCTGCAGAAGTTACCGGGGACCTGAGCCTCGTCAAATGAGTTGGTCTGATTCCTTCTATCTAAACGAGGGGATCTAGGTGGTTGACCTTAAGTGGGGGCCAGAGGAGCCTACCGAGGAGGCGGAACTTGATTATCTCGCCTAGGCAGTGGTGGTGCGTTACGCCGAGGCGCTTGCCGATTTTGAGCCAGTCACTACTGGGTTGGGAGTTGTGCCTGTGGGGGAGGACCCCTATGGGGATACAGAGTTGACCTCATTGGTAGCAATTCTAACTGCCAGGGGGCCTCTATCCGGGCCACAGCAACGGGCTCGGCTCTGGCAGCTCTCCTTGCTGGGATCACAGGATGTAGCGGTCATGCCTGACTGGCCTCTTGCAGGGCTTCTTTGAGGCGCTGAGCCTTATCTGAGATGTCCCAGAACCCTTCGGGGTAATATTGAGTGATCAGAGAAGGAACCAGCTCTGACTTGATGTTTCCTACCCACATTTACAGTAATTTCTCCTAATTCAGTGGCATGTCATGGTGGTATGTGAGCCCCTTCCACCAGGCGATGAAGTCCGTGACTCGATCTTCGTGCCTTTGCTTGCACTGGAAGAGGTCTGTGATGTTCGTCTTCAGGGTTGTGAAACTGAACTAGTAGAGGAATTTCTTGTGAAGGTCCTCCCAGCTAGTCACAGATCTGATACGGAGCTGGTTGTACCAGACGAACACCGACCCTCCAGTGTCTGAACAAACCAACAGAACTTGGCGGCCTCCTACTGCGCTGGAGTCCCTAACATAGGCCCACATTGTGAGTTTAAGTGGGCCAAGTGCTGCGGCGGGTCTCATGTCCCATTAAAGGGGGAGAAAGTGGGGTTCCCAAATCCTGGAGGTGTTGGCATATCATCCACCCATGCTGGGTACGACTTGCCATCTGGGGGGATTTCCACCAGCTGAGTTTCCAAATCCTCTAAGTGGGAAATGAGTGCTTCCATCGGATCGACTAGACGTGGGTTCCTCTCATGACGGGGATCCCTAACCACAAGCGCATTGTCGGGTTTGTCAATTCTGTAGAAAATATCAGAAGCTCGTGGAGCAGCTGGTGGAGCGACCCTCTGGGGTGGCGGGAGGAACCTGAGCAGGGTCTATTGGGGGATCACGCTGCTCAGGGGTGTTTTTCGAAACATATCGCACCCTCTTTCCCTGAGCCTCAACCTCTCCTCTGTCATCGAACACGGCATGATCAAGGTTTCCTAGGAAAATCTCGCTGAGGGGTAGTTGTTCCTACCGCCACTACCCCAGCCTAGGATCACCGTAGTCGGGTCACCGCCATACAATGCGTTCAGCCAGAAGCTCATCGACCAACCTCTTCTGCTCAGCAAGTTTATGGTGCAACATGGCCTTCTCGGGATCTTTCTCTGCCTTTTTCACTGAGGTAGACGGGTCGAAGAGCATGACATCCCCAACGTTCTCTTTACCCTTGTCGAGATTCTGGCTCATTATTAATGCCTCAGTTAGTGTGTGGTGCCCTAGGAGGTTCCTCTGCTGATGAGTAACCATCCTTGATGGGTCTAGTAGAGGCTTGTCCTTAAGGGGTAAGTTCCCATCATGATGTTCCAAACCGTTCCCCTCCCCTGACAGATCAGCCATGCTGACCACCGCTGCCCTTGGGGGCATGTCCTCAGAGCAGCCCAGTGAGTCGGGCTGCCGGTGAATCGCACTGAAGAGAAGGTCAGTGTACTGCCCCCATCCACAGACATGTGCATGGGGCTAGCCTCCTCGATAAATTTTTTGAGTATTTGAAAACTCTGAACTCATTTTTGTTGGGGGGCAATGTGGTTTCCAAGTGATTCGGGGTGCTAGACCACGGGGAGCATGGCCAGTTCGACCTGATGACATTGCTCGCCGATATCCTCGAGGTGTGCATGGCTCCCAGGATAAGGCACTTTCTGGTGGCAAAGACGGGAGTGAGTCACTCGGAGGGTCTAGCGGAAACATTTTAACTCTCTCGGGGTGAGCGATTCTGGTGTATCAAAATCCGACCCTGTGACCGTCGAAAACATATTGTGGAAGTGGCTTGATGCGAGGACGGTCTAGAAGCTCCATGACTTAGGTTCAGGATCAGACCCTTGATGGCCCCGCTCATCAACTGGGAAAGGCTGGGAAACTGGAAGTGGTGCCGAGGCAGGCCGCTGGGCTGCTGGGCTGGTCGGCAAAGAATACTGCGAGCAGGCTGATCGACAACCGAATCTCAGGTCATCCTCAAAGGGTTTCAGTGACCTGGTTGTCACGTGACGATAGGATGGACCGGTGATCAGGCCTCCTATCATAGTGTCAGTGCTTGTCAGGGGTGTGCTATTTCGCGACACTTATTCCATCGACCCCCAAAAAATATCTCTACCATCTCTGGATAAGGTGGAAGGTGCTTCCAGAGAGGCCGATGGTGACTGCATGTTCAATCCCTTTGGGTACGCCAAGTCCTCGTCCTCCTGAATATACCATCGGAGGGAGCAGAGATCTTATGGATCTCGCATTCATGGAGTACGAGGCTGACACACCGGATCCCTATCCCAGCACTTGACTCCGAGGAATGAAGGGAGGGCTCCATCACTGAGTCGTACACTGCCTCGGAGTCTGAAAAATGGACTGGTCTGATCTCCGTCCGGCCTTCCCTGACATTTCTCTTACGGTGACGATGTCCCACCTTCATGCCCCTATTTGGCTCTTCGGGGCAGGGATTATTTTTTACATGGAGTCCTCTGGTCGTACTGGTGATGTGGCAGAGAGGATTGAGGGCTGGGGTGCAGGGAGAACCGATGAAAATTTTGAAAGGGACACGGGGAGGACCTCCATGTTGGTGAGTGACCGGATATACAATGGCTCCATACTCGCGGTCTGCGATAGGGGAAGTGACCCCATACCCAGTGTAGTGAGCGCTGGAGAGAGCCTCACCCAGAGTGTTACTGTCGTGGGGAAGCCCCTTACCTGTGGAGAGGGTGGCGCCAAGGAAGCCACCGAGCTAAGGTTGAAAGCAGGGAGGGCCCATGCCTTCTAGAACGGTGGCACAGAGTAGGCCTTCACACTGGATGACACTACCACTATTTGGTCTGCAGTGGTCATTGCCTGTGCCGACGACCGAGAGAGTCGACCAAGCCTTCTTGTGGGGCGGTTGGGGTCTCGATCCGGATCAGGCATATAACGGCCCCTGTTAAACGTGTGCATGGGTTTGATGATAAGAGCCAAGAAATTGCTTAGTCCACAGTGGTTGCTGACGTTGATGCCCCAGGGTGAGCATCCTCTGCCGCTCGTGCCCGAAGTTGGCGTCAGGTCAGGTGGTTTGGATCTGGTGGTGTGAGAAAATGGATTGCCTGCATCTCGGCCCGGGGAGCCAGGCAGCGGTGCCGACATGGCCTAGCGGGGGCCCCTGACGTGAACCCTTGATGCGGGTATCCCATTGGTCCAACCCAGGCATCCCTTACCTCGTTGGCATATGGGAGGGAGATGTCAAGGCGTTCCGGGGATAAGCTCCCAAAATGGTTGAATGTCAGGGTGGGGAGAAGAGGCTCCCTACACGGCCCTTGGGGGCGGCATTGGTGGTGAGGCGCAGCTGCCTCATGGTCCAAAAGGGCCTTTTCCCTGGTGGGGACGACCCCCTCCTCCTCATACCTACTCACACGGTCATTGATCCCCCTTCGTTGGATAATATCTGATGGGTAGAGGGGGAGTGAGCGCCCAACAGTCATGGTGGTCGGAGAAGATGTGTAAGAAGAGGAACCACGTCGGTACTGCCCCTACCCCTACGCTGGTCGGAAGGTGGCAATCAAGCTCTGGATGCAGCGATCTGATTCCTAAAAGCAGGGAGATGAACCCATTAACACTGGTAGGAAGAGAATTCAACAACCAGTAGCCCAACGCCATTCCATCTTCCATGGATAGTAAGAGGGATCCACGCTGACAACATCGCAGAACATAGTGATCAACATCCTAACTGCCCCAACCCCTAACGGGTTTCACTTCCTAGTGCTAGGTGCCCGGACCTGGTGACATGCTAATCTTCTAATGCCCCAAATGCTACCAGTCACCAGATTGAAGAGATGAGTTTCACATCGGGTTCACCATTTCCTATTTTCGACACTTTCCACTAGGGCACGCACACATTTGTCTGTGGAGGACGTGTGGCTTTTTGCACCGCATTCCTGCTTTCCAAAGGCGGGTGGAATCCAATCCTTATTCAGGGAAATATTCTCCTTGATCGAAATCAAGATGATTGGATGTCGGTTCATCCCTCCTTGGATTCTTCCTTGGAGCTCGTCACCTAGTCCGGTTCTCAGTCATAGATTTATTATGTGTTCTTGAATATCTTCCCAGTTCCATATCTTCATGGACACCAGTTAGTTACGTTGTTTCCGTCAAGATGCTCCAAGGGGTCTAGTCGGGGAAGCAACCTTCGGTTAGGGGTGTGGTCACGCTGAGGCATCGTTTGTATGTCTTGACGCTGGGGGATTGACATGTTTGTCTTCTGTCCCTTATTATAGGGATCCTTGAGGGCACAAAATCCTGATGCATCCCACATCAAACGTGGGGGATTGAATTCTCTATGCATGAATCTATGGTTTTCCTCAGATTCCCATCTTTAACATAGGGTATTCCACGAGTTTAACATCCAGCGGAGACGGATCAGACTGATCAAAACACTGAGAGTGGATCAGATTGAGGAACCCCAAGAGAGAACACTGATGATGGGGGGCCGATAGGTGGGTGGCTTCCCGAGTGTTGTGGAATGGAATGAGGTGGCATGATCCCACTAGGACGTGGCGGCCCGGGTAAGAATCAGGATGGGTGACGAAGTAAAGGGGCCTGAACCCCATAGAGGCTTCCTACGTACTGTGCCTTGGCATGGATCAAATTCCTCATTGTTTTGGATGATACGGTGGGTCACCTGAAAGGAAGACCCATGAGAATTAACGCATGGATGGGTCTCGGAGGGAGTAAAACCTCCGGGTTAAGGAATGAGATTCCCAAGGCACGTGGGCTCAAGGGAGAGGTCAGGATGAGACATGGGTGTTGAGTTTGAACCTCATGGAGGCTTTCTACGTATCCCAGTGGTGGGGAATCAAATTCCACGTAATTTGGGTGGGCAGTTTAACATCATGCAGGATGTGGCATTTGGGGATTACGTTCTGAGACGGACCATGGATATGCGGTCGGTGAACCGATGTGAAGTGGGACCGGGGGTCCATATGTATGGGTCTAACACTCTGAGATGACCCATGGTGGATAGATGGATGAGGCTTATGCTCTGAGGCGGCCCATGATGGTATGGGGCTTACACTCTGAGGCGGCCCATGGTGGATATATGGATGGGGCTTAGGCACTGAGGCGGACCACGATGATATGGGGATTATGCTCTGAGGCGACCCATGGTGTTATGGGGGTTACGCTCTGAGACGGACCATGGTGTTGGTGAACTGACATGAATGGGTCGAAATAACTGGGTGGTGGGATTGAAATTCATGAAGGCTTCCTACGTACCATGCCTTAGCATGGATCAAAGTCCCCGTAGTTCATGTGTTTAGTTTAGCGTCATGCAGGAAAGGGCATTTGGGGATTACACTCTGAGGCCGCCCAAATTGTTGGTGAACTGACGTGAATGGGTTGGAACGACCAGGTGGTGGGATTGAACCATGTGGAGACTTCCTACGTACCATGCCTTAGCATGGATCAATGTCCCCGTAGTTCACGTGTTCCATTTAACATCACGCGGGATGGGGGAATACAGTTTAACATCATGGTGGATGAGTTTTTGTGTCATAGTCAATTCTTGATCTAAGCCCACGTGATTCATGCTGGTGTGAGAAGCAAGAGGCGACAGATACCTGACGATCACATCGCGAAGGGTGTGTCCGTGGGAAGCGAAGAGGGGATTACGCATTGAGCGGCCCATGGTGCTGGGACATACTCCAGGATGGAGGCCTAGAGGTGACAAAGCCAGAGGGAGAGGGATTTGGGACCAAAGAAAGGAGGAGTCCTACTTCCCATCATACTCCCCGCTGGCTCTGGCGGTGGGGATGTACGGAGGTGAATGGGTTCTACCTTCCTCAAGAGGGGATAGGGGCATAAACCAATGGGGTTTCCCTTCCCCCGTGGAAATAAAACACTCCGAGAGGGAGGATATAATCCCATGTGGGGGTGATCCCATCCCCATGAAGACGAGCGGTGTAAAGAATGTCCGAGCCGGGGGGGGGCTACGTGCGAGGAATGGGGCCAGATCACACTTTAACGTCATGTGTTGAGGACGAGGTGCTTGGAAGTTTAACGCCCTGCAGCTCGGACGAGGTGGGTTTACTCTGTAGCCCTAGGACTTACGTGAACAGCTCCCTTTACTCCTTGTGGGAGGGAAGGTACCATCAATGCTATTCTAAGGGGGTGTCGTGGAGCAAACCATCGATAGGTCCACGTTAGAATGGCTATGCGAAAAAGTAATAGCCGTTAGAATGCCTTTGCGAAGAAGCATGAGGCAAAGCAACGCAATGGGAAAACCCATCCAAGGGACCTTGAGGTTACTTCGTACGATCCTAGAAGGTCATACAAGAAAACAGCACATGGTGCGTATGCCCGGTATGTGTGCTTGGGGCATCCAGAAGGAGGACATCGGGTGCCTACGTAGGGAGGCACACGAGGTACGCCAAGGTGAGGGGTCCTGGGGGTTGCACACAAAGAAATGGTTTGCACGCAAAACCCAGGGATGGAGTGTAATTGGGGAAGAGGGTTTACGCGCGACTAGTAGAATCGCACACAAGGGATATGAATTGCGCGCGAGTGGCTAATGCCACACCCAAAGGCAAGTCCATACGCAGCGAAGGGGATTGCGTGCAATTGGAACGTTTTTCACACAATGGGAGGAATTTCGCACAAGGGAAGATCCCTGAAGGGTTTGGAATTCTGCTGAAGCCAGTGGGATTGCGTGAAAAGGCAGATCCTGGGGCGAGGTGGCGTGAAAAGGATCAGTACCTGAAGGAAATCTTGCACGCGTGGAAGTCTGAATTTGCACATTAGAGTCGGTTTGAATTATGAAACCCCAAAATAGAAGGGGTCTACTTATATTTATAAGCATCCAATGGAGTAGAATGCAGGTTGTCACACAAAACTTGCACCCCCAGGGGTGGCGGCGTGGAATGTTAACCACGCGGGTGCGGGCACACAATTTTTTGCACGCCTACACCAGGGAATTTTCGAGAATCCCAGACCCCATCTGTGTGGCACACTTTTTTTCACGTGCATTCCCCTTTTTCTGCGTACCAATTTCGGGCCCTCTGGACCAAGCCTCTGGGTCAGAATATAACATCGCTTTGTAATTTTGACACTTACTCTAGTAATTATGGACTTTTTTTCGGCATTTACAACATCTCCTGTAGTGTATTTTTGGTTTTTAATACTAATGGTTTTACTAATGTATTAGATTTTTATTATTATACATGAGATTTACAGTGTTTTGAAGTAAATTGGAAGTTTTTTCGGCTTCTCTTGGAAATCACTGAGCTTGGAATGAATTATCGAGTGCTGTTTATAAATTCTTTAAATCTTTCAAATGATAGGTCTTCATTTTTACCTTCCCTATAAAATTTATTCATGTTTATGTACTATGTGTATTATTGATCGTTACTCTAAGGGTAACACCCCCTATTTAGATTTACCAATAAACTACTAAATTAAAATTATTTAAAATGGTAATTAAATGGATGAATGTCATAGGTTACTATCAAACCTTATGTGCTATCTTTATACATTAAATTATTACTCATTCTGAGGTTTCCTAGTGGGATGAATTCACATACGTGATGTCATAGGTAATATATTGTTGGATCCCCCTACCTATTTAATTACATCTTCTGAGGACCCCATGTTGGATTCCTCCTATAGCTTATAATTTTAATGGTTCCCCGTAGTTATGAATTTTTTATGTATAGACCATGAGGATCCCATGTTGGATTTCTCTATAATATCAGGACATGAGGGAACCATTGTGTGCCCCAGTGTATTAATAACCCTAATCTAGTAAGTTTTTTTTTGAGTAGATATGGTATTAGGTGTCACCATGGAACCCGCACCGATCATGTCATCCAAAGAAATAGTGGTAGTTGTTGTGGGTTTAGGAATTCATCCATATTCACTATTTTGTTTATAAATTCACCATTTTAAAATGGATGTAGTGATGATTTTTATAGGTTCATCCAGGTTTGTGTATGATGACCTTGACACGAACTAACATATGAAAGGGATTACCAAAGATACTTCATGGGTTCCATATTCTTCGAATATTATTTTTTTCAATTTATTTAATACAGATTGCGAGATATACTTCTTGGGATCTATCTTGTGATATAGACTCAAGAATGATTAAAATATATCAATATGTGGCGATGATTACACTCCCCATGATCGATTACTTAACTATGGTGTTGGAATTGGTTCTACACATTATTGAGGCACTAGAAGGTTATCACATACACTAGATCAATGTGGATGAGTATGATTTATTTGATCGGTTACATTCACATTGTGGTTGATATGATTATCCAAATCATTGATCCACTCAAGGATAATTAAACTCTCCATAGTGAACCCTAGGATTATCCCTAGGGTCATGTGGATGAACTGTTACTATACTCACCATATATGATATAGAGTGGGTTGTTAAGGTTTTTTCTTTAGAATGGATATCGATAATGCAATTGGTTCAGGGGAAATTCTATAAAGAATACATATGGGTCATCCACCTTATGAATTATCCGAGTCATGATATTTTTACTGCCTATGAACCAAGTCCTTGGTATTAGAAAATAGAATGGATTTACATAGCTTGAGTAGTATGAAATCAAGCTCAATGTCCATTTACAGGATTTCCAGATACTACATGGAATCCATCATTATAGTTATTGGAGGTGATTATGGGTGAACCTAGGGTTTAAACATGTATTCCTTTTTGGTGAAGTGTCCATCCCAGAAACATTTCTCACATGGTCCAAATAAGTTATAATTGTTTGGGATTATATAACCAAGAATCGAATTAATAACACGTAACTTAAGTGGAAAACCATCCATCATAATGCCTTATATATAGGATTTCCAGATGACCAGGGTTATATACCCAAGGATCAGGTGAAGTTGGATTCATGTTACTATCCAGGTAACTCATATATATATTTAAATATATATATATATATATTGAAATATATATATAAATAAATAACTATACATACATGATCACACCTTTTTCTCGTTATGTCTCATCCAGGTTGAGTACTTTACATGAGGATACCTTGTATGATGTTGTGTTCGAGTTATTTCTTATAGTAATTGTTATTATAATGATTTGATCACTTTTACAGACACTGCATATTATTATATATGTACGGTGCCACACTGGAAGTGCCCAAATGATATTTTTACTCACACCCTGATCAGGCATCCATTATAGTAGGATACCTGAGAGAATACTTTCTTGGCTATAGGCACAAGTAGGGTCAAGGCATATGACTAATCGTGGATGATGGCTAAGATATGAATGTGGAGATTGGGTATGTGGTTCATCTTAGAGATTAAATTATATTCATGTAATTTTATTTATAATTATTTTAATTACTCTTGTATATGTATGGTTGGACCTATGAGTGATTAGTCTTATATATATTTCATAGCCATTATGTGATATATGTAATTCCATTTATTATCATAGAATTATATTGTTTCTATTTATTTAATTCGATGAATGATATTTAGATAGTTACTCTATTTTATTACTATGATTTGAGGTAATAGTCTCTCCATTGTCACACCCTATGACACCACTTCTATTCAGTAGCCTCTAGCATGTGGCGTGGCATGCAGGCCTCATGGAGAACCGCCTCGGTGCACCCGCTTTTTAGCAACAAATTTGGGATGTTATGAAGTTGTATCAAAGGAGTTAATT
Source organism: Viscum album (assembly GCA_963277665.1). Taxonomy (NCBI): domain Eukaryota; kingdom Viridiplantae; phylum Streptophyta; class Magnoliopsida; order Santalales; family Viscaceae; genus Viscum; species Viscum album. Next base: position 446,971,020 of record OY728155.1, on the reverse strand, counting down.
TACTTTTGTAATATAATTTAGGATATGGTAGACCTGAGTATTTGGAATGTGTTGAAACCTATGATGGATATTAAACTTATGTGTCAAGGGAACATTTTCTATCATGGAGTCCTGGTTTCCAGGGATATGGGAATGTTTTTTTATATTTTATTTTCATGTTGTAAATGATTTTCTCTATGGGAGATACACATTCTATATATACTTTATGATTAATTTTACATTTCTAGGTTCTGAACTATTTGTAAGAGTCTAGTGATTGGTTTTGACTTTTGAATGATAAAGGAATGTTGTTTCTCATGCCTCGTATTTGAAATTTACGACTCACATGTTATTAGCATGCTAGTGAGTGATTATTACTGAAGATAGAGACAAATTGTTTAATGAATCAACCAAAACTGAAATAATTTTTTCCCATATCAGTTATTTTTGGAATTCTACTATACTTATCCATCCTATATATATTTCCTTTTGATGGGATGTTATGTGGTTATATGGTGAGATGATTAATAAAGAGTTTGATAACTAAATACTCATGCATGGGAGGTGCATTCACCCTAGTAGGTCGATAAAAAATATGATTCCCATGATTTAGATCCACATTAGGGTATTTATTCTTAGGATTGGTGTTTTTATGTGGTATTAAATATCAATATAGTTCTTCCATCATATCATGTTATGAAATTTTGCTTAATTTAACTATGATAGTGATCTACAAAATGGATCATTGAGAAAATTATATGTGCATAAAGTTGTCCCTCATAGGCTAATCAAGGTAGTTTATGCCTTTTTTTGGTGATCTAGATGGTTCTATTTGTATGATATCAATACAAACCGAAATATTAATATTAAAATGGACCTCAATGGGGTATTACCATTTAGGGATGTCTGAGTATTTCTAGTTCATTATATTTTTTATTTTCAAATCTTGGACTCTAGGGAGAAGTTCTTATAAGGATTCTCAGAGATGATCAGAGCCTAGATGGGATGATATTGAATGTTTTTTACTATCATAGGTCCATGTTATCCTTACTACTATCAGATAGGGTTAACTGGTGTGTTATATTCCTTTATTTTTGTAGAATGTGTAGATAAAACCATGTGAGAGGTGCCCTTGAAGAGGATTTGCTTCTATGGCTAGGTGGTCAGACCTATTTACACTATAATGAGAATTGATTGATATGGGTAGGTGGGATTTCTAGAGACCCTTAGTTGTGAATCATACCCTAGTATGTCAATTTTTCTTGATCAAGGGAATCATATGAGAGGGGATGTCCTGCGATTGTGGATTAATTTTTTGGAAATAAGGTTTTTTGTACTCTGGTTCTTAGAATGTAGATTCCTAGACGCTAATGTTTCTTCGATATATGTGTAGTGATGCCTTTGGTTTCTGAGGAAGCACCCATGGTGCTCATATTTCAAGGTTGGATTCTATGGGAAGTACTATTTTGTCCATAGACCTATTGAATAGTGGTTATGTGTTGGAGATTAAATTAATAACTCTATACTATGTGATTAGAGTTCATGGAAGTATACATAGAAATGAGAGATGCTGATTATGATGAATATTTACAAGGGATCTTCTGGATTAATCAGACTGATGGTCTGTATTGGACAATCAGCTTGGCATTTTGGTGGATGAATCAAGATATTGTGAGTCGGTGATAAGGATACATGTTGGTTACATGTGGTTCCATTTAAATCATTAATCTATAAGCAAAGTTGTAGGGTTCAAGGACTAATGGTTTCAATAAATGCTATGGGAATGGTTTCCTATGATTTTTGATGAAATGAGAAATTTACGTCCATGGTAGAGAATTCCTAGAGATAAATTTTTTACACTATATAGTTGACCCATGGTAATACCTAGACATGTATTATTGTAAGGCACGGTGACTTGATTTAGTTAAAGGAAGGTATATACAATTTTATGGTCCAAATGACTCAGAGGGAGCAATAAACTCATATCAAAAGAATCTTAGCGTAATTTTATTTTATACGATATAAGGCCTGATATATTAACATCTTCTTGATTATGTTGAGATACCATCAGCTATATGGAAAGATGAATAAAATTAATTTTTGGTTTTATAGAGGGAATCCCTGTGTGTTTTTTCCAAGGAATCATAGAATGGTAAGACATATGTTGTGTATTACACCATTGGACATTTAAGGTATGTGATCTTCAATGTGTTTAAAAAAATCATGGGCCCCATTTTTTTGGATCGGGTATAGGTGAAAGGTAATGATTGTGTTAATGATCGGGTTTGAGAGAGTTTTTAGACATGTCAGTTGTTATGCCTAATAATTCACAGGGATGGGATGTAGTGATCCAGGAATCATTTAGTTAGTTCGATGGCATTGATGATACTTCGGTGGGATGTGGGGCGAGACTGGACATTGAAAGGAAATTTTTAATTCAGATTCCATTTATAAATAGAACCATGTACACATGAAATTATTAGGAATATTAGGTTTAGGTTAAAATATAGAATTTATTGAAGTATAAGTGAAGGAGTTTTTGACGAATAGTTTATGATGATTCATGGGGATTAGATCATAAATGTACTGGTCTGGTTTTCTGGGAATGACAACTTAAATGGAAATAGACTGGTTTAACATGTTTTGGTTCATATAACCTATTTCAGTTAGTGAGGAACCACATCAGACATGTTATGTGATAACACATGTGTAATATATTGGTCTAAAAAGTATTTTCATGGAAAAGTTGAAACACCAGAAAAATTTTGTGTCGATCAAAATTATATCACTTAAATAAAATAAGAGATAGAGAGTAGTATCTTATTATTTTATTTTATGCAATGAGTTATGAAATGTTCCTAAGGATTCATTAGAATTCTAGGGACACGCTTTATAGGGATTTATAACAGTGATTGTACCATGACTGATAATTAACCATTGAAAGATGGAACCTATAGTGGGGAGAATCATAGGTTGATTACTAGGAGAGGTGGAAATATGATCATGTCCTGGGTTATATTGCCTCATGTAAGCACTACCTTCATGTTTCGTTTATAGTTATGAGTTTTGATCAGGTTTTTTGGTTAGGTTATATATGTTTAAATGGGATGCTGGGAATCATGTTGGGTATTAATAAATTCATCATGGCTATCTGAGTGGGATTTCAAAACTCATGTATGTTGGGTGATTTTTTTGTTCTTCCACAATGCATGTTAGGGATGATAAATTCTAAGGTGGGCATATTTTAATGTCATGTTCTTTAGATCCAAATGAAAATTTATATATAATTTGAATATCTTATTTATTGTTGGATGATTTTCCTTATGAACTAGAAATTACAATGAGGTTATGAGTGTTTAAAACGCCCCAACGTAGTGTTTTTATATGTTTTATGAGTACTGATGGAAGTAACAGAGCTACGAGAAAGTCTTAGAAGACGAGGACACAAATAATATTATGAATAAATCTAATACAATCCATTCATGATGTGAATGAGTTTCATTTAGTTCATTCTATCAAATACGATATGTTAAATTCATGGGTCTTGTCCTGAGAAATTCATGAAATAAATATGTTTCATGTCATGAATATAGTTCACATCATGAAACTCGTTGACATCATGAAATAACTAGTGATTAATTTTCTAAAAAAGTTAAATAGGATTTTTAATCATTTTTTTTCATCGATAAAAAGGAGGTTTCACAGAAGGATCTTGGCCAATGCTCCTCTCCCTCCATTCTTCACCGATAAAATATATCTTGGGTATGATTTGATTGCATCGATAGGAAATATCTTCCTCCATCTTCATTCATTTTTTTTATTTAAATTCCATAAATTCTGGTTTTTATAGTTTCTATTGAGGTTAATTTCTCGGTTCCACCATATAATTATGGAATCATCCATCTCAAATGAAGTTTTTACTCTTCCATAGAAGAGGATATCTAAAAGGTTGTATGTACTTCACTTCTTGCAAATTTGTTTAGGAATATCACCACGATGATTTTTAAAATATTTAAATCATAAAATTATTGAGTAGTTGATTTTAAATCATTGGTTATTTATTTTCCCATGAATAGTGTCGAGGGCCCCTAGTTGACCTTATGCCCATAGCTTCATGGATTCTCATCAAAAGATAGTTTTTCAATGAGTTATCCCCTTTTATTCCTCTATTTTTTAATTAATAAAAAACAATAATGATATAACAGGTTTTTTGGAAGATACATGATCAGTACATTAATATATTGGATCTTGTAAGATAGTTCTATTTGGTTCAGACGTTGATGAGCTTAGAAGAAGATAACCGGAGATGTTCATAAAATGTTTAAGGATTCCTAAAGGTAGGTGTTCCATCATACCTTCCCTATATAATTTTTTCATGACTACATAGTATGAATATGTTTAGAATTACATAGACGAGGAAAATCCTATTTTAGAATTACCTCAATGAACTATTAAATTATTTTTTTTATAATGGATGTTTTCTCGGGGTAACTAAAAACACCAAAGTCTGAGCTTCATATATCAACTTTTTTACTTTTACTGAGGGTCCCATACGGGTTTAATTCACTTACTTTCTAACCTAAGGAATCTCTTATAGGATCCCTCTACATGTTTACAAAATTATTATAGGGATCTAATGTATGATTCCTTTAGTAGATCACTATTTCAATGGTTACCCATAGAGATTCATTTTCATATGTGTAGACCTTGGGGATACAAATAAGGATGCCTCTCCAGTATCATGACATGAGGGACCCAGTGGGTGAACTGATGTTTGGACATCCCTATTTGGGTATGCTGTGATTGCATAGAGATTATAGTGGGTGTCACCATATAAAATATATCAAACCTTTGATCCTACTAGGAAGTGGTAGTAGTGGTGGTATTAGTAATTAGACAACCATTTGTCTTTTATTTATGTATTCACTTTTTTACTACTGATGCACTGATGATTTCATAAGGTGCTTCCATGTTTTTTTCCAATTATCCCGACTTGTGGAAACATATGACATGGATTCCCATATGTATAAAATGGGATCTAACTTTTTATCCTATTATTTATTTAATGTCACTTATTATGTATTTCCTTATGTGATTCCTAGTATCTGGGTTGTGATATTCACTCAAAGATGATTATACTCTCTAGAGTAATCGGTTTGATTATGTTACCTCTAAAGTATTACATGACCCTAGTGATGGAAATAGAATTTCATATCATTGATGAACTCAATGGTTATTATGATCTCCCAGGAAAATGGGATAATTACTCTCCCCTAAATTAAATATGTGATGGCTGTGTTGGACATGAATCTATACATCGTTGATTCACTTGAGGATGATTATGCTCTCCTGGGTGATGCTAAGGAGTCCCCCTAAGGATGATTGGTTGTACCTTTATTATACCCAGTGAACATGATTGGGAGTGCGATGTTGATCCATTTTATTTTGTCTGAAAACTGACCATTTACATGTATATAGAGGTTGTTCCATATAGATCACCAATGGGTTATCCCTTTAGTTATTATCCGGGTCACTATTTCGTGAACGTCTATGAATCGGGTATAAAGAAACAACCTTAAACATTATATAATCTTGAGTTTTAGTAAATAAATTAGATTATTTTACATTGAATATCTTTTTTGGTTTAGATTTTTTGATAACTATGTCATAATTCATACATATCATCCCACTTATTAAAAATAGGATACTTCTAAAACAATTTCAATTTCATTAACAAAATAAAAAAAATAATATAAAACATGATTAATTTTTCATGAAAAATATTTATAAACATAAACATGACATCCTCCTTCCTCTTAACCATCCTTTTACCATATGAAAAACATTTTTAAAATTTTTATAAACACAAAATATTATTAAGGGACAAAAAAATTAATATAGAAATCATTAGCCTATTAATACATTAATACCATGATAACTTTTTCACAAATATTTATTTTCACCCATAAAAAAATCCCATTAGCTTACCTCATGAAATGATAAGATTCCTTTAAAAATACATAGAAAACGTAAATAAAAAAGGTAACATATAGAATCAATTCCATTCCACTCTTATTGTTTCTTTCAAAGCTACATAGGGAGTAATGTTGGTGGTTATATTCGAAATACCCACCATAGTATATTCACATAATATCCTAGCGGCTAACTCTATCCCATTACCCATTTCATTGGAGAGATATAACAGGCTCACCTACCCTAAATTTATCATGGAACCACCCATACAGATAATCTATTCCCATAAACCATAACATAATAATAACACATAAAATAGGCATAATGTAAAATAAATAGCATATCCACTTTGAAATCATATTTCATTTTTACAAATATTTTCACTCATAAATGATAACATAACATTTGAAAATGAAATATTAAACAAGTGAAGAAGGGACACAAACATTAAATAAACATGAAATAAATAAGATACATTCATAACATATATGTAAAAAAAGTGTTTGGTATTTTTTAAAAAACTGGCTAAAAGAGTAACATTAAAAGTGGATTTTGAAATAAACTCCCTTAACATGTGTCTAACTCATCATGTTAAATATTTTTCTTCAAAAATAATAAATATATGATAGTTATTTACTTTCATGAGAACCTTTTAAATGATTATTATTACTCTAATATCACATATTTTTATTTTTACAGAGTGATTTTGTGGCGTGGAATGGGTTTTTTATTATCACGTTACTATTTCACATTTCTATGAAACTCATAATGGTTCCCCTATCCGTAGATAGATAGGGATCTGAATTCCAAATCCTAGAGTTCATCTGGGATTTAAGTACCAATGACTCTTAGGGACACACATTAGTCAAGAGGATGGGTGGTCTGGCTCATCTCACACTTTTTGGGGGAAATGTTTCCTACTCTAGGACTCACTTATAGATTTAAGACATGTTCATGAATCTATCCCTAATCCCATTATGTGAAGAATTACCCTGAAAAATGTTTATGGGTCAGTTCTCTTTTATTTAGAATAGATCAAGATTCATCTTTATGTATCTGTGGTTCTCCATCATTTTCTGGTAGTGGGAAATCACTTATGTTCTGAAGTCAGATGACCATGTTCTTCAGGCTATTCTCCCATTTTTTGAGGTGGTTAATATTCCAAGTATTTCATTGATCCATTATGAATAATCCTCCATATCTTTATTATTTCAAGAATCAAAACTCATGTAGTTTTATTGTCATTGGGACTTACGCACCACAATTTCCCTATTTATGATGCCTAATGAGGTGCTCGTTGCATCTCCATAATCCCATATGACCCAAGTTCATTGTGAGAAATATGATGGAGTGCATGATTAACCTCATGGAATGTGGATGTGGGATCTTTATATTGGGTAAGTCCTTGAGATATTTCATATGGAGATCGATCCTTTAAGGAGGTGTCCAACATATCCCAGTTATAGTGAGAATTAGAATTGTCATAGTTCCCTAAGATTTGGGATTACACCCTAAGGTTTCCCTGATGAATGGGACTTAATATCTAAAAGGTGTATAGTTATCCTGTCAACATACCCCGTGCCTCATCATCTAACTTGGCTCGACACATATAAGGGTTGTCGCAAGATCTATGGTGGTGTGGTCTGGGGGTGTCATATGTCTTAGTCGACACATCACGGAGACATCGTGATTCCAAGTCAACTTGTCCATAGGTGTGTCACATGTCATGGATGGCTTGACTGAAATACATCACGATACTAGGAAAACGTTTCTAGAGGTGTTGGTGGTCTCAGATGACTCATTTAGGGGGTTGTGTCGAGCAAGCTAGTTCTTCATGTCCATATTTGTTGATGAGATTCATCTGACATGATTAAGCATCGTAATATGAGTCAGGTGATGCATCTAAAGGATGCCACAAGTCTAGGGAGACAATCTCAAAGGGTTTTTAGGATCTGATTGATGTTTTGAGAAGATTATAAAGACTTGTCCTGAAATTTCCAGATCGTTTCGCAAATCAAAGATGACATGAGGAAGGGAGGTCATGAGATCTGGGTATCGCAACATGGTACTATTGTGTTTCTTCAACTGGCACACGTGAGGCCCATGGAGGAAATCAATCGTATCATCTACTTGATTTTTCCACTTTTAATCCTAGATCGTTCCATTTTATTGTGAGTGCCTCTGTTAGTTCAATGTCATTTTGTTTGGGTCTCACATAATTTGGAAGACATGCAATATGGTCTTCACATGTCTCGCTAGGAGTCCATGGTGTGATCTTTGATTGATCACAAGAAGGACTTTATGGAAAGTTCATGACTTCTCTGTCAGTTCTCTAGTGTCTTACATGGTGGAATGTTATTCAATCGTATGATGATATGTGCAAAGAATCCCTGAATTTGATTGCCGACCTGTGTAGTCTCTAGCTTCCAGTCAATCGGCCAATGCACCAACTTATTAGCCAACCAACCCTTTTTTCGAGTTGGAGTAGATAATTTATATGCACATTCATCTCATTTACTCACTATTTTATGTGGGGAATCTGATGTGTGTCTTGTATGATGTCAACACTGGGTCTGGCGTTACACAGTTTCTCAAGTGTCAGTGGCGGACTATGTATGGGGTGCCCCATAATTTTTAGTGATGATGCCCCCATCTATCCTTTATCGTATTATTGCTAATAATTTAAGACTCATGCATTTATGTACATATATTCCACCATGTTGACATGTCCAAGGGTATTCGCAAGATCCAAGTTCCTATCAGAGGGCACTCACGAGTCCATGGATAGCCTATCTAGGGGTCTAGAAGTACATGTCGAGGATCAGCTGGACACATTGTGTGTCTTTCAATGACTATGGACCATGATAGACTCCCCCTTTTCCACATCCTTTGTTTTATTTTATGAAGGTCAAGAGTCATGTTCAATTTTATGTATGAATCTATGGGTATTTACTTTATTATTTGGAGATTTGTTGTGTTACCATTATGGGTCACATGGTGATGGAGATTATTTCATGGAAAAACATGTATGTTCATCGTTTGAGCATTGCAGGGTTTCATTAACATGCACTAGGCCTTTCATTTGGTGAATCTTACAAGCTAGAGTGATCTCATGAGGCGAGTCGGTCATGACACTGAGGTATCATGGTGTCTGGAAGGTTGCTCAGGGTGCACATCACATGTCATTCAATGACTTCAGACACCACTATCCTCCTCATTTTTTATTCCCTTTGTGTTATTTTATAATGGTTGGGTGGTACACCAATTTGCTAAGGTAATATAGATGATTGTATACACGAATTTCCGGTGGTTTCTCATGTGAACAATTTGGATTATATGATAGTTTTCATGTATTATGGAAAAAACTATGTTTTTGTCCTTAAATAACCATAGAGTTGTCAAGCGATTCCCATGGGATGAAACTGATGAACCTAAGGGGCTATGCGAGATGCATCAGACAAGTTGGGGTGCATCGCATGTCTTAAGGGTTGCACTGCATGTCCTCAAGTGACTGTAGACCACGCTATCCTCCTCCTCTTTAGCTACATTGTTCTTTATGGTGAAGGCTCTGAGGACTTCTACGATGAATGTGACATCACCTAGGAATTTTATTCTCCCCAATGATTCTTTGGCGTGTCTTCATTTTGATTATTGGGGGTCTCAACCTTAGAATTATTCTTAACGTGATTTTAAGTGGATTTGGGATAGTTTTTCCGGTACATGGAAATGAAAAACTGTGCAGGCTCGGTGGATGCTTATTTTCCCATCACAATTCAGTCGCTGGCAAGTAAGGGAGCTTTCTGAGGAGGGTTTCGCGGGGCTTTTCATGGGAGAAGCACAATTAATGGAGACTTTATGTGACCTTGATGTGGTCAAATGATCGTGAACCTATTATGGGATCCACATGCCTTCGACCATCCTCTTCTCCCATTCTTCCATGGGAAAGATAATACCCATTTTCAGGTATTTATTATTTTGTTATTTTTTTCTGGTGAACATTTAGGGGGTGTCAACAAATGCCGCCCCTTTGGAGCGATGAATTAGGGGAAGAGGACCCATTCTTAAGAACAACTAGATGCCATATAGAGCCCTTGGTGGTGTCGTAAACTATTGTTTTCACACAATTTTTGGTTCACTAGGTGGCCTTTGGTATTTTTTGACCTGCATATATATGGGGGGTGGGGGACATTTCATTCCATCAACTTTCTTATACTCGAGAGAACTCCTTCTACTTCCATGTTTCAAGCCTTCACTAAAAACCATGATCATGATCCCTATCCATGAGTATCCATCAGTAATACTAACCACGAGCCCTTATCTTGTGCAATAACTCTTCCTAATCAGAAATTCATCTAACTCATTCGTATAAAAGACTTCGGTAATTTCACATACATAGGCGGTCATCATGAGGACTTCACAGATTCTGCTGGATCATCCTATCGATCGGTTCATGTGCATGTGTCCAAGTCATGTGATCATGAGCCTTCAAAGAGGTCATGCAACATGATTGGGGCCACACAGGGGATATGGACCCCGTAATCTTTCTAGTGGCCATGTGGTTTGTGAGCTCCTCAATTTGGTTTGCAACCCCTTGTTTGAGTCATGTGATGCACATGATGCTCTTGGAATATTTTCATGCCATTACTTTTTTCGGTAATTTATATTGTGTCATATGACATGTTCCACTTACATATTCATCTAATGGATTTTAGATCCCATCAAGTTTCCAATGTTGTGGATAATCAAATGGTCTGGATTACTATGAATTACAATGCTGAAACTCAGTATCATGTGAATTTTGATATCAATAATTTTTTTAAGGTCCTTTCTCCTGGCCTCTAGGATTATCCCCAATTAGAATAGCTTCCATTATATGAGTTTGTTCTGATGGAATATGTAGCTATTCCATCCCAGGGCTTCAATATTTTATCTAATTGGGTATTCAATTCCTCAAAATGCATTCAGATGTCGATTACCAAGGATGACTAGTTGGAAACAACCCAACATTAGGGATTTTACTATATTCTGGAAAAATACCCATTGAGTTTGAATGTAAATGATCTCATTCAACATCAAATCACTTAGATATATTCAAAAATTTGTTCTTATACACTAAATTTTTAGTGAGGTGGATAGTATTTGAAGTGGGACCTTCGACCCCATGGCGATTTCTCTGAAGAATAGGCATGGCCATTCTGGTTATGACAGAGTTGTTTGGAATTTTATGATGATTTATATAGGGTTCATCCTCACGAATTCATTTGAATATGTCAATTAATCATCAATAATCTACCTCTAGCCTGAGACCCCTCTAAGAGCCTTCCATCATCAAGGGAAGCATCTTCTCTAATTATTTCAGGAGCTGGGGGCATAACGTTTTGATAAAATGCCTCTATTCGAAATTATGCAATAGATCATCCTATCCTAAAGGGATGTGGAATCACAAGAGAGGAGGCTACTTTATTTTTTGATTAAGGGCTCCATCTCTAAGCATCTGGAAGAAGCAGCAGAGGACCTAGAGAAGCATCATCAACTATTGTCTGAATTTTACATTCAGATGGATGTTTGGATGGCATAGATATGGAAGTACCGGGAGATGATTATTCAGAAAATGTATAATCTATCGACATAATTAACCTCATTGATCATTACTCAAAGGAGGATTGAGTATTTGACTACTCAAATCGAAGTTCTTCATCCTATGGTAGAGGTGGAGGAAGTAGGGAGAGAGAAAATTCAGCACTCAATTGATGCATACCACCAAAACCATGCTGATCTTTCTAGTTTAGCTGATCATGTTTCTTTATAATTCATATTCCATGTACTGAAACCCACATTATTTCACTACACCCCATTTTTAAAGGTTTTTGGAGAGACTCCAAAAGGTGTATATTCCTCCCCCTTTTCCCTAACATGAATGGATGAGCCTAGACTACAATCCAATCCTATTATTCATATAATAATTTTAGATTCCATTGCATTAAGAATATTTTTATATGTCTATTTATTTCATTCTGATATATGTGTGTGAATGTTTGATGTGCATGGAGATTATCAGGGTAGGATATTTGTCCCGAATGATGTGTGTTTTTCATATTTGTGGAAAGCATCTCGAGTGAAATTGGGCCGTATAGCGGACCTCATGAAAAATATAAAATGTATATGTTTAATTTATTTTAGCACATAACCTCTATTGATTTAGTATACGGTCCCTTATCTAAAACCATTAGTTTCTTTAGTTTATGGTTTTTAGCTCAGACCATTTATTACTTTATTTTATGGTGCTATAGCTCGGACCATCTGTTACTTTAATTTAGGGTCTTTTACCTCAAACCATCAATTACTTTATTTATTTTCTTTTAGGTCAGACCATCTATTTCTTTATTTTAGAGTTTTTAGCAAAGATCATCTATTGCTTTAGTTTAGGTTCTATTAGCTTAGACCACCTATTACATTAGTTTAATTTATTTTGTTCAGACAATCAGTCACATGATTTAGTTTAGGGTCTTTTATCTCTGACTATTTGTTGGATATATGACCAACATGCCAGAAATGACTCGAAATATTATGGGATACTGAGTTTCACTATGATACTGATAGGGCTCACGGGGATAAGAGTTCCAAGGGCTATGAAAGCTTTGTGGGGTGAACATGATTGAGGAAAAAAATACTAGGGAAGCTAGGCCCAAATTGATAGTTCGAATATGTGTGGCATCAATCACAACAATTTTTTTTCATTTGAATGATATGGAATGAGGTAGACATGTCAGGTATGTCTCTTGACACAATGGGGGTATAACATACCACTACGGTGTCACTGAGACTGACAAGGATTATATGGCCCTTTTGCTGGGCTATGACATCTCATGTTGGTGGGTTTGAGCCCTTCTACTTTGGTAGCATGGCTGTGTGGGGAGATCTCTTTTCCTTTACAGGGGATATAAGATATTTATATAGGCTTAAACATCAGGATGATGAAGTTTGTTATGGACGGAAGGCTATCCAGAAATGGTGTAGAACCCTAGGAAAACATAGTGCTTAATTGAATAGCCTGAGACGTATTCCGTGTGGTTTCAAATAATGAGGTGTGGGCCAACAAAAAGGATCAAGAATTAAGGATCACATTCCAGCTTTTTGAATGGGTAAAAAACATGGTGATGCAATGTTGAGGATATAAGGTATGCTTGGATAGTCTGATATAGAGATTAAAAATAATAGTCTAAAGTGATCAGGTCAAGAGTAAGGTATGGGAAAGGTATTCTAGGGTAACCTATAACACAATGGGGTGTTGGGTTCCACATTGGTGACATTAGGATAACATGAATTGGAAATCCATTTATTCCAGCCCATGTTTTCTCTGGTTGGTGGGTCTGATCCATTGCAGCAATATCATGGCCAAGACGAGAGATATCTTTTCCTCTTCAAGGGAAATGAAATATTTTTAAAGACATGAGATTCTTTAGATCATGAAGCGGGTTATATAGAAAATTTAATATCCAATAATCGTTCGAGCACAGTAAAATTTACACCACCACCAGTTAAAAATATTCTCACAGTGATGAGATATGAAAAATAATTTGTATTATTTTTTCCTAGACTAGGGGGTCTAGTGAGTATAACATAGATTCAACTAGGGATATATAGTAGAAACTATGAGATTTATGTCTCATTCACTTGTATCATAATTGTTTCCCAAACTCTATGGATGACATGTTTAGCAGGTTATTAGTCAACTTTTTCTCAGGTTTCCCTTTACGGTTTTTTAGCGAGATGAATTTTTCCATCTCTTTCATTAGAAGTTTATGGTCTTTCGGCTTGGACCATTATGTGCCAGATTTTTTAGGTTATACAACCTTGACCAAAGTGTGTGTAGTTAAATGTCATGCTACTTGGACCTGGTATGTGGGATGATACACAAGAGGCTTATTAGGATACCCAGGGTCAATAGTACTCTAACATCATTCTGAGCAGGTGGTGGAAATGTTTTTAATCTTGGGTCATGGTTCTTACTTCATGAGTGATGATATATGATAGTCATACATAGAGTGGGTCAGACAAACTAGTGTATTGAGTACTATTATGATTATGTCAGGGCTCACTAGAATTGCAATTTCTGTCTTTAGAGTGACATATCTGGTTAACAGACATAGGTGCATTTGTAGGAGTTATAAGAATGCATTCATATTCAGCACAAGGATTATTATATATGGAAATACTTTCCAAGGGCCACAGATGGTTGACGGTAGCCTAATACACTCAAGATATGAAGTGTTGGGCATGGGTTGAGGTGCTAAAAAATATGAAGAAGGCACTCTATTCTTGGTTTGGACAGGGTAAATATCTTGTGACTATTTGATAAGTAAGGGTTATGGATAAAGACCTTTATAGTTTATCGCTATGTAGTTGGACATTCTTCTATGATGTTTAACATCTTGCGGTGAGGACTTATGTAGTTTAACATCATTCTGTAAGGATGAGTGTGGATCGACATGAAAAATAGAAATGTATTAGTTCTGTAATGTATTTGGATTGAACCCTATGGGGTTTCCTATGTACCCCAGCTGGTTGGAAATAAAATTCCATGTAGTTCAAAGATAATAATCCAGTTTAATTTCATGGGGTGAGTACATAAGTTGCGGTACAATTTATTTTCCCATGACTAGGACACAAGAGGGATAATTTCCCACAAGGGTATTCACATAACATGGAAAAATATACCATAATTGAGTGAGGAAAAAATAGGTCCACACCACACCACACCATGTGAATTTCTAGAGAAAACATAGGACAAGAGTCCAAAAATGTAGATGGAATGATTTTTGGTGCCTGGGGCTGGACCTAAAGAAAAAATTTCCAGGTGTTCCTACATATCCTATAACGGCAGGAATCAATCCACACATAGTTCTTCATATTTTTTGTTGTTTAATTTCATGTATGGAGGATGAAGGTACAACCTATGGTAAGGATATCCAAAGAGACCCACACCACACCAAGAATCCCTGAAGGGGCTCAAGCCAAGAGGCCGAAAAGAAGGCTGGTTTTGTGGTGCCTATGGCTAGACCCAAAGACTAAATGCACAGTAATTACTAAATTTCCCATAAGGATGTGGATAATTTCATACATAGTTCTAGAGTGTTCCATTCAATTTAACATAATGTGGTAAGGACTAATGGTTCCAAAATAGTTTATTTCCATTCGACTAGGTCAACAAATTGTGTATAGTGTTTTAAAGGGGATGCATGTGGCATGGTAAAAGAAACCCGATGTGAATGGGGGACAAAGTAGATTGCACCACACCATGCACTCCAAGGAGGAAGCTTAGGCCAAGGGTCCAAGAAAGGTCAAAGAGGCATAGGGTAGATTCGAGACAAAATTATTAGGTATCCTTATGTATCTCATGAGGATAGGAATCAAGCTGCACAAAGTTGTTTTTATTCCATGCTTTTTAACATCATAGAGGGACTACAATGGTCACCTAGCATTAATAAAAGATAATCCTATGGATGGGACCATAATAAATACATCATGTGTCACTAAAAATCTCATTGAGAATGATAATAAATATTCAAATAGTTCATGAAATCTTTGTGTGGTAGGATTCCAACACCAATGATGGTTTTCAACTCAGATGAGGTCCACAGGAACATACAATTTCATGTTTTATAGGGAACATAGACCGTGTAGTTTTGTGTCATGAAGTGAGGAATCACGACGTAACCATTATCTTCTTATATTTATAATTATAATGGGTTCATACCAAGCCTTAACACCCTCTTTTGTGTGGGGAAACCCTTTTCGAAGTTCCTAATCCCACACGAGCTATGCTTGATGGAAGAAATAAGGAATGACAAGGACCCCTCCCATTAATCAGAGGCATGGAGGATATGATGGGAGTATTTTATGTCATTTGGAGGATGGTCCAAGATATAGGATCAAGGAATCCCTATATATCTCATTGATAATGCTAATCATGCCTTATGTATTTCTAAAGAATCTAGGTAGTTTAACATCATGCAGTGAGGACATATCTTCACAGTTTATTTCCATGTGCAAGTCTTTTCATGCTGTTTAACATCGAGTAGAAAGGATGAATATGGGACTTCCCCCTATTGTTATGCCCTATTTCCAACAATTATTAAAATTATTTGTTGAGAAATATCCTATTGGAGGGTGGTGTAACACAATTCTCTTCCATGGTGACCAGCGAATATGTTTCACTATGATAGACATTATGTATGACATATGGTCCACCCCACTTGGGTTCCAACATCTGGGGATTCTTCCCTAGTATCATCGGGGTTCTAAGAGATAAGAATAATTCTCTTTAGATGACGAAATGAAGGATACCCTTTTCATTGAAGGCATGTTCTATATTGTTCTGGTGGACTTACAAGTTGTATACTATGCACAACCTCTTCTAATCTAGCCACTCCAACTCATCCATTCATTTTTGAGATAGTTCATCATCTGAGAGTTTCCCCCAAATGGGTATTTAGAGTGACGAAAGTTGGAAATCTATGGGTAGCACCACCTCGGTCTCATATACCAATGTGTATAAAATATATTTTATAGAAGTATGTGTGGTGGTACGGTCAGCCCATAAAGCAGGGGGGAGTTTTTTCTGGCCATTACTTCTTATACTTATTCCCCAACTTCTTGAATATATTCAACATAGTATTATTGAAGGCCAATATCTATACATTTTCTATAGTATGATAGCGTGATGAGTGATTAGATTCTATGTTAAACTCCTGATATAACTTATTCATCTCTGAAGAACATAAGTTAGTGTTGTTCTCCGTCAATATCATGTGAGGTTCTCCAAACATTGTGATGCTGAGGGTCTTTAAGAAGTTGATGATATTCATTGTCTAGAATTATTTGAGGGGTATCATCTCAACCAATTTGGAGAAGAATTAGGTAGTAGTAAGGATGTACTTGAACTGTTCAGATGTGGATGGGGGGTAAGCCCCACCACATTAATCCCCTAAATGATGAACGTCCAGAAGTATATAGCTATGTGAAATAATTCTAGGGGATGATGGATGAATGTTTCATGAATATGGGATGAATAACATTTTATAGTGAATTCCATGTAGTCTTCTATCATGGTTTTCTAGTAATACTCCATCCTTCTGATTTGGTGGGAATTCTTGGTTCCAGTTTGGTGTGTGACATAGGAGCCCACATGGACTTCTTCCAGGATAATGAGAATTTATCCTTCTGGTAGGTATCTGAGGATAATTCCATCAAATCCCTAATTTTATAAATGTTCGGATCATTTGGATCATACAAAAAGGTTATGTCTTCCACTCAATGATGGATCTGTTATTTTCTAGCTCAATCCATTGGGAGATTCCCATAACAAAGATATCTAATTCTGGGCTTCATCCACCTAGATATTGTTGTTTGTTCATCATGCTATGGGGAAGAACTGATCTGATTTATTTCATTCATATCACACATGATGATCAATGAGACCATTCATGGATGTGTTATGTGAAATGTATCTTCCTCTTGACCGGGGTCTTCCATGATAGTTGCTGCATTAGCCGGTGCGTCATCATGATCATTTTGAGATTGAGCGATACAATGCATCATGGGATCAAATGCGGACTCTGACAGTATTCCCCTAACATAGCCATTGAGATGTGATAGTTCATACTTTTTAACATCATATACATCCTTGATATAATTTATATCTAGATATGAATCTTCTTTTATATTCAAGTAGACTATGTGAAATGGTAACTCTAGTTCCAACTCAGTGATAAGGGCTTGGTACTCAGCCTGATTGTTCATATAGCCTTCAGATAGTGAAAAAGAATATGGCAGAACTGCTTTATCTTGGGAGACAAAGATGACCCCTAGGACAACCCAGTTCTATTTCAAGTTCACCATTCTTGTGCCAATAGGACATCTAAAGGTTCCAACAAAATATATCTCCCATGTATGGGGATTTCTGTTGGAATAGAAATCCTCTTTATTAGGGAGTTTAGCATTTTTTAGTGCATTTTATCTAGTGGGATGTGCCACGAGGAAGTCATCTAAGGATTTACCTTTTACTGACTTCTAGGATATGAACCGAATGTTGTATTTTTGTAGGATGAATTCCCACCTATCCAAATTCCCAATCAACATAGGGTATCCAATGATGTATTTTAGAGGGTTGATACAAGAGACCAATTATATCTCATGGTGCTTCAAGTAATGCCTCAGCTTCTACAATACTTAGATGAGTGCAAGGAAGTTTTATTCATTATCATAATATCTTGTATCGGTACCCAACATAGTACATCTGATGTAGCAAAGACTATCACTCCCCACATCATTCTTTTGAGAAAGGATGGTGACTAGTGAGCATTCCATGGTGGCCACATATAAGATGAGTGGCCTCCCCTCCACTAGAGGCATCAAAATTGGTTGGTGCAGCAGATACATTTTGATATTCTTAAAGGATTTTTGGTTCTTGTAGTCACATTAGTAGGAGACTCCATTCTTCATCATCCTTTTAAAGGGGAGGTATTTTCTGGTCATGTTGGCTATGAATCGCTGAATGTAGCTGAGGTTCCCTTGGATACCCCTCAGTTATTTGAGGTTTTTTCGGGAGACATTGGAATTATTTCAGTGGTGTTGTCTAGTTCAACCTCAATGCCACTATGGTGTACCAAAAATCCAAGGAAAGTTTTTGATGTTACCCCAAAAGTGAACTTTATAAAAATCATTTTTAGACTATGCTATCACAACTTATCGATGTTTTGATTGGAGATCCATGAAGTCATCACATAGTTGTTGAGATTTGATTACCAGGTCATCGACATAACACTCATATATCTTCCCCAAGAACAACATAAAGATGAAATTCATGGAACATTGATAAGTGGTGTCAGTGTTCATTAATCTTAAGGGCATGTACTGATAGTAATGGATCCCCTAGGGCTCTCTTAATGTGGTTGTCTCTTCATCATGAGGGACCATTTTGTTTTTATTATACCCGGATTACCCATCCTAGAGGAAAAAGGATCAGAAGCCAATGGTGGAATAGATCAAGAGTTCTATGATGGGAAATGGAAAATCTTCTTTCAGGCAATGTTGTTTAATGTCTCTAAAATCAACACAGATCCTGATCTTCCCATTATTTTTCATGGTTGGGGTGGTGTTAGAAATCCATTTATAGTATTACACATCTTAGATGAAGTTGTATTTGTCCAACTTGTCATCCTATGAATCTATATTTGTCACTTGGTAGGGTTATATTCATTTGGTTTCCTTATTGAAGCCTCAATGACCTTCGGGTAGTCCAAGATGGTGAATTTCAATATCTAGATTCAATCCTAGTATTTTCATATACTTCTAAGAAAAGACATATGGGTGATGCTTCAGGAATGTGATGTACATCTCCTGCTCCCCTGGAGGCATAACAGTGCTAATCAAAGTAGGTCATAGATTTTCTTTTGTCCCTGGGTTTATCTGCCACAGCTCGTCTATGGTGGTGGAAACACCTTCCTCTAATGCAAGAAGGGTGTTTGTTTGATCATCCTCATACTCTTCTATTTCAAAATCCATGGGGACAACTCCGAGTGGGGATAGATGTTTGGGGGAATATCTATCACTATATGGGTGAGGGAGATTATCTGGAGAAATTTCACCATCTCCCATTATTTGGGTTGAATAAGACAGATGTTTTTTGTGACGTTTTCTAAGGATAAGAGAGGGTTGGAACTCTAGGACTGGGCCAACTATTTTGTCCATATTTATGGGGAGCATGTATTCCTCATCAAGAATGCTTGGTGGATTTATATGGGATATTCTCAAGCCATTGTGGCCAGAAACCTATATATCATCATCAACTATTGGCTATTTCCTCCCTTATTAAAGAATCCTTCTTCAAAATATACGGATTTGAAAGATTCAAATGGGGAATTGTCATCATGGATTATGATGACCATTCCATTGATGGGGTACATCAATCATTGATGGAATGTTGATGGGACTTTCAACTGGCTATGGTGCCAGGTCCATCCTTGATTGATGTTGTATACGGTGTCTTGTTGGATAACCATGAACTCAACATCAGATGTGATGTCAGCAAATTTGGACTCTAGATTAATCATCTGGAGGTGCCTTTTTCATGATTATCATACCTTTGTAAGGTCATATTTTTAGGGATAAGTCCCCTTCTATATACCTCAAATATCAAAGGGTTCGGGCTATGATGATATTGATTCCAGATCCATTATATATAAATACCCTTTTGACACCCACATTATTGAGACTTCTTGAGATGTACAAGGGTCTGATGTGTCCATAGAGGGTCTCATCTAGATCTTGGCCAGTAAATGAAATTGCTACATGACATCATAATAAAAAGGTTTCTGCTCAATAGAATTCGACTACAGTGACCTTTTCTGAAATTCCTGTGGTCTTCAGAGGAATTCAACAATTCGCACCCTGAGTTCTTTGGAAGGAGAATGTTCATCAAGGATTGAGAGCTTGGCTAGGACCATGACTAGATGTTTCAGAACCTCACACATCTACTATAACACCACAAGCTTCCATAGTACGCTTCTCTTTGAATAATCCAATAGCTTGCGTTATACGCAGCTTTGAGTTCTAGCACACCATGACCAATCAAACTAGCCGTTTAAAAAGAAATTATGAATAATAATACTCATTTTTTGAAATTTTATAAATTTTATTTTTCAACATGGACTTCATTTGTGGATTTGGAATATCAAAATTAACTTAGGGTAAATATTTGGTATTTTTATGAAAACTTTCAATTTTTGATGAATAGTGAAAAACACTACGTTATAGTTTAAAATCAAATTTTATTTAAATAATAATTATTATTATTTAAATATATTTTAAAGTCAAAATAGATACATAATACCTATATTAGTCCAATTTAATTCATTTGAGTCCTTTTATAATAAGATTAGATATATAAAATTTTATTAACCTTTTTAACGTCTTTTACCCACCTTTTAGGCACATCTGAAAATTTGTATAAAACAAAATTTTACCGCTTTTCTGAATTGAATTTCAAAATCCTAGAGACACGGTTGAAATTAGTGAGTTAAATTTAGTTCAATAGGATGAAATTTTTTTTAATAGTTACTGTTTAATTTTATTTACCACTGTTAAAATTAAATTGGGTAATTATACGTAAAAATAATATTATAATTACCCTAAAACATGTTCTAATTCTATTGGATAAGTGTATTTCGACCAAAATCAACCTTAGGATTAAAATATGATTCTGTTTTGATCCACTTGAATTAGATTCAGAAATTTATTATTATTTTATTTAAATAATAGTTAAACGTGTAAAATTCAATGTTTAATAACTAAACTCTTTTTAATATAGGGTTATACATAAGATAAATTTGACTATAAATATTTATTAGAAATATAAAAATATTTCCTACATCATGGTATTTTATTTATAATTTTTAGACAATAAATTATTAATTTTATTTATGACACAATGATGATGCAGTAATTACCTTATGAAGGAAATATTAAAATAACTGATATTATAATTATCCAAATAAATCTTAATTGAGACTTTTTCTAATACCCCATGATTTCATAGTAAGTTATTTTATTTATAGTAATTCATTAGCTTGCGCTACACGCAACACCGAGTTCGAGTGCACCTCAACTTACCAAACGAGCCGTTCAAAAAGAAGTTATGAATAGTATTAAATGCATTTTGAATTTTATATACTCCATATATTTTTAACATCCATATTATGTGTTTCTTAGAAATAATATAAGAACAAATTCAATTTTTTAGATAAAAGAAGTATTTTTCAAAAAATGAAAATTTGCCACCTTTTAATGGTGAACCCTTTTTAAAGCCAATATTTGACATTTTTATATATTAAATTCGAAAAAATAAACGTATTATTTAGATTCGGGTAATAAAAATTTATTTTGGATAAATTTTCAGGGCATTTCTGATAAATTTCATATTTTGATGAATAGTAAAAAATAATAAATTTTAATTGAAAACAATTTTTTTAATAAAAATTATTTAGAGTGCTAAATTATTCATTTTAATGGTGTTGAAGTATAATTAGATTATATTTTATTCATTTAATCCAATTTTTTTCATTAGATGCAATTTTACATTTAAATAGGACATAAATGCATATCAATATTCTGATAGTTTTTACTTCTCAAAAACCCGCTTTCAGGTTTTGAGAAAGGGAATATTTTTTAAATTAATTAATACAACTTATATGTTTTTTATTTGGTAATATAGATATAATTTTTGAATTTGATATACCAAAATTATCTTTATGTGATTTTTTGGTATTTTTCTAAAAACTTTCCATTTTTGATGAATAGTAAAAAAACACTCTGTTATTGTTTAAAGCTGACATTTTATTTAAATAATTATTTTTAATTTAAATTTATTTCAATGTAAATATAGATACATAATACCTATATTATTCCAATGTAATTCATTAAAGTAATTTTATAATAAGATAATATATATATAATTTTATTGATTATTTTAATGTCTTTTACCCACCTTCTAGGAACATTTGAAAATTTCTATAAAATGTAATTGTACCACTTATGTGAACCAAATTTCAAAAATCTAAGTGACATGGTTGACATCAGAAGGTAAAATGTGGTTTAATTGGATGAAAATAATTTTTGGTGAATAGTACCTTTTGAATTTTATTTACCACAGTTAAAAGTAAATAGGGTAATTAAAGGTAAAAATGATATTATAATTACGTTAAAACATGTACTAATTTTATTGGATAATTTTTTTTAGAAAAAAATAAACCACAGGAAAAAAACATCATCATTTTTTATCCACTTGGATTAGAGTAGGACATTTAATATATTTTATTTTAAGAAGTGATAAAAGGGTTAAATTAAAAGTTTAATAACTAAACAATTTTTAATATAGGGTATCACATACGATAAATTTGACCATAAATATTAATCAGAAAGATAAAAATATTTAATACATCATGGTATATTTTTTATAATTTTTTTTCAATAAATAATTAAATTTTTTACGAGACAATGATGATGCATTAATTACCTTGTTAATGAAAGAGTAGAATTATTGATTTTATAAATATTAAAATAAATGTTAATTGAGACTTTTTATGAATTACACGAATTTTCTAGGTTAATATATAATTTTAGGGTTGATTCATTGTATGTTTTTGAAGAAATTATATCTTTATGACTTTCAAAAAAACCAAATACTAAATAGTGTCAAAATTGACATACATGAGTTTTTTAAAAAAATTATAATTTTATTAAATTATATAATATTCTTAAAAATATAAGGTTAATCAAAAGGACTTATATAATGTTAGATATGTCATTAATGAAACACTTGAGGTTCTCTTGGCATTTTATAGTATGCTTATTAACTATGTACAATAAAAATACAAGAAGACATGTTAAATGTTAAACTATTTTACGAATAGTTAAATCTAAATGATAAGGTTAATATAATGACCTAAACATGTTTAAAACCTATTTTTTGAGTGTTTTTAGACCCATCCAAACCTTATCCTTGAAATAAATACATTTTTATCTATTAGAAACCGAAAATGATTTTATTATATAATAATATTTCAAGCTTTTCCTAAAGTGACCCTCACCTCTCTTATAAAAGGGTACATCCCCTTCTCTTAATTTCACACCTCCAAAGTCTTTTGGATCAGACAAACCCTGCTCAAATATCCACCAAACTATACTCAATTCAACCTAAATTCATTACATTGGTCAGAAAGCCAACCAAAGGAGCCCTTTTGTTCAAATCAGAAGGAAGAACCCAAAGAAGAGGTAATTACTTCATCACCTCTTTCAAAGTCCTTTTCTTCTTCCACTTCTTCTATATTTGTTTTTTTCCAGACTAAAATAATAACTCAAATACCTTCTATCTACTGAGAGGTTATTATAAATATTTTAAAACCATATGTATTATTATATCCATCCTATGAATGAAAAAGTCACCATACTTGCGTACGTACGGCTTACCGTCTCCACGTCATGGTGTAGTTTGTTATTATACACTCTATTATTTGGATGGGTATTAGTATAACTAGTTTAAATAATAAATATAGCATGTTAATGATTCTTTATATATAATATACCATCCAATTACATACGATTTCACCACGAATAGGATGATACTGTCGCTCGTGCGTACGTATGGCTTACCGTCTCCATGACGCGATGAGATTTCCTTCCCCATCATATCCATTCACGAATAATTATCACTTGATGATTAATAATAATGTTTAAGAACTAAATATAATTCTGGATATGAATCAAATAAACCCTATAAAGAACAAACACGACATACGTAACAAAACATATAAAGGAAAACGAACCAGTTAACAACCAAAACAATGATACTACTGAAATATCATTAACAAAGCAATATTAGAAAATCATATATGATATCATATTTATGTATGTTATTATTTTATAATTTAATAAAAATAATTTCACCATTATACAAGAGGTTAACCTACCCTCGCCTAATGAAAATTACAAGGTAAGGGGTTTTCATCTCACTTTTATTCTCGTCAGATTCCTTCTATATTTGCCACAATTTCCTTTTATGTGGTGTATGTACAACCCGTGATTGTATTATTTCTGTAATAGACATTATTTTTTGGGTATTTACATCGTCATTGTATTATTATTCTTTCAAGGGGTGTATGTTTCGTAAGTTAGCAAATCGGTAATGGAATTTCAAATTTAAATTTCCACTCATTGGGTTTTACACATACTTCATAGATTATTTTACACCATGATTATGTGTGAAATCTCTATTTATTTATTTATGTAGTAATTTCCACTCCCCTTTGTTTGGATATACTTTTTATACAAATAATCACTCCATTGATAAATTTTCATGTCGTTGATATGAAATTGATAAGGTTAATCATAACTCATTTTCCGTTGATTGAGTTAAACTCCCAAGTCATTGGTTTTGTATTTACAAAAATATGTGTGAATGTACTCTAACTAATTTACACATAATATCCAATATTATTGAGTATATTCATATTTTTTCACACATAATTATGTCATTTATTTATCCTTAATCTAAGTATACGGTCTTTATAAGGGATTTCGTCTCAATTTACATTCCATTAAGACATCTTTGTTGTTATGCACCAATTCTCTTTGATATAGTGTATATACTATCCTTGGACATATTATATCATGAATCCCATTATTCTCATGATATTATAAGGTTTTGATTAATTTTATTCCTCAATTGTTTTTATTTAAGCATCTATCATTTTTTAGGAACTCTTTAACTAAAATATCATTTTAAATGTTTTATAGATTTATTCTTCTAAATCTTTCTCATTAATATACATGCTTTAAAAATGGTTTTAAGGATTTAAATATATGGACGTCAATGGTTTAAAATTATTATTCATTTCAAAAGTTTCAATGTGTTATGGGACACTTTGATTCAAAAATCACTTTTAAACAACTTCTTTTATTAATAGTGAGACTTATAAATGTTTCCAAGAAAAGGGGATATTTCTCTCAAATAAATTTACCGATTATTTTCATCTATGTTAATATCCTTTATTTTATTTTATTCTTGATTGAGGATGATTTGTTATAATACAATCTTCCATATTATATTTAATGAGTTATGTTTGACTGTGGATGCGCTATTTTTATACCATTCATGGTTTGTGGTTAATTTATTGACATTTGGTATGCTAGTTTTAATACGAATGTTTAGATTATGTTTCACCATTTTAATATGAGGAATGCATTGGACTTAGTAAGTGATGAGTAGGGCATGTTATAGCCCCTCGATGCATCGGTAGGTCTCATGAGACAAACTAGTTTTTTGCATAAGGGCTTGACCAAATTATTATTTGTAGTCTTGGCATGAGGCCTTGACCATGTGGTTATGATGTCCAACATTATGCATTCCGTCATTATGAAATTATCTATTTATATTAAATGTGATTATTCGACTAGTAAAATTCTCATGTGAAGAAGTAAATGGAATTATTTGATTTATATTTTCCATATTATGCGGATGTTTATGTTTAAAAGGCTTGTGTTTTAGTCTTATAAATTGACTTAAATGTTTTTGATTATTTATTATATTTTCTACTATATTGTTATCCTTATTGAGCATTTGAACTCACACCTTTCTTATGTTATAGTTTTCCCAAAATGCGAAGAATTATATTATGATTGACCTGCTAGAATAGGCTAGGGGATATGAGTGTATTAAAAGGAGACACAATGTGGTAGTTTTTTTATTTTATAATGTAATGTAAAAATTATATATGTATGTAGTACTTACAAGGATACTAAACTGATCGATCATTTGGGACTTGATCCCTTGTGATTAGGTCAATGTTTTGTAATAATGTACCGAATCTGGGTAACTTGGTTCGATGTGTTACAGTTGGTATCAAAGGATGTTTAATACAAACCAAGGAAACTAGATTTAGAAAAACTCTGATTAGAAAACATTACCCTAACATAGACTTTGAGGATTAGTATAGAAGAACTTACTAGAATTTTGGTAATGTATAGATTTTATGAAATTTCCAAGAAATACATATCTCTCTAGATACAAATCCGATGAGGCGGTTCTGGAACAGATGTATCTAGGGGAAAAATCCAGAAACACCCCTTCGAGATAGACTCGAATGTGAACTGGTGCACAACAACTAGGCTTTCTGTACTATAGGTTACAACACTCACGAGGGATATGATTATGATAATTCACATTTTCATTACAAAATGATTTGAAGGATTTTAATATAAGATGAGAATAAACAAACTGGGTTAATCCCAAGGTGTTTTATATTGAAAATAAGGTGTCATGATATTCTCTAAATGATTCTATGACTATTTTTACTCACACTATACTTTATGGTTTCAGAAAATGGACGGATTCCAAGGAAGTCATAGTAACATTGAACATGATGTAAAAGGTGGGAATAATGGTGGAAATGAGAAACTAAATGGAATTTTGAAAGGCATAAAAGATATCTTGTTCATGTCGAAGAAGGTTTCAAAAACTATGATCAATAACATATATATTAACCAACTACCAAACTAAATAAAGAATAGAAAGGTGGAGAATGATAAGAGAACTAGTAGTGGAGACCATGGAGAAAAGAATTCTCAATTTTCATCATGAGGGAAATGTGGAAGAAGACACCCAGGAAATTGTATCAATGGAAAAAATAAAGGCTTTATGTGTGGGAAAGAAGGAAATAAAGAAATGAATTGTCGATGAAAAATAAAGAGTACTATGGAAGAAAATAAAATGATTCTTACAATCCATTTATATGAATTTTTTGGAAATTTATGGGACCTGGCCATTACCTGAGTCGATGCCCTATTCTATAGGATAACCACTAGGTCAAGGAAGAACCTATGTGGAAATAAATGGATGGAGAAATGTTTAAAAGTATTAATGATTTTTATTGATGGAATTACTTTGGAAGAATTTTATCTTGTATGTGTAACCCTATAGTTTGTTATGTGAAAATGCTATTTGAGGAAGAATTTTCTTTTCTTTTGTGGATATAGTTATCAAAA
This sequence comes from Viscum album, assembly GCA_963277665.1. Taxonomy (NCBI): domain Eukaryota; kingdom Viridiplantae; phylum Streptophyta; class Magnoliopsida; order Santalales; family Viscaceae; genus Viscum; species Viscum album. Next base: position 446,943,468 of record OY728155.1, on the reverse strand, counting down.
AGAATTTGGGATTATATGATCCTTGAATTTGAGGAAACTACATGTTATTAATTTTTGGGATGAAAATGAGAGTTATGAGATAACATTTGTTGTTAAATTATGTTATGGCTATTATAATGATTTTATCTCATTTTCAGAATATTATAAAATATAGTTTTTAAAAAAGGATAGCATGAAGGCTGTGTGAAAACCCATCGCGTCAGAAAATAGATGTAGGAATCGAACCCACAACCTATGTGTGACTGGGATTTATCACCTACCACTAGACTATGTGAATTCCCTTGTTAGTGTGAAAAATTATTTGAAGTTAAATGATTTTGCTGATCAATAATAAGTTGATTTGGGATCTTAAGTTTTATCAAATGGATATCCTTAGTATAGAAAAATGATTTAGTGATTAAGTGATAAATGTTATTTTGGAAGACGTTCGATCTGTTGGGAACACTATATGCCTATGAAAAATAGAATAATATGGGATTTCATTTGAGGAGTAACGATGAATTTTTATTTTGGATGAATATATGTTTTTTATAGAGATTAAGGTTACTAATGTAAATGATTAACCAATCAGAGAGAATATGTGATTTGGTTAATTACATATTAGTATGATAATTTAATATTAGTTGATGTTATTTGGAGATAAATGTTAATATTTACTATGAAAGACTATGTGACTAAATTATTTTGTGTTTTGGGTTTCAATTTTAGTTGGGATTATATTGAAGTATTTTAAGGACAATTTTTTTATTGAATGATATTTATTTAACTTTTGGTATTGTTTGTTTAATTTGGTAAATTATGATTAGTATTTCATTCTATAAAGGATTATCCATTTTGGGGATCATATGATATTTTACTAACCATTTTGGTTTTGGTTAATCTCTAAAGATAAGGTAAATATATATTTCAACATTTTTGGATTTTGTGATTCTCTAGAAGTTGATTCTAGCACCTCAGGTGTGACCAAGTCATATTGAATACTCATTGTTATAGAAAATATTAGTTAGCAGCAGAAATTTATTAAAGGATGAAACTCTACTTAAAAAGTAAGTATATTTTTTTATGTTTTTAATCAATCTCATAAATAAATTCCTCAACATTATGAAATGGAATGTAAATCAAAAAACGTAGTCTGTTTTCCTTTCCTACTGTGATACTAACGACGATTTAACCAATCACATGATTGTGGTTTTCTTTTTCATTAAATTCTCCTGATCATGTTTTCTATCACAATCCATCATAATTTGACAATTTTTTATCTTCTATTTCCATGTTTTCTTACATGGAATCCTAGTATGGGTTATCTCATGTGACGTTTGTACTTCTCTTTCGTTCTTTTAAAGTGATTGTTTTATTGACTCTTTTTCCGATGTGGGGCATTCAATTAAGTTCCCAAGCCCAATTTTAAAATTTCAAAGACAAATTTTCCAAAAGGGGGAACAATAAAACACCCCAAGATTTCATAGTAAGTTATTTTCTTTAAGGTAATTTAATATCTTGTGCTACACGCAAAACCGAGTTTGAGTGCACCATGACTTACAAAATTATCTGTTCAGAAAGTGGTTCTGAAAAGTATTAAATAAATTTTGAATTTTATAAACTCAAAATAATTTTAACATGCATATTATTTGTTTCTTAGAAATAATATAAGAACAAATTCAATTTTTCAGATAAATGATGTATTTTTTAAAAAAAATGTAATTTTATCATTTTTTAATGGAGAACAATTTTTAAATCCAATATTTGACAATTTTATATATTAAATTTGGAAAAATAAGCTTCTTATTTAGAATCCGGACATAAAGAGTAAGTTTGGATAAATTTTTGGTGCTTTTCTGATAACTTTTATATTTTGACGAATAATGAAAATACCAAATTTTAATTGAAATTTTTTTTAATAAAAATAATTTATAGTGATAAATTATACATTTGAAATGTTTTCAAGTATAGTTAGTTCATATTTTTATCATTTAATCCAATTGTGGTCATTGGAAGTAATTTTACATTTAAATTGGACATAAACATATATCAATCCTCTAATAGTTTTTATTTCTCAAAAACTCGCTTTCTAGTTTTGACTACAGGAATATTATTAAAATTATTTAATAAAAATTATTTGTCTTTAATTTGGTAAAATACACATAATTTTGGAATTTAGAATATCAAAATTATATTTTTGTGAATTTTTGTTATTTTTCTAAAAACATTCAATTTTTGATGAATATGAAAAACACTGCATTATTGTTTAAAGATGACATTTTATATAAATTTTTTTAATTTAAATTTATTTTAATTTCAAAATAGATATATAATACCTATATTAGTATAATTTATTTCATTGAATTCATTTTATAATAATATTAGATATATTAAATTTTATTTAACTTTTTACCGTCTTTTACCCACCTTCTATGCACATTTAGAAAATTGCATAAAGCATAGTTTTACGACATACGTAAATTGAATTTAAAAAATAATAGAGAAACAGATGATATAAGTAAGTAAAATGTTGGTTAATAGGATGAAAATAATATTTGGTGAATAGTAACTTTTGAATTTTATTTACCATGGTAAAAATTAAATAGGGAAAATAAAGGTAAAAATTATATTATAATTATCCTAAAACATATCCTAATTCTATTATATAAGTTTATTTCTACCTAAAAAAACCATAAGACTAAAATATGATCCTTTTGGATCCACATGGGCTAGATTATGACATTTATTATATTTTATTTTAAAAATATTTAATAGTGATAAATTCAAAGTTTAATAAGTAAAAAAATTTTAATATAGGGTTACACATAAGATGAATTCGACTATAACTATTCATTAGATAGATAAAAATATTTAATACATCATGGTACTTTATTTATAATTTATAGACAATAAAAAATTAAATTTATTTATGACACAGTGATGATGTAGTAATTACCTTATTAATGAAAGAATAAAATTATTGATGTTATAAATATTAAATGAAAAGTAAATTGAGACTTTTGACACATTCCGATAATTTTATAGGTTAATATGGAAATTTATGGTTGATTAATTGTATTTTTTTTAAAGAAATAATATTTTTATGTCTTTCATAAATACCAAAAACTAAATAGTGTCAAAATTGACATAAATGAGTTTTAAAAAAATACTATTTTATTAAATTATATAATATTGCTAAAAATCTAAGGTTAGGCCACAGAACTTATATAATGATAGATATGTTATTAATGATCCACTTTAGGTTTTCGTGGTATTTCATATTATGTTTATTAACCATGTAATATAGACATACAATAAAACATGTTAAATGTTAAACTATTTTACTAAGAGTTAAATATAAAATATAAGGTTAATATGGTGACCTAAACTGGTCTAAAACATATTTTTGGGAGGTTTTCAACCTAAATCCACCTTTTCCATGAAATAAATCCATTTGGTTCTATTTGAAACTGAAAAAGATTTTATAATAAAATAATATTTCAAACTTTTCCTAAAGTGATCCTCACCTCTCTTATAAAAGGGTACATCCCATTCTCTTAATTTCACACCTCCAAAGCCTTTTGGATAGAACAAACCCTGATAAAATATCCCACCAAGTACCCTAAAATCATCCTATAGGCCATATGTTGATCAGAAATCCAACCTAAGTAGCCCTTTTGTTCAAATCAAAAGGAAGAACCTCAAGAAGAGGTAATTACATCATAATCTCTTTCAACGTCCTTTTATTCTTCCACTTATTCTTTCTTTGTTGTTTCCAAACTAATATAATAAATCCAGAACCTAATACATACTGAGATCTTATTATAAATATGGTACAACATATTCATTATTTTATCCATCCTATGAATGACAAAGTCACCATATGTGCGTACATATTGTTTACCGTGCCCACATCGTGGTGTAGTTTGTTATTAAACACTTCATTATTTGGATACGTATAATAATGAGTATAACTGATGTAAATAATAATTATTACATGTTCATTATTTGGTATATATAATATAACATCCAATTACTTATGATTCCACTACTAAAAGAATGATATTGCCGCTCGTGCGTACGTACGACTTACCGTCTCCACGAAGTGATGAGATTTTGTTCCCCATCAAAACATTTCAGGAATAATTTATATTTTATGATTAAAAATAATGTTTAAGAGCTTAATATAATTCTGATTATGAATAAAATTCATCCCATCCCTTAAAAACATGACTTACGTGACAAAACATATGAAGGAAAATTAATCAGTTTACACCCAAAACAATGCTACTACTGAAATATCATTAACAAAGCAATATTATAAGATCATATATGATATCATATTTATGTATCTGGTTCATTTATATTTTAATAACAATTATTTCAACATTATACATTAGGTTAACCTACCCTTGACTGAGGAAAAGTACAAGGTTGGGGGTTTTCATCTCGCTTTTATTCTTGTGAGATTCATGCTATATTTTCCACAATTTCCTTTTTTGTGGTTTATGTACTACCCATGATTGTATTCATTATGTAATAAACATTAATTTATGGGTATTTACTTCATCATTATATGATCCTTCTTTCATGGGGATTAGGTTTCGTAAGTTACCAAATTGTTAAGGGAATTTCTAATATCAATTTCCACTCATTGGGGTTCATGCATAATTCATTGATTATTTTATTCCAAGATTATGTGAAAAATCACTATTTATTTATTTATGTAGTAATTTAAACTCCCCTTTATGTTGATATACTTTTTATACACATAATCACCCCATTGATAAATTCTCAATTCATTGATATAAAATTGATAATGGTAATATTAACTCAATTTCCATTCATTGAGTTGAACATCCAATTCATTGGTTTTGTTTCTACAAGAATGTGTGTGAATATCATATGATTGATTTACACTGGATATCTAATAAAATTTAGAGTATATATATTTTTCACACATAATTATGTCATTGATTTATCCTTAATCTAAGGATATGGTCTTTATAAGGGATTTTGTCTCAATTTACAATCCATTGAGAATTATTTGTTGTTATACACCAATTCACATTTATATAGTGTATATATTGTCCTTTGAAATATTATATCATGAATACCTTTATTTTCATGATATTATAGAAATTTCATTATTTTTATTCCTCAATTGTTTGTATTTAAGCGTCTTTCATTTGTTTAGGAACTATTTAACTAAAATAATGTTTTAAATGGTTTAAATATTTATTCTTATAAATATTTCTCATTAATGTCCATGTTTTAAAAATTGTTTTAAGGATTTATTTATATGGACACAAATGTTTTAAAATTTATAATCCTTTCAAATGTTTCAAAGTGGTATGAGACACTTTTATTCAAAAATATCTTTTAAAATACTTCTTTGATAAATAGTGTGACTTAAAAAAATTTTCAAGAAAAGGGAATATCTCTCTAAAATAGTTTTACTGATTATTTTCATCTATGTCAATATCCTTCATCAAATTTTATTATTGATTAAGGTTGATTTATTATAATAAAATCATCCATATTGTATTTAATGAGTTATGTATGACTGTGGATGTGCTATTTTTATACCATTCATGGTTTGTAGTTAACGTATTGATATTTTCTATGCCAGTTTTAATATAAATGTTTATATTATGCTTCACCTTTTTCATATAAAGAATGCATTGGACTTAGTATGTGATGAGGAGGGCCCGCTATATCCCCTCTATGCATCGGTAGGTGTCATGTAAACAAATAGTGTCTTAGAACAAGGCCTTGACAAGATTATCATTCTTTGTCTTGACACGAGGCATTGACTATGTGCTTATGATGTCTAACATTATGCATTCCATCATTATAAAATTAGCTGTCGATATTACATGTGATTATTCGACTAATAGAATATCCATGTGAATAATTACATGTAATCATTTTATTTATCTTTTCTATATTATGATAAAGTTTAAGTTTAAAAGGCATGTTTTTTAGTATTTTATATTGAATTAAATGTTTATTATTATTTTTGATATTTTAATCTATATTGTTATCCTTACTGAGCATTTGAGCTCACCCCCTTCTTAGGTTTTATTTTTCCCAGGATGCGAAGAAGTATATTATGATTGACCCGCAGAAATAGGCTAACAGATATGAGTGTGTTAAAATGAGACACAATTTTGTTGTTTTTCCATTTTATAACGTAATGAAAAACTTATGTATGTATCTATTAATTTCAAGGCTACTAAACTGACTAGTCTTTCAGGACTTGATCCCTTGTGATCATGCCAATGTTATGTAATAATGCACCGACTTTGGGTAACTAGGTTCGGGTTGTTACACTTTTGATTCATTACAAAAAAGTTTTAGTTTAATATGACATTTTAGGATTGATTTAATGTTTTTTAAAAGTAAACAAGTTGTGTTGACTTTCAAAAAAACCAAATATTAAATAGTGTCAAAATTGACATTAATGAGTTTTTAAAACAAATAATATAGTATTAAATTATTTTATATTCCTAAAAATTTAGGGATCAGAAAAAATAATTATATAATGATAGATACGTCATTAATTAACCACTTTAGGTTTTCTTGGCATTTTATTGTATGTTTATTAACCATGTAATATAAAAATAAAATAAGACATTATAAAAGTTAAACTATTTAACTAATAATTAAATCTAAAAAATAAGGTTAATATGGTGACCTAATCATGTCTAAAATATATTGTATGATAATATCTTGACCCATACCCACCTTATCCTAGAAATAAATTCATTTTATCGATTAGAAATAGAAAATAATTTTATAATAAAATAATATTTCAAGATTTTCCAAATGTGACCCCACCTCTCTTTTAAAAGGATACTTCACCTTCTATTAAATTCACACCTACAAATACATTTTTATTTGACAAAACCTGCTCAAATATATTCCAAAAAAAACTCAATTTAACATGGAGGTCTTAAATTGATCATAAATCCAACCTAAGGAGCCCTTTTGATCGAATCAATTGGAGGCACCCAAAGAAGATGTAATAATTTAATCACCTCTTTTAAAGTTCTTTTCTTCATCTGCTTCCTCTTTATTTGTTGATTCCGTACCAAAATAATAAATCCAATACATTATATATACTGTGATGTTTTAAGATATATGGTACAACCATATTCATTATTCTATTTATCATATTAATGACAATGTTACCATACGTGCGTACATATGGCTTACCGTCTCCACGTCGTGGTGTAGTTTGTTATTCAACACTTCATAATTTAGATTTTTATAATAATTAGTATAATTGATGTCATGTTAATAAATTTTAATATATTATATACCATACAATTACATATGATTTCACCATCAATAGAATGATATTTTCGCTCGTGCGTACGTACAGATTATTGTCTCCACGAACGCGATGAGATTCATTTACCATCGTAAAAATTCAAGAATAATTTTCATTCTATGATCTAAAATAATGTTTAAGAACTTAATATCATTCTTCATATGAATCAAATACATCCTATCCATAAAAATCATTAATTATGTAACAAAACATACAATAGAAAATGAATCTGTTAACACCCAAAACAATGATACTACTGAAATATTATTATCAAAGAAATATTACAAGATCATATATGACATCATATTTATTTAAGATATTGTTGTATAATTTATTAACAATGGCTTAATCATTATACATGAGGTTAATGTAACCTCGACTAAGGAAAAGTACAAGGTAAAGATTAATTTTACAATCTCTTTATTATCTGAGGTTGTTTATACGTAAGCATCTACAGGGAATTCTTTATCATCCACATCCGTGTTTCTTAAAAATATATTTCAAAAGTTTTTTAATATTTCCTAGAATATGCGTTAAAGAGCTTTATACCCTTTTTTTAATTTTTATAAATTTTTTTGAAATTAATATTTCTTTTGTTTTCCAAATAAGGTACTTTATAACCATTTCGACAAATTAAGGTAAGAATTTTTTTTAACTTATACGGCGGGTGTGACTATTTTATGCCGTTATAAGATCCTCAAATCTTCCGATACAAGAATATAAAAATATTTTCCAATTAAATGTTTTCTTTTATAATTATGTGAATTTTAAATAATTTCAAAATATAAATAGATTTTTATCCCTAGTTGTTTTGATTTCATCTATGTCAACATACTTTGATTGATTTTACACATGTTTGAAGTTGATTTATTATGATACAATATTCCATATAGTATTTATGGTTTTTTGATATGTTTGACTGTGGATGTGTAATTTTTATACCATTCATGGTTTATGGATAAAGTATTAACATTTCGTATGCTAGTTTTAAAATGAATTTTTATGTTATGCTTCAACCTTATCATATGAGGAATAAATTAGACATAGTAATTGATGGGTGGAGACCTCTATAGCTCATCGATGCATTGGTAGGTCTCATGAGCCAAACTAGTGTCTTGACACAAGGCCTTAACACAATCTTATTTGTAGTCTTGTCATGAGGCCTTGACTATGTGGTTATGAGGTCTGACATTATGCATTCCATCATTATGAAATTAGCTATTGATATTACATGTGATTATTCAACTAGTAGAATATCAATGTAAATAAGTAAATGGAATTATTAAATTTATCTTTTCCATATTATACTGATGTTTATGTTTAAAAGGCTTCTGTTTTAGTCTTATATATTTCCTTAAATATTTATGCTTATTTATTATAGTCTCTACTATATTGTTATCCTTACTGAGCATCTGAGCACACCCATGTCTTATATTTTCTTTTCTCTAGGATGTGAAGATATATATTATGAATGACATGTGGGTATAGGATAAGGGATATGATTGTGTTCAAAGGGGATACAATGATGTGGTTTTTTTTCTTTCATGATGTAATGTAAAACTTATTTGTTTATCTAGTACTTCCAAAGATACTAAATTGATCGGTCTTTCGGGACTTGATCTCTTGTGATCATGCCAATGTTATGTAATAATGCACCTAATGTGGGTAACTAGGGTTGGGGCATTACAGTTGTTATCTGAGAAAGTTAAGTACAATCCTTGGAAACTAGATTTATAAAAATGATGATTAGAGAACATTACCTGAAAATAAACATTATGAATTAACATAGAAGAACTTCATATAATTTTGGTAATGTATATTGTTTGTGAATTTTCCTAGAAATAAATCCTTTTTTGGATACGAGCAGGTAGAGGAAGCTCTGGAACATATGTATCTAGGGGTAAAACCTGAAAACACCACTTTGATCTAGACTCAAATGGGAACTGGTGCATGACAACGGGCCTTGATGTAATGTTTATTACAACATTCCCAAGGGATAAGATTAGGATAATACACATTTTCCTTAAAAACAATTATGAAGGATTTCTGAGTAAATACTTCCTCAAAGAAAATATTTTATTATTATTATGGATTATATGCATAAATTCTTTAATTTATGTTAGGTATTCTTCTAGTTTGGAATTATGTATTGCAATTAATAGACTAATCTAGTATATTATATTATTTATAAATGGAACCTAGTGGAAGTAATGGAAACCATATCAATGCATGTAATCCATGTAGAGATTTCCCTCCTACCCAAGATAATTATAGTGGAGCTTGTGATGCAACTAGTGCTCAATAACTTATAACCATACTGGGATAACTCACTCAGGTTATGAATAATAACCTTACCTGTATGGAGCACCCTGATCCATAACACGGGGTGATCAATGTTATACAATTTCATGAGGCAACAACCACCAACATTAAATGGGATTACAAATCCATTTGTTGTTGAGTAATGTATATGTTCCTTAGAGAAAATATATCATGTTTTGTGGAGTAGCGAAAGAGAAAAGTTATCATGGAAGTTTATCACGTCATAGGAGATGCTGATCAATGGTGGTCATTAGTTCAAAACACTAAGGAGGATGAAGAAGTATAAAATATGGAATAGAAGGAGATTAAATATATTTTCATAGAAAACTAATTTCCTCATGAACATCGAGTGGATTTAGAAAGAAGTTTCTGAGTCTAAAGAAAAATAAGGATGAGGATGTCGCAAAGTATGAGGCTAACTTTACAATCTTAACAAGGCATGCTGTAGATTATATATGTAACCCAATGAATAGTATTGTTCAATTATGTGATGTGTTAAAACCATTTCTCCATAGAGAATTAGTCTCACAATCCTTCTCATCATAAAAAGATATAGTCTCATGTGCTATCAAGACTGAAAAGAAATTCTCAAAGTCTTACGACTTTGAAGAAAATCAAGAGAATAAGAGATCTATTGAACACTCTGGAAATGGAAATAAGGGTAATAAGGGAAAAGTTGAATTTCAATCCTTTAGTAAATGTGGGAAGAAACACACTAGATCTTGCTCGAAGGGAATGAGAGTCTATTACAAGTGTGGAGAAAAAGGATGCCATGCTCGTGATTGAAAGGTGAAGAAAGAGGCTGTCAATGTTGAATGCTGTAATTGTAATGAAATGGGGAATTATGGAAATGAATGTCCTAAGCATCAAGGAAACATACCTCAGAAAATACCAAGGGCTAAAGGCCAATATAATGTGATCACAACTGCAGAGGTTGAAGTTCCAAATGATGTGGTGGTAGGTAAATTAATCATTTCTTCACATTTATCCAATGCTTTATTGGATTCTGGATCAACCTATTCTTTAATATCTTTCCTCTGTTCCAAGAAAATTCAATATTTCCAATTTTATTGAACAAGGGAGTTGTCAGTAAAAATTTCTACGTGAAGTATCATTTCAAAAACGTTTTGTGAATCAATTACCATTATTGAATATAAAAATTATTTATCTACTGATATCATCATCATACCCATTATTGAATTTGATATAATCCTCATCATGGATTGTCTTTTGGACCATGATGTAAAAAATCTATTATAAGAAGAAAGAGGTTACAATTTTTGGTAATGATAAGGAATCCATTATCTTTAGAGAAGAAACATCATCATATGATTCTCATCTAGATCCACTCCCAGTATCTCAACTAAATTCAATTATTGGGGAGGAATGTAGTGAAATAAATATGGGTGAGGAAAGGAATGTTCAAATAGAGTATGTACCTATTGTGCTAGAATATGTTGATGTGTTTCCAAAGGATTTACCCGGACATCCTCCAAAATGAGAAATTGAGTTTTCCGTTGACTTAATTCAGGGTTCATGGACCTTATCAAAGACAACTTATAGATTGGAAAATGTGGAATTAGTAGAACTAAAGAAACAACTAGAGGAATTGAGTAATAAAGGATTTATTAACCCAATTGTTTATCCATGGGGAGCCCCTGTTCTTTTTTGTTAAGAAGAAAGATGGATCTATGAGGTTGTGCACTAACTATACAAGAAATCAATGATATAAAAATATAGAACAAGTATCCCCTACCATTAATTCATTATTTATTTGATCAAAGCCATGGAACTCAATATTTTCAAAGAATTACCTTTGATCTAGATACCATCAGTAGTGTGTGAATAAGGAAGAAATTCCAAAGACAACATTTCATACCAGGTATGGGCATTACAAGTTTACATTAATTACTTTTGGACTGACTAAAGCACCCTATGTCTTCATGGATCTAATGAATAGAGTTTTCAAGGAATATCTTGATGAATTTTTAGTGTTTGTTATTTATGATATCTTGGTATATTACAAAATCTATAAACATCATGAAAATCACTTGTGCACAATTCTAAAAACTCTTAGAAGAAATTAATTATATGGGAAGTTTAGAAAATGTGAATTCTAGCTTAACGAGATTTCCTTTCTTGGCCATATTGTCTCTAAGGATGGAATGTATGTTGATCCACTAATGAAAATGGCAATCCAGGAATGGCCAACACTAACAAGTATAACTGAGGTACACAGTTTAATTGGTTTAGCATGATAATATCAGTTTTTCATATAGAATTTTCCTCGATTGGCTATCCAATTAACCAATCTCACATGTAAAGGGTTTAAATTTGTTTGGAAAAAATATTGTGAAGAATATTTTGAATAACTGAAGAGAACATTAGTCAAAGATCCTATCTTGACTCTACCATCGGGGAATGATGGGTTTGTTATTTTTAGTAATGCTTCAAAGAAAGGAATGGGTTGTATATTTCTGCAAAATGATAGGGTTAATGCCTATGTGTCATAGTAGATAGATATTCATGATCAAAACTATCCCACTCAAGATCTTGAGTTAGCAACTGTATTCTTTTCGCTGAAGATATGGAGACACTATCTCTATGGTGAAAAATGTGGCATTTATACTAATCACAAGAGTTTACAGTATATTTTTCCTCAATAAGAACTCAAAATGACTCAAAGGAAATCACCAGAACTACTCAAGGATTACAATTTCACAATACACTATCACCCAGGGAACATAAATAAGGTTGAAGATACATTGAACAAAAAAGAACATGGAGTTATGAACAAGATGAGAGTTGAAAGGGATCCAATGTTCATTGATATAGTAAATATGGATATTGGAATAACAATTGAAGGTGAAACATCAATAATTTTTCAAATGGTTTCCAAATCATATTTACTAGAAATGATAAATAGTTCTCAGACTGATTATGATGAGTTTCAATATTAAATTAAAGCTGTTAGTGATGGGAGATTGATTGACATCATATATAAAGATGGAATTTTGAAATTGGTGAAGAGAATCTGTGTTCCTCACAAACCAGATCTATAAAGGTAATTGTTGGATGATGCTCATAGCTCCAATTTATCTATACACCCTGATAGCAGTAAAGTGTATATAGATTTGAAGAAACATTTTTGGTGGGACAACATAAAGAGGGAGATTACTGATTATGTGTCAAGATGTATGGTTTTTCAATAAGTGAAGGCTAGAAGACAACATCATGGAGGAGTCATGAAACATCTCCCTATACCTGAGTGGAAATGGGATTATATTACGATTGACATTGTCATGGGGATACCAAAGACACCTAGAAGGAATGATGTAATATGGGTCATTGTTGACTATCTTACCAATTCAACATATTTTCATTCTATAAGAGATGAATTACCTCTTGAATGTATAGCAAGACTATATATTAATGAAGTTGTACGACTTAATGGTGTACCACTATCGATTGTTTCTGATCGTGATCCCTATTTTACATCAAGATTCTGGAAAATTATTCAGAAATCCCGAGATACTGAACTTCATTTAAGCACTACCTACCCCCCTCAAACTGATGGAAAATTAGAACGGACTATTCAAACCATAGAAGTCATTTTCAGATATTGCTCACTTGAATTTCAAGGTATGTGGGATTAGTATTTACTTATGGTAGAATTTCCCAACATTAATAGATTCCATTCAAGTATTCAGATTGAACCATATGAAGAATTTTATGGAAAGAGATGTCACACAACAACATTTTTGGATGATGTTGGTGAAATAAAACTCATTGGCCCAGAACTTGGTGAGGAAACAATGGAAGAGGTGAAGATTATCTAAACCCACATCAAAGCATCTCAAAGTAGACAATAGAGCTATGCTGATAACAGAAAGAAGGATTTAGAATTTCAAGTAGGAGGTCATGTTTTCATGAAGGTATCTCCATGGAAGGGGGATATAAGATTCAGTAAGAAGGGTAAACTAAGTACTCGGTACATCAGACATTTCATAATTCTAGAATGAACTGGAATTGTAGCTTACCATTTGGCAATGCTGCCAAGTCTCTCTAAAGTTAATGATGTGTTCCACATATCACTGTTGAGAAAATACATGCCAGAACCCAAACATGTACTCACCTATGAAGAAATAGAAATGGAACCTGATCTATCTTATTATGAAGAGCTGATCAGGATTCTTGATACCAAAGAATATGTGTTGAGAAACCGGACGAGTTTCCTAGTAAAAGTTCTTTTGAGATACAATAAAATGGAAGAGGCAACATGGGAACCTAAGGAACTAATGAAGAAGAACCACCCAAATATTTTTATGCAGTAATATTATAGATATTTTGAGGAAAATATTATTTGAAGGAGGGGAGAATGTAGCACCCCCAAGCCTTCACAGTACGCTTCTCTTTGAATAATGCAATAACTTGTGTTGTCCGCATCTTCGAGTTCTAGAACCCCCAGACCAATCAAACTAGACGTTTAAAAAGAAGTTCTGAATAGTAATACCCACTTTTTGAAATTTTAAAAAAATTTAATTTTTCAAAATGGACTTCATTTTTGGATTCGGAATATCAAAATTAGCTAAAGGTGATTTTTTGGTATTTTTCAGAAGAATTTCAATTTTTTATGAATAGGGAAAATTACTGCATTATTTTTTTTAAACGGAAATTTATTTAAATAATTATTATTTTTATTTAAATTTTTTAAAAGTAAAAAATTCATACATAATACATATATTATTTCAATACAATTCAATGGAGTCATTTTATAAAAATATTAGATATAAAAAATCTTATTGAACTTTTTAACGTCTTTTACACACCTTCTACAAACATTTACAAATTTTCATAAAAAGTAATATTACCACTTCTGTGAATTGAATTTTAAAAATCTAAGGTACACTGTTTAAATCAGTAAGTAAAATTTAGTTCAAAAGGATGAAAATAATTTTTGGTGAATAGTAACTTTTGAATTTTCTTTCCCACAATTAAAAGTAAATAGGGTTATTAATGGAAAAAAATGATATTATAATTACCCTAACACATGTTATAATTATATTGGATAAGTATATTTTGGCCAAAATCATCCTTATCAATAAAATATGATCCTTTTTTATCCACTTGGATTTGATTAGGACATTTATTATTATTTTATTTAAGGAAGAGTTAAAAGTGTAAAATTCAAAGTTTAATAACTAAAACATTTTTAATATAGGGTTATACATAAGATAAATTTAACTATAAATATTCATTAGAAAGATAAGAATATTTCATACATCATGGTGTTTTATTTATAATTTTTATACTTTAATTAATTAAATTTATTCTTGACACAATGATGATGTAGTAATTACCATATTAATGAAAGATTAATATAATTGATATTAAATATATACAAATAAATTTAAATTGAGACATTTTATGTATTCAACTAATTTAATAGGTTAATATGACATGTTAGGATTTATTTAATGTATTTGTTTCACTGTAATATGATTTTTTTACTTTCAAAAAACAACATACTAAATATTGTCAAAATTGACGTAAATGAGTTTTTAAAACAAATACTATATTATTAAATGATATAATATTCCTAAATATATAAGGTCCATCTAAAGGACCTATATAATTATATATATGTCATTAATTAACCACTTGAAGTTCTCTTGTTATTTTATTGTTTGTTTATTAACCATGTAATATAAAAATACTTGAAGACATTGTAAAAGTTAAAATATTTAACTAAGAAGAACTAAACTTGTCTAAAACCAATTGTTTGAGAATAATTTGACCCATCCCCACCTTATACACTAAATAAATCCATTTTGAGCCATTATAAACTAAAAATTATTTTATGATAAAATAATATTTCAAACGTTTTTAAAGTGACCCTCACCTCTCCTATAAAAGAATACTTCCCCATCCCTTAATTTCACAACTCTGAATCCATTTGTCTCAGCTAAAACCTACTCCAATATCCTCCAAACTACACTCACTTCAACATATATGCCTTACTGTGATCATAAAGCCAACCTATGGTTCCATTTTGATCAAATCAAAAGGAAGCACCAGAAGAAGAGGTAATAATTTAATCACCTCTTTCAAAGTTATTTTATTCTTCCACTTCCTCTTTCTTTTTTGTTTCCATGCCAAAATAATAACTCCATTACCTTATACATACTGTGATGTTATTATAAATATGGTACAACATATTCATTATTCTATCTATCCAATAAATTACAATGTTATGATACTTGCGTACCTACGGTTTTCCGTCTTCACGTCGTGGTGTAGTTTGTTACTCAACACTTCATTATTTGGATGGGTATAATAATGAGTATAATTGATATAAATAATAAATATATCATGTAAATGTTTCTATATATATGATATACCACCCAATTACATACAATTTCACCATCAAGAGAATGATATCGTTGCTTGTGCGTACGTATGGATTACTATCTCCACGAACGCGATGAGATTAAATTCCCATCGTAAGCATTCAAGAATAATTTTTATTTTATGATTTAAACTAATTTTGAAGAACTTAATATCATTCTGGATATGAATAAAATACATCATATTCATAAAAAAGATGACTTACATAACAAAACATATGATGGAAAACAAATCAGTTATCACTCGAATGAATGATACTACTGAAATATTATTAACAATGAAATATTAGAAGATAATATAGGATACAATATCATGTATGTGGTTTTTGTATAACTTAATAACAAATATTTAACTATTATAAAGGATTTTAACTTACCCTTGACTAAGGAAAATTACAGGGTAAGGGTTAATTTTACAATCTCTTTATTATCTGAGGTTGTTTATATGTAAGCATCTACTGGGAATTCTTTATCATCCACATCCATGTTTCTTAAAAATGTGTTAATTTTTTTTTACTATTTCCTAGAATACTGGTTAAAGTCATTTATACCCTTGTTTTAACTTTTATAAAATATTTTGAATAGAATCTTTTTGTCGATTACCAAACAAGGTACTTTATGACCTTTTCGGTATATTAAGGTAAGAATGATTTATTTACTTATACAGTGGGTGATGCTATTTTCGGCCGTTATAACTCCTTCGAAGCTTCCCTTACAAGATTATAATAATATTTTCACAATAAATGTTTTATTTTATAATTATGATACTTTTAAAAGATTTCAAAATAGAAAGAGATATTTCTCTCAAATAGTTTTGATTTTATCTATTTCAAAATCCTTTGATGGATTTTACAATTGTTTGAAGTTGATTTACTATGATAAAATATTCTATATTGTATTGATGGTTTTGTGATATGTTTGACTATGGATGTGTTATTTTTATACCATTCATGGTTTATGGTTAAATTATTAACATTTCGTATGCTAGTCTTAATATGAATGTTTATGTTATGTTTCAACCTTTTCATATGAAGAATGAATTGGACTTAGTAAGTGACAGGTGGAGCCCGCTATAGGTCCTTGATACATCAGTAGTTATCATGAGACAAACTAGTGTCTTGGAATAAGTCCATGATACAATCTTATTTTGATTCTTGGATGGAGGCCTTGACTATGTGGTTATGGTGTTTGGCATTATGCATTCCATCATTATGAAATTAGCTATTGATATTACATGTGATTATTTGACTAGTAGAATATCCATGTGAATATTTAAATGGATTTATTTGATTTATCTTTGTCATATTATGCTTAATTTTATGGTTAAAAGGTTTGTGTTTTATTCTTATACATTTCCTTAAATGTTTAGTCTTATTTATGATAGTTTCTGATATATTGTTATCCTCAATGAGCATCTTAGCTCACCTATTTCTTTTGTTTTC
Source organism: Viscum album (assembly GCA_963277665.1). Classification (NCBI taxonomy): domain Eukaryota; kingdom Viridiplantae; phylum Streptophyta; class Magnoliopsida; order Santalales; family Viscaceae; genus Viscum; species Viscum album. The sequence goes on along the minus strand of OY728155.1, from coordinate 446,925,979 downwards.
CTTTTCCCAGGATGTAAAGATGTATATTATGATTGACCTACATGGATAGGCTAAGGGATATGTGTGTGTTCAAAGGGAAAATCGTGTTGTTGTTTTTTTATTTTATGATGTAATGTAAAAATTATGTATGTATCTAGTACTTTCAAGGAAAATAAACTTATCAGTCTCTCGAGACTTGATCTCTTGTGATCATACCAATGTTATGTAATAATACAATGACCCTAGGTAAATATGTTCGGGGTGTTACATCTACACCATAGGTTTCTGCTTCCTGGTATAGGGCATAACATGGGCATGCAGCTAAGGAGTTGGGGCAGCTAATGTAGATTGACGTATGGCCTATATGGAGGTCAAGGGGATATATGCCACCAGTGTAATAGCTTGCACTGACCTTTCATGTGGCTTGCTTTGATCATTCTGAACCCCACTAAATGTTACTGCAACACAATTGGGTGCAGGGTCTATTAGAGGGATCTGATGAACCTTCCTACCTCCTTTGAGATTGCTAGAGCACTTTACCATGAGTCTCATTTACATTTAAGTCCTATTTGGTGATATGAATTAGATATTGTCTTCGGTCAAATATGTGATGACCCATGTATCCTTTATTTATGTGCACGTGTCCTCTTGTTCCCATAGTATATGCTGGAATACAATATTTAGGTGCATTCTCATCATTGGAGAAGGGGCTCATCAAATGTATCATGTTGATAGAACAGAATATGAGTTATTTTTCTAGTGTGGATTCCGTTTGGAAATATGGTTCTTGTGCTGCAGATGTTTCTGGGAAAACATTTGTGAGACATGAGGCATGAATTGGAGCCGAATATGACTCTTCCTCCTTTTATTTCTTCCTAGTTTTTGATGGTCATTTCCACCCTTGGTAGGTACATCAGACATCTCCTATTATGGTGTTGGATCTTTTTCGAGTTTTTAAAACTACGCCATAAGGGTTCCATGGGCTCAATCAATTGTTTTATGATTCATCTAGTTGTCTAACTTTTATGATTTCCTGTTAGAAACATTATTCCATCCTTCCTCTTCCTTTTACCAAGAAATGTTTATGTAAGACAATTGTTCTGGAGAATCGTGTAATGTCACATGTCTAGAGTTGACCATACCATGAAGGAAATCCTTAATGAGGAAACTGTTCTAGAATGTATGACACAAACATCTATGAAAAATGAAGTAATTGGGATTCTCAGGGAGATTGACATCATTGGGCTTCATGGGCTGCAGAAGAAATAGCATGTTGTTTTCTATGGATGCCAAGACGTAGCTCAGGACATGATCATTTCAGAAGGATTATGCCATATTCATCCGATCCTGGAATATTGAGCGGATCGGGTTTCTTTTTACATTCATCCGAGGTAAATTCTATGGTTTCCATCAATCAGTAGGGGGTGGTGGGTGGTTCATAGCTTTTCTGGGGGATTGTACTGTTGTGGAATTGAGGGTGATAGATGCAGCTTCTGATTTTATTGACTTTTTCACTTATGCTTCAGGCTTGAGCTAAGACTTGGATCAATTTTGATCGATAGCTTCTTCAAATTCTATTCTATTTTAACGATTTCTCATAATCCACCAGCATATTTCTTAGGGATTAGTGGTGTCTATAGCTCATATTTTAAATTTTTAGCATAGAGTTCTAGCATTTGTTCCTATGAGAGAGGGATATTGAACAAATCGTTTAGGATCTTCCTCCTTTCTATGAAGTCCAAGACCCTATCATTCACATGCTTCTTGTAGTTCATCAGGTCACCAATCAAAATATTACTTATTTTTGAACTGAATTGGTTAAGGAACCGATGAAGAAGGTTTTCCCATCCTTTGAAGAACCCTATGGGAAGAGTTCTATACCATATAATGGTTGGACCTGTCAATGTCTAAATGAAACCCCTCAGTTTTCTCACCTCTTGGTGAACCTGAGGTACCACTATCTGTCCACATTGAGACAAAAAGTGTGTGATATGTTTCTCAGGATCCCCTACATAGTCGAATGTAGAAAAGGTATGATTTACAAAATTTGGGATAGGTGGGGTATCATCTACCCATTCACCATATGGATTCTTCTCAGGATGCACTAGTGTGCATCCCCCTTACATGGATTAAAACTGAGTAGCTAGGGATTCAATTGTAGTGAGTAGCTATGGGGGCACTACCGTTTGAGTCACTTCTCATCCCTAAGAAGTGGGTGGGGGATGATGAGTTGGTCCGAAATTAATCTCTCCTTGATCCGTTAAAGGTCATATGACGAAGGGGTTACTATAACATCCCATTACCATGATCGGGTTACTTTTCTACCTTTTCGGAGTCCCTATTAGTTTAATAATCCTTAAAAGTAGTTTTATGGGGTTCACTATAGGTTTCAGGTTATGTACCTAAAGTACACGCCATGTAATTGGGGGAAGATTCAAGTCATGATGTGGGGGTCACACCGTGATCTAGTACACGTTGTGTACATGAGTTACACATCATTTAGTGGTTAAATATTGGGTTTTTAACCCGAGGTTATGGGTTTTTGGATGTAACATATCCAACATGGCCTTCACGACGTGACCCAGGGGTAAATGTCATGACCCAGCCCGCTCGCAGTTTAAAGTCATGCGTTCGAGAGTTTTGATTGGCCCTTATCACTCCAAACTTCATGTGTCTCAACCCTAGTCTCTCCATAGAAGTTTTTCAGAGGCATATAACCATTTGGATTGAACCTATCTGATTTGGTTCTTCATTGTTTTTATGAAACATCTCTCGGGGTAAATGTTCCCTCTGACTAATCCTTGCGATTGATCATGATAGTGCCCTTGCCTTACATTATCAGATCCCCTAATCTATATTGGATGTTTATTTTCAACTTCTTCTATATTTATTGTGAGATACCATTCTGGAGGACTTTTAACTTCATTATTTATGGTTTGGTAGGCGTCCTTCTTCTAGGTATGTGGTTTTCCTCTTTAGCCGACATTTTCTGTTTGTGGTTGAATTAATATTTTCATGGATTTCATCATAGGGTCTTCATTGGTGTAGTTGGGTTTTGTTCTTGGTTTTGGATCCCATTGTGGGTGTGTTCAACTTGAACATTTTGGTAGGTGGTTCTGTCTCTATCCTATTATAATGAACCTCCTTTTTTTCTTTTAAAATTTATTTATAAATTGATTTATTAAATTGGAATGATTTTTGTGTGTGTTGAAAAATATTTTTTAAATAAAAATGGTTTTCCATATATTTTGATAAATGAATTATAAATCGATTAGAGTGGTTTTTAAGACATTAAAATGGGTTTGTGAAAAATAAAACATGGGTTTCCTTGGGTACATAGGAGGAAGGTTTAGCTTGAGGCCATAGCCCATTGATTTGTGATTATTAAGGAGGTTTTTATTGAGTATTTCCTCTGTTTCCAAGGCCTATTGTTCTAGGGGACCGATATTGACTTTTTGGGGGGTTTTACACATGGGGTATGCCTATGATTTCTAGTCCCTTTTTTCTAGTTTTAGTTATGTGCACTTGATTATTTTGGTATGAGTAGTCTGCTTTCTAGACCAAAATAATTCCTTGGCATTGTGATACCTATGATTCTAGTTTATAATTCTTAACATTCCAAGTTAGCCTTGATTTGTATGTTGATTCTTGTGAAAATTTATATAAAAATATGTTGTGGAAAATCTTATACCTAATCTTTTTTAGAACCATGAAAAAGAGAATGATTACCATGTTTTCTATAAAATTTATTTACTATTTACCATTCCATGTTTTCTTTAAAAAGGGGCATACATTATTTTTTATATGGAGAATTTTTATGGAACACTGGTGTGGGATCCTACTGAGATTATTATCTCACACCCTACGCACCACTTTAGTGGTGCATATACCATTATTTGTCTTTTAGTGTCGGGAATGACAAGGCACCAATGTGAGGATATGAGGTTTGTGTCAACTTGGATGGGTAACTGATGCTGAGATGGTGGATTTTTTCCATTCCACGTTGGAGTAGCTTTGGGTATTGAGTCCCTTGTTGTTGGACTTTTCTTATAGAGTTTGTAGCTACTGTTATAGTTGTTTTGTTTTTGATGTTTCCATATAGTTATGGAATATATATTTTTTTAGTCTTATGTTGTTCCCATATTTAATTGTAAATATATGTCGTGTGGTTGTTCAGGTTGGGGGAAATCATTCCCTCAGTTTTATCATTTCGATGCTCGGGTGCTTGTCTCTTGCTCGTGGGGATCCAGAACTCCCTTCGAGAATGTGACAGATCAAGTTGGGTACTGAGTTTGAGGGTAACCCAAGTCAGTTCGATGCAGTCTGGTATCAAAGGAGCTCTATTATCAAGAATCATTTATAGGGATGTATGTTAGACTTGAGATAGTATTGTTGGGACTTGATAGGTATGTTGCGATAAGTGTCTGGCTAGATTTGGTCGTCACACGGCTCAAGTTACTATGGTATGTCGGAATATGTGTCTCTAGTGTTAGTTTTTTTCTTTTGAAATCTCAGTTTCTGTTTATGGGTTTTATATTTTGAACTGATAGTTGTCCTATGTACGATTGTTCTTATGATTTGGTATGCAATAATATTCCTCTGATACATATTCTATATGTTCCTCAGAAAGGTGCAGCTGATGATCCTCTAGGGAATCAACCTATGGATCAAAATATCATTGATAATATCGTATGAGCAGTCCGTTCTGTCGATGAGGATATTCCACGAGTTCACAACACAATGGTTGATGTAAAACCAGGAGTTGGAGCAGAAAAATATCGATTGTACGAGTTCTTGGGAGAGAAGCCACCATCCTTTAATGGTGAGACTGAACCTCAAAAGGAAAAGGATTGGCTACACAATATCTATCAAATATTATACTTCTTAGAGACACCAGAGAATATCATTTTGAAGTGGCGTAGTGTTCATACTTGAGGGTTCTGACAATCGTTTGTGGGACTCTATGATTTAGGAAGACAAACATGTGATATTGGATTAGAAAGGTTTCAAAACACTATTCTTTCGGTAGTTTTGTCCAGAGTCTCTAATATTGGAAAAATATCTGGAGATCCTATAATTGTTGTAGGGATAGTGTTTGATGTTAGTATACACCAACTTGTTTGTTAAACATGTCTATTTTTCTCTGAACGTGGTGAGGAATGGCCAACTGAAGGCATAGAATTAAGTATAGGGTTTGCGACCAGACATTAGATCACATGTGTTCATGTTGAAGCTTTATACCTATGAGGAGATAGGGGATAGAGAAATGAGGGAAATGATGGGCATGGAAGGCGAGTTCGGCACTACTCCCTCATCTCATCCAACTGGTGAAAGATTTATTGGCGTGCATGGGAATAATTGGAATTGAAAGGACCATCACCGAAGTGGTGGAGGTGGGTCTCAGTAGTGAGCCTCCTCCGCATCATCTGTTGCAGCTGGAAGTGTGACATTGACTTGCTACCTGTGCGGCAAGGGGGGTCACACCATACGTTATTTCCCTATGGCAACAAATACATGCAATAGTTTTGGTCATGTTGTTCATCTACAACATTTCTTCCAAGCTATGAACACACCTTACTTTGGTCAGGGTTCATCAACTCCAAAGGCAATTGCAGTGAAGTCAGAAGCTTCAAAGACTACATGGCTCCATCCACTTGTCTCACGAGTGAATCATTTACACGTAGTTGATGAGTGAAAAATGGAAGTTGATGCAGGTTTTGTTATTAATATTTTCTTGATTTATTATATACCACCTTTACTTATTTTATATGAAATGTGCATACTTTGTGTGAAATATTAATGTTTTAATACTAAGTATAATTTTTGAGCATTTTTAGAAGTAGTCCAATTGAGTAAGTTTACTATTTTTTTTATAACTATCACCATACTAATCCAAATTGTGTGGTTATTATTTTTTAGGATTCCGAATTTAATATCCAACATTTCATTAGAAGGTATCATGGGACAATTCTTCCATTTGAAGGCATCTTCCTATTCAAAAACCCATTCACATTTTGGACTTCAAAAAGTTTGGATTGAAATGGACATATTCACTTTTTTTAATCAACTGAACAATTATTTGGCTAATTACGTACAATGGCCACAAAAGTTTCATAGTAGACAGAGAAGATATTTATCTACAACTTTTAATCAGATCATATCTCGATATTCGGCTGTATAATTTATCAAATTGGCGATGGAAGTGGAGGGGCAGTTTTGGAATGAAAAACATTAGGCTATAATTACATCCACCTCCACTCCTTGCAAAGAGTTGGCATTTCAGAGCATGGTTGGATAGGTTGGAACAACCATGGATCTACCAAAGTCTTGTTAGGATTTTCCATACTCAAGTTTTTACCTGAGAAACCATTCCTCCTTGCTTCCTTTCATTTACTTTTCTGATGTTATTCATTTGTAATATTTTAATTCTTTTTTTGTAATTTTGTTTTAATGAAAGTTTCTTCTTAAATATCTCTTATTATCATCCACCTTCTGTAGTTTCATATTAATGTTCTTAAAATAGTTTAAATATAGTTGAATCCCCTTCCCTTCTTTCACTTTCTAATTCAATCTAAATTTAGTTTTTAATTCTGATCACCCTTCATGTGTGTGTGTGTTCAACGCACAAATCTTTTCTTAACCCATTATTTTTGTTCTATTTATAATTAATCACCAATAACATATATTACCAGGTGAATAACTATATTAATGGCTAAGTATATTATTGGGTGATTCAAAATTTAGGAATGTTAAGTGATTGAGAGTATTTGCTCGATGAATATTCTTCAAATTAACACTGTGTATGTTGGACTTAACTTGTCATGGATTAATGACTTTTTTTGTTTAACGTGTGGTTTACATGGATTATTGGAACCATAAATACACTACCATCAAAAATATATAATTGATATTAGAACCCTAATTTATGTTAAGGCTTGTATTAAAACCTTAACACTTAGTAATTCCATTCAACATTATCTTGTGAAGTGGGTGTTAATTTAAATGCAATATAAAGAAAAGATCAAGGATATCACAAAATTAACTCCCTAAAAATGAACTCACCCCAATATTTAAATTTTTTTAAATCAATATTAATCAATTATTCATTTCATAAGCTCTGCAACCCCACCCCCAATCAGAGTACAATCATCTAAAAACAAACGACTATTAAAAAGTATCATCACTGAGGATTCGACCTGAGTGCTGCAATACACATTAGCAGAGCATCAGAACTTTGACCGGTCGATAGGTGATAATCGGACACTCTTTTCAAATGTATCCATTTCTGGGGATGGTGCAATTAATTGGTCGTTAGTTTCTATTTATTGTAAAAAAACAAAAAAAAAATTAAAACGAATTTGAAAAAAACACAAAGAAAAACCCACCTTCTCATAAAAATCATAAACATAAAACACACAAAGAATACCCCATCTTTCTATTACCTCCAAAATCTCTATTAATGCCCCGTAGCCTCCCAAACAATCCTGCGGAATTGCTTGACCCTAAAATTGGGCCAACTCTTCGCCAACATAGAAGGAACTTAAGAGATAATCAACTCATTCAAGACCCAGTCCTTGTCCAACATGTTGAATTAGATATGGATAATCCAAGGGAACAGACACTTAAAGAAAATTCTACCCCTGATATGAATTACCAACCTCTTGGTATTCAATATCCAAACATAGAGACTAACTTTGAACTCAAATCAGGTTGGATTAATCTTCTTCCTCATTTCCACGGGCTAGCTGGTGAGGATCCACATCTTCACCTTAAAGAGGTCCATATAGTGTGCTCTACCTTGAAGCCTCAAGGGGTTTCTGAGGAACAAATCAAACTCCAAGCATTCATTTTATCTCTAGATGACATGGCCAAGTCATGGCTTTACTACCTCCCTCCTAGTTCCATAACCACATTGAATGACATGAAGTAACTATTTATAGATAAATTCTTTCTTACTTCTTGTACTGCTTCTATCTGAAAGGAAATAAGTGGTATTTTTCAATTCCCAAATGAATCACTCCATGACTACTGGGAGAGGATAAAATATCTTGTTGCAACCTACACAAACCACCAAATCTCTGACCAACTCTTGATCCAATACTTCTATGAGTGGTTATTGGCTATGGAGAGAACCCTCATTAATGCCGCAAGTGGCAGTGCTCTTGTTGATAAAACTCCCACAGTTTCAAGAGATCTCATAAGCAGTATGGCTACAAGAAAATAAAAATTCCATACTCGAGAACATTCTCATGTCAAATAACCCATGATAATCAATCAGTAGAGCCAAACACGATGAAAGACTAGATGAGTGAACTTACAGGTATTGTGTGAAAACTAGTTATGGCTACCAAATCCACAACGTTGTCTTCTCCACAATCAATGTTTCCTGGACCTGTTAAAAATAGTGGAATCTGAAAATATCCATATCATCCAATTGACACATCTCTAAAAATTCAAGAGGATCAATTTGATTCATTTGGAACAATGGAGATCAATGCAATATATGCTCAGTGGAACCCCAACCCTCAACAATCAAGTCAGTTTGTTAGAAAATTCAACCAACCCCATTCTGAGCCTTTGTCTTCTACATATAACCCTAACTTGAGATATGGGAATCCCATTTCTCATCCCCCTCAATACCCTCATCAAAACCCAAACCAATTATAATATGATCGAGGTGTTGGTAACTTCAAAAAACCTTACCCTCTTGTTCCTAAAACTCAAAGGATCAATCCTCCTCCGGGATTCCACTATATTAGTGAGCCTTCCCAATTCTCAAACCACTACAATCGCTTTCCCAAGAAGAAAAATCAAGGTAGTCCCAATTTAGGACAAGCATCTTCTTCTAAGAAACCATGGGAAAGCGTTGTTGAAGATCTTGCCTCCTTCGCCCTTTCTAGTCTCAAGAACATTGAAACCAAAATTGGTCAACTTTCATCCCACCTGAGGCAGCAACAACAATCAAATTCTTCCCAACTCCCAACTCAACCATTACCCTACCCCAAGGGTAATGTATGTGAAATAACACTTAGAGTGAGAAAGAAAATTGCTATGCCTCATGTTGAGTCCTCCTACCATCCTTTGAATGTTGACCTAGAAAATGAAAAGAAAAAGAAATATAAAAATGAACCTGAAGACATTCCCTCACCTCCATCAATTAAACTTAAGAATCCAATTCCTTTTCCTCAAGCCGTTTTTAAGCCAAAGAAGTCATTTGAACTCGATCCTCAAATTCTCGACATGTTTAGACGTGGTTATGTCAACATACCCCTGTTAGATGCCCTAAAACAAATCCCTAAGTATGCCAAGTTTCATAAGGAATTATCCACTGAAAATAGGCAACTTAGGACCTTTGAAAATGTTTCCACCCCTCAGTCTATTCACATAAAGTGAAAAGATCCAGGGACCTTTACGGTTCCATGCCAAATTGGAAGTTCTAACTTAGATGATTCACTCATAGACCTTGGTGCCTAAATTAATGTCATGCCTAAATACATCTTATCCAACCTTGGTATAGGTTCCTTATATCCAATGGGTGTTGTCATTTAGTTATCCAATTTAAGCACTGCTAGACCTGAGGGTATAATCGAGGATGTCATTGTTCGTGTCGATGATCTTATCTTCCATGCTGATTTCTATGTCCTTGACATGTAAGGTGATACAAACTCTTCTCAATCTCCCTTAATTCTAGGAAGACCATTCATAATGACAGTGAGAACCAATAATGATGTCCATTCAGGAAACTTATCCATGGAATTTGGTGACCAACTAGTCAAATTCATCATTTTCCAAGCCATGCGATACCCATCCGAGGATCACTATGCATTCTCAATCTATGCTTCTGAGGACACTTCTAAGATTCAATTGAACCCCATTCCATCATTTTCATCAAGTTCTGATGATAAAGTATCTTGTGAAATCTTCACCATGATTAACCTAGTCATAAATAGTGAATTTTATGTGGACTTCACATTCATAGAGTCCATCAATCTTGAGGAACTTGAAAACTATCTGGAATCCCACATCAACTCTGATCTCTACTGCTCCACCTTGGAGTGTATTAAAGAGAATGAATCTGAAGCAACTGAAGTCCCTTCCTCCATTCCTGAGTTTTATAACCCACAAATTAAATATGATACTGATATGAAACCAATTCCTACACACTTATAATATGCATTCCTTTTTCATGATCACTCATATCCTGTCGTTATGTCTATTTCACTTACTGAAACTGAGGAGTCCAAACTTGTTCTGGTGTTAGAGGAAAACAAGAAGGCCCTATGTTGGACCCTAGATGACATACGAGAAATCAACCCTGCTCTTTGTATGCATCACATCCATCTTGAGGAATCATCCAAACCAATTATACAACCACAGAGAAAAATCAATCCAAACATACTTGAGGTAGTTAGGGAAGAGATCCCCAAGCTTCATCAAGCTGGTATTATATATCCAATTTCTAATAGTGAATGGGTTAGTCTAATGCATGTTGTACCTATGAAGGGTGGGATAACTTTTGTCACAAATGAACATGGGGAGGTAGTCACAAATCAAGTGAAAAACAATTGGTGTGTGTGCATCGACTAACAAAAATTGAATGTTGAAAAAAGAAAAGATCACTACCCTCTTTCATTTCTTGATAAATGCTAGAATGATTAGCTGGGAAATCACACTATTGCCTTCTTGATGGATACTCTCGCTAATTACAAATCCCAATTTCTCCTTAGGACAAATAAAAGACTACTTTCACTTTCCCCTTTGGATCATATTTATATAGGAGAATGCCTTATGGTCTTTTCAATTCTCCGGAAACATTCCAGAGGTGTATGATGAGTATCTTTTTTGAATTCACTGAACATTTCATTAAGGTATTCACGGATTAATTTACCATTTATGATGAGTCATTTGAATATTGCTTGAATTCACACTCTCTAGTCCTTCAAAAGTGTGTCAAGTGTAACCTTGTATTAAATTTTGAAAAAAGTCACTTCATGGTTGAAAATGGGATTGTTCTACAACACATAGTTTTAAAAGATGGTATTGAAGTTGATCCTGAAAATATTGAAGTGATCCAATCACTTCCTGAACCCACTTCTGTTTGAGACAACCGTTCATTCCTTGGTCATGCTCGTTTCTATCATTGATTCCTCCATAAATTCAGTAGGATTTCCCTCCCACTCACTCAGTTTCTCCAAAATGAAGTCACTTTCCATTTCTATGAAGTCTGCAAGAGAGCCTTCATTGAACTCAAAACTGCTCTTACATCTGCCCTGATAATCTAACCCCCAGATTGGGCCTTACCCTTTGAGTTGATGTGTGATGCTTCTGATAGATCCACTAGGGCTATTCTTGGTCAAAGAATAGAAAATATTCCTCGTGTCATCTATTATGCCTCAAAAACATTGGATGAAACTCAATCTCACTACACTATCATTGAAAAGGAACTTTTACTAGTGGTTTTTGCTTTAGATAAATTTCAGCCCTATCTATTAGGTGCCTAAATCATCATCTTCACAGACTATTCTTCTATAAATTTCTTACTCAATAAAAGTGTTTCCAAAACGTGGATAATAAGATGGATCATAATGCTCTAAGAATATGACCTTGAAATCAAAGATATAATAGGAAAAGAAAACCCTGGGGCTAATCACTTGAGTAGAATTTATAATTCTTCTCATTCTGAAATAATTGATCCATAATTTTCAAATGATCACCTTTCATCTCTCAATCCAAAAATACCATGGTATGCCCCAATTGTAAATTACTTGGTTTCTGGTTTTTTCCCCGAAAAGTTTTCAAAAGAACGAAAAATAAAGTTGAAAAGTGATTCAAAATACTATTTTTGGGAAGAAAATATACCTTGGAAAACTGGGGCAGACATGGTAATTGAGAGATGTGTTGATGAAAATGAACATTCTTCCATCTTAGAATTCTGTCACTCAATTCCTGGTGGTGGCCACTTTGGACCACAAAGGACCTCTCGAAAGGTCAAAGACTCTAGATTCTTCTGGCCTTCACTCTTCAAGGACTCACATGAGTTCTGTCAATCATGTCCCAATTTCCAAAAGTTTGGAAAAATTTCCAAGATAAATTAAATTCCCCAAAATCCTTTAATATTCTATGAGACCTTCGATGATTGGGGTATCGATTTCTTGAGACCATTCCCCCCTTCCAATGGATTCTCATACATTCTTCTTGGGTATGGTTATGTTTCTAGGTGGGTCGAGGCCAAACCCACCCGAAAGGATGATTCACATTCTATTAGTGAGTTCCTAAAGATACACATCTTCCATAGATTTGGCATGCCTCATGCCTTGATTAGTGACTTAGGAACCCATTTTTGTAATAGAACCATGGAATATCTTTTGAAAAAGAAAGGGATTGTACATAAAACTTCAACTTCATATCACCCAAAAAAATGGAATGGCTGAACTTTCTAATAGAGATGTGAAAAGAGGTCTTGATAGAATTGTAAAACCCACCATAAAATACTAGCCTGAAAGACTTGGTGAAGCACTTTGGGCTTATTAAACTGCCTATAAAACACCCATTGGGATGTCTCCTTTTAGGCTAGTTTTTGGTAAATCATGTCATATAGTTGAAATCCAATATAAGTCTTTTTCAGCTGTGAAAACTGGTAATTTTGATTGTGAAAAATCTGGTGAAGAAAGATTGTTGCAATTGGATGAACTGGAGGAGCATCGACTTGATTCTTATGAGAATTCTAATATATACAAAAAAAAATCCAAGGCACTCCATGAGAAACACATCCTAATAAATTTATTCCATGAAGGTGCAAAGGAAATTCTCTTTAATTCCCGATTTCTGCTTCACCCAGGTAAGCTTAATTCTCATTGGGATGGTCCTTTTGTTATTACTAATTTTACCCATTTAGTGCAGTGAATTTCCAAGACCCCTCTTCCAAAAGGACATTCACGGTTAAAGGAAATCGATTAAAGAATCACCATGAGAGGACAAACAATCATATAACCACATCAACTTTGATCGAATCCTCAACTTCTGTAGTTGACCCACCACTGGATGGAGATGGTGACCCACCAAATCCAAACCAAAGGGAACCTCTTTCCCTTTAACTCATCTTCTCTCTCTCTCTATCTCTTTCTTCTTCTTCCTCTCTCATTATAATTTTTACCACTTTCCTCATCAGATTTTTTTATTTACTCTTTTTCTTTTTTTTGGGTGTGTTTTTATAAAAAACTAAAAAAACCTAACGAAATAAGAACAAAATAATTTAAAAAACATATATTAAAAAAATAGTCATACATACTCTCCATCTAGTTTTGAAATTTTATCCAACAATTTTAGGGAGTCAAAAGACATTATTTCATCTCAAAAATCTTGTTTTTTCATCATATATTTGGATAAAGAATATTGTCTCAAAACCACATAAATTTCAATGCTAAATTTATGATATGGAAAATAATTTTCCCCACCGATGAGAAATAACATTAGCTTTCAGGAAAAGGCCACATAGGGATCTCTATTCAAAATGTGTGTTTTTTACCCCCATTTTTGAGTCTTGAGTTTCTGGACCTTTGAGCTGAATTTCCTACATTAGTGTGCATTAATATAATAGAAGAATTTTCTGAACCACATTACAAGCCCAATACCTTTTCCCACCCATTATCATCATGGATTTTCATGGCATAATTTTTTAAAATTTATGTGTGGGGGGAATGGATTTCATTTTGGGTAACCTTTTTTGATTTTACCATGTCATCATATGCTTGAGGGAAAGCATCCATTTCATTGTGGGGGAGAGGTTGGCATTAAATGGGGTTTAGGAATGTATATATTGGGATGTGTCTTGGGTAGGTCAAAAATCACTATTTCTCAGCCTTGGATTTTGTTATAACTATTACAATTAGTGTCATGAGAAGATCAATCATGGGTTGGTATATGAGTGTGAGATCTGTTTCAAGTTCAACTTTTGAAAAAAAAGAAAGAAAAAGAAAATGAAACACTTGAATTATATTTGTATGTCATTAGGAGAAGTTTTGTGTTTTGTAAATATTCCATATTCTCATTCCCTTAATATTTCTTTCCACTTTTGTGTCTTATTTCAAATTTTCATTCCCTCATAGATATGTGTTTCCATTTCCTTTTATCTCTCATTTCAAAAAAAATGTAAATTTCTTTTTCCGTGTTAGTGTTTTACCCCTCTTCCTCTCTCTTGGACATTATATTCCTACCATCCCATAGCCACAGAAAAACCCCTTCAAAAGACCACATGATTCTTGTGCAGTTTGGATAGGGATTGAAAGCTAAGATCTCTTTCAAACTCTAAGATTTTCACTTTGGGTTGGTGAAAGAGTGAACCTCTACAAATGAATTTTATCATCATGAGAGGTGTGAGTTTTGAGTGTCCACATTTTCCATTTATAAATTTGGTCATGAAAAAAGATTTGTTTTTGGAACATTATTTCTATAAAAATTTTAGGTTTAATTCAATATGTATGAGTAAAATAGACTAAACCTCCCCTGATTGGAGAAAAAATTTTTAATATTTGTTGGTGAGTGAAAATGATTATGTCATGTTTTTATATTTTTTGAACATGAGGACATGCACAAGAATAAGTGTGGGGGATTTTATGTTATTAATATTTTTATGAATTATTATATACTCCATTTACTTTTTTTATATGAAATTTTCATAATTTGGGTGAAATATTAAGGTTTTAATACTAAGTATTATTTTTGATCATTTTTAGAAGTAGCCCAATTGAGTCAGTTCACTATTTTATTTATTACTATCACTATACTGATCCAAATTGTGCGGTTCTTGTTTTTTTGGATTTCTAATACAATATAAAACATTTCATTAGAAGGGATAATAAGCCATGTTTTCCATTTGACAGCATATTCATATTCAAAACCCGATTCATATTTTGGACTTCAAAAAGTTTGGATTGAAATGGACATATTAACATTGTTTAATCAATGGGCCCTAACATTTCCTACTTAAGTCTAATATCCACCAAATTTTCATATTAGACAGAGAAGATATTTATCTACAACTTGTAATAAGATCATATCTCGAGATTTGGCTTTCTAGTTTATCAAATTGGCGATGGAAATGGAGGGGTAGTTTTGGAATGAAAAACATTGGGATATAATTACACTCCCCTCCTCTCCTTGCATAGAGTTGGAATTACAGAGCAAAGGAGGATAGGTTGGATTGAACAAGGCTCTACCATATACTTGGGAGGATCTTCCATACTCAATTTTTTACTTGAGAAACCATTCCACCTTGCTTCCTTTCATTTACTTTTGTGTTGTTCTTCGTTTGTAATATTGTAATTCTTTTTTTGCAATTATGTTTTAATGAAAGTTTCTTCTTCAATATCTCTTATCATCATACACATTTTGTAGTTTTATATTAATGTTTTTAAAATAGTTTAAATACAGTTGAATCCCCTTCCCTTCTTTTGCTTTCTAATTCAATCTAAAGTTCGTTTTTAATTATGATGACACTTCATGTGTGTGTGTGTTGGAAGCACAAATATTTCCTTATCCTGTTCTTTTTGTTCTATTTATAATTCATCACCATTAACATATATTAAGAGATTAATGACTATCTTAATGGTTTATTATTTATATTACTTGGGTGAGTCAGAATTTAGGGATGTTAAGTGGGTGAGAGTATTTTCTCTATGAATATTCTTCAAATTAACATTGTGTATGTTAGACTTAACATGTCATGGATTAATGACTTGTTTTTTTAATGTGTGGTTTCCATGGATTATTGGAACCATAAATACACTACTATCAGCAAGCTCTAATTTAGATTAGAACTCTACGTTATGTTAAGGCTTGGATTAAATCCTTAACACATAGTAATTCCAATTAACGTTATCTTGTGAAGTAGGTGTTAATTTAAATGAAATATAAAGAAAATATCAAGGCTATCACAAGATTAACTCCTTAAAAATTAACTCACCCCAATCTTTATAAATTTGTTAAATCAATCATAATCAATCAATCATTTCATAAGATCTGCAAACAACCCCCCCCCCCCCCCCAAGCAGAGTACAATCAACTAAAAACAAACGACTATTAAAAAGTATCATCGCCGAGGATTCAACCCGAGTGATGCTATACACATTTTCAGAGCATCAGAAAATTGACCGGTTGATAGGCGACAATAAGCCGCGCTTTTTAGCAGGTCCATCAATAGTGAGAGGTACTCTCTATATTATAGCTTAAGTAGATACGACTTTGTTTGATATTGGTGCCTTCATCTCATTTATATCTTCACATTTTTTTGATATGATTAAACATCCAACGAATCTGATGCACTTTACAATGGAGTTAGAGACACCTCTTGGTAAGAGGAAAGAGTAGGGGTTCATGTGTCCTTTTGTGTTCACAATAGCTGACACAATGTTGGTATAGGATTTTCTCATTCTTGATCTGGATTTTTTTACGTCATCATCATTATGGATTGGCTTGTCTCTCATCGAGATGAGGTTTATTGTTAGCATCAGCGCAATTCATTTCTTGTTGCCGATGGGATCTCTCGTGTGTTTCATGGGGAGTGGGACCTGAGGTCAGGTCATGTAGGGCCTTCCCACCCGAAGCTTAGGAGTTTGTTATCTTCCGTTGTATTCAAGCTTGATGATGTTTCTTCTATTAAGGATCTTCGTATTATTTTTTGAGATTTTACTCATGTTTTCCTAGATTACTTCTCCAAAATTCTTCTAGAGAGAGAGGTAGAGTTCCCGATAGACCTGGTGCAAAAAAACATTTGATATCAATTCCTTCTTATCGTATGGAACCCATGGTGTTGAAGGAGATCAATATTCAGTTGTAAAACTTGTTAAAGAAAGTTTTTGTTCACTCTAGTGTTTCTCCTTGGTCATCCCATGTTGTCTTTTCCATGAAAGCTGATGGTTCACTTTAGTTTTGTGTATGTTATCAGAAGTTAAACTGAGTGGTAGTTAAGAACAAATATCATTCTCCTCGTGTGGAGGATTTTATTGATCAATTTAAGGGATAAAAGTGGTTTTTAAAGATCAATCTCTAGTCAGGTTATCATCATCTCAGAGTCCAGGAGTCTGATATAGCTAAGACGACTTTCAAGAGCAGGTATGACCATTATGAAAATCTCATGATGCCTTTCGGGTTGATTAATTCTCCTACAGTTTTTATAGACTTCATGAATTAGATATTCCACTAATATCTTGAATATTTTGGGGTAGTGTTGGTTGATGATATTCTGGTTTATTCAATTTCTGAGCCTGAGAATGAGAACCATCGGAGTTTGGGGAACATAATTTCATATAATGGATTGTCAGTTGATCCAGATAAGGTAAAATCTATTTTATCATGGAATTTAACACAAAATGCGTTTGAAATTCAATGATTCCTTGGTCTTGTTGGATACAACTGACGATTCATCAAGGATTTATCTAAGCTTTCATCACCTTTGGTATCTCTTACAAAGAAATCGGTGAAATTTTTATTGGATTAAAAGTGTCAATTTTCCTTTGATGAACTGAAATGACATTTGACATCCTCCCCTGTTATGATCTTACTTGTGCCATGTAAGGAGTACGTGGTGTTTTGGGATTCATCTAGTGCTGGTGTGGGATGCATTCGGATGCAGGATGGTCCTGTGGTTGCGTATAGATCTCATTAGCTCCAAACACATGATAAAATCTCCCCCACTCAAGATTTAGAACTTATTGCTGTGATGCATGTGCTTAAAGTTTTCCAGCACTCTCTCTTTGGGGAGAAGTTCACAGTTTTCTATGATAATAAGAGTCTGAGATATATATTTTACCAAAATTACTTAAATCTCAGACAAAGAGGATGGGTAGAATACCTTCAAATGTTTTACATCGACATCGCCTGCACCCTAGTGGAAAGGCACATTATTGCAGACTCTGTAAGTAGGAAGGTACCATCACAGGTAGTTTTGGAATCAAAAGATGATTGGAATCTTATAAGGCTTTCACTTAGTTTCACATGGATGCTCAAGAGGATTTCTCAAGGATGGTTCTTACTAGTGTTCAGTTGTCATCATCTTTCCTGGAGTCTATATTGCAAAGTCAACAATAATATTTTGAGTTTCAGAAGATTTGGGAATACAAGTATGGTGGGGAGACAGTTCCTGGTTGGTATCTTTCTTCAGATTGCATACTTCACTTCAGGATGTAATTCTTAATCCCATCACCTGTGAGATGATCAGTCTTGTTTGATTATCATATCTCCTCATGGGTTGTTCATATAGGAGCTAGAAATATGTAATATGACATAAAGAGACGGTTCGAGTGGCTGGGTATGAAGTGAAACTTTGTAGATTATGTGTACCACTGCTACACCTACCAACAGATAATGGAAGAGCATGTGAAACCATCTGGTATGCTTCATCCTCTTCCAATGCTATTTTGGAACTGGGATGAGGTGTCCATGGATTATATTGTTGGGTTTCCATGGATGATCTGAGGAAAAATGCTATCTGGGTGGTTTTTGATAGGTTGAGAAGTCTAATCACTTCACTCTGATTAAATACAACACTAATGTTGAAGATCTGGGTAAGCTGTATGTGTAGAAGATCGTGGGGTTATGTGGGAGTCCTTCTATCATTTTTTAAGATAGGGATCCTAGAATTACATAAATGCTATGGAGGCATCTTCAAGAGGATATGGGGAATCATGTCAATTTGAGAACATCTTACCGTCCATAGATAGATGGCCAGATGGAGTGTGTAATTCAGATCCTAGAGGATATGATTCGTTCCTTGATCTTGAATTTCAGTGGATTGAAGGATAGAAATTTGGGAATCATTGATTATTTTTACAAAAAAGTTACCAGTCTTCAATCAGAATGGATCATTTTGAAGCATTGTATGGTCGCCCATGCAGATCACTTCTTTTTTGGGCAGAGGTGGGCGATATAGCTTTGGTTTAGCCAAGATCAGTTCAAGAGATGTTGTAAATGATTTCGTAGGTGCGACTAAGTCTGATTATACCCCAAAGTTGAAAACTTCATATACATATTGGCGACGTCATCCTATGTAGTTTCCCATTGGTGAATGGGTTTTCTTGAATTTTTCTCCTCAGTTGGGTCACTGTCGACTTGGAAAATAGAAAATGTTGGCCCCATGATATGTTAGAACATTTGAGATCACTAAACAGTTTTGGAAAGTTTCTTATGGTTTAACATTTACAGCTCAGTTGATGGACATTCAAGATGTTTTCCATATATCTCAGCTCAGGACGTATCACCCTTACTCTGTTCATGTTCTATGTTGGGAAGAAATTGATTTAGAGCCAAATGATTTTTTGGAGATACATGTTGAAACCATTTACTCTCAGAAAAAAGTCTTGCATGAGAAGTCGATTCCATTAGTAAGATTTCTATAGAAACAAGGATATAATTATCATGAGGCTTGAGAATGTGAGTCTTTGATGAGGGAGTAGGGGCCTCATCTCTTTCTAGAGGATACATCTTCCCCATGAATTTCCTGGAATAGAAATTCATTATGGTGGGGAATTTATAACATCTCATTGCCTTGATTAAGTTAGTTTTCAACCTTTTATAAGTCTGTTTTGTATAATAATCCTTAAAAGTAGTTTTCAAGAGATTTTCTGCAGGTTTCAGGTCATGTACCTAAAGTATATGTCCTGTACCTGAAGTAAAAGTCGTGTTCTTGGGGGCGGATTCAAGTCATGATGTGGGGGTCACACCGTGAGCTAGTGCACATCATGTACATGAGTTACACATTGTGTAGTGGTTAAATATTGGGTTTCTAACCTGACGCGATTGGTTTCTCATGGTAACTTATCTAGAATGGCCTTACATCATGACCAAGTGGTACATGTCGGGACCCATCCTAAACCCAGTTTAATGTCACATGCTCTGGAATTTTGATCAGCCATTGTCTCTCCAATCTTCATGGATATCAACCCTAGACACTCCCTAGGAGTTTTTTAGGAGCATCTCACCTTCAATATTGATCTGATAGGTTATGGTTCATCATTGTTTCTATAGTTCATCTCTAAGGGTAAGTGTTCTATCCAATTCATCATTGTGATTAATCATGATAGTGCCCTAGCGTTGCATTATTGGATCCCCTGATCCAAGTTGAATGTTTCTTGTCTTCTTATTTTAGATCTGTTTTGAGATCTCATTTTAGAGGCCCTTTTTCTTTATTCGTTGTGGGATGGCGGGTGTAATTTTTTGAGCGATGTGATTTTCTTCTCTTCTGCTGACCTTTTGTTTTTATGGTTGAAACAATCTTGTTGTAGATTGGATCCTATAGTATCTATTGGTACTATTGGGATTTTTTCATGGTTTTGGATCCCATTGTGGG
Source organism: Viscum album (assembly GCA_963277665.1). Lineage (NCBI taxonomy): Eukaryota > Viridiplantae > Streptophyta > Magnoliopsida > Santalales > Viscaceae > Viscum > Viscum album. The sequence goes on along the minus strand of OY728155.1, from coordinate 446,905,659 downwards.
CATGTGAAACCTGAACTTTGAGGTAGGTGGTTCCATATCTAGCATATGATAATTAACCTTCTTGGTTTTCTTTTCAAATTGAATTATAAATTGATTTATGAATCTGGCAAGATTTTTGTGTGTATTGAAAATGGTATTTGAATGAAAATTGGTTTTCCCTTGATATTGATAAATGATTTGTAAATGGGTTTTAATGGTTTCCAAGACATTGAAATTTGTGTGTGAAAAAGAAAACATGGGCTACTTTTTGTACATAGGTGGAAGGTTTATCTTGGGGCCATCGTTTATTTCTTTGTGATTATCAAGGAGGGTTTTCATGGGGATTTCCTCTGCTTCCTATTCCAATTATTCTAGGGGACTGATATTGAAATTTTGGGGGGGATTACTCAATTGGTATTCCTATGATTCCAATTCTCAATGTTCTATGATCCGTTTCTACACATGATTATTTTGGTACGACTAGTTTGCTGCCTAGACCTGTAGTATTCCTTTGTGTTGTCATACATGTGATTCCATTTTATAATTCTTGAATTTTAGAGTTAGCCTTGGTATGAATGTTGATGTTTGTGAAAAATGATATGGAAATATGCTTTGGAAAATATTATACCTTCTCTTGTTTAGAACAGTGAAGAAGGGAATGTTTACCATGATTTCTATAGAACTGCTTTACTACTTATCATGACATGTTTTATTAAAAAATGGGCATATGGGATTTGTTATATAGATACATCTTATGGAGAACCTAGGTGGGATCCTACTGAGCATGTTAGCTCACAACCTGTGCACCACTTCAATGGTGTGTAGACCTTTATTTGTCTTATAGTGTATGGAATGGAAAGGTGCTGGAGTGTGGTGGCAAGGTTTGTGCCAGCTGGGATGGGTAGCTGATGTTGAGATGGTTAGAGTTTGTCCAAGCGATAGTTAGAGTAGCTGTTGGTTTTGAGACCCCTGCAGTCAGACTTGTCTTCTAACATTTTTAGAATCTGTTATAGTTATTTATTTTTCGCTATTCTCTTATGGTTATGGCATATATATTCTGTTAGTATTCTATTGTCTCCTTCATTCCTTGTATATATGTCCCATGTGGTTGTTCATGTTGGGATAAATTGTTACCTTGGTTTTGTTATTTCGATGATCGAGTTCTCGGCGCCATCCCATTGGGATCGTGAATTCCCTTCAGGTATATGACAGATCATGTCGGGTGCCGAGTTTGAGGGTAACCCAGGTCAGTTCATTATAGTTACCCTGGAGAGGTAGAGGTTGTCACTATAGTAGCGGGAAGTCCTGGCCTTTTCCAACACCCTCATTTATATAGATGGGTAGTCTATACCTGAATCTAATTTGATTTCCATATCTTGCTCTGTCTGGCAAATCATCTATTGGTGGGGTAGTTTCTACTTATAGCTGGAGATGATAATCAGTCGGAATATTTCCCCTGAGTAGCTCCTTATTTAGATGTCGAAGAGCTCACATCTCACTCTCATATTGTGAAAATTTCTCTTCCAAATATGGAAACCTAGACATAGTCCCTTCTTTCCCTTTAACTTTAGAGATATTCCGCCAATGAGGTGGAAACTAATAATTCTATGGTTCCAAATTCTTGAGCCTTCTTGGATTCTTGGTGAGATTACCCTCATTTTGTGCATCCAAATAAACCACCCTCCTCGATTATGTATTCATTTTTGTGATCCTCAACATCTGGATCTTGATTGATTTTTACCATGTTAAAAATGGTGATGTTCACAGTGTCATATCAAGAAATGGTGGTTTTGACATTGCTTTTTACAGGAAATGTTAGCTCTAGAAGTCTTTCATTAGGGTCAGTCCTCAAAATGCTTGGTATTATTGGAATTTTTTGTCTTGAAACCTTGACCGTGCATGATTTCATTCAATGTATTCTCCTCCCCTCTTGGTTTATGAATGTTAACCTTGAGGGAATTTCTGGTCGGGAATTCCAAACGAGCATCGACCAATGGTGGTTTTTATTGTGATAAGTGGAATTGGTAAGACGCCGACCATTGATCTCTTCCTCTCAACCTAGATAATACAGATTCCTTATGTGTTTTGATGATGATAAAAATTACCCTATCCCTATGTTTTTAGGATGATCTAGAATTGTATTTGATGCCTCCAAGATCCACTTAGGGGATGATGAATTTGGAGATGGGGATTGAGATATAAATTCTCATAGCCCTATGGGATGAGGTTTTCTTATGACTACTATAATCATTTACAGAGTATTCTTGGGGATGGATGGCCTGAGAGGTGGTGGTAGTGTAAAATTTTCTCTTGGCCAAAGGGGATGTGTCCACTCCTGGATGGCTTCCATAGCAGCTTCTACTGTGGTCTTTATGATGTGGCACATATTTTCTTGCATGAGAGCTGGGTACGATGGAAACCCATTATGAGGATCACTCCTTGTAGGTATTTTTTCAGGTAGAAACATTGATCTCTATGTATGGAACATCCTCATATTGTATTTAGGTGTCCAATTTCAAGTCTTGTTAGTGATCCTATCACCCTGACTATGACGCCTTGGCATTATTGGATTGGGGGAATTTTGTTATAGTGACCTACTGGCTCGAGCGTTCCCAGATACTTTGACTTCACCAGAGGCCATAACATTGAATGACACCATGTTTGAGGGGCTCCTCTGTTCTATTGGTGTGGTGAAGTGTAATGTCCATATTTTCCCCATCGTTTATTTTGGATGCCTAACTTGTATTTGGAGATTTTGTTTTTGAAGTGTCATGATGCAATGGCGGCAGCGTGTTGCAATTTTTTTCTATAATTTTTTGGTTTTGGATCCTAGTCCATGGAGATATCAGTGAGGTCAAGATGGAAACAATGTATCTTGACGGTCTAGAGGTGAAACTTCTATCTTGGATAAGGGAGATGTCGATCCTTCAATCACTGATGCGGCCCCCACATATTCGTGCATATATAAAGAATGCACTCCTTTTCTAGCTCATTGGGGATCTTATAGCTAGATGTTTCGTGGGGCCAGAACATGATGCGGAGGTTGTTTCTGGATAACTCTCTATATATGTCTATTTCATCCTATTCTTTGTCAAAATTTCACACCGCCATCCAGTCAGAACCTAGAAGATGACTCTAATGGTCACCTGATGATGGTAGTGGAGAACTACTACATGTTGATGGAGAACTATATCCAACTGTTCCAGATTTTTTAAGAAACTGTCTATACAAAAGAGTCGATTTTTTGTTCACCACTTTATATAGAGGTTTTTGGACAATGGGAGGAAGGCCTTTCCCATGAGAGATATCACCATGGAGAGGTTGACCACGATGGATGTCAAGAGTAGAGTCTCTATGATCCATCTTCACATTACCACGAGGAGGACTATTGCGGTAATGAATTTCTTATGCTTCCTATCCGATATAAGATTTGACAGATCCATTTTGTGTTTAGAGAGTATATAGAACAACCTCAAAGACCCTGGCATTTGGCATACTAGAACTATAAGTCATCTTCTATGTCATGGTCAGAGTATGTCAACATGCTATTTGTGGTTGTGCCAGGATATGGTCATATTGTATGGAGGTTTCCAGAATTTTTACATAACTACCTGGTGTTGTGGGTATATGAACACACTACTAATGATTTGTCAGAATATATTGATGTGTTGCCTCATTGTTGATAGGGATATAATCCTATCATGAGGTGTGTTCCACACTCACTTGGTTATCCTTAGTTGGATCAAGAATATACTCCTAGTCTAAATATGCATCCTCCCTAGAATATGTCGATGGACTACTGGATTGGGAGAAAGAATATGGGCCTCCTTCTGTATTACCTTGAAATGATTTTGGTGCAGACATTCTTTGGAAAAAGAAGGAATATTTTCCTTTCTTCTGTTCCCCAGATGGAGTATTCCATGAAGGTTCACTGATAGGAATATTGGAATTCCCTAAGGCTTGTCCCACTCTTACGGAGTTATCCTTGGACAGGACAGGGATATGGTCTTGATCTTGGGCCTTTGGATCTTGCCACAAGACATATTCAACATGAATGTTCCCATATACTAAGGTGTGTTCCGCTCTCACCTGGTTGGCCCCGATTGGAATAGAATTACGACCTCAGTCTGATGACTCTCCCTTCATTGGGATATGACGATAATCCACTCAGGTGGTTGCAATATTGTGCACTTGCTCTAGTAAAAACACATGATCACAATGATAAGAGTGTTGATTCATCCTACTTGTATAGATAAAAGTATTTGCATATATTTTAATGTGCAATAGTACCTGAATATGCCATCATAGTTCTTCAAGAGTTGGTAAAATGTATTGGCACTTTTGGAAAGTGCGTGCAAGAATATAAGCATGCATGAACTCTGTTTCAATAACCTATTGACATATGTATTCTATTGTGTAGAGGATATGAACCCACTTATTCCCTCCATGTACCATAGGGATATTCCCATGGGATTCATGCCTGGGATTAGGCATATGAGTCTCCACTATGTTGACTAAAAGAATATGCCCATAGACATGTTCAAGGTGAGTAGTGATATGAGCATGTTGGCTGGTCCCAACCAGAGTAAAATGGCGGGTGTTTTCAGTAAGGGGAGGAATATTCTCCCTATACTAGGTATATAGCATCTTCTTCCTTCAACGAGTCTTTGTCAGTGGATCCCATGAATGGGAATCTGATATGGATGTTTCATGAAAGGTTCCCTTAGTAGACGGCTGATAGGTACTAGTATGATAATGCTGGGGTAATGGTTCTCCAGAACCCTCCTCAGTAGTTCCTGGAACATAGGAGAGTCGTATCATTCATCCTAATCCACCTTCATCAGGTATGGAAGATTGTGGTTGTCACACTCTGGGGATTGGCACTCAAAGTGATTGTTCATGTTGATGGGGGCCTTTGGCTAAGAGAAAACATTCGTCGAGCGACATGGACTCTTCATTTACTACTCTTTTAGAATCGCATGAGAGATTCCATAGTCGGGACCTTGCCATATATATGGTACTCCCAAATCATCATGATCATTACCTTTTTTGGTTATTTTTAGAAGTAAAGACCATTTTATGACTATTTTTCATGGTTTGTGGGTTCTTCATCATTTCTAGAGTATTTCGTCGGTATGATGATTCATCCATTCTGGAGGAGCCAATGTCGGCCGGTGTTCGTGTTGGTCACTATGTTCTGGTGGGATGTGAGGGAGGATCTATTTGGCTCAGGGATCAAGGTTCCTAATTCATGTGAAGATCGAACTATTATATTGACCAAGGCAGTGTTTTAAAATAGATATCTGAATCTTGAAATTATCACATTATGTTTTGCATTAATGTCACTCAGAATGAAATGATTCATAGAAGTGATTCTAATAGATCCATTCGAGGTGGCAATGTGCTATTTGAAGGTCAGTGTGATGGGCTTGAAGCTCGATCAACGCACGTGTTGGTCATTCAGTTTCAAAATTTGAAAAATGAATTCTCTTTTTGATATTTTAATTATGATTTTCCAATGCGGGTGTTGGTTTGTAATGGGATAGTTTGATTGTGTGGGTTCCCACTTCCCCTATTAAAGGTGGATTGAAAATTACAAAAAAACGTCATATTGAAGGAAGTCATTTTTTCAGATCAGAAGTCTGAAATCATGCAGGAAATAAGAAACATCGTCACTAGTCAGTGGTATATTATAGGAATGATAATTCTCATCAGATATACATAGTTAACAAAACATTCTTTTATTCCCTTTCTCATACATTCTTCTCATGTGGAATTATCAACCAAAGGATGGACTTATAGGAATCTAGGTTTTTGGTGGTATTACAACATTTTATGTATATAAATTAACAAACAGAGTGGCACATGAGGTTCATGTAGATACTATCAATGTTGTTTGCCTGTGAGGAGAGAGAAAACTGGCTTGTCAGATTAAAACCTAGTCATTTTTTTATTTTAGAGATTCACATCAGCTTCACCATTTTTTTCGGATGGATTTTGTGGCATGGAATGGTTTTTTCTTTTCATTATTCCATTTTACTTTTCCCAGAAACTCCCAATGGTTCCCACATCCATGTATGAATAAAGACCTACTTTCTAAAGGATGAAAATCATATAGGTTTTAAGGCCCATCGACACTTAGGGGATCACATTGGTTGAGAGGATGGGAGGTTGGGATTATCTTACCCTTTTGGGGGAATATTTTCCTACTATGGGACTGTCTTATAGATTTAAGACATGTTCATGAATCTCTCCCTAATCCCGATACAAGACTAGTTACCCCAAAAAATGGCCATGGGTCAATTATCTTATATATACAATGTACCGGGATTCATCTGTATGTATTAGAGGTTCACCATCTTTTTCTTGTATTGGGATATTGCTTATGTTCGGAAGTAAAATGACCATGTTCTTCAGGCTATGCTCCCATGTGTGGAGGATATTGATATTCTGAGGATTGGATTGCTTCATTATAAGAAATACTATGTATCATGGTTAATGTAGGAATCAAAAACCACATAGTTCTATTGGAGTTGGTACGTTTTCACTGCAACTACCCTATTTATAATGCCTAATGAGATCCTCATTTCACCTCCATAAGCCCACATGAGCATTAATATTTTTTAGAAACAAGAGGGAGTGCATGATCAGCCTTATGGCATGTGGATGTGGGATCTGCATATTGGGGTAGTTCTTGAGATATTTGATATGGATATTGTGCCTTTAAGGTGGAATCCTATATATCCCTATTATGGAGGGAATCATATTCCTATTAATTCTTTAAGGATGGGGTTGCACAATATGGTTTCTCGAATGAATGGGACTTCATATCTAGAAGGTGGCTCGTGATCCTATTGGGGTACCCTAGGATTCATTGTGTGGCCTGGATCAACACATATGGGGGTGTCATAAGAGACATAGTGTCATGGTCTGGGGGGTGTCACATATCCTGGTTGGAATATCGGGGAGACATCGCGAGTCTCAACCATCATGTCCAGAGGTGTTCCACGTGTCTTGGCTATCCTTTCTTAGAGACACCGCAAGACTGTGCATACCTTTCAAGAGGTTTCAGAGGTCTCAAATGACTTATTCCCAGGGGTGGGTCAAGAGAGTGGGGTCGTCATGTCCATATTTATTGATGAGACTCAGCTGACATGAGTATATACGATCATATGAGTCTGATATGCATCTGAAGGACGCCACAAGTCCATGGTGATAATCCCATAGGACTTATAGGATCCAAGTGGTGCTGACAGAAGGTTCACAACACCTGTCCCGACATATCTGAAGTGTTTCACATGTCCTAGATGACATGAATACATGATTTCGTAAGATTTGGGTTTTGTGACATTGCACTTTCATGTGTCTTCGGATGGCACACATGAATCCCATTGAGGTCTGCGATTGTGTCCTCCACATGAGTTTTCCACTTTGAATCCCATATTTTTCCATTATATTGTGAGTGCCTTATCATGGTATTGTGTTAGTTTTTTTTGGGTGTCACAGGATCTAGAAGACATAAAATATGGTCTTCTCTTGTCTTCCTAGGAGTCCTTTGTGTGATCTTCAATTGATCGCATGAAGGAATTTATGCTCGGCGCATGACTGCTCTAGCAGTTTACTAGTGTATTACCTAGTGGAATTTCGGTTGATTGCATGATTGGATGTGCACAGAATCTTGGGATGTGATCACCTAAATATGCAGCCTATAGCATCCAGTAAATTGACCAATGCACAAACCAACTAGACAACCAACCTTTTTTGAGTTGGAGTCGATAATTTATATGTGCAGTCATCCCGTGTACTCACCATTTTGTGTGGGGAATTTAACGTGAGAAGTTTCTAGAGTCAATGTGGGTTTTGGAGTTACACAGTATTGCGTGTCTCTATGGTGGACCATGTCCTGGGTGCCACCTTATTTTTAGTGGTTGCTGGAACATCCACCCTTTATCTGATTAATACTGATTATTGAAGACTCACACATTCTAGGGCTTCTATATCATCATGTTGACATGTCCAAGGGTCTTCAAGAGATCAAAGTGCCTATCAAACAGTACTCTCAAGTCCTTAGATAAAATATCCTGGGGTCTTTTATTCTATGTCGAGGGTGCAATGGTCCCATCATGTGTCCTTCAAAGATTATGACCCCTTTTCACCTCCCCCTTTTCCATCACATTCATTTTATTTGATGAATTTCGTGATTCATGCGTGATTACATGTATTGAATCTAGGGTATTTTCTTTGTTTTTTAGATATTATTAACGTGGTCGATATTGGTCACATGGTGATTCATGAGTGATTTATGGAAAAACCTATATGTTCATCCTTAGAGAATCGCAATGTGGCCTAGACATGTTCTAGGTATTTCATTCGGTGAAACTAAAAAGCCACAGGGACCTCGTGAGGTGAGGTGGTCATGGCACTAAGGTCTTGTGGTTTCTTGAAGGTCACTTGAGGGTTTTTTTCCATATGTCTTATAGTGATTGTGAACCCCACTCACATCCTCCCTTTTGATCCCCATTTTTTTATTTGACAAGGGTTGGGAGGTATGTGAGTTTTCACAGGTAATATCCATGATTTCTACTCGATTTTCCAGTGGTGTCTCATGTGAAAAATGTGGATTGTATGAGAGTTTTCATGTATGGTGGAGAAAACAATGAATTTGTCCTTAAAGCTTTGTAGAGTTATTCAGTTGTTCCCATGTGATGCAGCTTATGAGATGAACGTGCTCTGCAAGACGCACCAGACAGGTTGGGGTGCATCATGTGCCATCATGGGTGAACATCATGTCCTCCAGTGACCGAAAATCCCTCTAGTCTTCTCCTCTTTATCTCCACAGTTCATTGTGGTGAAGTGTCTAAGGTCTCACGAGTTGGATTGAACATCATCTAATGATTTTATTCATCTCAATGATGCTTTGTCGAGTGATCTTTATGACTATTTGGGGTCTCTTCCTTGGGATGTTGCTTCTCATAATTTTAGGGGGATTTTAGAAATTTTATTAGGAACATGACAATGATAAACCATACAGCCTCAGGGGATGCTCATCCGACCTTAACCATTTGGTCAATAGAAAGAAAAGGTTCTTTTGGAGTAGTGTTTCTTGGGGAACTTTGTAGGCTATGTTCCATGTATAAGGACTTCACTTGACCTTGAGGTGGTCACATGATCATGAGCCTTTTAGGGGTCCACATGACTTTGACCATACTCTTCTCCCATTCATTCATGGGAAAGATAATACCCATGTTTTGGTATTTCTCCCTTTGTGATTTTTTTCTAGTTCTCATGTTTCAGGCATCTATATTCTTGTTATAACAATTACTTAGTTATTTAATTTCATGTCATATGTTTTGTGGATATTCGTTACTTGAGTCTAAAATCAATTAGATATGATGTCAATAGTTAAAGTGGTCATTAGTCCTTTATATCCATAATAATATTCAGGAAATAATAATCACCTTTAATAATTATTTATATTTTTAAATCCATCTATTACATATGTATATGAAAAATAAACTATGTTACAATCATGGAGTTGGTCATCCGTACGTACGCATGAGTAACACGCCCATTTGTTAATGATAATTAAATAAAGAGTGTATTTATTATTTTATTGTTAAATAATTATAATAATATTAATAATATAATATTTATCATCTAATTATACTTATGTATATTATTCATGTTATGTGGTGATTAAAAAAAATCACATCACATCATGGAGTTGATATTTCACACATACACGCAAACAACGTTATCATTTTTATGCACATATAAAATAAGAATTGAATAGATATATTAATAACTTTTAATTATAAATATATCATTAATAAAATATATATAAACATTAATTCATTCATCATAACCATTTTTGAGAGATATTAATGGAAAACAAATTATATCGGTTTGTGAAGGTGATAGTTCACACTTTTGGACAAACGATAAATTCTCTTCCCATTTGATGGAAGTGGAGATGGATTTAGGTGATGATATTAACATAATAACATATAAATTCATTTTCAACATTTTATTTATTTTATCATCATTTATGATGAATATTTTAAGGATGTGGAAGAAGAAATAAAATAGAAATACTTCATTAAAATAATATATCTTTTTTGGATGATCTCCTCTGATTATCCCTTTAACACCTCTAAAGAGGGTGTTATTAATAAAATATGGAATCTATAATGTGTTTAGGGTTGATATGAATGTATTTGAGAAGATATTGAAAGAAAAAAAATGGGTTTTATGTTTATATAAATGAGAAGAATAAGTTCCCTTTTATCGGAGTGGGGAAGGGTAGTCTTGGAATTTTTCAAACATATTAATTTATTATGAAATAATTTTTTAATAGAAACAGATATAAAGTTATTAATTTAAAATATAATAAAATTTTAGTTTAAAATAAATTCAACAAATGAAAATTAAATAAGTACATATTATTTATTTAATCCTTATCATTTTGTTTTATACCTTTTTACTCTAATAATGATATCATGTAATTTACACTTTGAGGGTTAATATAATTACAATAAAATGCCAAAAGATCAATAATTCTATCATTGATAAAATTTTATGAATTATCAAAATTACTTTTTGAAATGTGAAAATTTTATAAATTATATATCATTTAATAAAATTTTATTTATTTTAAAATATCAATAATGTCGATTTTAAAACTATTCATTAATTTATTTTTTAAAAATATCATAAAAATAAGATATATTCTAAACAACATATAAAAAACAACCCAAAAATGTAAAATGCGACTAAAAGTTTTGTGCATAACGTTAATCATCTCCAAATAAAATTTATGTTAGTATTTTACTTATCATTTATTTGATATTTCATTAAATTCAAAAATTACTACATCATCATTATATAAGACTTTAATTTAATTACTTATTTCATAAAATTGTAAAATAAGTTGTCATGATAAATTTACATTTTTTATCTATAAAAATATTATTTATAGTTGAACAGATTCAATATATTACACCATATTAATAATATTTATCTTGTTAAAAACAAAATTGTGACAGCTGAAACTGCTTTTTTTTAAAAAAAGTCACTTTTAGGTTAGTGAGAACTGAACAAACAAAGGGAAGAATAAGAAAAGGGAGTCATAAGAAGGATGGTCTTGGAACCACACCCAAGTCCAGACCTTCCCAACAGAGAAACTAGACAACAACAACCAAAATCATTTTGAGGCAAAGTGAGAACCAGAGAAAACGGCCGACCAAACCGACCAGCCAAACGCCATGGACGCAGTACTCAGGACCATACCAATTGAACTGCATCATGGAAATATCAAATCCATCTATAACCACACCATGAAACCAAAATAGCACCCCAATAGATCCAACTTCACCAAAGCCACCAATACAATCCAAAACGTCATGAAATCCATCACACCAAACCAAGATGGGGTCGTGTGTGAAGGAGGATGAGGAAATGGTAGAGGGAACCAAGGAAAAGCATGAACATCTGGGCACAACAAAGGAAGAAACACAGAACAAACCAGAAGGGAAGGAGAAACTGACTGGCGAGGAGAAACACCACCAGCACTGAGCATTCCTGCGTCCGCAATCCGTGACTGCGTACTGGCCCAGTAGTCGAAGATGACACTATCAAATTACAACTCACATTAAACCCAACTGTCCTCACCGCAACAAGACCCAGGAAAAACAAAAAACCTCATGAGAGGAGTAGGACGAGCCGGTGCCACGAACTCAGCCTAGGTCGAACTGCCGTCATTTTTGTATGTGCCAGCGAGTGTTCCTCATTACGACTACCCACAAAAATCCAGGCGATGATCCTGTGCGTTCCAGAGGATGTTGTCTCACCTGTACAGAAATCATCAAAACCCCAAAAATTTGAAAACTAGAAGAAATCTCATGCAATCAATAATCGATCCCATCATGTCGCCTTTGATTGACAAAGCCCGCATGATCCCTCGACACCGATGCCGATTCGGAGATGTGAACCGGAGAAGAATCCAGCAGACAGCGCAAATTATGGCGGAGAGAATATGGTGGTCGTGTACACTGTTTGAAGAGGATGAGCAATAGATAATCTTCATTGACAGGTATCCCAAGTAAGAAGGCGCCAACGGAGGAACCAACAGTGACATGGGGCAGAACGATGCGGCGGCGGACGATGTGGCTGCAGAAACCCTGGCTACCCAATGAAGCTCTCCCGAGAGCTACATGACACCCAAAATTGTGAGAGAATTGACTTTTCATTTGAATATATTATTGTAAATATCATAATCACCTCCAAGTGGCTTCATCAGGTCATAATTTTTCCCAATGAATAATTTTTCTATAAAAACACTTATCTAAATAAATTAGGACAAGGGTTAGATAATTTTATAATATTTATAATAATATTTTTACTCTTAATTACAAGATTTTCCATTAACAGTGTTAATAAAAATTTACAAAATTTACTCTTCATAATGTCCAAAAAATAGGTCCTATTTACAAAAATTATATATTTTTATTCAAAAATGGAATCCTTTTTTCAAAATTAAACACACAGAAATTTCATAAATTAATTCAAAGTTATTCTAATTGAAGGAATGATGAAGAATGAATTAATGACAAAATATTCAAAAGTTCACAATGTTTTAAAATATGAAATTTCAATGTGAATTTTATTTCAATAACCTAGATTGGATTAATTGATATAATAATATCTAATTATAATTTAACACCTCTCAACTATATAATTTATTAATATCAATAAATTTTTTGGAGAACTAATTTTCAATTAAAATGCATTATTTTCTCACTATCAATCAAAAAAATTAAACCTGAAATAAAAATATTAAAATTCCATCCAATGAAAATTATTGTATAAAAATTTCTAATAAGAAGTTAATTTTTTCAAATAAAATCTATAAATGTTTCAAAAATTGGATTTAAATCAAGTGTGCCATCAAAAGGTGGAAACCCCATTTTTTTTATATACCTAAAATTGGTTTTCTTCTTATATAAAGTTTATAAAAAATTTATATAGATGATAAAAAATAAATTAAATATTATATATATATATATTAATATCATCCAATAATATTGATTAGTTCATTACAGTTTTTCACATTCAAATATTTTTTTCATAAACTAAATTCTTTGTATTTTAAATTGGGTTTTATATTCATTTATAATTAATTTATTGACAAATAATTAATTATATAAACATGTTTAAACAATATTTTCATAATTTAGTTAATTCTATTCATAGACACCATTCTAAAATCTATGTGACTACATCAATGTTAGAAAAAAATATTTAGTTGTTCATTTATGCTTGATGTGGTGTATCGTGTACGCTATCGAACATAGTGTCTATTTTGATTATTATATGATTCATAAATATTAACAAATATGAAAAATAATTATTATATCAAAACCTAGGTTGTTACATCAAGACCTAGTTATTAAACATCAGGCTGAATTTACATAGATTTATTAGTATGCCATCCAACTTAGTGACGATTTACTTGATTTCTAGATACTACCTAGAATCCATCATTATTGTGATTGAGGCAAAGTACAGGTGGTCACAAGGATAATACTTTTATTACCCTATGATGAAAAGTCTTCGTTGGAGAAATTTATGACATCAGATGAATCATTTATCATCTATCGATATTATGGATCCTGGGACCAAATTAATTACACATGTCATGAGTGGCACAACATCCAACTCAACCCATTATTCGAAGGATTACTTGATTATTGGGAGTACAAATCCAAGGATCAGATATGGTTTCATTCGTGTTACCTGTTTCCTTAATCATATATATATATATATGGGAATTAATATATAAACATATAAATATCTAAACATGATAGAAGATTTTTCTAGTTGTCTCCCATCTTGGCGAATCTCTATCCTATAAAATTCCTTATAAAACATTATCTTTATCCTTATTTCATGCAGTTATTTTTATTGTTATTTTTATCCTGATGAGTTTATAAATTTTACATAAACTATATATTACTAAATATGTATGAGACAAAATTGGTTTTTCCCTGGTAAATTTTTTACACACACCATTCATGTTCCACCATTTCATTGGGGTACACAAGCAGAAGTCCACTTGGTTGCAAGAAAAAGTAGGACAAAAGACTATGACTGATTAAGTGTGATTGATCAAATATGTACACGATGATTGGGTCCGTAGTTTTTCTTGGGAATATCTTTAGAGCCTTGAAATATTATTTCTATTTATTTTTTCAATAATGTATATGTATGTTTATCCCACTAAGTTATCATTTTTGTATATATGAATGGGTCATTTGAGCTTTTAAATCATTCCATTTATTAATAAATCATTCTCATATTTCAATTTATTTTCTCATATGAATGAAATTTTGATACTTCCACAATTATTTACTCTAATATAAGGGTATACTCCCACTATTACATCCTAGGACCTCACTACTAGTCAGTATCCTCTCCAATATAGGAAGGCATACTTGAGGACTCATGGAAAATTAACTAGGGGAACCAGTTTAGTTTGACACGATTTGGGAAATTACACATTATATATGCAAATTTTTGGATGTAACCTAGATTCCATGTGTTTTTTGATATGATAATGTGTGAATTAGGGATATACATGGGGATGATTATGTGATTTTTATTAAAGAATTAAGAATGAGAAGAACCCCTATAAAGATTTTAGAGATAGGTATACTCAACAATGATTGATGAGATGGGTTGTGGATGGATTGTATCCTAAGGGATACGAGAATATATGTGTGATATTTTACAACTATAAGTTCAGATTGAGGTAATATTTATAGTGATATGGGTAAGGGTGATCAATTATCAGTGGTGTTAGAGGGTATCCCCTAATAGCCCACTATGTACAAATTAGTAGCTAGTAAAATATGAGGATTGGGGATGATATTGAATGATTATTAATGTATGAATATCCAATGACAGTGAAACTATGGGTTTTGATGAGATTTTTTATAAGACCCCACCCTAATTGAGAATGTGATTAAAATGATTACACTGCGTGAGGTGGATTTGGAATAGTTTTTGTCTGTGTGGCTTAAACCTGATGTAGAGAATGATTGGGTATAAAAATAAGAAACATTGATATTTTTTGGTCTTGGTAGATATTATGGATAAATTAAGTCACACTAAATTAAAGGTGGTAGTTTGGGATTAGATATGGGACCTCACCAAAAGTAAGAGACTGGTGCAATGAGATAAGGAATGTTACATAACATTGGATCTCAAACTAAGTGATAGCATGGTGGTATGTGATGTGTTATGAATTGAGATACTAAAACTTAACCATAGATAGAGAGAGTAGTGATTGAAGTTATAATATATTATGATGTATGAGAGCTCCCGTTATGTGAGAGGTTTTTTTGTTAGAGAAATTGTATATGTAATTGTATGAGACCTCGCCCTAAGAGAGAGGGAAGTGCTATGGGAAAGTAAATAGAATCAGAATATGGTATGGGACCATACCCCAAGATTGAGGGTAGTGGTTATGACTCAGTTTTAGTTTATTTCCTTATGTGATAGGTCTTGAGGATGAGATTTTTGTTTCAACAAATGTTAAAAGAAATTCATAAAGGGGTCAGGTGAGTCTTGTGGTGTGTTATAGGATTAAGTAATGTCTCTATAGAGTCTATTAATTGGGATTCATATGGGTTCTGGATTTTAGTGGGCTTAATGTCTATTCAACTAAGGGGTGAAATGACTAGTTTAGTTCAACAGATCACTTGGTTATTAGGAATCATGCAGTTTGTGAATAATTAGAAATTCTAAGACCATAGAATAGGATTTATAGTCTATAATGTGTTGAGGGACTTTAGTAGAGTTTCTAGTAAGGGTAAATTCTTAGGAATTGTATGGGAAGGTAGTCAAGACTTCTTTATGGGACCTAAAACCCATTGTGATGGGGTTGGTGATTGTGATATTGATTCCATTAGCCAAATAAAACCATCTATGATACTTATTATATGTTAACTATTATGAGACATAATAGTTTTCACCTTTTAGTGTGTGGGTGCAGTATGATTAAAATATTTTTGTAATGGTGTGATATTATTTGGGCTGATGTGTGAGATATTTCAATGATATATATATCCAATAGAATGGTGGTTAATAAGATTGAATTATGCTTCCTTATTATGTGATTACTATTGGTTTTTAAGGTGTTATAATCCCATAGAACCCTTTTGGGCGTAGTGCATAGAAAATTATGGAAATTTCATTGGGGCCATGTATTGTTTAGGATGATATTGTGGGAACTAGATGTATTTTGGGGGATACTGATGTTATTATTTTTATGTCCATACGATTTTGGAGACATCCTTTGAGGATGCTATAAACCAGTGTACCTGTTAGTGACTAGGGACTTGTGTTGTGGACAGATTGTATCTTATGATATTATGGAACCTAAATGAACTAGTAGAAAAATGATTTTTAACATCTCCAGTTTAACATCGGTTTCTTATAAATCGACGTAAATAATATTTGCGGTGATTTTATGGCGTCGGTTTTTTAAATAACTGACGCCAATTTTTTTTTTGCGTCGGTTCTTAAAAAAACCGACGCCAAAAAAAATATATATTTAGGTGTCAGTTTTTATGAAAACTGACGACATAAACTTTTTTTAATAAATTACAATTTTTTAGATAATTAATTAATATTTAATTTGACTAGTCATGGAGAAAAACAGAGTTATAGATTAAAAGTTATGGATGTCGGAATTTGATCGTCTCAAAGAGAAGTCTTAAAGAAGTTCATCTTTCAAGGGCCATAACTTCTATTGCGTAACTCCATTTTAGCCACATGACCAGTCAAATCATAGATTAAAGAATGATATAAAACATTGTAAATTTTATTTTTAATTTTTTGTAATCAGTTTTCATAAAAACTGATGACAAAAAGTTTTTTTAGTTTTTTCCGTCGGTTTTTTTAAAACCGACGCCAAAAAAAATTATGTTCTGTTTTTGGCATCTGTTTTAATAAAAACCGATGAAAAAAGTTTTTTTTCAAATTTCACACGTCGGTTTGTTGAAAAACCGATGCCAAAATTATTAATTTTTTACTTTTTTGCGTCGGTTTTTTAGAAAACGGACGCGAAAAATGTATTTTTTTATTTTTTCACGTTGGTTTATTTAAAAACTGATGCCAAAAAGGATATCGATTGGCATTTTTGGCATCAGTTTTCTAAAAAAATGATGCCAAAAGACCAATGTAAATCCTCTTTTACATCAGTTTAAAACCAAAACAATTCCAAAGAGCACCGCGGGATCAAAATTTCAATTTTTTTCACAACGTGTGTTTAACTTTTTAAAATCCCACCTATATTTTCATACAACAAAATTGAAAATATTTTCATTTACTATATATATATCCAGTTTTTCTTTCATTCATCATTTTCAACATCTTTGATTCAATCAAGTTTTCAATGCATCTTCAATCTTTAATTTGAAAATGGTACATATTATATTCATTTGTTTTGTTTATTATTATTATCTGACATTTCTAAAATACTCGATTAGCTTTCTAATAATGATGATTAATTATCATTTCTAAATATAAGTTATATGATGATAAACAAACTATCATTTCTATGGAATCTCATAAAACCATTTAAATATGTTTGAAGTATTATGCTTATTTTATTTCATTTGGTGTATATTATTTTAATTTTTTTATCATGTTTTTATTGAAACTAGTTGTATCAATCGAAACATTGATAGTTTCAACTTCTGATAGTGATAACTTTTGATCTGTAACTACGTTTTAGGTCCACAACCAGTAAAATCAAATCTTAGGAAATTATCTAAAACATAGAAATTGTTTTTTACTTTTTGGCGTCGGTTTTTGTAAAAACCTACGCCAAGAAACTTTTTTTCATTTATGGCGTCAGTTTTTTTAAATAACCGACACCAAAACTATTTTTTTATTTATGGCATCAGTTTTTATGAAAAAAGATGCCAAAAATGATACAAATTAGTTTTTTGGCATCATTTTTTTACACAACCGATTCCAAAAATCAAATTTAATTTATTTTTGGCGTCAGTTTTCAAAAACAGTCGTAAAAGGTCATATTTTTTACGTCAGTGACTTCGACGTCGGTTAAAAATAGACGTCACAAATAAAAAAAACCGATGTTAAAGACCATTTTTATACCAGCGATGGGATAATATACAGTTACAGTTTGGGAAGAATATTATTAAGTATGGTGAAATGGGTTAGTGAGATCAATAATAAGATATTTAGTGGGATATCCATTAGTGGTGAACTATGTATAAATGAGAATGTTGAAAATTTATAGGCTTAATAAATGGTTTTAAATTTTACTTATGTATTTATGTTTCATGAATATGATCATATTATTACAAATTATACTTGATATGAAGCCACACTCTAAGCAAGTTGGTTCTTTAAGGGATCATCCATATAGAGACATAATTCTTGATTTTTTGTATAATTCTTAACCCATATAGATATGGTATTAGAGTTGGCTTCCATGAGTGATATGGTATTGATACATGATGTAGATAAACAACCCCGACATGACTAATGGTTTAATGTAGGATAAAAGATAAAGGATTTCATTGTATTTAAGAGAGTGGTGGAATGAGATATGAAATTTGACATAATGTGAAAATTATACTTAAGGTAGAATTTTTATGTATATAATGTGTAATAATATGAGATAATAGTAACTAACTAGAGTGAGATGGTGGTGGTGTGTGACAAGGGATGTGGTGAGGTATAATATCTCATCATAAGTTAGAGGTTGGTAGTGTCAGACATGTTATAAAACATGGTATGAAACCTCAACCTGAGTTAGTGTGTGGTGGCATGAGTTGAGATATAGAATAAGAAATTTTTTCAAGGCCTACTCTGAGTGAGATTATGGTGGGAATGACATCGTGTTAGGTCCTTTATGTGGGTGATATGGCATGAGTGTGATTTTTATTGTGGAATGTTGTTAAATAAATCTTCATAGGGTTTGGGTGAGTTTCGGGGTCTATGATATGATATGGTAGATCCTCCATGGTATGAATTATTCTTGATACACATGGTTTAGTGATTGTTTAGGGGTCTATTTCTCACCATGGGTTGAGACCTCTATCTGTGTCTAAGATACAATGTACATACTATAAATAATGTATTTAGTGAAAATAGAATATGTTTAGGCCCAAAGATAGGGGTTATATTCTCTAAAGCAATGATTTCCATGGGTATATGTTCTGTTAATTTGAATGTTTTAGGATATATATGTTTTAGTTGGTTAGGTTTTCTTAAGGACCAAAGAAAACCCTTTCTGATGGTTTGGGTGATAATGATATCATTTCATTGGGTTATTTTCACTATTTTAATATTGGTATTAGTTATATATATTCATGTTCTATAATAGGTTTTAGATTTTGTGTGGTGGTTGAGTTATGCGAAATGGGTGTTAATTATTTTCTGACTCTCCTGTGGGTTAGTATGTAAGATAGTCATATATTTTTTCCCTATTGAATTATTGGGTGGGATTGAAAATGGAAGATTTTGGATGTGACACCTCTAGCTAGTTAAAGTGTGTAAAACCACAAATATATTTTTGGGAAAAGACATAGATATTTTTTGAATTATATTAGGTGCAGAATTTCATTCAATATGACATTGAGGGAACTAGTGCAACACTTTGGGATGATGATGTGAGTTCTATTATGGACTGTGGAGTTAGGTGATACCCTAGAATGATGTAATACATAGGTGTACATGATAGTGAAAAATGAAATGGATTTTCATTGGAATGTATATGAGGGGATTTAGGAAACTTGGTGGGATAATTTAGGAGTACATTATAGGGTTGAGGTGATTTAGTATAGTGATATGGGTCAAGGATACTAATGATGAGCTCTATTGTGGGAAACCCTATAGTGGTGAGATATGTAAAAATTAGTATCTAGTAGAGAACTGGGACTGGGGATAGGTTCTTATGGTTATAGATATATTCATGTGATAGGTAATTGATATATAGTGAGTTCATGATGAATAAATATAAGATATAGGATTGTAAATTTTTTTACCTTACATGATATGGTTGTTATACAAGATATGAATGCAAATTATCACCCATTGTGAGAGGTGGTTGTTTTATATTTGAGATGTGACCAGACCCTATGTAAAATGTTTGTGTCATGAGATATGCAATGGGAATAGAATGAGACTAAAACCAAAGATGGAGGGTGGTGGTATGAGGCATGTTATGTGATGAGATATTATACCTTACCCTGATGGGTAGGTGGTTGTGAGATATATGTTACTGATGAGGTATGACAGCTCATCCAATGTATTAGGGTAGTTATGAGATATGATGTATGTCTCTTGGTATGAGACCTCACCCAATGTGAGATGGATATAATGTGAGGTGTGTTATACATTGTGGTATGAGATTTATCCCTGAAGGAGATATGGAATCAAGACTAGATATGAGACCCACCCTGAGTGAGATAGTTTTGGTTGGGACACACTATTCTTTCCTTTAATTAGGTGGTAGGGCATGGGGAAAAGTTTTATAGAGAGATGAATTTTCCCATGTTAAATAGTAAAAGAATGTATGGTGTTGTTTTATAGTGGCATGGTCACCACACTCTCACCTGACACATATGCTTGTTGATTTTTAAGATTTATATATACACACACTATATATTACGGTATATCAATGTAAACCTATCAGTGGTACATTACCAGGATAATTTCATAAACCCAATATAAGAACCATTCTATTAATTTATATCATCATGTATAATTTCCAGGTAACTAGTTGCATAACTTATACCACTAGGGTAACTAAATAGTGATTTATGAGACACTTATAAATGTGGACGGTGGGTTTTATAGTTTAGATTTCTCTTAATTTCATCTTCCATTTATTTTATTTGATTTTACTAGTAGATGGTCCTTGTGATCAATTTACATATGTTGATCTTAAAAAATATTGTGTTATAGAATAATGATATTGTTATTGTTAGTGGTTAACTATTCCCTATAAATCTATGTATGTACTCTAATGTTCATACTTATTTATCCATTTATATATTAATTTATGTGGTGATAATGTATTTATTTTATCCTCTTGTTGGTTATTGTCTATGGGAGGGTTTTATAAAACATTAGAATATGGGTAACCATGCTAGAGGTCTTGTGGTGCATCTATTAAAAGATATATTAGGTTCATCTAGGATGTGATGTTATAAAATTGTATTAGAAAACTTTTTAGTTTAATTACTATTTTGTAACATGGAAATCAATGATTTAAATGTGTCAATAAAATATTCAGACACTATATTGGTTCATTATGATTTCCATTCCATGTGAAAAAATCCATGTTACATGTGATATGATATTTATATTCATTCATAGTAAAATACTAATATATATGTTTGTTAAAGTATAATGTTGTCTGTTAATGTTTTAATTTAGGATTATACTCTCTGTATGAGTTTGAAATAGGGTGTGGGTTCGTGATTTATATTATACATGTAAGTCTGACTAGACATCTTTATTACTTATTTTCTATGAAAAAATAATTCCAAAGGAAAAAAATTTAGTAATATATTTTAAGAAAATAAGTATTGAAAATGTTAAAAAATGGGTGTTATATAATTAAGATACTTGAGAAAAAAATTTTCTCCTCTCCTAAAAAATTTATTTACGATGTATTAATTAAAAGAAATAAATATCATGTTTTCATCTATTTTTCCATAACGAGACTATGTTGTAGTTTTTCAGGTAAGGTAGATTATCCTCCTTAGTGGTTAATCTTGAGTGGTGACTAGGATGTTTTTTATTATATTAGGATGTACGGTCAAAGGGATACCATTAAATGATATATTATATCATGGGATATTACATTATTAATGTGGTCTTTCACTCTATAGGGTGAGTTGATAAGGAGTTCTTGGTAAGAGGGAAGTGGTTTTTTTCCTTTATAGAAGCTATTTTGGAGATGTTTGGTTCATGATAATTTCATCATTCACAATATGACCTCCAATTCACCTTGGTAACACCCTATCAATCTATTGGTCATACATCCAAATAATTTCATGTTACATAACTCTTCTCTAAGAATGTGTTCAATAAATTATGGAGTAACCATTATAGTGTTTGAAACCTTCTTTAAAATCCTTTACATATTTAATATATATCATAAATTTTAAACCTAATTAATTATCATAATAAAATAATTTATTTAAAAATATCCTCCTACAAACAAAAAATTCATTGAATCATGATTCCCTTCATTACATTCCAATAAACCATTAGTTTGTCCTTTTCAATTATTTCCCCCTTTTATATAAATTAGTAAGAGTTTTATTTAATTATTGAAATAGATAATGTTGTGAATGGTGAATTGTATAATTTTATATTGAGCCACTAGCCTACCCCTTGGGAAAATTCTCTTTCATTGAAGAAAGTTTCACTGACTACATTCACTATTTTTGGTATGGTATAATGATTGTTTGACCATTAACAATGGACGACTTATTCTAACACACGATTTTAACCCATTGACATAAGAATTATTATGTTATGATTTACCCCTTTCATAACTTAATAGTTCATATGGATCCCAATACCATCATTTTTATGCATACATGCATCATAAAAATTGTTAATGAAATATTATGACATCCTACTCATATAACCTTTTCATATCTGGGTATATATTTTTTTATGGAAAAAATTGAAGATTCGTGATACTCTTCTAACAAAATCGAATATCCTTCAGTTGGTATCCTCTACTTAAAGAACTCATATTAAGTCCAATAGTTTGATCACAATTCTTTAATATTAATGACATAATAGTCGATACGGCTTGACCCAAAATCATTTTATGGTGGTCTATTCTATAATTCATAATCCCCTTATGTAAGATTCAGATCTATAAAGTGATACTATTGTACAGGTCTCCCAATTCAAATTGGTTCTCCTAAAATAGCCTATAATTAAGAGGAAATACATATATTCTCCTCCTATAAATGAGGATTATCCAAACAAAGGCTAAATTTTGATGATTTAAATATAGATTTATTACCATTCATAGAGGATATGAATTTTAACTGAAAATCTATTATAAATGGAATAGGAAAAAATTCATCATTCAATCCACCACTCCATCCTTGGGTTTTAGGAATCACCAATTCATACATATTCCTTTCTAATATCCTGTAATTTGGATATATATATATATAGGTTTATCATATTTCCATGCTATTGAAACCATTTTCAATCCATTAATGGTTTGTTTTTTTATTTTCCCACTCGAAAACCCATTTATATAAATTAATCACTGCATATGAGAAAAATTTGAAAATAAACCTTTCATTAAGAACTCTGAATGTCATGATTTCAATTCCCATAGTATATCTATTGATTTCTTGATGAACTACATTAGAACCTATGAAAAATTTTAGTTTCATATAAACTAGAATTCTGTTTTTCTATCTTATTCACATTGGGTTTTCTATACCAACCATAAACTGGGATACCATATCAGGAAACCCAAATATGTCATCCTAGGTATAACTATAAAGATTCAATCACATTCTAATAATATATTTGAGTGTATATTTTCATTTTAAAAAGTATATTTGTCTTGATTCATGTTCTCATATGATATGTACTGATGTTCATGTTATAAAATCAAAAGAGTGCGTATATTACTACAAGAGGGGTGTATTTCAGTTTATAAAAAAATGGGCAACATTTTCACCACCCGACCCATGCTAGGGATGAAGATTCCACTAACCCATGCCCATATACATAATCCATAATTTGGTGATAAGCGCCAAAGGAATAACTAAACTCGGTGAGGACTTTGGTGGAAGTACCTCTAGACACAAACTAAAAAACACATATATTCAAAACTGAAGATATATAAACATATGAAACAGAAATTCATGAATAGATTCATCCCAAACTAGATTATAGAAAATGTACTGAAGTAAGAAAGGTAAAACAATTCCCACAAAAATAAAACTATAAAATTACCTAACCTTCTCGGAAAGAGGAGATCCCTGCAAAAATTAACTACTGGAAAGATCCATGACCCAGCTCCGATAAACCCATTGGTTAGTCTAGCTCACTAACCTATTCCTACCTCATGTCCTCCATGGTCTCTGTCTAAAGGTATATAGTCTTTCCAATATAAAAAACATGTACATACAAACCTCGTGATGGGGTTATTATAAAAATACTCAGTAGGTTCCCAAAAAACCTAAATGAAAATGGAGTGACTGAAAGGTGACAATCCACTCACTATGCCAGAGGGAAACCCATCGAGAGAGAAACACTATCTAGAATCATCTATGGCTATACATGGCTATAAATCTAAGTCAACAGAATATCCAATGAGAGATTAAAAAAATACTTTGTCCTACAACTCAACCCCACATGAGAGTGAATGTAAACTCATCCAAACCCAAGGAGATCAACATGGTTAGAAGATAAAATTCTCGTTGAGACATCATTTCCTATAAAATGATTATAGACTCCTCTAACCATTAGAATATAAACAAGGAAATCACATGGCATACCCTATATTTCTACACCTCCTATGGAAGAAGAGTTTCTAAAAGTAAGGCATGGGCATATGAGTTGTAGGTATACTCAATCCTCGATTAGTTTCAACCAAATTGTTGAAAACACCACATGGAATACAAGAAAAGATCCCATATATACTCATATCAGACTCCATGTATCATGAGTTTCCAACCTCCAAGAAAGAAATAGGATTTTACTCAAGGCTCTAAACGTAAACCCAAAAACAAGAGAATGCACTCAATGAACTCTTCCATCACATATGACACCATCTAAGAGATACAATCCATTAGAAATAACTCAATCATTCTTATTTCCAATCCTGAGAGAACGTGCTAAAACAAGGAAAACATATACTGTCTATATCATGTGCATAAAATGATATTTTCTTCCATTATTAACCTATAAACTGCATATGGATAAATAAACTAAGTGGAGGGGCCCGCTCGTCTCCACTACACTGTAGTTGATGGACCACTATAGTAAACCATGATCCACATGGAAATTCTATATTAGAGGGAACTGAGGGACCCACACCTCTCCACTACCCCTCATTATATGGAGTACTAGCTCCTAACTAACTCATGAAACCTTTATCACTCTTATATAGAGGGTCCTACACCTCAGTCCGATGAGGCAGCACTGACTCCTAACATGGCATCACACATATCTAGTGGAAGGCCTTCCCCTTATAACTATACCCAATGGTTAAGGGAGATCCAAATCCAATAAGGGACCCACAACCTAACCCGGTAAGGGACTGCTTGTAATGCCCCGACCCCAGTCACCTAGAGTCGGTGCATTATTACATAACATTGGCATGATCACAAGAAAGATCAAATCTCGAAAGACAGATTAGTTTAGTAGCCTTGGAAACACTAGATATATTCATAAGTCATACATTTAATCATAAAAATGAAAACTACAAAAACATCTTTTCTTCATATTCCACACTCATATCCCCACATACCATCCCTGCAGGTCATTCAAAAATTACTTCTTCACATCCTGGGAAAAATAAAACATTGAAAGGGGTGAACTCAAATGCCCAGTAAGGATAACAATATAGCATAAACTTTCATAAATAATAATAAACATTTAAGGAAATGTATAACTGAAACAAAAGCCTTTTAAACTTGAACATCAACATATTATGGAAAAAATAAAATGAAATAATACAATTTACTTATTCACATGGATATTCTACTAATCGAATAATTACATGCAATATCAATAACCACTTTCATAATTATGGAATGCATAAAGCCAGACTATCATAACCACATAGCCAAGGCCTCGTGCCAAGACTACAAATATGATTTTTCCAAGGAATTGTTCCAAGACACTAGTTTGTCTCATGAGACCTACCAATTCATCGAGGAGCTATAGCGGGCTCCACCCATCACATATTATGTCTAATGCATTCCCATATGAAAAGGTTCAAACATAACATAAACATTCGTATTAAAACAAGCATACGAAATGTAAATGCTTCATCCATAAACCATGAATGGTATAATAATAACACATCCATATTCAAACATATCACAAATCCTTCAATACAATATAGAAGTTTTGTATCATAATAAATCAAATTCAAATAAGTGTAAAATCCATCAAAGGATGTTTACATAGATGAGATCAAAACTATTTTTAGAGAAATATCTCTTTATATTTTGAAATAATTTGAGAGTCATATATTTATAAAATAAAACATTTTCTTTGAAAATATTCTTATAAGTTTTTAAGGGAAGCTTCGAAATTTTTATAATGGCGGAAAACAGCCGCACCCGCCGTATAAGTTAAAAAAACATTCTTACCATAATTTTGTCGAAAAGGTTAAAAATCTCCTTGTTTAGAAAATGACAGAATGATTCCTTTATAAACATATTATAAAAAGTCAAAAAAGGGTATAAATGACTTTAACAAATATTATGTAAAATATTAATAATGTTTTGAAATACATTTTTAAGAAACATGGATGTGGATGATAAAGAAATCCTAGTAGATTATTATGTATAAACAATCTCGGATAATGAAGAGATTGTAAAATAAACCCTTACCTTGTACTTTTCCTTGGATGGGGTAGGTTAACCTCCTTTATAATGGTGAAATAATTGTTATTAAATTATAAAAGAATCATATACATTAATATTATATCATATATGATCTTTTAACATTGATTTGTTAATAATATCTTAGAATTATCGTTGTTTCTGGTGTTAACTTACTCGTTTTCTTTTATAAGTTTTGTTATGTAAGCTGTGTTTGTCATGGAGATGTTGTATATTAATCATATCCATAATGATATCAAGTCCTTAGATACTATTATTAATCATCAAATGAGAATTATACTTGATTGGATATGATGGAGAATGAATCTCATCGCGTTCGTGGAGACGGTAGTCCGCACATACGCACGAGCGACAATATCATTCTTTTGATATTAAAATAATATATAATTGGATGGTATATCATATATAAAGAATCATTATCATGTTATATTTATTTTTGACATGAGTTACACATCATTAGTATACCCATCCAAAAATATAATTTATTGAATAACAATTACACCACGACGTGGAGACAGTAAGCCGTACATACGCACGTATGGTGACATGTTATTCAAAGGATGGATAGAATACTGAATATGGTTGTACCATATTTATAATAACATCACATTATATATATGATAATGGAGTTATTATTTTATAATGGTAATAACAAAGAAGGAAGAAGTGGAAGAAGAAAGGAACTTGGAAAAGGGTGGTGAAATCATTACCTATTCTTCGGGTTCTTCCTTTTAATTTGATCAAAAGGGCTCTTAGGATGGCTTTATGACTAAAGTAAGGCCTCTAGGATGAATTGAGGGAAGTTGAGAGAGTATTTGGGCAGATTTTGGACGAGTCAAAAGGCTTTGAAGCTGTGAATTAATGAGAAGGGGGAGTTCCCTTTTATAAGAGGGGCGAGGGGCACCTTTGGAAAAGTTAGAAATATTGTTTTATAATAAATTAATATTCGGTTTATAATGGCTCCAAAGTGGATTATTTATAGGATAAGGTGGTGGTGGGTCGAAAACCACTCAAACAATAGAATTTATATTGGTTTGGGTTACTATATTGACCTTATATTTAAGTATTAGCTCTTAGTTAATTAGTTCACTTTTACAATATCTCTTTGTATTTTTATATTATATGGTTAATAAACTTACTATATACATCCAAGCGACCCCCAAGTTTTCCATTAATGATACACCTATCATGATATAAGTCTCTTGGCCGAACCTTAGATTTTTTTAGAAATTTAATATCAATTAATAATATAATATTTTTTTAAATACTCTTTTATGTCAATTTTGACACTATTCAATAATTTATATTTGTAAAAATCATAACAGAATGATTACTTCAAACAATGTTAATTAAATCATTCCTTAAATGTCATAGTAACCTATAAAATTATTTTAATTCCTAAAAAGTCTCAAATTATATTTATTTGGATATCTATAATATCAATCATTTTAATGTTTCACTATTATGATAATTACAACATCAACATTGTGTCATAAATAAAT
The DNA here is from genome assembly GCA_963277665.1 of Viscum album. NCBI lineage: Eukaryota > Viridiplantae > Streptophyta > Magnoliopsida > Santalales > Viscaceae > Viscum > Viscum album. Next base: position 446,877,503 of record OY728155.1, on the reverse strand, counting down.
TAAAATATTTAATGTCTAAAAATTATAAATAAAATACCATTATTTAGGAAATATATTTAGATTGATAATTAATATTTATAGTTGAAAATCAAACATATAGAACCCTATGTAAAAATTGTTTTTCTAAAAGCTATATGCTTGTGTCATTTTTGTATTCATTTTAACTTAATTAAAATAAAGTGTCCATATCACTTACAAGTGGCACCATGGGGTCCCAAAATCGACCCAGAGATGACCAGGGTCAGACATGTATAAACCAATATGGTTAGGACAAGTTTTAGGGTAATTTTTTTATTATTATAATATTATTTTTTAACCCTTATTTACCAGATTTATCCTTTAACCATGGTAAATAAAATATTTACCGAAGTAATTATTCAAAATGTCTAAAAATAAAAGTTACCTATTTACACAATTTGAACATCCGGATTTCAAATATGGAATACATTTTTCCAAATTGAAAACACAGAAGTGGTAGAACTTAATTTAAAATTAATTCCCACTATCAAAACAAAAAGCGTGTTTTTAAGATATAATAACTATCAATAGATTGATACTTGTTTGTGATTGGTTTGATTGTGAAATTATTTCCAATGACAAAAATTGTATTAAAAGGTAAAAATATATTCTAAATATACTTTAAAACCACACAAATTCATATTTTATCAAAATTAATTATTTTGATTAAAAAAGTTGTTTTTAATTAAAATTAAGTAGTTTTCACTATTCATCAAAATATTAAAGTTATCCGAAAAGTACCAAAATTCCACCTTAGGCTAAATTCGATACTCGGAATCAAAAAATGAAGTCCATTTTGAGAGATAAAATTTCTAAAATTTTAAAAAGTAGGTATTACTATTTATAACGGCTAGTTTGATCGGTTGTGGTGTGTGTTAGAACTCGATGTTGCGTACAACACACGCTATTGCATTATTCAAAGAGAAGCGTACCATAGAAGCTTGGGGTGTTAAATTCTCCCCTCCTTTAAATAATTTCTTCCTCAAAATTTCTAGAATACTACCGTATGAAAATACTCAGGTGGTTCTTCATCATAAGTTCATCAGGTTCCCAGGTTGCCTCTTCCATCTTATGGTTTCTCCACAAAACATTTACCAGATGCGTTGTCTGGTTTCTCAGTACTTATTCTCTCATATCAAGAATCTTGACGGGCTCTTCGCAATAAGAAAGATTAGGTTCCAGTTCTATTTCCTCATAGGTGAGTACATGCGTTGGGTCAAGCATGTATTTCCTCAATAGAGATACGTGGAACACGTCGTGAACTATGGAGAGACTTGGCGGCATTGCCAATCGGTAAGCTATAGCCCCAATTCGTTCTAGAATTTCAAAAGGTCCGATGTACCTGGGACTCAATTTATATTTCTTACCAAAACGTATGACTTCCTTCCATGGAGATACCTTCAGGAAGACATGATCACCGACTTGAAATTCCAAATCCTTCCTTCGATTATCGGCATAGCTCTTCTGCCTACTTTGAGTTGGTTTGATGTGATTTTGGATTACCTTCACCTTTTCCATCGTTTCCTCCACCAGTTCTGGACCTACAAGTTTTCTTTCACCAACGTCATCCCAACAGGTTGGTGTGCGACATCTCAATTCTGTATAACGCTTCATATGGTTCCATTTGAATACTTGAATGGAAGCTATTGTTATAGGAAAATTCTACCAGAGGTAAATATTGATCCCACATACCCTGAAAGTCAAGTGAGCAGGATCTCAACATGTCTTCTAAGGTTTGAATAGTTCATTCTGATCATCCATCTGTTTGAGGGTGGTAGGCAGTGCTCAAATAAAGTTCAGTATCCAAGGCTTTCTGAAGACTTTTCCAGAATCTTGAAGTAAAACAGGGATCACGAACTAAAACAATCAATAGGGGTACTCCATGAAGTCTCACAACTTCATTAATATATAGTCTTTCTAGACGTTCCCGTGGTAGATCTTCTCTTATAGCAAGAAAATGTGCTGACTTGGTAAGATGATCAACAATAACCCATATTGCATCATTCCTTCTAGGAGTCTTTGGTAGCCCCATGACAAAGTCCATCGTAATATTGTCCCATTTCCACTCAGGTATGGGAAGAGGTTGCATGACTCCTCTAGGCTGTTGCCTTCCAACTTTCACTTGTTGACAAACCATACATCTTGACACAAAATCAGCAATCTCCCTCTTCTTGTTGTCCCACCAAAAATGTTCATTCAAATCTCTATACATTTTGGTGCTCCCAGGGTGTATAGAGAAATTGGAACTATGAGCATCATCCAATAATTCTCTTTTTAGATCAGGTATATCAGGAACACAAAGTTTCTTCCCGAATATCAAAATTCCATCTTCATACACAAATTCTCTCAATATCCCATCATTCAAAGCTTTAATCTTCTTTTGAAATTCTTCATCATTGGTCTGAGAACTCTTAATCATTACTTGTAAAGATGGTTTGGAAACCATTTTAAAAAGCATTTATGTTTCACCTTCCCTGGTTATTCTAATGTCCATCTTCACTAGATCCATGAAAATTGGATCCCTTTCAATTATCATATTGTTCAAAACTCCATGGTCTTTTCTGATCAAAGCATATTACACCTTGTTTGCCTTCCCTGGGTTATAGTTTATCGTGAAATCATAATCCTTGAGTTATTCAAGCCATCTCCTTTCCCCCATGTTGAGTTCTTTTTGTGAGAAAATATACTTCAAACTCTTGTGATCAGTATAAACCTCAAATTTTTCACCATATAGGTAGTGCCTCCATATCTTCAAAGAAAAGATCACAAATGCTAACTTGAGATCATGAGTAGTATTGTTTTGTTCATGAATTTTCAACTGTCGTGATGCATAGGCAATAACCTTATCATTCTGCATAAGGAAACAACCAAGTCCTTTCTTTGATGCATCACTATAAATAACGAACCCATCATTCCCCAATGGTAGCGTCAATATATGAGCATTGACTAATATTCTCTTTAGTTCTTTGAAAAATTATTCACAATCTTTTTTCCAAACAAATTTAACCCCTTTACGTGTGAGCTTCGTTAATGGGTTAGCCAATCAGGCAAAATTCTGGACGAAACGTCGATAATAACCTGCCAAACCAATAAAACTGCGTACCTCAGTTATAATCATAGGTGCTGGTCATTCTTGGATTGCCTTAGTCTTAGAAGGATCAAGATGGATTCCATATTTAGAGACAATATTTCCAAGAAATGAAATCTCATGATGCCAGAATTCACACATGATAAACTTCCCACATAATTCATGTCTTCTCAGAGTCTTCAGGATAATGCGCAAGTGACATTCATGATCTTCATAGATTTTAGAGTATACCAAGATATCATCAATAAATACCACCAAAAATTCATCAATATAATCCTTGAAAACTCTATTCATCAGATCCATGAATACATAGGGTGAATTAGTCAATCCAAAAGGCATTACAGTAAACTTGTAATGCCCGTACCTGGTTCAAAATGCAGTCTTCTGAATGTCTTCCTTCTTCACATACAACTTACGGTATCCAGATCGAAGGTCAATCTTTGAAAAGTATTGATCTACATGCAGTTGGTCAAATAAATCATCAATTCTAGGTAGGGGATACTTTTTCTTTATTGTTATAGCATTGATCTCTCTATAGTCGATACATAGCCTCATAGTACCATCCTTCTTTTTAACAAAAAGAACAGGGGCTCCCCATGGAGAAACACTAGTGTGAATAAATACCTTATTTCTCAATTCCACTAGTTGTTTCTTTAGTTCAACTAATTCTAAAGTGGCCATTCTATAAGGGGTCTTCGATATGGGCCTTGATCCAGGAATTAAATCAATGGAAAACTCAACTTCTCGTTATGGAGGATGTCCAGGTAAATCTTCCAGAAACACATCTACATATTCTTTCACAACAGGTACATACTCTATTTGACCATTCCTTTCCTCACCCACAGTAATTTCATTCTCTTCCTCCCCAATAATTAAATTTAGTTGAGCTACTGGGGGTGGATCTAGATAAGAATTAGGTGTTGATGATTCTGCTGTAAAGATAAGGTGTTCTTTATCATCATCATCAAAAATCGTAACCTCATTATTCTTACAATAAATCTTCACATCATAGTCTGAAAGCCAATCCATACTGAGGATTATATCAAACTCAATCATTGGTATGACGATGAGATCAGCAGATAATGAACATTTATGTGCTCTAATGGGGACCAATTCACAAAACATTGTGGCAATGATACTTACCTTAGGATTTTTAACTGAAAACTCCCTTGTTAAATCAAATTGGAAATATCTAATTTTCTTATCAAACTGGGAAGATATGAAACAATGAGATGATCCAGGATCAAATAATGCATTTGCTACACTTTAGGAAACCATTAAATTTCCTACCACCACGTCTTTTGGAGCTTCTACCTTAGCAGTAGTGATAGCAAAAGCTTTTCCATGATCACTTGGCCTTTTCTGAGGTATGATCCCCTAAAGATTAGGACATTCATTTTCATAATGTCCCATCTCCCTGCAATTGTAGCACTAAACATTGGTAGATTCCTTCTTCCCTTTGCAATCATGAGCTTAGTGGCCTTTTTCACCACACTTGTAAGAGACACCCATTCTATTCAAGCAAGTACCGGGGTGTTTCTTCCCACATTTACCAAAGGATGGATATTCAACCTTTCCCTTCATCACCTTATTTCCATTCCCAGATTGATCAATAGATCTCTTCTTCTCTTTCTTTGCTTTAAAGTCATAAGACTTAGAGAATTCCTTTTCTGTCTTGATAGCACATGAGACAATGTCTTCTTACGATGTGAAGGATTGTGAGACTAATGCTCGGCGGAGAAATAGTTTTAACCCATCAAAGCAATGATCAATATTACTTCTTTGGTTACGAATATAATCTCCAACATACCTTGTTAACCTTGTAAAGTTAGCCTCATACTTTGCGACATTCTCATCCTCCTTTTGTCTCAGACTCAAAAATTACCTTTCCATATCTGCTCGATGGTCACGAGGAAAGTATTTTTCTAAAAACAGATCTCTGAACTCCCTCCATTCCATATTTGATACTTCATCATCTTCCTTCATGATTTGAATCAATGACCCCCATTGATCAGAATCTCCAGTGAGGCGGTAAACTACCATGATAAATTTTTCCCTTTCACTACTCCCCAAAGCCTAAAATATTTTCTCTAGGGAATTTATCCATTGCTCAGCTACTAAGGGATTTTTAATCCCATTGAACGTTGGTGGTTGTTGCCTCATGAATCGATTTAACATTGATCCTCCACGTTGCGGATCAGGGTGCTCCATACAGGTATGGTTATTATTCATAACCTGAGTGAGTTGTCCCAGTATGGTGATTAGCTGATCGGCACCAGTTGCATCACTAGCTCCACTATAATTATCTTGAGTAGGTGGGAAATCCCTACATGGAGTGCGTGCATTGATATGGTTTCCATTTCTTCCACTAGGTTCCATTTCTAAACAATGGCATAAACTAGATCAGTTTATGAATCAAAATACATAATTCCATACTTATAAAACACTTAACATAAATTTAACTATTTATGGATATAATCCATAATCATAAAAATGTTTTCTTTGAGGAAGTATATACACATAAACCCTTCATAATGATTTTTAAAGAAAATTATAGTTATCCTAAGCATATCCCCCGGGAGTGTCGTAACCAAGAGTGCAGCAATGCCCGTTGTCGTGCACCAGTTCCTGTTCGAGTCTAGCTCAAAGCGGTGTTTTCGGGTTTTACCCCTAGGTACATCTGTGCCAGAGCCGCCTCTACCTGCTCGTATCTAGATAGGGATGTATTACTCAGAAAACTCACAAAATCTCTACAATACCAAAATTCTAGGAATTTATTCTATACTAATCCTCAAATCCCATCTTAAATCTATGTGCTCTAATCAGATTTTATCTAAATCCAGCTTCCAAGGTTTGTACTAAACTTCCTCTAATACCAACTGTAACGCCCCGACCCCAGTTACCTAGAGTTGGTGCATTATTAAATAACATTGGAATGATCACAAGAAATATCATATCTCGAAAGACCGATTAGTTTAGTAGCCTTGGAAACACTAGATATATTTATAAGTCTTACATTACATCATAAAAATGAAAACTACAACAACATCTTTTCTTCATAGTCCACACTCATATCCCCACATACTATCCCTGCAGGTCATTCATAAATTACTTCTTCACATCCTGGGAAAAATAAAACATTGAAAGGGGTGAGCACAAATGCCCAGTAAGGATAACAATATAGAGGAAACTTTCATAAATAAGAATAAAATTTTAAGGTAATGTATAACGAAAACAAAATCCTTTTAAACTTGAACTTCAACATAGTATGACAAAAATGAAATGAAATAATGCCATTTACTTATTCACATGGATATTCTACTAATCTAATAATCACATGCAATATCAATAATGACTTTCATAATGAGGTAATGCATAATGCCAGACTATCATAACCACATAGCCAAGGCCTCGTGACAAGACTACAAATAAGATTTTTCCAAGGCCTTGTACCAAGACACTAGTTTGTCTCATGAGACCTACCGATGCATCGAGGAGATATAGAAGGCTCCACCGTCACATATTAAGTCCAATGCATTCCCATATGAAAAGGTTTAAACATAACATAACAATTCGTATTAAAAATAGCATAAAAAATGTAAATACTTCATCCATAAACCATGAATGGTATAAAAATAACACATCCACAGTCAAAAATATCACAGAACCTTCAATACAATATAGAATTTTTGTATCATAATAAATCAAATTCAAATAAGTGTAAAATCCATCAAAGGATGTTGACATAGATGCAATAAAAACTCTTTTTAGAGAAATATCTCTTTCTATTTTGAAATCATTTAAGAGTAATATATTTATAAAATAAAACATTTTCTTTGAAAATATTTATAGAAGTTTCTAAGGGATGCTTCGACGATTTTATAACGGCGGAAAACAGCCGCACCATCTGTATATGTTAAAAAACATTCTTACCTTAATTTTGTCGGAAAGGTTAAAAAGCGCCTTGTTTGGAAAACAACAGAAATATTCCTTTATAAACTTATTATAAAAAGTCAAACAAGGGTATAAATGACTTTAAACCATATTCTGTAAAATAGTAAGAATGTTTTGAAATACTTCTTTTAAGAAACATGGATGTGGATGATAATGAAATCCCAGAAGATTATTACGTATAAACAACCTCGGATAATGAAGAGATTGTGAAATAAACCCTTACCTTGTACTTTTCCTTGGTTGGGGTAGGTTAAACTCCTCTATAACGGTGAAATAATTGTTATTAAATTATTCAAGAATAATATATATTAATATGATATCATATATGATAATTTAACATTGATTTGTTAATAATATCTTAGTATTATTGTTGTTTCGGGTGTTAACTTACGCATTTTATTTTATATGTTTTGATACGTAATCTGTGTTTGTCATGGATAGGTTATATCATAATCATATCCAGAATTATATCACGTTCTTAGATATTATTTTTAATCATCAAATGAGAATTATACTTGAATGGATACGATGGAGAATGAATCTCATCGCGTTCGTGGAGACGGTAGTCCGTACGTACGCACGAGCGGTAATATCATTCTTTTGATATTAAAATAATATATTATTGGATGGTATATCATATATAAAGAATCATTATCATGTTATATTTATTATTTACATGAGTTACACATCAATATTAAACCCATCCAAATAATAATTTATTGAATAACAATTACACCACGACGTGGAGACGGTAAGCCGTACGTACGCACGTATGGTGACTTGTTATTAAAAGGATGGATAGAATACTGATTATGGTTATACCATATTTATAATAAAATCACAGTATATATAAGATACAGGAGTTATTATTTTATAATGGTAATAACAAAGAAGGAAGAAGTGGAAGAAGAAAAGAACATGGAAAAGGGTGGTGAAATCATTACCTCTTCTTCGGGTTATTCCTTTTGATTTGATCAAAAGGGCTCTTAAGATGGCTTTCTGAATAAAGGAAGGACTCTATGATGAAGTTAGGGAAGTTGAGAGAGTATTGGGGCAGAGTTTTTCCGAGCCAAAAGGCTTTGAAGGTGTGAATTAATGAGAAAGGGGAGTGCCCTTTTATAAGAGGGGTGAGGGGCACCTTTGGAAAAGCTAGAAATATTATTTTATAATAAATTCAAATTCGGTTTCTAATGGCTCCAAAGCGGATTATTAAAAGGTTAAGGTGGGTATGGGTAGAAAAACACTCAACCAATATAATTTAGACATGTTTGGGTTACTATATTAACCTTATCTTTAATTATTAACTCTTAGTTAATTAGTTTAACTTTTACAATGTCTCTTTGTATTTTTATATTATATGGTCAATAAACATACTATATACATCCAAGAGACCACCAAGTGGTCCATTAATGATACACCTATCATGATATAATTCTCTTGGATGAAACATAGATTTTTATGAATTTAATATCAATTAATAATATAATATTTGTTTTAAAAACTCTTTTATGTCAATTTTGACACTATTCTATAATTGATTTTTGTAAAACTCATAACAAAATGATTACTTTGATAAACATTAATTAAATCATTCCTAACATGTCATATTAACTTAGAAAATTAGTTTAATTCATAAAAAGTCTCAAATTATATTTATTTAGGTATCTACAATATCAATCATTTTAGTTTTTCACTATTATGGTAATTACTGCATCACCATTGTGTCATAAATAAATTAAATAATTTAATGTATAAAAATTATAAATAAAATACCATTATGTATGAAATACTTTTATATTTCTAATTAATATTTATAGTCTAAAATCCAATATATATAACTTTATGTAAAAAATTGTATTTCTAAAAGCTATATGCTTGTGTCATTTTTATATTCATTTTAACTTAGTTAAAATAAAGTGTCCCTATCACTTACAAGTGGCACCATGGGGTCCCAAAATATACCCAAAGATTCCCATGGTCGTCAATGTATCAACCAATAAGTATAGGAAACGTTTTAGGGTAATTTTGTATTATTATAATATTATTTTTTATCCCTTATTTACCAGATTTACCCTTTTACCATGGTAAATAAAATATTTACCGAAGTAATTATTCAAATTGTCTAAAAATAAAAGTTACCTATTTACACAATTTGAACATCATGATTCCAAATATGGAATCCATTTTTCCAAATTCAAAACACAGAAGTGGCAGAAATTAATTTAAAATTAATTCCTTCTGTGAAAACAAATAGCATGTTTTTAAGATATAATAACTATCAAAAGATTGATACTTGTTTATGTTCGGTTTAATTGTCAAATTATGTACAATGACCAACATTGTATTAAATGGTAAAAATATATTCTAAATATACTTTAAAACCACTCAAATTCATAATTTATCACTATTAATTATTTTGATTAAAAAAGTTGTTTTTAATTAAAATTTAGTAATTTTCAATATTCATCAAAATATTAAAGTTATCTGAAAAGTACAAAAATTTCACCTTAGGCTAAATTAGATATTCCAAATACAAAAATGAATTCCATTTTGAGAGATAAAATTTCTAAAATTTTAAAAAGTAGGTATTACTAGTCATAACGGCTAGTTTGATCGGTTGTGGTGTGTGTTAGAACCTGATGTTGCGTACAACACACGCTATTGCATTATTCAAAGAGAAGCGTATCGTAGAATCTTGAGGTGTTACACTGCTACTATGTATATGGATACCCTCACCCTTACACTTTTGGTGTGTACAAATCTATGTTTTGGGGACCTACACCCTAGTATGTTAGGGGAGTACTGACTCTTCCAACTAACTTATGATGGAGGATATACACCGTTGTATGAAAAGAGAGTACCCAATCATCTTGAGAAACACTTATAGAGGACTCACACCATAAAAAATAGGGGAGTATCAACTCCACGGGAGGAGGACCCACATCCAAACTTGGTAGGGGTGTACTGAGTCTACCTAGTAGGTTATATATAGAGGACCCTCTCCCTGATATAGTAGGGGAGCACTGAGTTTAATGATATAGTACTCACACCCTAGTCTTATATGGGATTTCATAATCTATATGGATAACAAGTATCTATTGCACGCTCCATGGCATGGTAAGGGAGCACAGTCCATATTTATGAATGATATTAGGAACCCACCCCCTAAACCATTGGGTGAGTGCCAAAAAATCGGAAAATTCATCAAAGATTCTCAACATCCCATGTGTCTTTTCTAAACAATCAATTATAAGGAACTCAATCACCACACCTTGATACTATTCACTCTGGGTGGAAATGACTCACCTGCATGGTTTTAGGACGTGTTACCGGGATGCTTCTTAGTGGGGAAACTGTTTATCTTCCTCATGAGTCCAAGGTCATTCTAAACCATGTATCATCCAAAATAACTACTTGAAAGTAAAAGAACCCAAACCAACAGTGTGAGAGTCCAATCTCTAACAAAAAATAGAGGTAAGGGAAACCCGCATTTCGATACAATATGGGAGTGCCAGTCTCAACATATCTCTTTGAGAATCACACCGATCTCCAACATCGGTCAAGCACTATTATGAGAAGAGTCACACTTATTATACATCATTTAGTAAGACCACCAAATTTAGGGTAACACACCCTATTCCAGTAGGGGAGAACCTCCTCACTGGTATAAAGTGTCTTAGGGACCCACATCTTAAAGCTGAAGGGAATGATACCGACCCCAATGTCGACATCGTGACTCTTCCTGATCACTACCCAAGATTTGCATCGTTACAAAGGTGTCTTTATTTATACTCACCACATAATATCTCATAGGTTCAAAGCTAGTACATCGTTACATTCTATGACGAAAAAAACACATGTTATGCTACTCACAATCCAAAATCCGAGTCCGAGAGAAAGAGATACTGGAAGTCGAACATCTCAAGGAGATCCTCTCTAAGTACATGGTGTGAAATAGGGAACACACAACTTGTGAGATCACTCGATATCCTAGCAATTTATCCATTCTACACAGTCCCAATCCAATGAATGGGTACACAGTTTTTATAAGATATAGATGGTGTTTCCCTCTTCAACTAGCCCCTGGCCATGTAGTTTAACCCATGTCTATGTGTTGGACCCCATGTCTATGTACTTTGGTCGTGTGTTAGTACACGTCCATGTTTTCTCAGAGATCTATCCCAATCCATGTCGCATGGTCTCACAGTTTCTGGCACTATATGGCACATAACCATAATACATGAAATTTATCCCCCATAGTTCATATTCCAAGTACATGAAGTAGTACACGACGTGTGGTACTGGAAAATATACCATACTTATTGAAATTCTTGTCAAAAATCACATTAAAAAATTCCAAATTCTATAGGATTCATCCCAAAAATCATAGATCTACATAGTTAAGATCATAAAAAAAGTGAAATAGGTATCTAAAGCATTAAAAAAATTAACATGAATGGGATTAGGACAAAAAATAAATTCCACATACTCCAAGGAATAATCCAAAAAGCTTATATTCATTAAGGGTGCTCTGATCATTTTGGTTTTCAATCTGATGATGATCTCCTTCAGATATGGAGATCAGCGGCACATCATTTAAATTATTTGATTTTAGTTTCATTTGTCACCTAAGGGCAGTGGTGGTGATAAAGAGAGGTGCGAATCCTTTGGTTTTGGTTGCACCAACATGAGGTGAGGGGTCATATATAGATTTAGGATTTTATTAATTAAATAAACCACCATTTAATACCACATCCAAAACACCCGGTGCAGAAAATTTTTATGCCGCACTTATGGTAAACACTGTGTTCCGGACTAAAATGCGGTCTCAGTAATCTGATTTGAGACTCCGTATAGGATTTATTCCACTTTTCAATGGAAAATAAATTTGTGTCTAAAAAAAGAATTTTAATATTTTAAAATCACCATACATAGGATCTTTAGGCCCCAAATTCATCTACCGAATCAACACATTGCTTAAAAAATTCTCTTTGAAATATTTTAAAGTCATATAGGTCAAAATCGATGTCTCTACAAACATCTTTATGAAAGTGTATTATAAAATTATTCATTCTAATTTAATTTATTATTGATAAAAAATTTATAATAGTCAGTATATAACATTTCTATACAAATGTACAATGGAATACAGAAATTGTATAAACATGTAATAACACTCTTATAAAACCTAAGTAAGAAAAACATATAAAAACATCTATAAGAAGTTATACACACTTTATTCTTAAGTGTTAAGGAAGTACTAAACTAGATGAATGGTATCAACGATATTAAAATAAGGATAATGGTATATGTATCTTAAATATAAATTCACATGAAACAAATATCAGACAAACAATATTTTCCCAAGAGTGAATAACCCTAAATCAGATGACAAAATTAACCTTTTCTTTTATAAACCCTGAAATTCCTAAAACAAATGTGATCATACATAAATATTTAAAAATTAGTGACCCAATGAATTTTTAGTGAATCCACATAATTGTATTCCAAAAACAAAAACTCATTAAATATTACAATGAAGATCTCTCCCATCATTATATGTTACAAAAACATCACATCAAAATTATATAACTTTTTCCTAATTTAAAATATTTTACCATCCTTGAATAAAACATTATTTGTGGGTATAATTACAATAGTTATATTCTAAATATCTAGATGTTTGTTACAATGACATCAGATGCAATCCTTCTACACTTCAGAATTTAGGTGCAACATATTTTTATGATTTTAATTTTAAAATAAAATCATTTAAAAGCATGAATAATTTTTCGAGTAGAATAGAAAATAATAGAACGGTGAAATATATGAAATTATTATTCTTATTTTTTTATGTATGATCATCCAATATTCATGTATTCCTCCATTTGTTAATGTTTATCTTTATTTCAACTTGATATGTGTCATGATAGTTTGGGGGGGTGAGATGGTCCCACTAGGACTAGGTAGTATATCATTCTTGTATAATGAAAGAGGTTCCATAGTTGAGTGGTCTTAGAGGGTGATTGCAGTGGGTTTATTGTTTGTGTAATAAGCGCATGTCAGGTACGATGTCCTCTGATGGTCTCTAACGGGTTTATTTGTAGAGCCAAAACACCCAATGACCCTTTTATCCACTATCCATGGACCCGGTTTCCAAAGGTAGGTTCTCATTGGATGATTTTTCCAATGATACTTAAGGGAACCATTGGTTGAGAGGATGGTATGTAAGTCTCATCACAACCTTTTCGGAGGAATTATTTCCTATTCTAGAACTCTCTTATATATTTATGAAATGTTCTTATGTTCATGAATCATTGGTTCATTCCCAATCACATGTCTTTAGATTACCCTTAGGTCATAATATCGATAAATTGTATGAATGGGTTTAGATTCATTGGTATGTATCATAGTTTCTTCATTGAAAAATAAATTTGAATCTATCCAAGGTTCTTCAATGATGTTACCCTTTTTTGGACACGTTATCAATTCACCAGTTTTTCATCGAGAAAAAAATGATTTAAGCCATATGATGAGGCATTATGAAGTTTATCATCATCCTGGGGGGGGGGGGATGGATATTGTTTTTATGTCGGGGTCGAACCCATAAAATGGGCTTCCTATGTATTCTTATGATAGGAATCATATTCCATGTTGTTCAATTTCTCTTTACCAGACACATCACCATTTAAGGACGTGTTACCGGGAACCATCCCAACATTTTAATGTCATGCGGTGAGGATTTGTAGGAAGCATATTTATAGTCATGATTGGTGTGGGACTTACACCCCAGTAGCCCAAGATGACTAGGTGAGGTATGTCTCCTGGGTGGCTATAACCCTACATAGAATATGACCAGAAAAACTAGGCTAATTTCTGGTATTAGGTTTTCATATTAGGGATGTTTTTTATGTATCCTAGTTGGTTAAGAATCAAAGACCTCATAATTTTGTTTGATTTGGGACTTACACCCCTGAGGTGGCCCATTTACGGGGGATTGATTTGGGATTAAACCTTCTAAGAGGCCCATGGTTGGGGATTATGCTGATGTCATGATCACCATTAGCCACTAAGCCCACATGATTAATGCTCAGTGTGAGAAACAAGAGGAGGTAGTGGATGTGAAGATCATAAGTTCCACATCATCTACCGATAGATGGTACTGGAGCCTGGAGGGAGAGATACAAAGAGAGACCATTGAATGTTCCGATAACCTTCATTTGTTTTCATACATTGGATTGTCATATTAACCTATCAAGGTACCCTATGGGCAGAATAAGCGATGTGCACTGATGCAACCACCTACCGGAAAATATTGGGGCTTACCACATTCGTAGTGACCTGAAATTTGTTTTGGTAAACGGGAGGAATGTTTCCTCTCATTAAATGGAAAAGAAATTATTATTTTTCTGGTATATCAATGGTCCCCATCAAAGGGAAGTTCCAACTACATACCTTAATCACCAGACTAGGGAGGTTCACATTTGTATCCCATGGATAGACCTTAGGTTACTTTGGGAATGTAAAACAATGGATATTATGGGGTTATCCACCGCTGTGGTGATTACCTACACCACTCTTCTTACCATGGGTATGATAACTCAAAAGGGTGTGCTAATGCACTTGGTGGTTTTATTATACAGGTCTGGTGGCTTTGTATGAGTCTTTAGCCTAATTCCATTAGACTCATTTGCTGTGGGAATCTGGGAAAGGTGATATAAATGGAAGGAAATGATTAGAGATAGAGGGTGTAATTCCGAAATGTACACAATTTTACGTACCATTTTTTCATGTGGGATGTGGGCCTCCCCACATAGCATGTTTCTACATTGGTGGACGGACCATCTACATACCATGATGGTATGCTGAACAATATGTGGTCCTTTCAGTGCTTTGCTACGCAAGACTAGATTCTAGCTGTGTAGCATGATTCTATGTGGTACTGAGTTCCATCCATGTAGTGTAGTGCTACATGGTACATGCTTCCACAAACATAGGCTTGTGATACATGGGGTTCCAGAGTGAAGAAGGGGCATTATTTCAACATCTTGAGTGAATTTCATCCATGGAGGGGATACCATTTTATATCTTCACTTTATTATGTTTCCATATTTATTTTCCTCTATGAGACAATTTTATACCTACAGGAATTCCTCGAAAGTGGTTCATGCCTCATTGATCAATCTCTTCAGAGCTCCCTCCCAAAAATCTGTCCAATCCTCTAAAATACATTACTTTTATCATATCCCCTATGGTAATTTTATAGAGTTACATGGAAGCTAGATCTATGGATCTCATGACAAATTTTATGGTAGCCCATGGAGAGATCACCCAACCCCTGAATGACTCGGTCAACATAGGTATGCGGGGTTGTGGTTCGTGGTGTAGAAAATCAATACCTCAATCCCATGAACTACCTTGTTTTATTCGTAGGGCCTTGCTAGTTTTTCCTCCTTCGTGAACTGTTGAGTTGGAGGGGATGGTATGCAGTGGATAATTTCTACACCTCCATTCCAGCAATGACATGGTTTGTGGTGGACAACACCATTCTCTTCATTATGAATAGTACTCGGTTCACAGGTGATGCCTTTTGCAAAAAATTCTTAGGATTCATGATGAATACAACTTATTTTCCTTTCCTAAATTTGGATTCATAAAAAACAATGCTCTAAATCCTTCATTCAATTTGTTTTCATTCCTTTTACAAAATTATGGGAGTATTTAATTTCTATTTTAAATGTTTTCACGGCCCTACAAATTCCCCACACCATAGAGGGTTCCGAATTGGATGAAGAGGAGGATATTCCAATGTAGAAAATGAACCTGAACTGAACTGGTTTGCGATAGAAAGGTGGAACCATAGGGGGACATGCCTATATATAGGGGGGATTTCATTTTTTTTTTTCCAGAATTATCGGTGAAAAGTGACTCGAAAATTTCACTCTACTCTCTTTACTTCTACGTACCAAGACACTGCATGAAATCCTTCATCTATGAACCATGATTTGCATTCCTTGAACTCAAAACCCTTCATGATTTTCATCATCCGTGAACTAAATTATTAAATCAGCGAACTGGACATTAATTTTAAAAATAAACTTTATGTGCTCACACTATAAGATTTGGATAATCGTGTAGAAATTATCAGTGCATAGATCACCCAATCTGTGAACTATTTTGTTCATTGTCAAAACCATCATGGGCCAACACCTTGTGGATTTACACGAACTATCAATTTGTAGCTAGTTACTTCTGCATAAAATTTCTATAATTCATTATGCATCACACTTTGTTATAATGATTTATTTTCGTCTATTTTTATATTTTTTGGTATTTTTACCAAATATTTTATTGGAGTGACATTCTGAATGGGCTTTTTATTCGTAAAAGAGGTGTCCCTTCAATATAATGTTTCTAAGGATGTGGTCACTGGTACTTCTTCCATTACCCTTTTAGATAATAATAAAAAGATGAAGAATATAGTAAAATATATTGATGATAAAATCCATGTTTGCCTAATGCATCAATATTTATAGAATACGATTACTCTAGGTCACAAATAGAATCAAATTTTAGATAGTCTTGCCATTTATGGATTTAGTCTACTGTCTGATACATCTATTTTACAACCACATCGGGCTGACCAAACTGTTTCTTGTATAATTGAAGAACCATTCCTAAGGACCTTATCTTTTCAAAATGGAGATTCATACATATTGATAATCTTTATGAGTATTTATTTAACTATGCCCCTTAGACTCTAGAGGAAGTGCAACAGAAGCTAGATGAAATGGGACATTGATATCCTAGAATTGTCAGGAGGTCCACAGAAAATGAACAATGTTGATGGATATCAATGTGGGACCATCACTCTGTAGGATCATTTGGATAGGATTGGGGATGAACATTATGATATTATTTGATATGTGTAGAATTTCAGGTTGAATTGTAGACTGTGTGGTTGTATGAGGTTGTTTGGGTTTCCAAGACCAACGCTGATCTAACCAACTCCCTCATTTTTCATCTTCTAAGTAGATGGAATTCAGATACCAAAACCATTCATTAATTACATGGGTATGTCATCAATATACTTTTGTATGTTTAGATGATTTAAGGGTTCCCCACTGATGGAGATAAGTATGATGAGTTTTAACCTCCACCTTCCACCTGGGTTGCAGAGGAGCAGACTCCTCCTCTAGCTAACTTGACCATTTCCAATGATAAAAAACATTCAATGTACATTGAACCTTTCTCAAAGAAATCCATTTCCTTCTCAGATTGGATTAATTTATTTTATATAAAAAGTAGTCGAGATCCCAGTGTATGTAGGCCCAAGTCCTTCCCACCAAGGAAACCTAAAACTGAGAGGTTTCCAACATGCCTATCTTGGAAGAGGTCCATTTTCACAAATGCTGATGGGAACTTTTCCCGGATTTCGATCGACTATTATAGTTTTTAGCCTTTATGTCCATGTTTCTAAGTGTCTGTTTTTTACAAGTACAATACTCTAGAGGTATGAGAGTCACAAATGTTTTCATGGCGGCTAAACATGCCACTAGAAAATGAATTAACCTGACCATTCCTATATTGGCCAATATCGACCGCTTACTAGGCCGAGTTAGTGGGGGGAAGTCACATCATCTAGTGATTGGGAACATTAAAATCCTCTAGGGCTGGATAAGAGGCCACATATGGGGTTACAGATTTATCAATCCCCTACAGATTCCACATGATGTTATTCTTCCATTTGTTTAGAGTACCAGTGGTGTTATTTTGGTGGTATGGACACACAGGACAATCCAAAATAACAAACTGAATGGAATGAACACAATTTTTTTCTCAAATCAACATTCAGGACCAATTTACTTATTTTACATAAATTTCCTTAACTGGTACCATTGTGAATACTTGGTTAGATTAATTATTTAACCAAGGAAATCTCTTTTCATTAAGATATGTTATCCTAGTTACTAATATTGATGGGAAACTTATCTATGATGGATATGTGCCTTGTAGATTTATCCATTAGTTTAATAATTTCCAGATGTTGTTTCCCCCTACTCACAATATTTCACCCAAAGAAAAACAACTCATGATAGCTTGATAGTTGTGGATAATTTTTACGAGATAGGATACTCAACGTATGATCAATCTTCTAGATTCTGAGGGTTATATACCCTTCCTCACAAAATTTTATAATGATGTTTGGGTTCAATAGTTCCATATGGCTAGCTGGAAGACATAGTTATCCTTCTTACGACCCCCAAGGCATATTGACCTAAGTGGAAACAAAAGGAAACTGCTGAGAATTACAAACTTGGGAACTCTCATCAGAAGTCTCTCCGCTAAGAACCCCCAAGGATGATATTGAGAAAATGGTGTGTGACCTCTTAGGCTACTGAGGCTTCTAGTAAGGCCATCGAAAATCAGACTTTCATCCCTCCTGATGTTTTTTATCCAGTGGCCTGGAGGGAATGGGATACTTTAAGGTGTCACTTATCATTTTAGGGTCTATACCATTGGGCTTTGTAGTGCCTTCCCCAGTAGACTAAATTTCCCCTTACTAGAATCTTCTGTGTCAGGTCCTGCTAACATCTCTTATGATGATGATCTCGGAAAGGTGGATCTTTACCTATGGGATCTTGGGACCCTAATCCATCCTCGATAGGGGTAGTGTAAATATTCTTGTATAGTGATGGAAATGATATGGCCTAAGGTCTATGGAGATAAAGATGATACCTCTAGAGGTGCTCACATTTCCAATGTGCTGGCTGATGCAAGAGTTAGGGAAACTCTTTATCCCTGCCCCAAATCTTGCATGTGCTCACCCCCTCAGGTTCCTAGGTTGAAAAGGCACCCATGAAGAAACTACGGTTCAAGGAACCCACTTCACATCTTCATACTAACTCTAAAGCCTTATCCATTCCCATTACAGATACCCTTCCAAGGGCCTGGAATGTCTAAGATGACAAGTGGGTGAATGTTTCTAATGAATACATCTGGGTGTCACTCCAAGAAGAACACTTTTAACATATGGGATTTGGAGATTCCATTGATGCCTCATAGATTTATATTCACAAATATCCAGATAAAGTAGAAAAATATCTTAAAAAATGGATAAGTTCTTTCATTCTCCGAGAGACATGAATCATTTTCCAATCGAGTATTAGCGATTGTGATATAAATCAGATCAAGTGATAAAATAGAATTATTAATTGTGCTTACTCACCTCATCTTATAATTTTTTTATTGTAATGATCCCCACATTATTCCTTGCACTTTTTGGAGTCATAGAAGACCCTAGAGATGATACCTTCACCTGTGTACACCCACAGAGGTACTTCTACTAGGGAATTTTTCTCTTCATATTTATTGTGGAAGGCTATCCATGCGATGATGAACGTATGGAGTAAGTTATTGTGAATCATGAAAGGGAATTCCCTCTTATGGTTGCACATGATATTACCACTAGGGATCCATCACCATGGAGAACTAAGAAACATCAATAGGTGTCCCAACTCTCTCTACAAATCAAAATGAGTATTACATGTAACATCCATTTAAATTTATTTGGTTGTTATACCAAATTATTTTATATTGTGGACCAATTATCATGTGAATATATTAATTAAAACGAATAAGTGATCAGGTTGTTGTTACCCATGCATATATATCACCAAATCCTTCCATGGTAGAGGACGTACTATAAAAATTGTAGTTGAATAGGGAAGCAAGGTAAGATTTTGAGAGATAGTTATGGGAATTCCCAACCCTTAGACAATACATGTTCCATATCAAGCGACCTCATCCCTATCGATGGGAGATCCTTTATAGATCAAAACCCTACATGAGTAGGTCAATCCCACCACTATTGAGAAAGACGGGATGACACTGAAGAAACAAGATGAACTGAGTGATGAGCCCCAATTTCCACATGATATAAGAGGGGTTTCATGTCTTGAGGATTCCACCACCCCAAACTAGATGGACCACTTACTTGTAGAGGGAAAATCCCCAAAGGTGAATGAACCAATTGATCTTGTTATTCCTGGTCTCTTAGAAGTCATAACCACATGGGAGGCTGATATCCTAGATCCAAAAAATATATAATGGCCCATCATACCTTTTCCCATAGCCACAAGATAGGTTGTGATTCTGGCTCCTATAAATTCAGAGTTGGTCATCGTGCCTTTGTCCAGACTGATAATCCATATGAGCCTAATTACATGAGAAATCTTTTGTAGGCTTCTAGTCTAGTCGGGCATGGTCTCATGTATCAGGTTCCATTGGATGACCATAAATCTAAATTTCATATTGAATTTGTAGTACCATCTTCATTGGGCGGTGATTTTATAATGGAAGTAGAAGATATTAATGCACTATTAGGTGGAGGATAGTTTTCAACTATTCTAACAATTTCATGTATATGTTTCCTATGATTCAAGAGTTGAGAGTTTTAATTTATCTCACTCTTGAAATTTGGATCACAACCACAAGAATTTGAATTTTTAGTTGAAACATCGGTCATACCTCCTTTCAAAACTTCCAGAGATGCATCTGTCACCTGTCAATTCATGAAAAAGTCATTAAGTCAAGGCCTCCCCTTATGATGTCTATTCCTGAATATGTTCCACAAACTGGGACTGATTCTGAGACTGATAGATATTTCATGGACAACCATCTTCTTATCCACCGAAGGGAATGGAAAAACATTTGGAGATAGTCATTTCAAAAACCACTTGGCGATATGCCGGTGAAACTACCCAAATTACATCCCATGTTTTTGGTATTGGGGTTTGGAGGATTTGATTACCATGATATTTATTGACATAGTGAAGAAGGTGGTCATGTCCAAGGAAAAAAGCTGGAATTCTCAAATACAATATTTTTTACGTAGAGCCCATGGATCAACTGTATACGTCCATATAGATGCTTATGAATGAATACGATTACCAAGATAGAGTGTTCACGAGGCTACTGAGTGAACTCATGAAACAAAGGTCCTCAGAGTAGTAGCTTGATAAGTAAGTGTAAAAATAGAGCACAAAACTAGAGCACATTAAACTGGAATGGGCATGTGTCATGGTCACAGGTGATGAGGGAAAACATCAAGTAGAGGAAAGGAAGAAGGCTATCCTTGACACGACGTAGGAGGAGGAGGCATTGTAGGTTGGTGTGGAGGCTGAGACTATGACTTTGTTAAATCTTCTTTTATCAATTGAAGATTATAATCAGGCATTGATACAAATCTATGAGTCTACAGAATATCATTTGAAATTTTCATGTACTTCCCAAACGGAGAGGCTCTGAGTTTTGGACTCCCCTCATACCTTTATGTAGTGAAATGTTTTTTTGCCAGTGCATCTTCATTACCTTTTCCTGCAATGTCAATAATTTATGATGGGACTCAATTAAATAGTATTCTCAAATGAATTTAAATTTGAATTTCAATCCAAGATAACTAAAATAATCAAATCATGATATATTATTTCTCCTAATCCAAGGGTCTCAGTGAGCGTAGTTCAACTATTTCTAGGGTTGAATGAATGAACCTACAATTTTCTTTTCTATTATTCCCCTAATTTATTCCTAATCCTATTATGATGTGGGATTAGAAAATATAAATTAGATTTTTCATAGGATAAACATTGCGGGTGTTTGACCAGTCAACCATTATGTCCCTAAAATTTTTGGTTGCTCAATATTTTTTCCTAAACCATACATAGCATAGGTTTAGAGAGTTGACACTCGACTTTTATTTAGGGTTCCTTTTGTGATTTTTCATCCTGGCGAGTGTTGTCTCTTTCATGGGTACTTTAAATTTTTTTAAACTAAAAAATCATTAATGATGCTTTAGGTCAAAAAACATTTATCGTGATTTGTAGGTACAGTTCCCCAATTTAGGAATCATTTACTGAGAATGTACTAATTACATTCAGACATAGAGAAGTGAATTTTCTTGACCCTAATTTTTTGTTTTCAAGAGAATGGGATATAGAATGAAGAATGGAAGCCATTAGGAATACATAAGTAGGAAAATCCTCTCTTATGGATGAATTTTCCTTTTTCTGAAAGATATTTTTGTATGTCCACTTTTGCAGATCCATCGGGAAATTATGTGGATAGTCCCGAAAATGTGTCTACAAGATACCTGACCTCCCATTTATATTGGAAAGGAAATTTTATGGAAGTTTTTATTAGATACATTGCTCAAGAAAAAAATGGGTGGTCGGTTGGGGGAATGATGTCTGGATGTAATAGAGGAATTTATATTGGTCCTATTCAAGAAACTGTTTCTTCGCAAATTGAACTTGTGTACAGGAGGGACATAGCCTAATGTAGTTTAACATCATACAAATGGGACATCTGATACTTATGATTTGAAGTCATTTTACCATAACCAGGGATACATGATCTAAAATTTTCATGGTGGTCTTACAATAAATGTTCTATCATTTTAAGGATTAATATTGGAGAAAATATGAAAACTATAATCATGGGGTTTCTAAAACTAGGGAATGAGGTAAGTCGTAAATGTCGTAGGGGGAAACAGTGGTAGGAAAAGCCTCTCCAAAGGACTATTTTATTTGGATTATTGTCCATTTTTTCAGAAACATATAAATATCCACTAGGGTAATGTGTTCATAGTAAAAGAAATAAGTCTTCAAGACACTAGTCGACCATTTCCGATAGCCATGGATGATTATGGGGATTTATAATTTTCTGTACACAGAGATTGGTGTCTGAACATGGGTGCATGAACCTGAAAATGGGTCATTTTAGGTTGATGTCTTCCATGGATTGTTGAATACATTATTCCCATATAGGTGTTAGTAGGTTCCCAACATAGGCCTGACCCTTGCATGGGATAGAACAAGACATTGATTTTTCCTAGATGGACATGAAATATGAGACTCAAGTGTCACTACATATCATATGTTGATAGGAATAAAGACATGTGTAGTTATTTTATGTTTTATCCATATGCGGATCTGGTTCACATATATTAATGGGGAAGATTGTTTTTGTATATGGGGTTACCAATGAAGTGCAACTCATGTTGAACATTCCTATGTAGATTCTTTTAATGCATAAGAACATGGGGGTGTCATTATTTGGTGTTTTGGGGCCAAGGAATGAAAATTGATTGTTGATCATTATGAAAATTTAATTTCCCGTGATTATGACATTGATATAGAAACCCCAATTAACCATAGGATGGTCAAGCAAAGTTTTTCCAAATTGCTCAATACATTACTAGGGATGAATTTGTAAGATGAGGTATCAAGGGATCTTGGATTAGGAGAGATGATATTGGGAATGGAATTCATTGAGAATATGGTAATAAGAAAATAATCTATTAAAGATGAATTTTCTATTGGTTAGAAATCCCTTTTCATGGGAAACATAAGTAGTGATTCCAGGGAATTATGTTCATAGTCAAACAAAGGTATCCACATGAAACTGGCCTCCCATATTAGATTTCTATGGAGGTATATGAGGATATGAAATCAATCATAGCACGATGTTTGATAGATGAAAAAATGTGTATGTATATGTTCTAAACATTTAGGGTATGATTACCCATAGAGTTGGAAAATCATCTACATAGATATATATCGCATGTAGGGCTAGTTATCTTGATTCCCTTGCTAGAGCGGGGCCTGATTTTGAAGACTCGGGTGTCCTGAAGTTAGTATCCCTACACTAGTTTGGCCCGTGCAAAGGGAGTATAGTAATTTGTTCAATATCCGGGGTACCTTGAAATTTAATGTCATATGTTTAGGAATTTAGGATTCCAATCATGGGGTGGAAACTTTAATATTCCTTTTAATGTCATGCCACCTAGATCAGTCAATATAGATTGATTTTCCCTAGTTTTTTGGGGGAATCCCCTGTCGAAATTTCTAACACCACGTGATCTATGATCGGTGTGAGAAACATGGTGAAAAAAGTGTTTCACTATACCAACTATGGATGAAAGGTTCAAAGAAGGTAGAATTAATGGGCCATGCAGTTTTATGTCTTACATAAAGGATGTGGGTGACTTGATGTCAATGAGATTACTGTTGTGGGTCTATGAAGTTTTATTTCCTGTGGAAAGAATGTTTACAGAATAGTTTAATGACATGTTTGAAGGATAAAGCATCAATGGAATCATATGTAAATATGGGCTAATCAGGTTGGGATATCCCTAGTATCCCCTGGAGATGAGTGGGGGATGAAATTATAAACATCGATTCTGGGATCCCCAAAATTAGGATGGATGATGCGGGTCATAGGATCCATTGGGTGTAAAGATGTATGGAAAGCCTCTCATGATGAAAAATTATCCTTTTTTGATTTTTCATTTTATGGGAAATGAATCCTAAGCTGTAGAGGCATTGAGAATAGTCAAACAAAGGTGTCCACATGACACTGACTGTCTGTTTTCGATAACTGTGTTTGATTATGGGGATTCTAGATTTCTAGGGGTATTTAATTTGATAGATGAAAAGTAAATATCTAGGCATGTGAGAAATATCCAGATTGTGATTAGTTATTAAGTACGAGATCGTATAAATATATTTGATTCATATTTAAGTGGGGAATCATCTTTTGACAAATCCTTTTTGTGGGAATCCACATTTGGAATCATCCACATAGATTTCCATTCTCATGAAAGAAGTGGAGGCATTTTTTTGTCATGTGTCTGGACCCAGGAAGGCCTATGTGCAAATACGTATCTCTTCATACTGTAAATGATGCCACACATAGTTATTGAGATACAATACATTTTAATGTCATGTGGTTAGGACTTCTTCGGCCATGTATATTAACATTTTGTGGCTAAGAATCCTAAATTTCCATATGTGAGTACGACCAATACGTGGGAGGAGGTAATTTTTTCCTAATATTCTAGACTAGGATATGGGATCCGAGTGTCACTACATATCCTTAAAAGGTGGGAATCAAGCCAAACATAGTTTTAAAAACAAGGTATATGTACTATTTTGACCCATGTATAGGGAGAAAATTTTATTTTTGAGTGGTGGTTGGTCCAAGATATAGAATCTAGGTTTCACTACGTATCATATGATTATAGGAATAAAGACACATGTAGTTTTGGTAGCCAATGTCGTTTAACGTCATATGGTAAATATTAGAGTGAAATGACATGAAAAGGATGAGGTGGGTGATGTTTTGATCTTGAATAATGGGGATGTCTCCTATGTATCCCAGTTAGTTGGGAATCAAAGTCCACATAGATCTGATTTTTTTACCTATTCCGGTCTGACCCACTCACAGGAAAGGAGTTGCATTTTTTAAGGGCGGTAGGACTAGGATAAAGGAGTCGAGCATCACTACGTATCCTATGGGGCAATAATCAAACCACATGTAGTTTATGAAAATACAATGTTTCGGTCTTACCTGTTCAAAGGAAGGGTAAGATTTGTATCATGTGGTGGCTAGACTAATACTTAGGTTCATGGTATATCTACGTATCATGTGAGGGAAGGAATCAATCAATACATTGTTCATGAATTCTCCTTGTATCGGTATAAACCATAAGCATGGGGGCACACATTATTTTTTTGAATTGCTACTAGACTAGGATTAATGATCGGGTGTAACTATATATCCTATATGGGAAAGAATTGATCCACACATAGTTCTGTAGAAAAGTAGTTCTCATGTGGACCTGCCTCTCGCATAGTGACATGGGCATGTTGTCTTTCTATCGTATAGATTTGACTCATGTGCAATGAATCATTGTTCATGACACAATTATCACTAACTAGATTAACGTCATATGGTAATGAAAAATGTTCTAATCTGTTTAACATCGTACAACATGGATTCATATGGCACTATGCAGTTTAATGTCTTGTAGTTAAGAAATACTTTATAAGATTTCACGAAGTACTTATTCAGGAACATCACATCGGTGGGATCCATGGTGAGTTTTCCATCCATTAATGTTAAGGCATGTTCTCCACTGGATTAGACCTTCTATATTACATAGGGTACTTCCCATTTTGGATAAAATTTTGGAGGATTCATTCTAAGTAGAATCAGCTTCTGAGGACCGACACCATTTCTATTTTGATGAAAGACCAAATGCGAACCTTCTTATTGATGGCTCGTGCAATCCTTTTTTTGGTATAATTCAAAATAATTTAGGGTGTGAAATATTATCTCATCCAAATTATCCAACTCATCAAATCGTTTTTGTGATTTTTCATATGTGGAAAACTGGTTATAGATGGACATACTATGTGATGGTAGTTGAAATCCAATGAGTAGAATCACCTCCATGACATAAAATAATGAGTACAGGGATGCTTCTGTGGTGGTGCAGGTTATGGTCTAGTACACCCACATAGAATTAATGAGCTTTTATGGTGAGGATTTCTTTTCTTTGTCTATGATCATTAGTATTATGTTGGATAAGATCTTATTTAAGGATTCTATTTGACTATTGTCCACTACATGACAGTAGGGTGAACAATTATCCTTTATTCCATACTCTTGATATAGCTTGTCCAATTCAACCGAGCATAAATTGGTCGTATTTTCCATCATTATTATATGTGGGACACTAAATATGGTAATTATTTTGTCTTAAAAAAAATTCTTCTTTCCCTGACCTCTTTATGGGGTACAACCTCTACCCATTGGGAAAAGAATTCAGTTTCTATAAGAATAAATTCGAACAGTTTTGTCATTGAAAGTGTATATGGTCTCATGACATCCATTCCCCATATAGAAAATGGGAAGTAGTACTTGGATGTGTGAAGTAACTCTGGGTATTGGTGGATAAAATTTCCATGAATGTGACAGAGATATCATTTCCTAGTAAATTTAGTGCAATCATATGTCATGGTGGGTCAATATTACCCAAGACTATGAATTTGATAAGAGATATTGGATGATGACTATTGTGCTATAAAGGTTTTGGCATGTAATTCATTCATGACGGCAGTGGTCTCTTCCCCAACGATGCACCTAATAAGGATCTTGTCAATACCTCTATTATAAATGGGATTTTGCTAGTTTGTGTTGTCTTACATCATGAAGTTTATTTTCAATCTCCAGATTTTCTACCTTCTAGACCTAACTAGTAAGAGTTCACCCCTTTGAAGGTAAATTGAAATTTGAGTCATCCAATCAGATGTATGACCATAAGGTTCAGTAACATGACTAATCTCATTGATTTTCTCCACCATGGTCTGAAAAATCAATAGAACCGTATGATAGTGGGAAATGTTTATAATTATCTCATCCTGGTGTAGGTCCAAAAAAGCTAAGTCTACATTTAATAATGCATCATCTTGTGTATTTAGCGAATAGGGAACATGAGTTAAAGTTGGATCTGATGGAAATTCTTCAATAAATTCTAATACATAGTCTATAAAAGGTATTAACTACTCTTTTTTTATAACACAATCACCATTTACTTTCTTTATTAACAAATCTGAGTCACATTTTATCATTAAATGCTCTGCTTAGGCTTGAAGTGAAAACTCTAGTCCTACAATGAGGGCCTTGAACTCTGTTTCTTTTTTGTTCATCCCTCTAATTGTAGGAAAGAGTAAGGAAGGACTACCTTTTCCATATATATAAGTATAACTCCTAGCCCCACATTTTTTGGACTTGGGGTCTTCCATCATTTTCCTTAGAGAACTTCTAGATGTGCTTTCCAAATATATCTCCTAGGTATAGGAACCCTCTTGAATAGATAATACCTTCACACCAGTTAGTTCATCATCCAAATAAGTCATGTATTCTAAGAGTTGATCTACTATAATGTCTGCTAATGTCTCTCCTTGGATGGATTTTTGGGGCACAAATATTATGTCGAACTACTGTAGAATGACTTCCCATCTTGACAAGCATCCATTTAGCATGATACGGTTGAGAATGTTCTTGAGTGTGTTGCTACTAAAGGTCAAATGGAAATCATGGTGTTATAGATATTGTCGTAGCTTTTAGACCGTAATTATTGGTTCCAGTAAACTCTTATTAATATTTGAATAACAATTCTTAGCATAAATCATGGTTTGGATAAGATAATAGAGGTTATTCTCACTACTGGTGTCATTTTTTTATCCCCAAAAGGCACCTAGGGATCTCTCTAAGGTGGTTACATACAAAATGAGTGGTCTTACTTAGATAGGTGGTATTATCACTAGTGGGATCAAGAGGTATTTATTAAGGTTGTTGAACGCTTCCTAACAATATTTCATCCACTGATATGTGCCCCATATTTTCATCAACCAAGTGAAATGAAAAAACATTCCTATAACGTTGGATATGAAGCACCAAATGTAGAAAAAAATGTTATTTAATTCCTTTCAATGTAGTGAGGTTGAGATGAGGTGAAATTGAAGGTTCCGTACGCAGCGGAAGCTCGTGGGTTGATGTTCAAACTAGGCTGTTTGTCATTAATAATGATCAATCTGGGATCAATACGATGATAAACGCCATACTCCACGGATCGAATCACAGAAGTAGACAAAGAAGATGAATAGTCCCGGAACCACAAAGGAGGATCATCACAGGCTGATTATAATTAATTTAATTAATTGATAAGAAATACATTTTTTGGCGTTCTTTCTTCGTTGGTATTTCTGATCACACTCCGATGTGATTCATCGTTGCATCGCAGAAGTCAAGTGTAGACTTCCTCTAGCGGTGATCCACATGTGTACCATGTATCTGTGGACGTCTCCAAAGGAGTCTTTGGGTGCTAGTGTGGAGAAACCTATGCTTGAGTTGTCCACCATAGACCGCGTTGATCCAATGGAGGTGGATCAATCTCTGTATTGAGAGCATTTTTGGAGGATTGAGTTCTTTTGGTCTTGAGAGAAATCTCCAGAATTGTTGTGCACAACTATTCTTTGGAAAATAGTTGGGGTGCATAGGATATTTATAATCTAGTTTGAGGTTATAGATTTTTGACAATAAAGAAAAATGTTACGCATTTTATTTATTTTATTAACTCTTATTGAAAACCCCCATGTCGAATAATTAATTCCATGACAAGCGTCCACGCTGATTATAATAAATATCATTTAATAAAACAATATTATATCCTCAAAATACTAACTTAAAAAAGTACATGGTGTGTAATCATTAATACACGACGTGTACCTGTTTTTTATAAAAAAAATACATGGTGTGTAATCATTAATTGGTAGCATGTAATTGTTTTTCATTTCCTTTCCAAAATGATAACTACATGGCGTGTAATCATTAATACACGACATGTACTTGTTTTGAAAATAAAAACTACATGGTGTGTAATCATTAATACACGGTGTGTAATTGTTTTCATTTTATCTTTCCTCCAATATAAAAAT
Organism: Viscum album; assembly: GCA_963277665.1. Lineage (NCBI taxonomy): Eukaryota > Viridiplantae > Streptophyta > Magnoliopsida > Santalales > Viscaceae > Viscum > Viscum album. The sequence continues at coordinate 446,848,097 of OY728155.1, read as the reverse complement.
GATTTAGGATTCCTTGAATAATTATTAGTCCATGCTGGGGAATAATCTTTATTCAACTTGAGAAACTTGAATACATTTAGTGTGTGACCCTCTAGGCCTCTTTCTCATTGGCGTTAGGCGAGCTTGCTTAAAGTCAACGATTAATATCTAGCAACGGGTCAAGGCACCCAAGAGAAAGAAGTTGACGCTACATTGATTTGTCACCTCATACGAACACTTACCATGTAATTTAATCCCTTTGTATCAATATCTCATCAAGCAGGTTTCATGGTAGTGTCGTAAACCTATATACTTGATCTGTCATTCTTTGACTTCTAGAAATAAACTCGTCTATATACCATCGCCATCGAATTTGGGTGAAAATTTTTTTCAATCAAATGTCTAGAGATATCTACTTCCATTAATATGGAAGGGACAAATACTTCCTTGACTTATCCATTAATAAAATGTCATTCATGATGTACCCAACATTCCCTACTTCCCGCCAACTATCTTCGTGACGATTTTCGTCGGTAAATCTAAGTGCATGAGTCATGACATGATTTAAGGAAAATCTTCTAGACTAAGGAACATTACACACATTCGTATATAGAAATGTGCTATTACACCAAAAAATGTGGAATTACTAATGGCAGGTCTGTTATCATAATCTCCCATCATGGTGATTACCAAGTGCGAACTCCATGAGAGAGAGTCTCGTCTTCTTACGAGTACTCACACATGATGGTCTGTATACTACGTGTCATATCATAGTATGTCATCCAACTGTAGAACCATATTTAACAATATTGTTATGGAATTTTAATGTTCTCATCATAGTGGGGATCTTCCATGACCTTATTAATGCAAAAAATATTCAAGGACATTATTATATTATAGTCATGTAGAACAATGAACAATATATAATAAGTTTATATTCATGTAATCAGAGTACAAACAGTTGGTTCTATGGACACCAAACCTAAAAGAAATGTCAAGGATGGCCTTTGTATTCTCAGGGCCATCTTCAATTCCATAGAGGAATGTGAAGAAGCCAAGGATTTTTCTTAAGGTAACCACAAAATCTCACTTTAGGGGGTTCCATTTCAGGCAATGTTGTCATAGTTTGTGGAAGATGGTTTCAAGATAATACTGGTGGTACAAGAATTAATTTTTATTTAACCACAACATCATTACCATATAATTTGAGGAACTTTCCCAAGAAGGGATTGAAAATGTAATGCATGGTGCATTGATACGTGGGTATGAAAATTTTCCAACCAAAAGGCAATACTTTAGAGAAAAACATTCCCTTAGTAGCTTTGAAGGTACTGGATTTTTCATCTTCTTGGGCCATTCAGATTTATTTATAGACTGGATAACCATTCATGAGATAGGTTTAGTCATATTTAACAGTTGCATTGATTATAAATTCCATGATCAAGATACGTAAATCATATTTTGGGAAATACTGATTGAGACACCTAAAATCAATCAAGACTTTGATCTAATCTTTTTTCAATTTAATGGGACAATATTTCTAGCCAGATGGGGTATTGGACTACCCAAAAGAATTTGACTCTAATGATCTTGTCAACATCAGTATCTATATTGGCAGTATCCATTAGGTGCATCCTTTTGGCAGGTTTCCTATAACCAAAATTGTCTTCTGGAAGGTCTAGGTGGTAAGTGGCCACCACTAGATCATGTCCTAGAATTTTTGTATAATTATAGGTGAAAAAATATCTATTCTACTTCAATAAAGCAGGTTATACCTATTTCTATTCAGAATTCATTTTTCTAGTAATCAGAGTGGTCACTAGTCTTCTTCCTTATGCAAGTAGATTTACTTATGTTCATCAATGGTAGTAGAAATTCCTTACTCAAAATATGGAGGGGCATCCACTTATGTCTTATTATTCCTCCTATGAATCTTCACCATAATACTCTTCTTATTTGTATGGGAAATAATTATTTAGATTATTGTTCCATAGTTGAGGGAATAGTTGGAGTTTTGGGTTCTGGGAGGTGAAGCGACCTCTTTTTCATCGACAGTCTGTGGGGGATTCTATAAAGAAGCTACAGTGAGTGGTAAAAGTGTATCCTATTCTTCTTTAACTGATGATACAATTAATCCTACCTAAATGGGGGAGGATGTTATTTTTTAATGTTTTGATGATGGTTCTGTAGAATTTTATGTCTGAACCCCAACCATTAACTTGGGAATCTATGAGATTTTCAACATTATTAGGCTCTGCCTTCATCACCGAAATCATAAAGACTATGGAATAATCATCCAAATTTATACTTATTCACTCTATATTATTGATGGGATGATTGTATTCTTCCCTAATCATCTTGAGTGGATCGGTGAGAAGCATTTTTAAACCATTTGGGGAGTCATTTTAATCAACACCATCGACCAAAACTTGCTTCCCCTTCAGGTCATAGAAACCTGCATCCATATAGTGTGATTCATTGAGGTTTAATTAAGCCTTATTGGCATGTATTGTCCTTCTCTATCCATTAATGCACTATTAGAGGCATTGATGGTCATATAAAGGTATTGTAGTTTGTTGATGCAACTAGAGCCTTCCTAGAAGGGCGTTGAAGGTTGTATTATTTCATCCCACAAAAAATTGTGGTTGGGTTAAGAGGTCAATGGATTTGGAATCAAGATAAATTTGGACTAAGAGATAATTTTTACATTTTTCATCACCAAACATAGTCATGGTGCAGGGTGTCAAATCATCCCCATTACAAGCCAGTTGAAGAAGTGTCTGTAGTGGGAGAAGATTAACTCTAGAGCCATTTTTATTGAATAATTTTCAGATATCGACTTTAGTTATCCTATGAGACACAAATAAGGGTTTGATGTTTCCATTCATGGTGGAGTATTAATATTTATCAATGGAAAAGATAAATATGAGGCATTCTTCATGATTGGTCTCTGTCCAGATGACATCATTTCCCGCTACTTCGAATTCAATCATTGGTGGCTTAGCAAAGCATCGATGAGTTCTTCCCTCAGATCTGCTGATAGATTCTGCGAATCCAAGAATGAAATATTGGCTAGTACCAAACCTAAATACATTATAATATAATATTTTCTATCTAAAGTATGATTATTAACAGCTTTAAAATTCACGTTCATATGATATTTAGTGGATTCATCCTTTGATGCTGATGGGTTAGTCTTTGATATTAGAGCTGATGGAGCTTTAGTCTATTATGGATTGGGTCGGGTAAGCCTGCTCACATGCCGAGGGAAATTGGTCAAATTTTCATCCTCTAATTGATATTCTTGGATGATTACACATGTAACGACCCAATCTTTTTGAGTAGTATATTAACTTACTCTTATTGATTTAATAAGATGTTAATGGTTAATTCAGAAAGAGGAGTCGATGGCTTCATCCAGTAGACTCAACCCTTATGAAGCCCACTTATCAGAGCTTGGGAAGGAGGTAGCATCTGTGGGCTTCGCTTTGGACCAAGCCCAAGCCGAGCTCCAGCGTGTCAAGCTTGAACGAAAACGCTTGCAGGAGAAGTTCAAGTTAGTGGAGATTGCTACTAGGGCAATGTTATCTGAGACTCCCTCAGATTCTCTCACCATAGCACACCTTAAACTTAGGTCTTATGCCAGTGTTATAAGGGGCTATGTGATGAGACCCTAGTTTCCTTGTGTAATCCTTTCGGGTGAATAAATTGAGATTTCTTCCTTTAGTGATGTTTGTGAAATTTCAAATGCCTAGATAATTTTAGAATGTATTTTATTGATGAATTTTGAAAAAGGGATATTTTGAAATATTTATGTAAACCCTAAATAACTAATGATGTGTAATGATTTTCAAAAAAAAGGTCTTCTACAAAAGTGTTCATTAAGGAATTTGGAGTCTAATAAGATCAACTTAATTTTTGATGAATAGTAAATTATGAATAGTGATTTTACGCTTAGGATTAGTAATGTGACCAAATGGATTAGTAATTTTCACTCAAAGAAAGTTTTAATATAATTTAGACACCTTGGTTAAGTAGTGTGATTCAATAAAATGGTTAAATAGCGGTTTCATAAATTATTATTCAAGTATTAGTTTTTCGGATGAATAGTGTTTTTTAATTAAAAATTTAATTAAAAATAATTAGAAAATTATTTTTATAAAAAGGACTTTATTTTTGAACTCAGAGCATCGATATTATGTTAAGGTAAATTTTGGGGATTTTTCTGAAAAAAATGAATTTTCGATGAATAGTGTTTTTATTTAAAAATATAATTAAAAATATTTAGAAAATTATTTTTATAAAATGGAGTTCATTTTTGAAATCATAGCATTGATATTTGGTTAATGTGAAATTTTGGGATTATTCTGAGAAAGTTGAATTTTCAGTGAATAGTAAAATTACAGTTTTAGGGTTTCGGTATGTTTAATGACATCATAATGGTGTCATGATGATGTCATGAGATCTTTTGAGGGTTGGCCGGCCAAGGGTGATGAATTATTGTTTTGGGGGCCCCATGTGGCCTAACTCCATGATAAATGACAAGGGAGAGCACATGGGTTTGAGAAAAGAACATGTGAGGTGTCCCTTGGCCATTAATGCTTTGTCCCCTCACTTTCCCTATAAATACCCACCCATTCCTCTTTTAGTTTTCACTCCCAACTCTCCCCAACGAAGTTCTGGTCTTCTTACCTTCCAAAGAGTCCTCCCAAGGTGCCCCCAAGCCCTCAAGGTCCAATCCTTTGAGTTTCAAGAGTCACGTTTTAAGGTAAGGGATCCGACCCCTCTCTTTCTTTTCGTGTAATCTCTTTTATGTCATTCCTTTTATCCTCCATGTTATTATGTGAGAGGATGTTCTTTTATATTCCTCTTACTGCCCTTTCATGTTTATATGATGAGAGATCCCCTCTTACTCTCATCATTTCGTTTTATGAAAGTTTAAGTGACGCCGTTAGGCTGCCGAATGTTTAAGTGATTCTTTCACCCTTCTCATTTTTCAAGTTCGATTTTCATGTCAAATCTTTCAAGTTCCTTTTATTATGTTGGGGTATGATCTCTATATCTATCATACTGATCTCTTATGATCATATGATGAGAGACCCTATTTCATTTGTCCAATTCATTTTTGTTGAAGTTTAAGTGACGCCGTTAGGCTGCCGAATTTTCATAAGAGAAATCAAATTTTTGTCCTCCTTCCATGTTTTTCATTTCAATTGTTATGTCCTTGAAATTGCATCACCATGTCCATATATCCTTATTATTCTGTCCCTTTACCTTTTTATGGGTCAATTATGATTGTTCAACCCATGTTCCCTCTCTTTTCAAAGTTTCTAAAACCTTGTAACATAGCCGTTATGCTGCAGAATTTTCGTCTCAAAATGCCTCTCTTTTCTCAAAATTATTTTATGTCATAAAGTGAATACTCAAAGCTCCTATTTCTAAAGGGGTATTCACATATATGTAAAAATTTTCTATTTTAAATTCTGGGATTTACATACATGATACCCGCTTTCCCTTTCCGTGGGTTTAAAGTAACGTAAAGATCATGTCTTTAAAGCAGTTTTTGAAACGTTATGATTATGAAATGAAACCCATTTATTTTATGCTATATGCGTTATTTATGAAATGTTTGATGATGATATATGTGGCTCACATGAAAATAAAGACAAATTTAAGGGTGCGGCCTGATAGCGCTCCAATGCATTGGGTAAAGACTTAATCTCTAGAGATGACCATTTTAACGACGCCTTGGTGAATAACCTTGGTAATTTTTAACGACACCTTGGGGATGGACCTTGGTGAAACGAAACGATTGTCAATATTAAATGTTGTAGCCACATCTTCAAGTTATGAAAAATGATTATTTTTATTATGATGTATCTCATGATTTCTTTCTCATGCCTTAAAGTTCTTTTCATGTCCTTATTGAAGTATCTCAAGTTCACTTGTAAAATGTTTCTCTTGTTTCCCTTACTGGGCCTTCTGCTCACCCTTTCTTTTGATGTATGTCCCCAGGTTATGAGATGCATAATGAACATAGGATGAACTAAAGGAGAAGCCTTTTAAGTGTTTAAGAAGAATTTTTTATGTTTTTTTTATGTATTATGATCCTTGTTTCCAAGACACTAAACCTTAATGATCCTCAGTTCCGTGTAATGAAATGAAAGTTTATGTTATAAATGGCGGGATGCTATAGTTGGTATCAAAGGATGGTTTAGTTATTTGTGGAAATTAGGATATAAAAACTTTAGGAAGAACCCTATAGAAAAGTTTAAATATAGGAAAACTTCCTGGTATTTTGGTAAGTATTGAGTAAGTGGTTTATCAAACCAATACATCCCTGTCTGGATACGAGCAGGTAGAGGCGGCTCTGGCACAGATGTACATAGGGGTAAAACCCGAAAACACTGCTTTGAGCTAGACTCGAACGGGAACTGGTGCACGATAACGGGCCTTGCTGCACTCTTGGTTACGACACTCCCGGGGGATATGTTTGGTTAATCACAAGCTTTATATGAATCATTATGAAGGAATTATAGAAAAGTGTAATTATCTAAGCATTAAGTCTTAGTTAAAAGATTCATAAATGAAATAAGTTTCTTACTAAGGTTTTATTCTTTTAGAAAATGGCGGGAAATAGGAGGAACCGTGCCGATGGTGACCACAATGCACCATGTGCTGACGGCCCTCCGATGGAAGCCGGAATGGAAACATTCATGCGAATGATGAACCAACTGACTCAAGTTATGAGTAATAACTTGAATCAAGCTGAGAGGCCGACCTCACCACGAAGGGAACAACACTCTGTTGAGTCCTTCATGCGTCAACGACCGCCAACATTCAGTGGATCTACTGACCCATTGGTTGCGGAACAATGGATAAGCTCTATTGAAAAGATCTTCTCTGTACTTCATTGTTCGGAACAAGAAAAAGTCACCCTTGTTGTTTACCGCCTAGAGGGAGAAGCTGATCAGTGGTGGTTACTGATCAAAAACACGAAGCCACGAGGAGAGATGGAAGCTATGGAGTGGGAAGAATTTCGGGGGATTTTCTTTAACAAGTATTTCCCTCGTTCCATGAGAACGAAAATGGAGAAGGAGTTTCTCGAGCTGAAGCAGAAGGAGAACGAATCTGTCGGAAGCTACGAGATGAACTTCACAAGGCTTTCCCGTTATACCTCAAGCTTTGTCATGGACCCTAATGGGAAGGTTGATAGATTCTTTGGCGGACTACGACCTCATCTGCGGAAGAATCTAGCCAACAGGGACTATGATAGCTATGAAGAAATAGTTCGAAGTGCTATGAAAGTCGAGCTGGAGTTTGGTGAGACACAGTGGTCTCATAAGCCAAATGAAAAGAAGAGATCGTTGGAGCCCAGTTTAGGGAAGTCTTTTGATCAGGGAAGAGGTGGAAAGCAAATGCAACTTACCACATGCAATAAATGTGGGAAGAATCATCTGGGGAACTGCTTGAACGGAAGTGGCAAGTGCTACAAGTGTGGAAGAGGAGGCCATATTGCTCGGAATTGTCATAGTGAGGTGAAGCCTCAGCTTCCCAACACTAACGACAGAGGAAAGATGGTTCTGGCCCTACCCGAAGTCACATGCTTCAAGTGTGGACAGCTTGGGCACTTTGCTAACCAATGTCCCAATCCGAGGGCGGTGGAGGGGAATCACCACCAACCTCAGTAGAGGCCAAGAGAGCAAGGTCGTGCTTTCGCTATCACAACAGCTGAAGTTGAAGTTCCGAACGATGTGGTAGCAGGTACTCTTGTTGTCCTCTCAAAACTAGCAAGTGCTTTATTTGATTCTGGTTCTACGCATTCCTTTATTTCTTCCAAGTTTTCAAAGAATATAGAATCAATCCCTGAATTGCTTGAGGTAGAGTTGTCAGTCAAGACTCCAAGTGGGATTATCCATGCATCAACAGTGTTTAGAGACTCTAGTGTTTACTTTGGTGAGCACAATCTTATCGCAAATCTAGTAGTCATTCCCATGATGGAATTCGACGTTATACTAGGGATGGACTGGCTCTCAAAGTATAATGCTAAGATCAAATGCAGAAGTAAGGAAATCTCAGTAGTCTTGAATGAACGACCTACAGTTATCTTCCGTGGAGAGATATCCCGAACAGATCCCTATCTAGAAGCACCTCCTATAGCTTTCTTTATGGAGTTAATCGGTGATGAGGAAGAAGGGAAAGGGAGCATACAAATAGAAGATGTTCCGATTGTTCAGGAATAAATGGATGTATTTCCTGAGGAGTTACCTGGACCTCCCCCAGAAAGAGAGGTAGAGTTCTCCATTGAACTCGTACCTAGGTCCCAACCGATATCAAAGACTCCGTATAGAATGGCAAATGTGGAGCTAGAAGAGTTAAAGAAACAACTCCAAGACTTGTTGGAGAAGGGGTTTATCCGACCGAGTGTGTCTCCTTGGGGAGCACCAGTTCTCTTTGTGAAGAAGAAGGATGGATCAATGCGGCTATGCATTGATTATAGAGAACTGAACGGGATCACAGTGAAGAACAAATATCCTCTTCCAAGAATTGATGATTTATTTGACCAACTTCGCGGGGCTCAATTCTTCTCTAAGATTGACCTTCGATCTGGTTATCATCAACTGAGGGTGAAGAAGGAAGATATTCCCAAGACTGCCTTCCGATCAAGATATGGGCATTATGAGTTTACTGTTATGCCCTTCGGCTTGACTAATTCTCCTGCTATTTTCATGGATTTGATGAATAGAGTCTTTAAGGACTACCTTGATAACTTTGTGGTAGTTTTTATTGATGATATTTTGATATATTCAAAAAGTCATGAGGAGCATGAAGATCATCTAAGGGTTATATTGAAAACTCTGCGGAAGGAGAGGCTCTTTGGGAAGTTCAACAAGTGTGAGTTTTGGTTACAACAAGTGGCTTTCTTGGGGCACATCGTAACCAATGAAGGAATCTCGGTTGACCCTGCAAAGACAATGGTTGTGGAGGAGTGGCCTCAACCCACAACAGTAACTGAGATTCGTAGTTTCCTTGGTTTAGCGGGATATTATAGGAGGTTTGTGAAAAACTTTTCACGACTTTCTAATCCACTAACCAAGTTGACTCGAAAAGGGGTTAAGTTCATCTGGACAAAGGAGTGCGAGGAAAGTTTCCAAGAGCTGAAGAAGAGATTGGTTACTGCACCAGTGTTAACACTACCCTCTATCGGAGAAGGATTCGTTATTTTTAGCGATGCATCTCTGAAAGGGCTTGGGTGCGTCCTCATGCAGAATGACAAAGTAATTGCTTATGCATCTCGACAGTTGAAGATTCATGAGCAGAATTATCCTACACATGATCTAGAGCTGGCGGCAGTTGTTTTTGCTCTAAAGATATGGAGGCACTATCTTTATGGGGAGAAATGTGATATATACACTGACCACCAAAGTCTAAAGTATATTTTCACACAGAAAGAATTGAACATGAGACAAAGGAGATGGTTGGAGCTTATTAAAGACTATGATTGTTCAATTCATTATCACCCTGGAAGAGCAAACAAAGTCGCGGATGCGTTAAGCAGGAAAGATCCTGTTGTTCTGGCAACAATGAGGATCCTGGGAGATCCCTTGATTAAAGATCTAGTAAAACTGGACATGGGAATTATAAGGAAAGGGACATCATCAACCCTATTCCAAATGATTTCTCAACCTTCATTACTAGAGAGGATCAAGAAGGCTCAAAAAGAAGATCCTTTGCTGCAGGAGAAGTTTGAGGCTGTAAAGGATGGGAAGTTCCCTGATTTCAATATTGATCAAGAAGGTGTATTGAAATTTCGTACAAGACTATGTGTTCCATCTATCCCGGAGATAAAGAAAGAATTGATGGATGAAGCTCATAGCTCTACATTCTCTATACACCCGGGAAGCACTAAGATGTATAGAGACCTTCGTGATCATTATTGGTGGGATAACATGAAGAGGGAGATTTCCGATTACACTACAAGGTGCCTGGTGTGTCAGCAGGTAAAGGCAGAAAGGCAACTTCCTAAGGGGGTATTACAACCGCTACCCATACCAGTATGGAAGTGGGATAATATCACCATGGACTTTGTAACTGGTCTCCCGAAAACATCCAAAGGAAACAATGCGATATGGGTTATTGTGGACCGTCTCACCAAGACAGCCCATTTTATCTCTATTCGGGAAGATTTCTCTCTGGATCAGCTTGCCAAGATATACGTGAAGGAAGTGGTAAGGCTGCATGGGGTACCACTATCCATCGTATCTGATCGTGACCCAAGATTCACATCAAAGTTCTGGAGAAGTCTTCAGCATGCTCTGAATACTGAATTGAATTTTAGTACGGCCTATCATCCTCAAACTGATGGCCAATCTGAAAGGACTATTCAGACACTCGAAGACATGTTGAGATTATGCTCAATGGAATTTAAAGGTGGATGGGATCAACACCTCCCATTAGTTGAGTTCTCCTATAACAATAGCTTCCATTCGAGTATTCAGATGGCACCCTATGAAGCTCTATATGGAAAGCGGTGTAGAACTCCTACTTGTTGGGATAAAACTGGTGAGAGGAAGCTTCTTGGGCCTGAACTCATGCAAGAGATGACGGAACAGGTTCATGCCATCCAACAACACATAAAGGCTGCTCAGAGTCGGCAGAAGAGCTATGCTGACAATCGTCGAAGGGACTTGGAGTTTGGTGTTGGTGACAAAGTCTTCATTCGAATTTCTCCATGGAAGAGAGTCATGCGGTTTGGGAAGAAAGGGAAGCTCAGCCCTAGGTACATTGGCCCCTATGAAATCCTTGATCGCATAGGAGCAGTGGCCTATCATCTAACACTTCCACCAAACCTAGCTCAAGTTCATGATGTCTTCCATGTATCTCTCTTGAGGAAGTACATACCCGACCCTTCGCATGTACTGAACCCAGAGGTGGTACAACTTGAACATGACCTCTCTTATGAAGAGCAGCCAGTGGAGATCTTGGACCGTAGAGACAAGGTCCTACGAAACAAGACTACCCACCTTGTGAAAGTGTTGTGGAGGAATCATAAATATGACGAAGCGACTTGGGAGCCTGAGGAAACGATTAAGAAAAAGTACCCTCACCTTTTCGACTAGGCCTCAAGTATAAATTTCGGGGACGAAATTTCTTAAGGGGGGAAGAATGTAACGACCCAATCTTTTTGAGTAGTATATTAACTTACTCTTATTGATTTAATAAGATGTTAATGGTTAATGCAGAAAGAGGAGTCGATGGCTTCATCCAGTAAACTCAACCCTTATGAAGCCCACTTATCAGAGCTTGGGAAGGAGGTAGCATCTGTGGGCTTCGCTTTGGACCAAGCCCAAGCCGAGCTCCAGCGTGTCAAGCTTGAACGAAAACGCTTGCAGGAGAAGTTCAAGTTAGTGGAGATTGCTACTAGGGCAATGTTATCTGAGACTCCCTCAGATTCTCTCACCATAGCACACCTTACACTTAGGTCTTATGCCAGTGTTATAAGGGGCTATGTGATGAGACCCTAGTTTCCTTGTGTAATCCTTTCGGGTGAATAAATTGAGATTTCTTCCTTTAGTGATGTTTGTGAAATTTCAAATGCCTAGATAATTTTAGAATGTATTTTATTGATGAATTTTGAAAAAGGGATATTTTGAAATATTTATGTAAACCCTAAATAACTAATGATGTGTAATGATTTTCAAAAAAAGGTCTTCTACAAAAGTGTTCATTAAGGAATTTGGAGTCTAATAAGATCAACTTAATTTTTGATGAATAGTAAATTATGAATAGTGATTTTACGCTTAGGATTAGTAATGTGACCAAATGGATTAGTAATTTTCACTCAAAGAAAGTTTTAATATAATTTAGACACCTTGGTTAAGTAGTGTGATTCAATAAAATGGTTAAATAACAGTTTCATAAATTATTATTCAAGTATTAGTTTTTTCGGATGAATAGTGTTTTTTAATTAAAAATTTAATTAAAAATAATTAGAAAATTATTTTTATAAAAAGGACTTTATTTTTGAACTCAGAGCATCGATATTATGTTAAGGTAAATTTTGGGGATTTTTCTGAAAAAAATGAATTTTCGATGAATAGTGTTTTTATTTAAAAATATAATTAAAAATATTTAGAAAATTATTTTTATAAAATGGAGTTCATTTTTGAAATCATAGCATTGATATTTGGTTAATGTGAAATTTTGGGATTATTCTGAGAAAGTTGAATTTTCAGTGAATAGTAAAATTACAGTTTTAGGGTTTCGGTATGTTTAATGAAATCATAATGGTGTCATGATGATGTCATGAGATCTTTTGAGGGTTGGCCGGCCAAGGGTGATGAATTATTGTTTTGGGGGCCCCATGTGGCCTAACTCCATGATAAATGACAAGGGAGAGCACATGGGTTTGAGAAAAGAACATGTGAGGTGTCCCTTGGCCATTAATGCTTTGTCCCCTCACTTTCCCTATAAATACCCACCCATTCCTCCTTTAGTTTTCACTCCCAAATCTCCCCCAACGAAGTTCTGGTCTTCTTACCTTCCAAAGAGTCCTCCCAAGGTGCCCCCAAGCCCTCAAGTTCCAATCCTTTGAGTTTCAAGAGTCACGTTTTAAGGTAAGGGATCTGACCCCTCTCTTTCTTTTCGTGTAATCTCTTTTATGTCATTCTTTTTATGCTCCATGTTATTATGTGAGAGGATGTTCTTTTATATTCCTCTTACTGCCCTTTCATGTTTATATGATGAGAGATCCCCTCTTACTCTCATCATTTCGTTTTATGAAAGTTTAAGTGACGCCGTTAGGCTGCCGAATGTTTAAGTGATTCTTTCACCCTTCTCATTTTTCAAGTTCGATTTTCATGTCAAATCTTTCAGGTTCCTTTTATTATGTTGGGGTATGATCTCTATATCTATCATACTGATCTCTTATGATCATATGATGAGAGACCCTATTTCATTTGTCCAATTCATTTTTGTTGAAGTTTAAGTGACGCCGTTAGGCTGCCGAATTTTCATAAGAGAAATCAAATTTTTGTCCTCCTTCCATGTTTTTCATTTCAATTGGTATGTCCTTGAAATTGCATCACCATGTCCATATATCCTTATTATTCTGTCCCTTTACCTTTTTATGGGTCAATTATGATTGTTCAACCCATGTTCCCTCTCTTTTCAAAGTTTCTAAAACCTTGTAACATAGCCGTTATGCTGCAGAATTTTCGTCTCAAAATGCCTCTCTTTTCTCAAAATTATTTTATGTTATAAAGTGAATACTCAAAGCTCCTATTTCTAAAGGGGTATTCACATATATGTAAAAATGTTCTATTTTAAATTATGGGATTTACATACATGATACCCGCTTTCCCTTTCTGTGGGTTTAAAGTAACGTAAAGATCATGTCTTTAAAGCAGTTTTTGAAACGTTATGATTATGAAATGAAACCCATTTATTTTATGCTATATGGGTCATTTATGAAATGTTTGATGATGATATATGTGGATCACATGAAAATAAAGACAAATTTAAGGGTGCGCCCTGATAGCGCTCCAATGCATTGGGTAAAGACTTAATCTCTAGAGATGACCATTTTAACGACGTCTTGGTGAATAACCTTGGTAATTTTTAACGACACCTTGGGGATGGACCTTGGTGAAACGAAACGATTGTCAATATTAAATGTTGTAGCCACATCTTCAAGTTATGAAAAATGATTATTTTTATTATGATGTATCTCATGATTTCTTTCTCATGCCTTAAAGTTCTTTTCATGTCCTTATTGAAGTTTCTCAAGTTCACTTGTAAAATGTTTCTCTTGTTTCCCTTACTGGGCCTTCTGCTCACCCTTTCTTTTGATGTATGTCCCCAGGTTATGAGATGCATAATGAACATAGGATGAACTAAAGGAGAAGCCTTTCAAGTGTTTAAGAAGAATGTTTTATGTTTTTTTTATGTATTATGATCCTTGTTTCCAAGACACTAAACCTTAATGATCCTCAGTTCCGTGTAATGAAATGAAAGTTTATGTTATAAATGGCGGGATGCTATAACACATAGGTGGATTCTTTTGGGTAGGATAATATTCTTATCCATATTGGATCCGCTAGAGGATCCTTCTGCATTTTTCTATAACATAGACGATTTGAACAAGGGTATAACTATAAGCTTTATTTCTACCATGCATGCATCTTCCATGATATCCCTGGATTATACGACATAATCCTACATTCCACCAATTATATTTGGGTAATTATGGTTGATAACCACACTCTTCATTGAAGAATGTATCCATTAATTTGATTACATTGATAGAGCTAAACAATTTCTCATCTTCTAATGACGATTGTGCCTCATCATCTGCCTCCGATGGTGCAGTTTGGTGGGACAGTGCTTATTGTGTTTTTTAGAAGGGCGGTGATCATATCTTTTGATCATTTGGAATAAAATCCGAGAGTTTCAATGACAAATTTATCCATGGTTTAGATTTTTCTTCTTGCATATTATCATCTCGACTAATAAAGGATTGTAGGGATGAGGATGTTGGTTGTGCCCCATCCGAAGCTATTGGAGGGAAATTTGGTTTCTTTAACTGCACATGGAGGATACTATGGGGTCAATTTATTGTTTTCTAAATCATAAAACTATCATTTTTCATCATTTTTGTTAATATCATTTTTACCCTCCCCTACTTCATCTAGGTTACTGGTGTAAACATATTCCACTTGTGCTGGAAGTGGTCCTATCATGATTTATCAAGAATCTATCATTCGTTACTAGAGGTCCTTGAAGAAAAATTAATCTAAGATTATGTGTCCCAATATCTGGGGTAAGAGATAGTAATCTGGTCCGTCATCAAGAAAAACTTAATCATCCCCCTTCGACTCTCAAAGCTAGAGAAAGTTTCAATTCATGGAGGCTATGAAGAAGCCATGGACTTGGTCATCCCGAATAGAGTAAAATTTATTATTTCATTCCTCAAATTTATTTCCCCCTTTTCCTCTTTGCTCATCTTTATGAAGAAAGGGTGGATGCAAGTGTCTATGGGGCCCACATGATTTTTTGTGGGTCTGGGAGCCAAATCTAGTATAGTGGGTGAATTATGTGTGATAGAATCTGATTCATCTCTTCTCACTATTTTTAATAGTGTTGATAGGGCTAATTGGGACTTGAGATTAGTTTATTATAATGAATTTTTTAATCTTTGAGTAATGGTGGAGAACTCCTGGAACATACTTTTATATTTCACCAGATTAAGTTTTTGTCGCATCTCATCATGGAGTTTGTCGATAAACATTGCCAACATATCATATTGGGGGAGTGGTCGGTTCATGGAGTAATTAAGACCATTCCATCTAGAAATAAAATATTTAATTCTCTCATTATTTATCTATTTTCAGTTCTTGAGGTCACTAACTGTTGTTTTTCGCAACGTCAAGCTAAACTGGAATAGGAACATTAACTTTAGATCGTCCCACTCTATTATTGAGTTAGTTATAATACTGGTGTTCCACACAAAGGTTGAAAATTGTAGAGTTCACACAAATCATCTGAGCATCACAGATTTTTGTTGCTCTGGAGTTCCCATCATGGGATCATAGTAAGATGAGTAGTGTATCAGGTGTTTCTCCAGGTCATTTAATCCATTTAAAATTAGGAGCACGAGGATCTAGAAAATTGGTGGTGCTAAAACATTACTTACTTATTTAGGTTACGGTTACTATTCTAGATTTATCAGAGCGCACCACCCTTCCATCAGTTCCAACTGAGATATTAATGACTCAATTGAACTCATGATCCCTTGAGGAATATATTTTAGGTCATGAGCATGAAAAGGTATAAAAGTGAAAAGATTGGGAATGTCGGCACTGCTGGTTCCTATGTCAGATGCCTGATAAGAGGAATATTTTGTGGATTTACATGGATCAGCTCTGGTTGTTTCATTAAGGGAGGGAAATCATGGTATCCTCCCATTACCAGATTCAAATAAATTTGAGGCCCTAGAGCTGCATTGGATGAGCATCTAAGGCTTGATTAATTTTCCTGGAGGATCCCCCATGGTAGGGGAACCTCTATCGGTAGTGTATGATGAAGTTATTCCTGAGAAACATATCCAGTGGGATAGATTTCTTGAATAATCTCAATGTTGATTTTCTTTAGCGCTTTCATTTCATCCTCCAATTAAGTGAATTTCTCCATGAGTGTCATAGTCACATTTTTATGAGGAGCATATGGTCGATCATATATGACCTTGTTTTTATTCTTATCCTTGTTGGTGATTCCCAAAGGGTGTAACAATGGATTGGATGAAGGAGTGCCCATGTTTTGGGAGACTCGTTGGTTCTGGGTACGCACACCATCAAGATCAATGTGGAAAACCTCCTAAATAAAAATATCTTCTCTTTAATCCTAATCATTTGTATTGTTTTTAGTGAGATATTTAGAGATGAATTCTTTGAAATTTACTAATGCATACCACATTACAGGTGGTGTATCAAGTGCTGAATTGTAGGAGGGCAACTTGAATCCCTTTTTGGATCTTCTCCTTCCATTCTGGGATCCTATTTAATTTTCTTGGTAAATAGTGACTCAAATGGAGCCTTGATATGACCTAATAGTAATCCTATTATCTAGGGGTCATGACTCGTGAGGTGGGATAGAATGAGTAAGCTCTCTATTGGTTTTCCTCCCTATGTGGGAAATTATTGACTTCCACTAGACCTACGGTTAAGGTAAAAATGGACCTTTCCTAGTGGGACAGGGTTTCTCCCATTCTCCAATTGATGTGTCATGGCCCAAATATTGTTTTTCTTACAAGGGAACTTTGTATAAAAAATTACCACAACCCTACGGGTTGGGATTGCTCCCATACTGTGGTGGTTGTTGTTATTGTCATTTCCTTCTTGATCTCCAAAATTCCAATGCTATAATGATCCGGAGATATTGCCGAATCGGCACATGAATTATTTTCTTTTGAGGACAAGATCAGTGATCTTTGGTTGCCTTCCCATAGGTGACAATCCTACATAATGTTCTCAGTGTCCAAGTTAGAAGGATTCCCAATGGATTTATCATGTTGAGCCTGATGATTTTTAGACATAATCAAGGCTGATTCTTATTGAGTTGTTCACTATTCCTGAATAGGTACTTCATTTGGATGCCATCTTGGGATGATGACATTGTAGAATTCCATTTACAATGGGATATACTGAACATGACATGGGGTGAGGTGTAGAACTCCATGTTCTCCCCACCCTCATATGTGAACACCATACATGGAATCACTGATGAAGAAACTAAATTTGTTCAGTGTGTAAAGGAAATACAATTCAAGGTTTTTTCTTTTCATTTATGATTGTTACTGTCATGTAGACAAAAGGGATTCTAGGTCAATTTTCGGATGAAGCTCCCCCAATATACTAACATGGTCTGCATACCAATCATAGGGTAGAAATTTTATTTTCAAATGGCTTATAATTGTCCAGACAATATTATGAATGTTATGCCTATATTCTACTCACAACCCTTTTGGAATGCTGAAATGAGAAGTGGCTTTGGGCTAGAATATAACTGGTATGTCATCCCTAGTTAATTTTCTTCTCACAAACAACATATTATGATGTTCTTCATCTGGGGATTCCTATACTTATTATTCCTATCAGTGATGTTTCTTTAATGATTTAGTCATCATTAGTGGGGCTAACATGGATTTCATTGATGCATGAATGGGGAAGTGGTGGAACAAGGATGAGTGTGGCATAGTCCATCTCCTGGCAGAGAAACGATGTCACTTGTCATTGAAATAGTTTCTAGCATATCAGAACCTGGATTTCAAAGATCCCTATAATATGACAACTTTATTTTTTTTAGACCGGTGGGAGAGTACCATCTTACTGGTGTGAATTTGGGAAATGGGGTGGACCTTCAAAGGCGAGGTTATGGTGGTGAGGACTACCATCTCTACATACCATCTAACCGCTCGGTGATTTTCGACGGAGTGTACCTTGAGGAGGACCTTTAGGGGAAACTGCAGAAAGGGGATGACCTTCTTGATGTTTTTTATCATTATAGGAAGGACCTTTTCAACAACATCCATCATGGTAAGGGACACCATTATGGTTTGATGTTTTATAAAGAGAAAATATCTACAGTGTTAATCTTGGGAGGACCTTCTAGATGAACCACAATGAGGGGATGATCTTATCATTTCTCTATGTCACTACGAGGAGGACCTTTGTAGTGACTTCCATCATGAAGAGGACTAACATCATGGCTTGATATCTGATTACACAGAGAATAATATATGCAACGTATAAACTGGGAAGGTTTATCAGGGTGGACGAATGCAAGGGGAGGACCTTCTTGATGTTTTATCTTATGATCAAGGGCAGGGATACCCTGATACACATCAATAGATAGGTTCCTGAAATCAATCGTTTCTGTCCCATGGAGTAAGACCCCGTGGGTATTCATAGGATGACATTTAGAGAAACTGGTAGCAACACTACAGGGAGGACCTTTGCAACAGCTATTGCAAATTCCATAATTTTGTAATTTGTTGATAATATATTGAGCATCTCTTCATAGATGTCTTATAGAATAAATAATTCCAGCTTCTAGCAGAGTAGAATCATGAACGTGCTCTTCATTTTCAATCAACCTTTGTTGCCTTTAATTTTTTTGTGCTCTCTTGTGAGCAACTGGGACCGTATACTGTTGGTATTGAACTTTATATACGGGTACATTTTTTGTTTGTTCTCATGATGTCTTCAAGATAAACAAATGATAATCCTGAGTTATTGCATGGATATATTGATTCCCTATAAAGGCCACCACATTGGAATGGTGTCCCCTATTGGGAAAAGTGTTTTTTCTTGACCCGTTTGACATTGTATCACAGAATACAATGGTCAAACCTCCTAGAATGGAGTAGATATGAAAATATTCTTTGGAGTAACCATATTATTTTTTGAATGAATCACCCCAACTAGAGAGATTGGATAGTTGGACTGACTCCACACTTGTTTAGAAAATGAGATGACATCATGACATGTTTGGAGGATAAGGTTTGGAATCGATTTTTGATCCTCCATCTTCTCCAGGTTGTGCTAAGATACATATTTTTCTATAATGGTTATAAATTCCAATTCGGATGTTGTAGTAAGAGTTTGTGCCTTCTCTGGTCCTCCATGTGTTTCTAATGGGTATTGGAAGTTCCCCTGTGCCAAGGTAGAGGGATGAATCTTCCCCAGACATATAGCTGGGATACATTGGATAATTTCTATGATTTCCATTGTATTTGAATTTTGTGCTGTATATTTGCAAGAAATAATTTGAATCTTCTCGTTTTCAACTGTATTTGTCTCACATTATTATTGTGAATCTATAGTAATTTGGATCTGCTTATATTTTCATGACACTGTATTTGACTGGTTTTCTTGATATGGGTAGGCATGAATATTCATTTACCTATGATTTCAATCATATATTACTGGTGGGCTTATATGCATTTGAAGTGTTTTATGACTACCCATAGTTTTCTACCCGATTTTGATGGTGTACATGGTATGCTTCATCAGGACATTGTTCCTACTTGTTACTGGTTTCTTCCCTATATAGATGGAGGTATTCTTGTGTGTCGACAGAGATTTCCATTTTCCAATTTTTTTCCCTGATTATGAGGCAAGACTGGCGAGCATTAGAAAAAATATGCACTTTCTCGCAATTATTCACCATGTTTCAATGGTGAACTTCATATGATGGAGAAAGGATACGCATCTTCTCATAGGTTTCTAGGATATTTCTATGGCAGACTTCCTAAGAGAGGACATGTTTATATGTATGCATTTAGACTACAAACATGTTTTTTTGGAGGATATCCTCCTCATGATTTAAGGTGATGACCTATCCCATGTGATAATTTTTTCTCCCTTTGCAGGCTATCTTAGGGTAATGTGTCAATTGGACATGAACACGATCCCTTAAAATGAAATCCACTTTAGAGTGAGGATATTGGGTCATGTGGAATTGGTGGCGGAATTCTATGACAAGTTCCTCTATGTGGGGGCTCCTATACAATAGGGATGAAGATTTTGGTGATGCAATCATTCGCCTACCCAAGGTAAGGGATGTAATCAATATCATGCTCTGAGGATATGCTTCCAACGTGATTGGAGATGGCTATTGAGGATGCCTTGTGGTGGGGCAACGATCGATGTTGAAGAGGCGGCTGGTGAAACTTTACCCATTAGAGGTCCAATAATGTGATCTCAATTATGGGGACAGTACCCTTCTAGTGGTACTCCTTGATTATTTCATTTGAAAATTAGTACAGAAGATGCTGGGTAGGAGATGGATTCCTGTTATTCATTGGGGAATCGTCCACCTGTGCGGTCACTAATTCCTATGTCTGTGCAAGTATTAAATAAGACATTGGATTTAAGGTTTGTGTTTGTATCACCTAAAATATATATTACATGTACAAAAAAACCCCTTTCAAGGATGCATCTTATGATCACGGGTATTATTTATGATCTTTCTTGGCTCTCTTCCTTTGGAATGAAAAAGGGGCTTGTGGTGGGGTAACCCGTCACATTGGTTAAGGATTCATGTTGGGACCTACATTTTTATTTCAACTCAAGATGTTCCATAACCATTTTAGGTGGGTGATATGGTCCCACAGGGACTAGGGTGTATATACATATTCTATTATGAAGAAGGTGCCATATTTTAATTATACCAGAGAGTGATTACATGATGTTTAGTGTTTGTTCAATCAGCCAATGTTTGTTATGATGTCCCCAGATGGTCTCCAATGGGTTTATTCCTAGAGCCAAAAAAACACAAAGACCCTTTTATCCATGATTGATGGATTTTATTTAAAAAGTTAAATTCTCATTAGATGATTTGTCCAATGATACAGAATGAATCCCTTGGTCTATAGGATAGGAGGTCAGGATCATCACACCCATTTATGGGAATTATTGCATATTCCATGACTCTGTTATAAATTTAATCAATTTTTATATGTTTGTGAATCATTTATTAATTCCTAAGCATGTGTCCATAGATTACCCCTAGGTCACAAGATCAATGAAAAGGTATAAATGAGTTTAAAATCATTCGTATGTATCCTAGGTTTTCTATTGAAGAAGACATCTGTATGTATCCAAGGTTCTTCATCAATTTCACCCTTTTATGGGAATATTTGGGATTCTTCTATCTTTTATCAATACTATTATTATTTATTCCATATAATGTGGCACCATAGAGTGTATGTTCACCCAGGGAAGACCTATATTGTTTTGATGTTGAGATCAAACCCATAAGATGGAATTCATCTATACCATTATGAGAAGAATCAGATTCTATGTAGTTCTGTGGAACATTAGCAAACACATCCTCTTTCATGTTCTTGTGACAAAGACCCTTCCATAAAACATAAAATCATGTGGATAAAACATGTTGGAGGAAGATTCCAAGTCATAAATAGCTGTGGGAATTATGACGAAGTAGCATGAGATGATTGGGAGATGTATGGTCTCTTGGGGGGATAATACTATACGAAAAATAAATTCTGGAGAACACTATGGTAATTTGGGGTATCAGGTTTGGACCTTAGGGAATCTTCCGACATATCCTATTTTTTATAAATCAAATCCCTCGTATTTTGGTTTGTGTTGGGACTTACACCCTTGAAGTGACCCATTTGTGGGGGCATGATTGGGGCATACACCTTCTAGAAGTCACCAGATTTGGGGTTATGTTGATTTCATGATCACCGCCATCCTTTAAGCCCACATGATTCAGTCTTAGTGTGATAAACATTAAGTGGAAGTGGATCTAAATATCACATGCCCCACATCATCTATTGATATATGGTACTGGAGACCAATGGAAGAGAGAGGGGTATTTTAAAGTGCCAATACCCCTCCTTTTTTCATACCCTGGATAGTCAGATTAACCTATCTAGGTACTCTCTGGGCAGAGTCAGATAGGATCACTCAGGAACCTCCTACAAAAAAATATAGGAGATTAACTTAGTGGAAGTTCCCTGAAGATTGTTATTGGAAAGTGGAGGAATGTTTATTCTCATTAAAAGAATAATCAAGCATGATTTTCCCTGTATATCACTGACCCACATTAAAGTAAATGTCTAGTCACTAACCATGATCTCTGTATCGGGGGGGGGGTGGGTGGGTTTATGTTATTATCAAAATGTAGGATCCAAAGATACCATGGGAATGTAAACTTATGAACATTCCAGTGTCTGAACTACTATGGGGATTACCTAAGAGACTCTACTTAACATGGGTATGTAAACTCAAAAGGGCATGCTGATGAAACTAGTTGTGTTATGATATGGGCCTAGTGGATATGTAAGGGGATTTGGAATAATATTATTCAACTATTTTGTGGAGGTATTGTAGATGAGGTTGATGAGATAAATTGAAATGATCTGAGATAAAGGGTGGAACACCCAAAGGTACCCCATTTTGCATAACATTTGTTCATGCGGGATGGGGGCCTCCCCATGTAGTATAACAACCCTTCTCTTTTAAACATAAAAATGATTTATTACTTAAACTCTTCACTTGATACAACATGGAAGATTTATAGGTCTAGTGTCTTTGGGTCTTAGGGACACTTCATAACAGCTTAGAACATAAAACACAAAACATATTTCTTAAAACCATCCTTTACATGACCACTATATTCCCTCGTACTTAGAATTGCATGGGATAACCTGAGGACACGCATAAGAAAAGTGTGAGATATAAAGCCCAGTAAGTGAATAAACATGTAATAACATGAGGAATAAAATTCATGTTAGTCAATAGGAATATCACTGGAGTATTAGATAAAGATAAACATAAATCCATGATAAAGCATGATAATCATAACATGGAAATGTGGAAACAACACTTAACATGGAATTAGCATGAGCCAATGCTCATTGCACATGGAGCATGAGTAAACCCACATTGCACATGAAGCACGGGTAAACCATAATTTCACATGAATCATGATGAGTCAGCACTCATTACAGATGATCTATCATGATAATATACTTTACCCAATGCATTGGAGCACTATTAGGGCACACCCTTCTTAAATAATTCATTTCATGCATATGTGTGCCACATGGATCATATAACATGTAATAAATCAAAATCATAAGTTATTACATGATTAAGTAATGTGGAATAAATACATGAATGTACCATTAAATATGTATATGTGCATAATGGTTAATACCATTGATAGTGACATAGGTATGGTATTCACTACACAATGATCTTGTCTTGAAAAAACGCAGTTCAATTTTGGCAGCATAACGGAGTGACATAAAGATTCAAGAAAATGGTTGATGTGATATAAAATTTTGTCTCATCATATTTACATGAAATGGATAGTAAGAGGTTCATATAGATACATGTCCAAAAAAATGTAATGGAATATAGATGCATAATACAAAATAATTAAAAGGATGTAAAAGAGGAAAAAAAATCCCTCACGGAATTCCGGCATGGTAACGAGTGTACATGGGAGGAATTACTGAGAGAAAAAGGCATCTCCCATCATCCAAACATCAATAGGGTAGTATGGGGGAGGTGAAAAACTATACCCAACATTTTTAATTGAAAACAAAATGGCATAACAACTTAATGAAAATTGGAAGAAAATGAGAAAGGATGAAATCCCTTACTTGGAAGTGTGATCCCAAAAACATGGGAGAAGATTGAGAGATACTTCGTGGGAGCTTGGGTAGCCTTGGGAGGATTATAGAGAGAGGAGGGACGAGGTTGGTCTAACTCCAAAGACATTGAGTGAATGGGAAGTGGGAGGTTGGGTGGTTTTATATAGGAAAGGAGAGGTAATTCTTTATTATTTAGGTTTGGGTCACCACACATTAAACTAAAAAATACCATAAACTATACCATGGTTTTCCCATGGTTTTTGACAAATTGGAGTAGAAAACAATATTTTTTAAGTCCAATGGTCGAACTTCTTCAAATAATAGGGTTGCTTATGTGGAGGTGAGTCACACTCTCAAGGAAAACAATTTAAAAAGATAAAATGTTTTATAATTCTTGAAGGGTCCACTAATGCTTTTTAAAATAAATCAAATAAACCCAAAATCACATTATTTTAATGGTAAAACATATATTGGCCGATCATAATGTTTATAGTATTTTATTACATCAATATTCGGTAATTATGATGTCATAAAACACATTATATATTTAATTGGTATTTAATTTTTACCCAACAATTCTTAGAAAATTATGAAAAATTCACCATTGGATAATTTATATGTCTTGATTCCAAAAATAATATCAATTTTATGTAAATAATTTTCTAAAAATTTAAACTTTTTCTTTTAAAATAAAAACCAACATTTATCAAAAAATCACTGGATTTGACAAAAAAAGCTTCAAAATCGTAATAAAAATTAAAATTGCATTCATAAAAATACACAATATATTATATTTAATAAAAATTAATTTAAAAATTATATTAATATTTTATTAAAATATTATTTAATTAAAAAAACCAGTAATAAATCAAAATAGATTTCTTATTTGAATATTAAATAAAAAACTATTTGTGATTTAAAAACTATTTACACAGTAACAATAAAAAGAATGTATATTCTCTATACAAGAATAATGTACATAATAATAATACTATGGTATCATTACATGTCCCCTTATAACACCCATGTAAGACTGAAGGGTAAGGTGTGCGATGGTGACCAACTCTTGGGGTGGCCGAATAACATCACTCGATTGGTAATATCTCTTAACTTCCACTTCTCCCGTAGTTGGATCTGCTCAAGCTTAACGTGTTCAAGCTTGGCTTGGGATTGGTCAAGAGTGAATTCAAATGACGCCACCTCTTTTCCATGCTTTGCCAAATGGGCTTCATAAAGGGCAAGTCTACTGGATGAGGCCATCACATACTTTGTCTGAGTAAATTGGATTTGTTAAAGACCAATATTTATACTAATCTTGTGATCACTGTTCAATGGCTATATCAAAAACGGTCACAATTCATAATGGTATTTTAAAATCCAGAAACATAAAACCAATGATGTTTACATTTTATATAAACATAATAAGTCATTTTATTAGATCAAGAGGAATTTCCATTAATTAATGTTTGGGTCCTTACAATATCCCCCCCTTAAAAAATTTCTCCCTCAAAATTTTCTTTTCCAACTCTAAAACAAATGTGGGTAAATTTTCTTCATCACTTCCTCTGATTCCCACACCACTTCATCAAACTTGTGGTTTCACCACAACACCTTAACGAAGGGAATTGTCTTATTTCATAGAATCTTTTCTTTACGATCTAAGATCATCACTGGTTCCTCCTTGTTAGAAAGATCATCCTCTAGATGTACTACATCTAAAGAGAGTATGTGTGAAGGGTTTGGTATGTACTTTATTAAGATGGATACATGAAAGACAACAAGTAATTTGGCCATGGTTGGTGGAAGTGCTAGTCGATAGGCCAAAACCCCAACACGATCAAGAATCTTGAAGGGGCCGATGTACCTAGGAATAAACATCCCTTTCTTTCCAAACCTCAAGACCTTCTTCCATGGAGATATAAATAAAAATACCATGTACCCAACATTAAACTCAAGGTCTCGTCGATGGTTACCTGCATCACTCTTCTGTCGACTCTAGGATTCTTAGATATGATGATGAATGGTTTTCACCTTCTTTACCCTTTCTTCGACCATTTATGTTCCTAGAAACTTATACTCATATAATTAATCCCAAAATTCCATAGTTCTTCACCTATTCCCATACATGGCTTCATAAGGTGCTATTATGATGGTCAAGTAGAAACTGTTATTATAAGATAATTCTTCCAGAGGAAGATGTTGATCACAACCTCCTTTAAATTCCATTGAACATGATCTTAACATATGTTCCAGTGTCTGAATAGTTCTCTCAAATTAGCGATCAGTTTGAGGATGATAGGTCATACTGAAGTTCAGTCCAGTATCCAGATCATGTTGAAGATTCATCCAAAACTTATAGGTGAATCTTGGATCTCGATCGAGTAAAATTGATAGTGGTACTCCATGCAGCCTTATAACTTCCCTGATGTATATCCTTGCGAGTTGATCCAATGAGAAATCCTCCCAAATTGCAATAAGGTGTGCAGAATTTGTAAGATGATCCAAAACAACCCATATTTCATTGTTTCCTTTGGATGTCTTTAGATGTCTAGTGACAATGTCTATGGTGATGTTCTCCCATTTCCATGCTAGTATGGGAAATGCTTGCATCATCCCCTTAGACTTATGCCTCTCTGCCTTCACTTGCTAACACACCAAGATATTTGATGTATACCCAGTGATATCCATCTTCATATTGTACCACCAATAATGATCTCATATATCTCGATACATCTTTGTGTTTCCTAGGTGTATAGGGAAATTTGAATAATGTGCATTATCCAAAAGTTCTTTCTTCTGCTTTGGACTTGATGAAACACAATGTATTTTTACAAATCTCATAATTACTTATTCATTAACATTGAAATCCGAGTATTTCCCTTTTTTGATATATTCTACTTTCTTCTGAATTCCCACATCATCCTTTGGAGCATCCTTTAACCTTTCCAAAAGCGATAGTTGAGGATTCATTTGTGAAAGGATTTATAATGTTCCTTTCATTATGACTCCCATGTCCATCTTCATCTAGTATAATAATATTGAATCCCACTCAACTCTCATCAATGATAGAATTGATGGTTCCATTATACATAGAGCATCCTCCACCTAGAACACCTTTCCAGGATGTAAATGGATTGAGCAGTCATAGTCATTGATCAGATGTAACCATCTTTAGTGGTTCATGATCAACTCTTACTATGTGAATATATACTTGAGGATTTTGTGGTCCGTATATATTTCACACTTCTCCCCAAAGAGATAATGCCACCAAAATCTTAATGTGAAGATCACCGTAGCCAAATTCAAATCATGTGTTGTATAATTATTCTCATGTCCTTTTAATTGCCTTGAAGTATATGAAAAGACTTTTCCATTTTCCATAAACACACATCCCATGACCTTCTACAAAGTATCACTGCATACCAAAAAAATTTCTCTAGTTGTGGGTAAGGTGAGCACGAGCACAATGATAAGCCTCCTTTTCAACTCCATGAAGCTTTCTTCACATTCATCACTTCAAGAAAAATTTACTTCCTTCCGAGATATCTTGGTAAGAGGGTTGGACAATCGTGACAAATTTCTCATAAATCGTCGATAATATCCAGCTAACCCTATGAATCTACAAATATCCGTTACCAATGTTGTCCTTTACTATCCCAATATTGTAGTTGTCTTGGAGGGATACAAAGATATCCCATTTCTTGTGATGATATATCCCAAGAATGAGACCTCCTTCAACCTAAACTCACACTTTTTGTACTTTGAAAAGAGATTCTCCTTTCGCAAGGTCTCTCGTATAGTTCTTAGATATTACTCATGATCCTCCTAGGTTTTGGAGTATATTAGAATATCATTTATAAATACTACCACAAATTTATTGACGAAATATCTAAAGAATCTATTCATCAAGTCCATGAAGATTGACAGAGCATTAGTGAGTCCTGAAGGCATTATTATGAATTCATAGTGCCTGTATCTTGTACAAAAAGCAGTCTTGGGGATATCTTCCTTCTCCACCCCTACTTGACAATATCCGAACTGCAAATTGACCTTGGATATGTAGTGTTATCCACATAGCTAATCAAACAAGTCATCCATTTGTGGGATAGGATACTTGTTCTTTATCATTACTTTGTTAAGTCATGATAATCGATGCAAAGGCGCATTGAACCATCTTTCTTCTTGATGAAGAGGACTCGTGAACCCCAAGGTGAAGCACTTGGGTGTATAAACACATTATCCAGATTCGCCTCTAGTTGTTTTAGTAGATCCTCAAGCTCGACAACAAACATTCTATATGGAGTCTGGATATTGGTAGTGACCTAGGTATAAGGTCAATTGAGAATTCAACGTCTCTTCTAGGGGAAGACTAGGTAATTCCTCAGGAAACACATCAGTGAATTACCTAAAAATAGGCATGTCTTCAAGAATGGTTTCCTCCTTATAATCAATCATCTGATCCAGATACGGGTGCACATAGGGCAGTAATATCCGTGCTTGAGATGATGGAGCTAAAAAAGATTCATCTTCCTCTTTTCACTTGTATATAATCAGGAGTTGATTCTCAACATGGAGAGTGATTTATCTCTCAAGACAATTTATGTGGGATTTATATAAGGAAATCCAATTCATTCCAAGAATTGCATCAAATTATACTAGAGGGGGTATTACATGGTTCTCCAGAAAATTCATTTCACAGATTATGATATGGGAGGAGTTATATTGATGGGATATAATGAATTCTCCATTTTTCATACTCAACGACATATTATCTTCCACGATTTTTTGTTGTGCTGTGATTGTTCTATTACACTTTTTGTATTTAAAATATTTCATCGAACCTGAATAAAAAAGTATGTTCGCTATTATTTAATGAATAACTAGAGAACTTGTCACCACCTTGTTGGTAGGGTTCACTTTGATAGTAGTGATGCAAAACGCTATCCCTTGCTTCCTTGGACGTTGTTGGTTGCCTTTGAAAACCCTTGGCTTAGGGCACTAATTTTCATGATGCCTTGGTTCTTTGTAGTTTTAGCAATGAAGAATGCGTTGAGGTTCAAACGGAGCGTTCCTATCCTCTATTATAGTGGCTGGTTTTTCTTCTTAGTAGATAACAGCTAGTTACCCTTCTTTTCCACATCTAATGCATTTCCTCGTCTCTTTTAGGAAATTTTTATGGTGCTTCATTCCATACCTTTAGCAAGTGGGGTACTAGATTGTGTTAGTACCGTTGGATTTATCCATCGGAATGCTAGCATTGATGTCCACCTTACACTTCTTATCCCCATGATACCCCAGAGTTTCTTCGATCTCCATTTCAACCTTGTGGACACATCAGACAATTTCCTCATAGATGTCGAAGTCAGGACTCACCAGTGCTTTCCATAGGCTAGGTTTAAACCCACCAAAGAAGTGGTTAACCTTTCATTTTGGTGTAATGACAAAGCCAGATGCATATTGTGCAATCCTGGTGATTTTTTACAAGTACACTCTGATAGATCTATCGTCTTTTTACTTGAGGGTAATGAAGTCCCTTTCCATCTTAAGCTGGATGGTGTGCGGAAAATAATTATCGAAAAACATATTCTGAAAATCCTTTCATTCCAACACCTTGATCTCATCCTCAGGCTTCGTATATTTGATCAACGTCCACCATTTATCAACTTTACCCTCCATACGATAAGCATCCAAGAGAACCTTCTCTTGTTCGGAACAATGAAGGATGGAGAAGATCTTTTCTAGGGAGTTGATCCATTGTTCGACGATTGAGGGATTAGATGATCCATTAAAAGTAGGAGGCCTTTGTCTCATGAAGCTATCGATAGAGACATATTCTTTCTTAGGGGGGTTCAATGTTCCTCTAGACCCATGTTTCTATTCAAATCATGAGTTAACTAGAGAGTATAATGACAATTTTCATGATTCCTTCTCCCATTGGATTGGGCACCTCATTAGCACAATCATCACATTTATCTTCACATTGGATGTTAGCCTGAGTCCTCCTATTACCTGCCATTGGATGGAATAAAAGGAACATTAGGGGTAAAACATAAATGTTAATCCACATAAAAATTAGATGACTTATAAATAGCTTTTATTTCCTTAACTTATTAATATATATGCTTCAATCTATGTTATCCATGATCCAATTTCAAACATATTTTCTTTGGAGAATTTTTTAATTCCCTTAATAAGGGTTCATACTAAGCTTGCGAATTTACCAAAGCATATCCCATGGGATTTTCATAACCAAGAGTGTAGCAAGACCCATTGTTGTGTACCAGGATACCCTAGGTCACACCAGGAACTCCTTTTCGGGGTTTTCACCCCTTGGTACATCAGTTCCAGAGCCACCTATACCTACTCGTATCTAGAAATGGATGTATTTTCTTGATAAACCACTTATTCAATACCCAAAAAAACATAGGGATGTTGTTATTAAACATAGTATTGTCTCTAAGGCTTCATTAGGGTTTTCTAATCTTAATCCCAAAAATAACTAGACCTATCCTCTGATACAAACTATAACAACCATGTTCCTTTAAACTTAAAAATGATTTATTACATAAAATCTTCACTTGATACAACATTAAAGATCGAGAGGTCTATTGTTTTTAAGGCTTAATAAATTTACATAAAAACATTGAACAAAAAACACACAATATCTTTATTGAAAACTTCCTTTACATGTGCACTACATTCCCTAGTACTTTGGATTTCGTAGGATAACGTGAGGACATGCATAGAAAATGGGTGAGATATAAATCCTTGTAAGGGAATAAACATGGAATAAAATGAGGAATACAATACATCTTAGTCAATAGGCGTATCAATGGATTATAAGAGAAACATACACATAAAGACTTGATAAAGCATGATAATCATAACATAGAAATGTGGCAACAACACTTAACATGGAATTAGCATGAGCGAATGCTCATTGCGCAAAGAGCATGAGTAAACCACCATTTCACATGAAGCACAAATAAACCCTCATTTAACTTGAATTAGGATGATTCAAAACTCATTGCATATGGCGTATCATGATGCTATACTTTACCCAATGCATTGGAGCACTATTAGGGTGCACCCTTCTTAAATATTTCATTTCATGCATAAGTGTGCCGCATGGATCATATAACATGGAATCAATCAACATAATATTGTATTCCACTATTAATTAATGTGGAATAAATACATGAAAGTTCCATTAAAAATGTATATGTGCATAAATATGAATATCCTTGATATAGACATGGGTATAGTATTCACTGCACAATGATCTTGGCTTGGAAAAATGCGATGCAATATCGGTAGCATAACTACGTGACATAATGATTCATGAAAATGAATGATGGGATAGAAAGGGATAATAATCATATGTACATGAAATTGACAGTAAGGGGGTCATATAGATACATGTCCCAACAAATGTAATGGAATTTATATTCATAATACAAAAGAATTACTTGGATGTAAAAGAGGAGAGAGAAATCCCTCATGGAATTTCAGCATGGTAATGGTTATACATGGGAGGCATTAATGAGAGATAAAGGGGTCTCCCATCGTCCAAATATAAAGAGGGAAGTATGGGGGATGTGAAAAATTATACCCCAATATTTTTAATTGAAAACAAAATGGCATAACAACTTAAATAATATAGGAAGAAAATGAGAAAGGAAGAAATCCCTTAGTTGGAAGTGCGATCCAAAAAGCGTGGGAGAGTCTTGAGAGAGGATTCTTATGAGCTTGGGGTGCCTTGTGAGGATTATTGAGAGAGGAGGGCATGGGTTGGTTGAACTCCAGAGGATTCTAGTGAAGAGGAAGTGGGAGCTTGGGTGGGTTTATATAGGAAAGGAGAGAGAATTCTTTATTATTTAGGTCCGGGTTAGCACACATTAAACTAATCAATACAATACACCATCCCATGGTTTTTGCGCATGGTTTTTTCCAAAGGGTAGTGGAAGAAAATATTTTATAATTACAATGGCCAAATGTTTTAAAATAATAGAGTTTCTTAGGTGGTGGTGAGTCAAACTCTCAAGGAATACAATTTAAAAAGACAAAATGTTTTATATGTATTTCAGGGTCCCCTAAAGATTTGTAAAATAAATAGAAAAATAAAAAATCTTGTTATTTTATTGTTAAAACATATATTTTACAAAAATAATGTTTATATAATTTTATTAAATCACAATTGGGTCATTATGATGTCATAAACTGCATTATGTATTTAAATGGTATTTAACTGTTACCAAAATATTCGATTGTCTTAGAAAATTATGAAAAATTTACTGCTGGATAATTTCTATGTCCTGATTCCAAAAATAATATTTATTTTATCTAAATAATTTTATAAATGGGTGAACATTTACTTTTTATATAAAAAAATGACTTTTATCGAAAATTCTTAGGTTTTGACAAAAACAACTCTCAAACCTTAATAAAAATTACAATTAAATTCATAAAATTTCGATAATTTATATTAAATAAAAAGTAATTTAATAATAATATTATTATTTTATTAAAAAATTATTTAATTGAAAAATCCATGAATTAATTAAAATATATTTCATAGTTGAATATTAACTAAAAAACTATTTGTTATTTAAAAACTATTTACAAAGTAACAATAAAAAGAATATATATTCTTTATACAAGAATAATGTACATAATCATAATACTAGGTTCTTGTAAAATAACCCCTTATAACACCCACATAAGACCTAAGGGTAAGGTGTGCGATGGTGATAGACCTTTGTGGTGTCTTGGATAACATCGCTCGGGTGGTAATCTCTATTAACTTCCACTCCTCCCGTAGTCGGTTCCGCTCAAGCTTTAAATGTTTACGATCGAATTGGGCTTGGTAAAGAGCGAAGCCCAATGACACCACTTCCTTGTAGAGCTCTGAAAAATGGGCTTCGTATGGGAAAAGTCTAATGTATGAGGCCATCACTTCCTTTGTCTTAGTAATTTGGATTTGTTAAAGCCCTATATTAACACTAATCATGTGATCATTGTTCAATGGCTATATTAGCAATAGTCACAATTCATAATGGTATTTTAAAATCCAGAAAGATAAAACCAATGAAGTTCAAATTTTATATAACCATAATAATACATTTAAATATATCAAGAGGAATTTCCATTAAGGAATGTTTAGGTCGTTACATGTAGCGTGTTGCTACATTGGTGGAGGGACTATCCACATAACATGATGGTACACAAACCTGTATGTAGTTTGTATAGTAATTTTTTATGAAAGATAATAATATGGTGGTGTATAGTGATGCTACATAGAACTATGTTCTATCCTCATTTCACTGTACTACATGTTGATGGATTCCACCCGCATTACCTTGCGCTACATGGGGCACTGGATTGAAGAAGGGGTATTAGTTTAGTGTCTTTTGGGAATTTCATCCATGCAGGGTATATGGTTTTTATTCTTCCAATTGTTATGATTCCATTATTATTTGTACTCTACGTGGAAATTTTACACATGTGGAAATTCATCATAAGTGGTTCATGCATTGCCGATAAATCTCTTCCGAAATCCCTCCCAAAGGTCTGTCAAATCCGGTGAAAACTGGTCATTTCCTCATCTCCCCTAGGGGTCCATTTATAGAGTGTTAGGGAAGCTAAATCAGTGGATATCACTATAATATTTTTGGAATACCATGGGGGAGATTACTGGCCTATGGATGACATGGTCAACTGAGGCCAGTTGGGTTGCAGTTCACAGTGAAGATAATCACCAAATTAATCCTACGAACGACATTGTCTTGTTCGTGGGGCACTATAGGGTTTTACTTGTCTGAAAACTATTGAGTCATGGGTACAGTATGGAGGGGTGAGTTTCTCCACCTCTATTTCACCAATGACATGGTTTGCAGAGGCCAATGTTGTTATTTTCGTTCTACATACTACTCAGTTCATGGGCATTGCCTTACGAAAACCGTTCTTGGGATTTAGTAAGTGGATTAATTAATTTCTTTTCCAAAATATGGATTCTTCAACAATTTTTTCTAAATCCTTCATATTATTGTTTTTCTTTCCTTTTTCAAAATTATAGAAGTATTTAATTTCCCTTTAAAATGTTTTTAGGACCCTACAACCATCATACAATTTTAGTAATTCTTCTGGTTGGAATTCATTAGTTGTTACCTCATGGTATTTATTAAACACCATCTAGTAAATTATTTTTTCCATCCACCCCATTAGTAATGTACAATTCCATTTGTTAATAATTTTCCCTTTTATTTCTTCTTTTTGGAAAACTTTAATAATGTTCTTTCTATTATAATGATTTTTATACATTCGATAAAAAAATTCTATAAAAAAATTACAGAATCATCAGAAGTATAAAATTTAGAATTATATAAAACTCTACAGAAGTGGAATTTGATTTTCAAAAGAATGGTTATAATGTGTTGAAATAATTTTTTTTAATCAACAATTTTCACCTTTTTAAAAATCGTGAAATGAAAATTTTAAATAATAAGTGTTAAAAACATTAAATAAACCTATTCCCCCTATCTAACATCATATCCCAATGATATCCAATGTAATTTTGGAATTTTATTTTCAAATTAATTTTTAGATAGATTCAATTATATACAACACCGGGTTAATATTCCACTACATAAAACACCAATATATTCTTGTGCTACATGCGAAATTGTGTTATCTATTGTTATACATGACACCGAGTTTTAACAAAACACAATAATTTTTAAATATTCTTTTTTAAAAATGAAAATTATAACCTATTTATTTTATCTAACAATATCAATATTAATAAATAATCTTTAAATATTATTTATAATGTTTTCATATGAATAAATCTTATTCATAAAAATTTAATTAATGTTTTGTAATGTGTTTATATTTTTGGAAAATAGAATTTTCTCAAAAAATGAATGTTATTTCATTTTATGAAAATTAATATTATTAAATTTTGACACTTTTATAAAAATAATTTTATAAAATAAAAACCATTTTTTAAATCATCATGTAAAATTTTTCTTAGGGTTATTTTTAGTATTTAAATTTATTTTTATATTTTTTTATGAATAGACAAATATTCAATTCCAATTGAATGCTACCTTTTGTATAATTTATTTATTAATTTAAATAGAAATAAAAATTGGGTTTAAATTATTATTATTTACACTTTATATCAATTAATCCAATTTATTTCATTCTAATAATTTTTTATTGAAAATATTTATATAAAAAATTTGTAAACTCTCAAACATTTCCTCTTTAAAACCCTTCTTACTCATTGTGTCTGTGGGATTAATTTTAAAATAAACTCTACAACATCTGTCAATTAAATTTAGAATATTTGATTCCAAATATTAAATAATAATAAATTATATTTTCTTATAATTTCAAGTTAATATTTTTCAATAATGATTACCGAAAATTATTTAAATCAATTACCACAATTAAGGTTAAAACAAGGTTTTTCACATTACATGTGTTAGTATTAAACTTAATAATACCCAAAAATTTTATTTTTATTTAATAAATTGTATTAAAAATATAGAATTAGTATTTATGAATTATCTAATAGATATCATTTTAATTTTCTTCTTAATTGATTAATTACCAAGGTAAATAAAAAGATATAAGTAACCGTGGAAAAAAGGGTTAAATTGAGTAAACTTAAACAGTAAAGAATAACATGATAAAAATGTGTTAAATTTTAGTTTTGGAGGTCTTTATTGACTATATATTCCCTAAAATATATTATAGATCATTTTTTGAGGCACGTGAGGTAATATGTACATCTCAATAGTGAATGATTTTGGGTACTTACCAAAATGCCATACCTCTTCAATTATAAAAGCACACTTAATACATTCTCTTATTCACACCTCTCAATCCATTTTTAGTGACCAATAAATACAAAAATAACTGCCGAAATTATATTAAATAAATATAGACTCTTTATTTTGGACTTAAACTCAATATATGAAGGCTTTTGGTGCAATGCTAAGGAGGATACATGAATAACAAGTAACATTCATCAACGAGCATTTTTGTTTTATTTCTTCCTCCTCCACCTTAAATTACTATAATAACAAAATGATATAATAAAATAATTATATTAAATATAATTTAATGACTCTATGTAATGTTAATGACCAAAAACCATATTCACTTTTATCAAATGATTTAGAAAATCATAATTTTTGTGTACAGTTGACTACCACCTCGCAAGCCGATGTGATTAGTTCTTCCATTGCCTCCTTTCATGGTTGCATAAAATTATATAATTTTTATTTATAATTTATATTGATGATGTTATTATTCTTATTCTATTGTTTACTAGAAACATACCTTTATGTATTCTATTTTTTTGGAATTTGATAACATCGCTTGTGTGTACGATAGACTATCACCTCACAAAGTGTTGTGATTTGTTTGTGAATTTCATGGAATTTAGTAATAATGGGTTTAATTAAAATATTTTATAATTATGGAATAATAAATATTCTGAAATTATAATTTATCTCTTACCTTTTTTTAATTCAATTTATTTAGAAAATGGAAACAACGTTCATGCATATTTATGGCATACTGGCTTCATAAACAGTGGATTTAATTTTCTTATAGTTTAATATTATGGATTACTATTAAATAATATATAATGAATATATATTTTGTCACCACCCACCTTCACCAAAATGAGGGGAGGGTCAGAAGATTGCCAGACCCTTCCTTCTTTATGTTGATTGAGAGATAATGACCCCCGAAACCAGCCTTCAATAGGTCCCGGAGTGGCGACCAGCGCCAACGGCATGAGATCACACAATAAATGGAAGGAATTACCCTTTTTATCTTTTTTAATAGGACCGGGAGATAAGATAGTGAATCCCACAACACTAATTCTGAAAGTAAAAAGTAAAGCAAAGAACCATTCCAAATGCATGTCATAAAAGTAAAATCCACAAATTATATGGAGACTACAAGGAAAAGTACCAAAAGAAAGAAGAACAACAACTGCAATGATCTGCCACAAGGTCTGAGCTAGTACGACCCGGTGTGATTCCTGAAGTCCTCTTGGAAACCTGAAAGCAGTTTTATATACGTAGTGTGAGCATGTAATTATACTCAGTAGGGGAAAACCAAAAGCTCTCGTGCACATGTGGGGAGGCATACTAATACCCTGTGAGAAAAGAGATAACCAACACCCAATAAGGAAACTAACCACCCAAGCCTCACTAAGTAACTCTCCCCAAATAATGCAAGTCAGGTAATATATAATAGTAGCACATTGATGTTTGGGTACCCCACACCACTTTCCCACTGGTTATCGAAGACATCATATGCATCGAACCAATCCCGCCATTCTCACCGCAGTCCCACTACCACACCCTACCCGCACACACCTAGGCCATATCCTCAAGCAGTCCCATTGTTGAACCCTGCCCACACACACCTGGGCCACAACTGTCACACGTAACCATTCCTGCAAATACCTAGGCCATAACAACCACCGCCACGCCCGAAGACACTTGGGACTCATCCCGAAGACAATTGGGAAACCACCTACCTGCACACACTTGGTCCAACCACCACACTATCCTGACCGATGATTCTTGGGCTAATAATGGACATCAGGCCATCACAGCCTGCCCGAAGAGTCTTGGGCAGTTTGGGAAAGGGAGAAAAAAGGAGCTAATAACCAGCCACTCATATGAGTGTTGGGAAAAACACCCTCC
Organism: Viscum album; assembly: GCA_963277665.1. Classification (NCBI taxonomy): domain Eukaryota; kingdom Viridiplantae; phylum Streptophyta; class Magnoliopsida; order Santalales; family Viscaceae; genus Viscum; species Viscum album. The sequence continues at coordinate 446,810,690 of OY728155.1, read as the reverse complement.
CCCATGAAATGGGGGGTTTTGGCAATAAGGGCTCAACTTGGGTGGGGCGAGAATAAGAAACAAAAAAACTACAAGTATATGTATAGGTAACAAGCACTCACCCAATCTAGGTTTTTCTTCATACAGGCTAAAAACACTATCCTTAATATTCATTCGTAAGAGAAGAGAACAACAACCAAGACTAAGTCACAACTCACACTAAACCAAATCCCCATTTGTCTCATCCTTGTCTTTATGTTCAGTAATAATGTTTAAATAAGTTTCTTCACCAACTTGGAAAACTAGAAAGCATAAGAACAAGCCAAGGAAAGAGTACAATCAACATCAACTTAAACATTCTCACCCGGTTCTCTGTAAAGTCACAACCACAAAAGGGATTAGTGATATCCCTCAAAGTACTGGAGCCAAGGAAAACCCCATAATACTACACCATGATTCCAAAACCCAGGAGCCAACTATTTCTCAACAATAGAAGATTCCACCCCAATTTGTGATATAAGGAAAGTACCCGCATGGCCTCAAATTTTACAACCAGTGAAACCATACCAACACGGGATCCCATCCCCACCCACATCACCCGGTAATCGGCCCGTGAAGGAAAAAAAACCAACCCACTACCAAAAACACAAAGAAGGCTGATGTCGGTGTTTTCATATTTAAAATATTTAACATTATCCATGATTCCAATCTCGCTTTACTTTAACCGGGGTTATCACAGAAAAGTATTGATCCTGGTTCTTTCAATTTATTTAGACGATTATATGTAATTAACCAATTTTATTTACACGACCATCATAAGAGGTAAGGGTTTATTAGTGCATACATAAAGACCACCAATGACCATGATTTTCAATAGGCGCATCCTCGCAGAAATCATAAATCATTAATCATGAAAGTGGAGAAAAAAACAGAGCAGCATCATCGGTCACACCCCTCGCTTTCATTCTTTAGAATCCGTTTATTATCATCACTAAGGTTTGGTTCATCCAATTCGATAGAATCAGTAGTGTACCCACCCCGCAAGATACACATAAATGAGAGAAGAAGGTGAAACCCTACCTGATGATCAAGGATCGACGTTAAGTTTGCGTGGAAACTAGAAAAACAGGAGTTGCAGGAACTCCATGGAACGAGATCAAGGAAAACCTCGCAACAGGGGTACGACTCATCAAGAGGAAGGGTACTCCAAGCTGGATGATCGAGAAAAGAAATTTAGGGATAAGATTTTAGGGTATAAAGGCTGATAAGGGCTGAGATACAACACTAATGGACGGTTAAATATGGAGAGAAACCGCGTAAGGAGAGGAATCGTGGGTTGACCACACGGCTGGGACACCCCACACGTCATTAAAGGGTCCCCATCATTAAAGGGGCGGCTTAAACCACACCACACTAATCATTAAATTTAAACTGGCATTAATGTTCTTTAAAAAAGGATTAAAGGGGTCAAAACGCTATTTAAAAGCAAATTTGTGCAAAAAGAGGCACCATTGGGAAAACCCGTGGTCACTAGTTGGCTAGGTCTACCAGTAGGCCGAGCCACCGGTACGCTGAGGCTAGTGGTAGGCCAAGCTACCGGTAATCTGAAGCTACCAGTAGACCGAGCCACTGGTAAGCCGTGGCTACCAGTAGGTTGAGCTACCAGTAATCCAAGCTACCGGTAGGCCGAGCTACCGGTAGGCCGAGCTACCTATAGGTTGCGGCTACCAGTAGGCCGAGCTACCGGTATGCTGAGCTACCAGTAGAATGATCTATCGGTATCCCGAGCTACCGATAGGCCGTGCTACAGGTAGACCAAGCTACCGGTAGACCGAGCTACGGGTAGGTCGTGCTACCGGTAGGCCTGCTACTGGTAGCCCGAGCTACCGGTAGGCCTAGGCTACCGTTAAGCTTCACCGAGAAGCTGTGATAGCTTCCCAGACTACCCCGAACACCTAAACATCCCATTTTTACTAAGTAATGTACCCCAAGAACTCGGGCCATTACATTAGATACTTCTCAAACTATTCTCATCCCCGAGAATATAAGAACAAAACAAAAGGTGAAAATTGGGGTCCGAACAACCACCATCTAAAGATACATCTTAGGGGTAAACCCCCGAGTTGTTCCCATGCTGGAACAGAACCCCTCCTACATCCAAGAACACTCGCCCAAATTTCATCAACCACAATGTTGAAAAAAGGAACAAGGATCATAGTTACCATCACATGAGTTAGGGAGGCCCCTCCTACATGTCATGATATTATCCGGTTTGGGTGGCACTGACTCGCCCGCATGGGTTTAATCACATCCACATTAATGAGTTGTGATTAGCAGTCAGGTTTTCCCCATCACCGCACTTTTGTACAAACACACACAGAGAACAGGGAAAAGATCATATAATAGCTAAGCAAAACAAGCATTCCATATATTAAAGCACAAGTTATAGTATCTCAAGGATCAGAACAAAAACAACAAGTCCAAATATCTCTAGGTACTGAGCGCGTAACTGGGCCTCCCACTCCCATGTTCTCTCTTTCAGGCCACCATGCCTCCACAACACAGGAACCAAGGGGATGGTTCGTTCACGAATCACTTTCTCCTAACGATCCTCGATGCTGATTGGTCATTCTATGAAGGTCAAATTGTCTTCGACATCTAACTCTCCCTAATCGATGACGTGGGATTTGTCATGTAGATATCGATGAAGCTGGGACACATGGAATACATCTTGTATCCTCAGCAGCAGAGGTGGTAGCACTAGCTAATAAGCCACTTCACCGACCCACCGCAACACTCCTAAGGGTCCGATGAACCTCGGAGAAAGCCTACTCCCCTTGCCGAACCTCCGTTGTCCACGCCGAGGGGAGACCTTCAAGAACACGTGGTATACAACCTCAAAATCCAAGGGCCTTCTCATGGTATCTGTGTATGAATTCTGTCAGTCCTGGTCCACCTTCATCCTTTCCCGTATAAGCTTAACCTTTTTCGTCATGATCTGCACCACATCTGGTCCGAGGATGCCTACCTCTCCGAATTCGGTCCAACACACAGGTGAGTGGCATGGCCTCTCGTTCAAGGCTTCAAACGGGTCCATACCAATGGTGGAGTGATAGATATTATTGTAGTAGAAATATATAAAAGGTAAGTGTCTCACCCACGATACTCCTGGGTCTATAACACATGCCCACAACATATCCTCCAAGGTCTGGATGGTAAGCTCCGTCTGTCCATCTGTCTAGGGATGGAAAGAAGTTCTAAGACGTATTTAGGTGCCAAAAGCATGCTGTAATCCTCTCCAGATTCGTGAGGTAAACTATGTATTCCTATCCGAGACTATGGACCACAGAACTCCATGTAACCGCACCACCTCATCCATGTACTTTTGTGCTAAAGCATCCACTGCACTCGACTCCTTAATCACCAAAAAGTGAGTCAATTTAATCAACCGGTCCACTACTACCTAGATGGCATCGTATCCCCCTTTAACCTTGGGTAGTACCATGACAAAATAAATCGATATCTCATCCCACTTCCACTTGGGTACATCTAAGGGTTACAAAAAACCACCTGGAACATGGTGTTCAACCTTTACCTGCTGACACACTAGGCACTTGGCCACGAACTCTGCCACCACCCGCTTTACCCCAGGCCACCAAAACCGTCTCCTCAGACCCTAGTACATCTTGGAAACTCCTAGGTGTACTGTTAGGGGTGAGTTGTGGAACTTACTAAGAACCTTGATGTGCATCACCTCTGGAACATTCACGTTTCCCTGGAAATGCACCCGGTTCTGAAAATCCTCCATCCATCCTTCCAGAGCATGGCTCTGGTCAACATGGTCATGCATCACTTCGCACTCTGGGTCTCTCCACTAAGACTCCTCCACTTCTTGAAACAGATACGGCTGCACTGTCATCTGATATAGGCAACCACTACCTCTATCCATCCTCATATCTAGGTGCAAGGCAGCCAACTCCTCCATTGCCTTCCAGGCGTCTACCAACTCTCAGACCGCATCCTTATGCGACCTCCTACTCAAGGCATCGGCCACTACATTCCCTTGCCTTGAAGTGTAGGAAATCTCGAAGTCGTAATCCTAGAGGAACTCCATACACCTTCGATGCCGCAAGTTTAGGTCCCACTGGGAGAAGACATACCTCAAACTTTTGTGATCCGTGGAGACCAAAAAGTGTTCTCCGATGAGGTAATGTTGCCATAACATTAGCACAAAAAAGCGACTGCTGCAAGATCCAGGTCGTGGGTGGCATAATTACGCTCATCAGGGCATATCTGACTAGACCCATAAGAGATCACCCCTTGTTGCTGCATCAACACACATCCGAGGCCTTGCCCTGAAGCATCATAGAACACCTCATACGCCGCCCCTTGTTCTGGTAGTCTTAGTACTAGGGCACTAACCAATTTCACTTTCAGATAGCTGAATTCTACCTCGCACTGCTCACTCCAAACGAAAACCTGGTCCTTCTTGGTCAAGGCTGTCAAAGGGGCTGCAACTCGGAAGAAGTTGGGTAAGAACCTTTGATAGTAACCTGCCAGCCCGAGGAAACTACGAACCTCTGTCACGTTCTTGGGTGATGCCCAAGAAACAACTGCCTCAACCTTTGATGGGTCCACCGATACCCCCTGTTCGGACATTACGTGCCCAAGGAAGTGTACTTCTCGCATCCAGAACATGAATTTCGACAACTTCCCATAGAGCTGGTGTTGTGAGAGGACCTCTAAAACCATCCTCAGATGCTCCAAATGGTCCTCCTCTGATCTTTAATAGATCGAGATGTCATCGATGAACACAACTATGAAACGATCCAGGTACTCCTGGAAGAAGGAGTTCATAAGCCCTATGAACACAGCCGGAGTGTTTGTAATGCTGAAAGGCATGTCTACAAACTCGAAGAGCTCATATCTGCACCTGAAGGCCATCATTGAGGTTTCGACATCTTTAACCCTCAAATAGTAGAATCCAGACCATAGTTCGATCTTCGAGAACCATCATACCCCTTTCAGCTGGTCAAAGAGATCTTCTATCCTCGGAAGAGGGTAGCGATTCTTGATTGTTACCTAATTCATCCTCCTGTAGTCTTTTCCCAACCTGAGACCACCATCTGCATTCTTTGTGAATAAGACTGGTGCACCCACAGTGACACACTTGGTAAAACATAACCCCTCTTCATCAGATCATCAATTTGAATCTGCAACTCCCATAGCTCCGAAGGTGCCATCCGGTATGGAGCAATCAAAATTGGACAAGTTCCAGGTTGCAAATCTATCCCAAACTCGATATCACATCGAGGGGGTAGAGTTGTTACTTCCTCAGGAAAGATTTCCATAAACTCACTGACGATCCCTAACACCTCCACCATCTCAGCATCTACTGACTCCACTAACAGCTCAGCTAACAAGGAGAGGAGGGGTTCCTCTCACCTGTTGCCCTTCTGACAGCTCCGCTCACCGGTGAAAGTAACACGCCGACCGCCCATTTCTGAGAACACAACCCTTCCTCGGAAGCAGTCGATGATGGAACACATAGATAACATCCGGTCGATGCCTAAGATGACATCATACGACGGTATCTATAGCAGTAGTAGATCCCAGACTGACTAATATAGCCATATAATCAGTCTGAATCCTCAACAAACATATAACAAGTCAGTCTGACCTCCAACTGGTGTGCTCAGCACTAGGGGAACGGGGAGTATCTCGACATCTATTCCTAGAGCACGGGCCATACCGGGTGCAAAAAAGAAGTGCGAAGATCTAGTATCGAACAAGGTGTAAGCAAGGGCACTGAAAAAACTGATCGTACCTCGAACGACCTTCAGTCCTGCTGGGACTGCTGCCTCTACGGCATGCAACTGTCCACACCCAGCTCCTCTGCCCCTTGGCTATCGGCCGCCTCCTCGACCACGCCCGGGTCGAGGTCCCTGAGGATCACCCTGAGGTCAGCCTCCCCCTGCAACATCTTCCCTTGGAGGAGCGGGAGCTCGCTGCCCCTGCTGCTGCTTCTGGAAGGGCCTAGCTGGATGCTACTGCTGAGGTGGGTGTTGGGCATGTCCTCCACTACCGTAATGAACTCGGTCTGGGAACTGATTTTGGAGATGTCCATGGCTCCCACAAATGAAGCACCACATTCCTAGGCTCGAAGGGAAAGGGAGAGGACCGGGGGACCAGAACTGGAACATCTCTGGCCTGCTCCTTGCTGGTCGGAACCTAGAGGGTCCTGATGCTGGAGGTCTAGTGTTAACGACCTTTCCCTTTGACGGGCTTAGCTAAATCCCCTCTCGTGACACACCTCCCAATGCGTGCATCCTCTCTACTACCACTTCCTTCTTCAAGACCTCCAAGTATGTTGGCAAGGTGAATGGGGTAATGACGTACTAGAGGGAGGGTCGGAGCACCGCCTCTAAATGCCTCGCCCAAGACTCCTCATCTGGAAAGAGGTCTAGATAAAAGTGGAGGAGATACTTTAACTTGATCCCCAGCTCCCTTACCGACATACTCCCCTTCTGGAGGGTGAGTAGATCATGCCACATCTCTACCTTCATCGTAGAAGAGAGGAATTCCGCCCGGAAATCTTTCTCAAAATCATCCCATGACACCTTAGCTTCTCTCCACTCCCCTAGGTAAAGCGTCCACCACTGACGGGCTACTACCCACATCTGGAAGACTGCAAGAGGAACACAATACTTAGGCGGAGCCCATATCAGGCCGAAAGCTATCACCAGCTCTTCTAGCCATCTCTCCATCTTCAGGTCAGAGGTGATGCACTCATACTTCTTGAGGGTCTGTCGCAGGAAGGCTCAAAGCGTCTTCTGCCACTGGTCTTCCTGTTCCTCTCGATCATCCCTCTGTCGATCAGCCACGTCATCCTCCTGGGCATCGATCATCTGTACCGCCCGTGGTTTCCTCCCAGGTTCCATAGCTGCAAGGTAAATAAGGAATGACTAAGCCCAAGTAGTGTAGAATATTTTTCTTAAATTTCTTAAACTTATTATTGATTTCAATTCATAAAACACCCATGAAACATGAGAACACAAGTCATTATGATGCATGTACCTTTCCTAGGGTCTCTACCATACAATTAGTGTGGCCTCACTTGGTCGTTCAGTAGGTCTAGAGTCCTTGCATCTAATCACAGGGGGCCCTAAAATCTCGTGTTCTATCCGGTCTTCCCTAGAGAAATTCACACACCAATTTGACCAAACATTGTTTCCCTACCATCCCATGCAATCCTCTCGGTGCCTAACTTTGGAATCCATCCTATCTCTCAACCTTCCTGTTATACCATTCTGTGACGACCCGCCTTCACCAAAAGGAAGGAAGGGTCAGCAGATTTCCAAGCCCTTCCTTATTTATGTTGAAGGAGAGATAATGACACCTGAAACCCTCCTTCAATAGGTCCCGGAGTGGCGACCAGCACCAAAGGCATGATATCACACACTAAATGGAAGGCATTACCTTTTTTTGTTTTTTAATAGGATCGGGAGATAAGATAGTGAATCCCACAACACCAAGACTGAAAGTAAAAAGTAAAGCCCAGAACCATTCCAAATGCATGTAACAAAATTAAAATCCACAAAGTATAAGGAGACTACAAGGCAATGTACCAAAAGAAAGAACAACAAGAACTGCAATGATATGTCACAATGTCTGAGCTAGTACGGCCCAACGCGATCCCTAACGTCCTCCTGGAAACCTGAAAGCTGTTTTATATACGTAGGGTGAGCATGCAAGTATACTTAGTAGGGGAAAACCAAAAGCTCTCGTGCACATGTAGGGAGGCATACTAATACCCTATGAGAAAAGAGATAACCAACACCCAACAAGGAAAATAACCACCCAAGCCTCACCAAGGAACCCTCCCCAAATAACGCAAGTCAAGTAATGTATAATAGTAGCACATTGATGTTTGGGTACCCCGCGCCACATTCCAACTGGTTATTGAAGACATCCTACACATTGAACCAATCCCTCCATTCTCACCGCAGTCCCACTACCACACCCTGCCCGTACACACCTGAGCCATATCCTCACGCAGTCCCAATTCCAAACCTCGACCGCACACACCTAGGCTACAACTATCACACATGACCATGCCTGTAAACACCTAGGCTAGAACAACCACTGCCAGGCCCGAAGACACCTAGGACTCATCCTGAAGACACTTGGGAAACCACCTGCCCGCACACACCTGGGCCAACCACTACACTATCCTGCCCGATCATTCTTAGTCTAATAATGGACTTCAGGTCATAACATCCTGCCCAAAGAGTATTGGTCTATTCGGGAAAGGTAGTAGAAAAGGAGCTAATAACCAGCCACTCATAGAAGTGTTCGGGAAGACACCCCCCCCCCCCCATGAAATTGGGGTGTTTGGCACTAAGTTCTCAACTTGGGTGGGGCATGAATAAGAAAAAAACTACAAGTATATGTATAGGTAACAAGCACTCACCCAAACTAGGTTTTTCTTCAGACAACATAATGAACACTATCCTTACTATTCATTCATAAGAGAAGAGAACAACACCCAATCCCAAGTCACAACTCACACCAAACCAAATCCCCATTTGTCCCATCCTTGTATTCATGTTCAATAATAATGTTTAAATAAGTTTCTTCACCTACATGGGAAACTAGCAAGCATATGCACAAGCCAAGGAAAGAGTACAGTCATCATCATCTTAAATATTCACACCCGGTTCTCTATAAAATCACAACCACAAAAAGGGATATGATAGATCCCTCAAAGTACTGGAGCCAAACAAAACCCCAAAATACTACCCTATGTTCCCAAATCCTAGGAGCCAGCGGTTTCTGAACAACAGAGGATTACACCCCAATTCATGATATATGCAAAGTAACCACACGACCTCAAATTTTACAACCAGTGAAACCATAATAATAGGGGATCCCATCCCCACCCAGATCACCCAGCAATCGGCCTGTGAAGGAAAAACAACCAACCCACTACCACCAACACAATGTTGGCCAATGCCGGTATTTTCTAATTTAAAATATTTAACACACTCCGTGATTCCAATTCCAATTTACTTTAACCGACGTTATCACAGAAAAGGATTGATCATGGTGCTTTAAATTTATTTATCCAATTATATGAAATTAACCAATTTCTTTTACATGGATAACACAAGAGGTAAGGGTTTATTAGTGCACAGAGAAAGACCACCAACGAACATGATTTTCAGTAGGAGTAACCCCGCAGAAATCAGAAATCATTAATCATGAAAGAGGAGAAAAACAGAGCACCATCATCGGTCACACCCCTCACCTTCATTATTTAGAATTCGTTTATTATCTTCATTAAGGCTTGGTTCATCTAATTCTACAGAATCAGTAGCATACCCTTCCCGCAAGATACACATAAAGGAGAGACGAAGGAGAAACCCTACCTGACGATAAAATATTGACGTTAAGTTTGCGTGGAAACTGGAAAACCAGGAGTGGCATGAACTCCATGGAACACGATGAAGGAAAACCTCGCAACAGGGGTACGACTCATCGGGAGGAAAGGTACACCGAGAAGGATGATCAAGAAAAGAAACGTAGGGAGAAGATTTTAGTTTATAAAGGATAATAAGGGATGAGATACATCACTCCCGGATGGTTAAATATGGAGAGAAACCGCGTAAGGAGTGGAATTGTGGGTTTACCACATAGCTGGGACACCCCACACGTCATTAAAGGGTCCCCATCATTAAAGGCACGATTTAAACCACACCTCACTAATCATTTAATTTAAATGGGAATTAATGGGCTTTAAGACATGATTAAAGGGGTCAAAACGTGGCTTAAAAGAAAATTTTTGCAAAAAGAGGTGCCACTGGGAAAACTCGTGGTCACTAGTATGCTAGGTCTACCATTAGGTCGAGCCACCGGTAAGCCGAGCCTACCTATAGGTTGAGCAACTGGTAAGCCAAAGCTACCTGTAGACCGAGCCACTGGTAAGCCATGGCTACAGGTAGGCCGAGCTACTTGTAAGCCGAGCTATCGGTAGGCCGAGCTACTAGTAGGATGAGCTACCAGTAGGTCGTGGTTACCGGTAGGCCGAGCTACCAGTACGCCGAGCTACTAGTAAACCAAGCTACCGGTAGAACGAGCTACCCATAGGCCGAGATACCGTTAGACTGAGCTACCGGTAGACCAAGCTACCAGTAGGCCGAGCTACCGGTAGGCCTTCTACCGGTAGACCGAGCTACTGGTAGACCGAGCTACCTATAGGCTGAGCTACCGGTAGGCCAAGGCTACTGTTAAGCTTCACTGAGAATTTGTGATAGCTTCCCAGAATACCCCAAACACCTAAACATCAAATTTTTACTAATTAATGGACCCCAACACCCCAGGCCATTACATATGTTATAACATATTTATGATAATTTATACAATAAAACCATTATTGAAGTAAGTGGACCAAAAAATAAAAGTCAACAAAATACATAAAATAAGTATCTATTTCCCAAAACGTGACTCTAACATGGAATTGTTAATAAAGGTGTAACAAAAGGTAATAAAACCCCTTATATTGTATGATATATATTAATATGTTCATTAATACATGTTTTTTGAAAATTATATTCATTATACTGCATGTTTGAATTTGTACGAATGTAGCCAATAATTAAGGTAAGGGATTTCTGCTCACTTTTTACTTTTGTGAGACACATAACATATTAAAAATTTATTTATTTTATGGTCTTTATATACATCCAATGAATTTGTTTTTTTGAATATTTTACATAAAATTTTGGTGATTTTAATATCTATATGACTATATCACTTTCATGGGATTTACATTCAGATTGTTAAGAAATTGATAATGGATTTTTCTCTCAATTTTCTTTATTTGGGACATAAGTTATGTTATGCACTATATTTCTCAACAAGGTGTATATACGTCCCCTTTGAGATGTAATATAATGAATATAATTATATTGATGATATCTTAAGTATAATTTAATGTTACTATTTTATTGGGAATATGATTCAAATATACTAATATGGTGAGATTTTTATGTTATATTATAATCATATATCAGGATTATATATGATTATGACTCCCATGATGAAATATTAAGATATATATGTATATATCATGAAAATCATCAATTATATACTCTTTTATTCATTTCATTTGAATAATTTCATTCCCTTTGTTTTCATCTCTATATGTTATCAATATACAAGAATAATATTTTTATGAAAATTTATCTATTTGGTGAAAAATATGTTTTCTTATAAAACCATTTTTTATAAAAATATTTTAACAAATGTTTAAAAAATAGGATTTCAAATTTAAAATGGATACATTACTCAAGATATGTTTTTTTTAATTCTTCCATTACATGAATTCATGGTTATTTTATTTGAAATAAATTTTTAGAAATGTTTCATTAAAAAAAGAGATTCTAAGAAAATATAATTTCCCAAAAAAATGATTTAAATGGTCTTTAAAAATAATTTCCCACATATGATAACATCAATAGATGTTACATACGATTTATTGTTCCAATGATCGCATGATACTATTCTTATTATTTTCTAGAATGCTTTGTTATTATGATAAAATAATTTTCTAGAAGGTTATATTTTTTCCATGGGTTATTTTACAATGAAATGATGAAATGATTAGGAAATATGTTTCTTATCGATGGTTTATGATTTGATGAAATGTTAAAAGTATTATGAAACTTATCTTTCTTACACATTTCATGATATCATCATCATTTTATGAAACACATTTCATTTTATTAGTTTTGATATGATGAATGTTTTATGATATTTTGGAACACATATGTATGATTTTCATAATGTTATGGGAGCTAAATATATGTCCTTATAAGATATTGGGTAATGAAATTCTTTTATGATTTTAGAGGGTACACAGGCTGTTAGACTATGCCCAAAAAACAAGTTACATGGGTAGTTAAAAAATACTTAAAAAGATGGTATATTAGTGGTTAGCCCAAATCCCTAAAGAAGGTACACCAGAGGTCATCCCAAGTCTTAAAGAGGGTACATGGGAGGTAATACTAATATAGAAGCATATAAACTAGTGGTTACCCCATTTTTAAGATGTTATCAATATATTGGTGGGTATCTTTGAAATAATTTTTTCTATGATAATGTGTATTCCACAATTCCATGTTTAATTCAAATTTTATGATCTCATGGATAATGTTCATTGATTTCCTTATGATTCATGTCTTATTATCTACCAATATGTATTCTATGAATTAATATTATGATCATTAATATGCAGGGTTTGTTTTTCATATGTTATGATCTTGTTATCATACCCTAATTTTCATTTTATTCTTACATATCTCATTTATTACCCTTATTGAGCATCTAAAATCTCGATTTCTTATGATTCCTTTTCACATGTTATGATGAACGGTTTATTTATGTTAGACTTTTGAAGATAACTAATGGGAAAAATATTTGTGGGAGACAACCAAGATCTTTCACCAAATTAGAAGATTGTTTACATATCCAACAAATACATATAACTATTGTTGTCCTCCAACGTTTGTTTTTTATAATTTATTTAATATTCATCTAAAAATATGTATTTTCTATAAAAAAATCCTAGGTCACTATTGATGTTTTTAGAGGAATGGTTTAGTCATCCTTCAAGAAGATATTTTGAGAACAATTTAGTGAGATCCATAGGGGTATTTCTAAGTATATTTCAAAGGACATGTATAAGGATAATTCTAAGAATGAGTTCAAGTATAGGAAAACATCCTAGAATTTTTGTAAAGGATATAGTGAGGGGTTGAAATAAATTTTATCCATATCTAGATACTAAAAATGGATGTGGCTATGGAACTGTGTTACCTAGGGGTAATAACTCTGAAAATAGTGCATTGAGTTGTACTCAATTATTGCCTAGTTCACAACAATGAGCCTTTATACACACATGGTTTGAAACTCTTAGTGGGATGATAGTTTCAAATTCATAAACTGTTTATGAACCCAAACAAAGGATTTAAATATATTTTTAATATAAATGAATAATGTTTAACATATGATTTCAAATATTTATTCACAGGTGTCATGAATTAGAAATTATATAAATGATTTTTCATTAATATGTGGGTTTTCACTATGATTAGTGTCTCCGAAAGTATTGTTTTTGGATTAGGTCACTGGAGGGAACCTAGAGGGACTAGGAAAATATTGACTGTGAATGATAATTTATTGAGTATCAGTCAAATAAGATGATGACTAGAGTGAATTTTTAATAGTTTGGTTTATTTTACTATTGACATAGTTTAAAATATTGTTGGTTCTATGTAATTGTTTTAATAATATGTGGTTTTATTCAATTAATGATGAAGAATTTAGGTTTTCATTGATTTTTTGTGGAAATTATTGTTATTAACAACCTTTAATAGATTATTTAACTTAGGTATTCATATATTTTGGAAACTTACCATTCCGAGCTCCCTAATTCTATATAGAGGATAAATATATATTTTATTTTAATAAATTTTGTTACCTTGTTTATAAATTTTGAGCTTTTTAAGGGTTAAATGGTTAACCATTTATCGAATTATTTACATTTAATTGTGGATAATGATTTAACACATGAAAAACTATCAATATTTTATAACCAATGTTAACTTTTTTTAACTAGAGACAAAAGGAATGACTTTTCATTCTTAAATATATATTATTTAGTACCAAAAAAATGAAACATTCATTACTTGGAGTAATATATGATGTATAAATTGATCAGGGAACAACCAATTCATAAAATTGTTCATATGAAATAACAATATATAATGTAAGTACATTTTATTACATTATGGGTCTTGATGAAAATGGAATTCACCATAATTGAGAAAATGATCATTAAAAAATAAATATTTTCAAAATTATTTATGATATCAATTATATTTTCCACATATCTATTGATTTTTATTTTGAGGTCATTAAACTTCTCTCAATCACTCACATTCATCTGTTCTATATTTTTTTATCATTATGCTTCAGTATTTGGGTATTTTTTCTTATTTATGTCTTGTTTTCACATCCCACCTATGTTCTCATATATATAAACCTGGTATATGCTATTCTAAATTACATTTTCATGTCCATTTTTCTTTTTCAAGATACTTTTTATCATAAAATTAATGATTTTGTTTTCTATTATGGAATTTTTAATTTTTAAACCATTGATGAATGAGATGAATTTCAAATGAAAAATTTATTTTTGTGGGGAAAGAATGTAAAATCAAGATATCAAAATTTATATTGAGATAGATCTAATTATATGAAACAAAATATTAATATTTCACTACATTTAATACAATGTTATGCTGAAATTTCCTGAAACACTGGGTTATCTTGCATTACACATGACACCGTGGTTTAACAAATCGCGATAATTTATTAGTATAGTTATGTAACGTGAAAATTATATCCTAGATATCTAACATAGGGAGATGGATATTAATAATAAAATTTTAAATATTTGGTATAAAGTTTTTATATAATGAAAACATATTGATAAAAAATAACTTTTTTTGAGTAAAGTCTATATGTTTTGAAATAACTATTATCTCAAAAAACCATTTTTATTTATTTTTAAAAAGATAAATAAAATTAATTTCGGACACTTATATAAAATTAATATGATAAAATAAAAATAATTTTTTAAATAATAATGTAAAATTTATATTATAATGAATTATAGGTATTTTTATTAAATGATTCATTTTTATGTTAATATTGAAAAATAATAATTTTTAATTGAGAATTCCTTTTCATTTAATGTATTTATATAGATAATTTTCTAGTAGGTTTTAATGAAAAAATTAGTTTAATATTATATCAATTAACCCATATTTGGTCATTAAAATAATTTTTATCTTAAATATTTATATTAAAACTTTATAATATTTTAAACATATTCTCTTTAAATAAGAGCATTCTCACAACATTTTCAAGATTATATTAAAATTAAGTAATTCTACTTCTATGAATTACATTTTCAGAAAATAAATTATATATTTTTATTTAAAATAATTTTAATTATCTAATAATGATAACATTATTTTTTAAACATAATTATTAGTGAAAAAATTAAAATTAATTACCATGATTATGGTTATGACGAGATTTTGTACATTACAAGTGTTTGTATTAAAAACAATTTCTACAAAATTAGTATTTTAATTTCATAGATTTGGTTTAATATTTAGAATCATTGTGTATAAATTATATAATAAATATCATTTTAATATTATTATTAAATGATAAATTCCCTAAGTAATTAATAAGATACAAGTTACCATTGTAAGAAACTAAACAGATAAAATTTGGTAAACATAAAGACTAATGAATAACATTGTAAAACATGTTCTTATCTTGTGTGATGGAGGTTTTTATCAAAAATATAATCCATTAAATACATTATTTATCTATTTTTAAGTAACATGAGGTAGTATAGTCCTACCAATAGATAATACTTTTGGTCATTTACAAAAATTTGGTGCCTCCTTAATAATAATAGGGCAGTCACTCCCCTAACTTCTTCATACCTCTGATGCCACAAGTTCTTACCAAATCCTACCCAAAAAAGATCCAAAATTACATCATATCATCTTAAAATCTTTATTTCAATCATAGAACATTATATGTAGTCGTTTTGAGAAAATTTAAGGATGATACCTAATGAATAAGTAACGTTCATCATCAAGCTTTTTTCATTTTATTTCCTCCACCACCACCTTCAATTATTATAAGATCCTGATGATATAACAATATCATTATATTTAATATTATTATAATTTTTTATTTTAATGTAATTGTCTATAAAAATATATTCTTCCATAAAATTTGTTATATAATTTTCTTTCATGTGTACGGTGGACTACCTTCTCACGATTATATGTCATTTATTTTTTCCATTTCCACCTATCATGGTTGGAAATAATGATATATTTAGTTTTATATATTATATTTAGGATATTAATATACTTATTTAAGTATTATATTACACATAATTTCATTCAATCCATTTTTTATAATATAATAAACTCATTCTGGTGTGTGGCGGACTACCGATTCACAAAATGATGTAATTTTTCCACACTTTACATAGAAGGTAGTAAGGATGGGTTTAATGATAATATATAATAAAAGACATTAATTTTAAAATATAAAATGATAATATATCATTGAACTTTATTTCATTTACTATTACAATAAAATAGAAACTGTTTTTATCTGTACGTATGACCTACTATCTCTATGAACAACGCGTATCGTTTTTTTAACATCAAAATATAGTATATTAGTCTAAAATGTATATTCTAAATATATATAAAATTTATATATATGTTAATATTAAATATATAATTAAACTATGATTTGATTAAGATGAAAAAATAACAAGTGAAAACATACATAAAAAACTAGTTATTACTTGAAACGTCACATTAATATGGAAGCATTAGTTAATGGGAAACAAAATGTCATAAGAAAAATATATATTGTGAGATATATCTGAATATGTTTCATTAATATATATATATATATATATATATAATTTTATATTTATTATATATATTAGTTTCTAATGAGTACAAAGGGAGTGAATAGATAAGGTATTTTCATCACACTTTTGGCTTCTCAAAGACACATTCAAAGTTCATCGCATATTTCACTTATAAGGTATATATAATACCCATAAATGCATTTTATGATTATTAACCTTAAATTTATGGGGATATAAATATCCATATGAGGATATATTTCATGAGTTTTACAATTCAAAAGTTAACAAATCTATAAGGTAATTTTGTCTCAAGTTTCCTTCTTTGGGATAGAAGTTATGATATGTGGATATATTCTTCTATAAAGTATATATACTACCCTAGTGACATGATATATCATTAATATACCATATTTCAAGGTATTTTATATTCCACTTAATTTTATTATTTCATTTATATTATAAATTAATTCTATCAAAGAGGAATAATTTTTATGTTACAATCTCATCATTTAGCGGGATTTTTTCGAATTATGTTTCCAATGAAGAAATATAGTGATATTTATCTCATAAAATATAAGATTTTTATTATCATATATTTTTTCATGAGAATAAATTTTTCAATTCATTTTTAATCTCTATTTGCCCAATATTTCAAAATAATGTCCTTAATAAACATTGACTTTATCATCAAAACCCCATTTCTTCAAAACCCTTTTATTCTAAAAATTTATTGAATGAAGATTAAAAAATATTTTTTCAAAGTTGAAATGATACATTCTGCTAGAAAATTTTTAAGAGTTTTTTAAAATATTTATTTAAAAAAAATTAATGTTTTTTCAATGAAATTGATTTTCCAAAAGGTTTTATTTTTGAGAAACCAATTCAATATGAAATGTTATTTTCCTAAAAAATTGTATAAATGATCATTCAAAATTATTTTCTTTATAAGGTGAAATCCATTGATGTTACTTATTAATTTCTAGGTATATGACCCATGTACAACATTTATGTTCTTTTCCTGTATGGTTTATGTATATGATTATAAGATATTAATGAAACACACATCTTTTCCATGTGTTGTGTTTTTATGAAATGATGAAATGGTTAGACAACCTATTTTTCCATGGGTTATAATATGATGAAATAATTAAATGATTATAAAATATTTCAATTTTATACAGGTTATGAAGTCCTAAATTATTTGTGAAACCAATTTCAATTCATGGGTTATGATATGACGAATTTTTTTTTGAATGGACCGAAGCCCGAATTCTTTTATTGATTTTGGATAAACCCCTTTTTAAGGGTAAAGGGGAAAAACCAAGACATCAAGGACATAGATACATTGACAAAATCCGAAAATCAACTGGGTTGCAACCCAACACAAGAATACATAAAAGTACTTCTTCCCAATAATAATGTCAATATGGCTTGCCTCAACAAGAACATGGCTATTCAGTGAGCTGTCCAATGAAAAAATGCATGGGTCCAGTACCGATGGTAGTTCCATACCCTCTCAAACATCCAAGTCCGAAAAGCCATGCACGGCGAAGACGAACATCTCTATCCTCATTTGAAGTAACTCCTTGTAATCTATCTGGGTTCCCGAACAACGCGCCAAGGGAACACCATCGGTGGGGGAATCCAGGTCATCCTGAACCAGAAACGCCGCTCTGGGCATGGATAAGCATCATTCAGATCACAGAAGAACCCTCTCCATGTTGCAAAGTAGGCCAGTCACGGTGGTGAGCATATCAATGTGGAGATGTACCAATGAACCAGAAATATCAAAGTACCAAACCAAAAAAATGCCAGTTCCACAGCCAAATCACAAACAATTGAACAATCCAGAAGCATCAAACTCACAGCGGTAGAAACACACAGCAGAACCTCACAGCCGCAGAAACAAAACCATACAGTAGAAAAAAATCACATCAGTAGAAACACACAAACACTCAAACTCACAGTAGAAGAAAATAGATCCTACCCCCTCTAGCATATTGAAGCCCTGCCCCACTGTAAACCCTTCAGAGCTACTCACGATGAATCCAAGTATTGGTGGATGCACCAGGCAGGAACGAATTCGGTGTCCAAAGAACCAAACCAACAGAACCAGGCTGGAACTCGCCGATGAAAGGTCATGAGCTAGACATAGATCCGCACTCCGGAACACCACGGAGCCGACAAGGAATCCCATCGTCGATGTCAGAAGGGAAATCTCCGAGCTGCACGCCGGAACACCACTGATCGACGACACCATGAGGAAGTGACGGAGAAATCTCGGTTCCCAGATGCCTCCCACAAGAAGAAACGCGTTTGCCGATCTGAGACCAGAAAGAGAAGATCTGATCCAGGTCGGAGGGGTGGGGAGGAAGGAAGAAAACTGGGGGGAACCCTAGCCACCACGGAAGCTCGGGAAGATGCCACTCAGAGGCTCATAGAGGATCTTTTTTATAAAGATGGGTAATCTAATATGAGGAATGATTTATGATTTTTTGGAAGATATATGAATGATTTTATTCATTTTACGGGTGGTACCTACATCTCTCCCCAATAAATTTTAAAATGTTACATGTTTTATAATCTTAATAGGTATATGGGAGGTTATCCCATGCTAAATAAAGAGGATGCATTGGATATTATCCGAAGCCTAAAAAAGAGAGTACACTGGTGGTTATCCCTGTCCCAAAGCTGGGTATATGGGAGATTATCTCAAGGTTGATTGATGATACACATTAGGCCATCCCAACACCAAATTAGTTAAATGGGTGGTCATCCCAAGTCAAAATTTTCAGAATGTTTTGTTATGTATACATGACATAATATTTTCTATGCTTATGCGTAAGCAACAATTCCATGTCTTATGCCAATTTTACGCTCTAATCTCTCATGATGTTTGATTTATTTCTTATTCATGTTTTATGAACATCCAATATTTATGAAATGACTAATGATTCTATTATTTTATAGGAATGGTATTGTTTTAATATGTTATTCTCATATTATTTTACCCTTATGTTCATGTTTTCTTACATATTTCCATTTTTTACCCTTTTTGATCATATGAGTTCCCCCATTATTTTCTTTACATACACCATGTTATGAAGAAAGGTTTATGTAATGTATGTTTGTGATACAATATAAAGGGGATTATCTTTCTGTGACACATTAAAGATCATTCACCATATTAGAATATTTTAGACCTATTCTCGGAAGACACTGAACTCTTATGGTCCTCAGGAATTTATTTTTGTAATGTATTGAATATGCATCTAAAATGATGTAATATATATGTATGAAACTAAAGGATCTCTATAATCAAAAAATCATGTATTAAATTTTTGTATTACATTCTACCTTTAGTTCAATGTTTTGAAAATTACATCCAAACCTAACTCAGAAAATTTTAGATCATCCCCATATTGTGATTTTATAAAATATTTAATGGAGATAAAAAAGTCTAACAAAAAATGATATGGAATAAATTATAAATGAAGCCAATAATATTCAATATAAACATTTAACTAAAAATTTTAAGAATGAAATTCATCATGCCACAT
This sequence comes from Viscum album, assembly GCA_963277665.1. Taxonomy (NCBI): domain Eukaryota; kingdom Viridiplantae; phylum Streptophyta; class Magnoliopsida; order Santalales; family Viscaceae; genus Viscum; species Viscum album. Next base: position 446,790,602 of record OY728155.1, on the reverse strand, counting down.
AATCAAACCATTCATCCAAGATTATATAATAAAACACAATTCCTAAAATATTAAGACTGAAAATCCATACAAAAATATAAATACAATAATGTATTATTTTTATTATTTCAAAACTTATATTTTTTTAAAAAAATTATTTCTTTATTTAAAATATTCTTGATTATTTTCTTCATCTTTTTGATAATATCTTGATTCTTAGTAAATTATTCCAACACGTATAATATTAAAAAAAGGAATTCAAGTTTTCTTATTTTTATTTTTAAATAACTTTTATCATCTTTCCTTTCTCAGTAATCTATTTTATTTCGAAGTAATTTTTTATCCTACCACACAGAGTGAGAAATATTATTATCAACTACCCTTGAACATTCATAAACAACTAATTTGATGCTACTAGATAAATTCGAAACAGGTTTTATTGATATTATGACTCAATGTCTATGTTTATTAAAATAAATTACATCTTCTTCAGGGTGATATAAAAACTTGATAAAACCTGTCAAATTTCTTTTCTCTCATTTTTTTATTTTAATGTCCATAAAAATTTATTTATTATGAATAAATATTTTACAAATATTATTTAGGGAACCATAATTTTCCAAAAAATCCACTTTTCTAGGGATATACATGTACCTATATTTTATGTTCAGAGATATTTTTATAATTACATTAAGTATATTGAGCACTTAATTGAAATAGATCATTATCAACTCCATTCTATTTTACCTATTCTTGGAGAAAAATAAGTGGAATCATAAGAAAAATATAGAATATAAGGTAATGTTGGTCAAGTAAGTCAACATTATTTTTTTCAATAAAACGATTCTGGGAAACATCCATAACATCAAATTTTGAATTAGATAAAACTTTTTCCTTTTATATTGTTTGAGTTTTATTATCTTCAATCACTAGGGAATCTAATTTTCCTAAAACATTTAGATAATCTATTTTTTATATTGAAATTATAAATTAGTCGATATATCAACTAACTTTTATTCAAAATCAAGATATTTCTTTAATTCATTAAGAATATCATCCTTCATAATTAATAATTTTTTTCTTAATTTTTTAGTAACTTTTTCATATTTACATGGAGAATTTGGAGACCAACGTATTCCAAAAATATTTTTCCCATTATAGTTTTTAATATTTTGAGATATTTACTTTTATTTAATTGATAAAGGTTTTCATTTTGGATAAATAAATAGAGGTTTATGGTGTTTAGGAACTTCTTTCACTATCCCAGATATAACTTTTTAATGAATTTGTTCAATCCCATTTAAGAAATACCTATTAATATTTTAGTTTTTTTCATATTGTTTGTTTTTCTTCACCTTTTATTTGAGGTTTTGATAATATTTTTCTATTAGAGCCAATTATTTAGACACATTAAAACTAAATTATGATCGATCATCTCTCATTTCACCATTTTTAAGGAAAGACTATAAAAACATCAATAAAGAGTAAATTTTACTTTTTTCCATGTCATTAGTGGATATTTTTTCACTTGATTTTAAATATTAAAAAAAATTATTGAGGTAATTTTACTTCACTAATGGACTATACTTTTTTATTTTTTTAAAAAATTATATTCAATGTAAAAAAAGTATGAAATGTTTTATGGTTTATTTACCAATGTTAGAATATATTTATTTAACTAGAGACAACCAATTATTGATTAATTTTTCCTACCTATAGTTTACTAAAACATTATTTATTAATCTTTAGTAATTACAGAACATTAATTTAAGGTTCCCAACTTTTAATTTCAATATAAATCATAATATAAACATCATGATTTTGAAAAGTGTTAAATATTATAATACTCCAAACATATATATGTATTATACAATAAATGTTACCATATATACCTTTTAGAGAATTATATAGGTTTGAAACTAAATAGATATAATTTTTTCATCCATAGATGGATGAGAAAAATTCTATACTTTCTACCATGAGGTAAAATGGTGGATTCATCCTAAAGTTTTTTCAAAATACCATGTTTTGTAGGAAACATTTATGTAACTTGTTTAGACCAAAATAATTACTGAATTTAATTAATTTAGAAATTTTTTTATATTTAGATTATAGAAATTTTTAAATAATATAATGGTATCGTTATTTTAACCATACAATTCACTTAGCATCGATGAATTGTACAATTCACATATAGATAATGTAGATCAAAAATTATATTAGGAAATAATCAAGGATTAACATTAATGAAAACAAATGAGGGATTCTAAAAGGATAAATATTTTTTTAACAAATTTATTTCAACCACACATTCCTTAAAACCCACTCTATTGGAATAGTAATCGGATGATTCCGATATTATGATCATAAGAACTTAAAAACCAAAAGATGAACTAGAAGCAAAATGGATAATATTGTCTGAATTGGAAATGATATCATTTCAAATCAGATGAAGATGAATCTGTGGGGACCTAACACTCTTTTACATAGACTTTGAATAGAGATTATTTAGTTTCTAAACAAGTCCTATAATTTTTTTTGAAATTCACCCTAAATATCATTCAATGGTATTTTTTCTCTGTAGATGAAAAATATTGGAACTCTTGGAATTTTGTGACATTTGATAAATGTTTTATTGGGAAAAAAATTTCTCTTATGGAACATAAATGTTTGTAAGAAAAAATTATAATTTTGTTTTATAATTTTTTTTAAAATAACTAAAAAATTATCCAAATTATAAAGTTTTATATAAAATTTCATGGAAATATTTTTTGAGTACTATGAACTGCATAGTTTTTTAAAGTAAATACAATATTTTTAAATTTCTTATTGATCTCATTTTTATAAGATAATAAAAGAATCACAAAAATATTATTTTCAGAATGATTTAAAAAAATTGAATTCTTTTAATAAATAATTATACATAAAACATTTATGAAATGTTTTTTAGGGTGAATTATAAGAATAATTTTATTGTGAAGGTTATTCAAACAAATTGTAATTCGTTCCCAAAATAATTATTATATTACCAGTATTTTAAGATGATTAACTTATGATAAGAATATCGGTAAAAAAATTAGATAAATTGTCACTTTATAATGACCATTCTAAACTTGTGTATAATATATTCAAATATATTTCAATTTAATGGGTTTGTAAACATACCATCATGTAATTAATGATTTATAATGAATTATATAAGGATATATATTTTTTTGTTGTGATCCTAAAGAAAATGGTGTCTTAGATATCGTTTTTGTCTCATGGGTGGTTTTTTTTTTGGTTTTTTACTTAAATCTAAAGAACTTATGTTATCACAAAAGATTTAATTTTAATAAAAATATTTCCAATGTCTCCGAGTATTGGTTTTATCCCTAATACCTAATCACAAAAACTACCAATTGCTATATTTTAAAAAATAATAGTGGAAAGTGATACTGAATGTTTTTTGTTCCAAGATTATGACTATAAATATCTATTAAGGAAAATAAATTCTCCATAAATTCTTTTTATATTCATTTTAAATATACCAAATTTACAATCTAAAAAACCATTTAGTAAAAAATATTTTTTAGAAGAATAAAATATTCAGTGATCAATTGTTCACTTAAGGTAATGAAAACATAACTTTACAATATAAAAATGGGATTATTTGAATTGACTCCGACCCTAATAGCCCGAATTCGGTGCCGTATATAAATAAATTATCATAGATACAATGAATCAAATCCTAAAGGATTGAAAAATTTATGATTTTTTGAAAACCAGATACATTCTTAATAGCTGTTTTACATTAGAAAATGGAAAAAATTAATAAAAAACATAGCATCCTTGATACTCATTCGAATAATTCATCTTTATATAATATGTAGTGTAAAAAAAGTGTGATCTAAAATGATTAGTAAAGGTTAAGTATAATAAAATATATTAAGCATCATTAATCATAATCCTCTATAAATTTATATAACAGATCATGAATTCAATTTATATAATTTAATAAGGAATAATTCATATAGATATATAAATAACTGAACCAAAATTACATGTAATCAATAAACTATAAATGAAATGCATCCATAGATAATATCAGAGTGAAAATGTAAATAATAATAATAACTAAACTCTTAATGTATGAAATGATTAATTATAGGAATCCATGTTCTCAAGAATCATAATATCTCTATTATCAATACCATTCAAACGAGAGTTTAACTACTATAGGTAGAATCCTATTTAATTTGTCCATAATAGTTCTTCTCTTATGACATATTGATGTGTCAATGGGATATATTATAATATCCCCCACCCTTTAATTTATGTATAAATAATTACTCATGTATCTAATAATGAATTTAATTAATTAATCATTATGTCCAATCAATAAATATCTATATTCAGAAATGGATGAAAATTTATAAATATTTATCAAGCTAATCCCATAAAATTCAATGTAAAGACCATATGTTAAAATCTTATAAGTATTAGGAAATAATCATATCCATTATAAAATAATAAGGATACATAATTTAATTACCAGTTAAAAATGATCAAGAAGGTCATTTCATAAAGATAATGTTAACATTCACAAAATAAATCGAGAATGCACAATAATTCTTTCCACATGGAAAATTTCATTTTAAATCACCTAGGAGATAATAATTCACATTGAACCCTAAAATTCTACAAAATATGAATTAATAATGATATTAAATAACCAAATGGAAATATATACACCACAAAAAAGTGAATTGGTGTGTAATAACAAACAAGTATCAATGGAATGTAAATTTAGACGAACCCCCTTATCTCAAACATCCTTTTTGTTTAAAATGAATTAAATTAATTTATAGTATTATTAAAAACGTTAATAATTTATTCCATAACCATATTACTATTTATAATATTATATATTATTCTTTTATAACATCTTATATCATGTTTTTTAATAATCAATCATTATTTTCGTTTTTTGGGGTTTTAATTTCCTTGTATTCTTATGCATGTTTTATGATTAAAATTATTTTCTTGAACATAACAAATAGTTTAATATTATCAATAATAATAATAATTATTTATTTATCATATTTATAAATAAATTATAATTTTAAGACCAATAATGAAATATGGTTTTGGGAAATGAAGTACATTGCAATCATAATGACATCATGTCGTTTGTACGCAAGAGTAACATTTTCTATTTTGTAATGATCGTTATGGAAATGGATTAAGAAATATCTTATAATTATATAATTATGATAGAAACATTATTTCCATAGTTATGTAAATGGTGTAATAAATATCTTATGAATGTGGTGTGGTGATGAAAAGAGAGTCACATTGCTTCTGGAGGGCGGTAGTCCACTCATATAAGAACATTATTTCCATCTTCAATTGTACAAAAAATGTTATATTGTATTTATAATATGATGAATAACTCATGAATATAGAAACAATTTCATTTATACAACTTATAATCATTACAACTATTCATTATAACCAACCATGTAGAGTGTTAGTAAAAGATGAATCACATCGTTTTGTGTGGTGTTATTCCACTAGACACATGAGCAATGTTATCATGTCTTCTATGGAAAGTAATGTAATAAGATAAAAATTAAATAATGCCTCAATAGGTATATTTATGATATATTTGTAATATAATTAATTTATATGTATCATAATAACCAACCTTGAGTGATGGAAGTGAAGAAACATACAATATCAATTCGACAGAATATAGTCCTCTATACACACAAATGATGTTTTCATAACCAATTTTATGGAAGTGGAAATGGTTTTAGGTCAGTTAATAATTATAAAAAATACCATTATATGGATGAAATTTTGAATATTATATCATCATGGTTCAATTAAAATTTAAGGTGGCGGAGAAATTACTAAAATAAATATGCCCATTGAAGGCCATTACCTATTTGTCGGGTATCCTCCTTAGGATTATTTTAAATCCACAAATGGATTGATTTTTAAAAATATTAATTCCTATACGATGAGGGTATGGATATTGGTATGTTATTTTTTTAGGGAATGGAATATCCAAAAAATTTAAAATGTTTTAATAATTGGAGATCGTGAGTGATCGTTAATTTTGAGGAGGTGTGGTATTCTTGTAAATAATCAAATGTATTCACTATTGGGTTGTCTACCTTACCTCATGTTACTCCAAAATTTAAAAATAATTTTGGAGTGTTTTATTTGTTCAAGAAAATCCATCACCAAAAAATCAAAATAAAGGTTTATAATGATATTCCTTTTATATTAATATTACTAAATTTCACCCTTTTAGTAGTTTTTTCCATGTGAAAATATATCTTTTTCTTAACATATATAACATATAATTTAAGTATAAAACTAAAATTAATTTTATTATATAATTTATATGAACTAATTATATTTATGAAATCCAATTTTATTAAATAAAAATCCCATCAATGTGTAAAATTAAGTTTAATACAAACAGATTTATTTCGCACAACCTTATTTTAACCTTAATTATACTAATTAATTTTAACAATTATCACTAATAATTTTGGTCAAAAATTAATCTGAACCTCTTATGTAATATAAACTATTATGATTCCATATATTTAATCCACTTTTCCAAATTCATCTCCCAAAATTTGAATAGTTTAATTTGTAATTATTCTTGTTGACTGGTGAGAAAGCGAGTTTATAAAGTGAAAATGTTCAAAAGTTTACTGTAACATACCATGTATTTATAGAATAATGTATATTCATATATATTAATATTTATTAATAATATATTAATTTTTTTTAATGTCTATTCTTTTTCTGAAAGAATACTCGACACACAATAACAGTTTTATTCGCAATCTTACATTGCACACAACGTTCAGTTATACCAAAAAAATAATACTACAATATTATTATTATTTTAAATGGTAGTTAAAGAATAGAAATTTTATAAGAGGGAATTAAAAGAATTAAGTACAATATTACTACATTTTTTTAAATGTTTTTAGGTTTATAATATTAATTTTAGAGACATTAAATGAGAATGAATTCAATTTTAAGCATAAAAATATTCTAATATTTTTAACATTGTTTTAACGCCTTTTTATTGGGAACCCTTTTTAAATATAGTTTTTCACACATTTATATGATATATTTGAAAAAAAAAGTTATTATTTGAATTAAGATATAAAAAATCACTTTGATGAATTTTTTATATTTTGTTGATAACTATCTGTTTTTTATTAATAATAAATATATGCTAAATGTTGATTGAAAACAAATGTTTTCATTGAGATAATGTAAATGGTTAACTCATATTGTTTCATAATTGTAAAGTATAAATAATATTTATTTTTATCATTTATTATAATTTATCTCATTGGTATTAAGTCTATATTGAATGGAAATGTAAAAACATTTCCATCTTTTGATTGCTTTTTTTTATTAAAACCCCACTTTCTAGTTTTGACAATGGGAAGTAATTTTAAATTAATTTATGAAATTTATGTGGTTTGAATTTGTGATAATGGATTCCATATTTTTAATTAGTGTGTACATATTATTTAAATATTTGCCTTTTATTTTTTGGACATTATAAATAGTAATTTTCGTAATTATTTTTATTTACCATGGTTAAAGGGTTATATAGGTAAATAAGGGTAAAAAATAATATTATAATAATATTAAACTACCCTAAAACATTTCATAATCTTATTTTATAATATATGGCCATCCATGAGAATCATTGGGTCTACTTTAGGACCCCATGGAGCCACTTGGGTTTGATTAGGACCTGTTATGATTTTTAATTTAAAGAAAAGGGAAATATAACACAAACATGTATCTCCTAAATAAAACAATTTAAATTTAGTTTATATAAATTATCTCTTAGAATATAAATATAAATTAGAGAGATAAAAATATTTCCTGCATCATGGTACTTTACTTATAATTTTTTGACATTAAATAATTAAATTTATTTATGACATAATGATGATGTTGTGATTATCTTGTTAATTAAATATTCAAATAAATGATATTATAAATATTAAAATAAATGTAATACGAACATATTTATAAAAAATAATAATTTTATGGATTTTTATGACAAGTTATATGTGAGTGAATCGAAATTTTTAGAAGGAATCAAGGTTTTATGACTTGAACAAAAATCAATTACAAAATAGTGTCCAAATTTACATAAATGCGTTTTTAAATCAAATACTATTTTATTAAATGATATAATTGTCCTAAAAAATATAATATTCGTCCATATAATTTATATGATGTTCACAATGAAATTAATTAACCACTTTTTGTCATCTTGTCATTTTATAGTATCTATAGTAACTATATATTATGAAAATACCAGAATACATGGAAAGAGTTAATGTTTTTAACTAAGGGTTAATGCTACAAGACAAGGTTAATTTTAAGAACTAAACTTGTCTAGAACTTATTGTTTTAGAGGTAATATACCCATCATAATCTTATCATATAAAAATATCACTTTTAATTTATTATAATTTGATAATCAATTTATAATTAAATAATATTTCAAGACTTTCATAAAGTGCCCCTTCTCCCTCTTATAAAAGGGCACCACTTCTTCCCACTTGCACAAACATCTCAAGCATGTTTTATCATAGAAACTCTAATCACATAAGCTTCCAAAATTCCTACCTCTCTTCTAGATTCCTTAACTTTTGATGAATGCAATTAATGAAATATTTTTGGCTTAAATCAAAAGGATTTAACCGATTAAGAGGTAACACCGTCTCTAATGTTCATTTTCCTTATTTTCTTTATCCAACCCCCTGAACAATATTTATTCAATTATTTTATAAAAAAACTATTATTATAAATATAATATGATGTTTTTAATATAATATTTCAACCTAAACTAGAACACACCACCATCTAATAGATTTTTAATAAACTCTTTCTGTGTACGGTGAACTACTACCTCACAAAACAATGATTGTTTAATTTTCTCCTACCACCTCTCATGGTGGAAATTATGATGGAACTATAATTATGTATGATATTTATATTATATTTATATTATCTATATTCTTATTTAATTTTCATTTATTAATAACCATTATGCTTTTCAGGTTGTATAAATATAATAATTACATTAGGGGGAGTGTCGATTACCGCCCCTCAAAGTGATATGACTTGTTCATTCTATACCAGGAATATATAAAGGATGTATTTAATGAACCTATGTAACATATATAACATATTTATTACATTTTAATTATAATATATATATATATATATATCAATTATTTTTCATTCTTTTAATATGAAAAATAAATCAAATCATCATTCCTGCATACGTTGGGTCTACCGTCTCAATGAATGATGCATTTCATTTATTAACTCTAAATATTATGGATAATTATATATATATATATATATATATATATTATTGATATTTTAGTTAAATAATTAATATAATTTTAGATATGATGTACTTATGACCATATGGACAATTTGTAATCATAAGAAGTTCATTTTTGACTCAAGTACCAAATATCGACTAAACATGTGATATAAACATAAATCATTAAGTAATTATTATAATATGGTAATAAGTGGTTTAAAAATAATAAAAAACAAATATGAAAAGGGTTCTGTAACATGTATAAATTAACTTATTTTTATCATTTAGGATGATAAAGAATAGACAAGTCAAGTTGGACTCAATGTAAGGGACTTCATCTCCATCTCCTTTCATTGGAATATAGCTTGATGTTATGCACAATTATTTCCAATAAGGTGTATATAAAACACATAGACTCATTATATATTGAATTATTATATATTCATGATATTTAAATATTTGTATAATGTAATTTGTTAATGACATGTATTCAAGAGTTTCTTTAGTGGTAAGGGAATTCTCAACTTCTCTTTCCTTTTAGGTTCCGTTTTATGTTTTATATCTTTCAAATTTCTAGAAAATGTTTTTATTTAACTTTCATTATATATATCTACTTTATTATGAGTCATTTATGGATGGTATTACATTTCCCTTCTCTTTTTAATGTTTTATAAAACATTGTTTCAAAGTCATTATACTTTAGAATATCCGTCTCAAAATCTCTTTCTTTTTCTCAATAACATCTTTTATTTTGCATATATTATTACCCAAACCTATTTAATTTCCAGGTGTATTCATAATGACATAAAAATATTTATTTTATTTGGTAATGTACATACATAAAACCCTATTTTCCTTTATTGGGTTATAAATGACTTAATGATCTTTTTTTAAATCACTTTTTTTAAAATGCCAGGATTCAGATATGAAACCAATCTATTTCGATCTCTGTGGTTTATTTATGATATATTATATTATGATCCATGTGTCTCACATGAAAATAAAGTCATATTAAGGTTTTTCCCTTATAGATCTCTAATTAAATGGGTAATAAAATTAATTTCTAGAGATGAAAAGTTTTCTGAAACCTCGGTGAATAACCTTGGTAATTTCAATGACACCTTGGGGATGGACCTTGGTGACATAAAACCTTGAGGATGGACCTTGGTGATATTAAATTGAATGTAAAAATAAAATTTTTTAGCCACATTATCATGTCATGATACATGTTCTTATTCTTCTAATATTCCCCTTTCTCATGACTTTATGAAAATCATCATGTTCATATTTATATCTCCCAAGATCACATGTAAACTATTGCCCTTATTTTAATTTAATTATATTTTTATGTTGTTCCCAAGTTTTTTAAATGTTTGTCAAAGGTAATAAGTATGGTTAAGATAAAGGAATATTTATAGAATACTTTTTTCAAGAAAATTAATCATGTTATATTCAAGGAGTCTTTTTGTGAAAAAATATTTATAGTGAGTAGTAGAGTCTACATTGTAAATTGTGAGTTGTTATGTAATAGTTATGGTCTAATTATCTAAAACTCTAAACCATAAAATATCATAGATATTAATTTCTATACTTGAACCAATAATATTTATCATTTAAGGCTGAGACCTAATAGTTTTTATCGAAGGAAAGGTTTGGAAAACTTTATGGATTATGAGTTTTGAATAACCACTTGGTAAGTCTCTATGTCTATTGTTTAAGTGAATACTTGTTTTATAAATTTTTCTGAACATGTAAAGTCAGTTATAAATAAAAGGAGGAGGATCTCAAACAACATTTCTATATATACTTGATGACTTTCTTGAAATAATTATTTCAATGTCATGACTGGATGATTATGAAGCTTTTTCTAATATACAACTCACTTGCAAGAAGTTTTTTGAGATATAAATCACCTCTACTATACATTTATACCATCGTGGATCATGATTTGTATTTAATCAAATAATATATTCTCAATATTCTCATATTTTCAAGAAAGGTAACTATTATCCTGGAATTTCTAAATATTTTACCTTATCACATGATTTTGAAGCATATTATGATATTGAAAAAGGTGCCAAAGAAGGATACCCTTGCACAACCTATTTATATTTTCATATAAAATATAATCTTACAACACATACTTATGTTAGTTTAAAAGGACCATTGATTTAAATTTTTACCTAAAACTTGGTCTAACTATATTATAACAATCAAGTTTTATCAGATGTTTCGAAATTATATGCCATACATGATTATTTTCGGAAACTATTTTTCTATGAACAACCGTATAACCTAATTTTTAAAAGGTGTATTTGGATAAAGATATAAAATTATTTGATTGAATCTATAAATTATTTTTTCAATGCATGGACCTTATATATATCTGAAAAAGATAATGATGAATCCAAGTGGACACCATGATCAAGGTATTATGTTATTTATATTGGGAAATGTTTCAATTTATCATATAGAGGTTTAATAAAAAATTTCATTACATAAGACATTATGAATTGTTATATTAAGGTATTTATGATCTAGGATACAAATGAGAGGTATAAAAAACCCATTTAGGACAATACATGTTAGGTTTATTTTCGATTTTTATAAAGAGGGACAATCTAAAAGATGGGTGACAACCTATCGCGTCCAGAAAGGCCGTGAGAATCAAACCCACTACCGAAAGGGTCAATGTCTCATCACTTACCATTGAATTACATGAATTACCTGGTTAGTATGAATTATTCTCTTTAGTTAAATTATTTTATGGATTAATAATAATTTGTTTTTTGGAAATTTTATTTTAATTAATGGATATCATTAGTATAGGATATTTATTTAGTGATTAAGTGATAAACGTAATTTTGGAAGATGTTCGTAGTTTTGGGAAAATTATATGATTAAGGTAAATACAACACTAGGGGATTCTAAAAAATTAATTGTTGAATTTTATTTTGGAATAATATATGTTTTTACTATGGAGTTATGGTGATTCAGGTCATTAATGGAAGTGATTAACCTATTATGGAGAATATGTGATTATGGTAATTAATTTTTGCTATGAGACTTTAATAATGATCGATTTTATTTAGAGAAACATGTTTAAATTTATCTTGGAAGACAACGTGATCAATTCCATCTGAATTTCGGGTTTCTATATTGGTTTAAATTATTTTTATGAAACATAAGTACATCTATTTGATTAATGTACTATGTAGAACTTGTGTATTACTATTGAATTTTTTAGATTAAAATTATTCCTTCTTCTTATAAAGGATTATTCTTTTTGGGGGATTATTTATTCTCTTAATAAAAATATTTGGTTTTGGTTAATCTTGTAAGAAAGGATGAATATATAGTTTATGTTTTTTGGTTTATGTGATTCTATAGAAGTTGATTATAGTTCTTTTGGTTTGACCACGTCATCTTGAATACTCATTTTCTAGAGAAAATATGAGTTTGTGGTATAAATTTATTAAAGGATGAAACTCTTAATAACAAGTAAGTATGTTACCTTATGTTATTCATCATCTTCTTAAATAAATTCCTCAACATTAGGAAGTGGAATTTAAAAACACGCTGGCTGTTTACTTTTTATCTTGGGAAATCAACGACCGTTTATCCCATCAGAAGATTATGGTATTTTTTTGTTAGAATTCTCTTGGTCATGTTTTATATCACTCTCCATCAGAACAATATGGTTTGTTTTTCTCACATGTCCATTTTTTTCTACATGGAATCTATGTATTTGTTATCTTGAGTGACCTTTGTACTTCTCTTTCATTATTTTAATGTTATATTTTTTTTAATCTTTTTTCGATGTGAGAATTTCAATGATGTTACCGAGTCCAATTTTAAAATTGTAAGGATGAAATTTTCAAAAGGGGGGAAAGATATAACATCCCATATAAATATAGAATAATGAATTTTCATATATATTAATATTAAGGAATAATATATTAATTTTACATTAAAGGGTATTATTTTACCCAAATAATACTTGATATGCAACAACTGGTTTCTTTTTAATCTTACGTTGCACACAACGTTTAGTTATACCAAAGAATAATACAATGATATTATTATAATATTAAATGGTAGTTAATTCCAAGACATTTTATTGGTGGGAATGAATATTACTAACTATAATATGACTACACTTGTTTGTCAAATATTTTTACATTTATCTAATGTATTTTAGAGACTTAAAATGAGAATGAAACCAATTTTAAACAAAAAATAGTCTAATATTTTTAAAGTCGTTTTACCACCTTTTTATGGAGAACTATTTTTAAATATATTTTCAACAATTTTATATGTTCTATTTGAAAATATAATGTTATTATTTACAATTGATACATCAAAATTTACATTGTATGAAATTTTAAATTTTTTCTGATAACAATCTTGTTTTGATGAATAGTAAAAATATGCTAACTTTTAATTGAAAATACTTTTTTCCATTTAGATAATTTATGTAGTTGAATCATATTATTTAATGGTTTTAAAGTATAAAATAAATATATTTTTATAATTTATTATAATTTAGGTCATTGGTATTAATTCTATATTGAATTCAAGTATAAAAACATGTCAATCTATTGATAGTTTTTACTTCTTAAATACTCAGTTTCTGGTTTTGACAACAAGAATTAATTTTAAATTAAATAACAAAATTTCTGTGTCTTGAATTTTAAAAAATGGATTTATTATTTGGAATCATAAGGTCCAAATTATGTGATTATTTTCATTTTATATTATGACATTATGAATCGTAAATTCAGTAATTTTTTATTTAGCATTCTTAAAAGGTAAATTACGTAAATAAGGGTAACAATTTAATATTATAATAATATAAAATTACCCTAACACATGTCCCAATCCTACTGGATTAGATATTACTGAAAATGATCTTACTTAGGTCTATTTTAGAAACCCATTGAGCCACTTGGGAGTGATCAAAACCTTTTATAATTTTTAAATTAATGAAAAGGGAAATTGAACATAAGCATGTATCTCCTAACTAAACAAATGATAATTTAGTTTGTATAAAGGATATATTGGAATATAAATATTCATTTTAATGATAAAACTATATCATCAATCATGGTATATTATTTATATTTTTTATATATTAAATAAATATATATATTTATGACACAGTGAGGATGTAGTGATTACCTTACTAATGAAATATTCAAACAAATGCTTTTATAAATATTAAAATAAATTTAATTTGAAAATTTTGATGCCATAAACAGAATTTATGAATGTTTATTACATGTTATATTTTATTTAATTAATTTATTTCAAAGGAATCAAGTTTTTATGATTTTAACAAAAAAATAATTATTAAATAGTGTCAAAATTGACATAAATGTGTTTTTAAAACAAATACTATTTTATTAAATGATATAATAGTCATAAAAAACTATGATTCATCAAAATGAAATATATAATGTTTTTAATGTCATTAATGATCCATTTTTTGTTATTTTTTCGTTTTATAGTAACTATTGTAACCATATATTATGAAAATACAAGAAGACATGGTAAGAGTTAATGTTTCTAACTAAGGGTTAAAGCTAAAAAATAATGGTAATTTTGGGATATTTCCTTTTCTAAAACCTATTGGCTATGAGTATTTTTAACAATAATCATAACATTCTTAAAATATTCCACAAAGGAAATATTATAATTCAAAAATAAATTTATAATACAATAATGTTTCAAGACATTCATATGGTGACCCTCCCACCTCTTATAAAATGAAACCACATCTACCAATGTAAATACATATTTAAAGCCACTTGAATTGTCCAATATATGCTCACAAAATCTCCCAACATCCCTCCCTATATTCTGGAATCCTTACTTTTTGTAGAAGGAAATTAAATACTTTTTTGGCTCAAATCAAAAGGAGTTACCCGATTAAGAGGTAATGTCTTCTCTAAATATCATTTTCCTTATTTTCCTTATCCGACCACATAAACTAGATATATTAAATAATTTTATAAAAAAATAAGAATTATAAATATGATAGAATGTTTTATTCTAATAGTTCAACCTACACATACATACACCTCCATCTAAGGGGTTTTCAACATAATGTTTCTATGTACAGAGGACTACTGACTCACAAAACAATGATTGTTAAATTTTCTCCTACCACATCTCATGGTGGAAATTATGATGGCACTATATTTATGTATGATATAAATTATATTTATATTATCTCTATTATTCTATAATTTTCATTTAGAACATACTTTTATTCTTTTCATGTCGAATAAATATGATAATTTCATTTTAGAAAGTGTGGACTACGACCCTCTCAAAGTGATATGAAATGTTCATTCTATACATGGAATGAATAAAGGATGGATTTCGTGAACCTATGGGACATATATAACATAAATATTATACTTTAATTATAATATATATATCTGTATCAATTATGTTTCATTCTTTTAATATGACAATGAATTGAAAGTAGCGTTCAAGCGTATGTGTGGTCTACCGTCTCCATGAATGATCAATTTAAATTGTTATCTCCAAATATTATGGATAATTTTAAATAAATATATACATAATTTTTATATTTTACTTATATCAGGAATATCAATCTAGATATGATGGACTTATGACTATATGAATAATTTTTAATCATAACATGTTCATTTTTAACTCAAGTGTCGAATATCAACTAAATGTTTGATATTAAAATAAATAATTAAGTAATTACTGTAACATGGTAATAAGTGATATAAAATTAATAAAAACCATGAAAAGGGTAATAAAACAATTAGAAATTAACCTAAATTTTTTATTCTTGATGATAAAGAATGAATGAGACTAGTTAGACTCAAAGTAAGGGACTTCGTCTCAATCCCCTTTCTTTGGGGAATATCTTGTTGTATTGCAACTCCATTTTCTTATAACATGTATATAAAAAACTTTTACGTATAATATCATTAATCATTATATTCTCAATATGTTTAAATTTTTTTATAATTTAATTCTTCAATGATATGTATTGAAGTGTTTCTTATGTGGTAAGCGTATTCACATCTTATTTGTTCCTTTAATTTTATCTTTTAGGTTGTATATCTTTCAAATTTCCATACCATGTTTTTATTTACATTTATATTGTTTCTATACTATATTATGAGTCATTTTACCCTCTATTTTTTTATGTTCTCTACATCCTTGTTTCACAACCATTTGCTGTAGAATTTTCATCTAAAGATATCTCTCTTATTCTCAAGAACTTATTTTTTATGTCTTTTACCAAACCTATTTCATTTTCAGGTGTATACCCAAATACATAAAAATGATTTATTTTATTCTTTAATCTATATACATAAAACACACTTTTCGTTTTTGTGTGTTATAAATGACATAATGCGTATGTGTTTAATCACTTTTTAAAACACCATGATTTTGATATGAAACCATTTTATTTTGATCTCAATAGGTTTTTTAGGAAATTTCTGATTATGATATATGTGGTTCACAAGAAAATAAATACATATTAAGGGTTCACCCTTAGATCCCTCCAATGAAATAGGTAAAGAAATTAATCTCTAGAGATGAAAAGTTTTAAGATACCTTGGTGAATAACCATTGTAATTTCTATGAAATCTTGGTGATGGGACTTGGTGATATATCACATTTGGGATGGAACTTGGTGATATTATTATGAAGGTATAAATTAAAAAATTTAGCCATATTTTCATGTCATGATCTAATTCGTTATTATTCTGATATTATTCTTTCTCACGCCTCTATGAATGTCCTCTTGTTCTTATTTATATCTCTCAAGATCACATGAAAATTGTTTCCATTGTTTTACCTTACTGAAGTTTTTAATCTCATAACAGGTTTTTGAATTTTTTTTCATAAGTTATAAGGGTGGTTAAGATAAATGAATAATTGTAGAAGCTTTTTATCAACAAAATAAATCATGTTATATTCAAGGATACTTTTTTTTGAAAACAATTTATAGTGGTTAGAAGAATCTATTTCATATATTTTGAGTTGTTATGTAATATTTATGGCCTAATTATGTAAAAAAATAAACCTTGAAGCATCCTCCATATGAATTTCTTGACTTAACTCAAGATTATGTAATGTTTAAGGCTGTGGCCATATATTTACAATGTTTTTATATCATATTTAGTTATGAAAATTATAATAATGACCTAAACTCTAAAAATGGATATAAAATTAAACTAATATTAATTTAAAACCAAATAAATAAATACATTAATATTATAAATTAATTAAATAAAAAGGTTGTTTCCAACTAAAATTCAGAATTTTTAGCTTTTCATCAAAAAAGTAATCACCTAATAAATTTTTAAAAAAGAAACTTATGTATGTTTTGGTGTTCCAATTTGAAAAATTATTTTTTTTATAATTTAAAAACCTTGAAAAATGAAAAAAAAAATATTATAAATTAGGTGCTCAAATTGTGACTAAACCATCATTATAAAAAATTTGGTATTTCAAAAAAAACATTTTTCTTTTTAATGATATATATTATATTTCAAATCAATAGATAAATAATAAAAATGTATAAACTATATTTTTATAAGTTATTTCATAATATCCATACCATATAATTTATTTTCTATGTTAAAACTATTATATTAAATAATAATATTAATATTACATTATTATTCGTTGAAACTTGATCTTCCATGAAACGCAAGGTAAACTGAGTGTTGCATATAATGAAATCCAAACCCATCATTGCATGTAATGAAAGATAAAAAATTAATTACATAAAATGCAAGATATTAAAGAGATGTAATTTCTATAAAAAATTTATCAAATTTTCTATTGGTGTTATTTTACCTTCCACGGTACGTATTATGTGTCATAAATGATATCGAATACAACATCCTAATTTTATAATTTCAGGGTGTTACATTCTCCCCACCATAAATAAATTACATTGTCTCAATTTATACATGACATTAGAAATAATAAGCTAGATGTTTTGAATTATAATTTTTAAAAAATGCACATCATAAAAGTGTATATAAGAAATCCTCTGAATAATATATAAAGGGAGGTCAAAATGTCACTTAGAATTTTAATGACCCAAACGTTTATAAATTAAATTCCCATTATGATTTATTTAAATATGTTATTATATAGTATGATTTTATAAAAAAACATGAACATATTTGGTTTTATTATATCCTATTTTTATTTACAATAATGTTAAAAATCATTACAATTTACAATATATTTAGTAACAATTCATCATATGATTAGTGTAAATATAGGGTTTTGATAAATCCAATTAACATAGGAATAGGATGTGATGGCCTCAACCAGTAGTATCATACCCCATGAACACCATTTATCATAACTTATGAGGGACAGAACATCATTTAGATTTTTCTTTGACCAAGTACAATCTGAGATCCAATAACTTGATCTTGATCGAAACCATTTGTAGGAGAATTTTAAGCTCATCAATATCATGAACCAAACCATGTACGTTGAACCACCCAATGTCAGTATCACAGTTCTGCATGTTAACATAATTGAATTTGATGGTTTATTAAATGGATATGTATAAAGATAACAACAAAATTAATATGTATATTGTATTTTAAATATAATAATGTTTATAATTTCTTCTTTTCATTAATTTATAAATGATTTTAATTTTAATGCAATAAAAAATTTATACTTTTAATTGGTATTCAATTTCAATAATGATGTTTATTTTTACTAATTAATGTATATTTGTAAAAAATATTAAATTATTATTATCACATTATTTTTTCAAAATATAAATGATCATATAATTTTTATAAAATAAAATGTAATTTTTATAAGGGATTTTAAATTCTAATTTTCAAAAAACCCATCATTTCTCAATAAATTTAAATTATTTCTTAAACAAAGAAGATGGAAATATTTCTTAAATTTTCTATAAAAAATTAATATTATTTTTTGATTCAAAAATTTAAAATTATCCAATGGAGAATCTTTAATTGATTTCTAAGATGATCAAATATTAGGGTAAAAATTAAATATCGTATACATATATAGTGTGTATTGTGACATCATAATGACTTAAAGGTGATGAAATATATACTATAAAAGGAATATATGAACTAAGTTATGTTTTAACTTAAAAAATGTGATTTCATGTTTATTTTTTTAATTTTATAAAACCATTATGAATCATCCAAAACCATTAATATGTTTTATGGTTTTAAAATTATTTCTTTAAGACCAAGACAGACTTCCACATATAGTGGGGTATTAATTTTTTTATGTTCGGACCTTGGCCTCATAAAATATTGAAAAAAACTCTCATTATTCCTAATTCATTGGAAACCCGATTGTAACTTTTATGGTTTGGGTTATTTTATTATACAAAGTCAAAATCCTATGCTTGAGAAATAACAAATAAATTCCAACACTTTATCTACATAAAACAACCCTATATACAATTTACCTTAACTAATAATCATTTTTATCACCTCTTAAATTTTCCCACCCCTCTCTAGGGTCTTTCAAATGTGCCCCCATGCTCCCAAGATTCTCCTCCCATGCATCTGGAGTCACACACTCAAGAATGGGTTTCTTTATTCATCCTATTTATTCAAGTTTCATATTTATCATATGCCCTATATTTCCAATTCCTATTGTTGGGATATATTTTTACATGTCCCTATTACTATAAATTTTCTATATAAATGTTTAGAGACTCTTGAATATATTATCAACCCATTTTATGAATTTTTAAGTGACTCCTTTATGCAACCAAAATTCCAAAATAGTTTTCCATGCCAAAAAATTGTTTAGTTAATACTCGTACACATTTCCTATCAAGGGTGTTCACATTAATGAACCTATACTACATTATTTTGAACATACATATATGTATTATAAAATCAATTATCATGAAAAACAACATTTTGATTAATTATTCCATGTATTATGATCTGTGTGAAACACTTAAGCATGATAATGAATTGAATGTGCCAGTGCATCTGGAATAATATAGTAATCCAGTGCATTGGGTAATGTTTATTTTCATGATACATCATGTTGGGATAGGGATTAAACCTTATTTCATTATCGGAATTTTCTATCATGATTTATTAGTTCATTTCCTTGACCAATTTTTATGTTTTAGTGTTTTAAATTGTTTCCATATTTCAATTTTTTCTTTTATGTTATAATTCTATATCCGATATTATTAATCATCTTTTTTATTTTTAACCCTTTTAGGACCCATTGATCTTACTATTGTGTAAAATGTTTTACACTATTTACATTTTTAAATGTATATTACCTTAATGGTATTTATACATCACCCCTTTCTTATGTATATCCCTAGGTCATTCCATGTAGTTTTAAGTGTGAGCATGATAAGGAAATTTTCAAAATTAATGATGTTTTTCTTATTTAAAATGGTTATATAATGCACATAATTCCCTAAGACACTATACTTATAGATATTCCCGGTTTCATTACATGTTATCTTATTTAATAAATAATAAATTAATGTGTAATATAGGGATGGGTTTTCACAGTTGATATCAAAAGAAAAAGTCTAGTTTTTTGGGATTTGAATTATTAAGCCCAATAAAAATCCATAGGGATAGTACAAATTATAAGAAAATATCCATAAATGTTGGTATGTATAGAGTAGAAATTTTATGAATAAACTAAATCCATATCTAGATGCTATAAATGGATGTGAATTTTCCATAAATATGCATAGGGGTTAAACCTGAAATCACCACATTGAGCTACACTCAAGTGGGAACTAGTGCACAACAACTGGCCTTACTACACACTCGGTTTGACAATCTCGAGGGATTTTCTCTGCAAAATTAATAAGATCAATACGAACAATTATAATGGTAAAAAATACCCATAATAATATAATTTATTAAATATATAATGAATAACATATATTTAAACCTAGAAATTCATAAGTAATGTAAATACATTTAATTTAAATGTTATCAATTTAGTGTCATTATATTACCGTTTTGTCTAATATTTTAAAAATACTCATCCATAATTTTCCATTTATTCAATATAATGGCCATAAATGTAACATCCCAAGTATTTAATGAATAATAGATATTTTTATCTATGTCTATTAATGATTAAGATAGTATTTTAGAGGCTTAAAATGAAAATAAATCCCATCTTAAGCATGGAATACACTAATATTCTTAAAAGATTGTTTTACTGCCTTATGATGGAAAACCCTTTTTAAATCTATCTTTTGACAATTTTATAAACTATGTTTGTCAAAATAAAATTATTCTTTATGATTGGAACATCAAAATTTACTTTGTGTGAATTTTTGGTATTTTTTTGACAATGTTCATTTTTTAATGAATAGTAAAAAATACTACATTTTACATCAAAAATGCTTTTTAATCTAATTTATTTATATGATTAGATTATCTTTTGAATTAGTTTTAAAGTTAAATTAGAATATATTTTTACCATTTTATCCAATGGTGGTCATTGGAATCAATTTCACTTTGAAATTGGACTTAAACTGGTGTCAATCTTTTGATACTTATTGTTTTATAAAAACACGCTATTTGCTCTGGCAGCGGGAATTAATTATTAAATTAATTAATTTGAATTATATGATTTGAATTTTGTACAATAGACTTCATTTTTGAATTCGGAATATCAAATATATCTTAGGGTGATTTTTTTGGTAATTTTCTGAAAAACTTCAATTTTTGATGAATAGTGAAACCACTAAGTGGTACTTATAAAAACTGATTTTCCGTTTAAATGAAATTTTCCCATCATTGTGTTTTGAATTTCAAAAATCCGACATACATGGTTGTCATTAAGATGTAAAATGTGGTTCAATGAGATTAAAATAATTTTTTGGTGAATAGTAACTTATTAAGTTTTTAATCGCGATTAGCGGTAATTAGTGTAGTTTAAGGTAAAAATAATGCTTTAATAAAATGAGATGAGCTTGACACATGTTCTACCCTCATTGGTTGTGTCATGGCCGACCAAGACAAGCCATGGGTCAACTTGGGGACCCCATGGATCCACTTTGGTTGGGAAATGACATAAATAACTTTTTATTTAATGTAAAAGTAAAAATGACACAAACAAAATATGTTTTATGAAAACAATTTTTACATGGGGTTATAAAGATCAGATTTTCGATTATAAATAGTAATTGGAAAGCTAAAAATATTTCCTACATCATAGTATTTTTTTATAATTTTTATACTTTAAATAAATTAAATTATTTATGACATCATGATGATGCAGCGATGACCTCATTATTTAACGATTTAAATAAAATGGAAAGATAATGAAAACTATAAAACCTACACATGGCCAAAACCAATTGGATGAGTGGATTTGGAATCCTTATCACCTTATCCTCTAATTATAGCAATGTGGGACCTTTTTAATCCGAAACTATTTTTAAAATAAAGTAACTTATCTTTACTTTCCAAAAGTGCCCCCCTCTCCTCTTATAAAAGGCCCCCAACTCTACCTCATTTCACACACTCCTCAAGCCTTTAGCTCGGCCAAACCCTTCCCATTTACTCTCTCCACATCCCTCTCCTCATCCTAGAGGATTCCCTTTGGGCATAATCCTTTCAAAGAAAGCCTTTAGGCTCAAATCAAAAGGAGTTACACTTTTAAAGGTAATTTATTCTCTCATGTTCATTTGTTTTATTCTGCTTCTCCAACCACCTAAACTATTTTTATTTACTTCTTTTGTAACCACACCAGTATCTAAAATATACTAGGATGTTGTTAAAATATTTATTTGAGCTACACTCTCACACAACTACATCAAATGGGTAAAGAACATATGGTTTCCGTGGATGGCAAAATTCTGCCTCCCAAAACGATGATTGTTCAATACTCATTTAACACCTTCAAAGGTGGCCATTATGATGTCACTATTTTTATATATGATATATAATATGTTTATTTTAACCTTAAGATTCTGTTTTTTTCATTTTGGGCATAACTTTATGGTTTCCATTATGGGTAAACACGATATCTTCATTTTAGGAAGTGCGGACTACCGACCCCTGAAAGTGATTTGATTCGTTAATACCATATGTGGGATGTGTAAAGGATAAATTTAATGATATTATATATGTTATTATACTGGAATTATAATATACTCTTATATCATTATGATTCCATTCCAGAAAATACGAAATAGAAATGGAAGTAGCATTCATGTGTACGTACGGCTTACCGTCTCCATGAACGATGCATTTCATTTCTTACCTCTAAATGTGATGTAATATTATAAATACATGTATATGATGAATATATATGATATATATTTTATCCAAATCATTAATATCATTCTGGATATAACGAACCTTCGACCAAATTAACAACATGTAAGTGTAAGAAGTCTATTTTTGACTTAAGAACCAAATACCGACAAAATGAACATTATTAACTTAAATGATTACATGATGTTCATAACATGGTATAAAAGGAATAATGAACTTGAAAAAGGTTCATAAGCATGTATAGATTAACTCAAGTTTATTATTCAGGAGATTAAAGAACGGTCGGGTCAAGTCGGATACGAGGTATGGGACTTCGTCTCAATCTCCTTTCATTGAGGCATATTTTATTTTATACACAACTTTCATTTATACGGTGTATAAAACCCTCTGAATTTTACGTTTATTCAAAAGGAATCTTTTTTATACGAAGCATTTACTAAACGACAAAAGGGAATGTTTTTGTCGTACGTATGTGGTGACAACGACTTCTCCGCCGTCGTGACCGTTATTTGAGTTTCGGCTTCCTCTACAAGCCATACCTTCTTTTTAAAAGAAAAATAAATACCATGTTTTACTTTTCTTTTATTATGGTATTGAAAATGGTTTTCACAATGTTTTTTGTGTTGTATTGATATCTTGTGATTGAAATGTGGAAATGTTATGTTTCCTTTATGCATGTTTTATGTGATACGATTATGTTATGGTTCTTGGGCATTATTATGAAGACGGGTGGTTCCGTGATAAACTAAGGGCGGGTGAGCCCGATATAGCTCTCCAATGCATTGGGTAACACTAAGGAGTGAAATGTTAAGGTTTCTACGAAGAGATTTTAAGGAATATACTGTGATGGGTATTCCAAACGTAACCAAGAGGGTTACTCCCTATGTAAGAATGTTATGAATGCCTCAAGTTACCTTTATGTCTTATGATTTATATTATTTATTCATTATTTGATGAGGTATGTTAAAGTGATTATGTTTTATGGGTAAAGTATGATCTCATCCTTATGTATATATATACCCATGTTTCCTTTCCATGCTTTTATATCCCTTACTAATATTTTTATGCTCATCCCAAGTTTTTTTTTTGAAATTTTTTTCACAGGTCAAGGGAAAGGTACATGACATGATGATAGCGTCAAGGAAGTGTCAAGAAAGAATCCATGTTTTATTTTTAATATGTTTCCATTGATGGGAATGAAGAATACTATCTTTATGTAACCACTTTTTTATATGTGGAATGTAATGCAAGTTTTATGATCTAATTCTCTAAAACTCTAAACCCGAAAAGATCATCATTGTGTAATCTTGTAATAACTCAAGATTAAGTAAGGTTTAAGGCTGGGGCCTTATAGTTGGTATCAAAGGTCGGTTTAGATAACTTTAGGAGTTAGAATTCTATTAAATGATTATTCCAAAAATATTTTTTTTGAAATGATATAGCATTTGAAGATTACCATGTTGCTTCATCTAAGACATGTTTGTTCAGAATGGTTTTCCGCAGAGGAAATAGGGAAGCAGTGCTAGGAAGGCATACAAAAGGAAATAACCTTCCGAATCAGCATCCAGAAATGGTCGGAATTGGAACTGAACAGTTTGTTGTAGTAATGGCGCAGTTTACTCAAGCGATAAATGGTGGTGGTATCCATGCACGAGATCAGCCAGATCAACCGCAGAGGAACATGTCAGTGGTGGAACATTTCATGAGGCAACATCCACCATCATTCAGAGGATCATCTGACCCTGTGCTAGCTGAAGGGTGGATTAAAGCACTGGAGAAGATTTTTGATGTCATGGGGTGTTCAGACAATCAAAATTTTAGTCTTGCTATTTACCGTTTGGAGGGTGAAGCAGATCAGTGGTGGTCTATGGTTAAAAATATCAGGGACGCCGATGAGATTGATGCTCTTGACTGGGATGAATTCAAAGGTATGTTTCTTGAGAAGTATATTCCTAAGGCTATTCGACTTAGGAAGGAAAAACAATTCTTGGAATTGAGGCAAGAGGAAGACTCAGTGGCTGCCTATGAGGAAAGGTTCACTCGTTTGGCAAGGTATGCTCCAAATTTTATCCGAGACCTTGATAGTAAAATCAATCGTTTTTACTCGGGATTAAAGCCAAAATATCGAAGGGCATTAGCTTCTCGTGAGTTTAAAAGTTATGAAAAGCTTGTTTGATGTGCTTAGAAGGTGAAAATGGAGTTTTTCGATGACCAAGTGTTCTATAACAACCAGTAGAAGAAGAGACCGAGGTGGCAGGAGAAAGGTAAGAATTCTTCAAAAAAGTCTGATGGTAAGAGAACTAAGTTTCCAGTTTGTGATAAATGTGGAAAAAGGCATGCTGGGGAATGTCTTCTGAATTCTGGAAAGTGCTACCGATGTGGTAATATGGGACATAAGGCTCGTGATTTCACTGAAAAGGATCAAGGTGAAGGTAAGAACAAATTTGATTTACAATTACTGAAATGTTATAAGTGCAATGAGATGGGTCACTATGAAAATGAGTGTCCGACAAAGATCTTGAGTGATGGGAAGCAGTTAGACTACAAGTAGAAAGGGGTGGTGAAATCCTTTGAAACTACTTCAACAGATGTCAGGCCATCAAATGAAGTTGTATCAGGTACTTTGTTTGTTTTTTCAGATTATGGCAGTGTGTTGTTTGATTCAGGGTCTACACATTCATTCATCTATGAAACCTTTTCTAGTAAAATGGGAATACCATCTCAAGAAATGACTCCTGAACTTTTGGTAAAAACACCTGGGGGAAATTTTGAGGAAAAAAGAATTTATAAGAATCTTCCTATCCTTATCTGTGGAAAGAACCTACTTGAAAACCTTATTGTTCTACCTCTAGTAGAGTTTGATGTTATCCTGGGTATGGATTGGCTCTCTATTTACCATGCTAAGATTGACTGTAGAGCTAAAGAAGTTTCATTTCAGAAAGACTTTCAGTTTGTTTACAAGAATGAACCCTTACTTATGATAACATATCAAGAGGCCGAAAAACTTGTAAAAGATGGAAATGAATGTTACCTTGCACACGTCGTTGAAAATAAAGGAACTGTTCAGATTAATGATGTGCCAGTGGTAAATGAGTATCCTGATGTTTTTCCTGATGAGTTTCATGGAATAATACCAGATCAAGAATTTGAGTTTACTTTTGACTTAGTTCCTGATGCTAAGACAATTTCAAAACCCCCCTTATCGAATGTCTCAAATTGAACTTTTAGAGTTGAAGGAGCAATTGCAAGATTTATTAGAGAAAGGTTTCATTAGACCTAGAACATCACCATGGGGTGCTCCTGTTTTATTTGTTAAAAAGAAAGATGGTTCTATGTGACTTTTCATTGATTATAGAGCCTTGAATAACATCACTGTTAAGAACAAATATCCTTTGCCTCATATCTATGATTTGTTTGATCAGCTCCAGGGAGCTCAGTTTTTTTCAAAGATTGACCTGAGATCGGGGTACCATCAGCTGAAGGTAAAGGAGGCAGATATTCCGAAGACCACGTTCCGTACAAGATATGGCCATTATGAATTTGTAGTAATGCCTTTTGGGCTAACCAATGCACCTACTGTATTCATGGACTTAATGAATAGAATTTTCCATGAGTTCTTGGATAAGTTTGTGGTGGTTTTCATTGATGATATTTTGGTGTTTTCTAAAAGTAAAGAGGAGAATGAAAGACATTTAAGGGTTATCTTGCAAACCTTAAAAGAAAAGAAACTGTATGGTAAATTCAGCAAGTGTGAGTTTTGGTTGCAACAAATTTCTTTCCTTGGTCACATTTTTTCTAAAGATGGAATAACTGTTGATCCTGCAAAAACAAAAGTTGTGGAAGAATGGCCAAGACCCACAAATGTAACCGAGATTCTTAGCTTCCTTGGTTTAGCGGGCTATTAATGAAGGTTTGTTAGAATTTTTCACGGTTATCTAGTCCAATGACTAAGCTAACTCGAAAGGGTGTTAAGTTTATCTGGACAAAAGAATGTGATGATTGATTTTAGGAATTGAAAAGAAGATTGGTGAATGCTCCAGTTTTGGCACTACCTTCCAAGAATGGTGAGTTTGTTATATACAGTGATTCTACATTGAAAGGACTTGGTTGCGTCCTAATGCAGAATGATCAGCTAATTGCTTATGCTTCACGACAGATGAAAAATCATGAGATAAATTACCCTACACATGATTTGGAATTAGCTGCTGTTGTTTTTGCTTTAAAAATTTGGAGGCATCATTTGTATGGAGTAATGTGTGAAATATATACTGATCACAAAAGTTTAAAGTATATATTCACTCAGAAATAATTGAACATGAGATAAAGGAGATGGCTAGAATTAATCAAGGATTATGATTACACAATTCATTACCATCCGGGAAAAGCAAATAATGTGGCTGATGCTTTGAGTCGAAAAAGTAATGCTTCATTAACAATGTTGCATTTGGAACGTGATCCTTTGGTTAAGGATTTGATGAAATTTGGAATAGAAGTTGTTGGTGCAGGAAGTCCTTCTGTTTTGTTTCAGGTATCATTGAGATCTTCTCTATCAGATAGAATCAAGCAAGCACAGAAGCAAGACAGTGAGTTGCAGAAAAAGGTAGAGCTGGTTCAGAAAGGTATGTTGCCTGAATTCAACATTGATAATGATTGAGTTTTGAGATTTGGGATGAGATTGTGTGTTCCTTGTGATTCACAGTTGAAGAGAGAGTTATTATGTGAATCTCATAGTTCTCCGTTTTCAGTTCATCCGGGCAGGACTAAGATGTATAGAGATCTGCGGGAGTATTACTGGTGGGATGGAATGAAAAGAGATATTGCTGATTTTACTATGAAGTGTTTGACTTGTCAGCAGTTTAAAGCAGAGCGGCAGTTACCGAAAGGGATGCTTCATCCTTTACCAGTGCCAGAGTGGAAATGGGAGAATATATCCATGGACTTTGTTGTTGGATTACCGAAGACATCTCAAGATAATAATGCAATCTGGGTAATTGTTGATCGCTTGACTAAATCTTCTCATTTCCTTTCTATACGAGATACTTTCTCTCTTGATCAACTTTCCCGTTTGTATCTTAAAGAGATAGTTAGGTTACATGGAGTTCCTCTCTCCATTGTATCTGATCGTGATCTCAGGTTCACATCTAACATTTGTAAAGGCCTTTAGAAGTCGTTGGGTACTGAATTAAATTTTAGTACAGCTTTTCATCCTCAATCAAATGGGCCGTCAGAACGAACAATTCAGACATTGGAGGATATGATACGAGCTTGTTCTATGGATTATCAGGGAAGTTGGGACCAGCATCTTTCTTTGGTTGATTTTTCATATAATAATAGTTTTCATTCTAGTATACAGATGAAACCATTTCAGGCATTATATGGGAAGCGGTGTCGAACTCCAGCTTTCTGGGATGAAGTGGGTGAAAGGAAGTTGATGGGACCAGAATTGGTAGAAGAGATGGAAGAAAAAGTTCAGCTGATTCATAAACACATGAGAATAGCTCAGAGTAGGCAGAATAGTTATAGGGATAACCGGAGGAAGGATCTATCTTTCGAGGTAGGTGATTATGTTTTTCTCAAGGTTTCTCCTTGGAAAAGTGTGATGAGATTTGGTAAGAAAGGAAAGTTGAGTCCAAGGTTCATTGGACCATATGAAATTCTGGAGAGAGTTGGATCAGTTGCATACCGAGTGGCTTTACCTCCGAGTTTATCTCAGGTACACAATGTTTTTCACGTTTCGATGTTGAGAAATTATATGCCAGATCCATCTCATGTTTTGTGTCCAAAGGTAGTTCAGCTGGAAGGGAACCTATCTTATGAGGAACAACTGGTCCAGATTCATGACCACAGGAAGCAAGTGTTACGGAATAAGGTGATTCACCAGGTAAATGTTTTGTGGAAAAACCACATGATTGAAGAGGCAACATGGGAATCTGAAAATGCAATGAGGGATAAGTACCCCCGTTTATTCGATAAGTAAATAAATTGCGGGGACGCAATTTTCTAAAGGGGGGAAGGATGAAAAATCCCAAGTAAGTAATGAATAATAGATATTTTTATCTATGTCTATTAATGATTAAGATAGTGTTTTAGAGGATTAAAATGAAAATAAATCCAATCTTAAGCATGGAATACACTAATATTCTTAAAAGATTGTTTTACTGCCTTATGATGGAAAACCCTTTTTAAATCTGTCTTTTGACAATTTTATAAACTATGTTTGTCAAAATAAACTTATTCTTTATGATTGGAACATCAAAATTTACTTTGTGTGAATTTTTGGTATTTTTCTGACAATGTTCATTTTTTAATGAATAGTGAAAAATACTGCATTTTACATCAAAAATGATTTTTAATCTAATTTATTTATATGATTATATTATCTTTTGAATTAGTTTTAAAGTTAAATTAGAATATATTTTTACCATTTTATCCAATGGTGGTCATTGGAATAAATTTCACTTTGAAATTAGACTTAAACTGGTGTCAATCTTTTGATACTTATTGTTTTATAAAAACACGCTATTTGCTCTGGCAGCGGGAATTAATTATTAAATTAATTAATGTGACTTATATGATTTGATTTTTGAAAAATAGACTTCATTTTTGAATTCGGAATATCAAATATAGCTTAGGGTGAATTTTTGGTAATTTTCTGAAAAACTTCAATTTTTGATGAATACTGAAACCACTAAGTGGTACTTATAAAAACTGATTTTCCGTTTAAATGAAATTGTCCCATCATTGTGTTTTGAATTTCAAAAATCCGACATAAATGGTTTTCATTAAGATGTAAAATGTGGTTCAATGAGATTAAAATAATTTTTTGGTGAATAGTAACTTATTATGTTTTTAATCGCGATTAGCGGTAATTAGTGTAGTTTAAGGTAAAAATAATGCTTTAATAAAATGAGATGAGCTTGAAACATGTCCTACCCTCATTGTTTGTGTCATGGCCGACCAAGAAAAGCCATGGGTCAACTTGGGGACCCCATGGATCCACTTTGGTTGGGAAATGACATAAATTACTTTTAATTTAATGTAAAAGTAAAAATGACACAAACATAATATGTTTTACGAAAACTATTTTTACATGGGGTTATAAAGATCATATTTTTGATTATAAATAGTAATTGGAAAGCTAAAAAGATTTCCTACATCATAGTAGTTTTTTTATAATTTTTAGACTTTAAATAAATTAAATTATTTATGACATCATGATGATGCAGCGATGACCTCATTATTTAACGATTTAAATAAAATGGAAAGATAATGAAAAATCTAAAACCTACACATGGCCAAAACCAATTGGATGAGTGTATTTCGAAGCCTTATCACATTATCCTAGAATTATAGCAATGTGGGACCTTTTGAATCCGAAACTCTTTTTAAAATAAAGTAACTTATCTTTACTTTCCAAAAGTGCCCCCCTCTCCTCTTATAAAAGGCCCCCGCATCTACCTCATTTCAAACACTCCTCAAGCCTTTGTCTCAGCCAACCCCTGCCCATTTACTCTCTCCACATCCCTATACTCATCCTAGAGGATTCCCTTTGTTCATAAGCCTTTCAAAGTAAGCCTTTAGGCTCAAATCAAAAGGAGTTACACTTTTAAAGGTAATTCATTCTCTCATGTTCATTTGTTTTATTCTGCTTATCCAACCCCCTAAACTCTTTTTATTTACTTATTTTGTAACAACACTAGTATCTTAAATATTCTAGGATTTTGTTATAAGATTTATTTGAGCTACACTCTCACACAACTACATCAAATGGTTAAAGAACATACGGTTTCCGTGGATGGAGAAATTCTGCCTCCCGAAACGATGATTGTTCAATACTCATTTAACACTTTCAAAGGTGGACATTATGATGTCACTATTTTTATATATGATATATAATATGTTTATGTTTTCCTTAAGCTTCTGTTTTTTTCATTTTGGGCATACCTTTATGGTTTCCATTATGGGTAAACACGATATCTTCATTTTAGGAAGTGCGGACTACCGCCCCCTGAAAGTGATTTGATTCGTTAATACCATATGTGGGATTTGTAAAGGATAAAGTTAATGATATTATATATGTTATTATACTGGAATTATAATATAATCTTATATCATTATGATTCCATTCAATAAAATACGAAATAGAAATGGAAGTAGCGTTCATGCGTACGTACGAATTACCGTCTCCATGAACGATGCATTTCATTTCTTACCTCTAAATGTGATGTAATATTATAAATACATGTATATGATGAATATATATGATATATATGTTATCCAAATCATTAATATCATTCTAGATATGATGAACCTTTGACCAAATTAACAACATGTAAGTGTAAGAAGTCTATTTTTGACTTAAGAACCAAATACCGACAAAATGAACATTATTAACTTAAATGATTACATGATGTTCATAACATGGTATAAAAGGAATGATGAACTTGAAAAAGGTTCATAAGCAAGTATAGATTAACTCAAGTTTATTATTCAGGAGATTAAAGAACGGTCGGGTCAAGTCGGATATGAGGTATGGGACTTCATCTCAATCTCCTTTCATTGAGGCATATTTTATTTTATACACAACTTTCTTTTATACGGTGTATAAACCCCTTTGACTTTTACGTTTATTCAGAAGGAATATTTTTTATACGAAGCGTTTACTAAAAGAAAAAAGGGAATGTTTTTGTCATACGTATGAGGCGACAATGACTTCTCCGCCGTCGTGACCGTTATTAGAGTTTCGGCTTCCTCTAAAAGCCATACCTTCTTTTTAAAAGAAAAATAAATACCATGTTTTACTTTTCTTTTATTTTGGTATTGAAAATGGTTTTCACAATGTTTTTTGTGTTGTATTGATATCTTGTGATTGAAATGTGGAAATGTTATGTTTCCTTTATGCATGTTTTATGTGATACGATTATGTTATGGTTCTTGGGCATTATTATGAAGACGGGTGGTTCCGTGATAAACGAAGGGTGGGTGAGCCCGATATAGCTCTCCAATGCATTGGGTAACGCGAAGGAGTGAAATGTTATGGTTTCTCCAAAGATATTTTAGGGAATATACTGTGATGGGTATTCCAAACGTAACCAAGAGGGTTACTCCCTATGTAAGAATGTTATGAATGCATCAAGTTACCTTTATGTCTTATGATTTGATGAGGTATGTTAAAGTGCTTATGTTTTATGGGTAAAGTATGATCTCATCCTTATGTATATATATACCCATGTTTCCTTTCCATATTTTTATATCCCTTACTGCGCTTTTTATGCTCATCCCAAGTGTTTTTTTTGAAAATTTTTTCACAGGTCAAGGGAAAGGTACATGATATGATGATAGTGTCAAGGAAGTGTCAAGAAAGAATCCATGTTTTATTTTTAATATGTTTCCATTGATGGGAATGAAGAATACTATCTTTATGTAACGACTTTGTTTATATGTGGAATGTAATGCAAGTTTTATGATCTATTTCTCTAAAACTCTAAACCCAAAAAGATCCTCAATGTGTAATCTTGTAATAACTCAAGATTAAGTAAGGTTTAAGGCTGGGGCCTTATAATAAATATGAGGAATTAGGTAAAAACACAATGCAATGAAAATGTCATGACTTCCTCTAATGAGATGCCTATCCCTATAAGAACATGAATCACTAATGTCGTGAAGATAATCTCTTAGATTACACATATTATTAATAGAGTCCAAGATCCATATGAGAACCTAAATCCCCCAGTAAAAAGTAAAAGTTTCAATTGAGAGATTTAGGTGATGAAGGCCCCCCTCTTTCAATAAATCATCTGATCACTTAATCATAGAACAATGGATCAACTCCATTAAGAAGACTATACCCATCATTCGATGTTTTAAGTAAGATAATGTTCTACTGTCTATTAATTTTATGGAGGGATAATTGGATCAGTGTTGGAAATTGATCATGAATATGTAGCCTGAGGAAGAGATCAATGTGATAGGGTGGAAGGAATTTACGAAAATGTTTAATGATAAATTTTTTCCTCTCACTCCCAGACATAAAACACATTTTTTCTATCAAGAAAAATGATGAAAAATATATCGAGGAATACAAGGATAACATCCCAAAACATTCATGATATGCCTCCAACATTGAAATTACCACCGATTGAATGGTTGGCAACTTTATTAGTTAGCTAAAACCTATTATATTAAATTACCTAGTTGTATGATATGTTTATAGCTATGAGGAAATTGTGTGATGTTCCCTCAAATCCAAAATTGAGATCGAAGAATTTGAAGGGTATTAGTAGGAAAAGAACCAGAAATTAGAGTTCCATTCTAGTGGAATGATGGATAAATATTACGGTTCGATGTTATTTCAACATCCCACTTGTCAAAAGTATTGAATGAAGAACCCAAAAATTTTCCTAAGGGGAATAATGAACTATTTTAGGTTTAGGAAGGAGGAAGGGAACCAATCTAGTGATTAATAACAGGAGAACCCCAATAATTAAATATAGTAAATGAATACTCAAGTCAACCCTACAAAAATTGTTCATTGTTTCAATTACAAGGAACCAGGGAAATTTTAAAGACAACACACTAAGACAAGGGTTTTCATATAAAACAAAATACCTCTAATGAAAAAATGGTGATATTTTTCCATCATAACCACTGAGGTGGATCCCCAAAATGAAGTTGAGACATGTATGCTACTTATCCATTAAATAATATTGAATTTACTTTTTGATTCATGTTCTATGAATTACTTTATGTCAATTTTTTTGTAAAACTGTTCAAAGACTACCACAAAGCATGGAAGTATAGATATTAGTGAAAATGGAAATTGAGAAAATTATTTCATCCCAAGTATATAACACTTCCCCTACCAGAAGTTGTGGTATGAAGTTCCCAAGATACCATTTAATACTCTCTTTGGGGTAATTTGATGCAATTATGGGTATGGATTGGCTTTACCAATACATATCCTCCATAAATTTCCGTAATAATTAAATCACTCCCTATTTCGCAAATCAACCACCGATTATGTAAATGTTCAAGGAGGATGATGAATGTTTTTTTAGAAAAAAAGTCTCTAGAATGGATATTATTTTCCCATCAGATAGTGTATATAGATCAAATGATTGATTATATGGAGAAGATCATCCTCGAATAAATTCCCACACTGAGAGAATACAATAATATGTTTACCAAATAATTTCCTAGTCTTCCTCATAGTTGGGAGGTTTGATTTTTGATCAATCTTATTCTTGGGTTTATACCATTATACTATAATATTTATAGAATTTATTTTGTGGATATTGCGGGGATGAATAAACAAATATATGGTAATCAAGATAAAGGGTCCATACACCAAATTTCTTCACCTTGGTGTACATCATTACTCTTTATAATGATCAAGGATGGGTCAATGTGACTTTATAATGATTATCATGAGCTGAACAAGATAACTATAAAGAACATGAATCATATTCCATGAATTTATGACTTGTATAATTAGCTACATAAATCACAATACTTATCCACAATGGATCTATGGCTGGGATATTACCATGTTAGGGTGAAGATGGAGGATATAACACTGACAACTTTTCATATAATGTACATGAACTATGATTTCATAATAACATAATTCACACTCACTAATGCTATATCAATATTCATGGACAAGATTAATATAGTTTTTAGAGATTACCTAAGCTGATTTTGGGTAGAAGTTATAGATTATATTCTAATATAATCCAAAATAATAAAGTATCATGAGGATCATATGTGGAGTGTTCCAAAGAACATACAACAAGAGTTGATTTATGACAAGTAAAATAAAAGTGAGTTATATATGATAGAAGTGACATTATTTGGGAATATCACCACTAAAAATATGATATATATGGACCATTAAAATGGAGAAGAAATTGAATGGTGGCTAAGGAAAAAATTCATGATATATATCATTAGTTTCCTTTATTTAGTTGGGACTATCGTCGACTTATGGAAACTTTCTCACCATTTTCAAACCCTCTAACCAAGAAAACTCGAAAGGGAGTCATGTTTTCTTGGAATGATGAATGTCAATAGGGATTAATGTATTGGAAAAGGATTATTATAACTAAACTTTTACTCATACTAGCCACTAGTGGAGATCTATTCATGGAATTCAGTTATGCTTTGAAGAAGGGATCAGGCCGTGTGTTAATGAAAAATAGAAAATTGATAGCATATGAATCAAGGTGGTTGAAAGTTCCCAAATAGAACTACCCAAGACATGATCAAGAGCTAGCTACTGTGATATTATCAATGAAATATAGTTGAATTATCTCATTGGGGAGATGTGTAATATATATAAATATCAAAAAAATATTCTAGTATATATTCCCACTGGGTGAGAGGAATATGGGCCAATAAATATGGTTATTTGTGACCAAGGAATTTGAATTCTCAATTCACTACAATCCGAGGAAATAAAAGAAAATGGAAGATTCTCTATGTAAAAAAGATCTAAAAACCCTAACATTTATGGGAATTGAGAGGGATCTAATCATCTTATATTTTGAAAGGATGTACATTAAAATCATAAATTAAGGAACACCATCAATCATTTAACAAATGATTTCTCGGTCATCCCTTTTAGAGAAGTTAACTGATTATAAAATATATGATTTAGAAATTTAGTAAAAATAAATAAATCTATAATAAAATGGAAATCCAACTAGTTCTATGTTAATATATAAGATTTTGTGAGATTTTGGTCATGACTTGGTATAATATAAAACATTGAATTGAAGAAGGATATTTGGGATGATGCACATAGTTCAAAATTCTCCATCCATAACAGATGTAGACAGATGTATCAAGGTATAAAAGTTCAATATTGGTTAGATAATATAAATAATTAGATCATTTAATATTAATAAATATTTCTTGTATTTCCGTATGTGATGGTATAAAGGAAAAATTATGAGGGGATGATAAAACCATTACAAATGACTACATGGAAATGGGAAATATCAATATGGACTTTTTTACTAGTCTTATAATGAAATCAAGAGGAAATTATTCAATAGGGGTTTTGGTGGATCATCTTATAAAGACTTCACTCTTCATTTCAATACAAGAGGACTTCTCACTCAATCAACTAGAAGGGATATACATTAGAGAAATGGTGAGTCTACATGGAACACCATTGTCTATTATATTTGATCAAGATCCACAAATCACCTCTATGATCTGGTAATGTCTCAAACATTTTATAAATACTAAATTGCACTTCAGTATAACATTTCACTCTCAAAATGATGTCAAATCTGATTAGACTATCCATACACTTGATGACAGATTGAGAGAATTCTAAACTAATTTCAAAGGAGGATGTGATCAACATCTTCCTCTAGTTGATTTTTCATACAATAATAGTTTCCACTCAATCATCTAAATGGATCCCAATGAATACATCTATGGGAAGAGGTAAAAAAACATGCATGCTTGTTTGAATTTAGGGAACAAAAAACGTTTAGCACTAAAATGGTCTAGGAAATGGTGTAAAAGTTCAAATCCATTCAACATCACATCGAGGATGCTCAGAGTAAAAAAAGAGCTATACTGACAATCATCAATGATAACTAGAGTTTTATGTTTAAGACATGATATTACTATACATATATCCTTGTATTAATGTAATAATATTTGGGGATAAAGGTAATTTTATTTCACGATACATCTTCCCCTTTGAGATCCTTGATCACACAGGAGTAGTGGCCTATCCACTAGGACTCCCACATAACCTATCTCAATTACATGATGCATTAAATGTATTCATATTAATGAATTACATACTATAACCTTCACATGGACTCAATCTAGGTGTGGTAATATTGGATAATGATCTCTCATATAAGAAGAATCTAGTGAAGATCTGAGATCATAGATAAAATTTATGTAAAATAAGAAAATACAACTAGTCAAAGTGTTATGGAGAAACCAAAATATTGAATAAATGATGTGGGAAATGGAGGAGGGGATGAAATATAAATACCCACATATATTTTAGTATGGGAAATGATAAAATTTCAAAGGAGATATTTCTGAAGGAATACAGATTGTAACAACCTGAACATTTTAAAATAAAATTCCCCTTATGATTTAATTAATTGTATTATTATGTAATATGGTTATAGAAAAATAATGAACTTATTTGGTTTGATTATATTCAAAAAGATTTAAAATTACACTAATAATAATTATCATTGATCATAGAGAAGTTGAATAATGATCATCAGATTAGTATAAAAATAGGGTTTTGATAAATCTAAATGAAATAGACAAAGGAAGTGATGGACTAAACCACTATGATCATGCCATATAAATCCCATTTATTGGAGCTTTTGAGGGAGGTATAATCATGTGGAATTTTCATTGACCAATCCCTAGATGAGATCTAATAATTTATGAATGAGTGAAACTATTTACAAGAAAATTTTATAGTAGTTGAGATTATATGACAAACCATGTAAGCTGAATAAACCCATGAAAGTCTCTCGATCATTCACCTTTCCCTAAGGAATTTTTCTAGTGTATTAAAGGTATATGTATCAAGACCATAATAATAATAATATTTATATTATATTTCCAATATAATAATGTTCAGGTTTTCTTCTTATCGTAACATTGTAAATGATTCTGATTTTTATATAAGAAAACATAAATTTTATTATTAATTGGTATTCAATTTCAAATAAGACATTTAATTTCATGAATTAAAGGATTTTTTGAAATAAAAAATATATTAATTAAATAAAATTATTAAATTATATTTTATGAAATAAAAAATTATCATATTATTTTTATGATATAATATTTAATTTTTATAAAGTTTAAAAAACTTTTAATGTAAAAAATACAAGTATTCCTCAATAAACGTTGATTCATATTTTAAAATTGAAAATACATATATTTAGAAAAATATTCTGAGAAAATCATTATTTTTTGTTGAATCCAAAAGTAAAAATTATCTAACGACAATTTTTTTCATTATATTTTGAGTTATTCAAATTGTTAGGTAAAATTTAAATATCTTATAAACATAAAATTGTATTATGACATCATAATGACCCAAAAATGATGTAATAAACATTATAAAGTGTATCGACAACCAAATCTATGTTTTAACTTTAAAATAATGTAATTTTATATTTATTTTATTGATTTTATAAAGAATTTATGAATCTTCCAAACCATTAATATATTTAATGGTTTTAAAATCATTTAATTAAGAGTGTGACCCATTTCCAGATTTACAAGGGTATTATTCTATTATATTTAGACATTGGACTCATAAAATATTGAAACATACGCCCATTTTGAATAAAAAACATAAAAATCCTTGTGAATGTCAGTGGTCTTGGTTATTTTATTATATAGATTCTAGAAACTATGTTTGAGAATTACTAAATAAATTCCCAATTTTTGATATATAATCCCACCCAAGATCCCATTTATATTCACTAATAACACTTAGAGTACATCCTTATGCTTCCCTCTCTAGGTTCCTCCCATGGTGCATGAAATCTCTCAAGAATCTCTTCCTATGTATTTGGATTCACACACTAAAGTAATGGATTTTTCTTACCCCTTATTATTCAGGTTTCTTTATTTTCTTATAACTTTTATTTCAAATTCTTATTTCCACGAAATGTTTTTACATGTCCCTATTACTTTCCATTTTCTATCCAAATTATTTGATATTTCTTTATCTATCATAAAACAATTTTAAGAATTTTTATGTGACATTGTTAGGCTACTGAAATTCCACCATGAGTTTCCATACCAAATAATTGTGTAGTGAATACCCATACCCATTTTTTATAAAGGGTGTTAACCATAATGAAAATATACTTATTTATTTGGAAATTTCATTTATATATTATACACTCCATGATCTTGGAATAAAATTTTATGACAAGGGATTCAATGTTTTTTTATCTATGTGGCACACATAATATTGAGGATGAAATAAATGTGATAGGTTCACACAAAATAATATGGCACTCCAATGAATTGGTTAATGATTAGATTCATGAGATATCATGTTGGTACATGGAGTAAACATGATTTATATTTGGTAAATGTTTTTTATCATAATGTCTTTGAAGTTATCCATGATCTTTTATTATGATGTGGTGATGTTTTATTACCATATTTCCCAAGTTTCCTTAGAATTATCATGTTATGTCATGTCTTATTATACTTGATTAATATTCTCACCCCTTTCAATCCCCATTGATATTCATATTTTATAACCTATATTACCCTCATTATTTTATGAAATTTTTATTCCCTTACTATTATTTATGAATCATACTTTTTTTATGTGTGTCCCTAGGTTATCCAATGAAATTTTAGTTACGAGCAAGTTATGGAATTTTTCAATAAGGATGATATTTTTCTATATTTAAATTGTTTTGTAATGTACCTAATTAGGAAAGACACTAGACTACTCAATCTTCTAAATTGTATAATTTGTAATCTTTTGTCATAAGTAATGAGTTAATGTGTAATAAAGAGAAGGTTTTTCATATGTTAAATCACATAACTATGTTTTCGCATAAGAGAACATATGTGGGAAATGAAAACATGGATAAGGAAGATAAAACCAAAAACCAATTAATAATGTAATGTGAGAGAGATAATTGATCATAAGTGTATGGGTGATGTAGATAAGATTAATTAACAAAGACTAAAATTCCAAATATGTTTGACAAAATTAATTAATATCACCAGAAATTATGGTAATAGGATACAATTTTGTTTGAAGTTCCTTTTACTAATTTTGAAAAATTATTTTATTATCCATGAATATAAGAAAACATAAATTGATTATAAGATTCTAATTTTTATGTACAATTTCACTATTTAGTTGTGCATCAACCCGTTTCCAATTAATTACTCACACTAAGAAACAAATATCCAAAAATTAATTATCAACCATTTAAGCCCTATAATTTAATTTTAATGGATCATAAATTCCATAAAATATTGAAAGGTCTTGTTATCTATAACTAACTTCTTTCCAAAACCAATATGGTTAGCACAAGTTATACAATATTCTTAAATTTTATTATGTTGAAGTAATTCATTAATCAATAAGACCTCA
Organism: Viscum album; assembly: GCA_963277665.1. NCBI lineage: Eukaryota > Viridiplantae > Streptophyta > Magnoliopsida > Santalales > Viscaceae > Viscum > Viscum album. The sequence continues at coordinate 446,749,783 of OY728155.1, read as the reverse complement.
TCTAATGTTCAGAATAAACTATTTTATAAATGGTCATCCTTTTGAACTTTTCAATATATTATGATCCAAAACATTAGAAATACGGTCACTCAATTTAAAAAATTATCTTATCATTAATTAGTTACATGTTAATTAATAGCTTCTAATTTACATTTTACATATCAATCTTCTCTTTTTCAAAACATAATTATCTCATCATCAAGAACATATTTAGGGTCATATTTCCCATAATAATTTGTTTTATACTAATTTAAAGTTTCCATTGAATAATTTTTCTTGGTTATCAGTACATTTTAACACACACATTCAAATATTGTCTGAAAAGTTTCTATTTTATAACCATTATATATTTCATAATTCTTATGACCAAGATATCATGTATAAGATAATGAAATTATATAATCCCTAAATCCAAAAACAATAAAATTAACAATTTATTTTCATATGTGGTAATAACATAAACATGACCACGCTCAATTATCTTATTTTGATTTATATTCCTTTGATGTATGAAAAAAATTATTTTCATAGTTCCCCATATCTTTATATTTGAAGCATTATTGTTTTTACTTTTTCATACCCTTTCTATCACAAGAACAATGTAATTTCTCCCCATGGTTGTAAGAAAATACCATTACATTTAATCCAGTACTAAGGTGTTTCTTTCCACAATTATCACAGGTGAAAATAATCCTTCTATCCCTTCTAAATTTTATCCATTCTTTCCCAACCATCTTATTCCACTCATGATTACCTTATAAGAAATAATACATAGATAATTATTTATCTATATTGTTATAACATGATACTATGTCCTTATATGATGAAAATGTTTTGGATACTAGTTCCCAAAAATATATTCGCCTAGACAGATCAATGAAATGATAACTCTTAGTCATTGGATTATGTTCATTGATTCAGTTCCCATTTCTTCCTCTAGGATCCATTTAAATATGATGTCATACAATATATTAGATCATTTTAGTATGATAAATAATTTTTAATCTGAAAATTAGTATAATTTATAACATAAAGTAAAATATTTATGCATAGATACTATCAAAATAGTAAACATGGTTTCTTTTAGGATACATCTATTTTTAAAGGCAATCGTAATTGTTTTTAATGACAATTTAAATTATCAAAATAATTTACCCTAGGAGTGTCAATGCAGGTTTGTAGTAATTCCCATGGTAGGGTACTAGGTAATGTTTAAGTCAAGCCTAAAACGCCTTTTTTAATATTGTTACCCCTAGGTACCTCTGTTCTAGAACCACATCAACTTATAGTATCTAGATTATGATTCATTTATATGAAAAATTATATAATCAATACCTTACCGAAACCTTAGAATGTTATTCTATATGTATCCTCAAATTACATCTTAGGATTATGTTACCCAATCTATGTTTTCCTAAATCTAGTTCCCAAGGATTATATGAAACATCATTTGTTAAAAAATGTAGTGACCCTAACCCCAGTATCCCAAATCTAGTTTCTTACTTTATTACAATGGAATCCATATAAGAAATCACATCCCAAAGCTTCAAAACGTTTAGTAGTTTTGGAAAACTAAAAACATACATGACACCCATTTTACATCCGGAAAAGTAAATAAATAATGAAAAAATTAAAAATTCATTATCCTGGAAACTTAATCCATGAATTCATGTTCATATCCTATGGAATTGAAAAAAATAATGGTGATTTCAAATTGTATGTAATGGTTATGTATAGTGGATGAAATCAAGTATCAGAAATCATAATCATCATGGCTTGGTAAATTGAGGAAAATTTCCATTTAAATAACTAGATAATGAATAATAAATATGGAAATGTAAATAACTAAGAACATATGTCTTTTATCAATAAAATTAAAATGAAATGCATACATTGATAATAACATAGTTAAAATATAATGGATATTAATCACAAAATTATTAATTCAAGAAATTCAAACATATTAGGATCCATTATAATTTGTATCAGGATACCTCTACTATCAATACCATTCATTGAATTATTAAATACTATTCATAGAAACCCATTTCATTTGGGTAACATAGATTATCTCATGTGGAATAATGATGCATCGACAGACTATATTAAAATATGACCCATGCATCACTGTAGGTATAAATAATTACACATATATTTAATATTCAATTAAATTAATCAATCAATATTTATTATAATCAAATATATGTTTGGATTAATGGATACAAATTTAACAATATTTCCATAGTTGATCAAATAAAATTCTATGTAATCACCATATATAAAAATGGTATATAGTATAAGAAATAATTATATCCATCATTCATAAATGTGGAAAATATATTTTATTACCAATGAAATGTAATCGAATTATTTCTTTAAGAGACAGTTAACAATAAAAAAAGAAAATGAGGCTGCACAACGACTCCTATAACTTGGTAATTCTCAATTCAAATACACTTGGAAAAAATAATTCAATGTGAAACATAAAATACCATGAATTATTAATGAATAATGACATTACATATAAAAGGGGAATTATCCATTATAGATACCAAAATGATTGTTTTATAACCCATTTGATTGATCTGGTGATCGTTTTAGGTCATTAAATTATTATAAAAACATATTAATATATGTAATACACTTATTTAATTAATAAATAATGGTTTAAGAATAATTTATAGAGGTGTAGAAATATGTAAAATTGAGACACTCATTGAAGAAGATTTTCTCTTCTTTGGGTATCCCACATAGGTTTTCAATACTACTATAATAGTTCGTCTTGATGACCAAAATAAATATTTTAGGTTGAGGTTAGTGACTTTTAGAAGTAATTTATATACATATTAAAATAAACAAGGTGTATTGAATGTGTGAAGTAGGGAAGAGAGTGAGTTCCCATTTATAGTAGTGGAGGAATGGAATTCTTATAAATACTCAAAAAATTCACTATCTGTAGGGCTCCCTTACCACATGTGGCTCAAAAATTTAATTGTAGTGGAGTAAAGGGTGTATTTGATCCATAAAAAATTCCATAAAAAATAATATATTTTTATAATTTTATTACTTATATTTTTTTTATTCAATTTTACGCTTTTAGTTTTTACCTTTGAAAATTTTGTTTTTTAATTCACCTTGGTAATTTATCCATAATGGATAAAATTAATATGATTTTTATTATATATTATATATATACTTATTCCTAATATTAAATAATTTTTATTAAATAAAAATAATATTTTTTGTAAAATGTATTTTAATATGAAGACATGTATGCACTAAACCAAATTTTAGCCTTAATCAAGTTAATTTATTCTAAATTATTTCACTAATAGTTATTGTAAAACAATTATAAATATTTTATAATATATAATATTATAATTCATAATATGGAATCCATTTATTTAAATTCATGTCACATAAATTGCATAATATAATTTAAAACTAATCTTGCATACTCGATGAGAAAGTAGGTTTTTAATGTGAAAATGGTCAATGGTTTATAATTTTTTAACATAAATTTATATATGAAAATTATTATAATGACATAAATTGTATTAATTGATATAGAATTGAAATAATTTTACACAAAATACTATTCAAATAATATTATATCATTATATACGTTTGAAATGAAATTGTATTTTTCAATTAAAATTTAGTATTTTTCACTCTTCTTAAAAAATGAATCTTCTAAAAAATTACAAAATATTCACCCTAAGATAATTATTTTTTTCCAATTTCACAAATTAATTTTATTTTACCAAATTTATTTTATAAAATTTTGAAAAATTATTTATAAATTTTCTATGCAAAGCATGGCTGAAACGTCTTTTAGAAAAATAATGTTTTTTTCGAAAAACAAATTTTAAATAATCTTTATGTTATTACTAAAAATTTGATAACTAATAATCATTTGTTAACTATATTTTCATAATTAATTAAATCCTATCTCTACCCAGTAATTTAACAAATCATATATAACTATTATATTAAATAATTATACTAATATTATATTGTTGTTCGGTAAAACTCTATGTGGTGTATTACACAAGTTAAACTGAGTGTTGCATGTAACACAAGATAAACTATGTGTTTAATGTCATGAAATACAATAAAATAATTATTTTATATTCAATATATTGAATTTATTTCATTTTTTTACAATAAATATATCCTGAGGCCTCGTGGTGTAATATTCCCTTATAGGCTTCGTATTACCTTTCATACACTACAAAATACAACATCATTATTTTAGAATATAAGGGTGTTATATAATTTATGAATATATTGTAATATCTCATCTAAGAATATAAAAACATTATGCATAATGGACTAGATGTTTGGTATATTAAATTAACAATCATTCGTGATGAAGTCTTTTGATCAACTGGTTTCCAAGATCTATTATGCACAATAGTTATTCTGTATTTATATGAGTGCTAATAATTTTGGTATTTTCAAAACCAAAACCTTTTAAATAGATATTTTATATTATTTTATTAATATAAGTATCTTCTTTCTGGTTTTGGATATATTTGAAAACATAGGAAAATGGAAATTTCACCCATCATGCTCATTTTAAATTCAAATTTTATATGATATAAAAAGGAATCAGAAAATAATATTTATGTTAAGACTAATATTATCTCATTGACATAAATTTTAAAAATTATATTTTCAAAAAAAATTATAAAAATATTTTTAGCCACAACTACCTTAAATTTTTTATTAAAAATTTACTTTTTCTCTCATACTAGGGTAGTAGGGATTATGTGGGAACATATAGGGCCTTAGATGTCAAAATATATTATCTTATGTTTTTGTGTTTTCAAAACTATGTGGTTATTCTATATATACGTAGACACATATAAATACACATTAATAAAATCACACTTAATATCCATTTAAAAAAGTTTAAAATTAAAAAAAATCAAATAATATAAGTAATTTAATAGATATAAGTATATATATTATATAGAATGATTCATTTTACTCTATTATTTATTATTTATCATTTTCCTTTCCAATAATGCTTACATTTTTTAATAAAATTTTATCCATTTTCATCAAATTTATTATCGAAAACCCATTTTACCCTAATTATTGGAAAATATTTAAGATGTTTATCCAATGTCCCAAAAATATTCCACTCATTTATTTTGAGATTAACATGAATTATATTTATCAAATACTCATCATCCGAACACTTATCTGGTGTATATATTTCAAATTATGCTAAAAATTCACGATGTTAACATTTATTTCATATTAATCCTCTTGTTTTGAATAGTGGTTCTACAATAATATTGATATTTTCTATGGGATGATTATTAAGGATTTTATAAATTATTGGTTTTATAAAATTTTGGTTTTAATATAATTTTAGAATTCTTTAAAAGTTATAATTCTATAAAATAATTCTTCAATTACTCACTCGAGAGAAGAGTCTTCTTACATCATTTGAAAATCAGTTTTGAAAAGATCATCAATAATTTTAGTTTTTGGTAGTTTAAAAATGATTATTTCCATAAAATTTAACATTAATAGTTTTTTCAATAGCACTTCTATTATTACTAAAAACATGATAGTGGTTACGAGTTATGGAATGACTTATAAAAATTCTTTCTTTTTTCCTTTGTAAAAATTTATCTATATTAACATTAGTATTTATGATGAATACTATAAGTACAAAAGATTTAAGTAAGAATGCTTTGAAATTCATCCTATCCAAAACTTGTAATATGTTTTATAGGTAAGAGATACATATAAAACATTATTTTTATTTTAATCAGTAGTACATACTTCTTCATCCAAAAAAATGTTTTATAATTGAGTATTCACTAAACATCTTTGTTGTAATTTCATGAAAAAATCAATTTCTCTGTTTACTGGTAAAATTTTATTATGGTGTTCTAGGAGTTACGAAGTTATTAAAAATATAGTTTTCAGTAAAATATATTTTTAAATAATAATTAAAAATCATCGACTATGGTAAAAATCAATTATTACCAAAGGTATAAATTTGTAATTTTTATCAGGGGATATAATGTTCTAAAAATTTAAAAATTATTCTGAATTTTTTAGATCGAATATAGACACATGTATATCTAATGTCATGATCAACTAAAAGATATAAATAGTATATGCACTGAATACATCTATTTTGTTCAATAAAAAAATAAATGTGTACTAATTATAAATAATGCAAATATGAATCTTCAAAAATAGATTTAATGAATGAATTATTTGGATTTTCAAATCCTCAAGGATCAGAAAAATTATAAGAATTAATAATATGATCTAGTAGACCACTATCTAGTACAATATTATATATATTGGCTAAATTTAAAATATTTTGGTTACCAAACCTTCTATAAAAAACATAAATTGATCTCATATTGAACTAAGTAATTGTAGAATGTAACATCCCACCCATTCTCATTGTCTTGATAAGTGATATGTGTGATACTAAGCTTTAGATGGAATCCCCATTACCTGAAAGGTAGGAAATAAATGTCAAGGGATCTATAACAAATTGGGGAATGATTTCACAATTGAGATATAGACTACCATTCCTATATAACCATAAAAAATACCACTATATAATTCATGAGGATAAATAAATACAACTCATTGAAAAACAAAAAAATTCTAAAAATATTAGAGTATAATTATGAAAGCACGACAGATATTAGAGTAGAAATAAGAAACAAAAAACAATAAGACCTAGAGACACCTAAAAAATATACCCAATAGATCATAACATGCTCTAGTATCTAACTCTACAAGATATGACCAAGGTATCATGATAAATCACTAAAGTGACGAGATACCTTGCCTTTAACAATGTATCAAATATCACATCTAAAAACATACCAATGTGCCCATAAAGGTGGTGTGTATAAAATGAAGAAAGATTTATTTAATGAAATCCCAAATCATGCCACTATGATAAAAAATGTCATCAAATTTTTTAAAAAATTCCTAATTAACTTATAGCAGCTTATTTCAAAGACACCCCATTTTCTAAACCAACAGATTCTCTATAGAAAGAAACAAAAAATTTATTTAAAACAATTTATAAAGATCCTATTTTGTGTACCCAATCCATTTCCAGAAATCTAAACACACATGCATTCATGAAACCATATAACTACATATTTTCACATGTGGTGAGTCATCCTTTCACAAAGACATAAAATAATGTACCATTTTTATGGTAGAAACATCATGCCCTTATCTGTCCCATTCTTTTGATAGGAAAAACATCACTCTCTTATATTTCCAATTTTCACTTGAACAAAAGGAATCCATATTTACAAATACACATTCCAATAAATTTCTATAAAATAATTATTTTATTTAAAACATTTAAACTAACTTTTCCAATTAATCAAAACAAACCCATCTTTTAACAACAGAGTTTTAAAATCATGAAAAATAGCACATTCCACAAAACAACCAATTTCCACCTTTTCACAAAACCATCACTAAAGAGGTATTATATCAATATGTACACATAAATTTGATAGTTAAAATTTAATCAATTAAATGGATTTAAAATCAATCCTTCTTTTTATAATCAATAGGGGTCGATATTGAAGCCTCCAACCTCTCAAAGTATGATGAAAATGATTAAGGAAACAAATATTGAACAAATCTTTTTGACACTCTAAGAAATGTCATTAGATATTTAACCAATTAAAAAATACAATGATATATGATAATTATTGGAATCAAACAACATGATTATATCCCCAACAGATTATATCCATTGTACCGAGCGATGAAAAAAGAATAAATATAATGAAAACAATCAAGAATGGTTACTTACCAAGGATTTCAGGACTCCAATGCAATTAGATTACCCAATAGATCACTCTTAGATCAATAGGAAAGGTCTATATAGAATATTTTAGGATTGTAATTATTTCATGTGTCATAATAGTGGGGAAATGAATCATTAATTGGGTAATCCAAGTTACATCCAATAAATACAGATCTTATTTTTAATGGTAAATCGGTAGGGTGAAGAATTAGGAAAACTATACACTAACTAGGTAATAGTCGCTACCTCCACACACCCCTCACATGATTGGATTGAATATCTAGAAAACACATCAAACAAATCTTATAAAAACCCTTATCCAACATTGAACATTATCTCCAATGTGGCCACATAATTTGGATAAATTTTTTACCTACCCAGTGCACACTATTTCAGTGTCACGATCCCCTTGGAGGTGTTTTGTGGTTTCTAATAAATGTGTTGAAAATTATCACCTTTATAAAATACTTAAAAGTATTCCAAAACTCCTTATAACCTCCTATAACATATAATAATTACAATATATAATTAAAATACATAAATAATGTGTTAATTACCTAAAACTGGGGGTGCTACATTGTACCCACTATTGGTATTTCGAGTCTAATAATATTGAAAAATACCATTGGCCTAAAATATAATAGGACATCTTTCAAAAAATTTCATTCCACACTCATATGTTTCTTCCAAATTCTGACCATGATACCATAAATACCTCAATAGAATAATGCTTTTCATATTCAATACTTTCACTTTCCTATCTATAATCCCAATTGGCACATGAACCAATGTATCATCCCAATTTTGGTCAACGTGATCTAATCAAATTTAATGGTTATGTACGGGTTTATACTTCTTCAATTTAGACACATGATGTACAGTATGCATTGAACTAATTCTTCGTTGCAAAGAAAACTGATATTCCACCTCACAAACCCATTCAAGTTTCTCAAAAGGGACTATGTGTCGATGAGATAACATTTCATGCATCCCAAAACTATGAAGCCCAATCCTTGGTGATACTCTAAAGAAAAAATGTGAAGTAACCTAGAGTAACAATGGATATCGATGATGATCCACATATGATTTATGAAATCTTAGATTCATCTCCATCATCTTCCTGATGAACTGAATCTTATCTCTTGTCTCTTACATAAGTCATGGTCTAACCTGTAATGCCTAGAATATTTCCCAAGACATTGTTTCGAATTATAAGTACACCAATACAATATCTCAAAAGGATCCATATATATATCAAGGCTTGATAGATGTTGTTATACAATAAATTCACTAATCTTATGTAATCTTACCATGAGCCACCAAAATTAGTTACACAATTCCTAATAATTTTTCCCAACAATTGTATCATTTTTTATATTGTTCATTATTTTGGGGATGTTACACCATACTCATAGTCAAAGGATTCCCAAGGGATTACTGTTAGGATTTACCAAAATGATATGTAATCCAAGGGTCTCTATATGTTCCTATCCAAATCGGTATTACATTACTATTCACAACTTAGAAAATATAGACTTTGGACAATTATTCAAACATATGAGATGCCAAAATGTATAATAAATGAGTTGAATTTTTGATATAGTCTATATTTACCTGTATGTAATCATGTTTATAAACTATCCTTGGGAGATCTGTGAGAAAAACTATTACTATCTACTCCCACTTCCATATGGGAATCACAATGACTATAATGCACCTGATGGATATTGGTGTTCTACCTTAATCTTCTAACGGGTAAGGCATCCCATGAATAACTATTCCAGTTTTATTTTCAAGTCAGCCCAATAAGATTTTTCTCAATTTTCCTTATATTGTTTTTTATTCAAGGATAAAAATACCATTTTTAATGGTGGTTATCCTGAATAATTTTTTCTAGAAAAGCTATTGTAACAACCATCTAATATTTAAACCACAACAATGATCCTCTTCCAAAAATCCATCCCTTATGGGTATCCCCACCATTGAGTTTTTACCTAAAAAACACATTTAGAATTAGATTTATAGGCTTACATAACCTTCTATTCCATATCAGAAACTAATGTAACCAGAAGGAAAACTACAAAACCACATTTTTCATCACAATAAAAGTGCATGTCAACTATCACTAACATTAGCTACCATTGTCTAAATCCTTTTTCTCCATATTACTGTATGAAATTATTCTAATTTCATCTACTACATAATTTAATTTACCTAGTGTATATATTAATTTAATTTTAAACATTTAGAGATAATTTATACATATTCTTTGTCTTAGATTCAATTCCTATTTTGATAAAATGTATTTCAATATCTAATGATAAGTAAACACAATGAATTTAACACTAAAGAGGTAATGATTCCTAGTATTCAAATCATGGAATATAGTATCCAATTATAAAATCTAATTTTGGTAATTCTTTTTAGGAAACCAGAAATTTTGTGACTCAAAATAAACAATGTGTTCTATATCCATGAGAAAAAACCACAACCCATATATCGAAGTTTCACAATACGCCAAATAACCCTGTCATAATTTTATAAATATAATGATCAGTTTTAATGTATGGTGAAAATTATTCTCTTGATATGACATTGGAAATTCATCATTCCAATGTAATTTAACACTTTTCTATGCCAATGTTGTAAATAATGAATTTATTCATGAATATTTATGAAAAAAGCTTTGATAATAACTATATATGATATGGAAACTACGTATATCAAATAAATTCTTTTGTAGTACCCAATAGATCAAAACATCTATATTTTATAGATCTAAAAAACACCTTTTTGAGATATAATATTTCCTATAAAAAATACATATTGAATCCAAAAAATACAATTTGAAATATTATAATACATAAAATCATACCGAAAAATACCCAATACTATATCACAGTGTTGCTCATACCCAGCCTTTTTCATTAAATACCCTAAAATAACATCCAAAAACACCACCATAAAGAAATATAGATACCCCTAAAATATATGATTCATCAATTCCATAAATACTACTAGTGCATTCATAAGACCAAATTAAAAAACCACATACTTGTAATGGATATATGTACTTATGAATGCTATCTACGAAATATCATCCTTCCAAACCTGTAATTTGTGATATCAAGTTTACATATCAATTTTATTGAACAATTGGGATCCCCTAAATTGATCTGTAATGGCCCGAACCTCACTGGCCCATTCCTTTGTCAAAAACAAGGCCACGAAGTGTTCTGGAGGGTAAAATTGACTTTTCCCACACCTTCCAGAATTTTGGAACTACACGCCCTGTTGTTTGAGTACACATCGTGTACCCCCTTGCCGGGTATACCCCGTTTTGAAGGTCGTGTCATTACCATGTCAAATAAATGGGTACATGCCATGTATCCAATACTACATGCCATGTAGTCTCTCCCCGCGTATGCATTACCATGTGTTGGCCAGTCAACGGTCGTGTGCCGAGTTGGAGCCATGTTAAATAAATGGGTACACACTATGTATCCAATACTACATGCCGTGTAGTCCCTCCCTGCGTATGCGTTACCTTCGAGCCGTGTGTTGACTAGTTAATGGCCGGGTTCTGCGTTGAAGGCCGTGTTGGAAGCCTCGTGGTGACCGTGTGAAATGATCGAGTACACGCCGTGTACCATAAAGTACACACCGTGTAATTTTGATTTTATCCTTTATAAAAGGAGGTGTCCCCTCCTCCTTTTCAACTCACCCCTCTCCTCCCCATTCCACTGAGCAGAGCTCTCCTAAGAGACTCGAAAGATCCTTTTCTTCCATAACTTCTTCTTCCAAGCTCCGATTTACGATCGGTCAGTGGCCACGGGACCATAATGATGAGATGGAACATAAGAGCATGGATCCGTTGACTTTCCTTCAACCTTTCCTTTCCGACTTCCACCTGAGGAGGTTTTGTTGGGACCCGACAGAAGTGACGGAGGCTAACAGATGTCTTCTAAAGTTGATCATGTGGGAGCGTTGTGATCAGAACCTATTGAGGTAGGGATCATACCTTTGTCTCTCTAGATTGTGCATCATGCGGGGTCGGTGTCCTATTGTTTACGTGAAACAAATTTGAACCGATTTAATAAAGATAATAACTGGCTTATATAATGGGGATGGGAAGTTTGTGAATGCAGTTACATTATTTATATCCTGTGATATTATGTTGTGAATCGAATGAGCTTTTTCCTACTGAAAATCATGGTCATTGGGGTCATTTTGGTACACAATTAAATGTTTCCCTCTCCTTCTAGATTTTCTTATGGATGAAGATTTTATTGAATGTGGAAATTGGTTAATCACGTAAAGTTGGCTTAATAAATATCTAGAACCCTTATGGGATCACCCCGGTTGAACAAGCTAAAATAATAAACATGTGGGTGCTAGTTAGGGTTTATTTATGTGAAGGGGGTGTTTTTTGGTTTGTTATGTATCGGGTGAGTAGCGGGGCTGTAGTTGACTTGGTTGTGGGTTGGTGTGAATGCTATGTTAGTGATGGGCGGCGAGGCTATGGTAAATGGTATCAAGGGATGATGATGTACAAGTTTCGGTGTGTTTGTGGTTATGGTGGTCGGCAGCGGGGCTGCAGGGATGGGTTTAAATGTGAACGGACTATGGGTTGTGAATAATAAATAAAAAGTGGAAGAGTTAATGAATGGTGGGTCATGGTAATGGAAAATGACTAATAATAAATAGGTTGGTTTGTTGATAAGAAGGGATTTGTTGTGCTGATTGTGTTTTCCTAACCTGATTTGTGGATGGCATTGATATGTTTTATGAATGATCGATGTGTTTGGTTGTGGATATTTGCCCAATAGTTAAGGAACTAATAAACTAATTTTTCTGAAATGTGAAAACCTAAATGGGGTTGGGGTTGTTTGTTGTATGCATGCTTCGTAGTAGCAGTGCCGAGGCACATGCTAAGTTTCTTTGTTTAGAGGCCATAGGTTGGGTTGTCTGTTTCATATACATATATATATCTGTATCTTTTGTGTTTTATCGCACCCCACCCATGTTGAGCACTTAGTTCCGAACACTCCCATTTCATGGGAGAGGGTGTTTTCCCCTTAGTTACTAGCTCCTTCCTACTCCTTCTTCCCTAGGCTATAATGGCTTGAGGTGACCTTACACCTATGACCCTTCAGGTAGGTTTCTATTGTGGTGGTTCTAGCCCAAGAATCTTCGGGCAAGCTTTATTGTTTCCCAAGAATATTTGGGACGAGGCCCAGGTGTGTGCGGGTGGGATACGTGGTTGTGAGGCCCAGGTGTGTGCGAGCGGGATACATGGTTGTGAGGCTAAGGTGTGTGCGGGCGGGGAGAGTGTGGCAGCGTCAGGACGTTCGCCGTTAGGAAGAGCAGCTAACTAAAGGGAAATGGTGTGGGGTACCCAATACTCTTGTTCTTACATACCACTACCTGTTGTGATTGTGTTTTTGGTGAGTGTTGCTGGTGAGGATGGGTGGATATAATTCCTTTCTAGGTTTATTCTGTTGTTGTCACATTACATTAGGATGTCTCCCAACTTGTGCACGAAATATTTAGGTTTACCTACTGAGTATACATGTATGCTCACCCTACTTTTACATTCAGGTTTCCAGGAGGACTATCAGGGCCGTGCGGGACCCTACTAGTCATACAGTTGGAGTTGTTTCTGTTGCTGCACACTTGTTTCTTTGGTTATTGTACTTTGAGCTTTCTTGTACTTTCACCTTGTTATAAAATTGTTTAAACATGCATGTGGTCTTGGTTTGGGTTTATTTCTATACACTTTTTCTTTTCCTTTTTGGTGGTTGACTTTTCCTATTTCCCAATCTTAAAATAATAAATGGTTAATGCCTCCCATATTTGTGAAAACTCATACCCTTGGTGCTAGTCTCCAACCCTTGACCTACTAGAGGCGGGACTCGGGGTTCATTATATCCCTTTCACCATTGACATCTCAGGAGGGGCATCTTTGGTGGGATGGGGTCATGACAGAATGGTATCAGAGGAGGCTGAGAGATATGATGGAGTCTTGAGTTAGGCACAATGATGATTGCATGGGATGGTAGGGAAACAATGTTAGTTAATCATGGTGTGTGACATAGGCCAGGGAAGACTGGTTAGGACACGGGATTTTAGGGCCCCCCATGATCCAATTCAAGGACTCTAAGCCTACCAAACGACCAAGTGAGTCTATATTGATTGCAGGGTAGTGACCCTAGAGAAGGTACTTGCATCATTATGATTGTGTTTTACTCGATTTTGGTGTTATGGGAACGAAATTGAAATAAAAAATGATAAAATAAAACCTTGAGAAATTTCCTTAATACATGGGCTTAAGAGATCATTGTTTACCGTACAGCTATGGCACCTGGACATCGTCCCCGGGTGGCTTAGACGGCTGAGGCCCAACAGATTCAGAAGGTCGATAAGTTGAGGATTGACCGAGAGGAGGAAGATAGCCGGTGGCAGAAGACTCTACGTTCTTTCCAGCGGCAAACCCTCAAGAAGTATGATGGTATTACATCGGATATGGAGACGGAAGGGTGGGTTGAGGAGCTATGGATCGCTTTTACCTTGATTCGTGCTCCGAGGGAGTACTGGGTTCCACTAGCAGTCAGTCAGCTGAGAGGTGCAGCACGACAGTGGTGGACACTCTACCTCGGAGAGAGGATAGAGGTAGAGGTTCCATGGGCTGACTTTGAGAAGGAATTCCAAGAGGAATTAATTTCTTCCATGATCAAGGCAGAGAAGTGGAAGGAGTTACTCTCCCTTCAGCAGGGGAGTATGTCAGTACGAGAGTTGGGGATCAACTTCAAGGATCTCCTGCGCTTTTCCATAGATCCTTTTCCAGTTGAGGAGTCTCAGGTAAGACGTTTGGAGGAGGAGCTTTGTCCTTATATCTAGTATGTTGTCACCCCCTTCACCCTTTCGACGTACATGGTGGTACAAAATAAGGCAGAGGTTTTATAGAAGATGCACTCGCAGGGAGGTGCACCAGGTGAGGGGATCCCGCCAGGTTCGTCGAAGGGGAAGGTAGTCAGCAGTAGGTCTCCTACGACGGGACCTTCCTGGTTCAGGCCAGTGGGGAGCAGGCCCCAGTAGTTCCAGTTCAGATCTTTAGGTCCTTGTCCCTTTTTTCACGAGCCCAGGACCGAAGTGTTTTTCGTTTGGAGGTTTCAGGCACATTCAGAGTCGGTGCCCGACTCGAGCTCAGTATGGTTGAGGTGGGAAGGTTTAGTTCCCACATCAGCAGCACCAGTTTCCAGCGTGGCCCTTACAACAACAAAAGGATCATGCTCTTTTGAGGACAGACTTTGTGGGTGGAGGCTGACCTCAGGGTGCTCCTCAGGGACCTAGACCAGGGTGTGGTCGGAGAGGTGGACAACATCAGAGATGCAGAGGAGCTGGGCATGGACAGTTGCACGCAGCAGAGTTGACTGCTCCAGCAGGACCAGAGGTGGTGCGAGGTATGATTTGTTTGTTCAGCACTCTCTTTTCTGCTTTGTTCGATTCGAGAGCTTCACACTCCTTTGTTTCACCTAGTCTAGCCCATTCTTTGGGACTAGACGTAGAGAGACTTTCTGTACCATTGGTGCTGAGTACACCAGTTGGAGGCCAGACCAACGTATCTTGTGTTTTCCGGGGATGTAGACTGATGTTGGACCACATCGATCTAGTGGGTACCTTCTTCTATTGTAGATGTAGCCATACAATTTCATCCTAGGCATCGATTTGTTGTTTTCTGTTAGTGTCGTTATCGACTGCTTCCAGAAAAGAGTCATGTTCTCTGACGTGGAATGGGAAACATGTATCTTTTGTTGGAGAGAGGAGCTATCAGGTGGGAAGCGGGAATGTGGAGCCTCTCCATTCCTTGTTAGGTGGCATATCGGTGGTTCCAGCTGATAAAGATATTATGGATGTCCCAGGGGTTGTTGGGGAGTTCCTCGATGTTTTTCCTAAGGAGGTGGTGACTGTAACGACCCAAAGTATCATTAATGGAAAATCCCTCTTGATCCAGTTAAATGTCCATTTATGAAAAATGTTTTTATAAGATGTCAACTTCTTGGGTTTTATGTTAAGAATTGTGATAGTTACTTTTATAGCGTTTGAACAGAGATCACATAATTAGTATAAATATAAGACCTTCACAAATCCAATTTACTCAGACAAAAGAAGCGATGGCATCATCCAGTAGAATTGCCCCATACAAAGACCATTTTTTGGAGGTCGGAAAAGAGGTGTCATCCTTGGGCTTCGCCCTTGTCCAAGCCCATGTTGAGCTTCACCATGTCAAGTTCAAATGGGACCGTCTACGGGAAAAGTGGAAGTTGATTGAAATTGCCACTCGAGCGATGTTATCCGAGCCACCCCAAGAGTCTGTCACCATCGCAAACCTTACCCTTAGGTCTTATGCGGCTGTTTTAAGGGGTTATGTAACAAATAAGTTGTATTATGTTCATGTACATTATTTTTTTATATAATAATGAATATAATTTCTAGTCATTTTTGATACATTATAAATAGTTTTTAAAGTACAAATGGTGTTTTTAGTTATTATTTAATTAAGAAATATATTTTATTAAATTAAGGGATTTTTGAATTAAATTAAATTTTAATAATTTATTATTATTATTATTAAATTGATTTTTATTAAATATAAATGATCTTTTAATTTTATGAATGCAATTAAAATTTTATATTAAGGTTTGAAAGCCATTTCTATCAAAACCCTTGAATTTTCGATAAATGTTGGTTTTTATTTTAAAATTGAAAATTAACATATTTAGATTTTTTTAGATAAAATAAATGTCATTTCATGAATCAGGACGTCAAAATTATCCAACGGTGAATTTTTCATAATTTTCTGAGACAGTAAAATTTTTGGGTAAAAATTAAATACTGTTTGAATATATAATTTGTTTTATGACATCATAATGACCCAATGGTGATGTAATAAAATACCATAATCCTTATGTTCGGCCAATATATGTTTTATCATTAAAATAATGTGATTTTGGGTTTGTTTGACTTACTTTTCAAAGCATTAATGGACCCCTCAAGACATATTCAACACTTTTCCCTTTTAAATTAATTTCCATGGGAGTGTGACTCACCTCCACATAAGAAACATTATTATTTTAAGATTTTAGGACTTGGTCCATATAAAATATTTTTTTCCTATTCCGTTTACCAAAAACCATGGTCAAATACCATGGGATGGTTTGTGGTTTGGATTAATTTAATGTAAGGGGACCCAAACCTAAATAATAAAGAATTCCCTCACCTTTCCTATATAATCCCACCCATGCTCCCACTTCCTCCTCACTAAAATACCTTGGAGTTCGTCCAACCTCTTCCCTACTCTCTCTATAATCCTCCCAATGTGCCCCAAGCTCCCAAGAAGCATCTCACCAGCCTCTCTTTAGCCTTTGGAAGCACACTTCCAAGTAAGGGTTTTTTCTTCCTTTCTCTTTTTTGTCAATTTTCTTTATGTTGTACTGACCTTTAAATTTCAATAATGAATGTTGGGGTATGGATTAACATCTCCCCCTTACCACCCTATTATTTTTTGAAAGATGGGAGACCCCTTCCTCTCTCATTAAATTTCTCCCCTGTACACCCGTTACTATGCTGAAATTTCGAAAGGAACTTCTCTCTCTTCTGTTAAATTCAAGCAAATAAGTTTGTATCATGAATATAAATTCCATTACAATTTTTGGGACATGTATCTATATGACCTCCTTGCTGTACATTACATTTAAATATCGTGAATAACCCCTTTCTCTCTCATCAACCCTTTTTATGAATTCTTATGTCACGCCGTTACGCTTCCGAAATCGCACCGATTTTCTAAGCCAATGTCATTGTGTAGTGAATACCATGCCCATTTCTCCATAAAGGGTATTCACCTTTATGAACATTTACTTATTGATTATAAAGTTTCATGTATTAATTCCACATTCCTTTATCGTGGAATAAATGATTATTTTTTATGAATCCATGTTTTATGATCCATGTGGCACACTTATGCATGAAAGGAAATGTTTAAGAATGGTGCGCCCTTATAGCGCTCCAATGCATTTGGTAAATTATAGTATCATGATACATCATGTGAAATGATTTTTGAGCCATGCTAATTCAAGTTCAACGAGCGTTTACTCATGCTTCATGTTCAATGAGGGTTTACTCATTCTTTATGGGCAATGAGCCTTGGCTCATGCTAATTCCATGTTAAGTGTTGTTGCCACATTTTGATGTTATGATTATCATGATTTATCATGGCTTTATGTTCATGTTTCCTTTATGCTATATTGATATGCCTATTGTCTAACATGTATTTTACTCCTCATGTTATTCCATGTGTAATCCCTTACTGGGATTTATAGCTTACCATTTTCTTATGCATATCCTCGGGTTATCCCATGCAATGCAAAGTACGAGGGAATGTAGTGGTCTTATAAAGGATGTTTTCAATAAAGATGTTGTATTTCATGTTTCATGTTTTTATGTAATGATCCTAATCCACAAATACTCTAAACCTCTTGATTTTCATTGTTGTATCAAGTGATGTTTTATGTAATAAATCATGTTTATGTTTGTAATAAAAGCAGGGTTGTCATAGTTGGTATCAGAGGATAGGTTTAGTTATGTTTGGGATTAGGAAACCCCAGTAAAGCCTTATATACAAGACTAAGTAAAATAAAAACATCCCTATGTTTTGGTAAATTCTACGTAAGTGGTTTATCAAACAAATACATCCCTGTCGGGATACGAGCAGGTAGAGGCGGCTCTGGCACAGATGTATCCTTGGGGTAAAACCCGAAAACACCGCCTTGAGCTAGAATCAAACGGGAACTAGTGCACGACAATGGGCCTTGCTGCACTCTTGGTTACGACACTCTCGAGGGATATGTTTTGATAAATTAACAATCTTAGTATGAACCCTTATTAAGGGAAAAATGCCCCTAAGAATTTATGTTAGAAAGTAGATCATGAAAAGCTAAGATTGAAGCCAATGGACTCATGAGTTAAGGAAATAAATGGTTATTTTTGAGTCATCATCTTTTGTCCTTGGATTACCCTTTATGTGTTACCCCTAACTTTCCTTTTATTCTAGCCAATGGCCGGTCATAGGAGGATTCGGGCTAACAACCATTGTGAAGATTAGGGTGATGACTATACTAATGAGATGCCAAATCCAATAGAAGCGGGAATCACGAACTTTGTCACGCTTCTCTCTCAGCTAACTCACGTTTTGAATAGAAACACAGGTCAAGAGGAATGTCCAAACCCCCCTAAGAAGAAACACGTCTCTATCGAGAGCTTCATGAGACAAAGGCCTCCTACTTTTAGTGGATCATCTGATCCCACGATCGCTGAACAATGGATCAACTCCATTGAAAAGATCTTCTCCATCCTTAAATGTTCTAAACAAGAAAAGGTTCTCCTGACTGATTATCGTATAGAAGGTGAAGCTGATCAATGGTGGATGTTGATCAAAAATACGAAGCCTAAGGAAGAGATCGAGGCTTTGGAATGGAAGGAAATCCAGAAGATGTTTTTCGATAAATATTTTCCGCGCACCCTCTGGCTTAAGATGGAAAGGGACTTCCTTTCCCTCAAGAAAAAAGATGAATAATCTGTTGGAGTGTACAAGGAAAACTTTACAAGGCTTTCACGATACACTTTTGGCTTTGTCGTTACCCCCAAATGCAAGGTTGACCGCTTCTTTGGTGGGCTGAAGCCTAGCTTGCAGAAATCATTAGCAATCCGTGACTTCGGCAGCTATGAGGAAATTGTCCGATGTGCCCTCATGGTCGAAATGGAGATCGGGGAATCACATGGGTATCATGGGGAAAAGAAGCATAAGGTGGAATTCAATGCTGGTGGTCTGATGGATAAATCCAACAGCACTATGAAGTTCCAGCACCCCACGTCCCAAAAGTCTGGAAAGAAGGACCCTGGAAATTGCCATAAGGGGACGAGAAAATGTTTCAGTTGTGGAAGAGAAGGGCACCTAACTGTTAACTGTCGGCAAGAAGGTCCTGAGGCTTCGACAGAGGAGAGGAACGCTCCGTTTGAACTTCAACGTGTTGTTTAATGCTATAAATACAAAGAACCGGGTCATTTTTCAAATCATTTCCCAAATCCAAGGGTTTTCGGAGGCAACCAACAACCTCCAAGACAGCAAGGAAGAGCTTTTTCCATCACTTCTGCTGAAGTAAACCCCAAAAATGAAGTGGTGATAGGTACGATAGTTATTCATTCAAGAATAAACAACATAATTTTTGATTCAAGTTCTACGCATTCTTTTATATCTCGAAAGTTTAGTAGAACAATCCCAGCACCACCAAAAATCATGGAAGTAAATATGTCGGTGAGTACGGCAAATGGGGAAATCTTTTGTACCCATGAATATAAGTCCTACCCTATTATAATCTGTTGATTGAATTTCCCGGAAAACCTCGTCATACTCCCTTTGGTGGAATTTGATGCAATTCTTGGCATATATTGGTTTTCCTTATATAGAGACAACATAAATTGACGGGAGAGGGAAATCACACTCCATTTAGAGAATCGACCCCCGGTTATTTCCAACTGTCAGGAGGAAGATGAATCTCCTTTAGCTCCATCATCTCAAGCACGGATATTACTGCCCTATGAGCATGCGTATCTGGCTCAGATGATTGAGTCCAAAGAAGAAACTATCCTTGAAGAAATGCCTATTGTGAGGGAATTCATGAAAGTGTTTCCCGAGGAACTGCCTGGTCTTCCTCCTAGAAGAGATGTTGAGTTCTTAATTGAACTTATACCTGGGGCATTAACAATATCCAAGACCCCATATAGAATGGATGTTGTTGAGTTTGAAGAGGTGAAGAAACAACTACAAGAGAATCTGGATAAAGGGTTTATACGCCCAAGTGCATCACCATGGGGTGCACTAGTCCTCTTCGTCAAGAAGAAGGATAGGTCAATGCGTCTTTGCATCGATTATCGTGAACTTAACAAAATCACAATAAAGAACAAGTATCCTCTCCCAAGAATCTATGACTTGTTTTATCAACTGTGTGGAGCTCAATACTTCTCCAAGGTGGATTTGTGGTCAGGATATTATCATGTAAGGGTGAAGAAGGAAGATGTCCCCAAGACTGCTTTTTGTACAAGGTACGGGCACTATGAATTCATAGTAATGCCTTTCGGACTCACAAATGATCCAGAAATATTCATGGACTTGATGAATAGAGTCTTTAGAGATTACCTTGACAAATTTTTGGTAGTCTTTATAGATGATATTCTAATATACTCCAAAACCAAGGAGGATCATGAGGAGCATTTAAAAACTGTACTAGAGACTTTGCGCAAGGAGAAGCTCTATGAAAAGTATAGAAAGTGTGAGTTCTGGTTGAAGGAGGTATCATTCTTGGGCCATATCATCACAAGCAATGGGATATCTGTGGACCCCTCCAAAATAGATGCAGTTGAGGGATGGTCGAGGCCAACATCGGTAACGGATATCCGTAGCTTCTTGGGGTTAGCTGGATATTATCGATGACTTGTGAGGAATTTCTCATGAGTGTCCAACCCTCTTACCAAGCTAACTCGAAAGGTAGTAAAGTTTTCTTGGAGTGATGAATGCGAACAAAGCTTCAAGGAGTTGAAAAGAAGGCTTATCACTGCACCCGTGCTCACATTACCCACAAGTGGGGAGATTTTTTTGGTATTCAGTGATGCTTCAAAGAAGGGATTAGGATGTGTGCTGATGCAGAATGATAAAGTGATATCCTATGCCTCATGGAAGTTGAAAATCCATGAGCAGAACTATCCAACGCATGATTTGGAGTTGGCGACGGTGATCTTTGCCTTGAAAATCTGGTGGCATTATCTCTATGGAGAGAAATGTGAGATATATACTGACCACAAGAGTCTTAAATATATATTCACACATAAAGAGCTTAATATGCGCCAGAGAAGATGGATAGAGCTCATCAACGATTATGACTGTTCAATACATTAGCACCCTGGGAAAGAGAACAAGGTGGAAGATGCCCTAAGTAGAAAGGATCCAGCGATTCTATTAATGATGAGAATTGAGAAGGATCCAATCTTCTTAGAATTGATGAAGATGGACGTGGGAATCATAAAGAAGGGAACATCATCAATCCTTTCACAAATGATTTCTCAACCATCTCTTTTGGAAAGGTTAAAGGATGCTCAAAAGGATGATGTGGAAATTCCAGAAAAAGTGGAAGCTATCAAAAAGGGGAAATCTTTGATGTTTAATGTTAATGAAGAAGGAATTGTGTAGTTTGGGAAAAGACTATGTGTTCCATCATGTCCGGAGCTGAAGAAGGAACTTTTGGATGATGCACATAGTTCAAATTTCTCTATTCACCCAGTGAGCACAAAGATGTAGCGAGATCTCCGAGAAAACTTTTAGTGGGATAATATGAAGAAGAAGATCGCTGAATATACATCAAAGTGCCTAGTGTTTCAGCAAGTGAAGGCAGAGAGGCAGAAGTCTAAGGGTATGATGCAACCATTGCCCATACCAGAATGGATATGGGAGAACATCACCATGGACTTTATCACCGGACATCAACGGACATCCAAAGGCAACAATGCAATCTGGGTTATTGTGGATCATCTAACAAAGACTTCACACATCATTGCTATTTGGGAGGATTTCTCTTTGGATCAAGAGGCACAGATATATATTAGGGAAGTGGTAAGGTTGCATCGAGTACCACTATCTATTGTGTCTGACTGAGATCCAAGATTCACATCTAAGTTTTGGAAGAGTCTTCAACATGCTCGGAATACTGAACTGATCTTCAGTATGGCCTATCATCCACAAACTGATGGCCAATCAGAGAGGACTATCAAAACACTTGAGGATATGTTGAGATCCTTTTAAATGAACTTTAAAGGGGGATGTGCTCAACATCTTCCTCTTGTTGAGTTCTCTTATAATAATAGTTTCCACTCGAGCATACAAAATGGCACCATATGAAGCCCTGTATGGGAAAAGGTGCAGAACACCGGCATGTTGGGATGAGGTCGGTGAATGTTAGCTGCTTGGACCGGAAATGGTCGAGGAAATGGTGGAGAAGGTGAAAACCATTCAGCATCATATCAAGGCAACTCAGAGTCGACAGAAGAGTTATGCAAATAACCATCGAGGAGACCTTGAGTTTAAAGTAGGATACATGGTTTTTCTATGCATATCTCCAAGGAAGAAGGTCATGAGGTTTGGAAAGAAAGGGAAGTTAAGTCCAAGGTACATCGGCCCCTTCGAGATTCTCGATCGTGTTGGGGCTGTGGCCTATCGACTAGAACTTCCACCAACTATAGCCAAAGTACATGATGTATTTCATGTATCCCTCTTAAAGAAGTACATACCGGACCCTTCTCATGTACTCTCTTCTGAAGTGGTACAATTGGAAGAAGATCTTTCTTATGAGGAGCAACCAGTGAATATCTTAGATCATAGAGAAAAAGTTCTACGAAATAAGACAATGCCCCTCGTCAAAGTGTTGTGGAGAAACCACAAGTTTGAAGAAGCGACTTGGGAATCAGAGGAAAAGATGAAGCTGAGTTACCCACATCTGTTTTAGTGTTGGAAAAGGAAAAATTTTGAGGGGGAAGTATCTTAAGGGGGGAATATTGTAACGACCCAAAGATTCATTAATGGAAAATCCCTCTTGATCTAGTTAAATGTCTCTTTATGAAATTTTTTTTTATAAGATGTCATCTTCTTTGGTTTTATGTTATGAATTGTGACCGTTACTTTTATAGCCATTGAATAGTGATCACATGATTAGTATAAATATAGGACCTTAACAAATCCAATTTACTCAGAAAAAATAAGTGATGGCCTCATCCAGTAGAATGACCCCATATAAAGCCCATTTGTCAGAGCTCGGAAAAGAGGTGGAATTCTTGGGCTTCTCCCTTGACCAAGCCCAAGCTGAGCTTCACCATGTCAAGCTCGAACGGGACCGTCTGCGGGAAAAGTGGAAGTTGATTGAAATTACCACTCGAGCGATGTTATCTGAGCCACCCCAAGAGCCTATCAGCATCGCACACCTTACCCTTAGGTCTTATGCGGCTGTTTTAAGGGGTTATGTAACAAATAAGTAGTACTATGTCCATGTACATTATTTTTGTATATAATAATGAATATAATTTCTAGTCATTTTTAATACATTGCAAATAGTTTTTAAAGTACAAACAGAGTTTTTAGTTATTATTTATTTAAGATATCTATTTTATTAAATTAAGGGATTTTTGAATTAAATAATATTTAAATAAAATAATATTTTTATTATTAAATTAATTTTTATTAAATATAAATGATATTATAATTTTATGAATGCAATTAAAATTTTATATTAAGGTTTGAATGCCATTTCTGTCAAAACCTATGAATTTTCGCTAAATGTTGGTTTTTAATTTAAAAGTGAAAATTAACATCTTTATAAATTTTTTAAGATAAAATAAATGTCATTTATGGAATCAGGACATCGAAATTATCCAACGGTAAATTTTTCATAATTTTCAGAGACAGTCAAATTTTTGGGTAAAAATTAAATACCGTTTAAATATATAATGTGTTTTATGATATCATAATGACCCAATGGTATGTAATAAAATACCATTATCCTTATGTTCGTCCAATATATGTTTTATCATTAAAATAATGTGATTTTGGGATTGTTTTAATTACTTTTCAAAGCATTAATGGACCCCTCAAGACATATTTAACACTTTGCCTTTCTAAATTAATTTCCATTGGAGTGTGAATCACCTCCACATAAGAAACCTTATTATTTTAAGAAGTTAGGACTTGGGCCTTATAAAATATTGTTTTCCTCTTCCATTTTCCAATAAACATGGGCAAAAACCATGGGATGGTTTGTGGTTTGGATTAATTTAATGTAAGGGGACCCAAACCTAAATAATAAAGAATTCTGTCACCTTTCCTATATAAACCCACCCAAGCTCCCACTTACTCCACACTAAAATCCCTTTGAGTACGTCCAACCTCTGCCCTAATATCTATATAACCCTCCCAAGGTTCTTCAAGCTCCCAAGAAGCCTCTCACCAGCCTCTATCTAGCCTTTGGAAGCACACTTCCAAGTAAGGGTTTTTTCTTCCTTTCTCTTTTTTGTCAATATTCATTAAGTTGTATTGCCCTTTAAATTTAAATTTTGAATTTTGGGGTATGTTTTTGCATCTCCACCATACTTCCCTCTTATTGTTTGAATGATGGTAGACCCCTTTCTCTCTCATTAAATTCCTCCCATGTACACCTGTTACTATGCTGATATTCCAAAAGGAACTTCTCTCTCTTCGTTTACATTCAAGATAATAAGTTTGTATCATGAATCTAAATTCCATTACAATTGTTGGGACATGTATCTATATGACCTCCTTTCTTTCCATTACATTTAATTATGTTGAGGAACCCCTTTCTCTCTCATCAACACTTTTTATGAATTCTTATGTCACACCGTTACGCTTCCGAAATCGCACCGATTTTCTAAGCCAATGTCATTGTGTAGTGAATACCATGCCCATTTCTCCATCAAGGGTATTAACCTTTATGCACATTTACTTATTGATTGTCATGTTTCATGTATGAATTCTTCATTCCTTTATCTTGGAATAAATTATTATGCATTATGAATCCATGTTTTATGATCCATGTGGCACACTTATGCATGAAATGAAATGTTTAAGATGGGTGTGCCCTTATAGCACTTCAATGCATTGGGTAATGTATAGTATCATGATAAATCATGTGAAATGAGTTTTGAATCATGATAATTCGTGTTCAATGATGGTTTACTCGTGCTTCATGTGCAATGAGGGTATACTCATGCTTTATGTGCAATGAGCCTTGGCTCATGCTAATTTCATGTTAAGTGTTGTTTCCACATTTCCATATTATGATTATCATGCTTTATCATGACTTTATATTCATTTTTCTTTTATGCTCTATTGATATGCCTATTGTCTAACATGTATTTTACTCCTCATTTTATTCCATGTGTACTCCCTTACTGGGCTTTAAAGCTCACCCTTTTCATATGCATGTCCTCAGGTTATCCCATGCAATGCTAAGTATGAGGGAATGTAGTGGTCTTGTAAAGGATGTTTTCTATAAAGATGTTGTATTTCATGTTTCAAGTTTTTATATAATGATCCTAAGACCCAAAGACACAAAACCTATCGATCTTCACTGTTGTATCAAGTGAATTTTTAGGTAATAAATCATGTTTAAGTTTGTAATAAAATCAGGGTTGTTATAGTGACTCTACCCCCACCCCCCCCCCCCACCCCCCCCGACGTGACGTTGATTTCGGGATAGACTTACAGCATGGTGCCCGTCCGATTTTGATGGCCCCTTATCAGATGGAACCTTTAGAGTTGCGGGAGATGCGGATTCAGATTGACCATCTGATGGAGAAGGGTTTTGTTCGACCCAGCGTATCACCATGGGGAGCTCCAGTTTTGTTCGTGAAGAATGAAGATGGCGGTCTCTGGCTATGCATAGACTACCGAAGGTTGAACCAGGTAATGGTCAAGAACCGTTACCCCCTTCCAATGATAGATGATCTCTTCGACCAATATAGGGGAGCATGTTTGTTTTCCCAGATTGATCTACGATCTGGATATCATCAGCTGAGGGTAAAGGACAGTGACATCTCGAAGACGGCTTTCAGGTGAAGGTATGGGAACTTCGAGTTTGTAGTGATGCCGTTTCGAGTTAAAAATGCACCGGCAGTGTTCATGGGACTTATGAACTTTGTCTTCCGAGAGTTTTTGGACCGGTTCGTCATTCTGTTTATCGATGAAATCCTGATCTACTCAGGATCAGAGGAGGAACACGTTGAGCATCTCAGGGCAGTCTTGGAAGTCCTTCGACAACACCATATTTACCAGAAATTGTCAAAGTGTATGTTCTTGATGCAAGAAGTACACTTCATTGGGAATGTAGTGTCTCATCATGGATTGTCAGTGGACCCTTCGAAGGTTGAGGCAGTTGTTTCTTGGGTAGCACCGAAGAGCGTTGAATAAGTTTGTATTTTCCTGGGGTTATCAGGTTACTATCGGAGGTTCGTTTCAGACTTCTCTCGAGTTATTTCTCCATTGACAACTTTGACTAGGAAGAACCCAGTCTTCCTATAGAGAGAGCAGTGCCAGAATGCTTTTGACTACCTGAAAGAGAAGTTGTTCAGTGCTCCTGTACTAAGGTTTCCAGAGGAAGGGTTGTTGTATGAGGTGTTTTGTGATTCTTCTAGCCTTGGTCTGGGTTGCGTGCTGATGCAGAAGAAGGGAGTGATCTGTTATGGGTCTAGACAGTTACGCTGTCACGAGCATAATTATGCCACCCATGACCTAGAGCTTGCAGCAGTAGTGTTCGCACTGATTTTGTGGCGACATTACCTCATTAGGGAGCACTTTTTGGTCTTCTCATATCACAAGTGCCTATTCTATATCTTCTCCCAGCGTGACCTGAACCTGCGGCTGCGAAGATGGGTCGATTTTCTCTAAGACTATGACTTTGAGATCTCTTACACTAAAGGTAAAGGCAACGTTGTGGCTGATGGCCTGAGCAGGAAGTCGCATAAGGAAGTGTTTCAGGAATCCACTGATTCTTGGAATGCGATGGGGGAGTTGGCCGCCTTGCACTTGGATGCCATGGTAGAAGGTTTTAGAGGCTGTTTGTTTCAGATGACGGTGAAGTCCACTTTGTTGCACTAGGTGGAAGAGTCTATGTGGGGGGACTCCGAGGCAGAAGTGATGCAGGATCATGTCAATCAGAGGAACGCTCCAGAAGGATGGTCAGAGGACAGCCGAAATCAGATGCTTTTCCATGAAAGGTTGTTTGTCCTGGAGACAATGTGTGAGGGAGTTCTCCGTGAGTTCCATAGCTCAGCCTTGGCGGTACATCCAGGACTTTCAAAAATGTACCGAGGCCTGAGGGAACAATTTTGGCGGTACGGGGTGAAACAGGGAGTGGCGGAGTTTGCGACTAAATGCCTAGTGTGTATGCAAGTGAAGGCTGAACACCGTGTTCCCAGTGGTTTGTTCCATCCTTTAGATGTCCCAGAGTGGAAGTGGGATGAAATCTCAATGGTTATCATCACAGGACTACCCAGAGCTTAGGGTGGTTATGATGCTATCTAGGTAGTGGTGGATCGACTGACGAAATCAGCTCACTTTTTAGTAATTTAGAAGTCAGGCCTAGAAAGTACCTTAGCATAGAGGTATATAGACGAGGTGGTGCATTTGGATGGAGTTCCAAAGACTATCATCTCAGATCGGGATACACGGTTTACCTCACGAGTCTAGAGGGGGTTACAACATGCTTTTGGAACCCAACTATGCCATAGCACTGCTTTCTACCCCTAGACCGATGGACAGACAGAGCGGACTATCCATAAATTGGAGGACATGCTGCGAGCATGCGTTCTATATTTCAGAGGATCATGGGTATTAAAATTTCATTTAGTAGAGTTTTCATACAATAATATCTTCCACTCTACTATTGGAAGGGCACCGTTTGAGGCTTTGTATGGAATACCAGGTCGTTCTCCCATTTGCTGGGCAGAGGTTGGTGAGACAGGTGCTCTTGGGCCAGAGGTAGTGTAGATCACCACAGAGAATGTCCAGCTTGTACATAAGAGGATGAAAGCGGCTCAGGACCAATAGAAGTCTTATGTTGATCGTCGGAGGAGGCCCTTGGAGTTTGACGTGGGAGATCATGTGTTCTTGAAGGTTTCCCCTCGATGGGGGCAGCGGAGATTTGGGAAAGGGAGAAAGCTCTCACGTAGGTTCATCGGACCTTTTGAGGTGCTGAGGCAAGTCGGCGGGGTGGCATATCAGCTAGCCCTGCCACCTAAGTTGGAGAAGGTTCATGACATCTTCCACGTCTCCCAGCTTCATCGGTACTTACATGACGAATCTCACCTTATCGATGGGGGAGAGTAAGATATGGGAGACGATGCGACCTTTTAGGAACAACTAGTCATAATCGAGGATCGTAAAGAGAAGGTGCTCCATGGACAAACCATTCTGTTGGTTCATGTGTTGTGGAGGCATGGCGGTCTGGAGGAGAGCACTTGGGAGCGGGAGACCCAGATGCACGCTCAGTACCCAGAGTTGTTTTGACTTATGATTTCCCTTGTTCTTCTGAGCTTTGTGGTGATGTTATACTATGGACATTTGATATAGGGAATGCTTGGCTTGTCAGTTGGGAGACCTGTTGTTTCCTTTTTCCCTGATAATGTGTA
Organism: Viscum album; assembly: GCA_963277665.1. Classification (NCBI taxonomy): domain Eukaryota; kingdom Viridiplantae; phylum Streptophyta; class Magnoliopsida; order Santalales; family Viscaceae; genus Viscum; species Viscum album. Next base: position 446,720,652 of record OY728155.1, on the reverse strand, counting down.
ACATGTCCGGATGTATGGGGAAAGGGAGTAACCTGATCCTTGATCGAGACACATTAATGCAGATGCGATTGAACCCGTGCGGGCGAGTCAGTTCCGTGTAAAGCGAATAATATCTCGACATAGGAGAAGAAATTTTTCACCAAACCACATGTTCGTGCAGTGTGTTGGTTGTGTGGTGTTGGGGGTAGTGTAAGTTTAAAAATCCTAATATATGGAAGTGAGAAGGCCTAATACTTAATCGAGACACATTAATTCAGATGCGATTAAACCCGTGCAGGCAAGTCAGTGCTGCCTAAAGCGGATAATATCTCGACATAGGAGGGGGAATTCCTAACACCTATGATTAAGGTTGTTGGTTGGGTTACTGTTATAAAGAGAACCCTAAGAGGTATCTTGTTGGGTTACTCTGGGTTGGTTTTTGAATTATCAGGGAAGCGAATGTTTTAAGAGGTATTTTATTTAATGGTCCGGACCTCTCCAGCCCATTCCTTTGTCAAAAAGAAGGCCATGAAGTGTTCTGGAGGGTAAAATGGACTTTTCCCACACTTTCCAGAATTTTGAACTACACATCGTGTAGTTTGAGTACACGCCGTGTAACCTCTTGTCGGGTATACCCCATGTTGAAGGCCGTGTCCTTGCCATTTGAAATAAATGGATACACGTCGTTTATGCAATACTACATGCCGTGTAGTCTCTCCATGCGTACGCATTACCATGTGTTGACCAGTCAAAGGTCTTGTTCCATGTTGAATCCGTGTGAAATAAATGGTTACACTCCATGTATCCAATACTACACGCCATGTAGTCCCTCCCCTCATATGTGTTACCTTCAAGACATGTGTTTACCAGTCAACGGTCGCGTTCCGCATTGAAGGCTATGTTGGAATCCGCATGGTGACTGTGTGAAATGGCCGAGTACACGCCGTGTACAATAATTAATACACCATGTACTTTTGATTTTCTCTCCAATAAAAGGAGGGGCCCCCACATCCTTTTCAACTCACCCCTCTCCTCTCCATTCCTCTGAGCAGAGCACTCCTAAGAGACTCTAAGGCTCATTTTCTTCCACAACTTCTTCTTCTGAGCTCCTATTTATGATCCGTTAGCGGCCATAAGATCGTAACGATGAGGTGGAACTTCCGAGCATGGATCCATTGTCTTTCCTTCGACCTTTCCTTTCCGACTTCCACCCGAGGAGGTTTTTTCGGGACCTGACAGAACTGACGGACGCCGACGGATGTCTTCTAAAGTTGATCTGGGGGAGCGTTGTGATAAGAACCTGTTGAGGTAGGGATCTTACCTTCGCCTCTCTAGATGGTGCATTATGCGGGGAGGGTGTCCTCTTGTTTACGTGAAACACATTTGAACCCGTTTAATAAATATAATAACTGGCTTATATAATTGGGATGGGATGTTTGTGAATGCAGTTACATTATTTATATCCTGTGATATTATGTTGTGAATTGAATGAGATTCTGCCTACTGAAAATCATGGTTGTTGGGGGCCTTTTCATACGAAATTAAATGTTTCCTTCTCCTTCTATATTTTCTTATGGATGAAAATTTTATTGAATGCAGAAATTGGTTAATCACATAAAGTTTGCTGATTAAATACCTGGAACCCTTGTGTGATAACCCCGTTTGAACAAACTGAAATAATAAACATGTAGGTGCTGGTTAGGGTTTATTTATGTGAAGGGGGTGTTTTGTGGGTTATTGTGGATCGGGTGAGCAGCAGGGCTACGGTTGACTTCGTTGTGGGTTGGTGTGAATGCCATTTCAGTGATGGGCAACAGGGCTGCGATAAATGGTATCAAGGGATGATGATGTATGGGTTTTGGTGTATTTGTGGTCATGGTGGTCGGTAGCAGGACTGCAGGGATGAGTTTAAATGTGAACGGACTATGGGTTGTGAATAATAAATAAAATGTGGAAGAGTTAATGAATGGTGGGTCAGGGTAATGGAACGTGATTAATAATCAATGGGTTGGTTGGTTGATAAGAAGTGTTTTTTGTGTTTCTTGTGTTTTTCCAACTTGATTTTTGGATGGCAGGAATATGTTTTATGAACGATTGATGTGGTTGGTTGTGGATAGTTTCCAAGTAGTTAAGTAACTAATAAACTAATTCTGCTGAAACGTGAAAACCTAAATGGGATTGGGGTTGTTTATTGTATGCATGCTTCGTAGTAGCAGTGCCTAGGAACATGCTCAGTTTCTCTGTTTAGAAGCCATAGGTTGGGCTGTGTGTTTGGTATACATATATATATATATATATATATATATATATATATATATATATTGTGTTTTATTGCACCCCACCCATGTTGAGCACTTAGTGCTGAACACTCCCATTTAATGGGAAAGGGTGTTTTACCCTTAGTTACTAGCCCCTTCCTACTTCTTATTCCCTAGTCTATGATGGCTTGAGGCGACCTTACACCTATGACCCTTCAGGTAGGTTTCGATTGGGGTGGTTCTAGCCCATGACTCGTTGGGAAGGTTTTACTGTTTCCCAAGAATCTTCGGGATAAGGCCTAGGTGTGTGCGGGCGGGATACATGGTTGTGAGGCCCAGGTGTGTTCCGGCGGGATACGTGGTTGTGAGGCCCATGTGTGTGCGGGTGGGATACGTGGTTGTGAGGCCCAGGTGTGTGCGCGCGAGATATGTGGTTGTGAGGCCCAGGTGTGTGCGGACAGGATACGTGGTTGTGAGGCCCAGGTGTGTGTGGGCGGGGAGAGTGTGGCAGTGTCAGGACGTTCACCGTTAGGAAGATTAGTTAACAAAAGGTAAATGGTGTGGGGTACCCAATACTCTTGTTCTTATATACTACTACCTGTTGGGATTGTGTTATTTGTGAGTGTGGCCGGTGAGGTTGGGTGGATATAATTCCTTTCCAGGTTTCCTCTATTGTTCTCACGGGACATTAGGATGTCTCCCCACTTGTGCATGAGAGATTTAGGTTTCCCTACTAAGTATACTTATATTCTCACAATACGTTTACTTTCAGGCTTTTAGGAGGACTACCATGGCCATGCGGGACCCTACTAGTCGGACAGTTGGAGTTGTTGGAGTTGTTGTACACTTGTTTCTTTGGGTATTGTACTTTGAAATTTCTTGTACTTCCACCTTGTTTTAAAATTGTTGAAACATGCATGTGGGCTTGGTTTGGGTTTATTTATATACACTTGTTATTTTCCTTTTTAGTGGTTGACTTTTCCTATTTCCCGATCTTAAAATAATAAAAGGGTAATTCATCCCATATTTGTGAACACTCATACCCTGGGTGCTAGTCACCAACCAGGGGCCTAGTAGAGGCGTGAATCAGGGGACATTATCTCCCTTTCACCATTGCCAGCTCAGGAGGGGCATCTTTGGTGGGAGGGGGTCGTGACATGATCAAACAGGTCATCAATGTGAGAGATTTTATATTGATTCATTATTAAATATTTATTAATCCTAATATAATCCCCACACATCCAAAGCGTACAATCCCCCCTTTTCACCAACAAAACTGGTGTACCCACATAGACGTGCTAGAAAAAATGAATGATTTTATTCCCAAATATTCCAAAGATAAATTCAGCACAATTAATTCTATTAGTGACATACATTAATATGGAAGTGATATAAGACTGGTCCCTAGTATGAAGTATATCATAAAATCCACTTATCATGTGGGTGGGAACCCTGAGAAATTATCAGGAGAAACATCATGAAATGGATAAAAAACTATAGTGAAACTATTATCCCCAATCTCATCCAATGATGAATTGGTCAAAACTACTAACTATTATGAGATAGTTCCAACAACTAGTTTTAATAGGAATGTTTCACCTACATTTATATTCTTCTCTACTCTGTAGAGATTTTCAACACCATTATCAATTGAAAAACTGACCATTCAGGTATAACAATCAATATAAGCTTTTACAATTCTCAACCAATAAATACCAAGGATTAAGTAAAAACATCCATATCAAGAATAGAAAAATACTAAATCAATTAATCCCCATAAAATGTTATATAATATGATTTTCACATAAAATCTCATCATTTTCATTAGACATTAAGAGATTGTTGTTTCAAAATAGAAGGAAACATATCAATATGAAAACCCAAAAGATCAATAAACAATACAGAAATTAAAAAAATGTGATGAACTCAAAGAGAAAAATATTCCATAGCTGTATGATACAAATTAATTATATATATCACCATTGAAGTTCCAGATTAATCAATGATGATCACTTTCTCAGTGCCATAATATTTTTTACTTAGTGGACTATGTATTTCCTTACCCTATAGAGATTGAACTAGTTTAAAAGTCATGGTATTACTAGAATCACCATGGATTAATTTTTCTACTAATTATAATTATTCTACTTCCTCCATCCCATTGATGCATAAAACATCTCCTGATCCTGATATGCATCACTATAACTCAACCATGGAGCACAATGAAAATAGCACTGATGTTTTCCCATCTAGTTTCAATTGTGTCATGTCTATGTGGTGTAGTAAAATATTATATTATGTGATCATACTAACCACTCAAAAAGAAACCATTCTTACTCATTGGTTTAGAATTAATATTAACTGATCCTACTATCCGATTCATAGTAATACCACTAACTCAAAAAATGAATCCCATTTTTCTTGTTCCCCACATTAGAGTTACCTATATTTATCATAGTTGTCAATTTACAACATCTAACCATAGCTCCTAATAGGTATCTCTCTTATACCATCTCTCTATTTATAATCTATGTATAATCCATTATAAAATGAATGAAAATATTTGAGTTAATCTTTATCATCAAAACCAATTAAAAAAATGTGTTCCTTTAAGGTTTCACTTATAGAAAATATCAGTGCAAAGAAGATTAAAATCATGAATTTGGCTCTGAAAATTATCATAGAGATGTTTTATTACATCAAACTGCTAAAATATTTCATTATATAAATTATAAAGTTATGATTATATATTTTTTTTGAAATTTTCTTTAAAATCATCCCATGAAATGACTTGGTTTAATTTATCATGAACTAATAAATACCACCATTGACATGCTAGATATTCCAGAATAAAATAACCCAAATTCACTCACATATAATCTAGGGTTACTAGGAAATACGATATTCGATTCATCATATTCATCTACCCTTAATCTTTTTCTATTTCTGAATCACCCTGAAAGATAAGTGGATTATACTTTTAGAGCTGAATGGAATGATCCACATGCCTTGTTCCATCCATTATGTTCTCTATATCATTGGCATGATTATTATATATAATAATATGAACCATTTTTTGGTTCACCTATGGATCATGTGCAACCACATTTTCATCAGCCTCTCGAGTTTAGTCTCTAAGATGTCTATTGGGTATCATTTTATATAACCAAAATAATACTCCATTTAATCTCACTATTTATCAACTGAATGATTAGAAATTTTAAATTTACCACATCACACATAGAAAAAGAAGGATTCCTTAAATTCACATTTTTCTCTCTTTTAATCATTTTTTAAAAATTCAACCATGATTTTTTATAATCAAAACATATTCAAAATTATAAAAAAAATCAACACTTTTTCACCAAATCACTAATCATTACTCCAAATGAATTATGAATTCCATGTGGAATTCATTTTCTATTGATGTATGTCTTGATCCTCTCATCAACTAAATCCATTATTATGAGGTTATAACTCGTAAAATTGTCTCAAATCACTAATGTACCCAAAATCCATGGTTACATGAAGATCATCATAAATAGGTTATCTATAAATTCTTATGATCTATATTTCCTGTTTTGAGGATTGGAGTCCTTGGTACTTTTCCATCCCAAGGTATAAAAGATATCGAATTTCCCACTATAGGACTAAAAAACCTAATACCATTTGTAGTATCTCCCCCATCCCCATTGTCTTGTGGAGAGATGAGTGTTCTACTCAGCCTTGTGTGGAATCTCCATCACACAGAAAGATATGAATAAATTGTAAGGTCTTCATGGAAAATTGGGGGAACGTTTTCCCTAAAAAATAGAACTACCATACCAAGGTAAAAATAACTAAAAAAAATTATATTATTTTTGAGTATAAATAAATACAACTCAGGGTGAACCAACCCATCCAATCTATATACGAGTATAATGTAGAAGCCAAGATGAATATCTATGCAGAATGAGGAAACCAAAACCAATAAGAATCAATGACACTGAAAAAATAAACTCAATAGCTCCATATATACTAGAATATCTAACTCCAAAATCCATACCAATGGTATGAAGACACATCACTAAAGAAAAGATATAACTTTACTTTTCCCATGCCTCGATATATCACATATGAAAATGCACCAAGGTTCCCAACATGGTGTTGAGTATAAAACTCAGTAGGATTTTCCAAATGAATTATAAACTCACACCACTATGATAAAACAATACATCACATTTATATAATATATTTTACAACAATGTAATGTATTTTATATCAAACCCAAACCATTTTGCATACCAACCAATATTATAAAGAATTAAACCAAACATTTTATTAAAACCATTTCTCAAATTAAATATATTCACACCTACTCCACTTCCTCACATCCAAAAATACACACACATCCACACATTCATACTTCAATGGACCTCCCTATACTTGTTATTGGAGAGTCATCCTATTACCATGTTTTCAATTTCTGAACCATTTTGGAAGGAGAGATATCACGCCCTTATCTATCCCATTCATTTGATGATGGAAACATCACGCCCTTTTCCATCCCTAATTCACTTGAGAATAGTCATAACATATATCCAAAACCCATGCCAATCCATTTTAATAAAAAAAAATTATTGGAAACATTTCTTCTACCACTTTTGAAAAATGAAAAGAAAAACAAATTTTAAAATAACCATTCTAAAATATTTAAAAAATCACTTCCTACAAAACCAAACAATTTAATCAATTTAAAAAACCACAACTAAATAGGTCTTCCATAAATATTTACACATAAATCCCACAATTCAATTAAATAAATTCAATCAATTTGAAATGAATACTTATACTTCTAATCAAGAGTAGTTGAGTGTGAAGACAACTACCTCTAAAATTTCTACAAAAACATTGATCATAAAAAACATAAAAAACTCATCAAGAAACTCAAAGAAACCTCCTTAGATATTGTTACCATTACAAAACACAACCAAATATGATCATTATTAGAATCAAACACCATGGGTATATCAACAATGGATCAAATTCATGACTCCAATATTTGGGAAAAAAGAAATCTAAGGAAACCCACCAAGAATGAGAACCTAGCTAGGAATTTGGGCTACCAATGCATATATATTCAAAAGTGGATCACTACAGGATCAATATAAAAATGTTTCTCCTGCTATTGGAAGGATTGAAATTCATGTTTGGGTTATATTATGGGAAAACATGTAATTAGGCGGGTCAACAAAGTTTGATCCAGAAGATATATATTTTTTATTAAAAGGTCATGATTATGGAATGTAGTTAAGAAAGCAATAAACTATCCATGCACTATACACTACCTTAAAACACCACTCACATGGTATGCCAAACCATGTTGCAACCATGTTAAACCCCTCTTCATATTTTTCACAGTTTATCCTTCGTGTATGCATGGGTTTGCAATACCATGCACCTAAAATGCAGCTTCCCAATGTCCACCATTTTAGTTTCACAGTTTCATGGCAGGTGTTGCACGGTTCAACTAACAGTTCTCAACATGTTTTCCTTCATAAAATAAAAAAAATGTTAAAACTCCTCTAAAACTCATGAAAATTAAATCAATTATTTTTTAAGTTTATGTTACATAAATAGTGGTTCTATTACCTATAACCGGTGTGCTATATAGAACATTTCTTCTAAAGTCATCTATATTTAAAGTTTATACATTGTAATTCCAATCAACTGAATGAATATATATATAAAATCTAAACATTTAATAATATATGTATCACTAATGAGGTTCTCAATATATCATTCATCACATAATTGAATTATGTTAATGAGGTTATTCATGAGTCATGGAATAAATAAATCATCGAAATATAATGATTTTTCAAGAAGCAAATTATCACATGTATTACATATTTCCACTTGAGAATTATCTCCAACTGTTATAATTACACCTTTAATAACTATAATATAATATAAAAATTATTTTTTCCATTAATATAAAAGAACAAAAAATTTACATGAACCATATATTTTTATTTTGGGCCCTTTCTTTTTATACATGAAATAGACAACTTAATATTTTTTACCCAAACATATTTGGGTACAAAAATATTACAAAATAGCTCCTTAAGAGTCCATATACTTTAAAAATCATTATATTGTATAACTAATAATTCAATTAAATAAAATCTATATGAAAATTAAAAAATTGCACTATATTTAAAGAACACTTGTTCTTATAGACTTTAACTATAAGGAATATTGTACATAAGAGAGATATCTATAGAATAATGTAGTTATTTTGACAATTAGGTTCTTATTTAGAAAATATATCCCAAAAATATTTATGTAAGGTATCATTTTTCAATGAATATTATAATAAATAACCCTCTTATAAAGAAAATTTAATTTTAAAATAAAAATAAAATTGAAATATTAGTTTTAAAAATAAATTATTTTCATCATTATAATATGAAAATACATATTTTCTTTTAAATTCAACATAATGATCTAAAAGTTTTAGTTTTTATTTAAATTATTGAGTATTATTTGTCATGTTCAACATTTTCACATTCATACACTACTAGAAAAAAATTATACACATATTTTAGAACAATGGGTAATGACTCTAAAACTATGGGTATATCCTATACCCATGGTTTTATGATCAGTGGCCTTGAGAGCCATCAGGATAGACCTATACGCACAATTTGACCACATCTTATGTGTATACCACCAATACCCATGATTCTTAAACCCTTGGTGTAGAAAATTTCAATAGATTTACTTATACCCATGGTTTCATCAAATCATGTGTATATGTCCTTATATTAAAAACAATCCACCACTAGGATTTGATCCCCACACATTCCACCTATAGTCTAATGACTTTAACACTATCATACAACATGTTTCTTGTTCATTAATTCAAATATATATAATGTATACCCACGTTTTGGTGAAACTATGGGTATTTTTATTTTAAAAAAAACCTCCAATATGATTTGATCCCAACACCTTCTGCCTACACTTCACATTACCACTATACTAAAACATGTTTTTTTATTATATTCAAATAATATATAATTATAAATGTAAAAACACATTTTTATTAAATTATTTATTATTATTATAATTATAGAAAAATAATGTACCAACATATATCCACTATTTGGTTAAACCTAGGGTATAAGTTATCCCTTAAAGAATTTTCCCACACAACCTATTTACTAAGTCTCAAAACATGTGGATATAGGTGTCACCTATACACATGATATTTGGTGAAATTTGGGTATAGGTCATTCCTAAGAAATTTTTTCCCCATGAAACCTATTCCCATGAATTACAAACACCGTGCGTATAAGGGTGACCAATACCCACGTTTTTTCATGAAAAATTGGTATAGTTTATTCCCATGAAATTTTTTTCCTTGTAAAACATATTCCCATAGTTTCAAAAACTATGGGAATAGGGGTGAACTATACACATATTTCTTTTAGTGAATCATATGTATAGCCTTGTTTTCAAGTAGTGATGTTTTTCATAACTTTTTTATTTTGTGTACCTATACAAGTATCTTATCAAGCTACCTCATTAAAAATAGGTAAATGTTCATAATGATCAAATGTAATAGGATTTATTATTCATCATCTGAATAGAGATAGTTTGTACTTAATGTTAAAATGTTAAAGGATTTTGAGGTTACCTTTTCCATACAGCATTTGAGGGGCTTTGGAATGTTTTATGAGAAATCCCAAACATTTTGAATGACTACACTATTATCAGATGTATTATCCAAAAAAATTGATACTCCACTTTAAATAGATGTTTTAGAATATTTTTTACTTTTCATACTGTTTTTATTTTATAAATTTTTTTACAAATAATCCTTATTCTGATTTCCCGGACAATATAGTTTAATATGAGATCGATTTTTACACACATAAAAATCATCTCTAAATATTGTTTTATTATAAATTATATGTTTCTTATTTTTATTATATTTATAAATAAATTATTTCATTACAAAAATATTTTTCATCCCTTTAGCAGGATTAGAGAGTTTATTTTTTTGTTTTTACTATGAATTACATTCTTTCTCAATGTCCAAATTTTCTAATCCAAGGATTTAAAAGAAAAATAGTGGATCTAACTTTCCTAACATCTTTAGATGTAGAGGAAAAGTCAACCCCTTTTTCCTTTTTCTCTTTCTCACTATCTCAATTTAATCTACCATCATACTATATGAGGGTTCCAATAAGGACATCTAACAACAAATTAGTTATATGATTTATATAATCAAGAGTTGTCCTCTTAGATTCCCATTTATTGGTAATTACATCAATGATTTTCACAACCAATTTCACATCCGTTAAGTCTATCTCTCTAGTAGCTTATTGATTATCATAAATAGTCATAAATAAATTATTAATTTGTACAATAGATTATAAAGGATAGAAATAGAAATATTTATAACTTTCATGAAGCATATATCTTCTAGTTTCCACAAACCTGGTATTCCAATGTGTGTAACCACAAGTTTCATAAAAATATTATTTTTAGTTTCAGGAAAATAGTTTGGATTTACATATTTTTTATTATTTACTGTAGAATTTTTATACTCATTATTATGTTTACATACCTACTTCTCTTTTTGTGTAAAAGTATTAGAGTGTTTCATTATAATTTTATAAATACCAGTCCAATTGAAAAAATATTCTACTATAACTTTTAAAAGAATGTATTCATGTTATCTCTAAATGATTAATAATAGTTCCATCAGATATAGGTTCTCTTATTGGAATAAAATTTTGCTAATGTCTCCACAAAAAACCCACCTTCATAGAAAAAAGTATAATTTTTTCTCTAAACATAAGTTTGTTTAAAAAATCATAAAATTTGAAACCTCATATGATACCACATGTCGGTTTGAAAGAGTATGTGTTTTAGAATAATAGTGGGAGTGAATAATAGCTAATAAAGTAAAACATAATTTTTTTCAAAACTCATTAATAAATTATATAAGATAAATATATATTCTTATTTACCTTATTATTATATTACAAATTGTTTGTAAGAAATAGTGTAATAATTTAATATTTTAATGCATAGAGTAATAAGGAACTTTTGAAAACATATAGAAAAATAAACCATGTTTGTGAGAAAACAAATAAAAATATTAGAAGTTGATAACCAAACATTATCCTTAACGGTTATGTATTTCCTAAAATTAACTCAATGTATCCATGAAATAAAATATACCGTATAGGTCTGTTTTTTTAACAAATAATTCCCATGATAAAAAAGATAAATCAATGAAATTGTATCCCAAGATCCAAGAACCCTTAATTAGATGATTGGAATAAAATATATCCCTCTAAAACATAAGAAACCTCAATAAAACCACATCATACAAAATGATTTCAAAATAATATAACTAAAGAACTTACATTTAATCCCAACAATAATATTCCATAATATAAAATTCAGAAAATATTATAATGAATTGTTATCTCAGAAGAAGATGTTACAAACTCAACACAACAACATTAATACAATTTTTTTAGCAAAACATATTTTGCCCTCATGAAATTTGTATTTCTTTATATTCATATTTTTAAAATTCATTTTTACTATATCTCAGAGTTGGTTTCAAGGTAATCATATGAACTACTTATTCACATCATAATTTTGGCACATAATCTTCATATGATAATCATTATAATATTGAACTATTACAATTCTTAATGGTTCAATTTAATAGAATAAAATATCTTTTATCTATGGTAATGAAGGAAATTTTCTGTCTGATAGGGTTTATGTAGGTTCTTATTGAATTCATGTCTTTATTCTTCTAATAATGCCTATCGGGGAGACTTTTGACAATTCTTCCTGTAAGACATCATTATACATTGAATTTTGGACATTATAAACCTAAATATATGGAACAATGCAACCATCGATCCAATATAAACAGTACATGTCCATCCAATTATAAGGATCCATCTGATTTCTTATTCTGGTAAAACATTAATTATTTTTTGTTCACTGTATTATTTTTTATCAATTTGGTAAAACAAAATTTCTCAAAACAATATTCTATAATGAATTGGGAGAATAAAATTTAGAAATAAATAGACTTTTAATGATGTGGATATTAATTTCCTATTTGGAGTTTAGCTATAATTTTTTACATTCACACCATCCCTCACTCTATCTCGATATGTGTGATCCTCATTCACATTGTATATAGATCCCATTATCCTATCCATATTTATAAATTTTCATTTTCACATACACATGAGATAGATTAATGTAGAAAAATTTTATTAAGAACCACATGTGATATCATTCATATTCTCATCTGATACATAATGATGTCTAGATAACATTTACCATACTAAACTAAAAAATCCACTATCATTTAATTCATCTTACACATGGAGAAGGGGAATCATTCGGATTGGATTCTCTTCTAGGTAATAAAAAGGTCTTGAAATGATATTATAATTATAATAACAAAAAATACTTGAATTTATATTCCTAACATGTAAATTAAAAATCAATAGACCATATTCAACTCATGGAAACCAATAATACATAATTCAAGATACACCTCCCATATAACCAAATATTTTGAGTAAAAATTTCCTTATTTTGTCCAAAAATAATTGGGTTGAAATTAACTTTTAAGAAATAAAAACACTATTTTTCAATATTTTCCTCGAGGTTTCAAAAATACTAGAGTTGAGATTCCCCTCTTAACGAACTTCCAATTGAAGATCAAAATTGTGAAGTCATCCTAATATTAAAGAAATAAAACATTTATCTATATTAACTTAGAATCATATTATTTTAATTATAATGAAAAATAATATTTAAGGGGAAATTTTACAATGTTAAAAAATGATTTTTTTTTCAATTTTCCATAATTAACCTATTATAAGTTTCACATTAATATGAAGAGTTGATTTGGTAATGAAATGTTACCACATTAGATAAAGATTAAATAAGTGAGATCTTTATGTACTAGATGATTTCACACCCAATTTGGGATAGAGTTCAATCAAATAGAACAACTGTTTTGGTGATGTGGTAGTGAGAAACTTCTTCTAATATTTAGTGAAAAATTCCATCAATTTTAATATAAACAATTATTCTTTTTATCAAGATAAATTTTAGTCTTATTTTATCCTCTCATGATTTTTTTTTGAAAAATTGATAACAAGTTTCAAAATTTACAATAGAGGATTCAATTTGATTAATTGTAAATCTATAATAGACATATGGATCAAAATGTATATCCATTTTATGTTAAAATTTTCATTGATGGGTTTTGAAAAAGCCACAACCACACTAATAGAAAAAATCTGCTTGCTCCTCGAATTATAAGTGTCCTTATTTACATGATCTATATTGTGAAACCAATTCTTAAATTGATTTTTTCTATTTATACCCTACTGTAGAAACCCTTTACTCACTAAAAATAATTTTTTTATTTCAAATTACAATGTATCAAGGTGAATGATAGTGATGAAAACCCAGAGCATCACCACAAATAATGGGCATATAATCAGAAGAAAAAATATCAAGTACAAAGATAAATAATGATTGTATCATTTGAACAACCCCTCTAAGAAATCATATTAGCATCATGATTATCTTTTTTACAAGTCTTTCAAACCTCCATTCTTGGATCAATAGTAAACTTGAAGTTACTGATAAAATAAGTCATGTCATTTAGGATCATTATATTAACTTTCATGTATCCAACCAAGCATTTAGAGTTCGATTCCACCTGAGATATATTAATGTTTCGCTGCTTAAATAAATACAAACCACTATATAGATCTTGGAAATCTACCACCAAGGGTCACATATATGTTTATCGTTATCATTCTCACACCCTAATGGATCATGCCCAGTCATGCATCTAAATGGATTGTGTCTAGTCAGATGATCTTTGTAATATGAGTAGTTAGGAGTGGTTACCTAGTTTCCCTATATAGAATTTCTTATAAAAAGACAACCATGCCTCTAAATTTGATATAATGGCTTGATAAAGGTCACATTATATCATAAAACTTATCAGAAAATGCCTTTGAATCACATAAAAATACATTGTAACATTTTTGAATCTAAAACCCATTGAAAATTGTGAAGAATAAAACTTCTCCTAACCCCCATGGGATAAATATGGTGAAAGAATACAATTCCAAGTTTCCTTCAACTCAAAATGATAAACATCTCCCAATTATGGAAAATCATCATGGACACCATGTCTTCAAAATTGGATTCTCGAAAATATTATCCCCAAGTCAAGATATACCAAGGTCATCTGGTAGTGAATTCATGAAAAGGTCATTAGAAAATGGATTCATTCCTTGATCATGACCACAGGGACCCATGATAAGACACTAAGGCGCTATTAAGGAACCGATCTTAATATTTTACCTAAATAGGTGACCATTGTACATGGTCACCTATAAGGATTCACATTTATACATTCCTCCCATTTATGGACACACACATGATAATTGACCATAGGGATATACCTCCTTCCATTGTGAGGACTTCTCAGTTGAAACTAGATAGTTCATGTTGTGGGGGATCCGCCCCTACAACCTATATCAAGAATATTGGTGGGGTATTGTCTTTATCCTTTGGTAAAATACCTCTACACTAATCACTAAATAATATGAATTATAATAATTCACATTATGAACATTTTTGGAAGTTTTCAATCTGATTCAGGCCACGATACCAAAAATCATCACCATGATTTGAAAAATACCTTGACTCAAGCTAGTCCCCTTGGTTTCTAACGATTTATTAAGACAAGATAATCCTATTATTTCCATCATATAAATTGTGTGGTGATAATCAAATTGGATACCAAACATTTCCCAAGTTCAAAACCTCATATATGATTCCATAATAACCATTAATTGATATCCTCTTATTAGTATCCCCAAATTACAAGAGTCAAGATACTATAAATTGTTTTATCAAAAAAATTAATTCAAATTTCATCCATTGGTTCAATAAATAATTGACTCTTGATTCTCTAAAATGTTTACCAAATTTAATTTGGTCCAGATTATAATATTTGTTTCCTAAAATTCCATGATTCTAGGTAATCCCCTAGGTTTCTTCAAATTCCATGAGTTGATATTCCCCTCTCGATTGCATAAAATTCCTTCACCTTATTTTTTATGTTAGGTTTATGATGAAATGGATTCTCTTGTGCATGTTCTATACTAAATCATTTATAGGAACCTTTCAACTATTATTCCACTCTATATAACTTCAAAATACTCATATGATATCATTTATTTACAAACATAAAATAGAATATTGTAGTCCACATCACATAACTTTAAAAGGAATGACATTTTTCAATAAATGAAACTAATCTGTGTTGGAATAAAATCCCTTAATAGGTATACATAGTAATTTCATTTAATTGGATTGTTCCCTATACTGAAAGACCACTTAAATTATTCCATATGATTATAATTACTCCTTTTGATATCATAAATAATAGATTAATATAAAAAATATATCTAAATTATTGATTAATCTTATATTTTTATCAAATGAGAATTAGTAAAATCTCTATGTGCAGTGTCCTCTTATATGAATATTGTTGAAAATAAATGTCACTAAAAGTGTAACATGTTTTATCAATATGAAGGATTTCATTAATAAATATTAAATATAAAATATTTTCATGGGACGCACTCTAAGTACCCTCATTGGATGAGTCAGTCAATTATAATCTAGAATGATAAATGGGGTATAAATTCCTCTTGATGCTGCATGAAAGTGGAAATTAAGAGATTCATATAAGGCAAATAATAAAAAATGGCCTCGGGAAAACAGAAATCTTAAAGAAAATATGTTTATAGATTATTAGTGTAACATAAATATATATACCAATGTTATTACACCAATATATAAATATTATCACATATTTCTAAATATTATAATATCTTTCTAATAATACAAAGAAGACTCATTAATGGTCATATTTACAACTTATGAATATGTTTGAAATTCATTCATTACCACCATTAAGATGCTATGAACATATCATAAAATCCTATTAAATACTATAACCTGAATATTCCTTAAATATCACAATAAATAACTAATCAGGACCAATAGTTTTAGTTTAGTTTTAGATTAGATAGAAAAACAACTCCTTATAAATAACCAAAAATTGTCTTCTCATAGGATACCCATCTAAACATTTCATACATAAAAATATTCTTCATTTACATGTGATTGGAATCATAAGAATATATTGTCACATATTAACAGTATGTGTTGAACTTAAGAGATATAAATAACTTATTATAAGTGATCAAAAGATTAATATGTGGGTATGAGAACATAATAATTGAACTAAAGATACTAAAATCTTACATAAAGAAACATTTTTCATAAATCCAAAATTACAACATATGCCATTCATTATAATATGATAAATATGGAATAAGATTATCTGATCATGATATAACAATCATATGCTATTCAAATATATCATATGCAGGTGGAATGAGAAAAATATTTTTTATTACTAGACATATAAAATCAGTTCATATGTCATGTATCACTTCTAAAACCATATTTTCATAGTGGAAATAGTATAAAATTCAATTAAATCTAGTTTTTATAACATTAATGGAAAGAATCTCATATATTGTTGGGGTCACTCTCCCATCCAGAAATAAAGCGGATATAGTCTGATAGTGGACTGATTTCATTAAATATTTTATAAATATAGTTTATATAGTCTCATAGTTGATTGTGTTCACTCCTAAATCCATTACATATCATCTCATGATACATAATATAAACCCCATTTCATTGGGGGGATATATAATTTGAGTCCCACACATTTTTTAATGAATAATAACACATTTCAATGATGCCTAAAAAAATTATAATTATATAATAACAAAATTAACCTATGTGGAAGAAATTGGTTTTTAAAAAATTTCAACAAGACATGATCATATGTCATCCATAGAAATAAATATTATTGTATCATCAGATCATATCACCATTGAAGAATATTAAATATTAAAGGATGTTTATAAAAGAGAGAAATAGTTTATAATAACATGATAAATTATGCTATAAAATGAAAAAAATATATCCATTAAATTTTGTTAACATAAATTTTTAAATGAGAAAATTTATAATGAAATAGTTTTACAAAATGGAAATGAGAGAAACAAATTACATTGGAAAAACCATGAGAACATGGAATGGAATTTTCTTAATGAGATCTAAATTAAATGATCGAAGAATGAAATTACATAAAAAAAATCAACATGATTGATTTCAATAATTTTTTTGAATAAATGAACATTAAGAAACACGAACTTAAAAATCTTATAAGTAGGTATATGAATATCCATTAAAAAATATAGAATACATGGACATGAAGGAGAATAATTCCTAACCAAAAATAATATATAAGGCCATATCCACATACAATCATCCTTTATGAGGAATAATGATCCTATGTGAGGAGAAATTTAAATAATAAACTTAAAACATAGAAATGACCTGTTGAGAAGAAATAAAATGGGATTTTATATTAAATATAATACAATTCCCACAAATTGGCACTTATATTTACAATCTCATTTTCAATGTTATATTGGAAGAGAACCCCTTATTGGTTTGTTATGATTTAAATTAAATTACACTAAAAGATGGAATATGATATAGTTTTAAAATAACATGAATTAAATTAAATATATGGTTAATTATATATATATATATATATGTTTTAGTGAGAACACCATTTATATAAATACATTGTGTAAAATATACAACATGTGTCAATGAATTCAACTTAAGACAAAAACCCCTTATAATGTTTTGGATTTTTTGAATCAAAATACCTAGAATGATAGAATTTGGGAAGTTATTATAAATCCAATGAATTACTTGAAATATATGTTATGATATTTACATGGGGAATTGTATAAACCATATTAAATTACATACATTTTAAAATTTGAATATATATAATGGAATGGAAATATTTATAACAGACACTTACCTCAGACTTCTTCTTTTTCGAACAAGCTCAAACTTGGTTGAAAATTGAATATTATGTTTGATAGGTTAAAAGAAATGAAGGATTTGTGACCATTGGTTTCCAAAAATAGTATAGCTATTTTAGATATTGAATTATTTTTGGTATTGATGGTATAAAAAATTTAATGTGTGGGTTGAGTTTTGTAGTGAAGGGATCTTTTAATTAGTGATCTTGATTGTAATTTTTTTATAAAACCCATTCATGAATGTGTAATGAATATATTTATACTTGAAATGTGGTTCATAATTATATAGTGAATACAAAAAGATTAAATAGTGGTTTACTATACCCCCATCCTATCATTAAGATAATATTTTTAATTATATTTTATTACTTTACCCATTTGTTAAAACAATTAACCTCATTTTACCTTTTTCATATGAACCAATTTTTAACTAATAAATTTATTTTCCGAAAAAAATTGATTTTGAAATTATTATATAATTAGGAAATGGTAATTTATAAAACTAAATCCATTATATTTCACTTTATTCCTTAATTTCAGTAACATATATATTTATTGAACACATTAATCAAAAAATATTTTATAGGAAAATATATTTTTTATCAGAAAAATGAATTTAATATTATTATTTATAGAGTACAAATAACTAGATATATATTAAATTATTTATTTCTAAATATGATCATTAAATTTAATTAAAATCATTCTCTAATAGTGAAAATTTTATTTTATTTATATAAAAATACAAAATAGATAAACAAACTTATTTTAAAATTATGTATTTTAACAGTAAATGTTTTTCAATATTACCAATGTATCAATAATTAATTAATAAATTTTTATTCATTATATATATATATATATATATATATATTAGACTCTAAATATAAGAAATATAAAATTTAAATTAACATATATAATATGTAATAAAAAACTTTTTTTAATAAAACAATTTTATTAAACAAAGAATAATTAAATTTATATAATATAATATAATATAATTATTTATTATATGATATTAATTTATTTTATTAAGTATTATCTATTTTTACTAGTAAATATTTTGATTCCATTATTTAATAGTAATAAACAAATATAACTAATAAAATAAATTTAATTACATCCAAAATTATTTTTTAAAAAAATTTATTAAATTTTAGTTATATTCCATAACTAATTATTTAATTTCAATTAAATTACTTAATAAATAATTTTAACATTTAAATAAAATTTAATTATATCAAATATATATCAATAATTCCGAACAGGTAACATATTTACAAGTACTATACCCACTGAAAATATTCCCTTCAATAATATTTATATAATGACTATATTCACATGATTACATCCACTAAAATCATTCAACTATATAATCAAAATGAAAACTTTTCATTCCTATAGTTTAAAATTTTGGATTTTATAATCACAAATTCTCATTTCATGAAATTATTTTCCATTATTATCGATGTTCAACTAGTAGTGATTCTCATTAGTGAGGATTATTTAGAGGCATTTTGAGTTTAAATATTATTCGTCTCTATTTATTATCCATTTTTAATTTATTCTATTTCATCTGAATTAATAGTCTATATTATATGACATTTAATGATATGTAATTCATGGATTCATGAACTTTTATAGTACATTTCAATTATGGGATCTTAAATTGTAGAAAATTTGATACATTTCTTATATGACTTATTTCCAACATATGTCTCAATTAATTATTGGGAATAATATAATTATCTTAGGGAAATAATATGCATAGTTAACTATAGGATTTTTATTTCACATATAACTTTGTGAAACCTACACGTTGTTGAAAGGATGTATCTTCATCATCACCTCGTGTAAGTCTATCTATGGCCCCAAATTTTAATATTCCATGTTTAATAACATAAATGATAGTAATTTTTTAAAAAATATGAGTATGATCAAAGTTTGAATATTTTACGGTCCCCAATTTTCCAAACTCCTTTACAAATGTTCTTGGGTAGTTAGAGGTATTTTGTAGTTGATAGAGGAAGTAAGGGTGCATTAAAGCTAAAATAAATAAGGAATAAATTGTGGTATGTGATTTTATCCAACAACATGGAGAATCCTATATAATTCCACCCATGTAATGGTTCTTTTAATTGTCGAAAAAGTGTGGATTTATAGGTTATATTTTATGTACATCTAAAATTTTAATGTGTATAGGATTGACATGAGGGTATTTCTAGCTCTTATTAATATAGATGTAACTAGTGTGTGGGAATAAGATAAATTCATGATCATGAGGGGTTAGTATCTTCCCACTTTCCCTAAAAGGTAAGTTGAAACATGGTTCTTAAAATGATCTATAGATCCCAAGGGATCGATCTGTCTTCTCTAAACCATCTAAAGAGTCATTATGTTGTGGTATCTTGTAAACATCATGGATTCCCCATTTTATAAAGGATTTGGGATATATGTGTGGGTTTTACAATATATTCTTGAGATTGGTTTTGAATTTCAAACATTAGGATATATTCTTCCTTATTGTAACATAATTTTAGTGAAAACATTATGGGTTATAATGTGGTCAATAATGTTTCCCCAGAGAGAGACTAACTTTTATCTTAATTGTAAATTCCTAAATTCTTCTGAAATAATCATATTTAAAAATATCTTCTTAAAAAAATGGGTGACCAAATTAAATCCTTTAAATAGTTTTGTTGTCATATTTCATGAATTTATCCACAGTATATTAGAGTCATTTTTTTTTGATCCATGGTGAATTTAGTCTTAG
This sequence comes from Viscum album, assembly GCA_963277665.1. Taxonomy (NCBI): domain Eukaryota; kingdom Viridiplantae; phylum Streptophyta; class Magnoliopsida; order Santalales; family Viscaceae; genus Viscum; species Viscum album. The sequence continues at coordinate 446,699,575 of OY728155.1, read as the reverse complement.
ATAGTTATTTTTTCACTTTACAATTCTCTCTTTCAATTTCTTGTGTTGGGGTTTTATGGATGATTAATGGTGGTGTGTTCTTAGGAATTGTGTGATTCTCTGAGGGAGATGAGATTCTATATAGATTCTTGTTCGTACATTCTTTTTTAGAGAATGAAGAATTTCATATATTGAGGAAGGGAATTCATGACAATTCATTAGTTATGTGAAAGTGTGGTATTATTAGCTTTAGTTTCATTGAAAAACAATTTAAATGACTAAAAAGGAGATAATATCAAAAAATAAGAACAAATAAAAAGGGTTATTATGATTATAGGGGAAAATTCTATGTAATTAATTATTTTTAATATTTTTATATAGTGTGATATCTAAATAATTTGAATATTTTTTACCCCTAAAAATGTGCTTTAAATTTGATAAAAAAATTAATGTTGGAATATTGAAGTGATTAATGAAAGACTCTCTGGAATCTTATATCCACTAATCCTTAAAAAAGGATAAATATAGAAGAATAACTTAAATTATTTTATGTGTTTTAATCTTATAATTCAACAACTATTAATGAGAAGTCTATTTTTTGATTAAAAAATGACATAATGATTTTTTTTTTTCAAATATAGTAATGAAATTGTTTTCCATTAGATAAATGTTTGGGGTTGAGTTAATCAATTCTAATTTTTTATTGTTTTTATTTTGTAAACATATGGCCTTAGTTTTCTCTTGAATTTCATTATATCAGACACTTTGGATTCCATGTATGATTTCACTAGGATAGTATAAATGTTATTTATTTATGTGTTGGGTTTTTTAAGGTGGGATGTTGGAAAAAGGATGGATGAAACAAGTTGAGAGTGGGTATTTAGTATATCTTACCATTGAGATACTATTGATATTAGTTTGAATGTCTGTGTTTGAGATCTATGATTTTTTTGATTATACATGTTAGTATTTATTTGATTGATTCATATAGATTTAGAATTATAAATTTTCATCTAGAATGATGGTTTATTTGGACTGTTGATTTTTTGGATGAATGTAGTTGTTTTATTAAATTCCAACAACAGTTGGCTTATACACTATGAGTGAATTTACAGTTAAATATTTTTAGGATTACTCTTAGAAAACTAATATTTTTTAATGGTAAAAAATTAATAATTAATTCATTGGATGAGTTTTGACACTGGTAATAAGGAATAATAAAATACATATTATGAATGGTTTAATTCTTAAATGGTTATGGGATAAAGATTTATAAATTGTAATGTGAATTATGAATAATTATTCCTCATAATGAAGTTATTAAAAATATATTTTTTTTGGGTTTTATTAATACAATTATAATTTCTAATTAACTGTGTTGATGGTAGAAGTTTTTAAATCATGATGCTTGTGTGAAAAATTGAGATATTTTTCTTCTAAGACATAGAAGTGGTAGTTGGGTGTCATGTGGTACGATAGAATAAATTGAGTGTAATTATATATAATTTTACTTATTATGGTTCTTCATGATATTATTCAAATATTTTAGGATTTCCTATAATCCACAGCCTGAGTTGGGATGGCATCTTAGGACATCATATTTGGGGTTTGGGTGTTTTGCTCAACATTCATGTTGGTGAGGGAATAAATTTATTAATTTTTTGTACTCCATGATAAATATTAAATTATTTTTAGTTGTATCTAGGATATAATATATTATGGGTTAGGTTATATTTCTATAGGTTTTATGATGTCTTGTGATTTTACTATAACTTATATATGAATTTTATAGTGACTTATGGTTATTTCATATACTTGTATCCAGTTATAGTGAGTATAGTTTCTCATAGTTGTATATGAATATGTTTTTGGTTATTGATGTATTATTTTTGATGCATGGGATATATTCGAATCCATGCATACTACTAGTTATGGATATGATGAGGTTTGGTCTGTATGGACGCCTTATAAGATAACTTATAGAATGGATTGGAACATAAGATGTTTTGAATTGGTGTATAAGAGAGGAATACCAATGGGGAGGTAGATAAAATGTACCTTTATTATGTATATGTTTTAGTATGGATATGATTACTTGTATTCATTACATGGTGATAAAACATTGGTAAAGATGGGATATAGTTATACCACTTTACGAAAATATTATGTCTCACTATTTTATTCACATCTATTTAGTATGATTCTTTCATTTTTTCATGTTATATTTTAAGGAGGATCCTACTGGTCATACCTCTATGCTCAACATATATATATATATACAATATTTCATGTTTTCTTGAGTTAGTTGCTGATCAAGTTGGGGATTACTTTCTTAGAGCATGTTTTCAAAAGTTCTCAATGTTCTTGGTCATTTAATAGTATTCTTTTGGTATTCCCAATAATCTCTATACAATATGACATTACATTCATGTATTAGGATTTCTTATTTATTTATTCTTGGGAGGTGATTGGGTGATCTCTTCGTAACTCTTGTCCTTAAATTTATATAAAACGAGTAATCCCACCGATTTCTGTTCATCAGATACCCAAAAAAACCTATAGAATCAAGGTCGAATATGTGGATTATTTGATGATCAAAATATTATAGATTTAATTACAGGTGCTAAAAATTTATGAGCACTTCATTTTAGATCAAGAGTCTTAGGCTTGGATGGAAGAGTATGTTATTTACTTTAGTTATATCTATTCTTAGAGGGAGCACTAGGTTTTTTTGGCTGTTATAATACTATGTGGGAAGGTAAAAATGATGGATATTTTTCCTTGGATGCCTTCAGGTATTGACAATTTTCTGGGATAATTTATGTGATCCTTTTATACTATAGTTTATTTCGATAGTAGAGACATATGGTTAGCATAATATTATTACTCGCAACTTGGGGAATTGCAATTTATTGGATATTTTAATATGGTATAATAACCTCTTTCATCATGATTCAAAAATTCTTCTTGATGAGGTGGATACAGGAGGATATTATGACCCAATACTTTTACACAAATTATTAAATGACTTTAAAACATATGTATCCAATAAGTACATCCCAAATATAGAGAGGTATATTGTATTTAGAAGACTTTGTTCATAATACATCAAAAGGAAACACAAAAATAATTTATTTATTTAATTCTATATAATTATATCCTAAATCTATATAAGCTCTTAAAAATCATTAGATAACCTAGTACATACATAAAATAATGGGGTGGGATAAAAATATAATTAAGGAAATAAATATTAAACGTCAATGTAACACGTGAATTGAACATATTAGATTAAATCATAAAATAGAAGGACCATGAGTAATCAGAGGGGATCATAACCTAAGGAAAATGGTATCATAATATTATTGTAACATAATATAAGTAATAGAAACATAAAACATGGAATAAACATGTGTCAAGGACATATTACTAGATAATATAACTTAGTGAACAATGTACCATAATGGATTAGTGTTACTACATATTCCTATACATAATGACTGATGAGACCAAAAAATTACCCAATCCATTGTAATTCTACATTGGTTCTCATGTCTTAACATTTTAATGATTTAGGTGTTCCATAAAAAATAAATTAATCATAAGGAATAATATTAGAATTTCCCATTGGAAAAAATGGGGTTTATAATCATGGACAATATATTATTAAATAGAAATTTCAAAATCAAGTAATTTTAAAATGAACAAAATTCAGGTAATAAACCAAAAAATTAAGGGAGAATAAGATATTTCTAACACCCCAAGACTTTTACAATATTTTCCTTTTAGTGTAAATAAAATTTTGTTCCTCGACCGGTTTATATGTAACAATATTTTTATAGTATTATACATAGAACATTGGGTTTAGTTTGGGTTACAAATAATACTATTCTTATATTTCTCTAAAAGGGGCCTTGGATTTAGATTCTATTTAACATAGCCACAATATTCACTTATGGCTTCACTTACATGCAAGACTGAGTTTTACTAGTAACTATTAATATTATTATTTAAAATGAAAATGACCTCCTAGACATTAAATTTTTAGTTATGAATAGTTTACACTAAACTATGAAAAAATATGGGTTACACAAATATAAATATAATTAATTGGATATCCAATAATTAAAAAATAAAATTGAAAATAAATTGAATGCAAAATAAATGTTTTTATATAAAACACTTATTATAAAAACAAATGTGTTTTGTCTTAATAAACTTGATTAATTACAATTATTGAATGATATTAATGAAATTTGTATATTATTTATTCAATAAAATATTTTTTTATATTCACTAAATAGTTTTTATTGGCATAAAATAAGAACAAATCCAATTTTATCCATATAAATTTATATTTTTCTAAAGGTAGTTTTCCCCCAATTAATGGGATGCCTATTTTAACACTAAATTAATTAAATTTTATAAAAATTATTTGATAAAATGAAATTATGCATTGAATGATTAATTTCAAAATCATATTATCATGAAAATTTTAAATTTTTCTTTAAATTATGATATTTTGATGAATAGGGAAAAAATACGTAATTTTAATTGAAAACTAAATTTTTATCTAAATTATATATAGGACAAAATTATATTTTTAATTGTTTTTATAGTAATATTAGATCAATTTTAAACATGGTAATACTATTTAGGTTATTTGTATAATTTTTATATTCAATTTTGATATAATAACTTTGTGAACTTTTAACATTTTTACTTTAAAACACTTCTTTCCCATCCCATCTATGGGAATAATTTTAAATTAATTTATTTAACATCTATGAATATAATTTAAAAAAATGGATTGCAAATTTTTGATCAGATTATTTCAAAATATCTAGTATCTTAAATTTAGTTTCCGATCAAAACTATTGGTGAACTAAATAAAAAACAATTACAATGGTTGAGGTGAAAAAGTGTTTACTTAGTGGTTAAAAATTAAAATTTAATATAAAATAACATCTAAAAATGTACCAAAACATTTAATATCAATATTTAGACTATATAACATATTTTCAATAATTATTAGGCACATTATTTAAGATATAAAACCCAAAAAAAATTAACATTTTATATTTATATGAATGCCACTCCTCCTCTACAATAAAATTGCACCCCCCCAATTCATCAAACATCTCAATCCATATATCTCATCAAAAATCAGATAAAGTAATCTCCAAAAATAACTCTAATTATCCTATAAGCCTCATGTTCTTTCATAAATACAACTGAGGAAGTGTTTTTGTATAAACAAAAAGGAGTTACCCCAAGAAGAGGTAATACACTTCAATGAGAACTTTTTTATTATTTATTTATATACTAATTATATTATTATTATTTAATTATTATTTAATCACCTAATTTTAGTCAATATAATTATATTTTTTGTTATATTAAACCAACCTAAAACATTACACACTTACATCAATTGGGATGTTCAATCATGTTTCGTGTGTGTGGGAAACTACTGCCTCGCGAACCAATGTCATTCGTTCTTCCATTACCAACTTTCAAGGTTGAGAATAATGATTTATTTATAGTTTTATATGATATATTATATTTATGATTTATCTATGTTTATTAAATTTTTGTATAATACATACCTTTATGCTTTCCATTTTGTTGGAATAATATTACATCGTTCGTGAATGTGTGAACTATCGCCTCCTCGAAGCAATGTAATTTGAACATGATTTACATGGAATGTATTAAGAAATTTTTTAATTAAAATATAACATCAATATGATATAAATATGATAAAATAACTATAATAAACATATATTTAAATCAATAAGTTTTTATAATTTTAATACGACAAGAAAATGGAAACATCATTTATGCGTACGTATGACCAACTGCCTCCATGAACGGTGCATTTCATTTCCAATCTCAAAATTTCATGGATTATTTTAAATATATATATATTATATATAAATGATATTAAAACAATTATTTATATTATTTATTGGATCCAATCACAATCTATGTAATAGGAACAAAAAATAACAAGTTAAAACATACTCAAGTAACACGATAATTAACACTCAAAACAGTGAAAATAATGAAGGATTCATATCAAATAGGTGATTAAGTATAAGAAAATGATATTATATGATATTATAAATATAAATATAGTTTTTATAAGTTATAAAAATTCATAAAACCATTATACATGTTGTTATAAGTCATTAGTCCAAACTGAAGTGTAAGGTTAGGGATTTAGTCTAAATATACATTTCGTTGGGACTTATTTGTTTTAATGCACAAATTGCATTATATGTGGTGTATATACTACTCCTTTAAATTAAATATCCTAAATAATTTCTGTATGGTATATTAATGATTCAATTTGAACTACTTCTTAGGGTATTTAACTTGAAAATTACCAATTGGTAAAAGTAATGTTTGCAATAACACATTCTTTTTTGGTTTTTATCAATTTCTTGAAAAAAAATCACTTCCTTATAAAAGTTTTCTATTTTAAAATACATATATTTTAAACATAAAATATATCATCCGAGGGTATAATTATTTATTAAATCATATATAATTTTTTATATGGTTTTTATATTAACATTTATTTGATTATCTGGGGAAATACTGATAAATCCATATTATTTAATCAATATAGGTATTTGTTAATGAGTATTCATTATTCATTAAATATATTATTTGATATATGAGTAATTCTCAATAACTATAGTTATTGGTGGGTGTTGGTCTCTATATATATCCTCTTGACGCATTTATAGGTTCTCTTGAGACAATCCAGTTGAAAAAATTAAACATGTTTCTACCTATAATTTTAAACTATCTTTTGAAATGTCTTGATGTTATAGGTTTTCATGTACCTCAAATATGATGACCAATAATGAATAATGTCCGTAATTCAAAATTTTCTTATTTTTATCCATGATAGTTTATCTATGAGTAAAATATCAATGGATTCATTTAATTTTGAGTCTATTAATTACATTTAAAGTGTGTTGAATTATTTTTATTTACATGTCGATTATTTTAATTAATTCGTTTCTTCTTCCATTGTACTTAACCCAAAATGAGAATATGTACTAACCCTTTTTTTCCATTCTCTAGGTTATAAATATGAAACTTTTGAGTGTGATTCATGGATGTTGATATTTTATTTTAGTTATGCATTATTTTCATTTCCCAATGTAAAATATGTTTAATGTATGTAATCTGGGTTTCCAAAACTACTAATATTATCAGTCGATCGTGATTTGATTCCCTGTAATTAGGGAAATGTAATAAAGTAAGACATCGAATTCAAGAATCTTTAGATAGGGAATTACAGTTAGTATCAAAATATGTTTATTATACTCTTTGAAAACTATATTTAGTAAAAAATATATTAGGGAACATAACCCAATCATAATAGTTTATGAAAAGTATTTAAGAACAACCCAATGAAACCATTTTTATGATTATTAGATTAGATACACATAAATTTTTTAATTTATGTTTATCATTTCACTAATTTTAGGATTTAATATTATGTTACATAATTTTATGATATAATATAGTGTATGTAATTATTTTGAAATTGAAGTATAAAGGAAGAAGTGTATCTATACTCATGGAGAATGTAGAGGTTTCCTAGATAAGGATGACAATATAGCTTGTATTGGAAGTGAGAAAGTTTTTGATATATTAGGATAGGACAATCATGTTAGGATAAATAACTTTTCCCAATTGAAGTAACTTTTTCCACAGTGATATTCTATGATGCTGGATCACTTCATATGATAGGGGCCCCCATAATTTCATGGAACTTCTGATATAATGGTAGTTGAGAAATGTATTTTGTATATTTAAAATATATTTATTTAATTGGGATAATTTGAAGAGAAAAATGATAATCATATGTTATATTATCTCAATAGTAATTATGATCTATGGTGGTCATTGATCTAGAATGGTAGAGAGAAAGAAGAAATAGAACTCATGTGATGGATACCTTTTTAGGATAATATTTTTGAAAAATATTTTTCTCATGAGCAACAAAATGAGACGAAAATAAATTTCCTTATATTAAATAAAAATAATGAATAAAGGTTTTTTAGATTTAATCTACCTTCTCAAGGTTATAAAGGTATTTTATGGATTTCCTATGCAACTCAGTATTCATGATTACCCCTTATTTGGCGGGCTGAAGCCATGTCTCTGAAGGGAACTAGTGTCTCACAATTTTACTTCATATGATAAAATAGTTTAATGTGCTACAATCAAAGAGAAATAATTCTTCAAGTCTTATTTAATCAATGTTAAGAAAGAGAAGAAGATGTTGAAAGAGAAAATATTTGATAAATGGAATAAGGAAAAGAAAGATTTTCCAAAAAGTGATAACTATGAAAGGAATCATCATGGGAAATGTTTTAATAGATTTGGAATTTTTTATATGTGTGTGAAGGAATCACCATGGAGATGATACATGATTTATTGAAAAAATTATTCTATAATTTTTGGATTTAAATAACTTTTTGTATTTGAGGAATATCTCTAATAACCTATGATTTATATATATAATATGGAATCATGAATTCTTTCAACAACTTTTATGAAAATTTAGGTTGTTACCATCTCTGAAGAGAATACATTATTAAGGTGAACTCATGTTTGGTATGTGATGATTAATGATCTACATCTTGTTGATTGAATAATAATGATAAGTTCAATTTTGATATTAAGTGACCTTCTTTCTAAAGTGTTGGACCATAACATTTTGGAAAATATAACAATTTATAAAATGGTTTATTTTTTCTCATTGGAAAATGTTTTAGTGGATAATGTATTACTTCACCATATAATAAAACCTATGCTATGAAATGAAGTAGATATAGTTAAAGGCATAAATAAGGATAAAATTTTATTTATGATATATAAACAAATATTTTATTATATTATTACTGAGTGAATGAATTCTTAAACTCATGGAAAAAGGTTCTAGAGACAAAAAATATTCCATATTATCATGATTTTTATGAAAAAAATGTCATTTTTTAAACCTAACTTCTTTATACCGTTAGGATTATTAACTGTCTCAGGGTCAACAAATTTATCATTAAAAATTTTATCTCTCACTCTCCATTATAAAATGATAGTTATATTTCTATACCATGTCATTGTTTTTATGAATTATTTCATATTCGAATGCCTAGTGTTGTGGGAACCTTTACATTTCCATTTCCCCCACTTTAAAAATACGTGTTATTAACCCTATTTATGATTTAGGTATTCAATAATAATATTTTAAAACAATAAACCAGAGATTATTGAGATCATATTTGAATTTAGAGGAAGAAAATTATTTAAGGTAGGTATAATGCAACACCCAACTACTTTATAATATTTTCTATTAAGATGAAAATTAATTTGGTTCAAAGTTTTCTTTATATGAAACCCAAGTTAATATTACACTACATGAGACATTAAGTATATATTTAATATAAGGAATTATTATTCTAAGCTTAATCTACATGTAAACATGAATTTAGATTGAGTTACACATAACATTGACTTTCTTTGATGTATTATGTTATAGGAAAGACCGAGTTTTACCCGATACTATTAATAATTTTATTTAAAATGAATATAATATATAAGATGTAAAAATAGATATTATTAAATTATTAATTATCTTCTGAAAATTTATTTTTTACAAAAATATAAAATTAATTCATTTGTTATCAATTAATTAGAAATTAATATAAAACCCAATTGAAGGTAAAGGAATTGTTCTTATAAAACAATATTTTAATATACCAAAAAGAGTTTTGTATTAATAAATTAAGTTAATGACAATTACCAAAGTATATTAATGAAATATATTTATTTTATATTTAATTAGTTATTTTTTACATTTATTTAATAGGTATCACACTCAAAATATAACAACAAATATAATTTTATGCATAAGAGTTAAATTTTCTAAAGATAGTTTTTATGCCTTTTAATGGTGAACCCATTTTAAAACTAAATGTTGGAAAATTTATATTTTTTTAGAAAAAAACTAAAATTCATTTTTTAAAGTGTAATTTCAAAATTATCTTTGGGTGAACTTATGGTATTTTTCTATAATGTTTCATTTAATAAATAATTTTCAAAAATATTGAATTTTAAATGAAAACTACTTTTTATCTAATTATGTTATTACTAAATTATATTATTAATTCGTTTTAAAGTATTCTTATATAATTTTTACCTATATTTAAAAAAATTATACAATTTCAATCATTTTTTTAATTTATATTTATAAACATAGTGACCTTTTGACATTTTCACTTTAAAACCCCGATTTCATTTCTCGTTTGCAGGATTAATTTTAAATTAATTTCTTCCACTTATGGGACATTGATTTGGGGAAATAATTATATAATATAATTAGAATAATTTATAATTTCTCTTATTTTCATCAGTGTTTTTTTATCAAAAATATTAGTGAAACCAATTAAAATTAATTGTAGTGATTAACTTGAAAAAAAGTTTACTTATTGTTTAAGCATTAATCATAAGTAAAAAATGTCATAGAAACTTTTCATAAACCCATTTTATTTTCATAGTTCTAATATATCATCTATTATATCAAATTTTGAGGCACATGACGTAAGGTATACCTCTATATAGTGTTTAACTATTTATATTTACAACAATGTCATTCCTCCTCCCCAATAAAATGGGACACACCCCCACCACTTATTCACACCTCTCAAGACCATTAAATCATCCAAAAACTACACAAATAAGCTCCCAAATTATCTCCCATAATCTTATAATCCTTATTTTTGTATGAAATCCATCCATTTAAGGCTATTGGTATAAAAGGGGTAACCTATAAAAGATTATACATTAAACAACGTGCACTTTATTTATTTATTTTTCTACTACACAAAATATTATTATATCATGATTATAAAATAACCATATTATCATAAATATAATGTTTTTTATTATACTAAGAGTCTAAACTACATATTAACACACTCCCATCAATTGGTATTCATAATAATCTTTTGTCTATATAGAAGACTACCACCTCTCGAGGAATTGTTATTTGTTTTTCCATTACCACCATTAAAGGATGAAAATCATGATTGATTTATAGTTTATATATGATATCTATGATATTTATATTTTATTTACATTTTTTTAATTTTTATATAACACATACCTTCATGAATTCCATTTTGTGGGGATATAATAATATCAATTGTGGACACGTGGACCACCTCCTCCTCAAAGCGATGTCTTTCGTTCACGCATTACATGCAATTTGTTAAGGATGGTTTTAATAGAAATATGAGATGAATGATAAATAAATATTATAAAATAATTTTAATATACATGTACATATGTAAATCATTTAATTTTCATTCTTTTAATATGATAAAAAATTGGAAACAACATTCATGCAAACGTACGACCTGCCGTCTTCAGGAACGATGCATTTTATTTTGGTTCTCAAAAAATCATAGATTACACTAAACACATATATATAATATATGTGATATTTATAGTATGATTTAAATTCCAGAAATGATTAAATAAATTTCATAGTAATAGGAATAAAAAATAACAAGCCATAACATAGTCGAGAAACATAATAAATAACACCTAAAAAAGAAAAAATAATGAATTAATGTTACCAAACACATTACAAGATGGTCTAAAAGGATCATATATGATATTATAAATAATAATAAGTTTCATTTATAATTTAATAATATACATAAAACAGTTATACAACAGGTTAAAGGTAATTCAACCAAGAGGGTCTGTATGGTAAAAACTTTGTATCAATTGACATTCTATTGATAATTATTAGTTATTATGAACCAATTAACTTATGTGTGGTGTATATATTTATACTTTTAAATTTAATATCATGATTTATTCATTATTCATTTATTTTTTATTTTTAAATTTTATGTATTTCATCCAAGGGGATTTTAATTGAAAATTACCAAAGGGTAAAAGTTATCTTTTCAATCTCACTTTCTATTGTAATTGTTAATTATATTATAAACAAATCATATCCTTATGACCATTTTCGATTAAAAATTAAATTTATTTTAAATATCCATACTCCTTTATAATGGTTATAACTATTTACTAATCCATACACCATTCTTATGTATGGTATTTACATTTACATATTTAGACTATTTTCGAAAATATTAATACATCAGTATTATTTTATCAATACATATATTTTTTATGGAAATCTGTTTATTAATTAAATATATTATTAGATATGTGAAGAGGTATTTAGATTTTAAGTGATTATTCGGGTCTGAACCTTATATATATCCTCGATGCAACAACATTTTCTCATGAGATAAATAGGTTGTTCAAATTAAATGGGTTTCTACATGTAGTTTAAAACAAACTCCTGAAAGATCTATAAAGTAGAGGTTTTTATATGCCTTAGATATGATGTCAAATGCTTAAGGATATCCTTAAATAAGAATTCAGTTAATATTATCCATGATATATTCAATATGAAAGAAACTATTGATGCATTTGATTTTCATTATATTGATTAATGGACATCAGTGTTAAGTTATATACCATGCTGGGATGATTATACTTATTAATTTATTATTTATTCTATTGTACATAACCATTATTGAGTATATCACCATTATTTTATATATTTTAGATAGGATATATAGATGAATTCTTTGAATGAGTTTCAAGGATGCTGGGTTTTTCATTAATTATTCTTTATTTTCTTTTCCAATGTAAAATGGGTATCATGTATGTAATCATGTTTTTATAAACTACTAAACCAATAGGTCCTCCATGATTTGATTCATTACAATCATTTTAATGTAATAATGAATAGAACTAGATATTGGAAACTTTTTTTGGGGTGTTTGAGTAGTTATATATTTTTGAGACATATATACATAATTTAAATTCATTTTTAAAATTTAAATAGATACAGAAAGTGAGTTAGAGAGAGAACCATCATATCCCAATTGAACATATGGTTTATTGAGACCCCTTAACTCATTCCCACTTCATCATATAATTTATATATATTACTGTATGACAAAATTCTCATAACTATTTACATTACTAAACCCATTTTAATATTTATAATTTCATTAATTTTATTCACTGTGAGGTTATATTAATTAATCATTGAGGTTCAAGTCCTCTGTTTTTATGATGCTTGGATCATATGCCAAAAATCAAATTTGAATGTTGTTCTAGGTAAAATTTATAATATTTTTATCATCTCCCAAATAATATTAAATCCATAATTATCATTTTTTAAATAAATTTTACCTTTTCAAAAATGGCCATGTGTTTTGACTTTTAAAAATGGAATACATTTCAGTCATAGAAACATAACATTATAGGTATTCATGTGTATTGTTCCTTTTCAAAATAATCATAATAGAAAGAAAGTTAGTGTTATTTTATATTTTCTAAATTTTAATTATATAATAAATTTAATATTATTTATTTTATTTCACTAATACATACCATCCATGTGATGGGGTAATAAAATGGCAATCACATTGTTTCATGAGGTGGTAGGCCCCCATACACAAGAATGAAGTTATAATTCTTTTAATGGATTTTAATATTATAAGGAATTTGATATATTGATTTTAAGTAATTATTATAATTTAATTAATATCATATATAATAGTTAAATCCATCATATTGGACATTCATAAGAGGTCACGATGGAAAACAAGTAAAATTTGTTCATGAGGTGGTAGTCTTTCGTTCACATGAATAATGGTTTCATTTTTGATTGCATGGATGTGAAGAAGGTATTACATTATTACATTACCATAATAACATATTATTAAATGTAATACAGTTATTTTTTTATATAATCACTATTGAGTATGATTTTAATGAGGTTGAAGAAGAAATACAATAAATATGCACAATTAAGAATGATGCATTTTATTTGGATGACAATATTATGATTATACTAAAATCTTCATAAAAATTTTTATGATAAAAAATATCATATAGGACATAGGGGGAAGTGAGGATGGAATTTGGGTAGGTTATGGATGATAAAAAATGGTTTACAAGTGGAAATAAAACAGTATAGTGGTTAAAATTTATAATTGGTGTAGGGGATACACAAATAATTTTTTAAAAGAAAACATTATACACACATTTATATAATGAAAATGGAAAAAAATTAAACATTATCGAAACTTATATGATTTAATGTTTAAATATGGCCATACAATAAGATTTAGGGAAGTTTTTAGGTTATTTTAACACTTATCTTTTATTTTTAAATCCATGTTAACCCTATTTTAACCTTTACCATAGTAATTATTTTTTACCATTTTTATGATTAATTTTCAAGAAAATAATATTCTATTATAATATAATTTTAACTAAATAATAATAATAATATGGAATAATGTTTTTCAAATTCAATTCATATAGTTGGTGCAATATAATTTCAAATTAAACCATATATTCCAATGAAAATGTTATTGTGTGTGTAAAAAGTCATTAAACGAAAAATCGTAATGAAATTGATTCCCTACCGCTAGAATAGTCTCTAATTATAAAAGACGATTCCCGTGAGCTTCAAAAATGTTGTTCCCCATTGGCATGGTCTTTTCCATTTCTACAACGTTTAATAAAAAATGGAACATCAAGCAAGCGATTATTCTTCAATGTTCACAAAAAAATTAATATTTTTAGAATAATCACTAAAACATTTCATAGAAAGTTTTATAAAATTTAACTAAAAAAATAATTTTTTTTCTAAATTATTTTTTTGAACGTGAAAAATTAATTTCATTATTTTAACAAAAAAACAATCAAAAAAATTATAAGGAAAATTTATATTTGAAACCTATAAGGACTTTTCCATAGAAAATAAGTAATTACTAATCAATATATTATATTTATCATTCATTTTGAACTTTAAAAATGTGGTTATTAATATACATACATTCAAAATTTAGTTTTAGGATATAACAATGATATTTATGTTATAATATTAATAGTATATTGAGGTTGATTAAAACTCTGTGTTTCATGTTTTATATGCTAGAGAACATTTCATTCCATAAAAAATACCCTTTTTAACATTATTCCCTCTATAAAGAATTTATCACTTGAAATATTGAATTATAGATCTTGGTGAAATTTTGGTTAGGGTAATTCTACATCACGGATTACTCAATTTCCTAGGTCTCTAATTATTATTTATGGTTCTTTCATAAAACTTGGACTGAGAAATTCATCTTGTTATGTAGAATATTATATCTATGGTATATGATCTTCAACAAATACTCTATATAAGTGAGATAATTTTCTAGCGTCACCAAATCTGAATACAGTATATGTGAGGGATCTATTATGTTATTCCATAATATAGATACATGTAATATGTCATGTACTTGAGAATGGGTTGGTGGGAGTTCTAGTTTATAAGCAACATCTCTATTGTGATCAGGAATCTAAATGGTACCTATGTACATGAGGAATATGATTACCTTATTTCCAAATCTCATGACATTATTCCATATAAATAAATAAATATATATATAATAACACCTTAAACATAACCTTAGACACTAGGTCTCATCGACGATATCTATTATAGATGTTTTTTTAATCTAAGGTGTCCTGATGTGAAGCTAAATAGTTGTAACTTTCTCTACTCTTTCATCAAATATTTTAGTTCCCAAAATCACGAGTTCACTGAATTTATCCCAATATAAATTATTTATGCATATTTTACACAAAATAGACTCATATGAAATCTTTTAGATGTTTTAGTGGAATACATTATTGTATGTGAACAATAGTACTGAAAAATGTTGACCAATTCCACTTTACAATCCACAGAACAAAGTCTCAACATGAATTCAAGTTTCTTAATAGTTTTCTTAGATTAACCATATTTTAATTGGTGATAATATTTAATGGTAGTCCACTCAGTATCTGTAGTATGCTGAAGAAACTTCCAAAAAATAGGGATAAATCTCATATATCAGGGAGATACAATCAGTAGTGTTGTTTCATACAACCTCACCACCTCTCTTTAGTATATATATTCATGTTTATTAGTTGATATGTCCTCTAAAATTAAAATTATGTGATTATTCTTGTAATAAGATTAAACATAATAAATATTTAATTTTTTTTCTTGATGTCATGGGAAGACCAATGACAAAGTCTACTGTGTTGTCTTCCTACTTCTATATAGGTATGGGTTAGTGTTTCATCATCAAATTGGAGTATTACTTTTAGCCATCACTTGCGGAAATACAAGACACTTGGATGTATATATTGTGATCTCATAATTCATATAGTCAAACCAGAGTTAAATCAGTGATCTTAATACATCTTCATTATTAATGGGTGGATAGATAAAGTTGATGTATGTTAATTATAGAAATAATACTTCTTTATCATAAGTATTTATGGTACACATAGTCATGATCCAAATAATTAAACACATTATTCTATAGTTATGATCTATTTGGATTTACCTTTTATTTTTTGATTTATCAATATTTAAATTCCACCAGCATCTCTATGAGTATCCTTTAACATCTCCATTAGGAACGGTTGAGAAATTATTTGTGGAAGGGATGATGATTTTCCACTCTTAATTATTCCCATGACCAACCATTGAAAGTATATGATAATTTAATCTCTCTAAAATTTCATCAACGATGAAGTCTCAATATCCTTTCTACATAAGCCATTTACCTATTTTTTCTTTACCAGGATGGTATTAGATTGATAATTCAGAGTACATGATCTTCTCTTAACATCTAACTTGGATATTATTAATATCCTTCTCGGTGAATATATATTTTAGGCTCTTAAGATTCATATATATCTCACTTCTCCACATAGATATAATGACTCAATATTTTCAATGAAAAGATAATTCCAACCAACTCTATATTATGTGTATGATTTTGTTTCTCAATAAAATTAAACTAGCATAATGAATAATATATGAATTTTTCATTTAGTATTATTATACATCCCATGCCCATATTAAAAGCATCACCGTATACAAAAATACTCCCCAATTGAGGAAAATTTATGGATTGGTGTAGTGATATGCCTCTTATTCAGCCCCTTAAATCTATCCCCACATTCACCAGTCTAGAAAAACTCTACTACCAATAATATTAGATTGGTTAATGGGTTTAAAAATCATGATATGTTTCTCATGAATCAATTTTAATTCCCAGAAAGTCCATAAAAAATACGGATCTCTATTATAGATTCTGGTCAAGGATAGTCCTCAATTGAAATTATCACATAATGGTCTAATGATATCAATATTCTCAAGATAAAATTCTCCATGAATGATAATTACTTTTTCTAGAACTCACATTTACTTATATATTCATATAGATTCTCCATTATATGTTTTTTAAAATAGTATTCGAATGCTCCTCATGCTCCTAATTACATTTTGTGTAAAAAATAATATCATCTTTTAATGGTTCCATAAGAATTTAAATTTCATATCTAAAGAATTTATTTATAAATTACAAAAATATTGATGGATAATTAGTGAGTTAGAAAGGAATATCTATTAAATTAAATTATCTATTTATTTTTTAGTTTTCAGTTCCAGCAATATCCGCCTTCACCATTAACTGGTGATATCCTGACCAATGGTCCACTGTAGAGAAATAATGGTCTTCATGTAGCTGTTAGAACAAGTCATATATCCATGGAAAGGGATACACATTCATTATCATGATATTTTGAGTTCAATATAGTCAATTCTGTAGTGAATTGAACCATTATTCTTCATGATAATGGGGACCGATCACCGCTCAGTGAAGCACTCAGGTGTATAGAACCATTTTTCATATTCACTTGTAAATACATTTTCAACTCTTTTAACTCAATGGTGTTCATCATACAAGGAGTCCATGATATGGGTAGATTTACAATTATATTCTAAACTTATAAATGGACCTCTAATTTAGTAGAAATAACAATACGCAATTCAGGTGATACATCTATATAATCACTCTACCTGGGAATTTTTTGAAGAAGGTTTCTATCCTTAATTACAAAAATTTGGTCTAAATATGGTAGATAAAAAGTAAATAAACCCATGATAGAAAATACCATTACGTGGTAGATTCATCCTCTTCAAAATATTAAATAATTAAAGGGTGACATTAGAAGTGGAGGTTGATCTATCTATCTTGATAGTTGAGGTTAGATTTATATTAGGATAAACAATCTGTACCAAAAATAGCTTATAACTATTCTAAAGTATGTAAGATGATATTTTATTGATGAATCTATCTAGAAACAATTAATTGGGATGAGTTATATAAATGGAATTAAACCATCACTCAATTTACTATTCTTATTGATTGATCAAACCCCATGCTTTCCTGTTATACTTGAATAATTTTGTTAATCATACAATATAAAAAAGAATGTGTACAACCATAATCAAGTATTATATTCATTATTCACAAATTAATAATTTTTTTTACCTTTCACCATATTACTTTCAAGATACACCTCGATAATAGTGATATAATGTTTTATTCCTTCCACTCTATGCCTTGAATGTCATTATCATTGATTTTCTCCAACAACACTTATCATAAAAAATTAGCTAGAAAAATTCCTTAGTTCCTTGTAGTTTAAAACCGACACTAAATGGTGAATGTTGATCAAAAATGACTTTTATTATTCAATATCAGTGGTTATGTTAATTTTCCTCTAGAACTATTCAGCCTAATGCCCATATTTTACACACTAGAATCATCTTCTGATTCCCAACATACAGTTTCTGAGTTGCTTCTTCCCATAGTTTAGAAACGTATGATATTAGGTTTTTATTCCACCATGGTATTTGTCTTTTGATACCCTCAAAAAAACTTTTTTTTTTCATTTATTTCCCTAGTCCCATGATTCAATAAAGAATCATTGTTCTTCATCTCAATATTTAAGGAATAACTAAAAATATATTTATTACTATCAATTCCTTAAATTTTTTAATCTTTTTATCGATGGTGATGTGTTCCACTTTAAAATATATCCATTATACATTTGGTATTGAAGACAAATCCATAGGTGTATAGTGAAAGCCTTGTGAATTTTTCATTATATGAAATGAAATAATCATTGTCCAACTATTTCATATTTGGGAACTCCCTCTCTAAATTAAGATAACGATTTTGGTAATATATTTATTTAATTTTTTTTTGTAAAGACTTATCATTCCATTAAATGAATCTCATATTTTTACTCTGTGTTTGTGAGTATTTTCCACCACTAATATTCTTCTCCCTCTATTTCAATATTGATTTCCCTAAAACCCAAGTGGACTGGGTATGGATCACTATTGGGGAAGAACTTCACTACAAAAATGTAGCTATCTTCGAGTCTTTGTAGGATTTTTATTATTCTTGAAAATTTCTAGGTCATTTTTTCTCTTCATGTCGACATAGTAGAAATTTGATTCACAGGGGAGGCATCCCTGATGCTTGGTTTAATGGGATTTGTTCTCTTATATCCCCCTCAGTTGAGCTTTTTGAATTTATATAATTCTTAATGTTGAATCTCATTAGAAGGATTCAGGTCTTGTGTATCCCAAACAAAAGGTTGTCGACATATTCACCAAATTAAGACGTGATTTTGAGGACCACATGTCATTAGTGTAGGAATCAAGGGATTTTGTTCCATACAAGTTTAAGTTCTCCGATTATTTCGATAAATTGTTGAGGTAGAAAGAAAGTGAGATAGGGAGGATTATCCCATTCAATCAGATTTTATCAAGGCTGTTTTTAGTAAAAAATTATCTCATTTTACTCCACTATCTCCAATTCTATTTTTTTTCTAGTGAAGAATGTTATAGATTTTTCAAGATAGAGGTCTTATATCCAACATGAAATTCTATCAAAAATAAACACAGGAAAAAGTTATCGTTATTGAATAGAAAGGAAAAAAATAATGTGGATCATGGAGGTTGGAAAACATACATTCAATTATTGACATGGAAGATGGTAGGGACAAGGTCCCATGAGGATCTCGAACTATCAGACATGGAAACAGGCTCTCAACTAATTATAGATTTTGAAGAGGACCCATAACCAATTAGGAATGTTGGGCCCAATTTAAAAAATAGGAAACAAGGAGCCTCATTTCTAGAAAAACCTCGTTTGAAAAAGGTGAAAACACTTGAAGATACTACAAAAATTAACCAAAAACCATCGTTTCCATCTCCTTAAGTAATGTAATGAAACCTGGGAAATAGATTTGATTGGGTAATTCATAAATTGAAGAAGTGGTTACTCAAAAATGTGTTAATTCAGTAATGATAGTTTCCAATTCATGTGATAAAGTTGAGGAGGACCTATGCGGTATGAGCATTTACCTAGAACATGTGACAAAATCTTGGTCAGATTAAGAATTTCCCCATACCCCTTTCTAGCCAAAAATGGTAGAGTCCTGAATGGTCTTGATAGAGTGGAATTTGATAGTTCAATAATCATTATCATATCCTCCACTATAAATATGATATATTGGATGAGTTTTTCATAATCAATATCTCAATAGAGGATATTCAATGAATTTTTTAAAGATTGCAACAAATACATGTTACCAAATAATATTCATGTTGGATTGATAAGTAGATTTAGATTGTGATATGTTTCTTGAATGAGGGGATAATGATCGTGGACGAACACGTGTATACTTAGGACATGATGGCCGTCATTTTCAAGGATATCAACAATGATAATATAGGTATGAAGGGTGTATCTGTTAAATGGAGGCTTTATCAGGTAAACCTTTCCAATTCACTAATTTTTTTTGGAATGTCATGGTTATATAAATTGTGGATTTATTTTTTGTATCCATAACTTCATTAGTTTCCCACTTTTACATAAAACTTATTCTTGAAATAAAAATATATAATTCTTAGTATAAGTAAATCCTAACTTATGTGTATATACGTATTAATATTGGTTTTCCCGATTAATTTCCCTATTAGGTTTTCAAACATAATAATTTTTTCTAGGGCTTCAGAATTATTTGTAAAGAATATGTGAATATCCAAAACATATCCACTTGGATAGTCAAAATAGGTTGACATCGAGGCTCATTTTCATACACCGGGTGATGATTTACTCTATCTTAATACATACTTTTTGACATTAATACCCCTAGGTATAACTATGAATATGCACATACACTTGAAGTATCTTGACAAGGATGTTTTTTTTGTATGTCACTCGCTTTTCAGTTCACTAAAATTCTTTTGTATTTTGTTATATAGAGTCTTATAAGTTTCCTTATCGTTATAATTATAATTAGGGTTATAAATAATATATTATTATCAGAGTCTCCAAAGGAAAACTATTATTACCTCTAATACCAACTATATAAACCCAATATATTAACTCATCTTATAACATGATATTTAAACATAAGTATCAATTATGAACATCCCATAGATCGAGAGGCCATGTCTACTTTGATGACTAGGTTAAAAATACATCAAATAGAAATCAAAACATTTTTTCATTATTTCATTCTCCATTATGATCTCATAAATTCATTTGATCTAATAATGATTCTTAGGATAAATAGGGAAATTCATAACAGAGAGGGGTCATCTAAAATCCCTCTAAGAGAAAAAAATGTGTTGTAAATGATACTTGGCTGTTAAAGGTGTAACATGATATTATAAAAGAAAATGAATATGAGTAATAATATGGGAGGATAAGATTAATAAAAGTGTATCATAACATCATCGTAACATAAAAAATTCTAAAGAAGCACAAAACATGACATAAAAATGATTCAAGGATAACTACCTACACTATATCACAGGGAAGAAAAATTACCAAAATAGATTAGGTTTACTTCTTAATTTTATACATGACACTTCATGATTCTAAAAATTTCTTAAAACCATTAGAGAACTATATAGGAAAATAAATCATAAAATTTTCAATATTTATGAGTTCTATGAAAATTAAATCAATCATAAGGAATAACATAATAATTATATGTGGAAGTAAATTGGGTTGAATTATTTTCCCTCTTATCAAAATAAAATGAAATTTGAAAATAATATAATTTAAAAAATAAACATAATCCATGTATTTAAAAATAAAATTAAAGGAGAATAATATTGGTATATATTTTTTATACATATATAAATAATTTACAAGAAATTCAAAAAGTGAGGTAAATTGTTTTAGAGAGAGAATTCTCATATACCAATGGAATTGGTGGATTAAAGAGATCCCATTCCTCAATCCCAATTCAAAAAAATATATTTAAATTCTTGAATAATAAAATTTTTTATGTTTTTTACTTCATTAATAATATTTTAATTTTTATTATTCAATTAATTTTATTCGTCATCAATTTATATTAATTAATCATTTGGGCTCAAGATTGGCATTTTGATGTTGTTCATCTCATTTATCCAAAATCATCTTGGAATATTCACTATGGTCAAGGAGATTAGTAATTTTCCATCACCATTAAAAAATTAACTATTTAATTACCCTTTTATAGATAAATTTTATTTTTAAAAAAATTACCTTGTGTTGTGGTTATGAAAAATTAACTATGTTACAATCCTAGAGATAGTATATTATAAGTTCATATGTGTAACATTTCCATTTTTAAATAATCATGATGGAAATAAGTTAAGTGTTATTTTTTTCCAAAATTATTATTATATCATAAATATCTAATTATTTATTTAAATATGATTACATATATCATTTTTATGATGAAGTAATAAAATAAAAATCACATAACATCATGATTTTGTAGTCTACCATGCACGATAATAAAGATATAATTATTTTAATTTATGGTAAGGTAAGAAGGTGTATGATATAGTAATTTTACAAATTTATTATGTTTTATTAAATATAATATATAAAAAATTAATCCACAATAATGAACAATGGTGATTAGAAATAATAAAAAATGAGTAACATCATTTCGGGATGTGGAAGTCTGCCTTATAGTAGAACAATTATTCTCATTAAAATTGGATTTATGTGGTTAAGTGTTTAATTTATTTCATTAACATCATAAAATTTTATTTTATGATATATAATGATGTTATTATATCGTCATTATTTAGTACCATTTTTAGGAGGTGAGAGATAAAATAAAACAAATATTAATAGATAAGAATTATAATTCTTCTTCAGACATCCTTGATAAGATTATACCTAAATCCACCCATGAATGTGTTTTAGATAAAATAAAGGATTCTATGACATTTTATGGGAATTATGGATGGTATTTTCATTGGTATTATCTAAAAAATAATATTTTATAGAAAAGTAATGGGAAAAGGTTATGGGGAGACCTTTTTATGTGGGAGATAGAAAACACGTAGAATTTCTTAAAATAGAATGGTATATCACATTTTTGGGATGTAAAAACCATATATATAACTCTTTCACTAACATTAAAAGATATGTAGTCTTAATATTTCCAAAAAATATGATTTGGAGAAGTTTTTAGTTCATTGCCACCCTTATATTTTATGTTTAACCCATCGGGACACCAATTTTTTCCCTAACTAATATTAATTTTTAGTTGGTATAATATTCATTTTAAAAAAATTTAATACATAAATAATATATTAAATTAATAATTTCGATTAAAAATATATCATTCATATTTTCTAATTTAATTCATAGAATTGGTAGAATTTAATTTAACATTAAATTCATAGATGTAATGAAAGAAATGGTTTTCCAATGAATTGTTTTCATAAGATTAAAAAATTAATATAAATATTCAAAATTAAATTGGTTTTAAGGAAATAAATTTTATGTTACTAGTCATAAGTGTTTGGAGTAAGCAGTTCAAGTAGGGAGGAATGAGTAGACAGACTACAATGATTTTGAAGGATTCTTTTAATGAATATTACTTACCTAATACTCTATAACTTACTAAGACATTAGAGTTTCTAGACCACCATCAGAGAGAATGATCAATGATAGAGTTTTCTAATTGTATTTCAAGTATATTAAATTTAACATTTGATGTAGTTTCAAATTAGAATAAAATGACCTAGTGGTTTAAAATAGGTTTGTGGAATGATATTTGTCATATGTCTTTTTGTTCAAATTAATGATATACGTTAATGTCGTTGATCAAGATCTGATGGTAGAGATTAACCATTAAGGTGAATCATGTTTTTTCAAGAGAAGATATAACTATGTTACGAGGTTTTTATTTATTGTAATATAAGAATAGAGTGTGTTATTTGTAAAGGAATAAGGGTGGTAGTAGGTCTGGATATCCATCCTGACAACCATTTTTAGTGACCACCAGAGGTGAGTCAATCATATGCCATTAGTGAGGAACATATTGAAATGTACTAACTGTATGTTCAAATAAAAATGTGAAATTAAAATAATATTTACACATGGTTCATTTTTAGAGGTTTTTTTGGAATGTTCTCTAATCTCAATGTTGTGTAGTTTTTTCAGCTTCATGGGGAATGAAAGCTCAGTCAGACCCATCTAGAGAGGTAGGTTTTTAATTTTGTGGTTGTGGTGGTATAGATGAATCTTATACCAATAAAAGTTTTATTAATATAGAACCATAATTTAGTATCCACTAATGTATTAGGTACACAGGAGTAATTTTCATGCTATGGATCAGACCCCAATAGATTTATATATAGGTTATGCAATTGTTCAATATACCATTCTCAATGCATCATTCATAGAGAATGTTTATTAGATATAGGTTCTTAAAATTAATTAATCTCTTTTCTCTATGTTGACTAACTAAAACATACAATGGAACTTAGTATCTCTTCAATGGAGATACCAAAACCTCATAGAAAATCTAAGGAATGGGGATTTAGATATGCATCAAGTTATACCTACATATCGGAAGATGAAAGGGAATAGGATTTCCTTACCATGTAAATAGACCTATTAAATGTGATCCTAAAAATGGATTGGATGAAATTATTCAGGGATCATATTTATTTAAAACATTATCAGATGAAATTGATGTCCACTATTGGTATGACTCAGGTCTTCCATGGTGAATGAGATCCATAGCCATGGGAACATGGACCTCTCTTTCCATATTTATGTAGAATCATTTTCCATGTGTATTATCTTATGTTTGAGGATAATGGGAAAGTATATAAGGATGATTTGTCTCCCATAGTTGATGGGTTTACTAAGGCATTTCTTGGGGACTTCTCTAAATTACATCTAGAATTTGATTTTGATTTCATTATAGAATCTGTTTTGGGAACACAGATGATATATATTAACTAATATTCTATGTCCCACATTCAGTTGACTAATTAATGATTAAGTTTGATGATTTTTAATCCAAATAATTCATTATCCCGATCGTCTTAATTTGGGAAGCCCCGATGATGATTTCTAAAATGCTGATTAACCTCTCTGATTGGGCATCAATTTCTAAAAGATGAATAGGATCACCATTATTAATTAATACATTTGACCTAAAACAATTTCATATTTGATCATTTCAATCAGCAAAGTGATTTTAATAAACTTACCTGAGCTTCAGGTATCATCAGATTAGGTTAAGATAAGAGAACATTCCCAAGATAGTTTTTTGAAGCAGGCATTTTCAATTTGAGTATTTGTTCATTTTATTCAGATTAACCACTACTCATATGGTATTTATAGACCCTAGTAAATAAGAGTCTTATAAATACATTAAATCCATTTTTGGCGGTTTTTGGACGATATTCTAGTTTACATTAGGATAGAAGAGGGACATGGTCAACATATTTTGATTTTCTTCGGCACACATCAGGGTCATAGTCTTTATTGAAATCTCTCTAAGTGGTGTTTATGAATCTTTGAGGTTGGATAACTAGGACATTTGTACCCAAAACATGGGTTTCTAGTCGATCCAGGGAAAATAAGGGTTTTGTTGTCATGGTAACAACTAAATAATTTATTTGATATATGATTATTCAAAGGCCAAATAGGATATTATCAACCCTTTATTATAGATTTTTTCCCGATTTTTTCACCCTTGATGGATATCACGTAAATAAGGGTGATGTTATCCTAGAGATCAGAGTTCTAGGAATCTGTTAAAGAGATCATGTACTAGTTGATGATTACCACCATTCTAATATTACCCATGTATGGAAAAAGGTATGTGGTTTATTATGATTCTCAGGTTTGGGTTTATGTTTCTTTCTCATACATGGGTATAGTATAGTGGTGTATACATCATTCTAAATCTAAATACAGTAATGGAAGGACCCAAACCACAATATGTTAGTAGCAGTAGCCATGCATTCTTTTAAATATTATAATCGATATATTATCTACGAGAAATATATAATCCAATCAGATCATAAAATCTGGGACTATATTTTCTCCCATATGAACCTGAATATGAGGTACCACCGATGGACTGAGTTCCTTCAAGGGGTTAACATTGATATTTCATATACCCCTAGTAAAGGTAATGTAATGACCCATAATTCTATCATTAAAATTAACCTTCTTATAATCATGTTATATAGTATAAATGACATAAAATAACATATATAACACAATAAAAATTTTATAAATAAGGAATAAATAATATAATATGTATTTATAGGAATTAAGATACCAAATTGATTGAAATAGTAACACGATCATTGGAATAGTAATGTGACAATTAGGAATAGAAACCTACACAACACAATAGTAACATATAAAATGAAATTATAAATAAAATTTATGCATATTATAAATGAAAACATGATACATTTATTTCATGTATTATGTAAATAAATATATTATAAATGTAAAATTAAGTATTGGTATTTTTTGTGAAACATAAAAGTTTATTTACAATTTTATAATTAATATAAATATTTAAAAGAAAATATATTTTGATAAAAAATATTCATAAATTAATTTCTTATTTTTTTTTGATTATATGATAATTTCATGATACCTTAATTAATTTTTCATTCTGTTATATAATCGGTTAAAATTTTAAAATTTTTATTTTATTAATAAATGATTATTTTTATTAAAAATAAAATATATCATATTTAGAAAATTCATTTGATAAAATGGAGTCCCTTTTTTATTTCTAAAAATTTATAAATGGTTATGGTGAATTTTTGTTATTTTCCTAAACTAATTGATTTTTTGGGGAATTGTAAAATAACATAATTTAAAATATAAGTTAAATAAAAGAATTATCGAGTGATGATTGATTTATGGATGATTTAAGAATCATTTCATAAATATATCATTCACTATTTACATTATTTAGTCACATTGATCAATACAATTCATAGTCATGATAAAAATAATATACAAATGAATAAAATAAAATAAAACACCTATCTTCTCCACTATAAATACCACCCCTCACGACCTCTTCTACTCACACCTCATAAGCCTTGAATAATTTTCAAATTCTACCTAACAATATTCCCAAGTATATACCCCACACTTTGGATCATTTGGTCACAATATAATTCCAAACTCAAGTGCCTCAATGAGGTTCTCCAAGATATGGAATCCAAGAGGTAATATCCTAGTTTGTTTCAATTTATTCTCTTCTCATTTTAATTTAATTTACACTCCTCACCTAACCTTTTCCAAGTTACATGATAACTGAATAATTTTTTATATTATATAGTTTTATTTTGTTAATGAAACAATCCATCATCAATTATCTCCCTCAATACTTTTGTCCTAAAATTTAAAACTTCGTTCGCTATGTGTTGATTTATCGCATTCAAGGATAAGG
Organism: Viscum album; assembly: GCA_963277665.1. Lineage (NCBI taxonomy): Eukaryota > Viridiplantae > Streptophyta > Magnoliopsida > Santalales > Viscaceae > Viscum > Viscum album. The sequence goes on along the minus strand of OY728155.1, from coordinate 446,671,795 downwards.
AATTTTCAATTTCAAATACCAACTTAAATTTTAGTAATGAAAAATTTTTATGGTTAAAAAAGTTTATAATATAGGTATTATAACTTATATAATGTTCTGGAACCACTATATATACATAATATTAATTACTAAAAAAACTTATTCGTGGTAATAAAAAAATTTAAAAATAAACTAGTCATTTTTCAGTCACATTTTATAAATAAAAATTACTAACATATGTAAAAATGATATATAAGAACATTTAATATCTACTATGTTCAATAATGAAATACAGTTTCAATTGTATATAACTATTCTCATTTTATATAGTTTTTCATACATGTATACAAGTAAACCAAACATTTAAAATAACGAAACAAAGGCTCACAAAACAATGAAATTTAATATCATAATTCATTTAAAAGGCCACAAATAAAATTAATAAAATTAAAAAAAAATTATCTAGATATGTTTATGAACTAATTTATTGATGGATTTAATTTTTTTATCTAGGACATTAAGTGATTCTCTATAAACATTCATTTTTATTCTTAGTTATTCTTTATCTCTCTTATGCCAAATTTAATAATTATATATTTTTAAATAATTGTTATAAATCATGCCTATAAATTCAAAAATAATGTTTTCAAATCATTTCATCCTTCTTTTATGGGAAATATATGTTTTAAAAAAGGATCACTTCTCAATTATTCCCAATAAACAAGCCTGATTAAAGGGAACTTCCCAGTTTATTACCCATTTTCAACTGCACCACATAATATTTTTAAGACACCATTATTTTTATAAGATTTATCATTTTTATGAAAATATATCTTACTTTATTTTTGGTTTGATACCAAATTTATTCCATTTCTAATTTAAGTAATCATTAAATTTTTTTTCTTAATTAGATCTAAAGAGGGTCATTTTTAATGTTTTCTAAACATTATTTTTACATGTTTTCACTTAATTATCAAATAAATTATCATATTATATTCATATTCGACCTTATTAATTAACATTTAGGATTTAAATCCCTTCTTTCATGGACACATTTATGATATGCGTATTTGATATATATTATGGAATGATTACGGTACCCATTTCTTTACATTGTTAACCTTATGATTATTCCTTATGTATGATTCTTCTTCTAGCACACATATTCATAAAAAATTTTCGATGGGTGTTGAGATATATAAACCTAATTCTTTGAGTAATGTTTAGTCTCATGAGATTTCATGTTGGAATGGGGAGTGAACCTAAATACAATATGGGGTTATGTACTTCATGTGAAACTGTCTCAGTAATTAGCCTTTAATCATGCTTCCCTATGTGAAATAGTGTTGTAAGTTTTTCTAGATTCACTATTTTGTCATGTGGTATACTCTTTCCACAATCCTATGATAATATGATTAACAAATCCCATGATGTTCTTCCCTATATTTATTCATGTTTTTCTTATGCCATCGGGTTATACCTACTAACCCATGTGAAATAATTTATTCCTACGTTTCTTTTCCCTCATAGGGAATTTTAGCTCATCCCTTTGTTCATGTATTCTCTAGTTTATCCTATGTATATTTCAAGGCTCTAAGGAATTTAGGATATAATTATGATGGTTAAATAAAATATTTTTTTTCATGATTCTTAATTATGTACCTAATCTTATAAAGAAACTAGAAATTACAATATTTGGTGGTATTTGATGGTTAGCTAGGCAAATAATCGTTTAATAATATGTGTAAAAGTCTAGGTCTATTAGAGTTTATATAATAGGACCATCTTGTTATTTCTAAATATTATGAATAGTGCAGTTTAGTAAGAACTCTAGGGATAATTCTATCACCATGTGTATTTTAGATTAAAACATTAGTAATTACAAGTTAGGATATAATTTTAATTTATATTTTTTCCCTTTTATGTTCAATGTTTTATTATTATATGATTATTAGAAACATATTCAGTCCCCCATAATTGTATATTATTTTTATAAGTTAATGGTTGGAAATGGGAGAAACCATTCCAACAATCAATGTTGTAGGAAATTTGTCTATTTTCCAAATGAAATACAAATTTTGATAGGAATTGGTGGTCAAAATATTCTGATAGTACGTGATCAACCCAATCCTATTATGAACAATAAATTTAATTGTGTGGAATGCTCTTCATCTCATAATAACGAGAATGTTGTAGTCAAATCCTTCATACATAAAAGGCCTCCCATCTACAGAGGATCTTTCAATCCTCTCATCGTAGAATAATGAATTGACTATATTGAGAATATATTCTCTATATAATAGTGCATAGATAGAGAGAAAGTGATTCTTGGAGTATATCATTTTGAAGGGGAATATGATTAGTGTTGGAAATTGATTATGAACAAAATTTACAAGGAAGAAATTGACTCAATAGAATGTGATTATTTTAATAAATTATTTTTCATTAAATATTTCCCTAAAACCCCACATATTTATATGGAAGGATATTTCCTTAGACTGAATCAAAATGAAGAAGATTATATAAAGCTATGTGATGAAATATTTACATGGATTTCAAGATATGCCTATGTCATTTTCATGAATATAGAAATCAATGTTCATTGCATCCATAATAGACTAAAGGTGAATATTTAAAAACTATTAAATATTCAAGACTTTTATAGCTATGAATTGATTTTTCATTATTCTCTTTACGTGGAAATAGATATTGGAGGATCATAGTGGTCTCAGGGGCATAGAGATAAAAAACATAGAGATTAATATCGTAGGATTAAAGAATATATCCCATTATGGAAAGAAAACCCAACAACCCACATGTCAAAATTATGGGATGAAATATCTTGGGAACTACCTAAAGGGAACCAGAAGAATCTTAAAATGTGGAAGCATATGGCATCAAGAAAATAAATTTTGAATGGATATGAAGAATCCCACTATTTTGGAAGAATTAAAGGATTTTTAGTTAAAAAATCATCCAATAGTGTAGTGTTTTACATATAATGAACATGTGAATTTTTTGATTCATTTCCCTATCCCATGGGTTTTTAGAGGAAATCAACAAAAAAACCTCAAAGGAAGCAATTAAGGGTACATTCTACCACTACTTCTGAGCTGTAGGCTGACAATTATGTAGTGATAGGTATGCTAGTTGTTCATTCAAAAATAACCAACATACTATTTGATTGTATTTGTAAGAATTATTTCATATCTTGAAATTCTATTAGACTTATTCAAACACCACCTCAAAATATGGAGGATTAGTTGTCTGTGAGAATAGAAAATGGGGAAATTATTTCATCCAAAAAATATAACTCATCCCTGGTTAATGTTTGTGGACTAAAAATCCTAGAAATTTTTTTACTATATCATTTGGTATAGTTTGACTCTATATTGAGAAAGGATTAGGTCTCATTATATAAATCCAACATCAACTATTGAGAATGTTATATCACTCTTCACATCTCAGAGCATCATCCAATTCTGTAAAAGTTTATGGAAGAGGATGACTCACCTTGAGAATCATTGTCTTATGATTGGATATAATTTCTTTTTTTGAAATCATATCTAGATCAAATTTTTGAGAAAAGAAGAGAACCATGCTCAATGAAATGACCATTGTGAAGAACTACAGTGATGTATTCCCTGAAGAAGTAACATGATAACATGGGAATGGTTTTATACACTCATGTTCTTCACTGTGGGGCGCACTATTCTTCTTTGTTCAGAAAAAGGATGAATAAATGCTCCTCTTTATTGATTATCATGAGATAAATAAAATAAAAATAAAGAAAAAGTGTCCCTCCATGGATATATGACTTTTTTGATCAACTACAAGGGGATTATTATTTTTCTAAGGTGGACCTTCGGTATTGATATCAAAAATTAAAGGTGATGGAGGAAAAAAATTTCATGACTGACTTTTGAAAGAGGTATGAACACTATGAGTTCATAGTGATTCCTTTCAGATTCACTAATTATCCAAAAATTTCAATGGATTTAATTAATAGAGTCTTTATACATTACATAGAAATTTTTTTGGTAGTCCTAATTGATGATAATTTGATATACTCCAAGAGTAATGAAAAACTTGAGGAGAATTTTAAATCTATGTTAATGGATTCTAAAATGGATAAACCATATAAAAATTATATTAAATTAGAGTTTTTGATGGAGGAAGTTTCATTCCTGGGGTATGTTATCACCAGTAATGGAATATCCATAGACCCATCTATAAAAAAGTCAATTTATGAGTGTTCCAATCCAACAACTATAATAGAGATCCATATTTTACATGGTATATATAGGTATTAACAATGATTTTTGAAGAACATGTCATAATTTTCAAACCCAATTACCAATATAACTAAAAAGGGAGTATTTTGTTTTGACCAGTGACTGTGAAGACTGCTTTAAAGAGTTATAAAAGAGTATTATCATTGCACTAGTTCTCACACTACTAACAAGTGGGGAACAATTTTTGTTGTGAAACTATTATTTAAAGAATTAATTATGATTTTTAGTATTTAAAAATGATAAATTTAAATCCTATACCTCAAGTAATTTGAAAATTCATGAAAAAATATCGCACACATGATCTCGAGTTGGCAGCTGTGATCTTTGAATTGATTATCTAGAGTCTTTATCTCTATTGGGAGAAGTGTGATATATATACTGATCATTGGAGTAAAAAGTATATATTTTCATGGAGGTAGCATAATATGTTATATTGAATATTCTTAGATATCATCATGGATTACGAATTCTCAATCCACTACCATCCTGGTAAATCAAATATGGTAGAAGATGATCAAAGTAGAAGGGTTCCTACATCTTTATCAACAATGTGAATTTATGAGGATCCGATATTCATGGACCTATAAATGATTTACATGGGAATCATTGATTATGTAAAATCATTAATCCATTATGAAATGATTTATCAACCATCTCTTATAGATAGATTAAAGGATGATCAGAGATGTGATGTGTACATTAGAATGGGAAATCCTCTAAGTTCAAAATGGATATGGAAGGATTTCTAATATTTTCATCACCGCTATGTGTACCATCCAATCCATTGAAAAATAAGTATAATCTAAATGACACATATATTTCAACATTATCTATTCACCCATGAACCATAAATAAGTATCAAGATCTCTAAGTGCACTATTGGTAGGACAAAATGAAGAAAGAGATTTTTGAATGTAAATCAATGTGCTTGGTATGGCCACATATGATGGATAAATAAGAAAAATTCTAAGGTGATGATACAACCATTACCCATAACAACATGGAAATGGGAGAACATCACCATGAACATTGTCAATGGACATCCAAAAAAATACAGATTGAATAATGCTATATGGGTTATTGTGGATCATCTTATAAATATATCTCACTTTATTAGAATTATAGAAGGAATATCACTCGACCAACATGCATGGATGTATATCAGATAAGTGTTAAGGATACATGGAGTACCAAAATTGATCATGTCAAGTCAAGATCCTAGATTTCACTCTATGTTCTGGAAAAGTCTCCAACGTTCTGTAAACATTATATTGAACATCAGTACAGTGTATCATACTAAATCCGATTTCCAATATGATTGGACTATTTAGAAAATATAGGACATGTTGAGATTGTGTTCTAAGGATTAAAGGGATGATGAAACCAATATCTACCTATGACCGAGTTCTCTTACAACAACAGTTTCCACTTGAGCCTCTAATTGGATCTATAAGAATATTTTTATGGGAAGAGATGTTAAAAATGACATGCTAGAATGATGTTGGTGAATGTAAGATACTATGACCTAAAATGGTTTACTTAATTGAAGAAAAGGTAAAAAAATTCATCAACATATCCATACAACCCAAATTATATAGATGATATATGTAGACAATCATTGATAAGATCAGTTGTTTATGGTTAGAGACATGGTATTCATCCAAAAATCTCTATGGAAGAGGATCATGTGATTTGGGAAGAAAGAAAAGCTATGTCCTAGGTACATAGGCCCATTCAAGAAACATGATAATGTTGAAGTTATGGCATATCGACTTGAATATCCAGCAACCATGTCTCACGTACACAATGTATCCCACGTATCCCTTTTGAGAATGTATATACCAGATCCCTCACATGTACTGAATTCATTAGTGTTACAGTCATAAAAAGATCTATCTTATAAGATGCATCTTGCGAATATCATGGACTATTGAGATAATTTTCTACACAATAAGAATACTCACTTGGTCAAATATCTATAGCAGAACCATATGTACGAAGTGGAATATGGGAACTGAAGGAATAAATAAAGAAGATTTACACTAACCTATTTTCCCCTTAGTTGGTAAAAAAATTCGAGGAAGAAATTTCATAAGGGGGAAGAATATAAATACATAAAATTATATCAATGAAATTTACCTTCACAGAATTATGTTACATAGTATAAATCACATTTAACCACTTAGATAATACAATACAAAATTTATCATTGATGAATAAATGATATAGTAAGTATTTATAGATATTGGGAAACATAAACCAATAAAATAGTAACATGACCCTTGGAATAGTAATGTGACCATTAAGAATAGAAACCTCATCTCTTAAATTTTGAATAAAATTTAGGCACTTAATAAATAAAAATATGATATATTTATAACATTGAATAAGTAAATAATTTTTATAAAATGATAAATAAGTATTGGTATTTTTTTTGAAACATAAATGTATATTTTCAATTTTATAATTAATATAATGATTTAAATAAAATCATAATATATATTAATAAGTTAATTTTTTTTCCTTGTGATTATATGTTAATTCTATGAGGCTTTATTTAATTTTTCAAATTGTTATAAAATCACTTATAATTGAAAATTTTGTATTTTTCAAATAAATGATGATGTTAATTAAAAATTAAATTTAAAATATTTATAAAATTATTTTCATATAATGGAGTACATTTTTTAATTCTTCATGTTGAAAAATAGTTAGGGTGAATTTTTTAAAGTTTTCTAAAGTAGTTGATATTTTTTTTGAATAGTGAAATACAATAATTCACGATATAAGATAAATACATGAATTATCGAGTCATTGTTGATGTATAGCATATGTTTGAACCACTGTTTTGAACTCACATGAACTTCTTACTTCATATAGTAATAGGAATAAAAAATATTCAATTTCATGATCCAAAATGATAAACAGAAGAATAAAATAAAAAAACACATATCTCCTTTGCTATAACTATCAACCCTCATTAACTCTTATCCTCTCACATAAAATTCCTTGAATCATATCCAAAGTATTACCAATAAAATTGTAAAGTCTCTCCCCAACATCAAGGAACATATTATCCCAATAAAATACCATACTCAAGGGTCGCAAGGAGGTTCTCAAGGAGAATGATTCAAATATGTGAAATCCTCTTTTTTTATTTATTCTCGTTTCATTTTCTTTTCTTCTACTCTCCTCACCCCATATATACAAGTGACATGATAACTATAGTATATTATATATAATTTAATTTTGCTGTGTTAATATAACAAACCATCATCAATTTACCCCTTATCATTTCTTTCATAAAATAAACGCATCGTCCAAGACGTGTTGATTTATCGTATTCATGGAAGATGGGTTTTTAATTTTCATCAACTACTTCATGGATGTTCGTAAAAAACTTTAATGGTAAACAAATGATAAATAAATATATTATTTATTATTTAATTTTTTTAACTAGTATACATACATATTATTAATTAATAATACAAAACTAGTTCGTGATGATCAAAAACATTCGAAAAAATAATAAATGGTTATCCATAACATTTTATCAAATAAATCATACGAACATATGTAAATAATTATATATAATAAAATTTAATATTAATAAACTCATTGAAAACATATAATTTGTATTTTGGAAAAACATTCTCATTTTTCATGGTTTTCCATACCTGTATACAAGTAAAATGAACACAAAACCACTGAAACAGATGCTTCTGAACTGATAAAATTGGATTATATAACATATTAAAAAGGAAATAAATGAACTGAATAAAATTATAATAAATAAAATAGTTGTTGATTATGTTTTTAATAATATATTTAATAGATTTTATTTGATTATATATGACATTTATATCAAGTGAAAAATAGTTTCATACATAAGGTAAGTGATTTTCTTTTAAGGGTCATTTTTTCCTTCGGGTTACACTTTCTCTCTGTTTACCCCAATTTAATTATTCTTTATTTACCTATAATTCTTCAAAATTTTGTTTATAAGTTCCAAACTCATGTATATATATCATTTCATCCTTCTTTTATGGGAAACTTTAGGTTTTAAAAGGTCCCATTGTCAATTATTCCCAATAAGCAAGCCTAATTAAAGTAAAATTAACAATTTTTTACCCATTTTCAAGTGCACTCCATAATATATTTTATTAAAAAATCATTTTTATATAATTTCTAATTTAAAAATGAAAAAACTACCATGGTTAATTTTTTGTTATATCCAAACAATAATTCCTTTCCTATTTTTTAAAAAAATTAAATGTTTCCCTTAAAACACTATAAATTAGCTCATTTTTAAAGTTCCATAAACATTTGTTTACATTTTTATACATTATTTTACATAACATGCCATATGTTATTCATATTTTACCTTATTAAAGTCTATATGTGATTTAAATCCATTATTTCCTTGAATCATTTATGATACGACCTTTTGGTATACCTTATGTCATGATTATGATACTCATTTCTTTCCATGGGTAACCATTATATTTATTTTTCATGTATGATTATTCATTTGGAAAATATATTTGATAACATTTTATGATGGGTGCACCTATATATATCTACAATCCATTGAGTAGTGTTTAGTCTCATGATACATCATGTTGGGACATGGAGTGAACCAAAATCCTTTTGGGACTTTATCCGCTATGTGTAATGATCATGGTAGTTATTCCTAAATCATGATCCCCAATGTGAAATAGTATTGGAATATATCATAGAATCATTATTATTTCATGTTTTATGTTGTTTTTACATTTTTATGATGACATTACTCCATGATTCTATGATATGGTTCTTTAGGTTTATTCAGGTTTTTATGTCATCATGTTATGCCTTTTAACCCATGTGATGTACTTTATTTCATTGTTTATTTTACCTTAATGTGATTTATATATCATACCTTTATTCATGTATTACATAGGATATCCTATAAATATGTAAGGGCTCAAATTATGTCAGCAGTTCATTATGATGACTAAATAAAAACTGTTTTTATATTGGATTCATACTGTTTAATTATTTACCTAATATTACAAAGCCACTAGAATTTATGAAACATAGTTTTATTTTATGGTTAATTATTTTTAAAATAATTTAATAATATTTTTAGGAATATAGGGGTATTATGGGGAATATGTGAGTATATCCCTCAAATATTAAGCTTCCAATGTAGGGAAGATCTGTTTAAAAGCTCCATGTAGCTTCTAAATGGTAGGGAGGTGCTTGAAGAGTGGTCTATGTCCTCTGAGGTAATTCTATTCTTTAATGTAATATTAATATTTATGATGTCTATTTAGATGTAAGTTATTTCAGATAGCCACTGGCCTTATTCGTTTGATAATTATGGTCCCACCATGATGTTTTATGACACTTGTTGCTGGTTCTAGTGGCCAAGTATGTGGAATGATATAGCTGAATTTATCGCTAGATACTATATATTTTTGTATAATAAATCTGTTCACTAGTGAATCTCCGTTAGTATTATTCCATATTCTCTTTAAAACATTATGTTTTATGTCATAACCATGGATTGAATTATTTTTCTTCCTCACACATGCCACAGAAGAAACATGATCTGGCCTATTATTGATTGTTTGGCCAAATCTAAAAATTTCAACACAATAAAGGACTTGACTATGGTGGAGGATCAGGGGACATTTTTTTGCAGGATATTGTGACTCTTCATGGTGTTCTGTTGGCTATAACTTCATAAATGGACCCTTGTTTCACTTTTCAATTATATAAAGGACATTAAAAAGGAATGGGCTCATAGTTAAATCTCATTATGACATACTATTCTACAAGGTATGGTAAGAACAAATGGGAAAATCAAATTTTTTATGACATTATCCAGGTGTTCCTATTGTTTTTCAAAGGATCTTGCGACAACCACCATATATTAGTTTAATGTTTCTACTATAATAATTAGAAATCCTCAATCAAAATGGATTCCATTGAAGTGATTTATGGTCATCCATGTCAGTCAACTATATGTTTGATGGAAGTGAATGAGATATATCTAAGAGTCTCAAGACCTGTGAATGAGATTTCTAATAATATTAAGGTTATCATACAACATTTTTTGATAGCATAGAAACCCCATTAGTTGTATTTATATCAGTGATTCAGATTCTTGGTGTCTTCAATGGGAGACCAAGTATTTCTAATGTAGACACCACACATGGGTCACTATCATCTTTTTATGTTGAGGAAGATTATGAAAATGTATGATAGAACTTTTATAAATTTAAATTTTTTATTAATGTATAAAATCACTTGCATCTTCTTTCCTAGTTAGTGGATATTCAAGACATATTCTATGTCTCTCAACTGATGATATCTACTTCTGACCCATCTATTCTATTTAATTATGAACAAATGGTGTTAGAAATTAATCTATCCATGACTAAGAATCCATTATGGATTGTGGATTCCTAGGTAATATTGCTTCATAGAAAACATATTCCATCATTTTAGGCCCCATATATAAGGTCAATGATCTTCATGAGACATGCAAACATAGTTTTTGAAGTCAAAATTCATTCTTCTATAGTGAGTATTACTTTCTAATAGTTTTTTATTTTACAATACTACATCCTAATCTTATATCACATTATTAATATAATTAAATCATTATCATTATAAAAAAAATTATATAAAATGAGAAAAAATCGAATACTTTCTATCAACTAAGATTGACCAAAACATCAATTGTTCATACATAAAATACTTCCCCCTAGTATGATGTGTTTTTTCACCACCAAATCTATTGGATAATATTGATGAAGGATTGGAATATTAAATATTTTTTTCTATACCATAAATTAAATTATTAGATTATTATATTTCTTATACCAACTTTCTATAAAATCATTGGTAAATGGGATCGTTATTGAAGCTTAGGGGCTTACTATCACCTCAACGAATGAAAAATTTCACTTATCATCACTTCCCCTCAATAAGGGTTCTATGAATGGATTTAATGAAATTATATTATTTTTTTACATGTTTATTATTATGTATGTTTCATATTATCATCAATGAAATACATCCCCTTACTCATTAACTCATTATAACTCATTCACATTTCAGTCAATTTAATTTCCTCTATAAACGATCTTATAATTAGTATATCATAAATGATTATGGGGTTTTATATATGGATACGATCATGTTATAATGACATGAATATTATTATTGAATTATATTACACTTGAGATGTTAATATTTATAATATTTATCAATATATAACATTTCAGTCGTTAAATACATGCCAAAATAATTCACCATGACTTCCAATTTTTAAAACTGTATTCATTTATATTAACAAATGAATGTTCGAAATAATAAATTGATAAAAAACTAATTTTATATCATACAAGATCTTGTAATTATTAACATGGAGAAACTTTGTAATAATCAATCCCATCATTGAGATGTTTTTACAAAACAAACAACTGAATGATATAACCCCTAATAATTTAAATAAAATAGAACCAGTTTAAATAGTTAAAATATTTACTTATAAAATAATTTCAAATATGTTATTATGTTTATATTAAGGTTATGAGATATGTTATTATGAAATTTATATTCAATATATAGGAGGATATAGAATAGTTGGGTAAGTTCGAAAATAAGGTAAGAGGTTTTCCTCTCAAATTTTACATTTTGAGACATGTTATGTATTATACACCAAATTTAATTTATATGGTGTCTATAATTCCTGCGTATTTAAATATATATTGAAATGAATTTTTTTCATAATATTTTATGATAAATATTAAACACCATATTTGATTTTTTAATTAATTGATACATAATACAGAAGTGTCTCTTTTCTATATCTATTTAAATTCATTGTTAGTCATTAAATATTCACACATATTTCCAATTATGTGGGGAATATATTTTATTTGAATACTTTTTCCATATATATGATGAATTTCTATGGATTCATAAGAATATATTATTATTATCCGTCTATCATGTTCTTTTAATTTATGAGAAACCAGAACTATTGTAAAACACAATATTTTCCATTGTAAAAAAAATCATGCCATGTTTTTTAGAATCTAAATGTGTGTATAATATCAGAAAAAAAATATCACTATTTGGATATTGTAATGTGGATGTGGCTATGGAATACTTTCAAAATTGGGTAATTTCCCTGAAATGGATCCGATGAGAATATACTCAATCATTTACTTGATACAAGATGAGTGATCCTATGACTACACACATGGATTGACCCTTTGAGGTGATAAGATTTGGATTATTCACAATCTATTTATCATCCATGAAAAGATATTTTTCTTTACACTAATTTGATCTCCTACAAATGAAATCCAATGGACCCAATTACTATCTATCATGGATAACCCAACACATAAAAAGGACCCTCACCCCTATATTTCATTGATTTGAATACTTCTTGTTACATTGACAACACCCCATAATATTTAAGATGATTAATATATATTTTCCTAGTTGTCAAAATTATTCCATTAATTGGAAAATATTTATTTTTAGTTTTTTTATTATATAAAGATCTATATTTTTATTTGTCAAGTATTTCCTTAGGTAATGACATGATTTCTCATGTTGAATCTTTTGGTGAAATCATTGGGCTTAATCAGATGACTATTGGGGTCATGAAATATATATCCTCTTAATGAATTTAATATTATCAAAAGGTAACATGAATTAGGTTTTGGTGTATACATATTTCGATATCAATATAGTGTAATAAAAACTAAATATTACAATATGTTTCAAATTCTAAAATTATACATGCCATTAGTATGAGATTAATGACTATTTTTTTCTATGTTTTTAATATCAATCATCAACAAAGAAATCCATCATTTTTAGTTTATTATAGCCCCTTGATATTTATTTATTACTTTTAAATCACATATTCCTTGTTTATGTTATCATAGATTATATTTTTTGGTACTCCTTACATAGAATCTAGGCACACCATTATTTCCTTTCCAAAGGAAATATAGAGGTGATTTATTCAAAATATTAAATGATATGATAATAGGGATATTAATTTTCTCACTATGGGTTCATGTTGTATCATATGTTTTCAAATTTAATGTAAGTGTTTATCTTTTTATCTAATATTTTTATGAGATTGAATCTTATAGAAATGATTTTATTTCATTGTAATACTTTAATATGTCTTCTAAATATGGTTTTCCTGAATCCAGGTTGTTACCATTTTTATTAAAGGAAGTTTAGTAGGATCAATAGGGAATTTATTTATAGGAATATTTTTATAAAAAACAAGCACATTGAAAACCACTATTGATAGATATGGAACACTCTAGGAAACAAAATAATAGAATAATTTTAAAATTCAATATCAAGATATGATTATGTTTATGAATATTTTTTGAAAAATGATCAACTGAATGAATAAGAATCATATCATGACCCATAGTCAATGTAGGGGTATTCATATAAATTAAGTCAATTTGTATGGTGTTTTATTTGATCAAATAATATCCATATTAGGGTAGTTAGATGAGGTTATTGTAAATAACCTTTATTACATAGAGAAACATGTTGATCAATGTCATGGTGAAACTTTGTTAAAAGAACATTGTGTGCCAAAAATTGAAACTATTCAGTTGAATTACTAATTCAATGTTAGTTGAATAGTTTTCAATGTTGCTATATAATATCATTCCGAATTTTATTTTTATTTAAAAGGAATATTTATTCTTGATAGTGTTTACCTTAAGGGAGATGCTGATTAATACTAGATGTTAATTTAAGAACCCAAAGAGGATGTTGAGATCAATTTCATGGAATGGTGGAATTTTAAGGAAGTATTCTATAAAAAATAAGTGACCCGTGAAAAATGATTATAAATAAAATGAATGTAAAAAAATATTAAAAAAATTTCTGAAAATGTTACTAATTAAGAGGATAACATTACAAGATCAACTGGGAATGTTCAAGAACATGTACATAGACCATAAAAAATAATAATAATTTATTTGTTTTGTTAAAATTGATATATGTTGGTACCCTAGTTTTAATGAATATAAAATCATGTTTATTATTCTATTAATGAGTTTCATGTTTTATTATTTTATTTTATCATATAAGTAAGATTTGTAAAAAAAATATCTATGTTTTTCAATGATCTACCACCAAGAATGGCTTAGTATTGACGATGTGTCACTGCTATAGCTATCTTACCATTGGATTTTAAATTTGATGAAGTATGTAAAGAGCATACCATCTTAGTTGATCCATATAGATTTGAAAATTTGTGGGAAACACTCACCTCCATAAATGACTTTCTGTTGAGGAAGAGAATTTTTTATGTTTTGAAAACACCAACCATTATATATGAACTATGAAAATTTAAAAAAATTATTGAAAAGACATACCATCTGCAATGTATAGCCACTCGGATCAAAAATTGGATAAGTATTGAGATGAACTACCACCAGAGGATGAGTCACTATAAAACTTCCTTCCATGAGAATGATAATATGACAAAGTGTTGAGCCTGATTCACTACAAGCTCAAGTCACCACCAGTGTTGTGTCATCAATAAAAGGAGTCACCATCACTATTTATTTTTATTTTTAAATAAAAATTTATAACAACTATATTATATAATTTAATGATGAAATTTATTTTAATGATTGTACTTAATATATTTAATAGATCATTAATGTTGGTGTCAGTTAATGATTATGAGGAGGAGAGGATAGAGATGATTCTCCTTTCATTCAACTATTAAATGAAATAGAATACCCCCTCTTGCGTAGAGTTATAGATAATAAATGTGATACGAAGAGATATAAATTTATATATGAAGCGAGGTGATAAAAAATTGCATTAACCCGATGAAATAATCTTATTGAGAAGCTTACAAGAATCATCATTCACATTAATTGACCAAGAAAGAATAGGTCATAAAGAACATCTAGTTCATTTCCACATTCAGAACAATATATTTGTTGAAATTGTGTTCTACTTATATTTCTATAAATTTGATATATGATTAATTTCAAGATATACTCTAGGATTCATAAGATATGGAGCATATCAAACAGACTAACATAATCATTATACATATTTTTATTTTCTCTTTCCATCTATTTTAATTACATTCTAAACAGTGTGTCTGTACACTATATTTTGAACAAAAAAATTATCTCATGTGTTATAACTAGAAGATACATGACATATTCTCAAACTAGCTTTACCCTTTTTTCCCTTTTGTTGTGGAAGAGGTCCCAACATAGCCTATTATTTGTTTTATTCTCATGAATATTGTGGAGGAGGCCCACGTGTGGCCTAGTTAACATTAATTCTATATACCCAACATAGTTTTGGGATCAAATATTACTATATATTATCTTTTTTGGAAAAATTGATTTCCAAGTTGAGAGGATTAAGTCTCTTCTTGAGATCAAACCTCCTGTATTTATTTTGTTGGGTATGTTTACTTTTTTTCAAATATTTAATTTGAATTGGTTTTAAGCAATATAAAACCCCACTATTATTATAATTAATCTTGATTAGAGTTTATATATGGATTCAATTAAGTAAATTTATTTCAAAAGTTAATGTAGTTTATATAATTGTTTTAACTAATCCATAGTCAATCTCTAATAAATCTTTTAAAATATTATATCTTAATTGTATGTGATATTTTAATTAACTGAGATGTTTTAATTAAATTGGATGATTTTACTTAAAAATGTTTTTAACAGAAAATTTTATTTGGTACCCAATTCAAACCCCTTTGAGATAATCATTCTAACCAACATTAGGTTTCAATAGTTTTCGAAACTATCCAACTATTATTTTATATGCGTGTTAATGATCATAAACTTCTGTCAATTCTAAATTTAGTTAATTAAATGTATAATAGACACAAATTTTCTGCTACCAACAAAACTCTTTTTTTAATAGAACTAACTATAATTAGTTTAAGATAAAGATGAAAATTCATATAGATTGTATGTGTTTTCAAATTTGGTCTACTATAGAGGATATGTATGTGTTGCCTAAGACTGCTAAGAATACATAGGATGATGTGACCAAACATGATTCTAATAAAAATTAAAAATCTATAAATTCTCTATATTATTATTTAAGATATTAAGAATACAATAGAATATATTCTTGTTAAATGCCAATGAATTTTGGGAAAAAATATGCATTTCACATGAAGGAACCACTAATGTTAATAAAATGATATTGTATTCCTATACAATAAAATAAGATTCATTGAAAATTAAACCTGATGAGATAATTTATGATACGTATATATGGGTCAATTAAATAGTCAATAAAATAAACTCCTTAGGGGACTCTGTATCAAATGAAGACCAAATCAAGAGATTTGTGAGAAGTCTTCTAGATATATGGTGAGTGACATCCATGTCATTAAGATAATCTTGTGACATCAGTAAACGACATGTCGAGGAATTAATCAGGATGTTGATGATGTATGAGAAATCGATTTTGGTAAATCATGTATATGATGATGAACCTAAGAGAAAATATGTATCCTTTAAGAGTAATTCTTTAAAAAAAATAGGGAATAAAAATTCCATACATAAAGTTCTAGTTATAATGAATCACTAATGGGTTGTAATGAGGAAATGGACTGTTTGGCCAAAAGGATTAAGCTGATCTATAAAAAGAATAAATTAATCAGGAAACCAAACTACAATGGAATATATGACCATAGAGGAACATAGAAAAAATGAATACAAATGAGATGTCAACCCAAACGAGATAAAATGTAATAAATTTAAGAGAAAAGGTCATGTCATGGATGAATATACAATGTTTAAATACAAGTAGAAGTATGAGGATAAGGACATGAAGAATAAGAAATACATGAAATCCACATTGAGTTCTACTAAAGACATATCCATTGACTCTGACTCAATTCATGAATAGAAGTTTTATATAACTAACATGTGCATCATGAGAAACATATGTGATGTATCTATTATAACTTCTACACAAAATTATGATCACTTTGAAAATGAAAATGAAAATGAAATATCAAGATATGATATTGTTTATTACTATTATATTCTATAAAATACATGTAATGAGATTAAATAAAAATAGAATATTATTAATAAATAACATGTTTTTTCTATTAATGCTAAATATAATCTCTCTATTGAAGAAGAGAATAATGATCTATTATATAATAGAAATACATAATTGAAATTTTTAAATGAGAAACAAAGGAAATATTTTTAAATATTTAGAAATGGAAGAGAAACACTAAGTCAAATATATGGAAACATAATTTACACTAAATTCCTTATAGGTCTAGGCTATCAAAATAGTAAAAGAAGAGTTGTCAAGAGTATATTGTTTTCAATGACAACATCTATAAAAACTACTTCTAGTAGTTTTTTTTATATGGAAAAAATAAAACTTTTATTTCAAAACATTTAAAATATCATTATATGAAACCTATTAAGATAAATATGGGTTCCTAAATCTCTAATTACTAACATATCACTGACCAAGAAAATCTGGGTACCAAAATCGTTCTTGGTATAAACATTATTTTGTTAGAAGCCTACTTGGTGAGATCTGGTAGAAATTTACGGTACATGGATAGTGGATGTTCCATGCATATGATAGGAGATTACACAAGCCTCAAAAACCTGATATATGTTTATGGTGGAAATTTCAACTTTGGTTAAAATTCTAAAGAAAATATTACTATCCTTGGCCAAATCAGTAACAATAATTTAGTATTAATTTCTAAAGTACTTTTTATGGGTTAAAATATAATCTTCCTATAATCTTACAACTATGTGATGATGGATTTCATATAAAATTTGAAAATATTTCATTTAATTTATTTAATTATAAAAAAATATTTTGTTTTTTCTGCCTTGTGAATTGAGAAGGTATATACTGTTATTCTTGATTATTAAATTTCTAAAAATGTTTCATGCTTACGTTCCTTTCATTGATAATTGTTTCTTTGGCATATGAGACGTAATCACTGTAAAATTGACTAAAAAAGAAATTATACTAGGAAAGGGTTATTCAAGGATCTAAAAAAACATGAATTTCCAAATAATAAATTTTATAACCCCTATCAAATAGTTAAAAAACGAAATATTTCTTTTAGATTATTGAATGAAGTTTTAACTTCTCATCCCATGGAGTTGGATTATATGGAATTTTTTTTACCATCCAAAGATTCTATTTTAAATAGAAGGCACTGTATCTATGTACATGTAAATGACTTTTCAAGGTATACATGTGTATTATTGTTAGATCTCAAAAGTGAAATGTGTTCTTCTTTTACTAAGTATGCTAGATTTGTAGAAAATAAATGTGGACTACCAATTGAGATATTATGAAGTTTCCATGTATAAGACTTATAAAATAAAGAAATTGAATCATTTTTATCAAAAAATAACTATAGTCATAAATTCTCTTCCCCTTAGACACATTAATATAATGGAGTTAGAGAAATAAGAAATAGAAAACTTCAATATATAACTAGAAAATGAGTATTGAATATGTCTTGTGTGTCTTATTTTGGGAAGAGTTTGTAAATACAACCTCATATATAATTAATATAGTTTTGATTAGACCTATCATGATGAAAACCCCTTATGAGATTTGGAATAGTGGAACACCTAATGTAAATTACTCTAGTGTTTTCTATTGAAAAGAATTCATTATTAAAACTAATAATAATCTCCACAATTTTTCCTCTAAAAGTGATGAAGGAATTTTCCTTGGTTATTCAACTTCTTGTAAGTCCAATAGAGTTTTAAACAAAATAACCAAGATTGTGTAAGAGGACATTCATATAATGTTTGATGAAATGGATCTGCATAAACCTAAACCCCATTTGGAAAATATTGTGGAAGATTTATCCACTCTAAAATAAATTATAAACCTTATGATTTTGCTATATAAAATGAATAAAATTGTCCAGTTCTGAGGAACTTCTTGAAAACGAACCTAGACTAATAGAGAACACTGAGGTGGCCAACCCTTATTTTTTTAGATCTAGTAGGACTTTTAAATACCATAATTTATATTATATTTTTAGAGTCATCGATAGTGTTCTACAAATTATAAAACCTATCAGAAACCATGTTGAACATCATCAATTCATGTCACTACTATAACCTAAGAACATCAATGATACAATTAGCTTAGAATTGTGGGTAGTGGATATACAATAAGAACATAATAAATTTGAATGAAATTATTTTTTTTAATTTATGATATATCCCAATACACCTTTACTATAGGAACTAAATGGTATTTATAATCAAGGTTGATGAATCTGGAAATATAGTATGGAATATGGATACATTAGTTCCACAAGTGTATATTCAATATGAGGTTATTGACAATAAGGATACCATTGCACCTATACCCAGGACTAAAAACATTAGAATACTACTTTTATATATATAATATATATATTTAAACTATCTCAAATAGATTTAAAAACTTCCATCTTAAATGGGTATACAGTTGATGATGTTTTTTAACTACCCATGGATTTGAAAATCCTCACTTTTTAATTAATTTTTCAAGTTAAAAAAATTAATTAGTTTGAAATAAGCTACAAGTGATTGGAATGACATGCTTCAATATTTTCTTATTTCAAAAGGATTTTTAAAACTATAGTTGATCATACCCTATTTATAAAAAGAATTTCCAAATAATATTAGTTATTATTATTTATATAGATTATATAATTTTTGGATGTTGAAAAAATTATATATGTTTTGATTCTTCCAAGATGATGAAAATTTAATTTGAAATGATTTTAATGGGTGAACTAAAATTACATCTTGGTTTTTATATTTTCAATATAAAGAAGGAATATTTAAAACAAATTTAAATGTAGCAAATACCTTTTAAAACATTTTGGTTTTCATAAAACTAATATTAGAGATGCCTCAATGAGTACAAAAATTAAGTTGGATCATGATTAGGTTGGGAGATCAATGATAAAACTAGTTACATGGTTATGATTGGAATCCTTCTCTACATAACTTCCTTCAAACATGACATTTTTTTGTGGTTATTTTTGATTTTTTGCTGGAAAATAAAAAAGAGTCGTACTTAGTTAGAGTAAGATGGATTTTTAAATACCTCATGTATATTACAGATTTATGATTGCTTTACCCTAAAAGATAACAATTTTACTATGTTATTCAAATGCATATTTTTGTGGTTGTAAGATAGATTCAAATAGAACCTCTGGAACATTTCATCTTTTGGAAAATTACCTAGTTTCTTGTTGTAGTATGAAATATATATTTTTTTGCGCTCTCTTCTACTGAAGATGAATACATATATTTAGGTAGTAGTTGAGAGAATATTCTGTAGATGAATCTCAAATTTCTAGACTACGGATATCAATTTCTACATGTAACTATATATTGTGATAATACATGTGCTATAAAAAATTCTATGAACACTATATATAACTATAGAACAAAACATATTGATGTAAGACATCTCTTTTTGAGAGACCCTTTTAAAAAAGGTGATATAACTCATCATTACATTGGTACAGAACATCAGCTTACTGATATTTTTATTATTCCATTGAATTATGAGAAAATGAAAAGTTTCAAACATGAATTAGGCATGATTTATTTTGGTTAAGATTCATTTTTACCCACCTTTTAGTTTTAAACACTATTGTTTTTTACCCACTTTTGAGTTTTCTCCACTCTTGAGTTTTACCCATTATTTTGTGTTACCCACTACTGACTTTTATCCACTATTTATTTTTACCCACTGTTGTTTTTTACTCATCATGGAGTTTTACTCACCATTAGGTTTACCTACCATTGTTATTTAATTTCCATTGTATATTTCCTACCATTTTAAGCTACCTTTTTTAATTTCTTTATATGAGTTATTTGTTTATTTAATTTTTAATTTATTAAAAATGATATTTCAACTTTGATTTTATAAATACCAATAATTAATAAGTGATATAAATTAGATTTTTGTCTAATTACAACTCTGTCTCCCCCATGCCTTTTCTCTATAGTCGTATTGCGGCCCTTTCTTTCCCTCCCATCTACCTTCTATTATCTTCACCGTAGACTTTAGAGGAAGTCACCAAGGTTATTATAAATATACCTTCTAAATCATATCTATATGATTTTCTTACATCAATGAATAACTAAATGAAAATCTATTCGTTCAGTATATGTTGATCCAGTAAACCCTTATCATTTAAATCGAGTCATGGTACTGGGAAAATATGTTCATGTTGAGTGATTGCATTCAATTAAGTATTTAGTTCTCAACATTCTTCAATACTATGGATGGATAAAATGGATTTCTTATAACAGGAGGCCTTTCTATCCAAGGTTGATACATCTGTTTTACTAGTTAGTAGAGTCCAATTTTGATAAAAAATAAGGACTATATGGGAACTAGAATAAATTGTCTTAATTTAGTTTTGTCTTCAATTTAGTGTACAAATTGTTTAATAGTACTCCATGAAGGAGTTTAAAATGACTATTAAGGAACTCTTATAGATATAAATGATACTTTTGTTAATGATGATTATTTAGCTATGTGGACTGGTGATGAAATTCTAAGATAACTAGTTACTACAAACATTTATGGGGAATATAGCTTACGTTTTATGTAATCTAATACATTCTATTGTTAAGAAAGGTAAATTTTCCACAATTAGGTAATATGATTTTTATCTTTTAGGTATTAAGAAAAGATTCAAGAAGATATCTAATTCTTTGCATGATGGATTTGTGAAAATCATCATCAACATTAATTTCCTTAATCAACCCTATGTTTTTTGGGCCTTATTCGAAGCCTATAGTCTAGTTGATGAAGGTGAAGAATCTATAGTAATGTGTGGAGATTTTTTCGTTTTTAGGATTATTTTAAAAAGGATGATGATCATTTAGAAACCAAGGAATAATTAATGGATTAATGATAGGGATTAGCTATATAATTACTTCAATAGGGAAGATCATTATTCTAGACTGAAAAACCTTATGGATCGTGGCTTAGAGTCTGATGATTTGGTTGAGTATTCTAATTAAGTAAATGAGGATGAACTTATCTCTTGTTATAAGGAAAAATAATTCTCACTAGATTAAATTATTGAACTAGATTTAACTCAAAACTCTCCAGTTATATCTTTTAGTTATCCAAGTCCTTGTAGGACTCCCCCATACAATGGAAACTCTCTTAAAATAAGGATGTGAGGAATAGAAAACTGATATATATGACGAATAGAAGTTTAATTCTTCTTAAAAATCACCTAACATAAATAGAATTTATGGAAGTGGTGATAATTATAATGAGGATTAAAAATAAAAATATGATGATGAAAATGGATATGGAAAAGAAAGTGATGGAGGATCTGATGGTCTTTGTGGATGCAATAGAGATGAGGTTGTCAAGATGCATATGGATCTTGTGAATTATTCACATTTATTGGTATATTGATCAAAATAAAGGCCCTAGCTTGTTGTAGGTGTCGATATATCAGATAAAGAAGAGCAGGAAGCATCAATTGAGGGGGCACAAATCCCCAAGAATAGAAAATTCCCATGTTGTTGGTGATCTTGTTGAGGTTTCTACTGATGAAAAAATGATGTTTGTAGGACAATTGAAAATCCATAAAATTCTCAGAATATGTAATTTTAGCATATTGTTGTTGATAAAAATATTTTTCTTCTAGAGGTTTTTTGCAATGTCTGTTTTTTACCAAATTTGGTTGTATCTAAAATTTATGGTTCTGAAGGTGTATAATATCTTAGCATCTCTTCTATATGAGGGATGGAACCAATGTTTAAATAATTGGATATGTTTTCTATTAGTCCACCAAAGCATGGTGGACCTACTAGTTAAGACCTTAGGGATCATGATAGATCAATTATCACATCCCACCTTTTTATTTCATAATTTTTCATTATATTTTACAAATAGAGGATCTTTTAATGTTTAGTTTCTTGGATATTATGTATATAATAAATGAAAATAGAAAACATTCTTCTAATCCACCAGAATGTTTTCTTAATTGTTTTATACTATGTACATTTACTGCATCTCATAAACTGGGGACATACATCAAAGGAAAGGGCCACCTGAAGTCCCAGTAAGACCAAAAGAAAGGGAAATAGTTTACAGGGACCTTGAAGAATATCAATAAGAACATGAGGAATATCATTGTGGAAAGAGAATTTGAATATGAAGAATATCATAATAAAAAGAACAAGAATAAAAACATGAAAATGTGACCAGAAAATTTATTCTAGAAATTCATTAGAATTACACAAATGTTAATCACTAAGGTACCATAAATGAATGTTACCAAGGTTATTCAGAAATGTATCGTAAAACATATCATATATAGATATTAAACTCATTACCTAATGAATTGGATCACTACCAGGGTTATCACTTCATATGTATTAATTAATATGACCCACATAGATCATAATCAAACAAATCACAAATAACCCATGGATAATAAAAAAACATGTTTCATATCAATATCATGGTGTTTCAAAACTAATTAAGAACATGAATATTATATCATTTTCAACCCCAAAAATAGGAATAATAATTTCATTTATGTCAATACTAGAATTAATTAAAGACATTTTAAATTTATATTCATATTATTTGAAAATATTGCGTCATGGGTATTCATAAGAATGAAAGAAAAGGGAATTTATTGAAGATAAGATAGAAATTTTATGAAGTAAATTTAACTGCATAACAGTTTTAAAATGTGGTTCCATAAAAGGATTAAAAAAATAAGGGAAAAGGTTCATCCATTGATTAAAAACAATTATCATTTAGATGATTATATAAATTTTGAGATAAGATAGTAAACATAACATTTAAGAGAAATATAAAAAAAAGAGGTTCCTGAATCGAAGAGAAATGAAGGATAATTCTGTTACATAGAAAAGTAACTCATAAAACATGAGGGTTGGGGATGTGGGGCTTCATGACACCATGAGAAGACTCATTTGGAGGATATAACTACTAGGTATTCAGGGATAATTCATTGGAAGTGAATGGAAATGGATAAATTGTTAGGTAATTATAGAAAAAGGTGAGGACTTGTTTAATAATTTCCAAATATAGGCCATGAAAATCTAGGTTTTGGAAAATGCATAATCATGGGTTTGACTGTGGTTTTCTGAATGTTTTTAAAAATTTTGGATATATTTTATATTATTTAAAACCAAATGTGTGAATATCTATTTTATATTAATTCTAATGTCATTGAAAATTAATGTTTCTATAAAAATATTATTTTTAATGTTAAATAGTACATTTTAGACTTTGGAAGGTAAATTATAGTATTAGAAATTGATTAAAATCTATTACAAATACATGATATTAATAAAATATAATATTTTAGTCTTATTATTAATATTAATTAATTATTAAATCTTTATGACATAAATATGAATATATTAAACATACCAAAAACCCAAAATTGTATTTTTACAATTCATTAAAAAAAATATTTAAAAAAATATAATAAATTCACCCTAACATAATTTTGTTGTTATAATTTCATAAATAATGTTTATTGTGTCATAATAATTCTATACATATAATGATTTTATCTTTTAAATATTAAAATAATTATTTATAAAAAATAGTAGTAGGTTGAAAACGCATATTAAATTTTCTGATGCTTAAAATTTTTAAAATTATTTTAACAATAATTTTTAAATAATAGAGTTTTTTATACTGTTTAGTTTAAATAAATTTTATTAAAAATAACATATATTATTATAAATATTTTTCTAATTATAAAATGTATAATTTGGGACAAAAAACTCAATTTATAATAATTTTTTCTATTTAAGGAAAACTATTATTAAAATGAAATTAGTGGAATAACTATTTTATTTATATAATGAAAACAAATTTTATGTAACTTTTTAGAGGACATATAACCCCTTATAACTCTTACATACGACATATGGATAAGGGATGAGATAGTGCTAGATTCAGGGGGCAGCTCGACTAACATCACCCTAATGGTAATTTAAACTAACATGAACTTCTCACTTATATTGTTTTGTTCAAGCTTCACCTGTTGAAGCTTAGCATGTTCTTAGTCAAGTGAGAACCCCAATGAGGCTACCTATATCCCATGTTCTAAAAAATTGTCTTCACATGACATGACTATACCAGTTGAGGCCATTACTTCACCTTTCATCGTTAATTATAAATTTTAATTTTTACTTATAAGAAATAATTATAATGTTAAATTTTTTTCCATTAGAATATTTTCCCATGATCATGTTAACTAAGGGTCATTATTGACTAAAAGTTATATATAGTTGAATCATGATGGTTACATTTACCGTTATATTCAATTCATTATTAAAGTGATATGGTTTTTCATTTTGTAATATAATATAATAATTATTTTTAGCAAACAAATATCATTACAAAAGTATGGCTTATTATATTCTTCCGCCCTTAATAAATTTCATCCCTGAAATTTCAAATAATTATTTTAGTAGATATATGGGGTGTGTACTGATTTCTATTTGTCTACTCTAGTTCACACATATTTTTTCAATTTTTTGGTTCCTCTACAACACATTGATGAGGTGGTTAGTCTTGTTTCGTACAAAATTATCTATATGGTCTAATATCTGTATCAAATTTCATCATAAGAGAGGTCATGTTCGAGTTGTACAACCTGAAAATTTAATATATGTCAAGGGACATGTATATACCTCCTCGAGAGAGATATCTGAAATACATTATGAACTTGAACTATATTTGGTATAACTTCTAGTCAATATTCTAATTTTCCTATGCGATCAAGGATTTTATATGGGCCAATGTACCAAGGTCTAAGAATACCTTTCTAAGAAAAACCTCGTGAATCTCTTCCATGATAATGTTTTAAGGAAAACCTTGTGACCAACATCAATATCCATGTCCCTTTGACAGTTGTCAAAATATCAGATCTACTAAAACTGAGCAAATTTAACATGTCGTTGGATATTAAGATCCTTTTTTGTTATCTCTTTCATATAATTAATCCCAAGATGAATTATCTCATAAACTTCATCCCCATAAGTTTGGGTTCTATATCGCTTTCCATTTATTCCATCAAAGGGTTCCATCTGAATACCTAAATTGAAGCTATTGTTATAGGATAACACAAGTAAAGGGGTGTTTTGATCTGATCCACCATTAAATTCCATTAAGCATGTTTGTTAGTATGCCCTTAGGTTTTTATATAGTCCCTTAAGATATCACATCAGTTTGGGGGTGATACTATGAAATGAAATTAAATTCTGTATTTAGATAACATTGAATAATTGTCCAGAATTTTGATATGAACTGTGGATCATGATTAGAAATTACAGAAATTGGCACACCATGCAACCTCACCACTTCCTTTACATAAATCATGATAGACGTTCAAGTGATAAATATTCCCAAAAGGCAATGAAATTGGCATTCATGGTGATTTGATCCAATATAACCCATATCTCATTGTTTAATTTTCATGTTATTAAGACACCAGTGACAATGTAAATAGTGATAATGTCCCAGTTCCATATTGTTATGGGTTTTTCTATCAATAACCCTTTAAAAATTTGTTACCCTGCCTTCAATTGTTGACATACTATGCTCTTTTTAGTGTAGTCTAAAATCTCACATTTCATGTTATCCCACTATTAATGATCACAAATATCCCTAAAAATTTTCATTATTCCATGATTTATATAATGTTAGAGCTATTAGCCTCATCGATTGTCACCATCTTTATTTCTTGAATATTTGGAACACATAGCCTTGTACTAAATTTTAGTGCACCTACTTGATAAATATTTAACACCAAAAATATCCCATTATTAATAGCCTCTATCTTCTTTTGTATCAAGGGGTATTCTATTTTATATTTCATGATATTCTCAAGTAATAATGGTTGAAATAATAGTTGGGTGAGGATTAATTATTTTTCTTCCCTTATGATTTACATATCCGGTTTTACTAGGTGTTTGGTCATATGATCTCTGTGAATCCTCATAAATGCCATAAAAATAGGTTATTTCCTACTTAATGCATCAGTAACATTGTTTTCTCTTACATGGAGGTAATGAAATGAAAAATCATATCATTTAAGAAGTTCTAACCATCACCACTCTCTTAGGTTCAATTCATTTATCATGAAAATATATTTCAAACTTTGGTGGTCTTTGTATATATCATATTTCTCCCCAAAATGATAGTCTATACATATCTTTATAAAAATATTAACTGTATCTAGCTCTATGCCATGGTTATGATAATTATGTTTATGAGGATTTAATAATTGAGATGCATAATCAATCACCTTTTTATTTTTCATGAGGATGTACCCAATCACTTTTAGAGATGAATCATAATAAATAATTACCCCTTATTTGATATTAGAAAGATTTAATAATGGTTGAGTAAAAAATATTGTATTTAGCTATTTGAAACATTCATCACACTCCTTAGTCTAGATGAACTTATCCCCTTCTCGAGTAAACTTTGTCGGTGGATTAGAATATTTTGAAAATTTTATCAAAAACCTATTATAATATCCTACTAAACCAAGTAATGTATTAATAAAAATTACTATTATAGAATGAGGCCAGTTCTCCATAATCTTTATCTTGGCAGAGTGTACTGGGATTCCTTCATTAGTTACAAAGTTCCCCAAGCAAGAAACATATTGTAACCAAAATTCACATTTTTTTTGAATGTTCCATATAGAATATCCTTCCATTTAGTTTTCAATATAACCCTTATATGATCCTCACATGCCACAAAAAATTTTGGAATAAATCTTAATATATTAATAAAAAAACCACAATATTATCAAGGTAGTCCTTAAAGAAACTATTTATAAATCCATAAATATATCTCTAGAATTAGTCAAGATGAATGGAATAAAAAAAACTCATAACAATCATATCATGATCGGAAGGTATATTTTGGAAAATCATATTTATTCTCCCACAATTGATGATAACCAAATCAAAGATCAATCATGGAGAAGAATTGAGCCCCACGAAGCTGGTCAAATAAATCAGCAATCCTTAGAAGAGGGTGGGTGTTCTTCAATTTGATCCCATTATGTTACCTATAATAAATTGACATACGCATTGATATGTACTTATTAATCACAAAGATAAAATTTTATCCACAAGGACACACACTTCATCAGATAAATCTCTTCTCGAAAAGGTATCAAATTCATTACTTTAATTCCACCAACTCCACATTTTCCATTTTATACAGCGAATATGATATTGGATTATATTTTGGTAAGAGTTAAATGGATAACTCTACCTCTATTTATTAGAGATGTCTAGGTAACTCATCAGGAAATAAATCAATGTATTTCTGATTGATGGGGTTGTTTTCTATTCTTATTCATTCATTATTAACTTCTTATTCACTGATCATATTCCTAAAGGAGGCTACGATAGCTGCTTCTAGACAATGATCATGCCATTATATCTCTCCTTTGATAATAATCATAGGTTCTCCATTCAAGACTATTAAGATTTCATTACACCTATATTTGATTGTAGCATTACAAATTGACAACTAGTCCATTTCTAGTACAATGTAAAATTCCATCATGTGAATGACTATTAGATTTTCAATGAGATTGTGATAGTAAAAGTAAATAAGATAGTCTCTATACATATTAGATTCTTTGATAATCCCTCCAGGTCTCTTGACTGATAACTCTACTTCTAGTATTTTGGGTAATTATTCTATTTTCTTTGAAAATTTCTAGGTAATAAAATAATATGTACAACTGGAATCAAGTAATTTACTTACTAGATTTGAGAGAACAATGAAATTACCTGCCACCACATCATTTAGAACCAATAAATGTTCCATTGTGATAAAAAATTATCATCCATGCTCCCTTATCTTATGTTAAGGTTTATGGTGATTCCCTTCAATAATATTCTAATTGGGACAATGATTGGAATATTTCCCAAGCTATCCAAACCCGAAGCATAGAACTTCAGGTTGGTCCTACACTATATTCCCTTTTTCAATAGAATCAAGATGTTGAGTCTTCACCTCACTATGATAAGTTTAGTCTTATGGACATTTCTTACACATTTGTATCAATATCATCTCCCAAAAAAGTAATTCCCTGAATGATTCTTCCCAAATTTGTTTCATGGTGGAATTATCACATTCTTTCATTCTCTTCCAAGATGAAAGTTCCTCGTTATCTTTGGATCCAAATATCACTTATTTTCATTCATTTGTTATGACCACTACATATCTCTGAACTCCAGTTCAACCTTCATATAACTCCGTACTATCGACTCATATAGTTCATAGTCTAAATTGTCTAAACTCCTTCATTGGTGGGGTATTATTCCACCAAATAATCAATCATTACTTACATTAAGACTTATAAAAAATTTAGAGGTTTAATGAGAATGTTTTTTTATATTCATCTCTCAGTTTCCCACCGATTCATTTTCCTTCTGCTTTATCCCTATAAATTCCGTCTAGATTTTCGTTTGAATTTAATGGGAGAAATATTTATCAAAAAAGGATCCCCAAAACTCTTCATACTATATAGAATCAATCTACTTTCATGGAATCATTTTTTCAATCCGTTCCCACCACTGATCAGCTTATCCTTCTAAAAGGTACATAGCTCGGGTTAATTTTCAATTTCCTAACAATAGTTTACAGAAAATATCATTTCTATAGATTTTGTCCATTGTTTAGAAATAAATTGTTCAACAAATATACTGAAATAAAGGGGATGTTAATGAATAATGGAATCAATGGAATTTTGTTCCCTTTATGGTGAATCCAGTCGCTTGTCTTGATTCGTGTTATTTTTCATAATTTTAGTTAGATGTTTTGTAATTCTATTGAATATTTGTATTCTGGCTTCCATGAGTGGTATGTTATTGAATGCTTTATTGTGATCACCATTTAAGAAGTTCTTCTATCTTCCAATAATTTATTAAAATAATAAAATTGTATTTATAATTTTTTCCTTTTAGGAATATTTTTCTTAAAAAATCCTAAATAAGTGTGTTATTATAAACAACAATTACATTTCAATAAATTCTTTAGTATGGTTCATAACAATATTATGATTAACAAAACATATCCCTAGGGAGTGTCAAACCATGAGTGTATCAAGGCCGTTGTTATCCCCTAGTTCCCACTCGAGTCTAGATCAAATTTGGGTTTTCAGATGATACCCCTAGATGCATATATTCCATAGACACATCCACTTATTCTTATCCTAACATGAATTTATTTTCTCAGAAACCACTTACTTAAAAATTCAAAAAAATACATGGTTTATTTATTATATTTAAAATTTTATATAGGTTTCTTCTATAGTTTTAAAATACTAAATTCCAAAAATAACTAAAAATTTCCTTGACACCAACTATGTAATCCTACCTTTTTATTACATAAATTTTCATTACATTGTACAAAACGATTATCCTTTAATATTTAGTTCATTAGAAATAAGGTACATAATACATGAGAACATAGAAAAAATATACTAATCCACTTGAAAGGATTTATCATTGGTTTATCATAAGTAAATTCACTGCATATCATTACCTAGGGACATAAATCAATGCAAAGGGTGAGCATACAGACCAGTAAGGAAAAAATAAAGGAAACCATTTACATGGGATCTTGAGGAATATCAATATGAACATATGAAATATCATTATAGAACGAGCAAGAAAAAAAGTGGAATATAATAAAAAATAACATGAATCATAACATGGAAACATGGATATAGAATTTAATTAATAAAATCATTAGAATATCCCCATGTTTAATCAGAATGGTTTTGTAAATGAAAATTTACTTGACTATTCACCAAGGTATTATAAAATATGTCATCTCTAGAGATTAAATTCCTTAACCAATTCATTGGAGTGAAATTAGGATGCATCCTTCATATGCCTTAATGAATTTGAGCCACATATATCATAATCAAACAATTCATAAATAACTCATGGAGAATAAAATAAATGTGTTTCATATCAAAATCAGAGCGTTTCAAAAGTAATTAAAATAAGAATATTCTATTATTTTCATCCCATGGGAAAAAAATGATATTTTCATGAATATTAATCCAAGAATAAAATAAATAATTTTTAAATGTAGTTTAATACACTTGGAAAAAAGTATTGGATATTCACATATAGAAAATAAAAGAGATTTTCTCTTGGATAATATAGTAATTTTGAGAAGTAAAATTGGAAACATGGCAGGTATAAAATGTTGTTTTAAAAAATGATAAAAAAGGGTAGAAGAAAGGGTCAACCATTGATAAAAAATAATTTGGAAGTAAGGGAATCATATTAATGGAAATATAATATATTAATAATAAAATGTTTAATAGATATATTAAAAGAGGTTCTTGAATTGAATTGAAAAGAAGGGTAATTCCTTTACCTTGAAAAGTAGATCCGTAAAGTTGAGAATTGGGAACTTGGGGGATTGTGGAAACCAAAGGATGAATAATTGGGAGATTAAAACTAATATAGATTCATGTATTATGGATTGAGATTGAAAGGAAGTGGATAAATTGGTGGTTATTTATAAAAAAAGTTGAGGATCTTTTTAATAATTTCTAAATATAGTTATTGTAAATAAAAGTTGTTGAAAATGAAAGACCATGGTGTTTCCCATGGATTTTTACCATTATTTTTGACATTTGGGAAATAGATTATTTATTAATTGAAACAATTGATCATCATATTATATTACTTCTTTTGGCATGGAAAATAAATGTTTCAACAAAAATGGTGTTCTAAATTTTAAATATTTCTTTTTAGAATTTGGAATGTAAATTATACATTTGGAAATTGATTGTAAATATTAAAATAATTCATTTCAATAAAATAAAATGTTTTAGGTTTTATTGAATTAATTATTAAACCATGAGGAATTAATTATTAAGTCATTAAACAGAACGAAAACCCAATATTGTATTTTTACTATTCACTGAAAAACAAAATATTTTAGAAAATTCTAATAAATCCTCCCAAACATTTTTTTGATGTTACTATTTCAGAAACTAGGTTAATTTTATTATAATAATTCTCTTATTATATTAATTTTGACTTTTTTACTATAAAAATCATTCTTTATTAAAATTAATAGTGGGTTGAAAGAGCATGGTAAAATTTATGACTCTAAACATTTTTAAATTTTTTAATCATTTTTTAAAATATAAGATTCTTTATCATAAAATTTCATTAATGATTTTAGTATTCATAATATTTTAGTTAATTATAAATTTTTATATCTGTTCTAAGAATTACAATTTGGGTCTGAAATGTCAATTCATCAAAATTAATCATATTTAAGAAAAACTATTCTTAAAATGGAAGTTGTGGAATAAAAAGTTTATTTATAAAATGGCAATAAACATTCAAAAACTAAAACATATACACATAACCCCTTATGAAATCACGTATGACCTAAGGGTATGGTGTCTGAAAGTGATAGATTCATGGGTTAGTTTGGCTAATATCAACCAAGTGGTAATTTCCACTAACTTGAACTTCTCCCATAGATAATTACATTCAAGCTTCACCTATTGAATCTCAGATTGGGATTGGCCAGGGGTGAACCATAGTGACACTACCTATCGCTCTTGTTCTGAAAAATGGTCTTTATACAACATGAATTTACCAGTTGAGTTCATCACTTATCATATCTTCATTAATTATTCTTTTTCATTTTCACTTATAAACACTAATCATAACGTAAAAATTATATCCAAGAGTATAGTTTCCCATGATTATGTTATACAACATTAATGTTTAACCAACAATCATAAAACTATTCAATCCCTTTGGTTAAATTTCCCTTTATACTCACTTCATTATTAATGAGATATGGTTTTGTTGTTTATAATATAATGTTACACTCATTTTTAAGAAGCAATTATAATACAAAAATATTAGGTAAATACGCAAATAGAAGATATGATTGATGTTAATAGTTAGTTAAAAAGGTTTTTTTTGATAGATTTTTTTCACCGATCATTCCATAAGTTCTAATAGAGTTTTGTCACAATTGGTGAATTGGATTATTTTAGAGAAAATATATTCTCTAATTTTGGTGTGTTGTTAAAGGATTAACCTACTTTGGTTACCATGATCAGTGATAATTATGTGATTAATTTTTTTGGGTATGTGATTCAACATATTCATCACAAGAGGGTTCATTACAATCATGATGTGTAGGTGGAAAATAGAATATTGGAATATGAGATAGAAGCTCTGAAATAAATAGTGAAGGCAATGAGGTCTTCATTTGTACACACCAAGATATCTTTTCAATAGATGATATATAATATTTCTTCCATCACTTCTTCAAACAATTATCCTAATCAACCTTTTTATTTTGAGGTGATTAGGTTAGTAGTAAGGGAAGTGTTCCATGTTTATGATATTTTATGTGATGAGTCTGACATAACTCAAGAATGTTTGAGGGAAATCAGCCATAATAGTGACCATGTTCATATTATAGTTAGGTTGTATCTGAATGATAGGAAATTTAATAGATATACCCTCAAATAATGATATAAATTATTATATGTAATAGATTAAAACTAAGAATTAGATAAATGTCCATTTTAATTGTCTTGGTGAAAACACATGGATGCCTCCAACGAATCAAGATTTCAAGGAACAAGTGAATATGTTGATAGCGAATAAGGATTTAATTAGTGATATTGAAAGGGTTGGAATCATTATTATGGATTTCATACAACTTATGAATCAATTTATTCATGCTTCTAGAACTTTTGTGGTGGTTCAAGATTCTATACCAGTTACAACTCATCTAACCCCTCCAGTTTCTACCCCAGTGTTATTCAGCCCCAATGTGACCAAGGACACAAATTCACCCATTCAATATATTTTCCATCCATTTATCATGAATTATAGATAATCAATTTACCATCTTAGAACAATCATTATTTGAGATCCTCATTCTCTCACTAGGGTTCTTACATCCATTCCTATTGTTACTATAGGTTCTAATGTTGAGAATTCTGCTTTGGACAATGGGATGAGAAAAATAACATTTGTCTCCATAAACCCATCCTAAAAAATATTTATTATCAAACATTTTTCCTGATTTGTGATCATCCAAAAGGGGGATATTTTAAGAACCCTAATTTTTATGATATCCAAATCAAGTTTCTTACACTATTAATGACTTTTATGTTTTATTGTTGCATCTTATCATATAAGAAAGATTGAATAAAAATTTACTAAGTGTTTGAAACTCCCACTACCAAGAATGACTTACTATTGAAGATATGTCACCGTGAGAGTTAAATCACCATTCGACTAGAAATTTGACAAAGCATAAAAAACACATACTTTAATAGGTGATCCTTGTTGATTTGAATGATTTCAAGAAACACTCACCACAAGACATGACTCCCCATTGATGATGAGAAATGTTTCTAAGTGTTGAAAACACTTACCATCAGAGATGACCTATATGAAATTGAAAATTTATGGAAAAAACCTCTTTTATGATATGATTCATCACCATGATGAAAAATTGGATATTTATTAAGATAAAATATATCTATATTTTTACTCTCTATTGGACTACCTTTTATAATAATGAAAATTTGACAAACTGTTATGCTTGTCTTAGCACCGACTAAAGTAACCACCATCGTTCTACCACCATTTAAAGGAATCACCATCACTATTTCTATTTATTTTGAATTAAATATTTTCCATAAAAATATTATAGAATTTAATGTTTAATGTTATTTTAATGACTTTTATTCAATCGTTTCAGAGATGAATTAATGTTTATTTTAGTCGATCAGTATGAGGAACTATGGATCCATATGATTCTCCTTCCAAGAAACTGTTAAATAAAGTATCGTACACTCTCATGTATATAAAAATAGAGCATACATGTGATATAGAGAGGGAGAGATAAACATAAAAATTATGTGACATGAAACCACATTTCAAGACAAAAATAGGTCCACTTATTGATAATCATAAATGCATAATCCTTCACTTCAACCGACCGATAAATAATTGAGCTTATAGAACATCTTGTTACCTTCCACAGTCAGAACAAAAGAGATCACAATACTCTATTCTACTTCTAATTTCAAAAACCCAACTCAAGATTCATTTCAATAAACATTCAATGAATCATAAGCTAGAAATCATAATAGATAGATCAAAAAAAAATTCTATATATTTTTATATTATATTTTTTTCATACATTCATTATATTATATGAAATGTATGTTTAATATGTATTTAGAACAGACATAGTGCCTCTTGTGATATAACTAGAAGACACTTGATATATTCCCAACCTCCCTTTAATATTCATTCCCACATGTTGTGGAATAAATCCTTGTGTGTGTTGGGAATTTTTTATTCCCATTTTTATTATGGAGGAGGTCCATGTGGGTCTTGGACATCTTTGTTGTTGTATACCTGATCTAGTTTGTGGATTAATGATTATTTTATATAATCTACAATGATGAAAGTGATTTACATGTAAAGAGGAATAAGTCTTATCTTGAGACTAAACGTCTTGTATTTATTGCACTGTGTGTTTTGTTTTGTTTTGTTTTGTTTCAATGATTTAATATCAATTTATTTTAAGCTATATGCAAAATAACTACTTTGATAGTTAGTCATAATTAGTTTTTATATATGGTTTTATTTTTTAAATTGATTTCAAGAGATAAATTAGTTTTTATAATTATTTTAACTTAGACATAACTAATAATTGATAAATATTCTAAATAATCTGAACTAATATCGATCAGTTATATTGATTATTCAGGATGTTTTAATTAAATTTGGAAATTTTAAATAAACGTGTTTTTAAAAGAAAACATTATTGGGTACTCAATTAATTCACCCCTGATATAGTCACTCCTACCAATAATCCTTCAAAAGTTGTTAGTATCTCAGCACTCTTAATCATATATGGATATAGGCACATGATCCATTAATACATAAAAGGTGTTCTCTAAGATTACTATGTTAAAGATAAATAGGGATAAAAAGATGATATATGAGAATCATTTGAAGAGAAATGATAATTATAGGAAGAAGGGATGGGTGAACTTTCCCACATGAAACAATAGTTATTTACAATTTGGGTATTGCAAGGATGGAAAAAGTTTATTTCTACAAGTTTACTAAAAATGACCATCAATTCTATGAATTAAAATGATTATAGGAACCTTCTAATATTCAATATATTAAATGTATTGATATAGAAATTATATAAACTAATTATACAAACATTGAGAGGGTTTACCATATAAAATTCCAATGGATAAAGACCAATCATATACAATTACTAGATCAGAATTCAATGATCCTAATCATGTGGTGTAATGATCATTTTTCATAGAATTAATGTTAGTTAATTTTTTTTTATTCTTGTTTTTTACACTCTTTTATATCATCCATTGTTAGGTATACTGGGTCAAACACCATAATTGGGTGTGAATTAGGGTATAATAGATTAAAACTACTGCACCTTTGGATCTTGTTTCAACATTAAAAAATATAAATTTTCCTCTTTCCCTTATATCAATGTATGAACAAAAATTAAATCATGCATAGGAAAAAAACATTACATGGTTCACCCTCGGTGATGTATTGAAGGAAATGGGATTCAAATCGATGGACATAGAAAAAATTTTAAAAGATAAAATTGATGAATAATGAGGATAAAGAAATTATTTCCCTATTTTATAAGAAATTGAAGAATGAAAAAGGGAAATTTTAAGGCAACATACCTTATTCTTGTCTTCTATTTAGCATATTTGGGAACACTATCTCTCGATGTAAAAAAGAAATTGATGATGAAGAAATTGAAGTTAGAGACATATAGAAACCTCAAAAAAGTTTTCTCAAAATGGGTGACTTCATTTCAGGTAAGAATCTATAGAGAAAGATCTTTGTATGTGAAAAATAAGATGATGATAGTGAATTATTTAACTAAGAAGAACTAGAATTTAAATCGGGAACCCATGCGTCAATGATGGATACTGTTGAAAAATTAGAACCATAGGGAGATAAAGATAGAGATATTCAGTTGACCACTAAGTTCTATCTCTTGTTTCAACATAAGGATGATTTTTTGTAATCTTGAGAATCAGTGTAAGAGATTCTAAAAAAGGAAATAAATTGTTCAAGAGTTATAACAATATTTTGATATACTAGAGTATTAAAATGATTGACTTGAGAAACTAGAAAAGGAACCTTCAACAAATTTTTAAATCTTAGAAGATATAGTTGATCTACAACTCAGATTTGTAGAATGGGAAAAGGTCCCAAATGAACTTAAATCTAGAAAAACAACACATGGAGATTATAAATCATATTTATCCTTCACTCAATGTAATATTTCATGGAAGGAGTGGAACCAAATAGAAAAATCTTACCTTTTAGAAGTATCTCTCAAAGCTACCAATAACAACAACACATGGATTCTTGATAGTGTATGCTCATCACATATAATGGGAAGTGTAGACCTTTTAATGAATGTTAGGAAAAAGTTCGATAGAAAATGAGATTCATTAATGATGGTGATTTGAAGATGAAAAAAAGTAGAAATACTGAACTTGCTAATGGTGAGCAGAAGAAGATTGATGTTCTTTATGTGGACGGGTTGTATCACAATCTTCTAATTGTGAGTCAAATATATGACATAGGAATTATAGTGACATTCAAGAAAAAGGGTTGCACCATAAAATCAAGAAAAGGTAATTCTATCAAGAAGGGATATAAAAAAAATTTAAACTTATATCAGGTTGATAGAAAATTGAAAATTTGTTACATTTCATTTGAAGAAGATAGTAACTTGTGGCACTAGAAGTTGGGTCCCATAAATTAGCATGATATGGAAAAGATACCTAAACTAAGGATTTTCAGGTATATAATAAATATAAAGTGTGAAACGTAGAATCATTGTGATTCTTGCATCTGAGTAACATTGGTGTGTAGTTCATATCATCCAAAGAAGAAAAGAGAATCACATCTTATTGATATAATTAATATAGACATACATGGTCTGATAAATGTTGTTAGAACATATAGAGAGAGTTACTTCATCATTTTTAATGATTTCTATAGTATAATGGCATGAGTGATGGTTATACATAGGAAACAAAAAAGTGATTGATTAAATGAAAACATATTTACCAACAGGAGAGAATGATACATTATAGACAATCCATGTTCTATGATTTGAAAATGGAGGGGAAAATACATCCATTAAATTTGATAATTACTAATTCAATAATGGAATACAAAATTATGTGGATGATGTGATAACACCACTAAATACTAGATTTTTGGAGTGTAGTAACTGATAAGTTAACAATATAGCCAGAACAATGATGATTGAGTGTGGTATCTCTATCCATTACTAAAAATATGTTTTTTAAGATTCATTTTATATTAAAAAACGAACCGGGATTTATATTGGGAAAATCAGGACACCCTATGATTTATTTATTGGAAGTAAGAACTCTTTGAAGTATTTTCATGTTTTCGAAAGTAAATGCCTTATCCAAAAAAAATAAAGAAATCGAGGAAATTACTATTATGTAAGAGATGAAGGAATATTCCTATGAAATTCAATGATTAAAAAAGTCTAAAAATTCTATAATAAACATATTGGAAATAATTTTAAAAGAAGTGATGTGAATATCATTGAAGATAAAAACTAAAATGAATCAAGGAATTCTATTATTAATGTGATAGAATAAGTGGAAGAATTTGTACATGGAATAGATTTAAATACAGAAGTAGAGGAAGGCGTAAAAAAACTTTGGAATCACATAATGATTTTGAATCAGAAGAAGAATCAGAAGTGGAAACCATGGATGAAAAAAATTCATCTGAGCCTAATAATAGAAATAGAAGAGCAGAAATCATTCAATCCAACATCATTGGGAATTGCAAAGATCCCACACATACATGGATAATTAGAAATTATAAAAAAAATTCATTCCTATCAGTTGTGGAACCATCCTCATTTGAAGAAGTTACAATGGATGAATCATGGGTTAATGTAATGAATTAATAGTTAGATCGGATTGATAAGAACTAAACATGGGATCTAGTTAAGAGACCCGAAAACAAAAAAAAATTGGGTACAAAGTGTATCTTCTAAAAAATTTTAGAGCATGGAAATGTGATCCATTATAATGCAGGACTGGTGTGTATAAACTATTCTTAGATATAAGGTGTTTATGTTAAAGAAACATTTTCTCTGGTGGCTAGACTAGAGTAAATCATACTATTTCTTACCAAGGAAATTCAAATAGGATAAAAAGTGTAACATATGGATGTCAAAATATATTTCTTAAATTTGTTTCTCAAATAATACATCTACATTGAAAAAGCAGTGGTTTTTCCACTTGGTAATGATTAAATAAAGGTTTTTAGACTAAAGAATGCACTCTATGGTTTGAAGAAGGCACCTGAAAAATTGTATTCTTGGCTGGATTCTTATCTAAAGAAGATGGAATATAAATTAAGTGGAGAGGATCACAATATATATGTGAATATTTATAAGGAATAACAATTTATGGTGTTGGTGTACATTGATGATATTATATTTGGTGGAAGAAATCATAGATCAGTAGAGGAATTTTCTAATCACATGAAATCAGAATTTGAAATGTCTATTATTGGTGAACTAACATACTTCTTCAGGTTACAAGTGATTAGAGGAAAGGCTAGACTTTTATTTCTTAGTAAAAGTATTCAATATATTTTATAATCAAATTCAATATGCATGACTCTAAACCATTGTAGACTCCGATTGTGGTTGGAACTAAAACTAGAAATCATGAGGATGAGAATTCTATAGATCCCACCATGTATAGAAGAATTATCAGAATCATGATATACATAACTAAAATGAAGCTATATATTGTGTTTGAAGCATTCTTATAATCCATCTCTAAAATTAATCTAAAGGGGGAACATATAAAGACACTTAAAAGAATCATGATTTACCTATAAGGTACTCAAAATTTTGGCTTATACTTTGCTACAAGAAAAGGTAGGAAACTCTCATCATTTTATTATGATGATTGAGTTGGAGATATTTTTTATAGAAAATACAAAAGTGTTGGATAATTCATTATTGGAAAGAAATGTGTGGCATGGTTGAATAAGAAACATAAAATAACTTCTCTTTGTACTACTGAAGTTGAGTATATCTCTGCCACAAAGGCTTGCACTCAACTAATTCAGATGAAACAACAACTGAATGATATTAGTGATGATGTGAAATAGTAAATTGTGATTTAATATGATAACAATAGTTAAATTGATCTTATGAAGAATCCTATTCATCATTCTCATATGAAACACATTGAAATCCGATGTCATTTCATCATTGAAAAAGTGCAACAAGGCCTGATTAAAATTGATCATGTTGGAACTAATGATCAAGTGGTTAAAATACTGACAAATCCATTATATGCACATATGTTTGAAAAAAAATCATTTGAACCTCGGTGTTCAACCACTTCCTAGTGCAAGTGGAGGTTTTGGTTGTTCCTCTTTCCCAAGTTTTGCAATCTTTTTTTTATCTATTTTCTAATGTATTTCTGATTTATAGGGATATACGATATTGGGGGAGTGTGCTTAAAGCATTACAAGTCCAAATTGGATTCTTTGGGTTTATTTCTAATGGGGTAGAATGGAGAAATTCAATGATACTGTAATGTTTTTCAGTTTGGTTTCAATGAGATGGATAATAGAGAAAATAAAAAATGTTACAATGGGTGAGAATGATGAGTGAAAAAAGGGAGAAAATGAGAATGGAGAAAAAAATTTGGTGTTATGTGGAAACAGTCAGAGCTCTACTTGGACATATTTAGGAATTACGACGCATTATAATCCAATTTGTTCTCCTCTTGTTTCCTACACTGATTTTTTCTCATGTATACTTATAGTTTTGGATGATTTGTTTCTCACGTGTCATGTTTTTATACTGTTTGGTGCTTTATTGAATTTATTTTTAGATTGCCAACAAACCCAAAGGGGGAGATTATTGGAACCATGGTTGTTTCTTCTCGAAGTAGATTATAGTTTGTGTTTTTTTCAATCCACTTTGGGTTTATCAAAGGGATTTTATTTCATGTGATCTAATAGTGTAGGCCAAACCAGGTGTTTAAGGTGATGTAGTTTCATAGTATTTTCCATATTTTTGGAGTTCAAAATGAAGAATTTATTATTTTGGAATAGGAAGGTTTTATGCAAAGGAGTCCTCCAAAAATGGTTTATGGACTGTGAAGTACAATTCATTAAAATAATATGAGGTATATAGATCATGAACAAAAAATGGTTTACGGGAAGGTTCACAGTACACAGATGGAAAATGGTCAACAATATTGTTGTCATTGCCAAAAACAAGGAGGATAGGTTCACAAAAAGTCAGTTCTTTGTATGGGTTGTTATTGTAGAAAAAGAAACAGATATTGGTTTTCCATAGAATTCGGTCACCATGAAGAAAGAGTGGTAGCATGCAGATCGCAAAGGGAAAATGGTTCACGGGAGAAGCATGG
The DNA here is from genome assembly GCA_963277665.1 of Viscum album. Taxonomy (NCBI): domain Eukaryota; kingdom Viridiplantae; phylum Streptophyta; class Magnoliopsida; order Santalales; family Viscaceae; genus Viscum; species Viscum album. The sequence goes on along the minus strand of OY728155.1, from coordinate 446,629,813 downwards.
TATGAGGTAAAGGTAGTGTCATATCGATGATTAGGTAAATCTTGGTTTTTCATATTATGAGGATATTTTTTACTATATAAAGAGCATTAATTGCTTCATTAGGGCATGACACTGGGATTAAAAAACATAGAAGAATTCAGAGAAGTCTAGAAGTTGTTCGTGGCAAGAGAACCTTGCAAAAGATACATTGATTCAGAATCTATAAGGAATTTAGTGAAGTATTGAACAGTTCATAGAAGATGGTTTGTGGAACAAAGTTTTTATAACAATTTTCATATAATAAAATTCTTGCAAGACAATTCATTGAGGTAGAGTTGGAACACATAGAAGAAGCAGTACGAGGATGCAGTATTGAAAGGTAGTATGCAGACTTGGTTTTTGAAGGCAGTACGCAATCACAGTTTGTAGAGGTAGTACGCGGTCATTGCATGTGGAGGCAGTACGTGAAGGTGGATCACGAAGCACTCACAATACATGGTGTAGTGCAGTAAACAGAGGATGAAGGCTAATATGTGGATAAAATGTTCGTGAATGAATAGTACACAAAAAAGTGAATTACATCCAGAGGTTAAAACTTGACCTTAACAAAGCATTTACCTACATTCAAGGATGCATGATTTAATTCCAACCCATTTAAGTGACCTTTATGTTAATAAACTGAGTTTAGATTCCTCCCAACATAGTAATAAAGGGAGAGTCAATGTAAGTGATATGAGGGGCGTAGTGTGCAATAAATAAAACCTTATAAAGGCAATAAACATGGCACATAGTAATTTTTCAAAAAAAAAATCCACAACTAATGAAGATTGGTAGAATATTGTTTGACTAAAGACCTATCAGCGTATGCTCCTTAGATTATTCCTTAGTGGAGAACCAAGTAAACTTTCTATATGGTCATTCTTTGTGTGAATGTTTAAATAATTTCACATTACCAATAGACAGATTTAACGAGTTCCTACCAATGTGGGAACAAGATCCGTCACATTAAAATAAAAAGTTGACACCCTGATTCCGCCCTTCCCTCTCAGGGTGTTTGGCGGTCCTTTAATCTATACCTAAAATCATGAAGTATGTTTGGGAATAATAGGTGGTCCAAATAGTGAGTGTGATATTCTTAGTAGGTCACCACTAATGTTGTCTTTAACTAACCTAATTAATATTGTTAAAATGAATTTTATGTAGTTAAATAATAAATAAATGGAAATAAATAAGTAAACCACATTAGTCCGATTCCTAATGGGATACATGACCGATACTACCTAATTTGGCATATGTTGGATGTCTCTTAACTAATTCTAAACAATGTAGGAATAATGTATATATGTTAATGTGTATATATTTATATACTTACATCATACGTCTTCTAGCATACAAGTCTGGAAATAATATCTATACCATAAGTAAACATGGAAAAAACATAAATGTGTTTCTTGGCTTGGTGGATGAATCTTTTTTCCATAATTGGAATTCATATCTTTTAATATAGGGAATCATTTAGAAATTTTTAATTTGAATATAGATTCCATACTAGGATAGATGTAAAAAATAACCTAAGTATTTCTCTAAGAAAACTATAAATAACCATCACCATAAGATTCTGTCGAAGGTGATCCATAAATGGAATCATAACTGCCACCCTCATCTTGGTATAAGATATAACCCTCTAATCCCATCCATTGTATTTCATATAGGGATCCTAGTGTCACTCAAGGAAAGGTATAAAAACAATACAACAGATCCCATACAAGGTTATCCAATAGGGACCCATGTATCCCTCATGGTTATATTACATAAGGCATCCACCAAGTGATTTCATCAAAGACATTCTATAATGAAATCCTATATCAGTTCTAAAATTTTTATAACAATTTAAAAATTTATTTATAATGTTCGATGTGACCGTACGGGGAATCCTTATACTTGAGACCCATGTATTACCCTTGTCTAAAAGTAAAGGTATCATTTTAGTTATCATCTAAATTTGTACCACATAATGAAATGGATTAATATTATTACATGTGGAAAATTCACACACCTCAATTGGTGGTTTATTTTAAATCAAAACTTGAGTCATCCTATTACTTTATGGGAGGCATACCCTTAGGGGTGGATCACAATGACATGGTCAAACAATAATGTTCCAAGATGGTCTCTAGGAATATTATAACCATGTGACATCAATTTATTTAATTACGTATTTTTTTAGAAGGTGTTATTGGAAAGAATCAGTGCCTGGAAGAACATTTCACCTTATGAAGCATCAAAATATTTCAGAAAAAGGAATAGACCACATAACATTAGTTGAAAGAAAACCACTCATTTTTTTCATATAGTGAATCTAGATATAATGGGATAAATCATAAAAATAGATAAATTAACTAAAAATAGGTTATATTATTTCTCAAAAAAATATCACAAAATATAGTGGAAGAAACTGGGAAAAGAAGACAGTGAATCAAATCCCTTAATGACTTCCCTCCAACATATTGACCATACACCCGAGAAGAGTCTATATGTGTTAAATCCAAATATAAAGGATAGGGATGTATGGGGGTCTCCTATATGTGTCACTTATGTGAATGAGTAAATATTGGAGGATCTTTAAAAAATTAGGGGTCTACAAACATTTATTAAAACACTCCCAACATATTCATGACATGTATATTTTACATATTGTGTGAATCTTGGGTTCTCCCCTAGAAAAAAACCAACACGCATTTTGAAAAAGTTCTATGTAGCCTATTGCATGTCGTGAATATTGAATTCACTATGTTTATTAAATTAATATATGAGATTCTATTATTTCCAATAAAAAACACATGGGGAGTATACATATAAATTTATTTCATTTATAATAATTTAACATCTTGAATTAAATTTACATGATGAATTTGGTTCATACCATTTTTTTCTTATATATCCAACCTCTAACCCACCTGAAACCTTCCCTTCTAAAATGAAATAGAATGTCATAATGGAGTGGTTATACAAACATAAGAAAAATTTGAAACATAGTGATGGTTTACAAAATAAAATTCAAGGAATCCATATCTTTTTGACATGCTAGGATGTTAGAGATTTTTTTTGTTTATACATGGTATCATATGTTTTAAAACCATGTAATGTAGTCTATTTTTTAAAAAAACATATCTTTCCGTATTGGGATTTAATATAATGGAGAGGAAATATAATTTTCATAATCGTGATGTAATTTTTAGGTAAAAACAGATGTCAAAATATACTTTCAAAAATGTTTTTTTTCAAAAAACTACCCATGGAATGTTCTATTATAATTTTTTAGGTTGGATTTATCATTGAATATATTTGGAAGGAATGATTTAATTTTCTCCATGTTGGTTAAAATTATAAAACAAACATGGAAAAGAATTTCCTAAAATTTTTGTAACCCTACATTTAGAAATGACATATATCCTCTTCTAGATTTTTACTTGACATCAATTTTTGAAAAATATTGACATCCGAACTATTATTTCTTACATCCCCTAAACAAGTCTCTTATAAAGTGACATTATACATTAAAACATTATTGTCATAATATGTTTTCCCACTAGTCCACCATTTGAAATAAACAATTTCGATCTATATTGATACTAAGAGGGAGAGGGGTGAATCAGTTTTATTTTCCAATTATGTTTTCTTATATATGAAATAACATTCACCATCAAATATGGATAATTGAATCTTTTATAAAACATTTGACTAGAAGAATCACACAAAGCCAAATATTTAAATGGATTACTACTTAATAAGAGTTGCTGGTCCATGACAGCATTTGGAAGTAACCCAATTCCAAAAATACAGTATAAAAATTACTTTTGGTGGATATATCATTTAACTACCCCGAATAAAGTATACTAGTGTCAGTGAATAATTTATTACACTATAATAATATGTAAGGGATCACACACATAAGGATAAATTCATTTTGTAGTCATATTGATATAGATACACATATGATTTCCCAATAACATTTGAAATGTAATAACATATAATAAGTGATTATATTTTATAATATAATTCTTCATACCATATAGAATGAAATATAAGTGAAGGGTGGGCTAAGATGTAGAGTATGGGGTTTGTACAGTGGAAGGTATAATGGGAAAATGAGGAATAATCAATATGAAAAGCTAAATAAAATATGAAACATTAAATAAAATAAATTAATTTGTCAATAAATGAATACATTGATAATATAAACGTAGTAATATCACATATAATAATAAATTGATCCTGAATTATGTAAAAAATTAATTATCGATTTCATGGTCTAAGAAAATATTATATCACTACCTTTGGGACCTTGTGCAACGATAGTTTAATCGATGGGTTAGTATACACCAAAATACCATATGTTAATATAATCCAACTAATCTTCCTCCAAACACTAATTGATTGATTGATGGGGTATATAATTTTAAGCCCCACCCATCGCATCATGTCCAATGAATTCAACATATATTGGGTGACCAAATTAATTTATTATAATTATCTATTTTAAAAAACACCTATATTTATTAATGAGTATAGAATATTTACTTCTCAAGTATATCAAATAAATTTTAATTTAAAATAATGAAATTGTAATTTTATTATAGATTGTGAAATACTAATATAAATGATTCAAAAAATATAGTTATTTAAGATAAATGTAATTTCTAATGAAATATGATTAGAAGAGAGACACTTTTTATGTGAATGTTAATAACCTAAAAATTAATAAAAGTTAAAATATATCCATCATTTCATTATTAATATTGGGTTTGTAATTATATTATAAAATTTTAGAATAATAAATATTATATAATATAACAAAATGATATTTCATTAAATAATTTTATTTTTAAAACCATTACAAATTTTATATCACACTAAATATAATGAAATAGTTTTAGTGATTTTAATATCTGTTATCATTATATACATTAAAAATAATAATTCCTTTTAAACTGTTGTAAATAATATAGAAAATAGAACTTTTTAAACAATTATAATTATTCCATGATGACCCCATGAAATGAAAAGGTTGACCTAAAATCTCATAATAAATCAGTTGAGTGAATAAATAGGTCCTTTGTTAAACAATTTCGACAAATATGTATGTTGAATAAAAACATACACAATCAAAATAGAAATAAGATATAATTTTATTTTAAAGCATTCGTTTCCTAATTAAAATTCCCAAGATAGGATATTTTGGAAGAAAACACAGAATCAAATTAAATATACATTGGATTATAAGTTTTACTGAGTTCATGAATGATTGATTAAATGAATACTTTAATGAAAAATATACGCAATCTCAAAAAATGAGATATTATAATAATTTTTTTTATATTGGGAACATTTTTATTTTAAACCCTTGAAATAATAAACCAAAATGAAATCATTAATCAATGTAAAAATTATATATTAACATAAAATACAATAAATTTTTAGTATATAGATGTACAAAATTAAAATAGGTTCATAATAATAAAACATTCACAATGGAGTGGCGGTTTAGAAAAAATATGTTACCACATATATGAAATTTATATTAGTTTCCTTTAACCACTATTATAATATATATATATATATACACATATAAATATCTAAAATATCATATATAAATTATCTATATCATAGTATCACCAATTTCATAACAATATTTTATTATTATCATTTTTTGGCTGTTAAAAGCGACATTTTTCATGAATGTATTGATTAAATATTTATGGAACATATATTTTAATCATGGTTATATTATACCCATAATTTTAATCATGATATGAGTAATACATACTCATTATATAAAATTTTATAATCATATATGGAAAGCTAGTTGAAACAACAAATCGCATCCCTACGTGGAGGTGATAGTCAACACAGATGCACGAGTGATGTTATTATTTTCAATGGACAAAAGGGTAGGGATGTAGAAGATATATTATAATTCATGAATAATAATTACAAAATATGTACCATATATATTCATTATATCCATCACTATGATAATCCATTGGTTGAAGTGACAGAAAACTAATTCTATTGGTTTGCGAGGCGGTAGTCCTCTAAACACACGAGTGGGGGGTTTTTTTCTATTTTATCGAGAAGAAGGTTTATATATATTATTAAATCAACATAATAACATTTACATATGAGGAAGATACTAGTTTTATTATATTTAAATTTATTATAATTAAATTGAAGGCTTTAAATGAAAATTAAAATGAATGTGTTCGGTGAAGATGATTACCTCCTCATTGAAATATATCCTTTAAATATCCACTTAAGGTCCCTATGGATGGTATTTTAGGAAGACCAAAACCATTATAATAATTAGTTTTTTGGAATTTTTCATATATATAATTGGTTCTATGTGGTGTATGCATGAGGGGAGAAAATGATTCATTCTATAATGAATAAAATGATAGACATGGAATTAAAAAAAAGACGTAAATATAATATATTAATTTTCATGAACATGTGGCTTCATGTTGCTAGAATTTGGATTATAATATCCGATTTGGTTGAAATACGTTCATATTATAAAATTTTTATGGTTTTATATGTTATTCAAAAACATTATTTTTTAGTTTGAACCATTATTTAACCATTTTAAACTTTAATAGTAGTATATACTTGTTTGTCTTAAGGATTCCTAATTTACAATATATGTTAAAACATTATTAGTAAATTTACAAGGTATGGAATTTTTGACCATTTCTGATCCTAAATGTCCCGTACAATGATTTTTATATATTTTAAATAATTTTATAAAATACATCAGAACATTTAATTGTTTTAATGTGTGGTTATAAACTATTCACATAGATTGACTTCAATGAAATCATGGCAGAAAATGGAAGTCAAATATAATGAATTTCCCTATTAATAATAAATAATTAGTAACTATATAATTATTTTGGAACCATAATTCATCTCAAATAAATTATATTTAATTTTTTGAAATTTAATAACATTAATTTTCCCACTATTTTCACAAGCATTGTGTCTGTATTGTTTCAGCATTTTATATAACTGTAAAATTAATACAAAAATATAAACAACCCCAAAGTTAAATTTATTTGATGTTTGTTTGGATATGATATAATTCATATTGAAAAACAGAATATGTATATTTGTTGGGTATATTTTTATTACACATCATAATATTTTTATACTTATTTATTATATTTACCCTTACCCTAGTGATATATTTTACCCTGGTTCTAATTTATAATTACTAAAAATAAAATGGGATTATTTACAAAAAATGAATATTGTACTTGAAAACAATAGATAAAATATTAATGATTCTATTTGAATAAAATTATGGAATTATTTTTTTATATAAATGCATAAAATTCAATGAAAATTACATTCCAAAAAGAAGGTGTTTTATGACTAAAAATTAACTTATATAAAAAATATGATAAATTATGGTCCTAATGGAATTAAATGTTTTATTATAATTAAAATGGATCGTATATAACATAATACCAAATATTGAATAGAATTAAACATTAAAATTACATAATTTAATGAATATAAATGATATTTCAAAAAAACTAGTATTTCTATTACTCACTGTAAAAATAATCATTTCTAAAAAAACCCCAAAAAGTCCGCCTAGGATGATATTGATATAAAAATTCCAAAATATGATATAATTATAAAAAATTATACTATCAATAGTTTTTAATGTGTTTTTAAATGTGGTATTTCACGTAATGTGATATTTCAAAGAAAATAAATTTATTTACAGACATATATATCATAAAATATAGGTGTTTTATATTCTACCGCCAATATAAGAATTTAAATAACACCTCAATATTATTATAAGATATTTTTTTAAATTTTCATTGATTCCTTGTTTATGTATAGTAAACCAAGATAATCATGTGTAATACACAACACTTGCTTAGATTTTGGTATATTCCACACAATGATAGGCTTCTGTTACACACAATTTCATGTTGTTTTCGTAGAATTCATTTCACGCAAGACTATGTTTAAGAGAGTTTATAAAATAATATGTTCACTATTGATAGATTTTATTAATGAAATATATAATTAATATATTCAATGTGAATCTTAAAATTCATCTTATATGTTTTCTAGATATGATATAAGAACAACTTCCATTTTTTCATTTAAAAGATGTATTTTTTAAAAAATAATGTGGTTTCGCCACCAATTGATTGAGCACCCATTTAAAATTAATTTTTTTAAAATTTTATATTTTATATTTTTAAAAATAGACTTCTTATTTGGAAACGGGATCTAAAAATATACTTTTCCAATTTTTTGATATTTTTCTGATATGTTTTAAATTTTTTGAACAGTAAATATATAATAAACTTTAATTGAAAACAAATTTTTTTAATCAAAATAATTTATATAGATAAATTATATTATTTAATGGTTTTAATTATTAATAAAATATATTTTTATCATTTAATATAATTTATTCCACTAATATTAATTATACTTTAAATTCATATGTAATAACATTTCAATATTTTGCATTATTTTAACTTTTAAAAAACTCATTTTCATTCTGACAAGAGAATTACTTTTCGATTAATTACTGGAACTTATGTGATTTTAATTTTTAAAAATATATTCAATATTTTGAACTATTTGGTACAAATTTTGTAAATAGAATTCTTTTATTTTTTGGGATTTTTGAATAGTAAATTTAGTAATTTTGTTTATTAATACGTAAAAAAGGTAAATCAGGTAATTAAAGTTAAATATAATATTATAAAATTACATTAAAACATGTACTAATATGATTTTATGAGTTATTTTCAACTTAAACCATCCTTGGGTCAAAATTATACACTTTGGAAGCGACATAGAGAGATTAGGACATTGAATATATTTTATTTAAAGAAAAGTTAAATATTTTTAACTCAAATTTTAAAAGATTTATAATTCTTAAATTTGGTTTTTAAGAAGATAAATTAGAATATAAATACGCTTATGAAAGTTAATTTTTTTATTTATCATGTTAATGTTTTTATAATTTTTAGGAAATAAATAATTACATTAATGGATTATACATTAATGATGTAAAAATAATTTAAATGATGAAATATCTATTGAATAGTTTTTATAAAATTTATAATAACTATTAAATGACATGAAAACTTGACCAAAAAATATTGGTAGATTATATCTCAACTCTAATCATCCAAGGGTCTAGTTATTGACCATTTGGAGACATATAGAAAGAATACAAAACTTATAATATTTTATTTAAAGTGATATTAACGTTGTCACATTCTTGTTTTAAAAAATACAACATTTTTTATGTTGAATTAAACATAATATATATTAAAATATATATATTTATATAAAATATTGAATATTTATCTTCATTATATGATATTATTTTTAATTTTTATTCAACACATAATTATATTAAATAATTACACAATAATAATTTAATAGATTTTTATTAATGGAAATATAAAATTAAAATGATTAACAATGTTAAAATAAATATAATTTTCTAATATTAATGTATCCAATGAATTTAATTGAATATCTTGACCCATTATGGATATAATAAAATAATTTTTTCCATGATAACATCTTATCTCGATATTTTTAAAAATTCATGAAATGAATAGTGTCAAAATTGACACAATTGATATTTTGTCCAAATAATTTTTTATTAAATTATTTAAAACTCATAAATCATTTTTAAAAATATATAATAATTATTATAAGGTTTAAAATGTTATAAATTATTTATTTATGATCTATGTGACATTAAATAAGTAAATATATTACCCTTTTAATATTGAAATATTTGTCACCCTAATTAAAATAAAATAGAAAAGCTAAGTGTAAAATTGAAATGATAAGGTTTTAATAGACACAAAAACTTTTATAATTTTTTTTTTTGATGATATTACAACCTTTTCTCATCATATATTTAAAATGAGATTTTTTTTAGGTTTATGTATGTGGTTTGAATTTATTATAAATTAATATTTTTTGAAAGTCTCAAGGGTTCCCCCAACGTTAATTAAATAAAGGAACCTACTCCATCATTTATTCAAAACACTTTTAGCCTTAAATGTCATTAATTAACTTCCCATTTACCATATAAACTTCCATATTTACATCCTTGAGGTGATGGTATTCTCAAAAGACCCACTGTAGTTCCATTAAGTGGTGATCTAAAGGGAGCTCACTAAAGATGAGGTAATCTCCATTACTGACACTCTCAGGATCATTTATTATTTTACTTACTCACCCTTGTTTTCTTCATTATAATTTAATAAATCCAGTATAATATATATACTAAGATTTTATTATGATTATGTAAAAACCATATGTCACCTTCTATCCATCCTATCAAAACTGAAATCACTGCGTGTGCATACGTACAGCTTACCGTCTCCACGCTGTGGTGTAATATGTTTTTCTCCTCTATCTTAATTGGATGGGTATAATGATATAAATAATAACTATATATGATTATTGAACCATGATATGAATTTTGTAACAAAATATGTATCATCCACTTCCAAACCACTTCATAATTAAAGGAATGATCACATCGCTCGAGCATACGTATGACCTATCATCTCTATGATGTGATGCGATTCATTTTACATGATATGCATTAAAAATGATTATATTAATGTATATAAAGAATAAATATGATATATATTATGTTAATATCTATTTTTAATGATATAACTATGATCTAATAGAAATAAACTAAACTTATTCTAAGAAATATGCATAAGAAAATGAAGCCGTTAATAACCGAATAATGAGTAATAATGATATATTATTATCAAATGGATTATAAAATGATCATATATGGTATCATAAAAATTATAATTCTTCTATAATACTCAAATTAAATCATTTAAATCAGTATACATGAGTCTGGGATACATATAAAGGATATCAGACCTGTGGTAAGGGATTATTTTAACTCGCATCTCTTTCTACAGGACATATCCCTTATACACCACCTATTTATATCGTGTGGGGTTTATGTTTCCCAAGAATGTTTTTATGATTTTATTTACAAAGGTTATAATATTTAATTATGCATATAATTTTTTTTATTTTATGATTCATATGAATTGACTGATTATAAATTGGTAATGGATAATTTTTCAATCTCATTATTATATGAGATTTCTTATACGTAAGTATTTAATAGGGTATATTTTACATCCATGACCATGTTTCCTAAATATTCATCATATAATATTATTTCTAATATTTTAAAAAAATTAAATTAAATATATTCATTGGTGAATTTTTATTAATTGGTATGAGTGGAATCTATTTTCATTTTCGATATGAGGTATTTTTTGAATTTTCCAACAACGGTACAAGAAAAATGTTTTTTTAACTTGTACAACATGAATGGATTTTTACACATTCATGACGACTTTTTTTCATGAATCTTACATTAAAAATTTTCAAGGTTATTTTTAAAGAAATTGTTTTTTTTTAAATTTCATGTTGTTTTGTTAAAATGACATTTATTTAAATAAGAAAGTATATTTTCTTGAAGAATAAATGTCAAGTGTTTTATTAAAATAAATATCCATATAAGATGCCATTTTTAATAAGGATATGTTTAAATTATTTTATCCCAATTATTCCTATGGTTTTATTATGTATTTTCTATTTATGAAATTTAATTTTTCAAAGATTAACTTATGATTAAATTATTTTTAAGAAATATAATTTATTCCTTAGGTTATGGTTTGATGAATGATTTATGTTTTTGTGGAACATTTAAGAATTACTTCATTGTGAGGTGGGTGGTAAATATATATCTCTCCAATGAATTGGGTAAAGATTTATATCCCATGAGATATATAGGATTGGAATGTCATGTAAATTTGGTTCAATAATGTAGGGTTGAAATAATATGTAAATTTGGTTCAGTAATTCAGTACTACAACGAAAATTAAATATAGTTTAGTAGCTATGATGGTCTTGAAAATGAGAATTGGATAATATGGAAATCATATTCTATGCCTATGGGTTTTCTACAATTCCATGTTTTATGACAATGCTATTTATTCATGGTTAATGATTCCATTATGATTTATACCATATGAACTTCCAAGATTTATATCATGAATCATGATTTTGATCTATATTAAATGTGGTAAACTTTTTCAATAGTCATTTCCATGTTTATACATTCTTAAGTTTATGTTTTGTATGATATTTTCCATTCTTACCCTTACAGAGAATTTGAGATAACACTTTATGTAATAACCCAAACATTTATGAATAAAATTCCATTTCTTTAAATTAAATATCATATAAATACAGAAAACAAGTGAAATAATTTTGATTTATTATATCCAATTAGAATTAAATGAACATTATGTATATTTACCACTGATAATATATTCATTGAATAGTGATCACATGACTAGTATAAATATAGGGTTTTAACAAATCTTTTAGACACATGAAAATGAAGTGATAGACTCAACCAGTAGGATTGTACCCAGTGAAACCAATTTTTCAGAGCTTCCGAGGGAGATATAATTTCTAGAATTTTCTCTAGACAAGTCTTAGTTGAGATCCAATAACATAAGCATGAGAGAAACTGTTTACGGGATAAGTTCAAGCTCATCGATATCATGTCCCAACCCATGTTCACCAAACAGTCCCATAAAATCCCCACCATCAAACACCTTAATCTTATGGAATATGCTATTTTAATAAAGGTATATGTAATAAAAACATATCATTATTATTATGTGCATTATTTTTTTATAGAATAATTAATATACTTAAATTTTATTATTGTTACTTTGTAAATGAATTTTAAATCAGAATGAATATTTTTTCTTAATATTCAAATTCAATTAAGAAATCTATTTTGAAAAAGTAAAAGATTTTTTAATTAAATAATATTTTTACTAAATATTTTTATTAAATTACTTTTATTAAATATAAATGATCATATAATTTTTATGATGTCAATTGTAATTTTTATTAAGGATTGAAAACTGTTTTTGTCAAAAACTGTCAATTTTCAATAAATGATTGTTTTTATTTTAAAAATGAAAATTTAAATATTTGTAAAAATATTTAGATAAAATGAATATTTTTTTGGAATCATTACATAAAAATTATCCAATGATGAATTTTTCATAATTTTTTAGAGTGTCAAATTTTTGTGTAAAAAATAAATACAATATAAATATAAAATGTGTTTTATGACATAATAATGACCCAATAGTGATGTAATAAAATACTAAAAAAATATATTCTTCTAAATATATGTTTTTACTTGAAATTAATTTAATTTATGTTTTATTTGATTTATTTTATAACAGCTTAGTGAATCCTGTATGACATATAAAATATTTTAAAATTTTAAAATCATTTCCTTGAAAGTGTGACTCACCTCCACAAAAGCAAGGGGAATATTTTAATATATTCAGACCATTGCCTTTTAAAATAATTTATATCACTACCCTTTTACATAATCCATGGGAATAAAACATGGGATGGTTTTTAGTTTTTAATATTTTAGTCTGTAGTGTCCAAAACCAAAATACTAAATAATTTCCCCACCTCTCCAATATAAATCTACCCAAAAACCTATTTCTATTCACTAATTCTCTTTGAAACATGAACAACCTCTTATCCTTACTCCTTATAGTCCTTCAATGTTTTCCCCAAATATCCAAATAAGCCTCCACCAATCCTTTGGGATCATACATCCATGTAAGGGATCTCCGTCTCTCCTTTTTCTTAATGAACCAATTTTATGTCATTCCTTTTGATTTACATTTTTACTGAATTTAGATAAATTCATCCATAACTCATTACTAAAATCCTTTTTATACATGATGGAAAATTCCATTCACTCAAATTAATCCCCCCAATGATCCTTTAAACCCACCTATTACTATGACAAAATTTTGTAAGGGATTAATGTCTACTCATTTCAATTCAAGAATTTATTTTATATTAAGCATCTAAATTCCATTTCACATGTTTGGATATTTTGTAACATTATCTAATTACTATCCATTCAATGTATAAATAATTAGATAACCATTTAAATCTCATAAAACCAATTTATCGATTTCTATACTATGTCTTTCCGCTGGGAAAATTGCACTGTGATTTTCCATGCCAAAATCATTGTGTAGTGAAGAACATACCCATTCCTCTATCTATATTATTCACCATTATGCACACAAACATATCGAATGGATACTTACATGTATTAATTACACATTCATTTATCATGTAATAAATGATAATGTTTAATGAAACCATGTCATATAATATGTGTGGAATACTTAAGCATGAAATTGAAATGATTATAAAGGGGGTGCCTTGATAGCACTGTAATGAATTGGGTAATGTTTAGTATCATGATATGTCATGTTGGGACCAGGGTTTACCTAATTCCGTTTTTGGAATTTTTACACCGTGTTGGTATAGTGGTTTACCTGATTCCTTTATATTAATTATGTTGTGTTTAAAGTTTTCTCCACATTTCCATGTTTTGATAATCATTCTATATCATGCCTTTATGTTCATGTTTCTATTATGCTCCACTAATATTCCTACTTCCTAACATGTATTGTATTCTTAATTTTATTTCTTGTTAACTCCCCTAATGGGATATATAGATCACCCTTTTCTTATGTATGTCCTCAAGTTATCCCATGCAATGTTAATTACGAAGTAATGTTATGGTCGTGTAAATGATTTATTCAATAAATATTTGTATTTCATGTTTTTATTCATTATGTAATGTTATTAATACCAAAAGATACTATACCTATTGATATATTAAGTTATATTAAATTCATTTTTACATAATAACTCATTTTTAAATATAAAATAATGGGAAGGGTTGTTATAGTTGGTATCATATGATAGGATTAGTTATTTTCTAGAATAGTATTAGAAAAATATAGTGAAATAATTATGGATAAGAATAAGTATTAGAAAAAATCCTTAAATTTAAATGAGTATAGAATATGTGGTTTATCAAGAAAATACATCCTTGTCTGGATAAAAACAAGCAGAGGTGGCTCTGGTGCAAACATGTCTAGGGGTAAAACCCGAAGTCATCGCTTTCAGCTAGACTCGAATGGGAATTGGTGCATGAAAATGGGAGTTGTTATAGTCTTGGTTCGACAATCTCGAGGGATATGCATTGGTAAATTCATACTCATTTATAAACCATCACTATGGGGACAAAAACATTTCCTGAAGAATATATGTTAGGAAGTAGGTAATGGAAAACATAGATCAATGATTATAAATTCATAAGTTTAGGAGATAAATGTAATTTATAAGTTATCCCTTTTTGTCTTTAGATTCCCCTTTATGTGTTTAATAGTTGAAAATATGTACTCCTATTTTTTATTTTATTTTAGCCAATGGACGGAAATAGGAGGAATCATTCTAACAACTAATGCGAACATCAATGTGATGACTACTCTAATAATATGCCCAGTCCAATGACAGTAGGTATCAAAAACATTGTCCCAATACTCTCTCAGTTTACTGATGTTTTGACTAAAAACCTAGATCAAGAGTACTGTCAACCCCCCCCCCCCACCCTAAGAAAGAACTATTTTTAATCGAGAGCTTCATGATACAATGGACTCTTACTTTTAATGGATCGTATGATCCATCCATCACTAAATAATGGATCAACTCCATTGAAAATATCTTCTTAATCCTGCAATGTTCTGATAAAGAGCGGGTTCTGATGGCTGCTTATCATATAGAGGGAGAAGCTGATCACTAGTTGACATTGATGAGAAATTTGATTCCATAGGAAGATATTGATGTGATGGGATGGAAGGATTTACAGAGAATGTTTTTCGATAAATATTTTCCCTGAACCATCATTCTTAAGATGGAAATATATTTCCATGCACTCAAGCAAAAAGATGATGAATCTGTTTGGGTGTTTGAGGAAAGCATCATCAAACATGCATGATACACCTCTGGTTTTATCGTTACCCCCAAATTCAAGGTTGACCGCTTATTTGGTGTGCTAAAACCTAGCCTAGAGGAATATTTGGAAATATGCGACTTTAATAGCTATAAGGATATTATCCAATATTCCCTCAAAGTCAATATGAAGATCAGAAAATATCAGGGGTATCAAGGCCATAAAAAGTGAAAAGTGAACCTTAATTCTTGGGGTCCAATGGATAAACCCAGTGGTACGAATAATATTCCTGCACCCCACTTATCAAAAGTGTAGAAATAAGTACCCTAGAAATTTCCTCAAGGGGGAGAGTAAATGATTTATGTGCCGGAAGGAAGGGAACCTTGCCAGTGATTGATGACAAGAAAAACTCACTACTATGATAGAGGAATGGAATTCTCTGTTTGATCATCAATGCATTTCTTACTATACAACTACAAAAAACCAGGGAATTTTGAAAACCAGTTCCTTAACCTAAGGGTTTTTTGAGACAATAAACAACATCTAAGGTAGACAGGGGATATCATTTTCCATCACTACCACCGAAGTGAATCCCAACAATGAAATGGTGATAGGTATGCTGGTTATTTCTTCAATGATAGAAAACATTCTTTTTTATTCTATTTTTATGCATTCTATTATATCCAGAAATTTTAGTAGAATAATCCAAACTCCACAAAAAAGAATGTATGTAGAGATTTTAGTAAAAATGGAAAACGAGTAAATTGTAGCATCCCATGCATATGACTCCTCCCCTATTACAATTTTTTTGTTGAAATTCCTGTAGAATCTCATCATAGTTCCCATGGTGTAATTTTATTCAATTCATAGCATGGATTGACATTCCCTATATAGATCCAATTTTAATTGTTATGACAGGGAAATCAGTCTCCATATGGTGAATCGACCCTTGATTCTATTCAAGTGTAAGGAGAAGGATGAATCATATTTAAAAACATAATCTCAAGCATTGATATTACTACCCTATGAGCACACTTATCATTCTATGATGATTGTTTCTCTGGAAAAAATCATCCATGAATACATGCCTATTGTGAAGAAATTAACTGATGTCTTTCCCTATGAATTGTTTTGTCTCTATCATTGATGAGATATTTAATTATAGATTGACCTTATACTTGGGGAGTTTACAATATCCAAGAATCTTTTTATAATGGTTTTTGTGGAGTTTGGGGAGATAGATAAACTACTACAGGATAATCTAGATAAACTGTTTATACACCTAAGTGATTCACCTTGGGGTTCACTAGTTCTCTTTTTCAAAAAAAAGGATGGGTTAATACACCTTTTCATTGATTATTGAGAGCTCAACAAATTCATTATAAATAAAAATATCATTTCCCACAAATTGATGACATGTTCAATTAGCTATAGAGAGCATAATAATACTCCAAGGTGGATATATAGTTGGGATATTACCAGGTAAGGGTAATGAAGGAGGATATACCCAATACTAGTTTTCGTACAAGGTACGAGAACTATGAATTCATAGTAATGCCTTTCAGACTCATTAATGCTCTATCAATCATTATTAACATGATGAATATTTTATATAGAAGTCACATTAACGTATTTTTGGTAGTGTTTATAGATTATATTCTAATATACTCCAAAACTAAGGTGTAATATGATGAGCTATTGAACACTTTTCTATAGACCACGTGAAAGGAGAAGCTCTACAAGACGTAAATAAAGTGTGGGTTCTAGTTAGAGGAAGTTTCATTCTTATTGAATATCATAAAAAGAAATGGGATATATATGGATCCTTCCAAAATAAAAACAATTGAAGGATAAATAAGGAAAAAATATGTAACTTATATTCATAGCTTCTGTGGGTCAGCTGGATATTATCACTAATTTGTGATAAATTTCTGATGATTTTCAAACCCTTTAAACAAGCTAACTTGGAGGGGAGTCAATTTTTCTTGGAATTATGAATGTGAAGAATGCTTTTTGGGGTTGAAGAAGAGGCTTATCACTACCCTTGTGCCCACACTACCCAAAAGTGGGGATATTTTCATAATCTTCATAGGTGGCTCGAAGAAGGGATTGAGATGTGAGTTGATGAAGAATGAAAAATTCATTGCTTATGCCTCATTGCAATTGAAAATTTAGGAGAAATCTATCCAATTAATGATATAGAGTTGGAAGTTCTAATATTTGTGTTCAAAATTCAGTGGCATTGTCACCACGGGGAGAAGATTGATATATATATATATATATATATATATATATATATATATGGATCAAAGAAGTCTCAAATATATATTCACACATACGGAAATGAATATGAGTGAAAAAATATGGTGAGAGCTCATCATGGATTACAGCTACTCAATCCATTACCACACAGGGAAAATGAAAAAGTTGGAAGATGCTCTAAGTAGAAAGGACCCAGAAAATCTATCGTTGATGAGAATTGATAAGGATCCAATCTTAATAGATTTGATCAAGTTGGACATGTGAATTATAAGGAAGGTAACAACATAAACAATGTCCCAAATGATTGATCATTCTTCTCTTTTGGAATGGTTAAAGGATTATCAAAATGATGATGTGGGAATTCAGAATAAATCAGAAACAATCATAAATGATAAATCCTCACAGTTCAATGTTAATAAAGAAGGAATTATGATAATTGGGTCAAGAATATGTGTTCTATCAAATATCTAGTAAATGGTAGAACCATTAGATGATGCATGTAGTTTTAATTTATCCATTCACCCATGAAGCATGAATATGTATCAAGATTTGTAGGAGCCCTTATGGTGGGATAACAAGAATAAAGGGATATCTAAATATACATCAAAGTTCCTATTATATCAGCAAGTGAAGGAAAAGTGGAATAAGTGAAGGGGATGATGCAACCATTACCCATACCAACATGGAAATAGGAAAACATCACGATGGACTTTGTCACCAGACATCTAAATGCATACAACAGAAACAATGTTATATCGGTTGTAGTGCACTATATTACAAATACTACACACTTAATTGAAATTCAAGGGGATTTATCACTGGATAAAATAGAATGGATATACGTTAGAGAAGTGGTAAGGCTTCCTGGATTACAACTATTGATTATATCCGATCAAGATCTAAGATACACCTCTATATTCTGGAAGATTCTCTAATATGCTCTGAGCACTAGGTTGAACATTAGTATGGCGTATCACCATCAAAAGGATGGTCAATATTATTAGACTATCCATATAATTGAGTAAATTTTTAGATCTTGCTCAATGGACTTCAAAGGTTGATGAGACCAACATCTTCCTTTATTGGATTTCTCTTAAAACTATAGTTTCCACTCAAGTATCCAAGTGTCTCATTAGGAATACCTTAACGGGAAGGGGTGAAAAACACCAGAATGATGGGATAAAGTTAGGGAATGAAATCTTCTAGGTCCAAAAATGGTTAAATAAATGGTTGAAAAGGTTAAGACCATCCAACAACACATCAAATATTTCCAGAGTCGAGAAAAGAGCTCTTCTGACAATCGTGGATGAGACCTAGAGTTTGATGTTGGAGACATGGTATTCCTCTCTATATCTCCATGGAAGAGAGTTATGAGATTTGGGAAGAATTTGAAGCTTATTCAATTGTACATTGGCAATTTTTGGATCCTTGATAACATCATAGTAGTGGAATATCGACTAGAACTACCACCGATCATGTCATAAGTAAATGATGTTTCCCATGTATCACTCTTAAGGGGGTACATACCAGACTCATCACATGTACTCAATATAGAGGTGGTACCATTGGGGAATGACCTTTCATATGAAGATAATCCAGTGAAGATCTTTAATCATAGAGAAAATGTTTTATGGAATAAGATAATGTTCCTCAACAATGTGTTGTGGAGAAACCCTAATGTTGAAGAGGTAACATGGGAACTGGAGGATGTGATGAGGCATAATTACCCTCATCTGTTTTAGTACGGGAAAATGATAGTTTCAAGGTATAATTTTTTAAGGGGGGAAGCTTGTAACGACCCAAAAATTTATGAATAAAATTCACATTCTTTTAATTAAATGTCTTATGGATATAGAAAACGCATTCACTTATTTTATTTTATTATATCCAATTTTATTTAAATGATAGTTATGTATCTTTACCATTGATAATAAAACTATTTAATAGTGATCACCTGACTAGTATAAATATTGGGTTTTAATAAATCCTTCTGATATAGAAAAAGGAAGTGATGGCCTCTACCAATAGGATTGTTCCGTATGAAGCCCATTTTTCGAAGCATCCATGGGAGATAGTATTTTTGGTCTTTTCCCTAGGCCAATCCCATGTTTATATCCAAAAACATTAGAATGATAGAACCCGTTTATGGTGGAATTTCTAAATTGTCAAGATCACGACCCAAATCATGTTCAACGAACGACCCCAGGAAAGTCCCACCGTAACACAACTTACTCTTAGGGTGTATGAGAGTGTAATAAAGTGATATGTAACAATATCCTATAATTAGAAATTTGTGCATTATTTTTTATAGAATAATTAATATACTTTCATTTTATTATTGTTACTGTGTAAATGATTTTTAAAGTATAAATAGTATTTTTGGTAAATATTCAAATTCAATTAAGAAATCTATTTTGATGAATTAAGGGATTTTTTAAATAAATAATATTTTACTAAAATATTATTATTAAATTATTTTTATTAAATATAAATTATCATAAAATTTTTATGAAGCCAATTATTATTTTTATTAATGTTTGAAAACTACTTTTTTCAAAACCCGTCAATTTTCAATAAATATCAATTTTTATTTTAAAAGTTAAAATTCACATATTTTGAAAATTATTTAGATAAGACAAATATTTTTATTTGTATTAAGATTTTAAAATTATCCATCTTTTAATTTTTCATAATTTTTTAAGACAGTCGAATTTTTGTGTAAAAATTAAATACCGTATAAATATATAATTTCTTTTATGACATCATAATGACCCATTATTAATGTAATTAAATAATATAAAATGTATATTCATCCAAATATATGGATTTTATTTAAAATAATTCAATTTCATGTCTATTTGATTTATTTTATAATGCCTTAGTAAATCCTCCATGACTTATAAAATATTTTATGATTTTAAAATCATTTCCTTGAATGTGTGACTCACCTCTACATAAGAAAGGGTAATATTTTAATATCATCATCCATTAAACATTTAAAATCATTTATACCACTATATTTTTATATAAATCATGGAAAAAAGGGTTGATCTGTGGTTTGGAATATTTTATTGTGTACTGTCCAAAAGAAAAATAATAAAGAATTCAGCCACCGTCCCTTTACAAACCCACAAAATAACCCAATTCTCTTCACTAAATCACACTAGAGTCCTCACAAGGTTAACCAAAGCTCGAAAGAATCCTCTCCCAAGCCTTTGGGATCCCACAACCATGTATGTGACCTACCTCTATACTTTTTCTTCAAGTACTGCTTTTATGTCATGCCATTTAATTTCCATTTTCCTGATTTGGGATTTTTTCATCCATACCAACATAAAATAAATTTTATTTATATATGATTTTATCTTCCATTAACTCATATTAAACCCACCTATGTTATTTTAAACCCACCTGTCACTACGCCAAAATTACGTAAAGGTTTTCTATCTTCTCATTTCAATTCAAGCATTTATTTTATATTATGTATATAAAATACATTTCAAATGTTGGGATATTATGTTACATGATCCAATCATTTTCCATCTTATGTATAAATAATGAAAGACTCTTTTCCCTCTCATCAACCCAATTTACAATTTTCTATATGACACTGTTATGCTACCAAAATTGCACTGCGATTTTCCATTCCAAAATCAATGTCTATTAAATACCTTACCCATTCCTCTATCAAGGGTATTGAACATTATGTAGACATACTTGTCGAATGGATACTCACATGTATTAATTCCTCATTCCCTGATCGTATAATAAATGATGATTATGAATGAATCCATGTTATATGATCTGTGTGGCACACTTAAGCATGAGATTGAAATTATTATGAAGGGTGCACCCTTGTAGAGCTCCAATGCATTGGGTAATGTTTAGTACCATGATACATCATGTTCGGAAAAGGGTTTACCTGATTCCTTTATTGTAATGGTTTCCAAAATGTTGGGACATGGGTTTTTTGGATTTCATTCTATTAATGATGTAGTGTTTTAAGTTGTCACCACAGTTCCTTTATTGATAATCATGTTATATCATGCCTTTATGTTCATGTTTCTTTTATGATCAATTGATATTCCTATTGCATAAAATGTATTGAATTGTATATGTTATACCCTGTTTACTCCCTTATTGTGCTTTATATCTCACCCTTCCCTTATGTATGTCCTCAGGTTATACCATGCAATACTAAGTATGAAAGAATGTTGAGGTAATGTAAAATATGTTTTCAATAAATATATGTATTTCATATTTTTGGTTGTCATGTAATGTTCCTAATCCCACAAAGACACTAGACCTCTTCATCTTATGAGTTGTATTAAGTAAACATTTATGCGATAAATTATGTTTAAATACTAAAGATAGAGTAGGGTTGTTATACTTTTCATATGTTTATTCCATGGAATATAAATAAATGATTCGGGTAGGATAACTAAAGGGGAATATCTTTATAAGAGATGTTGGATATCTTTCACCAATTATCATAATGTTTTCCTAGTTTCCAAAAGCAATAAACTTATATGATTGTTGGTCTTCTATTTGTTTCATGTATTAAGTGTTCTGAAAATGTGATAGAATGTCCATGTACGTCAAGCTTGGGACATTACTGTTGGTATCAGAGCAAAATTTCAGTCATCCTTTGGAAACAAGAATGCAAAAACTATATTGAGATCTCTAGAGATATTTATAAGGATATTTCTAGGGATGTACCTAAGGAAAAGTTTAACTATAATTTAGAGTCCTAGAATTATGGTAATGATCATGAATAATCTAGGATTAAACATAAGATTTTAGATATTGAATGTACTCCCCATTGATTATTTTGTTTTCCTTGTATGATTTTTTCCACTCACACTATTCTTTATAGGTATTAGAAAATGGTTGGACATAAAATTATTCATTTTAATGGAGAGTATGATGGGTAGTGGAATTGTATTCCTCATAAGAAACCAAATGAAATTGGAGTTGTAAGGCTAAACAACATTATTATTCTTAATTAGAAATCTCATAATATAATCAACAATGTCAACATTGGGAAGTTTCCCGACCCACCTAATAAGATATAGTTAGAGTTTCATGATGACCTAAAATAAAAGAAAGTTCAATTTTCCTAATGTAAATCATAAGGGAAGAGGAGTCAAGAAGATTGTTTCAAAGGAATAGGAAGATGCTTTGAATGTGGAAAATAGTGAAACAAGGAATGTAATTTCCAAGGAAATGGATTGGTTATGAAATGGAAGAGGATAATATTATTCATAAGGAATCAATTACAGTTAAAATTTTTTAATGTGGAATGTATGGGAATTATGAAAATAAATTACCCAGGGGGAAAGATTGTGTAGAGAATCAACATGGTTGAATGAGTTGTATTAATATTTCTGATGATTAAGAGACCACAAATGACATATGAGTTGAAATAAGGTGATGAAACTTTGTCAACTGTTTAAGAAGATAGTGGAATGATTGTATGTTTATCACGAATAATGGTGTATAAGTAATTGTATGGTATTATTTAATAAATAAACATTTAAGTATTGTTACATTTTTCTGTTTTACTTAACTATTTGAATGCATATGCAGAGTGGTACTGGTATCCATGAAAAGTGATTAAGGTAATAAGGTGTTTTCTTTATAAAACACATGATTAAGGGAAGGATAACCCTTAATATTATAATGATTTTGAGATAATATTATTCGGATAAAGATATTTTGGATATTAATAAGTAAATTGGGCGATATTAGATACCTTCATACATGTTAAGGATTTATTGACATGTGGGTTATATTATCTTGAATGAATTTTACAGATTTTGGGATTAAGAATAAAGAAACCTGCATGTTTTCAATAAAGATATATGATAATTCAGGTTATTTCCATGACTCAAGATAATACATGAGGAATGTGTTCACATTTTTGGAATGTGACCAACAATATATACCATATGATATATGGGGATAAATGTTAAGACAAGTTAGTGAAACTTTTTCTAATGTTTTGTATTTTCAACCTTTAGATGGATTGTAAGGATATAAATTTATGGAAATATTAAGTTAAAATTCAAATGACATTTGTTAGAATATTTTCTTATGTCACTATGGTTGTACTTATTCTTATTTAATAAAATGGGTAAACTTTTTTTATAATCAAGACAGATGGAATGAACTTTCATTTTATATATGGATCACATGATCTGATAACACTTCCGAAATAACAAATTCAATATCATTCCTTTGAATAATAGGAAAATTAAAAAAA
Organism: Viscum album; assembly: GCA_963277665.1. Classification (NCBI taxonomy): domain Eukaryota; kingdom Viridiplantae; phylum Streptophyta; class Magnoliopsida; order Santalales; family Viscaceae; genus Viscum; species Viscum album. The sequence goes on along the minus strand of OY728155.1, from coordinate 446,605,325 downwards.
ATAACGGCATGACCAATAGTGAGATTATACTGAAATCAAGTAAGTATATCTTCTCATTGAAATTTATTTAACATTATGAAAACAGATTGAGATATAAAAGGGTGTATTATTATTGTCATTTTCAATGATATCAATGACCTCATTCATGCTTATTTAGTTTATGATTTTTTGATTATTATCTTTCATTGAATCACAAAATTTATTATGATCAGTGATATTTATAAATCTATATGATTATTTATGTTTTACCTTCATACCCAAATCTTCACTTATGTTCTCTTACGTAGCGAGATAGTTATGATTTATTTTGGGTAATTTTTATTTTCCAACTGTTCATTTTTTATAGGACGTTTCAGTACTTGTTTTTATGATGTGTGTTCCTATTACATAAACAATCATGTATTTATACTTTAACAAAACCGACAAATTTTGATGGAGAAATTCATTTTAATAATGGTAGAATGTAACACACTGAGATTCTTATTAGATAGATTTTTTTAAATAAAATAATTGATGCCTCATATTGTACACTAAACCAAGATAAGATTTCACAACACATAGCATCTTGTTATCTTGCAGTATAAACAACACAAGGCTTGTCTTATGTTACACAATGTTTAAAGTTCATTAAATAGAATTCATTTCACGCAAGACTATATTTAAGAGAGTTTATAAAATAAATAGATCTATCTAGGAGGATTTTATTGATGAAATATATGTGTAATATATACAATATAATGTATATAATTCATCTTATATGTTTTCTAGACATGATATATGAACAAATTCAATTTTTCAGATAAAATAAGTATTTTTTCAAAAAATGCATTTTTCTGCCTTTTTACTGCGCAAACATTTTTAATCTAGTTTTGGAAAAATTTATAAATTCTATTTGAAAAAAATAATCTTCTTATTTGGAAGTGGTATATAAAAATTTACATTGGTTTAATTTTTGATATTAATCTGGTACGATTTAAATTTTGATGAATTTGTTAAAATATACTAAATTTTAATTGTAAACATCTTTTTTAATCAAAATAATTTATGTAGATAAATTATAATTTTTAATGGTGTAAAAGTAAAAATATAATATATTTTTATTATTTAATATAATTTATTTAATTGACATTAAGTTTACTTTTAACTCATATGTAAAAACATTTCAATCTTTTGCCAAGTTATAACTTTTAAAAAACCTGTTTTCATTCTAACAACGAGATTAATTTTAAAATATTTACCAAAACTCTTGTGTTTTGAATGGATTCCATATTTAGAATAATTTTCCCATGTTATTGAAATAGTATTTATTTTTTAAGATTTATGAATAGTAATTTCATTAATATTTTTATTAATACGGTAAAAGGTAAAGCATGTAATTAAGGGTAAGTATAATATTATAAAATTACCTAAACACTTGCCCCAATATGATTGGATGAGTGATTTTCAATGTTAACCATTATTGGGTCGAAATTATACCCTTGTAAGGCAATTTATTGAGATTAGTACAATTAATAGATTTTATTTAAATAAAGGTTAAATATGTCTCAATCTAATTTTAATAGCTTAATAATTTTTAAATAAGGTTATACCAAATATAAATTAGTCTATAAATACTCATCTGAAATCAATTTTTTTTTATCAAGAGTTATTTTAACTTTTAGGAAAAAAATAATTACATTAAAAGCTTATATATTAAGGATAGAGAAATTATTTAATTGATGGAAAATCCGAAGATTAAGTTTTATTAAAATTATAATAACTATTAAAAGACCAAAAAACATAACCAAATATTATTTGTTGAGTATATATTGACCCTAATAATCCACTATTTGAGTTATTGACCTTTTTAAGTCACATGGAAATGATTGTGACACTTAAAATATTTTATTTAAAGTGATGTTAAACTGATCACATTCATGTTTTAATAAATATAACATTTTTAAAATAGGATTATACAGAATATTTATTCAACTCTATGTATTCCTCTAAAATATAGAAAACTTATCTTCATCATAGTATTTTATATTTAATATATATTAAACACATAAGTATATTAAATAATTATACAAGACTGATGTAGTAATTATTTTATTAATTTAAATATCAGATTTATGTGATTAACAATATTAAAATAAATAAAATTTTAGATAATAAATATTTCCAATGAATTTTATTGAAAATCAAGTTTCCTTATGAATATAATGAAATATTTTGTTAAAGGATAAAATCTTATCTTAATATTTTTAAAAATCCAATAAATGAATAGTGAAAAAATTGACACAATTAATATTTTTTCCAAATAATGTTTTAATAAGTTATTTAGAAATAATATCACATTTTTTAAAATATATAATAATTATGATATTCTATAAACTTTTATACATTATTTATTTATGATATGTGTGACATCAAATAAGTAAATATTTTACCCTTTTTATATTTAAATATTTGTTACCCAAGTTTAAATGAAATAGAATAACTAAGTGTTAAATTGAAATGATATGGTTTTAGTGGAGAGTAAAATATGTCAAAAATTTATTGGGTGATGATATTAAAAGCATATATAATCTTATATTAGAAACTAGTAAATTTTTTTTGTTGTTCAATGTGGGTTGAATTTATTATAAATTAATATTTTTGAAAATTATAAAGGTGGCCCCATCCTCAATTATAAAAGGGAACCTCCCACCTCATTTCTTCACAAATCAATGAGCCTCAAATATTGGAAATCCCCTAGCCATTTAACTTCTAAACGTCCCTAGTTATATCTTATAGGTTCTGGAATTACCAAAAGCCCAACTCTAGTTCCATTAAGATTATATCTAATGGGAGATCTCTGAAGAAGAGGCAATCTCTTTTACCGACTCTCTTAAGATCATTTATTCTTCAAATTCTTCATGATTTGTTTTTTTCATTATAAATTAACAAATCAAGTATAAACTATATAATTAGATTTAATTATTCTTATAGAAAAACCTTATTCCACTTTCCTTCCATCCTTTGAAAAATTAAATCACCACACATGCGTGTGTACAACTTATCATCTCCACATTGTGGTGTAGTATGTTTTTCACCATCAGCTTAATTGGATTCGTATAATGATGAAAATAATAACTATATATCTTTATTATAACATTTTATTGATTCTAGGAAAATATATATATCATCCACTTCCATACCATTTCATAATTAAGAGAATGATATCATCGTTCATGCATACGTACGACCTACCATCTCCATGATGCAAGGTGATTCATTTTACATGGTATCCATTAAAATATGACTATATAAATTTATATGAAGAATAAATATAATATATATTATTTGAATATAATTTTTTAATGATATAACTATAACCTAAGAAGGATAACCACAACATATTCTATGGAACATGCAATAGAAAATGTAGTAATTAATACCCAAATAATGAGTAGTAATGAAATATTATTACCCAGAGGATGGTAATATGATCATATATGATATCATAAAGATTGCTATGCTTCTAGAATAAGTCAATAACATAATTTAAATCATTATATGGTAGTATTAGATACATACAAATGATATCGAACCTAAGGTAACAGATTAATTTGTCTCAAATTTATTTCTATAGGGCATATCCCTTATACACCACCTATTTCTCTTGTATGGTGTTTATGTAGTCTATTAATGTTTTTTATTATTCTTATTATAAAGGTTTTGATAATTATATATTGAAATAATTTTCCTTCTTTTATGAGGCATACTCTTCGACTGATTATAAATTGGTAAGAGATAATTTTTCAATCTCATTATTATATGATATTGTTTATATATATGTATTTACCGAGGTATATTTATCATCTATGACCATGTTTCTTAATTATGAATTATATAATATTATTTAAATTATTATAAAAAAATTTAAATTATATTTAACCATTTATTATTTTTTATTGAGTAGTATGAAAGGAATCATTTTTCATTTTCTATATGAAGTATTTTTTTGATTTTTCTAGAAAAAGCCTGAGAAAAATGTTTTTTATACTTATATGGTATGAATGGATTTTTAAGATTTAATTATTCCTTATTTACATTTACATTAAATTATAAGTTTTCAAGGTTATTTTCATGTTATTATTTTCTTTTAAAATTTTGTATTGTTTCATGATAATGAAATGTTTTTAAAGAAGAAATGATATTTTCCTCCAGAATCAATTTCAAGTGTTTTATCAAAAAAAAATTCCATACAAGATGAAATTTTTAAATAAGGATATTTTTCAAGTATACTATCCATAATATTCCCATGATTTGATTATTTTTATTATTTTTATTAAATTCATTTGTTTTTAATGGGTAATTTTATGATGGAATGATTATTAAGAAAACCACCTTTCCATTGTCTATAATATGATGAATGGTTTTTGTTTTTTTGGAACAATTGATAATGAATTCTATATGATATGGTTGGGAATTATATATATTTATCCAATGCATTGTGTAAATATTTTTATCTCATGAGATAAACAATACTGGAATGGTATGTAAATCGAGTTTATTAATACATGGATGGAAAGACAATTAAATTTGGTTACGTAATATAGGGCTGGAAAGGAATGTAAATATGGTTTAGTAGTTATGATGGTCTTGGAAATGAGCATTGGATAATATGAAAATGATTTTCAGTGCTTATGTGTTTCCCACAATTCCATGTATCATATAAATGCTATTTTATCATGGTTCATGATTCCCTTTGGATTTATGCCTTATGAAATGCCACGATTTATTTCATGAATCATGATTTTGACTATGTTAAATGTGTATATTTTTTTAATCATCATGTTCATTTTTTTAGATTACTGTGTTTATGTTTTTATGATATTTTCTATTCTTACCCTTACTAGTCATTTGATCTCACCCTTTTAATATATTTTCTTTTCCCCATGATATAAAGAATGGTTTTGGTTAGTAAAACTAAAGAGGAATATCTTTATAAGATATTTTGATTATGATTCACTAATTAGAATAATATGATCCAAGAATCAAAAAGAACTATACTAATATGGTCTTTGGGTATCTGTTTGGGTCATGTATTAAGTATTCCAAAAATGTGATTTAATGTCTATGTACGTCAATCTTGGGTCATTTTAATTTATCCCACATAATTATTTCCATATAATAAGAAAAATAATTATAACTATACCTCCTCACATCATTATGTTCACATGAAGCTGCATCATTTTTTTTGTTTTTACATAAAACATTGATTAGATGAGTTGTCTTGTTTCACTTCACTTTGCTCTACGATGTAGAATGTCCACTAGTTGTACCCCAAAAGAAAAATATTTCCCTAGTGGTATAAAAATCAAGATTATTATATGTGAATGTTTGGTTATATAATTCATCATTATATATACATAGAACACAACATGATCCTAAAAGAGATTCAGCGGAATTTCTAAGTGATAAAATAATTCCCTAGTACGACGAATAATTTCAAAGGTGCCCGTATATCAAGGACTCATCATTCCCTTATTTTTGAAATAAAAACCCATAATAAAAAAAAGATATTCAAAGTAGTAAATTATATATAACTTTTAAATTTAGATTTTGCAGAAAATTTTTAGTGTCACATTTTTTTCAACTCTGGGATGTCCTTATTCACTGTTGAATGAATATACCTTTTCTTACATTTCCTTAGTTATAATAGTTCAAAATAGATTTATTTCCCTAACATCATTCAAAATCGTTTTAGTTTTTCACACCCTTACATATAGGGAATCATAAGGTTCCATCTAAATGCAAGAGTGAAAGCTATTGAAGTTTGAAAATTATGACTTAGGAATGGGTTGATCCCAAATACCATTGAAATACATAAATAAAGATCTAAAAATTAATACTTCAGTTTTAATGGCCTTCTTAGAGATAAAATATGTATAGGGATCATAATAAGTAATAAAATGCCACTCTATATCTAGAGAATAATTATGGATTCTCTAGATAATTGAGGTATTCCTCATATTATAATATGATATTAATGACAGAATTAGTACATGAAATCTAAAAACATCCTTCACATAACAAATGAGTACAATAATAAAGAGTATAATAATCTCTAAAAGTGATAAAACATGTTATTTTACTGAGTTGATTGACTATATCCAAAATATAATAATTTCCATTCGATATTTTGGGGAGTCTAATGATGAAATCCATGGTAATTTTTTCTTATATCTATTCTGGTATGGGTAACGTTTATAATAATTTATTAGAAATATCTCTATCATCAATATCTTATTAACACCCAATACATCAGGATACATACTTTGTAATATAAAATTTCATATATTACTACCAAAGATACTCATTTAGATCTCAATACATCTTCTTACATTTAGAATGAATAATTTATGATGAATTGTGAGGTTAATAAAATATATCCTTCTTCATAGATGGTATCAATATAAAACAAAGATGTTTTTTAATTCATACTATTCCAACACGATAATATATGATCTTAATAATATTCCTTGCATTATTATGTAATTTTAAAAAAACCTTCCATTCCTTTTAAATATTCTCATAGATGAATGGTTGAACATTTATTTGATAAAGATATGATCTTTTCCCTTTCCTAAATATATCATGGAAAATTTTCTATTAATCTATAATCATGAGACCTATTTCAATCTGAATCATGTAAAAAATAGCATGATCTTTGGGAAACCAAGCACTATGCACCTTAATTTCCATCATGTGGAAGTGTATCATTGGGATGTTATAATCATTTATCAAATAAAACCATATTTTTGGCACATATTAAATTATTTATGGGTAATTATATTATTATAGAATTTAGTATTAGTATATATATCTCACGTTTCGCCATACAGATAATTACATCACAAATTCAATAAAAAATTTCATATTCTATATTCAAATCAAGATTAGGATAATTTTTTTAATGAATATTAAATTGGTGTTAATCATAATCTATAAACATGTCATTTTGTGTGAGAAAAAATATAATCCCATTATTTAATGCCCCACTATATTAACAAACCATTTTCTATAGTTTGTTAGTGTAAAAATAGGTACATTTACCAACCCTCCCTTTAGTTCATTGAAATTCTATTAACATTCATATGTAAATAAAAAATTTTCTCCATTTTAAGTCAAAATAGTTAGTGTATATGATAGTCATGATTAATATCTCACATATCAATGTTAGATTAATTCCAAACTAAAAAAACTACAGATCTTGGTCACCATTTTTAGTGTAGGAAATTTATCAAAACATTTACTATTTTAAGGATCTACCGATATAACCTGTTATGAAATTATATGACCTAAGAATGTGACAGTTTGAAGCTAAAATTGGAACATGGGAAGTATTTAATATAACATATCCTCTGGAAGTTTAAACATAAAATACTACAATGTTCTTAATTATCATCCATTTTCTAAAAATATATGTGATTTTTATTTATAAAGACTACCACAAACTAATAATGGTAATATATAAATCTCTATACATTAAATCCGTGAAGATAAAAAGAAAAATAATAAGTCCAAATAGAATTACTATAAATTTATAATGTATATACTTCATTTGGAAGGCTATCTTGGGTATATCCCTCTTATAGACAGTTATGAGATGCTATCAAGATTTTATATCGATTGTGGAAAAATATTTTTCTCCTCATAATTAATCAAAGAAATCCTAAAAATGAATTATAAGATTTATTTTTTTAATTTTGATGTTTTTATGTTCATAATAATCAATGTAAATATACCTTAAACTATATTTCATGAAAAAGTTCATGTTGGCCCCATGGCGTGGAACTATAATGATTGAATTAATTATCTAGATTCTGTTAGAGTTTCTTCTTCAATTCTGGCAACCGAATCAAGGCCATTATATTTATATTATTTGAAATAGGTATAGTATCATCATCCGGTCTATTAAAAACTCAACATCAATTTTCAATTTAATACCAAGAAACTCTTCAAGATATACACCAATAAACTCAAATATAATATACCTATATTAAATATTGTGTTTCTCAACAACTATCTGATGAAAATAATCACACATGAATAACAAATAAACCCAATATTATGGATACATTTTCTATTTGTATTTTAGTTTCACACTCTGAAATATAGACTATAATTGGTTGATTCAAAATATTGAATGTAACTTCTTTCAATAAAAATTGATATTTGATCTTTAATAATAGATCTACTCAATTCTCAAAATTATATTAAATTCATCAATATGTAGAATGAAAATATTTATAGGAAGTATATTTAAAAAAAATCAATGAGAATATATATATATATGATACGTTGTCATCATACCATTAGAGGTTTTCACTTCCAACTCAATATGTAATCAATTATATGGTTATATGATACCCAAATAAAATTATATAGATATAGAAGAGTCAGTAAACCATGAATAAAACTAAACATATTCACATTCATAGTGGATGATAAGATTATATTTCACAAAATCATTTAGAACATATACTTTTTCTATAATAACATGATATTCTTGTCATTATTCTCAAGGATTCTTCTACGATATGTTCATTTAGTGATTGGAAAAAAGTACAAATAATTCTCCATTTCATCATTGATTATAAAATAAGTGAATTATTTTCTTTATTTTAATTACATTGATTACCTAGATGACCCCTATCATTACAATTTTAGCAACCTCCCTTTCACGTAAATAAATTTCAAGGATGTTTCATTCCAAAAAAAATTGAATGACGGTAATTGTTGCATTCACTCATTCATTATTGATATGTTCTCTTTTTTATATTTCTTAACCAACTTATTATTCTCGTAATTTCACATAAAGATATAGGTTCTTGGAAATTACTTTTATCTGATAATGGATCTCAGTACTATATTATCATATTATAAGAACATTTGAGAAAATAGTCTTATTTGAAAAATCAAAGAAATACCATCAAATAAATGATCAATATTTCCTTCCATATTATAGAGATTTCTCATATCATTCTTAGATAATAATTTAAAATTTTTCTCATAATATTCCACACCCACTTATTCTTTCAACTTTAATGTGAGTAACTTCTTATATATTTTAACTCACTGTTATCAAGTGAGTTACTTTATAAATAATATCAAATTAGAAATTATCCATTATATGAATTATATTATTAAAAAAAAAATTATTTTTTGGTTAATGAACACAATTTAATTTCATATCCTTTCAATATATACCCTACCAAAAAAACATTTTCACTTTTATTACTTCACAAATCCATGAATATGTTATATATGGACCGATTCATTTGTTCATCTAATGATGGATTTGTCTCAGAATTTAAAAAATAAAGTCTAAAATCAGATTAGGTGATCCAAAAATGTTTAATAAAAATTTAGAATAGTAGTATTCTTAAAATAGAAGTGGTTATTTTTTATAACCTGAGTTAGCTTCCTTATTCTGGTCAGGATCTACATAGTTTCAACACTAGCTTTATTATGTTTCTTAGTAAGTAAATACCTAAGTTGAAAATGAGTATTGAATCCTTTTTCATGTATTAGGAATCATAACAAAATAATGGGACATTCCTAGTCATCTCATTATCATTGTGAACATTGATCCATATAATAAAAATCTAAATAATTGTAAAAGTACATAAATACAATAAGATATTTTCATAACTCTTATTTTATCTATGTTCTTTTATAATCTAGTTCCCAAGGATTATACTAAACATTATATGATTCAAACTGGTATAAAAACAACTCTAGTAACCCATATTTTGTTTCAACTTTATTATATAATTATAAGATACAATTCATAACAATACATATGATCTATCTATTTAGTTGTTTTGATAAACCAGATTTAAACCTGAGTTAAATATTATAATGGAAATATAAAGACACAACATTTTAAAAATTATTTAATCAATGATATCAATTGTATTATACTTCATCATATCATTATAAAATCACAAAAAAACTAAGATCAAATAATATATAGGCGTCAATTAGAATGGATTATATCACGAATATATAAGGAATAATCAATATGGAAAGTTGAATATCAGAGAATTTTTTGGTTTAATCAATAACATGAGAATGAAATTCATACATGGATAATATTAATTAAATAATCATAGGGATAATAATTACCTAATTATTAGTGAAGTAAATGTTTAATATTAGCCCTAATGAGCTTGTACATCATGATATCTTTACCTTCAAGTTCTTGTACCATGATAGTTGAATATAATGGTAGGTGTAATCCAATATTCCAATTATTAAGTCTAGTAAAATCATATCCCCCATGAGAACTATTTATTAATCAGGGTACAACAAAATTTTGGGCCCCACGCATCATGGAATGACCAATCAATTCATCATATTTGGAATGATCAATTTAATATTTAAATAATATTCCTTATCAATAACAATTACTATTGAGTAAAGAGTATTAAATATTAATATTTACTTAGTCAATAAAATAAATTTCTTATAAAAAGTCATTATATATAGAAATGATATAAATATTTGGTAGTAATCATATGAATGATACATATAATATATAAATTTAATAGAATTTTATGGTACAATAAAATTTTATCACAATAAATAGATTCTTTTTAAAGAAAGTTAATTAAAATATAAAAAAGATATATAAAATATTTATTAATTCATTAAACATATTGGTTTTATAATAAAATAATATCATTTTGAGAATTATAAAATGGAAGTGAAATATTGAAATGAGATTCCATTTTTCATTTTTAGTTTAAAACCAGTAAACATTTTAGTTAATGTTAAAAACTGATAACTGATTATGAAAATAAGGAAATCTATTAACACTGTATATGTAGAAAATATTCATATTAAATTTATGTAAGGAAATTGTAAAATTAACCTTTCATAAAAAATTATATTTATTCCATTAAATCTCTAAAAAATAGGATGTATAATGTAAAATGTCATTAATAAATCAATTGAGTGAATAAATGGGGATTTTCTAAACACTTTTTAAAAATATCTACATAGAAGAAAAGTATATCTGATCAGCAGAGAAAACATATGAGATCTTATTTTAAATATTTATTTCTTTTATTCTAGTCCAAAAAAATTATATGTTGTAAAACTCCATAAATATACAAAATATAATAAAATATATGTGATTTAAAAATGATAGATTACAATATCCATTAAACAAAAATTATATGCAATCCTAAAATATAAAATTGAAAATTAATTAGTCCCCTCTTTGGTAATGCTTAAATTGTAACCCAATGAAAGATTAAACATGATTTCAATTTTAATTACCATTAATAAGTAAATATTTATTTCAAATTCATCAATAGGGAACTATATACAACACATAAACAAAAATATGTTTATAATAACCAATATGACTTAATAGTGTGAAAATTGAGATAAAATCCTTCAAATAAGGTTCAACTTGTCTCATAAGTGAATTTAAATTCCTGTATAATAATTTTTCATTCAAAATAATTAAATTCTAAAATTATAGAGATATATATATTATCATATATGTTCCACTTATAATATCTTATTATCTTTTTTGATAATAATTTATTGCCTTTATTGTTTAAGTTGTTAACTCCTTATTTTTCATGTATGTATTGATTAAGAAGTTATAGTCCTTGTATATTGATCATTATTATATCATCCCTAGAATGATAATAGTTATATATATAAATCTTATATATATTTTTTACGAATATATTAAATATTCTTTGAAAAGTAGACATGAAAAAATTAATCATATCGATTCATAGAGGTGGTTGTCCACACACACGCACCAGTGAAGATGTCAATTTTCCACGGTTGGAAGGGTAATGAAGTAGTTGATATATTATAATTCTATAATTATAATTATTTTGTAATTAATTTATATATATATATTAATTAGTTACATGATTATTACAAGATATCTGATGTGGTAGTTTAAAATAAATTACATCATTCTGCGAGAGGGTAGTTCGTCGTACTCACGAGCCATGGTTGTGTTTATTATATGATAAAGAAGGAGATAGAAACTATTTCGAAAGAAAAATTGTAAAATATAATTATATTGTAGCTTTTGGTGTTATTATATTTGAATAGTTTTGATATAATTGATAGTGGAAATAGAAGAAAAAATATGAAATTGTTTGGTGATAATGCCTACCTATTCTATGAAATGGATCTTTTAGATATCATCTTAAAGGCCCTATGAAAGGTTTTTTTGAAGTACTGAAACTATAAAATCATTTAAAGAAGCATGTAAGAGTTTTTGGTAGGGTTTTATCATGATAAATCACTCAAGGTGGTGTATAAAATAGAGAATAATTTGTCTTTTTTTATAGTTAATGAAAGGACACACATAGAATTAACAAGAATAACTACGTATATAAAACTTTCTTCATGATAAATTGGAAAAATGTTCCAAAAAAATCTAAGATAAGCTTTGATCCAGTCTATTTCATTTAAACCAACAATTATAGTATATTTTTATGTCGTATTTTAAACCGTACTTTTTATATTAACCCATATGTTAACCAATTTTTACATTAGCCACTATAATGACTTTTTAAATCATAATGGGTTATAAGTTTACAAACAAGGTAAATAATTCACTATAATGAAAGATGGATGAAATTCTAGAAAATTTATTATTCTAATTGTACAATTGTAATAATTTTTTAAATTTTAAATAATTTAAAAAAAATTTATTGTACATAAAATAATATTAAAGTATTTTTGAAAAACTATTTTCTTAATTTGACATTACAGTGGTCATGAAAGTGTATGAATAATAATATAAACCATGTTTCATAAAAAAAATAAATTTTTAAATTATATTATTATGTAACTGCATTGAATTATAAATATGTTTCATTTACCATTGTATAAAATATTTTCCTTTATTTTTCCACTACATGTTGTAGCATTATGTACACCTAGTGTTTCTTGTAATGAACTTTTCTGTGAAATTAGTTTTATTTAAATATATTTATATCATAAAATATGTATTATTTTACATATAAACAATGAAATAAAAATAATTTTCATGATTAATAGCCCTTCGATAGTTCATTATCTCTACACATAGATAATATGTTATAATTTGTTTAATTAAAATAATAAGAACATTCACCTACAAGATTCTGCATTTTATCTCTATTATTTAATCTTCACACATTACTACCTATGTGATCTTATTATAATTATTCTATTTTTTACATTTTAGAGAGAAATAATTACTTCTTTGAATTCTATAAAAACCTATTTATTAGATCATTTATTTATAATGTTCTTTTAGTTTAATATACTAGGTCTAATACCATGTTCATTTGATCATCTTTATTTTCTTGATCACATCATCAAATTTTTTATTTGATATCACGTCATACTATTAATCGTATTCCTCATAAAAATTTTCATATGATTCTAATTTATATGAACACATTTCATGATTCCCCAAATCATATCCTATTCATCATATTTCATAACATTAAAAGAAAAAACGACACATCTCTTTTCATCCATCACTATATTATATATTCATTGTTTTTTTGAAAATATAGGGAGAAACATTATATAAAAATTTAATTTTCCCACTAAAAAATTGATATTTCACTCATCATTTTCATCATTTCACTAGCTTCAATCATCTATGGAGATATATTTCATAAACCAACATAATGATATCCTTAAAATATGGTGTTAATTTTCATCAATACATCCTTGTATATTTTTGGTATTTACATTCATTCATTATTATTATTGGTTCATTGAATAACTAGATCATCATCATATGATCGCATCACCATAATAAGAAATCATAATTTTATTGAAAACATTTTTTTGGTATTACTTCATAACACTTATTCATTTAAGAAACTACATTTTCTAATATTACATCATAACATTGTAGGAACATTTAAAAATCATTCACAAGAATCTTCTTTCTTCTAATGAGTTTCATCATGAACGATCACTTCTTATTTAACATAGAAACCATTGATTGATAAAATTAAAACATGAGTATTTTTCTAATGAATTCATATGGATACATCTATTTAAGGAATCTGTGACTTATATCAAACCATTTTTTAACATCTTCACAATTCTTATCAAACATTCTATAATTCCATCTAATTGAATTTATAATCATGATGTCATTATAATCATTGAAATACATATAATTTTTTGTTTCTTATACCCACAACATTTTCTCAAACTGATGAACTTATAAACAATAGTCCATAAAATGGAATATGTATGATGAATTTGTAAAAGTACATGCAATGAAATTAGTCTACTGGCATTGTCTATTTTCTTTTATTTGATAGTTCGGAAAATATCATATTATTGTTTGATAGACTCAATTTCTACCTAGTGAAACATCTTACTACCACATTTACATAACTTTTTTACTTATATATCTTCGAATCAGGAAAATTCATTACATCATATCTAGAACATTTGAAATGATTTTTTCCTGATAACATTAACCCTATAATCCTCCCAATTATATATAACATGAAAATTAAACAAACCTACCAGAAGCCCTATAATTTGGAAACATTAATGGATCATGAGAACATCTAGTCATCATGATGTATGATACTTTGAGGTTTATCATGTAATCACATGATTTTCTTTATCAATGATCTCTATTTGACATAAATTGTTGGAACATTTGGAGAAGAAATCAGTGCCACTGTATGTATACTCAATTCATATTAATGGTATAATAATCCAGACATTTCATACATAGATAATAAATATTTTTAGTTTAATTATCTTCAACATCCCCCAAAATGTATCTCCCTTTTGTATTGTTCATAGATATACCCTATATAAAACCATTCATCATTACCATATGAAAATAAACATAATAATGGGTTTGATCAAATGGTCAGTAAGGGTAAGAAAGTTAGATATCAATGATCACATAAGAATGACATTAGCATAAATTTATTATAACATGATTTGAACATTTTAAAACCATAAACTATATATAAATGATCATAATCATGAGACTTATAACAATTCCTTGAAGGTTATAATGAATTAATCAAAAAATAATTAAATTTCATAATCAATGACCACATACAATTATAATAAGGCATGGAATTGAGGTATCCACATAATAAAAAATATTTATATCCATTTTTGTTGTTGATCATTTACAAGGATATACTTGTGTGTAATTATATCACTCCCCAAACCATCTCAGTGGTCGATATTCACTCTAAAGACCAAAATATTGGAAAAAGTACCATTTTAAATAGGTTCACCTCCCATTCCGGTCATTTATATATCATGAGATATAAATCATTACCCAATGATTTAGAAAGAGATATAAGTTACACCCTTGAAATAAATGGAATCATACATATTTGTTCCATAAGAGAATAAAAAATAAATAATATTAGAACCAATTAAAAAATTGGTTTGAATAATAATTTCAACATACCCTATGGAAATGGAACAAGTTTTATAATCATTTCGTCATTTATTCAATTTTGGAAATAAAAAGTGATTCATAAGAATTTAATCATTTCATCATTTGATAACCCATAGAAAATTAATGGATTTCATAATCATAATTTCATCAAGAACATAAACTATTCATAGAAAGAGTAATAGTTGACGTGTTGGATCATATTAGTAGCAAAGAATAAGTAACAAAAAGGATGTAATAATAGATGGAAAATATATTTAAAATAAAACAGGGAACATTTCTTGTTAAAAATAACCTTTATAATTGAATTTACTTTTTAAAACATAAAAAAAATTTAAAATCAATTTCTTTTAAAATATTATCTAAATATTACTTATAAATATTTTTTGGAAAAAATATATACCTTCCACTGAAAGTAAACATTTTAAAACATAAAAAATTTTAAACATCATTTTACATGAAAATAAACTCTAAAATATAAAAATAAATTTTTAAAAAATTGAGTGGTCAATATTGTAGTAAATTTTTTTCATGTCATGCACATTAAAACAAATATTCCTTTCACATTTTCTATAAAAGCTAATTGGGAATTGTTTGGAAAATGACCTGATGATTTCATTATTTTTTAAAAAAGAAAAAAATGGTTTGTAATTTCTTTAGTAAATAATTCATAAAGATAGAAAATAGTTTTTTAAAACACTTTTTAAAAAAATTGGTTCTAAGGAAAACATTTTTCAACTGAAGAGTGAAATAAATGGGATTTTTCATAAAAAGTTATTTTTTAGCTATTGACTAAATAAAGGGAATAAAATTAATGGATAACAAGTATTTACATGACATAACCATAGTATAAGAAAAATAACAATTTTATTGAGAGATAGATCAAAATATTTTATCATCAAAAACATAATCGTAAAAAGTCTTGATAAACATTAATATTGTAACAAAAAATCATTACCACTTTGGTAACATTGACTCATTATGCCCATGAAGGAATAAAATTAAATAAATCTTAAAAATTAATGATAATAAATTAATTAATTTTTTAATATATAAATTGTGCTGTATATAAACCTCATAATAGATGATAGAAACACATGTCTCAAAGTAGCCAAATTGAGAAATGATGTCCATTCCATCATTGGTAACTTTTAAAACATACAAAAATGAAATAGATATACTCAAATTGATATTTTTAACCTTAATTTTGATGTGATGAATGATAAAATAAATTCAAGTGTATTATATATGTCACATAGAATAAATAGTTAGGTGGTGTGCCATGTGTGTCACAGAAGACAAAATCTAGATTAAAATCTACTACAATAATTTTCCACATCTTATATTCATATAAAACATCATATATAATGTATAATAGTTTTATATAATTAAATTAAATAATTATAATCAACTATATAATACCATATATGATATAACTAAACCAATTTATTATCTTTTTATTAATATTTCCTTGTTATAGTTACATTTTAGTTAATAACTGTTTTGTTTTTAATTGATGTTTTGGTTTGGTTATTTCATTCTTTTTAATTTTATCAAGGTTATAAAATTTATGTAATTTTAACCACGATATAAATATAATATATATTTATTTTATATTTTTTTATAGAAATAAATTACATTTGGTGATATAAATTATTTACATCATTCAGGGAGATGGTATGCCATTTGTCTGCATGAACATTGCTTCCATTTCCTTGATGGATGGAACATAAAGAAGGTAAATAATATACCAACCATATATAATTATTATGATGTAATATATATAATACATATTCAATATATATATCATATCTATTAACTTTTCCTATCAAATTTACCGTCTATTCAAAATGAAAATGAAAAACACGTCACATTTTCATGTGAGGTGGTAGCCGTATATACATTGGTGTGACATAATTAGCTTTCAACGGGAAATGAAGGTAATATTTTTGTTGAGAAAATAAATTTAAAGATTTTTTTATTATATATATATTTCATATATTCATTAAAATTACCTTTATTTCCTTCCACATAAATCTAATGTAATGAATGAATCACATTTATTTGTGAGGCGGTGGCACAACGTACACACGCGCGACGATATAGTATCCCTTAGGGATTTAATTTTTAAAAAATGAATGTGAGATATAATTATTTACTATGAAATTTTTTTCCCATTTATTATCTATAAATTAAATCCATCATCATAAATTTCCATTAGAAATATTGATGGAAACTAAACTATGTCGATTTGGGACGTGGTAGTCCATCGTACACTTGACTGATGGTTTCATTTATAATTCAAAGAATGTGGATATGAATATAGGTCTTGAAGTTTTTATAATTAAATAATATTCTATGGTAGATAGTTGTATTATTATATCATCATTTTTTGATGTGGTATAAGAAATAAATTAAATGCTTGGTTAGGAATGTTACCTCTTCTTGAGAAAACTTACTATTGTTTAAAACAAATATTACTATGACAGATTTATAACTAAAATAAGGATTTTATGATAATATTTGTAATTTTATAATGTTATTTGGATATCCCTGTACTAGTCAAATTGTTTTTTGATGTGTGAAAAAGATTAGAGATTGGATGGTCATTCAAATATGAGGTGAGTTGAATAGTTGTAATTTTTGAAAAAAAAATATGTACCCATGTTTTTCACATGAAAAGGGATTAAATAGAGTAATTATGGATCTTAGTGGATATTAGTTATAAATATGGACATAAAATGGTTGTTGGATATGTTTTGGGTTATTTTTATCCCTTATTGTTTTAGTTTTACCCATTGTAAACCCATTTTTCACAAACACGCGGATAATAATTTTTACATTTTTTAATATTAAATATGGTAAAAAACTATGTGAAATTTATTAAATAATTAAAATTATGGTAATTAAAAATATGGTATCCATTTTATGAAATTAAATTCACTTAAATCAAAAAATTAAATTTAAATCAAATCTGGCGAACGTGACATAAAATTTTTCCTTTTGAGAACTGTATTTTTCAATCATAGTAGGATTTTATATCAAATAATTTTATAATAATAATAATAATAATTGTTTGAATATAAATTTAATTTTTTATATATATATAATATAAATTTAATTTTAAAACATTCCTTGTTATTGTTTATTTTAAATAATTAATATGGAGAAACATTATATAGAATATATCATTTTTCTAAAAAAGTTTTTATTTTTAAAAAGAAAATAACTTCGTACTAAAAAAATTAAATTTTATTATATTGATCCAATGTTTATTTTATTTTAAATAGGTAATTATTTATTATTTTATTAAGTGTTGAGGAAAGGAAAATGTTTATGTATTCACTTGATAACATTATATATCATGATCGTGCAATTTTCCATGATAATATAAATATTGATTGAACTTGTGTTAATTATCAAAGTAATGTTCCATAGAGGAAACATTGTTTATTATAATTATGGATATGATGGTGTTCATGAATACTATGGAATATTTCTTATTTCATGAGGAAGATTATGTGAAAAATTTCATATAGATATATCTTCATTTTTTTCATGAGGCATATTCAATTATGATGGCCATGTATATTATTCATAAAATATATTTTTATGATTAAAATTGTGGACGAATATTAGATGACAAAGGATTTTTCTTTTCTTCTTGGGATATATTTTATAATTTCTTTGAATTATATTTTATACTCATAATATATTTTATGTAATATATGTTTCCCTATATTAAAAAATATGGCCAAACTACAACTCCACAATGGATATCTCTGAACCAAATTTAAGGGATTTAAGGAAAAATTCATGGGAGAGTCTACCCAAGGAGGTCATTGTGTAGTAGTTTTTATTATGCGTAATTTTATAAGGCCACCTTATCGGGCGTATTTATATGTGTCACATGATCATGTCACCAGAGGTGTGAATGGGCTAGAGAGGCCCATTGGACAGAAGCTGGTGAGTGTATGACGACGGTTACAGGTGATAATCTCTTTTAACCATCTCAAAACAACTCTAATATTAATTTAATTATACAGTGGAGTGAAGAAAGATAGTGTTTACAATGTGGGATAAGTGTGGTCCACACACTATTCCACCATCATTAAAAATATTGATAAAACACTGAACATTTTATTACATTGATGAGATCCATCTTATCATCCTAATGTATCATATTTAACCTCATACACCAAAGGGTACTGGAAAATCATCAGTGTTCATAATGAAATTCTAATGGTTGAACCTTTCTTATGTAAAATTTTAATGATACTCATGACTAGGTTTTACGAATTAAACTAAAAGCATGCATGCAATCTTCAACATTTACACAGGTGTACAGTTTGAGTAAAATGGAATTTTCAAAAGAAAATGGAGTTAAAAGAAGAATTTATAGTAGAATAAAATAATCTGGGATTCTGGCCTTATATAAATGATGGGGTATGTGATAATAATGAGTTCCTCGTGAAGGAAAAGATGACATTATTTTCAACTCATGAAAAAATTATCCTACTTTTTAAGAGCTAAAATATGTGATCATTAGAGATAAAAAATATGATCATTACAAATTTTCTTTCCATATGTTATGAGGATAGGAAAATGGATCTAGGTAGCCATTAGATATATATATATATAATAATAATAATAATAATCAGACTGGTAGTATGTTCTTACGATCATCGTGTGAGATCTCTTAAAAAATAGAGCCACTATAATCCTATGGTTTTTGAATTGTGAGTCCCTTCAGTGGAACATCATCTAATGTGAAGGAAAAGGAATCTGTAAGTACTCAATATGTGATGATAAAAGTTATAGTGCTTTGTAAAGATCTTGTTTCATGAAGAAACCGAAATAATGTGATACTCTCATGTGTTATCCACTGGTTTTGTGAAAACTAGTTGAGATACCATAAGACAGCATAACCCCTATATTTCATGAAGAACATCATGAATTTAGCATAAAAATGAAATCTTCATATGTATATTTTTCCAAAAGGAATATTTATTAGAATAGGAATTTTGATGCATACCTTGCATGTGGAATATATAATTTATTCACTTGTACAAAGGATAATTTAGTTTAATTGTGATACTAGCATGAATATAATGATTCCTCTCACACTAATTAGGGTTTATATAAGGAATAAAAAAAGTTTTATGTGTACAAACAATCATTAAATATAAATTAATGAGATAGAAATAGTGAATGAGGTTAAAGTGAATTAATTCTCCATGGTACAAGAGAATCCCATGAAATATGAATTATGTTTTCTTAAAGGTGGATAGATATTTTGATTGTATTATTCATACATTATATATTGAATAATTCTTTTCACCGCTTTCTCACTTATTAGTGAGTCTAGTTCTTTATAAGAATATGAAATAATAACACCATGAGTAATGTTATATTAAGTAAACTAGTCATTTACCGGTGATAAAAAATTATTTGGATATAGAAATAGACTTTTTAGAGGCTATTGAAGATACATGAAGAGTGAAGGATAATGTTCGGTCCAACCTGATTGGGGATGAAGATAAAATTTAATCGAATAGTGGATGAACCCTCAAAGTATTTTAATTCCTTCTGGTTAGGGTCAGGAACATTTGATGTCTATTGTTTAGAGCCATCAAATGATTTTTCCTCTCAGTTGGAGTTGGAGTAGAGGTATTTTAGTTAGATATGAATGAAGTTGAAGTATTTTTCTTGGATATATAAGAAAAATGAGTCTCCATATTAGATCTATATCATTGTAAAAACATGTTTAATAGTTAAGAACATATAACCGAATGAATAACTGGTTATATCATGGAATAATCTTTTTATGAACCATGTTAATACTTTGTATTTATCTCTCTCTATTATTACAACTCCACATGATGTGATATTGAGAGACAATTAATAGTGAATCGATAATTATAATATGATCAATATTTTAAATTTGAAATATAAGTAATTTGTAAAATAAAACTGATGATTGAACCCTCTCCACACAGTTTCAATTTGACATGAGGATCTATATGTGGAATTAGAGGAGGTTCCGTCTAAATATCAATGTTAGTACATTTGAATTACAGATTTTTTAAATTGTGTGAGATACCTCAGGTTTATAAGAACCATTTTTAATCTAGGAATACTACTATAGATATTTATTCTAATACATTAAAATAACATAATTAAATGATAGGCATGAAAGATGAAGAATAATCTTACAGAAAATGCAGAGACACCAAATAGTTAATTATTTATATGTTTTAGTAATTTAATTTATTATTATTCTGCTGATTAATCCTGATCATGTAGTGATAATGATATATTATGGAGTATTATTTATTTTAAAATCACAGAAAATATTCAAAATACTCCCAAATAATTTTTAAATTTTATTATTATATGTTTCAAGTATCTTCATAAAGAAATTTTTTAATTGGTGGAAGAAGCTCATTCAAAAGAAGTGCAAATGGTTTTAATGTATGGAATAACCATTACTATCACAAAACATGTGAATGAAAATTATGAAATAAATACTATCTGAAATCAATGGTATGATGAATTGGATGAATAATAGATGTGGCTCTATTTTTACAATGTTTTTCCACATATATTTAATTAATTTTTAATGATTTAATTTATTATGTAATCACTTTATACTAAATAATTGTACTATTGTATTTTTATAAATAAATTTGTCAATTAGTAAATTTTTCAATTAATTAAGTATTTTTAGTCCTTAAATCAATTATCTTAATCATACTTTACTTTTCTAATATAAATATTTCTTAATAATTTTGGTTAATAAAAATGTGTTTGACTTTTTAATATATTAGTATTTTATTAAAAACAAGTATTTAATCATTTTTTTCTATATAAGTAATTTAGTATTGAATTTAATATTTTATCCATTAATTTATTTTAATTAAAATATATTAACTTCATTTTTTTAATATGTTTAATCATCCTTCTTAATAATTAGGTTAAGAGTTTTAGTTTAAATTAAATGAAATAGTGCTATTTTAACATTAAATATTCCAATAGTTGTCTAATTAATTAATTGAGAGTTTTAAAACATAAATTATTTTATCCAATGTATGTAGTTAGATTATTTATTCATTAAATCTTGTTATTAGTCTACCGGTGAGGCGGATATGAGTTATCGGTAATTTATTTATTTACCGATGCGATTCTTTTCTATTCATTATAGACCCTTTGATAAATTTTAATTTAAGTCTTCTTTAAATTTAGTTTTACAATAATTGAGTTTTAATTTATCTGTTATCAATTAATAAATTAAATTCCAATTTTTATATTTTATGTTTTATAATACTCTTTTTAATTTTTGTTGTTGATCCTGCGTTTAATTTTCAATCGTTCTATTTTTGATTTTATGGTTTTAACCAGTTATTAATTTTGAATATTTTTATTCAGTTAACTTATTTTTTAGTCTTATGTTCAATTTATTTATTTTTGGTCAGCGTTAGTTCTTTATTTTTGTTCTATCTGTGACCCTTTTCTTTTTGTGCAACATTTAGCTTTTAATTTTATTACTACCGGTGACCTTTTTTTGCATACCGATAAATGTATTTTCCCCGACAACCTATTTATTGTCTACATTTTTAACCTTATTTTCACCGAGGACTGAGATTTTTTTCTACAATGGTGACCCACAACTACCCATTGCATCAGTGACTTTTTTAAAAAAGGTTATCGGTGACCTGTCTTTTAATTGCATCAGTGACCTTTATTTTTATCTACCATGGTGTCCTTTTGTTGGTTGGAGTAGACCACTCAAGAGGTGGGTGAATTGAGTCTATATAAAAATTTCTATAAAAATTGGTTCTTTAAAATAACGTCCCCTATTAAAAAAAATCAAAGACAGTTTGTTGTGAATTTATAAAAGCCTTGAATGTTCAATTAATTTCTCAATAGATTGATTAGTTCTCAGATTACTAATCAAAATATTAGTCAAACATTTGAAACTAATATTCTAATTCAAACCATATATAAACACTTTCTAAACTAACTATCAATGTTCATTGTATCTTAATGTAAAAAATAAATATCAGATTAAAACACATTTCAAACAATATAGTGGTTAAAAAAATAGGTTCAGTCTCAAGTTGAGACTTTGCCCTATCGACTTGGTGATCACCAACCACCAAGCAGTTTATATTTAAAAAAAATTGATCCACACCATGGATCGGGGTTCACAATGGCACTCTAAGGTGTCCAGGTCACACTTGACCTCTACCATAGTTATTCGTGGGAAAACTATCAAATAGATCACACATGATCACTTCCACAGTTCTACGTGGAATACAAGAGTAAATAAGGATTGAGTGTAAGGATATTTTAGAATCCTTCAGTTATTCTCAAGAGACAGTGTGTGTTACACAAACAGATATACACACTGCTCAAACAGTAAAAAAATATCACAACAAAGTTATAAATGTAGAATAGAGTTTAGAAATCTTTGTGTGTTCTGTAGTAAAGAGCTGGACTCAATGGATGTAGGGAAATGATATTTGTTTCATCTTCTGGAATATGGCTCCAAAAAATAGTATCATAGTCTCTATAATCTAGATTCCAGGTGTGTAATGGTTTATCACATTGATGTCAGGATGTTCAACGAGCTTCAACTTGATGCATCCTGTAATATTAAACTTCTTGTATACTCAATCTTTGAGTTCTTCTATTTACAATATCTAGCATATTCACACAACCATCCTTTTTTATAGAAGTTTTTGAGTATCTCTTTTTAGGTTTAGCTTTTAATGCTTTTTTACTACAAGGTCCAGTAGGTATGAAGATCTACCCACAAGAATGTACCTCTTAATGTCTATGGATAGTCCTAACGAAAACATTAAATAATGTCAGAAACATTAATTTGTCTAAATATGACATTTAGAAATAAATTTGAATTAATAAATTTAAAACAGTTATTTATGACTATCGATGAGTCATATGTATCTTTCTATCATTATCGGTATGTTAACATCGGTTTGTCATCATCGGTGTGTCAACTTCTGTGTGTCAATAACAGTGTGTCATCTTCAGTGTGTCATCTTCGGTGTCTTCTTTGGTGTTTCCTAATTGGTGTTTCATCTTCAGTGTGTCATCATCTGTGTTACATCTTTAGAGTGTCATATTCAGTGTGTAATCTTTTTTGTGTCGAACATCGGTGTGTCGAACATCGGTGTGTCAAACATCGGTGTGTCGAACATCGGTGTGTTGAACATCAGTGTGTCGAACATCGGTGTGTTGAAAATCGGTGTGTCGAACATTGGTGTGTTAAACATCGCTGTGCTGAACATTGGTGTGTCAAAAATCCGTGCTAGTGACTATGAAAATCTTATAAAGTATTATTCTTACACATAACATTACTACATTAAGTTAAATCAAAAAATAATTGTAAAAATACACTTGTAAACATATTGATTCACATATATATATATATATATGGGTATTGACTTACTAAATTATATAGTTCTGTATGAAATAATTCAATTATGAAGAGATATTAAATGTAATGAAATAGTAGAATATGTAGGTTGACATATATTTTTGATTATGAAAACTACTATAGCATAGAGAGTCCAACAATCTCCCCCTTTTTGATAATCACAAATTATAGATTACATGTAAATATGGGGAATAATAATAACTAGATATAGCATAACCTTTGCTAAATTTGATAATTGAATATAACTAAAGCCTTCCCTTGAATGTGTTTTTAAAACAAATATCCCCCTCAATAATTGTATTATGTTGATTTCATTTCATGTGTCCTATGCCATAATTTCTCCCCCTTATATTAAAAATGCATGACTCTTTCTTTTTCTCCCCCTTTTAGTATTAGAAAAAAATGAAAAGGAGAAGGAATGAAGATAAATATCATATTATAAATAAAAAAAATCCTAATCAAAGATACAATCCATACCTATGGGTTTGGATTCTGAGGGGCTTTGCCTTTATCTGAAGTATCTAGAGTTGGATGAGAAGGTCTGGGAGTGGAAGAGGGAAAATTGGTCTAATGATAACACCGGGAAGGGAAACACAAATAGGGACATTGGCTGAAATACTAAGCCTTCTCTCTGACAACAAGAGACTAAGAGATTGCGCTGTAATGACCGATAAAATCTTGAAAAGAGCCTGAGAGATAATCATTGGAGAAGGAGTCTGAGAGGGAGTAACAATAGAAGCAGCAGGAGGGAACACAATTGCTTCAGTCAGGGCATGCAGATACGGCTTAATGAGGTTGATGAATTCATTGATGATTTCACCACCATATTGTATAGGTTTCTCAAAGTCATTTGTATTCTCTATACATTTATTCAGTAGAGGGGTAAACTACTATAATTGAAAAACTTGATTCATTAATGCTTATGTGACTGGAGGTATTCTGATATTTTCTACTAAAAACTTGAAGCTATTTATTAGACCATTCATGGTATAAATCGTAGTAAAGTCCTTTTCCACTTTCTCTATAATCTCTTTCTGAGTAGTAGAGGCTTAATTTGTGAACTACCTGGCCATATTGTACACAATTTATATATTTCTATGTACCTTTTCCAGAGTATATTGGTCTAAAAAACTCTAAAGATTTTGGAGTTACTTTCTCATCATAGCCTTGAGAAATTCCAAATCTACAACAGCACTATTCTCACTCATTGAGTTGGAAGGTCCAGTAATCATTTTTCCAAACTCCTCTTTCGATTTCATCAGATCTACACTTAGTATATGAGTCACAAAGTTCCTATGAACTTCCAATAAAACACTAAAAGAATTCTTGAAATCAGAGGTTAGAGAATTTAAATAATTCCTCATATTCCTTACATATTCTCTCAGTAAGGTATTATATCGAATGATGGTTTTTGCTGTAGTAATGAGATTTGGCTGAATATCCAGGATTACTATTCTTGAAATCTTTTCTACATCATCATCTAAAATACCAATCTAATGGAGTCTTCTTTTCGAAATCCGACTGAGGATTTCACTAACTCACTCATTTAATTTTTGAATTGCTCCAAATCAGCCTTAGTGACATAGTAACTAGGCACTGTCTATGCTACTGGATCTACTGCTGGAGAAGAAACTAGTGGGACAAGTTCTTCTTCAGCTTGGGCTTCTGGAGTTGGAGGAGGAGGCACCATCTCTTCTTCTATGTCATATTCCAACAAAAAAGGAATGTATCGTAGATCATTATTCTATTCTCAAGTATAGGTCTTATCTCCTGGTTTAGCCTTGTCAATCCAAATCCTTCTTCCTTGAGGATCAGGAAAAACTTTAACATCATCAGCTTCTTCATCCTATCCTCTTTCCATAATGACATTTTTGGTACTGGTATCAACTGATTTTGAGTTTCTGCATGTCCTCCACCCACTTCAACTTCTCGAGGTACTTCCTCAGTTTTAGGCACTTGATCCTCAACTTATTCCTCATTGCCACCGGCTATATGTTCATTTAATTCTTGAATTATTTCATTATTTTCATCATTAGAATGGGGTGATATGGTCTCATGAAGAGCATCTCAATGATCAACATCATTGTGTTCAATAGGCTCATCACCATTACAAGCTCTATGTACAGATTCCTCAGTGGATTTGTCATCTACTTGTTATCAAACTTTTAATGAATCACTTAAATGCTCATCATTTCCTTCATCATCTTCATCATCATTATCATCATAAAAAGAAAACCCTTCTTCCCTTGGAACTTCAGTTTCAACTTCCTCATCAGAATAAACATATCCTTATCATGTTTTGATACCTATATCAACTTGATCCTTTAGTCTGGTAGGATGGTCAATTGGATTGAAACCCTCATACAACATTTCCTCATCACATACCTATGATTTATGCCATGGGTTCCAAGAAGAAATTCAATTTTTATAAATATCCTCTTGAAGGAAGAAACCAGTACATGCACTTGTTACTTCATCTCCATCTTCCATATAACCTAACCTTTTTAACAAGCTATAGATCATCCTCGCATAGTACAAAAATGTTGCCTTCATGGATGGATTTATCAAATTAGAAACATGAACCATTAGATGCCTACACATGTTCAATTTTATCCCATGATTCAACAAATAGACCAAGAATACATCATGTTACTTTACAGTAGAGAAATGTCCCTTCATTAGGAAGATTAGATGTTGTATAAACTAAAAAATAAACCTTACCTCTCCTTCAAAATCACTTGTAATAGTTCTCCGAGATTCTCCATTTCCAGTCAGCTCCGTTAGAGCATCTTAATAAGCGAATAAATAAGAAGAAGGTGGAATATTAACTGAATAATCAGCATAGACACCTTGATGAGACATATCCAAGTAGTCAAACCACTCATTTGATGAAAAAGCTATTTACATTCCCTTTACCATTTAATTCATCATAGATTCTTCAGCATCATCTAGGGATACCTTAAGATGTCGATAAAATTAATGTAATCATTGGGGATAAAAAGGCCTTTCATTATTACAGATCCAGCTCAGCCATCCATGAGATTTCATCACTCTCAATAAAAACGATAGGCTTGATAGAAGCCACTCAGTAGATACTTCTTTTTCAGCCGTAACCACTCAGCTTTCCAAGCTCGATTTTTCAGTCCCACTGGACTCATCTTTCTGATGCTTAGAAGATGGAGATTTTCTTGGCTCTTCCATAGAATGCTTGGTTCGTTCCATTTAGAGGTTTTGGAATCTATAGAAGTTGTTAGGTCAAGGGTCGATAGATATAGTGACAAAGGGTAGAAGGATTTATGGCAGTGGGAATGTGAGTAGACAATATTGATCAAACATATTATATCATTTAGGGATTGTAAATCGTAAAGCATAAAATTTAAATGTGGCAAAAATAATACAAAAACAGTTTCATTTTATCTAAAACAAAAAATATTTCAAAAGAAAATTAAATATATCAGTGTTATTGAATCGATTTGACATGATCAATTTCATGGATCAGTTTCACAAGATTGGTTTCACTAGATTTGTTTCAAAAGATCAGTTTCAAGGATCAGTTTTTAAAAAATCAGTTCCAAGGATCGGATAAACAAGATCAGTATGGCAAGATCTATTTCAAGGATCGATTTCAAATGATTTGTTTCAAGGATCGGTTTCACAAGATTGGTTTCCCATGATTAGTTTCAAGGATCGGTTTCAGAAGAATAGTTTCACAAGATCGGTTTCAAGGATCGGTTTCACAAGATCAGTTTCAAATATCGATTTGACAAGATTAGTTTCAAGGATCGATTTCAAGGATCAGTTTGACAAGATCAGTTTCAAGGATCTATTTGACAGGACATTAGTGATTTACCATTCCTAGTTCATGTCATATGTAATTATGTCTCTTAGATTTTAGGGTTTTAGTGAATATATCATCAAAATGATGCTGAGTCCCATTAAACTCAAGAGTTATATCACTTTTTTGAAAATGATCTCTCAAAAAGTGATGTCTTACATCAATAAGATTTGTTATAGAATGAGAAACTGGATTCCTAGAAATGTTAATAGCATTTGTATTATCACAATTTTTGGGGATATGTCTAAATAGAAATCCATAGTCTAATAAAGTGTGTTTTATCCCCAAAAGATGTGCACAATAACTTCCAACAGTAATGTATTGTTCTTTAGCATCTAATTATGCAACTGAATTTTTCTTTTTTACTACACCACGATATTAGAGACTTTCCTGAAAAGTCACATGTTCCAGAGGTACTATTTCTATCTAACATACACCAACCAAAGTCGGCATCTGAATTTCTAACTAAATCAAAAGGTTTTCGTTTATGATAGAACAATCTAAAATTACATGTCTACTCAAGGTATTTGAAATTTTTTTAACTGCATTTAAATGTGACTCTTTTGAGTTTTTTTAAAATCTCACACTCATACACACACTAAACATAATATCAGGAATACTAGCAGTTATCTACCGCAAACTCCCAATCATTCCTCTATAAGCAGTTTGATCAACCGATATTCCATTATCATCAAGATCTATCTTGCATTTAGAAATCATAGGAGTTTCAATGCATTTAATGCTAGAAAATCCATATCTCTTCAAAATATTTTTTCTGTACATACTTTGATTTAAAATAATACCTTCTTTATTTTTAAATATTTTAAATCCACAATAATATTTATGTTCACCCAATAAACTCATTTCAAATTTTCTTTTAATTTTTTTGACAAATCATTACATAATTTTTTCTAGTAAATCCAAAGATAATATCATCTACATATATTTAGTCAATTAAAAATTCTTTGGTAAATATTTTTAAAAAAAATTAGGATCTACAAGTCCTTTTGTAAAGCCTTTAGAAATAAAAAAATTACTCAACCATTCTAACCAAACTCTTGGAGCTTGTTTAAAACCATATAAAGATTTACATATTTTGAACCAATGATTTGGAAAATGTGGATTTATAAAACCTGAGGGTTTTTAACAATAAAATCCTCAAATATATAACCATTTAAGAATTCACTTTTTTTATCCATTTGATAATGTTTAAAATCCCACTGCACTGCATAGGCAAGTAAGATCCTAATTGAATCAAGTCTAGCTACTGGTGCAATGGTTTCATCACAATCAATTCCCTTTTCTTGATTATATCCTTATGCAACTAGTCAAACATTATTTCTGAATATATTCCTTGCTTCATCTAATTTATTTTTAAATACCCATTTGGTTCCTATGGTAAAAGTATCCTTCAGTCTATCTAATGGTTTCCAAACATTATTTCACTCAAACTGATTAAGTTCTTCTTGAAAGTCCATTACCCAAAATTTACCTATGATCACATCATTGATATTATTAGGTTCATGTTGTGACAAGAATGCTTGATGTTAAACCTAGTTTCTGAAAGAATCCCTCATTTATGTTCCTCTATCTAAATCTCCAACAACAGCATCTTGGAGATGATTCTTAAGGGTCCTAGTTCGTCTAGAAAATGTAGGACATGATATTTCAATTTGATCTAGTTTATATGCTTCAAATAGATAGGATCTAGAGAATTTTTAGGGTTTGATGTTTTCATAGATTCCTTCTTATGATTATTTGAGGTGTTATCATTAATGTCCTAATAAGACATATCCTCTTCAATATTTTCTTGTGAGGACCTGAGCTCATGTGGATCTGCTTCATCAAACTTGATATGTATATATTCCTCCACACATTTGGTTTTCTTATTATTGACTCTATAGGCTTTGTTTGATATAGAATATCCAAGAAATATCCCTTCATCACTACTGGAGTCAAATTTATCTAAATTATCATTAGTGTTTTGAATATAAATTTTACATCAAAACACTTTAAAAAAACAACTTTGGGTTTCCTATTATTCCACAACACATAAGAAGTTTTCACAAGGATGGTTCTGATTAAAACTATGTTTATTATGTAGCAAGTTGTATTAACTACTTCATCACATATATAATTATGTAGGTCATATTCATTGAGCATAGTTCAGAAAGTTTCCTATAGAGTTATATTTGTTCTTTATACCACACCATTCTGCTGAGATGTCCTAGGAGAAGAAAAATTATGACTATAACCATTTAGTGAGAAACATGTTTCAAAATATTTATTCTCAAACTCACAACCATGATCACTTCTTAAGGATTTAATCTTAAGTCCATTAATAATATCTACAGTCCTAGAATACTTGGTAACGGGTTAACATGCTTCACTTTTGTGAGCTAGGAATAAGGTCTTGGATTATCTAGAGAAATCATCTACAAGAACATAAACATAGTGCATCCCATTGAGACTCGAAACTATAGATGGTCCAAACATGTCCATGCGAACAAATTCAAGAGGTTGAGAAGTATTTACTTCATTCTTTGGTTTGTAAGATATTTTATGTTGTTTCCATTTTTAACAAGGATTACATTTTTTATTTTTTGAAAACTCTAATTTGGGTATGTCTTTAACAAAAACATTTCTAGTTAACTTCCTAAGAGAGTTTATGTTGCTGTGTCATAGTCTTCTATGCCAGATCCAAGACTCTTTGTGAAAGGCATTTAGACAAGATATATTCTGTGTGGATAGTGTGTCTAGATTTATAGCATAAACATTATCATTTTTAAAAGTAGTGAAGACTAAGTTTTTCTTGGAATAAAAAACAATGAATTAATCATTTTTGAGTTTAACATTAAATCCATCATAACACTACTAGGATATGTTGATTAGGTTATACTTTAATCCATCAACATATAGTACTTTAGAAAATGAAATAGATTTAGTGTTACCAATCTCACCAAGGAAGATGATGTTTCATTTACCATTGTCACCAAATGTTACATGTAATCTATAAATCTTGATAAGACTTTTAAAACTTGAAAAATACCCTCTGTCATATGTCTTGACCACCCACTATCCAAGTAACCTAGATTTTTACTGGAGATCATTAGGCGGTTTACCAACAAAACAGTTCAATCAAGAAACAACTTTGGTAACCATATTTTTCTAGGTCCATATACATTAGTTATATAAGCTTTAGGAACCCACAATTTTTTATGGGTTTCCAATATAAAAAATATAATGTGTTTGAAAAGAAAACATAATTTTGTCATAAATAATTAGATGCAGTAAAAGAATTATTGGAACTAGAACTTGCTGTAAAATTCATGTTTTTGAAAAAGGTAGAAGATTTTATAGATCATATTACAAAATTTGATTTGGATAAATTCCATTGACCTAGTTGATATCCTATTCCTAAAGTATACTTAGTAGATATTTGTTTACCAAGCATTTGAGTGAGGGTATTTTTACCATTGGTTAATTTTTCCAAGTCCTTCTTGAATTTCTCATTAGACATTTTAACTCATTGTTTTTGTTGAGCAGTTGGGAATTTTTCTCTTTTTCAGTTGTATGTTCAGAGTTAATAGTTACAGTAAGAGCATGTTATTTCATCAAAGATTTATACTTATAGATAAACTCATTACATGTTTCTTCTTGAATATTTCTATATTTAAATAATTCATCATTTTTCATATTTTTATATTCACTTTCAAGATGATAATAATTATAAATATGAGAGTCTAAGGCTTCCTCACTTGTATTTGTTATAATACACAATTTATCCATATCATCTTTCTCATTTAGAGAAGAGTCAGAATCACATGAGCTGTCCTCAGAGGCACTCCAACTGGCCTTTATTGCTTTCTTATAAATTCAATCCTTATTTTAATACTATTTCATGTAATTTATATTTGGATAGCCTTCCTTAACATGCCCTTTACTTTTACATTCATAGCAGATTATCTCTTTTGATTTATCATTTCTCTTCCAATCCTTTTTCTAATTTCTATTTTTTATCATACTTTATTTTATAATTTTATTTTTTTTTTAACGTTTTTCCTATAATTTTTTTGAATCCTATAGCCAATTGGTCCATTTATTCATCACTCTCTAAAGCAACACCATCACTGCTTGATTATTCAATAGTGTCTTGAACACCCCCCTTGTATTTTACTTTAGAAGTAGTTGTCTTGAAAGCTATAGGTTTTTGTTTTGATTCATCATATTCTTGATTTACCTTCAATTTCACTTTATACATCATTAATTTTCCAATCAATTCCTTCACTAGAATATTATCAATATCGCACTATTCTATGATTCATACAGATGTTTCGTGCCATCTTTCTGGTAAGCATCATAGAATCCACATAATCTGCTCTTTGAATGTTACTTCTCTTCCTATAAAAATCATGGTATTCACAATTTTATTGAACGAGAGATACATATCAAAAATAGACTCATCATGATTAATTTTTAAGTTTTCATAATTAATATTATATGTATTTTCTCTCATTTCATTAACATTAGATGTTCCCTCATAAGAAACATACAAAGTGTCCCAAATCTCATGTGAAGTTTTACAAGATGAGATACATTTAAATTCATCATCTCATGGTGATCAATAAAGAAAATTCATTTATTTACAAATATTGTTATAAGTGGTCTTGTTAGGTTCATCCCAAGTTTTTATAGTAGTTTCAAGAATGGTATATTTAATTTCAATATCAGTCCAAATTTCAAATCCAATGCTTTTTAGATGTATATTCATCTTAAGCTTCCACTGAGCATAATTTGTTCAATTAAATAAAGGTCGTCAATTGGTATCAGCCCCTTCTAACCTATTATCCATAATATAGATTGAAAAATAATTTCATAGAGATAAAAATGTAGAAATAACAGATATTTTGATATCTTTTGAAAACAACTATAATCACAGTTGTCAATATTTTAAAACTAATAGTAACTTTTAAATTCAGTTGATTCCAAATGTTTGTTAGAGTATATCACTCAAGAGTGGGGGTAAATTTAGTGTCTATAAATTTTTTGTTAAAATTGGTTATTTAGTATAACATCCCCTATTAAAAAATTAAATTTAGATTATAGTGAATTTAAAAAATTCCTAAATTTTCATTTAATTTCTAAAAAGATTGATTAGTTCTCATCTTTACCAATCTAAAAATTATTCAAACATTTGAAACTAATCTACTGATTCAAAACAGGTATAAACACTTGCTAAAATAACTATCAAAGTTCAGTTTAACTTAATGTGAAAAATACATATCAGATTAAAACACAAGACAAATAGCACAACACTTAAAACAAGTGGTTTAGTCTCAAGCAGAGACTTAGACTCCTCCACTTGGTGATCAGCTAACACCAAGAAGTTTATATTAATAAAATTTTGATCCACACCCAAGATTGTGGTTCAAATTAGCACATAGGGCTATCCAGGTCACACTTGACTTCTACAACAATAATTTTTTGGAAAACATTCAAACAGATTACACTGGTTCTCTTTTACATTTATATGTGGGATACAAGAGTAGAAAATGATTTAGTATGAGGATATTTTTGTATCCTTCAGTTATGCTCAGAAGAGAATGTGTGTGACACAAATAGATACACACACTTCTCAAACAGTAATCTCAAGATCAAAATAGAGTTATAAAAAAAGAATAGATTTTATACATCTGTTTGTGTTGTGCAGTAAAACTATGGACTCAATGGATGTAGAGAGAATGATAATCAAGTCCTCTTTTGGAAGTTGGCTCCAAAACAGTGTATCATAGTCTCTGTAATCTATATTTGACATGTGTAAAGTTTCAGCTCTTTGATATCAGGATGTTCAACGAGCTTCAGAAGAATGAAACATGTATTATTAAACTTCTTGTATACTCAAGCATCAAGTTCTTTTATTTGAAATATCTTGCATATTCGCACAACCAGCCTTTTTGTTTTTCTAGTGGTTTTAGAGTCTATATTTTTAGTTCATGCTTATAATCCTTTTATACTTCAAGGTCCAGTAGGCATGGAGAACTACCCACATTAATGTACCTTATACTGTCTATGGATTATCTTATAGATAAAATTTAATAATTTCAGAAGCATTAATTTGTCTAAATATGACCGTTAGAAATAAATTTGAAATAATAAATTTGAAAATGTTATTTATGACTATCACTGAATCATAAGTATCGGCCTGTCATCATCGGTCTATTAACATCATCATGTCACCATCGGTGTGTCATATTCGGTGTGTCAACATCGGTGTTTCATCTTCGGTGTGTCATCTTCGGTGTTTCATCTTCTGGGTGTCATCATTGGTTTTTCATCTTCACTGTCTCATCGTTGGTGTGTCCTCTTTGGTGTGTGTAACATCGGTGTGTCTAACATTGGTGTGTCGAAAATCAACGTATCGAACATTGGTGTGTTGTACATCGGTGTGTCGAGCTTCAGTGTGTTGATCATCGGTGTGCCGAACATCGTTGTGTTGAATATCCGTGTGTTGAACATCGGTGTGTCGAACATCGGTGCCAATGACTCTGAAAATTTTAGGAAGTGTCTTTATTACACATAACATTACTAGATTATGTGACATCCAAAAATACATGAGAAAATATACTTCTACATAGATTCCATCATATATATATTGGGTATTGACTTACTGAAGTATATAGTTCTATATGAAATAATTGATTTACATCGATATATTAAATGGAATGAAATAGTATTATATATAGGTTGACATATATTTGTGATTATGAAAATTACTATATCATAAAGGGTTGAACATGTTTTTTTATAACTAAGAGTGACTAGTTTTCTTTTTAATTTTTAACTAACAGTATCCTTGATTTTTATTATGAATTACTGACCATTCTATTTTCTATCTACCAGTATCCTCTTTTCTCAATGGTTAGCTTTTATTTTGTTTTTATCAGGGACATTTATATTTTATGTATTGGTGACCCTTTTAGCTAATGGTGACCCTGTGCTCTCCCCTGAACCTCACCGTTAGGCATCTTTAACTGATCCATTCTCCTGCTCTATCTGCCGCACCTCACCGTTAGCCACCATTTCTCATCCTCCACCACAACCAGTGACCATGCCAACAATGATGAAGACAGATTCAATCCTCACTAAAACTGAGCCTGATCTTGAATCTGAACAATGTAGTGAAAAAGAAAATAGGAAAAAAAATTTAATCCAACATCGAATTTTGAAGAAGCTCGATCTCAAACCGAAGTTGTGAATATTTTTGAACATTGTAGAAGATATGAGATTGAGGGGGATGGGGATCGATGTGTTACTAAATTTCTTCCCAATCCAACACCATTTGAAGCTCCACGCAAGATGGATTGAAGAAGACGAACCAGGTTTTCTTCCACATTCCATTTGTTTAAGCCAACTGAATCCAGAAATCATTGTGTGATGAAGCAAAATCTAACGAAGATGCCACTAGAAAACTAGACCTAATGATGCTTGGTTTGAGCAAAATTGAAGTATGAGAAATGAACCATCTGAGGAAGTATGCGTGATTAAATTCTGAGGTAGGAAACTGTCGCTACAGTTCAATACCCCCCTTCGCTGTGGAGATCTCATTACGCTGATGAAATTGAGGTCGAATGAGACTACCCGAAGTCACATCAGGGGAGTTCGATGCAGCCGCACTATGGAGGAGTCGTCCATGAGCCATCGTAGCTAGTTGCAGCGCCTAAGACCCCATCCCCATTGCAATGCGGTGGGTTTGGGGGAGGAAGAAAGAGTTATAAAAAAATAAAATAAACATAAATAAAAATAAAATAAAAAAAATAAATCAAAATATTAAACAATAATTATTATTAATAAATTGTTTTTAATGAAATATTATTTTTGTGAAGAAATTTTTTTAATTTATTTAACATTAATAAAAGTTTTATTAAACCAAATTAGTTTATAATAACTAATAAATTAAAATAAATAAATTATAATAAGCTCATTAATTTTAATTTATTGATTAATATTAAATAATTATACCTATATAATAATAAAAAAATATAAAAAAATACTAATAATATTTTATAAATATAATCATTATAAATTGATTTATTAATTTATAATAGTAAATAATGTTAGTTTTCAAAATAATAATAAACTAAATAATTATAATTAACATTATTAATACTAATTAATCATAAATATCAACTTAACCTTTTAAATATAATATTTAAAATTAAAATTTTATCAAAATAAATTTTAAATGAAGTAACTTAATTTAATTCATTATTGAACCATTAGATTTATTTATTCCTAACAAAATTAACATTACTAAATATATAAAATTAAATTAGTTAGTTACTCAATTAATTAATAATAATAATTAATAATTAATAATTTAAGTTATGAATAAAATAAATAAAATATCCCGCTAAAGAATGTTAAGTAATTTATCAACTATTTTCAATTGTTTTACTATCATGTTTTAACTATTTTAACTTTGTATAGTTGTTATTTAATGTGTTGGTTCACACCAAAGCCTAAAACACATCAAGGTTCACTCAACTAACTCAGTGGGAGTTAGTTACATGAGAAAAACTAGCATGATGTGTTAATCGCGAAAAAAAAGCATGGGTACAGTGCAATATGAAATGACGAATTCAAGTCGGTGAAGAGTGGTGGTGAAAAACAACAGATTATTGTGGGATTAAAAGAATATTAGCAATAAAATTTTGGGAGACTCTCATACTCATTCCACGATCCCACCCATCTAGGAGTAGATCGAGACTCTCTCATTCTGATATTGAACACACACACTTTTTCAAGAGGAGAGACTCCCAAGAGATGATAGATAAGACATGGAGGTGAAGGAGCCCAAGAACAGGGCATCACTAAGGGAGTTCGTTTCCCATCATGTACTTAATTTCATAGTACTCTGTAGTTGATTGTTTTTAATTTCTTTAATTAAGTTGATCATAGGTTAATATTTTTGTAGATCTGGAATTTAATTCGGAGGGTCTATATTTAAAACCTCTTCAATTACTTTACATTTCTCATAATCATAATCAATCAGCGAGATTGAATTATGATCCTCTATTCATTTGTTACACCTAACAATTGATTTCAAAATTTACAAATTCAATATATCGACTGTAGAGGATGTTTTTTAATGAATTTATCCGAACATTAATGTCATTAACTTTTCAAATTCAGGGTGAGTTTATTTCCAAATATAATCATTTAAAACTTCTTAGTAGTTCAGTTACGTTTTGGTGTGGTAAACTCCAAGACATATTCCTCTATCTATTGAAATTTTTGGCGAGGGAGATTCATAAATTTTTCATTGAGGTCTGTTTCAACAAAATGGTTTGATATTGAAAACTATTTCAACCTGTATATTAGATTTCTGAGTGGATTTTTTTGGTTTGAGATCCATTTGCATTGCTTCCATGCATTAGTTTTCTATTTTCATTCATTTATTAGTACTTTAGAGTAGGTTTCATGCAATATTTTGTGTTAAATCTAGTTTCTTTGAAAAATTATTGTGTTCATATTTATTTTAACTAAAGAAAATCATTTAAAAATATAAAAAAATAGAATTTTAAAAATCTCCCATTCACTACTGACAATAGAGGAGTTTAATCAAAATAATCCATTAGAAAACTCACCTTCCTTCCCTTGGGTTTGGCCCTTAACAACTATAACAGTGTAGGTTTATAAATTAAATTTTGATGGCTGTGACGTCCTCCGACCACATAAAAATTTGGCACCGTTGCCCTGAACGAGAACACACTAAGTGTTCTTAAGGGAAAAAATCAAAATAAAACCTTATAAAACTCACATTCCTTCCCTTGGTTTTGACCATTTACTACTATACTAGTGTAGGTTTTTAAATAACATTTTGGGAGACTTGATGACCCCCACCCACATCAAATTCTGTTGTTGTTGATGGGGAAGGGCACGCTCTAAGTGTTCTTAAGGTGAGAAAAATAAAAAAAAACATAAATACAAATAAAAAAATATGCTAAAAAATATGGGAACTGTATCTTCTGCTACTTCAGTTTTTTTTAAAAAAAATTCTTCACTGAGAAGTGTTTTGTGTTTAATATCTTTCATTAAAATAAATGGAAGTTCAAGGGAAATGGAATCAATTTGGGCCTCACTGTGTATGTTGTGACTGTTATGGTAACTCATCTAGGTAGTGTGTTTAAAAATAGCCACAACATGATTTTTTGCATTGAATAAAATGACCAATATGAGTCTAATATTGAATTAATTGTTAAAATTGATTTAATTAAAATCATATTGGAAAATATGGAGAATTCTTGGAATTCTGGGTTTAATAAAACCCATTAAATACAAGGTAGAGATTATCATGAGAAATTTAAAAGAATGAAATGATTGGAAAATATTCTCTTGGATATAAAACAAAACGTTAAAGAATAAGTAGAATTTAAAGAAAATGAAATAGAAAATGTTTAAAAAAGATTTAAAGATCATGTTGAAGGGGAAAGTAATAGTGAAACTTGGCCGAAAACTTTTTACTTTGAAAAATATGATTCCATTGAATTAAAATTGGAAACAACCAACTCATAGAATCAAGAACACATTAATGAATTCCTCAAAATGAACTTTAATGATGATGATTCGGATAATTCTGATAATTAATTAAAACATATTGAAAAATATTTCCCTATTATTTTATTGATCCCTACATTTGGTAAGACTCATTGTTTCAAAATATTTGAGAATTATGTCACTCGGGTGGAAGAGAAACTTGTGATTGAAAACTAGAATGTCAAAAATTCATCACACAAAACTTCGGAAATCTTGAACATTGAACTTAAACTACGAATGGTGAGTTTTATAAAAGTGAACATAAAACTGGAAGATAAAGAATCTGAAATATTTGAACCACAATTGAAAACTTCTCTTCCATGTTTTGATCTGGTAAACCCATTAATTTATGAAATTTTTATAGATGATGAGGAAGAAAGAATGATATTAGAATAAGGGATAACTGAAGAGTTTTAATTTCCATATTCTCATAGTAATCGCTTTTATGAAACATTGTGTACTGAAATGGAATGTATTGTTGTCATTCATGGGGAAAACTGTTTGAATTTAAACACAATTAAATCTCAATTTATTGATGCTGAATTGAACATTACTCCTATTGATTTATACTTTTTGAAACAAACTGTAGACCATGATTTGGGAAATGATCCTTTTGAATTTGAAGATAAAAAATTGGTTGAGAACAAACATGATGGTTGCAGAATTGATTTGTTTGAACTAGTAGATGTTCAGTGCGAGTTAACAGATGAGGATATTTTGGAAGAGATTTACAACATTATTAGACTTGAATATGTTTTTAGTGAAATAAATTTTCTTCCTTGTCTGTCACGTCAATCCCCAACTGAGTTGGGTGCAAAATATAATCATGACACTAGTTGTAGTCCAGTGGTGGGATTACACATGAGTTCCGTTGTAAATAATTATGTTCAACACTTTATTGAATCCCCTTTTTAACCTACTCATCCGAATTTAACCATTTTAAACCTTGAATTTCATATGTTGATGTTAAAGTTGAGAAATATAGACATTAGATTAAGGTCTTACCCTTTGAATCAATTAGTTTAGTTTTTTCCCATCAAGTGAATTCAAATCTTGAAAAATCACAACTTAATCTAGAAGTTCAAAGAACCATGCCATCAACTATCAAGGGGTGTCTCTTAGTAGTTATTTGAGGCTCTTAGAGTTTCGTTTCAGTTGTGTTATGTCTTTATTCTTACATAATTCATCATTTTGTTAAAATATTTTGGGCCAAAAACATGTGGTGGTTCTTATTTAGGAAACCACATCCACCTAGTGACTATTGGAATTTTCTAGGTGAGTCCAGATGGGGACTATAATCCAGGCAGTGCATGGGAGGAAACACATGGTGTTTTTCTATAAAACACAAAACAATTGTAATTAAATAAATTATAACTATATACATTAACCCAGTGCTTAATTGGAGTCAACCCATGCTCATTCATGGTTTTCATTTTTAGTATGTTCTTTTTGTACTTATAATAAATTGTTCTTGTGTCATCATGTGTGTGCGTTGTATCTGGTGGATTTGTGTTCCTAGATTTCATGCTTTTGTTTTTAAGATACTTATATTTTCACATAATGAGTGGAATTACCATTCTAAAGGAATAATTAATCTTTAAGTCAGGGATGCACCTTAATGTTAATTTTTATTCATTTTTTCTGCTCCTTTATGCTTTAAAAAAATATGCTTCTTGTCTTGCATGAAAAGTTTTCTCTATATGTTGATGTTTTTAGAAAATTTATTTGTACTATAAGAAAACCTATGGCATGTATCGCTTGCCCAAAAAACTCTGTTAGTATTGGAATAAAATCTGCATGTACTTCATTACTAAAAACTAAATTTCATAGTTATTAAAATTCTTTCACTGCTTAGGACAAAGTGTGGGGGGGAACATGCAGGCTAATTTTTTTTGTTGAATCTAATTTAGGTTGGGCTGTTTTATCATTCATTTTTTATCTCTATCGAACATCTTTTTGAACTCGGTCTATTTAAATGCTTATACACAATTCACTGTACACTTCCAAGATACATTCCATATTTGTACTTTACTAGAAAATATTTTCACCGGACTTAAATGTTAAGTCATATACTTTTTTTAGAACCTGTTGTAAATTAATTTTTGTTGAAGAAAATTATTTTTGAACATCAAAAAGACCCTTTTATATATATCATCTATCTACTAAATTAAAAATATGTTTTGAACATAAACTATCAAATTGTTCTTCTCCATATTGGGAAGTCAACTTTGGGAACAAATTTGGGATTTATGTGTGGAGGAGGGGGTCAATTCTTGAATGTTATGTACTGGGCTAAATTGAAATCCCATCAATTCCCACCGCAACATAAAACATTTTGTCAAAAATGGTTAAAAGTTATCAAAATTATTTCAAAATTTTAGGTTGTTCACTATTATTCAAATGGGTTTTTCTTAAGGGCAATGCCTTGTTTGGAAGTTAAGAGCAGCTAAGAATCTGTTATTAATGATGTTGGATGATTTCAGAGTGATTGTTCTTAGTGGTTTGATGAAAATGTGGTTTAGGGACTATTTTTTAGAGTGATATGGGTGACCAGTTAGTGGAGTTGTGATCATAATCATTGGAACTAGAAATTTGATCATGACTCTAGGGGCCTAAATCATCTTTTAATTATAATAATTAATTTCTATATTGAGACAATGTAAATGGTTTTCATAAAAATAATTTGAAACTGCAGTTGTCTGGGCATTTGGGATCCCATGGTGAATCTTTGATACCCTGGATGCTTGGTGTGTTTTTGATTACTATAATCCCTATGTGCACTTTGAATAAGTGCATTGCACAGTTCTTAGCACATGATACATGGCTTGGAAAAAATAAAATAAAGTGTCTAGGGTCAAAAACAAGTTCATTAAGGTGAGTGGAATGATGAACTCCATATGAATAAGGGGTAAATTGGTTAATTTTGGGATTCATTTGGGTTACATAATTATGGTGATTCAAAAAAAATTATTGTTTGAACCTAGGAGATGAGTCAATGTATAGGGTTCCTCTGTTATGTTTTTGACTCCACTGATGTTTTATCTCTTGTCACTCTTGAAATTAAAATGCAGGCCAGATTGAAATGAGTCACTAAGAAGAGTTGTGTATGAGGCCTGACACTACTTTGATTGATGAATCTTTACTATCTTGATTACTCTTTGAGAACTTGTTCGAGGCACGACATGATTTGAAAATAACTTTTCAAAATAATACTAATATGTTATGTCCTTTTTTCCTATGTACTGTACATGCTATAGTTAGAGATGAATCATAAATACCAAGATCTGTTTTTTCAATTATAACAAAGCAAGAAACTGTTTGATGAAAAACAATGCTTATTTGTTGGGGAATTTGATGTGGCTAAATTTTTACATAGTTTTGCCACATCTTTTTTACTTAAATATTAATGATTTGAATAATTATTTAATCACTTTATAAAAGAAAATTGTACTTTTTTATTTTTATAGATAATTTGTTTATTAATCAATTTTTTTAATTAATTAAGTATTTTTTTCCTTCAATTAATTATCATAACCTTACATTACATTTTTAATTTAGATATTTCTTAATTCATTTTGTTAATTAAAATCTATTTCACTTTTTAATAAATTAACATTTTATTAAAAGCAATCATTTAATCATCATTTTTCAATTTAAGAAATTATGTCTTGAATTTAATATTTTACCTTTAATTTAGTTTCATTAAAATATATTCATTTCATTTTTCGAAATATGTTTAATCATCCTAATAAATAATAATTTTATGAGTTTTGGTTTAAATTAAAGGAAATAGTGCAATTTTAACTTTAAATATTCAAATATTTGTTTAATTAATTAATTTGGAGTTTTAAAACATTAATTATTTAATCTTATGTATGCAGTTATATAATTTATTCCTTAACTCTAGTTTTTAGTCTATTGGTTAGGCAAATATGAGATATCAGTTATTTATTTAGTTACCGATGTGATTCTTTTCAATTCATTATAGAATATTGGATAAATTTTAATTAAATACTTCTTTCACTTTAATTTAACAATAATTGAGTTTCAATTTATATATTATCAATTAATAAATTAAATTGAAATTTTAATGTTTTCTGTTTTATAATCCTTTTTTAATTTATGTTGTTTAGCCTAATTTTAATTTTCAATTTTTTATTTTTGATTTTATGGTTTTAACTGGTTAATTATTTTCAATATTTTTTTATTTAACATATTTTTTAATTTTTAGTTCAATTTATGTTTCTATATGGTCACCATCGGTTCTTTATTTTGGTTCTATTGGGGAAGCTTTTCTTTTTGCGCAACGTTGAGCTTTTAATTTAATAACTACGGTGACCTTTTGTTTTGCATACCGGTAACCTTATTTGCACCGGTGACCTGTTTTATTTTCTTCATCGGTAACCTTATTTGCACCGGGGACCTAGATTTTTATCTGCAATGGTGACTCGCAGCTACACATTGCATTGTTGACCTTTTCTAAAAAAAGGGTATTAGCGACCACACTTTTAATTGCATCAGTTACATTAATTTTTATCTACCATGGTTACCTTTATTTTTTTATAACTATCAATGACTTGTTTCCTTTTTAATTTTTAACTAACAGTAACATAGATTTTTATTAAGCATCGGTGCCCTTTTTATTTTTTCTCTATCGATGGCCTCTTTTCTCAATGGTGAGATTTTTTTAGGTTTTTATCCATGTCATTTATATTTTAAATATCGGTGAATCCTTTAGCTAATGTTTACCCTACGCTCTCCCCGACACCTCAGCATTAGGCGTCATCAACCGATTTGTTCCCTTGCTTTATCTCCGGCACCACACCACTTTCCACCATTTTTCATCCTCCTCTACAACCAGTTTCTAAGCCAATAATGATAAAGACTAATTGAATCTTCACCCCACCCGAGCCTAATCTTGAATCTGATCAATGTTTTGAAGAATAAAATTGTAAAACAAATTGAATCCCGCCTTGAATTTTGAATAAGCTCAATCCGGAATCGAAGATGTAAATATTTTCAAACACAGTACAGGATTTGATATTGAGGGGGAGGGGTGTCAATGTGTTGATGAGGTTCTGCCTAATCCACCA
Source organism: Viscum album (assembly GCA_963277665.1). Classification (NCBI taxonomy): domain Eukaryota; kingdom Viridiplantae; phylum Streptophyta; class Magnoliopsida; order Santalales; family Viscaceae; genus Viscum; species Viscum album. Next base: position 446,560,866 of record OY728155.1, on the reverse strand, counting down.
CCGTTCGAAGCTCCGCCAAAGATGGATTGAAGAAGAACAACCGAGTTTTCCTCCCCATTCCATTTTAATAAGCCAATTGAAGTAGAAGAGCTTTGTGTGATGAAGGAAAATCCAAAGAAGATTCCACCGGAACCTATACCTGATGACGCCTAGTGTAACCAAAATTGATGTCCGAGAACTTAGCCATGAAGGAAGCCTGCACGATTCAGATATATGCTGAGAAACATCCACTGCAGTTCGGACCTGCCCACCCCCCCCCCCCCATCGACGTGGAGATCTACTTGTGCTGCTGAAATTGATGCGGGATGAGACTACCTTAAGCGGCACCTGGGGAGTCTTATGTAGCCACACTAGGGAGGAGCCATCTATGAGTCATCATAGCCAGTTGCAGTGCTGAATGTGCCATTCCCCATTGATGTGCGGAGGGTTAGATGGAGGAAGAAAGAGTTTTAAAAAAAATATGACCTTAAATAAAAACTAAAACAAAAATTACTAAATCAAAATATTAAACAATAATAATTATAAATTAATTATTATTAACAAAATCTCATATTTATGGAGATAAATTTTTAATTTTTTTAGCTTTATTAAAACTTTTATTAAACTAAATAAAATTATAATAACTTATAAATTAAAATAAATAAATTATAATAAGATAATTAATTATAATTTAATGTTTCATATTAAATAATTATAACTATCAAATAATAAAATATATAAAATAAAATAATAATAATAATTTATAAATTTAATCAATATAAATTGATTGATAGATTAAAAATAGTAAATAATTTTAATTTTCAGAAAAATAACAGACTAAATAATTATAATTAACATTAATAATAATAATTAATCATAACTATGAACATAACTTTTTAAATATAATATTTATAATTAAAATTTCAACAACATAAAAATTTAAATTAAGAAACTTAATTTAATTCATTATTGAACCATTAGATTTCTTTATTCATAACTAAATTAACATTAATAAATATATTAAATTAAATATATTAATTACTTAACTAGATACTAATAATATTTAATAATTAATAATTTATGTTATGGATTAAATAAATAAAATATCTAGATAAATATTTTTAAGTAATTTATCTATTGTTGTCAATTGTTTTACTATCATGTTTTAACAGTTTTCACTTTTTTAGTTGTTCTTTAATGTGTAGATTCACACCGATGCCTAAAATATGTCCAGGTTCACTCATCTAACTCAGTGGGAGTTAGTTATGTGAGAAAAACTATGACGACATGTTAGTCATGAAAAAACACATGTGTAGTGCAACAAAAATAGAAGAATTAAAGCCGGAAATGAGTGGTGGTGATGAGCAGTAGATGATAGAGGGATTAAAAGTAGAGTATCAAAAGAATTATAGGAGATGATCAAACACATTCCATGGTCACATCTATGCAAGAGCAAATCAAGACTATCTAATTCTGACATTGAATGCACTAACTTTTTCGAGAGTGAAGACTCCCAGAAGATGATATAGCAGTCATCGAGGTGATGGAGCCTGAGAATATAGAATCACCAAGGGAGTTATTTTCCCCTCTTGTAATTAATTTCTTAGTACTTTTTAATTGATTTTTTCAATTCTTTAATCATGATTATCATCGGATAATATTGTATTAGCTCTGTAATTTAATTCTTCTAGTTTATCTTTAAAATTTATTCAATTACTTTACAATTTTCAAAATATTAATCAATAATCGATATTTAATTATGATTATCTGTTATGTTGATTCACCTCTCAATTGATTTCAAAATTAAAAATTTCAATATAGATTGGCGATGTTGTTTTTGAATGTATCTATCAGAACATTAATGTAATTAACATTGTAAATTAGTGGTGAGTTTATTTCCAAATATAATCTTTTCAAACTTCTTAGTATTTCCCTTATGTTTTGGTGTGTCAAACTCCAAGACTTAATCCTACGTCTATTGAATTTCATGGTGAGGGAGATTCATCAGTTTTGCATGGAGGAGTGTTTTGACAAAAAAAATTATGAAGAAAACTATTTCAACAAATATATTAGATTTCATGAGTGACTTTTGATGGTCTGATCTCATTTTCCATTGCTCCCTTGTATTAGTTTAATGTTTTCTTTAGTTTATAAATAATATTGTTTAGGTTTAGTGCATGATTTTGTTTTAGATCTAGTGTCTTTGGAAAATTCTTGTGTTCATATTTATGTTACCTAGTGAAAATCATTAAAAAATTTAAAAAAAATTGATTGTTAAAAAAGCCCCCCTTTACTACGGGCAACAATGGAGATTAATCAAAATAATCGCTTAGAAAACTCACCTTCCATCCCTTGGGGTAGACCCTTTACTACTATACTAGAGTAGGTTTTTAAATAACATTTTGAGTATTGTGACGACCTCCGACCACATCAGTAATTACAAGGATATTTTTATGAAAAATAATTCATTGAGATTCTGTTTGTAGAATAATTCCATGTAATTCAAAAATTTCAAAACGTTTTTATGGATTTAAGTGTTTGTCAACTATAGGATAGAGCTAATAGGTTAATGGAGGTTGAAAATTAATCACTAGAATAAACATGCAAGTGTGGTGAAATAAAAAGATGAAACTGAAGGTGGATAGGTATATTGAGCTAATATAAGTTTAGAATGAGAATTATTCCCTCAGTAGGATGTATTTAGAGCAATAGGTGAAATTTAAGAATGAACAACCACCATAAAATGGAAATTCCCACATTTATTGAAAACATGATGTCTATACGAAAATTCATTGTATAATATGATTTTGAGAAGTTCTTGATATCATTATCTAATCAGTTTGAAATTTCTTCTAGAAATAAGGTATACCATAACTTTGAAACTATATTTTTTATTAATGACATTTCAATTCTTGATACATGTTTTAAACAATACTTTGGAATATTATGGATTGTAAAAAATACTGATAAAACCAGCCCATAAATGGTGTGTGAGAAAATAATCATAAATTGAAATTAACCATGAAGTTACAATGTGACAGTTATACTTAGAAATAAAATGTTTGAAAATATTTGAAATTTAAATAGACTACAACCCAAATAAAATAATAAGGCTCATAGTTTATTTGTAACATCCTAGGTTTTAAGAAATAAACACTATGTTTTACAGCATACATCATCATCATGAAAATTTTTATTCAATGGTATGAAATGGGACACAGAAGTAGCCATAGTAGAAGCCGAGGAAAAGAGACTATATGGGTCTAAAATGATGAAGGTCGAGGGAATCACCTCTAATAATGTTGATCCCCATTGGTTTCAGACATTGAAGGTTGTGAAAGAGAAGAGGTTGTGGTCCTAAAAAAACAAATTAGGCAAGGTAGTCTATATATTTATTGCCCTCATGCCATGTATGAGACCCTTTGATATTGAATCCATGGATAACCTGACACTTCTAGATGATATAATCAATAGACAAAGGAACACTCTCGAGGCCCTGGAGAGCATTAGAGATGAGCCTAGAATCAGTTTCCACCTCCACTAGTGCCACACCCATTTGGTTACAGGCATGGAGACCTGCCCACATTGTCTTCGCCACTGCATAAAGATGTTTACCCTGACTCAAATGGTTGGAGAAGGTTAAAATAACCAATTCATTGCAATCACGAACGAGACCCTCGCCACTCATGGTGCCCGCATTATAGGCATCGTCATTGTTGAGAATGAACCCATAACAAGGGGGGATCTATCGATCCCAATTTTCCAAGAGTGAAGTGAGGGCCAAAGCGGGATTACACACAGTGGGTAAAGCCGCTGAAGGGTGGGAGTCTCCCACCAGGTACTGAGGACACAAACATGATACACAACATCGAGCTTAAACAAACAACTAAATATTATTATTTTAATTTTTAAACTATAACCAATCCATTAGAATAGAGGGAATAAAATATATTAACTTAATTATGAAAGTATATTTTATAGATGTTTTTATTGTGATTATTTGGCTACCAAATTAATTATAAATGGAAATAAAAACCAATTTAATATAAAGGATGTGTTATTATGAGAAACCATTAAAATGAGAATAATTGTGTTCATAAAATAATAATATCAGTATTCTTGAATTATATTAATGAAATATAAACTAAATATTATGTTTAATGTTCATATTATATGTTTTCTAGACATGCTATAAGTGCAAAATCAATTTTATGCATAAAAGGAGTATTTTTCAAAAAAAAAAGAATTTAACCACTTTTGGATGGAGAACCCATTTTAAACCTTTTTTTGACACTTTTATAAGTAATTTTTTTTTAAAAAAACTTATTCTTTTTAAAAGGGTAATAAAATTATACTATAGATATTTTTTTGGTATTTTTATGATAATATTCAATTTTTAATGAATAGTGGAGATACTGCAATTTCATTCAAAATGCCTTTTTCGTTTAATTATTTATATGACTATATTGTCATTTTAATTTATTTTAAAGTATATTTAGATTATTATTTTATAAATTAATCTAATTTTGGTGATTGAAATTAATTTAAAATTCAAATTATATATAAAAAATTTCAAACTTTTAACGTTTCACTTTAAAAACCTTCTTTTTTAGTTTTGTCTACAGAATTAATTTTAAATATAATTTTTCCAATTATGTGAATTAAATTAGGTAAATTTATTTCATTATTTGGAAAAATTAGGTAAAATTTAGCTTTTAAGTTTTATTTAATATTTTTATATAATAAAATAAAATGGTAAAAAAAAAATTTACCGTACTAACAGTATTATTTTTAAAAGTGTTAAAATTAAATGTTAAAATCTTAACATACCTAAATGATATAACATTTAAAGGGTTTTTAATGTGTGGATCGACCATATACATTCTATAAAACCATTATTATACGAAAAAGTCATGGAATTTAATTTCACTATTATATGGTAATCTTTTAATATAAAATAATCAATAAATTAATAACTGAACCCCAACTCTCCTCAAGTATAATTAACAACTCTCACATACCCATTTCATCTAAAAAATCCGTATGGCTCCTCAAATAATTATAAAATTATCTCAAACTCACTATCCCTATGTGCATGTACTTTGTTTCCCACCAGAAGACCAAATCCAATGTCCTTAAGGGTCTTTCAAGGAGGGGATACCCTAGAGGTAATTTTTTCAAAGTACATCTCTTAATTTCTTTTCTTTTTCTAATTTTATCAAAGATCCACCATACATCAATGAATGAAAAATACCTAATAATTTATATAATTTATTTTTATGTTTCTAATGGAATATTTCATATCCATTTCATTTCTCACCTCCTCTTATTCAATGAAATGAAATTATTGTCCAAGTTATGCTGATTAATCGGCTCTCTGAATAATTTTCTTGTTCATCTTCCATTACCACCTTCATGTCAAGTCTTAAAACTATTTTTATGGTCAAATAATATTTTAATATGTATATTATAACTTATTAATTTTTCTGTAAATGATATATTAAATATACCATCTTTCTTTCCAAATTGCGGTTATATGATAACTTCGTTTGGGGATTTGTGGACTACTACCTCTTCCAAATGATATAATTTGTTCACACATCATATGGAATGTATTTATTATTGTTTATGTAAAAATTTATGATATAAATTATAAATTAATTCTAATTTAATTATATTATATATGTATATTTATTTACATACATTCAATTAATGTTTCTTTTTTTTAATACAATGGGAAAAACAAAAATAGCGTTCATGTGTACGTATGACCTAACATCTATATGAATGGTTTTTTTAGTTTATATTCAAATATTCTTATAAATAATTATATAATGGATATATAATAAATTTATATCATGTTTTATATTCTTGAGAAGATGTACTTATGACCACATGGACTGTTGACATCATACCAAGTTCATTTTCGATAGAAGAACTGGGTATCAAAAGGGGATCTAATATGAACTTAAATAATTCTGTAATTATTATAAATGTGTCAAAAGTTATATAAAAGGAATAAAAAAATAAAAAATCTTCTCACAAAATTATAAATTAACCAATGTTTATTATTCCTGAAGATAAGAACACAAGTGATGAATCAGACTCGAGTTAAGGGACTTCATCTCAATCTTCTTTTATTAAGGCATTTCATGATAATATGAACCATTATTATTTTATTATTTGTATATAAATCCAATATGAAATTTTATATCTATATTTTATCTATAATAATGTTAATTAACAGATATTTAAATGTATTAATTCATGGAGATGTAGATTTAAATGTTCAAAGTTGAATTGGACACAATGAATGTTTAACGATTTAATTATCAAGCCTTTTCTTCATGAGATTAATTAACATATTTATTTATATGTATATAAAAATATTATAAAGTATAGTTTATTTATATATTTTAATGTTTTCTAAAATTATTCCTTATATATGAAGAAATCTACTTTCTTTACGAAATGAAATAATTAACGGGTTTTAACGCATGCGGTGAAAACGACTTCTCCGCCACCATAACCGTTATTGGATATTTTGATTCCTCTATAAGACATTAACTTTTTTAAAAGGAAAAGAAATCCATTATTTCCATTTTTTTGGTATTGAAAATGGTTTTAAAAATATATTTACAATTTAAATATATTGAAATGATTTCTTGTGATTGTAAATGAAATTTTATCAATGAAATGTTGATAATCACAATCTTTTATGTGTCATGATTATATAATTTTACTTAGAAATTTGATGTTTGGTTACATGATAAAACAAATATAGGTAGTTACATGATAAAATAAATATGGGTAGTTCTGTGATAAACCAAGAATGGTTGGTTACACTATAACCTCCAATGTATTGGGTATGGAAGTTAGTTATATGACTATTCCATTTGTAAGAGTGATATGTGTGGAAGTCGACTACATGGTTATTCCATTTATGTATGATAATTTCCAAATATACCTTTAATTGTAATATTTTATTTTTATGGGTTTTATAGTGATCTTATTATTAAAAAAATGTATTAAATGAGATTATATTCTATATAGAGTATTTACTACTTATTAATGTTGAAAAGTATTAATTTGTGATAAAGTATTCATAGTTTATATTTTTTCATGACTAACATCTTTTCATCTTTATGTATCTTTTAGTGTCCTTTTTATGAAAATCCAATGTTTAATTTTTTTTCACAATATTTAAGGAATCATATATACTCATATAGAATTAAAGGAAAAGTTGTGTTGTTTAAACATGAAACAAAACCATGTTTCTTTTTTAAGGTTTTTTTTAAATAAATGGATAGTGAGTGGAAGTGTCTACTTTGTAATATTTAAATTCTTATGTTTGAATTATGGAATAATACTCTAATTACCTAATCCTAAAAATATCATCAATGTTAATTCTTTAAATAACTCATGATTATGTATTGTTTAAATATGGGGTCTTATTATTGGTATCAGAGTTTGGTTTAGATAACTTTCGAGGTTAGGATGTTATTTATGAATTTGTTAAAAGTTGTATATTACAACAATGGTTTGCATAATAGAAAGAGTCATAGTTATTTTAAATAAATTGAATGAGTTTTATATATCATGAATAAGTAAATGTAAGTGTTTATCCTACTCATAAGATAATATATGATGATTTTATTGATATAATCACGTTAACATTTTTGTTTTTCGTAAATGGATTGATCCAATTTGAACTAAATTAACGATGGATATGAAGGAAAATGTAGTCGTTATATGAATAAGAAACCAAATGAAATTAAAGCTGCAATGATAAATCTTGTGGTTATTCTAAACCAAATATCAAGATTCATGATTAATCACTTTACCCTTGGAGAGTTTTCTAATGCATCATATACGATACAAATAAATCGATGTGGAATTTAAAGTAATAATGATCATAAGGGAAAATAAATTCAATTACTTATGTGTCAATAATGTGGGAATAAACACCTATAAAATGTCTTAAAGGTTTGGTAAAATGTTTTAGATGTGGTAATGGTGGTTATAATGCAATAACCTATCATGGAAAAACAATAATGTTCATTTTCCACCAAGAAAGGGAAATGAGTTCTTTACAACTTATCAATTGAATGTATTAAATTTGTGGAGTATGGTCATTATAAATATCAATGTCATATGATTAAGTTTCAAGAATGGTATTAGTATGTCTGTATAGATATATGTTTAGTGATACATAATTCTATTCCAATTGAATATGAGGAAACTGTAAATGGAATATGAAAGGTATGGAATATTTCAAAAATTATGTTTTAAAATTATTGAATATTTGGACATTATTCATATTTTTTAGGAATGAATTATTATAGAATAATATAGAAAATCATGGTTAATGAATCATGAGGAAGATTAAATAATAAATATTTCTACTTGTTAGGAATTTGAGAGTTGTCTTAGATCTGTGGATGATAAAATGATTAAAAGTATTAATGCTATTTTGATTATTGAATTAGTTTGGAAGAATTGTTTTATATATTATGTGTAACCCTAATTTTTAATGTGAAAATTGTATTCAAGAATGAATTACCTTTTATTTTGTGTACATAATTACAATGGTATAAATAACATTTAGGGTTTATATGATCCTTGATTTTGAGGTAATTATGAGATATTACATTTTGGGATGAAAAATGAAAGGAATGAGAAAATTTTTTATATTATAACATTCTATTGTTATTTTTTATGACCTTATAATATTTATAGTATGTTAAAATAATTATTTAATTTATGAAAAAGGGGAACATCCAGACCATGTGACAACCCATCACATCAGACAAGGTTGCAGGAATCAAACCCACAACTTATGTGCGGAAAGGAATTATCACATACCACTAGCCTACATAAATTCCCTGGTTAGTATAACTTTTTATTTTTAGGGAAATGGTTTTATTGATTAATATTAATTTTATTTTGAGAACACATATTTAATTGAATATATAACATTAGATTGGAAAAAAATTGGTGATTAAATGATAAATTTTATTTTTAGAATATATTTACTATTTTAGGAACCCTTTTATTTAAGGTAAACATAATTATATTGAATTTTATTTTATAATTAAATGTTTAGTTATATTTTTGATGAATCATTGATTTTATTATGGATTGTGGGTAATTCCAGTTTTTTATGGAAATGATTATCCTAGCTTGGTGAATTTTGGATTTGGATAATTATTTTTTGGTGTGATCCATTAAGAGTTATTGATTTTATTTGAAGATAAATGAAAAAATTTATCTTGGAAGACTATGTTATCAAATCCATCAATTTTTTTCAATATTAGTTTGTATTAATTTTTGTAATTTAAGGAAAATTATTTTTCAAATGGTCTATGTTCAATTTTGGATATCACTTTTGAATTTTGAATACTAAAATAGTTTTTCATCATATAATGGTTTATTAATTTTAGATAATTATATTATTTTATCCGAAAAGTTTTGGTTTTATATAGTGTTTTATAAAACGATAAATATATAGTTTATATTTTTTGTATTATGTGATTCTCTAGAAGTTTATTATAGTGCTATATGTGTGAAACTTTTATCTTGAATCCTCATCATTTAGAGAAAAAGATGACTTTATAGTAGAAATTAATTAAAGTATGAAACAATACTTTCCATGTAATTATATTTCCTTATTTTCTATTTTTATTTAGTAAATACCTCAACTCTAGAAAAAATTGAAACAAAACATTATCTTATTTCTTTTCAAAGTGGGAAATCAATGGCCTTTTAAGAAATCATAGGCTTATGGTTTTATAATTGTTCACATTATCCAATCCATTTTTTATATGGCTCTCCATTAGAACTGGATGGTTAGTTTTCCCTTACATACACATTTCTTCTATATGGAATAATAGTATGTGCTATCTCAAGTGATATTCGTACTTTTTTCTATATTTTAAAGTAGATGTTTTATTAATGTTTTTTCGATATGGTATTTCCATAAAAGGTATTTTGAAAAGTCATACCCTAGTTACCAACCCCAAATTCAAATTGTGACGATTCAATTTATCATATGGGGGGAGGATGTTAAAACATGGGATTTAAGAAAGAAATGATATTTTTGATAACATACATTATATGCTACAACGAGCATAAATGAAAAAATAAATATTTTTATTTAAATATTACCTTTATAACATAGCCATTGGAATAGAAATAATGAAATGTATTAAGTGAATTATGAAAATATAGTTTACAAATGTTTTTATATAGATTCTTTGGTTACCAAACTAATTGTAAACTGAAATAAAAACTAATTGAATATAAATGACATGTTTCAGCGAAAAACTATTTAATTAAGAATAATTGTGTTTTTTAAAAAATCACATCACTCCTATTAAATTATATTAATGAAATATAAATTCAATGTTATTGTTAATGTTCATATTATATTTTTTCTAGACATGATATAAGAAAAAAATCAATTTTTTCATAAATGCATTACTTTTCAAAGAATGCATTTTTACAGCCTTTTGATGGAGAACACATTTTATATCTAGTTTTTGAAACTTTTATGGGCTATTTTTGACAAAAAAATTTATGATTTTGAATTAGGACATAAAATTTTACCCGAATACTTTTTTTGTATTTTTATGATGATATTCATTTATTAAATGAATAGTGAAAAGACAATACTTTAATTCAGAACTAAATTATCATTTAACGTATAAATATCGTTATATTTTAATTTTAATTGGTTTTAAAGTATATTTAGATTAAATATTTAGAATTTAATAAAATTTTGGACATTGGAATTATTTTTAAAATGAAATTAGATATAAAAACATTTCAGAGTTTTGAATGTTTCACTTTAAAAACCTACTTTTTAGTTTTATCAATGGAATTAATTCTAAATATAATTATCCCAATTGCGTGAATGGAATTAGGTAATAATTACACCAAACATAAAAAAAGTAATTAAATATTAGGTTTTATGTTCAATTTTTTTTAAATATAAAAAGGTTACCATGGTAAATAAAATTATTTACCATAGTAAAAGTAATATTTTGACAAGGGTTAAAATAAAAAGTTAAAAGCATAAAATGCATACAAAAAGCAACATTTAAAGGGTGGTTAAGGTGTGGATATAAACTAACCATCTTATAAAACATTAATTAGAAGAAAAAGTATTGTAATTTAAATCCACCATTATATGGATATCTTCTATTATGAACTAATCGATAAATTAATCACTTGAACCCACATCCATCACCCTCACCTCCTAATTTCATCCAAAAAAGTTTTATATCTCATAAAATCTCCAAACACATCTATATTAATCACTCTAAACATCCAAGTGTTTTTGTACTCACAAGAAGACCAAATCCAAGTATCTCAATGGTATTTCAAAGAGGGGATATTCAAGAGGAAAAGTTTCTCAATGAACCTCTCTTAATTTCGCATCTTTTTCTAATTTATCCTCACCTACTTAATTAATCAGTGCATGATAACTCTATAATCGTGAAAATACAATAGTTTTATTTTTTCTAATTTAATATCTCATACCCATTTCGTTTCTCACCTTCTATTATTCAAATAAAAACAATTATTTCCCAAGTTAGGAAGGTTAATCGTCTCCTTGAATATTGTCTTTTCTTTTTCCATTACCTCCTTCACAGATGGTATTAAAACTATTTTTATGGTCAAATAATATATTTTAATATTTATATTATAACCTATTTAGTTTTCTGAATTTTTTTATTAAACACACCATCATGCTTTCCATCTTTTGGTTATATGATAACTTTGTTTGGGGATGTGTGGACTACCGCCTTCTCAAAATGATGTGATTCGATCAAACATCACATGGAATGTTTTAAGGATTTTTTTATTAAACATTTAATATAAAAATGGTATATTATTTTGAATTTAATTATATTATATATGTATACATATTTACATACATTTCATTTAATATTCTTTCTTTTGATACGACATGAAAAACAAAAATACCGTTCATGTGTACACATGGCCAACCGTCTCCATGAATGGTGTTTTTAGTTTGTATTTAAATATGATTATAAATAATTTTATAATGAATATATAAGATATTTATATCATTTTTTATATTCTGTATATTATGGAATTATGACCACATGGACTATTGACATCATACAAAGTTCATTTTCGACTAAGGAACCAAATATCTACAAAACATCTGATGTGAACTTAAATAATTGTGAAATTGTTGTAACATGGTAATAAGTGATATGAATAGAATAATAAAACTGAATTTTTTTCTAAATTATTTATAAAATAAAATAATATTATTATTAAGGAATATAAAGAATACAAATGATGAATCCGACTCGAGGTAAGAGAGTTCGTCTCAATATTCATTCATTGAGTCATTTCTTGATAATATGCATCGTTATTCTTTTATTAGGTGTATATATATCCAATATGACATTTAATATCCATTTTTTATCTATAATAATGTTAATTAATATTTTTTTAAATGTATTAATTACGGGAGATTATGATTTAAATGTACAAATTTGTAAGGGACACCTTGAACGTTTAAAGATTAAATTATCAAAGATTTTCATAATGATATTAATTAGAATATTTAATTTTATGTATATAAAATGGTTATACATTAAAGTTTATGTCTATATTTTAATGTTTTTTGAAATTAATATTTTTATATGAATCATTTTACTTTCTTTAAGAAATTACAAAAGGAAGGTTTTTTAACATATGCAGTGACAATGAATTCTCCATTTTCATAACTGTTATTTGATATTTGGCTTCCTCTATAAGACTTAATGTTTTTTAAATGTAAAATAAATTCCTTATTACTTTTTTCATTGAAAATGGTTTTTTATTTAGATAGTGTATTTCAATATTTTGTAATTATTTCATGTCTTCTCAAATGAGATTTTATGAGTGAAATGTTAATAATTGCAATATTTTATGTGTTATGATTATATAATGGTACTTGAACATTTGATGGGTGGTTATGTGATAAACCAAATGTGGGTGGTTATGTGATAAATAAAATATGGTTCGTTCTTTGATAAACTAAGGATGGGTGGTTACATTATAACCTCTTATGCATTTGGTATGGAATTCAACTGTATGGTTATTCCATTTATAAGAGTGATATGTGTGGAAGTTGACCGTATTGTTATTCCATTTAAATATGATTGTGTATGAAGATTAATTTCTATGTTATAGGTTTTTTTATGGGTTTTATGGTAATATTTGGATTATAAAAAGGGTAATAAATGAGATTATATTTAGTTAAGAGTATTTACTACTTATTAAAGGTGAAAAGAATTATTTTTTGTAAAATTATTTATGGTTTACATGTTTTCGCAAGAATAAGAGTTTTCTTTATTTGTGAATCCATTAATTATATTTTTATGCTCATGTTAATTTCTAAAATGTTTTTCACTATATTTAATCAAGAATTGAGACAAGGATGGAATCAAGGGAAAAGTTGTGATATTTAAACATGAAATGAAACCATGTTTGTTTTTAAATGATTTTGTTTTATAAAAAATGTATAGTGAGTAGAAGTGTCTAATTGGTAATATTTATGTTTTTTAAAAGATTTATGTCCTAATACACTAAATCTCTAAACCTAAAAAGACCCTCAAAGTAAATTCTTAACATAACTCCAGATTATTTAATGTTTAAGACCTGGGCCTTATACTATTTTATGTGTTGTGTGTTTTTGGGAATTGGAAATTGGAAATTATACTAACATTTTAATTAATTAAAATAAAAAAATCAATGATATTAGGGGGAGAAAAGTTAAATAAAATATAAGACCTTCACTAGAGGAGAGAAATAAAAAGGAAAAAATTTACAATTCCTCCTTTGGTTGTAAATAAATAATGTTGTTGTACAAACTATGTATAGGAAGAAAAATTATATATCCCTTAATACATCAAAGGGAGAAAGAAATATGTCAAGAAAATTACTTCCCCTAGGAAATTGAAGTTGATTAATGTATAAATCATTATGTGTTTAGAATGAATACATATCATGATGTAATATATATGTTCAACAGTTTTTTATTGTGGAATGAAAAGTATTGACACAAGCACTAGTATTTATGGTATAACATCAATTTTCCAAATAACATACATTAATCAAATTGAATTCATGGTGAAGATATGCGAACTAGTTCTTATAAACAATATATTGTGACATGAAATATAGCTAAGCTACCAATTAAGAAAACATGAAGTATCTGAATAATATTTTGGTATATGTAAAAATGTTTGGTCACATAACAATAAAATGAATGAAAATACTTTCAATACATGTTCTCTATACTCAGAAAGGGATGTGGATTCAATAGAAACAAAATAGAAATTAATATGAATATTTTGTGAAGATTTTATATTTTAAAAAATATTTCCTATTTGTTTAAAACGTAATATGAAACTGGATAAAAAAATTTAAGATTGTGAGAAACATGATAAATTTCATGTAGAGTAAGTGTTCGTAGAGAATTAAGTGAAATGTGATGAGAAGTTATGCATTGGTGGAAACATGAAGATCCCTAAGACCAATGTTGTAATATTTGTTCAATGTAAAGATAATAAATGGAAGTTATAATTTATCAAAATATATGAAAAAAAAATTTTAAAAAATACTCCAAATAAATCACCCCATATTGAGATTGGAAGAAAATAATTTCCCATTTTGAGGGGAATATTATAGTATGAATGTTTTTTATAGATCCAAGAGGTATCTCCTTAGTCTTTATTTTATAAATTATACTATAATAAAATGTAGGGAATTGAAGGTGATGGATGTATCCTTTTTGGGCGAGCATTGATGAAATTAAACTGTTAAATTTTTACTATGTAGTGAATGTGGAATTTTGAAATAGCTTTATAAATTGGATGATCGGGTATTCCAATCAAAATTTTATCCCTTGTTAATATATTTATTAATAATTTAAATTAAAGGGGAGTTCTTGGATGATGACAAGATAAAACAAATCAGAAGTTATATCTTTATAACGCGATGTTTTTAATGTGTTTCTATATGTTTTTTCATGATTTAGAATTTTAATGATAAATATGATTACTTAAAACCATTATAAGTGAATGGAAAATTTCATATAATGATTGAAAAAAATTATGTTTTATGGATATATTATAAATCCATGGTTGTATCTATATTTTTCTACCACAGATATAGACCACATAGACTTCAGGTTAATTAAATTTAGGTTCTTTCTTAGAAAAAACAAAGTGAGATCACTCCTCCCTTATAAGTGATCCTGAAATTTTCATATAACTTAGATGATCATTATTTTGAGAAGAAACATGATATGAGATAACCCTATTTTTCTTATTAATATTTATTTTCAAAAGCATGATAATTTTATCAAATATCAAATCGAATGACATGTTTTGATATTGAAAAAAAATTTACTATGTGGGAGAATATTGAGACAGTGTTGAATTTTTTGACAATAAGAAGATATGTGTTAGTGTTTGAATTGTTTATATGTGGAAAATTTTATATATTCAATTGATGATGTTGCATTTCATTATTGATAAATTTTACATGTGAATGTGATAATTGATTGAAGTAGTCTTATTTTTCAAAGGCATGGGATATTGAACACACAATATTTATTACAATGATAGACAATATAAAATGGAAGGAGATTATGTAATATATATTATTTAATGAGTATGATTATGTGAATAATTTAATGAATATATATATATATTACTTTATTTTTTCATGATTTTAATTCCTTTTTGAAGGCCATACATATTATTCAAATATGTAGTTTCATAAAGAAAAATATAGGTGAAAGATACAATGAATGAAGGATTTTGATTTTTTTCTTGGGATAAATTTGAAAAGGCTATGAATTATATTGTATACTTAGAAAATATTCGATTTAAAATATTTCCATCTTTTATAAAAAAAATATGGCAGACCTATAATTACATTAGGTTTATCCATCATTCAGATTTAAGGGACTCAAGTTCAATGTAGAACCCCTATCCTATTAGCCTGGAGTTGGGGACATACTTTATTACATTGGCATAAATACAAGAATTACATCCCAAAGGACCAAATAGTTTAGTAATTTTGGAAAACTATATTACATCCATGAATTCCATTTTACATGGAGAAAATAAAATAATGTACAATAAAATTCAATGCTCAACATCCTTGAAACTCATTCAATTAATTTGTCTTTATATCCCACGAAATTAATAAAAAGGTGACCTCTAATGCTTTGTAAGGGTTAAATATAGAGGAATAAATAATTCATCAGTACGGAATAATCCTCATAAAAGTTAAAAAACTATTCATATATGCTACATAAATATATGTATAAGGTATAAACAATATGGATAGTTAAATAACATAAATCCATTTTATTTAGTCAATAGGTAAAAATTTATATTCATCCATTGATATTTCTAAAGAAAAACATCTCATGGAAAATAATAATAATTATTGAATTCTCAATAAGGGAAATTGATAATTTTTGTACATCATGTTTTATGGTACACAGTACCTTGGTCATCAAGACATTTAACAAGTTAGTTTAGAATATTGTGCGATAAGCCCTATGATTTGACCAACTGATTAATCTCATGAGACTACTAATTCATCTTGAGGATTACTTCGAATGGTCACCAAATCGTATCATACAAGTACAAAGTATTCCTTTTATATATGAAATAATCAATTTAATTCACAAAAAAGGTACCCTATAAAATATACATATGGAGTAAAGTATACATATTTATCAATATTTCCCCAGACATTCAAATTACATTTAAATTTGAAACTGTATATAAATTTTAAATTTGGTTAAGAAATAATCATACTAATTAAAAATAAATACATATATTTAAAATTAATTCTATAAGATCCCAGACATCGAGAATGTATGTCTTTATTTTTTTGTTTTAATCTCTTTTTTTTTCAAATGAAATGTTTCTTGGGAGTATGAGGGTCTTAAGGTGAGTATTGTGGGTGCAAGACATGTTGGGAAAGAAAACCACATAAATATATGCAAGGTTCATGATTGGTACATGGTTATGTGAACCGTGAAGCCTTCCCTAGAAAATCATGCAACTCTGGATAGTGTCTTAATGCATAGTTGGTGTACGGTTAAGTAAAATGTGGGTCCTACCCATGTAATTATGAAACCTAGCTTCCCATGGATAGTGTCTTGTGCATGGATTGGGCAGAGATTGTAAAAACATGCGGGTAAACCATGTGCCCATGTAAATGTTGAAAAAAGTTAAAAAAAATTATCATTACGTAATATTAAGTGTAAAATCTATTTTATCCATTCATTTCCTCGCTTAATCCTCAGTGAAAAACAGAAACCCTAAAAAGATTGCAATGATTTATCTCCCTCTTTTCAAAGAAATTTTTAGAATTGTTGGCTGTGGATTGAAGCTTCGGGTATGTCTAATCTTCTCATCTCTTATTATTTCTAGATTAGGGATTGTATCTTTGGTGATATCCTTTTGAATCTCTAAAGAAAATTCTTTTTGGTGGAATATTGTTTAAGCCGTAAAAGGGGGTTTGAAAAAGGATCTAAGGCTTCTTTTAAGAGTGTGTTTATCAACAGATTATTGGTATGTAGTCTACAAGTTATATCCCATGGTTTTTAAAAATATATGTTCATATGAAATTGTGTACCTATGTCTATATTTTTGTGTTCTTGTTACCGTTAGTGATATTTGGTAAAATGGGTATATAGATGATAAATCAAACCCCTCATAATCCCCATGGGATTCATAAAAGATGACTTGAATTATTTAGGGCCATCTATGGGGTGCGCGGACCCTCACGAACATGGTTAACGAAAACATTAGGGTTGAAATGGACTTGTAAATAGATAGAGGCCATGTCTAACATTTATGTTCGTTAGTGTGATTATTTAGAATAGACTAGGTGTAATTATGTCAAGATATAAATTCTATCTAAGTGATTGTTTGACATGGAAAGAATGTTGTGATTAATGGGATTAATGGGAATATGTCAAATGAATCATGTTTTATACTTGAAATGCCTAAGTATACTAAACATGGGAAATGATGAATATTTGAATTATCATAGGGTAATGGTTTTTGTGAAAAATTATTAGTTTTAGGGAAATATTAAATATTATTTGTTTGTTAGAAATAGGATTCGGGAATTGGGCTAAACGCCTATGTGATAATAATGATAAAAGTGTAAGCAGATTGTAGAAAAATATTAATTCCTATTGTGGTTGACAAGGTTTGTTTTGTTTCTATTGGTATTAGTAATGGTTGGTTATGATGTGGTATGTGTGTGGTGATTGGATATATATAATAATGTGAATATGGCTTCAGTGTATTGTATATGTGATGATGTGTTATCCCAAGTGAGATATGGTACTTTATTTATTTCACTTATGAAATGATATTGATGAGTAGTTCTAATCCATTTAACACATGATGAAGGTGAATTATGAAATGAATGTTGTATAAGTAATAGAATTGGGAATAATACTACGAATGACTTAAGTGAACTTTGTTAACTAATGTCACCCAAACTATCTTTTATTTACCTTTTATTCATTCAAATTTTACATGATCTTTCTATATAAACTGGATATTCTGTAGTCTCCATAAGTGGTGGACTATTGATATATACTCACACCCTACTCGGCCATACATTGTGTACTCATGAGGACTTCATGGTCTAGGTCAGGACAAGGGAAAGGTCCCTAGGCTTGTGTGTTGAGTTGGGAATGGGAGGTACATTGATGAGGTTTTAGAATTTGAGTCAGGACCATTTTGGGGAATCTACTATTTTGATTATTTTTGGTTTCTTGCACTTTTGACACTACTAGTATGAAATGTAATGGTTATTATTGATTTGTGGTTTGTACCCAGTTTTATGGATTCTTATTTATTCTTTTTTATTTAATGTTACATATTTTTTCCTCTATTTAAATTTCTTTATCCTGTGTATTAAACCACTAAATAGGGTGAAGTATCAACTCAAGAATTAATATAACCTCTCCACTAGTCAACAAACTCTAGTATATGGGGAGCGGGATTGAGGTCAAGTTCCAACCCAGCATAGAGCACCAGTTCGTGGCTTCTAGGATTGTGACATTAAAATGTAGTATTAGAGTAGTTATTTTCCATGGTTTTACTATTTCAAATGGAAAATAGGAGAATAACATGTTTTAGGACATAAAAAGTATCTCTTACATGGAAGTAGATAAACCATGTTGGAGGGAAAATCCATGTCACCCA
This sequence comes from Viscum album, assembly GCA_963277665.1. Classification (NCBI taxonomy): domain Eukaryota; kingdom Viridiplantae; phylum Streptophyta; class Magnoliopsida; order Santalales; family Viscaceae; genus Viscum; species Viscum album. The sequence continues at coordinate 446,541,601 of OY728155.1, read as the reverse complement.
TATAGGGAATCGTTGTTCTTAATGTGATTTTGTTACATTTGATGATATTTCACAATTATGTGACGCACATGTTGTGTGATGTGACAACATTAAGATATTTTTATCATTTATAAAATAGAATGAGATTATCATTTCATGAATCATTCTAGGAAACTATGGATATAGGTTAAATTCATCACAATGGGAACACACGGGATGAGTGTGTGGGTTATGAGAGGTAGAATTCATTTAAACTTCCTGAAAATTTTATAAAATTATTTCTAATGTCAAACTTGTAACCTATTAATATAATTTACCCTTTTTAGTCACGGAATTTGGTATACAGGTCGAGGTGATGCCTAGTATTTGTTTTATGGATTTTAGGATAGATTATGTGAATGATTAATTTATGGATAGAAGAGAACCTTTATTTATATGAGATGTGATAGCTTGGGTTTTGTGTTATAAACTCATGTTTGTAATTGTAGAGGAATGTTTCCAAGAAGATTTGTTCACATTGGGTGATAAGAGGATGCTGTTGATAATTATAATCCAATTGTAGAGAAATATATCTTGGTGATCCAGGACAACAAATAAGAGCATTTTTTGGATAATCTTTCTTGCTTCATAAAAATGAAGTAACTGGACCTAGGGCGGGTTGTGTCGGGCATGATTGAGCTAACCATGGAGAATCATCTGATGTACCATTTAACCTTTTATTGAATAGGATGTACCATATGTATTGGAGTTCATGATAGTGTCTATTTAGATAAATATTGGTCATCTTGAGTGTCCTTCTAAGACGTGATTCATTTTGGTGGCCTACATGTTCAGAGGTCGAGTATAGAATTGTTGGGACATCATGGTACATATCGAACAAGATGAGAGAATGTTATGGAAATATATTAAGGAGATGTTTCTTGAATATTTATATCCAAAAACTTTGAGGATGTTAAGGATGAAGACTGTATGAGCTTGACCTAGTAGGGAAATTTCGGTGATGGTTTATGCTATCCCTTTGCCCGATTTGAGATGCTTCATTTTGGCATTGGCAAGAGATGAGGAAACTATGGAAAAAATTTCCAGGATGGGATGTGGGATGATATTAGGTATTGTGTGAATAGATTCCATCTAAAATGGTTTATAGAGGGAGTGGACCATTCCCTTATCTTATAGGGGAACCTGAAGTGGGATCCATGTAGTGGACTTGTGGTACCGGTTGAATGGTTGAGTGGTGTTGATTCTGAGGGAATGAAATGTCATTTTTGGAGCTTTATTGAGGGTGGTAGTGCATAGAGTATTTATAATAGAAGGTCATCCACTCATGGTGGAGATCATGTGTTTTGTTTTTAGTGTTTCTAGTTGGGAAACTTGTATGGTTAGTGACCTTGACTACCAGTTGAGTGTTGGTTGTGTGGAAGAAATGTGAATGTGTTGAGATTATGAAGGTATCCGTACCAGTTGGGAATATATGGATTCTTGAGGAGGATTACAATTGTGTTCATGGGGTTGGTTTCCCCATATTAAGAAGGTATTTTGATCTCAACTAGTCATACATGTTGAGGAGGTGTATTTGGTACTCTAGGGAGAGAGTGCCCATATCAGCAAGGTAGTATAGTGCTAGGAACTCAAGCAGGAACCTTACATAGGGGGACAAGTAAGTTGTACATATTTTTTTCTTCACCTAGAATTGGTGATGTTGGACCATCTACTATTCTAGGTACAATAAATGAAGTTTCCCAAAATTTTAGTGAATTATTTGACACATCTGCCACACAATATTTTATCTCTACTCAGTTTATAGTTGTTTAGGATCTAGGCATGGAAGGTGTGTGTGGGGTTATGTTGATGGACAAACCATTGGGGGTGTGAGGTAAAGATATCATACAATGTTGTGATTTATCTATGGTGGTCATTGGGTACCATTTTATGTGGGACTTTCCTGTCCTCGAGATGATGGGCTTTGACCTGGTTTTGGGTATGGATTGGTTTGTGTTATACAAGGACCATATCGACTCTCATCATTGTTGGGTAACGTCCAATTATTTTGAAGGAGACACTTAAGTCTTTTATGGTCAGTGGGATGTTTGGGTAGGCTGTGTAGGGAAATTTTCCCAATAGTGGGGGAAGTCACAACCAAAGTGGCATGCCTTATTCTTAACGGTGGAGGAGTGGAATATCATGAATTTTCTCTTATGGTCGATTGGTATTAGAATGTGTTTCCTTATAATTTCCTTGGGATGCTTCCTGAGAGGGATTTCAAGTTTATAATATAGTTACTACTAGCGGTGGATTCAATTTCTATTTCACAGTATAGAATGGTTCAAGAAGAAATCCAAGATCTTAAGGATTAGATGGAGGAGTTGTAGAGGAAATGATTCATTTATCCTATAACAATGCCTTGGGGGTCTACTATTTTGTTCTCCAAGAAGGATGATTCATTGATGAGGAAATGTGTCGATTACAGGAACTTGAATCAAATTAAAGTTAATAATAGATACCCACACTCTTGAATTCATGATCTATTTGACCAACTAATGGGTGCTTCATTGTTTTCTATGATTGATCTATGATTAGTGTATCCCCAGCTGAGGGTAGGACTTTCTAAAATAATTCGGAGTACCTTCAAGAGAAGGAATGGGTTGAATGAGTTTTTGGTGATTCCTGTCAGGTTTATCCATGCACCAGTTGTGTTCATGGATGTATTGAACTAAATATTTGAACCATATCTGTATCAGTTTGTAGTCAAATTCATTGATGAATTCATGGTGTACTCAAGAACTCTTGGAAATCATGCCAAATATCTTGAAATCATCTTGATTTAACTACAAGAGCATAGGTTTTATGGTAAGGTATCAAAATATCATTTCTGGATCAATAAGGATCATTTCTTGGTTTAGATCACCTCTGAAGAAATTATGACATTAGATCGAGAGAAAGTGAAGGATTTTGTGCCCTGAGAGAAGCCCAAGAATGTCTCTAATGTTCGTAGTTTTCTAATATTTTCCAATTATTAACAAATTTTCATTAAGGATTTATTCAATTTGGAAGCACCACTTTTGGGTTTACCCAAGAAGGGAGTTACATATTATTTCTCCAAGGCATGAAAGAAAAATTTTCTAGAGTCTGTGAATTGGTTGACTGCCATAGTAGTTATGATCATACCTAAGCTAGGTCCGGAGTATATGTTTTTCAATGATGTGTTTGGTTTTAGGCTGGGAGTAGTGCTAATATAGTATGACTAGTTTGTTGCATATTGGTCATTGATACTAAGGCCTCATGAAATATATTTCCCAAATAATGATATTGACTCAGCCAATGTGGTTTATGCCTAAACGTGTTGGAGGAATTTCCTATTAGGATATAATTTTATGATGTATACTGACCACAAAATCTTTAAGTACATTTTCTCTCAGCCTGATTTGAATATTTGACAATAGAGGTGGTTCGCGTACCTACAATCCATTGATTTGATGTTTGTTTTTCTACCATGAAAGGGGGATGGAGTTGTAGATGCTTTGATAATATAATTCAAAGTTAATTGGTTTAGGAATCCATCTCTGAGTGGGGAATGATGACCTTTTTTGGCGTTATGAACCTAGAGGTGAAAGATGGGAAAAAATAGATGAACCTTGCATCCATAGTAGTTGAGTCTTCTCTTTTGAGTCTGGTTGTGTAGAATTGGATAGAGGAACCAGAGTGCTGGGATATGAAGGAATGTTTTAAAGGTGGGGTGTTGCCTTTTATTTGGCCTATTAGTAATGATATAATTGTTTGTGTTCCTAGCCGTTTGTGGTGTCGATAGTTATGAGATAAAACTTGATGCATTATTCTCATATGTTGAAGTTGTAAGTGCATCCATGTTTGACTAAAATGTATTTTGATCTTCATAGGTAGTATTGAAACAAACGAATGATAAAATAAGTTGTTGGTTTTGTGGAATAATGCCTTACCTGTTAGAAGGTAAAGGTCGAGCTTCAGCACCTAGGTGGTCAGTTATAACCATTCATATTCTCTAATGGAAGTGGGATGATGTATAAATGAATTTTTTATTGGGAATTTGATAATTCCTTTGTAGAATAATGAAAACTATGTGGTTGTGGATTGGTTGAATAAGGTAGATTATTTCTTGCTAATCAAAGATACTTTCACTGTTGATCAACTGGGTGAGCAATACATTCATAAGAAAGTACAATTACATAGATTACTAAAAACTATGGTTTAGAAACATAATCTGTTTTTCAAATCATGATTATGGAAGGGACTACATAAGGCACGCAGTACCCAAGTTTTTTTTAGAAAATATTTCTACCCGAAGGTGGATAGGTAGTTCGAGTGTACAATTCATGTTTTAGAGGACATGTTGAGGGATTATGTCCTAGATTTCTATTTATCAGGCGATAAACACTATTAATTTGTTGATTTTTCTTACAACAACAATTTCTAGGAGATGATATAGTGCATTGTTAGGACAGGTCAAATTTATTATGATTTAAAGATTATTTATAGTATAGTTAAACCCTAGGTTTTCCCTTAAGAATATTTGATAGGTTTAGAGTATGCATTTTCAATAAAATTTACTAAAAGAGGGTGGTTGTTTTGAAAACAGCTTTAAGAAACAAAATTACTTTAAATAGTTTAATAGTTGTGAAATAAGTAGATTTTGAATATATATGATAAGTTTTTGATCACGACTAAGTTACTACACCACTAGAAATTTCCATCTTTTTAATTTAATATTATGTTTTGGTGTAATACTTTGATTGTGGTTTAACTAAGATATTAGGAACCCACATCCCTAAAACGATGAAAATATGACTAAACCATGATATAAAAATCATATAGTAAATTTACAAACCCTTACCATGAATTAATATTTGTCAAGGAACAATTAAATCTTAAATTTTTGTGAAACTATAAGAGTCTTATGTTGTCCAATTAAAACAACACTAGTCTCACACATAAAATTGCACACTGATCAATTAGAAATAAACTGTGTTTCAATTAAATTCATAAAAACCATTTAATAAATATGTAAAAAATAAAAAATAAAAACCCTAATATACACAAAAATAGTATAGAATTATGTGTTGGAAGTCCCTATTCAAGTTTATATCTCCCTCGTAACAATCACCCATAGTTTAGCCCGCCATCAAGAGGATAAGGAAACTCGAGTGGAACTCCTTTTTTAATTCTTGATCCCCCTATGAGAATAAGGGCCTCGACAACTTCTGTGATGAGTAAGATACTCTTATAGGACTCCGAAATGGTATATATTTTCTTCTGTTTCATAATTCAAAATGATGTTTTGAAGGTATCATTTTATTGGAAAATTTAAAGGTGGTTTTGGGAACTCAATTTTTTTAAAACCAGTTAGACCATTGCTTTTGGTGGGTATAAAGCCTTTTAACACATTGGAAAAAACTGAAAAAAAATTTCCCCACCACCTTAATATCTCTACTTAATGTTTGGCTTAATTTGGACACCTAAATTTTGAGATATGAACATATCACATCACATCGCTTTGGACTTATTGCAGATTCGTTGTGTCAGATAGATCAGTCTAGATGGACCTCCAGATGAATGAATTAGTATTGGGTTTTTTCATATGAAATGTATCCCATTAAAATTAGGACCATTACACAAAATATAATCCCATTTGGATCCATGGTTTAGTAGAAGCGTGTGGTTGATTCCACTGGTGTGCTTTGATCTAGTGCAGTTTTTCCCATTTTTCTTGAACTTGATTACAAGCCCCCCAAATTACCTCCACCTTCAATGAAATTATCAAAACAAGTAAAATTTCATATTTAACATTTATAAACAAAAAATAAGTGAATAAAAATAGATTTGAAATTTTTTATTATATATAAAATTTACAATACAAATTCAATTTAATACAATGGTGTGAGGGTGAAAATTAAACAGTGAATCGCGGTGCGATCATACCCACACACATAAAACATTGGACTCCTAGAAAATTTCATATTTTCTATGCATGTAGATATTTAAAACATCAAAAGTATTTATAATTCAATTAGAATTTGATTCTTTATAAAATGTGATAAAAAAATTAAATTGAGAAGTTATTATCAATGATCGTGGAATATTTCTTCTCAAAAAATGTATCAGAACAAATTTAAAATAGATGCATGATACTAATCGAAGAAAATAATTAAAAATTTAATCATGTCACATATTACCAATGTGTTTGTGAAAACAATTTCATTCTACTATTCCCATAGACAATAAAGTAAATATATGTTATTTTAAAACTTTTCTACTTACATGATCCTTTCAACTCAACCTACCTTACATCCTTTGCAATAAAATTTCAAGACCCCATCACTTAATAATTACCAAAATTAAAACTATAAGCTCTCTACCTAGATATCCCCATATGTTTTACATTTCATTACTCCCATAATTTATTATTATTATTTTTCTCAAAATATTTAATTGGAATAAATATCACACTCTTTTCTCCACCATTGTTTTGATCTCTTCATGATACTAATTGTAATATTTATAACATGATCAATAGTTGAGGGAGGCTAGTTTTTTACCTTCCCCATATACAACCATTATTATTATTATTTTTTAGGGTTTACATTAGTTAAATAATAGGTACACATGCATAGGTCAATCTGGTATAGTAACAAAATAGATTGAATAGAGAATACAATTATAGAAAAATTATTTTGGAAATTATAGAAAAATTAACATAACATATATTTACATTACATTAAGTAAGAATTTTGCACTGTTCATGGATGGGTGCAAGGATGGGTGGAAAGAATATGTAAAAAAATTCCATTAAACTATTCACACAAATGGTACCATTCTTCTAAAAGGTTTCAATATGATACAATGGTTTATATCATCAATAAAGAACCAAATTTCAAGAGAAATACACACCATAGTATTGAATTTATGCTGAAATGAACATTTATTCTTTTATTTAATGTTAAAACAGTATAAAAAATGTAGATTCCTCATGAATTTTCAATAAATTCCTTGATTAAGAGGGAATCATTTTACATGATAAAGTGGGCATAAAAAATTAACATTCCAGCACAAAAGTACGGTGGAGAGGGGGGAAGAATGTGATAATACAATCCAACAAGAAATAAAAATAAAAAGAAAAAAGATGATGAAAATTACTAACTAACCCAAGAATATACCCATACCCTCATACCTAATGTGTGTAGTTTCATTACTATGATATAAGAGAATATGGGAAGGAATGATAAAACCTTGTTGTGTCATTCATAGAATGATTCTAGAACATGTAGTTCCTCCATCGAGGACTTCAGAATGGATTTATGGAAGTGCTTCATCCAATGCCCATTAACAATGAATTTGTTTATGGTTTATTCATTTTTAACCTAAACAACACAAAAAGGATAAGAATTAATAATAGTTTATGGAAAAATATAGTACGAATTAAGATTACCTAGATGCAACTTCAACCTTGCATTGTAAAGGAGGACCTTCTGCCCAATGTGGAACTGATGACGAAGGATGAGGCAGTAATGGGAAACCTTGGTTTTCTCTTTATAAATCCATGATTTCTCATATGAATCTATTATCATTTAATCCATCTCTTGAAAATGTAAATTACTTTTATAACCTACACTAGAAATACTATAATTCCATTGTTTTAATGGACCAGTAGGTCCGGTGCTTAATCTCAATAGGTAAGTGACATCACTTTCCAACACAAGCCGATAGGGTGACATTCCAATGGGAGTATGAAAGGATATACTATAAGAACATGATTAATCATCAAGTCTAAGACTCCAATTGTAAAGACCCGCAAATTTCAAGGAAATTTTTTTCTTAATTTTCTTTGGAATTTTACAAGAACGCAGCTTCAGACGGCACCTGATTCCGAGGCCCGGTGTGCCCGGAATCAATTTCCGAAGTTTGGCTCGGGTACGTTCAGTGAACGGACGAGCGGGTTTTTCTATCTTTTGAACCGGTGCCCGGAATCGAATTCTGAGGGCACCGATGAAATCGCAGCGCCGGTATTTGCTTAGAAACGCCTCTTCCGGAGTTGCGTTTGCTCAGACGTGGTTTTTAAATTTTGCGGCTTTAAGTCAGAAATAAAATAAAGTTTGTGCGACAACTTTATTTTATTTCACTTAAGCTGCTTGGAAGCCACTTGAAGTCACTTAAAGACGGCTTGAACTGAGTTGAACTGGATAGGATGCTATCCAGAAATATCCTACCCCCTTTGGTAGGATATTTGTGCGGTGGGACCCGCACGAGCCCCGCCGTTTCATTCGCTAAGTAACGCACCCGCGAAAACCCGTCAAAGTAACTGAAAAGTCAACCGACGCGTTTTCTTTAATTCTTAACAGACCATTTAATTGGGCGGTTTATTTCGTGAATTAAATGGACTGTTTCTTCGTGAATTAAATGGGTCGTTTCTTTCGTTGAATTAATTCAACGAATTGATGGATCGTTTCTTAACCGGTTTCGTGTTGGCATGTTTATAAAATAAGACCAACCCAAAAATCCTTGGAAAGGATTTGAAAGAATCTTCGTTCCTCCACCCTCTCCGCGAAGAACGCGAAGAACGCGAAGAACGCGAAGAATGCGAAGAACGCGAAGAACTCCGGCGAACGGAATTCGACGACGCACACCAAGATCTGCGACGTCGACGAGATCTACCCGCGACGTTCTTCGGCGACGTCTTTCTTCCGCGGCCGATCCTCGTTCGGCAACAAAGGTGAGAATCGGATCTTTTCTTCTCCCTTTTTAATTTCAATATCAACGGATTTAAACTAATTAAACCCGTTGATCTTGATCCGGAGATTGGCGACGCGACGAGCGATTCCGCGACGACGCGGCGATCTCCATCTTCCGCGACGAGCAAATCCCGCGACGATCCCCCGTTCGGCAACGACAAGGTAAGGGATGTTGGAATTCTTTTTAAAATCCCGTGTTTATTCTTTTGAAATATAGAACCCGATCACGAAACAATTTTAATTTATTTAAAATTGTTGATTGGTTTCTTTCCTGTTTCTCCCGTTGATTATGACTAACGCGGAGGGTGCGGGTCTAACGAACAAGACCCGGCAACCCTCCGTCGATCTTCCTTTGTGTGCGGATTTGGCGAGCGACGGCAAAAGCGCGACGCAAGGGCCATATGTTGATTCCGCAGTGGAGGACGCATCCCGGGAGGAACAACGGCGCAGACGGGAGGCAAATCGGGCCACCGGAGCATCTCCGGCGGCCCGCGGAAGGAGGCGGCGGCGCGGGTCGCCGGCGCGGCGGCGCCGGCAACCGGGGGGCGGCGGCGCCCGGCGCGCCGCCGGAGGAGTCCGCCGCGGCCGAGCCGCGGCGGCGGCGAGCCGCCGGACCGCGTCCGCGGTCCGGCCTTCCAGCACGCGGCCCGCGCGGGCCGCGTTTTCTCCAAAGCCGCGGGTTTGACCCGCGGCGGCAGCGCTTCGGCCGCTCGGCCGAAGCCGAGCCGGTCCGGTCGGCCGGGCCGCGCCCAGGCCGGACCGGACCCGGCCGAGCCGGTTCGGGCCGGGTCGGGCCGACCCGGTTCGGGCCGACCCGGTTCGGCCGACCCCGGGGGGGGTTCGGGCCGGGTCGCCCCGGGCCCAGTACCCCCGTTTCGGGCCCTCTACGGTCTTTCGCCCATATCATGGGCCTGGGACCTCCGATTGACGAACCGTCAGCGGCTACGCGATCCTTGGATCGAGACGGTCGTTTCGGTATATTATACTCAAGGTTTCGGAAGACTTTGGGTTCGGCCGGGTTGGTTCGTACACGAAGCCAACCGGGCCCTCGGAGCGGAAACGCTCATAACTTGAGCTACGGACGTCCGAACGACGTACCGTCAGCTGTGGTAGTTTCCTCTAAGTGAGACGGAACTTTTGGCATACTCCGCCCGAGGATCGGATACAGGCGGAGTACGGTCGGGTTGGTTTTGCCCTAAAAACCAACCGGGCCCCTGGGACGAAAATGCCAATAACTCTCAGACCGGGCGTCCGATTTACGCGCCGTCTGTCGCGTTGAGATCCTGTTGTCGATACGGAACTTTTGGATACATCAACTTCGGACTACGTGTCAGTTGATGTATCAGCCCCTCGGCTCGTGGAGCGGACCCTCCTAAACGAGCTCGCTACGTGCGGGAACCCTAGCGCTGGCTGTGACCTCGACGACAGAGCAGAGATCCTCCGTGGACTGCGACGACGGCAGAGCAGAGATCCTCCGTGGACTGCGACGACGACAGAGCAGAGATCCTCCGTGGACTGCGGCGACGGCAGAGCAGAGATCCTTCGTGGACTGCGGCGACGACTGTGCAGAGATCCTCAGTGGACTGCGTCGACTACTGCACTCAGCGATCCCACGTGGATCAGTGCTTCAGGTTCTGTGTGAGCCCGATCCTCCGTGGGTCCTTACTACCGGTTCTGTGTGAGCCACTGCCTACAGGTTCTGTGTGAGCCCGATCCTACGTGGGTCTTTTTGCGGGGGGTTAGTACCTATCGATCCTTCGTGGGTCCGACGACTGAGACGGATCAGTGATCGTCTTCGACGTCATCTGAAAAAGTATACCTGGTTGAGCTGAATCTTATGTTACTCTCCTTTGTGGATTGTGTTGAACCATCCTTTGTGGATTTACTGTTTACTCTCCTTGTGGATTTGAGTCTTTCTTTCCTATGTGGATTGAGTTGTTCTTGAGCTCGTGAGCAGAGCTAGAAGTGGGGACTTAGGTATATGTATGGGCATATACCTAAGTCAAGTCAGATGTTACTTCGTGATTGCATCTTTCTTTTGTGCTATATCCTTTGTGGATTTCGGGAGACCTTCGGGGGTCTCGGGGTCCTTACTGAGTAGTTGTACTCACCCCTGCACGGGCTATGCCCGCACCTTGTTGTGTTGGTTGCAGACGACGGACAGCGCTGATCACGGTTGGGGCGTGGAGCAGGACGGTACCTGGAGGTGGACCACTGGGCGGGACGTGCTCGGAGCGGACGTGGGACCCGAGGAGCCTGGAGGCTATCTGTACCCACCCTTCAGGTGGGATTGCCAGTGGACGACACGAGGCCGCCGTCTTTTCTTCAGTTGCTGTTCTTTTTCTTTTCAGTTGTACTTTACAGTTGGGCTTGTATTTCCGGCCCCTTTACTTTTCTGCACTTTACTTTCCGCTTGCTGACTCTGTGTGGTTGTTACTTATAAAGGCAATGCCTTCCCTGTTTACTGGGATTTTACGCCTTGGTGCTAGTCGCCAGCCCCTGGCCTATGGAAGGCGGGCTTGGGGTAGTCACGGCACGGGCCCCGAGGACGGGTCGTGACAATTGGTATCAGAGGTGGTCGGTTCTACCGCAGACTCTGATCGTCCTTTCTTTCTATGTGAAGCAATAGTGTTTAGTGTATTGAGTGTGGTTATCAGTTCAGGGAGCCCAGTGTTGGTGCGGCGGCCGACGTATCCGTACACCAGGACCCTGACTCCTGATTTCCGACATAATGCATGAAAACATTGATTGCGTGTGTGTTTCAAGTTTTTCTTTGTGATTACTTGTGTCAGCTCACCGGGTATACTGATCTGCTTTATGAAAGTCTCAAGTTTTCCTTGTGATTACTTGTGCCAGCTTACCAGGTATACTGTTCTGACTGTGGTGCTCTTGTTCTCCTTTTCAGGATGGCCCCGCGACGACTGCCAGCTAGGGTTCCGAGTGTAGGGCGCGACGGCAGCCCACCGAGCGACGAGGCCTCGGTGCAGGGCCCTTTGCCAGCTGTGGCACCGGCGGTAGCTTTACCCGCCGGGCCACCGATGCTTCCAGTACCAGACGCTGACGATGCACGTCGCCTCAGGGCACTGCATGAGTTTCAGAGCCAGCGACCGCCCAGGTTTCGCGGTGAGGCGGACCCCCAGGCCGCCGAGGACTGGCTAGAGGCGGTGGTACGGATCTTTCGGCTAGTGAGGACACCAGCGGATCTCATGGTGATCCTCGCAGCGAGCCTCCTGCAGGCGGCGGCAGGACGATGGTGGAGCCTGATGCTCCAGGTTCACGATGAGGCATCCCTGCTCTGGACGGACTTCGAGAGCCTCTTCCGCTCTGAGTTCGTCCCGGCCACCCTCCGAGCGGTGCGCATCCAGGAGCTTCTCCAGCTGCGCCAGGGCAGCATGACGGTCGCTCAGTATGCGGCGAGGTTCACGGACCTATCTCGCTACTCGACCGACATGGTACGGGGACCCCTTCTTCCGGGCCCGGACCTTCGAGCAGGGCTTGCGACAGGAGATTCGTGCGTCGCTGATCTCCCTCAGCATTCCCGACCCAGGCAGGAGTGCTGGAGCGAGCCCTCCTGATCGAGAGCTTCCTGGCAGAGCCTTCTTCAGCGGCGAGACCTAGCGCAGGGCGGCAGGTAGCTGAGTCTTCGGCAGCAGGTAGCCGACGGATGACTCACGGGTCCAGGCAGACCAGACCCCCTCGCAGACGGCCTCAGGACACCGGCTCAGCGGTGCGGGGCACACAGCGGAGTGCCAGCCTTTCGAGAGGCAGGCTGTGCTACTCTTGCGGCGGGCAGGGTCACATGGCTCGTGACTGCCCGACTCGCCGATCAGAGGAGCAGCAGACGGTGGAGGGGCCACCCAGGCAGAGGCAGAGGGTCGACCGTGGCGGTCCGCAGGGAGGAGGCGGACGAGGCAGAGGAGCTGGCCGAGCAGCGGGTGGTGGGCGACGCTTCCACGCTCTACCCCCACCACCACCAGGAGGGCCACCTCGACCACATGGAGCTGGCGGGCAGAGACAGGCCCAGCTCCAGGCAGTGGAGGCCTACGACCCCGACATGCCAGAGATGATTCGAGGTACGATCTGTGTCTATTCCACCCTTGCTGCAGTACTTATAGACACAGGAGCGAGTCACTCTTTCATAGCCTCTGCCCTTGTTCGGAGCTCGGAGATTCCGACTGAGCCGTTGGCTCGATCCTTACGGCTAGAGACTCCTACGGGATCAGACTCGACGATTACGCACTGGTGCCGGCAGTGTGAGCTTACTCTAGGAGGCGAGAGCTTCGGCTGGGGATCTCCTTGTAGCGGCGTCGAGGCCTTACGACGTCATCTTGGGCATGGATTGGCTATCCACGGTTCATGCCCAGATCGACTGTTTTTAGGCGCAAGGTGCGATGTGTTCGTACCGACGGGAGCAGGTTTACCTTCACCGGCGAGAAGGGAACCTTTGCAGCACAGGATAGACTTCCGCGGAGGAGAGTGCAGCCCATCTCTCATCAGTTGGCTAGCCTCATCCTAGGAGCAGTGGACGTGCGGAGTCCGGCTTTTCCTGCAGTGGTGGACCAGTACGTGGACGTCCTTTCCCGACGACGTTCCAGGGCTACCTCCTCGTAGAGAGGTAGACTTTTACATCGACTTGTACCCCGGGACAGCCCCGATATCTACTCCAGCATATCGGATGGCCCCCGCCGAGCTTCGAGAGCTGCGGGTACAGTTGGAGGACTTGCAGAGCAAGGGGTTTATCCGACCCAGTGTTTCACCCTGGGCTTCCCCGATTTGCCAAGAAGGCGGACGGGAGCTTGCGACTATGTGTCGACTATCGTCGCCTGAATCAGGTGACGGTGAGGAACAAGTATCCGCTGCCACGGATTGATGACCTCTTCGATCAGCTCAAGGGAGCGCGGTGGTTCTCGAAGATAGACCTCCGGTCAGGCTATCATCAGCTCAGAGTTCGAGACGAGGACGTGCAGAAGACGGCCTTCAGGTGTCGGTATGGCCATTATGAGTTCTTGGTTATGCCGTTCGGCGTAACCAATGCTCCAGCAGTGTTCATGAGCCTCATGAACAGGATCTTCCAGCCATACCTCGACCGATTTGTCGTTTTCTTCATTGACGACATTTTGGTATACTCGACGACTGAGGAGGATCATGCCTACCACCTGCGAGTTGTGCTAGACACACTCCGAGAGCACCAGCTTTATGGCAAGCTCTCAAAATGCCAGTTCTGGTTACGTGAGGTCCATTTCTTGGGGCACGTCATTTCTGAGGCGGGAGTTGCAGTGGATCCCGCGAAGATCGAGGCAGTGCTAGCTTGGGAGCCACCCAAGAGCGTGACAGAGGTGCGGAGCTTCTTGGGCCTAGCGGGATACTATCGGAGATTCGTGCCAGACTTCTCCAGAGTTGCAGCACCACTCTCAGCCTTGACGAAGAAGGGGAAACCCTTCGTGTGGTCAGACAGATGTCAGCAGAGCTTCCAGGAGCTGAGACAGAGTTTGACCAGCGCACCTATCTTGAGGTTGCCTGAGGAGGGAGTTGGGTACGTAGTTTACTGCGACGCATCAGGGACTGGACTCGGGTGCGTCCTGATGCAGGAGCGGGCCGTGATCGCCTACGGATCACGTCAGTTGAGGCCGCATGAGCAGAACTACGCCACTCATGACCTGGAGTTAGCAGCAGTGGTCTTCGCTCTGAAGACTTGGCGGCACTATCTGATGGGCGAGCGCTTCACAGTCTTTTCTGACCACCAGAGTCTTAGGTATATCTTCTCTCAGAAGGACCTGAACCTGAGACAGCGGAGATGGCTTGAGTTCCTCCAGGACTATGACTTTGAGATAGTCTATACTCCTGGGAAGGGGAACGTGGTAGCCGATGCCCTCAGCAGGAGGACGGGCATTCAGCTGCTTGAGGAGGCGACGGAGCAGCTAGCCTCCTTGCAGATATCCTTCGTGGATAGAGACGGAACAGCCTTTCTTCAGTCTCTCACAGTCTCTCCTCCACTTCTACAGCGGGTCAGAGAGGCTCAGCGTGGGGACGCTGACTGTGAGACCCGGCGTGCACTGATATCCTCAGGTCAGGCGCCTGATGGTTTCTCCCTTGGAGCAGAGCACGACATCCTTTTCAGAGGACGTACCTTCGTACCAGTCGCTTTACGAGAGGAGGTGCTGAGAGAGTTTCACACTTCTCCCTTGGCGGTACATCCCGGAGTGGCGAAGATGTACCAGGATCTCAGGCGACAGCACTGGTGGCCGGGTATGAAGAAAGCTGTGGCAGAGTTCGTTTCACGATGCCTCACCTGCCAGCAGGTGAAGGCAGAGCATCAGGTACCAGCAGGTTTGGTACAGCCCTTGGAGGTCCCGGAGTGGAAGTGGGATAGCATATCTATGGACTTCGTGACTGGACTTCCACGCACTTCCAGAGGTCACGACTCCATTTGGGTGATTGTCGACCGACTCACCAAGTCGGCACACTTCTTACCCATCAGAGAGCAGGGCTCAGTAGAGAGATTGGGACGTCTTTACGTCCAGGAGATCGTACGGCTTCATGGTGTGCCATCGTCTATCGTCTCCGATCGAGATGCTCGTTTCACTTCCAGGCTTTGGAAGGGGTTGCAGGAGGCGTTCGGGACGCGGCTCCATCTGAGCACAGCCTTCCACCCTCAGACGGATGGACAGATGGAGAGGACCATACAGACACTCGAGGACATGCTCCGTGCATGTGTTCTCGACTTTGGTCGCAGCTGGGAGGACCACCTACCCCTGGTGGAGTTTGCGTACAACAACAGCTACCACTCCACCATCGGGATGGCACCATACGAGGCGTTGTACGGCAGACCCTGCAGATCACCGTTGTGCTGGACAGACCCTGGGGAGTCAGCACTCGTGGGACCAGAAATGGTCCGAGCCACGACAGAGAAGGTCCAAATCATCCAGGAGAGGATGAGGACAGCTCAGAGCCGGCAGAAGTCATATGCTGACAGGAGGCGGAGGCCACTAGAGTTCGAGGATGGCGACCACGTCTTTTTGCGTGTCTCACCTCGACGTGGTTTACGGAGATTTGGCCGAGGCGGCAAGCTGTCTCCCCGCTTCATCGGGCCTTTCCAGGTCCTCAGCAGGATAGGAGAGGTGGCTTATCGCCTGGCTCTACCACCTCAGTTGCACCGGGTGCACGACGTCTTCCACGTGTCTCAGCTGAGGAGATACGTGCACGACCCGACGCACATCATCGACTTTGGGGAGCTGGACGTGGACGATGGGGCGACTTTTGCGGAGGTTCCAGTGGAGATCGAGGATCGACAGGAGCGGGTCCTACGTGGGCGGTCGATTCCTCTTGTGCGCGTCAGATGGCAGCACGGGAACCTCCAGGAGAGCACTTGGGAGCGGGAGGCTCAGATGCGTGCTCAGTACCCCCATTTGTTCCCCTAGTTTTGATGTATCTTTACGGGGACGTAAAGCCCTGAGGTGGGAGTAATGTAAAGACCCGCAAATTTCAAGGAAATTTTTTTCTTAATTTTCTTTGGAATTTTACAAGAACGCAGCTTCAGACGGCACCTGATTCCGAGGCCCGGTGTGCCCGGAATCAATTTCCGAAGTTTGGCTCGGGTACGTTCAGTGAACGGACGAGCGGGTTTTTCTATCTTTTGAACCGGTGCCCGGAATCGAATTCTGAGGGCACCGATGAAATCGCAGCGCCGGTATTTGCTTAGAAACGCCTCTTCCGGAGTTGCGTTTGCTCAGACGTGGTTTTTAAATTTTGCGGCTTTAAGTCAGAAATAAAATAAAGTTTGTGCGACAACTTTATTTTATTTCACTTAAGCTGCTTGGAAGCCACTTGAAGTCACTTAAAGACGGCTTGAACTGAGTTGAACTGGATAGGATGCTATCCAGAAATATCCTACCCCCTTTGGTAGGATATTTGTGCGGTGGGACCCGCACGAGCCCCGCCGTTTCATTCGCTAAGTAACGCACCCGCGAAAACCCGTCAAAGTAACTGAAAAGTCAACCGACGCGTTTTCTTTAATTCTTAACAGACCATTTAATTGGGCGGTTTATTTCGTGAATTAAATGGACTGTTTCTTCGTGAATTAAATGGGTCGTTTCTTTCGTTGAATTAATTCAACGAATTGATGGATCGTTTCTTAACCGGTTTCGTGTTGGCATGTTTATAAAATAAGACCAACCCAAAAATCCTTGGAAAGGATTTGAAAGAATCTTCGTTCCTCCACCCTCTCCGCGAAGAACGCGAAGAACGCGAAGAACGCGAAGAACGCGAAGAACGCGAAGAACTCCGGCGAACGGAATTCGACGACGCACACCAAGATCTGCGACGTCGACGAGATCTACCCGCGACGTTCTTCGGCGACGTCTTTCTTCCGCGGCCGATCCTCGTTCGGCAACAAAGGTGAGAATCGGATCTTTTCTTCTCCCTTTTTAATTTCAATATCAACGGATTTAAACTAATTAAACCCGTTGATCTTGATCCGGAGATTGGCGACGCGACGAGCGATTCCGCGACGACGCGGCGATCTCCATCTTCCGCGACGAGCAAATCCCGCGACGATCCCCCGTTCGGCAACGACAAGGTAAGGGATGTTGGAATTCTTTTTAAAATCCCGTGTTTATTCTTTTGAAATATAGAACCCGATCACGAAACAATTTTAATTTATTTAAAATTGTTGATTGGTTTCTTTCCTGTTTCTCCCGTTGATTATGACTAACGCGGAGGGTGCGGGTCTAACGAACAAGACCCGGCAACCCTCCGTCGATCTTCCTTTGTGTGCGGATTTGGCGAGCGACGGCAAAAGCGCGACGCAAGGGCCATATGTTGATTCCGCAGTGGAGGACGCATCCCGGGAGGAACAACGGCGCAGACGGGAGGCAAATCGGGCCACCGGAGCATCTCCGGCGGCCCGCGGAAGGAGGCGGCGGCGCGGGCCGCCGGCGCGGCGGCGCCGGCGACCGGGGGCGGCGGCGCCCGGCGCGCCGCCGGAGGAGTCCGCCGCGGCCGAGCCGCGGCGGCGGCGAGCCGCCGGACCGCGTCCGCGGTCCGGCCTTCCAGCACGCGGCCCGCGCGGGCCGCGTTTTCTCCAAAGCCGCGGGTTTGACCCGCGGCGGCAGCGCTTCGGCCGCTCGGCCGAAGCCGAGCCGGTCCGGTCGGCCGGGCCGCGCCCAGGCCGGACCGGACCCGGCCGAGCCGGTTCGGGCCGGGTCGGGCCGACCCGGTTCGGGCCGACCCGGTTCGGCCGACCCCGGGGGGGGTTCGGGCCGGGTCGCCCCGGGCCCAGTACCCCCGTTTCGGGCCCTCTACGGTCTTTCGCCCATATCATGGGCCTGGGACCTCCGATTGACGAACCGTCAGCGGCTACGCGATCCTTGGATCGAGACGGTCGTTTCGGTATATTATACTCAAGGTTTCGGAAGACTTTGGGTTCGGCCGGGTTGGTTCGTACACGAAGCCAACCGGGCCCTCGGAGCGGAAACGCTCATAACTTGAGCTACGGACGTCCGAACGACGTACCGTCAGCTGTGGTAGTTTCCTCTAAGTGAGACGGAACTTTTGGCATACTCCGCCCGAGGATCGGATACAGGCGGAGTACGGTCGGGTTGGTTTTGCCCTAAAAACCAACCGGGCCCCTGGGACGAAAATGCCAATAACTCTCAGACCGGGCGTCCGATTTACGCGCCGTCTGTCGCGTTGAGATCCTGTTGTCGATACGGAACTTTTGGATACATCAACTTCGGACTACGTGTCAGTTGATGTATCAGCCCCTCGGCTCGTGGAGCGGACCCTCCTAAACGAGCTCGCTACGTGCGGGAACCCTAGCGCTGGCTGTGACCTCGACGACAGAGCAGAGATCCTCCGTGGACTGCGACGACGGCAGAGCAGAGATCCTCCGTGGACTGCGACGACGACAGAGCAGAGATCCTCCGTGGACTGCGGCGACGGCAGAGCAGAGATCCTTCGTGGACTGCGGCGACGACTGTGCAGAGATCCTCAGTGGACTGCGTCGACTACTGCACTCAGCGATCCCACGTGGATCAGTGCTTCAGGTTCTGTGTGAGCCCGATCCTCCGTGGGTCCTTACTACCGGTTCTGTGTGAGCCACTGCCTACAGGTTCTGTGTGAGCCCGATCCTACGTGGGTCTTTTTGCGGGGGTTAGTACCTATCGATCCTTCGTGGGTCCGACGACTGAGACGGATCAGTGATCGTCTTCGACGTCATCTGAAAAAGTATACCTGGTTGAGCTGAATCTTATGTTACTCTCCTTTGTGGATTGTGTTGAACCATCCTTTGTGGATTTACTGTTTACTCTCCTTGTGGATTTGAGTCTTTCTTTCCTATGTGGATTGAGTTGTTCTTGAGCTCGTGAGCAGAGCTAGAAGTGGGGACTTAGGTATATGTATGGGCATATACCTAAGTCAAGTCAGATGTTACTTCGTGATTGCATCTTTCTTTTGTGCTATATCCTTTGTGGATTTCGGGAGACCTTCGGGGGTCTCGGGGTCCTTACTGAGTAGTTGTACTCACCCCTGCACGGGCTATGCCCGCACCTTGTTGTGTTGGTTGCAGACGACGGACAGCGCTGATCACGGTTGGGGCGTGGAGCAGGACGGTACCTGGAGGTGGACCACTGGGCGGGACGTGCTCGGAGCGGACGTGGGACCCGAGGAGCCTGGAGGCTATCTGTACCCACCCTTCAGGTGGGATTGCCAGTGGACGACACGAGGCCGCCGTCTTTTCTTCAGTTGCTGTTCTTTTTCTTTTCAGTTGTACTTTACAGTTGGGCTTGTATTTCCGGCCCCTTTACTTTTCTGCACTTTACTTTCCGCCTGCTGACTCTGTGTGGTTGTTACTTATAAAGGCAATGCCTTCCCTGTTTACTGGGATTTTACGCCTTGGTGCTAGTCGCCAGCCCCTGGCCTATGGAAGGCGGGCTTGGGGTAGTCACGGCACGGGCCCCGAGGACGGGTCGTGACACCAATCCTTTATTTTGGGTTGAAAAATTTTTAGAATAAATTTTTTACCTCTCTATTCAACACCTCATGTTGACCATTGGTCTGTGGGTGATGAGCATTAGACACTAGATGCCTAACCCCATACTAACACATAAGATGTTTCATTGTTCAGTTGTAGATATGAGAACCCTGGTCACTGATGATGAACCTAGGAAATCCAAACCTATAAATAAATTTGGGTTCTCAAAAATACTAAGAATATATTGGAATCATTAGTCATTTTGGTGTGTGATTATACCCGTTTTAAAACATAATCCACTGCCCAGAGAATGTAAAGGTTCCCAAATAAATTATAGAATGGTCCCATAAATTCAATGCACAAATCATCAAAAATATCATGGAAGATAAAGGGTTATTATGGAATTTTATTTCTTTTAGATATATTCCCCATTCATTGACATCATGGGAAAGATTTACAGAAATCATGGGCATCCTGAAAAAGTGTTGGTTAAAAGAGACCATAATCAAGGACGTTGTGAGCAGCCTATTGGGCACCAATGTCGACCCCATATGTAAGAGTGTGGTAGAACCTAAGGATAGATTGAAACTCAATATCAAAAACATAATGCATGAGGACTTGATCTCTACATGTGCTTCAAATTTAGGGGTCATCCAAAATGTTCCAATGGGACTCACATTTTAGACTGTCATCCGATTTTTGTTGAAATCGGTTGTAATGTAAGATGCTACTAAATAATTTAAAATTTCAGCATACCAAGGAATAAAATATTACACTCGGTATAGTTTCTCATTAGGAAACATGTCATTTATGGGAATACAAGGGGATGAGTCATTGTACGAGGACGGGTAGATCCTACTAATATGTTCTGCCAGCACATTCTCTGTTTCTTTTTTATCTCTAATTTATTAATTCAATTTTTTATGATCAAATGTTTTATCAATAGAAATTCCATTCTTATAACTATGACATATAATCACATAAAATCATAGAATAATGAACTACTAAGTACTATGAGACTTTTAAATGCAATTATGTCACTTCTGTGATTGGAATTTCGAAAATCTGACATACAGTTTTGTGATCAGTACGATTTTTAGAGTTTGATAAGAAACAAATTGTGAATAGTAACATAACCTTATGAATAGTAACATAACCATATTAAAAGTAATATTAATCTTATAAATATTAAATCATCCAAAAAAAAGTAACCCCACACTTGAATATATAATTAAAATTTAGGCATCTTACAAGTGATAATATGACCATAGTAAAAGTATTGGTATTTTTTAAGTCATAAGTAATTAATTACAATTAATTATTTTATTTAAAAGAAAATGTTGTTTCCTAAAAGGTGTTCAGAAATTAACAATATTATTTCTTTTGGTATTTAGATAATTTTATAAGATTTTATGTAATATTTGAAAGCATTATAAAATCAGTTATAGTTATAAAACGTGTATTTTTTTGGTAAATTATGATTTTCATTAATAATTATATTAATAATATTTAGAATTTTTTTTTGAAATATGGATTTCATTTCTGGAATCTAAACATCAAAAAATGGTTAGCGTGAAATTTTGGGATTTTTTTGAAATACTTGATTTTTTGGTGAATAATAAAATAAGATAATTTACTAGAAATGCTAAATACATGAACTATGATGGAATCCACTGATGTCAGGACATTATCTAGAACTCACATGAAATTTTTACTTTTTTTGGTCACAATAATTATTAATATTTCTTTTATTATGAAATAAAATGATCTAATGACTAAAATATTATGAAAACTATCCTCCCCTCCACTATAAAAACCACTCATACTCCACTCATCTCTTTACTCCTCACAAGCCTTGTGCCTCACCTAAATTATGCCTAAATATCTCCCCCATTTACTCCCAACCCATCCATAGTAACTTTGTCTCCTCAAAATCCTAAATCCTCTCCCCTTAAGAGGCTCTCAAGGATGATTAAATCAAGAGGTAAATTCCTCTTTTATTTTCTTTTATTTTCTTTTCTTGTTCCTTTCATCTATTTTTCATTCCTTACCTCTCCTATTCCAATTGTTATAAAAAATATAGTACCAAAAATTTAACATAATTTTTTTATTCTAATGGGATAATTCATTATCATCTCTCGGTTCCCCTTCTTTTTTACAATAGAAACAGAAACACTATCTGAGATGTGTTAATTTGTCACATTCATGAACGACGAGATATAAATTTCTTATACCATTATTTATTATGGTCATACCATTATTATGGTTGAACCAGATTATTAAATATTTATTTTATCTTATGTGATGTTCTTGAATACTTTTTCACTCATGATGTAAAATATTAATACAAAACACGATAATTGTTAGCAAAATCACCAAATTAATCCAAGAATTTATCGCTAATGACTTATATAATGATTCACCATCACTCCAAATAACCAAGAGTACTTTATAACCATTTAATCATATGTATGTTCAATAAATTCAAATAACTTCAATTCTGTATAGCCACTCTCATCAAACATGTGAGTCCAAACATTAATATAGGTGAACCGATCATTAAAACCAAGGAAACAAACCGACCCAAATAATGAAATTGAACCTCATAACCAATAAAATAGGTTATGAATGAACTATAAAAGGTTATAATAAATCATTTGATTATATTATATAATATTTCATAATTTATTTATAAAACTAATTTTATTATTCAGATCAATAAGATCATGCAATGAGCACCATCAGACTTAATGTACGGGATTCTCAATTTCTCAAATTTTTTCAAGAATATCTTATATATTATTACCTTTTACATGTAATAAATAATTATGGGTAATGATTTATCACATCCCCAACACTTACCTCATGATGTATAAGATATTTTAAACTCCTTTCTCTCTCATAAATCCCTCCTATGTTCACCCTATACAATGATGATATTCTGTAAGGCCTGTTACTCAGACCTCCTGTATTCTTTCGGGTTGCCCCATATTTCTTTTCACCCAAATGATTTTTTATTTTATATTAATTTAAAACATTTCTATACTATATATATCCAACAAAATCATGTTTCAAGATCTACCCCTCATGTTATTTCTGGTATATACATGTTTTTAAATGATTACTTCCTCAATACATTTTAATAAGGAAACCTTTTTTAAGGGAATTTCCTGAATACATAACCAATTTCATGTGAAATCTACAATATGTTTGAAGAGAACTTTTAAAAAAACAATTTTTTTTATTTTTTAAACATTATTTGATTAATTGTGTTTTTAAATAAATGATTATTCATTTTTCTATTTTAAATGATCGTTAGTATTTTCCTTAAAACCAAAAAAAATTTCAATGCTAAATATCATTAAATACACTTCTTTCATGTTGTCAACTCTGTTTTACATCACATACCATGATATATGATTATTTTACCTTATTAATGACCATTTATATTTCAATTAATTCCTTTCATGTACAATTATACGATACTCTCATTCATTATGTTTTATGACATGATTACGATACCCATTTCTTTATTTTGGTACCCTTATATTTATGTATGATTGATTAGGTATGATTCATAATGTGGAAAACATATTCATGAACTTGTTAATATGGTTTCACCCAGATAGTGCTCTAATTCATTGGTTAATTTTTATTCTAATGAGACGTTATGTGCAATGCTCTTGGCGGTTATCCATAACTCGTGTTATCACGTGCAACAGTCTTGGTGGATAACCTTGACTTTTTCCCCTTTATATTAAACGGGCCTTGAACAATGAAAATTTAATGTTTTATGATTCTTACACATTATTATGACTCATTTTTTATATTACCCCATGTTTATATGTTATGATTTCACATGCTCTATGCATTTTTTTCATCATTATACCATGCATTCTAACCCATGTGTAAAAGCATTATTATTATGATTTTTCCCTTACTGGGATTTTATATCACCCATCTTTTCATGTTATCCATAGGTTACTCTATAAATATATATGAGAAAAATAGAATTTAGAATCTCTTTATAATTTTTAAATAATGAAATTTTTTATTTATTCCCATGTTTTCAATTTTATGTACCTTGTAATCTAAGACACCAGACTTCACAATCCTTGTCTTGTAATATGATATTTTATTATGCCTAAAAATATTTAATGTTATGTGAAAAAGGATTGGGTTTCTATATTTGGTATAAGAGGATAGTCTATTTATTTTTGGAGATTAGGAATAGAGAACATTAGTAATAACCATAAGGATTAGACTATGTATAAGAAAACACCCCTATATTTTGGTAAGTATATGGTAATTGGTTTATCATGAAAAGACATTCCTGTCAAGATACAACTAGGTTGAGGTGGATCTAGAAAAAATGTATCTAGTGGTAAAACTGAAAACACCTCTTTTATCTAGACTCTAATTGGAACTTGTGCACGTCAATTAGCCTTGCTTCACTCTTCATTTGACACACCCATATAATATGATTCGGTAAATTCATAAGCTCAATAGAAACCATTATTAAGGGAATCAAACAAAAATATCATAAGAATATAAGTTATGAAAGAGATAAGTACAACCTAGATTTAATCCTAGGGAACGAAAATTTATGATATACTTCTTCTTTACAAATTTATCCTTTTATGTTCAAAGTTTAAATTTTTTTCTCAATAAATAATTAATCAAGCCCAATAATTGTACAATATTTTTCTTAGTTAATGGTAGGAAATAGAATAACACATTCCGAAAATATATTGTATAGGTAATGTGAATATTTCTCTAATGATATTCCAAATATGATGGGTGTGGGAGCTCAAATCTTCATGACAGTACGTGATTAGTTGGGTCAAGTTAAGAATAATAACTTAAATCACGTGGAATACCCCCCCCCCCCAATGAAAAGATCTTGTTGTCAAAGAATCCTTTATGGGGAAAAGGCTTCCAAAGTGTAGTGGATCTTATGATCCCCTCCTCACCGAATAGTGGATTAGATCCATTGAAAAGATATATTTTTCCTTACATTACTCAAAAGAAGAGAATTTTGTGCTAGAGGTCTATCATTTTGATGGGGAAGATGATAAGTGGTGGGCACTGATCAAGAATATGAATCCTAAGGAGGAAATGGATTCTATGGATTGGGAGGAATTCAAGATATTTCTTTTTAATAAATACTTTCCCTGAACCCTCCATCTCATGATGGAAAGAGTGTTACTTTGACTCAAGGAGAATGGTGATGAGTCAATCAGTGCGTATTAATCAAACTATTCAAGGTTATCAAGGTATGAATTTGAATTTCTCATGAACACCAAAATAAAGGCGGATAACTTATTTAGTGAAAAAAATCAAAGTCTATGAAAAGAGTTGGTGATTCAAGACTTTGAAAACTCTGAGGAGATTTTCTGTTGTGCCCTTAATTTTGAAATGGAGATCTGATAATCTCAGTGATATCGTTGAACCGTCGAAAAAAGAGGAAAATGTAATATAATAAGGGATATTACACAAATAAATTCCAGGATGGAAATAAGATCGATCATCCCATGTGTAAAAATTGTGTGAAGACAAATCTTGGGAACTATCTAAAGGGAACAAAAAATTGCTTCAAATATAAAATACGGGACATCTGTCTAAAAACAGCTAATAGGATATAAAGAATACTTATAATTTTGATGAAGAAATCAAGGTTCAGATAAACACTTAGCCAGTGGTGCAGTGTTACAACTATAAGGAACATGGGAATTATGTGATAAATTCCATAAGACATGGGTTTTCAGTGGAATTCAACACCATCCTCCAAGTCAACAAGGAATGGATTATGATATTACTACTGTTGAGGTGGATCCAAACAACGAGTGGTCATTGGTATTCTAGTTATTCATTCAATAATAGTGAATTTATTATTTGATTCTTTTTCTACAAATTCTATCATATCTTTCATGTTTAGTGGATCTATAAAACCACCACCTCAAAATTTGGAGGATAAGTTATCTGTGAGAATAGTGAATGAGGAAATTATTATGTCCATGGATTATAAATCATCAACAGTTTACATTTTTAGACTCAAACTCATAGAAAATATCATCATGCATTCTTTAGCGGAGTTCAATGCTATCTTGTGCATGGATTGGCTATCATTATACAAATCCAACATCAATTGTTGAGAAATGGAGATCACTCTTCACATCCCAAAGTATCCTTCAATTCGTTAAAAGTTTAAGGAGGAGGATGAAACTCCTTTAAAATCATTGACTCAAGTTTGGATATTACTTATCATGATTGTGAAACCCAATAACCAAGATTAAATGGATGGGAGTAATGTTTTTCTGGACTCAAGAATGTGATGTCTTCATTAAGGAGTCAAAAATGTGGCTTATCACTACACCAATACTCACACTGCCAAAAAGTGGAGAACTCTTTATGGTGTATAGTCATGCTGGAAAGAAGAGATTAGGCTATGTACTGATGAAAAAGGATAAAGTGATAGCCTACACCTCAAGGTAGTTGAAAATCAATGAGAAAATCATTCTTACACATGAACTGGAGTTAGTAGCTGCAATCTTTGCGTTAAAAATATGGCAGAATTATCTATATAGGGAGAAGTGTGAGATATATACATATCACATGAGCCTCAAATATATATTCACCCAAAATGAGCTTAATATGTTTCAATGAAGATGTTTAGATCCCATTAATGATTATGACTTCTCAATCCACCACCATCTCGTTGAGGAAAATAAGGTGTTTGATGCTCTAAGTAGAAAGGTTCTTACATCTTTATCAATGTTGATAATTGAAAAGGATCCAATATTCACAGACTCAGAAAAGTTGGAAATGGGAATAATTTAGAGAGGAACGTCATCAATCCTTTCTCAAATGATTGTTCTACTATCCCTCATAGTTAAAATAAAGGATGCTCAAAGAAAAGATGTGGAAATTAAGAAAATGGTTGAATCCATTAACAATGGGAAATCCTATGAGTTTATGATTGACGAGGAAGGATTTATAATATTTGGTTCATGATTATGTATATCATTTGATCCAGATATAAAAAATGATTTTTTGAATAAGGCACATAACTCAACCTTTTATTTTCACCCAAGGAGAACAAAGATGTATCAAGATCTCCGAGAGAACTTTTGGTGGGACAATATGATGAAAGAGATTTTTGAGTATACATCGAAGTGCCTGATATGTCAATAAGTGAATGTTGAAAGACATAAGTCTAAGGGGATGGTGGAACCCCAACCCATACCAACATGGAAGTGGGAGAACATCACCATGGACTTTGTCACTCGATTTCCAAGGAAATCGAAAGGAAAAATGCTCTATCAGTCATTATTGATAGTTTTAATATGATAGAACACTATATCAAAATTTGAGAAGACTTTTCATTGCATCAACTTGCACGAATATATATCAAATAAGTGGTAAGTATTTTTGAAGTACCACTATCTATTGTATCTTATCGATATCAGAGATTCACCTCGATGTTCTGGATAAGTCTTCAATATATTCTATGCACTGAACTAAGATTTATTAAGACCTATCATCCTAAAAATGATAGCCAATCTAAGAAAACTATTCAGACACTATAATATATATTGATTTCATTTTCTATAGACATCAAAAGAGGATGTGACCAACATCTTCCACTAGTTGAAATCTCCTACAACAAATTATTCCACTCGAGCATCGGAATGTCACCATACAAATCCCTTTAGGGTAAAATGATCAAAACAACGGTGTTTTGGGACGAAGTCAGTAAGTGTAAGCTGGTAGGACCTAAAATGGTCGAAAAAATTGTGTAGAATGTGAAAACCATTTAACATCACATCAAGGAAGCCCAATGTTGACAAAAGATTTATGCAAACTATCGTGGATGGGACCTTGAGTTTAAAGTTCGGGACAATGTATTTCTACACATATCTCCATAGAACAAGGTAATGAGGTTTGGGAAGAAAGGAAAACTATGTCTCAGGTACATTGCCCCCTTCGATATTCTTGATCATATCAGGGTTGTGGCCTATCAAATAATGCTTCCACCTACCATTTCCAAAAAACACAATATCTTCAACTTATCCCTCTTATGGAAGTACATACCAGACCCTTCACATGTACTCTCTTCAGAGGTGGTACAGTTGGATAATAATCATTTTTATGTGGTGAATCTGATGAATATCTTTGATTATAGAGATAAAGGTCTACATAACATGAAAAATAACTTGGTTGAAGTACAATGTTTGAACCATAAATACGAAGAGGCAACATTAGAACTGTAGGAGGCATTAAGGAAAAGTACCCACACCTATTTATGGATTAGAATGCAAAACAAAATTTTGAGGGTGAAATTTCATAAGGGGGGGGGGTAATGTAAGACCCCATGTTTTATCAATAGAAACTCCCTTATAATAATTATTTCATATAATCACATGAAATCCGAACACAATGATCTATGATGTACAATGTGACCTTTAATCATATGTTTTTTCACTTCTACGATTTAGATTTTGAAAATATAACATACACTATTGCAATGAGTAAGATGTTTGAAGTTCGATAAGGCAATCATTTTTAGTGAATAGTAAACCAACCTAATGAATAGTAACATACCCTTTTTAATAGTAATACGACATTTATAAATAGTAAATTGTCTAAAAGAATAGTAACCTTACCCTTGAATTTATTAAAAAAATTCAGGCTTCTTTTAAGTGATAATATGAACATAGTAAATACATCAGTAGTTTTTTAAGTCATAAATAATTAACTAAAGTTATATTCTTATTTTAAATCATAATGTATTTTATGAAACAATTTCATAAATGAGAAATTTTATGTCTTCTGGTTTTAAGATGAATTTATATGACCTTATATAATTTTTGAAATCATTATATTATCTGTTATAGTTTTAAAATCTGTATTTTTCAAGTAAATTATGATTTCAATTAAAAATTAAATTAATAAAATTTATAAACTTTTTTTATAAAATGAATTTTATTTTTGGATTCTACACATAAAATTTTTTTATGTTTAATTTTTGTGATTTTTTCTTAAATACTTGATTTTTTGGTGAATAGTAAAATACGATAATTTATGATAAATGCTAAATACATGAATTATAATGTCATCAGCTGATGTATAGATTATGTAAGGACATTCATATGAACTCACATACACAATTTACTATTTTTGGTCACAATAATCATTATTGTTGCTTTCCTTATTAAAAAACAATAAACTAATGATTAAAATATTAAGAAAGCTCTCCTCCCCTCCACTATAAAAACCACCCCCAGTACCCTCTTCACTTAACTCCAATAAACCCCTTTTCGTTCCATAAATGCTTCCCAAATATCTCCCCATGATCATCCCCCACTTTCATAAACCCCTATTCTCCTCAAATGACCAAATACTCTTCCCTTAAAGGGATCTCAAGGAAGATTAAATCATGAGGTAAATTCCTCTTTTCTTTTCATTTATTTTCCTTTCAAGTTCCTCTGATCTCTTTTCATTCCTAACCTATCTTCATCCAAATGGTTTGAAAAATATAGTATCATATATGTAATTTAATTTTTTAATTGTAATGGGACAATTCATTATCATCTCTTCCTTCCCATTCTTTTATACGGTAAAAACGAAAACACTGTCTGAGATGTGTTAATTTATCATATTCAAGGATGACGAGTTATCAATTTTAAAACCTTTTTTATGTTCATTAACATATTCAATTATGTTCATAAAACCTTTTTTATGGTTGAAATAGACTACTAAATATTTATTTTATCTTATGTGATGTTATTTAATCCATTTTCACTCATTATGTAAAATAATAATACAAAAAAAGTTAATTGTGAGAAAAATTGCCACATTAATCCAAAAATTTATAACTAATGTTTTTTATAATGAATCACCATAAATCCAAATAAAAAAATTGAATTTTATAACCATTTAATCTTCTCTATGTTCAATAATGTCAAATAAATTCAATTATAGATAACCACTCTCATCATACATGTGAGTTTGAACATGAATATAAGTGAACCGATCATTAAAACCAAAGAAGCAAATGGACACAAACAATGAAATTGAACTTGATAACCAATCATAAATTTTATTAACAAACTCAAAAAGGTTATAAAAAATAATTTACATATATAATATGTTTTTACCTATTAATTGATTTACCTAATTTTATTATATATGTCATTAATATCTAGAAAATAACACCAACAGACATAAAGTAAGGGATCTCCTCTTTCTCACATATATTCAAGAATCTCCTCTATGTTATGCGATTTTATGTGTAATCCATAATTATGGTGTAAGATTTATCTCCCCCCCAATAAGTTCCTAATTATGTATATGATTTTAGAAACCCCATTCACTCTCATAAATTCCTCATAATTAAACAAGATACCACGTCGATATTTCATAAGGGATGCTACCCGAACCTCATATATTCCATCAGGTTGATCCGACATTATTTTTACCCAAACAATGTTGTATATTATTTTAATATAAAACATATAAATATTATTTATATGCTCCAAAAGCATGTTTCAATATCCATACCCCATTCACTTTTAGGGATATACATGTTTTTAAATGATTGATTCTTCAAATCATTTCGTTTAGCGAGCCTGTTTTAAGGGAACTTCTTGAATTCATACAAAATTTCATGTGAAATCTACCATATGAGTTAATAAACCTTTGTTTTTATAAAGAAAATTTTTTTATTTCGAAAAAATTCTTGTATCACATCGGTTTTTATATAAATTATCATTTCCTTTTCTATTTTAATTGCTCGTTAGTATTTTCCGTAAAACTGCAGTAAAATTGTTTCATGAAAAGATTCCTCAAGTATGCTTCTTTCATGTTGTAAAATGTGTTTGAAAAAACCTACCATGAAAAAAATTTTATTTTACCTTATTAAGTTCCATGTATTTTTAAATAAATTTTTTTCATGGACACTTGTATGATACACCCATTCATTATGTTTTATGACATGATTATAATACCCATTTGTTTCCATGGGTACCCTTATGTTTATGTATGATTGATTGTGTAGGATTATTAATGTTGAAAACATATTCATGAACATGATAGGATGGGTGCACCCAAATATATCTCCAATTCATTGGGTAAATTTTAATCTCATGAGACGTTATGTGCAACAATCTTGGTGGTTAGCCATGACTCGTGAAACCACGTGCAACCGTCTTGGGGGTTAACCTTGATATGTGACCCTCTATGTCCAATGATATTTGAATAATTATAAAATTATGTTTTCATGTTTCTTAGACATTATTATTTATCCATTTTTATATGTCTCCATGTTTATATGTTTTGATTATACATGCTCTATTTATTTTTTCATCATTATGCCATGCCTTCTAACTCATGTGTTAATGTATTATAACTATGCTTTTTCCCTTGCTGGGATTTTAGCTCATCCCTTTGTTCTTGTTATCATGAGGTTACCCTATGAATATGTTTTATAACTATTTATGTTAATAGATCATTATTAATATTACAAAAATTATTTACTCCCATGTTTTCAGTTTTATGAACCTATTCTTCAAAGACATCAGACTTCACGATCCTTGGCTACTAATATGTTGTTTTAGTATTACTAAAACCATGTAACGTTATGTTTAAATGTCTATGGTCACTATAAAATTCTTAAAGGAGGAGCATATAGAAAATAAGATGTGTTTTGTCATTCATTTTCTTAAAGATACACTAGAGGGCTGCGTGGTCTGAGAAAACAATGACTTTGGACCCCAAAAGATACGACATGAATTTTTCCAAGGAAAACATAGTGGCAAGAAATTATTTTTCAGTTGTGGTGTAGTTTTATTATGTAAGGTCAAAGGTACGTGAGTCATAGGCAATGAAATTTTAATCTCAGTTGCCCCTATCATATAAGACTGCCCAAAGGCATCACACATGAGCTCAAATGATAAATCCCACCGAAGAGGTTGGATTATTGAGGGAGATGTGAGACCCCATTTTAACTTATTAAATGATTCCTCATATTGTCTATCAAAAGAAAATTTCATTCCTTTTTTGAGTAATTGAGATATGGGGAGTACAATTTTACTAACGTCACATATGAAATGGTAGTAAAATCTAGCATGAACATGGAATAATCGCACATCCCGTTCATTTTTGGGGAATGATAGGGAATAAACGAAATGAACTTTTGATTTATCTATTTGGACACTGAACCCTTAAATGATATGCCCAAGTACTACACCTTGTCACACCATGAAATTACATTTCTCATAATTTAATATGATATTATTTTCCATACAATGGCATAGGAAAGAATCTAGACTACTCAAACATTCATCAAAAGAGGATCCATAGACTGTGAATGTAATATCCAAACCCTAGTAGCATAGATCCAATGAATTATTTCAATACATTTTCATGATTACTAGGAATCATGTCCCAAAGGACTGATAAGTTTAGTAGTCTTGGAAAATATATTACTTACATCAACCATTCATTACAATTGAAAACATAAAATATTTCATAGATAGTTCATTTCGAACACCGTTATTCTCCTAGATTCACCCCTCATATCATTCATAATTTACATCTTGGAGTCATGGGAAAATAAATAATAATAAAGGGGTGAACTTGTAAGCTTTGTAAGGTTAAACAGTAGAGAAAAAGCGTTAATAAATAACCATAATCTTTAAGGAAAGTAGAAAACTGCAACACAAGCCTTGTGAATATAAAGTTGAACATAATATGGTAAGAATAAATCAAATAATGAAATTTGTGCATTCAAATGGATATTCTAATAATCGAATAATCACATTATAATATCAATTAATAATATCATAATGAGGGATTTCAGAATGTCTAATTTCTGAAATATACCATCAAGTGAGAAACTAAGACACATAAAAAATAAATGTTTAATCCCTCAACCATCACTTACTACTTCCAATACATTCCTCTTATGAAAATGGAGAATCAAAGACAATATAATCATTCATATATAAATTATAAAATGAAATATGAATACATAAACCATAAATTAGTAATGGTATCTAAATAGCACATCCAAAATTAAATTGATAATAAACCATTCAGTAAAACATAGAAAATGATATCGAAAGATATCAACCTCAATTAAGCTTAAGATCCACTAAAGGATGTTGAAATAGATAAAAATACTCCAATAAAATCATTATAAATCCATTGAGACAAATAACCCTTTTTTAATTTGAAACCATTTATTTGAAAACCATAGACACATAAAAGAAGACATATAAAAATTGATTTGTGAATCAAAGTGCCTCATACCACATTGAAAATTTTGAAATGAATTAACATTTTAAAAGAATATATCCATAAAACATTTCAAATTTCATTTTAATTAAATATCCCCTTACCTAAAACTTCAAAAATATTCTTTTTGAAAATAGTTGAATGAAATTCATATATTTTCAACAATATTGAAATGGAGGAAAATGATTAATTCATTAAACATTCAAAGTTCCCCACAACACTTTGAACATTTAAATCATAACCCTGGTATCATCAAATGATTGTTTAGATAACATAAATATAAATGTATAAATTATTTGAAATATAATAGGAGAAGTGCATACTACACATAAAATAAATAGGTGGTGATCATTACTTATATCTCATGAAAGTTAAAAGTGAGACGAAAACCCCATTCCATAGGACTAATACTCTCCGTACATGCCCGAAACTCCAGTATAATGTTTTTAAACATATTATTAACTTATATAAGAATAATGATATAATTTATTATATAATATATTATTATTTTATGACTTTATAATACCAATTTATTAACTATTCAATGTTAATGAAAATTTCGGGTAATAATCACTTTGTTTATAGCATGTGTTTTGACATTTCATTCTTGATCATATTACATAGATCATGATTTAATTACTTCGATAATGTATAATATGATTTATATATCATATATATTAATAATATAAATATTTATAATAGATTGATATATGAAACAGAATACCCAATTCATGGATACAGTAGGTCGTACGCACGCATGAACGTTGTTTCCGTTTTCTTATTATATTGAATGGAAGTAAGTGAATGAAATTTATGTAAATATATATATATATATATTTATATGTTATTAAATTCAAATTATTATGTCATATATTTCATAATTATTCATAATTATTCAATATATATATATAATCATTCATGGATGGTAAACGTGGAAGATGTGTCTCATCACGTCGTGGAGATGGTAAGCTGTACGTACACACAAGTGACAATATCATTTCCTTAATGGTTAAAAGGTATGGAAATGGATGGTATATGAATTATTCAGAATAATTATCATTTTAAATTAATTATTTATATACATTAATGTCATCTTTATACCTATACACATAAAGTAAAGTGGAATAACAAATTACACCATGATGTGGATAAGGTAATCCATACATAGGCATGCATGGTGATATTACTATTCATAGGATTGGTAAAATAAGTAATATTTTTGTCTCATAATTATAATAACATCTCATAAGGTATAATATATTGTAGTTATTTTTTTAGTATGGAAACAAAATTGTAATAGGAAGTATAAGAAGAAAACAAATTGAATTGAATTGGAAAAACAATTACCTCTTCATCGAGTGTCTCATTTTGACGTGCACAAAAGGACTACATAAGTTGCATTGTTGCCAAAAGTGTGTCCTCTTGGATGAATTTGGGGAATTTGGTAGATTAATTTAGTATATTTTGTTCAATACATGGTTCTTTATAGGTGTGTGGAAGTAGGTAGAGGTAGTGGCCTTTTATAAGAGGGGGAGGGGAACTTTTAGAAAGTTGTGAAATATTAATTTATTATAAATTCAATTTCAAATGTAAATGGTACAAAAATAATTTAATTAGAATTTAAGATGAGTATAGTTTGAAATAATCTCATACAATAAATTCTAGACACTTATTGAGTATATTTTTTTAATCATTATATTTTTGGTTTGACCCTTATTTCACACTTTTAAATCATACCATGATATCATGTAATTTAAAATTTGTGTGTTAATGTAATTACCATAACATGTTAAAAGTCAAAAAAGTATAATTTATGACATATTAGGACATATCATAACTAATTTTTTGATTATTATATTTTTCTGTATTTTATAACTTTTAATAAACTATTTTATATTTAATGTTAGGAATTATGTAAATTTTTGACACTATTCATACTAAACTTTTTATAAATTCATAACAATATTATTAATTCAAAAAATATATATTTAATCAATAATAACATGTAATATTCACCTAGAATATTATTTTATGAAAAAAAATTTGTAAATAGCATTTGTTTTAATATTTATAATTTCATTTATTTGAATCTTGTATTATTGAAGCAATCACTACATCATCACTATATCATAATTAAATAAATTTATTTAATATATAAAACTTATAAATGATATACCAGGATGTATGAAATTTTTTTATATTTTAATTACTATTTATAGTAGAAGATATCATCTATGTTAAACCTTTTTAATTTTTTTTACATGTTTATTATATATTTTCCTTTAAATTAAATTCAGTTTTATAAGATGTTATTATCACACCAATGTGGCTCAAAAAGTCTATATTTGCATCACAAGTGTTTTTGTGGATTCCCAAAGCACATCCAATAGGATTCAAACATGTTTAAGGGTAGTTTTATATTATTGTAATATTAGTTTTACCCTAAATTACCCTATTAACCTTTAACTGGGGTAAATAAAAATAATTACTAAAGTTACTATTCATAATGTCCAAAAATAAAATGGAAAAATTTAAATAATTTATAACATATTATTTCAAATGTTAAATCTATTTTTACTAATTCAAAACAAAAATGATTATTAATTAATTTAAAATTAATCCCCATTGTCAAAATGAGGAAACACGGTTTTTTTAAGTAAAACCCATCAAAAGATTTATTCGTGTTTATATCAAAATTAAATTTTAAATTACATAAAATCACCTAAATTATATTAAATGATAAAATATTAATCTAATTAGACTTTAAAATAAATTTAAATGATAATATAAAAATATAAAAAGTTATATGAAAAATCAGTTTTGAATTACAATGCATTATTTTTGACTATTGATTAAAATATGAAAGTTATCCGAAAAACACCAAATATTTTTCCCAAATAAATTTGTATGTCTATATTATAAATAATAAGTTTGTTTTTACAAACAAAATATATAAATGTGCCAAATACTGGATTTAAAAAGGATTCTCCATTAAAAGGCTGCAAAACTGTGTTTTTTTGGAAAAATACATATTTTATCTGAAAATATAAATTTGTTCCTATATTATGTCTAAGAAAAAAATATAATTAGTTTTAAAATTATATATAATATATAAAACTCAATATATTATTAATACTATTCATAACCTCTTTTTAAAAGGCTCTTTTGATAGGTCATGCTGTGCTTGAACTCTGTGTTATGTATAGCGCAAGAAATTGAATTATTTTAAAAATTGAATATCATGGGATCTTGGTGTGTTACATTATTCCGTCCTTAAATAAATTGGGTCCTTTCAATTTAAACATGGAATATAAAACTATGGGTTGGACTTTTCAAAATATCATTATTGAAATCCCACATCAGAAAATGGATTAATGAGACCTCCAATTTAAAATAAAAAATGGAAGTACAAAGGTCACCAGAGATAACACATTCTAGGGTCCCATATAGGAATACCTATATGTGGATGATAAATCCAACCATCAATTCTTGATGGATAGTGATAGAGAACATTATTAGGAAAATGTTAACATTCAAAAAACTAGAAGTCGGTGATGATCTAAGGGATCATTGGGTTAATCCAAAAAGAAATTAATATGTTTTTTTTGGTTTAAGACACATTCCTTAGATTTTAAGAATTAATTAGTTTGTAGAATAATAAAAAAAGGAAGATTAATTTCTTGAAACGTAGAGTTCCATCCTTTATCTAATTTCAACCACAAACTCATATTTCTCTTTAAATGATTATAAAAATAAAAAATATTATATTTATGAAAATCATATAGGGTTCTGAAAATTAATTTATACTTCATATGTACGACCATTTAAACAAAACAAACTATGTTATACAAACTATGAAATCATGTAGGTTAGTGGTAGGTGATGCACCCTTGTCTCTTTTCAGTTACGGGTTCAAGTATCACGACCTTGCCAGATGCGATAGGTTATCACCCAAGCTGTGGGTTGTCCTTTTCATAAAAATATATTATTATAACATTCTAAAAATAATATTAACAAATTTTTTAACTATAAGAAATACTATCCAAAGTTCAACTTAATCCATTCCAAACATAAGTCCCCACCAAAATACTTCCATCCCAATTCAATTTTAACATTAGATTCCCCAAACAATGTAATATAGATGTTATTGTCACATGACATATATTTGATTACATTTAAATATTTAATGAAAACTATTTTACTTCCAAATCATTAAAGATTAAGTATTATAATAAAATCCTCATTAATCTTATAAAAACTGATGTAATAATTATTGAATTCAAATAAAAAATAACCTCGATCATTCCACTTCACTCTAGAACCATTAACTACATTTCAACATATTATTCCATAATACCTCATTTATACCATTTTTTTTTTCGAAATCTTCATTATCTATAGTATAATCATTAATTTTTAAACTATATTGATTCTAATCAAGGAGAAAAATCTAAATCATAGTCTTAAAAATAGTAATAAAAGTGTTATATACTAGAAGAATCATTAATATGATCTCTAAATTATTCCATATTTTTCTCAATCAAAAAGTCCATAGGATTAACCATAATTTTCCATTACAAAAACTAAAGGATGATATTCTATACATGGACATATCCTAAAAGTCGTTCATAGGATTATGTTTTCTAATCATTGATTTATAAATCTTGTGTCCAAGGTTATTTCTAAACATCCTCTAATAATAATTGTAATACCCTTCCCCCAGAATCCTAGAGCCAATGAATTGTTGTAATACATTGGAATGATTAAGAAGAATCTAGTCCCAAAGGACTGATCATTTTAGTAGTCTTAGAAAATAGATTATATACAAGAAATCATTATTACAATTAAAAACATAAAATAAAACATATATAGTCTTTTGAGAACTCCATTATTCTCCTAGATTAACCCTTCATATCAATCATAATTTAAATGTTGTCATCCTAGGAAAATAAAACATAAAAAAGGGTGAGTTCAGATGCTCAGTAAGGTTAAATAATAGAGAAGAAACATTCATAAATAACTATAAACTTTAATGAAATTATTAAACTAAAACACAAGATTTTTAAAAATAAACGTTCACATAATATGAAAAGAATAAATCAAATAATTTTATTAATAAATTAAAATGGATATTATATTAGTGGAATAATCACATGTAATATCAATAACTAATCTCATAATGAGGGAATGCATAATGTGAGACACCTAAAAAATACCATCAAGGCCTCAGCCAATACATCTAAAAATAAATGGTTAAGGCATCAACCAAATCCATATCTAAAAATAAATGGGCAAGGCCTTGGAAAATTACATATCTAGTTTCTCTCATAAGACCTACTAATGAATCGAGGGGCTATATCGGGCCCCCACCGTCTCATACTAAGTCTATTACATTCCCTATATGAAAATGGTGAAACACAGGCAACATTATCATTCATGTTTAAACTAGTAAAAGAAATATGAATACATTAACCATAAACCAATAATGGCATATAAATAGAAAATAAAAATTTAAAATGATCATAATATATTCAATAAAATATGGAAAATGATGTCATAATAGGTCAACCTCAATTAATAATAAGATCCAATAAAGGATGTTGACATATATGATAATAATCCAATAAAATAATTAAAAACCCATTTAGACAAATACTTCTGGTTTACATTGAAATAATATTTCCAAAATCCAAACACATATAAATGAATAAATTTAAAAATATATAGTTAAAATAAAATTATCTCATTCCACATTGAATCTTTTGAAATTAATTTACATTTGAAAACATTTATGTTCATGTAAATGAATCCATAAATCAATTTTGAATTCATTAACATTAATGAGAATAATTTTAAAAGAATAAATAATTAAAATATTTAAAATGATGTTTTAGATAAATATTCTCTTAAAATTGTTCCTTTTGAATACATTTGAATTGAATTCATATATTATTAAGAATATTTAAAGGGGGAAATGATTAATTCTTCAAACATTCAAAGCATCTCATACCACATTGAACATTTAAAATCATTAGCCAGATTTCATGAAATGAATCTCTATATACCATGAAGATAAATGTATTCACGATATGAAATATAATAGGATAAATACAAACACCAAACACAAGAAATAGGTGGTGAAAATTTCTTATATCTGATGAAAATTAAAAGTGTGATGAAATCCCCTTAGCTTCGGTCTTATTCTCCATGTACTGGTCTGAAAATACTATAAATTTTTTTAATCATATTACTAAATTATATCAGAATCATAATAATATTTTTGATATCATATATTATTCTTTTATCAATTTATATTAATATTTTATGAACAATTCCAAGTTATTCCAACATTTCATGTAATAATAGCATTTTTTATCATACACGTTTTGACTTTTTATTCTTGATCATATTACTTAGATAATGATTTACATACCTCTAGATTGAATAATATGATTTAAATATCATATATATATATATATTCATAATATAAATAAATATAATATATAGATATATTAAATGGAATAAACTATTCATGGAGATGGTATGTTGTACGTACGCATGCACATTGTTTCTGGTTTCTTATCTTATTTAATTGAAGTAAGTGAATGACATATATGTACATAAATAAATATATATATATATATATATATATGTATATATATAATTCATGTATTACTATTATTTCATATATTTAAACATTACTCATAATATATATTTTTTCATAATCATTATTGGATGGTGAACGTGGAAGATGAGTCTCATTGCATCATTGAGATGGTAAGTCGTACGTACACAAGAGTGACAATATCATTTCTTTAATGGGTATGTGGTATGAAAATGGATGGTATAATAATTATTCATAATAATTATCATGTTATATTCATTATTTATATCTATTACAATCATCATTATAACTATCCAAAAAAACTAGGCAGGAATAACAAATTACACCACTGTGTAGAGACGGTAA
Source organism: Viscum album (assembly GCA_963277665.1). Taxonomy (NCBI): domain Eukaryota; kingdom Viridiplantae; phylum Streptophyta; class Magnoliopsida; order Santalales; family Viscaceae; genus Viscum; species Viscum album. Next base: position 446,501,628 of record OY728155.1, on the reverse strand, counting down.
GTCATACGTATGCACACATGGTGATATTATTATTCTTAGGATGGGAAAATTATGAAATATGGTTTTTTCATAATTATCATTACTTATCATAATGTATATGTTATGTAATTTATTATTTTAGTATGGAAAAAATATAGAAAGAGTAATTAGATGAAGGAGAAAAATTGAATTGAATTGCTAATACAATTACCTCTTCTTTGAGCACCTCTTTTTTATTTGCATAGATGGACACCATAGGTTGGATTTCTGCCCCAAATGTGGCCTCTAGGATGAATTAAGGGAATTTAGAATCTTATTTGAGTTGAGTTTTGTCTATCCAAGGGGCCTGAGAGGTGTGAGGAAGTGGGTGTAGATGGTGGCCTTTTATAAAAGGGGGGAGGGAACTTTAAGATTGTCCTAAAAATTAATTTATCATAATTTTAATTTCAATTGTAAATGGTAAAAAACAAATTTAATTAGAATATAAGATGAATATGGTTTTAAAACCTATAATAAAACAGTTTTTCGAAATGTATTGAATATTTTTTTAGTTCTTATCTTTTTTTACCCAAATTTTACCCTTTTTAATATTACTGTAATATCAGGTTGTTTAAAATTTGTGGGTCAATGTAATTACCATAATGTGTATAAATACAAATAAAAGTTTCATTTATGACATATTAGGACTTATCTTGGATAATTTGTTAAATCATAGATTTTTTGGTATTTTATAACATTTAATAAACTATTTTATATTTAATGTTTTGAATTATGTCAATTTTTGACACTATTCATACACGACCTTTTAAAAATTTATAAATAGTTGACTATGAAAAAAATACATTCAATAAATATTAATATGACATACTCACATATAAAATTCATGGATGACATAAATTATGTCAAATACAATTTATTTTATTATTTATAATAAATTTATTTGAATCTTATATTAATGAAGAAATCACTACATCATTAATGTGTAATAATTAAATTATACTTTTATTTGAATGTTGTTCTAATGAAGAAATCATGACATAATCATTGTGTAATAAATAAATTTATTTATTTTATATCTCAAAATTATAAATTAAACACCATGATGTATTAAATTTTTTTTATCATTCTAATGACTATTTATAGTTTAGGATATCATTTATATTAACCTGTTTTAAAATTGTTTGACATGTTTATGTTATATTTCCCTTCAGATTAAAATAAGTTTTATAAAATGTCCTTATCACACACAAGTGGCTCTCAAAAACCAAATGTGCATATCAATTTTTTTTTTGGACGCTCATAACTCATCCAACAGGATTAGAATAATTTTTAGGGTAGTTTTAAATTATGATAATATTATTTTTTACCTTAAATTACCACATTTAACGTTAACCATAATAAATAAAAATAATTACTAATGTTACTATTAATAATGTAAAAAAAATATAAGATACATATTTAAATATTTTAGAATTCCTGATTCCGAATACAGAATAAATTTTTAAAAATTGAAAACATATAATTTTCATTAATTAATTTATAATTTATCCCCATTTTCAAAATGAGAAAACATGTTTTTTAAAAGTAAAAATCATCAAAAGATTGACTTGTGTTTATATAAAATTTAATATGAAATTAATTCCAAGGACATTAATTATATTAAATTATAAAACTATAATGTAATTATACTTTTAAACCAATTAAAAAGATAATCTAACAATATATATAAATTATATGAAAATTCAATTTTGTATTAAAATGCTGTATTTTTTACAGTTCATTAAAATAAGAAATTTATCGGAAAAACACCAAAAATGTATCCAACCAAAACATTTATTTCCCAATTTTAAATAATATGTATATTTTTCCAATTTTAATATATAAAAGTATCAAATATTGTATTTAAAATAGCTTCTCTATTAAAAGGTGTAAAAATTGTATTCTTTTTAAATAATTCTTTTACCAAAAAATTTGAATATGTTCTTATATTATGTATAAAGAACACATTTGGTGAATTTTAAAAATATATAAAAAAATATAATTCAATATATTCATAAAACTATTTATCAACTCTTTTTAAACGGCTAGTTTGATTGGTCGTGGTGTGCTTGAACTCAGTATTCCGTATAAGACAAGCTGTTGAATTATTTAAAAATAAGTATATCATGGAATCGTGGGGTGTTACAGTGAAATAATTCATAAATAATTCCATTAAATTATATAGGAAATCTGAAATAATACTAACCATTCATCTTTGAAAAGTACCTGGATCATTGTACAAACCCAATGACATCCTGAAATATGAAAATGTGCCAAAGGGGCAAGTAAAGATTGCCTTTTCTTGATCCATGGGGGTAATATGGATCTAAAAGTATCCAGAATACCCATGAAGGAAATAGTAACAAGACATCCCATGTATCATCTAGCATTTGGTCAAGGAATTGAAAAGGGAAATATCATTTTCTAGTGTGTTGATTTAATTGGTGATAATATATACAGATATACAATCTTTTCTACACACGAGTTAGAACCAATACATTGTTTTAATTTTTTATTACTATTAGACTAATTGATTTAGGAACCAATTGTACTAGGCCTGCCCATAAGGTATTAGAGATTTGTTAAATAATTCCAGTAGCCATCAATTTTGTAACATCATTTATATCAACATCTAGGAGGTTTGGGGTTAGTCCACGTTGTGACTACCTTGCTGGTTTAGCATCATCATTTATAAATATAAGATGTGTGTAAATTGATGGTTTAATTCCATGAATTTATGGAAGTGTCCATCTCAAAGCTTGTTTATTCTCCCTAAAAAGTTCAATCATTCACAATTCATTCACCAAATGATGTGAACTAGTAATGATGATAATAAACCTGCTTTCATTCTCAAGATAAGAAAATTTTAAATCATGAGGTAGTTTTTTAGTTCCAATTCAAAGGGAATTTTGATTTATAGGAGTGTGTGTGATAGTGAGAGGTCACTAATCTCATCTAAGTACTCAATAGTATCATTCTAAGATTAGGAATGAGATTTCTATATCATAGCAGTATCATTGATGGTCATGTGATCCTCACTATTCAAGAAATCATCAATTAACAAACATGTCTGACATTTTTCCCAACCACTACTACATTTTATACATGATTCATTTTCCATAATTTCAATAAATGATGAAAACTCAGAAAGGGGATCTTGGGAATGAAAAATTATTTTTTTCCTGGGAAGGGGGTACTTCAATTGACTTAACTGAGAGAGAGGAATGTTCTTCTAATGGGTTATTCATATCCTCAAGGATGTTGAAGTGGAAAATGTCACCAGCAAAATCAATAGATAAAGTACCATTGTGAACATTAATTAAGGTTTTGGAAGATTTCAAGATGGGCCTCCCAAATAAAATTGGTTGTGTCCATTCATCATATCATATTCCATTTTTATCATATTAAAATCAGCATGAAAAAAATAAAAATTTCACCCCCACAAGAACATACTCTAACATGCCATAGGGGTCTGCAGTACTTTGGTTTGATAGTTTCACAATAAATCTAGTGGGATTCAGTTCCCCAACCATTAATTATGAGTAAATAGAGTGAGGAATCACATTTATAGAAGATCCCAAATCAATATTATCATTGGAAAGGTAATACTCCCCTATAGTGAATGAAATTGAGTATGTTTAGAGACCATTACATTTGGTGGAATGTGATGGATATATCAATGTTGAGATGTAACTCCTGAAGATCACCTTCTCATCCTCTCTAATTCACCATCAGTGTGTACACATATCCTTCTAAAATATGTAATATAATTGAATTTTCTTCATTGCATTAATCAAAGGAATGTTAACCTACACTTATTTGAAAGTTTATAATATTTTCTTATGAATTTAAATTTCCATTTGTTTCCTAGGTTGTGTGCCCCTCTGGGGAAATGTAAGTGGAATGGTTGGGATCAGTGACTCATCGAAAGACACACTATTTCCTTAGGTGGGGATTCTATATTGAAAAGTATTTTCATTTCTGGGACCATCTTTAGCAGTTGGGATGCTGGTTTCCTTAGGAGGGGATAACAATAATGGAGGGTTCATTTGGGTTTTAAGTTTTTTTCCCACTAATAATGGTAATGTAAATAATATTTCCCTTATCTCTAGGGTTAACTACTAGTTGATAGGGTAGTTTACCTGACCCGTGACTTTAAAATTCCATCACAGAGTTAGCAGCATGGCCTAATTGGGTTTTTAGGACTTTTATGGCTACTAGGGTGATTTGTTGGAATTTGATATTTTTGTAATCCATCGTTTCATCATATTTTATAGGGTAGGGTATGGTTTTTAGAGGGGGTTTATTGAAGTGACTTTATGGTGGTTGGGTACTTCTGGGTGGTGGTGGTGGATGACTACTCTTCCCTGATTGGTTCGGTTGTTGTAGAGGTTGGATTGAATACACCTTTCCAATAAGCTTGGTTTTCTTTTGACCCAGGGTTGGATGGATAGTTACATTGTATCCAAATGGTTGGTTATAGGGGTAGCCTAGGAATATTTCCTCACACCTATTAGATGTTCCTTTTAGTCGGGGGCATTTGTCAGGATAGTGGGTGTCGTAAGAACATATACCACAGTGGATGGGAGGAGGAGATTATAATGTCCCATGGGAAAGAGAAATTTTTATAAGAATGTTACTTAGCTCATAGAAAATTGTGTCCAAGATCTTCTGTAATTCAGTAATTTTCATCTCATGGACACCTCGAATGGGTACACTAGACCCTAAACTGAATTGTTGAGTGTTTTGCGAGATTTTCCCAATAGGATCTCATGCATCAATTAGGGTTTTATCAACTAGTGCACCACTTGCAGAAGCATCAATAATATTTCAATAAATAGGAATTAATCCTTCATAAAAATACTAAATTAAAAATATATCACTTATTTAGTAGTGTGGATAGCTTGAACATAACCTTTTAAAGTGTTCCCAATATTCATGTAATGTTTCCCTTGTGATTTTCTTATACCACATATTTCTTTCCTTCTAGTTCGTGCTTGAGAGGCAGGGATAGTTTTTCAAGAAAAAGACATTTCATTTTCACCCATCCTTTGATTGGGGAATTAACATAGTAAAGCTAGACTTTTACAATGTCTACTAATGAAAAAATAAATCCCCTAAGCTTTACTTGTTCTTCGTCCACATTTGTAGGTTTTAATGTAGAATGAAAATTACGAAATTCCTTTATGTTCTTGTGTAGATCTTCTCCCTCGAGTCCATGGAATCCCATTAATAATGAAATTAAATCATATTTAAGTTCAAAATTTGGTGCCCCGCCTTGAATTTGAATATAAGTGGGTTGGATATCTGTACCAGGTGAGGTTAGTTATTTTAATTCTTAGATGGTTTCATCCATTATATACAAGTTTAATTCAATTTTGATTTTGGCTCCAGAATAAGGAGATAAATGATCTAGTCGAGTGTCTATGTTTTTTGTGTCCTCCTTCAAAGGGTTGTCATGTTCGTCTTAGTGTCGTTGACCTAGGATCCTCTCTAGTTCAGGTATGAAAGATGGTAAGACTCCAAGAGTATAATGTGTTATTCCAAAAACCTATAAAAGAAATAAATCATAACAAAAAAAGTTAGATAAAGGTATAATATAAAACAAATAAATATTCATATTATTTTGAAAATCTTATGAAAAACACACACTAAAAACCAACATGATCCCCATCATCATTGCCAAAATTTGATCAGGTTATCATGATACGTCAAATTTATTATGATTTATGGATTATTTATAGTATAATTAAAACCCAAGGTTTCCTCTCAAGGAACATTTATATGTTTATAGTATGCCTTTTTATTATTGATTTCTAAAATAGGGGGGTTGTTTTGAAAATATCTTTTAGAAACTAACATAATTTAAAGTGTTTAATAGTTGAGAAATAAGTAGATTTTGAAAATATGTGGTAATTATGTTATCACTACTAAGTTACTACATGAATTAAAAAGTTTAATGTTCTTAATTTATTATTAGGATTTGGTGTAATACTTTGATTGAGGGTTAACCAAGATCTTGGGTAACCACATCCCTAAAGTTATGAAAATGTGACTAATCCTTGACATAATAATCATATAGAAATCTTCCATACCCTTAGCATGAATTATGGTTTGTCAAGGAATATTAAAATATCAAATTTTTTGGAAATAATATGAGTCTTATGTTGTCCAATTAGAACAACACAAGTCACACACTTAAAATTGCACACCTATCGGTTATGAAATAAAAGGTGTTTCAATTAAATGCTTCAAAACCAGTTACGAAAAATATAAAAGATTATTTCAAAACCACAATATAAACAAAACAAGTATATAATTATGTTTCAAAACTCCCTCTTTATGTTTGTAGCTCTCACTCAATGATCACCCACTGTTTATCCCGCCATTGAGAAGATAAAGAAGCTCAAGTGGAGCTTTTTCTTCAATATTGACCCCCTATGAAGATAGGGGTTTATAGAACATATAAGATGACGAGGAGATTCCATTAGGATTATAAAATTTTAGAGATTTTGTTCTGGTTCGGACTTGAAAATGTTTTTCCAAAGGTATCATTTTATAGGAATTGTGGTAGGTGGTTTTGGGAAAACAATTTCTGTAAAACCACTTGGCACATTGTTTTAAGATGGTAGAAAACCTTATATAAATATGGGAAAATTCCAAAATTGATTAACCACTTCTTAATTATCTCCATTAAAATTTATTCTTCATTTGGAAACCTATATTACAAGATAGTGACAGATTATAGCACACCACTTTTGACTTCATAGAGATTTAGTGTGCTAAACAGATCATTCCAAATGGGCCACCAGATGGATGAATTCAGCTTGGGTTTCTTCATAAATAATTTCAACCATTTCATTTTAGAAAATCCCAAAACTTATAATCCATTTTTGATGAAATGTATAGTATAATTTTGCGATTGAGTCCACTAGTGTACATGGATCCTGTACAGTTTGGCCCATTTTTCTTGAAATTCATTTTGGTCCCAATAAATCACATCCACATTAAATGAAATTATAAAAAAATTAACATTTACATTTTTAATAGTGATTGAAAAACTAATTGAGTCAAACATGATGAATTATTTTTTAATATATTTGTAATTTACAATAAAAATTAAGTTTAATACAATGGTGTAAGGGTGAAGATTAAACAGTGAATCCGAGTTCTAGATGAATGATATAGATGGAATTATTTTAAGAACTATATGCTAGACCTTGTATATATCCATTATTCTAGTTAGAAACTGGAGAGTCTGAGATATTGAAACTGTGTCTTGTGCATGATATGTCAAAAAAGGTACAATTGATTCAGAACGACATGATAACGACTCAGAGTAAGAAGAATGCGTATGCATATTGGCATCATAGAACTGTTGAGTATATGGTGGGTGATAGTGTGTTTCATTGGGTATCACCAATTTTTCTACATAGTCGAATTCATAAATAGGGTATGTTTTCACCCAGGTACATGGGGTTGTTTGAGATTGTGGAGAGGATCAGAACAATGGTTTACAAATTGGCTCTTTGATGGAGGTATAATGGAATTCATGATGTGTTTCTTGTATCTATGATTTGGTAGTATCAATATAATTCATCTCAGGTGGTCAATGTTGAGGATGTAGTGATTGAGGCCGATGCATCCTTTATGGATAAAATGTTTGTATTGTGGATCGTAGTGGGAATGTCTTGAGGGGATAAAAATGTCATTGGATCGAGTTTTAGGAAAACATGGAAAATTTATGAAGAAAATTAGGAGTAGGAATCAGATATGTGGTACCATTGGGCTAAACACTTTTCTTTAGAAGTTCAATAATACTTGGGATATTGGCTCGAGGATGATCCGTCGAACTGTCTGGAGGTTGTAAGATGCTAGAATTCGAGAAGGTATGTATTTAATTATAAATTTTGTTTCAATCTCTCTTTTGAGGAAAACTAAATGTTTCCAAATAGTATAATGGGCCTTAGGTGTGTACCATGGGTGTGGGATACAAAATGAATAAAAACTAGACCAATCTATGCAAGGCTCACAGTTGGCGCATAGTTAAGAAAATCGTGTGACCTTCCTATGCAATCCATGTAACCCTATATAGTTGATTTATGAACGGTTATTGCATAATTAATTAAACAGTTTATCTGAAAAAGTTAAACATGTGAACCATCATCCATTGGATAGTTTCATGTGCAAAACATGTGCATGGTTTAGAAAATCAGGCAGGTAAATTGTGGGCCTCAGTAAATGTTGGAAAAAAATTCAATTATATAATTTTATGTATCCACCCCCTTTCCCCCTTATTTACTTTCTTTAACCCCAGTGACAAACATGATCCCATGTGAGCTCCAAAAATTGATATTCCTCATTTACAGGTTGTTTTGAGTGTCTTCAGTTGAATATCAAAACCCCGAGTAATTGTAATACCATCTTGTCCCCTCTTTTCTGGATTAGAGTTTGTACCCTGAGAGATATTCTTATGAATCACTAAAACCCTTATTATTTTGAGGAATCATGGATTAGGAGTCAAAGTGGGTTTGGATTAGGATCTAATGCATATATTAAGAGTTTTTTCATCAATAGATTCGATGTTGGTGGTCTACAAGTTATATCTCATGGTTTTTATATAAATATGTGAATATGAAATTTGGAATGTGTGTTCTTCTTGTTGTATTCTTGGTACCGTTAGAGTGATTTGATAAAATTGATCCCTAATTGGGACATTAAACCCCTCATAATCCCCTTAGGATGAATTTATGAAGATTTTACTCGTTTATAATTACCCATGAAGTGCGCTGACCCTCCCAAACATGGTTTACCGAAATATTACGGGTGAAATAGACATGCAAATAGGTAGAGCTGAAGTGGAGCATATAAATTGTAAAATTTTATGATTTATAAGGTAATATGGGTCATTATACCAAGATTTGGATAATATCTTAGTGTTTTTTATTATAATGAATGATAGGTAAAATGGTATTAATTGGAATGTGTCAAATGAGTCATGGTTTTTACTTGAAATTCATAAGTGGACAAAACTTGGGAAATAAAGAATGGGTAGAGAAAGATAACATAGGGGGGAGGGTTTATGTTCCATATGGGTAGTTTTGGGGAAAAAGTTAAAATTCATAGTGATCTAGGCATAGGAAATAAAAATTTGGATAAATTATTATGTGGTGATAATGATAAAGGTGTTAATGGATTCTCGCAAAACATTAATTCCCATTGGGGTTTTCATGGGTTGTGTTGTTGCTATTGGTATTGGTTATGGTTTATTATGATGTGGAATTTTTTAAGTGAATATATATATATATATAGTAATGTCCACATATATTTCTAGAGTGGGGTGTTGAAATGAGGTTATATGCCTAGAGGTCAAGTTAGACTGAGGCTCTAAACTCCACCACAATATACACAAGTTATGTAAATGGATAGAGTTATATTTATCTAATGATTCAATTCAATGAGACTACATGGACCAAGTCTTCAAGGTGAGTGTGTTGTAAATATGATAATTTTTTATCCATAGTGGGACAAAAAACATGATTTATTTCCCTTATGAGTTGAGATTGATGAGTAGGACCAATCCCTTGAACACATGATGAAATTGAATTAAGTAATTAAAGTGGTATAATTAAGAGAATTAGGAATAATTATAAGAATGTATTAAGTGAAACTTTTTAATTAATGTCACCCAAAATGTATTTTATTTATTTTTATAAATTTAATCCTTTAATTCAATATCTATTTGGACTAGATATTTTGTATAAATTATTTGTGGTGGTCTACTGATTAATTATCACACCATACTCGGGAAAAAATTGGGTACCTGAGTAGACTTTAGGCTTGAAGGTCTGGAATAGGTAATAGCCCTTTGGAATGGGATTTGAGTCGTGCTTGAGATGTACATCGATGAGGTTATCACCATAGATACATGATCAATTTGGTGATTCCACTATTTTTATTATTGTAGGTTTCCTGCACTTGTGACAATTCTAGTATGGCATGGCATGGTTTTTATTGATTTGTGGTTTGTACCCAGTTTGGGAGATTCTTTGTTATTATTGTTTATTGATTATTAAATATTTTTTATGGTATTTCAAATTAAATATATTTTGGATTACTTCGGTAAAGAGTGTATAGTCTCCCCATATGACTTAATAGACCCTCACTACTAGTTAGAATGATTTGGTGTAAGTGGAGGTTCCCTTGAGGTCATGTGGTAACCCAGCTCAGAGAAATGGTTAAGTGGATTCTAAGATAGGGATTATAAAAATTTAATTTCCAATTAAAATTATAAAAATAATTTTATTTTTTAATTTAATATTAAAAATCACAAAATAATGTATGAATGCACAATAATTTTTAACATTTGGTAATCTCCATATAAAATTATATTAAATTAAATAATTAAAATTGAAACATAAAATACAATGCATTATAATGTATTCATGATATTACATTTCAAATGGGTAGTATATACAAAACATAAAATTAATTTTGTGCATAATAAAAATTATATATCAGTGAAATGATAATTGTGATAAAATCTCGTATACTGTGTTTATTTTTGGTGAATGTCATTTAACCTCCTCCTTTTTGGGTAACTACTTCTGGTTAATACAAAAACATATACATGGTTTTCTTTCTAGATGAAGTGGGGATTATAGGATGATGTTAATCATTTTTGGGGTTTATTTTCGAGGGGGTATGAATATATGAAGGGATTGAGAGGTGTGAATATGGGGGGGGGGGGGATGAGTGCCTTTTTGTAGTGTAGGAGGAGTGAAATTATTGTAAATATAAAAAGGTAAATATTATTTAGAGGTATAATGTAAAACACTAACCTAATAAGGTTGAATTTGGTTCATTGTTTTATACCATTTGAATAAATACATTCTTTATGTCCTAAGGGACCCAACAATGTAATAGTTTTGGAAAACCAGATTATATACATGATACCCTTAATTTATTGTGTAACAAATCCACAAATTATACATTAAATTAATGAAATAATCAATATCCTTGAAAATCCTACAAAAGAATATTCTTTATAACATGGGGAAAGGAAACAAAACAAGGGTGAGCTCAAATGGTTATTAAGGGTATGTAATGTGGAATAAATAATGTATATATTAGACTAAATCAGAATAAAAATTTAAATAACTCATGACAAATCACATTAAAATAAATAGATAATTTATTATTCATATGGAACAGTAATAACCTAAAAACAGATATCATTTTATCAATAAAATTGGAATGAAAATGCATCTATTGAATTTATCATATAAATACCTCATGGTTAACAACAACGATAGCTGAAATATATATATGAAGGAAATGATTAATTACCACATGTCATGTATAAGGAACATGAGAACCTATACTATAATGATACCTCGTCCAGATAGATTAAAACTATAGGTAGGAACATGTTTAATTTGGAAAACTTAATTGTATCATTAGAACCTATCAATACATCGGGGGGATATATAATTTCTGGGCCCCATCCATTATTTCATGTCCAAATCATTCCTCATATCATGTAATTGATAAACAATAAATATTCCACATAAAATATCTATGTTGAATTAATAAGATTTATTAAAAAAATATTTTTCATAGGAGGATAAGTAAAAACAATGTCTGTCGATATTTGTTGAATGGAAATATTATTTAAATATCATTAAAATATTCTCCAGTAAAAATAATATTGAAATATTCCAAAGATTCCCATACCAATTTGAATCATTTGAATCTCAATTCTATATAAATTAAATGATAATTTGAATATCATTATAATAATGATATTCATGAAATAACATGTCAAAAGGTATTATATACACCATATAAAACTATGCTTGTTCATAACAACAAATAAGTCTCAACGGAATATAAATTGAGATAAGATCCCTTATCCTGAGTTTGAATTGTCACATGTGTCATTATCATCCAGAATAATAAACTTATGTAATTTATTTAATTTATAAAAAACCATTTAATATTTATAATTACTTTTGATCCACTTATTTCAATTTTTTCAAAAAACTACTTAAATTATTGAGTTTACATCGGGTGTTTTGACCAAATTAGGTTGATTTATTAAAAATAACATTGCATGGTTAACTATGGTCAAAAGGTCATTATATAACATATCTGAAAAACATATTAATGAAAAAAGTATCCTAATTATAGATCAATTATACTATTAAAACTAATTATAAAATATTATTACTAGAAATAAACCAACGTTATAATCATACAGACGACAGGACATACATATTCATGAGTAACGTTCCCATTTTCGATGTTAATTATGGAAATAAGATATATAAGATTATATAAATATATAATGATAATAATATCATAAATACCATATTAATTACTCACATATATATATATATATAAATAATGTATTGTGACTTAAAAGTAACCACATCGTGTCGAGGAGGCAGTAGTCCACACATCTATGACTTACGTTATCACTTTTTAGTGTGTGAAAAGTGTAACAAAGAAAATGATATATTATATATATAAATTTACTTATGTCATTAAAGTCATATATATTTTATTAAGGACACATATGTTTAACTAAACTCATTCTTTATAAATTCCATGTATATCCTGAATGAATCACATCAAATTGAGGAGGCCATAGTCTGAACATCCACAAATGATGTTATCATATTTACAAATAATGGAAAGTATAAAGTTATGTGTTATAAATGAATTAAATAACCATAAATATATATTATGTATCATATATATCATATATTAATATAGTTTCCATTATAATTCCTAAACATGAATGGTGGTTATAGAAAAATGATCAATGTCTTTCCGTGGGGTTGTAGTTCATCATTCATATAAGTGGTAAGTTTATTACCCATTAGATGGGATTTTGTGTATATATTCCTAAAAAATAATAAAAAATAATATAATAATATTTATTATAATATTTTTATTTTATAAAAAATTAATAAGGATATTTTAGGGGTAGTCAATGAAAAATAAAATAATAGAGTTTGAGGAAGAATGTTACCTCTTATTTGGGTTACTCTTTCTGGTTACACCAAAAGGACTCCTGGGATGGATTTTTTCCCATGGGGATTATTCTAAGATAAATGGATTGTTTTTAGGGTCTATTTGGGCATTTATTGTTAAAGATAAAGTGGCTTGAGATGTGTGTGTAAGTTAGAGGGATGAGTGCCCATTTATCAAGGAGGATGAATGACACTTTTATAAATATTGGAGAATAGAATTCCATCGGAATTTAATATTATTTAAAGTGACTCAAAAATGGATGAAAGTAAATAAAAGGTATTATAGGTTTGAAATATGTGCATTAAATTTCTTTTGGAGAAGTGTGTAGGTCATTTTTCTCCTTAACATTAAGGTTATGTCCGTTGTTAGAATAATTATTCTCTTAATCGATATAATTAATTTTAATCACATTCACTAATAGTTTTTTTTAAATAGATAGTTAAAATAATTTTAAAATATAAATTATTATTATTCAAAATACAGAATCTATTTTATTAAATTCTTAAAACAGAAGTGGATGAAATTAATTTAAATTTAATATAATTGACGGGATGACAATATGTGTTTTTTAAAGATAAAACTATTAAATGATTGTAATGTTTTTATATATAATTTAAATATGGAATTGAATATAATAAAAATATTGGGTTAATTAATATATATTTCATATATGTTGACTTTAAACCCAATTTAAAATATTATTTATCCTTATAAATTAATTATACAAAAAAGTTGTTGTGAATTATAATTCATTTTTTTATCTATTCATCAAAAAATGAAACCTCATTGAAAAATATAGAACATTAACTAAAAAATAAATTTTTATGTTATCATTTCAAATATGAAGTTTATCTTTTCATATATAATCAATAAAATTTCAATAAATTGCATTTAAAGAGGTTCACAATTGAAATTGTGGTGAAAGTACCTTTATAAAAATATAGTTGTTTATGCATAAAATTGGGTTTGTTCTTATCATAAGCTTATCAAATCTATTGTATAAATATAAATAATATTTTGTTAAATATATAATTTTTAAATTTAATTAACATTATTCAATAATAGTAATTAATTTTATTTATTAGAAGAAAACTTCATTGTGAGCATAAAAATTGTTTTTTATAAAATTAATCACTTATATTTATTTGGAATCTATATTCATTTATAATTACAAGCTAACCAATGATTTGGAATATATATTTTCAAATTTTAGTAAAACATATTCATAACTACCAATTTAATGTCTAGGTTATATCTTATTATATTAAATAATAATAGTTTTATCAAAATATTATTGTGTTTTATAACTCAACCTTCCATGTTACACTAGGAATCAATGAAAGTAATTGTTGCATGTAACGCAACTTACCATTGTGTTTTTTCTAAAGAATGTGAAGCCTTATGTCATGTATAACATAATATTAACATTGATTTTTTTATAAATCAATCTAGGAAAAAATTAAATTTATTCTAAAATGGAAGATATTATATATTCTTGGGGTGTTACATTCTCCCCACCATAAATTAATTATTTCATCAAATTTTAAATCTGTTTTCAATAATAAAGGGATTGATATTTGAAAATAAACTATTTTTTAAAACCCCCGATCATAAATAGAGTTAACAACACATATTCATAGAAAGAGGTAAAATTAATTGTGAAAGACAACACAAAACTTGGATTTCAAATAAGAGAACATTTATGGAATCTTGGATATAGAAGAAAAATATATTGATCGTGTTCCGATGGAGAGTGATAGAGAACATATCTAGGTGAATGTTCATGACAAAAAATCCATAAAGAACTATTAAGGACAAGAAAATTAGTATAATCAATAATGGTGATTGTTGGAAAATAATTTTGTTTCAAACCCTTTATTTAGAGTTAATTAATTATTTCATTCAATGATAATATAAGTAAATATATGTTTACATAAACCCAATATTTACTTTGATTATGCCTTGAACTATTTATAATTCATATCATAGAAAAATTTGTATCATGGGATGATGTAATACATCAATCTCTTAAAACTAATCCAAATATAAACAAAAAACATTTATAAACATTTTACTTTGGAAAATTATTATGAACCAAAACATTGGAAGGAAGGTCACTAAATTCAAAAATTAACTTATCATTATCCTTCAATCAACAAAATGTAGATATTTAATTAAAACATATCGAATATGTAAACTGCTTCATCATTTATTATCATGAAATATAGTAATAACTTGAATTACCATAATACTTTATTAGGAACAAGTATTATTCTTTATTCCTTAAGTAAAACAAATGTTATTGGATATAATACATAAATATAAAAGTGATGAAATCTCCATCAATGATAGCATGAAACACTTTGTAAATAAATCATTAAACATTTAAAAAGTTGTTAGAACATATCCAAATAAGTTATTTCTTTATCCAAACATCTTTATCTAAACATTAGGTACATATTAATGGTTATACATCAATCAACTATGTGTTCTCCAAAAATTATTACTTTCTACTGAATAAATTTTCTTGGCACCATTCAGTAAATGATCTCAAATACTTAAGAAAATTACTACATTACAATCCTTAAATATTAAAAAAATTATATACGACGAACATCATAAATAAAATATTTTTACAACATGTTTCATAGATCCATATACATAAGTAACATAATCATTCCACCTTGTTTGAGTCATCCACTTAGCTTATTCTTAGGTATATACTATTGATTTGTGGGGAATTAATTTTTTTCATCATATCCTAGCAGTTTTAACACTAAATAACATCATCTTCTTTATTCCATTTTCATTACTTTTTTTGGAAACCCTTTTCTTGGTACGTTTAAAAAACTGACAATTCTTTCAATCAATTTCTAGGTGATTCCTTCCACGGTGATCACATGTGAAAAAAAATACTTCATCCCATTCTTCCATTTATCTATCATTTTCACTTTATTTCACTTCTTTTATTTCTTCCCTTTGAATCCAAAGTACTTGGATATTTCTTTCTCTACCTGGAAAATACATAAAACTATTTCATTATATGATGAAATATTTTGAGGCACCAGTTCTCTTCAGAGACCTGGCATAAGTCAATCCAATAAATGATGAATCTTTCATTTCATGTTGTATATAAAATCTTTGGAATACCTTGATATCCTTGTAAAGGAAGATTCATACTCTGTAATACTATATTACTCCTTTTTATTTAAACTACAGAACGTTATATTAATATTTATTTGTTTCTCGTGAGGGAAATATTTTTCAAATAATGTGGCTTAAAATATTTCCAGTCCATGATATCTATTTTGTATTCCTCTATAGTATTCTTGATCATTGACCACCATTTATCAGAATCACCATGAGAAAATATTGTGTAAGTTTATCATTTTAATTTTTATTATATTTTAATTCTATAAATATCATATCCGAAGACTTAATCCATTACTCAGCTAATATTGGGTCATTAGTCCAACTAACTGATGGCAGCCTTTGTCACATGAAGTGATCGAACGTCATAGAATCATAAATTGAAATAGGTTTATCCATGTAGAAAAGGTTATGTTTCAAAATATGATTAATCTTACCTAATATATCCATAAATTTCTTAGTTTGAATACCATTTAAATTGGCTCTCATAATAGGAAAACCTCTACATTTTCCATGGGTACTGATTTAATTCATTCTTCCAGGTGATATTTATAAACAATTTAATTTACTATATTATCACATAAAATTATAAACATTGTATACCTCTAAATGTGGTGTAACACCTAACTTAAATTGAAAAAATTATTCATATCTAATCACATAATCATAAACATGGTTTCTTTGGGGATATCATTACTTTTAAATCTGTTATATTGTTTTTAAAGAAAAATGTGAATTATCCTATCTGTGTCCCACTATAATGTCAAACTAGATGTGTAATATGTCACGTTATCATGTACCAGGTTATACAGATTTAGGTCCAGCACACCATATTCGATTTTTTCCAAGGTAAATCTGATCCATAACCATGTAAACATATAGTATCCATGAATTGATATATTTCAAGGAATACCCACATAAGATATAAATTACAAAAATTCATGGATGTTCTTATATAATTATTATCATAGTCTATTTTAGGGTTATGTTCCAAAATTGATGTTATCTAAATTTAGTTTCGAATGATTATTTTAATCCTTCTCTCTTACCAACCATAATGCCCCGATCCAAGAAACCTCGAGCTGGTGCTTTATTTTTTTACATTGGAATAGATATATGATTCAAATAATAATGGACCAAACAATTTTCTATTTTTGGAAAATAATATTACATACATGACACACATAATACATTGGGAAAAGAAAATAAAAGCATGATACATAATAAAATAAAATAATCAGCATCCTTGAATCTCATTAAAAGGATTCTTCTTCATAACCTGTGGAAAGGAAATATTACAATGTTGAGTTCAAATTCTTAGTACGGGTAAGTAAAGAATAAAAAATAATGAATCATTGACAATAAATCAACATGAAAAGTAAAAATAAATGATTATACATCACATTAAAATAACTAGATAAGGCATAATCATTATAAAAAGGTATTAAACTGATAACACATTCCATTTAATCAATAAAATATGAATGAAAATGCATCCAGATTTTTTATCATATGAAAACCTCAAGGATAATAACAATGGTAACTGAAATATATATGAATGTAATGGTTAATTATTTGGAATCATGTGTAAAGAACCTAAGAACCTATACTTTCATGATCCATTCTCCAGACAGTTGAAAATAGCATGTATAAACTTTTCTAATTTTTCCTACATAATTTTCTCATGAGAAGCTATCAATGCATTGAGGTGCTATATAAAGTTTGAGCCTCACCCATATTTTCATGTCCAATTAATTCCTCATGTTGAGAAATTAATAAATAAACTATACTCCCTATAAAACTTCTATATTGAATAAAGAATATATATTTATCAATAATTATTCAGATGTGGATAAGTAACAATAAAGGTTTTTGACATTGTTTTATTGAAATTCTATTGAATAATAATTAAAATATTCTTGAGGGAAAATAGTCTTTAAACATTACAAAGTGTCCAATAGCACCTTTTCAAATTTGAATATAAATTCCTTATGAATTAAATGAAACTTATAATATCATGAGAATGAGTATATTAATGATATAACATGTCAAAATTTAGTATATACACTATATAAAAGTGAGATGGTGTATAATAAAAAATATGTATTAACAAAATGTTAATTGATACCAAATTACCTACCTTGAATCTGTCTTGTCATGTTTGTATTTATCGTCCTAAATAATAAACTTATGTTAAATATTTACATGATAAGGAACCTTTTCATGTTTATCATTAATTTTTTTATTCTTATTACCATGTTTTAACCAACTCATTAAAAAATTTCATTTACTTTGTATTTTTGGATAAAATTAGTTTGATGTGTTAAAAATCACTTTGGTATGTACAAAATAGTAAAATGGTTCTTTATATAAAATATCTAGAATAATAATCATGGAACAATTATCATATTTATATATCAATTATCCTTCTAAAATAAAGAATTAAATTTTTTTTATGAAAAATTAACCAACGTTACAATCCTAATGATGGTTGGTCGTATGTTCTCATGAATAGATTTCAATTTTTTTATTATTTTGGAAAGAAGGTATGTAACATTACATCTATAAATAGTGATATTAATATCATAAATACCATGTTATTTATTCATATATAGTTATATATATAATTCATTATGATGTAAAATGAATGACATCATGTCTAAGAGGTGATAGTCCACACATCCCGGACCGATGTTATCACTTTTTAGTGTGTGAAAAGTCTAATAGAGAAAATTATTTATTATATTTTTTAAGAAGGTAATTATTTCATAAATATCATATAGATATAATTTTTTCACATTTTTTTAATTAAAACCATCTTTTAGACATTCCATTTATAGCGTGAATGAATCACATCGCTTGGAGGAGGTGTTGGTTCACACGTCCTGAAACGATGTTATTATATTTACACAGAAAAGAAAGTGTAATGTTTTGTGTGATAAAATAATTACAGAAGAATAAATAAAAATTACTTATCATATATAAATAGTGTTTCTATATTAATTCCCATCCAAGAAAGGTGGTAAATTAAAAAAAAGACAACGTTGTTTTGAGGGTGGTAGTTCGTTGTACACATAAATGGTAAGTTCATTACCCACTAGATTGATGTGTGTTTACGTTTTAGAAAAACAATTAATAATAAAACATATAATTATAGTAATTATACTATTATTATAATATAAATTTGGAATAATGATATTTTATGGGGTGGATAATCAAAATAATACAAAGGAGATTGGGGAAATACGTTACCTCTAATTTGGGTAACTCATTTTGGTTTGCACCGAATGTATTACTTTGATTGATTTATGATAAAGTAGATAATTCTAGGATTAGGTGTTGGATTTTGAGTGTCTATTTGTATAGATATTGGTGGAATCAATTTGTATTGACATGTGTGAGGAAGCATGAGGGTTGAGTTCCCTTTTATAATGGAGGAGGAGTGACACTCTGGTAAATTGGAAAAAATGGAATACCATCCATGTTTTTAATATTAACAATGGATCAAAAAATAGAGCAAATTAGATCCAAGGTATTATATGGTCTAAATATGTCCATAAAATTTATTTTTGATAAGTTTCTATGTTATTTGTTCCCTTTGGATTAATGTTTAGTCTGTTATTAATATAATTTTTCTCTTAATCAATGTAATTAATTTTATTCACATTCACTAATAATTTTGGAAAAAAACTAATTTGACCCATTAAAAATTATAAATTATTCTTATTCCAAATATATAATCCTTTTTTCTAAATTAAAATCTCTGAAGTGGAAAAAATGAATTTAAATTTAATTCCACATATGGGAAGACAATTCATGTTTTAAAGTAAAAAATTTCAAAAGTATTCTATGTATTTATATCTAATTTGAAAGTATAATTGAATATAATGACCTAAATTGAGTTAATTTCTATATATTTAATATAATTTTATTTTTAAACCAATTTCATATATACTTTAACATTATAAGATATTAAAATGTAAAAACATTTTTGAATTAAAATTCAATATTTTTCACTATTCATAAAAAACCTCATTGAAAAGTAAAAAAATCACACTTACATAATTTTTATGTTACGATTTCAAATATATATTTTATTTTGACCTATAAAATAAAATAAAGTTCAAAAATTGGATTTAAAATAATTTCTTTATTGAAATGTGGAAAAAGTGACTTTATAATAATATAGTTTTTGATGAATCAAATTGGGTTTGTTCTTATCTTAACCATATCAAATCAATTTGATGAATAAAAAATATTTCATTTAATATATAATACATAAATTTCATTAATATAATTATCAAATATTAATGATTTCTATTTATTAGGATAAATTATCTTTATTATCATAGAAATAGTTTTTTTTTATAAAATTAGCACCATTATATTAATTTGGTATCTATAATCATTTATAATTAATAGGAAACCAATTATTTTAACAATATATTTTAATAATTCATTAACATCTATTAATAAATACCAATTTAAAGTGTAGTTTATATATTTTTTATATTAATGAATAATATTTTTAATAATATATAATCGTGCAGCAGAACTCATTCTTTCATGTTACACAATCAATCGGGGAAAGACACTATTGTGTGAAACACATAATAACCTTAGTGTTCCATGTAGATAAAATTAATCATTAGGTCATTTGTAACATAATATTAAATTGGTATTTTTTATAAATCAATTTAGGAGAATATTTAAATTTATACTGTAAGGAAAAAATGTAATGTCTTTGGGTGTTATATCTAACTTACATTATGGGCCTCCAATAATGAACCAAATTCATGGAAACTGTGTTTATAGAAAGAAATATTTCCATAAAATATTTTTTGGAAAAGTTTCTAGATCATTGTTTCTATTAATATTCTTCTTTAACCACTGAGTAAATATATTTTTACCTTAATTGATGTAATTAATTTTAATTTATTTATCTAATATTTTTTGTAAAAAAATATGTTGAACATACTAGAATTTATAAATTTAGATAATTAAAAAAATGGAATTCATTTTTACAAATTCCAGTCATATAAGTGGAGTAAATTATTATAAAAATAATCCCACATGTGGGATGGGAAAGCAGGTTTTAAAATTGAAAATTTTCAAATGTTCAAAAAAAATTTTAACTACAATCAATGGAACATTATTCCAATTAACTAAAATTAATTAATTGATTTACAATTTATCTAATAATACATTAAAACCAACTAAAAATATAATTTAATAAAATAAAATATTTAGGTGAAAATAATTTTTTCAATTAAAATTCAGTATAAATAACTATTCATTACAAAATAAAAACATCCTAGAAAAACACTAAAAGTTCATCCAAAGAGAATTTTGACATTATAATTCAATAAAATAATTTAATTTTTTCATATAATATTTATTAAATATCTAAAATTTACTTTTAATGTATGTGCGCCATTAAAAGGCAGCAAAACTATCATTTGAAAAATATATCACTTTTTAATAAAATTTTGATTATTATTATCAAATGCCAATAAAATCTATTGGATTTATGTAAAAAATATATTTTAATTTATAATAAATAAATTAAATTAATATCATCTAATAATACTAATTAATTTAATTTATTATGATAAAATATATTTTGGACATAAAAATAGTTTTTTAATAAAAACATTTCAATTCTATTCCATTTTTTCTTATATTCTATTCTAATTTATTGGTAAAAAAAATTATTTAAATGAATTTAATTAATATTTTCAAAATTATGAAGTTTTTTTCATTTAATTTCATATTCTATTTGATAGAAATCATATTAAATAATAATATGAATTTTATATTTTAGTTTGGTAAAACTTAGTGTTCCTTGTAAGACACAATATCTAAGTACTCTATATTTCGTGTAACACAAAACAACCTAGTGTTCCATATACCATAAGATAATATTAGTGTCTTATATAGAATAATCATTACATGGTGTTGGGTATAAATAAATATTTAAGAACAAATTTATTTTAAAAGGTAAATATTGTAATGTCTTGGGGAATTACATTATCCCCACATTAAATAAATTTTATCATCACTATTCAATGTTTATCTTGGTAATTTAGGGGTTGATATTTGAAGATAAAATATTGTTTGAAACCTGGCATCTTAAATATTTTTAATAACACAACATGTTAATACTAGAGAAATGGAAATGTTAAGGTCACTACAAAACTAAGCATTCAAATAGGAGAACATTAGTGAAAACATGAACAGAGAATGGTAAATTTTACTACCATGTTCTGATGAAAAATTATAGAGAATATGTTCATGAGAATGTTTTTTACCATAAACCCATAAACATGAGATGTTAAAAAAAAGGTCACTGATATCATAAAAAATTATAATAATAGGATACCATTTTTGTTTGAATACTGTTTTACTAGAGATGAGGACTTATTTAGTTCTATAAAACAATACATTAATATAAATTTATGTAAACACAATATTATCCTTTGGTTGTGCCTTAAAATTTTTATTCTTCATCTACTAGCATTAGTAGTATCATATGGTAATGTAATAAATTCATATATAAATAATTGTATATATATCATCTTGAACATTTCCATTAATGGTTAAATTCTAAAGAAATTATGATTCAATACTTTTTCAAAGATGGTCAATGAATTTAAAAAATTAACATATCATTAGTTTTCACATTATATGAACTATGAATTTAATCCTCACATTCCAAAAATATGAACACCGTTAACATATATTTTTATGAAACATGGTAATAACCTAAATTACCATACATCCTTATTGAATACGGGAATTATAGCGACCCAGGATTGACATACAAGTTTATTAGATAATATTTTATGAATATTCATTATATTAAAAAAATACACTCATGAAACATAGAACAATATATTCAAACATTGTGAAAAAACTTCATTTTTTCCCAAAATGATTTACCATTTTAGTACTTATACTTAAAATCTCTCTGTAGAAACTGGGGAAAGGAAATATAAGAAATGGTTGAGCTTGAATGCACAGTAAGGGTAAAAAAAGAGATACATAAGAATAACAGGCGAAAAATATTATGAGAATATGATCATAATAATGTAATATCATACCCTGTATATTAATGATCATAAACTGGAGACATGGAATAAATATATTTGTAGTTCATAATACATTCATAATAAGAAAATAAAGAAAAAAATACATGAAATCACAACATAAGAATCTGACATGTAATGGTTAGCAGGTAAAAAATAGTTTAAAATTTATTTCCACAGTAGTCAATGAATCATTATAAAGGCCATATTTTTTGTATGGGTTCACTCCCCCACCAAAATATTAGTCATGGATCACTCCCATATCCATCATGGTAGTCATGGTTTACTCTCATAACCATCATGGATTTCTTGGTTCACTCTCATAACCATCTTAATAGCCACAGTCCTTTATGTTTATATCATGACATATGAATCATTAACCAATGAATTATAGAGAGATATAAGTCCCACCCATCTCATAAATATAACCATATATATGTGTTCCACGATAAATTAAGTCATTTATCATATCAAAACTCTTGGAATGAAATGGGTTTCATAAACATCATGCAATCATAATATAACCCACTAAAAAAGATACTTGTTTCATAAATATCATTCTATCATAAACATAAACCATTAAAAGAACGAATAATAATGTAAAAATTGAATCCTATCCCTGGTAAAATAAATATAACATCAAAAAATGTTATCTTAGATGGAAAATAATTTTTATAGAAATATTAAAAACAATTCTTGAGGAAATTATTATTTTTGATGTGAAAAAAGTCTCTTTACATGAAATGACACACAATTTTAAATGTAATTTTTTTAAAATAACATTGTAATAATTTAAAGCAAGATTCAAGACAATAAGGTTTCATGAAAGTGTAATTTTTTTTTTCATGCTGTGTAATTTTAAAAAAAACATTCTTCTCATACTCTTTTAAAAAACATTACAAAGTACCTTATTTGGAAAACAATAAAAATGATTTCATTCAAACCATTTAGTTAAATTTAAAACATGGGTAAAATGACATTAAACATAAATAAAAGAATATTAAAAAAATTAAAAACTTGTTTACAAAATGTGGACATGAATAATAAATATTCCCCAATAAAGACTTTAAACGAAGCAATACCAAATATTGATGAGATTATGAAATAAATACTCATCAATTTATACTCATTAAAATCATATTCCACCTAAAAGAAATAAAAATAAATAGATATTAAAATTCTATAAACTTATGTGTAAGACTAATAAAATTCTCTCATGGGAAGTATATAGACCATAATGAATAGACATGTAGTGTATAAACCATGTGTCCTACACAATAAAAAGTGAGACATAAATGTCTTACTACTTGAGTAACTTTAGAATCATGATCTAAAAAATAATAAAATCAATAAAAGATTTTAATAGAATTAAATAATGGAATATAAGGATATAATATTTCATAGGTCAATATATACACAATAAAAAATAAGTGAGTGGTGAATATGGAATGTATCTAATGGAAATAACAAGTGAGATGAAATTCCATAACATGAAGTATTGACTTCCTTTGAAGACAATAAAACCTCTTGAATAATAAATATAATTTTTCTATATATCTAATATATAATAATATCAACATATATGTATATTCTATATATGATTTGTATTACCTTCTACTAACCATTTATTAACAATCCCAATGTTCAAGTAACATTTTTCAATAATAACCTCTTTGTTTATCAGGTGTTGACTAATCATACTTGATCATCTTACTTAAATCATGATTTAGTTTTTTCCATAATGTAAATCATAAATTATATATCATATATATATATACATATATTCATTATATAAACATTTATAATAATCTTATAAAATATAGATATATGTAATTGAATACAAATTTCATTGAAACGGTACGTCATTCGTACGTATGAATGTTGTTTCCATTTCATTATCGGATTAAAAGAAAGGATCATATCAGAAATATATTATAAAGATGGAGAAAATTACATGTAATTTTTTTAAATTATTTAGGATTATTATGAGTCTAAAAAAATTGATAGTGCGTGATTCTAAGGCCTGGTGTGCTCAGAATTAATTTCTGAACTTTTTTGAAGGTATGTTCAGTAAACCCGTGGGTCGAATTTTATTTATTTTGAATCGTTGATCAGATTAAAAATCTGATGGCACCATTGAATCCACAGCACCAAGATTCAATTAAGGGAAGCTTCACTTCCACCACAGCAGATCGGGAGAAAATGAGAGTTTTTGTAATTTTTAAAGAAAAGTAAATTTACATGTAAAAGATATTTTATTTTTGTTTTCTCCAATAGATGAGTGGCAGTGGTGGGACCAGTGACTTTTCAAAATAATAAATGGATTGACCAATCAACTTCTTAACTCCAACATTGTGAATTAAAAGATGTTCATTAATTCATTTCATAAACCTCGTTAATTCCTCAACGTGTTACTCACCCTTTCACCCACCTATTTAAATGCAGCTCAGGGGGGGGGTTAAAATGGATTTTTCAAGTGATGAAACAGTATCAGAGTTCAACAGAAACATCCACCGAAAGTGGATGAAATCTCTTGTGGCAATGATCCAGGATCGACGATCACCGGCAACTCTATCCAACGTCAACGCTCCTCCTACCGCAACTGCAACACCTCTAACGGATCTAGTGGTAGGGGGTTTATGTTTGGTTTTGGTTTAACAATATTGAAATCAATTTATTTAATATTTAATGTCAGATAAATATTCTCCCGCTTGTTATCATGTTAACGTGGAGGGCATGGGCCGAACAAATAAGGCCTAGACCATCCGCCAATTTTCATGTTGCGTCCTTCAGGGACGACATTCTTCAATTTTGACGGAAACGTGAGACCGAGGGTAAAAATATGACAAAGGAAGTGTAAGAGAATCATTGGATCAAATGCCACCAAGAACGAACCAACAGTGCATGTTTGGTAGATCGTGGAAAGAATCTTCGGTGCACCATGCCGGTGGCGGAAAACCGTCACCGGAGGTGGCCCGCGGCAACCGACCGCAGGCAGTGGGAAGCTAGTGCACCATAGTGTCCAAAGGCATCCGGCCTGAGCTGACCACATGGGAGAAGGGCAGTGCTCGCAGGTGCCACCAGTAGTAATAGTCGCGACCAGTGGGCCACAACAGGAAGGGGCAGTGTGGCCCCGGGCTGTGCCACGTTAGCTGATAACTGGTCATCCCCCTGGCTGATCATTGTATGTGGTGGGGCAGTGCCCCAATGGCCAGATGAAATGGCCCATCATCTTCTGGGCTAGTAGGAGAAATAGTCTTCCATTACGTGGACTATGCCGGACGCGGGCAAGCTGATGAGGCCTAACTCGTGGCCCATTGGGCCAGCGGGGGTGGGCCGAGCCCCCTAGATGGGCTGGGCCAACCGCTTCCCGGGCCCGCGATTCAATCGGGCCGACCCAGAGGGGCCGGACCCTATGAACTGGGCCGACCCTTAACAGGTCGAACCTGGGCAAGGTCAGGCAGAACCAAGGACCCATTGCGTCGGGTCGACCTGACTGAGTCATACTAGGCTAAGACCTAAACGGCCCCTGAATAAAGGAATGCTCGTAACTGACGAAACCGGTGTCTATTTGACACAACTTCAGTGGTTTTGGAACCCCTTTTGGTAAGCGGTCCCTTCGGCATATTCTGGTGGGCTCGATTGATCTCATACGGACCGAGGTTCGATCACCCCCGTTTCATTGAAAGGGGTGTAACTAATAGACCAGACGTCCGATCGGCACACCATCTGTGGAATAAGAATCCTTGTGGAAAGAAAGTCCTCTAGATAA
Organism: Viscum album; assembly: GCA_963277665.1. Lineage (NCBI taxonomy): Eukaryota > Viridiplantae > Streptophyta > Magnoliopsida > Santalales > Viscaceae > Viscum > Viscum album. Next base: position 446,474,559 of record OY728155.1, on the reverse strand, counting down.
ACTCTCAGTGAGTTATAACAGAGTTTGATGTGATACTTAGGTTGGATCAGATGTGAATCCAACTGTGCCCTATTTTCAAATGTGCCCATATCTCACAGACCGGGCGTTCGATCGATGCGTTGTCTATTAAGTTGGGACCCATATGACGAGTGGTCCCTTGGGATGTGATTTTTTCGGGACTTAGTATCAGTTTATATATGACTTATGGCTTAAGGATAAGAATCTTACAGAGATCAGATGTGCTTCGTGTGGTAATCTAGTGGCTGTCGTTGACATGAAGAAGATGAGCAACCAATACGGATCAGTATTAGAAACTCCAGAGTGAGATGATATACCTATAAAACTAATCATATATACCTCTGTACCAGTGAACTATATTGTTTAGTACCATGGACCCATATGAGTTAGCACTAGTGACCAATACAGGTCAGCATCTAGTGGCCAATACGGGTCAGCATACAGTGCCCTCTATGGGTCAGTAGTAATTTTACTACGTATAGGATGTTATGGGTTTACAACTAGTCATCCCTATCCTAGTAACCTTGATGTTATACCATTAGTGTGGGAATTATTTTTTTCTTAAGGCTTCATGATTTAGATCATGCTTTTGATATTACCTTTTTGGGATTTCATGTGTTGTTTTCTGTTTTCGATTACTGATACACCATCAGGGGTGTCGAGGTTCCCAATTGAGTTTTTATAGTCAACCCTATACGGGCTCCGCCCGCACGTGTGTGTCTGGTGAAGACTACTGGCGATATGAGGTAAAGTATGGAGGTTCAGGACTTGGTGGAGCCTAGTGTGACAAGAGCAGTCGATATCATCTTCTTTAACTTCATAATTACCGCTACTGCCCTCCATGTTGAGTTCCAGGGCAGATGCGACAACTCTTTACTTTCTTTATATTTTCTAGGGATTGTATTTCAACACACTGTTATCAGTCTATTGTTTTACTTGCAGTTTTACTTTACTCTCATGGTTATAAAATACTTTTTTTGTTTTCTACTTTAGTTTCCATTTTTGAGAGTTTACAAATCTTTAAGACATTACCACCCCTATTCAGGGAAAGCCTACTGGTGCCAGTCACCAACACCTGTCCTATAGAATGCGGGCGTGGGTTAGTCACGTTCGGGCCTATGGGAAAGGTCATGACATATATTATAATTAAAAAATAAATTTAATGTAATATATAATATAAATATTCATTAAAAACACCCTTATTACATTACATGTGAAATATAGGTGAATAACGAATCACATCGCATTGTAGAGATAGTAAGCCATACGTATGAACAAATGATGTTATCATTTTCTAGAAATATTATACAGTTGATAAAATGGTAGAAATTATATTATCATTTATGAAGTATAATTATATCATAAATATCATATATAAATATTAAACCCCTAATAATGCTCGCTCGTAAGATATGGTGATGAAAAATGAATTGTATAGCTATGTGGATACAGAAATCCGTACGTACACACGAGTGATACATTATTTATTTTTTGTTAAGAAAGGGGTTGTATAATTGTAGGTTTATAATAATAATAAAATTTATGCTTATTTGGGATTTAGAATTTATTATATTATGATATATTTCATAAATTAATTGGATTTATGGAAGAGTATAGAAAGATTATGATCGGTCAAAGCACTTACATCTTCATTGGAATGAATTATTTATATCTCTTCTAAAACACTCTAGAGTATTTACTTTGTGAAGCTCAGAACATATATATTTGATATAGGGTATTTTATAAGGTAAATGGGTAAGGTTTTTTTAATCTCGAATGGTCAAAGTTTTGTGATGAAGTTAAAGAGGAGGCGGCCTTTTAAAATCGAGGGGAGGGGCACTTTTGGAAATAATGAAAATATTAAAATATATTAAAAACGTTCTAGATCCAAAAACATAAAATGAGATATAAAATAATATTTTTGTCATTTTCTACCATATCCTATCCCCATTGTCAAAATTGGTCTTTTTTTAAATACTTTTATAATATATTAATACAATAAAATATCGTTATTTTAAAATTTGATTATATTCATTTAATTTGGCTTTAAATATATTAATAACAAGTGGAAATTGGAATATAATGGTTCATACATCTCTAATATATCATTTAAATATATAAAAGCAGTCATAAAGTTCAATTCATCCAAAATATATCAAAATTAAGAATATTAGATCAATTATTTTACCTTTAAATTAATTAAATAAATACTCTTTTAACAGAGAAGAAGTATATATAGTAATTACACAATTTATAAAAATTAAAAGCAATAAAATATATTTAAATTATTTCCTTTATGATCAAAATTGATATTTATATTCATTTATAGATTGAATTTGACCCTAAGTGGTCACAAAAAATGATATTAAATACAAGAGAGTGATTTTTTGTAACTATCTATGACATTAAAGAATATATAAGTTATTTTCATGGACTAGAGTCCATTAAAAAACTAAAATTTTAAATTTAGGTGATAATTGTCTATTATTATTAATCCAATATTTTTTTTGACAATATTTGTTTTTTTAACCTTATCATTTTTATTTACACTTAATTAAACCATTTCAATTTGAATTATGCTAACAACATTTCAATTATTAAGGGGTTTTTAATTATTGCTTATATAAGGTAAATTTTCCATAAATGAACACTTTATAAAATTTTAGATATTATTATAATCAATTTTTATTGGTTATGTATTTTATTCATTATTTTTAATTAATTTATTAAAATATTTTAATTATAAACTGTCATTAATATCAACTTTGATACTATTCCCAAAATTGTATTTAAATAAAATCCAAATAGAAAGATTATTTGGAAAAAAAATTTAAGACACTCCTAACATGTCATATTCACCTATAAATGTTTTTTAGAAATTTAATTAATTTATATAATATTTAATGTAATATTTTTAATATCTTTTATTTGATCCTTTTGTTAATTAAACAATTATTACATCATCATTATGTCGCCATTGTAGTTATTTATTTTATAACTAAATTTTTTTAATAAATTATATTGATGTAGATAATCAATTTAGATTTCAATTTAATATTTATAATCGAATTTATCTTCTATGTAACCCTATATTAAAATTGTTGTAGTAACTAAAAATTTGAGTTTGACATTTTTAACTTATCCTTAAATAAAATAGAATAAATTTCATATTCTTACCCAAGTGTCTTAAAAGGATATAATTTATGCCTATGGTTTATTTTAATAAAAAATACTCATCAAATGATATGGTAACAATTGTTCGGGTAATTTATTAGTATTATAATTTTATTTTTACCATTTATTATAAAATTTACCCACAACTATTGTAAATAATGTTTTTGTAAAATTGCTATTAAAAATATCCAAAATATGACATATATCATTTTATACTCTAAATATAATACTTATCGAAACCATGAATGTCAATTTTTTTAAATTCATTTTACCAATGTGCAAAAAATAAGTTTAATGCAAATCCCACGATGTGGAGAGAAAGATGGTGAAAAGAACGTTCAAAAGTTCAATTAGTTTTTATATTTAATTTCAATATAAAAATGATTCCAATTAACTAAATTAGATGAATATATTAATAATTGATTTATTGTGACATTAAAAATATATTTTATATTTAATAATTATAAATGAAAAATGCCTTTTTTACCTACAATTATATATTTTTAACTTTTCATCAAAAAAATAAAACTTCTCAAAAAATACTAAAAAATAACCCCATGTTAATTTTGAAATTCCATAATAAATATTGAGTTAATTTTATCAAATTAAATTTCTTATAGTTTCAAAAATTAATTTTTTCATTGTTTATAGAAGGACATAAAAAGTTGTTCCTTAAAAAAATAGTATTTCTCAACATATAAAGACTTTTCCAAAAATTATACATTCTATTAAAAATATTTTTTATTTATGTGATAATATTTTAAAAAATTATTAATATTCATATTACTATATTTAACAAACAGTTTATAACTCTCTCATTTAAATAATTATAATAGTACAGTGTTGTTTCATAGAAACACTATGTTGTGTGCAACAGAAGCTAAATTAGTATTTCAGGTAGTTAAAGGTTAACTTGGTGTTTAATATAACTTAATAAAAACATAGTGTTTTTATGTAATAAAAAACTATTTTTAGTATTTTTTAAACTAAAAAATCCCAAAAATATTAAATTAATTCAGAAAAATTTTATTTTACAAAATCTCAGGTTGTTATATTCTACCCCCCTGAAAAATTAATTTATCAACAGAATTTTTATTGGTTATTAAATTATTAATACTAAAATTTTTCATTCATAGAAACACACATTAGAAAAAATGAATACTAAAACTATTGTTTAGAAAAAAAAAAGATGAAAACATAAACGGTTACTGGAGTGACTCATAGATGAGTTTCCACATAGGAAAACATTGGATGAAAGTGAATAATGGGAATAGAAGAGAAATATAACTATAAATATATGATGGAGGGTGATAGAGATCCTGGTCAGGAGAAGGTTAACAATCGGAAAACCATAAATCTGTGTTGATCTAAGGGACGATTTGATTCATCAGAAATGAAGTTAATTGGATAAGATTTTTTTGCTTCACTATATATTATCAATAGACGAGTAAATTTTTATGAGAATAATTTCTTAAATTATTAAGAATAATTTCATAATTTCGGTGTTCCTTGATGGATTTCTACTTTATATCTTTTTCCATGACATGAGGGAAATATTTATTCATTCTTGAAGCATATGAGATCCATATAATGAGATGTTATTATCATAAGAAAATATTTAATAGAGGTTATCCAATATGAATAAATCCTCATATAGAGAGGTAATACTTTTATTTCTAAAACATCAAAATAATTATAAATGGTTACCTTTATGATCCTTCCAAAAGATTATAATTCAAAACACTAAAAAATGGCCACTAAATTTCCAATTTCAACTTATCATTTACCCCTAGAACAAATTGACATAGCTCTTAATAATAACACCTCAATAATCAGAAAGAATTTTCAAAAATTCCCTTAAAACATTGTAATAACATAAGTTATCATAAAACTATATTTAAAACAATCTAATTTCATTATTACAAAGTATATCAGATAAATTCTATAAATCCAAAAAATATGTAAACATCATCAATGATAGCATAACCACTTTTCAAAAAAGTCTTAATTTGTTCCAAGGTCATATATACCATCTAATTTACTTATTCATATCCAACATATCTTTATGTTAACAAAATTAAGATATTAAGGGTTATATTCCATTAGTTAAAATTTCATCTTTCTATTAAATCATTTTTCCAGTCCTTGGGAAACATTCAACATAACCTTGTAAATCTTGAGCGAAAACATAAACTAAAAAATCCTTTTATATTTCACCATTCAAATAACATTATTATTAAATCAAAATATATTAAAACTATGATTATTCAACTTTATACATTATCCATATGAAGGGTACTTATTAATATTACATGATATCATGTTTCATTCAGATATCATTTGTAGTATTTTGTTGAGAAACAATATAACCATTACTCATATGACATTTCTGATTCTCTTCAAGAGATTTTCACTGAGAAAATATATTTTCATAATGAAAATACATTCCACTCTTAAATCATTTAACCTTTGATGATGGATTTGGGAGGCCAGTATTCTCATCCATTGCATTAAATGAACCCTTCATTTTTTCATTAAATTTACCAGCTTTGTGTCCTTTTTTTTCATTGTCAATATATCATCTTATTCATATAAGTCCTTAACATTAGTGATTCTGTCCACATTTTTGAAAAAGAGTAAATTGAATAATCTTATTTCATGGTATCCATTACTCAAACTCTTAGAAAAATACTTATTTATCTTATTTTGTGAGTCTGAGATTTTTTTAAGGTACATGTTGTTAATCACATTCCATGAAAACTTATTATGTGTGTTCACAACAACCTTCAATCTGGGGATCATCCCATTTGAATTCTCATCAGATACATTTCCTTCACATTCAATGTTACTCCAGTTCGTCATTGTTCCTACCATTGATTATAACTAGATATCTTTGAGTAAGAAAATATTTTCATAGTGAGGAACCTCACAATCACAATGAACCTCTTATATGATATTTAATTATGAAACATTCCTTGTCCTGTGAAACCTTATTTTTATCATAGGTTATTTATATAAAAATTACATTTAAATCGTTCATAATGGTTCATTAAGAATTTGTGAATTTCTAAATCATATACCCCATGAGTGTAAAACCTGGTGTGCAACAACGCCTGTTGTTGTATAACATGTTACACATGAGTTAGGCTCGACGAACATTGTTATAGTTTTTACCCCAAGGTACATCTGTTCCAGACCCACATCCACTTATAGCATTCAAATAGAGATGTAATGCTAGGAAGTCACTCACTATATCCTTTACAAAAATTAAATTACATTTTCCTAAACATTAACTCATCCATGGAGTCATCCTTAGAGAATCCCCTATAAATATCCTTAGAAATATCCCTAGGTATCTCAGTAAAAAATTCTCATCCTATTTATAATGGTTAGTGAAACATTTGCTTCAAGAACAAATTCAGTGACCCAGACAATTCATACAATGATATTACATAATTTTTTTATGAATATTCAGTATATTACAAAAATACATGCATGAGGACCATAATAGTTTACTGTATTTGCAAACATGGAACAATATATTCTAATATGGTGAAAGATATTAAAAGATTCCCAAAAATATATCACCCTTTAGTACTTATACTTAAAACCTTTCTTCAAAATCTAGGAAAAGGAATCAAATAAAGGGGTGTGCTCGAATGCTTAGTAGTGGTAACCAAAAGAGATACATAATAATAACATTTGAATAAGGGTATGACAAGATGATCATAAAAATAGTATATCATACCCTTCATATCAAAGATCATAATCATGAGACCTTAAATAAATATATTGAAAATTTATAATACATTAATCATAATGAAATAAAGAAAATAATCCATTAAATCATAACATATGAATAAGACATGTAATATTTGGAAAACACATATGAATATAGAAATGATTTCTATATTAGTCAAAAAAATTATTACATGGCCATATTAGTCTCATGTTCTTACTCTACATATAATCTCAAAAGTCATGGTTAACTCCCATAATCATCATGGTTGTCACAGTTCTCTACTATAATCATCATTGTTGTTATGGTTCACTCTCATAACAATCTTATCGTATAAGGTTCTTCATGTATATATAATGATATATGAATCTTCAGCCAATGAATTGGAGGGTGATATAGGTCCCACCAATCACATAATGAAAACCATAAATATGTGTTCCACAAAAACATAAGTCATTATTCATATAGAAATAGATGGAATGAAATGGGTTTCATAAACATTATTAAATCTTAATATAACAAATGGAAAAGAAATGGGTTACATAAATATCATAACATAATATACATAAACCATTAATATAAAGAATTATATTTGAAACATTGTATAATATCTCCATTAAAACATAAGTAAAATTAATAAATATTATCTGAGATGGAAAATAATTTTGGGAGAACTCTTTATAACAATTCCTTCAGAAAATATCTTTTTTTCTTTGAAAAAATTTTCTTTACTGGAAATGCTACAAAATATTAAAAGAAAACATTTTGTATGAAAATAACCATATAATATTGGAATATAATACTTAACTAAATATGGAATCATGTAATCATAAAAATATATTCATTCAATATAATTTAAAATACATTATTTGCATACTTTTTCCAGGAAAGTTACAGAGTACCTTGTTTAAAAAAAACATAAAGGATTCCTATAAAACCCTTCACCTAAAATTAAAAAATTGATAAAATAAGTTTTAACATACGTAGGTTAATATTAAAATGATATCTGAAAACATTTTTAGAAAATATGTAAATTGATGATAAATATTCCCCAACAAATTCTTAGAAAGAAACAATTCAAAATATTAATGAGATTATGAAATAAATACACATCACATTATAATTAGTTGAATTTTATACACTATGAAGTAAATAAAATTATATTTATATTAAATTCTATAATATTTTGCATAATACTTTTATGAGAAATTAACTGTTAGTTTGTACACCACGTAGAAGAAACAAGTAGTGATTCATAATTCCCTTACTACTTATGAATCCTTAGAAGAACAAGCTAAAAGAATTAATAACATAAATTAAATAGATTAAAATCATTAAATAAAGAAAATTAATGATATAACAAATAATAGTGTATTATATTCACCACAAAAAATACTGGAGTGGGAAATATGGAATGTCTCTCTTAGAAATAAAAAAAGTGAGATGAAATTCCCTTACCTTAAGTATTGACATCCTTCAAACATATTAAATTCACTAGTATAATAAATATAATTTTATTTTATATCTAAATAAATATAAATATATATAACCTATATTATTTTAAAATGAACATCTATTACATGTTTATTAACAATTCCCATGTTAAAGTAATATGTTCATGTAATAATAGTTTTGTTTATCGTATGTGTTTTGACTTCTCATTCTTGATCCAATTACTTAAATCATGATTTAATTATTTAAATAATGTAAAAAATTATCTACATATGATATATATTCAATATATAAATATTTTTTAACAACAATATAAAATGCATATATATAAGGTGGAATACACTGTTCATGGAGATGGTAGGTCATATGTACATATGAACATTGTTTCCATTTTATTATAGGGTTAAAAAAATGATAGTATATGATATATATATGATCATTATAAAACAAATTTAATGTCATATATAACCTAAACAATAATAAAAATAATCTTTATTACCATCCATGTAAAATATAGGTGAATAACGAATCACATAGCATCATGGAGGTGGTAAGCCACACACACACACGATCGATGTTATCATTTTCCCAAAATATCATATGGATGATAAAAAAGGTATAAATTATATTATAAATAAAGAAATATAATTAATTCATAAATATAATATATAAATATTATACCCATCATAATTATCACTTATAAAATATGGTGGTGCAAAATGAATTGTGTTGCTTCGTGGAGACGGTAAGTTGTACTTACACATGAGTGATACGTTCCTTTTTTGTTTGATGGGAAAGGAGTTTTATAATTTTTTTAATAATTATAATTACATTTTAGAATATTTAGGTTTCTTAAGTTATTATTTTATTGTATATATAATATGTTTATAGGTGGTATAGAAGAATAGAAACAGAGAATGGCCAGTTAGAGCAATCGCCTCTTCTTCAGAACAACTCCTTTAGATCTCCTCTAAAGAACTCTAGATTTGGTCCTTTAGGAAGATCATAAACACTATAATTTGGACCATATAGTATCCCATGTTTTATTATTTATCATATTTGTGATTTTTAAATAATTTAATAATATATTAATTTAATAACCTCTAATTATTTTTCGATATGAAACTATTCATTTAGCTGGGCTTAAAATACATCAAGATAAATTGAGAATTACAATATAATTGTTTAGAAAATCTAGAATATATAATTTAGATCAATAAAATTCATTAGAAACTTTAAATATTCCAAAATACATCAAAATTATTATTATTAAAATTCTATGATTTTATTTTTTGTTAATGAAATAAATATTGTTTTCACATTAAAGAGGAATATAAGGTAATTATATAGTTTATGAAAAATTATAAAATGAAATTAATATCATTATAATAAAAAAAAATTATATTCATTCCTAGTTTGATGTTGTCCCTAAGTGGCCACATAAATATATTAAATAATAGAGACTGATATTTTATAACTACCATTGACATTAAATAATATAGAAAATGATTTCATGGAATAATGTACATTAAATAACTCCAATTATATGTTAAAGTGACAAGGGTCTAATAATCCTTATCCAGTATTTTTTGTACAAGTTTTCATTTTATTTTAAAACATATCATTTTGATTTACCCATAATTAATCCATTGTAATTTTAATCGTGGTAATAAGATTTTAACTATTAAGAGGTTATAAATTACTTATATGGTTTAATTATCCTTAAATGGAAAATATATCAAATTTTAGACCTTAAAATAATCTATTTTAATTTTTAATTTTTTTATAAATTTTAATTAATTTTATAAAATAGTTATTTATAAAATACCATTCATCTTAATTTTGACACTATTTACAACTCTGTAAGTAAATAAAATACCAATAATGAGATAATTTCAAACCAAACAATTTAAACCACTTATAACATTTTATAGTAAGCAATAGATTTTTTGGATCACCTCAGTTAATTGAAATATATTTATTTTAATATTTTTAATATCATTTATTTGAACCTTTTATTAATTAAACATTTATTTTATCATCATTTTTTCACCATTTAAATTCATTATTTTATCATAAAAATATATAAATAAAATATCATGATGTATATAAATATTTTATATTTAAAATGACTATTTAGAGCCAACTTTATCTTCTATAAAACCATATATTAAAATTTCTATAGTTATTAAAAATATGAGTATTACATATTTATCTTATCTTTAAATAAAATATAATAAATATCATATTCTTATCCAAGTGTCTTAAATGGTTATAATTTCATACTATGTAAGACTTTAGTTGAAACGTTCTCATCTAATGAAATTAGAACATGTGTTAGGGTAACTTTTGAAAATATAATATTACTTCTATCATTAATTATCTAATTTACCCATAACCGTGGTAAATAACAATTTACTAAAGTTACTATTCATTATATCACAAAAAATTAATTTAATTCTATTAGAATCTAAATATTATAATTATTACAACATGTTATGTCCATTTTTTGAAATTCAATTCACGAAGGTGAAAAAATTAAATTTAACGCTAATCTCACTAACGTGGGGAGAAGATAGGTAAGAAGAATGGTCAAAACATCCATAATTTGTTTATGTAATATCAATATATAAATGATTCTAATGAAATAAATTGAATTAATATATGTATAATTGATCTATTTTGAATTTAAATATTAGTTTAAAGTTTAAAAATTATTTAAACATAAAAGAATGAATCTAACTACAATGCGGTATTTTTCACTATTTAACAAAAAATGAAGCTTCTCAAGAAAAATACTAAAAATTAACCATAAGTTAATATAGAAATTAAGTATTGAAAAATGATTTTTATTTTACAAAATTATATTTCTATTATTGTCTAAAATTAATAATATTATTATTTACATAAGTACATTAAAATCCATTTCTTTAAGAAAATAGTATTTCAAAACATATAATGTATTTACTAAAAATAATAAATTTCTTTATAAATATGTTTTAATTATTTGACAAAATTTAAAATGTAATTATTACTATTAATATTACTATGTTTAATTTATAGGATATAACCATCTCATATAGATAATAATAATAGTAAAGTGTTGTTTTGCAGAAACTCAGTATTGCGTGTAACACAGGCCATGTAGGTGTTGTGTGTTATAAAAGCATAACATGGTGTTGTGTATAACATAATAAAAAATTAGTGTTTTTATATATTAACAAAAAAATCTATATTTAGTGTTTTGTAATGTGAAAAATCTTAAAAATATTAAATTAATTTGGAAAGAAATATATTTCATAAAATCTCGGGGTGTCACAATAATTATTCGACATTCATTAAATAAAACATAGGTTATTGGATATATTACTCGAATTAAAAAATGTTTTAGCCTCTATTTATGATATAATAAACTACATTGTCAAAAAATCATTAATCAGTTCCAATTGATTAAGTAATATCTAATTTATATTATTTATATTAATCATCTCTCTATACATAAATTTTTATCTCAGCATTAGGAAAATATTAAGGGTTGTAAATAATTTGTTTTCTAATAGTATAAACTTGTTAATGAATCATTATTTACTTTTCACTGGGACCATATAACATGCGCTCTCAAATGCTTAATGAAATGCTACTATAGCACAATCCTTATTGATTTCATCATTCTTATAACTAGTAAATCAGTGATAAAATACTAAATTGACACAGTTATTGAATACAAATAGAATAAAATTAATTTTTCCTCTTTATCTATGGTAATAGTATAATCTTAACCATGATCCATTAGTCTCTTTCGGTGTATTCTCTGGATTCATAGAGCATTTATTTACATAATTTCCCATATATATATAGTTGCAATATTGAATAGTATCATTTTTTTTCTTCCATTTTAATTATTTAGCTTGGTGACCCTTATCTCTATAGTTATAAAAACTCGCATTCCTTTCCGGCATATACCATGTTATTTCCTTCCACTATTATTATATGTGAAAAAATCCTTCTTTCTTATCTTCCCTTAATCCATATTTTTTCACATTATCCACTACTTCACAACCTTCAACCTAAAGTGATAATACATAGAGAATTATTTATTTTTCTCTTTATAACATGATACTTTGTCGCTATATTATGGGAATATTTAGAAGACTATGTACCTTCAAAATACATTCTTAAGACCATAATAGATATGTTCCCTCTTATTTGTTGGATCATGTGCATTAGTGTGGTTCCAATCCCTTATAAAGGTTCTAGTTCTAAATAATGACATACACTATATTAATTCATCTAATTATGGAAAATAGTATATAATCTCAACACTTGTAAAATGCATACCATATATAAATAAATTTATGCATATCTAATATCATAATAATAATCATAGTTTCTTTTGGATTTTCTCCTATATTTATCCTCAAAGTATATTATAGGAATATATTTTTAAATCTTTTTTTATCTATATATAGTTTCGACGGGTTATAATAATCTTCCTTGGATACTAAATGTAGTGAAACTAAAAAAAAGGAAAAACATTATAATATTATCCTTGAAGAAAACCATTTCTAAGAATCCATATTTATATCGTTGGTAATGGAAAAAAGGGGGACATCAAATGTAACACCCCGACCCCAGTTACCCAGAGTCGGTGCATTATTACATAACATTGGAATGATCACAAGAAAGATCAAATATCGAAAGACCGATTGGTTTTGTAGCCTTAGAAACACTAGATATATCTATAAGACTTACATTACATCATAAAAATGAAAACTACAACAACCTATTTTCTTTATAGTCCACACTCACATCCCCAAATACTATCCCTGCAGGTCATTCATAAATTACTTCTTCACATCCTGGGAAAAATAAAACATAGAAAAGGGGTGATCTCAAATGCCCAGTAAGGATAACAATATAGCGGAAACTTTCATAAATAATAATAAACATTTAAGGAAATGTATAACTAAAAAAAAGCCTATTAAACTTGAACTTAAACATAGTATGGAAAAAATAAAATGAAATAATTCCATTTACTTATTCACATGGATATTCTACTTATCGAATAATCACATGGAATATCAATAACCACTTTCATAATGATGGAATGCATAATGCCAGACTATCATAACCACATAGCCAAGGCATCGTGCCAAGACTACAAATATGATTTTTTCAAGACTCCGTGCCAAGACACTAGTTTGTCTCATGAGACCTACCGATGCATCGAGAAGCTATAGCGGGCTCCTCCCGTCACATATTAAGTCCAATGCATTCCTCATATGAACTGTTTTAAACATAACATAAACATTCGTATTAAAAATAGAATACGAAATGTAAATACTTCATCCATAAACCATGAATGGTATAAAAATAGCACATCCACAGTTAAACATATCACAAAACATTCAATACAATATAGAAGTTTTGTATCATAATAAATCAACTTCAAATAAGCATAAAATCTATCAAAGGTTGTTGACATAGATGAAATCAAAAATCTTGTTAGATTAATATATCTTTTTATTTTGAAATCATTTACGAGTCATATATTTATAAAATATAACATTTTCTTTTAAAATATTCTTATAATCTTGTAAGGTAAGCATCGAAAATTTTATAACGGCGGAAAATAGCCACACCCGTCGTATAAGTTAAAAAAACATTCTTACCTTAATTCTGTTGAAAAGGTTTAAAAGAACCTTGTTTGGAAAATGATGGAATGATTCTTTTATAAACCACTTATAAAAGTCAAAAATGGTATAAATGACTTTAACCCATAGTAAAAATGTTTTTAATACATTTTTAAGAAACATGGATGTGGATGATAATGAAGTCCCATTAGATTATTACGTATAAACAACCTCGGATAATGAAGAGATTGCTAAATAAACCCTTACCTTGTACTTTTCCTTGGTATGGGGTAGGTTAAACTCCAGTATAATGGTGAAATAATTGTTATTAAATTATACAAGAATCATATATATTAATATGATATCATATATGATCTTTTAACATTGATTTGTATATAATATCTTAGTATTATCGTTGTTTCGGGTGTTAACTTACTCATTTTTTTATATGTTTTGTTACGCAAGTCATGTTTTTCATGGATAGTTTGTATCATAATCCTATCCAGAATTATATCAAGTCCTTAGATACTATTATTAATCATCAAATGAGAATTAGACTTGAATGGATACGATGGAGAATGAATCTCATCGTGTTCGTAGAGACGGTAGTCCGTACGTACGCACGAGCGACAATATCATTGTTTTTGTTGGGAAAAAATACCTCAAGGCATCATTGAAGTATTTTTGAGGTGATTGTGTTTGTTGTCAAAGTGATCATCTGTGTTGTGATTGTTTACAATGCAATCCATGCCATACAAATTTGTTTACAAAGGGGTATTCATGATGGAATGGCGAGTTGGAGAGCTGAGGTCAACAATCCATGTTCGATTCAAGAACGTCGACAAAAGGAATCGACGATCTGGAGGCGGTACAAAAGGACAGATACAAGGTGGCTCCGTATTCTAGTGTTTTCCAAATTTTTTGGGCCTCAAAATTGACAAATGAAGAAAAGTGATTTTGTTAAAGGGACTTGCGCACCGAGGACTTGGAGTATAGGAAAATTGCATGCCATATGTTTTACAAGATTAGAAGATCAAAATATGGCTAAGGAAACAGGTTCACGCATGTTTGGGAGTTAGTCGCACAAGTGTCTAGGAGGACAGAAGACATGCGCGCCGAGATGGGGTCGCGCAGGTGACTTGCGCGTCGTCGCACTGGGTGCTCAATTTGCCTATAAATACTGGACCACCCCTCTTCATTCTAGACTGGAGTTCAACACTTTGAGAAATCAGAGCTCCCATCACGTAGGTGTGGTGGACGCGCAAGTGGTGTGTGGGTTGGGAAAGTGTAGTTGCGCGCCGGTGGTTGAAGTTGCGCGCCAGTGTGAGAAGTTGCGCGCTAGTTGGCAGTTGCGCGCCAATGTTGGTTTGGGTATAAAAGGAAGAGAGTCACTCAAGTTTGGAGTTGGGGATGATTGTGTCGCGCAAGTGTCTGAGGTTGACTTGCGCGCCCATTGAGACTTGCGCGCCGATACTTGCGCACCGAGTTAGACTTGCGCGCCAAGTAATGTTTATTTCCAGCAATGTTTTTTGGGCTGCGTGGAAGCTGGAAGTTTTCCCGATACCTTCGGTGCAAAGAGATATTCATCTATGAGTGAAATATGTACTTCAATAGAGCATCAACATAAAGAGGAAGATGCATTCTTTCATGCAAATGAAGAGACCTATAGGTCTATAAACTTTGAGGGGATTCCTTCCAAGAGCAGTGAGCAAAGGAAGAGAAAGAAACTGATCCTCTCCACCGGTAGTGAGCCAGAGATAGAGAAATAGGGAGTGACACTTGGGGAAGTAGTGAGCAGACCCTAAACATTGTAAATGTAGTGAGCTTGGGCATAAAAGTGATCTAGACCGGACATTATAATCCACAGCTAGTGAAGTTTAGTGGAATTGGTACGACCGGCAACTTGTCGGCGTTTTCTCCTTAGATGTAGCCCTTTGCAGTGAAACAAGTAAAATTTCAATGTCCTATGCATGATTTACTTTCTATTTACTTTGTGCAATAGGAAATTTAGAGAAGAGTGTTTTTCTTAACAGCAAAACAAGATCCGAACGGGCGTTGATTTTAAATTAGTCATACCCTGATTCACCCCCCCTCTCAGGGTATTCAGCCTTGTGGACCTAACAATTATGATATTAAAATCATATATAATTGGATGGTATATCATATATACAGAATCATTATCATGTTATATTTATTATATACATGAGTTACACATCATTATTATACCAATCCAAATAATAATTTATTGAATAACAATTACAACACGGCGTGGAGACGGTAAGCCGTACGTACGCACGTATGGTGACATGTTATTCAAAAGATGGACAGAATAATGAATATGGTTGTACCATATTTATAATAACATCACAGTATATATAAGATACTGGAGTTATTATTTTAGAATGGTAATAACAAATATAGAAGAATTTGAAGAAGAAAGGAACTTGGAAAAGGGTGGTGAAATCATTACCTCTTCTTCGGGTTCTTCCATTTGATTTGATGAAAAGGGCTCTTAGGATGGATTTATAACTAAATTACGTCCTCTAAGATGAAGTGAGGGAAGTTGAGAGAGTATTTGGGAAGAGTTCAACTGAGCCAAAAGGCTTTGAAGGTGTGAGTTAATGAGAAGGGAGAGTGCCCTTTTATAAGTGGGGTGAGGGGCACCTTTGGAAAAGCTAGAAATATTATTTTATGATAAATTCATATTCGGTTTCTAATGTCTCAAAAGTGTATTATTTAAAGGTTAATGTGGGGATGGGTCGAATAACACTAAACCAATAGAATTTAGATAGGTTTGGGTCATTATATTAACCTTATCTTTAAGTATTAACTCTTAGTTAATTAATTTCACTTTTACAATGTCTCTTTGTTTTATTATATTATATGGTTAATAGACAAACAATATACATCCAAGAGACCCCCAAGTGGGCCATTAATGATACACCTATCATGATATAAGTCTCTTGTCCAAACCTTATATTTTTAGAAATTTAATGTCAATTAATAATATAATATTTGTTTTAAAAACTCTTTTATGTCAATTTTCACACTATTCAATAATTGATTTTTGTAACAGTCATAACAAAATTATTACTTATAAAAAATTAAATTCAATCATTCCTAACATGTCATATTAACCTAGAAAATTAGTGTAATTCATAAAAAGACTCAAATTATATTTATATGGGTATCTACAATATCAATCATTTTAATTTATCACTATTATTGTAATTATTACATCACCATTGTGTCATAAATAAATTAAATTATTTAATGTGTAAATATTATAAATAAAACACCATTATGTAGGAAATCATTTTAACTTTCTAATGAATATTTATAATCTAAAATAGAACATATATATCCCTATGCTAAAATTGTTTTTCTTAAAGCTATATGCTTGTGTCATTTCTGTATTCATTTTAACTTAATTAAAATAAAGTGTCCCTATCACTTACAAGTGGCACCATGGAGTCCCCAAATCGACCCAAAGATGCCCATGGTCGGACATGTATCAACAAATTAGTTTAAGACACGTTTTCAGGTAATTTTTTTTATTATAATATTATTTGTTTTAACCCTTATTTACCAGATTTACCCTTTAACCATGGTAAATAAAATATTTACCGAAGTAATTATTCAAAATGTCTAAAAATAAAATTTACCTATTTACACAATTTGAACACCCTGATTCCAATTATGGAATCCATTTTTCCAAATCCAAAACACATAAGTGGCAGAAATTAATTTAAAATTAATTCCCACTGTCAAAACAAAAAGCGTGTTTTTAAGATATAATAACTATCAAAAGATTGATACTTGTTTATGTTCGGTTTAATTGTGAAATTATATACATTGACCAACATTGTATTAAATGGTAAAAATATTATCTAAATATACTTTAAAACCACTAAAATTCATAATTTATCACTATTAATTATTTTGATTAAAAAATTTGTTTTTAATTAAAATTTAGTAATTTTCACTATTCATTAAAATATTAAAGTTATCCGAAAAGTACCAAAATTTCACCTTATGGTAAATTAAGTACTCCGAATCTAAAAATGAAGTCCATTTTGAGAGATAAAATATCTAAAATTTTAAAAAGTATGTATTACTATTCATAACGGCTAGTTTGATCGGTTATGGTGTGTGTTAGAACATGATGTTGTGTACAACACACGCTATTGCATTATTCAAAGAGAAGCATACCGTAGAAACTTGGGGTGTTACATTCTCCACTCCTTCATATAATTTTTTCCTTGAAATTTCTAGAATACTACAGCATGATAAGACTCAGGTGGTTCTTCATCATAAGTTCCTCGGGTTCCCACGTTGCCTCTTCCATCTTATGGTTTCTCCACAAAACATTTACCATACGCGTCGTCCAGTTTCTTAGTACGTGTTCTCTCATATCAAGGATCTTTATGGGATCTTCGCAATAAGACAGATCAGGTTCCAGCTCCAATTCCTCATAGGTGAGTACATGCGTTGGGTCAGGCATGTATTTCTTCAATAGAGATACGTGGAACACATCGTGAACTTTGGAGAGACTTGGCGGCATTACCAATCGGTAAGCTACAGCCCTGATTCGTTCTAGAATTATAAAGGTCCGATGTAGCTGAGACTCAATTTACCTTTCTTAACAAAACGTATGACTCCCTTCTATGGAGATACCTTCAGGAAAACATGATCACCAACTTGAAATTCCAAATCCTTCCTTCGATTATCGGCATAGATCTTCTGCCTACTTTGAGCTGCTTGGATATGGTTTTGGATTACCTTCTCCTTTTCCATCATTTCCTCCTCCAGTTCTAGGCCTACAAGTTTTCTTTCATCGACGTCTTTTGGTGTACAAAATCTCTTTCTATATAATGCTTCATAAGGTGCCATCTGAATACTAAAATGGAAGCTATTGTTATATGAAAATTATACCAGAGTTAAATATTGATCCCACATACCCTGAAAGTCAAGTGGGAAAGATCTCACCATGTCTTCTACGGTTTGAATAGTTCATTCTGATTGTCCATCTGTTTGAGGGTGGTAGGTGGTGCTCAAATGAAGTTCAGTATCCAAGGCTTTCTGAAGACTTTTCCAGAATCTTGAAGTAAAACGGGGATCACGATCAGAAACAATCGATAGGGGTAATCCATGAAGTCTCACAACTTCATCAATATATAGTCTTGCTAGATGTTCCAGTGGTAGATCATCTCTTATAGCAAGAAAATGTGCTGACTTGGTAAGACGATCAACAATGAACCATATTGCTCGTTCCTTATATGAGTCTTTGGTATCCCCATGACAAAGTCCATCATAATATTTTCCCATTTCTACTCTGGTATGGGAAGATGTTTCATGACTCCTCCAGGATGTTTCCTTCCAGTTTTCACTTGTTGACAAACCATACATCTTGACACAAAATCAGTAATCTCCCTCCTCATGTTGTCCCACCAAAAATGTTCCTTCAAATCGATATACATTTTGTTTCTCCCAGGGTTTATAGAGAAATTGGAACTATGAGAATTATCCAAGAATTCCCTTTTTAGATCAGGTATATCAGGAACATAAAGTCTCTTCCAGAATTTCAAAATTCCATCTTCATACACAAAGTCTCTCAATCTCCAATCATTCACAGCTTTAATATTCTTTTAAAATTCTTCATCATCAGTATGAGAACTTTTAATCCTTTCTAGTAAATATGGTTTGGCATCCATTTGAAAAAACATTGATGATTCACCTTCCCTGGTTATTCCCATGTCCATCTTTACCAGATCCATGAAAATTGGATCCCTTTCAATTCTCATATTGTTCAAAACACCATGGTATTTTCTGCTCATAGCATCTTCCACCTTGTTGGCCTTCCCCGGGTGGTAGTGTATCGTGCAATCACAATCCTTGATTAATTCAATCCATCTCCTTTGCCTCTTGTTGAGTTATTTTTGTGAGAAAATATACTTCAAACTCTTGTGATCAGTATAAATCTCACATTTTTCACCATAGAGGTAGTGCCTCCATATCTTCAAAGAAAATATCATAGCTGCTAAATCGAGATCATGTGTAAGATAGTTTTGATCATGAATTTTCAACTGTCGTGATGCATAGGCAATAACCCTATCATTCTGCATAAGTACACAACTAAGTCCTTTCTTCGATGCATCACTATAAATAACGAACCAATCATTCCCCGATGGTAGATTCAATATAGGAGCATTGACTAATATTCTCTTCAGTTCTTTGAAACATTCTTCACACTCTTTTTTCCAAAAAAAATTAACCCCTTTACGTGTGAGCTTTGTTAATGTGTTAGCCAATCGGGCAAAATTCTGGACGAAACGTCGATAATAACCTGCCAAACCAATATAACTATGTACCTCAGTTATACTCGTAGGTGCTGGCCATTCTTGGATTGCCTTGGTCATAGAAGGATCAACAGAGATTCCATCTATAGAGACAATATGACCAAGAAAAGAAATCTCATGAAGCCAGAATTCACACTTGCTAAACATCCCATATAATTCATGTCTTCTGAGAGTCTTCAGGATAATGCGCAAGTGATTTTCATGATCTTCGTAGCTTTTGGAGTTTACCAAGATATAATCAATAAATACCACCACAAATTCATCAAGATATTCCTTGAAAACTCTATTCATCAGATCCATGAATAAAGAGGGTGCATTAGTCAATCCAAAAGGCATTACAGTAAACTCGTAATTCCCGTACCTGGTTCGAAATGTTGTCTTCAGAATGTATTCCTTTATCACACACAACTGATGGTATCCAGATCAAAGGTCAATCTTTGATAAGTATTTAGCTCCATGTTGTTGTTCAAATAAATCATCAATGTAAGGTAGGGTATACTTGTTCTTTATTGTTATAGTATTGATCTCCCTATAGTCGATACATAACCTCATAGATCCATCTTTCTTTTTAACAAAAAGAACTGGGGCTCCCCATGGAGAAACAGTTGGGCGAATAAATCCCTTATTACTCAATTCCTCTAGTTGTTTCTTTAGTTCAACTAATTCTATAGTGGCCATTCTATAAGGGGTCTTCGATATAGGCCTTGATCTTGGAATTAAATCAATGGAAAACTCAACTTCTCATTCTGGAGGATGTTCAGGTAAATATTCCAGAAATACTTCTACATATTCTTTCACAACAGGTACATATTCTACTTGAACATTCCTTTCCTCAGCCACAATAATTTCATTATCTTCCTCCCTAATAATTGAATTTAGTTGAGCCACTAGGGGTGGATCTAGATAAGAATTAGGTGGTGACGATTCTGCTCTAAAGATAAGGTGTTCTTTATTATCTTCATCAAAAATTGTAACCTCCTTCTTCTAACAATAAATCTTCACATCATAGTTCGAAAGCCAATCTATACCGAGGATTATATAAAACTCAATCATAGGTATGACGATGAGATCAGCAGATAAAGATCATTTATGTGCTCTAATGGGGATTGATTCACAAAACTTTGTTGCAATGATACTTCCCTGGAGTTTTAACTGAAAACTCCCTTGTTAAATCAAATTGGAAATATCTAATTTTTTATCAAACTGGGAAGATGTGAAACAATGCGATGATCCAGAATCAAATAATGCATTTTCTAAACTTGAGGAAACCATTAAATTACCTGCCACCATGCCTTTTAGAGCTTCTACATTAGCAGTAGTGATAGAAAAAGCATTGCCTTGATCCCTTGGACTTTTCTAAGGTATGTTCCCCTAACGATTAGGACATTAATTTGCATAATGTCCCATCTCCTCACAATCGTAGCACTGAACATTGGAAGCTTCCTTCTTCCCTTTGCAATCACGATCCTGGTGGCCTTTTTCACCACACTTGTAACAGACACCCATTCCCTTCAAGCAAGTACCGGGGTGTTTCTTCCCAAATTTACCACAGGATGGATATTAAACCTTTACCTTATTCCGCTTATTTCCATTCCCATATTGTTCAGTAGATCTCTTCATCTATTTCTTTTCTTTAAAGTCATTAGACTTAGAGAATTCCTTTTCTCTCATGATAGCACATGAGACAATATCTTCATACAATGAGAAGGATTGTGAGACTAATGCTCGACGGAGAAATGGTTTTAACCCATCAAAGAAACGATCAATCTTACTTCTTGGGTTACATATATAATCTCCATCATACCTTGCTATCCTTGTAATGTTAGCCTCATACATTGCGACATTCTCATCCTCCTTTTGTCTGAGGCTAAAAAATTGCCTTTCCATATCTGCTTGATGATCACAAGGAATCTATTTTTCTATAAACTGAACTTTGAACTCCCTCCATTCCATATTTGATACTTCATCATCTTCCTTCATTTTTGAATCAATGACCACCATTGATCAGCATCTCTAGTGAGGCGGTAAACATCCATGATAACTGTTTCCCTTTCACTACTTCCCAAACCCTTAAATATTTTCTCTAGGGAATTTATCCATTGCTCGGCTACTAAGGGATTTGTACTCCCATTGAACGTTGGTGGTTGTTTCCTCATGAAACGATCTAACATTTATCCTCCACACTTCGGATCAGGGTTCTCCACACGGGTAAGGTTATTATTCATAACCTAAGTGAGTTTTCCCAGTATGGTGATTAGCTGATCGGCACCAGTTGCATCACCAGCTCCACTATAATTATCTTGAGAAGGAGGAAAATCCCTACATGGAGTGTGTGCATTGATACAGTTTCCATTTCTTCCACTAGGTGCCATTTCAAAACAATGGCATAAACTAGATTAGTTTATGAATCAAAATACATAATTCCATACTTATAAAACACTTAACATAAATTGAACTATTTATAGATATAATCCATAATCATAAAAATGTTTTCATTGAGGAATTATATACTCATAAACCCTTCATAATGGGTTTTAAAGAAAATGAGAATTATACTAACAATATCCCCCAGGTGTGTCGTAACCAAGAGTGCAGCAAGGCCCGTTGTCGTGCACCAGTTCCCGTTCGAGTCTAGCTCAAAGCGGTGTTTTTGGGTTTTACCCCTAGGTACATTTGTGCCAGAGCCGCCTCTACCTGCTCGTATCCAGACAAGGATGTATTTCTCGAAAAACTCACAAAATCAATACAATAACAAAATTCTAGGAAGTTCTTTTCTACTAATCCTCAATGTTTATATTAGAGCTATGTGCTCCAATCAGAGTTTATCTAAATCTAGCATCCATGGTTTGTACTAAACTTCCTCTGATACCAACTGTAACACCCCAACCCCAGTTACCCAGAGTCTGTGCATTATTACATAACATTGGCATGATCACAAGAAAGATCAAATCTCGAAAGACCGATTGGTTTAGTAGCCTTGGAAATACTAGATATATTCAAAAGTCTTACATTACATCATAAAAATGAAAACTATAACAACATATTTTCTTCATAGTCAACACTCATATCCCCACATACTATCCCTATAGGTCATTCATAAATTTCTTCTTCACATCATGGGAAAAATAAAACATTGAAAAGAGGTGAGCTCAAATGCCCAGTAAGGATAACAATATAGTGGAAACATTCATAAATAAGAATAAACATTTAAGACAATTTATTACTAAAACAAAAGCCTTTTAAACGTGAAATTCCACATAGTATGGCAAAAATAAAATGAAAAAATGGAATTTACTTATTCACATGGATATTCTACTAATCAAATAATCACATGCAATATCAATAACCACTTTCATAATGATGGAATGCATAATTCCAGTCTATCATAACCACATAGCCAAGGCCTCGTGCCAAGACTACAAATAAGATTTTGTCAAGGACTTGTGCCAAGACACTAGTTTTTCTAATGAGACCTACCGATGCATCAAGGAGCTATCGCGGGCTCCACGCATCACATGTTAAGTCCAATGCATTCCTCATGTGAATAGGTTTAAATATAACATAAAGATTCGTATTTAAACTAGCATACGAAATGTAAATACTTCATTCATAAACCATGAAGGGTATAAAAATAGAACATCCACAGTTAAACATATCACAAAACCTTCTAAACAATATATAAATTTTGTATCATAATAAATCAACTTCAAATAATCGTAAAATGCGTCAAAGGATGTTTACATAGATGAAATCAAAAATCTTTTTAGAGTAATATCTCTTTTTATTTTTAAATCATTTAAGAGTCATATATTTATAAAATATAACATTTTCTTTCAAAATATTCTTATAAAATTGTAAGGGAAGCTTCGACGATTTTATAAAGGCGGAAAATAGCCACACCTATCGTATAAATTAAGGAAACATTCTTACCTTAATTCTGTCGAAAAGGTTAAAAAGCACCTTGTTTGGAAAACGACAGAAATATTCTTCTATAAACTACTTATAAAAGTAAAAAAGGGTATAAATGACTTTAACCCATAGTAAAAATGTTTTTAAATACATTTTTATGAAACATGGATGTGGATGATAAAGAAGTCCTAGTAGATTGTTGTGTATAAACAACCTCAGATAATGAAGATATTGGGAAATAAACCCTTACCTTGTACTTTTCCTTGGTTGGGGGTAGGTTAACCTCATGTATAATGGTGAAATAATTTTTATTAAATTATACAAGAATCATATATATTAATATTATTTCATATATGATCTTTTAACATTGATTTGTTAATAATATCTTAGTATTATCGTTGTTTTGTGTGTTAACTTACTCATTTTCTTTTGTATGTTTTGTTATGTAAGTAATGTTTTTCATGGATAGGTTGTATCATAATCATATCCAAAATGATATCAAGTCCTTATATACTATTATTAATCATCAAATTAGAATTATACTAGAATGGATACGATGGAGAATGAATCCCATCGTGTTCGTGGAGACGGTAGTCCATACGTACGCACGAGCGACAATATCATTCTTTTGATATTAAAATAAAATATAATTGGATGGTATATCATATATACAGAATAGTTATCATGTTATATTTATTATTTACATGAGTTACAAATCATTATTATACCCATCGAAATAATAATTTATTTAATAACAATTACACTACGACGTGGAGACGGAAAGCCATACGTACACACGTATTGTGACATGTTATTCAAAGGATGGATGTAATACTGAATATGGTTGTACCATATTTATAATAACATCACAGTATATATAAGATACTGGAGTTGTTATTTTATAATGGTAACAAAAAATAAGGAAGAAGTGGAAGAAGAAAGGAACTTGGAAAAGTGTGGTGAAATCATTACCTCTTCTTCAGGTTCTTCATTTTGATTTGATCAAAAGGGCTCTTAGGATGGTTTCTGACTAAAGGAAGGCCTCTAGGATGAAGTGAGGGAAGTTGAGAGAGTATTTGGGCAGATTTTGGCCGAGCCAAAGGCTTTGAAGGTGTTAGTTAATGAGAATGGAGAGTCCCCTTTTATAAGAGGGGTGTGGGGCACCTTTGGAAAAGCTAGAAATATTATTTTATAATAAATTCATATTAGATTTATAATGGCGAAAAAGTGGATTATTTAAAGTTTAAGGTGGGTATGGGTCTAAAAGCACTCAACTAAAATAATTTAGACAGGTTTGGGTCATTATAATAAGTTTATCTTTAAGTATTAACTCTTAGTTAATTAGTTTCAATTTTACAATGTCTCTTTGTATTTTTATATTATATAGTTAATAAACATAATATATATACATCAAAGAGACCCCCTAATGGTCCATTAATGATACACCTATCATTATATAAGTCTCTTGGTGGATCCTTATATTTTTAGGAATTTAATATCAATTAATAATATGATATTTGTTATAAAATCACTTTTATGTCAATTTTGACACTATTCAATAATTGATTTTTTTTAAACACATAACAGAATTATTACTTCAAATAAAGTTAATTAAATAATTATTAACATGCAATATTAACCTAGAAAATTAGTGTAATGAATAAAAAGTGTGAAATTATATTTATTTGGGTATCTACAATATCAATCATTTTAATTTTTCACTATTATGGTAATTACTACATCACCATTGTGTCATAAATAAATTAAATTATTTAACATCTAAAAATTATAAATAAAATACCATTATGTATGAAATCGTTTTATATTTCTAATGAATTTTTATAGTTGAAAATCCAACATATATAACCCTATGTAAAAATTGTGTTTCTAAAAGCTATCTGCTTGTGTCATTTTTGTATTCATTTTAACTTAATTAAAATAAAGTGTCCCTATCACTTACAAGTGGCACCATGGGGTCCCAAAATCGACCCAAAGATGCCCATGGTCATAAATATATCAACTAATCTGGTTAGGACACGTTTTAGGGTAATTTGGTATTATTATAATTTAATTTCTTTAACCCTTGTTTACCGGATTTACCCTTTAACCTTGGTAAATACAATATTTACAGAAGTAATTATTCAAAATGTCTAAAAATAAAAGTTACCTTTTTACACAATTTGAGAATCCTGATTCCAAATATGGAATCCATTTTTCCAAATTCAAAATACATAAGTGGAAGAAATTAATTTAAAATTAATTCCAGCTATCAAAACAAAAATCTTGTTTTTAAGATATAATAACTATCAAAAGATTGAAACATGTTTATGTTCGGTTTAATTGTGAAATTATGTCCAATGACCAAAATTGTATTAAATGGTCAAAATATATTCTAAATATACTTTAAAACCTCTCAAATTCATAATTTATCAATATTAATTATTTTGATTAAAAAAGTTGTTTTAATTTAAATTTAGTGATTTTCACTATTCATCAAAATATTAAAGTTATATGAAAAGTTCCAAAATTTTACCTTAGGCTAAATTCGATACTCCTAATCCAAAAATGAATTCCATTTTGAGAGATAAAATCTCTAAAATTTTAAAAATTAGGTATTACTATTCATAACGGCTAGTTTGATCGGTTGTGGTGTGTGTTAGAACTCGATGTTGCGTACAACACACGCTATTGCATTATTCAAAAACAAGTGTACCGTAGAATCTTGGGATGTTATATCAAATGCACAGCAAGGATTAAAGAAAATATAATCAATAATGAATCAATAATGAATAATCGTATAGGAAAATTATTTAAATTACCAGACATGTCACATAAATATATATATAATTAATAATCACTATATAATGGTAACTAACTAGAATCCATTCCATTTAGTAAACATAGTGAGAATTAAATGAATCCATATATAATGTTAAATTAAAAATATCATGGATAACAACAACAATAATAAAAAGTAAATTTTAAATAGTGTAGATTCTTAATTAGTGGACTCCATTTTTTCAAGTATATGGTACATTTAATGTCATGAAAATTCACAAAATGGTTTAATATACAAGGTACAAACTGATCTTATTTGGCTAAATTATTCATCCCATGAGACAACTAATGCATGGATGGCCTTACTTTAAACAGTCCCCAAACTATGTCTTAACAGTATAGAGAATTCCCTATATATATATGTCAAATAACTGATTTAATTACTAAAACATATTCCTTATCAAATATCCATATCGATTACAAGATACAGATTAATCAATATTTCCTCTATTAATAAAATAACATTAAATTTATACACTATATTTAAAAATAGTGTACATTTTAGTCAATAATAATATCCATTATAAAAGAATTGGTATATTTAAGAGGAATGTAATTTCCAATGAAAATGATTAAAATAAGGTGATTATTTTAAGATAATGTCAGTAATCCCAATATTAAATGAAATTGGATAATAATATTTAAATTTTTCTAATTTTCATGTAAAATCCAATTGGATGAAATAATTCAGATTGATACATAAAATACCATAAAGAATAATTTTTTCATGATATTTCATGTCAAAGGATAAGTATATACACCATATAAAATATAATTGGTGCATAATAACAATTATGTCTCAATAAAATGTAAATTGATATAAAATCCATTACCATGCATTTTCTTTTAGGTGAACGTCCTTTAAACACCTCAATTTCAGGTAACTATTTTTGCATAATACCAAAACACATACTTGGTTTGATTTATTTTCCATATATATGGATTCTAATATGAATTTAAAAATGTTCTAATTTGATTTGGTTAGGGTTTGGATGAGACAAATTTTTGGAGAGGTGAAAAGTAGTAGGGTTCTATTTTATAGTAGTGGAGTATGATTCTATTGAATATAAAATGATTAAAAATATTCGGAGTCCTATATTTCATAATGATCCTCCAATAATTAAAAATATTAGATCCATGTGGGTATGTGGTTGAAATATTTCCATCCAATGAGTTTTTCACATGTTTCAATATTATTTGTCCCCTTAAATTTAAATTTTAACAACTAAGTGAACACATTTTTAACTAAATCAAAAAAATTAATTTCTATTTCACTCAATAATATTTTTGGTAAAAATATAATTTTAGCTGAAATTATCTCATTAATTATACGGATTCTATATACAGAATCCATTTTTTAAATTCCAATCACAGAAGTATCATAAATTAATTTTAAATTAATCTTGCAGACGTAATGAGGAAGTGGGTTTTAAAAGTGAGAATTCTAAAAGGATAATTATTAGATTATATCTAAATTCCAAATAAAAATTAATCCAATGTCCAAAATTATATTAATAGTTCTAAAATTTAACTAATTATACCTTAAAACTAATTAAAAATAAAAATTCACCTTTATAAACATTTAAATGAAAATTCAGATTTAAATAAAAAATTAGTATTTTTCACTCTTAATAAAAAATTAAACATAACGAAAAACTACTAGAAGTTCACCATAAGATAATTATGAAATTAATTTTACCAAAATGAATTTTATTTTTTCATATAAATTTTATAAATGTTCCAAAATTTATTTTTAAAATAAGTGCTCCAATAAAAGGAGTAAAAACTGTCTTTAGAACAATATATATTTTATGCATCAATTTTTTTTACGATAAACTTATGCCTGTAAAATCTAATGGATTTATGTAAATTAATTTAATATATAATAAATAAATTTCAAAAATATTATCCATTAATTTCAGATAATTTAATTTATTAAAATATATCACCCTTTATGTATGAAATTAGTTTTTTCGAAAACCATTTTCATTATATTCCATTGGTTTCTATATTAATTTATAATTAATTCTTAAGAAAATAATTATATAAACATTTATAAACAATATTTTCCAAATTTAGTTAATACATTTCATAAAAGTAAATACAATGGCTAGTTGATAGCGTTTTATTAAAAAATATAATTAATAGTGTATTATAGTCTGGTAAACCATGGTATTAAGAGTAATAAAAACTATTGAATGACTTGATATAATGTGTAACACAATACAACACTGTGTTGACTGTATCACTAAATAATCTCAATTTTTTTTTAGATTATGCATAAAATGGTGTTTTATAAAATGAGATATATCAAGAAAATTAAATATATACTAAAATGAATTAATTGTAATGTCAAGGGGTGTTATAGTGAACCAAATGGGAGAAAATACCCAAGGAAGCCCATGCGCGGAAGACCTAGATGTTGGAAAATGTATAATCCCACCATAAATGGCCCATATATAAATGTCATAGTAGCATCTCCCTAGGATTACCATGAAAACCATTTCATAGATTTGCAAATGGAGGAATGTTAATGTTCCTCACCTATATGAGAAAAATATGACTGAGAGTTGTTGGTGTTGATCATCTTGCAATAAATATTTAAAAAAAATATCCCATGTGATCCTTTGGAATTTGAAGAGATAATTCCTCAATCAAAACATCATCTTGAATAAAATAGAAGGTCCCTCAAGCAGTCAACTTGTTCAGACAAGGCTTATAGTGCTTCACAAAGAACATGTTTTTAAAAGCTATCGAGGTATAATGATAAAATAATGTGTTATGCTCTGGGTTTCTGTGAACTATTTGAGACATTGTCAGATAGTATGACCCATCATGCTTCCTGAATAATATTATGGGTTTAGAATAATAGTGAAATTTTCATATATATTATTTTTGTGAAGGAATGTTGAGAAGAAGAGTATCGTCCACATATTCCTTACTTAAGGAAGATATACATATATCCCTTTGAAAAAATATAGTGAAGTTTCTTTGTGAGTCTTTTCTGAAGAAATAATATTGTACTAACACTCCTTCGTTTTTGTGAACTTTAGTCCTAGGTTTTCATGTGGATGGAATTTCCTGAAATTTACGTACATTTGATAACAAGCACGAATGATGTAAAACTAAAGTAATTCATCATCATTATTGACAATCTCATGCATCAATCGTGACGTTTACATGAAATTGGAATGATATTTTGTATGTAACATTATTGAATAATATATAGAATATTTTTTTCAATACTTTCACACATCATAGTGTGGAAGGGTATACATCAGAAGAAGAATGAATAACATATCAAAAAAAATTCACTAAGGGGATTGGTCATTTAAAGGTAATAAAATTTTACTGAAAAAGCCTAACAATCATATTGGAAGATTTTGATTGTAATTTATGAGTATATGAGTATGTAAGATCCTTTAATTTCATTAGGGAAAGTCAAGGATCATCCTATATTGTATTATTACTTAATGAAATGTGATTCCTTCCATTTGGTGTAAGGAATTGGTAAAGTGTTCTTATTAAAGCCAGGTGAATAAGGATTCACATGAATGGATCCATAGAATAAGTATTTTAGTTAGAGATGAATTTAGTTTAATTCATTCTATTGTAGACAGATGTAGATAGAGTTTCTCAATTGGAGCCAAATCATTAGAATTACTTGTTTGATTTTAAATAATATGTAACCCGGGGGAATAACGAGTTGCAGCAGGGAGTATAATTTTTCCAAAACATGAAAATACCAAGTTATACTCTCTATCTCTATATTAATACTAATATAAAATACGTTATATACATAGAATATATTATATGTATTGAGAACTGTAATAATATTGAGTTTTTTAATTTGGTAGAAACATAATTTTTAAAAAGAAACCACCAATTAACCCTCCCTGCTAAATGGCCAACCCATCTTGGAGAACTACAAATTCAAAACTAATTACATGGATTATATATAAAAAAATAATACTTATGATAAATTAAAATATAATTATTCCATTAGATTACTTAATTTATTGAAATAAATTGTAGTTTTAGAAACCATATTTTTCTTTATTCACTGAAAAAGAAATATTATCCAAAAACACCAAAACATTCACCACATGTTAATTTAAATATGATTATATTAAAAATAAAATTCATTTTAACAAATATGATTAAAAAAATTTATATAAAATAGTTATAATATTTTCTCATAAATAGAAAGAAAAATGTTTTTTTTATGAAACATACTTTTGATTAAAATAATCACTTTTCTAAAAAATTTATTGATTATTTACTAAAAAATAATTAATAAATTTATATTGAGTGGGAGAAATATATACACACACATACATATATATGTCATTATTTTGTAAATACTATTTTACCTATATATTTATAATCTATGATATAAAGATTTTATATAAAAAAAATTATTTCATGGTTCGTTGAAACTCAGTGTTTTGTTCCTTGCATGATATCAACATTTCTCATTATTTCATGTGACACATGATAAAATAGGTATTTTTATACAAAATTCTATCAAAAAAATAAATTAACTAGAAAATAATTTATAGAATCACAAGATGTTTCATTCTACCCACACAAATTGAATTTTTCCGACAAAATTCAACTTGGTCATCAATGGTTTAACAAATTGAAATTTATTTCATAGAATCCCATGTCATAGAAATGAATTATAAAACATTCCTTAAAAAGGGAATTTTGGAAAAAAATTTAACTTGATGTAATACATTACTAGGTTTCTAAATTGGGAGAACATTGGTGGGAAGTTAAAATATATACATGGAAGAGAAAAATGTACCTCAAGGATTAATAGAGGGAGATAGAGAAAAGTTTCACTATAATGTTAACCACAAAAAATCCATAATTATATGATGAGTTAAAATTCTATTGATCCATCAGAAATTGAGGTAATACGACAACTTTTTCTTGTGGACAATCTTTCCAATTTTTGTTGAATACTTACTATCAATAAACCAAACACAAGAAAACATACTTTATTTTTTACCATTTAAAATATACAATCTCATACTTTGGTTGTGAGTTCATCATTTTCCACTTGATCTATTACTTCATGTAATAAAAATGAATTTTTAATGCTTTAAGAACCAATGGGTAAAAATATGCATTAAATAATGATATTTCATTCCTTCTTTCTCTAGTTATTATCCAGACCAAAAAGGCTTGGATATGTTATCAAATATTAAGAAATCATAAAATAACAAAAGAAAATATTAATCTATAAAACTGTTTCTAGTGTTTAATATAAACAATTCCATAAATTCTTACCCTTAGGACCCTTCCAAAATTCAAAAGAAAAATTTGATGAAGTTCATTATGTATCCAAAGTCAATATAAAATTAATCCCCAATATTTCATGAAGAATCCCATAATTATCACATACCGAATATATCAATAAAATCAAAACACAATCTAAAGATATATGATAATAATTCAAATTTCCATAAAATTATAGTGAAAAAATATATTTTTTAAATTATCCCACTCATTGTTCTTTATGTAAAACTACATATTGTTGATTATACACTATGAATAAAAAACCAAATAACCCCCACCACATTTTTATAAAATAAAAAATCTGTTCTTAATATATCAATAATATCCAAATTAAATTATTTAAATCTATCATATATCAATTAAAACAAAATATAATTTTTTTAACAAGAAGTACACATTAATAGTTATATTCGCAAAAATTATGTATTGTTTGTAATGTATTATCTTACCATAAAATCTATTTTATAGGCCATCCTTATCTTTTAATGTATTATTTAAAATCCATAATGTAAAATAATTTTAAACAATCCTTATATATATTATGATTAATATAAAAGACCTTTATAATTTTAATACATAAACTCTTCAATAATTCCACCTCATTCATAAACCATTAACTAGTATTCATCATCTTATTCATTAATACATCCTTCCGTTAATATATAATTTACAATCTATTTATAATCAAAATAAAATTTATTACACATACAATGATGTTGATTATATTCACCATATTTCCCCTTTGGACATCAATTTTAATAATGGGTATAATTTCCAATCTTAAAACTTTCAACAGTCGATGATACCATATGGAGACCATTATTATAATCCATTGTGTTAGTAGAATTTTTTTTAATGTAATTACATTCGTCATGTCATTCTTTTCCACACCCAAAATATCTTTCCATCCCTATGAGGCATTCCCATGAGTGACTCATCCCAAATTCTAATCATATAGGAAATGAAATCTTCTTTCCTCTATAGTCTCTAGGACTAGAATTTTAAATGAACTCTATCCTTATCTTATTTACCGTGACCCAGAGTTGGTTATAGTGTGTGTTTTTAATCCTCTTATGTGATAACTGATTTGGCATAATAATAATATACTTCTCTCTAGTCATCAACCCATTTAACTACACATCAAAAAATTTCATTTCACATTCAATGATATTATATTATATTCTTTTTTCTTATGTTGACTAAAAAGAAAAAATATATTGTGAGAAACACTAATCATGGTGGAAAATAAATGAGTCTTAAAAATCATATATATAATTTATAAACTAAGACACCTTCTTTTAAATAAATTACACCATAGGTTTTTCCAATGGAATCCATGTTCATTATCAATTTATATCATTTACGATGGTTTATAATGAAAATTTAGTAAAATAAGAATATCCCCCATAAGTGTCAAACCAAGCTCACAATATGTCATCTATTATTATACTAGGATATTCTTGAGTGAAGCTTGAAAAAACTTTTTTAGATCTATTACCACTAGGTGATTTTACTCCAAAACCACACCAACTTGTATTATCTAGAATGGGATGTATTTTAAGGATAACCTCATTCATTTTTTTTACCATAACTTGAGAGGTTAAATTATACATAAGATTATCATAACGATTATAAAAAATATTTTATCATCCTAATTTCGAATGGTTAACTATTCCATTCCTCTAATACCAAATATAATGACCTAGGATTTTCATATATATATATATATATATATATATATATATATATATATTAAAGATTATTAGATTAATATTCAATATATTAAACAAATAAAAATTCTATGATTGTAATATTTTGGTGTCTTTAG
Organism: Viscum album; assembly: GCA_963277665.1. Taxonomy (NCBI): domain Eukaryota; kingdom Viridiplantae; phylum Streptophyta; class Magnoliopsida; order Santalales; family Viscaceae; genus Viscum; species Viscum album. Next base: position 446,440,302 of record OY728155.1, on the reverse strand, counting down.
AGACTATGTACACAATAATCTAATTTTCTGAATGATCCTTAAAATCTCCCTTAAATATATTCCCCTATATTAATCTATAAATACATACCCTACATAAAACCTATACTAATAACCTACGAAGTGGAAACATTATAAAGATTGAGCATTGAAAATCAATAAGGGTACAAAATTGAGATATCAATGATAAAATACAAATTAAATCAGAATATGTGAATGATAAAATGATAATAACATTTTATATTGATACCCATCATATCAAAGATCATAAAATTGAGACATGTAATAAAGAACTTATGTTTAGAAGACATGAAAAATAAATTAATAAAAGAAAATTGATGTTCCAAAGGATTGAATAAAAACTAATACGGGGGTTGAATTAGTTTTTCACTTTTTGTAAGTTTCATTACTTTTAGAAACATATCCCCTATAACCTATTATGATTTATTTCTTTTTCAACATTTATTAAATATTAATTCAAGAAAAATTATGAAACCATGTAAAACACACATGATTTTCAAAGTTCGGCATTAGTGTGAGAACCTACATCCTTGGAAAAGCCACTCAATTAGGTCTATGGAAATTGAATATTATGAAAAAGTGAATTCAAATTGTATCAAATCCCCATAGAAACCTTATATATCATGATATTATAGATTATACTAACTCCAATTAGATTACCATGTTTCTTATAAAATAGTTTAGCCAAAAAAATAAAATAATTACTTTGATTAAACTTCCCCCACAATTGCTTAGTCTACTTCCTCATTCTGATTTGGATGGATCTGATTTTCTCAATACAATTTGTCTAGATATACTTATCACAATTTTATGAGTATAAATCTAATTCTCTAAATATGATGAGTTTGGATCTGATTCACTCAATATGATGAGTCTAGATCTGATTCTCTCAATACGATGAGTCTAGATCTAATTCTCTCAATATGATGAGTCTAGATATGATTATATCAATATGATGATTCTAGATCTGATTCTATATATATCATGAACCCATTCATAATTTTTAATACTCAAACTCTAATCAACTACTAAATTTAACTATCTCAATAGGATAATTATCAATCTGGTAAACAAACATTCTGTTATTTGATACTCCTCATGAAATTTCTAGATGGAAATAACATTCATTAGATTTCATTAGTTCTCCTCCTTTTCTTCTTGAGGAAATGTTGAAAATGAAAAAAATATCAGAGAAAGTATTTATAGGTAACTCAGAAATGAAAGAGCGGAGAACTGGAAATGTTTACCCAATTAACTATATTTTAAAACTTCGTAAATCTATAAAATTTAAATTTCATTTTTAACTTCTTCAATTATCCTTACATTTCTATGAGATTTAAAAAAATAAAATTCCATGTTTGACCTCTTCAACTCTTCATCAATACTTCTAGAATATTATTTTTAAATATTTTTTGTAATAATCTCATTAAGATATACCATTCATTCTCTATTCATTGTGAATCTTTATCCATCTCAGTGAATAATAATTTTGTATCCTTCTCAACAATTATGAATTCGGTTTCCTTCTTAGCTCATTAATTTTTTTAATTCAAATTTATTTTAATTTGTCTTTCCGCCCCACCTCATTATGAATTTTATTTCCTTATCAACTCATTATGAATTTTTTTCTTTCACAGATCATTATGGATTCAATTTCTTTCATATCATATTACAAATTATATTTCCTTCTTATCTCATTACAAAATATGTATCCTTATCAACTCATTATGGTTTTTCTTTCTTTGAGATTCATCATGATGGGTTACTCTAATGAAGGAATGATAATTACAATAGAATTCCCATTATGATAGATTTTCCCATTATGATGGAATATCCGTACTCAACTTTGAAATTATTCAAACCTCTCCACCATTTCCGCAAAATAATTTTTCATGTGATTTTTCACGATTTATGAAATCATTATGATCAGAAAAGCATCATTTAACATAGTTTAGAATGTATGAAAACATTCGAACTCAAGACTTAAAAATATTTTTTCCAAATTCTTTAGCAATAATACGACTTATTTATATTGAAACTTTTGTGTTTCAAACTCACAACTTATATGTTTCTATGATTATTAAAAAGGTAAGCTTCAAACAATAAAAATTTTATACCTCTGATTCTTCTGGATCTGATGATATGAATCTGATTCCATGGATATTAGAATCTGAACATGATGCTCATCTCTCTGATTATATATCCTATTACATTGAAGTAGATTTAATTCCTAAATAACAAAAAAAGTATTATAAAAATTCGATAGTTTTCAATAAATAAATAAAATAAATAAATAATCACAAATTTTCTTCAATCTCCCCCTTAATATTTTTTAACAACCCTCTTTGACAAAGTTTCCTTTTCTTATAATTTTTTCCCAACATCACATTTGTAAACAACTCATTTTTCTTATTTTTTTTAAAATATAGACTTTCTAAAAAGATAGTGTCTAGACTTCACACTACTAGATAAATCAATGTTATTGAAGTAATTTCATCCCTTAGTGATAAGAAAATTTTGTGACCATGTCAAGATAACCCCCCCCCCCCACACACACACACTTTTCGTTGTCTATCACTTTTATTTTGCTACCCCATTTTATGATAACCATAGCTTCAAATTAATTTAATATAGATAAGTAAAAACATCTTCTAAATTAAAAATTTGTTAATTTATATCAGCCTTTGTAAATATAATCCATATAATGGTGGTGAATATTATATATGAGGTTAAGGAAGACATGGGAGGTGGTTGAACATGAAGTTGAAACCGAAATTCTAAAAATGTTACTTTCGAAATTGCTTTTTAAAAGTTATCAGTAATATTATATATTGTTCAATTGTATCTAGAATAACATCTCTAACAAAAACTTTATCTTTTATAAAGTGAAACGTTATATCAATGTGTTTTGATGTTTAATTTTGGATAGAATTTTTAGAAAGATCAACTGCACTCTTTTAATCACAAAGTATTTTCAATGGTTTATAAACCTTTACATTCAAATATTCTAGCTGAACATTCATCTATAACATTTGAGTACAAGCATGGGAATCTTCAACATATTCAGATTCAGTTGTGTTCATACTTTCTATACTTTGTTTCTTACTATTCCAACTCACACAACATCCACCCAAGAAAAATGTTCCCCCTTATGATGTTTTTATATCATTTCAATATCCATCCCAATAGGCGTTATTATAACTATAAAACCTATTCTCAATAATAATTTTGTATAAAAACCCATGTGAATTTTTTCATTTGAAATATTTCAGAATCCTTTCTTCAGCCATCATAGGTGATTCATTTAGTTTTCTATGATAACTATAATAAAGAGTCAAAATATAAACCAATATCAGGCCTTGATTTGGTAAGGTAAATATTTATTTCTATCAACATCTGCAAGTCTTTCTAATTCAAACATTTTTTAGATTCATTCCTACTAAAAAAATTCTTACATAAATTATGTAGAAACTTCTTTGGATTATTTAATTCCAACCCTCTTTAAAAATTACTTGTAATACTTTTCATAAGATATGAAAATGTAATTTCATTTTTATTGAACATTATTATCCAAGGAACAAAGGTAATTATCCCAAAATTGACCTTTCAAAATTCTTATTCATTTCCTCTTAAAAATCATTGAAAACTTTTTCTTCTTCACTAGTGAAAATTATATAATCCACATACACAATTACAATTAGGGTTCTAGAGTCAAAAAATTTCAAATATATGTTGTTATCAAATTTTACTTGTGAAATGTTCAACATTATCAAAGAATTGGCATATTTAGAATACCAAGCATCTGACTCTTATTTCAAACCCTATGATGATTTTTTTAATTTAAAAACTTTTTTTTCAACATCATTATATGGAAACCCACAATTTTGTTCAATGTAAACTTCTCCTATAATCTCCCCATTTAAGAAATATTACTTTACATAAATCTGATAATCATTTTAATTCTTCTGTGTAACCACTGAAAGAAACATTCTAATAGTTTCTAAATTTCTACTATGGAAAAGGCTTCTTAAAAATACAAACCTTCCACCTATGCAAATCCTTTAAAAAAAATCATAGATTTGTTTCTTGAAACATCTCCATGTTGATTTAATTTCATTTCTCTAAACCCACATGGTTCTAATAACATTTTTATTTAATGGCCATGAAACAAGTTTCTAAGATTCATTCTTATCAGTTGGATCAAACTCCTCATTCATATAATCTAAACATTATTTGTATTGAATAGCTTTTGAAACTGAATTTTGGTTAATTTTTTGAGATAACTGATGTTTTATTATCTAATCTCAAATTTCTTCTTGTCTAAACCGGAGACCTTTGATTCCCAATATTGTTTTCAGGTTCAAAATTTTGTATAAGTTAGTAAATTTACATGTTTATTTCCCAGTTAAAATGGTCTCATTACATGATTATTTGGAATCATGATAAGGATGTTTTTAATAACATTAACAATTTTCTAAAATCTCAACTTTATCCTCCTCCGGATTCTCAATTACTTTTTTAGAGGAATTTTAATTTTTAATTACTTTTACATCATATCAGAAAAAAAAATATGTAAAAATTTTTTCGAATATTTTCAACTTTTTTCCATTATTGAATAACCCATAAAATTTTCTTCCTCAACTTTCTCATCAACCATTGAAAAATCAGGATTTCTGATTTTGAAAAAACATGGACTTCCAAAAACATTAATGTATTTCAAAAAAGGTTTTTTGTTATACATCATTTCATAAGGAGTCATCTTGGTTTTTATTCTCAAATAAACATCTATATAGACATCTATAACAGTACTAATAGCTTCTCTTTAATAGAATTTTGAATTTTTTATTTAGATAACATAATTCTTATTATTTCCATCAAAAAAATATTCATTATTTCGGTTCCTCTATTTTTTGTGAATTATAGGGATAACTATAATAATATGTGATACCATGATTTATTAAATAAGTTTCAAAATATTTTTTTATAAATTCTATACCATTATCTTTTCTCAAATTCTTTATGAAAACCCCCATTCCCTTCTCAATATATTTTTTGAAGAATTTTAACTTTTCAATATCCTCTAGCTTGTACTTTATAAACATAATGTTTGTTATTCGAGTGAAATCATAAATATAATTAACGAACTATAAATATTATTCATTTGATTGATGGTTCATATTATCACATAAAATATAATTAATAGGATCATGTGGTATGGTAGATTGAATGTCAACTCTTTTGGTACTTTTCTAGTCATATTCCCTTTTTGAAAAGTTACACAAACATCTTATAATCATCTTTTTAATTTTAGTTTTTTTAATATAATCAACTTTATATGAGTTTTTAATAGTTTTATATCCATTGTTCCTAATTATTTGATTCCAAAATTGTGTTGTTTTTAATATTATGCAATCTAGTAAAAGGAGTTGTTGAATCCACCTCTTTGAATGAGACTTCCACTAGTTATTTATTATTTTGTGATAACATTTCCATATTTAAAAATATTATTAATACAAAAATAATTTAAAAATATAACTTCATTTATATCATCACAATATTAAACACCACTAATTATGTTATGATTTATACCATAAAAAATAAAACTCTTTATATTTTAACTTTTCAGCTTTAATGTCAGCTATTCTAATTCTACTAATTTTTAATGAACTATCATTACCAAAGTTAACTGCTCCTCCATCGGGACATTAAATATTATTCAAGATTTTTATATCTCTTTTCATATGTTAATCAAATCCATTATCAAGTATCTATATTTTTTTCATTTTAATTGATTTCAAATCTATCTCAACAACAAAATCCCTTTCCTCAATTTTCTTCTCTTAAGCTTCATTTTCATTTCAATCACAAATAATATTTTCTTTAAGGCACTTCATACATATTGTGGTATAATGGGAAGCCTAATCACATATTCCCAGAATTTATTCTATATATTAAAATTGATTTTTTGTTGGAATGTTTAAAAAATATGGATAATTCACTTTTTCCTCTTTCTGTAAGCTGGGAAAGTTACTCATTCTTCTTTTACTATTTCTTACAATTTTACCAAATATTCTTCTAGGTATGGATTATTTGTTCCAAAAATTATATACCGTATGACTATATATTTTACAAAAATAGAAATATATATCAACTCTTGATTTTTTTTATTCAATAATGATCATTATTTATGGAAAGATTTTTAGGATAGAAACTTAATTTATCTCTAACATACTCAAGATGTCGACCATGTTTCTTTTTATGTGATTTTACTACTTTTGTATATTTGATTGGTTTCACAAATCCTTTCTCCACCCAATATTTTCTAGTACTTTTTTTGAACCCTAAAATATCAAAAGAATAAAATGAAACACTATTTTTTGTAAGAGAATAGTTCACATGATTCTACTATTGAGCCTTCTCAGAAACATTAGAAGTGTAAACTTTTACTTGTAAAGAATTGTTTAAATTTTCATTCATCTTATTCAAGGTACTTTCTAACTTAATTATTTTGGATCAAATTGTGTAAAATTATTTTTCCTTGGCTTCCACCTTCGTAGTGAGATATTCAATAATTTTTCCTTGTTCAGCAATACTAAGATTGTAAAATAAGATATCATTAATGTATTTTCCCCCTAATTAATGATATATTTTCTTTAATCATCAACTTATTAATAATAATTATTAATAAATATAATTAAATTATTAAGAATTTTCTTTTTCTAATGACATGAAACATGTTTTTGAGATGATACTCTCAATAAGAATCATCATCGCCTTCTTCACTTTCTTAGGAATATTTTGTTTCCTCAACTTTGGAAATAAGGGTTCTGAATTATCCTAAACATTCATCTTTAGAAGAATTGTTGGATGTTCAGTACAATTCAAATTTCTTAATCAACATATTTATTTTCATTCTAGTAAACTTATTATTGTATTTTTAGGATGAATTTTCTTCATTATCATTTTTATTCCACTTCTTCTATCATGGGTTTTCATCGGAATCATCTCAATATTCTCCAACATTATTCTTGGGAAAATTAATAGAAAATTTTATGATTAAAACACACCAAATAATTTTGAGAGGATGTTTACATCCATATTTTCCTATTTTTCTTTGATAGTTTTTATAAGTAAGAGACCTAATCTCATCATTCAATGCATCATATTGATTATCTCTAAACTAACAATGTCTATCTTCTTCAACATCATGGAATTTAATCTTTATCATAGATTCAAAATCCTTTACTTATTTTGTCTTCTTTTTAAATATTGGATATTTCCTCACATTATAAGTAGAAATAATGTTATGCAATTAATCAAGAGATAAATCATCCTTATCATCTAAATAATAAATTTTGGAATCAAAACTGTCCAGAAATATTCTCATAAGTTTCTTCAGTTTTGTAGAATCTTCAAAGACATCTCTAAATCCTATGATATTTAAATAAATTTGATTCACTCTAGTAATGTATTCTTCAATTTTTTCTTCATCTTTTATTCTTATATCTTCATAGTTACTATTCTATATTTATAATATTGCTTCCTTAAATTTATTATTCCCTTTAAAAACACATTCCAACTTGTCCCTCAAACGTTTTAAAGTAAAAAAAAACAGTCCCCTTCTGATAATAATTTTATAATAATGACCTAAGGATTGAATTCAGATCCTTTCCATGAAATTTAATATTTCTCTTATTATAAAATTTCATAGGTTCATGTTTCTCAATAGGTGGAAAACAAATAGTATCAACATCAACAACTTCTAGTACAAGAAATTAGATATAAGGAATCATCCTACTTTTCCATCCATAATACGTTTTACTAAAAAATGTAGGAATCCCTATAATATTGATAGAATTTATTTTAACCATAACAAGGATTCCAAAGGGAAACATTACTCTGATACCAATTAATGTTCCATCTCACTGTATTAAAACTAATGGTGGGGGGGTTGTATCAGTTGTTCCCTTTTTATATTTTTCAATAATTTTATAAACATTACCACTGAAACATGTTAATTTTTATTAACTTCTCAAATTTTAGTATATACATAGGCATTAAAAAGTAGGAAATAAATTAAATTACACAAGATTTACTTGGTTTTTCATTATTATGAGAAACTAGATCATTGAAATAGCCACTCTCGTGGGTGTATAAAAATACACTATTATGAAGAATTGAATACAACTTGTGCCAACTCCCATTAGAAACCTTATATCTTATGATAAGAAAGATTATACTTACTTACATTAGTTAGTAATGTTTTATTAAAAAAACATTGATAAAAAAATAGAATAAATACATTTATTTGAATCTTCTCCATAATTTCTCAGACTAAATCCTCAATCCATTTTGGTTACTTCTAATTTTATTAGTCCGATGAGTCTATATATTCTTTTCGCAATACGATTAGTCTCGACCTGATTTTCTTATTATGATGAGACTAAATATTATTCTCTCACTATGATGAGTCTAGACATGATTCTCTCAAAATGATGAGTTTGAAACTGATTCTCTCAATACAATGAGTCTGGAGCAGATTTTCACAATATGATAGACTCAGTAATACGAACACATTCTAAATCTTAGAAAATGAAACTCCTCTCAAATTCTAAATTTGATCTTTCCCAATATGATCATGCTCAATCTGTAAAAAAAAAATTTCGTTTTCTGGTCATCATTACGATATCTCTAGCCTAAAATAAAATTCAATAGATTTATTCAACACCCTACTTTATCCTCTTGCATGAATATGGAAAATGAATAAATGATTTGAGAAAGTGTTTATAGGTGACTCATAAAATCAAGAGCTTAAAACATGAAAACATTACCCAATTCATTATATTTCAAAACTCTATAAATCTATCACATTTAAAAATCATGTTTTACATCTTTAATACACATTATATTTCTCTAAGATTTATTAAAAATTTAATGTCATGTTTGACCTCTTCAACTATTCATTAAATATTCTGGAATCTTATTTTTGAATCTTCTTTATAATTAGATCATTTTGATCATCCCTTCATTATATGTTGATTATGAATATATTTCCTACTCAGTGATAACATATTATATACCCTTCTCAGTGATTAATTTTTTTTCTTCTATGATCATTATGAAGGATATACAGAAACAAATTGGGGGGCCTCTGAGCGGCGTCTCTGAGATCTTGCCGAGGAGACTAGGGTTTATCCCTTGATATCGCATTCCTTACCTCTTCGGCCGCGTTGTCTTGAGTCTCCTTCATTTGGGTTGTCTCAGCAGTGGGGCGAGGCTTGTCTCAATGCATCGGTATCCCATTGAATGATGAAGATAGATTTAGTCTAGTCCAGGGAGGGGAGGTCTTTTCTACCTGGTTTATTTGTGTTGTTTTTTCTAGGTTGAAGGTTTTCCCTTGGATGCTTCTGGTTGGGCTCTTGATTGGATGGTTTCTCTAGGGTTTATCCCATCGTCACCTCCCTCCAGAGGTCGATTTTCTTCGGATTCTTCTTTGCTCTCTGCTATTTTTAATGACTCCAAATCTTGCTGTGGAGATTGCGTATGGGATTCTATGGTGTTGTTGATTCAGATCTGCGAGCGTAAGACTGGATATTGGCATACTCTTCAGAGCATTCACGGTTTTTTTCTCGGCAGCTTTTTATTGTCCTGTGGTGGATTCTCAGCATTTGAAGGTCGTCACCGACGTGGTTGGGTGCTTTGAAGGTCTGTTGAGGTCTTCTTCTGCAGTTAGGGTGGTGGCTTTGAAGTTTCCCTTGGTTTTGTTCATTGTGGTTCTACGATGTTGTATCACTACAGTTGGTTTGTTTTGGTTCGAGATGTGTTTTCGACGCGTTTTCATTTTTGAATTTGTGATTTGGTGCGTATCTGGTGGTTCATTAGATCCTATTTGAACTTGGTGATGTTGTTGATTGTTTATGTGGTGAGGATGGTTATTTTGTGGCTAAGTCCTTTGAAGGTTCTCTCCAGTGATGATCGAAGATATGTTGAAGCCATCTCTCTACTTAGGTGGAATGCTTGATAGATGTATGGGTGACTCGAGGTGGCGGTGCATCACGAGCCGCGTGGTGAACGACGTATCTGTCCGAGATATGTGTCTACCTTGGAAATGAAGGCGGATGGCAGTGACATGATCCCATCTGATTCGTTGACGATTTGATCGAGGTCTCCTCGTGTTTGGTGTGGGTTTTAAATTTCAAATTTTTTATAATCATCAAGTATCTTTGGATTTCTGCATGGTGTAATGTGTTTTACCTCTTTTCCATAAAGAGGCTTTAATGAAAATGAAAAAAAAATTATTTTTAGTCAGTCTTAGATCATTATGAATTTCATTTCCATCTCAACCCATTACAAATTTTATTTCCTTCCCAACCTATTACGAATTCAGTTTCCTTCTCCACTCATTATGAATTCGATTTCCATCTCACCTCATTACAATTTATATTTCCATTATATTCAGCATAATGGAATTTTCAAATTGATAGAATGATCTTTATTATGGATTTTCCATAATGATAGATTTTCCTATAATTATGGAATCTACATACATCAACTTTTAAATTCTTCAACCTTTTCAACCATTTCCTCAAAAAAAATTATTGTTAGAGTTTTCTTGATTTTTGAGAACATTATTATTAGAAAAGAATCATCTGAAATAGTATATATAGTATAAAAACATTCTAAATATGGAATCACAATATTTTTTCAACAATCTTAATCAGAAATAAATTTTCTTCACTCAAAAATTTTTTCCATTCTCACTCATCAACTTCATTATCACTCTGATTACAGAAAAGGTAAACTTCTAGAAATAAAAAATTTCAACATCTGATTCTTACGAATCAGATGATATAAATCTGATTCCATTGGATATGAAAATATGAATATGAAGTTTTTTAGTCTGATTATGAATCCCATTAAGATGAACTGAATCAGATTCCTCAATAACAAAAATATTATTATATAAAAAGTTTAGTAAAAAAATACAAAAACATTGTTAAAAAATTATCAAAAAGGTTCATCAAACATGATACATAAGAAAATAAAATTTTTATAAGGCATGGAATTGTGTCATACACATAATTATAGAGAATAATTTTAATATAATTCAGTGATCTTTTCAATGTAAAACATAGTGGAATGGGCTTTCTCACTAAATCATTTTAGTAGTCCAGGTTCATTCCCAAAACCATCAAACTTCGAAATTTTCATTAATAAACATGCTCCACTCCCTATTCACGGAAATACAATATTATGATTAAAAATATTACCTTATTAATTAAAGGTACATATAGGTCAAACCCATCACATAAAAAAATCATACTTAAGTGTTCCACAAAATCATAAACATTCATCATATTAGAACCAATGAAAATAAATGGGTTTCATAAACATATCATCATAAACTATAAAAATAAAATAGGTTTCATAATCATTTCTTTATAAATTATCTGATGTAAATGAAATGGTTTTCATAAAAAAATAAGTATTTAATCATTTAATAACCTATGTAAATTGAATGCGGTTCATAATTTTTTTTCATAAAAAACTCATACAATTTAGAGAATGAATAATAGTGAATTCCTTAGATAAGTCCCTAATAAAAAATAATTAATAACAAATGACTTCTTCATAGATGGAAAAAAGTATTTAAAATAACTAATAACACATTACTTGGAAAAAATATAATTTCCATGTGAAAGGTAATAATATAATTCAATATCCACTACATTATAAATTACCTCTAAAGATCCAAAGAAATTGTTTTTGAGGTAAATATACATTCAACATGAAAAACATTTATAAAATATAAAAAAATTTAAATATATATTCAATTGAAAATATCCTTCTAAACATAGAAATGATATTTTAATTAATTAATTGGTAATAAATGTATAAAATTATGATAATTTCATATACATTAAAAAAATATTCTATTCACATTTTTAGTAAAATAAAAAAGTGATTTTTTAGAAAAATAAATAATGGTTCCATTAAATTTTTTTAAAGATAAAAATAGGTAAAAAATTTATTTTATAAATCAGTTGAATAATGTAAAACATATTAGAACACATTTATAAAACATGGTTTCTAAAGGAAAATAGTTTTTCTGTATGAAGATCGAAATAAAATATAAATTTCTTAAGAACATTATTTTGAACGATTAAATACATAATGAGAAAAAAATAAATGGAAAATGTATCTAATAAATAAAAATTTAATAATAATATTAATGAGTTTCTTCAAAGGTTTATAATAATACATTATCATCAGAAGCATATTCATAAAAAATACTAATAAATGATGAGATTCTAGCATAAAATTTTTACCACTTTGGTAACTTCTAATTCTAATCCCTATGAGGGAACACAATTAAATAAAACATAAAATATCATGATAATAAATATATTCATGATAATATATATCAATATGTCTTTATATACACCTAATGAAAGAATATATGTGTTGAACATAACATATCTCTCATTGAAGTGAAATTGAGACAAAAGTATCTTACTGCTTTGGTAATTTATAAACCATAAACCACAAGAAAGAAATATACTTAAATGGATAGTAAATTCAAAATAATTTCCATGATAATAATCAAAAATATATTCATTTTATTTATGTAAAATTTCATGAAATAAATGGTATATTAATATGGCATGATTCTCAAAAAAGTAAAAAATTTATACAGAAATCAATTAACATAATTGTTGAAATCATTCATACATGTTCAAACCTCATTCAAAATAGATATAAATTTTTTATACATATATTAAATAACCTTATTATTGTATATCATATCATATAATATATACATATACACTTTTATTACACATTTATTAACATTTCCTTAAATAATTATTTTATGTAATAAATACATAGTTTTTCACAAATGTTGTTGTTTAGTGTTTTCGAATATTTTACAATGATAATGGGCCTATAATATATATAATTCCAAATTATTTTAAATATAATATATATTAATTATAATTTAATTTTTATTAATCTATTATAGTAGGATATATAAATGAATTACACATTTCATATAGCTAATAGATTGGGTGTACATGTGATTGTTGTTTCCATTACCTCATCGGACTAAAAATAAGGTTGGTAAATAATATATTAAACTTCTTTAATAATTATAGTATCATATATATTAATTTAGTTTGTCCTTATTACCATCAATGTAAAATAGGAATCAAAAACACATCACATCAGTTCAAGATGTGGTAGTCTGACGTACACACAAGTGACATTACTATTTTGTGACAAGATGGAATGTATAAAGATATATGTGATATTATATTTCCGTTAGTATTATTGTTTCATAAATAACACATATATTTATTAATTGTATACTTATTACCCTCCATGTATAGAGTGAGTGCTGTACAAATCATATCAATTCAAGAGGCGATAGTCCTCCATAAAAAAGAGTGACTTGATCATATCCTACATGGAATGAAATTTTATAATAATTATGAGAAATATTAAATCAATATATATTATTATGTTAAAAATGATGTATATATACTTTAATCCCAAACTCCTAAAAATATATGAGGTACAGTGATGTAAAACAAACTACATCAGTTTGTAATGTGGTAGTCCGCCATACGCACAATCGAAAGTTTCATTTCCCTTTTCACAGAAGATGATTTTAGTGAAGTTCATTAAATTAACATAATAAAATCTATATGTATGGGAGATACTATTTTTTGTATAAAATCATGGTTTAATAATATTAAAATGAGGAGGTGGAAGAAATTAAATAAATGATTGGTTAGAAACATTACCTCTTTTTTCATAAAACATTTTAAGGTTTTCACAAAATGGATTGTTATATTTGATTTAGAACGAAAATAATTATTTGAGGTGATATTATAGTTCATGAAATTATATTATCATTTATTTTCCCTAAAATAGGTGTTTTATAATTATGGAGAATATAAGAGAGGTTTTGGTCATTTATATGTGAGTTGAGTGTAACATTTGAAATTTTTAAATGAAAAAGGCGAATATAAATTTTTAACAGGGAAAGGGATCCAATATGGGTCATTATCAAGCCCAAAATATATGACCTATAAATGTAGATATAAAAATTGTGTTGGGTAAATTAAGGTTAATTTTAACCCTTGTCATTTTAGTTAAAGCCCCACGTAAACCCATTTTGACCTTAACCGTGTTAAGTAATTTTTACCATTTTCACTATTTATTAGGGAAAAAAATTAAATTAAACAAATTAAACAATATTAATAATATTATTAAAAATATGGAATTAATTTCACTAAATTCAATTCTGATAGTGGGAAATGATAAAATTGAAGATAAAACTATTAGACTTGACAAAAAAAGGAATTTTGTGAAGTGTATTTTTGCAGGAAAACATGATTTTATATTAACTCTATGTGTAATAATAATAACTGCATTAGTCTAAATTTAAATTTATTTATATATATTATATTGATTCTATTGTAAAAGATTACTCATTATTAATGATTATAATTAATTGAAACTACAAAACAATATTCACATTAAAAAAATTTCAACCATATCCAACTTTTTTAAATTAAAAAATAACATTATTTAAAAATATAATATAATTTTTATTCAAAAATAATTAATTGGATTAAATATAACTATATAATAATTACTTTTCATTAAATAAAATATTTCATTTGATGTGATTAATTTTTTTTTTAGAAAAATGATAGTTTTATAAAAATCTATATTGTTTAGTATCCCTTAAAAACAAAATACTTTCCAAAAAAAATTAAATGAAAATATAAGTGAATTTGGATATGAATATTTAAAATATTTATTTCGTTTGACAAAATACATTTTCTAAAATATCAATAAATTATGTATAAAATTTTAACCTCAAATCAAAATATCATTTTTGAAGAAAACATACATTTGATGAAAATAATTACATTACGAAAAATTGATTGATTATTTAATAAGAATTTGAAAATATTATTTTATTGAGTAAGATGTATATATATACCATAATGTAGTTAATAATATTCACACCCACATATTTAACTATTATGTTATAACAGTCAAATTTAAAAATAATATTATCTCATGGATTTTTAAGGCATGGTGTCGAGTTTCATTCGAGACGTCAAATAAAATAATACTATGTGAAAACCAAGATAAACATAGTGTGTAATATAAAAAAATATATTCAAAAAATTAGATTATTTTCAAAATATATTTTATAAAATATTTCGATGTTACAAATGGACCTTTTCTTCTAGTCTCAGTATGTTTTCCTCAAGTCGCCAGACATCATCTATTAACTATTGTAAATCAAATAGGATAAGTGATTTAGGTTAGATAATAAATTTATAAATGAAATAAATTTCTCCCCCTTAAAAAAATAACTTATTCATAGAAAAAACCCATAATGATTTATGGCCTCAACATGTATTGAGATGAGTGGGTCTTGGACAACATTCGAGACTATTAACACATGAAGGAATTTCTTTGTTTAATCACATTTACTTTAAAACCAATTCTTAATGATTTATTATATTATGGAACTAGTTTATTTAATATTAATGAAGCCAAAATAATGAAACTTATATTCAACCATGTGTGATGTAGGCTGAACCGTACTCTAATAAAATGGTTTTTAAGAGTAACAAAGAGGAAGTTTGTGTTTTCATAAGATTTTTTATGTTAATTATATTAAGAATTTAATATTAACCACTCATGATTAACCATTACTGCTTAGGAAATGTAATTATTTATATGAAACAAATATATTAATACAAATTATAGAAAATAAAAAAATTTGACTATTTAAAAAAATGTTAGGATAAAATATGGAGTAAAAATTATTTTACCTATAGTCGCCCAATTTTAATGATTTATGGTTAATAAAATCAACCTTATTATACATCTAAACACATCAATTAATAAATGGATATAGTATAAAAAAACACTAGTTATAATATGATAAATATAAAATTATTAAAAAATATATGTTTCAAAAATATAGAAACAATAAATCAAGTGAATAACTTAAAGGAATTAGAAAATTATTCAATTGTAGTAGGAATTTCAGTCAGGATCCTGATTATCAAAGAGAAATGAAGAGGTTATCCAATATAATGGAAGGAATTGGATTCATAATAAGTACCCAAACACTACTTCAACACATAAAATACAATGTTTTTGGGTGTTATGAAAATAATTTTCTCAATACATTTTCTAACAAAGATTATAGTAATTGACATCCTCATAAATTAAGGGAATATGTGAAACAATACCAACTAAAATTTACTAAAGCAGGTCATGATAATGGAGGAATTGTTATCCTATATGTTATATATATTGATAAAATATTACATTATAGTGAAGGGTATCTAGGATGTTTTCGAATAGCATTAAATCATCACCCCTATGATTTAATGGATGAATAAAACAACTTTTAGTATTTGTAATGACCCAGCCTTAAACATTAGTAATTCGAGGGTTTTTTAAATAGAGATCACATTCGAGGTAATTTTTAGATTATAGTTTTATATAATTAATAAAAACTCACAAAAAATAAACCCAAACATTACAAGTTGAGACTTATACCTGTTATTCATTTTTTTCACCAAAGGAGACCCTTTTAATATAAAAAATGACTTCTTTTCGAGACACATCTTCAATTATTTTTTCATGAAATATTTTTTTCCCTTACCAATAATATGTCCTATGAAAAACATTTTGAAACTTTGTATGAGTAAAAAATTATCTGTAAGGTATATAAAATAAGTAAATATACCATTAGTCCATGAATATTTTAAAATTATGAAAACATTTTCACAAAATCATAATTTTCACCCATAAAGCATATACTCTTTAGCATACCTCATGAAAACATAATATTCCTATAAAAAATAGAAAAATAAATCACAATGTTAAATTAGGAAATCCATATCATTTCATCATTTTATATTTCATGGATACATAGGTATTAACCTTCATGGTAATATTTGGAATACTAATTCCAGTATATTACCAAATTCTTTAAGGAGAAACCCTACTATTTAACTCCATACGAATAACCAATTCATTGAAGAGTTATCATGGGTTCACCCAAATTATTTTTATCACATAACCACTTGTATTTATAATCTATTTCAAAAACACTAAACATAATCTTAACACGTAAAACAATCATAAAGGAAAAATAACATTTCCACTTTGATATGACATTTCATTTTCACAAAGTCGTGCACTCATAAATGGAAACACATAATTTGAAAATAAAATTTTGGACTTTTAATGGAAACTTCAAAAAATAATTGTTACATAAAATAATGAAAATACATACATTTAGTATATGTTAAGAAAACATATCTTTTGACTTTTTTAGAAATAATTGAATGTGTAAGTTTAAAAGTGGTTATTAAAATAAAGTCAAAATATTCGTACCAAGAACATATAAAGATTTTGTTTTGGAAAACATTGAAAGAAATTAAAAATATACATAAAATTAATTTTAAATTTCATTTATATCAATAAAAATAATTATGTAAAATAATATCAAGAATATTGACTTAGTGACAAATATTTAATAATTAAGTCTTTAAACATCCAAATTTTCTCATACCACTTTGAAAATTAAAATAATAATCTCCATAAAATAATAAATTTTCTAAAACATTAATTAACATGATTATAGATAAAATATGGATATGAAATTTCATAGTATATTTATATACACCATAAAAAATAATAAAGGTTCACATCATCAAGAAATGCCTCAATGAAAATAGATTGTGACGAAACACCTTACCTCGAGTATGATTCATCTTGTATGTTAGTTATCTTCCTAAATAATAAACCTAGTTTAATTTATAACTGCAGGAGATATTTATTTATCATTATTATTCCTTTTATATCATTTATTACTATATTATAAAAATTACTTAATTTTTTAAGTTCACGTTATACATTTTGATGATATTTGGTACTTGAGTCCAATATGAATTTGGTATTATGTAAACCGTCAAAGTGTTAATTAGTCCATCATATCTAGAATAATATTCATGAATCAATAATCACATTTATACATCAATTATTCTTTTAAATCAATCAATTAATCATGGTTATGAAAAATGAACTATGTTATAATCTTGGAAAAATTAAGTCGTATATATGAATGAGTAATGTTTCCATTTTTCAATGATCATTTTGGAAAAAAGGTTAGTATTATTTTTTGTTTAAATAATTTAATTAATATAATTAATATCATATTAATATTTTAAATATAAATATATATATAATAAAATCATTTTTGTGACTAAAAACATTTCACATCTCTTAGTGGAGGTGAAAGTTCACAAGTATGCATGAGTTGCGTTACCGTTTGTATATGCATGGAAAGTCATAATTTAATTGATATATTATACAATTATAATGATAAATATTTCATGAATATAACATATGAAATTTTTTTGCATCATTATTACTAGTATTGAGTGATGTTTATGGAAAAATAATTATATCGGTTCGTGGAGCTGATAATTAACACATATACACAATCGATTAATTCATTTCCCATTTGATGGATTAAGATATTGATTTAGGTGGTGATATTAACATAATAAAATATCAGAATATTTATGATAATGTATTTATTATTTAATCATTGATTATGGATATTTTATGGAATATGAAAAATAAATACAATAGAAGCACTTAATTAAAAACGTTACATTTTCGTTGGATGATCACCTTTGATTAACACATTAATACCTCTAAGAATGTGTTATGTATAAACTATGTCCTGTAGAATATGGGGTGGTATTATATTAAGGGTTTTCAAATATCTTGTTCAATCTGAATGTATTTTTAATTGCATAAAATAGAGATGAATGGTTTCCCAATCATATGCGAGGGGAGGGCACTATTGGAATTATAATATATATATATATATATATATATATAATTATTATAAATTAAATTTCTATTCTAAATGTCTCTAAACAAAATTATTTATATGATAAGTTGATTCCTGACCGAAATAACGTCTTGCTATCAATATTAGATAAGAGTTGAGATTTTTTTAATGATTTTCATTCTCTTTTAATTCATATTAATTCCTACCATGACATTATGTAATTTACACTTTCAGAGTAAATAAAAACAACAATAAAATTCCAAATGAACAAAAATGATTCATTAATAGAATTTTAAGAGTAAAACCAATCATTTGGACGAATTCCTATATTTTTAATTTTAGATAATTTTATGAAAAAATAATTTATTTTTTAATCTCATAAATGTCAAATTTGAAACAATTCAATAGTTTACTTATTAAAAATATCATAAAAACATTATCACTTTGAAAAAACTACTTTAACTCATACATAAATTTTAATATTAATTCATAAAATTTTTCTATGGAATTAAATAGTTCAAATTATATTTATTTTAATATTATTAATATTATTTATTTGATTATTCATTTAATAAATTTACTACTGTGTCATAATTGTGTCAAATTTAAATTTAATTATTTAATGTAAAAAATTATAAATAAATTATCATGATGTAGAAAAACATTTTATATTTAATATTAATATTTTTAGTCTAATTTATCTTCTATATGACCCTATATTAAAATATATTTACTTATTGAGAACATAAGTTTGGCATGTTTAACTAGTCTTTAAATAAAATATAACTATTGTCAAATTTTTACCCAAGTGGCTTAAAAAAGGTTATAATTTTGTAATAAGATTGATTTTGGTTGAACCCCACTCATACAATGAAATTATTACAAGTGTTAGGATAATTTTATAATATTATAATATTATTTTTACCCTTAATTGCATGATTTACCCTTAACTGTGGTAAATAAAATACTAAAGTTACATTTCACTAAAAACAATTTTGATATTATTAGACAATAAATTATATAATTATTAAATCCATGTCTATTTTTAAAAATTAAATTTACTGAATTGGATAATTTAATTTTAACACTAATCTCGTTGATGTGGAGAGAAGGCAGGTAAAAGATATGTTCTAAAGAATAATAAGTTTTTATATATAATTTCAATTTAAAAATTATTCAAATGACCTAAATTTAATTAATAAATGTATTAATGATATATTTTTTATTTAAAAATAAATTTTAATATTATTATAATTATTTAAAAAAAATCATTTTTAACTAAAATGCATTATTTTTAATTAATCATCAAAAAATGAAACATTTTCGAAAATAAAACAAAAATTAACTAATGTAAATTTTTATAGTACTAATATAAATAATAATTTTAAATTTTCTAATATAATTTAAAAAACATAAAAATTATATTTTAAAAATTTACGCCATCCAATGGTATCAAAAAATCATTTTTAGAAAAACAAACCTTTTATCAGTAATGTGAATTTGTTCTTATATCATGTCTATGAAAAATATAAGATGAATTTTGAACATAATATAATATATATATATATATATATATATATTAATATATATAATTAATATCCTAAATAAATTGTTATTTATTAATTTATCAGTATAAAAAACACTTTTTCACATTTAAATTGTTTTTAGAAAATGATTTTCTTTTATTTTCAAAATGTTTTTAATTCATTAATAATTACGTAGTCACAAAATAATTAATTAAAAAAATATGTAAACCATATCTACATAATTAATTTAGTCATGTTCATACCCTCCATTCTAATAGCTATGTTATAATTATAAAATTTAAATAATAATTTTTAGTTGTTCCCTTATCCTCAATGTGGTGTATCATGTTTTCTATCAAATTTAGTGTTTCCTATTAAAAACAAGGGATGTTAAAACCTCCCCCCCTTTGGAAATTTAATACACCCATTAAAATTTAGTGTCAATAAATAAGGTATGAATTTTCAAAATACCATTATCGAAATCCCACATCGGGAAAAAAGATTAATAAAATGACAATTTAAAAGAAAGATACGGAAGTATGTAGGTCACCAGATATAACATATACAATGTTTCTATGTTGGAAAATGTGGATATATAATAGAAAAAACCATCAATTTTTATAGAGAGTGAGGCAAAATGTTGTGAGGAGAGAGTTAATGATCACAAAACAATAAACATCTGATTGGTTAAATGGTCTTACATTTCATAGTAGGAAAACTAAATTATAATTTCATTACTTCACAATCATTTTAATTGAGTTTAGAAATTATTTTACTAATATGACTATGAAACTATGTAAATATACATACTTGAAAAATTAAATATTCTTCTATTAATCAATATCTAATAGAAACTCATAATTTTCTCTAAATGATTAGTATTCCAGATGCATTTTTCATGCCGGAGTTAATAGAATCAACTTATATAGAATCATAAAATCAAAAAAATATTAAATGTATAACTATAAAATCATTAAAAATTAAGAAAAATGGTTATTATAATATAATATAATTCCCAAAAAAGAATAATCCATTATATGATTAAAAACTACATTAATTTCAAAAATCTAATAGAAATACCTAAAGCTCAGTATAGACCATCCAAAAAATAATTCTCCATGAAATTACTCAAAAAATATTATAGACTAATATTTAAACAAAAAAATTAGAATGATTTGATCTCATAATCTTACAAGAAAAATTTTTAAAACAAACCTTAAATAACATCCATCACTCTTAATGTCTCATACCAAAAATAGAATTTCTTAAATCGCATAATCTCCACGATATGAGAATTATTTATGTAAATAACCAAAATCACTAAAAGTCCATAATTAAAATCATTGATTATTCCCAAATATAATTAAAAATTTATTCTTAAATTAAAATCACATAGTATTCTATTTACCTTATTCTTATAAGATTCTTAAACTAGTGAACGTCTTATGAAATAGCTGTAATCATTTAATTAGAAAATAATATTTAAATTCCATGGATATCTATTAAATGTAATATATTTTCCCAAAATAAACTTATTATTCACAAAAAATTAAATTAAATAAAAAAATATGTCATACTTACTAGGATTTCATGTAGTATTGTTGTGGGTGATGCACCCATGTTGCCCTTCGGCTGTGGGTTCAAAACACATGGCCTTTTCGGACATGATGCGTTCTCACCCATCCTACGATTTTTCCATTTTATAAAACATTATTAATATAACACCTATAAAAATATATAAATTTTAGAAACATCATAAAAATAAAATTAATATATTTTATCCTCAAAGGTTATCAAATAACTTTCATTGTGCATCCTAAAATGTACTAACCCACAATTACCTCAAAGGTGAATGTCTATTAAAATACCATAATTCACCTTAAAATTTCAAAACATGTAGCCTCAAAAGGGGATTATGAGTCATTGACTTTTGATCAAGCTGAAAATTATAAAACCATGATGGTATCTATAACATTTAAAAAGATATCATAATTACTAAAGGTTTTTATACATTCTTCTAATACCATCTATAAGGACCCAAATGAAAAAATTACCAATTCTAGTGTTTATAAACTATAATTAACAATAGGGGATATTTTAAGTTTATAGTTTTATAGATTTAGGAAAAAATATTACAAATTAAACCCATACATTATGAGTGGACACATATAGTAAGTGTCTATTTTTTTCACCAATTAAAACCCTTTTAAAATAATACATGGCTTGTTGTTTTGACATGACTATAACTCAATAATCCTGACATATTATTTCCCCTTAACAATCTTAAGGCCTATGAAAACCATTTTAAAACATCTGATGAGAAAAAAAATCTTAGTAAGGGACATAAAATATGGAATAAAACCTTTTCTCCACAAATATTTTAAACTCATGAAAACATTTTCACAAAATCATACTTTTCACCCATAAAACATAAACCCTTTAGCATACCACATGAAATCAAATGATTCCTCTAAAACTAAAAATAATGCATAATTCAAAAAGGTATCATTGAGAATATCTATCACTCTTACCTTGTAGCATTCAAGGCTACATAGGATGTAACCTTCATGGTTACATTTAGAATACCCATCTGGGTATATTTCCAATATCTCTTAAGAGAAACCCTACTTTTATACTCAGTATCATTACCAAATGTATTGGAGATCTATCATGAGCTTACCGACCCAAGGTTTATCATGTAACCACCTATATTAATAAAATATTCCCATGAACAGTAACATAATCATAAAACATAAAATAATCATAAAGGAAAAAAATAACATTTATACTTGAAATAACATTTCATTTTTAGAAATCCACTCACTCATCAATGGAAACACATCATTTGAAAATAACATCGTTAAATGATAAACAAAACATCAAACAATAAAGTGACATAAAATATAGAAAATACATTCATGTCATATAAGTTAAAAACATTCCTTTCGACATTTTTTAAAATAGTTGAAAGAGTTACTATAAAAAAGGTTTTTAAAAGAAAGTAAAATATTCTATTCTAAAAACATAAAAAGATTCATTTAAAAATAACAATAAAATTAAAAATATTCATCAAATTACATTTATAATCCTTTATATCTATATGAACAAATCTGTAAAAAAATATCAATAATATTAACATGGAGAAAAATATTTTATAATTAAATCTTTGACCATTCAAACTTTCCCATACCACATTGAACATTTGAATCATAATCTCTGTGAAATAATAAATTTAACACATAATTAATTAATATTATTATAGATATATTAGGGATATTAAATTTCACATTATCTTTACATACATTTTATAAAATAATAACGGTTTATGTCATCAAGAAATACATCAATGAAAGGATAATGAGACGAAATACCTTACATCAAGTCTGATTCGGCTCATACGTTATTTATCATATTTAATAATAAACATAAGTTATTTTATACTTACTTGAGAATATTTTTCATGTTTATTTTTTCTTTTAAATAATTTGTTACCCTATTATAACAATTATTTTTTATTTAAGTTCATACTGGATGTTTTGATGATATTCGGTAGATGAGTCCAAAATGACATTCGTATGATGTCAATAGTCAAATTGGTCATCAGTCCACCACAAAAATAATAATATTAATAAAATAAAAATCTCATTTATATATCAATTATACATTTAAATATTCCCATTATTTATGGTTTTGAAAAATGAACTACATTATAATCATGGAGATGGTAAGTCGTTTATACGCATGAGTAACATTTCAATTTTTCAATGATCATTTTGGGAAGAAGGTAAGTATTAATTTATCTTTAATGAATTATAATAATATCATAAATATAATATTAATAATTTAAATAAAATTATAGTTATTATTCAAGTGATGTGGTGATTAAAAACTAATCACATCACTTTGTGGTGGAGATAGTTTGTATATACGAAAAAACGAGGTTTTCATATTTATGTTCATGGAAAGTAAAAACATAATTGATATATTTTTATCTTATAATGATAAATATTTAATTACTATAACATTTTAAAATTAATTCCATCATTATAACCAATATTTATTGATGATTATGGAAAGCATAATATATCGACTCATGGAGGTGATAATTCACACGTACACACAGACGTTTCATTCCTTTCCCATTTGATGGGATCAAAGATGGATTGTTGTAATGATATTAACATTAATGAATTAGATATGTTTATGATAATAGACTTATTATTTCAACACATTTGAATGATTTTTGAAGGAATATGAAGAACAAATAAAATAGAAACACATAATTAAAAATGTTACATTTCCTTTGGAAAATCACCTTTGATTAAAATCTTAACACCACTAAGGAATGTGTTATGCCTAAACTATGGAATATATATTGTGGGGATGAATTATAAAACGTTTTTTTGAAAGATATTATTTAAAAAAATGGTTTTATATGTGTAAAAAATCAAGATTAATGGGTTCCATTATATTGGATAGGGGAGGGACACTTCTAAATATTTAGAAGTATTAGATTAATTTGAATTCATTTTATATTATAAATGACTCAGAACTAAATTATGTCGAATATAGGGTAATTTGGGGTCTAAATAATGTCATCTAAATAAAAATAAACAGGTTTAAATAATTTTTAATCCTTATATGTTTGTTTTAACACTTATTAATTTATATCATTACATTTTTTAATTTAAATTTTGAGAGTAAATATAATTAATATAAAATTATAAATGATAAAAACTGAGTCATTAATGACATTTTTGGACTTAATTTGGATAATTTTTATATTTTTTGAATTTTATATCATTTAGTAAAACATTATTTATTTATAAATATCATAAATGAAAATTTTGACACTATCCAATAATTGAATTTTTTAAAAATATAATAACAACATTATTACTCAAAAAACTACTTTAACTAATCCAAAAAATGTTAAAGTATACCATAAAAATAATGGATGGAATCAAATATTTAAATTATATTTATTTTAAAATTATTAATATCATTTATTCAATTCAACCGTTAATAAATCTATTACTGCACCATCATTGTGTAATAATTAAATTTATTTCATCAATATTTAAAAATTATAAAAAAATTATAAAGTTATAGATAAAATTTTTAGATTTCAAATTATTAATTATTGTTGGATTTAACTTCTATATAATTGTATATTAAAAATTATTTACTAATTAAAAAATGGGGAAGACATTTTTAACTTATTTTAAATAAAATATAATAAATTTCATATTCTCACCCATGTGGCTTAATTAGGTTATAATTTCTGCCTAAGGTTGATTTTGGTTGAAAGCTGCCTGAATTAACCATAACCATAGCAAATAAAATAACAAATTTACTATTAACCAAAAATTAACTGGATCCTATTAAACCAAAATCATCATACTAGTTTTTGTCTTTTTTCAGAATTTATTTCCCATAAGTGGAAAAATTAACTTAAACAAAAATCTTGCAGATGTCACAAGAAGGTGGGTAAAAGAGATGTCCCCAATATCAATATGTTTTTATATCTATTTTCAATGTAAAAAATATTCCAATGACCTAAATTGGAAAAATATATGCACTATTGATCTATTTTGACTTAAAAAATCAGATTTAATTATAATAATTAATAAAATGATAAATCTCTTTTTAACTACAATGCAGTAATTTTCAATATTCATCATATAATGAAACATTTCTAAAAATTACCAAATATTCATACAATGTAAATTATGATACTATTAATCTAAATAATCCATTTATTTTTTCAAATATAATTATTTAAAACATCAAAAACTAGATTTAAAACTGGTGTTCCCATTAAATGGTAGCAAACTGCATTTTTAGAACACTACTCCTTTTATCCGTAAAAATTGAATTTCTTATTATATCATGTATAGAAAACATATATGGAGAATTTTAATCATTTTATATAATATTATATATATATAATATAAATCAATAAGTTTTATTTGTTAATTTAATGGTATAAAACACACATGTAAACATTTAAACAATTTTTCAGAAAACAATTTTCTTTTATTTTCCAAAAAGTTATCATTAAATTATAATTAACTGGTCACCAAATAATTAATTATAAATTAATGTTTAAACCATATTTTCAAAATTCATTTAATCTTCTTCATACCCACCATTCTAATGGAAATGTAATAACTATTACAATTAAACAATAATATTTAGTTATTTCCTTAAGCACGATGTGGTGTATTAGGTTGGATATCGAACATAGTGTTTCATATTAAAAACATGGGATGTTACAATATTATATCCCATGTTAATTATTATGATAATTTTGGATGAGGAGATTTTATTTTTCTTCCATAAAATAATATAATGGTATTTTATAAGTTGATTTGTTCCCTCTAAATAGTGTATAGATTATTTATAGTATGGGAACACATTTTTTATAAACATACGCTAATCTAAGAATTCTAGAATGATTTGGAATACAAATAAGAAGAAAACTATATAATTTTGGTTAATTAATAAATAAAAATAGTCTGAAATGGTTGGATAAAAACTCAATGATAGGGTTAATCATATAATAAGGAAAAATATATGATTCCTATTTTTTTATTGATTTATACATCTCTAGAAAATATATATTGAGTCTTGTATATATATTAAATACCATTATATATTTTTAGTATTAAATTATAATTAATATTTTATGGAAAAAAATTATTTAGTGGGTATATATTTTAAGAACCTTTTATTTGGGAATATATTTCTCATTAAATAAATAACTAGTTAATATAATTCTTCTAATGAAACACCAAACCAAAACGAGTTGCGACATATTCTGTAACATTATTGTTAAATTATAAGATGAAAATACATCTAGTAAATATAAATTTAGTATAAACATATAATATTTTATGTGTGATGTATTAATGATTTATAAAATTTAATATTTAAAATTGGATTATTCCTCATCATTAATTACTTGAAGTGTCAATAAATAAAAATTTTCATTTCTAAATGAAAACTAAGATAATATTTGGTATTAATGTATATAAAATTATATATTATGATTCATTAAATTATGAATTATTTTTTAATGTTATTAATAACACTTAATGTTTCAAATTTTTACTATTCAATAATAGAGTTTTCTATAAAATTTTATTTTTCATTGAGAGAAAAAATTTAAATTTTACAATTCTAATTCGAAAAAATTAAAAATAATTTTTTAATTATTAAATTTTAAAATATCAGAGTATAATTTTTTTGTAATTATTTGGGATATAACTTAATTTTAGTTAATTGTTAAAAATAAATTTTAAAAAAACTATAACATTTATAACTATATCGACATATAATTATATGTTAAAACATATAAAACATTATTCAATGAAAATTTTTGATCGAATTAGTACAAAAATATATTTTTTAATACCGTTTGAAATGTAGAATATATATGTTTAATATTTATGGAACTTATTTAACCTTATCCAATAAAAAATAGTTTTCATTCATTTTTTAATTAAATAATAATTTTGTAAAATTAGTTTTAGATTTTATTAAAATTCAAAAAATATTAAATATATTATTGAAACAAATTTATATAATTAAAAACACTAAATGTAATAATTATATCATATAGATAAATTTTATGGATAATTTTGTTTTTAAATAAAGTGGATATTTACATGCTACATACGATAAGGTAAAAATTTATTTCACGTACGGATAGTAATTTTATATGATAAATTTTATTTAATAATTAAAATATGTCGCTAAAAATTATGGTTATGTGATAATATTTTAGTCATTAAAGCTAAACTATTTAGGTAAAAATTAGTTACCATGGAAAAAGAAAAAATAGAAAAACTGAAAATAATAAGTTTAAGAAACCACAAAACATGTTAAAAATCATGTGTGTATATTACTTATTGAGGTATGAAAATTTTATATACTAAACCCTTAAATATTAATATTTATAGTATTATTATATAGATGAATAAGTTGTTTTCATGGTTATAATAATAATTTATGCACTTTTGTTGAAGTCAATAATTCATGTAAGATTTTATTTTTCTAAAAAAGAATTTCATTAGAGATATTTATCATTGTGCACCACAATATCAATAATATTATGTGAATAAATTCTAATTAATTCATTTTTACATATTTAAATGATTTATTAAGATTGGTTATTTATATTTTTTCTATATTTAACTTTATTTTTATTCAAAATAAACTAAAGTTTTAAGGATTTTGTTTAATTGAACTCCCATCATTATGCTATAGTGATTGGTTAATGAAATTCATTCTTCTAAGATTATATTATTCCATGATAATGATATATTTCATCCAACATTATCTTTCTCTCTGTATATAATTAATGTTTCATTAAAATATATGATCTTGTGGAATTTATTCCCCAAAAAAGTATGTTTTTTATCATATTTCACATCCTCTTTAATATTATTTTCCCATAAATTCCTATATTTTTATTTCCTACTACTGTTTTCCATTATAATTGAAAACCAAATTATGTTTTATGTCAACGAAAAATCATATTTCCCTTATCTTATTTTATAAATATTTTTTTAATCTTTTTATAACATTGGTTTTCAAAATTCATATTTCAAAATATTAAAAAGTGTTGTCCTTCAATTAAATATAAATAGTCCTAGATTCCACTATAGACTTATTATTGGTTACATATTTTTCTATTAAATGGTATCATATAGATTATTCCTTTTACAAGGTAAATGGTTTCCAACGTTTTCAATTTACCTTTTTGAGACCATAATATCTTTCGAAGGATCCTTTTTTAAGAATATTTTTTAAATTTTAATATTCTTCACATCACCATTTTTAAATCATTCTATACATTTCAATGATTCGTTGTAGATGTTTTATTCCAAATATTGATTTTTGAAAACTCCAAATTTCTTATTCCTTAGTTGTGACCATCTCTAGAATGATGTTTTGATGTGACCAATAACATCATCAGTTATTCCAATCTTAAAATCCTAAATAAAATATTCTATTAAAATTTCACTACCGAGTAACTATATTCCACTAAAGTTCTTGTTTCATTGTATTTTTTTATACATGAACCAATATATAAATATTAAAATTAAATAATCTTTTAAGGGGATTTAATTTTTTAGTATCATCTATGTACATTCTAGAGCTCATTTTTTGTGATTCCATATTTAAATGTTGTGAAACCCAATTTTCATCCAATGGATTTTTAATTATATAATTAATGATTAATTTACAATAGGAATCATACGTATGGATGATTAATGGGTGGGTTCATATATCTCCCTTTAATGAATTAGTTGTGGTTTTATATCTCATGACATAATAGTATTGGGTGTTGGTATAATTGTGGATGAGGTACTCAAAGATTGTTGAGTGTGTGTATAATTTCTATTAAGTTATTCTCATAATGTTGTGTATTGGTATAAATGTGGCTATCTTATGACCACAATGCTTTTCCTAGGTATAATTGTGGTTAGGATATGATCACAAAAATATGAATTGATATAATTGTGGTCTGGATAACTTAAAAATTATTTTATTTAGTATTAGTTGGTTTATGACACATTTTTATCTATAATCTTCTGCCTATGTCATAATAAAATAGATAATGGTTATAGAATAATGCTTACCCACTTTTTTGATTAATTACTTATGTTATTCTAATGCTTATTCTAAGACTAATGATTTATGATCACTACATTGATGGGCATGATTTTCTTTTAAATATTCATTATTATCATTTGTTTATATAGTTAAAACTTCTGATCATTGATTATTATCAAATTATTTACCATTACAATGAATCTTATCCCGCACCCTTTACTTTTTTATATCCCCCTAGTTTTGAAGATGAGTGTAATGTATAGAAGTGTTGGAGGTAGTCTAGTGTGGTTCTATTATAGGTAAATTTTCATATATTTTTTAAAATATTTTGCATATCATACTATTCTTCAATGTCACTCAAACATCCATTCATGGTTTTATGTGATTAATTTTGAGATTATTTTTTAATTATAAAAATGCTGTAAAATAATGACATGTTTATAATTTTCTATGATATGTATTAATGTATAAAATCCTTATATCATTAATCACCATCCAAACATTACCATACTCATGCATAACATCTCCAAAAGTATTCCTTATCAAATAAAAAGACATAAATATCAATTTTTAAGGTGTAAAAAAATTTAACGTAATAATCCTTAAATAATTAAGTCTATAATCATTCGAGAAAATTTATTTTTCACAAAGATATGATACATTTTAATCTCTTGTGATATTTGAAGACAAAAGATTTCTCACTAAAAACAAAATCCTACCAAAAATTATAAAAACCACTCCAAGATCAAGATAAGAAGTGTATTTCAATTTATAATACTATAACTCCTAAGAAACATAAGAGATAACAACTTTCTACTACATTATAACACATCATAATCCAGGATGTGAAGATTAACAATAAAACTATAAAATAACACCATCATATGGAAAAATAATAACTTGATCACAAAAAGTATTCACAATTAATTACTCATGATATGCTTCGAATGTGTTTGTCCACATTAATAGATAATATTTTCTAGTAAAATATGTTTGTGAAATTTCAATTTGAGATAAGTCAGAAAAAAAATATCTTTAATAACCATAATTTCTATGGAAGCTATCCACAATTAAATGTTTTTATGGGAAAATAAATAAATAATTTACTTGGTAGTTGAATATTATATTACTAATCCACACTAAGGAATGAAATATCCAATACAACGGGCCTCATAGGCCAAAAGCATACACTTGAACATAAATCTGAACAATTTTGGATGTCATAGATCATTAAAAAACCAATTAGGTTCTCTAAATAATCATACTTAGACAAAAAATAAAAAATAATATCATCGATAAACACCACCTTGGATAGATCTTTAAATTCACACAAAATTGAACACAACAGTTCCATAAAATCTAATAGAGAATTCATAACAGCAAATGATATTACAAGGAAATCATAATTCCTCTAATATCTTCTAAAGGGAGAATCTTTAATATCATCATCATTGACTCTCATATGATGATATTCCAATACTAAATTGATCATCATGTTTTAGATAGATACCTTTGGCTAGTTTAAAAAATAATTTACCAACAAGAATAAATTATAATTAATCACTATCACCTGGTTCATGCGACATTAATTGAAACAAAAATGAGAATATATGTTTACCTTACAAGAAAATAGAACCAGAGCATCTGAAGGAAACACATAGAGTGGAATAAAAAGCCCATGTAGAATATAATCAATTTGATTCCACATATTCTGAAACATAGAAGTCACCACCATTTATATATATACCAATACGAAATCCATCGAAGATAACACATCTGACCCAATGATGATCTATTTTATAGGTGTAGTGTAACATCCTATTCCAAAAAGAAATCATTTTACTCTTATATAAACAGAAAACTAACAGCTGATCCAATAATGAACATAAAATCATCTCATCTATCAAATAATATTGGTACTTAACACACCTTTTACCAATTTGTGGACTTTCTCAATAAAAAAATAGAACTACCTCCATAATCATTATAAAAAATAAAATACCTCATGAATAAATTCATAATATACAAAACATAATATATAAATTCTATTTAAAGGATGATTTCATATGTCTATATCCATAAACATATGAAAAAATCCCCAAGATTAATGTTTCCTTAGATTTATCAAACAATCCGTGAACACATCATAAAAAATAGCTAGACCACTATCTATAGTAGTCATTTATATGATCAGTTTAAGCCTCTCCACCTTATGTATTAATGCATGGACTATAGTTAGTGTAATGAAGGAGCGTTTACATATTTAATCAGTAAATTAATTAACCAAAAACAAATATAAGAATATTTGATATTGACAAAAATCTACGTCATTTTGTTTATGATTCAATAAGGAAATACTTTTACCATGAACCACTACATGGCCTATTTAACAATCAGGGTGACAAACTTCATGTATAGGTTATTCCCACTATTAATGAGGATGATGTGAATCATAGGGATGGACTCTTCTCACTATATAATTTATTTTCTCATAACCAAAACTTAATTACATGTTTTCTAATAGGGGTTTCACACTCTTAAATTTCAAATATAGTTTAGTTTTAATCTGTTAGAAAAACACATCACATCGGTTCGTGATGCTGTAGTCTGGAATACACACGAGTGACATTACTGTTTTTGATGGGATGGAATATATAAAGTTATATGTGATATTATATTTCCATTAGTATTATTTTTTTATAAATATCACATATATTTATTAATTTTTTACTTATTACCTTCCTTGTATAGAGTGAGTGATGAACGCATCATGTCACGTCAAGAGGTGATAGTCCTCCATACAAATGAGTGGCTTGATCGAATCCTTCACGGAATGAAATATTATAATATTTATGGAAAATATTAATTCATATGTATAATTATGTTAAAAATATTTATTATATACATTAATCCCAAACTCCTAAAACTAACTGAGATATATTGAGGGAAAATAAACTACATCTGTTTGCGGGGCGGTAGTCCACCATATACATAATCTACAGTTTCATTTACTATTATAAGGAAGATGAGATAGGTGATGTAATGTCCCAAAACTCTCTAGCCCATTCCTTTGTGAAAATATGGTGTTTGAGGTGATTCAGGAGGTCAAGGGGACTTATCCCCAAAACATTACAAATTTTCCATATCGGTGAACAGTTTTAACTGTAGAAAGTTGTGAACAGTGCAATGGTATCCTTCTGTGAACGATGATTTGGTGAACTTAGGTGAATAGTGTCATCATTAACATTCTGTGAACAGTGTCATCAGTGAACCTTGGTGAAAATGTCATCCATTACCTTCTATGAACAGTTCTATCAGTGTTTCCTAAACGGTAACCTTCTAACAGTGACTTTTTATTTCTTTTGCCAAATTTTGAGTTCATGAACAGTGTTTCCAAAATTTTGAGGTTCAAATTGTGACCTTTTTTTCCTTTTCCATATTTTGAGTTAATGAACAGTATTTCCAGAATAGAGACCTTCTAACTGTGACAATTTCTTATCCAAATTTTGGGTTTGTGAATAGTGTTTCATGCAACCAACAATTTCGCCGCATTGACCGTTCCGTTGACATAAAATCATTCAAAATCCTTGATTTGAGGACATTAAGGCTGATTAAAATTTCATAACTCCTATATTAATTATTCCTAACGCTCGGGATGTTTTTTCTTGCTCTAACCGCATGGTTTAATGCGATCCACTTTTAATGGGAAATCAAGCGTGTCATAAATTGTCGCTCCGTTAAATCTTCTAAAGGGATGAGATATCTTCATCCCTAATTATTCTACTTTGTTCTCAGCTATGAGACACTAGAAACTTTCATTAATATCTTGAAGGACTTGCACAATAAAAAATTCCTCTACAGATTGGTGATTCTCTGTTTTGATACAACCAAGTTGTATCGATCAATATTCGATATAAGGTGTGTTTTATCGTCGTTATTTTGTAGTTAATCTTCTCATGTTTGTCCTTCCCATATTATATCATGTGAACTCCATGATTATAATAAGGGTTTCTTGGGTTTTGGTTGGTGCGGTCATACCATGGCATCCTTGGGTGGATACAGTTGTCGTGAGAGAAGGATCATGACCCGTTGTGTGGATAAAGAACGATAGGAACTATTTGAGGTTGGGGATTTTTTTCTTCTCATTTATATTACGTCCAACTATATTGTTAGTATGTTTTATCCCACTTGACCACAATATAATTGAAATAATAAATATTTTATCCAGATTAATAAATTAATATCGGTCGTATGTTGTTGCCACTTGTTTTCAAGATAGTGTGATATCCATGCTTTATTCGTTTAAATGTTCGTTCATGATGAAAATTGGTAAAGAACGTAAATAATAATTATTTGATAACTTCTGGTTATAGATGATGATGAATGTAAATGATTTTGGTTCTTCTTGTTTTAATGTGATTTTATTCAAATTGGTGGAGTAATCATGTTTAATTATTTGTGATAGCTTACAAATTAGGTTTCCCGAAATTTGGAACCTATGAATAATAAATCTGTTAATTCAAGATCGATTAAAGAAATGATTTGTTGATAATTCTTTTAAGGGTTCTGACGTCCCCTCTTTATTGTTAAATGTCCAAGAGGCCAATTGGTTTGATGTTTTTTTCCCACTACTTGTGGTGTGATGTGAGCCTGGATGGCTGTTGTGATATGTGGGGGATGGAGGCTTTTGGTTGTTGCATAATATGACACCTAGTATGGCAAGATGCATCTGTTTATGCATGTGAGTGTATGGGAGGACTCTAGGGATGAGGGAATGGGATGGATGTGTTTGATGGATGTTTGTTGTTTCGTTTTGGATGAATATCAGATTTATTGTTTCCCACTACTCAAGGAAACTGGTCTTACATACCATTATTCCGAAAGAGGTGAAGACGTGCGGGTTATTCCACATTAATTTCGTGTTTATTTTCTCAAGGGAGTATGGTTCTACACTCTTGCTACAGGCGGTAATGACTCGACGGGTTGTACATCTACTCACCGTGTTGAGACCCGTACTATTTAGTAGCATAGAATGATTTTATAGAATTCCTGAGAATATGGGAAAGTAATTATGTAATGAATAATTGAATAAATGGTGTTAACCCATGGGGTTAGTGTTTTCTAGAACATTATGATGAGGTTCTAGTTTCAAAGGGACAATGGAATTTTGGTGTGATGATATCGGAATTTAATGTGAAATTTTTCATAGTTAATTAATGTTTAAAGTATTAATTAACGTAAAGTGAAACTGGTAAAAAGGGAATGAAATATTATATTAATTCTCTTTAAATGGTTGTGTGCTTATAGGATACCTAGTCTTAGAAGTGGCATCTTGGAGTCTGAGAGATGTTTGATATATTTGAGTATATGAATAGGTAATGAACATTGTGTGGTTGTGGGATATAGTATATTCTGTACTTTGTTTTCTATATGCTACTCCACCCTGTCAGTAAGGGATACTGGAACCCTAGGGATTCTGAGCCCTGGTGGTGTTTTCTCCAACATTATGGTGGGATGATGAATGGCTGACTACCCCCTTTGGCGCTGCTATCTTCTCTTGGTAGTAACTTGTTCTGGTAGGAACATCAGTTAGATTTCCCAATATATGTTTATAGAGGGCTATAAGGGATTGTGGTTATTCACACACATGTATTCTAGATATAATATCCTATGGACTATTATAAGATTAATGTGTATTGGTTGTGATGGATTGAGGATCCTTACTCGGTGTATGGGCTATAATTGCTTGAGGTATAATACCTGACATATGATACACGTTATACGAGCTATGGTAGCTCCCAGAAACTACCTAGTTAATTTATTTCATAGTCGTGGTGGTTTTGTTTCATGAGGTGCATATTGTGGTTCTTCGCCCAGGTGTTAATGGGAAA
Source organism: Viscum album (assembly GCA_963277665.1). Taxonomy (NCBI): domain Eukaryota; kingdom Viridiplantae; phylum Streptophyta; class Magnoliopsida; order Santalales; family Viscaceae; genus Viscum; species Viscum album. Next base: position 446,404,324 of record OY728155.1, on the reverse strand, counting down.
GCCTTTTTGGAGAGAGATGCTTTGGACATACGACATTGGGGAAAAGCGACAAACTAGTGGGGATGTAGTAGTGGGGTACCCTAGATATTAACTATTATATGATATAATCTTTTATGGGTTACTTGGTGAGATTATCCATAACGAGGTTGAGAACATAATCTACTTTTTTAGGTGACGAGTTAATTTCACTTTTTTTCATTGGGCTTTAGCATGCTTTATTTAATTTTTCATGAGAGGTTTCAGGGATGATCCTATGGAGTATACTATTATACTCACCCTATGTATATATAAACTATTTTTCAGGTCACTTGGAGCAGGTTGAAGATCTAGCAGGTTTTACTGGCTTGGGGTTATAGGAGCTTTCCAGGCTTCTGGTTTCTTCTGTTTTTTTACTTTCATTTGGGTACTTGCAGTTTTTCCCTTCTAGTTGTAGTAATTTTTCATTACATTACATAAGTTCCCTTGGGGTTTCTTTATATATTTCAGTTCTCGGTTGAAGTTGGTTGGTGTATATCTTATCTCTCTCTTCTACATTTGTTCTCTTAGTGGGTAATGCCTCCCATTAGTGTGTTTACTATACCCTCAGTGTTAGTCGCATACTTAGGGTCTACTGGAGGCGGGACTCAGGGTTCATTATCTCCCTTCTCACATTGCCAGCCTAAGAGGGGTACAATTTATGGGGAGAGGGTGGTGATAGGTAAAGTTTTTTAAATTAACATAATAACATCTATATGTATAGAAGATACTATTTTTTACTATCATGGTTTCATTAAAATTAAATGATGTGGTGGAAGAAATAAAAAAATATTTCAGGTTAGGGAAGTTACCTCTAATTCATACACGTACTTTTGGTTTTCACAAAATTGATTATGAGGATTGATTTAGAACTGAAATAATTATTTGTGATGATATTCTAGTTAATGAAATTATATTTTTGGGTTTTTTTATCAAAAATATGGGTTTTATAATTATGAAGAATATTAGAGTGGTTGTGGCCATTTATAAGTGAGTTGAGTGGAATATTTGTACTTTTCAAATGAAAAAGGTGAATCCCCATTTTTTATAGGGAAAAGGATCCAATATGGGTCATTATCAATCCTCAAATAGATGAGGTATAAATATGGAAATAATTTTTTTGGTTAAATGATGGTTAATTTTAACCCTTATCATTTTAGTTAATGCTCTAGGTAAACCAATTTTGACCGTAGCCATGGTAAATAATTTTCATAGTTTTTAATATTCAATATAAGATGAAATTAAATTAAAAATATTAAATATAATAAATTAATAGAATTAAAAAAATAGAACACCTTTCACTATATTCAATTTTGAGTGTGGGAAATGATAAATTGAAAATAAATCTACTAGACTTGAAAGAAAAGTGAGTTTTTGGAGAAGAGTATTTTTGAGGAAAAATATTATTTTATATTAACTCTTTCTGTAATAATAATAATTGTATGAATCTAAATTAAAATTTATTTATATATTTTATATAAAATATATTGTAAAATAGTACTCATTATTAATGAATATAATTAATTAAAACTGTAATAAATTATTCACATTAAATAAGTTTTCAAAAAATCCAACGTTTTTAAATCCCAATATAAGCTCACAAAAAATTATAATATAAATTTTTATTCAAAATTAATTAATTCTATTAAATATATATATATATATTAATTATATTAAATTAAAAAAAATATTTCATTTAAAGTAATTAATTTATTACAATGAAATGATTGTTTTATAAATATCTATATTGTTCACTATTACCTGAAAACTCAATATTTCCCAAAAAAACCCTAAAATGAAAATATAAGTTAATTTGGATATGAATATTTCAAAAATTAATTTATTTTTACAAAATATATTTTCTATAATCTCAATAAATTATATATACAATTTTAACAAAAAACCAAAAATTCATTTTTTAATATAACATACATTTGTTGAATACAATTACATTACTAAAAATTTATTGATTATTTAATAAGATATTACAAATACAATTTTACTGAGTAAGCAATATATATATAACCAAAATTAGTTAATATTATTCACACCCACATATTTAGCAGTTATGTTATTACAGTAAATTTAAAATAATATTATCTCATGGTTTTCTAACGCGTAGTGTTGAGTTTCAATCGAGATATCGAACAAAATAATATAGTGTGAAACACAAGATAAATGTAGTTATTCATATACAAAATATATTAAAAAAATTAAATTATTTTTAAAAAAAATCATAAAATATTGGGATGTTACAAGTGGACCATGTCTTCTAGTCATAGCTCGTTTTCTTAAAGTCATTAGACATCATCTGTTAAACATAAGAACTCAAACAGAATATGCGATTTATGTTGGACATAAAAATTTTGAATGAAAGAAATTTCTCTGCCATCAAAAATCAACTTTTTCATAGAATAACCCCATAATTTCTAATGGTCTTAACATGGAGTGAGATTAGTGGGACTAAGACAACAGACATGACTATTAACACATGGAGGAATTGCTTTGTTTAATTACATTTAATTTATAAACAATTATTAAAGATTTAGTATATTATTTAATTAGTTTATGTAATATGAATGAACCCAAAATAAAGAAACTTCCATTCAACCATGTGTGATGTAGGCTGAACTATATGATAATATAATGGTTTTTAATAGTTACACAGATAAAGGCTGTTTTTTCATATGAATTTTATGGTAATCCTCTTATGAATTTAATATTTACCACTCATGATTAAACCTTATCGCTTAGGAAATTTATGGGTATATTATAAACAAATATAATAAAAGAAATTATGGACAATAAAAAATTTCACTATTGAGAAACAATTTTTGGATAAAATACGGAGTTAAAATTATTATGTCTATGATCGCACAATTATCAAAAGTAGTGATTAATAATGCAGAATTTTTATATATCTAGACGCATAAATTAATAAACAAATATAGTTTAACAAAATTATAGTTACAATTAAGATAAATAAAATATTGCTAAACATCCTATGTTTAAAAAATGTGGAAATAATAACTCAAGGGAATAACATATAGGAATAAGGAAATGATTCAATTATAGTTGGAATGTCGATCTAGATTATGATAATCAAAGTGAGATGAAGAGGTTACCCAATATAATGGAAGGTATTGGATTCATAACAATTACCCAAAAACTACATAAAAACTTAAAATAAAATGAGTTTGGGTGTCATGAAAATCATTTTCCTTATACATTTTCTAACAAGGATTATATTTATCGACATCCTCATAAAGGAAGTGAATATTTGAGACAATACCTAATAAAATTTACTAAAGTGGATCCTGATAATTTAGGAACTATTATCCTACATGGTATATATGTTAATTAATTATTTGATTATGGTTAAGGGTATCTTGGATGTTTTCTAAGAGCATTAAATCATCACCCCTATGATTTAATGGCAGAATAAAAAATCTTGTATTATTTTTAAAGACTTAGCCTAAAACATTACTTATTCAAGTGTTTCTGAAATAGAGATCAAAATTGAGGATCTTTTCAGTTTATAGTTTTAAATTATTAATAAAAACTCTTAAAAAGTAAACCCATACATTACAAGTGGACACTTATACTTAGTATCCCTTTTTTACATGAGCCTCAACCCGGTTGGTGAGGACTCAAAATGTACGTCCAGGCGACCCATGATCAAATCATGGTGGAGGAATAATTTTTGGGATTAGTGTAGCAGGACAATAACAGTACTGTAATAGTACTGTAGTGGGAACTGTAGTAGTATAGTTGCAGGTACTGTATCGGGAATAGTAGTAGGCACTGTTTGGCACTGTAGCAGCCATGAATATTTCCTCGTTTGGGCCTTTAGGAAACCGATTTGGTCCCCGAGTCCTTTAAGGCCTTCAGGCCACCCATTCCTTTGGGTAAGTAAGGCCTTCAGGCCACCTAAAGGCCATTGAGCCTTCATAAGGCCTTTGGGCCACCTTAAGTTTGGATGAAAACCAGAAAACCAACATGGATCAAGTTCTACATTGAGGTCAAGCAAGGGGAATTCACCATTTGTACTTTTCAACCATAAAACATATACTCTTTAGCATACCTCATAAAATCACAATATTCGAGTAAAAAAATAGAAAACATAAATAATAATGTTAACATAGGCAATCCATTTCATTTTAGAATTTTATATTTCACGGCTACATAGGTATTAACATTCAAGGTTACATTTAGAAGAACCATTGTGGTTTATTCCCAAAATCTCTTAAGAGAAACACTACCATTTAACTCCATATAAATACACAATTCATTGGAGAGTTATCATGGGATCAAACAACCTAGGTTTATCATAGAAACACTTGTATTTATAAAATATTCTCAAGACACTAAACCTAATCATAACACATAAAATAAACATAAATGAAAAATAACAATTCCACTTTGATATAACTTTTCATTTTTATAAACTCTCGCACTCATAAATGGAAACACGTCATTTGAAAATAAAATGGTGAAAATATAAAGAAAACACCAATACATTAAATTAGCATAAAATATCGAAATTCCATTCTTGCTGTATACGCTAAAAAAACTTCCTTTTTAACTTCTTTATAAATAGTTGAATGTGTAAGTTTAAAAGTAATTTTTAAAATAAAGTCAAACCATTCGTACCAAAAACGTAAAAAGAATTAGTTTTTTAAACAATGTAAAGAAATTAAAAATACACATAAAATTACTTTTAAAATACTTTTATATCCCTAAAAATAAATATATAAAATTTTATTAAGAATAATTACTTGTAGAAAAAAGATTTAATAATTATGTCTCTAAACATCCAAATTGTCTCATACCACTTTGAACATTTAAATTATAATCACAATGAAATAATAAATTTTCCAAAAACAATAATTATCATGATTATAGATAAAATACGAGTATGAAATGTCATAGTATATGTATATACACATTTGAAAATAATAAAGCTTCATATCATCAAGAAATGCCTCAATGAAAGGAGATTGAGACAAAATAGCTTACCTCGAGTCTGATTCGTCTTATATGTTCTCGATCATCATAAATAATAAACATAAGTTAATTTATAATTAATTGAGAAATTTTTTTCATGTTTATTATTCCTTTTATATCATTTATTACCCTGTTATAAAAATTACTTAATTATTTAAGTTCACACTGGACATTTTGATGTTATTCGGTAATTGAGTCCAATATAACCATGGTATTATGTCAACAGTCAAAGTGTTCATTATTCCATCATCAGCACAATAATATTAATTAAATATTAATAATTTTTATTCATCATTTCTCTTTTAAATTGAAAAATTAATTATGGTTATGAAAAATGAACTATATTACAATCATGGAGACATTAAGTCGCAGGTATGCATGAGCAATGTTACCATTTTTCATTGATCATTTTGAAAATTAGGTAAGTATTATTTTATAATTAAATAATTGTAATAAAATAATAATATCCTATTAATAATCTAGATATACAAATATATATATATATATATATATATATATTATAAAAGTTATTTAGTGATTAAAAACATATCACAGAGCTCCGTGGAGGTGATAGTTCACCCATACGCATGAATGACATTACCATTTTTATGTGCATGGAATGTCATATTGTAATTGATATATTATTATCTTATAATGATAAATATTTCCTTAATTTCACATATTAACATTAATTACATCATTATAAATATTATTGAGTGATTTTTATGAAAAATAAATTATATCGGTTCGTAGAGCTGATAATTCACACATACACACAGACGGTTAATTCATTTCCCTTTTGATGGATTAAGACATGTATTTAGGTGATAATATTAACATAATAAAATATATGTATATTTATGATATTGTATTTATTATTTAATCATTTTTTAAGGATATTTGAAGGATGTTGAGGAAGAAATATATTCGAATCACTTAATTAAAAATGTTACATTTTTATCGGATGATCACATTTGATTAACACTTTAATACCAATAAATATGGTGTTCTATATAAACATAGGCCTCGAAAATTTGGGGAGGTTTTATAGTATGGTTTTAGGAATATCTTGTTTTATACAAATGGGTTTTTTAGTGTATGTAATAGAGATGAGTGGTTTCCCTATTCTAGGGGAGGGGAGGTTCACTCTTGGAATTATTAAAAGTATAACATTAATATAAATTCAATTTCTATTATAAATGTCTCAAACCTAAATTTTTTATAATATATGTAAATTATACATTAAAATCATTTCATCCAATTAAATGTAGATAAGTCTGGATAATTTTTTAATCATTGTCATTTTGTTTTAACGCTTATTAATTCGTACCATGACATTATGTAATTTACACTTCGAGAGTAAATATAATTACAATAAAATTCCAAATGAACAAAAAATGAGTCCGTAATGAAATTTTATGACCTAAACCAATCATTTGGATAAATTTGTATATTTTAAATTTTAGATCATTTAATAAAATAATATTTCTTTTTAAATATCATAAATGTCAAATTTGACACTATTCAATAATTGACTTTTTAAAAATATCATAACTACATTATTACTTCTAAAAAAATATTTTTAGTCATACATAACATGCAAAATTAATCCATAAAATTTTTGTATGTCATAAAATAGTTCAAATTATATTTATTTACATATTAATAATTTCATTTATCTGATTATTTATTTAATAAATCTACTACAACATCATCATTGTGTAAAAATTAAATTTAACTATTTAATGTTGAAAAATTATAAATATACTATCCTGATGTATATAAACATTTTAATTCAAAATTACTACTTATAGTCTAATTTATCTTCTATATAACTCGTATATTAAAAATGATTTACTTTTTAAAAATATGAGTATGACATTTTAAATTATCTTTAAGTAAAATATAATAATTGTCATTTTCTTTCCAAAGTGGCATAAAAAGGTTATAATTTATGCCTAAGGTTTATTTTGGTTTAACCCCACTCGTAGAATGAAATTAGTACAACTGTTCGGGTAATTTTATAATATAATAAAATTATTTTTACCCTTAATAACATGATTTACCATTAATTATGGTAAATAAAATACTAAAGTTACTATTCACCAAAAATTTAGTTGATCCTATTAGAACATAATTTTTATAATTATTAATACAATGTCAATTTTTCAAAATTAAATTCACATAAGTGGTTAAATTATGTTTAACACAAATCTCATTGATGTTGTAAGAAGTCGAGTAAAGGATATGTTCAAAAGTTCAATAAGTTTTTATTTCTAATTTCAATGTAAATTTTTTCCAATGACATTAATTGTATTAATATATTTATTATTTATATATTTTTAATATAAATGATAATTATAAATTTAACAATTATTTAATAAAAAATCAATTTTTAACTACAATGCCGTATTTTTAACTATTCCTCATAAAATAAACCATTTCAGAAAATACAAAAAAAAATAACCAAAATAATTTTTTGTACTACTATTATAAATAATGATTTTATTTTTTCAAATATAATTTATAAATACATAATAAACTATATATTAAACATGTGCGCCATCAAAATAAATCAGAAATGCATTTTTAGAAAAATAATCCTTTTATCTATAAAATTGAATTTGTTCTTATATCATGTTAATAAAACATATAAGATGAATTTTAAACAAAATATTTAATATTATATGTATATATTTTTAATATAATAAAAAATGTGTTATCTATCAACTTATAAGTATAAAACACACTTATGTATATTTAAATATTTTTTTAGAAAATGACTTCCTTTTATTTTCATAATGGTTTTCATTCATTTATAATTAGTTTTTAACAAAATAATTAAATAAAAATTAATATATAACCCATATCTTCATAATTAATTTAATCATGTGCATACCCTCCATTTTAACAGCTAGGTTATAATTATAACATTTAAATAATAGTATTTAGTTGTTCTCTTCTGTTCGATGTGGCACATCATGTTCTCTATCGAACATAGTTTTTCCTTTTAAAAATTAAGGATGCTAAATCCACCCCCATTTGGAAATTTAATCCTCTCGATTTAAATTTAGGGTCAGAAACTACGGTATGAATTTTTAAAATACCTTAATTGAAATCCCACATCAGGAAAAGGATTGATAAAACTGTCAATTTAAAATAATTAAAGGGAAGAATGAAGGTCACCTGATATAACATATACTAGGTTTCCATGTAGGAAAACATGGATATGCAATAGAAAACTAACCATCAATTTCTGATAGATTGTGATAGAAAACATTGTCAGGATAAAGTTAATGATCACAAAACAATAAAAATTTAATGGGTTAAATGGTCTTTTATTTAATATTAAGAAAAGTAAATGAATAATGTGTTTTCATGAAGATAATTTTCATACAGTTGAGGAATTATTTTACTAATATAACTAAAATTCTAAGGAAATATACATCCTTGAAAAGTAAATCTTCATCCATTAATCAAATTCCACTAAAAACTCATAATTTTTTATAAACAATGAGTATTCAAGATGCATTTTAATACTGCTATCTATATAATCAACTTATATAGAATCATAAAATACACAAAAGATTAAATTTAAAATTATTCTATCTTGAAACATTAAGAAAAAATGGTTATTATAATATAAGATAACTCCCCAAAATAAAAATCCTTTATATGATTAAAAATTACATTAATCTCAAAAAATCAACAATAATTCCTAAAGTTCATTATTGGCCATCCAACAAATAACTATCCTTAAAATTACTCAAATATATTATATACTAATAATGAAACCAAAAAATTAGAATGGTTTGATCACATAATCATTCAAGATAATATTTAAGAACAAATATTAAATAATATCAATCATTCTTAATGTTTCGTTCCAAAAATTTAATTTCTCAAATCACATAATCTCCATGATATGAGAATTATTTCTATAACTAACCAAAATCACCATAAGTCCATAAATAAAATCATCGATTATTCCCAAATACAATTAAAAATTTATTACTCAATTAAAATCTCATATTATTCTATTTATGTTGATCTAATAGGATTCCTAAACTAGTGAATGTCTTATGAAATAACTTTTATCATGTAATCACCAAATAATTTAAATCCCATAGATATCCATTTGATATAATATAAGTTCAAAAATTCAACTTATTATTAATCAAAATATCATGTAAATAAAAATAAGTCATACTTACTTAGATTTCTTATTGGATAGTGGTAGGCGATGCACCCATCTTTCCCTTCGGTTGTGGGTTCGGAACCAGTGTCCTTTTTGGATGTGATGGGATGTCACCCATCCTACAATTTTCCTTTTTCTAATAATATATTTATATAACCCCAATTAAAATATATAAATTTTAGAAACATCTTCAAAAATAACCTCAATATATTTTATCCTCAAATATTATCTCATAACATTAATTTTTCATCAAAAAAAGTAATGACCCACAATTACCTTGAAGTTGAATTTCTACAAAAATAACATAATTAGCCTTAAAATTTCTTAACATAAATCTTAAAAATGGGTTTATAATTCATTAAATTATGATAAACCTGAAAATTATAAAACAATGATGGTATCTATAACATTTAATAAGATATCCTAATATCTAATGTTGTCTAAAATTTCTACTAATACCATCTATAAGGACCCAAACAAAATCATTACTTATTCTAGTTTTTTTAAAATAGAATTAACATTAGCAGATATTTTAATTTTATAGTTTTATAGAGTTATGAAAAACTCATAAAAATTAAACCCAAACATTATTAGTGAACACTTATACTAAGTGTCCATTTTTTCCACCAAAGGAATCCCTTTTAAAATAATACATGTCTTCTTATTTTGAAATGACATCAAATCATTCATACAGAGATATTATATTCCCTTAATAGTCTTAAAGCCTATGAAAAACATTTTAAAATTCCATATGAGAAAAAAATATTAGTAAGGGACATAAAAGAAGGAATGAAATTGTTAGTCCATGAATATTTTAAACTCATGAAATTTTTTTCACAATATCATACTTTTCCCCCATAAAACATAACTCCTTTAGCATACCTCATTAAATCATAATATTCCTCTAAATATCCAAAGAAAACATAATTCATAATGGCAAAAATGGGAATCTGTATCATTTTGACATTGTATCTTTCAATGGTACATAGGAAGTAACCTTAATGGTTACATTTAGAATACTCATCATGTTATATTCTCTAAATCTCTTAGGAGAACCTTGTATGTTTTTACTCAGTATCATTACATAATGCATTAGATATCCATCATGGGATTACCAACCCTATGTTTATTATGTAACCACCTATATTTATAAACTATTACCATGAACAATAACATAATCATAAAACATAAAACACTCATAAAGGGAAACAAATTAACATTTCCACATTCAAATAACATTTTATTTTTACAAATCCACACACTTATAAATATAAACACATCACATGATAATAAAATGGTGAAATTATAAATAATATATAAAAAAATATTGTGACCTAAAATAAGGAAAATACATTCATGTCATATAAATTAAAAAAACATTCCTATTGACATTTGTAAAAAAAAATTAAAGGGTAATTATAAAAGAGGTTTGTAAAAGAAAGTAAACGATTCTATAATGAAATAGAAAAATATTATCATTTAAAAATTATTTAATGAAATTAAAAATAGTTATAAAAGTACATTTATAGTTATTTATATCCTTATAAATAAATAAGTAAAATAATATCAAGAATATTAACCTGGAGAAGAAGATTGTATAATTAAATCTTTTACCATTCAAATTTTCCCACACCACAATGAAAATTTAAATAATAATATCTACGAAATAATAAATATAAAAAAGCATTAATTAAAATGACTATATGTAACCTATGTATATTAAATGTCAAATTATATTTATATACACCTTATAAAATAATAATGGTTTATATCATCAAGAAATGCTTCAATGAAAGGAAATTGAGATAAAATCCTTATCCTTGAGTCTCATTCGTCTCGTACACGATTTATCATATTTAATAACAAACATAGGATATTTTATACTTCATTTGTAATATTTTTCATGTTTATTATCCCTTTTATATCATTTACTAACATGTTACAACAATTATTTATTATTTAAGTTCACGCTGGTTGTTTTGATGATATTCAGTACATGAGTCCATAATGACATTGGTATGCTGTCAATAATAAAATTAGTCATTAGTCCACCATTTAAATAATAATAATAATAAAATAATAGTCAATTTTATATTTCAATTATACATTTAAATAAAACCATAAATTATGGTTATGTAAAATGTATTACATTACAATCATGGAGACGATAATCCATTTATACGCATAAGTAAAATTTCCATTTTTCAATGATCTTTTTGGATAGATGGTAAGTATAATTTTATCTTTAATGAATTATAATAATATCATTAATATAGTATTAATAATTTAAATTTACTTATATTTATTATCCAAGTTATGTGGTGATTAAAAATGAATCACATCAGTTTGTGGTGGTGATAGTTCTTACATACGCACAAACGACATTATCATTTTTATGTGCATGGAAATTAAAAACATAATTGATATATTTTTACCTTATATTGATAAATATTTCACTAATATAACGTATGAAAATAAATTCCAGAATTATAACCATTATTGAGTGATGATTATGGAATACCAATTATATTGGTTTGTGGAGGATAAAATTCATATGTACGCACAACCGATAAATTCATTTCCCATTTGATGGAATCAAAGATGGATTTTGGTTATGATATTTTCAAAATAAAATCTCAATATATTTAGGATGATATATTTATTATTTCATCACAATTTAAGGATATTTGAAGGAATATGAGGAAGACATAAAATAGAAACACTTATTTAAAAACATTACCTTTCCTTTATAAAATCATCTTTGATGAACACCTTAACACCTCTAAGGAGGGTGTTATGCCTAAAATAAGGTATATAGAATGTGGTAGGAATTATAAGGTGATTTGTGGTCAGATAATGGCTTAACCAAATGGTTTTGTAAGTTTCAAAATTCAGGATTAATGGGTTCCCTTTTATAGGATAGGGGGGACACTCCTAAAATGTTTATAATTATTAAACTAATATAAATTCATTTTATATTCCAAATGTCTCAAAACTAAATTATTTCGAATATTGGATTATTTTAATTCTAAATAACTTCTTCCAATTAAAATTAAACAAGTTTTAAATTTTTTTAATCTTTATCTCTTTGTTTTATCCCTTATTAATTCATATCGTGACATTATGTAATTTACATTTGGAAAGTAAATATAATTAAAAAAATATAAATGATAAAAATTGACTCATTAATGACAATTTTGTACTTACCCAATAAGTTGGATAATTTTTATATTTTTTTGAATTTTATATCATTTAATTAAATATTATTTATTATAAAATATCATAAATGTCAATCTTGACACTATCCAATTATTGTTTTTTTAAATATAATAACAATTTGATTACTCTGGAAAAACTAAATTAACACACACCAAAAATGTAAAATTCATCCATAAAATTACTGGATGTAAACAAATATTTAAATTATATTTATTTTAATATTATTAATATCATTTATTTGATTCATCCTTTAATAAATCTATTAATACATCATCGTTGTGTAACTATTAAAATTTATTATTTAATATCTAAAAATTATAAATAAATTACAATGATGTACATATAAATTTTATTTTTAAAATGATTATTTATTGTTGGATTTAACTTCTATATAATCACAAATTAAAAATTATTTACTTATTAAAAATAAAAGTATTAAACCTTTAACATAAAATTAAATATAATATAATAATTTTCATATTATTACCCAAGTGTCTTAATAAGGTTATAATTTATGCTTAAGGATTATTTTGGTTAAAACCCATTCATGCAAATAAATTATAAAAGTTTTAGTGTCATTTTATAATATTATAATATTATTTTTACCCTTAACAACCAGATTTACCATTAGTAATAGTAAATAAAATAAAAAAGTTACTATTAACCCAATGTTAGGTGGATACTATTATACCAAAATTTTCATACTGATTTATGTCCTTTTTTAGAATTTATTTCACATAGGTGGCTAAATTATGTATAACAGAAATCCAAATGATGTGGCAAAAAGGTGGGTAAAAGATATGTTCAATAGATCAATATATTTTTATATCTAATTTCAATGTGAAAATTATTCCAATGAACTAAATTGGAATAATATATTCACAATTAATATATTTTAATTTAAAATTATGCTTTAATTGTAATAAGTAATTAAAAAAAATCTTTTTTTAGTTACAATTTAGAAATGTTCACTATTCATCAAAGAAAAAATCTTTTTAGAAAAATACCAGAAAAAATAACCAATGTAAATAATGATACTGTTATTAAAAATAAGTCATGTATTTTTTCAAATATAATTTATAAATACAAAAAAACATTGATTTAAAATGGTGTGCCATCAAAAGGCAGCAAACTGCATTTTTCGAAAAAATACTCCTTTTATCTGTAAAATTTAATTTGTTGTTATATCATTTATATAAAACATATAAGATGAATTTTCATTATTTTATTGAATATTATATATATACACACAGACATATATATTTTATTACTATAATCCAATAAGAGTGATATGTTAATTTAATGGTATAAAACACACGTGTACACATTTGAACAATTTTTCATAAAATGATTTATGTTTATTTTCAAAAGTGTTTTCATTAAATTATAATTACTTGGTAAACAAATAATTAATTATAAATTCATGTGTAAACTATATTTTGATAATCCCTTTATTCATGTTCATACCCACTATTGTAATTGTAATGTTATAACTATAAAAATCAAATAATAATATTTAGTTGTCCTATTAAGCAAGATGTGGCGTATCGTGTTGGCTCTCGAACATTGTGTATAATTTTAAAAATTTGGGATGTTACAGTATTATATCCATTTTTAATTAATATGATAATTTATTTTAAGGGCTTTTTATTTTTCTTCAATAAAATAAAATAATGATATTTTACAAGTTGATTTGTTCCCTTTAAATAGAGTGAAAATTATTTATAGTAAGGGATCACAATCTTTATCAAACAATGCTATTCTATGTATTAAAAAATGATTATCAATTCAAATAAGAAGAATACTATAAAATGTAGGTTAAATAAAAAATTAAAATTCATTCAAATGGTTGGATAAAAACTGAATGATAGGGAGAATCATATAAAAATAAAAAATATATGTTGCCTGTGTTTTTATTGATTTATATCTCTCAAAAAAAAATATATTGTGTCTCGTATATATTTTCAATACCATTATAAATTTTCATTATTATATTATAAATCAAATTTGATGTACAAAATTTATTTAGTGGAAAGTTATTTTAAGAACCTCTTAATTTGGAATATATTTCTCATTAAATAAATAATTAGTTCTATAGCATTCATCTCATGCAACACAAAACCAAAAAGTGTTGAAACATTTTATGTAACATTGTTACGAAATAATAAATAAAAAAAACCTCTAATAAATATAAATTTGGTAAAAAATTATAAAATTTTATGTTCAATGGATAAATGATTTATAATATTTAATAGTTAAAAATGAATTATTCCTCATCATTAATTACTTGAATTCTCAATAAATTAAAATTAACCATTATAAATGACTATTATGATAATTTATATTAAATAATATATTATAATTATTTAAATTATAAATTGGTTTTTAATGATATTAATAATACTTAATGTTTAAAAAGGATACATTTCAAAAATAAAATTATATAATTTTTATTTTCATTGAGGGAAAATATTTAGAAATTTTTTATTTTAAATTAAGAAAAATAATTAATAATTTTTTAATTATTAATTTTGAAATTATCATAGTATGATTTTGTTTTTATTATATTTGATATAACTTAATTTTAGGTAATTTGGAAAAATAATTGTTTATAAAAACTATAACATTTCTAACTATATCGACATATAGTTATATGTTAGAAACATATAAAATAATAGTCAATTCAAAAGTTATATCAAATGAGTAAAATAATACATATTTAAATACCATTTTTAATGTACAATATAAATGTTTAATATTTAATGGACTTATTTAACATTACCTTTTAAAAGAAACAGTTTTCATTCATTTTTATGATTTAATATTAATTTGGAAAAATTATGTTTTAGATTTTGTTAAATTTAAAAAATATATTAAATATATTATTGAAACAAATTTATATAATTAAAATCACTGAAATTAATAATTATGTTACACATAAAAATTTTATGGATACAAATATATATATTTTTTCAAAAAGTGGGTATTTACTTACTACATGTGATAATGCAAAAATTTATTCCTTCTACAGATAGCAATTTTATATGATATTTGTTTTAATTGTAAAGACCCGTAAAATTCAAGGGAATTTTTTTCTTAATTTTCTTTGGAATTTTACAAGAGCGCGGTTTCTGACAGCGCCTGATTCCGAGGCCCGGTGTGCCCAGAATCAATTTCCGAAGTTTGGCTCGGGTACGTTCAGTGAACGAACGAGCGGGAATTTCTAACTTTTGAACCGGTGCCCGGAATCAAATTCTGAGGGCACCGATGGAACCGTAGCGCCGGTTTTTGCTTAGGAATGCCTTTCCTGGAGTTGCGTTTGCTTGGTAGCAGTTGTTTAATAAGGTTGTGGTTTAAGTGTAAAGAAAAATAAAATTTGTGTTACAAATTTTATTTATCTTCTTAAGTGGTTATATCCTAAGTGTGGAAGTTGGGGTGGAATCACAAGTTCCTAACTAACCAAGTGAGGATTAAGGTGAGGTGGGGCCCACACGAGCCCCAACCCTTTACCTTCCCCTTAACTCTCTTCTACCCCCCTTAAACTCCCTTGCACTTAATGTGCCAAAACCCCTCAAATTCCTAACTCCTTAAACTCCTTAACTCCCTTGAACCCCCCCAATTAAATGTGACTCTTCACTTCCACCTTCATTAATTTTGGAGACTCTCCACCCATTAATGAAGGATGTAACTTAATGAATTTGAATTATTTTGAATTCATTAAGCTAACACTATAATAAGGTGTGTTGTTTAATTGTTTGGGGTTGGCTAAATCTTTGTGATAGAGTCATGGAACGATTGAAGAGAATTCCACCCTCGATGAAGAACATGAAGGACATCTCCAAACATGGAACAACGTCTTCTCGACGAAGAATGCCTTTTCCAAAGAAGAACGTGAAGTTTCCAACTTCGATCCCTTCTTGGATGCCTCCTTCCCACTCCTTCCGGAATAAAGAAGGGAGCGCCTTTCAGGAAGAACGCCGACGTCGTCAACGGCTTCTCTTTTCCGATGTCGACGAATCGCCGCCGCCTTTCCGCGACTTCGTCAACACATAACGAAAAGCGGGGTAGGGGTTTGTTGTTGCTTTATTTAATTATTTTCCGTTCTTGGTTTTAGCATGACAAACTTGAGGATGAACGTTTAAGTGTTATCGTCTAACAAGAGGGGGACCGGACCGCACAAACACGGTCGAACCCCCCTCCTTTGTTCTTGAATGTTTCTTGCGGATGAAACGAGATAGCGTGGTGCCGTCGCACCACGCGGGAATCACACGGAAATTATTGCGTGGCGCCGTCGCGCCGCGCCGTGGAAAGAATTATCATGAACGCGACGCCGTCGCGCTGCGTCGAAGGAAACCGAAGACGCCGCGGCCGGAGCGGGGCCGCGGCGGAGGGGCGCGGTGCCGTCGCACCACGCCGGATGACGAAGGCCGCGGCCGGTTCCGGGCCGCGGCGGATCGTGATGACTGGCGGCCAGCCGGGCCGCCGGTGCCGGAAGACGGAAGAGGACCGGCCCTTGCTGGTCCTATTGACAAGAAGTCGGTTGGCCAGGTCGGGCCGGCCGGGTTGGTGGAAACCGGGGGAATTTAATTCCCCCGGGCAGTTATTTGGCCCCCCATTATGAGGGGGGCCGGTTTCACAAAGGGGGGGTAGGCGACCCCCCGTTTCCAGCAAGCTCGGCCTTCGGCCAAGCTGGCAGCGCGCCCAGCGCGCTGCTTTGCGCCGAACCGGCGCGCCTGGCCGGTTCGCCGCGCCGGGCCATGCCGGGCCGGGCCGGGCCGCGCCGGGCCGGGCCGGGCTGTGTCGGGCCGTGTCGACCCCGTCCGGGGCGGGTCGACCCGGTTCGGGCCATCCGGGGGGTCTCGGGCCGGGACGGCCCGGGCCCGAAACCCCCATTACCGAGCGGTTTGGTCAAATGCCCGTATCTTGGGCTACGGGCCTCCAAACGACTCGCCGTCAGCGGCAACGCGATCCTTGGATCGAGACGGTCGTTTCGATATACTATACTCAAGGTGCACCTTCCTTTTCGGGAGCCTACGTGGTTAAAACTCCGTAGTTAAGCGTGCTTGGCCTAGAGTAGTGATCAGGATGGGTGACCTCCTGGGAAGTTTCCCAGGGTGGGTGTGAGACGGAAAGGCCAATAAATAACAGACCAGGCGTCCGATTGACGCACCGTCTGTTTCGTTGAATTCCTCTAAGTGAGATGGATCTTTTGGCTTACTCCACTCGAGGTTTGGATGCCGACGGAGTGCGGTCGGGTTGGATCGCACCGAAATCCAACCGGGCCCCTGGAACGAAAAAGCCAATAATTCTCAGACCGGGCGTCCGATTGACGCGCCGTCTGTTGCGTTGAGTTCCTGTTGACGATACGGAACTTTTGGATACATCAACTCTGGACTTTGTGACAGTTGATGTATCAGCCTCTCGGCTCGTGGAGCGGACCCTCCGAACGAGCTTGCTGTGTGCGGGAACCCAAGTGCTGGCTGCGACTGTTACTGTGACTGCTACTGCTACTGCTACTGCTACTGTGACTGCGACGACGACAGTACAGAGATCCTGTGTGGATTCGACGACGACGACTACAGCACTCAGCGATCCTACGTGGATCAGTGCTACAGGTCCTGTGTGGGCCCGATCCTGTGTGGGTCCGATCCTGTGTGGGTCTTTGCGCTCAGCGGTCCTGTGTGAACCAGCGCCTACAGATCCTGTGTGGGTCCGATCCAGTGTGGGTCCTTGCGCTCAGCGGTCCTGTGTGAACCAGCCCCTACAGGTCCTGTGTGGGCCTGATCCTGTGTGGGTCTTTTGCGAGGGTTAGTTACCTATCGATCCTTCGTGGGTCCGACGACTTAGATGGATCAAAGATCATCTTTATCATCCTTTGAAGAAGTATACCTGTGTGAGCTGAATCCTGTTGCTTTCCTGTGTGGAATTTGTTGTGCTATCCTGTGTGGATTACGTTTTGCTTTCCTGTGTGGAATACGTTTACTTTCCTGTGTGGATTTTGTTTTGCTTTCCTGTGTGGAATACGTTTACTTTACTGTGTGGATTACATTTTGCTTTCCTGTGTGGAATACGTTTACTTTCCTGTGTGGACTGAGTTGTACATGGGCTCGGAGGTTGGAGCGTATTTGAAATTGATGACTTAGGTATATGTATGGGCATATACCTAAGCAGTGTCAGTTGTTACTTCGTGATTGTACCTTTCTTTGTGGTTTATCCTTTGTGGATTTTGGGAGACCTTCAGGGGTCTCGGGGTCCCTACTGAGTAGCTTATACTCACCCCTGCACGGGCTTTGCCCGCACTACGTTGTGTTGGTTGCAGACGACGGACAGCGTTGATCTTAGCTGAGGCTTGCAGAGCAGGACGGTACCTGGAGGTGGACCACTGGGCGGGACGTGCTCGGAGCGGACGGCGGGACCCGTGGAGCAGTGGAGCTATCTGTACCCACCCTTCAGGTGGGATTTCCAGTGGACAGCTCGGTGTAGCGGCTTTTACTTTCAGTTGCTGTTTTCTCTTTCGAGTTGTACTTTACTTTCAGTTTGGGTTTGTATACTGGCCCATTTACTTTTCCGCACTTTCAGTTGTACTCTGCTTTTGCTTAGTGTTTACTTTCTGCTTGCTTACTCTGTGGTGTTTGTTTACTTTACAAAGTCAATGCCTTCCCTTTTTACCGGGATTTACGCCTTGGTGCTAGTCGCCAGCCCCTGGCCTATGGAAGGCGGGCTTGGGGTAGTCACGGCACGGACTCCGAGGGAGGGTCGTGACAAATTGGTATCAAAGGAGTTCGGTTCTACCAGGAACTCTGATCTTTTCTATGTGAAGCAATAATGTTTAGCATATTGAGTGTGGTTATCAGTCCAGGGAGTCCAGTGTTGGTGCGGCGGCCGACGTATCCGTACACTAGGACCCTGACTTCTGATTTCCGACTTAATGCACGAAAACATTGATTGCGTGTGTGTTTCAATGTTTTCTTTGTGATTACTTATATCAGCTCACCAGGTATACTGTTTGACCGTGGCGCACCTGTTTCCTATTCAGGATGGCCCCACGACGGCAGCCAGCTAGGGTTCCGAGTGTCGAGTGTGATGACAGCCCACCGAGCGACGAGGCCTCGGTGCAGGGCCCTTTGACAGCAGTGGCACCGGCGGTAGCACTACCCGCCGAGCCACCGATACTTCCAGCACCAGCCGCTGACGATGCACGTCTCCTCAGCGCACTGCATGAGTTTCAGCGCCAGTGACCACCCAGGTTTCACGGGGAGACGGATCCCCAGGCAGTAGAGGACTGGCTGGAGGCAGTGGTACGTGTGTTTAGGCTACTGAGGACACCAGCAGACCTCATGGTGATCCTCGCTGCGAGCCTACTACACGCAGCAGCAGGACGATGGTGGAGCTTGATGCTCCAGGTGTACGATGAGGCATCTCTACTTTGGACGGACTTTGAGAGCATCTTCCGCTCGGAGTTCGTCCCAGCCACCCTTCGTGCGGTGCGTATCCAGGAGCTTCTTCAGCTGCTGCAGGGCAGCATGACGATCGCTCAGTACTCGGCGAGATTTACCGATCTCTCGCGCTACTTGACCGACATGGTACGGGACCCATTCTTTCGGGCCCGGACCTTCGAGCAGGGTTGGAGACACGAGATCAGGGCATCGCTTATCTCCCTCAGCATACCGACTCGGACAGGAGTACTGGAGCGGGCCCTTCTGATCGAGAGCTTCCTTGCTGAGTCTACACCAGCGCAGCGACCCACCGCAGGGCGACACGTGGCAGAGTCATCTGCAGCAGGCAGTCGACGGATGACTCAGGGGTCCAGACAGACCAGAACTTCAGGCAGACGACCTCAGGACACTAGCTCAGCAGTCCGCAGGGAGCAGGAGGACGAGGCAGAGGAGCTGGCCGAGCAGCAGGTGGTGGGCGACGCTTCGAGGCTCTACCACCACCACCACCAGGAGGTCCACCCCGACCTCAGGGGAGAGCACAGCTTCAGGCAGCTGAAGCTTACGATCATGGAGCTCCGGAAGCGGGTGGACTAGTGCGGGAATAGCTCCAGGCATAGAGGCATTTTCCCATTATGCCTCTAGCTTCATAGTTTGTGTTGCCTTGTGTCCTTGTACTTTAAGTTGAAGTAATAAAAGACACTTGCCTTGGTGACTTTTGTTTTCTTGTCTTTGTTTGTCTTTACTAAGAGGTGCCAGTTAAAAACTGTTGACTTGACCCTCATTTGCGAGATTCTTACTGGAGGAAACCCAGTGACCACACACTGATGCCGACAGTGTGACTCAACCCTTGGAGGCGAGAGTAACGGTTGGATCTCTTGGTAGCAGCGTCGAGGCCTTACGACGTCATCCATGCCATGAATTAACTAATCATGACGGGATTGACTGTATTAGGAAAGGAACGTGGTTCATCCAGGGGATGAGACTGTTTTTCACTTTTCGGCAAAGGAGAAATCTTTGCAGCTAGCCTCTTTGCAGATATCCTTCGTGGATAGAGATGGACCAGCCTTCCTCCAGTCTCTCACAGTCACGCCTCCTCTACTACAGTAGGCCAGAGAGGCACAGCGTGAGGACGCTGACTGTGAGACACGGCGTGCACAGATATTCTCGGGACAGACATCTGATGGTTTCTCCCTTGGATCAGAGCACGACATCCTTTTCAGAGGACGTACCATGGTACCAGTCGCTTTGCGAGAGTAGGTGCTGAGAGAGTTTCACACTTCTCCTTTGGCGGTACATCCTGGAGTGGTGAAGATGTACCAGGATCTCAGACGACAGCACTGGTGGCCGGGAATGAAGAAGGTTGTAGTAGAATTCGTTTCTCGATGCCTCACCTGCCAACAGGTGAAGGAAGAGTATCAGGTACCAGCAGGCTTGGTACAGCCCTTGGAGGTTCCGGAGTGGAAGTGGGACGGCATATCTATGGACTTCGTGACTGGACTTCCATGCACTTCCAGAGGTCACGACTCCATCTGGGTGATTGTTGACCGACTCACCAAGTCGGCACACTTCTTACCCATTAGAGAGCAGGGCTCAGTGGAGAGCTTAGGACGTCTCTATGTTCAGGAGATTGTGTGGCTCCACGGCGTGCCATCATCTATCGTCTCCGATCGAGATGCTCGCTTCACTTTCCGGCTTTGGAAGGGGTTACAGGAGGCGTTCGGGACGCAGCTACGTCTGAGCACAGCCTTTCACCCTCAGACGGATGGTCAGACGGATAGAACCATTCAGACTCTCGAGGACATGCTCCACGCATGTGTCCTCGACTTTGGTCGTAGCTGGGAGGACCACCTACCCTTGGTGGAGTTTGCGTACAACAACAGCTACCACTCCACCATCGGGATGGCACCGTACGAGGCATTGTACGGCCGACCTTGTAGATCTCCTTTGTGCTGGACAGACCCTGGGGAGTCAGCACTTGTGGGACCAGAGATGGTCCAGGCAACGACAGAGAAGGTCCAGGTCATCTAGGAGCGGATGAGGACAGCTCAGAGCCGGCAGAAGTCATACGCTGACAGGAGGCGGAGGCCACTGGAGTTCGAGGATGGTGACCACGTCTTCTTGTGGGTCTCACCTCGACGTGGTATTCAGAGATTTGGCCAAGGCGGCAAGTTATCTCCGCGCTTCATCGGACCCTTCCAGGTCCTCAGCAGGATTGGTGAGGTGGCTTATCGCCTGGCTCTACCACCTCAGTTGCACCGGGTGCATGACGTCTTCCACGTGTCTCAGCTGAGGAGATACGTGCACGACCCGACGCACATCATTGACCATGGGGAGCTTGACGTTGATGATGGGGCGACTTTTACGGAGGTCCCGGTGGAGGTAGAGGATCGACAGGAGCGGGTCCTACGTGGGCGATCGATTCCTCTTGTGCGCATCAGATGGCAGCACGAGAACCTCCAGGAGAGCACATGGGAGTGGGAGGCTCAGATGCGTGCTCAGTACCCTCATTTGTTTCCCTAGTTTTTTATGTATCTTTACGGGGACGTAAAGCCCTGAGGTGGGAGTAATGTAAAGACCCGTAAAATTCAAGGGAAATTTTTTCTTAATTTTCTTTGGAATTTTACAAGAGCGCGGTTTCTGACAGCGCCTGATTCCGAGGCCCGGTGTGCCCAGAATCAATTTCCGAAGTTTGGCTCGGGTACGTTCAGTGAACGAACGAGCGGGAATTTCTAACTTTTGAACCGGTGCCCGGAATCAAATTCTGAGGTCACCGATGGAACCGTAGCGCCGGTTTTTGGTTAGGAATGCCTTTCCTGGAGTTGAGTTTTCTTGGGAGCAGTTGTTTAATAAGGTTGTGGTTTAAGTGTAAAGAAAAATAAAATTTGTGTTACAAATTTTATTTATCTTCTTAAGTGGTTATATCCTAAGTGTGGAAGTTGGGGTGGAATAACAAGTTCCTAACTAACCAAGTGAGGATTAAGGTGAGGTGGGGCCCACATGAGCCCCAACCCTTCACCTTCCCCTTAACTCTCTTCTACCCCCCTTAAACTCCCTTGCACTTAATGTGCCAAAACCCCTCAAATTCCTAACTCCTTAAACTCCTTAACTCCCTTGAACCCCCCCAATTAAATGTGACTCTTCACTTCCACCTTCATTAATTTTGGAGCTTCTCCACCCATTAATGAAGGATGTAACTTAATGAATTTGAATTATTTTGAATTCATTAAGCTAACACTATAATAAGGTGTGTTGTTTAATTGTTTGGGGTTGGCTAAATCTTTGTGATAGAGTCATGGAAAGATTGAAGAGAATTCCACCCTCGATGAAGAACATGAAGGACATCTCCAAACATGGAACAACGTCTTCTCGACGAAGAATGCCTTTTCCAAGAAGAACGTGAAGTTTCCAACTTCGATCCCTTCTTGGATGCCTCCTTCCCACTCTTTCCGGAATAAAGAAGGGAGCACCTTTCACGAAGAACGCCGACGTCGTCAATGGCTTCTCTTTTCCGATGTCGACGAATCGCCGCCGCCTTTCCGCGACTTCGTCAACACATAACGAAAAGCGAGGTAGAGGTTTGTTGTTGCTTTATTTAATTATTTTTCGTTCTTGGTTCTAGCATTACAAACTTGAGGATGAACGTTTAAGTGTTATCGTCTAACAAGAGGGGGACCGGACCGCACAAACACAGTCGAACCCCCCTCCTTTGTTCTTGAATGTTTCTTGCGGATGAAACGAGATAGCGTGGTGCCGTCGCACCACGCGGGAATCACACGGAAATTACTGCGCGGCGCCGTCGCGCCGCGCCGTGGAAAGAATTATCATGAACGCGACGCCGTCGCGCTGCATCGAAGGAAACCGAAGACGCCGCGGCCGGAGCGGGGCCGCGGCGGAGGGGCGCGGTGCCGTCGCACCGCGCCGGATGACGAAGGCCGCGGCCGGTTCCGGGCCGCGGCGGATCGTGATGACCGGCGGCCAGCCGGGCCGCCGATGCCGGAAGACGGAAGAGGACCGGCCCTTGCTGGTCCTATTGACAAGAAGTCGGTCGGCCAGGTCGGGTCGGCCGGGTTGGTGGAAACCGGGGGAATTTAATTCCCCCGGGCAGTTATTTGGCCCCCCATTATGAGGGGGGCCGGTTTCACAAAGGGGGGGCAGGCGACCCCCCGTTTCCAGCAAGCTCGGCCTTCGGCCCAGCTGGCAGCGCGCCCAGCGCGCTGCCTTGCGCCGAACCGGCGCGCCTGGCCGGTTCGCCGCGCCGGGCCACGCCGGGCCGGGCCGCGCCGCGCCGGGCCGGGCCGGGCCGGGCTGTGCCGGGCCGTGTCGACCCCGTCCGGGGCGGGTCGACCCGGTTCGGGCCATCCGGGGGGTCTCGGGCCGGGACGGCCCGGGCCCGAAACCCCCATTACCGAGCGGTTTGGTCAAATGCCCGTATCTTGGGCTACGGGCCTCCAAACGACTCGCCGTCAGCGGCAACGCGATCCTTGGATCGAGACGGTCGTTTCAGTATACTATACTCAAGGTGCACCTTCCTTTTCGGGAGCCTACGTGGTTAAAACTCCGTAGTTAAGCGTGCTTGGCCTAGAGTAGTGATCAGGATGGGTGACCTCCTGGGAAGTTTCCCAGGGTGGGTGTGAGACGGAAAGGCCAATAAATAACAGACCAGGCGTCCGATTGACGCACCGCCTGTTTCGTTGAATTCCTCTAAGTGAGATGGATCTTTTGGCTTACTCCACTCGAGGTTTGGATGCCGACGGAGTGCGGTCGGGTTGGATCGCACTGAAATCCAACCGGGCCCCTGGAACGAAAAAGCCAATAATTCTCAGACCGGGCGTCCGATTGACGCGCCGTCTGTTGCGTTGAGTTCCTGTTGACGATACGGAACTTTTGGATACATCAAATCTGGACTTTGTGACAGTTGATGTATCAGCCTCTCGGCTCGTGGAGCAGACCCTCCGAACGAGCTTGCTGTGTGCGGGAACCCTAGTGCTGGCTGCGACTGTTACTGTGACTGCTACTGCTACTGCTACTGCTACTGTGACTGCGACGACGACAGTACAGAGATCCTGTGTGGATTCGACGACGACGACTACAGCACTCAGCGGTCCTACGTGGATCAGTGCTACAGGTCCTGTGTGGGCCCGATCCTGTGTGGGTCTGATCCTGTGTGGGTCTTTGCGCTCAGCGGTCCTGTGTGAACCAGCGCCTACAGATCCTGTGTGGGTCCGATCCTGTGTGGGTCCTTGCGCTCAGCGGTCCTGTGTGAACCAGCGCCTACAGGTCCTGTGTGGGCCCGATCCTGTGTGGGTCTTTTGCGGGGGTTAGTTACCTATCGATCCTTCGTGGGTCCGACGACTTAGATGGATCAACGATCATCTTTATCGTCCTTTGAAGAAGTATAACTGTGTGAGCTGAATCCTGTTGCTTTCCTGTGTAGAATGTGTTGTGCTATCCTGTGTGGATTACGTTTTGCTTTCCTGTGTGGAATACGTTTACTTTCCTGTGTGGATTTCGTTTTGCTTTCCTGTGTGGAATACGTTTACTTTCCTGTGTGGATTACCTTTTGCTTTCCTGTGTGGAATACGTTTACTTTCCTGTGTGGACTGAGTTATACATGGGCTCGGAGGTTGGAGCGTATTTGAAATTGATGACTTAGGTATATGTATGGGCATATACCTAAGCAGTGTCGGTTGTTACTTCGTGATTGTACTTTTATTTGTGGTTTATCCTTTGTGGATTTTGGGAGACCTTCAGGGGTCTCGGGGTCCCTACTGAGTAGCTTATACTCACCCCTGCACGGGCTTTGCCCGCACTACGTTGTGTTGGTTGCAGACGACGGACAGCGTTGATCTTAGCTGAGGCTTGCAGAGCAGGACGGTACCTGGAGGTGGACCACTGGGCGGGACGTGCTCGGAGCGGACGGTGGGACCCGTGGAGCAGTGGAGCTATCTGTACCCACCCTTCAGGTGGGATTTCCAGTGGACAGCTCGGTTTAGCGGCTTTTACTTTCAGTTGCTGTTTTCCCTTTCGAGTTGTACTTTACTTTCAGTTTGGGTTTGTATACTGGCCCATTTACTTTTCCACACTTTCAGTTGTACTCTACTTTTGCTTAGTGTTTACTTTCCTCTTGCTTACTCTGTGGTGTTTGTTTACTTTACAAAGGCAATGCCTTCCCTTTTTACCGGGATTTACGCCTTGGTGCTAGTCGCCAGCCCCTGGCCTATAAAAGGCAGGCTTGGGGTAGTCACGGCACGGACTCCGAGGGCGGGTCGTGACATTAATAATTATAATATGACGGAAAACAATTATGATAATGTGATAATGTTTTATCCATTAGATTTAAAATATTTAGGTAAAAATTAGTTACCATGGAAAAAGAAAAAATAGAGAAAATTAAAATAAAAAGTGTAAGAGACCTCAAAACTTGTTAAAAGCACGGTTTTAAATTATTTATTAAGGTATTAACAACATTATATAATTAACCCCAAAATATTAATAATTATACTATTATTAAATTTATGGATAAGATATTTTTGGTTATATTAAGGATTTTTTCACTTTAGTGGAAGTCATTAATTAATGTAAGATTATCTTTTTCTCAAATATAAGTTAATGTAAAAGTTTTAGTATTTTCCTACACAATATCATTAATATGATGTGATTAATTTCTAATTAATTTATTTTCACATATTTACGTGATTTACAGTGATTAATGATCCATATAATGTTCTATTTTTAAATGTATTTTTATTCAAAATATACAAAAGCTGTAAGGATTTTTATTAATTGAACTGCCTTTATTAAGCTATGAAGATTCTTCTTTGAACTTAATTCTTCCAAAATTATATTATTCCTTTATAATGTTTTATTTCATCGTACATTATCTTTCTCCCTATGGATAATTAATTTTTCATTAAAATATATTAACATGTTGAATTTATTCCTCAAAAAAGTATATTGTTTTTTATAATATTTCACATCATCTTTAAAATTAGTTTCAAATCCTTTCACATATTTTCATTTCCTGCCAATGTTTTCCACTAGAATTGAAAACCAAATTATGTTTTATGTCATGTGAAAATCATCTATCAATCCTCCTATTATTATAATTTTTTTAACACTTTTTACAATGTTAGTTTATGAATGTATTATTTCAAAATATTAAAAAGTGTTGTGCTTCCATTAAAAATAAATTGTCTTAGATTCCACTAAAGATTTATTTTTTATAACATCTATGTTTATTCAATGTTATGTTATATTTGATTACTTTTAGAAGGTAATTTTTTTCCAATGTTTTCAATTTACCTTTTTGAAAACATTGTATTTTTTGAAGGATCCTTTTTATTAATGATTTTTAAAATTGTAATATTCATCACAGCCCAATTTTTTAATCATTATGTCCATTTCAATGCATCTATATTGATATTTTATTCCAAATATTGATTTTAAAAATTCTATTTTTCTAGTTCCATAGTTGTAATCTTCTATAGAATGATGTTTTAAAGAGACAAAGAACATCATCACATAGTCCAATGTTAAAATCTTAATCAAAATATTCTATTAATATTTCACGACCGGTTCACTCTATACCAATAAAGTCCTTATTTCATTTTATTTTTTATTCATGAACCAAAATATAAATATTAATAAAAATAAATCTTTTAGGGTGATTTAATTTTTTAGTATCACATATGCGCATTCTAGAGCTCATTTTTTGTTATTCCATAGATAAATTTTGTGAAACACAATTTTCATCCAATTGATTTTTTTGATGTAATGAATGAATAATTTTAAATTGGAAACATATGTATGGACGATTAACGTGTGGGTTCCTATATCACCCGTTAATGAATTATTTAGGGTTTTATATATCTTGAAAAAATAATATAGGGTGTTGGTATAGATGTGGTTGAGGTATTCCAAGATAGTAGAGTGTGGGTATAATTACTATTAATTTATGCTCATAATGTTGAGTGTTGGTATAATTGTGGCTATCTTATGACCACAATGCTTTTCCTGGGTATAATTGTGGCTATCTTATGACCACAATGCTTTTCCTGGGTATAATTGTGGTTAAGATATGATGAAAAAATATACATTAATGTAATTGTGGTCAATTTATGTTAACTATTATTTTATTTAGTATTATTATGTTTATGAAACGTGATTATCTATAATCTTATGTCTATGTCGTAATATAATGGATAATTTTTATAAAATAATATTACACCACTTTGTTGATTAATGACTTATGTTATTCTAAGTCTTATTCTAGGATTCATGATTTATGATCATTACACTGATGGTCATGATTTTATTTTATATCTTAATTATTATCATTTGTTCATCTTGTTAAAACATATTATCATTGATTATTATCAAATTATATTCCATTATGATGAATCTTACCTCACACCCTTTATTTTTTTCTATCCCCCTGGTTTTAAAGATGAGTGTAATGTATAGAGGTGTTGGAGGTATTCTAGTGGGGTTCCATTGTTTGGTAATTTTGATATATCTTTTTTTTTAAATGTTGCATATGTTACTTGTCCTCAATGTCACTAAAACATCCATTCATGGTTTTATTGGATTATTTTTGAGATGAAGGTTTTAAATAAGAAAAATGATGTAATATAATGGTATATTTATAACTATTTGTTATATGTATTAATGTATAAAATACAGATATCATTAATTACCATCCAAACATCACCAAACTCATGCATAACATCTCCACAAGTATTCATGATCAAATAAAAATCTATAAAAATCCATTTTTGAGGTGTAAAATAAATCTCAATGTAATAATCCTAAAATAATTATATTTAAAATCATTGAAGAATATTTATTTTCACTATGATATGCAACATTTTAAGCACTTGTGATATTCGAAGACAAAAAAATCTCACTATAAATTAAATCCTACCAGAAATTAAAAAACCTGCTATAAGCTTAAGATAAGAAGTGTATTTACCATTATAATACTAAAACACCTATGTACAATAAGAGATAACCAATATGTACTACATTATAACACATATTAATCTAGGATGTGAAGATTCACAATAAAACTAAAAAATAACTCCATCATATTGTAAAATAATATCTTTATCACAAAACATATTCACAATTAATTACTCATTATATACTTAGCATGTGTCAGTCTAGATTAATAGCTAATCCTTTCTAGTAAAATATGTTAGTGCAGTTGTAATTTGAGATAAATTAGGAAAATATTTCTGTAATAACCAATATTTCTATGGAAACTATCCACCAATTCAATTTTATTAGGGGGAACTAAAGAAATAATTGACTTGGTAGTTGAATATTCTATGACTAGTTCACACATAGAAATAAAATCTCTAATATAAGGGACCTCATAGGCATAAATCATACACATCAACATAAATCTAAAATTTTTTGGATGGAATAGATCATTCATAAAACCAATTAGGTTCTCTAAATGATCATAAAATGACAAAAATAAAAAATTATATCATAGATAAACACCACATATAACAGATCTTTAAATTCACACAAAATAGAACTCAATAATTCCCAGGACACTACTAGAGGATTCAAAAAAGTAAATGATATTTCAAGGAAATTATAATTTTTATAATGTCTTCTGAATAAATAGTTTAAAATATCCTCACCATTGAATCTGATATAAGGATATTTCAACACTAAATTGATCATAATATTTTAGATAGATACCATTGGATGGTTTAACAAATCATTTACCCACAAGAGGGAATTACATTTCTTCACTATCACTTGGTTCATGTCACAGTAATTGAAACAAAAATGAAAATACCTATTTACCTTCCAATAAAATAGAACCAGAGCATCCCAATGAAACACACAGAGTGGAATAAAAAACCAATGTAGAATATATAAAATTTCAATCGACATATTTTGAAACACAAAAGTCCCCACCATATATATAGACACCAATACAAAATCCACACAAGATAACAAATATATCCCAATCAAGATCTATTTTTAGGTGTTGTGTCAAATACTATTACAAAAAGAAATCATTGTACTCTTATACAACCTATAAAATATCAACTGATCTAATAATGAACATAAAATAATCTCTTCTATCATGGAAGAAAGTTACATAACACACCTGTAACCAATTCAAGGACCTTTCTCAATAAAATTCATATAATTATCTCCATAAACATTATAAAAAAGAACATACCACCTGAATAAATCCACAATATAGAACACTTAATATATCAATTCCATTTAGAGGATGATTTCAAATGTTTATATCGATAAACATATATAAAAAGTCTGCAAGAGAAATGTTTTTTTTAATATTATCAAAAAATCCTTGAACACATTATAAAAAATAGTTTGACATCTATCAACAGTAGGCATTTCTATGATCAATTTATGATTTCCCACCTTATGTATCAATGTATTGACTAGAGTGAGTGTAATAAAGGAGTGTGTATCTATTGAATCAATAAAGGAATACACTAAATAAAAATATAAGAATATAGTATATTGAAAAACATCTACATAACCTTTTTAGGATTCAATAAAGAATTAATTTTACCATGAACTACTCCATAGCCTATTTTTCCATTAGAGTGAAAAAATTCATGGATAGGTTCTTCTCACTATTAATGAGGAAGAACTGAATCATAGGGATGAAATATTCCCAATATAATTTATTATCTCATAAACAAAACAAAATTATATGTTTTTTTATAGGGGTTTCACATTCATAAATTTCAAGTATAGTTTTATATTAGTGGGTTGGAAATTTTAAAATAAATATTTAATTTTCAAACCATATAATAATAAATGGACACAAAAAATACAATACTATTTTTCAAAAATCAAATTGATTTTTAATTTTAATCATATAATTAATTAGAAACACTAATTCATATTTTAATTGGAGTCACCATAGTGTAATAATATTCCTTTATATAGTTCCTACACATTTTTAGCAACTGTGGAAAACATTTGAAACCATGATAGGAAAAAAACAAATCTTTTTAAAATATTGGGTTTTTTTGATTAATTTAACTCATAAGTTGAAATAAAGCCATGTCCTTGTTGATTTTGGAAACTTATCCCATAATTTTAATC
Organism: Viscum album; assembly: GCA_963277665.1. Lineage (NCBI taxonomy): Eukaryota > Viridiplantae > Streptophyta > Magnoliopsida > Santalales > Viscaceae > Viscum > Viscum album. Next base: position 446,373,337 of record OY728155.1, on the reverse strand, counting down.
TCGTTTGACGTATTTTACACTTTACCATGATGATAAAAATTTACCATCTTTAATATTAATTTTGATTAAAAATGAAGGAAATATATATCCTAATTTTATCCTCATGATTCCAAATATGAAATCCAATTTTTATGATGGGAGTTTTTGAAGTAGTAAAAATTAATTTTTTTTTGTGTGTCAAACAAACCGAGAAACAATGTTGGAAAATAATTCTTTTAGAAGAAAACTGAGTGAATACCAAAATAATGAATAAAATATACTTTAAATACATAAATTGAATTCTGGTTAATAAAATGAAACATATGTAATATTAATTGATATCCAAAAACTAAAAGTTACATTTAAATTATAATAATTAAAAAATTATTGAAATTAATATTTTCGTAAAGTCGATATTTTTTAATATTCACCCAATAATATTACTTTTCAGAAAATTTGTAAAAATTAGATTAATATTATATTGATATGATTATTTAAAATTTTCATTCAATTCATTCAAATAATATTTATAATTGTTGAATTAATTAATTATATGGAAGACATAATAAATTAAAATAAAAAAAATATTTTTGAAAAATATTTTTGAAGTATGAAATTAATTTAAACACAATCTTTATTAAGTAACGACAAAATATATGAAGATAAATTTATTTTAAGAAATATATATCATACAAATTTTATTTGATTCATTTTTATGGTGAAGTGTTTAATTTACTTTCACAAAAATTATTTTTACAAAAAAATTATTTTTCTAAAAAATATATTCGTTAAAGTTATATGATTTTATTTATAGAGAATTATTATATTCTTAAAATTAATCTTTAATTTTTTATTTATGAATATATATATATATATATATTAATCTTGTTACTAATTTTCATACCCACTATTCCAAGGTATAGTTTATAATTTTATATTTTAACAATAATATTATAATAGTATATTGAAGTTTGTTTTGGGTTCAATATTGTGCACCTTTATCTCTAAAAATGATTTTAACAACATTAACTAAAATATAAGGGTGTTTCATTCTTCCCCACATAAATAAATTGTTTACTTTTAATTTTAATATTAATCCCACCAAATGAATTTATCAACACATATGAATAAAATCAAATTAAATTTATCATGATATTTAATTTAAACATCAAGACCCTTAAAATTATTATTTTATAATTTCATAAAATTATATAACAAACATGCTTATATATGGGTTTTTATAATCATACCATGATAGTTTAATGTTATATTACACATCATACATGAATGATTTCATATATTATTTTACCATATAGATAGAGGCTTGAAAAATTTTATACATATGAATTTTATGCCTTATATTAGAACAATTTATTCCATTAGTTGTGAATTGAGAATATTCCACTTTTATCTCATTTATCTCTCCGATAAATGAATATTATATTTTAATTTTTCTAATCATAAGAACTAGAATTAACTTTTGATTGATCATAAATCTAAAAAAAGAAGAACAAGTTATTCCTCCTACCTTAATACATTACCCAAAACAAAAAATCATTCCCAAATGTTAAGATAATATCCAATATTAATAAACCATAATTTGTATAAATACAAAAATAATCTACAAAGCCTAAAAAATAAAACCTAATTCTCATATCAAGTCATTACATAAATTATTATCCCTAAACATAATAAAAAATTCCATACCAAAATTCAATCCCAATGAATATAATGATTTGATAAATAATATTTTGTGATAAACACATTATATATCACAAAATAACATCAATCAAATAAACATTCACTTTAAAAAAATATTCCCTATTCATATATTCTTCAAAACGAGGTAATTGTTTTTAAAAATAACCTGAATCACCATAATTACACAAAATATTTGTATAAAATTCCAAAAGCTAAATAAACCAATATTCCTTATATATAAATAATATTTCTATTTAATATAACAATAAAATATTCTGAAAATAATGAACATATTCAATAATTACATTAAATATGTAGTAATCATTTCAATTTTCAATATCCTTCTTATCAATATGATAAAACAAATGTTCCAAAAAATATACTAACCCATTCTCCATGTTTAAAATGTTTACCTAAATATTAAAGAATTTACCAACCCTAAAGATTATCGATATCGTTAAAAATATGTTCATATAATATAATATAATAACACATATAATAACATTTTCACTAAAAAACATAAAAACATAATGTTTTTTATTATTATATAGACAATCCAAAACATAATAAATCATATATTCCTCCCAAAACAAAATACCAAAAAATGGAATCTTTTCCTTTATTCTTTTGATAAACCATAGATATATTGACCCTTTATGGTATAAAAAACACTTAAAATATCGCTATTTGAATCGTGGTATCCTTTAATGTTATATAAAGAAATTATAATGCCAACTAAAATACCTCTTCCCAAAAAACCGCATAATTACCTATTGTTGAAAAAGGTTTTGAAATTCTAAAATTTCAATGATCCCTTGTTTTCATTATGTGTAAATAATTATGAAAAATAATATATATGAAACCCATATAATTTAATGTTGATACATACAATCAATGACAATTTTCTATATAAAAAATGTTATTCATAAATTTAAAATCATGATTCATTGAGAAAACTTATGCATCTATTAATATGACTCTCAATAATAGAAGGATTGACATTGTTACTGATACATAACATCCATAGATCATATGAAAAATAAATTAAAAAATGGGATGAGAAAACATATCAAATATAGGTATATATATAAATTAATCTTATTAGTCCAATGAAACATATGAAACCCCTTGTTTATTTTTATCATTTTTACAAAAACAACATTGAGATTATAAATAAACATATAAACATGGAAGAAGAAATATTTTCTCAAATAAAGTAATTCAAACCCATTATAAAGAAGAATAAACCCCTAAACACATCATGGATAATTTATTAATGAAACAAAATTCACCTTTAAAAATCTCAATCATTCCTTACATTAAGAAATCAATGGATTTTCATTTGAAAACATGAAATAGGTTTATTTGATTATCATTTCAAAAAAACATTCACATATGTTTATCAAATGTCAAAACTATCTATATTATAATTAAATTCCTAGTAGTGGCCTATCTATTTATCACCCTTGTTTATCACCTTTAAAGACTAATCATACATAAGGCATTAAAGAGTTTTATCAAGAACATATAACATCATGAGATATATAATGATCACAAATCATCATCTATAAAGTATTGATAATATATAATTAATAAAACATTTATTATTTAAAATTTTTATCTTAAAGCCCATTAAAAATCATTTAACCCATAAGAAAAACACTTTCCATTTTCACATATTCATAATAAATAAATATACTTTCATTAGAAATAATTAAAATAAAAAAATCCCAAAAATTATGTGAATTGGAATTATTTTTTAAAATCATAAAATGAGAATATTAATAATAATAATAAATAAATGAAATTATGATTGTATATTTTTCTCATTCTATATATGATGAAAAATATTTTTTTACTTTTGTAAAAAATTCCAAAATTACTCAAACTCAAAATATTTAAAAGAATCCATTTCAACCCAATGTAATGAAATTAAAATTTAGTATAAATTTTACATTAATACAATTTTTTTATATATAATGAAATTTTGAAAATGAATAAATTATAATAAAAAAGGAGGATAAATATTCAAAAATAATACTTTAAACAAGGTTTAAAAAAATTCTCTTTTGAATTTAGTAACTTATAAATCAAAAGAGAAATGAAAAATAGAAATTAAAAAGGTTATTTAGAAAAAAATTAATTAATTTACATAATTTTAAGATACAGATATATATATATATATATATATATATATATATATTTGTATGTTAAAAACCTCAATAAATAGAAATTGTGTTTATGTTCATATATGCCTCAATGAATAGAAATTTAAATGAGAAATCAATTACCAAAAGTCCTACCAATCCATTTATATTCTCTGACTCGTGAGTAATAAAAATATAATATATTATTTAATTATTTAATTATATTTTTATTTCTAATTCCATTAAACTTTTTCATCTTATTTCATTAATTACTATTACTTATTTAGTTAATAAATCTATTAGTTTTACATCATACATTTTATGGTATTTCAATTCATAATACTAAAATTACAATTGTAGAATCACTAGAGTCAAAGGATTATTATTCCATAATATATATATTATAAATAAAGGAATATTTATCTTGTTTATTTATTTAACACACATATATAATTTTCCATCCAGGTAGGACATTAACAACAAATCACAACGCATTAGGGAGGTGCCAATCCACACATATGAATATATAACATTATCATTTCACAATGGATGGATGTGTATGAATGTAAGACATATATAATCTTTCCGAAATCATAATTAGGTCATGAAAATCAAATATATCCCCTAAATAAAAAACAATAACCAACATTGTGTTGTGTTATAGAAAAATAAATCACATCACATCATGGAGGGGGTAGTCCACACGTATACCAGATCATTGAATTAATTAACCATATGATAGAAATGATGTGAAGTAGGGTTGTTCCATAAACATAAAAAAATTATTATATTTAAGATATTTATGTTATCTTATATTCATGGTTATAGAATATTTTTAGGATATGGACGATGAAATAAAAATAAAACAATCGTTTAGGATTTTTGACTCCTTTTTAGAAAAATTTATTTATCATAAACCTCAAGCCCTTCAGGATGTGATATTGGTGTGACCATAACCTGTAAGACATGCGGATGGATGTTGGGATGTTTTTTTTAATTATTGGTTGATATAAATTTTCTAATAGAAGTTAGGAATAGAGGATATTCATATAACTTTTATAAATGATGTGTGTTCCAATCATATTAAATAATATTAAAATATAATATGTGTCTTACTCATGTAATATAGATCCAAAGTTCGATAAAATATATTGAATTTTCGATTTTTTTAAAAATGTATTTTTAAATACAATTTATAAACTTTTATTTGACAATTTAAATATTAAATTTTCGTTTCATCCCCTGATTAATCATGTTTAACCATAACTGATGTAACACATTATAAAATATTTACCAGTCATGAATGTAATTCTAATAAAACCAACTTGTACATAATATAAAAATTAATGAGAGGATAGAAAATATCCCATTCTTTTGAGTTGTTTTTGTATTTTTGTGAATTCATAATGTCATAGAAATAATTTTTATAAAATAAGTTTCATTTAATATCATTTTCAAGTCAACATTGAATTTTTTTTAACATATCAAGAAAAAATGGATATATAATTTCAAAAAATTATCATAACATAAATTTATAATTTTCAAAAATTTATTGGAACACCAATATTCATTTAAAAAATATTATTTTCAATTTTTCAAAAAATTAATTCACTTCCCATTTCAACTAATTTAAAAAGGTCTACATCAATGTTTCATAAGAATTTTAATTAATTATTCCATCAATAAAAATAAAAAAATTAATATCATAATTTTTTATGATTTATCAATACTATAATATATATTCATCAATATGTAATTTTATTATATATCCATGTTATGGTGATAGAATAATTGATATGATTTGAAACTATGGAATTACTCATAATATTAAAAAATATAATGGTTATAATAAAGGAAATTTGGAATAAAGATGGCCTATTTTAGAATATATGAATTTTATGGTCTAATAAATCTCATGAAATTTAATAATGGCATGAATTGGATTTATTTTCAGAACATATAGAATTATTTTATACTCATTTAACATATTTTACCATTTATAGGATGATAAAATATCAAAAAATTATTATTATTCATTATGGAAAAAAGTAACATTATATAAGTAAAGAACATGAAACCACTCATTGAAAATATTAAATAAAATTTTAAATATTCAATTTGTATTATTGGAAAATATTTATTTCTTATATATTATTGAAATACAATGGATAATGGTTTTTAGAAAAATAAATATTTTATGAAAAAATAATGTTGTAACAAAATCATGTATAATGTTGTTCAAAAATTATTTAATTGGATAATTTATAATTAAATTAACTTTAAGTGGATTTTCAAAAATATGAAACTAAATGAAATATTGTAAATACTTTTATTAAAAGTAATGGAATAAAAATTTAATATAATCGGTATTTTTCAGTATTCACCCAAAAGATATCCTTTTTAAAAAATCCTACCAAATTTTTTTATTACCATGAAATGAATATTTCGAGAATTATTTGAAGTTTATGAAAATAAATATCTAAATTTGTAATAAATTAATCAAAATACTTGCTCAAAAAATTGTAAAAATTAATTTTATAGAAAATATTTTTTTTAAGTACAAAATGAATTTACAATCATTACTAATCTAGTAACCACCATTTAATTGATGTTAACTTATTTTATTACATTTGTGGTTTTTAAATTTCATTAAAATTAATCATATATATTGATAAACATATATTAAATTGACAAAAACACATTACATACACAATCTAGTTTATTGAAAAATCACTTCCTTAATCTTATTTGATTTTATTCAAATTGAGTACTTATTTATTATGAACTAATTGTTAAAATTTTGTATAGGAATATATATATCAATATATACATTTATATTTTTAATATAGTTACTCATTCAATAAAATTTAAATACAATGGTTATGTTATAATTTTCATAATATATTAATAATATTTTAATAGATTATTGTAGTTTATTTTAGGATTTTTTATGTGGTTAATGTTATCGAAATTTTTTTTTGAAATAAAATATCAGGGAGTTAAATACCCACACCATCTTTTATGATCATAAACGAAAGAACATTTTACTAATACTATCTTGAAGGACACTACTAAATTATTTTTAACAAGATGAAAATGTTTTAACAAGAAGATGGTCACCAGCTCGATGTTAGCATTCATGGAAGGTTTAGAACACAATATTTCTCTTTCAAAAAACCTATAAATTGGTCAAACAATTCATGATGCACTAGATATGGTCTTGGATTATCCAAAAATATTGAAATCAGATAATGTGGTCTGAGGCCAAGTACTTTATATGGGTATCTTCTTTTGACCAGATTTTTAAGAACATCTATCCATTGTACTTCTCCATAGAGTGTCTTGGAGACACCCCTTTTATGAAAATATGGTTCTTGAAAACACATTCTATTTAATGTATACCTTCACTAGAACCATGATATATATTAGAAACTAAAAATGAGTTATCCTTCAAATATATCTATTAATGTAATGGCTTTAAAATTTCTCTCTCAAACCTCTGGTTTATGAAGATGGATAGAATCATAACACAATAGGTTGTAATAACATATTATAAACATCCAAAAATTGGAACTTTTATATCAAAGAAGATAAATCTATTAGTATTAAGCTTACATTTCTTATGAATTAATATGATCTTCGTAGAATAGATCATAAAATATCTCAGAAAAACCAGCTAATTATTTGTGATCCCTAAATAACAAGAACCATCATTCTAGAGCTACCATATGTTAAAATGTCTCATCTAATGAATCACAATTCTCCCTTTCAGAATTTATCAAATTGAATTAAACCTCTAAATACTCTAACCAAAATTAAGTCTCAAGACCTCAAATAGAGATATCATAAAACTATAGACCATGTCCTGGAAAATCATAAATATTCATCCTCCAAACATCCTCATAATCTATGTATTCTCTATAATGATTTATTAGACCATACTGCTAAACAACATACGTAATGACCTGTAGGGATGTTGAACATGGGAAATTTTTATAAATGAAAATTGTGTGGAGATTCCTAAACCATTTTACAAATCATTTTGGAAAAATTAACTATGATTCATTTTATTTTCCATTTTATATGAAAATCAATCAAAATTTTATACAATCCTAACGCCTAATACATACTTAGGACTCATAGGTAAAAAATATTACTTTGGATAGCATGTTTAGTAATCATGAAAGTCCATTAATTAGTTCAATGGGGCCCTAAAATCATGTTTTAATGACATTATCCATTATAGAAATTATATACTAATTCCAGAAGATATAGTTTCACTCTCAAACCATGAAATACATAAGCATTCTTCTCCATAATCTCAATGAAGTTTAGAACCATGTTTGCCTAATGGTCTAAAATGGGTTAACAATTAATGTGATTCATAACATAGAAGGTTAAAAAATTCAAGTGTGGAGTTCACCCATCATATTAAAATCCTCTAATGGTACAAGAAAAATGTGGGGTAACAAAGGACCACATTGATATCCATTCCAAAAATGATTTATTTGAATGAAAATATTCCACTATGTTCTCCTCCCTAGAGGCATGCTTTAGATTCAGAAGAAAATATTTATAGTCATTTTGATATTCAAACAAACAAGGTATAATTTTCAACTATATACTTATGAATTTTTCCATGAAATCCTAAATTGCTAACATCGAGTCTGATTCAACCTAAAGTATATACCACCCGTATTGAACCGAAAAATTAACAACTTTCATCATCTATCATAGTTAAGCCTCATGAATTCATCCACTTTAATGAAATGATAAAATCACTATTTAACAAATCCCTGGTGTGTAAAAAATACACCACCATATCCCAAGGGACTGGGTGTACATGAAGCCACTCTTTCAATGTTGACCTTTATCCATGATGTTGTCAAGGGAATACATCAAATATACTTCTTAAAATGTTGATTTTTTTCTCATGCCAGACACTCAATGAATGAGTAAGATAACTAAATCAATGAAACCACTTTCCATATTACCTATGTAGATATTATAAGCCACATGAGCCTTTTTTATGAAAACAACCCCTGCATGCATAAAGATAAATCTTATATCAAATGCTAATTCATTTTTAACTCTCTTGGTATAATAAGTATCCATTGAATCCAACATGAGTGACATATAATTCACATGTTAACTGAGCTCTACTTTAGTAATGTTCCTTAATGGGTCCACCTCCTTGTTGTTTTAGAACAACTCTAAGCCAAAAATGTCCTCGTAGTATGGCCAAATCATGGACACAAAACTACAAAGAATAAAGAGGTTCTTGAAATTTTCATCAATCTTCAATAAGATGTGTAATGTAGTAACCAACTAAAGTCAATTTTTTCATAAAATTTTCCTATAGAGGAAGTCTATTTTTTAATATTTTCTATTGCATCATATGACATGTTGGTGAGATGAATGTCCACATTAATTTTGAAAGAAAACTGGGGATATTTGTATCATGTGACCATTTTTTCTTGTATTAGTAGTTAATTATTTTAAAATACACTACCAAATATAATTTCCATATGTCCATGTCAATGTCAACAGATGAGTAACTATATATCATTGGGATGGTGTGTTTCGGGATAAGTAATGTGAAATATTAAATTTTCATATTAAGTCCAGCATAAAATAACATAATATTTCCTCGAATAAAGATTTCACATTTCAAACATCTAGTTTACACATACAAGAAAAATTAATCCAATGTAGTCCCATCATCAAAAGTTCCTTAATACTTTTAAGCATTTCATCAACCTAAAATCTAGTATAACTCTTGAATCCCTTATATATAAAATTTTTACTCATTTAACGTTCATCATGATCCATTAAACATTCTTTCTGAAAATAGTTCATAATAATTCTTTCCTTAAAAAAATCATGAATCTTATCCTAAGATTAATAATGTCAAAACATCTACTAAGAAATAACCCATACCTTTCATTGGTTATTTTCAATTTCCTCATCCTAAATTGGAATGGAATTAGGTATTAGTAAACATATATTTTTATGGTCCTGCTAATCTTATTCCAAAACATTCTTTGTTGGAAATATATTTGTATAATGACCATGAATACCACATTTAAAACATTCAATTGATCACTCAGAAAGAACTTATTTCCCTTTCCGGGAGTGCACTAGATGCTTCCTATTTCTATGGAAGTTTCTTGCTTTATGAACTCAATACCACATCTATAACATCTCCACATCCCTTTGAAACTTTTTCCTAGGAGTTTATTTCCACATCCTTGACACATAGGGTTTTTAATATACTTACCTATAGGATTATTACCTAATATTCTATAGGGATTTGTTTCTCGCATATATGATGCCTTATAAATATCATCATTGTTCAGGTGGTCTATCAAGAACCCAAATAGTTGGTTGGGAATAAAGAAAACAGTTCTCATTGAAGCTCATATTTCATTCTGTTTCTCATTCAGAAAACCTTTACAGCTTTCTTCACATCAATTGTTACTTTGGTGCCTTCTAGATCTAGAAATTTAATAAATCCAAAAAAGATCAGTGTGAATATATCCATAAAATCAACATATAATATCTTATGAGGAGGGTAAACACTAAGATATACTTATTCATATTATATTAATCCAATTTAATTTATCTAAAATAACAATGACTCTTTATAATATGATAACGGTTATGGTTATGTCACTTAGGCTTAAATAAGACCCTAATCTCAAAATTTATCTAAACCTCCCTTTGATACCAACTGTAAGTCCCCCAACTTTAAGATTACATAATCATGAATTATTTAATGAATTCACATCACAGATCTTTTCAGGTTTAGAGCTTTATAGAATTAAGACATTTCTTATATATAACAACTCGTATATTACATGTAGACAGTAATACTTAGTATCCATTTTCCATAAAATAAAAAAATTAATAAAAAAACATGTATAGTTCAATGTTTTAATCAACATTACTTCTCCATGATTCCATCCTTAACAGTATTCATCTTTAAGTCCTATGGAAGACATTTCAAAAACTTGGGATGAGTATAAAATGATCAATAAGGGATATAAAATAAGGGACGAAAACATTAGTCCATGAATACATACAATTCAAAGAAATCATACTTTTCTATCTTAAAACATAATCTTTTTAACATACCTCATAAAATCATAAGATTTATGAATAACACACGGAAATAATAATTCATAATGGTAAATTGTGGAATCCATATCATACTTACATTATAGATATCACATTTATATAGGGAGTTATGTTTGGAATAGACATCATGGTATATTCTCTATATCTCTTAGGAGAAACATTAATGTTTACCTCTGAAACATTACCCAATGCATTGGAGAGCCATCTCGGGCTCACCCACCCTAGGTTTATCATTGAACCACCAATATACTTAATCAATTACCAGGATCCATAACATATTAAAAACATATAAAACATGTATAAAGTAATGATAAAATTTCAACACTATAATCACAATATATCATTTCAAGATGTTGAAATACTCAATTGATTTAAAGCATTTAAATATAAGTGTTTTTAATCAAAGTGTCCCATACCACTCTGAAACTTTTGAAAGAAATTTAAAATTTAAAACAGTCATGTACATATAAATAAATACATAAAATAATTTCTAAAAAATTTACATGAAGGAGAATTATTTAGATGATTAAATCTTTAGAACATTAAAAATGATGTTTTAGTTAAATAATCCATTACCACTTGAGAAACTCTTGAATAAAAATCATTAAAGAAAAACATCAAAGAAAACAATAAATATCATTTGAATATAGAAATTCATGATATAAAATCTCAAAATGTTTTTATATACTCTTTATAGGATAATAAAGGTGTATAATAACAAGACAATCCTCAATGAAAAGAGATTGAGATGTACTCCCTTACTAAGATTGTACCATTAGATTAAAGATAAATCAATGAAAAAATTATGGGTAACAAATACAAATACACCCAATATAAGTGCATATTAAGTGTAAAATAATGAATGGTAATTCATATATAATTATATTATGTCATAATCAAAAAGTATAAGTTTAACCCAAATAATTTAAATTGGGTTTAGAAGTATCCTTATAAAAATTCGGCAACCTAACGACGTCACTTTAAAAATTCTGAAAATGTGTTTATGAGATAGAAAATGGGTATCTCATCACATGGAAATAATAATTACACAAATAAGTATATAAAAGAACATATCCCGACATAAGAAAGTTGAAATTAAAATACATAACATAAAATAAGTCTTTGACTAAAAGACAAGGGTGAAAGGTTCCCTTATCGATTTGGTAACATATGAAACATACACCACATGAAAGAAGGATTATAAAATAAAGATTTTAATACCCATAATATAAATTATATTAAAGAATGTATACAATAATTTTTTGTACATAAACCACACAAAAGGGAATAGTGGGAAATATAGCATGAATCTCACAGGAATAAAAATTGATATGAAAACCCCTTACGTCAAGTCTGACTTGTATTGTATGTTCCTTATTATTCATAAATAATAAAATTATGTTAATTTTTACTCACATAATTTTTTTTCATATTTATTATTCATTTTGTATGACTTATTAACATGCTATAACAGTTAGTTATTTATTTTAGTTCATATCAAACATTTTGAAAATGATCGGAACTTGAGTAATAAATAAACCTGTAATAAATTTAGATTGTCCATTTGGTCAAAATTCCATTATCTACATAATGATATAATTAATTTAGATATATAATATATCATATGTATTCAGTATATACATATTTATAATATTCTATATCATTTGGATATATGAAAATGAAATGCACCATTCATGGATACGGTAAGTTGTACGTACGCAAGAAAGATACTTTAATTTGATTTTATCATTTTAAATTAATGAAAACCAAATGATACATTGGTATATTATTATTTCAATGTAATTTCATATTTTACATACATTACATAATTTCATTAACACCATCCTTTATACATTCCATGTATGGTATGAATGAGTCATATCACTTTTAGGGGGCGGTTGTCCGCACTTTCTATGATGAAACTATCATATTGAACCATTATGGAAACAATAAAGGTATGATATAAATATAAAATACAGTAGATTATGGCCAATATAAATATAATATATATCACATATAAATACAATGTCATCATAATGTAATCCATGTGTGGTGGTTGGATATAATTAAGCAATAATCTTTTTGTGAGGTAGTAGTTTGTCGTCTATAGAAATAGTATATCTGTATCCATTATATTGTTGTGTGTATATATATTTATAATACACCTCATAAAAAAATAAAAGAATATTTAAGATACATTTTTTGTTATAAAATAATAGAATAAAGAGATTTTAGGTGGTTGGAGAAGGAAAATAAAAGAATCGAACTTGAGAGAAGACATTATCATTAAATCGGGTAACTTCTTTTGATTTGAGCCCTAGAGCTCCATTTAATGGCCTTATTCTTAATGGAAGGATTCAATGAGGAAGATAGAAATGTTTAGAGCTTATTTGGGAAGAGTTTGGATGAGATAAGAGGCTTGAGAGGTGTGAGTAATGGGTTAGAAGTGGTGCCTTTTTATTCGAGGGAGGAGGGGCTCTTTAGGAATGTTTGAAAGTATTATTTTATTATAAAATGATTTTCAGTTTAAAAAGGTCCAAAAATCCTTATAATATAATATAATAATACTATAAATAGAAATAAAATAATCCAATAATAAATGGATAGGTTTTGGATATTTTTTAAAGTTTATATTGTTTATTTAACCCTTTGTGAACGTATTTAACTTTTACCATGTCTTTTTGTAAATTCATACTGTATAGTTAATATATTTCCTCTAAAATTACAAGAAACCAAAAAAGGATAATAAATGATATTTTTAACATCATTTTTGTCATTTTTCCAAATAATAGATTTTTAGGACTATTTTATCATTTAGTAAAATATAAATTTATTTAAAAACTCATTAATGTCAATTTTTATACTATTCATATCATGAATTTTTCAAAAATCCAAACCAACATGATTATTTCAAAAAATCATCCTTAATTAAAGGATAGAAAGTCAATCCCATCTTTATAATTCGTGTATGGCATAAAAAAAGTTTAAATTAAATTTTTATTGAATATTTATAATCTCATTTATTTAAAACATTCATTAATGAGGTAATCTTTACATCATCAGTGTGCCATAAAAAAATTTATTTATTTGATGTCCAAAAATTATAAATAAAATACCCTGATGTAGGAAATATATTTATATTTATAATGACTATTTATAGTCAAATATATCTATTATATAATAGCATATTAAAATTGTTTTAGCAAAGAAATACCTGTTTATGATATTTTTATTTTCACATTAAATAAAACATTAATAATTTCATTATCTTACCCAAATGGATTTAAAAGGAAAATATTTATACCCATGTATTTCATTGTTTTTCCATGACTCATACAATATGGTTAGGACAAGTTTTAATGTAATTTTATATTATTATAATATTTTTTTAACATTGAATCACCATATTTACCTTTTACCGCAAAAAATAAAAAACAAAAGTTAATATTAACCAAAAAATATTTTAATCATATTGAAACACATTTTACTTAAAAATTAAAAACATCTATGTTGTATTTTTGAATGAAAAGTCGCTTTTTGACTCTTATGCAGTGTTTTTCACTATTCATCAAAAATTGTATGTTTTCAGAAAAATGCCAAAAATTCACCCAAAGCTTATTTTTATATTTTGATTTCAAAAATGATGTCTATTTTACCAAATTCAAAATATTGAATTTTCATTAATTAATTTTAAATTAATATGCATTGTAAAAACTAAAAAGTGTGTTTTTAAGAATTAAAAACTAGAAAAACATTAACCTGTGTTTATATCCAATTTCAAAGTGATATTAATTAAAAAGACCAAATTTGGATTAAATGGTAATAATATAATCTAATTACACTTTAAAAACATTTAAAAAGATAATCTATCTATATAAATAAATCATATGAAAAACATATTTTACTTAAAATGCAGTATTTTTTACTATTCATTAAAAATCAACTATTTCAGAAATATACAAAATATTTTCCCAAAGTAAATTGTGATGTCCCTTTTCTAAGTAATAAGTTAATTTTTTCAAATTCAACATATAAAATTGACAAAACTAGATTTAAAAAGGGATCTCCATAAATAGGTGTCAAATCGACCTTATAAAGAATATTATAGTGTTTATGCATAAAATTGGATTTATTCAAATTTTAAGCCATTATTTTATTGGTTAAAGGTAAAGACATTTAAAAAAATATGTATAATCATAATATAGTTATTTCTGTAAATTCCTGGCAATAAAACGAATATGAATTTTATAAGGACCCGGCCTTAGTACATTACATATTATTGAATTAAATGAATAATTCACATTGAGGATGTTTTCATGTTTATAGTTTTATAAAATTAGGACATAACTATTATATCTGAAAGATTACAAGGTAGACACATCTACTCAATTTCCATTTTTTCACAAAATATAAACTCTTAAACAAAAGAGTCATGTCTAGTTCCATGTTTTAGACATCATAACATTTTCTTGATCCCATCCTTGACCGTATTCCACTTTAAGTCCTATGGAAAACATTTCAAAAACATGGGATGAACATAAAAATCTCAGTAAGGGTTATAACAATATGGAGATAAAACATTAGTCCGGGTATACATAAGAATTAATGAAAACATACTTAACTCATAAAACATAAGCACTGTAACATACCTCATCAAATCATGAATAAATCGTATAAATCATAAGACATAAAGGTAACTTGAGGCATTCATAACATTCTTACGTAGGGAGTAACCCTATTGGTTGCCTTTGGAATACCCATCACAGTATATTCCCTAAATCTCTTCAGAGAAACCTTAGGGTTTATCCCCTTCGCGTTACCCAAAACATTGGAGAGCTATATCGGGCTCACCTGCCCTTAGTTTATCATAGAACCACCCGTCTTCATAAACAATGCCCAAAAACCATAACATAATCATAGAACATAACATAAGCATAAAGGAAAGATAATATTCTCACATTTAAATATCAATATAACATTTTAAGATATTGAAATAATGAATCCATTCAAAAAACCATTTTAAAAACCATTTAAAACATTTAATAAAGAGATTTTTTAATCAAAGGATCCCATACGACTTTGAAGCTTTTAACATTTTAAACCATTAATATCCATATAAATAATTCCTTAAAAACGTTTTTAAAACATGGATATTAATGAGAAATATTTATAAGAATAAATCATTAAAACATTTAAAACGATATTTTAGTTAAAGGGTTTTTAACAAAATAAGAGACACTTGAATACAATAATTGAAGAATAACATTTTATCATAACATTATAATATCATGAGAATAAAGGTATTCCTGATATAATATTCCAAAGGACATTATGTACATCATATAATAGTGAATTGGTGCATAAAAACAATGAAGTCTCAATAGAAATGTATAATGAGATGAAATCCCTTATAATAAAGGTATCCTTAAATTATGGATAAATCAATCTCATAATTATGTGTGAAAAATATAAATACACCCAATATAAGTGGATATTAAGTGTAAAAAAATAAAAGTTAAATCACACATATTCAAAGGATGACATATTAAATAACTACATGTTGAACCCAAAGAAATCGAAATTAGGTTAAGAAGTTCCCTTGGTAAAATTCTACATCCTAACAACATAACATTAAAATTCATAAAATGAGTTGATGAGAGAAAAAAGGGTATCTAATAACTTGTATATATCATTTATAGAAATAAGGATATATAATAACATATCCCAACATAATAAGATGTAAATTAAAAGACATAACAAAAAGACGTTTTTAAAAAAGAGGAGGGTGAAAGAATCCCTTACCGATTTGGGTAACATTCGAAACCTACACCCCATGAAAGAAGGGTCATACAATTAAGATGTAAATACCCATAACATAAATTATATTAAAAAAATAATACAATCATGGGAAATATAGACACCATGAAAAATGAAATAGTGGAAAATGTTACATAAATCTCACGGGAATAAAAGTGAGATGAAAAATCCATTATGAAAACGCAGCAGCCTAACGGCGCCACTTAAAACATAAAAAACGGATTGACGAGATAAAATAGGGTCTCTCATCATATGAACATAAAATAAAAATTAATAGGAATATAAAATTACATCCCTAATCATAATAAAGAGAAGCTTATAGAAATGACATAAAAGAGAGTACTTAAAAGAAAGAGAGAGGTAGGATCCCATACCTTGTGTCTGACTTGACTCGATCGTTCTCTAATCTACTGAATAATAAACTAGAGTTTATTTATACTTTCTTAAGAACCTTTTTCAAGTTCATTATTCATTTTATATCACTTATTACCATGTTATGAACATTATTTAATTATTTAAGTTTATAAGGGTTGTTTTGTCGATAATTGATACTTGAGTAAAAAAGAAACTTTGTTATAAATACAAGATGTTCATGTGGTAAAAAATCCATTATATCCATAATTATATTCATGATTTAGATATCATATATACATATATATCCATTATATAATTTCATTTATAATATTACATAACATTTAAAGGTCAGAAATGAAATGCACCGTTCATGGAGACGGTAAGTCGTACGTACGCATGAACGTTACTTTCAATTCTATTTCGTATATAATGAAATTAAAAAAAATGAGAGAGATATATATATATATATATATTATAATTCCAGTATATCATATACGTTATATATTTCACATATGTTTATTAATTTCATTCTTCATACATTCCATGTATTCCATGAACGAGTCACATCACTTGAGGGCGTGGTAGTCCACACTTCCTCAAATGAAATTATCGCATTTGCACAACATGCAAAGAATAAAGGTATGTTTTAAATATAAAATACAAAAGAATAAAGAGGAAATAAATATAATATATATCATAAATAAATATAGTTCCATCATAATGTCTACCATGAGAGGTGGTAGGAGAAGATAGAACAATCATCGTTTCGTGAGGCAGTAATTCTCCATCCACAGAAAGAGTATGTTCTTTAACAATTAGACAGAGTTCTGTGTAAGTGTAGCTCGAATCAATATTTTAAAAACATCCTAGTATATTTAATACACTGGGTTTTTTACAAAAGAGATGAATAAAAAGAGTATAGGGGGTTGGAGAAGCAAAATAAAACAAAAGAACAATAGAGAAGACTCTAACTTTAAATAAGGTAACTCTCTTTGGTTTGAACGAAAAGGGTTTCTTGAAGAGCTTTCTGACTATGTTAAGGCTTCTATGTTGAATCTAGGTATGTGGAGAGATTAAATGATCAGATTTTGGCCAAGCCAATGGCTTGAGCGGTGTGGGTAAGGAGGTAGATGTGGGGCCCTTTTATAAGAGGGAGGAGGGGCACTCTTAGAATGTCTTGAAAAGACACCTTATTATAAAGTTATTTTCAGATATAAAAGGTCCCAAAATTATATATTTCTAGGATAAGGCGATAAAGTTTCAAAATCCACCCATCCAATAGGTTTTTCACACGTGTAATTCTTAGATTTTATAATATCTTTTCATTTTATTTAAATCGTTCACTAATGAGATAATCGCTGCATCATCATGGTGTCATAAATAAATAAATTAATTTATTGTCTAAAAATTATAAAACAAATAAATTGATGTAGGAATTTTTTTTATCTTTTAATGAATATTTATAGTCAAAAATATGACCTGTATAACACCATGTAAAAAATGTTTTAGTAAAACAATACATGTTTGTGACATTTTTATTTTAACTTTAAACAAAAAATTATTAATTTCTTTTTCCTACCAATGTGGCTCCATGTGGTCCCCAAGTTGACCCATGGATTTTCATGATCGACCATGACTCATCCAATAAGGTTAGGACATGTGTCGAGGTCATTTCATATTATTATAACATTATCTTTACCATAAATTATAATAATTACCTTTAATCACGATTAATAAAACTTATAAGTTACTGTTCACCAAAAAAATTATTTTAATCCAATTGAACCACATTTTAAATCCTAATGACAACCATGTATGTCGGATTTTTGAAATTCAAATCACATAAGTGGTAAAGTTTCATTTAAACACAAAATCAGTTTTTTAACTACCACATAGTGGTTTCACTATTCATCAAAAATTGATGTTTTTCAGAAAAATACAAAAAATTAACCCTGAGATATATTTGATATTCCGAATTCAAAAATTATGTCTATTTTATAAAATTCAAAACATATAAGTTGCATTAATTAATTTTATAATTAATTCCCGATGTCAAAACAAAGAGCATGTTTTTAAGAAACAATATATATTAAAAGATTGACACTAGTTTAAGTCCAATTTCAACGTGAAATTAATCCCAATGAACACCATTGGATTAAATGGTAAAAATATATTCTATTTAAAATTTAAAACCAATTAAAAATTTAATCTATCCATATAATTAAATTAGATGAAAAAGCAGTTTTGAAGTAAAATACAGTATTTTTCATTATTCATTAAAAAATGAACATTGTCAGAAAAATACCAAAAATTTATCACAAGTAAATTTCAATATCCCAATTATAAATAAAAAGTTTATTTTGAAAAATAGAGCTTCTAAAAATTTCAGGAGTTGGAAAAAGGTTCACCATCAAAAGGCGGTAAAACAATCTTTTAAAAATATTAGAGTATATGTTCTTAAAATTGAATTAATTTTCATTTTAAGCCTTTAAAATTTATTCGATAAATTTAAAAACATATGTAATCATTTTTTAGTTAGTTCTGTGCATTCTCTCCATTACAATGGCTAGTCATTAACTACCATTTAAAATAATATTATTTTATTGTTAGAGTGCAATGTAAAATTTCCAATAAACTCGTTGTTGGGTATTGGGTAGGCCATCGAGCATAGAATTCTCTTTAAATTAATATTTACATTTTATTAAAAAATATGGATAAATATAAAAATGTCATATTATTTATTTACCTGTGGTGTTACATCCTTCCCCCCTTTTGGGAATTGTATCCTCACAATTTTAAAATTGGGCTGAGAATCTTAATTGAAAGCTCCACATCAGAAAAAGAGTAAATTAAACTATCACTTTAATAGAATGAAAGGGAAGTACAAAGGTCACCCAAGTTAACCCATACTTGGATTCCAAGAAAACATGGATATGGACGAGAAAACAAAGGGTCATGTTCTAATGGAGATTGATAGAAAACATGATTTGGAGAAAGTTAACCCCAAGAAAATCACAAACTTGTGATGGGTTAAATGGTATTTGATTCCCCAGTAGGAAAAGTTAACAAACAATCTTTTTGTTTTATGTTACATTTCATTATTGAATTTATTTACGATCTTAAATAAAACATAAGGAAACATACTCACTTGTCATGTAGACTTTCATCTCTTACTATATTTCTTACACCAACCCGTATTTTCTCCAAACGATGAGTATTTCAGGATGACTTGTTCAAATTAAGAGCGTTATAATCAACTTCTAGAGAATCACCTAACCTGCAAAAGAGAACTATATATTTCTCATGTCTTTATACCCTTACCAAAACCAAAATTGTTAGAATAAGATCAGATAATCCACAAAAGGACAATCCTTTATAAAAAGAAAATCCATTTTTAATCTCCAAAATTTGTCCAACAAAACCCAAATTTCTACAAAGGCCATTCGATATACAATTTTTCCATAAAATTCATCAAAGTAAACCAAACTATGATTGAAACCCAAATATTTCAAGGATTTAATAACATTGTATTCCATGGTAAAAAAATAAAATTTATCTCCAAATAACATCAGTTTCTTTTAAATTCTCATAATGAAAAGTAATTAACCTAATCATATATCCTCCATGGTAGGTCAATATTTTCCTAGATAAACCAAAATCAACTCATTCTTGATTCATAAAATTATATAACTAAAAATAATTTGTCATACTAACCAGGGACTTCACGTAGTCCAGTGGTAGGCGGTAAATACCATTCACACTTTGGTTGTGGGTTCGATTCCCACATCATTGTCCGACGCGACGGATTGTCACACAGTCTGTGTGTTGTCCTTTTTCCAAAACTATATAATTCTTAAAACATTTCCCAAAAGGAGGTAAAATCTTCAAAAATAACCATAATATAAGTTAACCTCAATTTTACATCATGACTTACATATTCCATCATATATTAACCCATAATTACCTCAAAAGTATGGATCATATAAACCCTAATGGTTACCATTATAATTATTACATGAACTTCCACAATGAGTTGGTTCTCTCGTATATGATGAATCAGTGAACTCACTAAGGTTCAAGTGGATAATCATGACTCCTTGATAGTTGGTGTAGAATAACCACGAGATTCCTCATTGAATCCCCCATTTCATCCAGTCTCTTAATCAGAGAACCACCATAGTTTCCTTCAAACCCATTGTCACTTTGGTGCCTACTAGATCCATCAATTTAGTAAAACCAAAAATGTTAGTGTGAGTATATCAACAAAATAATCATGTACTAATGAGGAAGATAAAAACTAAGATATACTTAATCATTCACTTTATCTAAAACTATGACTCTTTCCGAAATCCTAACCACTATGGTAATTTCACTTATTCTTAGAGAATACCATAAACACTAACGTTATATAAACTGAATTCTAATACCAACTATAAAGACCCGGCCTTAGTACATTACATATTCATGAATTAAATGAATAATTCACATTGAGGATCTTTTCAGGTTTAGAGTTTTAGATAATTAGAACATAACTATTACATCTTAAAGATTAAAAGGTAGATACATCTATTCAGTTTCCATTTTTTCACAAAATATAAACTATTGAACAAAAGATTCATGTCTAGTTCCATGTTTTAGACATCATGAAATTTTCATGATCCCATCCTTGACTGTATTCCACTTTATGTCCTATGGAAAACATTTCAAAAAGATGGTATGATCATAAAAAAGCTTAATAAGGGTTATAAAAATATGGAAGGAAAACATTAGTCCATGTATACATAAGAATTAATGAA
The DNA here is from genome assembly GCA_963277665.1 of Viscum album. Classification (NCBI taxonomy): domain Eukaryota; kingdom Viridiplantae; phylum Streptophyta; class Magnoliopsida; order Santalales; family Viscaceae; genus Viscum; species Viscum album. Next base: position 446,351,403 of record OY728155.1, on the reverse strand, counting down.
AAAATACTTTACTCATAAAACATAAGCACTTTAATATACCTCATGAAATCATGAATAAATCATAGAAATCATAAGACATAAAGGTAACTAGATTAATTCATAACATTCTTACATAGGGAGTAACCCTCATAGTTACGTTTGGAATATCCATCATAGTATATTCCCTAAATCACTTTGGAGAAACCTTAGTGTTTAACCCCTTCGCGTTACCCAATGCATTTGAGAGCTATATCGGGATCACCCGCCATTAGTTTATCACGGAACCACCCGTCTTAATGAACAATGACCAAGAACCGTAACATAATCATAGAACATAACATAAGCATAAAAGAAAGAAAACATTCCCACATTTCAATAACAATATAACATTTTAATATATTGAAATATTGAATGCATTCTAAAAATCATTTTCAAAACCATTTAAAACATTTAATAAAGAAATTTTTTGAATCAAAGTGTCCCATACCACTTTGAAGCATTTAACATTTTAAAGCATTAATATCTGTATAAATAAATCCCTAAAACCAATTATAAAACATGGATATAAATGAGAAATATTTATAAGAATAAATCATTAAATAATTTAAAATGATATTTTAGTTAAAAGGTTTTTTACAAAATGAGAGACTCTTGAATTCAAAAATTAAGGAATAACATTTAATCATAACTTTATAATATCAAGAGAATAAAGGGATTCCTAGTATAATATTACAATGTATTGTATATACACCATATAAGAATTTGTTCATAACAACAATGAAGTCTCATTAGAAATGTAAAATGAGATGAAATACCTAATAAAGAAGGTATCCTTAAATTTAAGAAAAATCAATCTCATAATTATGAGTGAAAAAAATAAATACACCCAATATAATTGGATATTATGTGTAAAACAATAAAAGGTCATTCACACATATTCAAAGGATGACATATTCTATAACTACATGTTGAACCCAACAAAATCGAAATTGGGTTAAGAAGTTCCCTTGGTAAAATTCGACAGCCTAACAACGTCACTTTAAATTTCATAAAAATAGTTGATGAAGGAGAAAAGGGTATCTCATCAAATGGAAATATCATTTATAGAAATAAGGATATATAAGAACATATCCCAACATAACAAGATTAAAATTAAAAGACATAACAAAAATATGTCTTTTAAAAAAGGGTAGGGTGAAAAAATCCCTTACTGATTTGGGTAACTTTTGAAACTTACACACCATGAAAGAAGGGTCATACAATGAACATGTAAATACCCATAACATAAATTATATTAAAAAATAATACAATAATGGGAAATACACACCCCATAAAAAATTAAATAGTGGAAAATGTTGCATAAATCTAACGGGAATAAATGTGAGATGAAAAATCCCTTACGAAAACTCAGCAGCCTAACAGCGCCACTTAAAACTTCCAAAAATGGATTGACAAGATCAAATAGGGTATCTCATCATATGAAAATTAAATAAACAGTAATAGGAATATAAAAGAACATCCCCATAAATAAGAAATTGGATCTTACAGAAATGACATAAAAGAGAGTACTTAAAAGAAAGAGAGTGGTAGGATCCCTTGCCTCATGTCTAACATGACTCGATCGTTCTTTAATCTCCAAAATAATAAACTAGAGTTAATTTATAAATGGTTAAGAACAATTTTCGATTTTATTATTCCTTTTATATCACTCATTACCATGTTATGAATATTATGTAATTATTTAAGTTAATAACAGTCAGGTTGTCGATCATTGGTACTTGAGTAAAAAATAAACGTGTTATAATTACAGTTTGTTAAAGTGGTAAAATATCCATTTTATCTAGAATTATATTCTTGATCTAGATATCATATATATCATATATATCCAGTATATACTTGAAATTAAAATATTACATAACATTTAAAGGTAAGAAATGAAATGCACCGTTCATGGAGACGGTAAGCCGTACGTACGCATGAACGCTACTTTCATTTCTATTTCATATTCAATGGAATTAAAAATAAATGAGATATATATATATATATATTATAATTATAGTATAATATATATGTTATATAGGTCACATATTTTCATTAATTTTATTTTTATACATTATATGTATTGCATGAACGAGTCACATCAATTGAGGGGGCGGTATTCCACAGTTTGTCAAATGAAATTATCGCATTTGCACAACATGAAAAGAATAAAGTTATTTTTTAAATGTAAAATACAGAAGCATAGAGAGGAAATAAATATAATATATATCATAAATAAATATAGTTCCATCATAATTGCCACCATGAGAGGTGGTAGGAGAAGATAGAACAATCATCGTTTCGTGAGGCAGTAATTCGCCACCCATGGAAACAGTATGTTCTTTAACAATTAGACGAAGATGTGTGTAAGTGTACCTCGAATAGTTATTATAAAAATATCCTAGTATATTGAATATACTGGTGTTTTTACAAAAGAGAGGAATAAAAATAGTTTAGGGGGTTGGAGAAGCAAAATAATACAAAAGAACATTAGAGAATACTTTACCATTAAATCGGGCAACTCCCTTTGGTTTGAACCAAAAGGCTTTCTTGAAGAGCTTTCTGAATAAGGTAAGGAATCTAGGATGAAAACATGGATGTGGAGAGATAAAATGATCAGATTTTGGCTGATCCAATGGATTGAGAGTTGTGGGTAAAGAGGTAGATGTGGGGGCCTTTTATTAGAGGGAGGAGGAGCACTCTTGCAACGTCTAGAAAAGTTACATTATTATAAAATGATTTTCGGATATCAAAGTTCCCAAAATTATATATTTCTAGGATAAGGTGACAAGTGTTTGAAATCCACACATCCAATAGGTTTTTGACCAGTTTAAGTACTATATTTTACACTGTCGTTTTATTTTATTTAAATCGTTCACTAATGAGATAATTACTACATCCTCATGGTGTCATAAATAAATTAATTTATTAAATGTCTAAAAATTAAAAAAAATACTGTGATGTAGGAAATATTTTTATAAATCAAATGAATATTAATAGTAAAAAATATTACTTTTATAATACCATATAAAAATTGGTTTAGTAAAACAATACATGTTTGTGTCTTTTTTATTTTAACTTTAAATAAAAAATTATTAATGTCATTTTCCTATGAAAGTGGCTCCATGGGGTCCCCAAGTTGACCCATATATTGTCTCAGTAGGACATGACTCATCCAATAAGGTAAGTACATGTGCCAAGGTCATTTAATATTATTATAACATTATCTTTACCTTAAATTACATTAATTACCTTTAATCGCGAATAATAAAACATAAAAGTTATTATTCACCAAAAAATTATTTTAATCCCATTGAACCACATTTTACATCCTAATGATAACTATTTACATCAGATTTTGGAAATTCAAATCACAGAAGTGGTAAAGATTCATTTAAATGAAAATTCAGTTTTTTCACTACCACTTAGTGGTTTCACTATTCATAAAAAATTGATGTTTTTCAGAAAAATACCAAAAATTCACCCTAAGATATATTTGATATTCTGAATTAAAAAATGATTTCTATTTTAAAAAATTCAAATCATATAAGTTTCATTAATTAATTTAATAATTAATTCCCACTGTGAAAAAAATAGTGTGTTTTTAAGAAACAATATCTATTAAATGATTGACACTAGTTTAAGTCCAATTTCAACGTGAAATTATTCCCCATGACCATAATTGGATAAAATGGTAAAAATATATTATATTTAAACTTCAAAACCAATTAAAAATATAATCTATCCATATAATTAAATTAGATGAAAAAGTAGTTTTGAAGTAAAACGCAGTATTTTTCACTATTCATTAAAAAATGAACATTGTCAAAACAATTCCAAAATATTTATCCAAAGTAAATTTCAATATCCCATTTCTAAAGAATAAGATTTATTTTGACAAATAGAGATTATAAAATTGTCAAAAGTTGGAAAGAGGTTCTCCATCGAAAGGCGGTAAAACAATCTTTTAAAAATATTAGAGTATTTATTCTTAAAATTGGATTCATTTGCATTTTATGCCTTTAACATTTTTTGGATAAATGTAAAAACATATGTAATAATTTTAGTTCTGTTCATTCCAGCCATTACAATGGCTAGGCATTAACTACCATTTAAAATAATATTATTTTATTATTAGAGTGCAACGTATGATTTCCAAGAAACTTGTTGTTGCATATTGGGTACGCCATCAAGCATAGCGCTCCCTTTAAATTAAATTACCATTTTATTCACAAATATGGATAAATATAAAAATTTCATATTATTTATTTACCTGGGGTGTTACACATTTACTACCATTTAAAATAATAATATTTTATTATTATTTTTTCAATATAACTCAGCATTGTGTGCAACATAAGACATCAGGGAATCACATTGTTGCGTGTTGGGTACACTATTGAACATATCATACATTTTAAAGTAAAATTAATATTTAATTCACAAATATTAATTAATATGATACTATTATAGTCATTATTTACCTGGGATGTTACACATGTTCAATTCCAAACGGAGGCATAATTTCAAGGGTACTATAGCAGTATTGTAGTAGGCACTGTGGCAGGTGCTACAGAAAGTATTGTTCGGTACTGTATCATCCAAAAATATTCAACTTCAGGCCACCGATTTGGACCTAGTGTCATTAAGGCCCTTAGGCCACCCATTCCTTCGAGTTAGTATGTCCTTTAGGCCACCTCAAGGCCTTTGGTCCCCCTCAAGGCCTCTGGGCCACCTGATGTGTAGATGCTACCAGATAGATTCTACAAGTAACAATCCTTAGAAGAGGATTCATGGAAATGTTTATTCATCAGAGAAGAAAAAAGGATTTGGAAAAATAATAGAGTATGTCATTGGTCATTGGTATCAGGCATGTGCACCTCTATATATGATATCTTGTCAAACATTCATGAAAAGGTGGATAACTGATCTTGTTGTGGACACTATGGGAGGGGTAGTTTCAAGAAGTCATAGTCTGTAATGAATGAATTCCTTTGAGAAGTTCTGGACATGTAATTCCAAGGGTTCTCCTTCAACCCTTAAAATGGTGATTATAAAAAATGAAGACCATCGCGCCATTTAGGCACTAGTTTGATATAAAATTAATTAGTATCTTTTAAGTCAGACCCCAAAGGTGTTTTTTTTTCAAAAAGGTTGTGTTTCCTTAAAATATTTTCAAAAGTTCTAATAACCCCATATTATAATTTATTTCAAAAAACTATTTTCCCTAATACTTCCATAATTAGTTCTAGGACTACTTATCCATGAATATTGTCAAAAATTCACTCAATAGTCATCTAATTATTACATTTTTAGAACCTATAAAATTACTAACTCCATCATGATAATTTATATAGGAATGAATCATTCATCCAAAAAATTGATTGGAAATGTGAAAAAATACTATTAAAAAATATATAAAAACACTTAAAAGAATAGAATTTTTTCATATTTTCTGTTATATTATATAAGAATAAAAATAAATAAAAATAGTTATTTTTATCATAAACCAATAATTCATATCTCCCCCACAACTCTATTAGAAATTTTTTTATTTAATTTATAATGTTCATTTTATATGAAGAAATATAGAAAAAAATAAAATTATCTAAACTAATGTGAAGGAATGATATAACCCAAGGTTCTCTATTCAATGGTATCATAGACGAGATTAGACTCATCAATTGGATCTTCCAAAATATATTTATTGTAATTAATTACATACTGGCCATTTAATATGATAGGTTTCTTTTACTCAACACCCATTATGTCAACCACACACAATAAAAAACTTTTAGAGACCATATATAGTCTAGTAAATTAGGAATGATGTTTACATGGAATTACATACATCCTTTATGAGAAAAAAACACATTATCTCAAATTTTAAAATCTATATTTTCAATGAATATATCATAGATAGATATTTATTTTCACATGAACACTAAGGGATTCTCATATGTTTCTCTTCTTAACTGATCAATCTATATCATATGTATTTTCGTATACTCTAATTCTTTTTTAAACTCCATGTTCACATTATTAATAGACTATTTGGAATTGTGATACAACTCAATAGGTGGGTGACTGCATTTTATATAATATATTCTATAATGATACATTATCATATGGTATTTTTTATGATGTATTCTACATGAACAGTGAATCCTCCATCTTTATAAATTATTCCTACCATTTGGGATACATTGTCCTTTATAGATTAACTATTCTCTCTCTTTTGTAAACCTCATCTATCCCATTGGTTTGTGGGTTATAGGCAATGGATGTTTTGTGATTTAATCCCTACTTTCTTCAATATGGAATCAAATTTTTTATTACAAATGTGTGTTCCTTTTTCACATATTATTTATCTAGATACTCAAAATCATAAATAAAATTTTTATTTCAGAAATTCAATCCCATTTTTCCCTGATCAGTTCTTATGGATTGTGTTTCAATCCACTTGGGAACACTATTTATATCTAAATAAGTATAATAAAATCCTATGGACATAGGGAATGACACAATGTAATCTAATAACCAGATTTATAATACTAGATAGGGAATCAATTATGTTTTTAGTAATTTTATCTTTTTTTGGAAATCCCACAAGAAAACGGTTAGTTGGAACATTAATTTCAAAAATAATCCAAATATTTAAAAATTAAGTGCCAAAAAACCTTTTTATATAATTATTATAGTCATTCATTGATTTTCAAAATGGCCTCTTTGAGCATGTGTGCGGAAAACATTAAGAACAAGACTAACATTTTCTTTAGGGATACATATCCTTATTACATGGAAATAGAATAATTTTCTGAAATATAGTTCATACCAAGAATAAAATTTTTATTTAGACATTAATTTATGTTGTTTGATTTTGGATAAGAATGGAAGTGCCTTTGAAAAGACCATTAAATTCACTAAATCAGCATTGTAGTGAAATTGAGTGTATTTATCCAACTTCTCCCTTGTAAATGCATCATCATTGTATATTTTAGAAGGTGGTTTTACCGAGGATGTTTGTGGTGGTCTACTCATCTGTTCTACAACCATATTATCATACCCATTAATTTCTCTGATCTCTATATTCAATTTTTATAGTAACAAAATCCATTTCTCTAGCCTCATCATTACATCATCTTTCTTGACCAAATACATGATTGTTACATGATCATAATAGATAATCACATTACATCCAAAAAAATAAGATTTAAATTTCTTTAAGGAAAAAATAATAGAAAAAAAATCATTCTTGGGTTTTTTATAATTTATATGGGCTATGTATAGGTTCAATGATGAATTTTATATCACTAGTGAGTTTCGCTCAATCGTTGTGGATGGTACAACCCCAGAAACTCTATAAAGAGAATAAAATATTATCTTAAAGGTTTGTCCCTAGTTTGTTTGGAAGATTATAGTGGTATTGGTTATTCTATATTTTAGCTATGGAATATATTTCCTTCAATTATCGTCAAAATAAATATAATCACATTATTGAGTAGGATTGTTATGGTAAAAAGAGTCTTTATAAATCCTACTATATAAATATTTTAAAATCCATCATTCCCTAAAAATGATATTATATATCTCACAATGTTTGGGTAAGGCATAGTATATATAACACCAAATTTTTACCTTATCCTACTATATTTCATCTCTAGATATTATATGCCACAAAAAATTTCTATTTTATATTATAGTATTTAAATTTACAAAATTCAGTTCCATTTTTTACTCAATGAATAACTTTTAATATTTTTCTACAGTCTCTATAAATCTCTAAAGGAATGTTCCATATATTTTATAGTCATCATGGACTACCTCAAAGCACGTGTCAATTAGGTATGAGAATATACATACCATGTTACGTGGAAATGTACATGAGGAATTATAATGACCAAAAGAGATCATTTCATATAAAAACGTATTGAAGGACCTTATGAAGGTTGTCTTGTATTGGAACTCTAAAGCCTTTGGAAGATGAAAATATATAAAAAAACACATCAATGAAAAAATAGTGTCTATTTATAACAGGTCTATATAACATTTTTTATATAAATGGTATGGTGATGAACCATTTTTGGGTGACATGGTTCAATATATTGTAGTATATATAGACAATCCAATAATTCTGGATTCTTGTGGGATCTAGTTCATTGTTTTCATTGGGTATTATTTTTTATATAATTTTCATGAAGACTATTTTAATTTTAACCACTTATTAGGGGTTTGGGATGGTAAAAATCCATATATACCTAATCAATTTTTATAAATATTTTCATCTACTTCCAAAAGGGTCATGTTGAGCCTTTGTAAGGACCCAAACCACAGTTGCCTAGTGTTTGTGATAAAAAATGTTGTATAAATTTTTTCAAAAAATTAACTGAATATTTACACAATATACTACATAACATAAGATCATTTACAAGACTAGGTTTTGGAGAATCAAAATCCAATATAAAATTAGAATATAAATGTAAAAATTATAATAAAGAGTAATCAAAGAAAAAAACAGAAATGCTTCAACATTAGAAATTCATCATATCACTTCTACTAAACCTGTAAGAATAACATAAAATACATGGGGTGATCACAAAAATACCAATTAATGGGTTTTAAAACAAGACCATTATGAAATAATTTCCCTTTTAAAATATTTCATTAAAATACATGGTTTAAATCACGAAATTAACATTTTCATTAACATGTCATCATCATTTTATTGAGAGATTATGAAATAACATTTTGGATAATCTCATTCTAAAAAAATTGTAAACATATTTAGGATTTATAAACTGAATTCATTATAAAATCATTCACGCACTCAAAAAGAAATTCATGAATTTACCCCTATATTTTGGATGATTACAAAACTTAATCATTATATGACATATCAGAGATGCAGATAAGAATTTACACATGAAATAATATTTATTCAGAATAACACATAACATGATGTAATTTAACATTATTGTTTTGAAGACAAAAATTAACCATTCATTATAAATAAATTTCTATAAAAGTATATATATATATATATAACATTATTCCATGTGCACCTAAAAATTTGAAACTGATTAATATTGGTTCATAGTGACGGGTCATTAGCCATGGATTTATTACTAGTAGAATATTAACATGGAATTTCACTTACTATAATAATTATGAATAAATTCATAATGCATGAAATCATAAACATTTTGTCAAGGCGTCAAGTGAAGACAATATATAATTATTTTTTCAAGGACTCATGTCATTCCTAGTTTATCTCCTGAGACCAACTGATGCATCGAGAGGCTATTTCATGCCTCGGCCATCACATAATAAGTCCTATGCATTCCTCACATGTCTAATAAAAGTATGTATTTAAATAATAGTGTCCCATACCACATTGATTTATTTAAATATTATCAGAGATGAAACAAATTCATTAAATGATCAAAAGTGTCTCATACCACCTTGAAAAGTTTAGTTCTAAATCCATGTATTATTATAAAAAGATTCACCTCATACATAAATTGATTGTCTTTATTGGTAAGTACACAATAAATTAAATAATTAAATAGATGCACATTCAATCAAAAAATTAATATATAGTTTTATCTTCTAGAAATATTGTTATACAATAAATATACATGTTTCCCACCTAATAATTATAAAATAACTCATTTCAATTAAAAAAACATGAAACATGTAGAAATATTCCTATTTAATAATTTTTAAATTTAACCTTAAAATTTAAAATGAAATCATGAAATTATTAGGGATGTAGGGTATGTAGCATGACCGTGATTATAGGCAGATGCAACATCCTTACATTAAATATATCATGAGGGCATGCTATGGGCATTTTTAAAAATGTGACAATAAACAAATGAATAGGTCAATACAATTATATACCTGAAAAATAAACGTTCCAACCTTATATTTATACATATACCTTTATATATATATATATACATTTTACTTGATATATATATATATATACCCTTATCGATTTGAAAATATTGTTATCCCAAAATAATTTCATCTCTTATATATACATGTTTCGCTTTGTGCATCCAAAACATATAATAAATGTCTAATATGTTGATAACTATATATGTATATAATTGATGTTGAATTTACTACATTCATTGTTGTAGAATAAATATTTGAAAATATTTTGATAAATGTGAAAATACATTGGCTGGTCAAATATGAAATCGAATTACAAACAATGGTAATAAATTATGTTGCGACAGATTTATTAAAACATAATTTTTACAGACATAATATATTTATGTAACCAAATAAGATAATTAATCTCACTACACATCCATGAATTAAAATATGATTTAATATTCATAATCTAAATTCCATAATTATTTAATCCCTCTTTCATTGTGTATTCTAAAATAAATTATGCAATGTTGGATAGTCATATATATAGAATAACGCTCCCAAAATAATTCTAGATACATTTTTGTAATTAAATATTACTTATGTGTTTCCATAATGAACTCATAAATAGTAATATGACTGGAATTTGAATTTCACAAATTCTATTTCATGAATTTAAAATTTAAAAAAATATTATGTAGAAAAGATTGATATCTACATATTCATATAACATATTTACATATTTTCAGAATATTCAATTATATGTGACTGTGTACTAATATCTAATACAGAATTTCCTGTATATTAGTTTAATATAAATTATATTTAAAACACACAAAAATTTTTTTAAATTATATATATATAAACATGGAAACTCGAGGTACTGTAATTAAATAATAAAAATTACAAATTGAGAAGTCCCCTTAATAATGTGAAATTGAAAATCAATAATTTGAAAGTAAATTTGATACAACCCATACATATTTTTTATATATTTATTGGAAAAAATACTTATATAAATTATAAACATAAATAATCCATACAAAATTTAATAATATAAGGAATCAAAACCTGAAAATAAGACTAACATAACACTTACTGTAAATTTAAAATGATTTTAAAGATAACCCTTAATTCTCAAAAGAAATATATGATTACCAAATGCTAATAAAGAGTCATAAAAATTAATATAGTCAATTTTAAAATCAAGTACCATAACTCTAAATAAATTCAATATAACCCTTACGTAATTTATAAAATGAAATATTTAAATTTCATGACAAACAAATCAGTATTTAAAAACAAATCAAAACAAATTTGCTTACACATATAATTTTTAATTAATCAAAACCTTGATCAAAATTGAATATAATCCCTGACCCAAATATATAAAAGTAAAACCATAATTTCATAATGAATAAATAAAATAAACCTTCCAAAAAATGAAATAGTCTCAATAACGTAAAACACCATAATCATAAATAATCCCTTAATTGAAACCAAAATTGGAGACCTTGTGATGCAACTATTCTGTATACACTCTCACATTGACTGCTAATAGTTTTAAAAGTTTACATTTGACATGGATTTTATATCCATAATATTCACTATTAAATGATATAAATATATATATATAATTACATCAATCAACAAACTGGAAGAAAAATGACACACAATTAGTGCATAAAATATGCAAATGTAATCAAATGAAAGAGGACACACAACCACTGCGTAAAATTGAAAAAAAATGTTTTAATAAAATATTTGAAATGGATTTCCACAGACCATTCAACCTCAATTCTGGTTTTAAAAAATTAGAGCACATAAATCTAAGAATAAAAACTGATTGATAATAGTCTATTGACAATTAATGGTTAGGAAAAATGAAAAGCAGATGAATTGGTGGGTAGAAATCCGAAATTGTCCCCTTAAAAGAAATGATTCAGTCACCTACCTACAGATCCACAAATTCTAGAATAGATAGAAGTCGATGACAATGTTATCTCTATCACAAGTGCTGGGAATCTGAACCATAAGTTCACATCAAACTCTCAGGTGTAGACCTCTGGTTGGTCTCGACCTCTCTATGTATGTGTGACGCCGCTAGACACTCCCTGGTCGGATTGATTTACTCCTCCGGTGGTCAGAATCGGCTTCATCTCACCATGAAGAGAGAAATTCCTCTACCAAAAACCAAAATTCCTCCCCTAGACCCGACGAAACCATAACGTGAACACTCACTCGGTTTTCCCCCTCCCACACCATTACTCAACCGAAAAACCCCATTCTTCTTTCATTAATTTTTTATGCATTTTCTTCTTTTGTTATTATTATTATCATATTTTTAGTATTATATATTTAATTTAAAGGTATGTTTAATATATTTTATGATTATCTATAATATTTAAACATTAATATTATTTTATTATAATTTAATTAATCAAAAACCATAATATTAATAATTTCTTAAAAATTATCTAATAAAAATTTATAATTTAAAACTAATACTTTTTACTTCATACATATATGTATATTTGTATATGTATATATATAAATATATCATGTTTTCATAAATCAAAATCTATAAAACCCAATAATTTTAATTGAAATGTATAATTTCAATGTATAATTTATAGTTCTAAAATTGTAATAACATTATAAAACAATAACATTATATTTATAACTAATAATTTTATAATTGTGTGTGTCTATATATATTCATGTATATTCTTTTAAAAATTATTATAAAATAATTTAATCATTATCATAATTTTGAGAATTCATATTAAAAATATATATATATTCTTAATTGAATAAAGAAATAATTCGTTAATTTATTTTATTCTCTTTATAAATTATCCAAATTATATGTCAATAATTTTATTAATTGAAAACATTATTTTAAATACATTTTAAGTTTAAAAAATATCTAATTGTCAAGACATAACTGTCAATAAAATTAACCGACCATTTTTTATAACGGTCATATAAGGGTTCTATAAATACCCACTTTTACGGTGTCACAACAACATTAGTGTACCTTCTTCTACTTCCAGGGAGGTTTTACATCCCTTTTACTCTCAATGTTCTTGCTATTTTTCTCACTAGTTATTTTTTTGGTAGATTCAAGGGATGAGGGATACATAATTTGTCTTTTTGTGATGTTTAGTGGTCTTCTGTTTGTTATATTAGGTCTTACGCTGAGTGTTCTTGAGTAGTTATAATCCCTTACATCAATGTCATATTTCAATGTTGGAATAAAATATTTATCTTTGTCTTTAGTGTATTTTGAAATAATACATGCTCATACACATTAACAAAAAAATACAGTCGATAATAAAATAATTTATTTTTATTGAAATTATAAATAAGTTTGGGGTATTATAATGAACCCCCTTTTAAATAATTACACCCACGCAATTCAATTTTACTCATACACTTCCACAACACCAACCTTCCGACATCATCATCGATGTACCTACAAAATATTTTTAATTTTTATTAAATAAATAAAAAATTTAGAATGAAAATTTTTTAATTTATACCTTTACCAGGTCCACCACTATAGATAATCCCCTAATGACCTCAGGTGGATTCCCATAGTAGTTTTTAGTTCCTCAATTTCATTGGCCCAGATACACCTCGAGCAGTTAGGGTCATTCCTATGCATAAAACACTCAGGTTTCTAGAGGGTGTCATGGGAGGTGTGGAGCTCAAAGATTTTGGAATGGACATGTACCTTATAGATACATCGAAATATCTCATACTTGAGAGTTTTGATGTAATAGGGTCAACTATAGATACTAAAACTCAGAACCTGGAATAGATAGCCAGCTTAAAGGTCACCCTCCATTACTGGTTCCCAGATTTTTCCTAAGGCTAGGTAATTCTCAGACAGAGTGAAACATAGGAAGAGACATTCATGATACTTTCCCCAATTCTAATATTCTACAAATTGTTTGTTTTATACACAATGATAGACATAAATATCTCCTTGGTATAATATAATGATACTTGGGCTGATTGAAACCCATTTGAGGTGTTAGCAGGACATACATAGGTTTGTGAAAGGTTGGTATGCTTTTGAATATTTTTTGATAAATATGGTCTCAAGCTGCTTAGTAGAAAGTGAGAAGAGGTTAGTTGGTGAACCCTCAACTTCTATATGAAAATTTAATAATGGTATTTCTATTAAGAATAGATACTTACATTAGTAGTTTTAGCCTAATTTTCCAATGTTCACTAGGTCATTCCTCTCATACCAGCTATAAGGTCCCAAACCCCAGTTGCCTAGAGTCTGTGCTAAAAACATGTTGTGTAATTTTTTTTGAAAAATTAAACAACTATTTTAACAAAATACTACATAACATATGATCTTTTACCTACCTAGGTTTTAATGAATTAGAATCCAATATTTCATTCCTATATCAATGTATAAAATTTTAATAATGATTAATCATAGAAACATCAGAGTAATACTTCAACATTAGAAATTCATCATATCACTTCTACTAACCCTGTAAGAATAATTTCAAATACATTGGGTGATCCCAAAAAGGCCCAGTAAGGTGTTACAAAAAAAATTCTGTTAAGAAATAATTTCCTTTTTAAAACATTTATTTAAAATGCATTCTTTAAATCATGATGTTATAATTTTCCATAACATGTCGTCATCAAATTTCTGAGATATTCAAAAATAACTTTTAGAATAATCTCCTGATCAAAATTGATAAAATTATTTCTGAGTTATAAATATAATTCATTATAAAATCATGCATTCACTCAAACATGAATTCATGAAGTGGCCCAATAAGTTGAATGATGACCAAACATAATCATTTTATTGCATGACAGAGGTGTGGATAAGAAAGTACTTCTGAAATAATATTCATTCAGAATAGCACATAAAATGTTTTCATTTAAAATTATGGTTTCAAATCTAAATATAAAACCTTCTTTATAAATTAAAATCTATACAAGTATATATTTATAAATATAAGCCATGTGAAGCTTGAAATATAAAACTAATTAATACTGGTTCATAGAGAATGATCATTAGACATGGATATTTTACTAGTGGAATATTCACATGGACATTCACTTACTAGAATCATTATGAGGGAATGCATAATGTAGGACATTATAAATATTCTGTCAAGGCCTCGTGTCATAAACATACATAACCATTTTTTCAAGGCCTTGTGCCAAGACCTACTTTGTCTCATTGAACATACTGATGTATCGAGAGGCTATAGCGGTCTTCACCCAACACATAATTAGAACTATTCATTTATCACATGTCTAATATAAGTATGTCTTTAAATAAAAGTGTCTCATAACCCTTTGATTTATTAAAATCATATCATAGATGAAATAAATTCATTAAATGATCCAAAGTTTTCTATACCACCATGAAAAATTTAGTTCTTAATCCATGTATTATCATAAAAAGATTCATCTCATGCTTAAATTGATTGCCTTTATTTTTAAGTCACCAATAAAATGAATAATGAAAGAAATTAACATTCAATAAAAAAACTCATATATATTTTTATCTTCTCGAAAAAATTTAATATAGTAAATAAACATGTTTCATGCTTAAAAATTATAAAAGAACTCATTTCTATTAAAAAAACTTGAAACATGTAGAAATATTCCTATTTAATGATTTCTAAAGTTAGCCTTAAAATTTAATATGATATCACAAAATTATAAGGGATGCACATTATGTCGCATGGCTATGATTATATGTAGATCCAACATCCTAAATTTAAATATATCATGATTACATTCAATGCACATTTTTTGAAATATAACAATATTCTTATGAACATATCAATACAATTATATACATGAAAAACGAATGTTTCATCCATATATTTATACATATAAAATGATATATATATATATATATTTACATATAACTTTATATATATATATATGTATATCCTTATAGATTTGAAAATAATTTTATCTCCATATAATTTCATCTCTTATATATATATATGTTTCGTTTTGTGCATCTAAAACATAGAACAAATGTTTAATATGTCGATGACTATATATGTATATAACTTTCATTCAATTTACAATATTTATTATTGTGGAATACATGTTCGAACAAATCTTCTATAAATGATAAAATTCATTTGAATATCCAATATGATATCAGATTAAAAACATTGATAATAATCCATGTTGTGGAATATTTATTAAAACATAATTTTTACAGACATGATATATTTATATAAATAAATCGGATAATTAATATCACTACAAATCCATGAATTAAAATATGATTTAATATTAATAATATAAATAACATAAATATTTAATCTCTCTTCATTATGTGTTCTAAAAATAATTATGAAATGTTGGATAGTTATAAATATAGAATAATGCTCAAATAATAATTCCACATACATTATTTGGAAATAAATATTACTTATGTGTGTCAATAATGTATTCATAAATAGTAATACACTTTGAATTTGAATTGAAGAAATTAAATTTCATTAATTAAATAATTAAGAAAAAATTAAGTGGAAAAGATTGATATCTACATACTCATATAAAATATTTACATATTTTTGAGAACATTCAGTTATATATATGTGTGTGAGTACTTATATAAAAAAATAATTATATATTAGATTGTTATACATTATAATTAATACACAAAAACCAAAAATATAAACTATATATATATATATGCAGACATGGAACCTATAAGTACTATAATAAAATAATAAAAAAGAAAAAAATGATAAGTCCCGTTAATAATTTGAAATTAGAAATCCATAATTTGAAAAAAAATTGATTAAAACCTTACATGATTTTTGTAAATTTAAAGGAAAACATAATTATATGAATTATAAACATAAATAATCTTTACAAAATTGAATAGAATAATGAATCAAACCATAAAAATAATACCAACATAACACTTAATATAAATTTTGAATGATTTTAAAGAAAACCCTTAATGCTAGAAATAAAAATATGATTATCCCATGCTAATCAAGAATCATAAAAATGAATATAGCCAGTTTGAAAATCATGGACTGTAATTATAATTAAATTCAATATATCCCTTACATAATTTTGAAAATGAAATATTAAATATTTTTGAAAAACAAATCAGTATTTAAAAACAAATATATTCAATTTCCCTTATACAAAAAATTTATAATTAAACAAAATCTTGAACGAAAATAACCATAATACCTTAAAATAATCATTAAAAAGAAAACCATAATTATGGAATGAATAAATAAAATAACCCTTATAGAAAACTAACTAGACTTAAGAACATATAACTCCATAAGGATAAATGATCCCATACTTGAAACACAAATTAGAGACCTTATATTGTAGCAATTTTGCATACACTCTCACAGTTAATGGAAATAGTTTTTAACATTAACATTTGATATGGATTTTATAATAATAATATTCACTATGAAATGTTAATAATATATATGCAGGTGCATCAATCAACGAAAAAGAAGAAAAATGACACAAAATCAATGCATAAAAATATGGAAATGCAATCAGATGAAATACAACACACAACCAATGCATAAAATTGACAAAATAAGTTTAAAAAAAGGTGAAATGGATGCCCGTGGACCATTCAAACCATTTTAGGATTATATTAAAGTAGAGAACACTAATCCTATAAAACAAATTGATGGATAATAGTATACCGATAATTAAAGTATAAGAAAAATTAAAAGCAGATGATCAAGTGGGCAGAAATCTGTAATTTACCCCTAAAAAGAAATGATTCAGTCAACTACCTACGGATCCACAAATCTGAGAATATATGGATGTCGGTGACAATGAGATCTTTATCCATAGCGCTTGAAATATAAACCCTATGCACATGTCAAAATCCAATGCGTAGACCTTGGGTTCGCCCCGACCTCTCCCTACATGCGTGATGCCTCTTGACTCTGCTTAACCGGCTTGATTTCCTCCTCCAGTAGTTGAAATCGGCATAGTCTCACCATTGAAAAAGGAAGTCCTCTCTAGAAAACCACAGCGCCACCCCATGACCTGATGAAACCCTAACGTGGACCCAAACTCGGTCCCACCCTCTAACGACGTGACTCAACCTAAAACCCAATTCTTATTTCATTCTTTTTTTATTCATTTTATTCATTTATTATTATTATAAGATTTTTAATATTATATATTTAATTTAAAGATATGTTTAATAAATTTTATGTTTAACTTTATTATTCGAATAGTCACAGTATTTTATTATAATTTAATTAAATAAAATCCAGAGTATTAATAATTTTATAAAAATTAATCTAATCCAAATTTATAATTTAAAACAAATACTTTTTACTTCACATATATATGTATATGTATATATATATATCATTTTTCCAAAAATAAATATCTATAAACCCAAATAATTTTAATTGTCATGTGTAATTTCAATGTTTAATTCATATTTCTAAAATAGTAATAACTTTAAAAAAAATAACTTAATATTTAAAACTATTAATTTTATAATTTCATATATATATATATATATATATTCATATATGTTATTTAAAAAATTATTATAAAATAATTTAATCATTAGCATACTTTCGAGAATTTATAAAACAAATATACATACATACATACATATATATATATATATATTCCTAATGGTAGATAAAAATATTTCATTCATTTATTGTATTCTCATCACACATTAGCCAAATTACAAGTCATTAATTTCACTAATTAATAACATGATTTTAAATTCATTTTAACTTTTAAAAACCTCCAACAGTCAAAACATAATGGTCAATAAAATACAATGTCCATTTTTTATAATGTGCATATAAGGGTTCTATAAATACCCACATTTACAATTTCACAACAACATCAACGTCCCTTCATTTGATTCCAGGATTGTTTTATTCATCCCATTTAATCGCAGCGTTCTTGCTATTCATCTCACTGTTCTTTTTTTTCTATTGTGGATTCAAGGGATGAGAGATACTTATTCGGTCTTATTGTGATGTTGGGTGGTCTTACATTTGTTCTATTAGGTCTTGTGATGATTTTTCTTGAGTAGTTGTAATCCCTTTCATCAATGTATTATTTGCAATATTAAAATAAAGTATTTTTCTTTCACTTTAGTGTATTTTGATATAATACATTCCCATACGTATTAATTCATTATTAATGATGTTATTAACAAAATTTATTATTATTACATTTATAATTTTGTTTGGGGCATTACATCCTTCCATTGGGTTTTTTCAATTTTTGGACTCTAACAATATTCTATGTATACTTTGTAGGTCGGAGAAAAGGGGAAGTGATGGCAAGAGGGGGGGTGAATTGCCTTTTAAAAAATAATTGACAAATTAAAATCAAAGATAAAAATGCAGCGGAAAGTAAAGAGGCAAGACACAAGAAATTGTTAACGGAGTTCGGCCAAAACCCGGCCTACGTCTCCGCTCCCAACTCAACCGTTGAGAGATTCCTACCGCTTGCTTTTCAATGGTTTTAGCAAGAAACCCACTAGGCTTTGAGGTAGCACTAGGACCTATTACAGCTTGCTTTTGAATTGGTTTAGCAAGAACCCACTTGCTTTTAATGGTTGAGCAAGAACCCACTAGCCTTCTTACAGGTGAAGGCTAGCTCACCTATGACACAAGCCTTTTAAAAGGAAAGGCTTGAAGAAACCTCTTCACACCTTAATGGTGATGTGAAACCCAAAAGAAGGAGGGATGAAGAAAGAGTTTGGGGTTTGTAGGCACAAACCCAAATTTAAAGCTCAAAATAAATAAACAAGAAAAACCGTAATGGGAGAAGCCTTGGGCGCCTTTGATTGATTGGAGATGTTGAAGGCCGCTTCCAAGCTTCTTTGATGGAGCTCCTTGGATGTGGAATTGGATGGAGCACTTGGGGTTCCTTGAGGTGGCTCGCCGGAGGATTGCCGAATGATGGAAAATGTGTCCGTTGGCTTCACAATAGTTCCGACGTGTGTCCGGGGCTTCCTCAGCCTTTATTTATAGGCATGGAACCCTTGGGGAGCCTTCGGAGCCGTTGGAGAGGTCCTCGGAGCCGTTGGAGGCCAAAAGAGGGTTGACTGGTCAAAGCCAACGGCTAGTTTGACTGGGCTACCGGCTGGCCGGTACAGCTCCACCGGCTGGCCGACGCCTTGGCAGAGGAGCAGAATTAAGGTCCAGGCTCCACCGGTCGACCGGTGGAGGAGCCACCGGCTGGCCGGTGGGGAGACAGTAGCTGGCCAATTTGGTCTGGGTGCCACCGGCTGGCCGGTGCTGAGGCCACCGGTTGGCCGGTGGCAAGACAGTAGCTACCTCTTCTGTGCAGGTGCCACCGGCTGACCGGTGACAGAGCCACCGGCTGACCGGTGGAACCTGGCAGTGGGCAATGCCTCTGCCAGGTCCACCGGCTGGCCGGTGCTATCACACCGGTTGGCCGGTGGACTGAATTTCAGTCCACTTTTGGCTTCTTCTTGGCCTAAGTCCTTGGCAATCTTTTGCCTATCAACACAAGCACTTAAAACAAGATTAGAAACATAAGAGGGTGATTGTGATCATGAAAATAAAACCTTGAGGGGTACGAGAGGTACAACAATCTCCCCCTATTTTGATGATCACAATCACCAAAACAATCAATGTAAAATACTGAAATTGAAAGGAAATGCTAAGCATGATGAAAAGGATTCTCCCCCAATCAATCAAGAAATTTCTCCTCCTTTGTGATTATCAAAATAGCACGGGGCATAAAATTTGATTGAGGGAAAATGATTTGAAAAACAAGATTTGAGATTTGAAAATCAATTGAAATTTTGGAATTTGAAAGATTGAAAATAAAAATTCGATACCAAGAGTTGAAAATTTTGAAATGAAAATTTAATAGAAAATTTTGAATTGAAAAAATTTGATACCAAGAGTTGAAAATGAAAATTTGAATAACAGTTTGAATTGAAAGTTTTGAAATGACAATTGAAATGAAAATTTGAAATTGAAAAATTTGAAACCAAGAGTTGAAATTGAAAGTTGGAATCGAAAAATTGAATAACAATTTGAATACACAAAAAAGGCTTAAACGATCCTAACTCCCCCTAAATAAAAACAACAAAACACCGGGGAGAGGATTATCAAACCGAGACAAATTTTGGCCCGGTGAGACTCGCTAGAAGGGATTTTTCAATCCACACTTGTCTAGTGGCGGGTTTTCTCCTAAAAAATTCATCATTAAAGAAAATATTTTTGGGGCGGCCATACCGGGCATTTTTACAATTGCACTCATAAATGAGGTGCCCGGGTTTCTTACAATAATTGCAAAATTTAAATTGGGAGCTCCCCCTTACAAAAATAGTAGGTGCATGGGAGGAGGAGGCTTGGTTGGTATAGCCAAGTCCTTGAGTGGTCCTAGAAACCCTTTGAGAGCCCAGTAAATTGTTTAAATTTTGTTCACCTTGGGTGAACTTGGCTAATGATTCCCTTAGATCTTTGATGGTTGATTCCAAAGAATCAACATTTGGGAAATTTTGGATTTTTAGGGAGAGTTCCTCCTTCTCTTTGAGAAGTTGTTCTTTTTCGGAGGAAAGTTTTTTGAAAGACTTTTTTAAAGCAACAAATTTTGAAGAAAGCTCATGAAAACCATTTTCTAATTGATCTCTAGCATGTTGGAGTTCTTCATATGATAAATGATTAAGTGAATTAGAAGAACTAGAGGAGGAAGAAGAGGAAGAGGATGATGATACCTCATGTTTTTCCATTAGGCATTTTGTACCTTGGTCGCTTGAGGAGAAGGAGGAGAAGGATGAGCTATCACTCCAAGATGCCTTTGAAGCCTTCTTCTTTCCCTTCTTTTTCTTGGCCCTTTTCTTGTGAAGTGGGCAAGCGGATACGGATTTTGCATCGGGTTCTTGCTTTTGAGCGGGTTCTTGCTTTTGAGACATGCTAGTACCTTCATGGGTTAGCTCTAAATATTTCCAAATATCATGTGAAGTAGAGCAAGTAGAAATGCAATTAAATATATTACGGTCAAGACCACAATGAAGAGCGTTCATGGCTTTGCCATCAAGCTCAAAATAAGCAATGTCATTGGGGGTCCATTTAGACTCATCGGGAGAGGAGAGGGAAAATCCTTGCATAACAATTTTATAAATTGGATAACCAATACTTTTTAAAAAAGTGGTCATGCGGGTTTTCCAAAAAGAATAGTCGGTTCCATCAAACAATGGAGCACGACCCAATGAATGACCTTCGAGGGTTTGAGAAGAAGAAGCGGTAGAAGCCATCAAAAATGGATCTTAAATTTGAAACCGGTTAGGGTATTACTCAAATTTTTCCTCTGATACCAATTGTAGGTCGGAGAAAAGGGGAAGTGATGGCAAGAGGGGGGGTGAATTGCCTTTTAAAAAATAATTGACAAATTAAAATCAAAGATAATAATGCAGCGGAAAGTAAAGAGGCAAGACACAAGAAATTGTTAACGGAGTTCGGCCAAAACCCGGCCTACGTCTCCGCTCCCAACTCAACCGTTGAGAGATTCCTACCGCTTGCTTTTCAATGGTTTTAGCAAGAAACCCACTAGGCTTTGAGGTAGCACTAGGACCTATTACAGCTTGCTTTTGAATTGGTTTAGCAAGAACCCACTTGCTTTTAATGGTTGAGCAAGAACCCACTAGCCTTCTTACAGGTGAAGGCTAGCTCACCTATGACACAAGCCTTTTAAAAGGAAAGGCTTGAAGAAACCTCTTCACACCTTAATGGTGATGTGAAACCCAAAAGAAGGAGGGATGAAGAAAGAGTTTGGGGTTTGTAGGCACAAACCCAAATTTAAAGCTCAAAATAAATAAACAAGAAAAACCGTAATGGGAGAAGCCTTGGGCGCCTTTGATTGATTGGAGATGTTGAAGGCCGCTTCCAAGCTTCTTTGATGGAGCTCCTTGGATGTGGAATTGGATGGAGCACTTGGGGTTCCTTGAGGTGGCTCGCCGGAGGATTACCGAATGATGGAAAATGTGTCCGTTGGCTTCACAATAGTTCCGACGTGTGTCCGGGGCTTCCTCAGCCTTTATTTATAGGCATGGAACCCTTGGGGAGCCTTCGGAGCCGTTGGAGAGGTCCTCGGAGCCGTTGGAGGCCAAAAGAGGGTTGACTGGTCAAAGCCAACGGCTAGTTTGACTGGGCTACCGGCTGGCCGGTACAGCTCCACCGGCTGGCCGGTGCCTTGGCAGAGGAGCAGAATTAAGGTCCAGGCTCCACCGGTCGACCGGTGGAGGAGCCACCGGCTGGCCGGTGGGGAGACAGTAGCTGGCCAATTTGGTCTGGGTGCCACCGGCTGGCCGGTGCTGAGGCCACCGGTTGGCCGGTGGCAAGACAGTAGCTACCTCTTCTGTGCAGGTGCCACCGGCTGACCGGTGACAGAGCCACCGGCTGACCGGTGGAACCTGGCAGTGGGCAATGCCTCTGCCAGGTCCACCGGCTGTCCGGTGCTATCACACCGGTTGGCCGGTGGACTGAATTTCAGTCCACTTTTGGCTTCTTCTTGGCCTAAGTCCTTGGAAATCTTTTGCCTATCAACACAAGCACTTAAAACAAGATTAGAAACATAAGAGGGTGATTGTGATCATGAAAATAAAACCTTGAGGGGTACGAGAGGTACAACAATCTCCCCCTATTTTGATGATCACAATCACCAAAACAATCAATGTAAAATACTGAAATTGAAAGGAAATGCTAAGCATGATGAAAAGGATTCTCCCCCAATCAATCAAGAAATTTCTCCTCCTTTGTGATTATCAAAATAGCACGGGGCATAAAACTTGATTGAGGGAAAATGATTTGAAAAACAAGATTTGAGATTTGAAAATCAATTGAAATTTTGGAATTTGAAAGATTGAAAATAAAAATTCGATACCAAGAGTTGAAAATTTTGAAATGAAAATTTAATAGAAAATTTTGAATTGAAAAAATTTGATACCAAGAGTTGAAAATGAAAATTTGAATAACAGTTTGAATTGAAAGTTTTGAAATGACAATTGAAATGAAAATTTGAAATTGAAAAATTTGAAACCAAGAGTTGAAATTGAAAGTTGGAATCGAAAAATTGAATAACAATTTGAATACACAAAAAGGCTTAAACGATCCTAACTCCCCCTAAATAAAAACAACAAAACACCGGGGAGAGGATTATCAAACCGAGACAAATTTTGGCCCGGTGAGACTCGCTAGAAGGGATTTTTCAATCCACACTTGTCTAGTGGCGGGTCTTCTCCTAAAAAATTCATCATTAAAGAAAATATTTTTGGGGCGGCCATACCGGGCATTTTTACAATTGCACTCATAAATGAGGTGCCCGGGTTTCTTACAATAATTGCAAAATTTAAATTGGGAGCTCCCCCTTACAAAAATAGTAGGTGCATGGGAGGAGGAGGCTTGGTTGGTATAGCCAAGTCCTTGAGTGGTCCTAGAAACCCTTTGAGAGCCCAGTAAATTGTTTAAATTTTGTTCACCTTGGGTGAACTTGGCTAATGATTCCCTTAGATCTTTGATGGTTGATTCCAAATAATCAACATTTGGGAAATTTTGGATTTTTAGGGAGAGTTCCTCCTTCTCTTTGAGAAGTTGTTCTTTTTCGGAGGAAAGTTTTTTGAAAGACTTTTTTAAAGCAACAAATTTTGAAGAAAGCTCATGAAAACCATTTTCTAATTGATCTCTAGCATGTTGGAGTTCTTCATATGATAAATGATTAAGTGAATTAGAAGAACTAGAGGAGGAAGAAGAGGAAGAGGATGATGATACCTCATGTTTTGCCATTAGGCATTTTGTACCTTGGTCGCTTGAGGAGAAGGAGGAGAAGGATGAGCTATCACTCCAAGATGCCTTTGAAGCCTTCTTCTTTCCCTTCTTTTTCTTGGCCCTTTTCTTGTGAAGTGGGCAAGCGGATACGGATTTTGCATCGGGTTCTTGCTTTTGAGCGGGTTCTTGCTTTTGAGCCATGCTAGTACCTTCATGGGTTAGCTCTAAATATTTCCAAATATCATGTGAAGTAGAGCAAGTAGAAATGCAATTAAATATATTACGGTCAAGACCACAATGAAGAGCGTTCATGGCTTTGCCATCAAGCTCAAAATAAGCAATGTCATTGGGGGTCCATTTAGACTCATCGGGAGAGGAGAGGGAAAATCCTTGCATAACAATTTTATAAATTGGATAACCAATACTTTTTAAAAAAGTGGTCATGCGGGTTTTCCAAAAAGAATAGTCGGTTCCATCAAACAATGGAGCACGACCCAATGAATGACCTTCGAGGGTTTGAGAAGAAGAAGCGGTAGAAGCCATCAAAAATGGATCTTAAATTTGAAACCGGTTAGGGTATTACTCAAATTTTGCCTCTGATACCAATTGTAGGTCGGAGAAAAGGGGAAGTGATGGCAAGAGGGGGGGTGAATTGCCTTTTAAAAAATAATTGACAAATTAAAATCAAAGATAAAAATGCAGCGGAAAGTAAAGAGGCAAGACACAAGAAATTGTTAACGGAGTTCGGCCAAAACCCGGCCTACGTCTCCGCTCCCAACTCAACCGTTGAGAGATTCCTACCGCTTGCTTTTCAATGGTTTTAGCAAGAAACCCACTAGGCTTTGAGGTAGCACTAGGACCTATTACAGCTTGCTTTTGAATTGGTTTAGCAAGAACCCACTTGCTTTTAATGGTTGAGCAAGAACCCACTAGCCTTCTTACAGGTGAAGGCTAGCTCACCTATGACACAAGCCTTTTAAAAGGAAAGGCTTGAAGAAACCTCTTCACACCTTAATGGTGATGTGAAACCCAAAAGAAGGAGGGATGAAGAAAGAGTTTGGGGTTTGTAGGCACAAACCCAAATTTAAAGCTCAAAATAAATAAACAAGAAAAACCGTAATGGGAGAAGTCTTGGGCGCCTTTGATTGATTGGAGATGTTGAAGGCCGCTTCCAAGCTTCTTTGATGGAGCTCCTTGGATGTGGAATTGGATGGAGCACTTGGGGTTCCTTGAGGTGGCTCGCCGGAGGATTGCCGAATGATGGAAAATGTGTCCGTTGGCTTCACAATAGTTCCGACGTGTGTCCGGGGCTTCCTCAGCCTTTATTTATAGGCATGGAACCCTTGGGGAGCCTTCGGAGCCGTTGGAGAGGTCCTCGGAGCCGTTGGAGGCCAAAAGAGGGTTGACTGGTCAAAGCCAACGGCTAGTTTGACTGGGCTACCGGCTGGCCGGTACAGCTCCACCGGCTGGCCGGTGCCTTGGCAGAGGAGCAGAATTAAGGTCTAGGCTCCACCGGTCGACCGGTGGAGGAGCCACCGGCTGGCCGGTGGGAAGACAGTAGCTGGCCAATTTGGTCTGGGTGCCACCGGCTGGCCGGTGCTGAGGCCACCGGTTGGCCGGTGGCAAGACAGTAGCTACCTCTTCTGTGCAGGTGCCACCGGCTAACCGGTGACAGAGCCACCGGCTGACCGGTGGAACCTGGCAGTGGGCAATGCCTCTGCCAGGTCCACCGGCTGGCCGGTGCTATCACACCGGTTGGCCGGTGGACTGAATTTCAGTCCACTTTTGGCTTCTTCTTGGCCTAAGTCCTTGACAATCTTTTGCCTATCAACACAAGCACTTAAAACAAGATTAGAAACATAAGAGGGTGATTGTGATCATGAAAATAAAACCTTGAGGGGTACGAGAGGTACAACAATCTCCCCCTATTTTGATGATCACAATCACCAAAACAATCAATGTAAAATACTGAAATTGAAAGGAAATGCTAAGCATGATGAAAAGGATTCTCCCCCAATCAATCAAGAAATTTCTCCTCCTTTGTGATTATCAAAATAGCACGGGGCATAAAACTTGATTGAGGGAAAATGATTTGAAAAACAAGATTTGAGATTTGAAAATCAATTGAAATTTTGGAATTTGAAAGATTGAAAATAAAAATTCGATACCAAGAGTTGAAAATTTTGAAATGAAAATTTAATAGAAAATTTTGAATTGAAAAAATTTGATACCAAGAGTTGAAAATGAAAATTTGAATAA
Source organism: Viscum album (assembly GCA_963277665.1). NCBI lineage: Eukaryota > Viridiplantae > Streptophyta > Magnoliopsida > Santalales > Viscaceae > Viscum > Viscum album. The sequence continues at coordinate 446,324,440 of OY728155.1, read as the reverse complement.
CAGTTTGAATTGAAAGTTTTGAAATGACAATTGAAATGAAAATTTGAAATTGAAAAATTTGAAACCAAGAGTTCAAATTGAAAGTTGGAATCGAAAAATTGAATAACAATTTGAATACACAAAAAGGCTTAAACGATCCTAACTCCCCCTAAATAAAAACAACAAAACACCGGGGAGAGGATTATCAAACCGAGACAAATTTTGGCCCGGTGAGACTCGCTAGAAGGGATTTTTCAATCCACACTTGTCTAGTGGCGGGTCTTCTCCTAAAAAATTCATCATTAAAGAAAATATTTTTGGGGCGGCCATATCGGGCATTTTTACAATTGCACTCATAAATGAGGTGCCCGGGTTTCTTACAATAATTGCAAAATTTAAATTGGGAGCTCCCCCTTACAAAAATAGTAGGTGCATGGGAGGAGGAGGCTTGGTTGGTATAGCCAAGTCCTTGAGTGGTCCTAGAAACCCTTTGAGAGCCCAGTAAATTGTTTAAATTTTGTTCACCTTGGGTGAACTTGGCTAATGATTCCCTTAGATCTTTGATGGTTGATTCCAAATAATCAACATTTGGGAAATTTTGGATTTTTAGGGAGAGTTCCTCCTTCTCTTTGAGAAGTTGTTCTTTTTCGGAGGAAAGTTTTTTGAAAGACTTTTTTAAAGCAACAAATTTTGAAGAAAGCTCATGAAAACCATTTTCTAATTGATCTCTAGCATGTTGGAGTTCTTCATATGATAAATGATTAAGTGAATTAGAAGAACTAGAGGAGGAAGAAGAGGAAGAGGATGATGATACCTCATGTTTTGCCATTAGGCATTTTGTACCTTGGTCGCTTGAGGAGAAGGAGGAGAAGGATGAGCTATCACTCCAAGATGCCTTTGAAGCCTTCTTCTTTCCCTTCTTTTTCTTGGCCCTTTTCTTGTGAAGTGGGCAAGCGGATACGGATTTTGCATCGGGTTCTTGCTTTTGAGCGGGTTCTTGCTTTTGAGCCATGCTAGTACCTTCATGGGTTAGCTCTAAATATTTCCAAATATCATGTGAAGTAGAGCAAGTAGAAATGCAATTAAATATATTACGGTCAAGACCACAATGAAGAGCGTTCATGGCTTTGCCATCAAGCTCAAAATAAGCAATGTCATTGGGGGTCCATTTAGACTCATCGGGAGAGGAGAGGGAAAATCCTTGCATAACAATTTTATAAATTGGATAACCAATACTTTTTAAAAAAGTGGTCATGCGGGTTTTCCAAAAAGAATAGTCAGTTCCATCAAACAATGGAGCACGGCCCAATGAATGACCTTCGAGGGTTTGAGAAGAAGAAGCGGTAGAAGCCATCAAAAATGGATCTTAAATTTGAAACCGGTTAGGGTATTACTCAAATTTTGCCTCTGATACCAATTGTAGGTCGGAGAAAAGGGGAAGTGATGGCAAGAGGGGGGGTGAATTGCCTTTTAAAAAATAATTGACAAATTAAAATCAAAGATAAAAATGCAGCGGAAAGTAAAGAGGCAAGACACAAGAAATTGTTAACGGAGTTCGGCCAAAACCCGGCCTACGTCTCCGCTCCCAACTCAACCGTTGAGAGATTCCTACCGCTTGCTTTTCAATGGTTTTAGCAAGAAACCCACTAGGCTTTGAGGTAGCACTAGGACCTATTACAGCTTGCTTTTGAATTGGTTTAGCAAGAACCCACTTGCTTTTAATGGTTGAGCAAGAACCCACTAGCCTTCTTACAGGTGAAGGCTAGCTCACCTATGACACAAGCCTTTTAAAAGGAAAGGCTTGAAGAAACCTCTTCACACCTTAATGGTGATGTGAAACCCAAAAGAAGGAGGGATGAAGAAAGAGTTTGGGGTTTGTAGGCACAAACCCAAATTTAAAGCTCAAAATAAATAAACAAGAAAAACCGTAATGGGAGAAGCCTTGGGCGCCTTTGATTGATTGGAGATGTTGAAGGCCGCTTCCAAGCTTCTTTGATGGAGCTCCTTGGTTGTGGAATTGGATGGAGCACTTGGGGTTCCTTGAGGTGGCTCGCCGGAGGATTACCGAATGATGGAAAATGTGTCCGTTGGCTTCACAATAGTTCCGACGTGTGTCCGGGGCTTCCTCAGCCTTTATTTATAGGCATGGAACCCTTGGGGAGCCTTCGGAGCCGTTGGAGAGGTCCTCGGAGCCGTTGGAGGCCAAAAGAGGGTTGACTGGTCAAAGCCAACGGCTAGTTTGACTGGGCTACCGGCTGGCCGGTACAGCTCCACCGGCTGGCCGGTGCCTTGGCAGAGGAGCAGAATTAAGGTCCAGGCTCCACCGGTCGACCGGTGGAGGAGCCACCGGCTGGCCGGTGGGGAGACAGTAGCTGGCCCATTTGGTCTGGGTGCCACCGGCTGGCCGGTGCTGAGGCCACCGGTTGGCCGGTGGCAAGACAGTAGCTACCTCTTCTGTGCAGGTGCCACCGGCTGACCGGTGACAGAGCCACCGGCTGACCGGTGGAACCTGGCAGTGGGCAATGCCTCTGCCAGGTCCACCGGCTGGCCGGTGCTATCACACCGGTTGGCCGGTGGACTGAATTTCAGTCCACTTTTGGCTTCTTCTTGGCCTAAGTCATTGGCAATCTTTTGCCTATCAACACAAGCACTTAAAACAAGATTAGAAACATAAGAGGGTGATTGTGATCATGAAAATAAAACCTTGAGGGGTACGAGAGGTACAACATACTTGTGGTATTCTTTTTCCATAGACTATTCCATATTTTCAAACATATTACATTATGAATTTTTTAAAATTTCTAAAATTTGAAACTATGTCTTTAGTTTTAATTATTTTAATTAATTTTTGAAACTTTATCAATTTCCACTATGAATGAATATTTTATGTTTTTTATGTGATGACTAGGATCTACATAAATGGGTCTTTCTAGTAATTTTTAATCTCAATTCTCTACATATTGGAAACATTCACATTTATAGAATAAAAATAGTTGAAAATTTTAGAAATTAATCAAAATAAATCTCATAAAATTCATCATATTTTTGAATACTCAAAACGGCTTCCAGATTAATAACATTTTCAAAGATAAATCCATCATATAAAGAATGTTTATCTATAGAATCCTCTAATTAGATTACAAATTCAGAAATTTCCACTTCTTAGGTAGACAAAGAAGGTAATTCAATATTTTTTAATATGAAAAGTGTTTTCTCCCCGTGTAGGTGTCTCATTTAGTCAAGGATGTTTAAATACACTATTTCGTCATTAAATGTTTTGGAAACAGTTTACCCATTGACATTTATTTTTGTTTGGGTAGTATTATGGAATGTCTAACCTAGAATTAAAGAATTTTTATCATTATCATTACCTTGTTTTATGTTGATAATGTAGAATTTAACATATAATTTAATCCACTATTCACTTACCAAGACATCATCAAAAACAAGTACTAGGTAGCCAGTTTCTGAATTGTCAAGATATAAAAAACTAAAGTGGGTTTGAGTTCCCCCATCTAGAGTGATTAATAATTTGAATAATGTATTAGATTTTTTGGTGCTCCAAAATCACAATGTGTGTTAGAAAAACTCATTTCTCAAATGGTGTAACAGATTGTTAAAGTATGTTAATAATAAAATTTAATAGGAATTAGTGGGGTAACAAGTGTAGAAACATTTCTACCTAATATTAAATCATAATTTCCTACTGGCCTCTATCTCTATGCGTATATTTAATTGATGAATATTTCATACCTAGAAAAATAGGGGATGGATTATTGAAAAGGGATAATGATGAATACCTTTGGAAATATTTTCATAATATTATATTACAGTGTGTCATCACTATGCTTCTAGGATGACTTATTCCTTGTTGAGAGGGGTGGTTGTGGTTGATTTGTATCCTATTTTTTCTTTTACATTTGTATTTATTCGTAGAATGTGTTTCTAGTGGTCCTACAGCACCATTTTCCTGGAATTATTCATCAGGTATAATAGGTCTTCCATTTCTAACATCCTTTATATATTTTGGTTCACTAATTCATCCCAAATCCAATTTACTCTTAAAAATAATATAACCAACATTTAACTTGTTTTTAGGAATATATTTTGAAGAATTTTAACTAAGGAATGTTTTTCCATTCCATTGATCATAGTAATAATTAGGTTTTAGAATCATTGTATATCATTTATTTTCGGTACGAGGTAATTTGGAGTGGAATGGTGGGTGGTGTGAGATGGCGAAATCTATTAAAAAACTCCTTCGTGGAGGGTTCTTGAATCTTCACATATTGGTATCTTTCAAAGGGCTAATAAATCCCATATTGGAAGGGTGGAGGATGGATATTTGGTTGACATATTTATTGGAAAGGTTCTTGTAGATGTTTATGGTTACCATCTTCAAACTAAGTGATGAAGTGGTTATTTAGTGTGCATAAATTATAAAATTTATAATCCTAATTACAACCAGTGCATTGGTAAGATGGGTATAGTACCACATGGAAGGATTGAGTTGTACTAGTGACAAAAAACAAAGCCAAAAAAAATAAAACAAACAAAACAGATAACCTAAAATGGATGGTGGTGATTAGAGAGATAATTGTATATAGATTTTTTTATGAGAGTTATTTCAAGCGTTTAGAAAAGGGAGATGGACAAGATAATAGTAATACGATGAACAAAATCAATTAATTAGAAGGGAAAATCAGCTAGAAAATTTTAAAATGATATTCCCTTGTTTATACATTATAATTTACACATCTAGTTCTAATTGAATGTTCCTGAGCAGATTTTTCATCTAGGCATCCTCGCAAAAAAATAACACTTACAGTTTATAAATTGTAGATATCAGTTCAACACAATGTTAGAATAAATCAGAAGTCGCTGAGTTAGAAATTTTGGATAAACTCATAGTGTCTCTCTCTCGATCTTGTTTCACCATTTATTAAAATACTTATATTAAAGAAAATTTTATTTTAAATCCTATCAAGACATTTTTTCACTGAATTTGTATGTTTTGTAAAAAATGAATCTCAAGAAGGAGAGAGTGAGAGACAATCTAGTGTAAGAAGAATCAATGAATGAAGGAAATCAGAAAAAACTACTCAACCTATTTCCCCTAAACTTACTAGACAATAATCATGGATGAACTGAACAAATTAGTTGAATTTAAAACAAAGTAGTTAATGATATTGAAAAGAAGAAAATAGAGAGAAAATTATGTCCTCTGTCTCCCTACATGATCCTCAAACGTCTATGATGTACATTATTTTTTTCACCCTCTGTAATGGTTTTGGGAGTGGTGTGTTGTCTGGTCTAATCCCCAGCCCTAGGAATGTGTAAGTGGTGTTGAGAGTCTTGTCTGCTACTTTGGAAGTGGTAAGTGAATGTATTTTTTCCCAGTAAGTGTCTACCCATAGTGGGACATTTTGAAATTGGTTTCCAAGTCTCCTTTTGATTTTGGTGTCATCCAATTCCCCTCTCTAGATCTGGCCATCAATCCAGAATCACTTCTTTTTTCCTCTATGCGGGACTTCCATTATGCCACTACGTCCTCGATTGTCCCCATAGAACAAACTCTTTCACAACCCTGCATTTTATTACACACTTAAACCTGATTTTTTACATAAAATATTCACTTGATACAACATAGAATATTGATTGGTCTAGTGTATTTGGGGCATAAGAACATTACATAACAGCATATAACATAAAACACACCACACCATTATTGAAAACTTCCTTTACATTACCAATACATTCCCTCATACTTAGAGTTGCATGAGATAACCTGAGGACATGCATAAGAAACGGGTGACCTATAAAGCCCAGAAAGGGAATAAACATCGAATAACATGATGAATACAATACATGTTAGACAATTGGCATATCAATGGATCATAATAGTAACATGAACATAAAGGCATGATAAATCCTGATAATTATAACATGGAATTGTAGAAACAACACTTAACATAGAATTTTCATGAGCAAAGGCTCATTGCACTTGGAGCATGAGTAAACCCTCATCGCATGTGAAGCACAAGTAAAACCCCATTGCACTTGAATTATCCTGATTCAACACCCATTTAACATGACTTATCATGCAACTATACTTTACCCAATGCATTGGAGAGCTATTAGGGCCCACCCTTTTAAACATTTCATTTCATGCATAGGTGTGCCACATGGATAATATAATATGGAATCAATAAACATCATAAGTTATTAAATGATTATATAATGTGGAATGAATAAATTATTGTACCATTAAATATTTATATTTTTATAAATGTGAATACTCTTGATAGAGACATGGGTATGGTATTAACTATACAATGATCTTGGCTTCGAAAAACACGGTGCAATTTCAGCAGCATAACAACATGACATAAGGATTCATGAAAATGGTTGATGAGAGAGAAAATGGTGTCTCAAAATATGTAAATGAAATGGACAGTAAAGGGGTCATAAAGATACATGTAACAACAAATGTATTGGAATTAGGATGCATAATAAAAAAAAATTACTTAGATGTTGTTGACGCTCCTTTCGTCACAGAATCTAAAGATTGGAAAAGGGAATATCTGAGCTCAAAGTGATTTCAACCTTTTTCGACAAAGGCATGAACACAGGATCAAAAACACATCCACCGCGCAAGTTATACCACTACCGCGCAAGTATACTTGCGCGGCTACCTTGGTCGCGCAGGTGACTTGCGCGACCTAATTGGTAACCGCCCGGTAACCGCCCTGGGTCTTCTTTTGTCTATAAATAGACCCTGTGGGCCCCCCATTCGAGAGGATCTTTTTTCCAGAAACTCGGATTGAAGCTCCTGACGCCCAAGTCTCTTCTCAAAGCTTCCGGAACACTTCTAAGGTAATTTTTTACCTAGAACAGAAGATCTAAAGAGAAGAAGGAAGGCCTAAGTGTTGAAACTTATCAAACACTTGCGCGCCGACTTATTTCCTTCAATATAACTTGCGCGTCCCTTTTCTGGAAGAACCTCAAGAGGATTCTAAAGTGATTAAAAAGAAGTCGCTCAAGTATTTCAATTCCGATTAAGAATCGCGCAAGTACCCCTCATGTCGCGCAAGTATACTTGCGCGACCAATACTTGCGCGCCGCCGCAATACTTGCACGCCTTTCAAGACTTGCGCGCCCCCTACTTTTTTGGGTGCCCATCTTGCCCATGTCACCCCTCTTAAGCCATCATAGCTTTCCTTTTCAAGATTCAGTCTTCAAGACACTCTTCAAAGCCACTTATGGCATGATTTCTTGATTTGACTTTCTTATCTGAAAGGAATTCTGTGGAGTATCTCTCAAAACCTAGTGATTTAAATATCCTTATGTCACTAAATATGGAGATTTCATTCCTTCAACCTCATCCTTTAAGATGAGAGAATCCTTAACCTGGGTCTCCTTTTTAGGAATAATCGCCAGTTATAAGTCCTTTAACCTGGGCATCCTCCTCAGGACTAAGCCCCAAACCTTAATTCCCAAACTTGGGCATCCTCCTCAGGACTAAGCCCCAAACCTTAATTTCTTAACTTGGGCATCCTCCTCAGGACTAAGCCCCAAACCTTAATTTCTTAACTTGGGCATCCTCCTCAGGACTAAGCCCCAAACCTTAATTCCCAAACTTGGGCATCCTCCTCAGGACTAAGCCCCAAACCTTAATTTCTTAACTTGGGCATCCTCCTCAGGACTAAGCCCCAAACCTTAATTTCTTAACTTGGGCATCCTCCTTAGGAGTAAGCCCCAAACCTTAATTTCTTAACTTGGGTATCCTCCTTAGGAGTAAGCCCCAATCCCAATCTCACAACTTGGGCATCCTCTTCAGGAGTAAGCCCCAAACCAAGTTCCCTAACCTGGGCATCCTCCTCAGGAGTAAGCCCCAAACCTTAATCCCTAACCTGGGTCTCCTTTTTAGGAATAAGACTCAGTCATAACCTTGGGCTTCCTTTTCAGGAATAAGCCCCAAGTCCCCTTAAACTTCTCTTAACCAGTCATAAATTACCTTTGATTTGGGTTTCCTTTTCAGGAATAAAACCCAATCATAAGTCCCCTCCTAACTTGGGCATCCTCCTTAGGAGTAAGCCCCAAGATTAGAGTATTCAAATCTCCATGAAGCAGATATAACTTTGTGGACCATGTTCATGGATTTTCTCCCTAAAAGTAAATCCTAAACCTTCATATATCTGGGCAGTCATCTATACATAAGCCCCAAAAGAAATTCTTATGATTTCATCTTTTATGGCACAATTGTCTAAATTTTACCAATACCTCTTGTTTCTCACACCGAGCATGACTCACGTGAGCTTAGAGTGTAAAATTAATTATGACATTCATCTTTGAGCCATCAATCATAAACATCATACCCCATTCCTCGAACTACGTGGGTTCTGATTCCTTTTCCAAAAGAAAGGATACGTAGGTAGCACATTTATGGGTTCGATCCCAACTTTGAAATAATCTATGTCCTTCTGAATGAAAATAAACTTCAAGTGCCCCACTGAGTGGCTTTAAAACCAGCCTGGTCATCATAAATGACCAAGATACTTTTATATAAATGTTTTGAAGGATACCATTGACCAAGAATCTCTAAACAGATATAGATGATTCTCTATTGATGAAGAACCTCGAATACCTATAAAAGATTCTCTAAATTTCTTGCATATTTAATCATTGATTGTTAAAACTAAAGGAAAGCACATTTTATACTTGGTAATGTAATAAGGATTCACGAACATAACTTAAATCTATAAAGAGAGTCCCGGAGTAGACAATAATTCCCCTCAAAAAGGTGTGATGAGTCCGACCTCCCATCCTCTCGACCAATGCAAATTCCTAAGTCTCATTAGTCCACAAGCTAATGAGTGCCTGCCTTTGGAAAGTAGGTCCAAACGGATGTGGAATCATTGGATGTTTCCGATTCTACGAACAAACCCGTTAGAAACCGATCGGAACGTTTAAATCTCCCGTCCAGGAGGTCATCCCCGGATTCCGTGCGGAACAAAAATGGTGAACCCGACGTGAATCCTTAACCAAGTGAAAGTGATGTTCTTCTTATTTGTTAGGCCCCTTGGGCCAACAAAGCAATCATTGACATATGCTCATCCAAAAAATGCAGTGGCCGGATTCATCTTGATTATGTCTGTTACATGGAACAGGCACTCTTTTTTCAAGATCTTCTGCAAAAATGGCTTTCCTTAAATTCACCCCTGTGAATACTGCTACTGTGAACACCTCTACTGTGAGGTCTGCTACTGTGAAAAGCAATGCTGCTACTCCTGCTGGAACATCATCCGCTCTGAGGATGACATCACCAACTCAGCGTCTTCAACGCTGTGTTTCTAATGCACTGGTTAAGGAGTACCGTCGCAATGGTACTATCCCAACTCTGGATGCCGCTCGTCAAGCCCTCCAAGTTAACAATTCTACCTGGTCGTCCGGACAACGGCGACCAGCAATCAAGAAGCAGGCGGTGATGACTACCGTCTCCAACCGTTTCGGGTCGTTATTCCCGGAACGTAATTTCCATTCACTCCCTTACTCCGAGGAAGTGAATGAGCAGGTCCCTCGGGGCCTTAATTCAAAAAAACAGGAGTCCTTCCCGAGGGCTCCCATCAACAATCGTCGCCAGACTCGTGTGGTAGTGTGCCCTCAACATGATGAGGGTACCGACTCCAGGCATTCAGCTCAGGTTCCTCGAACTCGAGCAGGCAAGATGAACCGCCAGAGACGGAATCCGGTTAACAATAGGCAGGTTGTCATCCCTGCCATCTCCGGAGAAGTCCACCAACCTAACTTGGTGGCAAGCAACGAGCAGGCATACACACCTGTCCGTTTTAATTCAGCTGTCCAGCAGACTCGTCTGGCAGCATCAAGCCGATCCCGCCAGGCAATTCTGGCGGAGTACCATAGGCAGGAACATACACCTGCTTATACATCATCAGTTAGTCAGCAGGCTCGTCTGACTACATATGATGGATCTCGTCAACCGCGTTTGTCGAAGTGTAATCAGCAGGCACATACACCTGCTAATACTAATCAGGTCTACCAACAGTCTCGCTTGGTAGCACCCGGAGAAGTTAGTCGGAAAGTCCCGACGACAAACAGGGGGCAGACTCAACTCTCTGCCTCCACACTTGAGTACTGTCAGGATTCACTGACAGGAAAAGGAGGACAGGAGCAGGCACATACACCTACTCCAAGCCCGGAATGGACGTATATCCCTGTTCCGGCGGCTGAAGTCACCAAACATATTTTGTCAATGGTAAAAGAGCAGAAGCAAATTCCTGCTCATATTCTGGATGCTTGCCAGGATATCATAACAACTTCAGCATCATCTCAGGGACAAACACATAAATCTATCCCTAGCAATGGAGTGACACATCAACGATTCACTCCGGAACACACACACACATCTGTTCCAGTCCAAGAGGGTTATGGGGCATACTCCCCCATATCATACGGACAACCAAGTCAGGCACATACACCTGATTTGAGTGGAGATCGTCAGCCTAACCTGACCATCTTTCCTGATCAGGCACATACACCTGCTCAAAGCAATCACTTTCGTCATCAAGTGGTTTTAAAGCGAGTAAGAAGGCATCTAAGAAAAAGATCCGCCCAGCACAGTCAGGAGATCAAAGGCCAATCTGCAACCAAGCCTTGCTCGATGCTGGAGTTCTTGAAGCCCTCAGACATTTATCTGTCGGAATTCAAGATTCTACTCCCTCAGTTCCCACTAATAGGAACATTAATTTTGAAGGTCTTCAACATACACTTCCTCATGAAAACTTGCTTCATGAAAATTCGGTCAATCTTGAAGTTTCTTCTTCAGATGAGAGCCACAGGAACCCTTTGTGTGGTCAGAAGGCCAAGGAGCAAGAGATTTCATCTTTTACTGTAACCCATCATGACGGTCCTCCTCATGGTGATGAACTTCGCTGCGAAAGTCCTCTCCGCAGTAGTGATTCACGTTGTCTCGAAAATTCTTCAGAAGGCAATGTAGTGACGAGAAAGCCCTCCTATCTCGAGGCACTTGCAAACGTAAAACCAGTCATGTCTGATGCTTTACTATCGGCAGGTGAAACTCTTTCTCCATCAGAAGATAGCCTGGGGTTCAGATTATTCTCCGAACCATCCCCAGGTCATTCATCTTCCAGCATGAATAATGATTTCTCTACCAATCTTGTTGAATCCGATGAAGCAACAAGGAAACACCAACTCTGGTCCAAACAGGTAGAAGAATCTTCATTTAATGATAAATAGGAAATGCTGAACATGAGAAAAAAACTGGCAAAAGGTGAAGTACCAGTAATGTTTTGGCCTTTGGCTGATTCCCAGTACGACATTCCAAAGATGTTGACGGATGATGGAATCCATGATATTCGTCTCAACATATGGAAAAATCTTTGTCAATTAAAGAAGAAGATATTATCTTACGATGAATATGAAAATCATCTTAAGATAATAAGAGGGTTACAACGCCAGATTGATTTGTCATCTCTATCAGTCTCTCGGTATCCGAAGGCTGAAAAGCAACAGAGAACCCTTCAACGTTCATGCCTTGGCGCACTAAGAAGATTGCGTCAGTTAATTTCCAATGCTCCGTCTAATGTTCATATCAGAGGCTGGGGTGTTCACGGAGCACTACATTTCACAGTGCTTTCCGGTCAGAAAAGCCCGCCGAAAATGGTCTCATGCAATGTTATTGCCCATGGCCGGCCACAGTCAATGGGCTTTGTTCATAATCAAAAGCTTGCTCGAGAACAAGCTTCAACTAGTTCCTCTCAAAATCAAGTATATAGAGAACAGGTTGTTGAATTTCTCATACATCAAGCAGGCGAGAATATTGCACAAGCCTCTCGTCTGGAGCAAACACGTCATCAAATGACGGAAGTTTCGGAAATCATCCAACGGTCTGTTGAACCAGGTGATAAAAGTGGATACAGGTTAATGCATCCAGCGAATTTCCGAACTAAGATTCGCAAGATCAAGAGAGATTTCAAGAAGATCTCAGACATAGCATGTCAAGAGACACCCCAGCTTGCCAGACTGGGGACTTCTCTAACCCAACCCTCAGAGTCAACGAATGGGATTCGAGGAGTTGAGCGGAAGTAGCAGGAACACCCCCAGTCCACTGGACTGGGGACTTTTTCAAATCTTCAATCCTTTCATCAGAGAAAGTCAGTATTCTCTCGATTAGGGAATAAGCCTCAAGAGGAACGAAGAGCCAAGCTGTCAGGAGATTCTCTCCAAGTGACGGTTCTCCAAGAAATTCCTGAGGGATCAAGTCAACGGAATGCCATGTCTCATCATGGACATAGAAGGAGACAATATCACAGAAATGTTGATAGAAAGGATTCCATGCAATATGCATCCATTAATGTCATCAATGTCGTTGCTGCTGATTCACCAGATGAGGCTCAATCAGAAGGATCAGACGAAGAGGTTCCTGCTCAAGAAGTCGCGCACACAGACCTAAATGAAGAAGGTGTGCGCACACGTAATCAAAGGCTTACCCAAAATCTGGGTATTCCTTCAAGTAACCCACTTCCCCCTCTCCGAAAAGGATCCAATAAGGGGAAAGGTAAGAATCAGGTTACTTCTCACCCTTCCTCTGAAGGAGGTCAATCGCTCTCATTAGAGCAAAGGTTTGCACAACAGGAGGAAGAAATGAAAGAATTAAGAAGGTTAAATGCAGAACTACTTCAGAGTAGTCTTCTTCTTAAGAATGCTGAAGTCCGACAGCCGAAGGAATTTGTTGTAACTACTGAGATGGATCAAGAATATCCTCCTTTATCAGTACACCCACAGAGGTCTAATCCTATGGGTCAAACGCAACAACGGTTGGCAGCACTACCATCAGTTGCAGCACCAACCACCACGTCTGTCCAAGCTCCATTCATTGCACCTACCCAAAACCAAGTTCAACCTGACGTTTCTCAAAAGTTAATAACTACTATTGAGTCATTAACAGCTCGGTTAGAAACTATGGAAGGGAAACGGGCGCAAGTTCAACCTGAAAAGAAAGTTTACCCTGAATGGGTAGATTCAATTTCTCCTCCATCCAGTTTTGGAAACCCTATTTTCCCTACTTTCAATGGATCAGGCGACCTTGAACAACATTTGACGCATTACGTATCTTGTTGTGATCCTATGATGGGAACTCCAGAGCAGCAAGAAGCAGTGAAACTCAGATGCTTCGTGCGAACCTTGCAAGGACCAGCTTTTGTCTGGTATACTAGCTTGAAATCCCGGTTAGTCATCGGATGGGAGGATCTTCGTCAAAAATTCCTTCTTCAGTTTAGCTCAACTTTGCCAAAAACGACAGTTTTCGATCTTACAAACTGCAAGCAAAGGGAGAATGAAAGAGTCTCTGATTTCATTGCTCGTTGGAAGAGATTAACGTATTCCTTGAGTTTATCACTCCCTCAGGAGGAATTGTTGCCAATCTGTGTGGAAAATTTGCGTGACGAATTACGCACGCCATTGATCCCTGTGAAATACACAGGAGGGTTTCGAGACCTTACTTTAATCGCTCAACAGATTGAAGATTCCCTTATACAGGCTAAGTTTAAATCTCGTGTAATTCCATCAGCTCCAGGAAGAAGAATGGGTAAAGCAGAAACTGCTACAGTTATGCTTAAACAGGCACCTGTACCTATTTCTACTTCAAAACCTTCATCTTCTCGAAGGGCTCCACCTCCTGAACGCCAACAACAAAGGTTGTTTCGTCCAAATGATCAAAAAGATCAACGACGAAAACAATTTGAGGATATGAAGAGTAAAACATACTCTTTCCGAAGTGAGCAAGTTCCTGGTTACTTCATTTCAGCTCTGGAAAATAATTTGGTTCAATTACCAGTGCCGAAGAGGCCAAACAAGGAAGGAGATGAAGACCATCCCAATTATTGTCCCTTTCATCAAATGTTGGGGCATCCCATCCAGGAGTGTTTTGTCTTTAAAGACCTCCTGCAAAAGATGGTCGACTTAGGACAAGTCAAATTGAAGGGTTCTTCAACTCATGTAGCGTGTATTACCGCTACAGATCCAGAAGAAGGAGGCGAGTGGCAGGAAGTCAAAAGCAAAACTGCGAAAAAATATGATGATTGGATGGTCAGAAAGACAATCAATTAGACCCATTCCATTTTGCGAACACAATTGAAGAAGCCAATTGTGTCTCCTACAAAAGCTTCAGTAAAGCCTCCATCAAAGGACAAATCCTCAAAAGGGCAGCGCAATTCAAAAAAGAAAGAGGAATCAGGAGAAGATGAGTATGCATCAAAGCTTAAATTGTCTTTGACTCTGGAAGATTTCATGCCATCTACTTCAAAGCCACGGGCACCGTCCCACCAAACGGCACTGCCTAAACAGGCTAACCAGGCAGAGTCTTTATCAGACGAAGAGTTAGTCTTTGGTTCTGTTAATATGATTCAATTAACAGATTCATATTCCAGTCTTGATGAGCCTGAATTCCCTGTATCAAATAAGGGAACCCGAGGAAGTTCTAGAGGTTCAAGATATAGGGGAATACATGGATCTTTCCGAAGCCACTACTCTAATTCTACCCCTGCTAGCACTGTATATGCAGCAGAAACTCGTGGTAGAGCCCTTCAGCGAGCTCAAAAAGAACAAGCAAGTTCTTCTGCCAATGGCCAACTCAGCTTCGGCACAGTTATTTTGGAAGATCGATTAAAGGTTCCATCTTCTTTATCTCAGCAAGTAAATGAATCTAATCAGTCTAATTTTCCAAAACCAAAGATGTTTCCAACTTCAATACAAGATGCATCAGCTTCCAAAGCATCTGCTTCCAAGGTACCTGATAAACCGCATATTCCTATTGGGAAACGCAGGCCTCTAGATCAAAAGTATGATATATTGAAACACTTGGCCCAAGTACCAGCCAAATTATCAATTTTGGATGCTTTGAATCTATCAAGAGATCTTCGGGAAGCACTCATCGAAGCTTTGTCAAGTCCTCAGGAGTTTGAAGCTGAAATTTCTGCAGCTGAAATTTATCACATAGAGAATAATCCTGCAGAATGTCATGCAGTGATATCTTTTACTGATAAAGATGAAGATGATGTTGTGCATGGGCACATAAAACCTTTGTACTTATCTGGCAAAGTCAATGGTATAGATGTTCGAAGAGCTTTTATTGACAATGGTTCAGGAGTCAACCTCATGCCCATTCGCACACTTCGTCGATTGGGCCTCACGGAATCTGATTTATCTCCTTCTACCATGATGTTGCAAGGATATGATAAAAATGAACAAGAACCACTGGGAGAAGTTACGCTCAGAACTCAGTTTGGAGATCTTGTTTCCAATTCGGATTTCATGATTGTTGATCAAGACTCAGCTTTCAATATCTTGCTTGGAAGACCCTGGCTACATCAGCATGCAGCTATTCCGTCATCATACCATCAATGTCTCAAATACTGTTTCGATGGTCAAGTTGGAACATTGTATGGTGATAAGGCCCCGTTCAAGACATGTGAGTCTCAATACATTGAGGCGGAATTTTATCACATGAAGGGAAGAGAAAAATCTACAATGAAGGAAATTACCAAAGTTAATGCTCCATATGGTTTGGAAAAAATTCCAATAAATCCATTTTCACATGTGAGTACAGATTATGTGTTACCTATCAGTCAAATTGACAAAATAGGCCCAAATCAAAATACTCTTATGGAAAGATCCATAATGTCAATTACGACAATCGAGCCATACAACATGGGAGAAATTGGTAACTTACCAAGCAGTGATGAAAGCATAAGTGGTGACATTTTCATTTCGTCTGCTGAAATCCAACAAGTCTATACTTCGCTAATAAGGCAAGAAGAAGTTATAGCAACACCAGAGAAACGGAAGAAATAACACATGATGAAGAGGAAGAGGAAGATCTTAGAGATGCTCCTCCAGCATTTGAAGAGGGTATCTCTACCACTGTGGATGAACTCAGAGAAGTAAATCTGGGTACAGAGAAAGATCCACGCCCCACTTTAATTAGTGCGGCCATGACCCTTGAAGAACAAGAGATGTATATTTATTTTCTAAAGCAAAATAAAGATATTTTTGCTTGGAATTATACAGAGATGCCTGGCCTTGATCCTAATGTTGCCACCCATCATTTGGGTTTTCCAAAAGAACATCGAGGATTCAAGCAAGCCACGAGAAGAACACACCCAACCTATGCTTCCAAAATCGAGGCTGAAGTGGATAAGCTTATCAAAGCTAACTTCGTCAGAGAAGTTCAATATCCCAAGTGGTTGGCTAATATTGTCCCTGTAAAGAAGAAGAACGGACAAATTAGGGTTTGCATAGATTTTAGAGATCTTAATCGGTATTGTCCCAAAGATGATTTTCCAGTTCCGATTACAGAACTCTTAATTGATGTGACGGCTGGCTATGAAGTAATTTCTTTCATGGATGGATATTCTGGATATAATCAGATCCGAATGGCCCCAGAAGATGAGGAATATACAGCCTTCAGAGCTCCTCAAGGTGTGTTTTGTTACCGGGTGATGCCCTTTGGTTTAAAGAATGCAGGTGCAACATATCAACGCGCCATGCATCGTATCTTCAAACCTTTTCTAGGGAAATTTGTTGAATGCTATGTAGATGATCTGGTGGTTAAATACAAACAACGTTTTGATCACTTGGCTGATTTGGAAATCGTATTCCACAAGCTTCGACAACATAATTTGAAGATGAACCCCTTAAAATGTGCTTTTGGGGTAACCTCAGGAAAATTCCTCTGCTTTGTTGTACGCCATCGTGGTATTGAAGTCTATCCTGAGAAGACCAAATCAATCCTTGGTATGTCACCTCCTCAGAATTTGAAAGAATTTAGAGGACTTCAAGGACACTTAGCCTATATTCGGCGTTTCATCGCCAATTTGGCAGGCAAAAGTTTACCCTTTACCAAATTATTGAAGAAAGGAGTCACTTACCAGTGGACTGAAGAATGTCAATAAGCATTTGATGTTCTCAAGAAATACCTCTTGAGTCCACCAGTACTCATGCCACCTGTTGAAGGTAGGCCTCTTATCCTCTATGTGACAGCTTTAGAGTGATCATTAGGTGCCTTTCTCGCTCAAAAGAATGATGCTGGGAATGAAAATAGTCTCTACTATCTCAGTAAAACTATGCTTGAAGCAGAAACCCGGTATTCGAGTATTGAAAAGTGATGCCTTGCATTAATCTTTGCAGTTCAGAAACTGAGACACTACCTGCAACATCACGAGGTCCAATTGGTATCTCGTAATAATCCACTCAAATTCATCCTTAGTCGTCCAATGCTTACAGGACGTCTGGCAAGGTGGGCGGTTATTCTACAGCAGTTTGACATCCAGTATGTGTCTCAAAAGGCAATTAAGGGCCAAGTTCTGGCTGATTTCCTGGCTGAACACCCTTCAGTGGAAGACACATATTCAGATATCGAACTCCCTGATGAGGAAGTTTTTTCTATTCAAGAGAGTCCTCAAACATGGGAAATATATTTTGATGGTGCTTCTAGAAGTCCAACAGGGAAGAAAATGAAAAATCCTAAATTCAACAAAGTTGGTTTAGGAATTGTGCTCATTTCTCCAGATAAGGCAGTGTTACCTTATTCCTTTTTGTTGTGGGAAGGTGGTACCAATAATGAAGCTGAATACCAAGCTCTCATTGCAGGCTTGGAGTTAGCGCTTCAAGCACAAGTGAATCACTTAAAGGTGAAAGGTGATTCAGACCTGGTAATCAAACAAGTCAATGGGGATTATGCCATCAGAAAAGAAGAATTAATCCCTTTGTATGATTACGTCAGAGAGTTAATGTCGGAATTCCCTTCAGAACCGACATTTTCTTATGTCCCAAGATCACAAAATGATCAAGCTGATGCACTGGCTAATATAGCCACAGCTTTAGCAGATCCAAATCGGGACGAGACAACCATCGGTATTGCCCACCGTCGTGCAATTTCACCTTATGTTCAAGTCAGAACAGAGGAAATTAATGAAATTAGTCCCATTCCTGAACCGTATGGTCATACTACAGGATGGATGTCACCTATCAAGGAATACCTTCAAAATGGAACACTTCCACCTGATAGAGCCGAGAAAGAACAAATTCGGCGACGTGTGGTCAATTTTACTCTTTATGATGGTCCAAACCACCTCGAGAAAATTCTCTACAAATGTGGTTTTGATGGAGTTCTCTTCAGATGTATTGATGGTGAAGAGACAATGGCTGTCATAAAAGAAGTACATGCAGGAGTCTGTGGTGCCCACCAGTGTGGACATAGATTGTCTGATCAAATTCGAAGGCTTGGATACTTCTGGCCTTCAATGATACAAGATTGTGTTAATTTCACAAAGAAGTGTCATTCATGCCAAGTATATGCCAACTTCATTCATCAACCTCCAGAGTTGCTTCATACAGCTAAATACTCATAGCCATTTTCCACATGGGGAATGGATGTGGTGGGACCTTACCCTTCAGCTACGGCCAAGTAGTTTAAGTACATTCTTACTGCTACTGATTTCTTTTCCAAATGGGCAGAGGCAGTACCTCTCAAAGAAGTTAGTTCTAAATGCATTGTTAGCTTCATCAAGTCTAACATCATTACTAGATTTGGTGTCCCTCATACCATATTGACGGACAACGGCACCAACTTCTGTTCTTCTGAGATAAAGAAATTGTATCAAGAATACAACATTAAGTCCAACCATTCATCTCGATATCATGCAGCGGCTAATGGCCAGATAGAGGCCTTTAACAAGACTCTTTCAAATATACTGCAAAAGATGGTGGATAAAGATAAGAGGTCATGGCCTGATAAACTATATCATGCTTTATGGGCTTATCGGACTACCACTCGCAATGCAACGTGGTCTACTCCATATTCATTGGTATATGGAACAGAAGCAGTCTTGCCAATTGAAGTTCAATTGCCCTCACTCAGAATAGCCATTTGTGATCAGTTATCAACAGATGAGCAATCCCAAAAGCGGTTGAATGAATTGGAACAGTTAGATGAGAAGAGATTGTGCACTTTGCACCACTTGGAAATCTATCAGAATCGGATAGCACGAGCTTTTAACAAAAAAGTTCGTCTTCGTTCATTCATTCAGGGAGAATTGGTATTGGTTCTCAGAACACCAATGATACCAGGAAAGAAGCCTCCCATGTTTGAACCAAAATGGGAAGGACCTTATTCAATACATAAGGTCTACTCCAATGGAGCGTATTCTCTGATCTCAATGGATGGAGAACACATCACGACTACAACTAATGCCAGATTTCCGAAGAAGTATTTTGTATAAACACAAAATATTGTTCCCAAAACCAAGACTCTTACATTTGGTTCATACAGTAATGGTCCAGTATGACCTTAAACTGCAACTTCGTCCAACATGACGTTAAACTGTGTCACCTTCAATGTCCTACATGACATTAAACTGTATAATGTCCTATCTACATGACATTAAACTATACAGAAAGTCCTTGATATGTCCTACATGACATTAAACTATTATTTTGTCCCTGCTACATGACACTAAACTGTGCAGCACCAATAGTCCTAACTGCAAGACTTTAAACTGCATAGTCCCTTTTTTATGTCCTACATGACATTAAAATTGTGCATCGTTAAGGTTGTTATTATCTCTTGTTTCTCACACCGAGTATGACTCACGTGAGCTTAGAGCGAACATCAACCATAACACTCCCTTTGGGCCACTAACCATGTGTAAGTCCCAACAACATTTTTTATTAGATCATTGTCCCCAAGAATAACTTGATCATTGATTCATTCTTTAATTTAACTACACGGACTTTGATCCTTGCCCTCCAGGCTGGGTATGTAGGCAACCTCCCAGGGTTCAAGCCCAAAAACAATCTCTTCACATCGGTTCACCACCATCTCATATGATGATGATTTGTGAAACCGCCCCTGGAATCAATATCTTTACATTGATTCACTTTCGTCCTTGTTATATGACGTTAAACTATACAACACTTTTGTCCGGTACGACAATAAACTACAATATTCTTTGATTTCCTCATTTGAGAAAGAACCATTATTAACATTGATTTTTTTTTCTCAATCATGGTTTTCATTTTCAAAAGACTACGTGCATACATGGTAATGCCTAAACTTTTTATCTTAGGTTAAACCATCATTGCACTAAAGTCCCCTTTCACCCTTCACATGTACGAACCAAATTTGTACTAAGGGTAATTCTAGAACTACGTGGACTTGATTCCCATCCTTATGGGATACGTAGGAACATTTGAGTGTCCCTCGAATCCAGTCCCAAGTCTTTTGGGCCTAACCCCAAATTTCACTTTCAGTCCCTTGGCTGAAAAGTCTTCATGAAAACACGCAATGTGTATTCATTATTATGGTCCGAATTCTATGACCCTAAACTAAGATCACTCATACTTTCGTCCTGCACGACGTTAAACTACATTTCAAGAACTACGTATGGCTTGATTCTCATTCTTATGAGATACGTAGTGAAGTCCAAAATTTCAATTTAGGACCCAGTCACAACATGATTATGGTTTTCATTGACCTATGTATCTCTATATACATTGGACAATACCCATCTTTATGTATTATAATCCTAACCTTAAATATTTTCAGATCTTCATAACCCTTTTCATGACTTCTAGTCACAAAAATTTCAAACTTCTGAGAATTCTTTTGCCTGACTATGCAGCACGTTCCCATAGGTGGCCTTGCATAAACAGTCCACATAACAGACTTGTCAGCCAAAAGATGCTATTCATTTGACCATGCAGCCAATGCCCATAGGTGGCCCTGCATATTTCAACCCCCTAACATGTTTTGTTAAATAATAGTAACTTCATTCTTGGGAAGAATGCCTCTTTTGTCCTTATTTGTCTTTAAACGACAATATGTAGGGATCCGCAAAAAATAGCCATCCTTAACATATTTGTCCCATATCCTTTTTCATGATCTGAAAGTATTCAAGTCTATGGTTTATTCTTCTTCCCTACGTTTGGGTCAGACCTTCGTAGGAGTGATATTCATCCAGTTCTTCGATGTTCTTATTCGGAAATGTCTTCTCCATATTCAATTACCTCTTTCCACACAACAAACTCTATACTTTAGAAAATTTGAATCTCCATAAACTTTCACTGGCTTTTAGCACTAGGAAAGTAAATTTCTGGGAGTTCTTTTGCCTGACTATGCAGCACGTGCCCATAGGTGGCCTTGCATAAACAGTCCACATAACAGACTTGTCAGCCAAAAGATGCTATTTATTTGACCATGCAGCCAATGCCCATAGGTGGCCCTGCATATTTCAACCCCCTAACGGGTTTTGTTAAATAATAGTAACTTCATTCTTGGAAACTACTTCTTCTAATTCCTTTTAGCTCTTTTTCATATCATTCCTCAGATTCAAATATTCTTAAGCCATAGTTTACATTTTTTCCCTCATACTTGAGTATGGTAATATGTTTTCAGATAAATTGTCAAGGAATTGATTCCTTTTTTAATCCATTTCTGTCAAAGCTATTTCGACATTAAACATTAGCCCCTTTATGTCCGGCCTGCATGACTTTAAACTGCCCACAAAAGACAAAGGAACTCTGAATAAAAGTCAAGTTCCAGCACACTTGCATGCTGCCTTCTGTGCCCTGAAGACTTGCGCGCCCCCTTTTCCTTTGGATGGATTCAATTTCCTCAGAGTCAAATCCTCATTTCTTTTCGGATCCAACTCTGAGGGGGGACTTTTGTTGACGCTCCTTTCGTCACAGAATCTAAAGATCGGAAAAGGGAATATCTGAGCTCAAAGTGATTTCAACCTTTTTCGACAAAGGCATGAACACAGGATCAAAAACACATCCACCGTGCAAGTTATACCACTACCGCACAAGTATACTTGCGCGGCTACCTTGGTCGCGCAGGTGACTTGCGCGACCTAATTGGTAACCGCCCGGTAACCGCCCTGGGTCTTCTTTTGCCTATAAATAGACCCTGTGGGCCCCCCATTCGAGAGGATCTTTTTTCCAGAAACTCGGATTGAAGCTCCTGACACCCAAGTCTCTTCTCAAAGCTTCCGGAACACTTCTAAGGTAATTTTTTACCTAGAACGGAAGATCTAAAGAGAAGAAGGAAGGCCTAAGTGTTGAAACTTATCAAACACTTGCGCGCCGACTTATTTCCTTCAATATAACTTGCGCGTCCCTTTTCTGGAAGAACCTCAAGAGGATTCTAAAGTGATTAAAAAAAAGTCGCTCAAGTATTTCAATTCCGATTGAGAATCGCGCAAGTACCCCTCATGTCGCGCAAGTATACTTGCGCGACCAATACTTACGCGCCGCCGCAATACTTGCGCGCCTTTCAAGACTTGCACGCCCCCTACTTTTTTGGGTGCCCATCTTGCCCATGTCACCCCTCTTAAGCCATCATAGCTTTCCTTTTCAAGATTCAGTCTTCAAGACACTCTTCAAAGCCACTTATGGCATGATTTCTTGATTTTACTGTCTTATCTGAAAGGAATTCTGTGGAGTATCTCTCAAAACCTAGTGATTTAAATATCCTTATGTCACTAAATATGGAGATTTCATTCATTCAACCTCATCCTTTAAGATGAGAGAATCCTTAACCTGGGTCTCCTTTTTAGGAATAATCGCCGGTTATAAGTCCTTTAACCTGGGCATCCTCCTCAGGACTAAGCCCCAAACCTTAATTCCCAAACTTGGGAATCCTCCCCAGGACTAAGCCCCAAACCTTAATTTCTTAACTTGGGCATCCTCCTCAGGACTAAGCCCCAAACCTTAATTTCTTAACTTGGGCATCCTCCTCAGGACTAAGCCCCAAACCTTAATTCCCAAACTTGGGCATCCTCCTCAGGACTAAGCCCCAAACCTTAATTTCTTAACTTGGGCATCCTCCTCAGGACTAAGCCCCAAACCTTAATTTCTTAACTTGGGCATCCTCCTTAGGACTAAGCCCCAAACCTTAATTTCTTAACTTGGGCATCCTCCTTAGGAGTAAGCCCCAATCCCAATCTCATAACTTGGGCATCCTCTTCAGGAGTAAGCCCCAAACCAAGTTCCCTAACCTGGGCATCCTCCTCAGGATTAAGCCCCAAACCTTAATCCCTAACCTGGGTCTCCTTTTCAGGAATAAGACTCAGTCATAACCTTGGGCTTCCTTTTCAGGAATAAGCCCCAAGTCCCCTTAAACTTCTCTTAACCAGTCATAAATTACCTTTGATTTGGGTTTCCTTTTCAGGAATAAAACCCAATCATAAGTCCCCTCCTAACTTGGGCATCCTCCTTAGGAGTAAGCCCCAAGATTAGAGTATTCAAATCTCCATGAAGCACATATAACTTTGTGGACCCTGTTCATGGATTTTCTCCCTAAAAGTAAATCCTAAACCTTCATCTATCTGGGCAGTCATCTATATATAAGCCCCAAAACAAATTCGTATGATTGCATCTTTTATGGCACAATTGTCTAAATTTTACCAATACCTCTTGTTTCTCACACCGAGCATGACTCACGTGAGCTTAGAGTGTAAAAGTAATTATGACATTCATCGTTGAGCCATCAATCATAAACATCATACCCCATTCCTCGAACTACGTGGGTTCTGATTCCTTTTCCAAAAGAAAGGATACGTAGGTAGCCCATTTATGGGTTCAATCCCAACTTTGAAATAATCTCTGTCCTTCTGAATGACAATAAACTTCAAGTGCCCCACTGAGTGGCTTTAAAACCAGCCTGGTCATCATAAATGACCAAGAGAATTTTATATAAATGTTTTGAAGGATACCATTGACCAAGAATCTCTAAACAGATATAGATGATTCTCTATTGATGAAGAACCTCGAATACCTATAAAAGATTCTCTAAATTTCTTGCATATTTAATCATTGATTGTTAAAACTAAAGGAAAGCACATTTTATACTTGGTAATGTAATAAGGATTCACGAACATAACTTAAATCTATAAAGAGAGTCCCGGAGTAGACAATAATTCCCGTCAAAAAGGTGTGATGAGTCCGACCTCCCATCCTCTCGACCAATGAAAATTCCTAAGTCTCATTAGTCCACAAGCTAATGAGTGCCTGCCTTTGGAAAGTAGGTCCAAACGGATGTGGAATCATTGGATGTTTCCGGTTCTACGAACAAACCCGTTAGAAACCGATCGGAACGTTTGAATCTCCCATCCAGGAGGTCATCCCCGGATTCCGTGCGAAACAGATGTAAAAGAGGAGAGGGAAATTCATCACGGAATTTCAGCATGGTAATGGGTGTACATAAGAGGCATTAATGTGAGATAAATGGGTCTAAAATTATCCAAACATAATGACGGAAGTATGGGGAAGGTGTGAAAGCATACACCAGCATTTTTAATTGAAAAAAAGTTCCTAACAACTTAATAAAAATTGGTCAAAATTAGAAAGGAAGAAATCCCTTACTTGGAAGTGTGATCCCAATGGCTTAGGAGAGGCTTGAGAATGGATTCATGGGACCTTGGGGCACCTTGGGAGGATTCTAGAGATATGAGGGAAGGTATTGGTCAAACTAAAAAGGCTTTTAGTGATGAGTAAGTGGGAGCTTGGGTGGGTTTTTATATTATAGGAGAGGGAATTCTTTATTATTTTGTATTGGGACACCTCACATTAAACTAATAAATACCAAAAACCATCTCATGGTTTTTCTCAAATGGGAGTGGAAAACAATATTTTATGATTAAAATATCCTAACTTCTTAAAATATTAGGTTTTCATAGGTGGAGGTGATTCACACTCTCAAGGAAATCAATATAAAAATAAAAATTATTTTATAAGTCATGGAGGGTCCACAAAATATTTGTAAAATTAATCAAACAATCCTAAAATCACATTATTTTAATTATAAATCATATATTTTCCAAAAATAATGTTTATAGTATTTTATTACCTCACTATTTTGTGATTACGATGTCATAAAACAAAATATATATTTAAACGGTGTTTAAATTTTACAATAAAAAATCAACTGTCTCAGAAAATTATAAAATATTCACCATTTGATAATGTTGAAATCCTTATTCCATAAATAATATTCATTTTACCTAATGAATTTTATAAATATGGGAATTTTTAATTTTAAAATAAATACCAACATTTACCGAAAATTCATGGGTTTTGACAAAAACTATTTTCAAACCTAAATAAAAATTTCAATTACAGTATTAAAATTATATGATCATTAATATTTTTATAAAAAGTAATTTAATAATAATATTTTACTAAAATATTATTTAATTCTAGATTCCATTAATTGATAAAAATATATTTCTTAGCTGAATATTAACAAAAAATACCAATTGAGCTTTAAAAACTATTAAAAAGTAACAATAATAAAATGAATTCACGTTCTTTATATAAAAATAATGTATATTGTCATAGTGCTAGGGTCTTGTAACATAAAACCTTATAAATCCCGCATAAGATCAAAGGGTAAGGTTTGCAATGGTGACAGACTCTTGGGGTGGCTCAGATAACATCGCTCAGTTGTTGATGTTTATTAACTTCCACTCCTCCCGTAGTCGGTTACGATCAAGCTTAATGTGTTCTATCTCAGCTTGGGCTTGGTTAAGAGAAAATCCCAATAATGACATCTCCTTTATGAGCTTTGAAAAATGGGCTTCGTATGGGGAATGTCTACTAGATGAGGTCATCAGTTCTTTTGTCTGAGTAAATTGGATTTTCAAAAGCCCTATATTTATACTAATCATGTGATCACTGTTCAACGACTATATTAGCAATGGTCACAAACCATAACGGTATTTTAAAATCCAGAAACATAAAACCAATGATGTTCACATTTCATATAACCATAATAAACATCTAATTATATCGAGTTGAATTTCCATTTTCAACTATTTGGGTCGTTACAATCTTCTCCCGTTAAGATATTTCGCCCCCAAAATTTCCTTTTCCCACAATAAAACGGATGTGGGTAACTTTTCATCATCACATCCTCTGATTCCCATGTAACTTCTTAAAACTTGTGGTGTCTCCACAACACCTTGACAAGGGTAATTTTCTTATTTAGTAGAAATTTTTCTCTATGATATAACATCTTCACTGGTTGCACCTCGAAAGAAAGATCATTCTCTAGTTGTACTGCCTCTGAAAAGAGTAAATGTGAAGGGTTGTGCATGTGCTTACTTAAGAGGGATACATTAAAGAAATCATGTAATTTGGCCATGGTAGGTGGAAGTGCTAGTCGATAGGCCACAACCCCAACATGATCGAGAATCTTGAAGGGGCTGATGTACCAAGGACATAACTTCCATTTATTTCCAAACCTCATGAACTTCTTCCATGGAGATATGTGTATAAATACCATGTCTCCAACTTTAAAATCACGGTCTCATAGACGGTTATATTCATATCTATTCTTTCGACTCTGAGTTTTCTTAATATGCTGCTGAATGGTTTTCACCTTCTCCCCAATTTCTTCAACCATTTCTGGTCCTAGCAGCTTATGTTCAATGACTTCATCCCATAATGTCGATGTTCTACACCTCCTCCAATACAGGTCTTCATAAGGTTCCATTAAGATGCTCGAGTGGAAACTGTTACTGTAGGAGAATTCAACCAGTGGAAGATGTTGGTCCCACCCTCCTCTGAAGTCCATAGACCACTCTCTCAACATATCATCAAGTGTTCGGATAGTATGGTCGGATTAGACATCATTTTAAGGATGATAATTTTTACTAATTCTTAGCTCAGTATCTAGTGCATGTAAAATACTATTCCATAGAGGTGAATCATAGATATCGATTGGATACAACAGATAGTGGTACTCCATGTAACCTTACCACTTTCTTGATATATATCTTTTCCTGCTAATCCTATAATAAATCCTCAAGAATTGCAATAAAGTGTGCCGGATTTGTAAAATGATCCACAGCAACCTAGATTGAATTGTTGTATTTGGATGTGTTCGAAATTTTGGAGACAATTTCCATAGTGATGTTCTACCATTTCCATGCTGGAATGGGAAATTGTTTCATCATCCCATTATACTTCTGCCTCTCTGCCTTCACTTGTTGACACACTAGGCACTTTGATGTATACTCAGCGATCTCCTTCATCATATTATCCCACAAATATTTCTCTCAGATATCTCGATGAATCTTTGTGTTTCTTGAGTGTATAGAGAAATTTGAACTATAACCATCATCCAATAGTTCCTTCTTTAGCTCCAGAGATTATGGAACTCCTAGTCTTTTCCCAAATATCGCAATTAATTATTTATTAAAATTTAACATTGAGGATTTTCCTTTTCTGATAGCTTCAACTCTTCTCGAAATTCCCACATCATCCTTTTGAGCATCATTCAACCTTTTCAAAAGAGATGATTGAACAATCAGTTGTAAAAGGATTTATGATGTTCCCTTCTTTATAATTCCCATGACCATCTACATCAAATATAAGAAGATTGGGTCCTTTTCAATTCTCATAAATGGGAGAATTGCAGGGTCCTTTTTACTTAGAGCATCTAACACCTTGTTCGCTTTCCTAGGGTAGTAATGGATTGAGCAATCATAGTCTTTGATCAGTTATAACCATCTTCATTGGCGCATGTTGACCTATTTTTGTGTGAATATATACTTGAGGCTTTTGTGGTCCGTATATATATCACAGTTCTCCCCAAATAGATAATGATGCAAAATTTTTAAAGATAATATCACCATAGCCAACTCCAAATCATGTGTTGGATAATTCTTCTCATGAACCTTCAATTTCCTTGAAGAAGAGGCAATGACTTTGTCATTTTGCATCAACACATCTGTCATGACCTTTTTTAAATCATCACTCAGTACCACACAAGGTTCTCCACTTGTGGTTAATGTGAGCACGAGTGAAGTGATAAGTCTATTTTTAAACTCTTTGAAGATTTCTTCTCATTCACCACTCGAAGAAAACTTTACTCCCTTCCGAGTTAGCTTGGTAAGAGGGTTGGAAAATCATGAGAAATTTCTCACAAATCTTCAATAATATCTAGCTAACCCCAAGAAGCAATGGACATCTGTAACCATTGTTGGCCTCGTCCATCCCTCAATTACATCTGTTTTGGAGGGATCCAGAGATATCCCATTGCATGTGATGATATGGCCCAAGAAGAATTCCTCCTTCAACCAGAACTCACACTTGTTGTACATTTCATAGACATTCACCTTCCCCAATGTCTCTAGTATAGTTCTTAGATGATCCTCATGATCCTCCTTGGTCTTGGAGTATATCAGAATATCATCTATAAAGATTATGACAAATTTTTCAAGGTAATCCTTAAAGATGCTATTCATCATGTTCATGCAGATTGCTGGAGCATTAGTGTGTCTTAAAGGCATTACTTTGAATTCATTATACCTGTATCTTGTATGAAAAGAAGTCTTGGATATATATTCCTTCTTCACCCTTACATGATAATATCCCAACAGCAAATCCAAATTAGATAATTATTGTTCTTCAGGCAGCTGATCAAATAAGTCATCAACTCATGGGAGAGGATACTTGTTTTTTATTGTGATTTTTCTAATCTCACAATAATCGATGAAAAGGCGCATTGTCCCATCTGTCTTCTTGATGAAGAGGACTGGTGCACCCCATGGTGAGGAACTTTGGTGTATAAACCCTTCATCCAGATTCTCACTTAGTTGTTTCTTCAGCTCCCGAAGCATCAAAACAACCATTCTATACAAAGTTGTGGATATTGGAAACTCCCTAGGTATAATATCAATTGAGAATTCAACATATCTTCTATGAGGAAGACCAGGTAATTCTTTGGGAAACACCTCAGAAAATTCCCTCACAACAAGCATGTCTTCAAGGATAGTTTCCACCATATAATCAATCATCTATGACAGATACACGTGGTCTTAGAGATTTAATATCTACACTTTAGATGATGGAGCCAAAGAAGATTCATCTTCCTCCTTGCACTTGTATAGAATCGGGGGTCGATTCTCCAATGGAGAGTGATTTCCCTCTCACAGCAATTTATGTTGTATCTACATAATGAAATCCAATACATGCCAAGAATTACATAAAATTCCACCAGAGGGAGTATGACTAGGTTCACTGGGAAATTCAATCCATAGATATTGATAGGGGAGGATTTATATTCATGTGGTGTAGTGATTTCCCATTTTTTATTACTCATAGAAATTTTTACTTATAATATATGTGGTGGGGTTGGGATTGTTCTACTAATCATTTGGGATATAAAAGAATGCGTAAAACCTGAATCAAAAAGTATGTTCTCCATTTTTAAATGAATAACTAGAATATCTGACACCAATTCATTATTGGGGTTCATTTCGGTGGTAGTGACGAAAAAAGTTCTCCCTTTCTACCTTGGAGGTTGTAGGTTGCCTCCAAAAAGCCTTGGCGTAGGGCACTTATTTGTAAGATTCCCTTGTTATTTTCAGTTGTAGAAATGAAAAACACATTGAGTTTCAAATGGAACGTTCTTCTCTTTTATTGCACCCATAGGTTTTTTTGTCGGCGGTGAATAGCTAGGTGCGCTTTTCTTCCACACATAAATCATTTCCCCATCCCCTTCATGTAATTTCTAGAGTGCTTTTTTCCACTCCTTTGGAAATTGCGGTGACTGATCTTCATATCACATTTGGATTTATCCATCAGAACAAAATCATTGAAGTCCACCTTATTATTCTTATACCCATGATACACCTAAGATTCTTTGATCTGTATTTCGACCTTGAGGGCACATTAAAAAATTTCCTCATTGATGTCGAAGTCACGGATCTCCAGCGCTTTCCGTTTTCTGGGTTTCATCCCAGAAAATAAGCTGTCAACCATTCATTAGGGGGTAACAATAAATTTGGAGACATATCATGCATGCCATGTGAAGTTTCCCATGTACGATCTGATAGATTTGTCATCTTTTTGTTTGAGGGCAAGGAAGCCCCTTTCCATCTTATGTCGGAGGGTGTACAGAAAATATTTATCCAAAAACATATTCTGTAAATTCTTCCATTCCAATGCCTCGATCTCCTCCATAGACTTCTTATTTTTGATCAATGTACACTATTTATCAGCTACACCCTCTATACGATAAGCAAACAGGTGAACCATCTTTTGTTCAGAACATTGAATGATGGAGAAGATCTTTTCAATGAAGTTGATCCATTGTTCGGTGATTGAGGGATCATATGATCCATTAAAAGTAAGAGTCCATTGTTTCATGAATCTCTCGATAGTGACTTGTGCTTTCTTAGGTGGGAATGACCATTCCTCTTGAACCATATTTCTATTCAATGATTGAGTTAACTGAGAGAGAAGCGTAAAAAAGGTTGTGATTCCCACTCCCATTGTATTGGGTATCTCATTAGCATAGATATCACATTGATCTTCACATCGGTTGTTAGCCCAAGTCCTCATATTACAATATATTAGATGGAATAAAAATAAAGTTAGGGGTAACACATGAAGGGTAATCTAAGGATAAAACATATGAATTATAAATAACTTTTATTTCCCTAACTTATGAATCCATAGGCTTCAATCTATGTTATTCATGATATAGTTTCTAACATATTTTCTTATGGGAAATTTTTTCCTTCTCTTAATAAGAGTTCATAATAAGAATGTGAATTTACCAAATCATATCCTCTTGGAGTGTCGTAACACAGATTTCAGCAAGTCCTGTTGACGTGCACCAGTTTTTAATCAAGTCTAGCTCAAAGTGGTGTCTTCAGATTTTACCCCTTGGATACATCTGTGCCAGTGCCGCCTCAACCAGCTCGTATCCAGATAGGGATGTATTTTCTTGATAAACCAATTACTCAATACTCACCAAAACATTGGGATGTATTTATTATACTTATACTTGTCTCTAAGGCTTCATAGTGAATTTCTAATCCAAATCCCAAAAATAACTAAACCTATCATCTGATACCAACTATAACAACCCATCTCTTTATTACACACTTAATCAAGATTTATTACATAAAATATTCACTTGATACAACATAGATGATAGAGTGGTCTAGTGTTTTTGAGGATTAGAAACATTACATAACAACTTATAACATAAATAAAACAACATATTTATTGAAAATTTCTTTTACATGACCACTATATTCTCACGTACTAAACATTGCATGGGATAACCTGAGGACATGCATAAGAAAAGGGCGAGATATAAAGCCCAATAAAGAAATAAACATGGAATAACCTGAGGAATATAATACATGTTAGATAATAGGAATATCAATGGAGCACAAGGGAAACATGAACATAAAGACATGATAAATAATGATAATTATAACATTGAAATGTAGCGACAACACTAAACATGGAATTAGCATGAGCGAAGACCCATTACACATGGAGCATGAGTAAATCCTAATTGAACATGAAAAATGGGTAAAACCTTGTTGCAATTGAATTATCATTAGTCAAAACCCATTTCACATGACGTATCATGATACTATAATGTACCCAATGTATGAGAGCGTTATCCGGGCACACCCTTCATAAACATTTATTTTCATGCACAAGTGTTCCACATGGACCATATAACATGGAATCAGTCAACATCATAAGTTATTCCATGATTAAGTAATGTTTAATAAATAAATTAAATTAAAATTCAATATTTATATGTGGATAAAGGTCAATACCCTTGATAGATAGTTGGGTATGGTATTCACAACACAATGATCTTGGCTTAGAAAAACGCAGTGCATTTTCGGCAGCATAACTACGTGACATAAATATTCATGAAAACGGTTTATGAGAGAGAAAAGGGTGTCACATAATATGTACATTAAATGGATAGTAAGAGGGTTATATATATACATGTCCAAACAAATGTAATGTAATTTAGATGCTTAATAAAAAATAATTACTTGTATGTAAAAGATGAGAGAGAAATCCCTCACACAATTTCAGCTTGGTAACAGGTGTACATTAGAGGAATTATAAAGAGAGAAAGGGGTCTCCCATTATGAAAACATAAATAGGGAATTATGGGGAAGGTTCTAATTCATAACCCAACCTTTTTAATTGAAAAAAGGGCATAACTACTTAATGAAAATTGGACAAAATGAGAAAATAAGAAATCCCTTACATGGAATTGTGATCCCAAAGGCTTGGGAATGGCTTGAGAGAGGATTCTTGGGAGCCTGGGTAACCTTGGGATGATTATAGAGAGAGGAGGGTATGGGTTGGTCTAATTTAAAAGGCTTTACTGAAGAGGGAGTGGGAGCCTGGGTGGGTTTATATTGGGAAAGAGAGGGAATTATTTATTATTTAGGTTTGGGACATATCACATTAAACTAATCAATTACACAAACCAACAGATGGTTTTTTCCAAAGTGGAGTAGAAAATATATTTTATAAGGCCAATGGCCGATGTTCTTAAAATAATAGGGCTGTTTATGTGGAGGTGAGTCACACTCTCAAGGAAAACAATTTAAAAAGACAAAATGTTTTATAAGTCTTGGAGGGTCCACAAAAGCTTTGTAAAATAAATCAAAGAAATTTAAAATCACATTATTTTAATGCTAATAAATACATTTTCCGAACATAATGTTTATATTATTTTATCACATCCCGATTCTTTCATTATGATGTCATAAAACACATTATATATTTAAATGATATTTTATTTTTACTCAAAAATTCGACTGTCTCAAATTATTTTGAAAATTTCACTCTTTGATAATTTGGACACCTAGATTCCAAAAATAATATTCATTTTATCTAAATAATTTAATAAATATGTGAATTTTTACTATTAAAATAAAAAACCACATTTACTGAAATTCAAGGGTTTTGACAAAAACTATTTTCAAACCTTAATAAAAATTACAATTGCATTCATAAAATTTATGATCATTAAATTTTATAAAAATTAATTTAATAATAATGTTTTATTTAAATATTATTTAATTAAATAATCCATTAATTCATCAATATATAAATCTTAGTTGAATATTAACAGAAAATATATTTGTGCTTTTAGAACATTTTACAATGTAAAAATAATAAAATGTTTACACATTATTTATACAAAGATAATGTACATAGTCATAGCGATAGGGTCATGTTACATAACCCCTTATAACACCCGCATAAGACTGAAGGGTATGCTATGTGATGGTCACGAACTCTTGGGGTGGCTTGGATAACATCGCTCGTGTGGTAATCTTTATTAAATTACACTTCACCCACAGTCTGTTCCACTCAATTTAACATGTTCATGATCAGCTTGGGATTGGTTAAGAGTGAAACCCAATGATGCCACATCCTTTTTGAGATCGTGAAAATGGGCTTCGTATCAGGAAAGTCTACTAGATGTGGTCATAGGTTCCATTGTCTATGTAATTTGGATTTTTTAAAGCCCTATATTTATACTAATAATATGACCACTGTTCAATGGCTATATTAGCAACAATCACAATTCATAACAGTATTTTAAAATCCAGAAACATAAAACCAATGAATTTCACATTTTATATAAACATAATAAACATTTAATTAGATCAAGAGTAATTTTCATTTATGAAAGTTGTGGTTGTTAAAAACTCCCTTCAACTGAATGATCTCATTCCACACAACACACTCTAGCTCACAAGATCAACAAATTCATTCAAACATAATGTATATAAGAAACAAGAAGAAACAATTAATTAAATAAAAAATAAAAAATATTTATTATTTGATTTACTTATTCATATTTAACAGAATACAAATTTATTATTTAATATTCATATATAGAATATAAGTATATATATATATATTATTTGTTAATAATATATTAACATTAATTATTATTTTTACAACTACATAAAAATAAAAAACATATCGTTAAACAAAATAATTTATTATTATAGTTCATATTAAATATGTTACAAATATATAATAATTTGAATTAAAATTATATATATTATTATTATTATTATGTTTTTATTTTCTATTTTTATTATAATATATACTATAATTATGTATAAACATAAAAAGAAGAAGATAATATGAGGAGGGGATTGTGTTTCCGAGAAGAAGAGAAGATGGGAAAAGGGGGGAAGAATCATGACAGTTCAAGGGAGAGGTGAGGGAGGCGGGTCTAGCGTCGATGGTCTCAAATTCCGTGGAAGATGGTGCAGCTCAGATGGGAAAACTTCGGCTAGAGACTTGTGGTGGTTCATAGGTTCATGGAGTCTTGAACAGCATGGGCTCATCACTTCCCTCATAGTGGTTAGAATGAAGATCAGAAGACTTCAAGGTCCAGTGTGGGGTCATGGTGGAAAGGGATGCTTGGATGCTTCATCACAGTATCCAGTTTCATCTGATGGGGCGAGATCTAGTTTAAGATTTAGAGACATCAGGTTCCTGTATTTTTTATTTTTTTTAATATAGAAATCTAAATATTCTCCAAGCTTATGGTCTTCGAATTTTCTATTTGATTTTTCTTTTACCATGGGTCATGATTCCATTCAAATTTCGATGATTCCAGTTGAATTGATGTTTCCTGCTATTGAGTTTGCTAGTGGTGGGTCATGATGGATTCAATAATAATTGATAGTGATAGAGTAAGAAGGGGGATTTTTATTTATGGGTTTTAATTTTTTTATAGAAAATGGATATGGCTTGAAAATTTTCTAAAAATTGGTTTCCTGATGTGTGAATATCATTCACGCATATGTGTAATAGAGAGATGCATGAATGAGGTTCATGCATCCTGTGGAAATTTGATAAAGGATGTGTGACCTATGTTCTTGAAACTATCCATGCCAAATCTGCATGAATGGGGTTCACACATCCTTTATAAAGTTTCTAAAGGATGAGTGAACCCCGTTCAGGCATCCTATAGAATGGATAAAAAAATTCATCATTTTTTTAGAAGAAAAAATTTCTTCTGTAGTTGATTAATTCAATTACAACCCCTTTCTATTCATTCTTTTTTCATTGAACAATATAATAGAGATTTAGAAAAACATTTATCTTTCAATAATTTAATATTTTCTCATTTCTTCCCCATAATGATAAACAATCAACAACATCATTTATAAACGCTTATATAACATCCCCAAGGATGATCTTCTTCAATACTTATTCTTGGATATGATAACCGATTCTTAACCCTCTGATGGATTGTTTCTTATTTTAGAAGAATATGAAACAAATATTTTTCATAATGTACACAATTTTATCACATGATCAAGGTATTTTAATAGTAAAATCCTCTAGTGAATATTGTGTACTAGTAGAACATGTGTAGTTTTATAATGTTTGAATATGTATTTTCTCAAAATTAACCAAAGGAACTTCTAATTCCATACATATTATATTGTGGTTTTTGAATTTTCAATCATAATCATCTACTCTACAAGGTTTTCACTATTAATTGAAATTCTTCTTCATTCAATTTAATTTTTTTAAACAAAGAATCATGTTCCATGATTTTTGGATTCAAATAATTGAGGTCAATAATAATTTTCAAGATTTCTGGATGTTCATAGAGCTTTTCATCACAAGTATTACTATTTATTATTGAATACTAAATAAGAATTATTACTCATGGAAGATAATTTGATGACAGTTATACAATTATTTAAAAAGTAGGACTCTATAAATGATAATAGTAATGCACATACATAATTTTTCATAAGTCAATAATCTACAAAATATACACCTCTTGAATGAATGCACCTCTTTTCCACAACTAGGTGTATACTGGACGCATCCATGTCATTTCCATCTCTGTCTGCGCTCTGGAATATGTTTCACATCATCCCTAGTAACCACCTCCACATCCTCCGGTGTGACAGGTAGTGGATGTATAGTGTCACCATCTTTACCCTATCATGAATCTCATGAAAGTGGAGGATAACTAGAACACTCACCAACATTGAAAGATGATGGCTATTGTGTTGTGGATGTCAGTAATGAAGAATCTTGCACAACCCATTAAACATTTGTATCTACCTATGGCTGCGCCTGAGAAGGTGGAGGAGCATATGAATGATCATGCTGAACACCCTCCTCTTATGGAAGACCAAAATATGACTGATCAAGATGACCATTCTCCTCATGTGGAACAACAAGATCCATAACAAGGTCGTCACCCCATGGTACATCTATATGAGTCTTATCAGGCTACAAAGCCTCCTCATCATGTGGTGGTTCAAAAAAAATTCCATGAAAAATCTCATCCGTCGAAGGAAGCAACTATGTGACATGGCTGGGAAAATATGTCCTGTCAAATACGGTTCTCTCTACTGGATTAGACATGTGAAGTAGATGACAGATACTAGCATCCTGTATAAAACAATTTCATTGTTAAGTAATATGAATGAAAATTCTACTGAACAATGGAAGGAACTATGCATTCCAGCTCATGAAAACCTCTTCTGTGTCATGTCAGAAATATGACTGGGGACCTGTATTACCAAGATTCTAAATTCGTCTGATTCACCAATTGAAAAATGTATTATCCCTGCCCCTTACAACATGAACTTCCTTTGTCTCTCCAATAAATCAATATATCTGGCATGATATCTCTTCCAATCAAAATCTATCTTCCCTGACATCTTCAGGAATGAAATGAATCTAACAGACTGGGCGAGTCCGGAACAAGCTATAATATTTTGAACTACTTCAAAACTCTATCGTTGTGATGCCACTCCACTATATGAAAATGATTCAATGGAACCCTGTAGGAGACGATTGCAATCATCTATATACAGTACGGTGAATTACTCTGGATAATAGTATATGTATACGGAATCCATAAAATCTGAAAGAAAAAATAAATATTTAATTAATAAATGAATACATGTTCACTAAAGAATAATTATTTAACAATATAGATAATAATCACTTACATCGTGTGGTCGAATGTTGTCCAACCTAAGTCTGTAGGCATGGACGTCATGTCTAGGGGAATCTGAATGTTGATGTGCCTGACTCCACCTGTAGATAATACTTTTATATTTACTTTTCATAATAGAAAGTTATATAATTATGTAGGATAGTATAAATAAGGAATAACATACCACAGTCCACGAGGAGCATCTGGTACAATATCTGCTGGCAATGACACACAAGCATGTTGACCTAAATGAGGGATGTGCTCACATACCCACATCTGTAGAAGAACAATGCATCATATGATCTACATCTTATCGATTTGACATGCACTACATAACTCCCTATATGTATTTTATAGACAAGGCAACCCCCAGCTATACCATCCTTCTTCATCAAAATCCTCCAATGAAACTAAATACATCAAATGTACAAAATTAGTCGAGTGATCAAGAAAAAGCATGTCACCGATCAGCCTCAATATATATACACATGAAAATTGCAGAACTGGGATCTCTTCAACATCCTCTGATAACTGTGTGAAGTAATGGTCTAACCAAGGCATGCATAATCTACCACCAACGATGGTATTTCCACCATCAGGGACCTCTATGCCTAGTAGTATATGAATAAGCTCTGGAAAATCTGCTCTAACTCGGCCTGTCAGAGCTACATCATCGATGTGGAGGCCCAACAAAATGGCCACATCCTATACTGTAATACTCATCTCCCCTCTCTATAATGGAAGGTATGTGACTCTGGAATCCATCTCCCAACAGGTGCAGCAATGAACGAACGATTGATAAAGGTGAAGTCTCACATCACTACGCCATAGAATCCAACGCAATGAAGATGTGGGGTGATATCAGGAGGTGTTGTGGTATGATGTCAATGGTGAGATTTGCGTACACTCAATGGAGGCACTAGATGTCCCTCTAAATGCAGTCATGATATGTGAGTATCCTGAGATGCGAGAAATGGAACATCTGTCACCTGCACAAATGATATCATCGTTACATGATTAATGTGAATTCAATAAAAAAAATTCAACTGTTATTTAAATAGATCAAGAAAAATCAATTGAAAATTGATTGTATTAATATTTTCAATTTATACATTATTTTTTGTGTGTGGGTGAGTGTCTTTGATACATTTGGAAACATGATATATTCATTTTTTTATGTTTTTTCCTTGAATAGTATGAGTATCACAAATTTTTTTACCAGAGAATCAAAAAATGATACAATCAAACATTGAAACATGTTCCAAATGGAGCATGTTAGAAATAAATGGATTAAATAATAAAACACCCTATAAAAAAATATACATATTTGTGATACAATACACAAGATCTCTCATGGATGATGAGATATAGAGATCTGTTTTTCCACTTGGGGACATCTCTTATGAGAATTTCCTTCGGAATGAAAAATAATGCATTGTATTCTCCCTCCTCATTGTCGAGGCCAATTAATTTCTTTTCTGATTTGACTTGATTTTTGTCTTCCTCGGGGAAGTATACTAGTAGTATGAATCCAATAAGTTAAAAAATGATAGACATTGAAAAAATCATAAACAAAAACAAAACCAAATTATGAAACCTAGAAATATCAGGGGCGATGGTTGGCTGATTAGCATGCAATGAGATAGAATGAAAGTCACCAACATGCATCCAAGATTCATTATAACAGTTAACCAAAGTGCTCATGTAAAACACCATGTAAAACTATGGCTCCCATGATATATTTTCTGAAGAACAAGCTATGATAATAAGTGCACATGGATATCTAAATTCCTGAAAGTTTCCACAATCAAAGTATATGATATCTAACATCACTAAAAATAGTCGACTTGTGCATGTATCCTAGTCGTAGCAAAATATTACATGAAAACTAATATTTTCCTTATGAAAGGCTACAACAGTCCATTATGATGCATCATTTAGTATTTGATCAATAAAACTTTGGAAATGTGGCGTGAAACGCATTTCGATTCCATCCTATGATAGGCCTTTTGGGACAGGTCAAACAATTAGTGAACACATCTATAAAATGACTCTTGCACTAACCCTGTGATCGGGAGATTTCATACACCCTTAAGGACCCCATTTATGCACTATACTTAATTAGTGGTCATATGACCATATTTGATGCCACCATAATATGATAATGACCATCCTTCCATAAAAATTTGCATCATATATTCATACATATCTTCATTTTCAGTTCATATATCTTCAAGGAATTCATCAAACCGTTCATGTTAGGTATCATATGATGAAACCGTGAGAGAATAATGTATAAAAATGGAGAATAAATTTCGTTTTAAAAGGTCATGGTTAGAAAAACATACCCAACTTGAGGATCACCTTCTTGATGGCATCATATCTAAAATTCTTATACACATTAATTGCAATATGTCTTATGCAATAACAATGATAATCATTCGGCTTAGTCCATGAAACCCATTCACTAACCACGACCTCTGTAATTGCGCGATGGTGATCAGATATCAGACACATGCCATAGTTTTGTGTGAAATGAACACATACACATGCCAAAAACAATCTCCAACATAAAAATTTATCCTTTTCAACAATAGAAAAAGAAAGTGTAATAAGGGAATGGTTACCATCATGTGTGGCTGCAATGAGTAGAACACATGTATACTTTCCATACAAGAATGTTCCATAGACCAAAATAAATTGTTTTCAATAGGGAAAGGAAGCAATTCATGGCCTGAATTCACAAAAAATCCTATTGAACTTCACCGTTGTTCGATCAACTTGGTGATTAGGGGATACATACTCAGCAGTTTCCAACCAATAAACAATCTGATTGTTGAGAGACAAAAATTCCATAATTTGTGGAAATATAGCATAAGATTCATCCCAATCACCATACAATTTTATAATTGCCTACTGTTTTGCATTCCATGATTTGTTATATGATATCTTATAGTTATACAACTATTTGATTTTTTCCTAAATAAGGGAAACAAGAACATCCTGACATGTTCGTATCATCTCATATATAAAATTTGATATAAACTCTGAATCAAGGGAAGAGTGATCCTACGAAAAGCGTGCATGCACAAAAGTTTGTGACCCTTCTAATTTGGTTATCCTCTAAGATGAAAAAAAATATCAAATGTTGACCTTAATCAAAATTTTCATTCTAGCCCATATTTTTCATAACTAATGATATATTTTTCCTTCTTTGACTCTTCAACCACAAATATGAAATGTCACTCAATGTGGTATTTTTTTATCAAATATTCATTGAAAAGTGACATTCAAACTCTGGCCTGACATAGATGACATTATCATTTGATGCAGACCTATTCCATATAATTTCAGGTAATTCAAAAGCTAGAGTAATGACATCCCAATCAAAATATTGTTCACGAGACATTATTTTAACTAAGGAACTCAATACTGATGGACAATTACAACTAACCGGTGGATGTCATGGATGTCTGTCTCTCAAAGGAACCTTAAAAGGTTCATTTCCCACATCAACCTCACCCACATCTCTCAAAGGAACCTAAGAAGGTTCATTCCCCACACCACCCTCACCCAAATCATCTCCTAATGGCTCCCTAGATTCTTCTACCTTAGATAAACGTTCATTCACTATATCATCACACGAAGGGATGTCATCTAAATTCCCATACAAATTTTGATCATATTCTTCATAATTCTATTCTATTATAAGTGTCATATGAGCGGGATTCAAGGAAAACGAATAATTTTAAAGACTATCTTCTATAAAGCTCACAAAACATGGTTATATAGTAGTCACTTTCGCCACATCTATATCAGAAATCACCACTTTTAAAACCATCAAACCATAAGCACACTACTGTCTAAATATAAAAGATGCATCCATCTAATCATCATCACCAACCAAAGGGTACTCGGTGTGATAAAAACATTCAAGATGTTTTAGATATCGATATCTGATAGAAGAAATAGATTGATAGAGACTCAATTTTAACTTATTATAAATCTTTTTGCGAACTGTATCCAATGTCATACATCCATGAAGATTTACCACTCTGACAGGTGGAATACTATTTCTATATCCCAACTCCGTATAAATGGACTCACCATTGGAATATATTATTGCATACATTAATACCTATAAAAAATAATTATTAAAATATTATTTACTACATCAACATTTTTCATTATATAAATTGGTTTTGAATAATAAACTTTATCTGGAGACTTTTTATGTATTGATTTTTCACTATTGAGGTATATTGATGATGGAATTATTACCAAAGAAAATTTAATATAACATTTTAAATTTTAATTACTTGTGAATAAATAATCATGACTTGCTCTTGAGACTTACGATTAGTTTATCATTATTTGATAAACAATCCAAAACGTATGGGTAGAATCATGGAGTCTCTATTATCAATGATTTCTCCAACCATTAGTCTCCTTTAAAACAAAAATGCCTCATGTCGAATTCTTGTTCTCAAACACCTCGTCGGGGACACCACTCTAGGGATTCCTTTTCAAGGATGCCTCTTATTGATTTCATTTTAAATACAAATTTACTCACATGCATGTGGGGGGGTAAAGTGGGATAAAATATATAACATTCTTTAAGAGGACATGAATGCCCTTACATACATAGTCAGAGATGACTCACATGTCATCATTAAAGAAAAATAAATACAATTTTTATAAACTAAATAACTACATTCACAAAACAAGACATGTAATTTCAATTATGCATCGGTCGGTCATCTCAAGATCTTCCATCAAACAACTTAAAATTGTTTAGGGTAAATTTATTATATCTATTAATAGATAAAAGGAATATTAAATTTCTACATCTCTTTTATATTTAATATATTTAATTATAACTAATATATTTGAAAAACAATTATACAAAAATGTTCTTATAGAATTAACATAGAAAGTATTCTATATATTTTTTAATAAATTTACATATGATACATATAACTAATATATTATTCAGAAATTTTATTACTAGTGTATAAAATATTATAATTGAAATTAATATTACTTTAAAAACAACATTTTTTTATAACATATTTAATTTTCATAAACATTCAATATGAATTCATATAACATTTTAGACATGACCTAATTAATTTTTATAAACATTCAGTATGAATTCAAACAAAAAACACATCATTCAAAAATTAAATCATACAAAATACACTAATTTACACAACAAATTATATGAAATAAATATACCATACACAGAAACCCTTATTTCTACGTATCACTAATCATATAAATAAATCATAAAAATAAAATAAATAAACACAACTAAAAAATTGAATATTTAAATAGTAATTTTACCTTCTTAAAAGTAGTAAATATAGGTTGTGAAAGAAATTCTGCAGGGCTTTGCAGAATAATCTAGTGGAGAAGAATAAAATTTGGGAGGGGGGGGTGGAGACCCCCTTATATTGATTTTCTCCTCCTGATGCGTGAACCCTATTTACGCATCTCTCTCTACCAAAGATTCATGAATGAGGTTCACGCATCTAAAAATCCATTTAAAAAAATTGAAACTGTATCCCTTTTCTACAAAAAAATTAAATCCCATAAATAAAAAAACACCGAGAAGGAAGGCTGTTAGTGGGTGGCAAAGGGATAATGGTGGTGGGTGGACGATGAAGACAAAGGGTAGAGCTGGAGTCACCATTGTGTGTGTCAATGGTTAATGTGATTTTTTTGGAAAAGGGTTAGAGTCCCAATAGTGGGAAAATTTGGATTTTTCCAAATATAGAAGAGGTCAGAGGTAGGTTAGGTTCCACCGTTGGGTAAGTAATACGAGTTTGGTGGTAGGTTGGGAGCCACCATATGGTCCAATGGTGGCTTGTGTGACGGTGAGTCCGAGAACTCTATGGTGGGTGTTTCCCTTGATGCATCACCACATCAACAAAAAATAAATAAAATAATTTTGAAAAACTAAATGAAATAATTATAGAAAGAATTTAAATTAAAATATAAATAAATTAAATTTATAATAAATGAACATTGAATAAATTAATGATGTTGTAAACAAAAATAATATATAAAAACAGGATAATTGATTCATTATTTAAATGTATCAAAGTGAAAATTGTTTACTAGAAAAAATTAATGAAAATAAAGTAAATAATGAAATTAAAAAATTAACAAATGTTATTTCAATAAAATTAAAATACATAAAATTGTTAACTATAAACAAAAATTGATGTTTCACAAAAAATTGCATTCAAAAAAAAATTATTATTAAAAGAACAATTGAAAAAAAACTAAATAAAATATAAAACAAAACTAATTTATTGATATTAGATTTAAATGAATAAATGAATAAAATTATAATTGAATGAAAATAATAAATTAATTATACAAATAAAAATTAATAGATTAAAAACTGTAGATAAAATTTAAAAATTAAAAAAAATAATTAATTTATTAACTAAAAGCTTAAATGTAGTCATTTTGAGAAACCAACAATTAAATAAAAAATGAATCAATGAAAATAAAAAAAGATAAAATTAAAACAAAAC
The DNA here is from genome assembly GCA_963277665.1 of Viscum album. Taxonomy (NCBI): domain Eukaryota; kingdom Viridiplantae; phylum Streptophyta; class Magnoliopsida; order Santalales; family Viscaceae; genus Viscum; species Viscum album. The sequence goes on along the minus strand of OY728155.1, from coordinate 446,281,024 downwards.
AATAGAATAAAAAATGAACATAAAAAAGAGAATATATTTTTTAATTTCATTCTTATAAAAAAGACTAATTTAATCACTAAAATAAAATATTTGAACAAAAAATATATCTATATTATTAATCATATACAAAAAAATTCAATATTTGATCATTATTATACAAACAAAAAAATCTAACAATAAAACACCAATAAAATAAAATAATAATATGTTGAAAAGATTATAAAATCACATCCACATAAAAATCCTTCACACTAAAATGTTAGTTTTCCCTAAAAAAAATACATGATTTTATCTATGTGAAATATAAGGAATGATTTTACAGTGAGCTGAGAAAAAAATAATCATGTCTTAGTTTTAAAAAAAGAGTTACAGAACCAATCCAGGGATTTTAATGAATGCTAAAAAATGGACCGGTCTAAATTCATCCACCGACTAGAAATTATGTGAACACAAATTCATTCACTATCAAGGATTTCATGTATCCTATAAGAAATCAAATATTTTTCTACTTTAATTCCAGTTCAGTTTCAAATTTTGAGAGTAATAACGGGTTAGATAAAGTGGATTTAAAATCATAACAAAAGGAACCATTAATTTTTAACTTTATCATTGGTTCAAAAAATCAATGTCGAGTATTTTTTATCAATATTTTTTTAAAACATAAATTAGGTTAATAAAAATCAAATATGCTCTTCTTTATATGGGTTTAAAATTACACTCACCACAATGAACTCGGTTTTGACAACGAGGAAGATTATTATTATTTTTTGTATTTTAACGAGTCATATATGTAAATAGAACTACAAAAAAGAACTTATTGATATTTATATAACGATTAAACACACACCCAATGTTTAGAGTCTCACAGATTCTCCATGGGATCTAATTTTCCCATTTTACTCTATTTTCAAATGAATTCTAAGATTACCATTTGAGTAGGCTCCATAAAGTGATTTTTTTGTTAAAACTGACTACCTTGTGTTCTAAATCAATTTTTAGTTTCCTAAATTTATTATTATATATCCAAAATATCTATCATATGTCACTCCATTTCTCAGTTATAAAAAGTAATATTCATAAAAATACTGTGTTGCTCTCCTAAGCAATAATACAGACTCATTAATTTTAGACTCAGTGAAACCCTCAACAACCAACCAGTTGCTATCACTTAGGATGGACTAATTTTCTTTTCAAAGTGAAGTAAAATGACACATATATTGTGAAATAATTGAAAAAATGTACAAATTGAAAATATTTGAAAATGTTTTACCATTTTTTGACAAAAAAATAGGGGGAGATGTGACTAGAATTTCCTCACAACAACACAGATGGACCCCTCTCCCCCACCCTTAAAACCCAACATTCTCCGCTATGATGACACTCAAGGTGGGAGACATCTTATTTCAAAATAGATGGGCAATTAAGCATGATAATAATTATGAAGGGGGAATTAATTAAACTTCAAAAACCACTAGACACCCAAAAAAATAAAGAAAATAAACCCCACCATAAATCACCATAAAAAAGTGATTTTTCTTAAAAAAATGTCACATTTTAATGTTTTAATAACTGAAAAATGATTTCTCTATGTAATTAAAAAAGTAACATGATATGAAATTATGTGTAAAAACAAAAAAAAATAATTTTAAAATAATGGGTGAACCATGTTTCACAATTCAGTTCATCTAAATTTCTCAACTCACTAGATTCTAGAAGCTTACACCGAAGTAGGGAAAACATATTCACAATTTTAAAATACAAAAAGCGAACTCCCACACAGTTATAAATATGCAGCAAGTAGTCAATTTTGTGCGGAAAATAAAACTTGAAATATAAGAAAAACACTTCTCTTATTGTGGGAGCTTTTACCATTAATGATCATTTAAATATCATATTCTATAGAACTAAGTGAAGTTCTCTGGTTTTTTTACTCCATTCGCATCAAGATAATGAAAATAATAATAGGAATATAGAATTTAATGTTTAGGAAAAAAATTCTACCAAATAATGAATCAATGAGGTTTTATTCCATATGATGCATTGTGTTTCTAGAAAGTATAATTGGTTTTCTCTTGATCCTTAGGTGAAATAAAAATATTGTTGTAACTAGAATACCAATCAAGAAAACAAAAATATTCAATGCCTAATAGCCTTTTAACATTTGGCCTAAAAATTGAATGGGGTGACCATTTTTCCTTAGGGAAGTAGGTTGTTTTCTATAATCAATACAAACCCTCCGTTGGTTCACATCTCCTATTTGGATTTTCTAAATTTTTCCATTTTTCACCTTTTTCAATCCACTGTTTTTGGGAATAACCTAGACAAGACTTACCCAGAAACTATCAGAAATGGAAAAAATAATAATAGCATCAAGTAGTCTAAAAAATTATTCTATCACCACTTCCATCATGTTTGGGTTAGGTCACCTTTTGTGAATCCACTATTAGATTACACTTAGGATCAATAGGGGGTTTTCTAAATGCAGGACGATGGGCCTATCAAATTTTTGTCAGGAATTTTCCAGCAAATGATAGATCTGTACTTCCCCAAAAGGCTCAGAAAATTTCCCTCATAACTTACCTACATATTTGATGAGATTATCACATGAATTATGTAACTCTAAATTTAAAAAGTATATTTCATATTGGAAGGGTGGGGTTTCAGCTATAGAATTAGTAGTTCTTGTCTCGAATGAAGACACTTTGGCCTAGGTGAACAAAAGTCTTTGTGATATCTATTTAAAAAGGTAGTGTAGAATACTTCATCCTCATCACAATTACTTCTAGAAAATTCTTCCACAGATTTATACTCCCATTTTGGGATAAAATATACTCTATAGCAAACTCATCTAGATGTTCTAGGAACACTCCATCAAACTCATTAATAGGTTCCATCTCTTTACTTGAGATAATACCCATGAATGTTTCAGTACAGAACTTAGGTTCAACATTAATATCCTCTAGAATCCCCCAAAACTCTTTTTCCTCCTCATTAATATAACCATAAGTTAATAAAAACTCATCTATGGTAATTATTGGGTGGGTGGGTTATTTAATTTTTATGAATAAATTGAATAATTCTTTTTTTTCACCCAATTTGAAAATTATTTATCCATTACCTACATTTATAAAAACTAAATGTATGGATAATAAGGGCCTAACAAGCATGATAGATACCTTCTAGTCACACTCTATATCTAGAATTAGAATGTCAGCAAGCAAGAGGAGTCTCCCTACTCCAATTACTAGGCCATATACCATACCCACTGAGTGAGTGATTGGTCATTCAACATGTTGTATCACAAACGTTTTGGGTTGGGGAACTCCAAATACCAAGTTTTAAAATATGGAAAAAGGGATAAAAAATGATGTTAGCTCTTAAATCACATAGAAAATTGAACTTACCACCTCGATCTCCAATGGATTGAAGCATGAGAAATTTCCCCAGGTTCTGAATCCTATGAGGTATCCTATTTTGCAACACATCACTACACTCCTCTATGAGCCTATAGGTGGAAAATTTTTTCAAGGTCATTCTTTGTTATATATGTTTCTGGATGTGTTTTAGATTGGATGTCCTTTTAACCAAGGTTTCTTATAATAGGATGTCAATGATAATCTTTTTAAGCACCTTAAGAAATTTTAGCAACTCAGAATCATGGGTTTTTTTACTATTTATAGAAAATGGATTTCAAGGGAAAAGATTCAAATAAATTTGGTAATTCTTTCAACTTATTCTTCATGATTTTTCTTTCAATTATTGCCTTATTTTTGGTTATTTTATTGTTTTATGTTGGAACAAAATCGACCAGAGGGTTTCCACTTGTCTAATTGTCCAGTTTCATAATTTTATATAATTGAAATTTCTAAGTTTTCAAGGTTTTCATTTTAATATGTTTGGGGTTTTTTCTTACACCCATGTTGTGTTTAGATACCACTTCTAGTGGTCACGTCCATGAAATTTTCTAGGGGGTTGGAAATAGTGGAATTTGGTAGCATATCTTTGTCTCTATTTCCAACATTCCTAGCCAACCATCCCATTTGTATTTCTAATTTTTCATTCATGGATCCATATGAACATTTTAAAAGTAAATTTTCTTTTTTCATCAAACCATTCTATCAACTATTAGAATATATCCCTCAATTAAACTTTTTAATTGGATGATCCAGCATTAGGTTGGGGTTGGAATAACTACATGGTGGATGTTGGAAACCACGAGGGGCAGTAGTTCAAAGGATTCCATGCACCATCCATGATCTGTTTGGGTAGTTCATATACACCTTGATTTACATATTTGAAAAATGAGCACCACTGGTATGAATCCTAGAACCATAAACAATAATGTTTTCATTGTTAGAAGGTTATAAAGGCATATCATAATTGGGACAACCATTATGTGAGTGGCCAAACATGCTGTAGTATAAGAATTTCTCCCTTGTGACAGATATCACTGAAAAACTGAGAATATTGGCCTTCATATTATGGGACATGGGATTTTCCCATTATCACTATGGTTATTGTCCTATAAAAGTTTTTCTATGAGTTTTGTGAGAGTTTGTTAATGTTTTGTTTCTACTTTTCATCAGACCTATCACTAAAATCCCCTCCAGTAGAATAATCCACCAAGGTTTGGGGGTATGGGATAAGGAAAATATAATATGTGTTTATGGGGAGTTTGGGAGTGCACTGGTGGTTTGGACATTGACTTGGCTATCCATTAGATATATCCCAATCTTTATTAAACAACTCTCCTGTATCTTGTAAGAAACCGGTGATTTTTTTTCATAATCTCCTAGGTCATTCTCCTAGGATAAAATTTTATAGTGAATGAATTTTATACTTCATCTGTTGTGGAAAATATTTATTCTTCTCAATTTATTCATAATGACCATGTGTTTCTCTTGATTTAGGAATGAAAAACTCTCCGTTTCAATTTTTCTTCACTAAAGCCTCTTGGTGGAAGCTACTAGACACTACAATAGAACACTATAATGATATCAAGGGAGTCTTCAATTAGCATTCCATTGATGTTCAGAAGATGAGGGAACATGTATAGTTTTATTCTATAGTTATATTACCTAGTTGAGTGCCTAATTCAGGATGGATTTTTTCAAATATCATCCACTAAAACATATCTCAGACTATGCCTCTAAATTATTTCATTACCAGGCGGGTTCACATTTCCATGTAGTGGATTGTTATGGTTTTGGTTCTCAACTTCTCTATAAAAATACATTTTGATTCAAAATTTGTCTTTGTTCAACTCCCTAATATGATTTTAATTTTCTAGAATGGTTGGTTCTATGGTCTCTGACTTAGACCTTATGTTCATACAGAAGCAGGTTCAACCGATTTTTGTATTTTTCTTAATGAATTATTTGTGATATTTTTTTGAAAGTTTATTTTTTATTTTTTTGTTCTCAATGTTTTTTTTGTTTTTTTTGGTTGGTTTTGGGACAAGGGTACACGTGAATTCCCCTATAACGACTCCAAAATTTGGAAACATAATCATTGACTGGGTGTAATGTTTTATGTTTATAATCCTAAATACTACTACTGTAGTGGTAAGAAGGGTATTTGTACCATTGGGATAGACTGAGTTGTGATAGTGACTAAAAATAAAATAAATAAATAATAAATAAAATGTGTGGTTGTGTGAAAATAGTAATGTGTATAATGATTTGTGTGTAATAGTGACTTCAAGTCTGTAAACAAGAAAGACAGACATGATAAAAACAGGACAGTGAAAATAATTAATTGTCTAGAAGTGGTGAAATCAGAGAACTGATTTCTAAGCAGGCTTTCCCTTGATCATGAATTAAAATTTACACATATGGATCTGATTTAATGTGCCTATCATGATTTTTAATCTTCTGAACCTCTAAAAAATAACCCCAAAAGTTAAACATTAGTAATCATTCCATCAACAAGTTAGAACAAATCATAAATTCCTTGAGAAAAAAATTTCATTTGAAATTATCAAGCCTCTCTCTCGAGCTTGATTCACCTTTTAGTAAAATATTTTGATTAAAGAAATTATAACTTTTAATCTGATAAGTATATTTTTAAATGATTATTGATGCTTTGTAAAAATGGATTATCTAGAATGAGCGAGAGACATAGGTAATCTAGTTGAAGAAGAATTCATAAACAGATGATGTCAGAAAAAACATGCATGGCCTATTCATCGTATGGAGATAAGAGGAGAACCATTGTTGAACATAACATATCAAAATAATTTAAAAAAATTAGTTCATGTTGTCAAAAAGAATAAAAAATAATAAAACAATAAGAAATGAGTTTTCTATCTCACCATGATTGATCTCAAAATTTCCTTAATGCCCTTAAATTTTTTCCTACATCAATGGTTTCTACAGTGGTGTGTGGTATGGGGTGATCGTGAGCCATGTGAATGCTTAAGTGGTGTTGAGAAGTCTCATCTCTTTCTCAAGAAGAGGTATGAGAATGAACTAATTCTCAAAAAGAGCCTACCTATTGTGGGAAGTCATGAATTGGTTCCCCTAAATCGTGTGCTACATCAAGAGGATTCTAATACCCCTTGTCAAATCATATCTCAACTCCTGAATCACTTCTTCTGGCCTTAGGATGAGTCTTTCATAGTGTCACTTCTTCCTCGATTGTCACCATAACACGAAATCCTTCCAATGGAATGACCTGTTACATGCAGTGCACTCTAGTTCACGTGATCATCTAATTCAATCAAATTAAAGGTAAATAAGAAAAAAATATGAAATAAAAAAGGATATAATACTTAAAAAATATTTAATATTATATTTACATATTTATTTTTTCTATTAGACAAAAAATTATTTTTTTATTAAAGGAAGAATAAAACATTACAAGAAAGCATGACCATACAGTGTTAGGGTGGCCAAAAATAGTGCAGTCCTAGAGAGTCATTCTTAATAAAAAGTTTACATCCATTGGGTAAAGACCCCATGACAGTTTAGAGACTCATAGGCTCTCCTAGAACATGTTTTAGAGTGAGTGAATCAACTACATAGTTCCATTATCACTAGTTATGGACAACAAGAATATTTTGGTTAACATAGTTTCTGAAAAACATGAGAGAGTAAACTACGTCCTAGGAGACATCACTATTCTCTTAATGAAATATTATCATCATGGATAAAATTGATTCTACTTCTCAAATTTGAATGTTGAATCACCTACTCAATGAGATACCCAAAACCATATCTTTTTTCTCTCTGCCAATGTAGTTACCAAAACCAAACAATGATTTGAAACCCAACATCATGGAGCCTTTCTAATCCCTCATTGGGTTGCCTCCTCCCATTTCCCCATTCACACAAGAACCATAAACGTTTAGTTTTAATCCCAAACATGGGGGCCTCTATTTGACCCATCGGCCCTATTTTGTTCTTCTGATAATTGTGGACATAAAATCACCCAGTAGAAACCTTCTAAGAGTAACCGATAGGCCGACATCCTTGATCAGACCCCCTTAATCTTCTAATATAAATTTTTTCCAAACATGAAGGTAATTTACATACTGTTTCACACCATTTCGAACATTATTTTTCACTTCCTAGAGAGACTAGAAAGCGGCAGAGAAAATCATTCCCCGGATCTTCACTTCCAACCCGCGTTGTCCAACTCCCCAAAACCATGACTCAATAATGTTTTGCATGGAATCACCTGATAAAATTATTTTTAAATTGTAATATATTCCAGACTCCATTCCCACAATTACCTAGGAGAAACAGCTGCTCAAATTTCTCTTGCTGGGGATTTAAGAAACATCGGCATCGAGAAACCATGAAAACTCCCCTTCTTTGAACAATATCATCTGTTGGGAACGTGTGGTTTGTACATTTCCAAAAAATAATGTTCAAATTTCCTATAATTTAATTTCAATATAAATTTATATCCCTTGAATCCATACCACTTGGAGAGTGAATCAGATTCATGATATCCCGACTAAAAAACCTCCCCATGCTAAATCCCATGAAGGATAACCTGTCTAGACAATACAATTATATGATGCTGTTATTTATTTATTTCTAATCAATGGTTTGAAATTTTATTAAGGAAGTCTAGATATCAACTGGACTCTCAGAAGGATATTTCTGGAGTTGGACATCCCAGAAAGTGGAGTAGAACACACGACCAGTTTTTCTTGCAAAGATTAATGTCACCAAGAACAATAATCCAATGATAGTTCTATTCCAGTTCCTATAGGTGATCAATAATACATCTATCAAGACCTAAAATCATTTGGGAATGGCTATTCCATATTATCTTGTCATCCCCATATGTTTTTACAATAAATTGTACCCAAAGAGAAGTTCCATAGAGCATTTCTTATTGCAATTTTGCTTGCAAGTAATCCATATATTCCTCCACATTACATAAGCTGATACCACTTCCTATAATGGTTTACCCATCCATTTCAACAAGGACCAATGACATCAATGGGCTTGGTTGGCATCCCATAATAATTCTATCATGAAATTCTATAATCTTATAATAGTTTTATTCAAAGGCGTAATAATGGATAAAACATACATCATGACGGATGTGAGAACCCTATTAATGAAATTTATTCTCCCTTCAAATGAAATAAATATATTCTTAAATTTAAAAATTATCCCCATGATTTGGTTGATGATGTACTAAAAAATAATTTTTTAACCCTTCCATTCAAAATTGGGGCACCGAGATAAACCATTAGAAGTTGTCGATGCTAGATAGCCAAAATGGATTGGATAGAAATAGAATGTCTTCCCAATCTCTTATTATAAATGAAAACACTGCATTTTCATAAGCTGATTATATGACCACTAATATTTCCAAATATAGACACGGTATTTTAGAATCTATAAATTGATCTATACATAGCAATAAGGAAGAAAAGCATGTCATTAGAAAACATGAGTGGGAGACAATACCATTACCAAAGCTGTTGCGATTGGGAAGAATATTTTATCCTCTATGTTTTTATCAATGTTCCTTGTAATCACTTCTTGATCAATAACAAATAGTGGGAGAAAGGGGGTTTCCTTTTCTTACACCATGAACCAATTTAAATAAACCAAAATCCTTACCCAAAACAGAAATTGTGGTCTATGAAGAAGCATAGAATCAAAAGAAAATGTCAGAAAACAATTCATGGATCTCAAAATTTCTCATAACCTTGAGAATTAAGCTCCATTATTAATTTTTCGTCATCCTTATCAATACTAATATTTATTTTTATATTAGAGCCCACCATTTTTGTTCAAGTATTCAAATTTTTTTGGGACAAAATAAAATGATCCATAAATGATTCTTCTTTTAATAATGTCATGATTCTCTTCTGAGATAGTTCTTGGAATGACACTGCAAAGACACCATTTGATGATAGTGGTAAGAATTTTATAATAAAAGTTACACAAACATATGGGTGTGAATTGGTTGATGGTTAATGTATCATTTACTTTAGGGATGAGGAAAACCTTGGAGGCTTAGAGAGCATTGGTTAAAGGGCCCCCTCTGAAGAAATCCTGGAAGACCTCCCTAATATGATTTTTAATAATGTCCCAATCATTAAATGTAAACCATTAATATGAATTCCATCATGTCTTGGAGAACATTCCGTGTTCATTTTGAACACAAAATTTTTAATGTCAACCAAATTAAATGATCCTGTCGTGGGGTGTGACAGATAAATATTAATAATGTTAAAATATAGTAAAGTGGTTTACATAGGTTGTCTCCAGTAATGATTTCAATACAATTAAATTTGTCACTTATATTAAAGAACAAAGAAGATGTTGTTTTTTAAATTGTTTGAGTTGAAAAATAAAGAAAGAAATTAAAAACATATTTAACACTAATAGATGAAGAGAGTGATAGGTCGTGGTAGAATCACCTTTTTCAATTTCATCATAGTCATAAAGAACATCTTCCCTCTATTCCTATTGAATTAAAAATGAATGAATCCTCGATCAAGTTATCAATCTCCCTTGGTTAAAGAAAATAATGTAATTCAGTCCTATGTGCATGGAAGTTCATAAAAAATCCTAAATTGTGTAGACAAGTCTCGATCATAAATTTTTGCTACTTAAAACTCTTGAAAAATATCACTAATTCCACACTTGCTCCAATGATCACTAGACACTCACCACCTAACACAATCTGATCGATCGAGAAAAATTGCACAGGTGGAGGGAGATTAAAAGTCTTAAACCAAATCTATTAACGATACATACCCCAAAATCAAAAAAAAAATATTCATTAAGAGAATTAGGAAAAATTTGGAATAGAAATTAAATTTGATGAAATGATTGTTTTAAATTTAATAACAAAACTCTGACATTAAAAAACTGAAACTACCCCTTCCCTGATCACTCAAATGCTTTACCTCTCCATGTGATGGGTAATAGAGGAGAAAAGGGAAGAATATACCATGATAATAAAATGAAAATAGAAAAGAGAAAATCAATAGAACATCATGAACTAAATCCTTCAGCACAACCCCTCTTGCACCTTCTTCAACCCCTTTGAATGGAAGTGAACACTCTTACTTATAGGATTGTGGAGTATAAAATTTCCCTCCAAATTTACTCCACAAAATTTTGAGTCTAGAATTCTTATAAAATGTATGAATATCAAGAAGTAGTTTTAAACATTTTTTTCCTCCCCCTCTTTTTCATTCTTCCTCAAAATCTCATAGCATTGTCACAAGTCTACCAAAAGTTATACTTGAATTACTAAGGACAACATTTTCTTCCCATTGCGACTCTTCAACTTCATCTTTTTGGACACATTGAAAAGAAATATTAATGAAATAATGTTTTCATGAAATGTAATAGGAGCAGGAGTCTCGAAGAATTATTTCTACTCCAATAAGAATCACCTCATTTAGACATATTTAGGTAGCGATATGTCTCATTAATTTAGATGTGGTCAATTCTATCATGTAGAAAATGTTTTCCAATTGATTAATTAGTCTGGGAAATGGTGTGTCGAATTGGACCTTTGTCCATAAGCCAAATTTGTAGCCCACAAAAAATACAATCCTAAAAAATGGAATCACTCAATTTGGATATAAAATTTAATATTTATCATTGAAATATCTAATCTTCAAAAAACTGATAAATTTCAGAATTAACCAATTTCCAAAATTAAGCTCATAATTCAACAAAATATGAAAATGATACAAATAATATAAAATTGATTAATTGGAAGGGATTAAGTCATTGAAACACACCTAAAAAATAATTACAATATTATCTCTATCAATTCCCCCACACATATCACTTAGACTCCCATATAAGTCAATATCAAAATCAAATCAAAGAAAAATTCAAAACGCAGGCCAATGAGATGCACCAATTCTATACCCTAAAATAAAAGATATCATGTATCATATATTACCATTATTCCAAGTTCTCAAATCAGATCATTTATTATTTTTCCTCCTCCCATGCACACAACACAACTACCTCACATAAATTTATCTCATATCACAAATATCAATTGTCAACAATGTTTTTCTCCTCCATACAAATGAATGGGTCACCATAGGATTGAAAAACACTTAATTATACCCCAATGTTACTCAATGAAATGTGTTTGTCATGAGGACTTTGCATGGTAATTATATGGCTTTCGGTTGGTAGGATTTTTATGTGAAAATATCTACGACCGGATGAAGAGGGCTTGGATCTTTTTGAAGAAAAATTGGACAATTCTAATATTCATTGAAGTATGGTATCCTACTAACTCCCCTTAGTAGTAATTCATCTCAATTATCATGAAAAATGTTGTACTATTTATACAGATCTGCATTTCTGTAGAAAAATTTTAATCTTATCAAACATGATTTCTCTTGAAAGTTCTAGAAAAGGCAAAACTTTATTCCTCTATTACGATATAAAGAAAGGCACAACTCCTCTTATCATGAAAGCTCCAGAAAAGAAACAACATTCATCAGAAAGATTTTATTATCATCACACACATCTATTAAATATTTTTTTTCCACCAAATGTTGCACCAAATTAGGTAGCACAACACAAGACAACTTCCACCACACTTAAGTTCAACTAGATCAAGAAATTTCACATTAAGAGTAGGTTGGATAGGGAAACTTTTCTTGTAATGTGGATAACCGAATAGGGTTTTCCTGGATTCTAATTTCTATAAGGATTTAATGTACATGTTATTATAGAATGAAAGAGATTATTTTGAAAAGGGGGATTAAAAAAATAAATTCCTCAATAATTTAATGTACAAGTACCAAAAACCCTCAGGTTTTGAAACGAATAAATAAAATTCTTGTTAAAAAAATCATGGTATGGTTTTCTCAAGATGTTAGGTGAATATATAAAATATGAAAAAAAGTGTCTAGAAGCCTCACATGAAATTGATTTGAATGATAAAGACAGTGAAATGTGTCATTGGATTCAAAAATCAGAGTACTTTTCATGAAATTATTAAAACATTTAACATAAAAACATTCATTTTTAGTATTCATTTAAGATTAGATTCATGGAATATATTGGTTAACTAAATGACATGAGTTTCAAAAATGTAACTGATAATCATTTTGGATCTAAAGATTCAAAAACACACCAAAAAAATTAAAAATAAACACACCAAAATTTCAAAAAACACACCATTTCTTAAAAACAAAAATCAAATGAAAACCATAAACTACAATGGTTCCATTTTAAAGAAAACAATAAATAGAAATCCTAAACTAAAAATGATACCTCTCCCACACATAAATGATGCAGTTTCCCCAATGTATTGAAATGGATGTAACATGTAAGTCAAATTTAATATGAATCACAACAACAAGCAAGTGTAAAAGAGAGGTACAACCTGATGGTTCTTATTGAAATATAGGTTTGTGGAGGGAGATCTACTCCACTAAATATAATGGAATTCTCCCATGGAATTGTTTCAGCATATGTCCATTAATAGTGAATGGATCCTTCTCTCCATCAATCAAAATAGGCACAACACCAAAAGGACATACATGAGTAACTCTAAATGGACCCTCCCATAAAAAATAATGTTTAACTAGCATCATATTGAGTCTTGGGTTGAAGAGAATTACTTTATCATTAGTATGGAAGTATTTATATTAGATCAGCTTCTCATGAGACACTGTTTTTATCTCTTTGTAAACCCTAGAATTTTCAAATGATTCCCTTATAATTTCCTATAATTCTTACAAATGCAATCTTCTATCTTTCCTAGAACTTTCAAGATCTGAATTCATCTTCCTCAAAACCTAATAGGATTTATGATTCAGTTCCACAGGTAGGTGACATCTTTTCCCCTAAATCAGACTATATGGACTCATTCCAATCAGGGTCTTTTAGGCTGTCCTATAATCCTAAAACGTGACTTCAATCCTCTGGCTCCAATACTTCCAGTTTTGTTTAACAGTCTTCACCAAAATTCATTTGATTTCTATGCTGGACACTTTACCTTGACCATTTTATTGTGGGCGAAAGGTAGTTGATGTTTTAAGATTAACCCCATACCATTTTAGTAAATACTCCATTATTTTATTTCAATAGTGCTACCCTTGATCATTTATGATGAATCTAGTCACTCTAGACATACATAACAATTTTTCCCTGACAAATTCCCAATAAAATTTAGCATCATCGTTCATGGTGGCTTTTCATTCAACCCATTTAATCAAATAATCAACTGTAAGAAAGATATTATAATTTCCTAATGAAATTGGGAAAGGTCCCATAAAATTTATCCCCCATAGATCAAAAACATAAAAAAAATTATGCTGTTGTATGGGCATTTCTTGTCTCTTTGAAATGTTTTTAGAAACTATCACTTTAGCACCTTTTTAGAAATTCATGAGAATATTAAAAATGGGTGGGACAATAAATTATAGAATCTAAAACCATACTTTCTATTATATGAGGCCCAATTGGGCCCCACAAGTTAATGTGTGAAAAAACTCAAAGACAGATCCAATTTAACTTTTAGGAAAATATCTTCTTATCACATGGTCATTGCGAATCATCCAAAGCAATAGATCATCCCAAATGTAATATCTAGATTCTGCATTCAGTTTTGGTATTTTATGAGAATTTAAATGAGATGGGACCTAAGATTTTACTCGATAATTAACTATGTCAACATATCAAGTAACTTATCCTTTAACCACGTAAAATGTCTCCACTGGAAGGTGATCATTCAAAGGTTCTCTTTTCTGGAACTTCAGCTTTATTAGTGTAGGGATGTCTACTTAAATGATCATCCACATAGTTCTCATATCCCTTATTGTCCTTGATTTCCTTGTTGAAATCTTAAATAGTAACATCCATATCACTATCCATGGTTTAGATTTATTCTTCTTCGTCAAGTACCTAAGAGCTACATGATCAGAAAACATAGTGACTTTGGTTCTAGGATGATTTGATATAAATATTTCTAACGTTAAAACAACTACTAAAAACTTATTTTCTATAGTTTTATAATTTAATTGAGCCGAATAATAGGTTCTTAAATCATATGAAATGATTTGTGTCCTACCATCAATTCACTAAGAATGGATTTCTCCAACTACATGGTTTAAAGCATCAAAAAGTAGTTTCAATAGTTCTTTCCAAAATGGTGGCTGCATCATAGGTGGTTAGATCAATCTCTTATCCTACTCATTAAAGGATTCCTTACATGTACCATGGAAATCAAAATCAATATCTTTCAAAAGAAATATAAAGATTATGAGATAAATGTTACTAAAATTCTTGATAAACCTCAGGTATAATCCTTCATGTCCTAAAAATTATCTAACATTCCCTACACAAGTTGGGTAAGGAAAATAATTTATCAATTCACCTTTTAATTTATCAAATTCAATTCCCTTTTTGGAAATGACATGCCCAAGGACAATCCCTCTACAAACCACTACGTTAATCTTTTCAAAATTTAAAACATGATTTTTTTTCAATGTAAGTTTTCAAATCCTTTTACAGTTTTTTAAAAAAATGGTCAAAAGACTTTCCCAAAACTGTGAAACCATCCCGGGAAACATCCAAGAAATATTCAATGTGATCAGAAAATATACTTACCACGCACCTATGAAATGTACCTAGATCATTACACAATCCAAATGGAATTATTTAATATGAAAAAGTGTTGTAGGGGCATGTAAAGGTTGTCTTCTCTTGATCCTCAAGAGAAATGGGTACCTGAAAATAACCAGAATATCCATCCAAAAATAAATAACGAGTTATAATTTCCACTCTCTCTAATATCTGATCAACAAAAGGAATGGGGAAATGATCTTTTGAGTTACCTAAATCAACTTCTTACAATCAATGGTCACTCTCCATCTATTTTGAATTTCACTCGGATTAATTCATTCTTTTCATTCCTCACAGTTTTTAGGCCAATTTTTTGGAACTACATGAATTAGGATAACCCACTATGAATCTGAGATGAGATAGATGATCCCAACAACCAATAGCTTCTCAATATCCATCTTCACAACCTCCATTAAGTGGGATTTAACCTCTATTGGGGTTGTCTGACACATTCAGAATCTCCCTTCAGAAAAATTATATGTGAGTATATTTTTGGGTTGATTCCTAGAATATCACCAAAGCTCTACCCAATGACTTGTACATTCTCTCTAAAAAGATCAATAAATTATTTCTCTTGGGGTTCAGAGAGATTATTAGTAATTATTAGTAGCAGTTTCTCTCCGTACCTAAGGTAAACATATTTCAAATCTGTGGGGAGTGGTTTTAGTTTCAGGTCAGGGGGATGCTCAAGGGGTGAAACTAAATTGATGTTTTACCCTTCAAAATTTAGGACTTCCTATGCACAAGAAACCATATAATCTTCTTAATTATTTAAAAAATCATCAAAGAAATCCGATTTTACCTATTCATCGAACATGAAATCAAAATGTCCATCATTTTGGAAATCAACATATTTAATGATATTTTCAATGGAAGCAGTATATCCGAGGTCTATGGATTTATTGATCATACCTGACTCTTCAATAACATCTGCACCATCATTATAGGAAAGTTAAAAGAGGTAGTGATCATCTGATGGGTGCCACATGGATTCAAAAATATTGAAGTGGACAGTGCTATCTTCAAAATTTATGGTGAGTGTCCCCTTAGGAACATTGATGATTGTTTTGGATGTATTCAAGAAAGGAATCCCCAAAATTATGGGTGAGAGTGGAGGGGTCCTATCTTCTTCAATATTTAATATGTAGATGTCTGACTGGAATAAGTGATCTTTGACTTTCACAAGGACATCATCCAAAACTCTTGCAGGGAAAACTGGGGATCTATTTGCATATTAGACCAACACTCTAGTGGGCTTCAAGTCATGCATCATCTATGAAGTGTATACTGAGTGAGGAAATATATTAATTGAAGCACCTAGATCACACAAAGAACTAGAAAAATTTAAGGATATAATTGTGCATGGAATGGAAAACATCCCTGGATCATGACATTTGGTTAGAAATTGTGGGGTTATAAGGGCCGATAAACTTCTTCTCAAGTTGATCCATTCATTCCCTTGAAGTCCTATCTTATTTGCGAAAACATACTTACAATATTTAGCATATTTTGAATTTTTGTTTCTGCATCATGTCGGGGAATATTGATTTACACTTTCTAGAATGTGACTGTAATTTATCTTTGAAGTGCTTCCTTCTGAAATTGCATTGATTCAATCATAATTGACATAAAAAGTGGGGGTAAGTATTTATTCTCTCTTTTTTGTCTTTTCAATGTCATTTATTTTCTCTTCTTCCTTGGCATATCCTTATCTTCTTCCACTTCCTCCTCTTCTTCACAATGAATTTTCATAGAATTTTTAGAGTTTACAACGTCATTGTCCCTCAAATCAGGTTGGATTTTTTTATGTTCATGGGATGATGATGGTGAGAGTTCTTTTACAATTATTGTTGTTAGAATTTTTACATTATCATTTGAGTTTGGTATTGTTTGGGAAAGAAGTTTCTATGGATGTTTTTGACATGATTTCAACCAAAATTCCCACAGTGTTTTCCAGCTTGTCAACCTTATCTACTGGGAAATCAAACATATATTATAGTTGTTCCACAAAAGGTTTTGTGCTGGTGGATGGATGATCCTAGGGCCTTGGGGATGTGGGAGGTTGGTGGTGTGGAGGTTGGTTATAAGATGTCTTTCTTTGAAATGGTGGTGGGTTTTGGAACAGTTTTTGTTTCAGGGGTCAAGCATGATTTTTGTGATTTCCAAATGTATACTGAACATGGTTATGCTCTCTCCATCTCTGATTTTTTGGTACTACATTAGTTGAAATGTTTCCACACAAGTTTCCATTCCAAATATTTTATAACATTGGTTAGTGAATGATTAGGTGATGAGCATAAAGCCCATACCTTAGCTGGTGCTTATTGGTCACCCACTTGTTTCATGGCTATATTTCTCACATAACTGGTTATGTCTTCAATATTAGTTTATAGTAAGGGTGATGGATGATAAGTTTGTACCTCATGAATACCTCTTGTTCCCGTACCTCTTGTACCAAAATGTTGTGAGTTTTGAGAAATATTCTCAATCATGCCCATGGATTCTTTTGGTGACTTTTCAATGAATGCACCTCCAGATGATGCATCAGGAAGATCTTTATCATTTTCCAGTAAGCCTTGATAAATGAATAAAATAAATTTATGCTTCTAAATGGATTGATGTGGGAAGCTGGCACACAGATTTAGAAATCTTCCACAGTACTCATAAAGGGTTTCTCCAGATGATTTTATGATGTCATAGATCTCCTTTCTTATGGCTCTACTTCTCAAGACAAGGATTAATATTTTCATAAATCATCTCCG
Source organism: Viscum album (assembly GCA_963277665.1). NCBI lineage: Eukaryota > Viridiplantae > Streptophyta > Magnoliopsida > Santalales > Viscaceae > Viscum > Viscum album. The sequence goes on along the minus strand of OY728155.1, from coordinate 446,263,167 downwards.
TAATTCATTCCAATCATCCAAATATCTAGGTTGTATACCATAGAACCATTCTTTAGAAGATCATTCCAATGAATACGGGAATGCCTTCCACATTACATGTTCCTTAACTACTCCACGTCGTCTAAAAGTTGAGCAGACATGTGTGAACTCATTAATATGTTTGTTGGGATCTTCACATACCAAAACATGAAACAATTGGAGCAATAAAATCTTAATAGGCTTCATCTCAATATCATTTTGTAATATTGGCATGAAAAGTTGATTATTCTGATTTAAAAATTGGGGGGCATAAATGTCTTTGAGGGTTGGGTTTTGATTTCCAGATATGATGACATGCTTGAAGTGAACACTTGATGTTTAACTCAATTATTTAAGAAAAATGTCCTCAAATTCAGATTTTAAATTGAAGATTATTCGCCAATTCAAAAAATTTCTTCATATTTTAGGATCATGGGAGAAAGGTTTTTTGTTTGAGGTTCTAGTCATGCATCTTTGAAAAGAAAATAATATAAGAGAAAACATGCATGGGAAATACATCCAAAGCACAAAAATTCACCCTATTCTCAATCAATAGACATCAACATAAGCATACAAGTATAGCAGATAAACAACATGGTCAAAATGGTAAACATGCAATACCTCGTTCATGGGTATTGGTGGAATTTGCACATAAAACTCAAATAAATTCAACTGAAAGGAACAAACCACCTACCTCAAGGTTAGGAGATCAATATACTTGATCCTAGAATAATGAATCCCTTTAGAACATCTTAGATCTATGAAAATGCATAAAACATTAAACCTATGATAACATGGAAAATAAAAGGAATTGGAAAATGATGATCTAGAAGAAGGAAGATCTTACCACTGCGGTTCCAACGCAACTGATGGAGTTCAATTTGGATGAAGGATGGAGGATCAAGGGCTCATCGAAGATCCATGGATGGTCAATTCTATCAGACAAACGAAACCCAGAAAAGTGGTTTCTGTTCATCAGACGTGAACCCAATGCATTTAATGAAAAAAATAAAATACACGTCATGTAGTTTTCATGTACAGGGTGTGTACTTGCCTCTTCTGTACTCCACTTTAAGTGGCCTCCACATCACCCCACACAACCAGGTGTGTGACCATGACATGGACAACAAATGAACTCCTATGGAAATGAAGTACACAACACGTACTTATAAAATACATGACGTGTACTTGGATAATTTCTAGATTTTCATATTCTTCCCAAAAAATCCAAAAAAATTAAACACATACCTAAAAATAAGGTTCGGGTTCTTACAAATGTCTCTAAAAAATATCATGCCAACACTATGTATCGAAATATCAATTTGTGAAAGGCAAAACTTCACCCTTCTGTCGATGAACTATTACTACCTCCGAGATCATCATCCCAACATGCAACATCCTCACACCATCTTTGTACACTTGAAGGATCTCTATATCAAATAATATTTCCATAGTGATTTATAGCCGATCAAGAACTAGGACACACTACCTAATCACCCCTATCTAGAAGAAATTTGATTCGTGGCCCCAATCATTAATTGTATTTTCGATGTTCCGCACCTGTTAAACAATGATGTGCCTCTCATGCTACCATTGACGCGGTAGCCGCCTTCTTGCTACCATTGGATAAAATCTTGAACCTAATTCCATAAACCAATCCACACATACAAGATAATTGTATCATCGTCATCATGTCACACGGGCCACCACAAACACGACAACCCATTCTCTGGTCTCCCTCTCTTGTTACGTTTTACTGGAACTCCCATCAAAGTATATTATTGCATCCTCTATATAGACACCAAGTTCATAATCATTAATTAACGCATTAAACATCCCATTTCATCAATTAATATTGAAAATTAAATCTATTTTACCATTGGTAGAAAAATCCTCAATTAATGTGCCAATCAATTTCTCTGTTAATATAATTTTCTCTCTAATCAATAAATGTGATAAATCCCAGAAATCCTCCCCTTCATCACATTAATGAATTGAAAAATAAAAAAAATATAAGTGAATGAAAAGAGGTCGGTATCACACCAACCATCCTCATCCATAGAATATATGATGAAGTCCTTTTGAACATCTGTCCAAAAAATATCATCTCCCCATGAAAAAAGAAAACCAAACGCTAAAATCTTCGTCACATCTGCATTTGCATCAAATCTCTCATTAAGAAAAGAACCAGAAATATATTGCTTCCTCATAATTGTGACCACCACATAATTTGAAGCACCTACATAAAAAAAATTCCCCCTTCTAAACATCCCATGAGCCGAGATGTGAATCACCTCTCTCATCCTACATTAATTTCCAAACCATATTATTCTTCATTCATGCATTAGTGATCCACTCAAAATATTCCATAATTCTTAAGTTAATCTACAAGCACAAACCAACCTCCTCTAATATCACTATTTTAGGAGAATACCGATTCCAGACTGAAAATTGATCCCCAAAAAATATCATGAGAAACTCATCGAAATATAGAAGCGATATAAGCATAATAGATAAATCATAATTCAAGATTTCCTCTTATAGGAACAAATTCTCCCATGTAGAGGATTAAAAAACCACATGAAAACTCCCAAAAAATATTGACTATGAATTGGAGAATACAATGAATCTATTTAATTCCCAAACGTGAATTACATTGATGGGATAGAAAAACCTATGCCAAAACCACACCCAGATACGCCTCAATCTTGTCTTTGAAAAACAACATCTCAACTCCATGTATCGAAAGATCCATAAGTGACAAAATTTTACCCTTATGTCGATGAACCATCACTACCTCAGAGGTTTTCATCGGAGTATGGGTCATCCCTAAACCAACATGCAACACCCGAATGGTTTTTTTCTCACATGATCATTCCATCATGATGTACCACCATTCATGAACCGAGAAATGCCACCATATCACTAATATTGGGAATTCATTCAATACATGTCCCAAATAACCAATTGTGTCGTTGCTAATCTGAACCTATTAAACACAGAAGTGCGGAACGTGCTACCATCTATGTGGTAGCTCCCTTCTTTCTCCTAGTTGATGAAATCTTGAAAATCTTTCCTACAATATCTCCACACTTACACGATAATTGTGTCATCGTTGTCTTGTCACATGAGCAACCACAATCACAACAACCCCTACCCTGGACTCCCATTCTGGCTAAATCTTTCTAGCACAACGATGAAAATATGTTGATGCATCCTATTTATATATACACCATGTCTATGATTACAAATTAATATAGTAAATATCCCATTTCATCGATTTGTACTGACAATTGTATGTCTCTTACAATCCGGACAAAACATCTAAATTATGTTTCTAATAAATAAATCCATTAATATAATTTTCACTCTCATGAATAAATGTGATAAATAATTACAGGAAGATAAAATGGAGGTGGTAATGTAGGAAGTGAAGCACAAGGCGCGTGGTGCATGTTCTTCTTCAAATTTCTTATAATCCCATAATAATTCCCTTTTGTATATAAGAGACTATTGTAATTATATGTATATAATTTATTTAATTTTAATATGTATATATTTACAATATATGTATTTATAAACATATATATATATAGTTACTATTACTAATATTCTAATATTTATTATAATATTACTAGTAATAAAAAACAAAATCATAATTGTAAATAGAATAATATTTATTATATATAATACTAAATATATTAAAAATATATTATAATAATAATAATAATAATAATTATATATATATTAATAAATTAAATTAATTTATATATATATTAATACTTATATTATTATATTTTATTTAACCCATATTATTATTATATATATTTCCACTATATGAATAAATTTAACAAAGAAATGAAGATTAGATGAGGATGGGAGGTTGGGGAGGATAAGAGAGGGATAGAAAAAATGGGATAAAAATCAAGATGGTGAAGGGGAGAGGCAAGGGAGGCAGCTCTGGAATCATTGGTATCAACATTAGTGGAGGAGGGTGCAGATTAGATAGACGACCTTCGACCTGTGACTGTAGGTGGTTCTTAGGTTCATAGAGGCTTAGATGACATGGGATTTCCACATCAACCACAATGGTTATTCCTCAGATCTGAAGGTTTCAAGGTTTGAAAAGGGGTCATGGTGGAAAGAGTGGTTCATATGCTTCTTCTGATCAGAGATATGAAATTTGGATTCAGTGGATGATGGGTTTATATAGTTTTTTAGATCTAGAAATCTAAATCTTCTTATAGTTTGGGGTCATTGAATTTAATATTTGATTTATCATATGTTATGGGTTAGACAATCATTCAAATTTATATTCTCTATGTTGGTTTCATTTTTTCTACTGTTGAGTTTTCTATTGGTGGGTTTTGGTGGTTGATGGAATATCTCTTGGTGATATAGGAGGAAGGTCGAATGTTGGTGGCAATGAGATGATGGTGGTGGGTCTGAGGATTTGAAGTTGGTAGTGACTCGAGGATTCACTGCTAAATTTTTCAATGGTGGGATCCAAGGATGGGGGATGACATTGAGAAAGGACTCACCATTAGTAGATTTACAACAATGAGTAGAAGGATTCACACCAACGTCCTATTTATGCAAACCTGATATCTCAAGGTGTGTGGGATGTATTCAGTAGCCTTCATGCAGAGTAGCCTTATCATGTACATAGTGTTTAGTAATATGTTGGTTGAGGATATATGTATTCATCACTTTCATTGACATTTTTTTAATTATGAAATAACAACTGAGTCTTAAAAATATATAACGAGCAACAAAACAAAAATACCCCTACTGTAAATCATCAATGAAGAATTCTTCACTAGTAAAAAAACTGTCATGTATTTTAAATATACCATAATAATTTTGTGTGAAATAAAACAACACCATAAATATGTTATTATATTTATTTATAGACTTATGAATCCAAATCCAATTTTACTTCCATCCCTTGCCATGTGCTATGGAAGGTGGTGTGCCAAAATATTTATGGGATACTAATAGATGAAGACACACAAAATGTGTGGGAAACATGTTTAAGAATCACATAATAAAAATTTTTATTTTCATTATATTAGTATTACATAAAAATGATTACTAATTTTCAAATAATTTTTATCTAACAAATTCACAACAATCAAGAACACCCAAAACAGATGCAGACATACTTTTAATTGCCTTAAAGAAGACATAAAATTACGGCCACATCAGATGTCTAGGTTTTAGGGTGACACCCCGGACATTTTTTTGAGGAAATAAACAAGAAGAGGATCAAAGTGAAGAAATTAAAATTATGAGAGAAATAATACCTGTAATTGAAGAACATATTTAGTTTCAGAGAGAGTTCAAGAAAAATATTATTGCGGGGGGGGGGGGGAGGGTGTGGAGAGGAAACAACCCCAGAACCACCAACACCCGAAGTTCCCACCCCGCCCCACTAGCTTTGAGGTGAGACATTCCCCTAAAACCTATATTTCCTAAGGTAATAAATGTTATAATAATTTATTCTTTGAATTTTGAATCAGATAGACACTGATTCCTTTCTCGTAATGATATTGTATAGGGTGAAAATGAGTGTGATTTGTATCTATCAACACCCACTGATTTCATTGTAGCGAGGGCTACAGTTTTCAATATCCAGAATGTTAGGCTACACAACATACCACATCCAACAAGTCATGTCAAGGTGTTGATAAATGTATCCTATGATCTGAGAATTGATTTACCTATTCTAATTGATGATGAAGATATTCATAAGATCGAAGAAGCTCTAGGAACATTTATTTCACGGCCATCACAGATTGTAAACGAACACGTCGAAAAAGAGGCATTTATTTCCAATTTATTTTCCAAGATATACCTTTAAAATTTAATGAAAAATGGTTTGAAATGATTAATGTTATTTTAGGAAAACTTAGGGATGGATGTGAAAAGAAAGAACAGCTCAAAACCATCTCAAGGATCAACCAATCGATGAAAACTATATACCAAAATAACCATAAATCATCATGTTCTATATCTTCATTTATTATCATTACAGGCTCATGCGAATATAATGTTGAAAGATGGTGGGGCTCAAAAAATTATTTTTAATGAAAATATTTACAGTGGAGAAGGTCTATATTTCATTAGTATTAACAATTTCTGTGAAATCATGGACCATGATTGGCTAGGTGGATCAGTTGTAAATGTTTACATGAGGTATATTTTCTTCATTTAATTTTCCAAAAGCAGATATAATATGATAATTAGGACTAAAAAAATTTCACATTTTTCACTGGAATATATATGAAATTTTATTAAATGGATTTCCCCATGAACAAAAATTTGGACTCGTTATTCCTCACATCAACTCAACAGAACAAACATTTTTTGAGTTCATGAAAGAGGGTGAAATAGTGGAATGCCTACTCAGATTTGTTTACAAAAAAAATTAGGGATGACAAAATCTTCTTAACACCAATGATACAGAGGTAAAACAATAAAATTTTATCACATAAAATATATTTTAATTTGATTAATTAAATATTAATTTTTTTAAGTATCATTGGACGCTCATTGCTATCAATTTGGATATTTGAACGATTTATTTCGTTGATTAATGCATGTATATCCAACAACCAGACCAAAAATGGGGGTGTTTGTCAATTTGTAATACACTAAAACCAACATTTTATAACTAAACATCTAGTTATATAATTTATATTATCATTCAATAAGGATTATGTTATGATAGGGTGGTGCGGGAATATCGTCTACATCATGGAATGGGGCCAGGGGAAATGGAAAAGAAACATTACATGAAATACATCTGGATAAAAATATGGGTATATATATAATATGATTTCACTACACAAAAATATATAAAAAAATTACATATTTTTATCAATATTTATATAGTGTCTGAAACAAAAAAGTGATAACGTCTGTGGTTATTATGTTTTTAAATCTACGAATGATATTGTATTCCATGAAGAAACCAGCATCCCTAAAGAGATATTTTCCAAGATAATTACTATTTCATTTAAAATATTTATTAATCATTTGGGTATTTATATTTTTTCAGTACTACCATGATTTTCAAAAAGACACCTATTCACTAGATGAGATATATTTGTGAAGAAAATAATAGGAAGCATACCTTATTGAAGTATGTACATAAATATCTTGAAGATGTGACTAGTATGTCTCAAAGTGTCTATTTTTATTAAAAATTGCCAGTATTTTTAGTAAAAAAACAAAGTTCTTTATTGAAAACTATGAAAATGCAGTACAATTGTTTTGGATACTTTTTTAAAATGATCTATATGTAATTTCTGATATGTAGGAATCAACCACTCCTAAATCTGACACATGGTGTGACCATTATATTTAATGTTTGTATTTTTTATAATAAATTAATAATTAATTTAGCAAAAAAAATGCGACATACTAAAAACAACGAAAACACATTTGGATTATATTGATACTTTTCAGAAATGATCGATTAGTCATTTGTGATGTATTTGAATCAACCACACCTAAATCCGACAAATAGTGTGACCAATATGACTAAAATTTTCTATTATCAGTTTAAAATTAACATTTTAGCTCAAAACACATTACTCACTAAAAACCGGGGAATCTCACTCCAATTGTATTCATAATTTCTAAACATGATTCAGAAGCTCATTGTGACAGTTTAGAAGTAGTCTCATGTCAAACTGATGCGCAATGCGACAGATATGACTCAAAATAGGTGTTTCTAGTTTGAAATGATATTTTAGTAAAAAACAAAACTTGAATACTAATATCTGAGATAAAACATTCAGAATGTTTTAAAACATTAGGACAACAATTTATAAGTCATTTTTTATGTGAAATAATTAAAAACAACTCAATCCAAAAAACGTTGAAACTGATATAACTCTAAGTGTCTATTTTGATTTAAAATTGACATTAATTTTATTAGAAAACAAAACTTGATTACTGATATGAATGAGAAAACCCATTCGTATTGTTTTTATAATTTAGTAAAATTATTCATGAGTCATTTTTATGTGTAGGAATCAACCACAACTCAACACAACACTCAATGTGAGAGGTATAAATCAAAATTTGTCTTTTTATTTAAAATTGACATTTATTTAAGTAAAAAAAGATAACTAACATAATGAAAACCACGAAAACAAATTTTTATTGTTTTGATACATTAAGAAAATGATACATCAGTCATCTGTGATGTTTAGTAGTCAACCACATCTCAATCCAATGCATGGTGTGGCCGAAATTATTAAAAGTGTCTTTTATATGTTTAAAATTTATATTTTTTTTCTCAAAATGGGTCTCCCACTAAAAACCTGCCAAACACTTCTTGAATATATTCGTAATTTAGTATAGTGATTCTTAAGTCCATTATGTTGTGTATGATGTATTCTCACATCAAATCGACACATGATGTGACCATATGACTCAAAAAGAGCGTTTTCGGTTTGAAATGTTATTTTAGTAAAAATGCACTACATACATACTAAAAACTGAGAAAATGAATTTGGATTGTTTTGATTCCATATAAAAACAATCCATGAGTCTTTTGTGACATGTAATAATCAACCATGCATAAATCTGATGAACGATATGACTGGTATAAATTCAAGTGTGATTTTATTTAAAATTGAAATTAATTTAAGTAAAATGAAAAAGTGGAATAATGAAAAATTAGAAAACACATTCGTATTGTTTGAATAATTTAATAAAATTATCTGTGGGTCCTTTTTGATGTGTAGGATTGACCCTCACCAAAATCCAATGCACGGTGTGACCTATATGACTAAATGTGTCCATTATCAGTTTAAAATTGGCATTCTAGCTCCAATGGTTTCACTCAATGAAAACAAAGAAAATTCCCTTCAATTGTCTTTATAAATTAAGAGAAAGATTAATTTTACATTTGATATGGGTATGAAGTAGTATCACCTCAAAACGATGCGCGATGCGACCATTATGACTCAAAATGTGAGTTTCCAGTTTGAAATAGTATTTTAGTAAAAAACACAACATTCATAATGAGAACTATGTTTAGCCATTCAGATTTGTTTGATACTTTAGAACAACAATCCCAGAGTCATTTTTATGTGTAGTAATCAACCAAACATCATTCCGATAAATTATTTGACTAGTATAAATAAAAATATGTCATTTAAATTTGATATTAATTTAGTAAATGAACAAGGGACATAATCAAAACCATGCAAACCCATTGGGATTATTTTGATATTTTAAGAAAATGATCCATAACTAATTTATGACATGTTAGAATCAACCCCACCTCAATACAATGCACAGTGCGACCTATATAACTCCAAATATGGCATTTTTATTACGAATTGAAATTTTATTAAGGTATTTTTTTATATTAATGTTTAATTTATTTCATTATAGGATTACTAATGTAATATTTGATTTATTATATAGGTGGAACCTTTTTTTTAGTTGAGTGCATTTGTTCGCCAACTAATACAATCAGTATATAATTTTTAGAGGGAATCACATATTTCATATGATGAAACTTTAATATTTTTAACTATTTGTTGTAAAATTATAATATAATTACATAAATCATAGTTTGAAATGTCTATATAATTGTTTTCCAAACCTGTCTGTGTGTTTCTTTGTTCTTCTATGCACTGTTATGTTCTTGTATGTGATGGGCAGGTGCTGTTTTGTGCAGGTGGTGTTTGTGTCCTGTGCAGGTGCTGCTGGTGGGTGTGCTATTTATATGTGTAGGTGCTGGTGGTGGGTGTTTTGTTATATAAACATCACATCATAGGCATTTGGGCCTTTATTAACCCTATTTCGAGCACCGATAAAGGTACCATTTAACATTACTAATTAAATCACTGATAAAGTGGTCTTTTATAAGCTATAAAAATAGTGAGGATAAAAAGTGTCTTTTATCTCCGCTAAAATAAAGTGGATAAAAGGGGGCCTTTGTCATCATTTTTTTGCATGGATAAATGAAACCCTTTATCAGTTCTAAATTAGTTCTTTTAAAGGGGCACCCCCTTTATATTTTCTGTGATTGACAATGCTTTTCGAACATTGTTAGAAGAATTTTCTGGCATTGATAAAAGTACTATATGTAGTAGTGATTAATTAGTAAAAAAGAGAAAGAAAAATGTTTATTTTAATGAATCATAGGTAAATTATTTTAGAAGAATAAATGAATGAAAATAAATAAATATTGAAATTTTATAATAAAATATATCCTTTTTAATAAAATAAAAATCCTAAAATTCTCAACTATGAACAAAAATTACATTTTCACAGAAAACAAATACTATAAAAAATGAATATTATTATTAAAATAAATTCAAATATAACCAATTAAATAATAAAATAAAATTTCTTTATTTTAGATTCCAAATAATGAATCAAGGAAAATATGACTAGATGAATAGAAAAAATTAATTACAAAATTAAAAATAAAATGATTTAAAAGAAAACATATAATTTTTTAATTTAAAAATATGTTCATAAATAATTAATAATATAATATAATAATTTAAATAGTTATTATGAAGAAAAAAATAAAAAATGAAAAAATTAATGAAAAAATTAAAAAAAAATTAAAATTAAAATAAAACAAAAAATAAAATAATAAATGAATGTCAAAACAGAATGAATGGTTTAATTTAAAAATTATTCCAAAAGACTAATTTTACACAATAATACATATTTGGACAAAAAAATCATGGTTTTATAAATTATATAAAAAATGCAACATTTGATAAATATTAAACAACATATTATTCTAAAAATAAAATGTTAATAAAATACAGATTAGGGTGTGGAAAAGAGTGTGAAAACACAACCACATCACTATGTATAAGATAATTCTCAAAAACCATAGATTTCTTGTGGTTTTTTGAACATTAATTTGTATATAAACCAAAACAATATATTCCCTAAATATGAGGGAATCAATAGTTACGTGTTATTGAGAGTATCTGAGATGGAATAACCATAAAGGATTGGGAGATGATGTTTCTTGTATGTTGTTAATAGCTCTCAATCTCACAAAATATATTAGTTCATCTTTTTTATTTTTAAATAAATGGGAGTTGGAAAAGTTTTACTCATAATCTACCCTCTCTTTTGATCAGTTATAGATTTTTTATTAACATTAAGAGTTCCATAGAATCACCTATCTGATTTCAACGGGTGAATTTTCATCTAGTTATCCTCTAGTGGAAGCATCTAGTATATTTCAATCATTTTCCATTATCCTGTAGTTGGGGAATATCATGTAATGGTGATGTTATAATGGTTGATGTGGGTAGGATGTTTTCAATCACTTGAACCGTTCCCCAAACTGATAGGTATTCCCTCCCCTTTCTTGGAAGGTCCAATAGATAACTCTCCTTATATGATTACACCTTGAGGTAAGGAAGCACTTTTAGAGGAATTCCTTCTTTAGTCTAACCCTTGTGGTATCATCAATAGATAAGTTTTTGTGTAGTGATAACTTGGATTCCCCTTCAATATATAAGGGGAAGAAAATTTGGTTCACCTTATCTTCTAAAAATACAGTGAACCAATAATTTCACTCATTTTAATACATTATTTTAAAATTGTGTTTCCAATAAGTACATCCCAAATATCATGAGACCAAACATCATTAGAATACTAAATTTATAATTCATAAAAAGGAATGTAAAACATGAAATTCTTATTTCATTTTCCATAATGAGATTCTAGGTCTATTTGATCTACTAAAAATTAATAGGATGACCTTGGGGATAAATAATAGAATGGTTTGAGATAAATATATATTAAGGGAGTTATCATTAAAAATAAAAATTAATTGTCTGTTAAAGGTATAACAATATATCCCCAAATAGAAGGCTCATGAGCAATCACATGGTATCATAAAATAAATTATGGTATCATAAAATTTTGGTAATATTGGAAATGTTGTATAAACACAAAACATGGCATAAACATGGGTCATGACTATTTTCCTAGGAAATATCGGATGGAGGATAATGTCCCACAATGGATTAGGTTTCTCCCTTAATACCGTAAATGATATCTTATGAGAATATAAAATTACCCAATACATTGGAGAACTATCTGTGTGTCCCCATAATAAAACTTTCATAATTTAATTTTGACACCAAAAGTACATCACTCACACTAAATAAAATAAGAAATACACATGTAATTAAAATGGGTTGCATAATTATGTATCATATCATAATGAAAGTAAATTTCAAAATTATTACATTTAAGAAATGAACCAATGATATGTATTACCCTATCAATGTAAGGGATACAAATCTCATTATATATGTTTGTTATGTATATTGATCATTTAGATTAAATTTTAAAATTAAATAGAGAGAAAACATTACTTAGAGAGAGAATTACTATAACCCAAAGGAAATAGTGGTTAAAAGAGATCCCTTAACTTGTTCCAATATCTCATATTTGTTCATTAATGTTCTAATTGTAATGACTCAAATATTCATTAATGGAAATCCCTCTTGATCAAATTAAATGTCTCTTTATTTTTATATAAAATGTCAATTGCTTTGGTTTTATGTTAAGAATTTTGACCGTTTCTAATATAGCCGTTGAATAGTGATCAAATGATTATTATAAATATAGTACTTTAACAAATCCAATTTACTCAGAAAAAATAAGCGATGGCCTCATCCAGTAGAATTTCTCCATACGAAGCCCATTTGTCGGAGCTCGGAAAAGAGGTTGCATCCTAGGTCTTTTCTCTTGACCAAGACTAAGCTGAGCTTCATCATGTCAAGCTCGAACGGGACCGTCTACGGGAAAAGCGGAAGTTGATAGAGATTACCACTCGAGCAATGTTATCTGAACCACCCCAAGAGTTTGTCACCATCGCAGACCTTACCCTTAGGTCTTATGCATCTTTTTAAGGGGTTATTTAACAAATATCTAGTACTATGTTCATGTATATTATTATTTTTATATAATAATGAATATACCTCCTTTTCATTTTTTATACATTGTAAATAGTTTTTAAAGTACAAATAGTGTTTGTAGTTATTATTTAGTTAAGAATTATATTTTATTAAATTAAGGTATTTTTGAATTAAATAATATTTTAATAGAATATTATTATTAGTATTAAATTAATTTTTATTAAATATATATGATCTTATAATTTTATGAATGTAATTATAATTTTTATTATGTTTTGAAATCCATTTCTGTCAAAACCCTTGAATTTTTTTATAAATGTCTGTTTTTATTTTAAAAGTGAAAATTAACATTTTTAGAAAATTATTTAGATATAATAATTGTTATTTCTGGAATCAGGATGTCCAAATCATCGAACGGTGAATTTTTCATTATTTTCTGAGACAGTCAAATTTTTGGGAAAAAATTAAATACCATTTTAATATATAACATGTTTTATGACATCATAATGACCCAATAGTGATGTAATAAAATACTATAATCTTTATGCTCTGCCAATATATGTTTTAAAATTAAAATAATGTTATTTTGGGTTTGTTTCACTTACTTTTCAAAGCATTAATGGACCCCTCAAGACTTATTCAACACCTTGTCTTTTTAAATTAATTTCCATAGGAGTGCGACTCACCTCCACATAAGCAACCCTATTATATTAAGAAGTTCGGACCTTGCCCTTATAATTTTTTTTCCTCTTCCCTTTTCCAAAAACCATGTGCAAAAACCATGGAATTGTTTGTGGTTTTGTTTAATTTAATGTAAGGGGACCCAAACCTAAATAATAAAGAATTCCCTCACCTTTCCTATATAAACCAACCAAATATCCCAATTCCTCCTCACTCAAAGACTTTGGAGTTCTCCCATCCTCTTCCCTAATCTATCTATAATCCTCCCAATGTTCCACATGCTCCCAAGAATCCTCTCAAAAGCCTCTCTCTAGCCTTTGGAAGCACACTTCCAAGTAAGGGTTTTTCATCCTTTATCATTTTGTCCAATTTTCATTAAGTTTTTATGTCCTTTTAATTTCAATTACAAATGTTGGGGTATGGTTTCAAACCTCCCCCATAATTCCCTCTTATTGTTTTAATGATAGGATACCCCTTTCACTCTCATTAAATTCCACCCATGTACACCCGTTACTATGCCGAACTTCCAAAAGGAACTTCTCTTTCCTCTTTTACATTCAAGCAATACTTTTGTATCATTAATATTAATTCCATTACAATTTATGGGAAATTTATCTATATGACATCATTACTATCCATTACATGTAAATATTATGAGGAACCCCATTCTCTCTCATAAACCATTTTTATGAATTCTTATGTCACACTGTTACGCTGCCGAAATCGCACCGATTGTTTATGCCAAGGACATTGTGTAGTGAATACCAAGCCCATTTCTCCATCAAAAGTATTCACCATTATTCACATTTACATATTGATTATAAAGTTTCATGTATGAATTCCAAATTCCCTTATCGTGGAATAAATGATTATGTTTTATGAATCCATGTTTTATGATCCATGTGGCACCCTTATGCATGAAATGAAATGTTTAAGAAGGATGCTCCCTTATAGTGATCCAATGCATTGGGTAAAGTATAATATCATGATACGTCATGTGAAATGAGTTTTGACTCATGTTAATTCAAGTGAAATGAGGGTTTACTCATGCTTCATGTGCAATGAGGGTTTACTCATGCTCCATTTGCAATGAGCCTTGGCTCATGCTAATTCCATGTTAAGTGTTGTTGCCACATTTCCATGTTATGATTATCATGCTTTATCATGCATTTATGTTCATGTTTCTCTTGTGATCTATTTATATGCCTAATTTATAACATGTATTGTACTCCTAATGTTATTCCATGTGTATTCCCTTACTGGGTTTTATAGCTAACCCTTTCCTTATGCATGTCCTCAGGTTATCCCATGCAATGCTAAGTACGAGCAAATGTAGTGGTCATGTAAGGGATGTTTTCAATAAAGATGTTGTATTTCATGATTTAAGTTTTTATGTAAGGATCCTAATCTTCAAAGAAACATAACCTCTCGATCTACTAATTTTATCAAATGTCGTTTTATGTAATAAATTATGTTTAACTTTGTAATAAAGGCAGGGTTGTCATAGTTGGTATCAGAGGATAGGTTTAGTTATTTTTTGGATTAGGATTAGAAAACCCTAGTAAAGACTTAGATACAAGACTAAGTACATTAAATGCATCCCTAAGTTTTGGATAGTATTGATTAAGTGGGTTATCAAGAAAATACATCCCTGCCTGGATACGATTAGTTAGAGGCAGCTCTGGCACAGATGTATCCTAGGGGTAAAACCCGAAAACACCGCTTTGAGCTAGAATCGAACGAGAACTGGTGCACGACAACGGGCCTTGCTCTACTATTGGTTACGACACTCCCAGGGGATATAATTTGTTTAATTCACAATCTTAGTATGAACCCTTATTATGGGAAATAAAAAAACTACCCCTAAGAATATATGTTAGAAAGTAGATCATGAAACGCCTAGATTGAAGCCTATAGACTCATGAGTTAAGGAAATAAAATTTTATTTTTTTATGTCATCAGATTTTGTCTTTGGGTTATCCTTTATGTGTTACCCCATAACTTTACTTTTATTCCAACCAATGGCTGGCAATAGGAGGACTCGGGCTAACAACCGTTGTGAAAATCAGTGTGATGACTGTATTAATGAGATGCCCAATCCAATGGGGGCAGGAATCGTGAACTTTTCCACGCTTCTCTCTCATCTAACTCAAGTTTTGAATATAAAAATGTGTCAAGAGGAACGTTCAACCCCCCTAAGAAAGAAAAAGTCACTACCAAGAGCTTTAGGAGACAAAGGTATCCTACTTTTAGTGGATCATCTGATCCCATGATCGCTGAACAATGGATCAACTCCATTGAAAAGATCTTCTCCATCATTCAATGTTCTGAACAAGAGAAGGTTCTCCTGGATACTTATCGTATGGAGGGTGAAGCTGATCAATGGTGGATGTTGATAAAAAATATAATGCCTTAGGAGAAGATCGAGGCATTGGAATGGAATGATTTTTGGAAGATGTTTTTCGATAAATATTTTTCGTGCACCCTCCGACTTAAGATGAAAAGGAAACTCCTTTCCCATATGAAAAAAGACGAAGAATCATTTGGAGAATATAGGGAAAAATTCACAAGGCTTACACGATACGCTTCCAACATTGTCGTTACCCCAGAATGCAATGTTGACCAATTCTTTGGTGGGATGAAGCCTAGACTACAGAAAAAATTGGTGATCCATGACATTGATAGCTATGAGGAAATTGTCTGATGTTCCCTCAAGGTCGAAATGAAAATCGGAGAATCACAGGGGTATCATGGGGATCAGAATCATAAGGTGGACTTCAATGCTGGTGGACCGATGGATAAATACAATGGTGCTAAGAAGATCCAGCACCCCACTTTCCAAAAGGGAGGAAAGAAGAACCTTGGAAATTACCTCAAGGGGATGTGGAAATGATTTAGGTGTGGAAGAGAAGGGCACCTAGCTGTTAACTGTCGGCAAGAAATACCCGTGGCTGCGACAAGGGAGAGGAATGCTCCGTTCGGACCTCAACGCATTGTTCAATGCTACAAATTCAAAGAACTGTGTCATTTTGAAAATCGGTTCCCTAATCCAAGGGTTTTGGGAGGCAAACAACAACTTCCAAGGCAGCAAGGAAGAGATTTTTCCATCTCTTCTACTAAAGTGAACCCCAAAAACGAAGTGGTGACAGGTATGCTGGTTATTCATTCAAGAATAGTGAACTTACTTTTTGATTCAGGTTCTATGCATTCTCTTATATCTTGAATGTTTAGTAGAACAATCCAAGCACCACCAAAAATCATGGAAGTGAAGATATCAGTGAGTTCGGCAAATGGGGAAATCATTGCATCCCATGAATATAAGTCCACCCCTCTAATAATATATGGATTGAATTTCTCGGTGAACATCGTCATACTCCCTCTAGTGTAATTTGATGAAATTCTTGGCATGTATTGGATTTCCTTATATAGAGCCAACATAAATTGTCGGGAAAGGGGAATCACACTCTATATAGAGAATAGACCCCTGATTCTTTACAAGTGTAAGGAGGAAGATGAATCTCCTTTAGCTCCATCATCTCAAGAATGGATATTACTTCCCTATGAGCATGCGTATCTGGATCAGATGATTGAGTCCAAGGAAGAAACCATCCTTGAATAAATGCCTATTGTGATGGAATTCACAGAAGTGTTTCTCGACGGACTGCATGGTCTTCCTCCTAGAAGAGATGTTGAATTCTCAATTGAACTCATATTTGGGGATTTACCAATATCCAAAACTCCATATAGAATGGTTGTTTTATAGAATGTAGAGTTGAAGAAACAACTACAAGAGAATCTAGATAAAGAGTTTATATTCCCAAGTGCTTCACCAGGGAGTGCACCAGTCCTCTTCGTCAAGAAGAAGGATGGGTCAATGTGGCTTTGCATCAATTATCATGAACTTAACAAAATCATGATAAAGAACAAGTATCCTCTCCCAAGAATTGATGACTTGTTCGATCAGCTATGTGGAGCACAATACTTCTCCAAGGTGGACTTGTGGTCAGGATATTATCAAATAAGGGTGATGAAGGAAGATATCCCCAAGACTACTTTTCACACAAGATACGGGCACTATGAATTCATAGTAATGCCTTTAGGACTCACTAATTCTCTAGGAAATCTTCATGGACTTAATGAATATAGTCTTTAGATATTAACTAGGAAAATTTTTAGTAATCTTTATATATGATATTCTAATATAATCCAAAACCAAGGAGGATCATGAGGAGCATTTAAGAACTGTACTCAAGACTTTGCGCAAGGAGGCGATCTATGCAATGTATAATAAGTGTGAGTTCTGGTTGAAGGAAGTCCCATTCTTGGGCCATATCATCACAACCAATAGGATATCCTTGGATCCTTACAAAATAGAAGCAATTGAGGGATGACTGAGGTCAACATCGGTAACGGGTATCCGTAGCTTCTTGGGGTTTGATAGATATTATCGATGATTTGTGAGAAATTTCTCACGATTTTCCAATCATCTTACCAAGCTAACTCGAAAGGGAGTAAAGTTAGCTTGGAGTGATGAATGGAAGAAAGCTTCAAGGAGTTGAAAAGGAGACTTCTCACTACGCCCATGATCACATTACCCACATGTGGGGAGATTTTTGTGGTATTCAGTGATTCTTTGAACAAGGGATTAGGATGTGTGCTGATGTAGAATGATAAAGTGATATCCTATGCCTCAAGGCAGTTGAAAATCCTTGAGCGAAACTATCCAACGCATGATCTGGAGTTGGAAGTGTTGATCTTTTCCATGAAAATCTGGCGGCATTATCTCTATTGAGATAAATGTGAGATATATATTGACCACAAAAATATTAAATATATATTCACATAGAAAGAGCTTAATATTCTCCATAGAAGATAGATAGAGCTTATCAAGGATTATAACTATTCAATCCATTACCACCCTGGGAAAGTGAACAAGGTGGCAGATTCCCCAAGTAGAAAGGATCCAGCAATTCTATCAATGATAAGAATTTAGAAGGATCCAATCTTCTTAGACTTGATGAATATGGACATGGGAATCATAGAGAAGGGAACATCATAAATCCTTTCACAAATGATTGCTCAACCGTGTCTTTTGTAAAGGATAAAGGATTCTCAAAAGGATGATGTGGGAATTCAAGAAAAAGTGGAAGCTATCAAAAAATGGAAATCCTTGAAGTTTAATGTTAATAAAGTAGGAATTGAGTGGTTTGGAAAAAGACTATGGGTTCCATCAATTCTGGAGCTGAAGAAGGAACTTTTGGATGATGCACATAGTTCAAATTTATCTATTCACCCAGGGAGCAGAAAGATGTATCGAGAGATTTGAGAAAACCTTTATTGGGATAATATGATGAAGGAGATCACTGAATATACATCAAAGTGCCTGGTGTCCCAGTAAGTGAAGGCAGGGAGGCAGATGTCTAAGGGGATGATACAACCATTTCCCATAACAGAATAGAAATGGGAGAACATCACCATGGACTTTGTCACCAGACTTCCAAGGACATCCAAAGGAAAATATGCATTCTGGGTCATTGTGGATCGTCATACAAAGACATCACACTTCATTTCTATTTGGGAGGATTTTTCATTGGATCAACTGGAACAGATATATATCGGGGAAGTGGTAAGGTTGCATGGAGTACCACTATCTTTTGTGTCTGAACGAGATCCAAGACTCACCTCTATGTTTTGGAAGAGTCTTCAACATGCTCTGAATACTGAACTGAACTTCAGTACAACCTATCATCCTCAAACTGATGGCCTATCCGAGCGGATTATCCAAACACTTGAGGATATGTTGAGAGCATTCTCAATGGACATTAAAGGAGGTTGGGATGAACATCTTCCTCTGGTTGAGTTCTCTTATAATAATAGATTCCAATCAAGCATCCAAATGGAACCATATGAAGCCATTTATGGGAAAAGGTGCAGAACACCAGCGTGTTGGGATGAGGTCAGTGAACATAAGCTGCATGCAACAGAAATGGCTGAGGAAATGGTGGAGAAGGTGAAAACCATTCAACAGCATATCAAGGCATCCCAGAGTCGACAGAAGAGTTATGCAGATAATCATCGACGAGACCTTGAGTTTAAAGCTGGAGACATGGTTTTTCTACGCATATATCTGTGGAAGAAGGTTATGAGGTTTGGAAGGAATTGTAAGTTAAGTCCAAGGTGCATCGGCCCCTTCGAGATTTTTGATCGCGTTGGGGCTGTGGCCAATCGACTAGCACTTCTAACTACCATGGCCAAAGTACATGATGTATTTCATGTATCCCACTTAAGGAAGTATATAACGGAACCTTCACATGTACTCTCTTCTGAGGTGGTACACTTGGAATATGATCTTTCTTATGAGGAGAAACCAGTGAAGATCTTAGATCGTAGATAAAAAGTTCTACGAATTATGACAATGCCCCTCGTCAAGGTATCGTGGAGAAACCACATCTTTAAAGAAGCGACTTGGGAATCAGAGGAAATGATGAAGCTGAGTTACCCACATCTGTTTTAGTGTGGGAAAAGGAAAATTTCGAGGGAATAATTTCTTAAGGGGGAATATTGTAATGACCCAAAGTTTCATTAATGGAAATCCCTCTTGATCTACTTAAATGTCTCATTATGTTTATATAAAATGTCATCTTCTTTGGTTTTATGTTAAGAATTTTGACCGTTGCTAATATAGCCATTGAGCAGTGATCACATGATTAGTATAAATATAGGGCTTTAACAAATCCAATTTACTCAGACAAAAGAAGCGATGGCCTCATCCAGTAAAATTTCTCCATATAAAGCCCATTTGACACAGCTCGGAAAAGAGGGGGTGTCCTTGGGAATTGCTCTTGACCATGCCCAGTTGAGATTCATCATGTCAAGCTCGAACGGGACCGTCTACCGGAAAAGTGGAAGTTGATAGAGATTACCACTCGAGCAATGTTATCTGAACCACCCCAAGAGTCTGTCACTATCGCAAACCTTACCCTAAGGTCATATGCAGCTATTTTAAGGGGTTATGTGACAAATATCTAGTACTATGTTCATGTATATTATTATTTTTATATAATAATGAATATACCTCCTCGTCATTTTTGATACATTGTAAATAGTTTTAAAAGTACAAATAGTGTTTTTAGTATTATTTAATTAAGAATTATATTTTATTAAATTAAGAGATTTATGAATTAAATAATATTTTAATAAAATATTATTATTATTATTAAATTAATTTTTATTAAATATAAATGATCTTATAATTTTATGAATGCAATTATAATTTTTATTAAGGTTTGAAAGCCATTTCTGTCAAAACCCGTGAATTTTTTTATAAATGTCAGTTTTTATTTTAAAATTCAATGTTAACATATTTAGAAAAATATTTATATAAAATAAATTTTATTTCTGGAATCATGACGTTGAAATTATACAACGGGGAATTTTTCATAATTTTCTGAGACAGTCAAAGTTTTAGGTAAAAATTAAATACCGTTTAAATATATAATGTGTTTTATGACATCATAATGACCCAATAGTGATGTAATAAAATACTATAATATTTATGTTCTGCCAATTTATGTTTTACCATTAAATTAATGTGATTTTTGGTTTGTTTGACTTACTTTTCAAATCATTAATGAACTCCTCAAGACTTATTCAACACCTTGTCTTTTTAAATTAATTTCCATGGGAGTGTGACTCACCTCCACATAAGAAACCATATTATTTTAAGAAGTTCGGACCTTGGCCTTATAAAATATTGTTTTTCTTTTCCATATTCCAAAATCCATGGGAGAAAACCATGGGATGGTTTGTGGTTTGGATTAATTTAATCTAAGGGGAATCAAACCTAAAACATACAGAATTCCCTCACCTTTCCTATATAAACCCACCCAAGCTCCCACTTCTTCCTCACTCAAAGCCTTTGGAGTTCGTACAAACTCTACCCTACTATCTCTATAATCCTCCCAAGGTTCCCCAAGCTCCCAAGAAGCCTTTCACAAGCCTCCCTCTAGCCTTTGGAAGCACATTCCATGTAAGGGTTTTTCTTCCTTTCTCATTTTTGCCCAATTTTTGTTAAGTTGTTATGACCTTTTAATTGAAATTATAAATGCTGGGGTATGGTTTCAAACCTCCCCCATACTTCCCTCTTATTGTTTTAATGATGGGAGGCCCCTTTCTCTCTCGTAAAAGTTTCCCATGTACACCCGTTACTATGATGAAATTCCGAAAGGAACTTCCCTCTCCTCTTTTACAATCAAGAAATACTTTTGTTTCATGAATCTAAATTCCATTAAGATTTTTGGGACATTATCTATATGACCTATTTACTGTCCATTAAATGTAAATATGACGAGGAACCCCTTTCTCTTTCATCAACCATTTTTATGAATTCTTATGTCACGTCGTTACGCTGCCGAAATCGCACATATTTTCTAAGCCAATGTCATTGTGTAGTGAATATCATGCCCATTTCTCCATCAAAGGTATTCACCTTTATACACATTTACTTATTTATTATAAAGTTTTATGTATTAATTACACATTACCTTATCGTGTAATAAATGATTATGTTTTATGAATCCATGTTTTATGATCCATGTGGCACACTTACGCATGAGATTAAATGTTTAAGAAGGGTGTTCCCTTATAGAACTCCAATGCATTGGGTAAAGTATAGTATCATGATACGCCATGTGAAATGAGTGTTGAATCATGCTAATTCAAGTGCAATGAGGGTTTACTCATGCTTCATGTGCAATGAGGGTTTACTCATGCTCCATGTGCAATGAGCCTTGGAATATGCTAATTCCATGTTAAGTGTTGTTGCCACATTTCCATGTCATGATTTTCATGCATTATCACGAATTTATGTTCATTTTTATCTTTTGATCTATTTATATTCCTAATGTCTAACATGTATTGTACTCCTCATTTTATTCCATGTGTATTCCCTTACTGGGCTTTATAACACACCCATTTCTAGTCCATGTCCTTAGGTTATCCCATGAAATTCTACGTACGAGGGAATGTAGTGGTCATGTAAAGGATGTTTTAAATAAAGATGTTGTATTTCATGTTTTAAGTTTTTATGTAATGATACTAAGCCAAAAAGTCACTAAACCTCTCGATCTTCTTGTTTTATCAAGTGATTTTTTATGTAATAAATCATGTTTAAGTTTGTAATAAAATCAGGGTTTTCATACTAATAATAATCATATGTAATATATTTTTATTACTAGGAAACATTATCATGCTTATTATACTTTTATTTCATTATTTATCATGTTATATTGTCATATTATTTAGTTCCATTTGGGATGTTTGGATGACGTTTCACTCATATGTATAAAATCACCTTGGAATGATGAATAAGGTTAATGGGATAATTATTAAATTATATATATAATAATAGTTATTCTAAAAAAATATTTTTTATACATAAATGTAGCTTTTTAAAAAAAATCCCAGAGTTTTGGTTATTAAAAACAAACTATGTTACATTCATGGAGGTGATAGTTTGTACGTACACATGTGTAACATTTCCATTTTTCAATGATCGTCATGGAATGAAGGTAATTATTATTTCAAATTTCCAAAATTATATTTATACCCTAAATATCCTATAATTTCATGAATTATAATTACATATACCATTCAAGTGAAACAATAATAAAAGGATAATTACATCCCATCACATGGATATAGTACGTTGTACACAAAAATTATTTTATCACTATTTTAATAAATTTTAAGGGATGATGGTCTATACTATATTAGTTTTTAAAAGTTAGTAATACATAATTAATTTCAAATATATTAATTAAATCCATCATGATAAATTACCACAAGATTCAATGATGAAAACTGATTTACATCAGTTTTTGAGGAGGTAGTCCTTTGTACAAAATAATAATAATTTTTTCATTTCCCAATTAATAGGATGTGTAAAATCCCAAACTGGGTGCCATATGTCGGTTCAATCATTAGGTTGAATACGATACCTTAGGTGTGCTTCCCTGTAAACTATATGATGTCGTCTTGTAGTGAGGGTGTAATATATTATGTGGGGAAACTATACCATCATTATCAAATAAGCACTACAAATAAAATCAATAAACTATAGAAAATAAGTAATAAATAATAACTGAATAGTAAATTACTAATAAATACATACATCAAATGATACTCCCATTCAAGGATAAATAACTATAAACTAAATATGTAGATATATAATTCCATATATGTGTCAAGTGTCAAATTCAAACCAAAATAAAGACACATATAAAACTCCCCTAGTGGTTCCAAATATCAAATCTAGTTACCTTATCCATGATCGATCCCATATCCCAACTCATCTATAAAACCTTTAGCTCATCTTCTATTCATTTCACGAAAACATCAAGTATATTTGTGTACCAATTAGGTAGCATGAGTATTGTGTGAGTAAAACATAGTAGGACACCACCACCAACATCTAAAAACAAATCTTGTCTATAAAAGTGTATGTAGTTGTATAAAGAATAAAATAAAATTGTTAATTTAAAATATTTTAAATTTAAATTATTCTATAATTAAAGACCTAATCCATGGGTTCCTGGTGACACCTGAACCATTAAAAATTTCTCCGGCTCATGCAAGATTTTGAAAAATCCACAAAGGGGTATCACATTTTATTCTCTCAATAGATATAATTAATCTTTTAATATCCAACTTCACAATCATGAAATGGGCCTTAGAGTAATAGAATGTTAGTCCATTTTTATATTGAGCAGTATTAATTTTCTTGGAACTCAATAATCATAATCAATATATATATATTTCATGGGGGCCTAGAGTGGTGGTCTAGAACCTCATGGGTGTTTGGAGTAGTAGTCCTAGTCCATCAACTAAGCCATAAATATCAAAACACATGGTTTAACATTCTCAAAAAATTTATATATTTTATCATTAAAACCCTTCCATAAATTCCTTTATCAACTATGAATAATTTTAGAGGACGTCATTTTAGTCATATCAGAACACCCCATGGGTCTCTATAAATTTGATAAACCTGTTATTAATTTTTCTTATAATAGCCTTATTCCATCAATTTCGTAATCGAAAAAATCAAATAATTAATTTATTCAATTCAAAATAAAATTTTCAAATATGGAAATCTCAATTCATAAGTACATAAATCAAACAAAATCCATAATATAGAAATTCAGAATTAGAACACCATCCTCAACATCATTGATGAACATTCTCCAACTAGTAATTCCTAATTTGATGTGTAATGATCGAAATTACAACTGTGTAGAAGATCTAGTACTAATAAATATGATAAAATTCTAATGTAACAAGATCCATTAATACATAAATCTATAACATTGAAAAAAAGGAAAAATAAGCCCACTTTAATAGAAAGAAATGATAAGAGAGAAAGGAAATTAAACTGGGAAGAAAAAATATACAAATGAGGATTTGATGCTTAAATAAGATCATCAATTAATCAAGAAAGGGGTTTTAGGAGACTTATAACCATCTCTATAAATTTAAAAAACATTTTAAATTATGTTAAGATGATTAGGGAGGATTAGAGTTAAAACACATAGGTGGGATATTTAATTAAATTTTTAATTGATTGGAAACTCAAGTGTATGATTTCATGGGATGAGGCCCACGGTTTTCAAAACTATTCTCCTTAACCATGAACATATTCTTAGGGGGTGTAAATTTTAACCTTTGTGTTGTATGGTTTGAAAAATCATGCACAACTATGAAAATCCCCTATATTGGAGGGTTCATGGTTTGGGGATAGGGGACACATAGTTTTCCCAAACCATGATCCAATCATGTATAACACCCCTAGCTTCCACATCTTCTACTATTTTACCTAAAAATCTTCATAACCAAAACCCAACCATGGTATGACTAAAGTGAAGGTAAAATAATTCTTGAAAACAATAACAAGGAATATTTAGAAATTATAGGATGTTACAAACTCCCCATATTATAACATATTGTCCACAATATTTACTTTCATGAATCTATATGATTTAGACAAAAAAATATCAAACAAATGAGACAACATATTTTTCCCCTCTCCCATGTTTCCTCCTAAAAACATCCATGCTACCACAAAACTCTGACAATCTACACAATCCTTCCCCGTAAAAATTTCTCACTATGAACCTCACCTAAATTAGTTACTCCTTAAAGGACACATTTTTCGCAAGCTCAACATCATGAAAATTGATCACATTATTATTGTCGGGGTGATAGTGTTAAATCTCTAAGACATGGAAAACGAATTCCTAGAACTATATCTCTATGTATGATCAAAATGGTATTCTACCAATGAAATTCTATTCACAATCCCAAAAATTATAATTAACATGGACGTGAACTTTCCATATCTCTAAAATCTATAGTGACCCAATCATGGTGATGTAGAACTCTGAGATGCATTGAGAGAGGAGGGGTGAATCAGGGTGTTAAATATTTTGTTTAGAGTATCTTATCTTGTTCCCATAATTTTAGGAAAATGTTAAACCTATACGATGGATAAAAACAACAATTAAACAATCAAATAAAAAGAGGCCACACAACACTTTTTCTTGGTTCCCCACAAATGGATATGTCCATGGAGCATACACCGATAGTGTTTTAGTCATACCAAAATCCACTAATCTTCAATAGTTGTAGAGTAAAAGAGTTAGAACATAGTCACTCTCTGACATGCACACTCTAGTTACAATAAATTGAGGTTAGATCACTACGACCCTTAGTACACTTCTGTCGAGTCCCCCTTGCTCACTGCCATGGGAGAATTCTTACACAGTTTATTTACTTGAGAGTTTTTTAAAAAGATTTTCATTGAATCCTTTGTCTCAGTCCAGAACAAGACACTTATTGCATCAAATTTCTAAAATGATGCACTTGAAAGCACAAAACACAAAAACCAGATATTCAAAATCCTTTCATAATATTATCAATACACATGCATGAAATACTTCAACATGTGCGTAAAATTGGGGATTTGTATGCACAATATGACTTTCATGCAACCCCTTAATTTTTACACAACCCTTATCTTTCGCACAACTACAACAAAGGGTTTACTTTGTCTTTTAAGACTAGAGGAACACCTTGCGTGCAAGATTATCTCACTGTAATTACTTCGCGTGCAATTACTTCTTGCAACTAAAACCATTATGCACAAATTTAAATTTTACTTGAAACTACCATTTTTACTTGAAACTTTTACATTTTCATACAAACCCCTTTCTGCGCTACATTTACATGCATCAGAGCTCAGATCTCTGCTAAGTCTTCCACAATATAGAATGAGGGGTCACCTAATATTTATTAGCGTCATCGACCCCCATGCAGAAAACCCATAGTGTCGTGCGAAAACTATCATTCTGCACGCAATGTGTTTTGTGCAGGAACCATTTTTCACGCACATCACCATATTTTTAGCACACAACATTCCTTTTCCAATTTCTGACGTTCTGATTCTGAATCACCTTTTGTGCGAAAAATTCCAACCTGATTTCAATATTTCACATAAAATCAAATTTTCACACATTCCATGTTTTTCGTGCACCACTTCAATATTTAACGCACCTTCCGTTTACAAAAACACATCTCTCCATTTTATGATTTTCAGGCCCACAAATTTGGAAAACACTGGAAAACGGTGCCATGTTTAGTACTATTGCCCACTAGAACTATATGATCATTTTATTGGAAAAAAATCTGAACTTCCAATGAGTATTGACAACAAACATAAACTATACCCCATTTCCACCATTAATCGCGGTTCCAAACATATCCCCTTTTTGGTTTTTGGCAATATATAGATAAAATAAGAAAAGAAACATCCACTATCAAAACCTAAAATACAAGAATAAAATCATCCAAAAAAATAAATCTACCTGATAAATTCTCAGTATAGAAAAAAGAGGGGAAGATTGAATTGGGTTCCCATGTTTGGGAATTCTAAAATATGCCCAATCTATTCTATTACTATGTCATAGAAGCATTACTTGTCCTTAATTTATTTTTTCTCCTCCTAACACAGAATTCTCATCATGTCACAGAAGAATTACATGTCCATTATATGTCCTGAATTAATTTTTTCTCCCCCATTGAAAATAAACAAAATGATCGGTATTTTTTCATGGTACAGATCAATACACCCCTAGATAGTATCTCGCCCATAACCCCGTATCACATCCACAAACATATTAAAAGTATTTAACATAAATAGGGAGAGAGGAAATTTGTAGACTCCTCTTACACATGGAGGTTGATTAACACTGAGATTCAACCGATGTTTTTCAAATACAGTTGTTGAAAGTGGCTTGGTCATAATGTCAGCCACATGCTCATTTGTTTCCACATGTTACATGTTGATCATTCCTTGTTCAACGTTTTCCATTAATGAAGTGATATCTGATTTCAATATGTTTCATACAAGAATTATTAACATGATTCTTTGTAATAACAAATTCACTATTATTATCAATTTAAATCACCATTGGTTGTTTTAACTCAACACCTATGCAAGTCAGTTGGAGCTTCATCTAGATTAACTGAGTGGATGCCTTTGTAGAGGATATATATTCAGCTTTATTAGTACTAAGAGAAGTATGTTCTTGTTTCTTGATCAACCATAAAACACATTTTTTCCCAATATAGAATGATCCAGTGCTAATGGATTTCCTTTCAACTACACTCCCATCCAAGTTATTATCTGAAAATGCAGATAATTCATTATCTTTTCCTACAGTATAGAATAAGCCATAATTTTGTCTTACATGAATATATATATTGATTCGTTTAGTGACCACCATATGTTCTTACATTGTATTACATTGAAATCGGACCAACAAACATGTTGAAAGGAAAATATCTAGTTGTGTAGCTATCATGTATAGTATGTTTCTGATGATTCTCCTATACATTATGGGATTCATAGAAGTCCAATTCTCATGAATTCTATGTTTTGTTCCAACCGCAATCATAGTCCCCATTGGTTTGGAATCTGGTATATTAAATTTCTTCAATAGCTCTTTTTCATAATATCTTGAGAAACGAATGTGTAACCCTTCTTCTGAATCACCTACATCCCTAGGTAGAATGTGAATTCTCTAATCATAGACATTTCAAATTCTTACATCACGTGATTAGAATGTTCTTCAACTGCTCCCTGATAACTACTGCCAAAGATAATATCATCCACATAAAATAGCACCATGAACTGATCTTCCTGAGAAATTTTCACATAGGGATTGTGATCTACTTCTCTTTTGAATTCCAGCTTCTTGATATGAAAATATAGTTAGGAATACCATGCTAATGGATCCTTCTCTAAACCATTGAGGGCCTTCTTTAGTATTAAAACTTTTGTTTCCCCGTTACCAAGAACGATCCTTAGTGGTTGTTCAAGGTATACTTATTCATCGATGAATCGGTTTAAGAATGATGTCATGACGTCCATTTGATGCACTTTTTATCAACTTTGAATTTCCATGGAATGAAATAGCATAATTTACTTCAGTATTTCCATTGGTGAAAATTTATCCTCAACATCCGTGCCTTCAATTTTTGAATATCCTTTACCGACCAAACACTCCTTATTTATGATAACATTTCCATGCTCGTCAAATTTATTATTGAAAGATCACTTCGTACCAATTAAATTATGATCTTAGGGTCTCCAGACTAGATCCCATGTCTAATTTTTTTCAATATGATCTATCTCTTCATTCAGGATATTCACCTAAGACTCAACCTCTATATCTTCTTCAAATGAAGATTTTTCACAACTAATAGAAATAAAGATTGTGCATTCTTCATCATTCTCCTCGTCCGTGTATGTAAATTCTGATCCCTGATAATTTTGGACTAATCAATCTATTCTCTTCAATTTCTCCTTTAGTGTACGATGAAATTCTATCCTATTATGTCTCTTTCTTCTGAATATTCTTCTATGTCAACATCATTATATCTCTCTTGAGAGTCTTGTACAACTTCCTCTACCTCTATATTATCATTTTTTCCATATTCAAATTCTTCATCATTTTTTATCACATCAACATGAGAATTCCATGACGCATTTGTGTTTTTTTCTTCAGTTGTATTAACATAACTTCTTTCCACAATTATTATCAAGTGCTTATTGAAACAAAAGTAGTCTTTTTCCTTTATTGAGTATCCGACAAGATATTCCTTCATTTGAAATGTATCCAAAATTACCTGGATTTTCTTCATTGTTTGGGAAGAAACATTTTCTTCCAAAACATGAAAATATTTCAATGTGGGCTCGCTTCCATGCCACAATTCATATATTGTTTTTTTCTCACCCATATATATACCTGTTCAGTTTTGAATATAAAAAGCAGCATGAACTGTCTCTTTCTAGAAATGTAAAGGAATATGACTCTCAATCAACATAATTCTCTTTATTCTATTTACCAGTTGATCCATACGATCAATTACTCCATTTTTCCATGTAGTTCTCAGAGAAGCCACCACATGTGGTATCCCATCCTTCTCTAGGTAATTTTTAAATTCAATGGATGTGTATTCCCCTCCATCATTATACCAGATGAATTTGATCTTCTATCCACTATCATTCTCAGCAATTTGTCGATAGGTTTTCATGCAATCAAGTACTTGTCACATCATATGTATGATGACCACACATGCCATTATACTATAATAATCTATGAAAATAACAAATTACCTTTCTCTGTGTGTGTTGCAAAAATTTATCGGGCCACATACATCTATATGAATGAGATCATGGTGATTAGATGCTCTATTCTTCTTTGAATGGAAGGAACTGTAGACTATATTTAGTCACATACAGGCATCACATTTAGTTTCTTGTTCTCACATCAGATTGTGGATATCCATGACTATCTTCATCATATATATCATTACATTTCCTACTGATTGATGTTCCCAAATATTTGATGTCAAAAATTGTTTTCCTCTTAAAATATTTGGTAGAAAATGTTCTGTTTGACGTCTACCAGATATATGTTTTCATCTGTTCAACAACCGTTCTTGAGTGGATTCCTAGACATTCCACTTAGAGTACAACCATTCTGATTTAATTTCACAATAAAAACTGATTCACAGAGCTAAATCACACTTAGAAGATTATGACACAGACCTGCCACATAAAGGGCTTCATGTTTTTTCAGCTCTCCATTAGCAAGATCAGTACTTCCACATAATTTAATCTTCAATGCACCATCATTACCCAAACTCATTATTCCATCAAAATTTCTGTTGACATGCGTTAATGGGTATGAATTACCCATAATGTGGTACGAAAATCCGCTATCAAGAATACATGTGCTGTTATTTGTTGAATCCTTAAGGGCTACGTCTGTAAGATTGGATTTTTCAATTTTTCCCTTTTGTTTCCATGAGATATTTCATTGAGTGTAGGACACTGATGGCATTTAAACTATCTCTTCTATGTAAAAGGGTTATTCATATTAAAAATCTTCATACAGAGGGGTAAACCTATTTGAAAG
Organism: Viscum album; assembly: GCA_963277665.1. NCBI lineage: Eukaryota > Viridiplantae > Streptophyta > Magnoliopsida > Santalales > Viscaceae > Viscum > Viscum album. Next base: position 446,231,990 of record OY728155.1, on the reverse strand, counting down.
AGAAATACGGTCTTGTTGATTATAATTGAATTTTATCTCAATTCAATATGAGGTTTCCATTTCAATCCTTCACCTGAAATAAATACCTTTAAGGCCAAATTTAGAACAACCATACCAATATACATAGATATTGTTTCTTATATAAGAATTGGGATATGAATTTGATCTCATTTTTTAAACTCTCATTTCTTTTCCATTCAAATAGATCCTGAACCCTTCCCAATAAGACATGGTATGGACTAGATATATACAGAACTAACACTTAATGAGAGGAAATATCTTCTATCTAATATTTATCTTCATTCCTTCATCCGTGGGATAATATTTTAACTATCTATTATTCATGGATGCTCAAGGATAGTCTTCTATTCTTATTTTAGATTGAATTTGGGGTTTCTTCTTCAGCACTTCAGGTGAATTTTCCACATGAACCACTTTTATCTTGCCATTATTTTGTTCACCATTATTTGTTGTATTTGATGATTCAGCCTCACAACTGATTCCACTATTTCCCATGAGTGTAGGTCATTAATCATTCAAAAATATTTCAACTACATTTGAACCACGTTTATGTCTCTCTAATAGCTCAACATCTGAGATCCTTCCAAATTGTATCTTCCTCTTTGATTCTTTCAAAATTGATTCACTCTCAAGTTTACTCCTCTGAGTAACAACTTCCTCTTGAAGACCCTTAGTAGTCCTAAAATCTTCATTCAGTCTGGAGGTGAGTTCATTGATTACCTTTTCCTATAATTCAATTCCCCGCATCATATCCACTACATCAGTAGTTATTTCAAGGATTTTAAACTGTACTTTCACAAATTCTTCTAGTCATTCAATTTCATCTTCAAGATGATCAACTTATTTAGATGATTCTTTATGAATTTATTTCCACTTATTGCAACTCTTACATTTAATCTTAAAATTTCTAACAAAATCCTTAATTTGTAACATAGGATTAGCATTAAATTTGAAATGATTATCTCCAACATTATCTTCTGATGGTTTTGATTTTTCAATAGTGGCCACTATGGAAGCCTATTTTTTAGATTTAAATTCGGGTTCCTCTTCATCATAGAAATAATTAACCTCAACATTTTCTTCACACACAAAAATATTTTTTTATAGTTCCTAAAAAATTGGATGTTTCAATTTTTGATGAACTATTTTCAATGATTCTCAATGTTTTATATTTCTCTCTCTTCATAGTCAAATTTCCTTGATCACTGAGATGTTATATGCCCACCTTTACCTTAACGAAAACATGCTATAGGTATCTTGCCTTTAAAAGTTCCTCTTCCCATATATTTTTTCATGGAAATGAGAGAATGATTTTATGTTTCCTCATTTTCCTCACTCCTACTATCTCAAAAAATTTCATTTTTTCTATAGATTTCAATTAATTATCTTTAATTACATGAGTCCTAGCATTTTCCAGTTTGACTCTCATTTAATATGCCACCAGGATACTCAACAGATCATTTAGAGCGAGATTGGAGAGATATATTTCCTCCTGGGTAGGAAAATTTTCATTGTAGAGTGGTTAAGTATTCTCAAGATTTTATTTACAATGTGAATGTCTTTTATTTCTTCCCCTAGTCCTCGAACTCCTCCTATAACATCAATATTTTGATTGAAGAAGAAGCATGCATTCCTATCAGGGTGCATCTTCATATTGAAAAACTTGTTGTGTAGTACTTGATGTTTTTACTCATCCAATTTTGTGTGTACTTCATAGATATTTTCATGTTTTCCCCACATAGGCATTGTTGAGATGAAACTCATCACCTTTAGATAAATATGATCTGAAAGTGGTATGGTGACATCATTATGCGCTTTAGTATCTACATCAAGAATTTTTCTTGTCGGTATCAGTCATAGCCATACCTATTGAATTATGTTCCCATATTACATTCACAATAGCACATATGACGTCCATTAAAATAGATCATAGATGAGATCTCATTATATTCTTCCATATATAAAAATTACTTCATCGAAGATTGGGACTCCCCTGACATAGGGTGAATTCTCCATGATGGCAATAAAAAAATATAACACAAGTAACATTACTTTGATACCACTTATAGAACCCCATGATGCCCTGATAGGGGAGGGGTGGATCATGGTGTGGAATTTTTATTTTAAAGTTTCTTGATCTTGTTCCCACGTTGGTAGGAATATGTAATACATGTACGATGGCTAAGAACAATAATTAAACAATTACATGCAAAGAGACCACATAACACATTTTCTTGGTTCCCCACAAAGGGTTGTGTCCAAGGAGCATACACCGATAGTGTGTCAGTCATTCCAAAATCCACTAATATTCACTACTTGTGGATTACAAGAGTATGGAAACATTTATTCTATACTAGGCACACTATATTTAAAATAATTTTTGGATAGCTCTCTATGTCCCTTGGTACACCCCGTTGAATCCCCATTAATAACAAGAATGGGAGAAGTATTACTCAGGTCATTGACTTCAGGGTGCCTTCAACAGATTATCTTTGAAGTCTTTGTCTTAGTCTAGCATGATACACTATTGGCATTGAATTCCTGAAATGACGCACTTGAAAGAACTGAACACACAAACCAGATATTCAAAATCCAGCCTAAAGATTAACACTACACTTTCTCACAATACCTGAACATGCGCATAATATTTGAGATTTTTTGGGCAAGATGACTTTCGCGCAACCCCTTACATTCTATGCAACCCTTACCTTTCACACCACTACAATGAAGGGTTCACTTGGTATTTTTATACTAAAAGAGAACCATGCATGCATGATTGGCTCTTTGTAATTATTTCACACCTAAATCATTTTTTCATGTACAATCCTTACGCCCAACCTCAACTTTTATGCGCAGCTACAATTTTTACGCACAACCTTGACATTTTCATGCAACCCCCTTTTCGCGCAATGTTTGCACGCATCAGAGCTCAAATATTTACAAAGTATTTAGCCATACCGAAGGAAAGGGTCACCTCTTATTTATAGGCATCTCCATCCCCTGGGTGAAAAACCCACCATATCAGCCCAAAACACTACACGCAATTATTTTCATGTAGGAACCACTTTTCGCACACATATCCATATTTTTTATGCAACTCACACATTTTCCAATTTTCGACGTTCTGATCATGAATCCCCTTTTGTAAGAAAATTACAACCATCATTCACTATTGTACACAAAACCAATTTAGGGAATATTCCATGTTTTTTGTGCACCACTCTAATATTTCTCACTCCATTCTTTTCCAAAAAAAAATCATTGAATTTTACGATTTTCAAGGCCAAAAACATGGAAAACACTAGAAAATGACGCCACCATCAGTACTATTGCATGTTCAAACTATATGACCCCTTTCCTCAAAATCATTTTGAACAACCAATGAGTATTGAAAAGAAACAAAAACCATACTCCATTTCCATAATTGGTCATGGTTCCAACAAGTGACACCTAAAAGAACATATGATCGCCAATTCTAAGTCAAGCGGTCCCTGACGTCAATCAAAATATGAAATATATATAATCTATTCAATAACCATATATTTTTGAATGAACTAAATCAACTCTAACATCATTTATACAAGACTCGGTATTAATAACTTAAACTCACCTACCTCTATAAATGTAGAGGTGATCTGTCCGACCTATCAAAAAGTTCCTCCAATGGATCCATATGAATAATAACTTGATAACTATCTTTATAGGTAAACTCAAACATGTATAATATATTCTCCCACGACCCAAAAAATTCTAGGAAACGTGCTTATAGCATGCCCTCTAGCAGTTAAATAGTACATTCCAACTACCTATCAATCTATAGTGGGAAAGCTATACATAAAAATTCATGGGTTTCTAATGCCTTATGTAACCTCTACCATAAGCATGAAGTAAATTAAGAATCATGATCTGAAATAATATTCCGCGGTTCCCCATGTATACAGAATATCTCCCAAACATACATGTCAGCAAACTAATCAACCATGAATGTATCATGAATAAAAATAAAATGAGATACTTTCTCTAATCTGTCCTCAAGAACCCATATACCATCATTCTACAAATGCATCCCCAGAAGACCTCCCACGATTTTAATAGAAATATCATCCCGCTCCCATTCCAGGATGGTTAATGGTTGTAGTTAACCACCAAGTCGATGATTCTCATCCTTCACCTACTGAAAAGTGTAGAATCATGTCACAAACACTAAAATGTACTTTTTCATGCTTTCACCCAATACAAATGGCATAGTAAATGGTAAATTTTGGTCATAAAATGATTTAACACACACTTTGTGGCCTGAAAATCATTCATCAGATCTTCTCTCATACATGTAGGAACCTCAACACAATTCCAGATATAGATGATCTCTTTATCACTTATAGTCATTTCCGAAGGTGAATCCCCAGTTTCAAGGAAATCCCTAAAGATCGGTCACTACAGATCATCATACAGAATATCTCTGATCCATAAAAGAATTGTGGGATCCATTGATACTGATATGAGTTACATATTTTCATGTCCCTCCTAAACCTCGATATGCATCTCCTCTATAACTCTAATCATTTTTCACTAAGTTATAGACTCATGAACATCCTAATACATGGTCATCCTAGTAAACCGTCAACAACACTATTTCCAATACTAGGGTTTAATAATAGATGAACATCAATGATTTCTTAAAATCAACCCATATTAATTATTGGGGATTCACGTTTAACTATAAAAATATGTACCTTAAACTCTTGGGATAGGTATACACAATTTGTTTTTCACCCAACGGGTAATGTTTCCAAAACATCAAGTCATTAAACTTCATATGAAAGTTAAGATCATGAGTAGGGTAATTATATTCATGTGGACTCAACATCCATGACCCATATTCCACTACATAGTCTCCATGTATCAGCAATAATCGATGTTTGATCCCTGACACATCAAAAGACACAGTATAATTTTCACCCGAATAGGGTATGATAAAAATTAGTGTGTTAGTCAAAAAATAATTTGAATCCTAGAATGAATTATTAGAATCTCTATTCAATTCAATCACGATCCCTTTATTGGTTTATCCTGAATTTGGTGCTTTCATGTGGTAAAATTCCAGCATGAACCTCCAATAATAATCTCTTAAAACCTGAAATCTTTAGATATAAAAAAATCTTTGGAGAACCCAAGAAACCACTTCCTGTAAATTCTATGGGTCCAATGATACTCCTTTTAAAAAGATGATATGACCAATGAAATGTATCCTATCAATCCATGATTAAAATTTAGATGGCTTGGAATATATCTTATTCTCTTTCACTATACTCTTTATGATGAAAATATTTTTGGAATGATCTTCATGAGTATTAGAGTACACTAAGATATAAAAAATTTCCAAAAAATAGTCCAATAATTAATTAATGATTTGGTTAATCAAGGAAATAATCATAAGTAGAGCATTCGTCATCCCAAACAGTATCAAAATGATCAAATAATGGAAATACATGATTATGAATACTATCATTTGAATATTTGAAGGTATAACTATCATCAAATGTTTCCATGATCTAATATGATTTTAGAGAAATCAGAAGATCCTATCAATTGGTCAAAGATATTGTTGATATGTAGAACATGTTACTGGTTCTTTACTGGTATATAGTTTAAAATCAGGCAAAGAACACATAACTGCAACATGAAATCATCCTTTTTAGATATCATTATTGGAGAACATCAAGGTGATGTACTTGGATTGATTAATAATGTATGCATCAAATCTCCCATTTTAGTTTTATGTACCTAAATCTATGTTGGATCCTTTCTATAAGGTGGAAGAGGAACTGATTCATCTCCAGGCATGAGCTGAAATGGAAACTCAATATCCATATTTTGTTTTAGCCTTATGAAGAAATCAGGAAACATGTCCTGTAACAAATCCTAAATGGGTGGAAAGATATCATAAATTACACCATAATCATCAAATAAAAGACTTACAACATGGGAAGTGAGCTTCCATAGTTGTTGATGGACTGAGCCTAAATAAACATCATAGATATCCCAATCTCTATAATGAACATTATTGTTACCCTTATGAGATATAAAGGTCATTTTAAAATGGTAATAATTGGCATGGAATCAACATGATACCATTTAATCCTTACCCAATATCAAGAAAATACCTAACATGTTGAATATGTAATGATCCCAAAATAAATGATACTCCGCAAACAAAATAGAACACTATGTACATAGACATATGTCCCATGAACAAACTTCTAATGGTTTCTAGATCCTCATAACTCTAGTAAAAAAAACCTCTTCCAGAATCAAACCATTCCAAAGTTCTGATGATAAAAAATAATGGGAGGCACCATAATGAAAGAATAAATAAAATTTTAAAATCAAAAATAATAGTACTTCAAACTATTGGTGGATCAACTTCAATATCAACATACATACACTGAAATGTATGAAAATATCCTCACACTCTTCATTATGCGATAGTTTGATTCCTCTAAGATTTACCACACTGGAGATATGATCACTCTTTCCAATATGTACTAAATCCACTACCTTGACCACACAACTAGATAAACTCCAACTACTAGACTAATATGGGATAAAACACCTCCTTTCAATACTATAATTTAGAATGGTTTACCCTTCGCAGCCCGTCTATTGACGGTTCCTACAATACCTATATAATTTCACCAACTCACTGTTGGATTGACACTCCACATGTGTTCATTGAAACTAGCTACAAATATGTCCCGAATAAACATAATGGTTGTATTATATTTTGTTAATCATCTGGGTAACTAATCCTTCTCTCAAGCCACCATATCGAAAATCTCCCTAGTTAATGATCTAAATGTAACATTTCCTACTCTCGAAAGTTATACCACATGATCATAAAATATAAAAACCTTTATTCCTATTTGAAGACTAATTTTGGTTCCCCTCACAAATGGGATCCAGATTCACCACATTAGAAAAAATCATCAACAGAAAGATCTTACTGTGGGACTTAATCAACCATTTGAGGTCATTCTAGAAGTCATTTAATGTGGTGGCCTCATATCCTACCAATGTGGGAAAAAATTAATGCAAATTAGTGAAAAATCAAGTGTATTCCATATTGAAATTCACCCCATGTTTAACCATATAATCTAAGTAGCGTTCCACTACATGTGAATCTCTTAGAAAAAGAGATCTAGAAACTTCTCTTAAAAATCATTCCATACCACATGACTCAATTACTCATCAAGAGTCTGAATATATTTCTAGTGTTTCTATTAATAGCATAACATGTAATTCTCTAACATAACACTCCATCTTGTACCAGTCTCCAAATAGTCATGGCTAGATGAATTCAATCAATATTTTATCTACCTCAAGTCCATCCTAACTGGTGATGGTTGGAGGTTGTGGCATCTATGACTCCCATGTCCATTCAGACATATTGTTCATAGCCCTCCATGTTTCCATTTCAATAAATTTCATAACATGATAAAAGTTCTCATGGAACTGTTATCCGACTCCTTTAAATGGAATTATCGAATCCTCTTGTTCCACTTCTGGATGCACATTTCTTTCCAGGTCGCTTATTTTCCTATCAACAAGATTCATCAAGGAGGAATACATCTACAAGAATGAACATACTTATTAGGACATAAAAATAATCATTAACACATTATAATAAAATGTATTCACATCAATTTATAACAAGCCATCCAAATACCCTACCACACAATCAAATCCAAGATACAATCACTACTCATCAATCCATCACCCAGGTCATGCCTAAAAAAGGGTAAAAAAAATTCATATTTCATAGTTTCACATAGGACACATATTTTATACATTTTTAATTACAAATTTCAGTATCATTTACAATTACTAATTCTTATTAGGATACAATTCATTTTTAGATACTCTAGGAAAATAAATTTCTTATAAAACATACCCAAATCGATTTTTTCCATGCATTCCTAAAAAGATGAATGTTACCTGAAAATGTCCAGTTCAGATAATTATGCATGTATACTCAACTATTCTTCCATAATTAGACATGAGTAAAATATGATAAAATAAAAACATCCCAAAACAACTGCATCCCCAAAGGTAAAATATCACCCATTGATACTAGAATACATCAATAAAAATAACCCCCTAGGTACATGATGTTTCCACATCAATGTGTTCGATAATTCCATGTACAAGATCGTGACCAATGCTTGACCCAAAATTGTATCATATATACATTTCCAAATGTTAAGAAAATTGAAATAAAATAAAACTCATCTGATATCACTTTGCGAAATCCCAAATCAGGTTCCAAATGTTGGTGCCTCAAACCAGTCGGTTACGTGACCTCATCTGTGCTTCCCCATATGATAGATGATACCAACTAGTATCAATGTTCTAATATATAATGTAGGTATACTATACCATCTTTATAAAATAAACACAATTGATGATGTCAACAAACTATATCCAAAGATAATAAATAGTAACCATAATAGCATATAACCAAAATATACTAACATCACATGATAATTCCAAACATGAATCAATGAATATAAACTGAATTTCTATATTTTTCATTCAATATAAGTTTCAATATTCCAATGAGGAAAATAAATATATATTTAAAACTCCCCATCTGGGTCCCTGAAATAATGTTTGATTCCCTTATCCATGTTCCATCCTGCATCCCAAATCAACCATATAACATAGAGATCTTCCCTTATCTAATCCTGAAAACATGAAATATATTCATGTAACGGTCCGGAAGCCCGTGTAGGGTGTAAGTACAACTAGGTATGCCACCACCAACGATGTCCAAAACAATATCTATTATATAATAGTATATATAGTTCTATAATGAATAAAATTATAAAGACAATAGAAAGTGTTTCCATATTTTAATTACTATTTTGTTAACCACATAATCTAGGGGTTCTCCAGGACTCTCGAACCAAAAAATCTAATTTTTTCCATTCTAGAGTAAAAATCATCCATAAAAGGATATCACATTTTATTCTATCAAGGGTTCTCACTAATAATTTAATAAAAAAATTCATAGACATTAAATGGGGACCTGGAGCAGTAGATTAGTAGACCATGGGTATATGCAGTAGTAGTCCCTTAACCAAAACTTAGTGATCAAAAGAGGGATATATATATATATATGTATGTATAATTATGGACTAAATTGATCTTCGGGTACTGTGTTAGTATTTGGAGCGGATGTCCTTTTCCTAAAATCTCAATCATAAATATGACATCTAATGGTTTCAAATTACTAACTAATTGACCTACAATTTCCATATTTATCTATTCAACCCATTTCATGAAACTCAATTATGAACCATTCATAAGTTTATAACACATCATTTCAATTGTATTGGCATACCCCATCGGTTTACATCAATTTCATAATTCCATTATTAAACCAATTTCATAATCCCTTTATTCCATTTATTTACTAATCCAAATAATCAATAAATTTATTATTTGAATTCAAAATGTGGTTTCCCAAGGTGGAAATTTCAATTCCAAATTACATAAATCCAGTAAAAGAAATACAATGTGAATTTACAATTAGACCACCTACCTCAAGATAATTGGTGATAATTTTCTATCATGTAATCACCAATTTGATGGGGAATATAAAAATTAAAATTACATGGATGATCGTGGACCAATACCTAAGCTCAGTTTCCAAATGAACAAGATATACCAAATCATATATCTAAACCATCACAAATAGAAGATAATTATTCCCTCATTATCAAGTAGGAGAGAAAAAATAGTGGGTAAATTAAACAGTGAAGAAAACCCTAACTAATGTTTAGTCGATTGTTTAATTGTATCATCGATTAATCAAGAAAGGGGTTGAAGGATCCTTGGAACTCTTTTAATAACATCCAATAATGTAGTAAATCATGTTAAGATGAATATGTTTTACTAATATATAAAACTATTTAGGGGTTAATTTTAATTAAATTTTCAAGGGATTAAAAAACCGCGTGCATGGTTTCTTCCGTCAAGGCACATAGTTTTCAAAACCATTCCGCTTAACCACGATGCTCTAGTTAGTAATTTAATAGCTTCTCTTGAGTTGTGTAAAACATAATAAAACATCCTACAACTATAAAAATATTTTTAGTTTTAGGGTGAATGGTTTAGGGATGGAGGAAACATAGTTTTGCCAAATCGTGCACCACATCCCGTGTCTCCAAAATAGGGTGCATGGTTTCTAGGGGAAAACCACATGTTTTCCCTAACCATGTGACAACCATGAAAAAGCCCCTTGGATTCGAAATTTTCTCTATATTTATCAAACCTATTTGGAAATAAAAACCCATCCATGTTATAACCAATGTGTGGGTAAATGTGTGCCAGGAAATGAGCCTGAGAAATATCAAAAAAGGGAGGGATCTTATAAAAGTATTTATGGATTTATGTTATTACATTACGATAATAAAATATTAAAATATGACATTTATTTATTCTAATTCATCTATATTATTATGTATGATTTGAAAGCGGTGGAATAAAACACACAACAATGATTATCGGTTAAGAACGATACCTCTTCTCTAGACCACCTATTTAGGATTATACCTAAGGCCTACATTGATTGTATTTTTAGTCAAAAAAAGGATTTTAGGAAGTGGTGATTGAATTAAGTAAGATAATTTGGTATGTAATTTCCAAAATTTATCCTTTATAAGTGTAAATTGGATATGACAAGGGGTGACCTTTTATAAGTGGGGAAGGGGACGCACTTGGAATTTTTGAAAAGGAAAATTATACAAAACATTTTCGCATGCCATAAAGATTTATAGTGGATCATTATAAAACAATAGAATATATACACTCTATATATGGATATAAAATAACATTTTACATGTATTTATTTTAATTTAACCCATATATTTATATATTATTCCTCGAAAAGCCTATTTGAACCATAACCACGATAATTGTTTTACTCATTTATCTATTCATTTTTAACAAATATTAAGTTGGACCTTTGAAGTAATATTAAATATGATTATTAAATATACAGAATAAATTTTTTAAATGAAATACATAGAAGAGGAAGAATTTAATTTAAAACCAAACCTCTAGACGTGATGATAAAATGGGTTTCTAATGATTTTATTTCATATGTACATTAAATTTAACAACATAATTCAAAATGAAATTGATTTCATTGAAAAAAATTGGATTAATAATTAAATTAATTATATAGAGTATCTATAAAACAATTTTAAAAAAAAATATAACTTTGTAAATTATTTTAATAGAAATGATGTTTTCAATAAAACCCATTGTTTCACAATTTATTAAATAATTAAAATTTTAAGAAAAATTGAAAAATTTCATCTTAATTTAATTATAAAAGATTGAATCATATGAAAATGTTCATTTATTAAATTAAATCTTCTATATATAGTTTAAAAAAATTCAATTATTTTGTTGAAAAAAAACAAATAAATCATATTTTTTTAGGTAATTATTTTTGATGCCTACAAATTCTTATCCAAAAAAATAAGTACATATATATAGCAATATATTTTAATTATAGTTCATATCTAATTTTTAAAATGAGGTTATTCCTATGCATACGTCTAAATATAACTGTTTGGATATAATGGTTTTGTTTAAATAATAATATTCAAATAACCCTATGGTTTGTTAATGATCCATGTTTCATGTCATATAAACTATTGAAAATAAAATTCCTTCAAAAAAACTCAATGTGATACATTCATCACAAGATAATTAATTTTATCCCCTGGAATTACTTATTATAGATCAAGGTGAAATCATTGGAGGGTACTTATACATTATTTCTTTCTTAGGTCCCCATGTTTCCTCTTCATATATTATAGTTCCTCCATTGTACATTGAGAAATTGTTCTATCTTATTGAATAGAAAATTATCTCTGCATTCATTGATCATCACCATATTATCCTCAAAATATAGATCATTTTATAGTATTGTAAAATATGAATTTAGTAACTATGATATATTTGGTATTTTCTTCCTTGAGAGGGATATATAGAATATGTCGTGTACTTGAGAAAGGATTGGTAGGGGTGATTGAGGATAAAACAAGACTCTAATGCAATCAATAATATGAAAGTGGCCGATTTTAGAGGGATCATGGTCCCATTATTGATAAATATCATGACTATATTCTAGAGAGATATGTTGAGAAACAATTAATCTCTAGCCTTAAACTATATTTCTCATCAATAATTTTCAAAATATATCTTTTATCAACTCTAATATGTTCTACTATGAATACAAATGGTCTTGTCATTTTTTATCCTTTCCTCAGCTTTTTAAGGTATCAAATGTTTGTGTTCACCAAATTTTTTGTAACATGATTGTGTTCAAAATCCCTTATCAAAATGGGATTTATGAGGATATATTCAAATTATTAATTAGACGATATTATTGTATGAAAACTTGACTATAGGAATATTTTTATCCCATAATATTTTGAAGGATATCATATATTCTATTAATATATATTTTAGTCTGTAAATAGTAAGATAAGATTGGGTATTGGTTTGTTGATTATAATTTTTACTTATGTTTAAATTAGTATTTAGACTATATTGAAAGATCTCCTATAACATGGACTTATATCTCATATATTGTACAGATACAATAAATAATGGTGTTTTATGAATCCTCAAAACCTCTCTATTGAGTAACATTTATTTCTTAACAATATAAATCTCTTATTGAATTGTAATGACCTCTGGTGACTATAAAAGATGATCCATAATAACCTATATGGAATTATTTCTTCTTGAATTCTTTGAATGTATAGTGATAATGAAAATGTTGAGTTTTCCCATTTCCAGGTAATCATGTCTAATAGATTCATCATCCCAACAATTTTATTCCTTTTAAACTTCAGTTGCTAAAATATGATGGAAAATAATGTATATTTTAAAATCTATTTCTTTATATTTTCCAACAAATAGTTTTCATGGAGATCTCAATACATATTCTTACTTCCTATGCTGATAGATAATGTTGATATATTTGAGAAATTCAATAGAACCATTATTATCTCAGGATTTGATGGTATACATTATTGTGGCCGAAATAATAAAATTCATTCTTCCTCAATATTGAACTCCTCAAATTTATTTTTTCTTATGGACTACAAAATTTTATGAATTTCTACAACATCTCCTTTAGAATCCATTAACTTCTAAATATGAGAAGGTTTTAAAATACTTTTTGAAAATAATTATGAGGTTCTTTCTTGATTCAAATCTCCATCTATTTCATGTCAATGAATATTGGATCCTAATTAAATCTTATCCCTGATAAAGTCACCAAATACATTCAACATAAGGCATATGCAACATTTTGAAAAATTTTAGGATGGTAATGTATAAAGTAGTCATAGTCCTTGATCAGATATAACCATCATTATATGAGCACATTAAGATACTTCTACATGAATATATATTATATGGATTATATGGTGGTCATATATTTTAAAATTCCCCCTATAGAGGAAATGCCATCATATTCTAAATGCAATGATCTCTTAAAAATACTCTAGATCATATGTGGGATAGTTTTTTTTCATAAAAATTCACCTTCCTTGATGAATTGGATATCAATTTTTTATATACATCATTACAAATCCAAACACCTTCTTTGATTTATTGTTTTATATCAATAAAATATCACCTATTCAGGGTATATTATGGAATGGTTAAATGGGAAGCCATATTTTTAACAAAATAAAGATCTCTTTAAATTCACTGGTCCTGAAAAATGTTTCTCCCTTAAATATTATCATTTATAATGTGTTTCAAAATCATGAGATGTTTCTCAGTAATCATCAGTAATACGAAACCAGTCGAAGGAAACTAGGGATTTTTGTTACAGATTCATGTCTTGGAATTTAATTAATTGACTTCTCTTTGAAGTGAAAAATATCACATTATTAGTAATAATATACCCCAATAATGATAAATCCTTCACATATAACACACATTTACTATATTTTTCATACAAATTATCATTTCTCAATTATTTTATCACAATATTTAAATTCTTGTCAAACACCTCCTGGATTTTAAAGTAAATCTAAATATCATCATTAAATACTAATACAATTTTTAGAGGTAGTATCTAAACACAGTATTCATCAAGTACGTATATATTTATGAATCATTATAGAGTTTTAAAAGAATCGCTATGAACACATTGTGGCCACACCTTGTTCAAAAGGTTATTTTGGGAATATCTGACTTTTTCACCGTTAGCTGGTGATATCTTAACTAAAGTTCCCCCAAAGAGAAATATTGGGGACAATATAGATGATCAAGAAAGTATCATATCTATGGTTGATGATAATTTTTCTTTATGATGATTTTTCTGAGTTCATGATTATATATGAATATGCATATTGACCCATCATTATTCTTGAGGAAGAGGATCAGTACACCCCAAATTGATGCACTCGAGTGTATAAAAATCTATTCTAGATTACCATGTAACTTCTTATTCATCTCTTCTAAATCAATGGAGGAAATCATATATCGATAATTGGAAAAGGTTATAGATCTTGTAATATGATCAATTTATAAATCATCCTCTCAACTTGTAGGAAGACAATACAACTATTTGGGGATTACATTAGTATAATAACTCATAGTGGGAAAGTATTAAAGAATGATTTACAAAATTGTCTAAAACTTTTGGGCAAGAAATAATTTTTCATTATGTAATAATATATAATATTGAAAAGGAAATTCTAGGTGAGATTCAACCTCAACCATATAGTTTTTAGAATTAGAGGATGACTTGGAAAGTGGAGGGATATCTCCCTATCTCGATTACTGATGTTGGATTTATATATGGATATAAAATATATACACAAAAGATAATGAAAAACCCCTAAAGGATGTATGAAGATATTTTTTGGATGATTTAGTGTGGAAACATTGACGGAGTAGGATTTATATACTTTGTATACAACCATTGCTACATATTATATTGTCTCATATAACATTACAAAAAACAAATTTAAGTTGTTCTAGTTTTTTATACTAATACTTCAAGATATAAAATAAGGTTCTAACCTTATCAAGTAGTATGTTCTATATTATACAATGAATAACTAGTGTACCTATCACCACATTATTTTTAGGTTCCACCTCAGAAATAGTAAGAGAGTATTATATTCATTTCCCTTTAGTCATTTAAGGTTGTTTTCAATTATTGTCTCTGAAAACCCTTGAATTATGGAGTTTTATTACATAATGTAACTATTCCTTATAGTTTAATGAATAAAATATAGGATTAGTGTTAACATAAAATGACATTTCTTCTTCGAAATCAAAATAATTCTTTAATTACCTATAGAACTTAATATCTTGATACAATTCTTTTCGGCATATAAAGCATCTACTAGTTCCCAAAAGATAATTGATAGGACTTTTGTGTCCATGCTATTGACAAGTGGGATGTTGGTTTTTCATTATTTCAAGGTATTTATCTATTTATACCCCCAATGAAAACTTCATTTTATGTTTTTTATCTCAATTACCAAGAGACCAATGAGATTCACTGATATTTATCTCATATTTTAGGGAAAATGGAAAATCACATAAAAAAACAATGTATCGAGTCACCAAAGATTTTAGTATACTTTGATTTATTGAAATAAATATTTTTCCCATCATACATTTGATATTGATGAAAAATATAGAGGAATATCATGAAATAAATGTGATGTATGCCATATAAAAACCCATAAAATCATTTTCCTTTTATTTTAGTCTGAGGAACACCCTCTCCATTTTAAGATAGTGTGTTTGGAAAAAATATTTAAATGAAAAATATTTTATTTCTATCTTCATAATCCATAGAATCAATACCATATTTGGACTGTGCTCTAGATCAGTGACCAACATTGATCTGTTTCTCCCTCAATGTGATAAACTTCCATCACAATTTTCCATTTATCTAGGAATTAGAGGATGGATAATATATTCTCAATTGAGTTAATACATTATTCCTTGATGAGGGGTTCATTATTTTTAATAATGTTTGGAGGCCTTTATTGTATAAAATACTCAACTACATCATGACCTTTCTTTGAAGGAGTTGGGTATTATGAATGATTCACTTTATTATTCATATGTACATATTTTTGAAATATTACTGCTATAACGTTCTATGATCCCACACCCATAAGAGTTTGAATATCATTAGTGAAATCAAAAAATTGCGTACCATGCTATCTGTTAGTAAGAATTATCTAATTTCCTACCCTTTACTAAATTAAAAAAAATTGATGAGAATATGTTAACGAATAAACATAGAAATGGGATACATTTAAAAATGAGGGAAATAACATTTAAATTATATGTATATCATAACTTATAAGTATATAGAAAAAAATACATGTATTATATATTAATTACTATATTAGGTGTCATGATCATAAAATTTGTAATGATTTTTATAATGGTTCTTAAAGAGATAAAGAATTTAGAAAATATATCTCCTTATTGTGTCAAACCATGTGTGCATCAAGTCTTATTTTTATCCACTAGGGGATGATAGTGTTTAGATAATTTATCCCTTTTTGGTGTTATTACCCCTAGTTTTAACTATATCAGATATAGTTCTTCTTATAGTATATAGGTAAGAATGTATTTGTTTTGGATCACACACACTCTATACTTCACCAAAAATTCCAGGGTATTTTCATATACGTACTCTTTACATTATACAAAACCTTATAATTATCCATAGGGTTCTTAATAATGTTTTCTCATCATAGTATTTTTTTTACTAAAAAATGCATTGATTACAACTATAGTGACTCAATACAATTTCGCATTATTAATTTTTTAAACATATGAATCTAATAAGTACCCCTATGGATTATGAGGTGTAATTTCATTGGAAGATTAGTTTCATAATACATCAAAAGGAATCTAGAACAATTCATCATTACTTCAATATATATAGTTAGTTTATAAATCCATTTTATCTCTTAAAAAATATTGGATATCTTAAGAAACTCATACAACATTGGGGTGTGCTACAAATCTATGTAAGCGAATTAACACAATAAGAAAATAGGAACATGTTTTTAACAGTATTACAATATATTATAAAAGACAGAGCAGATACTATAACATATCATATCAAAAGGATAATGGTATAATAAGACCAAAGTAACGTTTTAAATGTTGAAGTAATATAAAACATTTCATAAATATAATTCAAGGTTAACTACCTTAACAATGTCACATAGATGAAAAATTCCCATAATGGACAAGGTTTACTACCTAATACCTTACATGGCATATCATGAGAATAAATCATCCATAGATATATTGGAGTTGTATTAGGAAGAACCCAAAAAAACATGTTCATGATTTATGAGTACCACAAAGAGGAATTTAGTCATAACGAATAACAAATGAATTACCCTTGAAATTAAAACGGGGTGTATAATATTTTTTTGAGAATGTATTGTCTCAAAAATACCATATGAATCATGATTATTTTCATGCTCTTAAATACCCTTGTTTTTATTTATAAAAAAATTAATTTAATTGTTTTTAGTATTATAGAAATAGATAAATTTATCATATTTATGGTTTAAGGTTAAAATTTTAATTATTTTGGATATCTTATAAAGTAATATTGAAACACGGTTCATACCCAAATACTCTAAGGGGAACCAATGGTCCCTCAACCATACAATTGAAATAAACATATGAATCTGATAATCTTCTATTTTATATGTACGGATCAAGAACCATAGTTTTTAGAATAAACCCTACATTTAAGAACCTAATATTAGGTTCAAAAACCCATTGTTTTGAAGTCAACTATATTTTTTATGATATCCTAAATTTCAATTGGTTAATAAACTAGTATAAATTATTAATACTCTCCATAATTTCTACAATGACCTTGAGATAATTAAATATTATTTTATGGATATGTTAATTAGAAAAAAATATTATGTTTCTTGAACGTCATACAAAGTGTAATATCATTTATAGATACTTTTCCTTTTATAATAAAAATTCATTGTTATTTTGATGAGATAGACTTTAGATACATTCATGTTTTGATCTTATTATATGTAACTATTAATATGTTGCTACTACCATATTTTTTATTTTAAAATATTTTGTGAAATATAATTTAAAACAAAGATCACATTAAAAATTTTATTTCATAAAGAATCATCTCCATACAGATGAATATATGTTATCTGCCTATTTTTTCAAACTAGATCGTAATTTGATTCAAAACAAAATCAATTATTATTGATTTTTTGGATTATTGGCTATATGTAATATGTAGTTGGTTGAGTGTAAACTTTTTAGAAAAAGATATAAAAATGTTGATTCCCTATAAATAAACCACCAGTCACTATAAAGGACTTATTATAAAGGATTCAAATAACATTACTTAGTTTTGAAGGTCTTTTGATAAGAGGACATGTCTTGTTAAAATCATAATGCTAACTGAGAAAGTTTTGGTAGAGTGGACTGGGGGACTATTCCAACCAAAACTACTATAAAACTTTTTGTGTTCTTATTATCTATTTTTATGACTAATTACTTATATTAAAGAATTAAATGATGAATATATTCCTTATTTATGAAGGGGTATAAATTTTTTAATCTATCATGATTTGTAAACGAAAAAAATTTCAACACCTCTTATGTATATTATTATTATTAAAAACCAACCATTAGTATCAGAATAGTTATTTTGAATATGTTTGATAATTTTTATAATTATCAAGTAAATTTTCTTTATAAATAAATATAACGATGAAAGAACAAAATTAAATAATTTGTAGGATGCATTCTATGGAATACTATCTTTTTATTAGAGAACGTTTTGTCTACATAGTACAAATATAGGAAACTTTAATGATTGTTTTTGATTTAAAGTATTTAATACATGAAAACCTGAATATTTACTCTAATACACTTGAAGGATTGATTTTAGGTTCATCCTAGGAACATTTAATTCATCTCATAACCCGGAGACATTCAAAAACGAAAATAGTGAGCATAAGGCCCAATAAGGGAAATTAAGGGAAATAATTTTCATATGACGTTGAGAAATATCAATAAGAACATGAGTAATAAAGGCATGAGTAGGGGAAAAAGGGAATGCCATAACAAAAAGAGAAATATTAATAACATGGAGTTGTATCTATAATAATTATGTATGAAATTCATGTTTATACCACTATAAGTTTTCACCGAGGTGTCCTAAATATTATCAAGTTTATTCACCAAGGTATCATAAACCATTTCATTTCTAGAGATTTAGTTAATTACCCAATAAAATGGAGAAATATTAGGTAAACCCATTAATATATCTTAGTTAATGTGATCCACATATATTATAATCAAAATTTTTATAAATAACCCATGGAGGATAAAAGAAATGAGTTTTGTATCAAAACCATAACAGTATAAAAAATTCTTAATGAACAGGATAATTATGTCATTTTCAACCCGTGGAAAAAGAATGCCATATATATGTATTTAAATTCCAAAATAAAATAAATTATTTATACAACTTTTTTTAATAATTCTATAAATGAAATACTTTTAATTATTCAAAAAAATAAAATAAAATAATGTTTGTTGAGGAGTAGAGTAAAATTATGAGAAGTAAATTCAACGTCATAACTTTTATAAAATATGGTTTTAGGAAAGGGTAAAAATAGAAGAGGTATGGTTATCCTATTGATAAAAAATTATTTTTAAATAATTTAGTTAATAATAAAGAAATAATTTTGAGTGAAAATAACATTCATAAGACATATTTAAACATAGGTTCTTGAAACAAAGTGAAAAGAAGGATATGTCTCTTACCTTGAAGATTTGTTCCTAAACATGTGGATTAAGGCCTTTGGAGATTAAGGACACCTTGTTAGAAATACTTTTTTGAGGAAAAAATACTATTTATATTCCAAATATGTATTTGGAGTGATATTAAATGGATAAATGTGTTGGTATTTAAAGTAGAAGTGGAAGATTCATTTATTAATTTCCAAATATTTTTCTTTGAAACCTAGGTTGTGGATGATGAAAACTGATGGGTTTTCCCATGGAATTATCCCATGGTATTGGCCGATTGGGTAATATTGTATTCCATTTTAATCCTCAATGGTGTACCATCATTTTATATTACTTTTATTTTCAGGTAAAATTAATGTTTTCACAAGATAACATTTTTAAAGTCAATATTTCCATTTTAGAACATCAAAAATAAATTATATATTTAGAAATTGATTTAAATACATAAAAATAATTTATATCAATAAAATAACAAATTTTATATATTTTATTGTAGTAAATTGGTTATAAAATTATTATTAATTAATTATTAAGTCATTAACATACTGAAAAACTGAAACCATATTTTTAATATTAATGAAAAAATTAATGTATTTTAGAAAATTCTCATAAATTCACCCTGACCTAATTTAGATGTGTTGATTTAAAAAATGATATTTATTTTATCATAATAATTATCTAAATATTAAAATTTTATCTTATAAAAAATAAACTCATTGTTATTAAAAATTATTGTTCATTGAAAATGAAAAGTAAAATTAATGATGCTTGAAAATATAAAAATACTTATTTTTTGTTTTTAAATAAGAGAATTTTAATCAAACCATTTCATTAAATTAATGATTAATCATAATACATTATTTTATTATAGTAATTATTTATTTTATAGAAATGATAATTTTTATCTGAAAAATCTATTTATGAAATCTGTCATATTTTTTATTAAGAAAAACTATTCTAAAAATGGAATTGACAGAAAAAAAATATTATTTATGATATGTAATTACACTTTATGTAACTAAAGATTTTAAATATGACACCTTATAACACCTACATATCACCTAAGGGTAATGTGTGTGATAATGAAATATTCATGTTGCGAATCGACTATCCATGCTCGAGTGGACATTTCCACAAACATGAACTTTTACCATAAGTCATTTCATAGAAGATTCACCTTTTCAATCTAAGATTGAGATAATTTTAGAGAGAACCGTAGTGATGATACTTCCATCCCATGTTCTCAAAATGTTCTTTGTATGAAATTACCCTACTAGAATTTCCCATCATTTCTTCCTTCAACATTAATTTTTATTTGTCTTTTATATGTGTAAACACTAAATATAACATTAAAATTAGTATACAGAGTGTAGTTTCCAAAGGACATACTGACCAAAAATCATAATAGACCAACCATAATATAATTTTCTAAACCCAAAAGGAACATTTCAATTTTTACATAATTCATTATTATAGAGAAATAGTTTTATTGAGAAATATAACGCACATTTTCATAAGAAAGAGATGTTATTTAAAAAGTTTGGGTCTTTAAAATATTCCCCCCTTGGGAAATTTCATCCCCAAAAATTCAAAATAATTCTCTTAGTTGTAAAATTATATGTATAATTATATATAATTTTATCATATGGTTCAAAAATCACTTGTTCATATTTATGGTTCTTCCATAATAGTTTTTTGAGGTGGGAAGTCTTGTTGCGTATAACCTTGGGTCTGCGGTGCAGGATCTCCACTGGATGATCCTCATAAGAGAGTTCATTTTATAATTGTACCACCTAATGATTTAGTAATTGTGTTGGTTTAGGTATGTACTTCCTAAATAATGACACATGGAATACATCATGAAAATGAGGTAGATTTGGTGGATGTTCAAGTCAATATTCTACTTCTCTTATGCAATAATGAATTTCATTGGGGCCAATGTTCCTGGGGCTAAACATCCCATTTTTCTCAATATGCATGACTCTATTCCTAGGTTAAATTAAAAAGAACACCTTTTCACTAAAAAAACTCTATGTCCCTCTTATAGTTTTCATCATAGCTCTTCTACCAAATCATAGAAGCCTTTATGTATTGATAGATGGAATGAACATTTTCCATCATCTCTTGCACAAGATCTGTCCCAAGAAGCTTTCTCTCAAAAACTTCATCACATCAGGTAGGAGTTTTAAATTGCTTCCCATATAGAGATTCATAGGGTACCATTTGAATATAAAAATTCAATTTATTTACTTTATTAGAACTCAAATAATGGGGGATGTTGATCCCATCCACCATTGAATTCTATTGAGAATGTTCTTCGCATGACCTATAGTGTTTTAATATTTATTTTAGACTGGCCATATTTTTTGGGGAGATAATCAATACTAAAATTCGATTAATAAATCAAATGATGTTGAATACTTATATTGAATTGTGATGTAGACATTAGATCATGATAATAAATGACAGAATGTGGAACCCCGTGAAACCTCACCACTTCTTTTATATAAATCATTGAGTGTTTTTAAAGAGGTTTATCTTTCCAAATAGCGATGAAAAGGGAAGTCTTGGTGAGATGATCCACTATAACCCATATCACATTGTTTCCATTCGTTGTTTTGGAGTAACCATTGAAAATTTACTTAGTGATATTTTCCCACATATATTTTGGAATGGGTAGCGGATGTAATACCCCTATTGGAAGCTGTCTTTATTCCTTCACTTATTGACATACTAATCATCTTATTGTGTAGTAAAAAATCTTCGTTTTCATTTTATCCAACCAATAATGATGATTAAGGCCCATATTCATTTTCAAGCTTCCAAGATATATATTGAATGGAGAGGTATGAGCTACTTCCATCAGATACATCTTTATTTCTAGAATAGATGGAACACATAGCCTTGTATGAAATTTTAGTATACCGTCTTGACAAATAATGAACTCATGAAATGTCCCATTGTCCATGTAATCCATTATATTTTATAATAGAGGATCTTCTCATTGATATTTCATGATATTCTATAGTAATGATGTTTGAGAAATAAATTGTGATAGGGCTGACTAGGTCCCTTCCCTTATGATTCCCATGTCTAACCATACAAGGTACCTGATAAATGGATCTCCTAGATTCATTATCATCTTAATAATAATAGGGTTATTCTTACATATTACATCAAAAAAATTATTTTATTTTTAAGGGTAATAATTAATTGAACAATCATAGTCTTTACGAAGATCCAACCATCTCCTTTGTCTCATGATAAATCAATTTTTTAATGAAAATATACTTCAAAATATGTTGGTATTGTATATATCTCATTTATCACCACAAAGATTTCACCTAAATATTTTTTGAGAAAAAACAACATCATCTAGTTCCCGGTCATGCGTAAGATAATCTTGATCACATGGACTCAACTATCAAGATTCACAAGCAATCATCTTTTTATTTCCCATGATGAAAAACCAATTTCTTTCAAAGATTCATCACTAAAAATAACGAATCATTCTATGATTGAGGTTAGAGTTAACACATTTATAGTAGCCAATGTCTTCTTTATATATTTGAAACTTTCATCACATTTCTTTATCTAGATGGTCTTTCATGAATTTCATGTTAACACGGTAAGTGGATTATAAATTTTTGAAAAGTTTTTCACAAACCAACTATAATATCATGATAATCCAAGGAGACTAAAAATATCAATTATTATTGTAGGATATGGGATCTTCTTTAAAATCTTTATCCTGGACGGATCAATTTATATACCTCTATTGATTACAATGTCCCCTAATAAAGGAACATGTTGTAACAAAAATTCACATTTGATAAACTTTACAGATATCCTCTCCTTCCATATATCTTGAAATTTAACACTTATATAATATTCATGCTCATCATGACTATTAGAATATTTCATAATATCATCCACAAAAACTACCACAAATTTATCAATGTAGTCCTTAAATATACTATTCATTAAATCTATAAATATAGAATGTGAATTAGTATAGAATAGGGGAATAAAAATGTAATAATAATTACTATATCATGATTAGAACTAATTATTTGTAATATCTTCATTTATCACCTCCAATTGATGATAATGAGATTAAAGATAAATTTTGCAGAAGAATTGAGGCATATAAAGCTAGTGAAATTACATATCAATCCTTGGAAGAGGGTACTTTTTCTTTACCTATGAACCATTTATTTTCTCTATAATATATTCAAAAATTCATCAATCCATCATTCTTATTCACAATGAGAATAGGTGCTCCCAATGGAGACACACTTGGTCAGACAAACCCCTTCTCAAAAATATATTGAAGCTATTTCATTAATTCCTCTAGGTCCAAATTTGACATTATGTATGGGGTCATTGATATTATCTTGGATAAATGCATGAGTTCAATAGATATCCCTACCTCTATTTCTTGTGGTTGTCTAGGAAACACCTTATGAAATTATTCAATATGTTCTTGAATGATGCGGAATTTTTCTATTTATATACTTTCAATTTTTGTTTGTATTCACCAAGCATTTCCATAAATAAAGTTATGTGAGGTTCGTGACAATGATTAGGTCGGGATATCTCCCCCATTGAAAACTAATGTAAGTGGTCTATTCAACACTATGAAGACATCCTTTCATATGTAGTTTATATTAGTATTATAATTTGATATCCATACGATCCCTAGTATAGTGTCAAATTCTAGCATGGAAATGAATTGTATATTTTCAATAAAATTGTTATCGGAAAAGTGAACACTAGAGTTTCTATACAATATTGATGGATAAATAATATTTGTAAGAGTCTCGATTGATAAATATACATTTTGATGTTTAGGTATTGATTATATATTCATTACAAACATGGAGGAAATTAAGGAATGCATAGAACTAGAATCAAACAAAGTACTTGTTTCCGACACTTTCACCAGGGTGTGAATCTGTCTGTTGAGGATGCATTTATTGTTTTCCCACATTCCTACTTTCCAAAGGCAGGTGGAATCTGTCACTTATTTCGGGACGTTTTCTCCTTGATCGAAACTAGATGATGGGATGTCGTTTTCTCCTTCTTTGGATTCCTCCTTTGAACTCATTACCTAATCCAGGTCTCCCTCATAGATTTGAGTCATGGTTCTTGAATCTCATTCCCAGTGCCATATCTTTTTGGGCACAGATTAATTACTCTAATTCCATTATGAAATTCCATGGGGTCTTGACATGGTATAAACATTCGTTTGTAGTAGATGACATCATCAGGCATGTCAGGGAATCTCTGGATGAATGGACATTGAGGAACTTTTATTCTTTCTCATTAGAGGACATCTCAATGGAGCATAACCTAAGGCATCCCACGTCGGTCACGGGGTATCATATGATAGAGTCATGTCTCTGAGGTTTTTCTTGAGCTTAGCATGTTTAACTTGGGGCATGTCACGAGTTTAACTTCTTGGGGAGATAGTTACGCCAAAGGCGTGTCGTTCGGGGTTTTCCTCGGGCATATCATGTTTAAAATGAGGTGGACTCTGAGTTAAAAATCTTGAGGAGACCGAAAGAGAGTGATCAGAACATTTCATAGAGAAAAATCAGATGGGTACATCCCTAGGAAGGATCACCTGGGTGGTTTTCCATATGGATGGATCATAATTTCCAAAGAGGAAAGATCTTACGTGATGTGTCCCATAGAGGGAAGATATCAGACCATGAAGGATGATATGGACACCATTAAGGGCATACCAGAAAAAGTGGACCCTAGAAAGAGGAACACCAATGTTTAATATTGGCTAGGATTAAACCTCATGGAGGTTTGATACATACCATATGTATAAAATGGGGGTCAAAACCCACGTAGTTTGAAGTGGTGATGGATCATGGTGTACACAATGTACAACGACCTAGTGACATGCTAGGGCTTACATGTGGTTAGTGATCCATCTCAAGAGGGAAAATCCTTATTGAATGATTATTTATTGTGTGGGGATTATGCATGGTCAGTTTCCCACGGGAATGGCATGATATCACTAGGATGTGTCATCCCGGGTATGAATCATGATAGATGATGGAGAGTTGAATGATGTGGTGGTGGAATTAGATGAAACTGTCATAAAGGTGACAGTAGTGTTGGTATCAAACTTCAGAGAGGCTTCCTACATATCCCTGTGGCAGGGAATCAAAGTCTACGTAGTTCAGTGAGGCGATGGGAAACCTGAAGAGGAAAAACATGAGAGTGGGCGAATGGATGGGACCTAGAGGAAGTAGAACTTCCTGGTTGGGACATGACCTTCTCAAAACACATAGGATCTAGGGAGAGATTCCATTATGGAACATGAGTGTTGGAAATGAACCTAAGAGAGGCTTCCTACATATCCTCAAAGGAGGGAATCAACGTCCACATAGTTTATGATGGGTGTATAGGATTGGGGTGTACACATTAGAGAAGAACACGGTGATATACTAAGGCTTATGCATGGTAAGAATCCCGGGGTTGGTCTATCGCTCAAGGGGCGGATCAGAGATGTGGCTCCCAAAAGGGGGGAGACCAATGTTTACCAATTTTTGGGGTTGAACATCACAGAGGCTTCCTACGTAACATGTCTACTAGACATGGATCAAACCAACGTATTTCATCTTACAACGGCTTCTCATCATGTGGGATGACAATGGCTTACCTCTTGATGAGGTACAACAGCTTATCGTTGATTGTGGAACACAACGGAATACCATCGGTTCGGGTTCCAATGGCTTACCGCTGAATGGGGTTGACAGTGGATTACTGCTGATTGGGGACCACAATATCTTACCGTCAATTGGGGTTAGACCTCAGTGAATATTCCTACATCCCTTATATCCGAGACAAGGATCCAATCCCATGTAGTTCGAATGGTTTCATTTTTACGTCTTACAGGACCAAAGGGGGGAATATAATTTAACATCATGCAGGATGAAGGTGAACTGACTTGGAGTGTTCGGGACCAATGGGTGTTGGTATTGATACTCTAGAAGGCTTCCTTTGTACCTTGCCAATTCAAGGATTAAAGTCCCTATAGTTCGATATGGTTTGGTGAACTGACGTGAACGGGTTGGAACCGATGGAGGTGTTGGGCTTGAACCTCAAAGAGGCTTCCAATGTACCTTGCCTTGGAATAGATCAAAGTCCACATAGTTTAGGATGGTTTTGGTGAACCGACGTGAAGGGGTTCTGGGCCAATAGTTGTTGGGCTTGAACCTCAGTGAGTCTTCCTACAAACCTTGCCTTGTCAAGGATCAAAATTCACATAGTTCCAGATGGTTTGGTGAACTGAAGTGAAGGGTTCAAGACAAATGAATGTGCTGGGTTTGAACCTCATGGATGATTCTATGTACCTTTCCTCGACAAGGATCAAATTCCCCATACTTCTGGAGAGTTTGGTGAATTTCTGTGAAGGGGTCGGGACCATGTAGGTGTTGGGCTTGAACCTTAGGAAGGCGTTCTATAGATCGTGCCTTGGAATGGGTCAAATTACCCATAGTTTGGAATGGTTTGGTGAAACGATATGAAGGGGTTCGAGGCTAATAGATGTTGGGATTGAACCTCAAGGGGGATTCTTACATACATTTCCTTTGCAAAGAACAATGTCCACGAAGTTTGGATTGGTTTTGTGAACCGATGTGAAGGGGTTTAGAACCAATGGAGGTGTTGGGAATGAACCTCAGGGAGGATTCTTACGTACCTTTCCATGGAAAGGATCAAAGTCCCCATAGTTTGGGAGAGTTTGGTAAATCGATGTAAAGGGGTCGGGACCATGTTGTTGTTGGTATTGGACCTCCAAGAATCTTTATACGCACCTATCCTTGGCAAGGATCAAAGACCCTATAGTTCAGAATGGTATGGTGAACTAATGTGAGGATGGTTGGGACCAATAAATGTTGGTCTTGGACCTTATGGAGGCTTCTTGTGTACCTTTCTGTGGTAAGGATCAATTTCCACATAGTTTAGGATTGGTTGGTGGACCGACGTGAAGGGGTTCAGGACTAATAGGTGTTGGGCTTGAACCATGGAGAGGCTTCCTACATACCCTACCATTACAAGGATCAATGTCCATATAGATTAGGAGAAAAATTGGGTCTTACACTCTAGGGTGGCACATAGATGATGTCATGGTCAATGCTTACTCTAAGTCCATGTGAGTCTTGAACGGTGTGATAAATAAGAGGCATCAAGGACCTGACGATCACGATGAAAAGGTGTATCCCTGAAGGGTGGTGAATGGGGGTTACACAAGGAAGCTTATTGGGTTCCACTACGAAGTGGGAATGGTGGATGTGGCTAACTCCTGGAGGCTGCTCTAATTTTTCTATGGAGAGGCAATGGTGGATGGGGCTTACGCATGGAAGCTACCCGGGAGCTGCTATGGAGTGGAAACAGTAGATGAGGCCTACACATGGAAGTTTCCCAGTTGCTACTAAGGAGAGACAATGGTGAATGGGGGCTTACAAAGGGATGCTTACTAGGTACCACTAAGGAGAGACAATGGTGAATGGGACATAGGCCTGGATGCTTCTTTGGAGCCGCTATGGGGAGACAATGGTGAATGGGGATTATGCATAGATACTTCCCAAGATCTGCTATGGAGAATCATTGGTGAATGGGTCTTAGGCAGGGATGCTGATTAGGTGCCTCTATGGAGAGAAATTGGTGAATGGGACAATGAATTTATGCTCCCTAGGAGCCACTATGCAGGAACAATGGTGAATGGGGCTTACACATGGATGCTTCCCATGAGCTTCTATAGAGAATTATTGGTGAATGGGTATTACACATGGACACTTCCTGGGTTCTGCTAAGTAGAAGAAACGGAAGATGGGGCTTATTCTTGTAAGCTATCCAGGTGCATATATGAAGTAGAAATGGTTAATAGGGCTTACTCATGGACGCTGCCTGGGTTCTGCTATAGAGCAGAAATGGTGGATTGGGCTTACGCATTGAAGCTTCCTTGGTGCCGCTAATGAGCGACAACGGCGAATGGGAATTACGCATGGAAGCTGCTCTGGTGCCCATACGGAGTGGCGACGAAGGATGGGGATTACGCATGGAAGCTACCCATGTTCCGTGAAGGAGCAGCAATGGTGGATGAGTCATACACATGGAAGCTACCCGCGCACCGCTAAGGAGTGACAATACTAGATGGTTCTTACGCATGGAATATTCATGTGCACTACTAAAAAATGACAACGAAGGATGGGGATTATGAATGGAAGATGCCCGAGTGTCGCTAAGGAGAGACAATGTTGGATGGGTCTTACGAATGGAAGCTGCCCGTAATGTCTTCCTTACATCTGGTCGTGAGGGAATCACACCTCATTGGTGAGTTAAGGCATATAATTGGTTCCAACACATAGGAGAAAGTGCACAAGAGGGATAACGCCAAGGGATTTGGAATAATTCCAAACAAAGGGATAAGAAATGTGTGAATCATAAGCCAGACATTCAGAACGTGGTGAGGGTGGAGTCAAGATGTAGGATAACTATTGACCGTGTTCGAAGCACATCATCTTTATCATGTTTGCCTAAAATGGGGACAAAAAAATGAGGGTAGACTTTTAACCATGTTAGAAACACAAGACCTAACTTGAAGTGTTGTCCAAATTCTTCTGGGGCGTTGGCCTAGGATGGTAGGTGAGGCGAGGCGGCATTGGAAGAGGACATTAGGGGGTCCCTTCCGACATGAAAGATGATGAATCTCTAAATGAAGGAAACACAAAGATTGAGGTAAAGTTATGGAATTTTTGAATGGAATCCAACACTCTTGAAATTATGCCACTTTAAACATGGAATGAGGCATATTATGATTTCCACATCAGGGATATCTTATTTCGAACAGAAGGCATCCTATTATTGAGTGATAGGGCATACTACAGTTTCTATTCATGTAGATAGGATTATTGGCATCTTATTCTTGGTGCATAAGGAATCTATTTTTTGGACCAAGACGCATCCTATGATTGGCACATAGGGTGTACTAGAGTTTATAGTCATGTAGAGAATAGTATTATCATATTTTTCTTGGTGAATAAGGCATATCTGGTTTGGAGTGAGAGGCATCCGATATTTTTCATATATGGAATTATAATGTTTATAGTCATGAAGAAATGACTATTGGAATCTTAACCATGGAGCATAAGGAATATTTTTTTGGAGTTATAGGCATCCTATATTTGGCACATAGGGTGTACTACAGTTTATATTCTTAAAGATAAGACTATTGGATTCTAATGAATGGCGCTTAAGGTATCTCTTATTTGGAGATAGAGGCGTCCTATGTTTGGAACATAGGGTGTAATAACATTTATAGTCATATAGATAAGGCTATTAGGAATAAGGTTCCATGAAATGGTTGGTGTCGGGACTTACGCAAGGGCCAACCTTTCTGGTTCAACGTGATATAGAAGTCAGGTGATGGGGTTTGAATGAGTTGCATTAGTAATGCTTCGACTCAAGTTATTCGAGGAATTTATGCAGGAAATATCAACTCATCAAGGTGTGGGGGAACATCCCTGTGGTATGGGATGGGGACACAATGGTAGGAGCTTCACAAAGGATATGGCTTTGCGAAGCATCTTTGTGGAAGAAAGGTGCTCGCAGAGCAAGGGGTCTCGTGAAGAAGATTTGTGAAGGAATGATTCTAGCAGAGCATAGACTTACAGAGCATAGGATATCATAGAGCAAAGGGTATCAGGGAGAAAAGTGGCTCATGGAGAAAAGAGGCTCAGGGAGAAAAGCAGCTCGTAGAGAAGAGCGTCTCTTGGAGCAAAGCGGCTAATGGAGAAAATTGGCTCATGGAGTAGAGCATCTCAGGGAGGAAAGCTGCTCACAGAGTCTTGAGCTATCTGAAGCAACTCCCTCCTCGCAAAGGTCGGAGCCCTTTGCGAAGGGAATCGGTTCGCTGTGCTCTGGAGCTCTTCGAAATTGGAGATTGGCCTCCAAAGGGGAGGCATAACCGTGCATATGAAGGGGGTGAGACAGCTATTTATAGGCGATTGAGGTCACCAGATCACACTACCGAACACAAATGCACACCATGAAGAGAAAATTACTCCATGAAGGAAATCGTGTTCTGCAACTGGTGGTAGTTCCCTCAAGTTCGTCATAACTGCAAATTCAACCATCATCGACCTTTGTAGCACTCGCCGAGGCTATGGTAAATTTTTCTCAGGATTATCATTATCATGAAGTAGACCGTCATCGACTATTGCTGTGCTCGCAGAGGCTCCGATCAAGTTCTCTCGGATTTTTTATTGTGGAGGGAGCTTCACAAATGGGATCAGTGAACCAGTTTTCCATCCCAACTTCAAATGTACCTAAATCCTAATATGTAACACAGTTTGGGCCGTACAACCTATCAAATCGAATCATTCTAAACAAGATAAGATCTTGGATCATGTATGGAAGCATTTGGAATATTTTTGGGACATTTTTTCCAGTGCCAATAGTACATTATATCTTTGATAGAATAATGATAGTACATTCTATAACATCATTTAGAGCCTAAAATTCACCTATCAAGATAGAAAATGGCTGACCTTTCTCCCATGTCCAATGATGAGGTTTATGGTTATGTCCCCCCCATCATTAACATTGGATTTGGAAAGTAATTATAAAATTTATATATCTATCTACACTTGATGAATTAGAAGATAGGTTAGACCTACACCATCTTCCCTTTGTCATTAATGTTGATAAGTTGAGGCTTAACCTCAATATAACCATTTTTAGAAGTATGGTTCTCTCTCCACATTTGTAACATTTTTTCTATTGAGAATGAAGTTCCCTAAATTATTCTTCTAAACATTTTTAGAGGTTGAATGTTTTAGTTTATATCTTCCTCTTCCATGATCAGAGTTACTACTTAATATTGGTTTTATTAATATATTATTTTAATTCGTTCTATCAAAACACTACGTAACTCTGAACTCTAGTGAAACATTCATAGCACATCACACAATCTCTTGATTGCTATCATAGTATCGATTGGCTAGATTCCTATATAGATAGGCTCTTAGTCAACCGAATAACCTATAGAACATTACATTAGGATAAATGAAAATGTTATAAGTGTAGTGAGAAGACTAGTAATATTCATCTAATAGGTTCCCACAGATTTATTTTCCTTATGGTTCAGCTCTTGGAATTCATTATCAATTTTTTTCACATCGAACAATGGAAATATTTTTTTGAAAATATTCTCTTATTATCATCTTATTCCATAGATTCAATCTCCCTTCTTGGATTCATATTTTTAATCAGTGTCCACATTGATCATCTTCCCCCTCCACATAGTACACATCCTAGGAGACTTTATCATATTTTGAATAACAAAGTCCATAAAAGAACATTTCCATAGATTTTATTCATAATTATTAATAAATTGGTTGGTAGATCCACTGAATGAATGTGGTTGTGGATGCATATTGGACTCAACAGAAATTTTTTCTTTCTGAGTTGAATCTGGTATCTCATATTGACTCATGTTGTTCTTCATAACCTGAGTCATTTGATTCATATTTCTTGTGAATATTTCCATTATAGCATCCATTAGAGGGTCATCAACACGTGGTCTATTTTGTTAACCATTTTCATAGTTCATCCTATTTCTATGCATTTATTAAAAGAATTAAATCATATATATAATATTTTTAAGAATATTATAATTCTAGAGTAGTTTAATGACTTAAAACACCATGTTTAAAAAAGTTATTTCTTAACAACAACAACATTTTCCATAAATATATCATAATGGTTTATAAAATGATTTTGGATTGACCAAACATATCCCTTGAGTGTGTTAAACTAGGATTTAGACAAGGAAAATTGTCTGGAACAAGCTCCCGTTTGAGTATAGGTAAAAATATTTTTCTATTTTTATCCCCTAGATACATTTTTTCTAGAGCCACATCCCCTTATTCATATCGAGAAAGGATTTTCTTCTCTCTAAAACCACATACATAAAACATAACCAAAATACCAGTTTATTTTAATATATTTTATATCTTCCATAGTGTTTTTCATAATGTTTTAAAATACTAATTTATCAAAATAAATAATCCTTCGTTTGATACCAACTTTGGAATCTCCCCTTTATTTTGTTTAACATTTCATTTACAAGGAAAAAATAGAGGATATTTTATGGTTTATTTTCAAGAGACTGAGGTACACAATAGATGGAAACATAAAAAAATATTCTAATGTACTTTAAAGACTTCATCATAGCATCATTTTATGTACATTGACATCATCTCATATACTAGGGACATACATCAAAGGAAAGGATGATGATAATGTTTATTAAGGGAAATCATGGGAAACCATTCGCATGTGACCATGAAAAATTACAATGAGAACATGTAGAATAATGGCATAAGAAAAGAGAAAAGGACACATCATAATGAAATGAACATGAATTATAACATGGAGATGTGCCTAAAAAATTTATGTTATACACTCATAAGAATATCTATATTGATTGTCACCAAGGTGTCATAAAAAATACTAAGGTTATTCACCTAGGTATCATAAATCATGTCATCTCTAGAGATTAAACTATTAACCCAATAAATTAGAGTAAAATTAGAGATCAAACTAAATATGTATTAATTAATGTTATCCACATAGATAAAAATTAATCATTTCTTAAATAACCCATGTAGAATAAAACAAACATGATTTGTATCAAAATAATATTGTTTTAAAAGGTGTTTAAAGGGCATTATCATTATGTCATTTTTAATGCAGAAAAAGGAATAAGTATTTTTTGAAAGAGAATACCA
Source organism: Viscum album (assembly GCA_963277665.1). NCBI lineage: Eukaryota > Viridiplantae > Streptophyta > Magnoliopsida > Santalales > Viscaceae > Viscum > Viscum album. Next base: position 446,198,244 of record OY728155.1, on the reverse strand, counting down.
GAATAAAAAAAATAATTTTTACATCTTGGTGAATACCCCTGAAAAGAAAATAATTTAGGGTATTTATATAAAATAAATGATAATTTCTTAAGGAGAGGGGGAAAATTTTGAGAAGTAAATTTGATAGCATAATGGGTATAAAACATGGGTTTAGAAAAGTATAAAGTTGGTACAAGGTAATCACATTGAAAAAAATAAATTTTAAGTATGTTATTGAAAAAATGAAATAATAGAGAGTGACCATTACATTTAGGAGACTTCTACAAAAAGTGGTACTTAAAACCACCAAAAATGAAGGATATTTCCCTAACATTGAAGTGTTATTCCTAAACATGATGATTAGGACATTCATGGAATGCTGAAAATTTTGGAGGACTCACTGGAAGGTAAAACCACTATATCTTCATGAAGGATGGATTTGGAGTGAATGGAAATGAATAAATAGTTGGTCATTTATAGTAAAAATGGAGGATTTATTTATTAATATCCATATATAGGCCTAGAAAACCTATGTTATGGAAAATAAAAAACGATAGTCTTTCCCATTATATTTTTTCTATGTTACTATACACATGAAAAACTTTTTATTCTAGTTTAATACACAGGTGTTGAACATCACTTTATATTACTCATTTTGGAATAGAAATTTTATATTTTCACTTGATAACATTTATAATGTTAGTTTTTCTATTTTAGAATTTGTAAAGTAAATTTTATAATTTTTAAATTGATTTAGATCTATTAAAATACATGATGTAAATAAAATAAAATATATTAAGTAACATATATTGAAAATTATTTATTACATCATTATGATATAAATATTAAGTCACTAACATACTGAAACAATTAAACTATATTATTACTATTCATGAAAAAATAATGTATTTTAAATTGATTTAATAAATTCAGCCCAACAAATTTTGAAATGATGATTTCAAAAATGAAATATATTTTATCATTATAATTATCTAAACAAGGTAATTTTATCTTTTAAATATAAAAATACTAATTTATTAAAAATAAATGGGGATTCAAAATGCATTGTAAAATTTCTGACATTTAAAAATAATAAAATAATAAAATAATTTATTTTTAAATACTGAGTGATTTAATACTACTATTTCATTAAAATAAGCACTATATGTAATAAATTGGTTTATTATAATAATTATATATTTGAAAAAAATTAAAATTTTTATCATAAAAATAAATTTATCAAATTCATCATATTTTTATTAAGAATAACAATTCTTAAAACATAAGTGATGGAATAAAAGTTTTATTTATAAAATGGAACTAACATTTATGTAACTAATGCCTTGAGATATAACCCCTCATAACACTCATGTAATACACATGGTTAAAGTGTGCTATGGTGATATATTCATTGGATGACTCGACTAAAATCACACAAGATTTAATTTTCACTGACTTGAACATTTTTTATAGGTGATTTCGTAAAAGCATCACTTATTGTAGCTCATCTTGGGCTGGTTCAAAATATAACCCTAGTGACACTACCTCTATCCCTTGTTTTGAAAAAACGGATTTGTATGGAATGAACCAATTAGTTGATTCCATCGTTTCTCCATTCTTCAATAACTATAATTTTTTTATATGTACGCAAAATCACTAAATATAAATTTTTAATTATTATCAATAGTATATTTTCCAATGGCCAAAATGACCAATGGGTATAACTGAACAATGATCATATAACATTTAAAACCCAAATGTCACATTTAAATTTACACTTACTTCAATTTTAAAGAGATATAGTTTTGTTGAGTAATATTACAAAAAATTTCTCAGGAAAAAATATCATTTATGAATTTTGGGTCATTACACATGCACCTTATTTTAATAGAAATAAATATGTATTCTATAAAGATCATATGATATTCTATTTGTAAAACATTGTATATAAATTTTATTAGAAGGTATCAAAACTTATGAAATCACAGAGAAACCATACACATGGGATGATTATAAAAAAGGTGATTATGATCTCAATTCGAGATCTATTAATTATAATATATCTGGACATGGTATAGACTACTTTAATACTTTATTTAAATTTAATACAACCTATGATATATAGAAAACTATTACAATTTCCTATAAAGGAAGTACAAATGACAGGAAATTAATATACAACACAATGAAGCTAATTTTTTATACTTTCAGAATGTTTGAAGGTGATATAATCACTCATATGAATGGAATATTCACTAAATTATTCAGTGGTGTTATTACCTTGGGAGATATAATTAAATATTACGATCAAGATTTAAAGTTTCATAGAGTCTTACCTTCTAAATGGAATGGGATATCTGCTTTAATTAGATATTCTAATCCACTCTCACTACTGACTAAGAATGAAATGATTGGAATGATAAATAAGTATAAAGTACAAATTCTATATGAAGTTGATTACCATTGGTTGATAAATATAAAGAATACCTCTCTGAAAGTTACTGCTCAAATAATATAAAAAGAAATCAAGTGGTTGTAGTATCCTAAAATGATTCAAAATGTATAGATTCTAGAATAGAACTATCTCACCTACAGAAAAGGTTCAGTAAAATTTATAATAAGAATAAAGGGTTCAAGAATTCCTATAGGATTGATTGTTGAGGAAATAAAAAATAAAGATTCTATGAATGTGAGAAAATGTTACATATTACACCTGATTGACAAAATCTAAATGAAGAAAAAATAATGAATTAAAATAATTAATTTATAAAATGAAAATTGACTATGATAATAATAATGAAAAACAAATAAAGGCTACATTGAGTGTCCATGGGGAATATAATAGAAATTCTAAAAGTTACTCACACAATTATCAACCAATATGAAATAACTAATTTCTTTATAGATAAATAAAAATAAGAGGTATTATCTTACTTTTATTTTTATTCTAATTATTAATGATATTATAATATTAAATTTTTTATGTAATATTCAATGCTTGATTAAAATTATAAAGCTTTAGTAAAAAATCATCGATCATAGAAATATATTCATAATTTGTTTTTAAGAATAAAAAAACCATATTAAAAAAACACTTATAATTACTAAAATAATCATGATATATTCCACATACAACACTGTTCATGAAGAAACAATTAAATAATTACATGTTAATGTAGACTCACTAAAAAGTGCATCTTGTATATCAACTATTGGTTAATAATATATAAATCAGATTCTTGGAAGAAATGTTTTTTAAAATGGGATGTAAGAAATATGTATAAATAGAGAAAAAAAGTGTACTAAAATTATTTTGTACCTAGTTTTAAATATACATCATGTTTTTATAATAGAATAAAATTCAATTATTTTAATATTTTTTTGGAAAAATCAATATAATTGCCGAACGAAAATGGATTTTGTTTCTAGAGATATTAATTTAGAATGATAAATTATTTTTTAAAAAATTATTTAAATCTATATTCCCATATCCTTTTTTGGTGGCACAACTACACCGAAGAAAATTAGGGTACCAAATAAAATATTTGTTTAAATGTTTTATAAAAAGAATGTCACCGAAAAAAAATTGTAGTGTAGAGTATGGACTGACTTCAATCACTACATAAGAGTATAGAAACATCCAATTTTCGAACAATTTAAAAAATATAAGGTGTCCTCATTACCATTGGATATATTGTAAAAGGAAAAACTGTTAGAGGTAGATCATTTAAAAATCCAGAATTAATTTTTATAAAAAATATAATATATGATCAAGGGTTAAAACACCATCGGATTAGTATCTCTTGTTAGGACCACATTGTGTATAAAGATTGTTTTTTGTCAAAAATTGTCAATACTCGTCAAAATGAAGAAGGAGATGAAGAAGGACTAAAAATTTAGTATAGATTGGCTGAAGTGAGGTTTCCTGGAGAATTGTTATGGAATCATAACATTAGATTTCATACTTGAGCAATTCTCTAAGAAGTTCAATTCAGACGATTGTTGAACTGATACTAAGTTCAAAGAACTTATGTCAACGGTGACACATTGTTTACAACAATGATGAATGGTAAAGTATCATACATATAAGGATTATTGAAGAAGATTGAAGATTTAAATAAGACCATGCAATGCTTCACAATTGCATGAGAACCAATAAAGAGCTTACTTGAAGAAAAGAATCATATGATTTGAATGAAGTATAGAATGATGGTTGAAGAAGAATAGAGAGTGTGGAAGGGCTTGGCATTCTAAGAAGGTCATGAATTTCACATTTCCTTGAAATCAAATGATTGTTTCACTATTCCTAAAATTCCAAATACATGTATCAAAGGTGATACATTGTCTGCAACATTGAAGGTATTTAATGAAGCTTCAAGCCTCCACTTTTTGATGAAGAGAAATGATTGGAGTTGTGAGGGTGAAAGAATTACTTTGGAATTTATATTCCAAAATGAATGGAAAAATGTTCGAAGATGATTTGATGATTTGTATTTCACAAATATTATATGTTTGGAGAACTTGTGATGCAAGACTTATGAAGTGTAGAGAGTGTAAATAAGTGATTTTGGCAAAGGAAAGAAAGTGGCACACATGTCAAGAGTGGTGCGCAAGTATTGGAGTGTAAGTATTTGCGAACAAGTATATGTGGCGTGCAAGTAATATTTCAATATCATCAAATCAAAATTTGACAAAGGAAATAAAATGGTGTGCAAGATAAAGATTGGAGCGCAAGTCAAAAAGTGATGCGTGGGTGGGGCACGCAAGTATAAGTGGTGCACATGTGTGGCACGCAAGTATAAGTTGTGCGCAAGTGTATGTTCCGTGCAAGTAATATTCTAACATCATCATATCAAAATATGACCAAAGAAAAGTAAGTGGCATGCTAGTGATGGATGGGCACAGAAGTGATGGAGCGACGCACAAGTGATGGAGCGGCGCACATATAAGAACGGTGCGCAAGTGTATGTGTTTCACAAGTCACCAAAATTCATATAAATAGATGACTAGCCTACTCATTTTTCCTATGCTCAACACATAATTGAAAAGTAGAGCTCTGACCGTGAAAGTAGGATAAGGTTCTCTACTCGCACAAGTAGCAGAGGGTGGCGCGCAAGCTAAAGTGGTGCACAAGCTTAGTGTTATTTATAAGGCACTCAAGTAGGGTGTCACGCAAGTATTTATGTGCAAGTATTGTCTCTCATGTTGTGGCACACAAGTTCTGGAGCACAAGTTGTGGCATGGATGTAGGTGGGGCGCAATCTGAGTGGAACCCAATGAGGGAGGCTCACAAGCAGGGTGGCACACAAGTAAAGATTGGAGTGCAATATGTGAGTTGTTCTAGAAGTTTTAACCCTCTTCTATTCAACATTGATTATGCTAAGTTTATCTAGACTTCATTGTTTTTACAATAGGAAAGAGAAATTGTGATTATAGAAAAAAGATGAATAACATCTCTGTGCATATAGTTTTGCACTAAAATAGAACGTGTGAAGAAGATAAGGTTTCAGTGCAGCTAGTTTTGCATTAAAGAAGTAGAAGAAGAAAAAGAATGTGAAACTTATAGGTTTTCTATATTTAAAGAAGAGAATAATAAGAATAAGAATATAGTCTACCCAATTGAAACCTACAATTAATTAGGGTAGTTTAATTCAGATGATTCTGAGTGAACTAATCTTCATTGCCTGAATAATCACATTAGTATATGTGATTCTAGCCAAGAAGAGAGAAGAAGTTTTAGTGCAGTTGGTTGTCACACTAATAAGAAGAAAGAAGAATCCAAGTGCTTTAGGTGTTGCACTAGAAAAGAAGAGAAGGAAATAAGAAAGAATTTCATTCCGAATACTTTTCAAGTACTTAAACGAAGAGAATTAAAGAAGACCAAGAGAAGAGCCTGCCTTTTGAAGAAGGAAGATGAAGGTATCTATAGGTAGCATAAAGAACTATCTAGAGGATTCAAGTTGGACTCGACTATCACCAGTCCAGGGAAGAGGATCATTTCCCACCCCCCTAAAAAGTGCAGGGACTAAAAATGGCTAGAGGGTTGTTTTCTTATCCAATACATTGTAAAATAATATCACATTATAATGGAGAATCCATGAAGTGGTCATACCCTTGCATGGAAAGGATGTAGCTACTCTTATCGAGTGGTGAACCTTGTAAAAATATCATGTGAATATTTTAACAGCTTTCTATTATTGCATGTGACAGGGAAAAGAGAATAAGAAAATAAAGATCTTAACAGGTGAAGAGGCACAGGGATAAATGTTGGAATTGGTTTAAAAAGTCCCCAACACTGATTCACCCCCCTCTCAGTGTTAGGTATATACTAAACTGTTCATCTCAATTGGTATCAGAGCGATAGGTTCACCTCTATTGGATTCTCTATAGTGAAGCTATTCTCTTTTGAAAACATTATTTCCTTTACCGAGTTAACAATGAAGAGAAGTGTTGGTGAATATTGAGTTACCTTTTATCAGAAGGCTATATCTACCAAGACCATGAATAACAAGAAAAATAATGAGAAGATAAAGTTGAAGAAGAGTTTCCTCTTGTCTAAAGAAGAGAAAGCATCTGGTTCATCATATCTGGCTGACATTGAAGACACACCAGACTTGGAAAGTTATGAGAAGGTGGCTTAGGTTTCCACCAATAAGATGGATATCCTCCCTACCTTAAATGATATTGAGGTTTGTGTTAGTACATTTGGAAATTATTCTCATGATGAAAATATTAGAAAAAGTGGTGATGATCGATCTATAAAATCTCAAGAAATATCAACTGATAGATTAAGAATTATTCTGCATGGTATTCCTAAAGAGAGTACATCCCTGGTTTGTGGAGTATTTCAATGCATGCAGGAAAGTATCACTCAGCTCGAAGAAGAAACTAGTGTTTTGGAGAAAGGCTTACAAGAAAAAATTGTTGAATGTCTAAAGCTCTCTAGAAAGGTTGGATCCTTTGAAGTTATAAAGAGGTAATTTGAAGCAAGTTAATCAAAGTGGATCAAAGATGATGAAGAGAAAGAGGGATTCAATAAGACTCTAGAATACAAGATCCATGCACTTGAAGATTAGCTGAAAAAGATCAATGATGTCAAAGAGTTATATTTGGAAGATGACTCCAATAAGATCAACGAATTTGAATCTTTGTTACAAAACAAATTAAAAATCTATGAAGAAGAAGTATAAATATTAAATAAGGCTTATGAGGATAAGATGAGTATGATTGAAGACCAAAAATCCATCCTCAATATGAGATGTCTAGAGTTGGAAGCTCAGTTGACCATTCTTGAGAAGACACATATTGAGTCTCCACAAAATAAGGAAACAATTGATTCTAGTAATCAATGCTCAATGGAAGATTCTATATTCAAAAGACCTCAAACATGTGATAAGAAGATCATTTATTCACTCGTTGATCTATCACAAGTAGCTAAGAAATTAGAGGTACAATCCATACCATCATATACTAATGTTTCTAAAATTGTTTCTACAAAAAGTGAAGGTTGGAAGAAAAATTATAAACAAGTATGGATGGAGAAAAGTGAAAATAAACCTACCACCATGGATATGGTCGATAAGGGAAAGAGTGTGGAAGATAGCTCTCTACAGAAAGATCAAAAATTCAAGAAGAATATTGAACAACCTTATAATTATGATGGAAAGAAGTCATGGTTTGTTGGTCAATGCTGGTGCTATAATATATTTGTGCATTGTGCAATGGATTCTTGGTACAACACATTAAATTTAAATTCACAGAGAAATCCTATATAAAGAGGGAGATATCCAGAGAGGGTGAAGCAATATCCACAGATCCAAAAGCATTTGTATACCAAAAATAGATTTGGAATGTTAGATAACACCTGTAATGTATGCAATAAGAGTAGTCATACAAATGGATCATGTTCATATATGAAACGGAGACCACAGAAGTTGGGTAAGAATGAAAAATCATCCTTGGAATGAAACCAGATGAATAATGTAAAAAAAATCTCCCAAGAATATTTCAAGAAGAACAGATGAGAAGTCGTTGGATTTTAAATCCAAGAAGTTGAATGGTGATGCACCCAAAAACATTACTAAAAAGGAAGCCACTTAAAAGAAGCCATGTAGTAGATCAAATCTTGATGCATCAGTCCCTAATGATATACTGGTGGTTTGGCCAGAATACTTGTAATGAATGAGTAGAATAAAAGATGCACATGATAAGGCTAGTACTAAATCCAAAAAAAATGATTTTACAAGAAGACAAAAATAGATTTGTGTGTGAGGTGCAACAAAGCTGGTCATATTGTCACGAAGTGCTCTGAATTTATTCCACCCCAACAAGAATTCATGAAGAGGATGGAAGTTGCACCAGGATATTCTTTTTCTTGGAAATATTTTGAAAAAAAAAAGATTCACACACAAAGAGATAGAAGAAGATTAAAGATCCACACAACCACATTCAAAATTAATGATCAAATGTGAAAGTTTGAGAAGTGGACCAAATAGAGAATCTTGGTTGAGAAAATCATTTCAGCCTTCATGCTCACATTGAAGAAGCATGGAGGATCCACCTTATTCCCTGAAATCATTATCTATTTTAGTTGTTCTGATATTACAGTGAATCGAAGGTGAAGCAAGATCTCAGGGGGAGAACCTAAGATTCAGTGATGATAAGTGTTCCCTTGAGGGAGAGACACATGAATAAGTTTCTAGAGTCATTATCTCAATTAGTATCAACATCAGTTGGTATAAAATTCAAATACTTGGAAGATTGTATGGAGATCATGTCATTGGAAAAGGTATGTCGTTACTCAATCTCTCATCCTTGGTTTCTCAAAATAAATATGTTATTAAAAAGTGGGAATAACTAGATCAATCAGTGACATATAAAGAATGAATGTCCCCCAAGTAAACTTATCCTGCTAATTGCACTTGATTGTTATTGATCATTTTGTTGAAGTGAGTGCAAGAATTTCCGGATTTATTATTTCCTATCACATTCAATATCTTTGTCCTGGAATGAAAGTGTAAAAGCCTTGAATATAAGTTCCATAGATCTCATCTCATGAGGTATCATGATCAGTGGATAATGGACCACTTTGTTATCTTAATCAAATTCTCTTGTTTTCTACATAGATCTTTTCTCAAGTAGTCTTAGAGTGAAATGATTGATGGAACACTACTTAAGTAAGGACTGATACACTCTCTACCATGAACTTTGTATTTCTTGTCAATAAGGGGGAGATAAAGTTAAATAAATGTTTGAAATGAAATGGAGAGAGAAACAAGTAAATGGGATATATAAGATTCATATTTTGACATTGACACATTCATTTGAGGAGACTTTGTGGTATTTACAACAAAATACAAAGGGGGAGATTGTAGGGACAACTTTGTGTATAAAAATTGTATTTGTTGTCAACAATTGTCGATACTCATAAAAATGAAGAAGGAGATGAAAAGGGACTAAAAAGTAAGTGGTGATTGGCTGATGTGAGGTTTCCTGGAGAACTAAAATGGAATCATAGCATTGGATGTCATACTTGAGCAATTCTCTATGAAGATCAATTCAGACAATTGTTGAATTGATACTAAGTTCAAAGAACTTGTGTCAAAGGTGACACATTGTCTACAACAATTAATAATGGTGAAGTATCATCCATCTAAGGATGATTGAATAAGAATGAGGATTTAAAGAAAACCATGCAAGGATTGACGATTACATGAGAACCATGGAAGTGCTTACTTACAAAAAAGAATCATATTATTTTGATGAAGTAGAGAATAATTGCTGAAGAAGAAGATAGTATGGAAGGGCTTGTCATTATAAGAAGGTCATGAATTACACATTTCCTTGAAAACAGATGATTTTTTCACTATTATTAATGTTCCAAATACATGTATCAAAAGAGATACATTGTCTGCAACATTGAAGGTATTTAATGAATCTTCAAGACTCCACTTTTGGATAAAGAGAGATGATTGGAGTTGTGAGGATGAAAGAAGTACTTTGGAATTTATATTCCAAAAATAATGGACAAAACTACGATGATGCTTTGTTGATTTTTATTTCATAAATATCATAAGTTTTGAGAACATATGATGCAAGACTTATGAAGAGTAGAGAGTGTAAAGAAGTTATTTTGGGAAAGGAAAGAAAGGGGCGCAAAAGTCAAGTGTGGTGCACAAGTATTCGCGTGAAAGAATTGGCGTGCAAGTATATCTGGCATGCAATTCATATTTCATGATCATCACATCAAAATTTTACAAAGGAAATAAAATGTAGCGCATGTTAAAAATTAGCACGCAAGTCAAAAAGTGATGCGCAAGTATAAGTGGTGCACAAGTGTGACGTGCAAGTATAAGTGGCACACAAGTGTGTCGCGCAAGTATAAGTGGCGCGCAAGTGTGGCTCGCAAGTATAAGTGTCACGCAATTGTATGTTTGGTGCAAGTCATATTCCAACATCACCATATCAAAATATGATAAAGGAAATAAATTTTCATTCTAGTGATGGAAGGGCATGCAAGTGATGGAGCGGCACACAAGTGATGGAGCGGCACACAAGTAGGAATGGCGTGCAAGTGTATGTGGCGAGAAAGTCACCAAAATGACTATAAATAGACGACTATCCTCCTCATTTTCCTATTCTCAACACATAAGTGAAAATTATTGCTTTGATCGCGCAAGTAGGAGAAGGTGCTCTGATCGCGCAAGTAGTAGAGGGCGGCGCACAAGCTGAAGAGGCTCGCAAGCTGAGGTTTATTTACAAGGCGCGCAAGTTGGGTGTTGCACAAGTATTACCACCCAAGTATTTCCGTGCAAGTTGTGGCACACAAGTTTTTGCGCACAAGCTGTGGCGCACAATTAGGTGGTGCGCAAGATGAGTGGCACGCAAGCAGGGAGTAGGGCAAGCAGGGTGGCGCACAAGTAAGGATTGTTGCACAAGATGTGAGTCGTTCTAGATTTTCTTACCAGCTTCTGTTCAATCGTGATGCTGCTATGTTGATCTAGACTTCATTGTTTTTACAATCACAAAGATAACTTCTGATTATATCAATAAGAAGAAGAAGGGCTCAGTGCAGATGGTTTTTCAGTGAAAGAGAATGTGTGAAGAAGAGAAGGTTTTAGTGCAGCTGGTTTTGCATTGAAGAAGCAGAAGAAGGAGGAGAAGAAGAAGAAGAGTGTGAATCTTATAGTTTTGCATCATAGAAAGAAGAGAAGAAGAAGAATAAGAATATAGTATTACCAAATAAAGCCTATAATTATTTAGGGTAGTGTAATTCAGATCATTCCGAGTGAATCGATCTTCACTGCCTGAATAATCACATTGTTATATGTGATTCTAGCCAAGAAGAGAGAAGAAGTTTTACTGCAGTTGGTTGTTGCACTAACAAGAAGAAATAAAAACACTAGTGAAGTTTGTGTTTCACTATAAAAGAAGATAAGGAAATAAGGAATAATTTCTTGCCTACTTCTTTACAAGTAATTAAGTGAAGATCATTAAAAAAGACCAAGAGCAGAACCTGGCTTCTGAAGAAGGAAGATGACTGTCTCCATAGGCATTATAGAGAACCAGCTAGAGGATGCAAGTTGGACTGGGCTATCACCAGTCGAGGTAAGAGGATCATTTCCCACCCACTACAAAGTGTAGGGACTCACAATAGCTAGAGGATTGTTTTCATAGCCACTCCAATATAAAAGAATAAAACATTATAATGGATAATCGATGCAGTGGTCATACCCATGCATGGAAAGTATGTAACTAATCTTATTGAGTGGTGAACCTTGTAAAAATATCGTGTGCATATTTTTACTACTATCTATTATTGCATGCGACAAGGAAAAGAGAATAAGATAATCAAGATCCTAATAGGTCAAGAGGTATTGGGAAAAAGATTGAAATGTTTTAAAAAGTCCCCAATACTGATTCACCCCCCTCTCAGTGTTAGGTATATCCCAAACTAGTCCTCTCATTTCTCAAATATTTTATGACGGTTTTCATGTTTATATTTCTAATAATAAATTCTATATTTTTTAAGATAAATTCTATATGTTTAGAGAATCAATATCTAAAAATGTATATACATTGGATCTTAATTAATTATGTGAACAAAAATTGGTTTGTTTAACTACAAAGACAAATTAATTCTGTATTTGAAATGAAAAAATGGAATATGTTTATTTCATATAATTTTTATATTAAAATTTAATTTCTTATTTTCATAGTCTTAAATTTAAAAAAGACGGAATTTTTAGGCATGGAAATTATGAAAGAAAAACCCATCATCCTAAAAAATATATTAATTTGTGTTTTACATTCATACCTTTAGAAATTATCAAAAAGGATTTGTTTGAAATATTAAAGGAAGATATTTTTGATATAAGATCATATGTTTTTGTTTTATTTCATGTTTTTCAATATTTAATTGTGTTTAATTTAAAAAATGTAAATATGAGCTTTTATCTATTTTTTACAATGTGGAAAAAAATCACGATGAAAAATACATTAAAATTACATTCATAGAGAATTGATCATGGTAGATAATTTGAGATTCATGAAATGTATTATTGCTTCATAAAATTTGGAATTAAACTTTCCTTATATACTCTAAGAACACCTCAACAAAATGGAATTGTAGAAAAATTAATTGTGACTACTCATGAAATGTAATTAACTACATTGAATGAATATAGTCTTTTGACCTATATTGAAAAGAATCTATTTAAACCGAATTTCATATAATGAATAGTGTATAAATAAGTTACATTCTAAAAAACAAACCCTATTTACTATGGAATAAAGGAAAACCGAATCTATGATAATTTAATGAGTTTAGATGAAAGGTGTATATCATGATTACTGAAGAAAATCATAGTAAATTTGATCTGAGATATAATGGTGTAATATTTCATGGATACTTTGTTACTTCTAAATCTTGGAGATTTTATTATAAAAATTCAAAAATAGTTGAATAATATATTCAAGCTATTCTTGATGAATTTGATCCCATTGGTTACACAAAAAAGTAGATGAAGATACCAACTATTTAGAAAATGTCTGACTTTAATATCTTAAAAACGTTTTTTAAAATAAAATATAATATGAAGAAATTAGGTCAGTAAAGAAGAACATGAAATTAGTAAACTCAAATATGTATTACCTAGGAAACCTAGAACATTGAATGATCATACATTAGAAAATATAATAGGAAATATAGATACATGAGTTAGGACAAGAATAAATTTACGAAATGAAGCTACATTATCTACCTTTCTATCTCAATCAGAACATAGACCTATTAATGGAGAAATAAAAGATGAAAGTTTAATATTATCTCTACATGAAGAGCTTAAACAGTTTAGTTGAAATAATGTTCGGGAATTGGTTGATAGTCCATCTAATCATCGAGTAATAGGAACCAAATGGGGTTTTAGAAATAAAAAAGATTTTAACAGAAATAATTACTATAAGTAAAGTTATATTAGTAGTTAATATATATATTTAATATGAAGGTATATATTATAAAGAAACATTTTCACATGTTGATAGGTTATAATCTATATGTATCATTTTAGTATACAAATCATATATAAATATTAAATTATATCATATGGATGTAAGAAAAACTTTTCTAAACAGATATCTAATAGAGGATGATCATGTTCAATAACCATGAGGTCTTGAAAATCCCCATCTAAAAAATTTATCTTTCAAGCTTACTAAAGCTCCTTATTGACTTAAATAACAACCATGATCCTGGTAAAAATGATTACATTTTTTATAATACAAAATGGATTTTTTTAGGATTTGAAGATCCGAATATCTACAAGAAAAATGATTATTAGTAAATTTTATTAGAATATATTTTTTAAGTGATGTTATTATTGGTTTTACTTGAAAACCCTATGGAATGATTTTTAAATACCTATTAACAATAAATTTTAAATGAGTAAGTTTTGAGAATAAAATTTCATTCTTGGTTTTATAATCAATAAAAAGGATTATAGTAATGTTTTAAATAAATGTAAATATATTTCTTATTTACTTAAAAATTTAAGACTAGAAAATAGTAAAACTTATAAAACTATCATTCATACAAATAGATAAAATGATTATGATTATGTTAGAAAAATGTTTGATAGAAATTTATATAATGGTATAGTTTAATATTTGAAAAACCATACTACTATTAGTTGAGGAATTATATACTTTTTTATTTGTATATTCTAGGTTTCAAACATACCAAATATACTACCATCATCCTACTGTAAAAATAATATTTATTTATTTAAAAGAATATTTGTTTATATCATTACTCTATCAAAAATATTATAGTGTTAATTTAATATCATATTCAGATGATGGTTCTAGAGGACATGAGCTATATAGAAAGTGTATGTTAGTAACCTAAAACTATTTTGGGAAGTACTTAGTTTCATGTTAATATATGTAACAATAGTAAGTTTTTTTTCAATATAAAACCTAGAATATATCTCATGGAGAAGTTTTTTAAACCTGTTTTATATATGAAACACATATTAATAGGCTTTTGAATGAACTTCAAAATTATATATATTTTATGAGAATATTATATTACATTTAATGTTTGAAAAACACATGTAACTCACTCTAGAACTATGGATATTGATATAAAAATCATTTTATAAGAGATCATATTCTAAAAATAATATTTTTTATAAATTTATTAATAATAAATTTCAACATGATAATATTTTAACTAAACCAATTCCCACTCTATGTTTTTACGATATTATGGGGGTTATGTATATTTTATTATTATTATTTTCATTAAATATTTGTTTTAATAATTTTAATAATTATATTTTTCTATTATTAAATTTTTAGTTAATTTATAAAATATGGTTTTGTTTCTAATTTTGGAATCAAATATTTTCAAAATTAAAATCTTAAATTATTACTCTATGTATTGGTATCGAGAAAATGAGCCTACATCACCAAAAACATCGAACCTTTATCTTTTTTAATAAATTTCAAGATACAGATCTCTCATTTTCCCTATAAAACACAAATATCCAAACATAAAACCTAAATATTTTATAAAATTGAGAATAAAAATAGAATATATGAAGGTGGCCAAAGTAAATATATGCACCAATGAACATCAGGATACAAAATATGAGTCTTTCAAGGGATGTTCATCGAATTTGGGTTGTTATTTCAAATGAATATAATATTAAATAAAGATTTATCATATCAAGGTCTAGAATTTATTTTCAAAGAATATAAAATTGAGATTATTTTTTATGAATAAGAAACACAGATTTATAAAACTGATGATCTGAATATATTCTATATAGACTACATTGTCATTTTCAAGTTAAATAATATGGATTTTCTCATATCCATAGTAAATATAGCTATGTTTTTTCAATTTCCCCATGAAAGGGTTTTTTCATTTCAATATTCAGTGTATTGAAGATGAGAATAATAAATCTAAGGATACTATGTATATTCATTTTTGACACCCTATAATGAAAGTTATTTGTTAATGATCATGAACATGAATTGAATATACTCCTAAAATTCATTTTGTCTATAATAATACCATGTATTACTGTGTTAGTTAAAATTAAATTCCATACTATGTATATAATGTTTTTTATTTTATGGACATGAATATCTATTTCAGTAGATACATTCTATGGTATATGCATCATTACTACTAGAAAGTAGAAAATTTTGTTATTTATTTGAATATAAGGATTTTTTATTTGATTTCATATAATAATAATAAGACTCTTGACACTAATAAATCCATTAAAAGTCATAAAAAATATTATTTCATTTAGATTATTAATGAAATTTTGGATTTATTTTGGGAACCTATAATGTAAACCTGATGTTAGTTATAGCTAATAAATACTAAGACTCTAGTGATAATACTCAAGGGGTGAAACGTACCCAAAAATTATTGGGTCAATGTTAATTCTTGGTGAGGAAATAGGTGGATAAAGAATATAAAATGTATTTGAGACAACCAAAATGAGACACTAATATGATATTAGTAGACTACAAAATGTAAAAAGTATTTATCATTTATTTAAAGAGCCCTTAGAAGAATAAAATTGTGACTCCCTTATCAGAAGTAATAGAAAAGGTGGAGAACAAAAAGTAATGTTTGCAAGAAGAATTAGTTTTAGAACCTGAATTTTTTTTATATGGAAAGAAACTAAAACTATAGAAATACAAAATATGAAAATAAATGAGAATATGAGTTATATAGAAAACCACAATGAGTAGAATGATAAAGTTAGTGAGAAAGTGAAATATCATATTACCAATTATACTAGAAGAATTGAAAATCAATCAGCTTCTTTATCTTTAGAGTCTTTTGTGAAATATACTACCGAATCAAGAGACAAGTCTCAAGTTCTTGGTGAATTTTCTTCTTCTTCCAGTGAAATGGATAAATATCTATCCCTAGGTATAGTATAAGTTAAACAAGCATCACAAATTCAATAAGAAAAATATTATGATTCTGTTAATTTGAAAATTAAAGAATTGGGTTGTTAATTTAATTACATAATATATGAGAATACAACATTTAAAATAGATTTGGATGTTTCTATGAAATATTTAGAGGAATTTAAAAACTCATCTTTTATAAGAGGTGAATAAGAATTAGTTATTATTAATATATATACCTTTCAATAAAATTAGATTTTAAAAATATATTTTGATTTATTTCAAAGAGAAATTCTTGATCTGATTGGTAATACAAAAGAATAATATATTTTAATATTATATTTTGATTATTTTAAGTAATATCTATGAAGTAAATTAAAATTAAAACAAATTGCACAAGTCAGTAAAGGTATTCCACTTTGAGTCATTAAACACATATAAATATTCAGTATTTTTTTGAATTTATTTTGGCAATTCTCTGTAGTATAAATGACCAGATGTATTTTATACAATGTGATAGTTCTCCACCAAATGTTTCTTTAGAAAATACGAAACATATTCTTCTGTTGTTAAATTCTGAGGATCCAGGAATAAAAATTTTTCATTATCAGTTATGTGATATTTTGGGGTATTTTTTAAAGCATATATAAAATATAATTGTGTTTTTATGGTTAATTGGTTTAAAATATATAAAATTTTATAGGAATCAACGAATTTGATGAAAGAGAAATAAAATTTGTTAAATCACAATTTTAATGGAATTATGGATGAACTAAAAGTTTTTCAATAAGTTTTTCTAAGTTTATATACCACTGAAACCTCATCTGAAACAGATCTTCTCTTTTATCTCATCCTGCCTCGTATCTCTTTATGTAAAAAAATTATTTATATCAAAACCAATATTTTTATTTAATTAATATTTTTTATTATATTCAGGATTATTTATTTTTTTGTTATCTATCAACATATAATGACTAAAATCAAATTATATGTCTCTTAGTGCAACAAAACATTAACATCATGTTTTGTACTAGAGTAATTTTTCTATAAATTAATTTTGAATCATTATTTATGATATAAAAAATGGGGTAAATATTTTTGTACAATAGAAAATTATTTAGACTATAATTTTTTAAAATTTAATAATAAATGAAATATATTTTATTCATTTAATTTTATACTATATGAAATAAATTTCTTTAGTTTAGGGAACATAATTGCTTTAAAAAAATTATATTGTTATCATTTTTGTTCAATGTTCATAAAACATTAAATGAGAATTTAATTTTCTATATAAATAAAGTAATTTTTTATTTTACATTTCCTATATTCTCTATAAGTTTTTTTTATATGGATTTTTGGATCCTCATAAAGGGTGAGATTATTGGACATGAATTCTCACTGTAATAATCTATCAACATTGTTTATTTTAATGCTCACAAATACCAATGTTTGTTTTACTAATGAAATTACATAATGTATTTTTCAAGATTATTGGTCTTGAGAAATTTATTTTATTTATGAGATAAATATTTCATTTGATGTATTCTAGATATGTTTTATTGAAATAGGTGAACACTATTCATACCGTATGTTTGTAAGTGGATCATATGGTTCCAAAAACTTGCATTTGAAATAACATTATAGATTATATAACATATCCTACTGTAAAATTATGGTTTATTAACCATACATTTTAGAATTTATCCAACAGTTGAGATACTAAAAAGTGGTAAAAACCCAATTTTTTGAAATAAAAAATGCTTTCCATGATACCCAACATTTGACTTGGTTAACGATGGAGTATAAATTCAAGATATATCCCACATTATCTATAGTGGTCTTAATGGAGTTAAATATATTTTTAATAGAATTAATGTACTATTAAAATGAATGTGTTAAATACATTAAGTTAAACCTATTTTAAAGGGAAGTTATGAATATATTTTTACATTTGAAATTCAAATACTCTTGATTTATCAGGGGATATTCATAGATTTATTCAATGGTAAAAAGTTCATGTTTCTCTTGTCAAATTCCATTATTAATATAATTTATTGATACAATACCTTTTTGAGTATATCATCTATGTTATTATTAATATATACAGATTTATACACATATGTTTTGATATTGTGTTGTGTAAATATTGATCTATTAATGTTGTTACTATTGTTATTCTATTGTATTTCTAGAAATATCATTTACAGATATTTTCATTCCTGAATACTTGTTTCTATAATGTATAAGATCTTTTATCTATCAATTTTTATTGAATATGTGAGTAGAATTTGTTTCTCAATCAAATAGTTTTTAATATATTTTAATTAGTATTGGATACTCATATTTAGTTATTTGGAGAGTAATGGCTTCATAGATATGTTTTGGATATTTTAGTCTTTAGTAAAATAGCTAGAAGTCCCTAAAAAGCATTATTGTTATTGTGTAATCTTTCTATAATCTGTTAATAAGGTCTTATGAGAAGAGAAAAATATTTTTTTTAAAGAATAATCTCACTGATAGGGTGTTGGTGAAGTGGACTAGATAATAATTATACCGCAAACTATTTTAAAATTTTCATTGTCAATAATCTATATTTTTTTCACTACATAAAATTTATTGACGAAGGGAACTCTACATATCATAATTCTAAAAAAATATGTATAATTTTTTTATCCTTTTATGTTTTTTAAAAGAACACAATTCACCCCCCCTCTTGTGTATATTAATATTATTCTAACCTATCACTTTTCTCATATCCAATCGAAATGAAATTTAAAAATGGAGGAATTTGATTAATGAATAAAATTAATTTATTATCCCATATAACTATTGAATAATAATATGTGTTTGTTTTTTGAGTCATATATCTATAATTTTGATGAATTTCACAACTTTATATAGAGAAATAAAGTGAGTTAGTGATATAATTTCCATAACCTAATTGAATGGGTGGGTAAGAGAGATCCATTAACTGGGGACCTATCTGAAAAGTGTTTCCATTATCATAAAAAATAGTAAATTATTTAATTTAATTAATTTCGGAATTTATTTTATTCCTTTTACATTATTTTTTCTTATATTAAATTATTTAATCCGTTATGTTCAATTCAGAAATTTTGAAAATTAATGCCTTGTATTTCTAAAATCACCTTGGAATGTTGAAAATAGAAATAGTTTATATTATTTTTACATATAAAAACTTAATATTCATTATCTAATGTTCTATTTTATACATAAATTATTATTATTTAAATTAACTTTGAGTTATGTTTATGAAAAAATGAAGTATGTTACAATCATAGAGAGAGCTGGTCAGTCAGATGGATGAGTAACATTTCAGTTATTTATTGACCATAATTAGAAGAATTTAAGTGTGATTTAATCTTATTAGAATTAAATTTATATCATAAATGTTGTACTATTTCTAGAAATATATGTTATTATATAATCCATGTGATGTGGAAATAAAATAATAATCAAATCGCTTTATGAGGGGATACTCCATCATCAACAGAAATGATGTTATCATTCATTAAATTGATAGTATGGTAAGAACGTATATGTTATGTTAATACTATATGTTTATTAATATCTAATTAAAAAATATAAATTCATTAAATACATAATAATGAACAACCATGACCAATGTTAATGGAAAATGATTTTAATCAGTTTGAAAAAAGGTATTTATCTATACACACGAATGATGTTTTTTGACCCAAATTTGATAAATGTATAAAAGGATTTATGTAATTAAATTATCAATATAAAATATTAATATGAGGGGGTTACAATTGTTTAAATATCATCCTTACTGAGTAATGTTTTAAAGAGTTTTAAGGATAAATAAACTAAGATGCTTACTTAAGAATGACACCTCTTCCTCATACCACCTCTTTATGATCATAACCAGTGACTTACTATATTTATATTCCCACAAAATCAAGGAATCTAGATTTTGGTGGTGGAAGTAATGAATTTATTTAGGATGGTATTGGAATCCCCATAAGGCATTAAAATTATTAAGAGGAAAGGATAGGGGATTAAATTTTATATGTGTGAGAGAGGACACAATTGAATTGTTTTTGTTATAATATGTTATACCCAAAATTATTACATGAAAGAATGATCCAAAATAGAAAAATATAAAAAACTTCAGTGATATATGGTTGAAATATTCACATCCAATATTTTTTGACATGTTTTATGGTTTTTTAATGTATACATTTTTTGTTTAACCCCAGCTAAACTAGTTTTACCCTTAACCACATAATTAAATTTTTTTAGATTTTAGTATTCATTCTGAAAAAAATTAAGTTGAATTTGTTATATATTTTTACTTATAAATATTCCAAATAATTAATTAATATTTATTAATTGAATTCATAAAATTGGAATAATTTAATTTAATCTAAATCCCACAACCACAATGAACAAATAGTTTTCCACAGAAAATAAAAACATAATTTCAAAATAAAATTTATCAAAATTCAATATAACATTGATTCTAATGACACAAATTCCATTTAATATAAACTTATATAACTATTTATAATTTTAAACAATTTTATTATAAAAATTAACATTTTAAATTTTTTAAACAAAATGGATATTTTTTTATAAAAACCTGTATTAATCAATATTCATTGAAAATTTATTCTTTCTTAAGAAAACACAAAATATTCATCATAAGATATTTTTTACATGATGATTCCAAAAAATAGTTTCATTTCATTCATGTAAATTTTTTAATAGTGTGTAACACCCCAACCCCAAAAGCCTAGAATCAGTGCATTGTTACTTATAAATGGCATGATCATAAAAGATCATGTCTCGAAAGACCAATTAGTTTAGTAGCCTTGGAAGTACTAGATACATCCATAAGGTTTTTAATTACATCGTAAAATGTAAAACTACAACAACATTGTTTCCATATACAACACTGAGATCTCATAAACTATCCCTGATGGTCATTTATAATATAATTATTCGCATCCTATGATAAATAAAACATAGAAATTGTTGAGGTCAGATGCTCAGTAAGGATAACAACATTTAAGAAACATTCATAAATAAGCCTAAACAGTTAAGGCAATGTATATAACTGAAACAAAATAATTTTAAATATAAAATTCATCATAATATGTCGAATATAAATCAAAATAATTCCATTTACTTACTCACGTTGATATTCTACTAGTAAAATAATCACATGCAATATCAAAATCCACTTTCATAATGATGGAATGCATAACGCCAGAATTTCATAACCACATAGTCAAGGCCTCGTGACAAGAATAAAAAGAAGATTTTGTCAAGGCCTTGTTCGAAGACACTTCTTTGTCTCATGGGACCAACCGAGGCTTCGAGGAGCAATAGAGGGCCCCACCATTCACTTATTAAGTCTAATTCATTCCTCATTTGATAATGTTTAAACATAACATAATCATTATTATTAAAACTAGAATATGAAATTTCAATACTTTATCTATAAACCATGAATGGTGTAAAATTAACACATCCATAGTCAAACATATCACAAAACCTTCAATACAATATGGATGTTTTGTATCATAATAAGTCAACTTCAAATAAGCTTTAAATCCATTAAAGGATGTTGACATAGATGAAATCAATCCTTTTTTTTGATAAATATCTCTTTCTATTTTGAAATCATTTAAGAGTCACATAATTATAATGAAAAAATTTATTTTGAAAATATTATTATAAGATTTTAAGGGAAGCTTCGATGATGTTATAACATGGGAAAATTGATGCACCCGCTGTATAAGTTAAAAAAACATTCTAACAATAATTTTGTCGAAAAGGCCATCAAGTACCTTTTTTGGAAAACAAAAGTAGGATTCATTTCAAAAAAATTCAAAAAAATTCAATAAAGGGTATAAATTACATTAACCCATAGTATAGTAAATATTAAAATTGATTTAAAATACATTTTTAAGAAACATGGATGTGGATGATAACGATGTCCCAGTAGAGACTTACGTAAAAATAACATCGGATAATAAAGAGATTGTGAAAGTAACCCTTATCTTGTACATTTCCTTGGTTGATGTCAGTTTAAACTCCTATATAACGGTGAAATAATTGTTATTAAATTATACAAGAATCATATACATTAATATTATATCATATATGATCTTTTAGTATTTATTTATTAATAATATTTTAGTATTATCGTCGTTTCAGGTGTTAACTGATTTGTTTTCCTGTATATGATTTATAAAATAAGTAATACTTGTTTTGGATAGGATGTATCTTATTAATATTCAGAATGATATTAAGTCTTTAAACAATATTTTTAATCATATAATGAAAATTAGTCTTGAATGGATTACGATGGTGGTTGATTCTCATCGCATTCATGGATACGGTAATTCGTACGTACACACGAACGAAAAAATCATTCTTTTGAATATAAAATAATATATAATTGTCTGTTATATCATATATAAAGTATATTTATCAGGTTATATTTTTTATTTACATCAATTACACATCATTATTATACCCATCAAAATAATAATGTATTGAATAACAATTACACCACGACGTGGAGACGGTGAGCTGTACGTACGCACGTATAGTTACATGTCATTAAAAGGATGGAAAGAATAATTAATATGGTTATACCATATTTATAATAAAATAAAATTATATATAATACACTAGAGTCAATATTTTATAATGGAAACAACAAAGAAAGACGAAGTGGAAGAAGAAAGGAACTTGAAAGAGGTGATAGAATATTTACCTCCTCTTCGGGTTCTTCCTTTTGATTTGATCAAAAGGGACCAATAGGTTGGCTTTATGACTACATAAAAGCCTCTATGATTGAGGTAGAATATTTTATAGGGTATTTTTGAAGAGTATGTCCGTTTCAAAAGGATTCTAAGGTGTGAATTAGAGAGAAGGGAGAATTCCCTTTTATAAGGGGGTGAGGTGCATCTTAGGAAATGTTAGAAATATTATTTTATAATAAAATAATATTCGGTTTATAATGGCTCTAAAATTAGTTATTTAAAGGATAAGGTTGGTATGGGTCTAAAGAAATTCAAGAAATAGGTTTTAAATAGGTTTGGGTCACTATATTAACCTTATATTTTAGATTTAACTCTTAGCTAAATAGTTTGACATTTACCATGTCTCTTTGTATTTTAATATTCCATTGTTAATAAACATACTATATAAATCCAAGGGAACCCCAAGTGTTTCATACACCTATAATTATATAAGCCTTTTGGAAGAACCTTATATTTTTATAAATATAATATCAATTAATAATATAATATTTGTTTTAAAAACTCTTTTACTTCAATTTTGACACTATTTGGTATTTTGTTTTTGATAAATTCATAATAGGATTATTACTTCTAAAATATTCATCCAACAGACCATCATATGTAATATTAACCATGAAAATTTGTGTAATTCATAAAAAGTCTCAAATTACATTTATTTGGAAATTTATAATATCACGTATTTTAATATTTCATTAATTATGTAATTACTGCATCATCATTGTGTCTTAACTTAATTAAATTATTTAATGTCTAAAAAACATAAATAAAATAACATTATTTAGTAAATGTTTTTATATTTCTAATGAATATTTATAGTCTAATTTATCTTATTCTTAACTCTATATTAAAAATTATTTAGTTATTAAACATTGAATTTAACACTTTTAACTCTTCTTTGAATTAAATAATAATAGATGTCGTGATCTAATACAAGTGGACCTAAAGGATCATATTTTATTCCTGAATTTTTTTGGGTCGAATTTCACTTATCCAATATAATTAGGACATTTTTTAGGGTCATAATAATATCATTTTTACCATTAATTACCCTATTTAATATTAGTTGTGGTAAATACAAGTAAAAAAGTTACAATTCACCAAAAATTGTTTTCATCTTATTGAACCACATTTTACTTACTGATATCAATATTGTCTCTCATATTTTTGAAATAAAACTCATATAAGGGGTATAATTACGTTTTATATAAATTTGCAAATGCTTCTAAGAGGTGGGTAAAAGATGGTAAAAAGTTCAATAAAATTTTTATATATCTAAAATTATTATAAACTGACTCTAATTAATTACATTGTAATTTTATAGTTATTATGTATCTATTTTCACCTAAAATAAATTTACATAAAATAATTAATTATTTAAATAAAAGTCGGTTTTAATCAATAACTCTGTGTTTTTCACAATTCATCAAATATTGAAAGCATTCAAAAAAATAAAAAAATTTGACCCTGAATTTTTTTGATATTTTGAATTAAAAAATTAAGTCTATTGTATCAAATTCAAAACATAGAAGTTTCATTTATTAATTTGAAATTATTTCTCATTGTCAAAACCAAAAAGCATGTTTTTAAGAAATAATATCTAAAAAAAGATTGATACTTGTTTATGTTCAATGTTAATGTGATATTATTTCCAATGAGTAATTTTGGATTAAATTGTAAAAAAATAATCTATTTATACTTACAAACCATTAAAATGTATTACTTAACAATAAAAATTATTTTGAATAGAAAATTATTTTTCAGCTAAAATTTAGTATTTTTTACTATTCACCGAAATATGAAAGTTATTAGAAAAACACCAAAAATTTATTGAAACTAAATTCTTTTGTCCCAATTCTAAAGAAGAAGTTTATTTTGTCAAATTAAATATATAAAAGTTTCAAATATTGGATTTAAAAAGGGTTGACCATTAAAAGGAGGTAAAATTTCTTTTTTTAAAAAAATACATCTTTTATTTAAAAAAATGAATTTTATTTTTCATTATGTCTAAGAAACTCATAATATGGATTATAATATGATAAATATTATATAAAGTTGAAAATTTAGTTAATACTATTCATAACTTCTTTTGAATGACTAGTTTGGTAAGTTGTGGTGCCCATGAACTCAGTGTTGCGTGTAGTGCAAGTTATTGAATTTCATTGAAGAAATAACGTACTATGAAGTCATGGGGTGTTACATACATTCATCCATTAATAAATTCAATCCTCGAAATATGAAATTATTCTTCAAAAATAAATCTTTGAAAATAGAAAAAACCTTTTTGTGAAATCCCACATCAGAAATTGGGTTAATAAAATTTAGCCTTAATAAGAGGAAAAGTCAAATGAAAATGTCACCAAAAAATTATGATCTCTATTATAAAAATATTTGTGGAGATTAGAGACACACAATTAGAGGATAGAAGTTAATATTTATAGGGATTTCTTGATGTCATCAGTCAAAAACAATTGTAGAATTGAGGGCCTCAAAGCCAACAATCTAAGATGATTTAAAATATCATTGGTTCAACAAAACATAAGGTATTAGGATAACTAATTTTTAGTTTTATAATCCCTTACCTAAATTTTAAGAATTAATTTCTTCATATAATAAGAGAAAATATATATATATACCTGACATG
Source organism: Viscum album (assembly GCA_963277665.1). Taxonomy (NCBI): domain Eukaryota; kingdom Viridiplantae; phylum Streptophyta; class Magnoliopsida; order Santalales; family Viscaceae; genus Viscum; species Viscum album. Next base: position 446,172,357 of record OY728155.1, on the reverse strand, counting down.
TAGCATTCCATCCTTTAATTAATTTCTACCACAAACTCATCTTTTACTCTAATAGATAATAGAACATAAATAAATATTCTATTTATCCTATTTGTATAGGGTTCCCAAAAATGAATTTATAATTCACCTAATAGACATTTATAAAAAGCACATTATTCAATTTAGGACATCACGTGGTCTAGTGGTCGGTGATACTCCCTTGTCGCCCATCAGTTGCGGGTTCAAGACTCGCAACCTTTTGGAATGTGACGGGTTTCCGCCCGACCTCCGGGTTTTCCTTTTTATGGAAATCTAGAAATAATCTCAAACTAAACTTATCCAAAAAACTTCTGTCCAAACTCACAGCGAAACACTTTTAAGGAAGGTAAACACAATGAAGATCCTTCTGGCCATGTAATAACATGTGAACAGCTTCATCGTGTATTATTTTGAAACACTACAACATCTAGAATAACCATAAAACCTTATTGATTACATTCATGATCCCTTATTCCTTATAGAATACTAGATATACTCCTTCTATCAAAAAATGTTGTAAACTACAACAGTGATGGAATATACAAATCATTAATCAATTTCAAAGATTTCAATAATATCTAATATTATTTATCCAAATCAATCATAAATTATTAAAAAATCAGTACCTCAGTATCAGAATCATATTATGGTTTATCATTCTCTCAACCTATATTTTCCAAAAAATTAACCAGCTATTGAGTCACATTGCTTGGCTCTAAAAAATCTCATGTCCTTAATGAAATAGTACTGAAGTACAATCCTAATATACTCTAAAATTATTATAACATGTATATTGTTAACACAATTATCAAATGACACAATAATTTAATAACAACGTAAGAAATCTATTCATTCATCTTTATATTTGGTAATATCATAACTTCATTATTATCGAATATCAACATTTGGGGTATACTCTGATGATTTGGACATTGATTCGGGTATTGTCCAAACTCCTTACAGATGAAGAATTATACATTTGATACTTTTTTCTTACCCATGCAATCACGTACTTGTTGTCATTTTTCTCCACACATATAACAAACTCCCATTCCCTTCAAGCATTTACCAAGGTGATTATTTCCACAGTTATCACATATGGGAATATACTTATTTTCCATCTTCCCTTTATACATATTTATCTCTTCCAACATTTTCTTCTCTTGATTCCATTCAAAGCCATAGGACTCAAAGAATTATTTTCTTATGTTATTAGCACATGATACTATTTCTTCAAATATTGAGAATATATGGGAAACTATTACTCTTCTAAATATTGGCTTAACACCATGAAAGATATGATCCTTCTTAATATTTGGATCATAGGTATTTCTGTAGTTCACATTCCTTCTACTGGGTGCCATTTCTATACAATGGAATAAAATAAACCAGTTTATGAATTTCAATGAATAATTCCTAACTTGTAAAATACCTAACGTAAATTGAAGAGTTTATGGATATAATTAATAATAATAATAAATGTCTTCCTTGAAGATGCATATACTCATTAAACCTTCATAATGGGTTGTAAGGAAAATTAAAAAGTATCCTAAGAATATCCCTCGGGAGCATCGTAACCAAGAGTGAAGCAAGGCCCATTTTGGCACACTAGTACCCAGTCAAGTCTAGCTCAAAGCAGTGTTTTTAGGTTTTACCCCTTGGTAAATCTGAGCCAGAGCTACCACTACCTGCTCATTTTCAGAAAGGGATGTATTGTGTGGAAATCTCACAAAATCTATACAATACCAAAATTTTAGGAAGTTATTCTATACTAATCTACAAAGTCTATCTTATAGCTATGTTCTCTAATCATAGTTTACCTAAATCTAGTTTCCAAGGATTTTACTAAACTTCCTCTGATACCAATTGTAACACCCCAACCCCAGAAGCCCAGAGTATGTGGACTATTACGTATCATTGGCATGATAAAAAAAGATCATGTCTTGAAAGACCGATTAGTTTAGTAGCCTTAGAAGTGCTAGATACGTAATAAGGTTTACATTACATCATAAAATGGAAAACTACAACAACATTTTTCCCATATACAACACAAAGATCCCATAGAATATCCCTGCAGTTCAGTCATAATATACGTCTTCACATCCTGGGAAAAATAAAACATAGAAAGGGGGAACTCGGTGCTCAGTAATGATAACAAATATAACGGGAACATTCATAAATAAGCATAAACATTTAAGGAAATGTATAATAATAAAACGATAGAATGTTCAACATAAACTTAATTATAAAATGGAAAATATAAATCAAGATAATTCCATTTAATTACTCACATGTATATTCTACTAGTCGAATAATCACATGGAATATTAATAGCCACTTTCATAATGATTGAATGCATAATGCCCGACTTTCATAAAAAAAATAGTCAAGGCCTTCTTCCAAGAATACAAATATAATTTTGTCAAGGCCTTGTTCCAAGAAACTATTTCATCTCATGATACCTACATATGCACTGAGGAGGTATAGCGGGCTCCACCCGTCACTTATTATGTATAATACATTCCCCATATAAAAAGGTTTAAACATAAAATGAGAATTCCTATTAATACTAGCATATGAAATGTCAATACATTATCCATAAACGATGAATGGTGTAAAATTAACACATCCACAGTCAAACATATCACAAAACTTTTAATAAAATATGGATGTTTTGTATCATAATAAATCAACTTCAAATAAGATTAAAATTCATCAAAGGATGTGGACATAGATTAAATCAAAACCTTTTTTAGAGAAGTATCCAATTATATTTTGAAATAATTTAAAAGTCACATAATTATAAAGAAAACAATTATTTTGAAAATATTCGTATATGCTTTTAAGGGAAGATTCGATGATGTTATAACGGTGGAAAATAGCAACACCCTCCGTATAAGTTAAAAAACATTCTTACCTTAATTTTGTCGAAAAGGTCATAAAGTACCTTGTTTGGAAAATGAAGGGAACGATTCCTTTCAAAAAAATTTATAAAAAGTAAAATAATTGTATAAATTACTTTAACCCATAGTCTAGTAAATAGTAAAAATGTTTTAAAATACTGTTGTTAGAAACATGGATGTGGATGATGAAGATTTCCCAGTAGATACTTACGTAAAAACAGCCTTGGATAATAAAGAGATTGAGAAATTAACCATTACCTTGTACTTTTCCTTGGTTGAGGGTAGGTTAAACTCTTGTATAGTAGTTAAATAATTGTTATTAAATTTTAAAATAATCATATACATTAAAATCATATCATATAAGATCTTTTAATATTGCTTTGTTAATAATATTTTAGTATTATCGTAATTTCGGGTGTTAACTGATTCGTTTTTTTATTATTTATTACATAAGTAAAGTTTGTTATGGATAGGATGTATCTTATTCACATTTAGAATGATATAAAGTATTTACACATTATTTTTAATAATCTAATGAAAATTAGTTTTGAATGGATTATAAGGGGGAATTAATCTCATTGCGTTCGTGAGGACGGTAATCCGTACGTATGCACAAGTGACAATATCATTCTTTTGATATAAAAATAATATATAATTGGACATTATATCATATATATAGAATATTTATCATGTTATATTTATTATTTTCATCAATTACACATCATTATTATACCCATCAAAATAATAATGTATTGAATAACAATTACACCACGACGTGAAGACGGTAAGCCGTACATACGCATATGTGGTGACATGTAATTAAAAGGATGGATAGAATAATGAATATGGTTGTACCATATTTATTATAACATCATAGTATATATATTATAATGTAGTTATTATTTTATAATGGAATCAACAAATAAGGAGGAAGTGGAAGAAAGGATCTTGAAAGAGGTGATGAAATATTTACCTCTTCTTCGGGTTCTTTCTTTTGATTTGATCCAAAGACCTCTTTAGGTTGGATTTATGAATAAAGAACGGCCTTGTGGATAAAGGGTGGAAATATGAAAGGGTATTTGGTCAGAGGAAGGCGGATCCAGAAGGCATTTATGGTGTTAATTAGAGAGAAGGGTGTGTACACTTTTATAAGATGGGTGAGGGGCACCATAAGAAAAGCTAGAAATGTTATTTTATAATTAACTCATTTTCGGTTTCTAATGGCTAAAAAATGAATCATTTAAAGTATAATGTGGGTATGGGTCGAAAACCAAAATACAAATAGGTTTTAGACAGGTTTGTGTCACTATATTTACCTTATCATTTAGATTTAACTCTTAGTTAAATAGTTTGACATTTACCAAGTCTCTTTGTATATTCATATCATATGGTTAATAAATTTACTATATAATTACAAGAGAAACCCAAGTGGTTCATTAATAATACAAATATCATTATATAATACTTTGGCCTGACCCTTATATTTTTAGGAATAGAATATCAATTAATAATATAATATTATTTTTAAAAACTCTTTTATGTCAAATTTGACACTATTTGGTATTTTGTTTTTACGAAATTCATAACATCATTATTACTTCAAAAACAATTCATATAACCAACGAAAATATGTAATATTAACCTATAATATTAGATTAATTCATAATTAGTCTCAAATAACAATTATTTGGATATTTATAATTTAAAAAATTTTAATACTTCATTAATTAGGTAATTACTGCATCATCATCGCATCATATATTAATTAAATTATTTAATTTCTAAAAATTATAAACAAAATAACATTATGTTTTAAATAATTTTAGATTTCTAATGAAAATTTATGTTCGAATTCATCTCATGAGTATCCATATATTAAAAATGGTTTAGTTATTAAATTTTGAATTTAACACTTGTAACTCTTCTTTGAATTAAATAATAATAAATGTTCTAATTTAATCCAAGTGGACATAAAGGATCATATTTTATTCAAATGGTTTATTTTGGTCGAATATAACTTATTGAATAGAATTAAGACATGAGTTAGGGTAATAATAATATCATTTTTACCCTTAATTACTATATTTACTATTAATCATTGTAAATAAAAGTAAAAAGTTCCTATTAACCAAAAATTATTTTCACCTTATTGAACCACATTTTACATACTGATATCAAAAATTTATCTATGATTCTTGAAATTATACTCACAAAAGAGTTAAAATTATGTTTTTTGTAAATTTTCAAATGCTCATAGGAGGTGGGTAAAAGATGATAAAAAGTTGAATAAATTTTATATATATATAAAATTATTATAAACTAACTCCAATGAATTAAATTGAACATATATAGGTATTATGTATATATTTTGACCTAAAATAAATTTAAATAAAATAAATTATTATTTAAATAAAAATCTTGGTTTTAAACAATAACTCAATGTTTTTCACTATTCATAAAAAAATTCTACGTTTTTAGAAAAATACCAAAATATCACCCTAAGCTAATTTTGATATTATAAATTCAAAAGTTAAGTCTATTTTATCAAATTAAAAAAATATAATTTTCATTTATTAATTTAAAATTACTTCCCGTTGTCAAAACCAAAAAGCGTGTTTTTATGAAATAGTAACTAACAAAATATTGATAATTTTTTATGTCAAATTTCGAAGTGAAATTATTTCCAATGAAAAAGATTGTATTAAATGGTAAAAATATAATCTATTTATACTTCCAAACCATTTAAATTTATAATTTAACACTACAAATTATTTTTATTAAAAGAGTTGTTTTCTGTTAAAATATAGTATTTTTCACTATTCACCAAAATATGAATATTCTCAGAAAAACACCAAAAAATTATTGAAACTAAATTTTTATTTCCCTATTATAAATAAGGGATTTATTTTGACCAATTGAATATATAAAAGTTTCATATATTGGATTTAAAAAGGGTTTTCCAATAAAAAACGGTAAAATTGATTTTTTAAAAAATTCTTCCGTTATCTAAAAAAATGAATTTGTTTTTTCAAATTATATGGATTTTAAAATTATATGGATTATATAGTTTTCTAAATTTAGTTAATAATATTCAAAACCTCTTCTGAATGGCTAGTTTGGTAAGTTGTGGTGTGCTTGAACTCGGTGTTGTGTGTAGTGCATGTTACTGAATTACTTCAAAGAAATTACGTACGTGGAAATATTGGGGTGTTAAAAAGTGGATGAAATTAAATTTCTTATTTTTGAAAAATAAAAAAACATCAATTTTCTGGGAAATAGTATTTTCGATGCCTATAAAGACTTTACTAAAAAATAATGTCCTTATTTAAAAATATAATTTAATTATCATTCAGATTTAATAATCAAAATATGGTTTTTTATATTAATATATCCAAATATAGTGGAGAGGTTGTAATGGTCATGTTTTGAAAATAATATTAGGAACAAATTCATGTGTGTTAAAACTTGACGGTCCATGTTACAAACTCTATTATAAATAAAAATACATAATTATTTTGAAAAATTCAAGGTTGTCACCAAAGATCCTATGTGTATTAAATTAATACCATCATTAGAAAATTATATTTGATTTCATTAGCCACTCTCTCATACCATGGAATTAAAACTAGGAATGAGTTTTTTTATACAATTCTCATGTGAAATTATTATATATTATTCAGTGCTTGATGTTTATTTTCATTGTTTAAAAGTTGGTTCATAATGTTCTCAAAATGTTTTGTTCAATTATCCAATTTTAGTTTCCATGTTTTCACTCCCAAATTTTACTAGTTTGGGTGAATAAGTTGAGGATTTGGATCATATTTAGGGGACTATAAAAAATTCCATCTCCTCTAGTCTTGTGATTATTAATGTTCTTAGTATCTCTATTACAGTTTCAACCATTATATCAAAACAAAAGAGGTGAGTTGAATGAGATGTGGTAAATTGTAGAAATATAAATATAAATAAAATAATCAAGATCCCTGTGTTGGCCTCTACAGTAATGATGAATGGTTTAATGAAGAACCTGTCATGGTGATCAAAAAAATGAACCCTTGATAATTTTGTAGTAGTCAAATTAAGTAATCTAATAAGGGAAATAGTTTTATGAATTTGTATCTATATTATTTTTTGGGTTCAGTTGGATTAAATTGTTATGGAATTAAATTGTAATGGTATTAAATGTAATTTTAAATTTTTCTAATTTATAATCACTATTTCTTCCTATAATCTTGTTATATCTATATTAATTACTATCACATTGAATTTTAGTAATAAATCATGGGTTGAAATGATAAATAAGACCTCCAATGTCCCATGTCCTAGTAATCAATGATTTCAAATTACTCTTATGTTAACCAAAAACTTATAATAACTATCAATGAAACTGGCCTAAGTGACCATTGTGTTTAATAAAGTGTATAAGGTAAGGTAAATTTAGAGTGTAAGAAAGGTGGTAATTTATTAATTTATGTACTATTTGAAAATATTTATTGATGAATATAAGAAATTAGACTATTAAAATAAATTATTTATCATCAAAGGACATGGAGAATATCATTTTTTTCAAAATGTAATGACTTAGTGTTCCACCACTAGAGTCCTATAACCAAAAAAAATGAAACAAATTAGTAAAAGAAGGTGAAATAGGTATGGTTCGATGATTTTAGAATATCCACACTATTATATATTTATGAATTCTTGATTTATAGTGGAATATTCTATTTTCTTCTATCTTACATTTTTGGACATGTGTTTATCATGATCATCCATTCCAAAAAAACCCATGTGTTTGAAATATTCTTCAAATTATGATAGTATTTTAATTCATAATATTCAATCAATATGCACAACTCCATGATAATATTATCCAAAAATCAATATAATCAAATAAATTTGGATAATGAAATCTCCTCCCATGATCGAGCTCTATAATTATTTTAATGAATGATCTGTATATTGAAAATTTACTGAAGATTTTCATGATTAGGATAAAATAGTGTAATGTGTTTCTATGTAGCTCTAGGGTTCCTTGATAAACTTGTTGAAGCTCTTGAATATAGGAGGTACACTTACCTAGCCTTGTTTGACATCAGATCATTTTCTTAATTTTTTAATGTTGTATATTTGGATACATGAGAGTACCCATTATGGAATATGGGTTCCTCTCTTGAATTGGTTACATGACTATCCCCATATTCACCTATGTCACATGTCCATGGGAATTTGAATATTTGTTTCTTCCCAGATTCGACTACATCAATACTCCATGGTAATGTTTCTATGTTTAAAATATCTTAAAATTCATATATGTTAAAAAAATATTGGTATTTGGGTTTTTTACATCTTATGTCTATCAACGGTCCAAAATTAAAAGAGATCATGTATTCATTTGGTGCCTTTGAGATTATTAAGTTTTGAAGTTAGATCAAAATTATCATTTTAGGTTGGATTTAATGTCTTTCATTAGATTTATGGAATATTTGGGAGTGGTACACACATTGTTTCCATTATGCTGGATTCTTATCCAGATTTGGTAGCTCTAGAAGAAGATGTGGTAGTTCTAATTTTGATATCATGATCAATTGATGCATGATCATGAAGAAAAGTGGATTCAAAGATTCGTTCATGTGAGTTTTCATGGATTGGTAGTTTTAAGTTTTATGGATGTGATAACATCATAAGTTTCAAGAAAGTGACAACATGTACATTCTGCATGGTCACATATAATATTCATATAGTAGGTAGAGTGCTTTGACTTATAGTATGTTTCCAATTTACTCTTATATATAGTATAATGATATTTAGAACATTATATGGTCACTATAAACCTTGCCATATATTTTTAGCAACAAATAAATCAATTTTAATATTCTCTCACTTTAATTCTAATTAGTTCAGTTACTATTCTTACATTGTAAGGAAAATTTTCACTTTCTAAACTAGTGGTCACATGGTCCCTCAGCATGATTTCTATCATATTTAAAATAATAAATAAAAAAATCTACTACATTAAAATTTTTCTAATATATTAAAAAAAATAATGGAATGTGAATTTAGTTTCACATTGTAATGACCCAAAAATTCAAGATATTTGTTTTTAATTATTTGGCATTATTACGAGTCTGCAAAAAATGATGGAACATTGTTTTGAGGATTGGAATTCCTAGAACGGAATTTTAAAATTTTTTCTAGTACATTCAGTAAATGTGTAGGTGGAATTTTCTATATTTTTAACTGGTGCTCAGATTAAAAATCAAAGGACACCGTTGAATCCACAACATCGGGATTTTCTCAAGAGAATCTTAACTTCAACAAGAAATGGTAGAACGAAAAAGATAATTTCATGGACATTACAAAATAATATTAATAAAATAACTGAATATTATTTTATTTTTATTTATTTTAAAACGTTTGGAAAATGGTGTTGGGACCACGTTGCAACGTCAAGCCATTTAATTGCATGAGTCCTATTTTGTGTAACCACACCATTTGGGGAATTAAATGAATGTAAAATCAAACCATTGAGAGAATTAAAGAGGTTCATTATGTATACTCATTAATGAACCTAATTAATTATTTAGTGAATTGATCCTCTCCTCCACTCTATTTAATTTTAGATTCGGCCTAGGTTTTGGGAGAGCTCCAAGAGGAATATCTGATGAAGCACTGAGGAATTTCTGCTCGGACAAAGAATGTGATCGAGCAATGGACGTTGGGGGGAATAGATGGGAAACAACCAGCGTTGACTAACACATTCAAACATGTACACTCCCTCATCTTCTTCAAGAACATCCAAAAAATGCAAGGTAGGTGGTTTATTCTTGATTACTCCACTTAACCCCATTTTTAGATTATTAGGAAAAGCACAGATCAACTATCCAATGGGTTGATCTGTGTTTATTCTTAAAATGCATGAGGATATTGGGGGATTTTCTTTATATGTTTTTTATATTTAAGTTATCCTTCCCATGTTGTTATGCTAATGCGGAGGGCACATACCAAATGAACAATGTCCAAACCCTCTACCGAAGTCGGTTGTGGTGGCGTTCATCATGGACAACTGAATGATTTTCCAGCAATGTGGAATCAAGGGCCACAAAATGTAGACATCATCTCGGGAGGGACATTGTCACATAAGAGAATAAAAGAAGACCACTAGAGCTTCACTGGTGGTCCAAAGAGGCTTCACAGGGACGACGCCAACTACGACAGATGGAGGTGGCGATATGGACCTGCATGCCACGATGGAATGAAGGAAACTGAAGGCGCCTTGAAAAAAAGGGGGAAGCTGGTGTTCGCCAGCCGCGTTGAAGCAGGGCGGTGTGCTGTTGTGGAAATCTGTGGCTTCGGGCCACGACAGTGGGTAGACCACACTTGGGGTTCCTTCATGGGCCTGTCCACGCGAACTATCTAGGGAATGTGCGGCACCATCTGGCACAGCTGTTTAGTCAGGAAGCACACTATGGCGTCATTCCACAGAGGAAGGCCATGACTACTAGCCATAGTGGAGGGCGGACCACCGGTTTGCAGATCCCACATGTGACCGATCTAGCTGGACTTGATGGGGGAGGCGGTGCCAACCAGTACCGCTTTATTGAAGACCTGAATGACTTTTGAAATTCGGGAGGGGAGCATACCCCCCCCACCTCGTTGGGCCATTGGGCCGAGCGATTCCATGGACCTGCGAGCTGCACCTAGCCTGGTTGGATGAGCCAAGCCTGGTTCCCAACAGGTAGGAACATGCCCATCCAAAATAGGTTGAGCCCAGATCCTTCAGTCCGGGCCCAACAGGCCAGGTCAAGTCGGTTCAATCGGTTAATACCAGACCCGGGGCCCTTTTTGGCCCAGTTACGTTTAATTTGGAATAAATCCTCTAATGGACATCCATTTGAAGAATTTTTAGCATCGCCGGAATTGTTATAACGAGGAGACCATTTTGAGATACTCCACGTGACTTTTGGAGAAGGTTGTAGTTTGTCCGGGTGGTACTGTACTCGAATCCAACCGGTCCCTAAGCATTAAAATGCCTATAAATTACATACAGGGCATCCAATTGATGCATTTTATTTTGCGTTTGAACCCTTATGTCATGAAGGATCATTGGGGTACATATTTTTTAGACTTCATGATGGTTGATATATGGATGATGGATTTTCGGAGCGGTTCTCCCTGGCGTGCTACGTACGGAAACCTGTGACTGGATGAGACCTAAAGACTACTGATTTTCGATTCTGTGTGATTCAACGGGCTATTTCGATGCACCTATATGTGACTTGGCAGGTCCACGATGTGGAGAACCTCTCTGTGACTTGGAAAACCCATGATACTCGAAAGGATGTGTACCTCAGCTGGCCACGGTGGGGAGCAGCTCAGTGTATTCCGGAAGACCCACAATATGTGATGGGTTGGAGTACCTAAGTAGTTCTAGGTTAGTGGTAAGAGACTATGCATAACCCGGTAAGCTCACTATACTCGATAGAGGATGTGTTTTCCAGCAGCTGAGTTGTTTGACAATGTGACTAGTGATGCAACTATTACTACCCAAGAAGATACCAGGTGTAAGCTATCATTGATTTGTGCTTGTGATTGAGATTATAGTATGATAATTTTCCTTTTTGGAATTCTAGGAGTCCTTCATGGGTCTTGGGTTCCCTATTGTGAATTATTATACTCAACCTTGCACGAGGTTCACCCACACCGTGTTGTGTCTTGTACAGATGATGGGCAGCATTGAATGAAACTCGGGGATCCAAGACATGACAGTGGATGATGGTGATTTTTTAGATGGAGAGCTACATTGACATTTTATACCTACCCTTCATGTAGGATCCTTGGAGGATGACCTTTTGAGTTGTTTTGCTTTTTTGTTTATTCATTTCAGTAGTGCTTGTATTCTGGCCCCATTACTTTCAGCTATACATGTACTCAGTTTTTTAGTGGTATTCTCTCTCCCTTCTATGAGTTGGAACTTGATTGAGAGTGTGTTTGAATATAGGTATCTAGTAATATGCCTCCCACGTGTAGGGTGATGCATTTAGCACTAGTCGCCAGCCCCTGGCCTTCAAGAGACGGGCTTGGGGTAGTCACGTCACAAGTCCTAGGGGACGAGTCATGAAAATGTGGTTTCAAAGGGCGGTTTGGTTCCCCTTCAAAGACTGGGTGTCTATGTTTTTTCCCTTAGAGAAATAGTGTTTAATGCCGGGTGTTCTACATTCAGATTTGTGGAGTCCAGTGTTGGTGCGGTGACAAACGTATTCATACACTAAGTCCTTGAATTCCACTTTTAGGCTCAATACATGAAAACACTGGTTGCATAAGTGTCTCATGATTTTGAATAAGATTCATCTCACCATGTATAATTTTCTATTTATGAAACATCTTGATCAATCTCAAGATTCCTCCATATGGACGACCAACCAGGATCCTGATACGAGGTCATGAGGAAAGCCCACCTAGCGACAAGGCATCTATTCAGGGACCGATGTTTGAGATGGACCCATTGGGTGGTGCACTAGTGCTACGACCACCTGATGGTCAACATTTACCAGTGGCAGTTCTGGTATAGGAAGTTAATAGGCTCTATTTCCTACAAGAGTTTCATAGATAAAGGCCTCCCATGTTTAAGGTAGAGACAGATCCTCAGGTCATTGTGGATTGGCAAGATGCTATGACGCGTTTCATTTGCTTAGTGAGGACACCGCTTGACCGGATGGCGATCTTAGTGGTGAGCCTTCTATAAGGATTGGAATGGATATGATGGAGCGTGACCATGTAGAACCATGATGAGGCAACCCTCACTTTGGTTGACTTTGAGAGGATTTTCCAAAATGAGTTTTTCCCCCACGATATTTTACTCTATGCACATTCAGAAGTTTCTTCACCTACAGAACGACAGTATGAAAAGGGCCCAATACTCAGCGATATATAATGACCTATATCACTACTCCAAATACACGGTATGAGACCCTTTCTTCAGGCCTCAATCCATTAAGTAGAGTCTTAGTCGGGAGATCAGGTATTCAGTAGTGTCTCTCAGCATCACTACCTAGGCCAGGGTGCTGGAGAAAGCCCTTATGATAGAGAGATTCTTGGGGTAGTAGGTGAACGCAGCTAGAGATGCTAGAAGACCCCAGGTGGCAGAGTCTTCAGCAGGAAGCAGGCAGAAGACACGTGGGCCTAATCAGGCCATTTCATTCAAAGTATGACCCCAGGAATTAGGGTCGGTAGTGTGAGGCTCCAAAGCCATATGGAGTTATACATGGGCCATACATTTCTTTAAGTGCGGCGGGCAAGGAGACATGACATGTGACTACCCGAGCCATAGTACAGATGACCCGTAGGGGGTCGAGGGACCACCGGGTCAGTGGGTGAGCTTCAATCATTGAGTTCTGTAGGGCGGTGGATGTGGTAGAGGAGCAGGTCATGCAATAGGTTGAAGATGATGATTTGAGGTTCTAACACCACCCCTATGTGGTCCACCTTCACCACAGGGAGCAGGTGGAAAGGGTAATGCACATATACAGGCGATAGAGGCCTATGACCACAGTTCTCTAAATATTATTAGAGGTATGATCTGTGTCTATTCCACCCCGGCTGCAGTCTTATAGACACTAGTTCTAGTCACTCGTTCATTTCCACGACAGTCGTTCAGAGCTCGAAGATTCCGATTGAGCTGTTGGATCAATACTGACATTGATATACTTCTACAGGAGACGATTTGATGATTAGACACTGGTTTAGGTAGTGTGAGCTCACTCTAGGAGGTGAGATATTCGACTGGGATCTCCTCAAAGAAGCGTTGAGGCCTTACATGGTCATCGTGGGTATGGATTGGCTATCCACAGTCCTTACACAGATCGATTGTTTTAGGCACAATGTGCGGTGTGTCAGTGAGGATAGGATCAGGATTTTCCATCAACGTTGAGGAGGAAACATTTATAGAATAGGAGGGGCTCTCTTGGAGGAGGGCACAACCGATCACTCATCAGTTGGATAGCCTCACCCTAATTGTAGTACATGAGCGGAGTCCGAACTATCCTATCGTGGTGGACCAGAATGCTCATGTCTTCCCTAATGATATTCGGGGACTATCTCCCCATAGAGAGGTAGACTATTACATCGACTAGTACCCCCAGGATGGCACCAATATCTATACCAAAATATTGGATGGCTCCTTTGGAGATTAATGAGATGAGAGTATAATTGGATGACTTATAATGGAAGGGGTTCGTATGGCCCAGTGTTTCTACATGTGCAACCCAAATTTTGATTTTTAAGAAGGCAGATAAGAGTTTGGGGATTTCTGTGGACTATCTGTGCCTGAGCCAAGTGACCGTAAAGAACATGTATCATCTACCGATGATTTATTTTGTCTTTGACCTAAGGAAGGGAGCACGATTTCTTTTGAAGATTGATCTTAGATCAGGATATCATTAGCTCAGTGTACGGGATGAGGACGTACCGAAGATAACATTGAGATGTTAGTATGGACATTATGATTTTCTGGTGATTCCCTTTGGTGTGAACAATTCTACGGATGTGTTCATGGGGATCATGAATAGGATCTTCCAGCCTTACCTCAATCAGATCATGGTATTCTTCATTGATGACATCTTGGTGTACTCAGATTCAGAGGAGGAGTATGCCATGCACCTGTATGTAGTTCTGGATACACTCCGAGGGAACCAAATTTATGTCAAGTTATCAATGTGCCAGTTATGTATATGGGAAGTCCAATTCCTGGGTCACATTATTCCATAGGATGGATTTTTAGGGGATCCAGTAAAGATTGAGGCTGTGATTTCATGGGAGCCACCCAGTAGTGTAACCGAGGTGTTGTGTTTCCTTGTATTGGCTGGGTACTATCAGATATTTGAACCTACATTTTTAGGGTAGCAGCTCCCTTGTCATCTTTGCTGAAAGAGGTCAATCCATTCTTATGTATGGAGAAGTGAATGAAGTTTTTCTCAGAGATGAGGTGGAGAGATATGAGTGCCCCCATATTAAGTCTACCAAAAGGGGGAATTGGGTATGTAGTCTATTGCAATGCATTAGGGAACAGACTAGGTTGTCTCATGTTTCAGAAGTGAGAGGTGATTTCTTATGGATCATGACAATTGAGATAACAGAAGTAGAAATATTCTACCAAGGACCTAGATTAAGAATCATTGGTATTTTCACTGAAGATGTGGCGTCACTACTTGATGGGTGAACAATTTCTGTTTAATCATATCACAGGAGTCTCGAGTATATCTTCTCGTAGAAGGACCTAAACCTGAGACAACAGAAATGGATGGATTTCTTCTAAGACTATGAATTTGAGATAGTGTACACTCCTAGAAAGGAGAACGTAGTAGCAGATGCACTCAATTGGAGGTCCGGTCTAAAGTTGCTGAGTGAGGTGGCAAAGCAGCTTACCACAATGTATATTTACTTCATGGATAGAGATGGGATGTCCAACTTCTAGTCTATGAATTTCACTCCCCCACTCATTCATCGAGTTTGGGTGGCTCATCTTGGGGACGTAGACTTTGAGTCCAGACGTACTTAGTTATCCTAAAAAAGTCCCCTAAATGATTTTTTGAAGGTGGGTAGCATGCCATTATCTTCATAAGATGCACCATGGTGCTAGTGATGCTACGAGAGGAGGTGTTGAGGGAGTTCTACACATCCCCTTTATAGGAACATCCTAGAGTGGAGAAGATGTACCAGGACCTCCGATGTTAGTACTATTGGCCAGGTATGATGAAAGCAGAGCCAAGGTTAATCTCATGACGCCTCACTTGTCAGCAAGTGAAGGATGCACATTAGGTACTAGCAAGCATAGATCAACCACTTGAGGTTACAGAATGGAAGTGGGATGGTATAACCATGGACTTCATGATTGGTCTACCACACACTTGCATAGGCCACAATTCTATCTGGGTGATCATTGACTGACTCTCCACATTTTCCCACTTCCTACCCATCCGAGAGAAGGGATCAGTAGAGAGCTTGAGGCTCCTCTATGTAAAAGAGATTGTAATAATTCATGGGGTTCCATAAACCATCATCTCAGGCCGTGATGCACATTTTACACCCCCTCTTGTGGAAGGGATTGTATAAGGCGTTCGGGACTCTTCTACGCTTGAGCACCACCTTTCATCCTCCAACAAATGATCAGACAGAGCAGACAATGTAGACAATCGAGGACATGTTTTGTTCTTGTATCCTAGATTTTCACTGCAGTTGGGAGGACCACCTAGCACTAGTGGAGTTTTCCAACTACAATAGTTACCACTCCACCACTGACATGGCTCCATTTGAGGCCCAATATGATTGACCTTGCATATCACCATTATGATGGACAGACCTAGGGGAGTCATCACTTATGTGATAAGAGTTGATATAGGATACCACGAAGAATGTGCAGATTATCCATGATAGGATAAAGACTACATGGAGATGGAAGAAATCTTATGCAGACAAAATATGGATACCCTTGAAAAATGATGAGTGATACCATTTCTTCCTTCGGGTCTCAACTCGATGAGGATTACAGAGGTTTGGTCAGGGAGACATGCAATCTATGAGGTTCATCATACCATTCCAGATCCTCCAAAGTGTAGTTTAGGTAGCGAACCTTCTAGATTTTTGCCCATAAATGTACTGGGTATGTAATGTTTCCCGTGTGTTGCAGTTAAGTCCGTACATGCATGATCCATCGTATGATATCAACTAGGGAGAGTAAGACATAGATGATGGGGAAATGTTTGAGGAGTTCATGATTGAGATTGAGGATCAACAATATCGGTTCCTTTGTGGGTGGTCCATTCCTCTAATGCGAGTTCATTGGTAGCATGAGAATCTCTCGGATAGCACATGGAAGAGGGAGGCTCAGATACATGATTTGTACCCCCATTTTCCCCTAGTTTCATTATTTCTTTAAGGGAAAAATCCCTATGGTGGGGAGAATGTAATAAAACAATAATTCCATATAATTTTTTAATTATTTTCGGTCATTATGAATATACAAAAGTTGATGGTACATGATTCTGTAGCCCAGAGTGCCCGAAATAGAAGTTTAAACTTTTTTAATGTACATTCACTAAACGTGCGGGTGAAATTTTAAATCTTTTGAACCGATGCTCTAATTGAAATTCTGAGGTCACCGTTGAATCTGCAGCACCAAGATTTTCTTAATGGATGCCTTACTTCGACCGACAAGGGTCAAATGAAAAATTAAATTTCTTAGACTTTACAAAAAAAGAATAATAAAATAACTGAATATTTGTTTTTTTAAGACGTTGGAAAAATGGGGGTGGGAATGCTGTGCTAGGACAAGACATTTAATGGATTGAATAATATTTTGTGTAACTGAACCATTGGGGGAAATTAAAAGAATGTGTAACCGCAACGTTGAGATAATTAAAGAGGATCATTAATTATACACATTAATTAAACTCATTAATTGTCTTCATTAATTGTCTGGGGCATTGATCCTATCCTCCCCTATATTTAATCTCAGCTCAAGGTTGGGTTTTGGGAAAGCTACCAGAGGAAGATATGATGAAGCGTTGGAGAATTTACACTCTGACGAAGAATGTGATTGAGTGCCAGACATTAGTGGGAATCAACGGGTCGTGGCAAGCACCGATGAACACCATCGAACATGTAAACACCTTGATCTTATACAACACCATCCAAAAAATACATGGTAGGTGGTTTATGCTTGATTTATCCCCTTTAACACATTCTTGGTTATTATGAAGAAGATAGATCAATAGTACTACGAATTGATCTATGTTCATTTTTAAAATGCGCTAGGATATTTTGGGCTTTTCCTTAATGGAGTTTTTATAATTAAAATATCATTACTAGGTTGTTATTCTAATGCAGAGTGTTTGGGCCAAATGAATACGTACATGAACCAACACCAAACTCAGTTGTGGTAGAGTTCATTGTGGATAACCTGAAAATTTTGCGGCAAGGTGGAATCAAGGGCCACACAGTGCAGGTACCATCTCAGGAGGGCGATAGGCATGGACAAGAATAAAAGCTGACCACATGAGCTTCTTCAGTGGCCCATTGAGTCTTCACTAGAACGACGTCACTGGTGACTGAGGGAGGCGACGACCAACAACCGTTGGATGTGAAGGAAAGGAAACACCCGAAGGTACCGTGACAAACAATGGGGTAGACAATATTTTCTAATTACATTGAAGTAGGGAAACGTGCCGCGACGGAAGGCCGTAGCTTCGACCTGCGTCGGAGGGCAGACCCGCACCCGTGGGTCCATTGCCGGAAAGTCAACACGGACCAACTAAGGGAGTTTGTCACCATCTGGGGTCGTTGTTTACTTGGGAAACATGCCGTAGAAGAAGGCCACAACCTCTAGCCACAACGAAGGGCGGACCCACAGTCTGCATTCCTAGGGTGTGACCAGTCTAGTGAAATCTACCAGGAGAGGAGGAAACAATAGATGTTGGTTCCTTGATGGCACGAATGGCTTTGACCGTTAAAGAGGGGAGTGAACCCCCTAGTATAGGCCAGCAGGCTGAGCAATTCTACCACTCGACATGGCGCGCCCAACAAGGTGGGATGGGCCGCACCTGCAGCCCAACATGATAGACCAGGGCCAACCGAACTAGGGAAAGAAGAGCCCCTTCAGCCCTGGCCTAGTGGGCCAGGTCGGGTTGGTTTGACTGGGTTGGATCAGACCCGAGCTCCCTTTTGGCCTAGTTACGTTTTATTAGGAATAACTCATAAACTGGAAGAACGTTTGAAGAACAGTCAGCAGAAACAGAATCCAAAGGATGATGCGTCCCTTTTGTGATAATACACATGAAATTCATAGAATGTTCGAGTTTGTCCAGCTTAGATCGTACCAGAATCCAACCAGTCCATCGACACTAATATTTATATAACATACAGACCGAGCGTCCGACTGACATGTTGTCTGTTGCTTTGGAACCTTTAGTTCATGGATGATAATTGGGTTGTTCTTTGTGAGACTTTTTGATGGTTGAAATATGATTGATTTCACAAGGAGAGGTTCTCCCTAGCACGCTACGTACAGAACTCTCTGACGGGCTGAGATCGGAAGACTGGTGATTTTCGACTTTGTGTGACTCGACGAACCAATGGGAAGAACCTCTCTGTGACTTCGCAGTCCCATAGTGAGGAACACCAATATGTTACCTAGAAGTCCCACAATACTCGATAGTAGGAGTACCTCAGCAGGCGAGGATGGGGAGTGGCTCTGTGGGACTCAGCAGACCCATAGTACGCGATGGGGAGAAGTAGCTACACAATTAAAGGTTATTGGGAAGCGTCTTTGTGTGACACATCATGCCCACTATAATTGATATTGGAGGAATTCTCTTGTAATTGAAGTTTTTAACAATATGACTAGTGATGTTTCTGTTACTACCGAAGAATATATCCGGTGTTCGTTGTATTTTCTTTGTGCTTGTGATTGTGATTATGTTGTGTGGTTTTTCATTTGTGGAATTATAGGAGACCTTCAAGGGTCTTGGGATCCCTGCAGTGTATTGTTATAATCACCCATGCATGGGATTCACCCACACCATGTTGTGTCTTATGCAGACAACATATAGCTTTGACTTAGACTTGGAGAGCCAGGACCTGGTGGTGGATGGGGGTGATAGTTGACGTGGAGAGCCGGCATGATGAGTTATACCTACCCTTGTGGCAGCATCCTTGGAAGACGGCCTCAGGGGTTGTTTTCCCTTTTTTTGTTTTTCCATTTCAGTTGGGCATGTATTCTGGCCCCTTAAATTTAGTTGTAATAGTATTCAGTTATTTAGTCGTATGATACTTTCCTTTTGTGAGTTGGGACATGGTTGGGCGTGTGTCTATGTACAGGTATCTATGAAAATGCCACCCACATGCAGGTTGATGCCTTCGGTGCTAGACACCATCCCTTGGCCTTTGGGAGGTGGGATTAGGGTAGTCACGAAATGGGTCCTGAGGGATGGGTCATGACAAAAATTTTAATCCCAAAAAATTATTGAATCGTTAAATGTAATATTTTGAGCTACTATAAATTATGTTTATAATTAGAAAAGATTCATAAAATAACTAATTTTGTAGGAATGTTAATCAATATATTTGTTATTTTAATGAATAATAAACTTAATATATTAAAATTCACATAAAATATTTATGGAACAATATAACATTATATATGAGAAAAAACAATGAAGAATATGTTCACCTTGAATCAATATACTACGATCCACAAATCATAGAGTGAATTTGTTGAAAATGGGACTTAAATTCCCTAAAGGGTTCATCAGGTCACCAAGGGCTGGGATTTATTATTCATTCACTAAGAATTTTTTTATTATACCACACTTTATGATTGTTCTTCAATCTTTAAGCTATTGAAATTATGGTTGATCTAGTTTTTTTGTTGTTCTTTCTTTCAAATTGGGAAATATGGATTTTTTTTTATTTTTGCTTTTGTGTCGAAAGATTTTTTATTCCACCAGAACTACAATGTGGTTATCAAAATAATAATAATAATAATAATTAATATTTATTAATGTCACATAATTTATAATCCCATATAATTATAGAATAAACCACTTTCATGATTTTATTAACTATACAACTATTATGTAATTTTTAAATAAATAAGGAAATAGTTTTAACTAAACACTTTTCTTCTAAGATTCTATTTAAACATTCAATTTATGAATTATATTATTTAAAATATATATATTTAATTTTTAAAATAATTATATTAGTGGTTACTTTGGGATAATTTCTTCGAATTTTCTAAAAATATTTATTTTTTAGTGAATACAGAAAAATAATGATTTTTTACAAAAGTATTATCTTTTATATAAAGTATGTTTGTTAAAAATACCAATTTTTTTAATATGATTTAATGTAAAATAAGTATTATATATATATATTTATTACTAATATTTTTTAATCATAATTATATTATATTTTAGTATAGGTTTTCTTTTCACATTTGAAAACACGATTTCTTTAAAAAATGTTCTAAAATGAAATTTTTTTGTCCATTCTTATTAATTAAAATAATACCTAATGAGGAATTTTTTAAATTAAATTAATAGATTATAAATCATTAAATATAAATTTATATTCATACAATGATTATTATAAATCTTATAGATAATTTATAATTATCTTTATCTTGAAAAATACACTTTTTAGAAACACTAGATTTTTGTCATGTCTATAGGTTTGGATTCATATTTTATATTTACACTAATGTAAAATATTTTTGTTAAATATTATTCCATATTTATAATCATCTTAAATTTTTTTAATATGTTCTAAAAAATTTATAACTACAATTAATAGCAAATAAAAATAAATTAACTACCAATATTATGTTAAAAACTATTTTCCATGGGTTAAAATAAAACAATAATTATTAAAATGACATAAAAACGTGTATATAATATATATGATATTAACATATTAAGGCCTTATAATATATAAATATCAATATTAATCCATTTGGGATCCTTTTTCCTTGTGAAATATTTGGGTTAACCCTTTTTATTTGTAAAAGTCATGATGAACCACTCACCTCACTTATAAATAGCCACCCACTATCCCATATTATTCATATTATAAATATATTTTGGTTTATAAAATACCTTCTTAAATCACGTAAAAAATATATACAATTTTCCTATTTTACTTGGTTTTTTATAAATACATTGTAGAGATACATTAGGAATAATCTTAAATAGGTGGTTCTGGATGAAGTAAAAATCCTAACTATGCATTTTTTACATTCATTACCCAACCCCTTAAAATATTATTAATTTTTCATTATATAATAAAAATGTATCAATGATATAATTATATGTTATAATGTTTATCAAATAACATACACCAGTCCCCCCTTCTATTAAATGGTAAATGATAACAACACTCATGTTTACAGTGAACTACCACCTCATGAATGGATGTGACACATTTTCAATCAACATCTATCATTATCGGAATAATAATGGATATAATTTATATATATATATATATATATATGAAATTAATATCACTAATATACATATTTATTCAGTATATTATATATTCCTTTAATTGTTTACATTCATGGGGTGATAGAATAACATAGCTCAGGTGTACGACAGACTACCGCCCCACGAAGTGATGTGATTTGTTGTTAACTAATGACTCGGATAGAAGGTAATAAGGCACTATTTAATGAATATATGTAATAAACATGAAATAATTATTATACTAATTACATTTTTATATTTTTAAAAATATAATATGCAAATGGTTTCGTACCTTTTTACTCATTGAAAAATGATAACGTCAAAAATGCATGTTTAGAATACCACCTTCATGAAGAAAAGTGAGATTATTTTCATTGAAATAAAATAAGTATTATATATATATATATTCATATTTAATTAAATAAAATTCTATATGGTAAATTATCATCATTTTATATGGATAAAATATAACTTAACACATTTCCATAATGATCATTCAAAAAATTGAAATGTTACTCATGTGTACGCATAACCAAATATCTCTATGATTGTAACAAAAATAATCTATCAAAAAAACAATTCATGATTAGTATAATTTAAGAAAAAATATTATAATTATGCAATTATTATTACTTCTAATTTTTTTTATATTGAACACTTTGACTATAGTCAACCAACCAATGTCGTTCTCGACGCAAAATATGAATATGGTCAAAAAATCCTATGTAAATCATATTGATTAAGAAATCATGTATAACATATTAATATGGAAATAAATTAAATAATATAGTTGAAAAATTTTCATAAGGTTTTAAACAGTGAACAAAATATTATTATTTAGGAATATAAAGAAGATGCATTCCAAGTTTTCCTCAAGTTAATGGACATCATATCAAATTCATTTTATTGAGGCATAATTTTAAGTTAGGCAGCTATATTATTATGTGATGTTTATATAAAGACACATTGAAATTTTATATCATTAATTTATCTATTCTCTTTTTATTTAATGTTTTCTTTAATATTGTTGTTTCATAAGTCTTATGTTTCAAATATTTCCAAGGTGACATGGGAAATTTCGTTGAAAAACTCAGTTTAAATGTATTACTTATAACTAAATTTTTACTTCCATTTCATTATTTTTAAAATATTTTTTTGTAAATTATATATTTATAAAATACATTTTTTTACTTCATTAATAGTTTTCAAAATAAGGTTATACTTTTTGGGAGTGTGTGACATTCATTACAAATGAAAAAAATGATGGATCTATTTTAATATATATAATGACAATGACTTAACGACCATTGTAAAAATTATTTGATGTTGGGATTCATTTACAAGAATTCAATTATTATTTAAATAAAAATCATCATTATCTTTTTCATGGTATTTTAGTTGGGAAAAATTGGGGTTCAAAGGGGATTTAAATATTAATATCTGAAAATTTCTTGTTATGCATGAGTAGAATATTTAATGGGTGTGATATTGAAAATTAAAAGATTTTATGTGTCATGGTTCATGGAAATTATTCATTTTGATGGATTTTTTCATTATAACACAAGGATGGGTGGTTATGTTATTAAAAAAGGATGGGTGGGCACATTATAAGACAAGGATGAGTGAGTCCCTGATATCCCTCCAAAGAATTAGGTGTGGAAGTTCATATAATAGTTATTCCATTTATAAGAGTGATATGGATTATTATATCCCAATATACCTATATTATTTATCTATTACTTCCTTGTGATCTAATAATTTTGTATGAAAAAATTGTTTGTTTTTCATATGAAAATTGTTTAATGTTTTCCCACAACAAACATTGATATAAATGTAATCATTTCGTGGGGTTTTATGTTTTCAAAAGAATAAAAATTTTCATTCATTATATAGATAATATATAGATTTTTTTTCAAATACCATGAATTAAAATATTTTATTGTTGTTTGATGGGTTATAGAAATTTAGATTAAATTTTGAATGTCATTATGATTTGTCACGAAATGAAATCATTTTTTATCTTAAAATTTACATGTTATATGATAATATATACTAATTGGAAGTGTCCTCATTTTCTATATGGTTATGTGATTCATGAGTTATGGAATAATTCTATAAAATAATAAACATAAAATGTTACTGAAATGTATGATAATTTATTCTTATACTAAAACTCAATGTTATGTATTATTTTAGTCCAATCCTTCATAATCTATATCACATTTAATTTTTGATAACATTTGAGTTTAGGAAAATGAGAATAGTATAATAATGAATGATTATACTTTATGGATAATTTAATATGATATAGACTATAATAAATTAATTATAACATTATCTAAACATTGTTAGTACATGATGGATTTTTACAGAATAAACAAGGAATCTACAGTGGTATGCAATGGTGAGGAAAATATCATTCAAAATCAACATCCTACAATCGAGGGAATTAGAATTGAACAGTTTTTTACAGAGACAAATTCTTTGAAAACATCTATTAATGGTTATGGTATCCATGCTAGAGAAGATCCCGATCTACCATGAAGGAAAAACTCAATTGTGGAGTAATTTATAAGAGAATATCCCCCATCATTCAATGGAACATATAATCGTATGGTAAATGAAGTATGGATTGATTCTCTAAAAAAATATTTAACATAATGGGATGATTAGATCTTTAAATGGTAATTATATCTATTTATATTTTGTAAGGTGAAGACGACCAGTGTTGGTCTATGATTATGAATATTAAAAAGAGATAATAGATTTATTTTTTATAATGGCATGCCTTTAAGAATAATTTCCTTGAGAAAAACATTCATAACTCTATTCTATGTTGGATGGAAAAAATTCCAAGTAATATGTCAAAAGGAGGATGATTTGGTAGTAGTATATAAAGATAACTTCACCTCATTTTTTTGGAATGAAATATATTTTATCCATGAAACAGATTGTATGATTAATTGGTTTTCTACAGAATTGAATCTTGGATATCAAAGGGAATTGTGTTCTCATGAATTCTAAAGCATTGATAAACTTTTTTGATTTTCTTAGAAGGTTTAAATGTTAATTTATAATGGAAATATATTCCATGAAAACAGTAATAAGAATAGTTCCAGTTATCAGGAAATGGGGCATCATTCATCAAGGAATTTTAGAGTTAAGAAAACAAGTTCCCATCTTATGATATGTGTGGTAGAAAGAATCCTATAGAATTTCCTCTGAATACTAGGAAGTATTTATGATTAAGGAATTGTTCATTATATGGATAATTATTGTAAGGAAAATGATGTGATAAGAAATTAGAATCCCATGTTATGAGTTTATAATATAAATTAGTTGATAATTATTTTAATAGGTGTCCAAATATGCTTAATCAATGTATAAATCCAAAATATTGAAATAAAAAGGGCGTGTAATAATATTTTTAGACTACTACATTTGATCTTGGTCTATCAAATAATTTTGTGAAATATATGTTATTGGTTTAATAAAATTATTCCAATACCTTGGTTGCATCATATATATAAATTCTTTAATTTATGGAAATTTTAATTTAAAATGTGAATATCACCACTTAAAGAGATTATATAACCTTTGTCGAAAAATACACTTGGAAAAATTAAAGAATACATGATTTATAATAATCATTATATAGTTAATAGGGGTATGGTATTTCCTAAAAATACAATATAACTATACATAGTTGAGTATTATATCATTATTTGTATGGATTATCATAAAATATTTCAAGATATAATTGGTTTTAGATCTAAGAAAGTAATGTTCAATGATTCCATGACATTGATAACACGCCAAGAACATAATAATCTGATTTGTGGTCACAATGAATTTTACATAGCCCATATTGTTGAAAATAAGGAAACTATTTAGATTGGTGATGTGTCAGTAGTAAATGATTACATGGAATCATTTCTAATAGATTTTATATTTTTATTCTTGATAATGATTATGAATTTGCTATTTTATTTGGGCATTACGCTAAGCCTATTTCTAAACCCCATCATCTAATATCTAAAGATGAAATTTTATAATTGGAAAATATATTTTATGAGTTATTAGATAATGCGTTCATTTACCCACACACTTCACCATGGGGTGCTATTTGTTTTAAATAATCATGGTTGAATATGACTTTTTGATTATTATATTGCCATGAAAAACATCTCTATTATTAAAAATACCATTTTCATCAAAATTATTATTTATAAATACATATCCATAGAGGTAGATATTACTCAACATTTCATCTATGGTATGGGTACAATAAACTGATGGTTAATAATGATGACATTTTGGAGTTATTTCTTCACACTAGATAAAGTCACTGTGAGATTTTGGTTTTTTAGTTTGGGTTTTATAATGCACGTTCTGAATTGATTGACCTTGTAAAAGTAGTTTTTAATGTTTTTATGGATATATTATTGGATATGTTTATAGATAAAATTTGGGAATATATTACACGTTAATATGAATAAGAATGAAACAAAATTATTGATTTTCATACATTAAATGAAAACAAAAATCTATAAGCAATTTTTTATGTATGAATTTTAGTTTAAAAAAAATCATATCATCAATAAATTTTTTCTAATAATCGAATAACTATTAAAAATAAAAAAAATATTGATGAGTAGAAATGATCCAAAAATGTCATATATTTCTGTAGTTTTTTTGTATGAGAGCTATTACTTAGATCAGTTTTTTGAAAACATCGATCTGTGGTTTAACCCAATGAATTTTGTTAACACGAAAAGAAGTTTAATTAATTTGGAAAAATCTAATATGATGATTTTTTTAGGAACTAAAAATATTATATTTCATTTAGCTAATTTATTATATTCCTTTCATTAATGGATAATTTTTCATCAAAAATAATTATTCATTGAAATTAATTTGTTATGTGTTAATATTGAATGATCATGTAATTCATTATGCTTCATATAAGTAAAACCTAACGAGTTAAATTATAGTGCACATGATTTGAAATTAAATATTTTGTTTCCTATTTTAGAAATACAGAGTCTGCATTTATATGTAGAATAGTTTTAAAAATATAATAATAGAAAATGATGAACTATATATTCACTCATATGGAATTGAATATGAGACATTGATGATGAATGGAACTGATTATGTTTTATAGTAAAATGATTAATTTCTATATTGTAAAATCAATCAATGTGGTTGATCCACTAAGTTGAAAAAATATTTATACATTGTCTATGTTATATTTGGAACATGATCTTTTAGTTATTAATTTATTGAATTTCTTCATAGAAGTTGTGGGTTTCATGTCATCCTCTGTGTTGTCTCATGCATTAGGTAAATCAAATGTGATATAATGAATTAAGAAATCTTATAAGGAGGATAAATATATTCTAAAAAATAGATTACTTCAAATAAGGGTATGTAGAATGATTTTATTATTGATAAATATAGTATTATCAGTTTTTCAAAAATATTTTCTATGTTGTGTGATTCCCAGTTTAATAAATGAATGTTGAGTAAAACTTAGAGTTTCTAATTTTCCATTCATATATGAAATAGTATGATTTATAGAGGATTTTTGGAGTATTAATGGTTTATTAGTATAAAAACATATATTGATGAATTTACCATGAATGAAGTGACTTTTAATCATGTTAAATATTAAATACTATTACCAATGATAATGATTCAACCATTTTAAGGGCTAGAGTCGAAATTTAAAAATATATCAAATGATTTTTTTGATGGATTTAAAAAGACTCATTGATGTAATAATGTCATTCCCATAAATATTAATTGATTAACTAAATTAGTCTGTTTCCTACCCTTTTGATATACATTGTCATTATATTTTCTTTCTTAACTGTAACTAAAGGGGATAATCTAGTTATATATAGTGACTCTCTATATTTCAACTAATCATAATCCCATATATATACTTATATTATTTTGGGGAATTAAAATGTCATGGGGAATTGAATTTAATTTTATTATATATTTTCATCCTAAAATTGATGTTTAATATTATTGAATGAATAATAAAATGTAAGATACTCTATATTCCTATTCAATAGATTACCAAGGATGTTTGGATCAACATATTTCTTTAGTTGAGTTTTATTAATAAAATATTCCTTAATGTAGAATAAAGAATGAAAAATTTGGGAAATTTTAATGAAATTGGTGTAAAATGCCATATTTTTTGGATAAATTATGATAAATGATGTTATTTGAACTAGATTTGGTAGAGGAAATTTTTGGGAAGGTTTGGATGATTCAAAAAATGATGATGATGACACAAAGTTGGTATAAAATTGTTGAGGATTACTGGTGTCTTGATTTTTCATTCATTGTATTTGATCATGTATTCATCAATTTTAATATATGGAATAGTGTTATATGTTTCATTAATATGGTGAATATATGCCTATATTTAATTTCACAATATAAAATTCTATTTAATTTTGGATCAATATCTTTGTGAGTGGGTTTTCCCCTGAGTTTATCCCATGTACACAATGTATTTCATGTTACACTGTTGTAGAAATGTTTTAAGATCTATCTCACATTTTGAGAACTTAATTTATTCAATTTAAAGTGAATAATTATTATGTGGAACAAATACTTCATTTCAATAATTATAGAGAGAATTATTTCTATGATAATGTGATTTATCCTATTATTGATTTATCGAAAAAACCCAAGGATGAAGAGGAAACATGGGAACTAAAAAATGCTCTGAGGGAATGATATCACTAGTTTTTAACACATCAATAAGAATTCAAAGATGGAATTAAAAAATTTAGAATAACATAAAAACATGGGAAATGATACAATAAATCACTTTTTTGATTTTATTTATCAAAAAATATTATGAAATTTTTAAATCAAAAAAGAAATAGTTTTAAATAAAAAATTTTCATTTAAGGTTTTATGTAAAATTTAAATTTATTATTTTTTAATTTGAATTATAATTTTTATTTCATTTTTTAAATAATAATATAAAAATTTCCATTGGGGGTAATTTTTGGACTTTTCATTATTTTTCCAGTGAATAATATAAATTATAGTTTTTTTGTAAAAAAAGATATATTCATTTCAGTAAATTCTATAATTTAAAATTTAAAACGTTTTTTTGAATATTATTTAATGTAAAATATAATTATTTATTTATATTTAGTAAAATTAGTTAATTTTGTACCAAACTTATAGAGGATATTAATATAAGGTTTTATTTGGTTTAAAAACAAGATTTTTCTAAAAACTAATATTAAATGCATAATGTTTTTTAAATTTAAATTAATTAAAATAATAAATACTGAAGAATTATTTAAATATAATTATAGATTATATATCAATAAATATTAATTTATATTAATAAAATTATAATTACAAATAATATAGTTAATATCAAATCATTATTTTCTTGGAAAATACACTTCCAAAAAGACCTATTTTTTCATGTTTGTTGGTTTGGTGTTAAATACAATGTATCCAATATTTTCAATTTAATATATTAAAATAGATCCCATATTTTGAATAATAATAAATTGAATTTAATTATACGTTCAATATAATTTTTTACGATAATGAATAGTGAAAATAGTAAAAATTAATTACCACTATTAAGGAATAAATTTGTTTATCTGGTGGTGAACTAAGGTGATATGTATTAAAATGGTCTGAAGATGTATAAAATAATATTTATAAAGATATTTAGATATTATCCTGACTGAGGATCATGTATAAATTATTTTGGACCCCTATGTCATATGAGAAATATGGGATCACATTTTGGTTTCCAAAAATTACTTGTATGACACTCACATCAACTATAAAAGGACACCCCTCTTCTCTCTTATTCAAACCTTAAAACCCAATTAGTTTAGAGAATAGAATCCAAATTATTTATCAAATTCCATGCCATCATCCTATAATCCATGGGTTTTCCATAAATCCCTTCTATGAATATTTTAGGTATAATCGGAATAAGGTGATGTGAGAAGAGTTAAAATTCATAACTTTTCTTTTTGGTTTTCTTTTTTCTTCCACATCTATTAGATACAATTCATAAATGATTATATAATATAAAAAATATTCCATATATTGATATGTTATTATGTTATTTGTATGGACTATATCAATCTCCTCTTCCATCAAGTGGGAAATGATAGTGTGGCTTGTGTGTATGACGAACTACAACCTTGTGAACCAATGTGAAACATTTTCGATCAACACCTCTCACAGTTGGGTATGCTAATGGATATAAAGTATATATAAATATATATATGATATTTATAACTTATTTATATATATGGTTTCATTATAAAATATATACCATTTTTATATTCCATCTATATGGGATATGGTAACGTCTCCAATCATTATACCAGACTACTACCTCCCGGAGCAATGTGAGTCTTTATTAAGAAAAATGTTAAATTGAATGTAGTAAGGAAAATTTTAATTAACATGTGTTATATAAGTGATATAATTATATTATTAAATAAATAATAATAATTTTAAAATTATACGATATTATTTTATTTCTCAACTTTCACTCACCAAAAATTGAAAATGTCATTCGTGTACACATGGATTACTACCTTCTTGAATCCAAGTGAATATATTTTCATTTTCACACAACATGGTTGATATATATAAGTATATGTTAATATATAAACAGGTAGATATGATATTATTATCTTCAAATAATTATAAAATATTACTTACCTCATTTTCATAATGATCGTTGAAAAATGGTAATGTTTTTCATGCTTACGTACAACCCACTATCTCAATGATCATAACATAATTTATTTCTCAAAAAAAATAATTCATTATTTATCATAAAAGTATAATCTATACATAAATATGAAACTTATGTCACTATTATTATTCTAGTGATGATTAAATAATTAATCCTTTGACCATAGTCGACCTACCAAAGCTTCTTTTTACACATAATAATAATATGGTGAAAACATCCGAAGTAAAATAAATTGATTTAGTAATATTGATTAACAAGGTAATAAGTGAAATGAAAGGAATTATAAGCATTAAAAAGGTTCCAGATAAAGTAAATAATTAACATTTTTTTATTATTCATTATCATAATGATCATTTGTGAATAGTTGAACTTATGTTAAGGGACTTCATCTCAATTTCCAGTCAATGTGGTGCATATTGATGTTATGTGCCAATATTATTTTATGATGTGTATATAAATACTACTTGATATTTTATATCACAAATTTCTATATTCTAAATGTATTTGTAATTAATTTATATTATTAATATTTTAGTTGGTATGACATCCCAACTTTTTATTACACAATGTTTCATAATATTTTACAAATAGAGGATATTTTAAAGTTTAGTTTCATGGAAATCAGGAACATAATAATGAAAATATAAAAGTCATTCTTCTAATCCACATTAAAGGCTTGATCATGGGTTCTTCCTACATTCAATTACTTTATCTCATATCCTAGGGACATACATCAAAGTTAAGGGTGAACATAATTAAAAGTTAGAGAAATAGGTGAAATAGTTTTCATGTAATTTTGAAAATTATTTTTAAGAACATGAATATAATAAATATTGAATGAAAAATATAACATGAGGTATATAATATATAAAAGAACATGAATCAGAAGATAGAAATGGGGTTATAAAATATAATTTTGACATTCATAAGAATATCACCAAGGTCCATCCCTAAGGTGTCATTAAAATTACCAAGGTTATTCCATGATGTATCGTGAATGAATATCACCAACATTTACAACCTAGGTATCATAGAAATTAACAAGGTGATTCACCAAAGAATCGTAAAACTTATCATCTCTAGAGATTAATTTCATTACCCAATGCATTCAAGCTCTATCAGGGTGCACCGTTAATATGTATTCATTTTCATATTAACCAAACTGATCATAATAAAATATTTCATAAATAACTAAAATATAATAAAAGAAATTGGTTTCATATAACAATCATGATGATTTAAAAAGTGAATAAAAACATGATAATTATGTCATTCATAACCCAAATAAGGAGAATGATGTTTTTTGTATGTTAATTAAAAAATAAAATATATCATTTTTATGCCTTGATTAATATTCCTAGAAATAATATAGTTTTAGGTATTCTCATATATAAAATAAGAGAATTACTTGAAAAAAGAGAAATATTTTGGGACGAATAATCTGCAACATAACGACTATGCAACATAGTTTTAGAAAACAATAACGATAGAGGAGAAATTGGTCACCCATTAAAAAAATTGTCATAATATAATAGATGGATATAATAAAATTTAAATAAGAATATGGTATGGAAAATAGAAATCCATTCCACATAGATGAGAACATGAATGGAAAAAATAGATGTTGAGAATTCCATTATGAAATATCACCATCCTAACAATGTCACTTAAAAACTCATAAAATGAGTTGACTGAGAAAAATGGTGTCTCATAATTTTTAAATAATATTTAATGTAAGGTTTATATGGAATGAAAAATCCCAAAATATGAACATAGAAAATAATAACGATTAAAATTAATGGAGTTCATGAAAAGTGAAGAGTGGTAAACTACAATTATTTGTAGAGTAAATTCTAAAACTCTAATATCAAGACCTTAGGGATTGAGGACACCCTGGAAGGACTCAGTGGATAGTAGAACTAGCACAAATTCATTGATAATGATTTTTTAATGAATGGAAATGAAGTAATGGGTGGGTGCTTATAGAAAACTATAGGGAATATTTTATTAATTTAAAGGGACACCTCCTTAGTGGTATTTGAAAGACCATGGGCTTTTCTATGGAATTTTTCCATCATATTGTCCATTTGGGCCCCTCAAATCACATTACAATCCTTAAGAGTAGATGATCATTATCACATCATTATTAAATCATTATTACATATCTATGATGTCCTTACACTTACTAAAAACTCAAAATTTAAATTTTACTATTCACTGAAAAATCTAGTTGATTCTATTAAACTCTAAATATATCCTTGATCGCAACCATGTATGTCCATGTTTTGAAAATAATTTCACAGAAAAAGTTATTTAATAATAACTTTTTACTATTAATAAAATAAAACTATTCATAAAATATTATTCATCAAGAAAACACTTTTAATACAGCACTATTCATCAACAAAAATACTATTCATCGAAAAATTGACACTTCTTATAAAGCTACTAAAAATTAACATATAATGAATATAGACATTTGGAATTTAAAAATGATCTTTATTTAACAATTAAAATTCTCTAAGTATGATAAATTTTACTTTTAAATATAATAATATTTATTAAAAATAATAGCGAATAGAAAATGAATAGTGAAATTTCCTAATGAAATTTTTTCCAAAAAAATTATCATTTTAATTTAAAAATGGATTTTGTAATCTTACTCTTTAATTCAAATAATCATTATTCCCTATATCATAATTTGTTATAATAATTATATCATTTTTGAAAAATTCAATTTGGGTCTAAAAAGACAATTTATCAAATTTGTATTAATTAAACATATATTTTATTAAGAAAACAATTCTTAAATATGTATAACTCATTATTGTTTATAGTTGTACTAATCCAACATTTTTCATGATATATAATGTTCTCATGAAATAAAAAATAATTTGATGTCCATCTATTGTAAAACATAATTATAAGTTATTATGAGGAAAGAGATCCATAAATAAAAGAAGTACATTTTTCGGGTCGTTACATTTTTTCCCCAATAATGAAATTGCATCCTTTCAGTTTTATCTTACTAAAAATATGTTACTATTATATATATTATAATTTGAAATTAATTTTATGTATTTAAATAGCATGGTCAAAAAAATTATTCTTTCGAAAAAATTACATTTTCTATAAATATATCATAATAGTTCAAAAAAATCTTATGATTAACAAAACATATCCCCTAGGAGTGTTAAACATGGAGTGCAGCATGGCCCATTTTCGAGATCCAATTCCAGTTCGATTCAACCTCAATGGGGTGTTTTTTGGGTTTTACCGTTAGAAACATCTGTGCTAGAGCCACATCAACTTGTTCATATCAAGACATAGATTTTTTTTCGAAACTACTAACTTAATATTTCACCCAGACACCCAGATGTTTTCTTATATTTACAATTTTCAATAGAGTTCTTCCTAATGTTTCCATATCCTAATTTTCACAAAAAACTCAAATACCCTTTGATACGAAATATGACATCCCACCTTTTTATAATGTAAAATTTCATTAAAGTTTATAAATAGAGTATATTTTAAAGTTTAGTGTCTTAGAAATAAGGAACATAATACATGATAACATAAAAAACATTCTTCTAATCCACTTGAAATAATTCATCATAGGTTCTTCCAACTTACAATTACTAAATCTCATATCCAGGGGACATGCATTAAAGGAATGGGTGACTAGAAGGGCCATGAAGGTTAAACAAGTGAAACAGTTTACACGTAATTTTATGGAATAATGATAAGAACTTAAAGACTATCAATATGGCATGAAAAAGAGATCACGAGGCCTATAATAAATAAATGAACATGAATCATAACATAGAAATGTGGTTACCAAATTTAATTTTGATATTTGTAATCATATCACCAAGGTCCATCCCCAAGGTTTCATACAATTTACCATGGTTATTCACCAAATCATCATAAAATAATATAATAAATGTTTATCACCGAGGTGTCATAGAATTTACAAAGGTGATTAGGAAATGTATCATAAAACCTATCATCTCTATAGATTAATTTCTTTGTCCAATTCATTGGATCACTATTATGATGAACCCTTAATATGTCTTTATTTTAATGTGATCAACATAGATCACAATAAATCATTTCAAAAATAACCAAAATAGAATAGAATAAATGGGTTTCATATTAGAATAATGAAATTTTAAAAGGTGTTTAAAAAATTTGTTCATTATGTCATTCACAACCCATGTAAATAGAATGAGGGTTTTATGTATGTCAATTTCAAAATATAATATATAATTTGCATGTCTTAATAAATACCTATATAAATGATGTAGGTTTGAGTATTCAAATAGAGAAAATAAGACATTATCTTGAAAAAAAGAGAGAGATTTTGAAACAAAAATTCTGTAGCATAAAAACTATGCAACATAATTTTTTAAAACATTAAAGAGAGAAAAGAAGCATTCATCCATTCATAGAGGAATAATCATATAATATAGGGATATAATAAAATTTAAATGAAAAAATGTTATGGGAAATTGAAATAAATATCATATAGAAGATAACATAAATGGAAAAAGTGATGTTGAGAATTCTCATATGAAGTTTCAACAACCTAACGATGTCACCTAGAAATTCATCAAATTATTTGATTGAGAAAAAGGGGTCCCTCATCATTTTTAAATAATATGGGTTATAAGAGAAATATGGAATGAAAAATCCGAAAATAAGAAAATATAAATTAAGAAGTCATTACATTAAAGGAGTGCTTGAAATAAAAAGGGTGGTAAATTCCCTTTCCTTGTTGAGTAAGGTCTAAAACTGTAATATCAGGACCTTGGTGGCTTGAGGACACCTTGGGATGACTCCTTGGGTGGTAGAAATAGACGTACTTCATAGAGAATGATTTTTAATGAATGTAAATGATGATATGGGTGGGTATTTATAGAAAAAGATAGTAATATTTTAATAATTTCAAAGGATATTTCATTAGTGGTATTTGCAAAACCATGGGCTTTTCCATAATATTTTCCCATGGTATTGGCCACTTTGGACACCTCATATCATATTTCAATTCTATAGAGTCAACTGGAATTATTAAATCAGGATTAAATCATTATTACATTGTTACCAAATAGTTATTATGCTATTAAACTTATCAAAAACACAAAACATTATTTTTACTATTCACTGAAAAATCAAGTTGATACTATTAGACTCTAAATATCACCTTGATCACAACCATGTACGTCAATTTTTTTGAAAAAAATTTCAAAGGAATTTTTTTTAAAAATAAAATATTTTTTTATTATTCATAAAAACACAATATTCAGAAAACACTATTCATCAAGAAAACACCATTGATAAAGTACTATTCATAAAACTACTATTCATATAAAAATTGAAACATATTAAAAAAATACAAATAATTCACCAAATAATAATTTTGACATTTGGAATTAACATATAATGTTTATTTAACCATAAAAATTCTATATTTATGAGAAATTTAACTAATAAATATAAAAAATCCATAGTTATTAAAAATAAAAATTGATATAAAAAGAATAGTGAAATTTCATAGTGAAATTTGTGACACAAAAATAAAATAAAATAATTTTATCAATTAAATTTTAGAAAGGATATTTTAATCATACTATTTAATTCAAATAATCATTATTCTATATACCATAATTTGTTATGATAATTATATCATTATGAAAACTACAATTTGGGTCTGAAAAGACAATTTATCAAATTTGTCTTAATTAAACATATATTTTATTAAAAAACTATTCTTAAATATGTATATCAAATTATTGTTTAGAGTTATACTAATCATTATTTATCCATGATATATTATGTTCTAATGAAAGAAAAATTAATTCGACGTGCTTCTATCATAATAAATCTTTATTTGGAGGAAAGGGATCCATAAATAAAAGAAATATAGTTTTCGGGTCATTACATTACCCCCCTTAAAGAAATTGCATCCTCACAATTTTATCTTACTAAAAATTGTTATTATTATGAATTTTATAATTCTAAATTAATTTTATGTCTTAAAAACTCATGATTAAAAAAATATTATTCTTTAACAACAATTAAATTTTCTATAAATCCTTCAAAATTGTTCAAATAAATCTCATGATTAACCAAAACTATCTCATGGTACTATCAAAACAGGAGTCCCGCAAGGCTCTTTTTCATGCACCATCCCTCGTTCGAGTCTAGTTCAAAGCATAGTTTTAGAGTTTTACCCCAAGATACATTTGTCTCATAGACACATCAACTTGTTCATATGTAGATATAGATTTATTTGTTTAGAAACCAATTGCTTAATATTTCACCATGATACCAGGATGTTTACATATATTTAAATATTTCAATAAGGTTATTCATAATGTTTTCATATCTTAATTTCCACAAATAACTAAAAAATTCCTTATTACCAACTATGGAATCCTATATATTTATTACATAACATTTCATTACATATTAAAAATAGTGGATATTTTAACGAATAGTGTTTTGGTAAATAGGAACATAAAACATGCAAACATAAAACAAATTATTCTAATCCACTTTAAAAGTGTACTCATAGGTTCTTCCTTTGTACAATTACTGCATCTCATATCCGAGGGATATATATCAAAGGAAAGGGTGATTAGAAGGGCTAGTAAGGGAAAAAATGATAAAATGTTTACACTTAATTTTGAGAAATATTGATAAGAACTTGAAGACTATCAATATGGCATGAAAAAGAGAACATGAGGTATATAATTAATCAAATAACATGTATCATAAAAAGGAAATTTGGTTACAAAATTTCATTTAGACATTCCTAAGCATATCACCAATGTCCAACCCAATTTTTCATTAACATTAATAAGGTTAATCACTAAGGCATCATAAGAAATGTCACCAATGTTTATCATTGAGGTTTCATATAAATTATTAAGGTTATTAACCAAGGAATAATAAAACTTATCATCTCTATAGATTAATTTCACTACCCAATTCATTACAGCGCTATCTGGGATCAATATTAATACATCTTTATTTTCATGTGATCCATATAGATCATAATGAATCATTTAAAAAATAACCCAAAAAAATAAAAATAAATGGGGTTCAAATCAAAATCGCGACATTTTAAAAAAGTGATTAAAAACATGATCATTATGTAATTCATAACCCACAGAATTAGTATGAGGGTTTTATGTTAATCAATTCCAAAATCAAATATATCATTGGTATGTCTTGATGAATACCCCTATAAATTAAATAGTTTGGGGTATTCAGGTATTTAAAATAATATTATTTCTTGAAACAAATAGAGAGATTTTGTGACGAAAATTCTACAGTAAAATGACAATACAACATGGTTTTAGAAAACATTAAAGAGAGAGGGGAAATGGGTACAACATTCATACAAGACAGATAATATAGCATAAATATAGAATAATATTTAAATAAAAACATGGTATGGAATATTTAAATTCATACCACATAGAATAGAACTTGAATGAAAAAAGTGACGCTGAGAATTCCCTTATGAAATTTTTGTGGCCTAACAGCGTCACTTAAAAATTAAAAAAATTAGCTGATTGAGAAAAAAGGGTCCTCTAATCATTTTTAAATAATATTTATATTAAATGTAATATAAAATTACAAATGACAATAGATGAAAATAGAAATTAATAACGCATAACATTAAAGGAGTGCTGGAAAATAGAATGTTGGTAGATTCTGTTACCTTGTATTATAACTTCTAACACACTTAGATCGGAATGATGGGGGCTTGAGGACACCTCGGGAGGACACCTTGGGAGGTAGAACAATATGAACTTCGGGGGGGGGGGGGCATGATTTTTGAATGAATGTAAATGTAGGAATGGGTAGATATTTATAGAAAATTCAAAGAATATTTTGTTAATTTTAATGGGAACCTTATTAGTGGTATTTTAAAAACCGTGGGCTATTCGATGGTATTTTACCCTTGAATTGGACACTTGGGACACCTTAAATCATATTTCAATGCTTATGAGTCTCCCAACAGTATTGAATCATGATTACATCATTATTACATAGCTATGATGTTATTAATCTTACTAAAAACTCAAAACTATATTTTTACTATTCACATATAATTCAACTTGATCAAATTAGACTTTAAATATCTCCCTGATTGCAACCTTAAATTTCCATTTTTCAAAAATAATTTCTTAGAAATATTTAATTAATAATAAAATATATTTTTTACTATTCATCAAAAAACACAA
This sequence comes from Viscum album, assembly GCA_963277665.1. Taxonomy (NCBI): domain Eukaryota; kingdom Viridiplantae; phylum Streptophyta; class Magnoliopsida; order Santalales; family Viscaceae; genus Viscum; species Viscum album. The sequence goes on along the minus strand of OY728155.1, from coordinate 446,133,383 downwards.
CTCATAAAATACTAATCATCAAGAAAACAGTACTTATTTGATATTATTCACCAAAAATTATTATTCATCGAAAAATTGAAACTTCTTAGAATACTAATAAAAATTCATCAAAGATAAATTTTTACATTTTAAAATCAAAAATTATGTTTATATAATCCTAATAATTCTCTAATTATGAGAAATTTATCTTATAAATATAAATATCATTATACATTAAAAACATTAATGGATTGAAAATGAATAATGACATTGTATAGTGAAATTTATGACACAAAAAAATAAAATTATTTTATCATTTAAATTTAAATAGGTGTGTTTTAATAATACTATTTAACTTAAATAACCATTATTTTGTATATATTAATTATTTATAATAATTATATCATTTCTGAATACTATAATTTCGATCTGAAAAGACAATTTATCAAATTTTTCATAATTAAACCGTTGTTTTATTAAGAAAAACTATTATTAGTTTTTTATATCCAATTATTTTTTATAGTTGTACTAATCCAAATTTATGGTTGATATATAATGTTATCATGAAATAAAAATTAATTCGATGTGGTTCTATTGTAAAACATAATAACAATTTATTTGTTGGTATGAGATCAAAAAATCAATGATGAACATTTTTTAGGTCGTTACAATGGGATTATGATTTAAATATTTCAAAAGAGATAAAGTGCATTTCATTAAAAAAATTACTTTCAATATTTTCAATTCAACACATTTTTTTCATCCCTATAGGTGTTTAAAAAAATATTATTAAAATTATATTTTTATAAAGAGAATTATTATATTTAATGAATTTTTTTATAAAACATTAGAATATATGTACATAATGTGTGAATTTCTTTAACAATTAGAAAATTAACTTCATTATAATATGGTGACAATGAAATTTCATCCCTTATTAGAATTATTTTTTCTTTGGATTCCATTAAAATGTATCATGAAATTTTTAAATAAAAAAATTCATTCTATTTTTTGGTATTTTAGTTTTAATAAATGGGTTTTTAAAAGTGTTGTATATTTTAAAAAGTAAATTTTTTTTATGGGTGTGGATAATATTTTGTGGGTGTGATTTTGAAATTTTAATTTATTTTTGTTATGTTTCTTGGAAAATAATCATGTGGATGGGTGGTTATGTCATAAATAAAGTATAGATGGGTCCATGATATCCATCCAATGCAATGGTTATTTATATTTACCATATCGTTATTTCATTTTTAAGAGGGATATAGATTATGATACTTGAAAAAACCTATATTCCATATCATTGTATTTTAACGGATAAGAGGAATTTCAATGAGCATAATTTCTGTGTTTTTCACATGAACATTATTTATTTATTTCTCTCAAAGAACATTCATATAAAGGTAAAAGTTTCATGGGTATTTATTTTTTTACTTTCGAAAAGTTTTTTTGTAACGCCCCAACCCCAGCCACCCAGATTCGGTGCATTACTTCGTAACATTGGCATGATCAAAAAAGATCAAGTCTCGAAAGACCAATTAGTTTAGTAGCCTTGGAAACACTAGATACATTCATAAGTCTTACATTACATCATAAAGTGAAAAACTAATAACAAAGTTTTCATAGTCCACACTCATATCCTCTTCTGACTATCCCTGCAGGTCATTCCTAAAATACTTCTTCACATCTTGGAAAATATTAAAACATTGAAAGGGGTGAGCTCAGATGCTCAGTAAGGATGAAAATATAGCGGAAGCTTTCATCAATAAACATAAACATTTAAGGCAATGTATAACTAAAACAAAAGCCTTTTAAACATGAAAATCAACATAATATGTCAAAAGTAAAATGAGATAATGCCATTCACTTCTTCACATGTATATTCTAATGGTCGAATAATCACATGCAATATCAATAACCACTTTCATAATGATGGAATGCATAATGCCAGACTATCATAACCATGTAGCCAAGGCCTCGTGCCAGGTCTACAATAAGATTTTGTTAAGGCCTCGTGCCAAGACACAAGTTTGTCTCATGAGACCTGCCGATGCATCGAGGAGCTATAGCGGGCTCCACAACGTCACTTATTAAGTCTAATGCATTCCTCATATGAATAGGTTTAAACATATCATAAATCATAACATAATCATATCAAATAAAACATGCATAAAGGAAACATAACATTTCCACATTTCAATCACAAGATATCAATACAACACATTGATATAATAAAAACGCTTTCAAAACCATTTTCAATACCAAAATAAAAGAAAGTTAAAACTTGTTTTTATTTTTCATAAAAAAAGTGATGGCTTGTAGAGGAAGCCGAAACTCAAATAATGGTCACGGTGGTGGAGAAGTCATTGTCGCCACATATGTATGGAAAGAAAAACATTCCCTTTTTTTCGTTTAGTAAAACGCTTCGTATAAAAAATATTCCTTTTGAATAAACGTAAAAGTCAAAGGTGTTTATACACCGTATAAAAGAAAGTTGTGTATAAAACCAAATATGCCTCGATTAAAGGAGATTGAGATGAAGTTCTTAAAAAGATCATTTTTAAAATAAAATATATCTATTATGTGTATTCACTATAGGTACACATAAAGAAAGTAAAAATACAAAATATGACATAATAATATCATGACATAATTTGAAAGTAGGATATTAACCCAAAGAATGGAAGTTGGGTTAAGAAATTCCCTTACCTCGTGTCCGACTTGACTCAACCGTTCTTTAACGTCCTGAATAATAAACTAGAGTTAATATCTACCTTATTAAGAACCATTTTCAATTTCATTATCCTTTTTATATCACTTATTACAATGTTATGAACATTATGTAATTATTTAAGTTAATAACGGTCGTTTTGTCGATATTTGGTACTTGTGTCAACAATAAACTTCTTATAATTACAATTTATTCATGTGTTGAAATATCCATTATATCCAGAATTATATTCATGATGTAGATATCATATATATCATATATATCCAGTATATACATTCATTCATAATATTACGTAACATTTAGAGGTAAGAAATGAAATGCACCGTTCATTGAGACGGTAAACCGTACGTACGCATGAACGCTACTTTCATTTCTATTTCATATTTAATATAATGAAATAATAATGAAATAAATGTGTAATATAATTCCATTATAATATATCATATAATACCATTTACTCCATCCTTTATACATCCCACATATTGTATTAACGATTAAAATCACTTTGAGGGGGTGGTAGTCCGCACTTCCTAAAATAAAAATATCGCGTTTACCCATAATGGAAACCATAAAGGTATGCCAAAAATGAGAAATACAAAAGCATAAGGAAAACATAAACATAATATATATATCATATATGAAAATAGTGTCATCAAAATGGCCACCATTAGAGGTGTTAAAAGAATATTGAACAATCATCGTTTCGTGAGGCAGTATTTCGCCACCCACAGAAACAGTATATTCATTAACCATTAGATGAAGGTGTGTGCAAGTATAAACCAAATCAATATCATAAAAATATCCTAGTATATTTTAGATACTGGTGTTGTTACAAAATAAAGGAATAAAAAGAGATTAAGGGGATGGAGAAGAAAAATAAAACAAAACAACATTAGAGAAGACATTACCTTCAAATCAGGTAACTCTTTTTGATTTGAGCCAAAGGCTATCTTGGGAAAAATTATGCCCAAAGTGAGGCTTCTAGGAGTAATGGAGGGAAGTTGGGAGGGTATTTTGGCAAAGTGTGGCCAAGACAAATGGCTTGAAAGTGTGAATGAGGTGGTAGAGGTGGGGGCCTTTTATAAGTGGAGAGGAGGGGCACTCTTGGAAAGTAAAGAAAAGTCACTTTATTATAAAATGAGTTTCGGATTTTAGAGGTCCCACACTTATATAATTCGAGGATAAGGTGATAAGGGTTCTAAATCTACTCATCCAATAGGTTTTTGACAAGTTTAAGCCTTGGATTTTACATTATCTTTTTATTTTATTTAAATCATTAAATAATGAGGTCATCGCTGCATCATCATGATGTCATAAATAATTTAATTTATTTAATGTGTAAAAATTATAAAAAAAATACTATGATGTAGGAAATCTTTTTATATTTCCAGTGATTATTTATAGTAAAAAATATGACTTGTATAACTCCATGTAAAAGTTGTTTTAGTAAAACATTTCATGTTTGTGACATTTTTTACTTTAACATTAAATAAAAGGTATTTATGTCATTTTTCAACTAAAGTGGCTCCATGGGATCCCCAAGTTGACCCATGGATTGTCTTGGTCGGCCATGGCACATCCAACGAGGGTAGGATATGTGTCAATCTCATCTCATATTATTAAAACATTATTTTTACCTTAAACTACACTAATTACCTCTAATCGTGATTAAGAACTTAAAAGTTACTATTCACCAAAAAATTATTTTAATCGCATTGAACCACATTTTACTTCTTAATGACAACCATGTATGTCGGATTTTTGAAATTCAAAACACAGAAGTGGTAATGTTTCATTTTAACGAAAAATCAGTTTTTTAACAACCACTTAGTGGTTTCACTATTCATCAAAAATTGAAGTTTTTCAGAATAATGCCAAAATTTCACCCTAAGCTATATTTTATATTCCGATTTCAAAAATGATGTCTATTTTAAAAAATTCCAAACATATAAGTTTCATTAATTAATTTTATAATTAATTCCCGCTGTGACAACAAATAGCGTGTTTTTAAGAAACAATTTATATCAAAAGATTGACAATTGTTCATACCCAATTTCAATGTTAAATTAATTATAATGACCACCATTGGATAAAATGGTAAAAATATATTCTAATTATACTTTAAAACCACTAAATAGTATAATTTATCACAATAAATTATTTTGATTAAAAAAGTTGTTTTAAGTATATTTCACTATTCATAAAAAATTGGAAGTTCTTAGAAAGTTACAAAAAATTCAACTTAGGATAATTTCGATATTACGAATACAAAAATTAAGTCCATTTTGAAATATAAAATTTCTATAATTTTAAAAAGTGGTTATTACTATTCATAACGGCTACTTTGATTAGTCGCGGTGTGTTAGAACTCGAACTTGCGTACAATGCAAGCTATTGCAATATTGAAAGAGAGGCATATCGTGGAAGCTCGGGGTGTTACATTCTCCCCTCCTTCAATAAATTGCGTCCTCGCAATTTGAAATTTTTCTGTGAAAATAATGGGTTGAAAATTGAAAATACCTTTGTGGAAAACCCACATAGGAAATAAGGTTAATAAAATTTAGCCTTAATAAGGGGGAAAGAGAATTGATAAAGTCACCACCAAATTATGATCTCAATTAGGAGAACATTGGTGGCAATTAGAGACATATAATTGGAGGAAAAACTTAAATATTTATAGGTATTGATTGAGGTCATCAATCACAAACAATTGTAAAATTGAGGGCCACAAAGCCATCAATCTATGATGAAAATATCATCAGTTCAACAAAACATAAGTTATTAGGATAACACATTTTTGTTTTGAAATCCCTTCCCTAAAGTTTAAGAATTAATTTCTTCATAAGAATAAGATATATATATATATACACATGACAAGTAGAATTTCAACCTTCAACTAATTTCTACCCCATACTTGTCGTTCACCCAAAATGATAATAGAACTCAAAAATATTCTATTTATCCTATTTGTACAAGGTTCCACAAACCATTTAGATTAGTAAAACTATTTTGTAATAACCCGGGACTTCCTATAGGCTAGTGGTAGGTAATAAAGCCCAGTCGCACTATGGTTGTGGGTTCGATTCCTGCTGCTTTGTCCGACGCGACGGGTTATGCCCCACCCTGCAGGTTGTCCTTTTCCTAAAACTATTGTATTATAATATTCCAAAAATAATCTTCAGAAAATCTTTAACCTTAAACAATACTATCCAAAGATCAACTTAATCCATTCCAACCTTTATAGTTATCCAAAATACTTCTGTCCAACTCACAGTCCAAATTTTATAAGGAAGGTAAACATAATGAAGATCCTTTTTTCCACGTAACAAAATGTGAACACCTTCATAATGTATTCTTTTTAAACATATTGAATTACCATGATCCCATATTCATTATAGAATACTAGATATACTCCTTCTTTCCAAAAATGTATACAAAACATCAATCAGTTTCAAGGAAGTTAAGAATATCCAATATAATTTATCCAAATCAATCACGTCTTATTCCAAAATCACAATCTCAGTATCAGAACCATATTATGGTTTATCTTTCTCTCAACCATATATTTTCCAAAAATTTAACCTACTGTGGAGTCACTTTTCTTGGTTCCACACAATCTTAAGTCCTTGATGAAATAGTACTGCAGTACAATCCTTATATACTCCATAATTATTATAACCAGTACATCATTGATACAACACTCAAATTACAAAATTCTTTAATAACAACATAAGAACTCTTATCATTACTCCTCATCTATGGTAGTATCATAACTTGATTTTTATCCAATAACATCATTTGGGGCATACTCCGATGATTTGGACATTGGTTTGCGTAGTGTCCCCAATCCTTGCAGAATAAGCATTGTACCTTTGAAAACATTTTCTTACCCTTACAGTCACGCACTTTGTGTCCTTTTTCTCTACACTTATAACAAACTCCTATTCCCTTTAGGCAAGTTCCATGATGTTTCTTCCCACAATTACCACATATTGGAAAATTATTCTTTCCCATCATCCCTTTATCCATCATTCTCTCTTCCATCCCTTTCGTCTCTTGCTTCGCTTCAAAGCCATAGGACTCAGAGAATTCTTTACTTATCTTATTAACACATGATACTATTTCTTCATATGTTGAGAACACAGTGGAGACTATTTCCCTTTGAAATGTTGGATTAATACTATGAAAGATACGATCCTTCTTTCTCTTTCGATCATACGTATTGATGGAGTTCACATTCCTTCTACTGGGCGCCATTTCTATACAATGGAATAAACTAGGATAGTTTATGAATTACAATGAATAATTCAAAAAATTTAAAATACTTAATGTAAATTGAACGGTTTATAGATGTAATCCATAATCATAAGAATGTTTTCTTTGAGGAAGTACATACTCATAAACCCTACATAATGGTTTTTAAAGAAAATGAGAATTATCCTAAGCAAATCCCTCGGGAGTGTCGTAACCAAGAGTGCAGCAAGGCCCGTTGTCATGCACCAGTTCCTGTTTGAGTCTAGCTCAAAGCGGTGTTTTCGGGTTTTACCCCTAGGTACATCTGTGCCAGAGCCGCCTCTATCTTCTCGTATCCAGAAAGGGATGTATTGCTCGGAAAACTCACAACATCTCTATAATACCAAAATTCTAGGAAGCTCTTCTATACTAATCCTCAAAGTCTATCTTTGGTCTTTGTGCTCTAATAAGATTTATCTAAATCTATCTTCCAAGGTTAGTACTAAACTGCCTCTGATACCAACTGTAACACCCCAACCCCAGCTACCCCGAGTCGGTGCATTACTTCGTAACATTGGCAAGATCACAAAAGATCAAGTCTCGAAAGACCGATTAGTTTAGTAGCTTTGGAAACACTAGATACATTCATAAGTCTTACATTACATCATAAAGTGAAAAACTAATAACAAAGTATTCATAGTCCACACTCATATACTCTTCTGACTATCCCTGCAGTTCATTCCTAAAATACTTCTTCACATCCTGGAAAATATTAAAACATTGAAAGTGGTGAGCTCAGATGCTTAGTAAGGATGACAATATAGCGGAAGCTTTCATCAATAAACATAAACATTTAAGGCAATGTATAACTAAAACAAAAGCCATTTAAACATGAAGTTCAACATAATATGTCAAAATTAAAATGAGATAATGCCATTCACTTCTTCACATGGATATTCTACTGGTCGAATAATCACATGCAATATCAATAACCACTTTCATAATGATAGAATGCATAATGCCAGACTATCATAACCACGTAGCCAAGGCCTCGTGCCAAGTCTACAATAAGATTTTGTCATGGCCTCGTGCCAAGACACTAGTTTGTCTCATGAGACCTGCCGATGCATAGAGGATCTATAGAGGGCTCCACCCGTCACTTATTATGTCCAATGCATTCCTCATATGAATAGGTTAAAACATATCATAAACCATAACATAATCGTATCACATAAAACATGCATAAAGGAAACATAACATTTCCACATTTCAATCACAAGATATCAATAAAACACATTGATATAATAAAAACTCTTTCAAAACCATTTTCAATACCAAAATAAAAGGAAGTTAAAACTTTTATTTATTTTTCATTAAAAAAAGTGATGGCTTGTAGAGGAAGCCGAAACTCAAATAATGCTCACGGCGGTGGAGAAGTTGTTGTCGCCACATATGTATGTAAAGAAAAACATTCCCTCTTTGTCATTTAGTAAAACTCTTCGTATAAAAAAGATTCCTTTTGAATAAACGTAAACGTCAAAGGGGTTTATACACCGTATAAAAGAAAGTTGTGTATAAAACCAAATATGCCTCAATGAAAGGAGATTGAGACAAAGTTATTAAAAAGATCATTTTTAAAATAAAATATATCTATTATGTGTATTCACTATAGGTATATATAAAGAAAGTAAAAATACAAAATAGGACATAATAACATCTTGACATAATTTGAAAGTAGGATATTAACCCAAAGAATGGAAGTTGTGTTAAGAAATTCCCTTACCTCGTGTCCGACTTGACTCAACCATTCTTTGACCTCCTGAATAATAAACTAGAGTTAATATCTACCTTATTAAGAACCATTTTCAATTTCATTATCTTTTTTATATCACTTATTACAATGTTATGAACGTTATGTAATTATTTAAGATAATAACGGTCGTTTTGTCGATCTATGGTACTTGTGTCAACAATAAACTTCTTATAATTAGAAGTTGTTCATGTGGTGAAATATCCATTATATCCAGAATTATATTCATGATGTAGATATCATATATATCATATATATCTAGTATATACATTCATTCATAATATTACGTAACATTTAGAGGTAAGAAATGAAATGCACCGTTCATGGAGACGGTAAGCCGTACGTACGCATGAACTCTACTTTCATTTCTATTTCGTATTTAATGTAATGAAATCATAATGATATAAATGTATAATATAATTCCAGTATCATATAGCATATAATACCATTTAATCCATCCTTTATACATCACACATATGGTATTAACGATTCAAATCACTTTGAGGGGGCGGTAATCCGCACTTTTTGAAATGAAAATATCGCGTTTAACCATAAAGAAAACCATAATGGTATGCCATAAATGAGAAATAAAGATGCATAAAGAAAACATAAACATAATATATATATCATATATGAAAATAGTGTCATCAAAATAGCCACCATTAGAGGTTTTAAAAGAATATTGAACAATCATCGTTTCGTGAGGCAGTATTTCGCCACCCACAGAAACAGTATGTTCTTTAACCATTAGAAGAAGGTGTGTGTAAGTGTAAAACAAATCCTTATCATAAAAACATCCTAGTATATTGTATATAATGGTGTTGTTACAAAATAAAGGAACAAAAATTGTTTAAGGGGATGGAGAAGAAAAATAAAACAAAACAAATTAGAGAAGACATTACCTTCAAATCGCGTAACTCTTTTTGATTTGAGCCAAAGGCTTCCTTGGGAAGAATTATGCCCAAAGTGAGGCTTCTAGGAGTAAGGGAGGGAAGTTGGGAGGGTATTTGGGCAGTGTTTGGCCGAGCCAAATGGCTTGAAAGTGTGAATGAGGTGGTAGAGGTGGGGGCCTTTTATAAGTGGAGAGGAGGGGAACTCTTGGAAAGTAAAGAAAAGTCACTTTATTATAAACTGAGTTTCGGATTTTAGAGGTCCCACACTTATATAATTAGAGGCTAAGGTGATAAGGGTTCGAAATATACTAATCCAATAGGTTTTTGAAAAGTGTAAGCCTTGGAGTTTACATTATCTTTTTATTTTATTTAAATCGTTAAATAATGAGGTCATCGCTGCATCATCAGGATCTCGTAAATAATTTAATTTATTTAATGTCTAAAAATTATAAAAAAAATACTATTATATAGGATATATTTTTATCTTTCCAATTATTATTTATAGTCAAAACTATGACTTTAATAACCCCATGTAAATTTATTTTAGTAAAACATTTCATGTTTGTGTCATTTTTTACTTTAACATTAAATAAAAGGTATTTATGTCGTTTTTTTAACTAAAGTGGCTCCATGGGGTCCCCAAGTTGACCCATGGATTGTCTTGGTCGGCCATTGAACATACAATGAGGGTAGGACCTGTGTCAATCTCATCTCTTATTATTAAAACATTATTTTTACCTTAAACTACACTAATTACCTCTAATCGCGATTAAGAACTTAAAAGTTACTATTCACCAAAAAATTATTTGAATCTCATTGAACCGCATTTTACTTCTTAATGAAAACCATGTATGTCAGATTTTTGAAATTCAAATCACAGAAGTGGTAATGTTTCATTTTAACGAAAAATCAGTTTTTTAACAACCACTTAGTGGTTTCACTATTCATCAAAAATTGAAGTTTTTCAGAATAATGTCAAAATTTCACCCTAAGCTATATTTGATATTACGATTTCAAAAATGATTTCTATTTTAAAAAATTCCAAACATATAAGTTGCATTAATTAATTTTATAATTAATTCCCGTTGTCACAACAAATAGCGTGTTTTTAAGAAACAATTTATATCAAAATATTGACAATTGGTCATGCCCAATTTCAATGTTAAATTAATTCTAATGACCACCATTGGATAAAATGGTAAAAATATATTCTAATTATACTTTAAAACAACTAAATAGTATAATTTATCACAATAAATTATTTTGATTAAAAAAGTTGTTTTAAGTATTTTTCACTATTCATAAAAAAATGGAAGTTCTCAGAATGTTACAAAAAATTCAACTTAGGATAATTTCGATATTACGAATACAAAAATGAAGTCAATTTTGAAATATAAAATTTCTATAATTTTAAAAAGTGGTTATTACTATTCATAACGACTACTTTGATTAGTCGCAGTGTGTTTGAACTCAAACTTGCATACAATGCAAGCTATTGCAATATTGAAAGAGAGACATATTGTGGAAGCTCGGGGTGTTACATTTTACTTATTTTTAAATGTCATACTAAGATATTATTTTTCATACGATGATTTAAAATGATATTCAGAGTTTCTAAGGATGGGTAACGGAATATAAAAAGGAAAGTTAAATGTTGTGACTATTTTTCATGAAAATAAAATATGAAATATCATAAAATATTTTTATTATTAGAGAATGGATATTGATTTGACAGTTCCAAATTTTATTAAACAGTAATGATTTAAAAGAGTTATAGTCTAATATTATAGAAATATAAACATAAAAAGAGAATAAAATGTAATTTAATTAATTAATGGCTTAAAAATCATGATTATTTAATGTTTATGTTCTGGTCCTCATACCCATGTTTTTGTGAAGATTGGAAAAAATAATTATATTTTGATGGAACATAAGAATTTGATACTTGCTATAATTTAAAAATACCATTTTTTATATCCAATTTAATAATACATAACCAAAATAATTTTCACTAAATCTACACCATTTAAATTGAGACTATGAAAAATTTGTTCACATCTCAACCCACCCTCTAGAATCAATGCAGTAGTCTTATAAATCACCCACATATCATAAAAAACCATTATAAAAACACAATGTTACCCTGATTCAATATCAAAATAACCTTAAGAATCTATCGATGTAGAAACTATATCCATCTAGCTCCATAATCCAGTATAAGAACTATGATTAAGATACCTTCCATGAGGAGGAGAAATGTTCCCAATCCTAAAAGCACCTATAGTACAACCCGAACAATAACACCACCTCCAACTCATGATCAATAAAGAAACCAAACCCCTAATCTTGACCCTTCATACCACATGGACTATAGCTACACCACATTTTATATATCAAAAACCACACCAATCTGTAACCTACAAGCTCCTGAAACACCCTCACTCTATAGATAAAATTTTATCTCAATTCCAGTTCTACTCTTCTATCCTCCTCCCAATAATACCCAATCACTAAAAAAATGGAAATTCATGTTATAAAAATTGATTAATAAATATTTATATATTTATATTTCCTATAATTTTTAGTGACATTGATAGGATAGTTTTATAGTTGTAAATGTGGTGGATGATCCATGAATACTCATTTTATCTCTAACAAAAACCCATGTGGTAATAAAAGGACTGGAGATATAATTTCCCTCATTATCTATTTGTATACCATTGTACATAATATCCCTTTATAATATTGAATCAATTCCATTCCCTAAATAAAACTATTTTTCAAAGTTGTATTTTACAACATTAATTATTAACAAACTAAAAAGTTTCATTTAGTCATGCTTTGTGATAAAATTACTGACAAGGAAGCACACATCTTGACCAATTCATTATTGATAGAATAAAAAAACATATAGGGAACATTATACAACAATGTATTACAAATTGATAATCCTAAATAACTTATTCAATAATAAAATGTATTCATGGAACATATTTTATAAAATTTCCCCCCATTGAAGCTTCGAAAAAATGAGAATTAAATTACTATTTACACTATATTTTTGAGTAGGTTTTTCCTTTATGTCAATGAAAATGGATCATTTCCCAAATCATGGATATCATAGAGAATGATTAATATAAAAATACAACATTTTTTAGATCATGTTAGTTATTTATGTTGAGAGAATAATTCTTATGATTTTCTTACATGGGTGGATTATGATTAGTTTATTGAACATTCATTAAATTATCAATTGGAAAACACAATATTTTTTAAATTAATAAATGTTTCCTGAATATTTGTAAATAATTTATAATAATTATACATGAAAAATAATAAGGTAGCCAATGGGATAGGGGGACCAAAAGTAACTTCTAGTAAAGTTTCAGGTGTGAAGTCACAATGGGAGGGTGATATGGAATTAATTCATATATTTGGAATATTTAATATATTCTTTAAATCAGTAATTACATGTATTATTAAAATTATATCTTCAAATAAACTAATTATATAATTAAAATTATCATGACAAAATCATGACTGAATAAATGTTTTATTTATGGGTTTACATTTTCAATTCTCATGGTTTATATATTTATCTATGTATTTAATTAGATAACTATTTAAAATTTTACCAAAATAATAATTTATGATAAATTTATCAAATTATTTTTGAGGACTAATTTTGTCATTGTGACCAAACAAATTGTGGTATTAATTGGGAAAAAAATTATTTATTATTTTTGCTGTATTATTATTCCATGATTTAAATCATTTATTATAAAATATAAATTTTAAAATTTTAAAATTTCAATGTTTTCTATATTAAATAATTATTTAATTCATTATATCAGAATTTTCTAAAAGTGAATTTTTATGATTTTTCTAAATCTGTTGGTTTTTAGGTGAAAAATGTAAATATAATTTTTTAATACTATTTTTTATGATATTATGATGATATTTGAATTAATAAATAAATTTTAATACCATTTTTATACCAAATATTATTTCATGAAGTTATATAAGGTTTTATGAATCATTATTTTCCATTTGGTGACCCATTCATGAATTTTATGAACATAAATTATATATTATTTAAATACGTAAAAATTGTCATTGAATTTAATTATATGGTTGGATGTTTTCATTTAGTTTTTACTTAATAAAAAGTACAAACTCATAATATTTTATGAAAAATCAAAAAATATATATAAAAATTAACTTGTTTTAGTTTATTCTGTATTGTAATGACGTTTACATTTGAATCAGGTATGTCTATAAACCATTTCACCGAAAAATTATGTATTTTTATATTATAAGTAATTTACTGCACCTAAATATTATAAATTTGAATCATCATGTAATTTCTTTGATAAAATACCCCTTTTATTTTTTGTTACATAAATATGTTATCATATTAAATAGATAATTTATCATAGATAAAATTTAACTGTCTTTAAAGGGGTTTAACTATGATATATGGAATAAAATATCTCAAATATATTTTTAAATGTGAAATATTTAGTTTCGGTTCAACCTTTAATATCTTATCTATGAATATGGGTTTCATGGGGCCAATTTATCCTGAATAAAGAAATTTATTATTTAAGATCTTTGAATAATTACAAGAGTGCCACTCCAATCACATATAAAAGGGAACACGAACTTATCTCTTCGTTACACATTTTGAGAAGTTTAGATTATTCAAGATATAACCAAATCCATTTATATGTCTCTTAACCATGATCTGGATGTTTTGGCCTCATCAGAATACCATCCTAGTAGGCAATGGTTTTAATCCAAGGTGATTTCATGAAGAAGTGTTTTAAATATTACCTATGTATAATCATCTTTCTTCTCCTTAAAATTTACTTCAAATATAATCTAAACATTCTCATATAAAAACATCAATGTCTACCATATAGTTAAATATTATTATAATTTACAAAAAACCCATTATTCCTAAAATTTCTTATCATATGGTCAATGTAATCATCATTTGTGCATAGGTCTGGATTACGACTACAATAAAGTGATGTGTTTCCTTTTCCACAATCAAATTTCATGAATGTTTTTAATTATGTATTTAACATATATAAATATATATGAGATTAGTTATCTTCTTATGAAGATAATATATCATATTTGTTCTTACAATTCTATTTACTGAAGAGTGAAAACATAATTTGTGATTACATGTGGAATACCAACTCCATAGAGTGATATGATTTTTTTCATCGCCACCTATAATAGAAAGTATTAAAAAAGTAATTAATAATAAAATATGATAATTATAGCATATATATGGATCAGATATGAAAAATTATTATATAACTTTCATTATTTTTAACAGCAGTAAATGAATGTAGTGTTCATGAGTACAAGTTGACTACCATTTCTATGAATTATTTATACCATTTTTCTTCTATAAAAAAATGTATGTATATATAAAAATATATATAAAAAACATATATCAATATTATGTCATTATTATTATTCCTTAGATGATGGAAATATGGGAAATTTGGAAACATTATATTTATCTTAGTCATTTTGAGATTATAAAATAAACGTCCTCAAAACATCTAACAAGAACATAATTAGACAAGTAATTGAATGAAACATTTAAAAATGAAATAAAATGAATAATAAGAATGTAATTAATAGTAAAATGGTTATTAGTAATGTTTATAACTAATATAATTTAATTATTTAGGAGTTCTAAAACATAATATGATACGAAATTCTTAATATAAAGTAGATTCTTTTAAAAAATATGTTTTTGATATGTCCTTAAATCACTTTCCAATATATGTACATTTTATATGAAATATTATCTAGAATGTTATTTTTTTCATATAAATGGTGGATAACATTAATTTAAAACATTATATTTCGTTAATTACATTTTTAAAGTTCTCATTTTAATTCATTCTATATCGCTTAATTTTGATTTTTTTATAGATGATAAAACGAATGATTTTAACTATTAAATGTACAATTTCATTTCCCATCATTATATCTAATAGTAATTACCATTAATCCATTTAATTATTAAATATTATTTTTAAATGAAATCATTTTTATCAATATTATTGAAATTTTTAGATTTAAAATATGTTTCTAAGGAAAAAAATGTTCCCTCAATTTTTTATGAGATTATATAAGGTGTTTTTATAATGGGATTTAATGATTTTTTCATTGGTTTTATATGAAAAATGAAATATTTAAAATTTATAGTTCATTATACAGGATATGAGTTTTATATATGATGTTGACTAATCTTGATATATCTTATGATGATGTGTGAGCCTGATATTACTCTATAATGCATTGGGAACTGTATAATGTTCAATATCAAAAAATAAGGGAGATAACCACGTAATTAACACATATAGAAATTACATGTATTCATCAATTTTGACACAGTTTATAAATAATGAGTGAAAATAGTTCTTAAATATGATAATACATGTTACTTATCATATTATTGTAAAAATGAGTTCTATAGAAATATTTTTATTACATGAGCTAAGGAATGTTTATAAATATTTAATGGTTATCTAATTAGTTTGAAAACCAAAGGTTTTATGATTTAACATGAACTTTATGATTCCTTCATGGTTTTATTATTCATTTTAAAGCTATAAAAGATTAATTTGAGAGAATTTTCTTTTTCTCATGATGATATATTTAATTTATGTGTTCAAAGATTAAATGTGAAAAAGGTAAATTACATCATGGGGTTTAATTGTTTCACCATACTAATAAGATTATAGTTTTCTATATCCCATAAAAACCATTTACTTATTATAATTTTTTTCAAAAGATTTTAATGGGATCAAAAGATGAATTTAAATTTTAGTAAATTCACAATTTCCGTAGTAGATACTCATATTAAATGTAGTCAAAGTGTTTTGATTAATTTTTTTTATACTTAATTAGTTTTTTGAATAAATTTATATTGTTTGAATGTTATCACTTTCTTATATAATTAGTTTACATAATTTTCTAAAATCTAAAATAAAAACATCATCAAACATTAAGAAATTTAATCATTTTGTTAAATATGTAAATATGGGTTGTTTTTGTTTTGTAGAAAAATTGTGGATATAAATGGAATGTTGTAGATTTAATTGGTGGTTAATATTCTTATTATGGGGGTATTTTAAGAGTTTTAGATACTATACTGTGTAAATAAGTCTATGTTTGATCATTTGTTTAATGAAATAGATACCATGTTGGGGTTTTCTGTGATGTAATGTTTATGTAACAAAATATTTTTTTTGATATTGATAATTGATGTATATATCACTCAAAGGATTAATACAATGATTTTGAATAATTTTTATTTGGATATAATGCTATAATCTTGGGGATAAAAGATAAAATGTAAGGATAACCATTTGGGTTGAGATGATCATTGTGTTCAAGGTATTACAATTAATTGGGATAAGTATTGAGTTAATTTTTGTTATAATTTTTTTTTTCATTATTGATTTTTAGTGATTGGGGTTATATATTGAAAATATTATCATATTTTTTAGTATATATTATTATGGAATATTACATTTTGGTATATTAAATTATGAGATATTTATGGTTGGAGAAAAAAGTTGTATTGATTTTGGAAGAACATGTGATAAAATTAATCAAATCATTGAGTTAAAATATAGTTGATCATATTTATAAATAGATTTATAGTTAAGTATTTAATTAATTATTTATGTTTTCATTCGGGTCTTGTTTTTGAAATTAGTATATTTATGAAGTATTATGGATTTTGGGTGTTTTATCAACATTTTCTAAAAAAATCAGTTTTTTGAAGAAATATGAAATATCATATCATTATTTTTGGGATCAAAATATATATTTTAATTTAACTATTATGACAATGATTAATCTTGGAAATTAAACATGTGGGATATGGTTTCAAATACTAGTGTAAACTTATTGAATTAAATTACTAATGGATTATATTTTTTATGGATTTAATGAAATTATGTATATATAATTTATCATATTCTCCATCTTTTTGAAAAAAGAATTGATAATTATTTTAAAAAGGATCCAAATATGAAACATTTATCATTATAATAACCATTTATGATAAATTCATGTTATATTTTATGTTATGAATAAATTTCACATTAAAATTATTGATTCATCCATATTGAACTGTTTTCTCATAAATGTATAACATTGATGGGAGTAATTATCAGTCTTTTTAGAAGGTATTTTTACTCTATATCAATGTTTCCACATATACTCTATGATCCATTTCTTATTTGGTAACATTATCATGTGTTATTCAAGGGGTTATTCTAATTATATATATTTTTTGAAATTAATTTTTATTATACATTTTTTCTGATGTTTGTTTCCAACAAAAGTATTTTCAAACTTTTAATTATTATATTTCATATCAGTTACTCCAATTTTACGTTGGATAATAAATTTTCCTTTTTAAAAGTTCAAATATTTATTTTCATTTTGACCATTATTACTTCCAAATACCAAATTCACCAATTAATATTTGTTTTATAGTGTTTTATATAACTGTTTATCGAGGCTAAGATAAAAGTGATAGGATGCAATTTCATTAAATTTTGGAGAATGTATCATCAAATTTTTTTTAAATGAACACATTTTCCTTGAATAATGTTATTTCAGTTATAAGTATTCTTCATTCAAATACAAGGGATTCTTTTAGGATAAGGTAACACCCCATTAAATCCATCAAGGCATGGGGGATCAATCCCATGATATATTGGAATAACATTTCAAGTCATATCACTCCCTAATATGTTGACATATCATTTTCTATTTAAAGTTAATATATAATGTATTTCAAAAAATATAATAATTATATATTTTATAATATCATTCTTACTTCATGAATGAAAATATATTTTATTTTAAGGTTATGCATTTTCTCTTCCCACTATTTGTATTTTTATATATGTATGTAATTATATAAAAATGAATATTGTATATATAAAAATTTTCTTCCACATATAAGTAATTATGTTTCATTAATAGTGTAATAATTGTAATGAAAATATGAATGGTAGAAAATTAACAAATGTAATAGTAGTTATTTTAACTAATTTGTTTTACAATTAATTGTCTGGTTTTATTTCAAAATAAAATTGAAAATATTTATATTATAATTTGAAATAATGGAATTAATTTTTATGCTTTACAATATCACTGTTATCATAGGGTGAATTTTGATATTTTTTTAAAATTATTGGTTTTGGATGAATACCAAAAATATCAATTCTTCTATTATATTCAATTTTAAGATAAATTTATGGTATAACAGTAATATAATAAATATTAACAAAATTAATTAATAATTTTTTTTAATAATGTTGTGTAATTTATTTAAAAAAAATTATATTGAACTTGGGAACCCATTTATTACTTTTTAGAAAATAGATAATTTTTAAAACAATTTATAACTATTTTAGGGTCTTCGTATTTAATGGTATAGATGGATGGATCCATTCGTTTTTGGTTTGATTAAAAAATATGAAACCTTTCTTTTTAATAAATATTAAAAAATATTAGATAATAAAAATTATTATATATTTTCCATTTAATTTGATTTTTACTATTAAATAATTAATTTTACAAATAATGTTCAAGTGTTTCGTGTTATTATTTTAAATATAATTTCTTCTAAATATTGAGTATAAATCTTAAAAGGATATTTTTTTCTGAATAATAATAATTCCAACAAAAATTTATAATGCATCATTTATTTGGATACATAAATATTTTATCACTGTAAAAATATAAGTTAGAATGATTATGGATAAATTGAATTTAATGTGGATTAAATTAGATATAAGGCTTAAAATATGTCCAACATTGGTCTAAATGTGATTAGATGATAATATTGGTACCCAATAACTTATTATAAATGTATTCTAGGTTCCATAGTGAATTTTTACCATGATTAAGTCCTTTTTATATTTCTAATCATTCGATAATCACATTAGTGTCACTCCCCTCACTTGTAAAATAAAACAACCTCTTGAAACATGATAAAACATAATTATGAAATATTTCTGATCCAACACCTAACAGAATAAAATAACAACCCTATTACACATATCTTTGTGATCTTATTATCATAAAACCCCATTATAGAAGTATTAAGTTGTAAAAAAGATGGTTTTCTTAAGATGAGGTATAAATCAAATATGTGTGTTTTCATTTTATGGGTTCTTATACCTCCTTAAAATATTCTATAACATTTCTCATATAATAATTTTTTTTTTGAAATTAAATAAATGTTTTTATTTTGGAGGCACAAAACATATTCATGTCCTTTTCCATTATATTTAAAATGAAATCATCATTTGTTCATATGGACAGACTACCACCGCCATGAAGTAATTTGTTTTATTTTCCCTCACCTCCATTCATGGGTCGTTAAAGTGATTAATCAATAATATATATGTATATATATATTAATGAAATAATTATCATTCTGGATATATAACGTTTCCATAATTTGATAACATTGTTCATGCATAACTATGGACTATCGGCTCAATGAAGGGATGTCATTTGTTTGTCATCACGACCTCTCATTGCTATTCTAAATGATACTAATAGGATGGAAGGTGTTGTCAATTTCCTATGATGTTAACCAAATTTAGTAATATATTAAAACTAAAACTAATTAAATAAAAATGTAGAACATGGAAATTATAACTTTCGAACCTACATGAATGGTAAGTTCTAAATTAATTAAAGAAAAAGAAAGTGGAAATTTTTTTATAACATGAAATAATTAATTAAATATCAGAAAGGATTGGGTTTTAATATCATGAAAATAGAATTATAGGTTCAACAATGTTCTAGATTTTATGCTAGGAATTTAATTTATAATGAATTTATACATTTTTTTGTGTTAGAATTGGGTCAACATGGATCACTGATCATTGTATCATGCCTTAATAATGTGATCGATCTTTTGGAATGGTCATCTACTTGGTGAAAATGAAAAACTAGGTGACCCAAAACCATACATAAACATAATAATACAATATTTAATAATAGTAATACAAAAATAGGGACAATTAATTGATGAAATAAAATAATTAAACTCATAACACAACAATGGTCATTTAATATGAAAAAAATGAATTGGAATTGATAAAAAGTGTTTCCAAAATTAAAAACACTAATGGAAAATAGAAAATAATCCCTAAGAATCATGTCCCCTATAATCACATCACCCAACATTAAACAAATGCACTCGATCATTCTAGTAAAGATGAGATTGGGAAGAATGGGTACCTAATGAAGAAAGGCGGTGAATAATGGTGGTGAAATGAGACTATAGATCATCACTCCATGTTATGCAGTCTTCATTGGTGTTTCACTAGCTCCACTCATACTAATGTGATTTCGAAGGGAGGAAGAGGGATCTTTTTATATCCAATTTCTTCATATCCTTAGCTTGTATAGAATTTATTTTTCTTCTCACTTATAAACTCACAATGTTTAACTTTTTTACCCAATGTGTAATATGGATCCGAGTTTTCTCAGTGATATTTTAATTGGTATGATTCTCATGTGAACATTAACTCCATTAACATTGTGAAACATGGACTCATGAAATATAAATTCTCCTCCCAACATAAAATATTATCAAGAGTTATACTATGTGCCTAATTATTATGTAAACTTATTGAGGTGTATAGTATTACATTGTGTGTAATCATTCTGCTTCAGTTTTTCTATCTTCAATATTTCTTAAAAATATGATGTCACACCGCTTTACCTCACTCACGTCTCAAAGCATCCTTAAACTCATTATTTCTACAGTTTACATTTTTTTTCCAAAAATCTATTTTCAAATCAATAAAAACATAATTACAATCAATTTTTTCCAAAATTTGGAAATATTATTGATTTAATTACCGAAATAAATACATAAATTATTGTAAAATATATGCATGAAATACACTTATTAGATGTGATTAAGGAAACAATATGATAATTATAATATATATATATATATATATATATATATGTTTTTTAATGATACAATATTTTTTCCTTTTAATTTTTATTCAATAAATGTAAGTATCATTCATCTGTACATAATGACTACCATTTCCAATAATGGTGAAATTAATTTTTCTCATTAACTAAATGATTTGTTGGTTATAATATTGTAACTATTGATGAAATATGAAAATAATAAAATCATTATTATTAATTATATGATTGATCCTTGACCTCTTTACCCACATTCAAACAACTGAATTTATGATGAGATTGAAAACTGGACATCCTTAATATTCCTGGCTAAAAATAACTATTTTAGAAACTAAATATAACATGATAATAAATGAAATATGTCACAAACCAAGCCTGTATTCCATCCAACTAGACAACAGGCCTGATTCATCGAATGGATCAAAGGGAATTTTCGATCCTTACAGGCTAAAAACTAGTTCCTAGGTATCAAAATTATGCTTTGGAAATGATATCACCCATTTAAATAATCATAAAAAACCAAAAAAATAATGAAAACAGTACTGAATAATCATAACCAAACAAGGTACAACAATTTTCAGATTCAAGGTTTTCAACATTAAAAACCCAGGAGTATTACTATGGGTTTTGAAAAAATGTTTCCCCAAAACCACCATTAAACAAGAGGGACATCATCCTTAAGACACAACCAACAACACCAGTACAAAGTGAAACACTATAATCTAGATCAATCCTCGTCACTAAAATATATCTAGTATTTATTTAATATATACATATAAAATTCTACATACAGCCATGTGTTTAGGTAATGTGTGAGACATATCCCAGTAGAATACCACCCTATTGAAGGATTCATTGTCGTAACATTTGAATAAAAATAAAAATGCATTTTCTTTAAAAACCATGAAATAATTTTAACAAATCATTTTAAGAAAACAAATTACAATGAAACATGCATTGAA
The DNA here is from genome assembly GCA_963277665.1 of Viscum album. Taxonomy (NCBI): domain Eukaryota; kingdom Viridiplantae; phylum Streptophyta; class Magnoliopsida; order Santalales; family Viscaceae; genus Viscum; species Viscum album. The sequence goes on along the minus strand of OY728155.1, from coordinate 446,110,748 downwards.
AATTAGCATTATAGTGATGTACACTGTATGAAAACTGTATTCACAACATCACAATATCCCCAACAAAAATCCACACATTTACTATTACAAATGAGACATAAGGATCCTCGTATCTCATTAAAACATTCTATAACAACCACAACAGACAACTTCCTCATGCACGATCCACTAGAGATGAAGCCATCCAAAGTCATGTTGGTATCCAATCGTTATCATAATGTAATTAGTGTTGTAATCAGAAATCCTTCAAGATGAATTGAGGGTAATCAACTTATGTGTCAACTAGCCTACTACTCATAGTCTTCCCACCAAGATATGAAGGATTCCCTTTGTTCTCATTTACATTTCACAACTCAAATTTATCACTGCATTCAAATGGACACTCATGAAATGTGAATACACATATAAAATCAGTATTTCTCATAATAAATAACACTTTCCCATTTAATGAAACAAAAAATCAAATTAAAACATGTTTCTCAAAAATTTATAAATTTATTATATCTCATTCCGAATTTATAAAAACAAAAATGGGATCACACAAAACATGGGTTCACAGAATAAACACATACCAGTTCTATTGAAAATCCATATTTTAAGAAATATGCACAAAAATCCATTATAAAACAAATTTCTAAATAAAAATATATTCTATAGAACATGTTTAAATACTCAATAAAGAATATAGAAATCATCTAATAATGATAAAACATGTAATCATCTATGTCAATATAGGAACCTTTTATAAATTATTGTTAAACTAAAACTGAACCTTAATATACCCATATAAATGAACAATTGAATCATAAATAACAATATTAAGCCATAATAATCATGATGCAATCTATAATAAGACACCCAAACAACTGGAGAACAGAACCCCAAAGAAGGAGGAAGTCAAACCCTAGAAAAGTCGATAAATCAAGGGAGAAGGGAACATATAGATTTGCAAAGAATCCTTACCAAATCCATCCCAGAAAATGAAGATCCAAAGGGGAAAGGGGAGAGAGAAAAAATCCAGGATGATGAATCCTAAGTGGGTAAGATTAGGGGTTCTCATGGTTAAAATAAAAATGATAAAATGGTTAAAAAAACAACATTTATTGACCTAGTCAAGTCACATGGTTTTCTAGAAAGATATTACAAATAGTGTAGAAAACATGGGCCCCTCTCTATTCAACTAGTCCATGACTCAATGTTATCCCACATCGTTTTAGTAACCATGATCCATCCATTTATTTTTTTTCTATAAAAACAATGAAATTTACCACATTTTTTCCTAGGCAAGGATGCATGGTTTCCCCCCACCGAGTGCCAACCATGTTTCACATACTATAATGAATAAATTCTCAATTTTTCATAAAAAAACAAGGGAAAACTATGGGTTGAATTTAATACCAAAATAAAAAAATATGAATCCCCTCAAAATAGAAACATGGATGTGACTATTTTCTTAACCATGATAAACTTTATGTACACATAAAGTAAATTCCATGTTTGATCAAAGATAAAAAAAGAGAAACTCTTTCTCAACCCAAGAATTTATCTTTAAAGTATCATGAACATAATTATTGTGCTTTATAGAAACTCTGAAAAAAAGAATAGAATTTCCATGAATTACTTTCTCTTGGGGATGTACGATCCAGACTGGCTGGTAGAACATAGAAAACTTAGGCTTTAACACCATATCGTTCTAATTCAACAAATGAGATAGGTCAGGGTTATAATTTTTTAACAGAGAATGAAGGAACATGTAATGAATTGATGTTATCTAAGAAGGAAAAGATGCCTTGTATGCCATATTACAAATCCAATGGTACATCTCAAAAGTTACGAAATTCCTCAGTGTTAGCTTGCCTTGATTTTCGAAATGGATATTACACAAGTGTGGTTCTACTATTAGAAAAACCTGATCAACCACATAAATATCTAATGATCTATACCTCTGTTCAACATATGACTGGTCATGAATTCAAGCTACTAAAATACGCTTCCTAGTCAACTTGAATTTATCAGAAGTCTCTTGCACATGGTTTTGTCCCCACAACGAGCATTCACATACATCAGGCCAACACAATGGAAATAACATGGATAACTATAATGATCCTCAAAAGGAAAATAATATAAATTGAGGCTATATCCACGGTTTAAAATCGTGGATATAGGCCCAAAACCGTGACTATAGGTTATATCCACAGTTTCATAAACTGTGGCTGGTATTGGCGTAGCTATAGGTCGGAGCCTAGAGCCACGTTTTGAAACTGTGGCTATAGCCCTATAGCTACGGTGAACCATGCTGGCTGTTGGGAGGACACTACCATCTCCCCCCTCCCCCCACCCACAGCTCACCCAACCTGCACCAGCACCCCTATACCCTATTCTAACGGTTCCAATAAACCCATTGGAATATGTTTTAAGAAACATTTTAGTAAAACTGTTGTAGTAGAGTCCCTTTTACCTGCCTTTACCAACAGTTTTTCAAACCGTTGGTATATCACAGCCTGCCCCCTACCGATCACAGCTGCATTCCAGAACCAGTATATCGATCATAGTTTCCCTCACTGATTCCAGAACTAGTACGATCAGATTCGAGCACCAGTACTGCCCTGTAAAATAACAAATCACCTAATAAAAAAAGCAACAAACATATATACTGGTATATTATTCCTAATACATAGATAATATGGAGTAAAAGATTGTACCTTTTCCGATTTTAGTAGCATTCTTCATAATTATAAGAGACACATGTTAATTTCATGAATTCATTACATTACCTCAACCTTATAAAAAAGAGTCATTATTGCTAATTGAACTGTACTAATCACAGTTTGGATAAAAAACTACATCCTCCATAACCAAACAAGCTGGAACCTCTACAATTACCTGATATGGAGCCTTCCCTCTGAAATGCAGCCTCCAATAGCCTCCAACAGCCTCCAATGCAGCCTCAAACAGCCACCAGCAGCCTCCAACAACCTCCAATATAGCCTCCAACAGCCTCCAACAGCCTCCAATGTTGCCTCCAACAGCCTCCAACAGCCTCAAACAGCCTGAAATGCAGCCTCCAATAGCTTCCAACATCCTTCCCTTTATACAATACAATGTACATAATTAAACCTAAAATTGAAATTACATTGCAGTCAATAAAATATACATAATTCAAAGCTACAATTTTAATGTGACCCCTTTACATTTAAATTCGGTTCAATTTCCATTTATTAGTTTCATAAGAATATTTTAATTCACATAACAATTGTGACAATTAAGATTCACATATCTAATAAGCCTAATTACCATTTCACATTTCATTATATCATTTTATTCCATCATGCCATTATGCCAACTGCATGATAGAGAACATCCTAAATGAAATCTCACCAGGGTCAAAACACAACCTAAGACTAGGATCATATCCCTAGTCTAATAAATGTTAATGTTATCAAGAAAATTCAATAGCTCCTGATAGTGGCCAAGAATATATCAACTCATCATTAGAAAGTGAAATAAGCTTCAGTTATAGATTCCCTCCCCATGCCAATATAAAGATCAATCATGGGAGATCTTATCATGCTACATGCTATAAAAAATACTTATACCATTAGATCAAATTTAACTTGATTATATCATTTGAATAATGTATAATGAAAAATTATTTACCTTTTAGACACTACATAATATACCATAAGTACAATTAATTTCCAACTAAATGAATTTAAAACATACCTAATTCTCGATAGTATCCCTCACATATCTCATACACATGCAGAATTCAAAAATTACCTACAAGTACAACACATAATTCATAAGTTAATTAAATACATAAAGAATTCAATTCAGAATTCAATTCAGAATTTAGAAGTCAATTACCCTGCACAAAAATGTCTCGTAGAAAAAGGTAGAAAACAATTTTACAAGTGAACTCCTTACATTGTATAATGGTATTAAATATTCATACATGAGTTGGGTCTAGGGTACCCACTCACAACACCACACTCATTTATGGAACCCACACTGAATGGCACCCTGAAACACCCTTCTTACTCCTTAAATATGAATTGATTTCATGTAATTAACCTCAAATAAAAAGGGTTGTACAGAAAAAATTCTTGAACTGTGGCAACCTATCATGGGATACAAGGCTTTCTACAAGTTTAACAAATGTTTAAATGTAGGGTGGGCCTCACGGTCAAATGAGAACAATTAAAATCAATCTATGGTGTCATTAATTTTAATATGGTATAAAATCATCATGCATTAATAAGACATAAAATAACGTTATAATAGTTTTTCATGCACTTAGTTATTTCAAGAAGTAGTGAATGAGAAATATTGTTTCAAAATAGGCTAAGAACAATATCAGGAATATGAAAAATGAAATTGGTCAATTGGGTCATTTCATGAATATCAATAATCTCTTTACATTATGCAAGTATCCATGAATCAAAATCATGAATAAAAAATCATATCGATAATTATTTTTAGGAAACATCAAATAGATTTAAGAATGTGAATTTTAAAAATGTCAACCTATTTCTCTAATTTAAAAAAACTATTTCCAAGAAATCAAATAAAAACTCAGTTTTCCTACTGGATGTTATTTAATTAAGGTTATTAAGCTAGAACATTTACCTTTGTGTCACATAATTAGAGAATGAAGATTTAAATGGCTCGGTATTGATGCTGATTGCAAATTCTACTAGATCGGGCTGCATGGTCTCTTTCTTCTTCTTTCCATCTCTTTGACACTGATTTGTGGTGACTTCTAGTTTTTTGGATTTATTTAATGTAGGAAACAAGAATTCAAATTCTAACCATATTTTTTTGAAGGATTTTTCCCCCACCTCTTCCTGTTTCTCATGGACTTCAAATGTTATTATAGAACTATTAATTCTAATACAAACAAGAATACCTTCATCATTTAAACCAAGCATCTAAAACCCAAAAACCTAATAACCAAAAAACTAGAAAATTAGTAACATGTAAATTTGTAATGCACCAACTATCAACTTATAACTTCCAAACCTTCTAGCTTACAAGACATAAAACGATGAAACATATAAACCTATAACCATAAAACATGAAAAAATGAAAACATTCATATACAAAAGTAGAAAAAAACCATTCTCTTGAAAATAAAAAAACACAAGACCTGTTTAAAAAATAAAATAGTAACAATCTGTATACATGTGTGGGAAATGAGCATAAAATTAAGTTTTTCACTAATAATAATTACTTTAATATATCCCATAGTATGCTGGGTTAGTGAATATAAAGTAAAATAAATAAAATAGTAAAAATATATATACAGATAACAAGGGTGGTCCACCAAGTCCCAACAATGTCACAATCATACACAAATAAGCTCCAATAAATTAGTTATTTGAAAAATTCCTGATAGCATTAGTAAAATAAAGAAAAGACTAAAGACTTTGCACTAAGGATTCTTAGAATTCATACAAACTAAAGCAGTGAAATCTGATTCATTACATGGTAACAAAAACAATGTAAACTACAAAGATGTCAATTCAAGTAAGTGTTGTATAAACATACCATCAACTTACAAATCATCAAGGGGAACTCCAGAAAGTGTATCAATTATACCAGTGAATTGATTGACCTGTAAATATATGAATAAATCCATAAATACATTAAAAATGATAATTATCTTAACTTAAGTCTTAGTTACTTACAGTGTACCATGGTTTGAAAGCGACTCGAAACTGTGAGGTAAGTTCCCCATCATTGAGTTGTATAAGCAATCCACGTATGCGAAACAAATCATTATAAAATAATATTCAATTGAACAAGAACCTTCTTACATAACCGATGAATAAAATACAATAGTGTACTCAATAAATGAAAATAAAAATATGAAAGAACTCTAAAAGGATAATTTACAGAAGCCCCCCCCGGACAGAAGCCCTCTGCTGGACCCCCCTGGGTAATAGCCCCCCTGCTGGACCCCACCTGGATAGCATCCCCCCCGGATAAACCCCCCCCCCCCCCTAAACAGAAGCCCTCCCTACTGAACCCCAGTAGAAAGGCCCCCTAGACAGTAGCCCCCACCCCCTGCTGGACCCCCCTGGACAACATTCCCCCCCGGACAGCCCCCCTGGATAGAATCCCCCCTAGACAAACCCCCCCCCCCCCATGTTGGATCCCCCTGGACAGCCCCCCCTACTAGACAGCTGCCCCCCTGCTGGACCCCCTGGGCAGCCCCACTAATGGACAGTAGCCCCCCCCCCCTGCTGGAGCCCCCTGGACAACCCCCTGCTGGATAGCACCCCCCCTGCTGAAGATTTTGATGTTGAATGTACAATGTTTATTTGGAAATAACTGATTAAACAAATTTGTGCATAGTGGAGATGCAACAGATATTCTAAAATAAAAATAAGTTTGATACATGATGAAATAATAAAAACTTACCCAACATCAGTGCTGCAACTAATTTGTAAAGATACACAGCTCCAAAATGAGTCACTACTCCCCTTTCCATGATGGTGTATTTCCCTAAATTGTATTGTGACTTCACCCTGTGACCCTGTATGTAGGATCAAGAACATTCCAACAAAGTTAATGTTTACTAATGATTCATCACCCATTCTCATTCTAAAGCAGTTATAATGCTCCAATCATTTGTGAAAATTTTAAATTTTCATCAAAACGAATAACATATAAATGAACAGACTATTCAAATAATAACTAAAAGTTATAGAAGATTCTAAGACATTATAAAAATATTAGTAAACATTAATTTTATATGAAAAGGAATAATGATTTATTTGTACCATTGACAAATCAAATATATGATGTAATGTACTATTCAAATTATAACTAATAGTAATGAACATTGAAACTGAAACACTGTAATTGTGAATGTCAACATAATGGAGATAGTTTAGAAACCAATAAAACATAACAAAATATATACAGAAAAAAATAATTGTGAAAAGAAGGGTGTGTGAGGTTACAAAATCTGTAGTTTATTAAATGATAATCACATTGTAACTTCCATAATGGTGTATTTCTCTAAAATTTAGTGTTACTCCACCATGTCCCCTTGTATATTAGATCGAAACATTGCATTAATATTGATTATATTTAATATATAGAATACATTAATTAGTGGTACAAAATACTGCAATAAAAGTGGATTAAATATGGAGACAGTTAAAATAGTAGAAAACATTAATGCTAATCACATTGTACCTTTGTACTCATGTTCATCTGAAACATTGAACAATATCTATACATAATAATTGAAAAATTAGAAATATAATGTATAAAATAAGAATAAATGACAAATCAAATAAACTATATCATATCCAATAAGTCAAAACAACTAAACCATAACCAAGGAAAATCTGGCAATAAAGAAGACAATAAATTGAAACTAATAAATCATACCAAATTCAAATGAGAGGAGGCTAACGATAAGTAATAAAAAAACCACCTGCACACCCCCTTCCACCTCCCCTCCCCCCACCTACACATCCCTCCCCCCAACAACCCCCCTCTCCCTGCCCCTTGCCCCCACCTGCACACCCATGCCCCCTCCCCTGCCCCCACCTACAGACACCCCTCCCCCTGCCCCCAGCACACCCCCTACCCCCCCTCCCAGCACACCCCCTCTCCCTGTCCCCCTTCCCCCTGCCCCCCACCTGCACACACCACTCCCCCTGCCCCCAGTACAACCCCTCGCCCCCTACCCCCCCCCCCCCCACCGGCACACCCCCCTAGCAACCCACGTGCCCCTTGCCCCCCACCTGCACACCCCCTCCCCCTGCCCCCAGCACAACCCCTTTACACCTTCCCCCCCCCCCACCTGCACACCCCTCCCCCAGCAACCCACCTGCCCCCTGCCCCCTGCCTCCCACCTACACACCCCCTCCCCCTGCCCCCAGCAACCCCCCTACCCCCTGCCCCCACCTGCACACCCCTCCCCCAGCAACCCCCTTCCTCCTACCCCCCACCTGCACACCACCCTCCCCCTGCCCCCACCACAACCCCCTACACCATGCCCCCCACCTGCACACCCCTCCCCCCCAGAAACCCTCTACCCCCTGCCCCCCACCTGCACACCCCCTCCCCTGCCACCAGCACAACCCCCTACCCCTGCCCCCCACCTGCACACCCCTCCCCCCACCAACCCCCCCTGCCCCTACCCCCACCTTCACACCCCTCAATATGGATTCGAGGATATGTTCTAAGCAAGTAGACCTTGAAATAAAATAGAGGAATGGTCATGTTTTCAAGACATTATAATATCTAAATAAAAAATACAACATGCCCACTAGGTTGAAAATTTGACAAGTTAATCATTGGAAAAAATGATTTCTCTTCATGATGGGCATGAAATTTTCATTCCCAATTCTATATCAACTATTCATAAATATAAAAGGAGAAAACAATTACCAAGTCATATATTATATAACTGGTAGGCCTGAGAAAAATCCAAATTTATATCCTTATCACATGAAAACTGTAGCAGATACATTAGTATTGAATATCTTGTTAGTGAGAATTCATTAGGGTTTCTCATGAAAAATATATTGAGATTTAAGCATTCAAATACAAAAATTCAGTTTTAATTTCTATTATGAAATGGATTGGTACCATTATTGATCTATGAAACATTATATCAAATAATTATAATGTACATCATAAATAAAATAAATCTGGACAATGATACGAAATGATTAGAAGCACCATCCTATCCTGGACTCCACCCAGGTACGCTTCCACCCATACATGATAATAATAATAATATAGAAATAAAAGGGTTCCAATAAGTAGAAGTATAATCTCATTTTTTGTGTCCTCATGTTAAAATATGATCCTAAATTGGTGAATAATCCTATGGTGTATTTCTCGACACACACTAGATGACATGGGGAGAGAAACCATTTAAATGAAAATGAAATGGATATAAAAATGGTCAGGGGAATATGAATCTAAAATAATCAAATCATCTACACAAGCCATAACAACCCCACCATGAAGAGAGATTATGTATAAATGTTTATTAAAATAACCCCAACAATTTTTTACAATTCACCTAGTTAGTGTGGGAGAAGGCATAAAGGTGAAACAATCATACCAGAACAACAATTCAGTAACCTTAATGAACTTTTCATACATTACCAATCCAAAAATACAATTTACATCAAAAGTGAGTCTCAATATCAGTATCATCAGAATCATGATAACCCTCATCCACGCCTCTTACATAAACACCATCACCACTTCTCACACCACCAACATCATCATCGGCATCTGCATCCGAACCGGCACCAGCACTGGGTACAACACTAGGTCCAGCTCTGACTTCAATAGAATAATTTACATTAGACGAACGCATCGACATCAAAAAGGCATCAACCGTTGTGGATGATTCTGGTGGAAGTGTAGAAGAAAGGGAAGACATAAATTTCATCATATTTGCAGTTATCGCATGTTCTGATTCTTGACTTGCTTCTTTGATTGCAGCATTCATTAATTCCACTGTGACAAAACCAGAACCGGTACTCTAAGAAACATTAGTAGACTAGTATCGAGATGTTACAATCTTCTTGAAAGGTTGAAAACGCACTCTACCATGATGCTCATATCCGAATAACTAATGTAAATGATCGTTTGATCCCAAGTTGTCAGGTTCTTTTTCTTCCAATTCCTCTAAAGCATTCCGTTGATTGATATATAACATAAATTAAAATGATAAAATAATATTAGGAATTAAATTAAGTAAATATCAAAGAAATTTAAATATACTTACAATCTCTTTCTCGCTGTCGGTATTTGGTACAGTACCATATTTCTTTTTCGGGCTTGTACAAAAAGAAGTTGAGCGAGGAACACGACCCTCGATATTCAATTCCTTTTCAAAAAAAACAAAGAAATAAATCAAAGTTGGATGTTAAAAAATTACACTAAACAAATATAAATATTTTAAATGTTAAAATACCTTCATCTGCTCAAGATCTGGTAATGAAGTGTGTCTGCAAGTATAAATGTGTTTCATTGCACTCATATTTGTTTTATTTTTGTTTGATTTCCCCTATAAACAAATAATTATAAAAATTCATTAACATAAATAAAACAAGTAATTTAAAATCTTTTTCAAATAAATAAATGAATATATATAAATTTTACAAACACCTTAAATGATGGACTCTTCCAATAGAAGATCATATCTTTATATTATGATATTGGGCAATCTTGAATTACCAGTCCTTCTTCAAGCTCTGTACCAACTCTCTTTTTCCAACCAAGATATAAATCATACTTGTAGGCTTTCCACATTTCACTTAAATACATTATCCTTGCACCCTTTGCATTTTTTCCATCAGGAAAATTATATCAATGCTGCAATGGACAACATATTTTTTAAGAATATATTTTAAATTTATATATATATATATAAATGGTGATTAACATTACTTACCCAAATATCTCCCCAGGCTTTGTCCTTTATTTTTTGTCCAACTGCCTTCCAACATATCGGTTGAACCGAAATGATATTGATGTGTCTAGAAAGTGTTCCCATATAACATTTACATTCTTTGCCATTTTTATTAATTATAGAATTGTCCTCATTGTAATCGACTATGTTTTGCATGTGTTGATTCAAAACCACGCACATTTTTGTGTGGCCTCATCATTTGGTAGAGGCTGGAGCTAATCATGAAGACATAAATAAAAGAAAATAATATATATGAATTTATCATTAATCAGTAGCAGTAATGTTTAAACAAATACCAGTAGAAGGGGGATCTTTTGACCCTAGAAGTGCTGCGTCTGGAGGGGGGTATCCTCTATGGTAGGTTAGATATCTACAAGAGTACTATGTATAGTAGATGGAAAGTGTACTGATGGAGGTAGAAAACATGATGGATAACCCTATATAGATGATGGTGGATATGGATATGGATATGGCGGTGGGATATATGGGGGCACAGTACCCTGTACAGTGGATGGTGGGAATGGCATATGAGGGATGGGAGTCTAAGAACTACCATCCGATGTGGGTGATGGAAAAAAGAGATATGAAAAAGGTCGGTATGGATAATATGGAGGTGGCATAATGGGGGGATGGCCCCCTGGTGTCCCAAGCGGCGTAGTAGTAGGCTGACCTGTAGAATCAATACCCCCCGCCTCAATATCATCCTCAGTGGAATAATAGAAGCGTCTCCTCGATGATGCGTCCTAAAATAACATCGATGATAAAATAAAATGAACGATAGCAAGATAAATAATATGAAATACCATAATATTAAAACATAATTTATACTTACATTGATTCCAGAAGGAGACCTACGTTGTTTGTTTCTTGGTATTCTTCTACTCCTTCTAGTATCATCACAATCAGACATTTTGACCAAGAAATTTAAAATAATATCCTCAAATAAATAAAAATAATGAAAAATGTTAAAAAATACAATTGTATCATAAAACAATGAGATACATTTTCATGTGTGATATTTATATTGATAAAATATCAAGACTTTTCTATGTTCAAGATTTACTAGAGAAGTGTTCAAACATAAATTTTTCAGGCTATTAATATGTTTATATACGATAATGGTATAAAATATACTAGTAATTTTGATATCATGTATAGAAGTTAAAAAAACACATACAATATTGGGATACTATCATGTAAATACTTACAAATGTTTCAACGCTATGTGGGGTCTGTGAAAATTTCTGGTTCACAATTTGTTCTAAAAATTGCATAAATTGTATCATCAAATGCTACATTCAAATAAATACCTATATGTTCATCTGATACATCATTGTCATCCATGACTTCTTCAAAAATATGTCTAGGAATAAAATCAACAATAACACCAAATTTTGGTTGTAACGAGTCACTTACATAAAATAACAGTTTTTCTTGTGATGCAAGAATATAAGGTTCATCGGTACAAAGCTGGGAGTTCATATCAATCACTCTAAATCCACAGTTATCAATACGCATTCCTTGTCGTTTCATTGAATCAAACCAATTGCATTTCATCATAGCGACACGACCATGTGCATAGTAATCTAATAAAATGATTCTTTCAACAACACCGTAATTTGATATATTATCTGATCGAGGATTATTGTTTGATAAACTCTCATAAGAATCAATTGTGGCCTTTATCGTGACACCGTCATGCTGTTCTGCCATTTTTTTCACAACTATTTATAACAAATTAAAATCCATTTACAACCATTGACTTACAATCACGTTCCACGTCGTTTGGACCAAAGGACAATGCTTTTATTTCATCTTATACTTCAATCATTGGTAGAGTTAAAACCTAAAAGATACCAAAATAGAATAATAAAAAGAGACATTAGGAGAAGAAGAAAAATAAATCTACTACCTTTGACTTTAACCAGGCAGAAAATTTATTGCTGTGGAATAATTCCTTCCTCTTAATAGATAGAGCGATGTATCTTTTTTATAATTTCTAAATGTTCTCTAAAGATATGAAAGCATTAAAATGTCAGAAGATATAAAGATATCACACAATGAAAAAATACATATTTAATAGTTTTCTTAATTGATATAATCATCATGCACACCACAGTTGATAAAATCCAGTGCGATGTGCCATTTCCCACTCTTCCCTGCTTAAAGTACACAACGAGTACGATCCAGATATCGCCCATGTTTTGGGAAGTGAAGGAAATGCCGACTCAATGGGATAATATTGCACATATTTATTTCTCATTAGTTTATTAGACCTCGTAGTGACGTTAACCAAGTACTATGAATAGAAATCCATGCATTCTTGTTCAAAATAGAATTTCACAATAGAGCCTTCAAGATGATATTTATTTCCCACAAAACATTTCAATGTAAACATCATTCTTTCAGTAAGATACATCCACCGACTGAAAACAGGACCACCAAAGAGAACTTCCGTGGGAATATGCATAGTCAAATGTTACATACATGTGAAAAAATACGGTGGGAAAATTTTCTCTAAGTCGCAAATAATAATCGGTGAATCTCTCTGCAATTTCTGAACAACATTTTTTCTTAATCTTTTGGCACAATGATCTCTATAAAATTGATATAACTTTATTACTACAACTCTAACATTATGTGAATGTAAATGGCGAATGGAAATGGGAATCAGCTCATGTAACAAGTCATGGTAATAATGGGTTTTAAGAGATATGGGTTTCACATCTTTTCTATTCATCCTTTTCGAAATATTACATGAATAACCATTCAGATCCATCAAAATTTCCAACACCAGAAGAAATTATTTGTTCTTCACATTTCCCATCGAATAACAGGAAACATGTACTTTCCACTTATTTTGACCAATTAACTCAGGATGAAGTCATGATCTTATACCCCAATCCATCAAATCACGACGACACCGCAAATCGTCTTTTGTTTTTCCTTTGACATTTAAAATAATAGCATGTAACATCTCACAAATGTTTTTCTCGATATGAATTACATCCAAAAAATGACGTAATAAATTCAATGACCAATATGGAAACTCAAAGATATGCTTTTATTTCTCCAATTGCTATTGGAATTCGAATTAGCATGCTTTCGTTTTCTGATATTTGATGGACTTTTGCCAAGAAAAAAATTCAGATCATCAAGTTATTTAATAATATTCGTCCCTGACATTCATTGAGGTGTCTCATCTGTCTCTATGGAATTATCAAACTGTCTCCGATTTTTCTTATATGGATGATCCATTGGAAGAAAACATCGATGCACTATAAAGACAAAAGTTCTTCGAAACATTAATCCTCGAGAATGTGTATTTTTCATACAAATAGGACATGATAATTTCCCTTTAGTAATCCAACTAGAAATAATTCCGTAGGTAGGGAAATCATTTATCGTCTATAATAAAGCTGCATGAAACATAAAATACTTCTTTTTTAATGCATCATACGCTTGTGAACCAATAATCCAAAGCTCATTTAACTCCTCTATTAATGGCTGCAAGTATATATCAATATCAATTCTAGGATCCCTGGGTCCAGATATCAATATAATCAGGATAATTAATGGCTTCTTCATACACATCCATGAAGGAATGTTTTAAATGTGAATGAAAATAGGCCAAGTACTGTGTGTCGTATGCATTTGGAGAAATGGGTTGAAACCATCACAGGATAATCACAATCTATCATTTCGTGGGTTGGCTGAAAAATAAGGATGTAACCTATCAAATTTCTTCCACGCCAACCCATCTACAAGATGAACTACTTCATCATTATCCTTATTTCTTTAATCTGCATGCCATCTCATATTCTTTGCCATTTGTTCTGACATAATTTTATTGAAGCCTGAGGATTAAAGGGAAGTGCCACATCACTTTCTGTGGTATGCAAGATTGAGATCCGTCTTTATTAGTCTTCCAAATTGATGTGACCCTATATTTTCACTGACACAAGTATGCAGTATCCTTCTAGAACAAACAGTAGTCTTTGATACAACAATGAATCTTACTAGATGAAAATCCAAATTTTTCAACCAACTTTGATTCCATGTAATCATTTTCTAGAACACATGCATCATCAGGTAGTAAATCCTTAATAAATGTAAGGAGATAGTTGACCATTGTATTACTAAATCCATAAATTGTTTTCCCATGATATAATCGCATTAAAAACTCAAGTTTTCTCAATTTTTTGCATGCTTGATATACTGGGGTATTTGCATCTTCCATTAGCTTTCTGACAGTCTCAACGTCATCATCATGATTAATATATGAGAACTGTGTTCCAGTATTCATTTCCTCTTGCACTGGTCTACATGAGGAGCTAGCTTCAGAAACAAAAGGAAACCAATCAAAAATCAGATTTTTTCATACCAATCTTTTCCGCTGAATCGATGTCATTCAAAAGTTGAAATTTTGCTCCATTGTGATACCACAAATGATAATTTTTTTGGAAACCACTTTTAGTGACATGGTAACTCACTTCCTCACGAGTTAACCAAGGTCATCCAATAAAATCCAAACACAGGCATCGAATCAATCCTCCATCTAAATCATTAGTGAAAGCAAAGTCCAAAAAATATTGTAACTACTTCTGAAAATCATCAGTGATCCGATCAATGTTTTACATCCAGTATATCCATTCTGAGGCAGATAAACATACATTAAATAAATAATCTAGAAAATGACTTAAAAATATATGTACTGTTTCATAAGATATTAAGTATTGATGAATAACAAGTTAATAAAAAATCATATCAAATATATTTAAATTATGGTTTAGGGAATTCATGAATGTTTTAAATTATAAAAATTCATTAATAATCATACATAAGTTCCAAGAATGAGGATTTAGTATAGTAAAAAGAGTTTATATAAAATCTAAATGATAATAATAATCAATTCCCAAAAGGGTTTGGGTTAATTCATAATGATTTGTGATGTTTTGTATTAAATATACAAAGATTTATTGAAATTTAGATACATTTTGAAAATATAAACCATATTATATACCAAGCATTAATATTAAATAATTCTCTGAGAATTACAATGGTAAGAAGATGAGAATAATAACTAGAAGAAAGAATATATTTCTACATTATTGTTAAAATATTAATATTATATAATTCGAAGGAAGATTAATTATATGAATATGAGATACAACAATGAACTATCTAAACTTGTGTTTGTTCCCATTGGTCATCCCCTTGAGGGTAAATTTTGGTATTACATCCTAATAATTGGACTGTGATCTCCTTTGTGGGATTAGTTTCAGATAGTGTTTGGGAATCCCTTTGTGTGACCCGGGGTGTGATCCTCTATATTTTTTTCTATTTTCATAGGTGGGTTTTGTTGAATCATAATTACCAACATATCTGTGTGTACAATCCCATACATAGTGGGATATTCTAGGTATGGTATAGTATACCCCAGATGTCCATGGAGAGATCCCCTATCTATGTATTGAGATCTTCAGAGTTGCATTGAGTACATCTTTGGTGAGGTCTGATGAGCATGACCACTTGGGAATTCACCATCAGTGAATGCATAGATCATGCTGTGAGTGATACCAGAAGAGTGTTAAATTGTATCCTTGAGTAGAATCTTATGGATAAAATAATGGTTAATATGTCCATGAGGCATGTTTTATTTTATGAGTATATCTAGTTTAATGGTCCAATTATTAAATCTCATATTTGTAATGATGTGTCTATGTGATGATGAGATAACAACTATCCAAATGACCATTGTTTAGTGATTTTGTAGTGTCCTATTGATCATTGTTATGCTAAACACTGCATGGTATTTACCCATATTTTTCATGTCTTATATAGACAATATTCCTTTTGAAGGAATCCTAGGAGGACCAAGAGCAGATATAAGATAGTGATCTACATAGACCATGGTTTATGCTGGGTTGTGGAATATGTCAGTAGTCTCGTCCTCATAACAAGTTAATCATTTTTATCTGTTTTTGTAGGATTTTATTTTCCCCTTGATTCTTTTCATGTGTACAAGTTCAACAGGGAAAGGAAAACCTTGTGTGTGTTATGCCTACTCAGGGATGGTCACTAACCCCTATCCAATTAGAGGTGGGCTTGTGGTGTCCCACTAAGCTTACCACTAGCCAGGTGGGCCCCAGTGAGTCAGTTCATTAAAAAGTCCTCCCTAAAGATAATGAATTCAAAAAAATTATTTTACATGAATGATGAAAAATTCAAAATCATGGAATATTTATTCTACAATTTTTTAAAATTTGGTCTCACATTCATTGGTCATTCACTACTTATCCCAACTAATGAAAAAATAGTACGACCTCCTTTAAACTAGCTGAATCAAAAAAATGTATGATACTATTTGTGAGCTCTCCATGCTATTTTCTCTAATAAAATAATTTATTAACTCATTAACATTTTAGTCACTGTCCAACAGAATAATGAATTTAAGATGAATAACATTTATCAAATTAAAACCAATAAATATATTGTTAAAATTATTACTGTCTAAATACCTCTAATGATTCCATATATCGATGGTGAAAACAACATGTAAGTCCCATAATGAAATTAAGAAATAATACATGATCTAGAAAAATAGTGAGTTGTATTTCTCAATAAAACTTCATGGACATTTTGGAAAAGTTGGAGGTAGAAATAAGGAATAATTTGTGGGCTATAAAAAATTTAAAATAATTGAAAGAATAAATTTTAAAATGGGTGAAGTGATGATAGTTTCTTTGATATAAAAATTAAAAACTCTAGATAGTCATTGTAATTATGAAGAATAAATTGGGAAATAATGAAAATTATGGAAGGTTTCTGATTTAAGATACAAAGGATGAAATCTTGTTATTTAATTGAAACATCAATTTAACAACTAAAAATTCAATAAAAGTATCATATGTTATGGTCCCTAATCATGTTATTGTAGATCCCTCTCTAAAAGTAATGGTGGGGTGGGAATGAACCTTTTTTCTTGAAGGAAAGAATTATGTGGGGCTGATGATCTAGAACACTCATAGTCCATGGAATGAAAATAGAAAGCACCATAGGATTTATTAACTACATTAATAATTCCCTTCATGCTTTGAAATAAATTAGGATGGTCTATTATCACTTTCCATGAGTTATTATTGGTGTTTACACTATATAACTTCAATTATATTCTCTAAAGAATCTAATGGGTTAATTACAATGTATAAAATTCACAAATTTAGTTGATTCATGTGATGAATAATTAAGGATGAAAAAATATAAAATATGAAGATGTTAATAGCTGAAATATGGCATGTATACTCATATTTCCAAATATAAGTGTTCAAGGTGAAAATTAGAAGACACTGAGTAAAAGATAACAAGAAGCCAAAATAAAACAATACACATAATGATCAAATGGAAAGAAAATATCAAAGGTATAATTTAAAATAGGTAAAACCTATAGAAAGGAGATAAGATATACTTCTTGAATGTTATTCTCACTCAATTCTTCCCCTATTATCTGTCTTCCTCCTCCTACAATTCCGATTCTTCACAGCTGATGTATAAAAATATACAACGTCCCCGTTATCTAGTTTATAGCTTAAGCATGAAAATTCATGTTGGTTTTGTGTATTTTTTTTATAGAACCTCACACACATCACACTGATGTCAGAAACTCTAAAGAGAAGATCATTTTTAAAACTCTACACCGGTCACATTATAAGAGGTTGATATGGTCAAGTCCCAAATTAGTGGTTACTGTGTGGTAAATTGAGGGGTTATAACAGTGCATATCAGTGTAGAAATGGGAGTAAGTGAAAATAATATTAAAAATACTTAAGGTTTAAAATATTTAACAATAATGGTGGATGGGGATGAAGGAAGAGATAGGGGATTACCTCTGGTGTTGAGGGTTGTGGGGGAGAACCATCAGGAATAGAGGAGGAGGGGAGGTAGCTCGGAGTAGCTTCGCTGGAGGATGGTCGGGGTGAGGAGGGTCACGAAGAGGAGGGGTCGAGGGTTTTGAGGGTATCTGGTGAAAAGGTTTCGGGGAGGGCGATGGGGGTGTCGTCCCTGGTGTTAGAAGAGAGGATTCAGGGAGGAGGGTCGCAGTGAGGAGGAGGGTCGCGGCGAGGATGCGTCGGAGAGGAGGGTCGCTGTGATAAGGAGGGCGCGCCCAGGAGGCGTCGAGAAGGAGGGTCTCGTTGATGAGGAGGGTGTGACTACGAGGCATCTGGGAGGAGGAGGGAGCAGTGAGGAGGAGGTCTTGGCGAGGAGGGTGGTGCGGTGAGGCGGAGATTGTGGGGGAGGAGCAATAGCGAGGGCAGGAGGGGTTCGTCGGAGAATGGGAGGGTTTGAGGAAGGGTTTCCAACGAATAGCCATGGTCATCCTATTGAACCGTGTCTATAAAAAAGCTATAGCCATGGACTGATAGAACCCTGGAAATAGGTCCATGGCTATAGCCTAAATTTATAGTAGTGGGAGAAATTCAAATCAATTATTGGTAACTATTGTAAAATGAAAATTCAACCAATATTAAATGGATATCCCACAAACCATTGAAGTATAGTGCGCATGATCAGATCATGTCCTCCAAAATTTAATTTTCCCATTTCTTATGACCATCAATTTGAGAATGGTATGTCACAGTCAACATGAATGGAAACCCCATTTTCTTCTAAATGCCTTCCCAAAACGGCGAGGCAAAACATGTGACCCTATTAGAAATGATTACCGATATCACACCATGAAGTATCAAAACCACTTGAACATACAGTTTACCCAAATCATCCACTTATATGAATCATTGATTAGAATTAAATGGGGTGATTTGGTCATATGATAAATAATTAACCAAATGTAATTCCTCTCCGTGGGTGTATGAGAAAGACCTTTCATATAGACCATTGAGATTTCATCCCACATCTAGGAATGAATTGGTAATGTTTGAAGAAAATTGGAGGCTCTTTGGTTCTCTTCTTTCACCTGCTGACATGTATTACACCATGATAAAAAGTCATGTACATTCTCTCTAATACCATGAAACCAAAACTCTCAATGCATGTCATCATACATCATAGTAGCACTATGATGAAAAACCCACAAATACTATTGGATATCCTTCATCACCACCTTTCTCATAGACAATGGCAATGCAAAGTGACCATTGAAAAAAAATCCCTTGGGGGGTACAATGGACCCTCTCAATGTGTCTCCCCACCATGAAGGGATTTCATTGAATTCTATCACATCACATTAACATGCTTCTCCCACTGAATCTATTCTAGAAGTGAAGGAGTTAGCTGAACATTGTCAAAGAAATCACCTTTACTGTGATCCATGGAATCCATATTCATTTGATCAAAGGGACACATCATTTCCCACTCACTACTAGAACTTCTAAATGCTTGCAGTGGCATATTTCTACTCAAAGAATCTACATAAATGTTACCTTTTCTTATGGTATAACAATATAAAAATCAAACACCTAATGAAACTCAACCCAATAATCTTGGATTAAATTATTATCCTTTTGGGAGAAAAGGCAGTATAAACTCTTGTAATCATAATATACATCTACCTTCTCTCCAAAAAGATAATAGAACCACAACTTCATGGAATGCATCACAAATTCTAACTCTTGGTCATGATTTGGGAAATTATTTTCATTTGGTTAGAGTTTATGAGTTCGGTAAGACAATACATGATCATCCTATATCAGCACCAACCAATGGCCCATACTTGAGGCCTCACAACAGACCAGATAACCCTTTACAGATTATTTAACAATAAAAATGGGGTATGTAGTCAATCACCATTTAAGATCCTCAACGAACACGTTACATTGTGTTCTGCATTAAAATATAACCCCATTATGGGTGAGAAACATCATGGGAAATAAAATATAATAGAAATATTGATCAAACCACCTATAATACTCTTCTAGTAATAAACAATTTCTCATCTCAACAACATTATTTGGATTCCCCAAGACATAACATAATTAATCTTTTCGGTGTCCATAGAATCCACTTTTTTTAGATAACATGTCCTAGAAATATTAGCTATATCATCGAGAAGGTGAACTTTAATAACATCACCTAGATACTGTGGTCCCAAAGGGATCCCAACAAGATCTGTAAAAGCTTTTCATCATCCTTTTTGGTCTCAAAATAGTCTAGGTTGTCATCCATGAATTAAATAACAATTGAATCGGGGTACCGGTGGAACACCCTATTAATATGTTCCATGAAGAATTCAAGATAATTTGTAAATCGAAAAGGAATAAACAAACACAAAAAATTGATGTACATACTTCAAATGGTTATTTTCAGAATATACTTTGCTCTAATTATGAAACAGTGATTATGAGAATGCATTGAAATATTTGAAAAAATACATTTCCTCTTACGCTGACCGAAGAGGTAATCAATTTAGATAAAATTTTTCTTATTCTTAATTTTTATGTTTTTAAAATTATAGTAATCAATTCAAAACTAGAGATATCCATCAAACATTATCAAAAATAGAACCGGGATATCCCATGGTGAGATGCTTGTTTGAATGAATAATTTGGTTTATAAATAATCGATATGTACCCATAATTCCCCAAACACAGTTGGGGGACATGCGGTATGAGGGAATAGTTATCATTTTTGTTTTTTGTGTCAACCCAATAGAGAACTCCACCTCCCACTCTATAGCAAAATGAAAAAAATATTTTATAAATGCATCTTGGTATATATCCAATATGGAAGTTAATTCATGATTAGGAGAACCATCATAATACCCTAACATGAGTGATGATATATGATAAAAAAAGGTTTCCCAACTCTGGATGTCGAGGTCCAGGATGACATGAATGAGGATCCCATTCCCCCCTAAAACTAGGTTATTACCATCAAGTTCTAAAAACTCACTTTCCACCTATAATAATTGATTTTCACATGAAAATGAACCATTCAATACATACATAGGATAATTTCAGGAAGTTATATCTCTAAAACAAGAAAATCTTATTCTAACTCGGCCCCTAACATGGTGAGTGCACAAGAATGGCATCTAAAACCACACCCTCACATATTAAAATGCAATGTTACAAACGTTATTTCATACAACATAAGAGGAGTTGGAATCATATTCATATCAAAATGTAGCGGAGAAATAAAAAATATGGAAGCACTAGTGTTAAATAGAAAAACATCTTAATATGTTGCAATAATAATGGTACCTCCCATTGCCATATGCACTACATCTGATTCCACTGGTGCTTGATCAACCACATGAAGTCACCACATCTCGGCCTCATATTGAAAATGAAAACTATCCTATAACTAAACCTTAAAATAACTTTTCAAAAAATAATATCCATCCCTACATCCATGAATGAAAAACATAGAACCAACTGTCCTATATAGATCAGAATGGTATGATATTCCTCTAGAAGCTACAGACCATGCACCACTCTGATAATGACATGAGGCTCTGCAAAACCATTGAAAGTGGCACATATATCGACATCTGTGAAAAGTTTACGAAGGATATGTTCAGGCATGTCATATATGAAATGGATTCCCACACTGATGGAACACAACTGGACCAACATCGGAAGCCACATATGAAGATAGCTAGGAAAGATGGTCTGAATGACCAACACCCTTTTTATCCTACATGTCTAACATTGTATAATTCTCTGATGAAATTCCACTACCAATAGATAACACTAAACCATGTAAACATGGATGGTCACTATGATCAATCAATACCATCATGGGATGATTAACCACTTTGAAAAAGGTCTTCAGTTTAAAAAAGAATACCTAAGAGCTTATTTTTTACCGAAACCCCCTATTAAACCTTTGAGCCTTCATTTATTCATTTTAAAAGAACACTAGTGCATACCAAAATACCTCATCAAGGAGGTTAACAAATTCCATAAAAATCATTCTCCTTGTCTAATCTCCCAAAACTCATGTGATCTAGTTTAGGATAGGACCTCTGGACAATACTTTTCATTGAAAATGAACTTGAAATTTTTATAACCCATATGATCATGATTTCTAGCTTCTTCCACTAAGACCCACAACTTCTTACTGGAAAATTCTAACATTAATTATGTACACTTAACTCTGACACCATCAAGTGTATCAAGAAACATTAACATCATCTCTATTTCACTATCCACTCCTCTGCTTCCTGAGGTTCTATGACACCCCAAAAAGAAGGAGACTTGTTCTTGAGGAACCATTGAGATTTTTCCTTTTGAGGATCAGTTTAGATTCTCTAACCTGAACAAGACTATATCCCACTCCAAATCCAAAATCATGGATAGCCTAAACTACTAAATCCACTAATATATAATAAATTAGTGAGGGAGAACTATCTCCAGAATCTTCCCATAGATTCTCATGAATTATCTGATGTGCCATTTTTCAACACAAACACTTACCCTACAAAAAACCATCAATAAAACCATCAACACATGTCCTTAATGTTTTTAGAATAAAAAACTACTCTAGAACACTTCTATAATTAAAAAATTACCAAATCCATCAAACTAACATGCTAAAATAGTTAAACCACTCTACCTCCAAATAGATTGTACGTATACACTATGCCTCTTATATGTATCACATAGAGAAGAAGTCAAATGAAATCCCAACATCCCATGGTTAATCATATCCTGTCACGAGGTGTTCTACCAAGGAACCCCACTCACAACCATAACATTCTAACCTAAGAATCCTTTCTCGAGTCTATCCATACTAATCCCAAAAAACATGACTGATAAAATAATTACCTTCTTTGATAGCTTTTATCACAAACCAAGACAAGACGCTATCCAACCAAACAACTATCCCAATTCATTGTGAGGATTGAAGGCATTCTCGATCCTAATATTCTAGAACTACTATAGAGGTATCCACATTAGGCCTTAAGAACTCTTTCAACAATTTACATAATCATAAGAAACTAAAATCCATAAACATAACATAATATAATAATCATAACCAATTGAAGTACACCAATTTTCAGATTCATGGTTTACAACATTAAACAATACCCAAGGGTATTACAATATAATGGGAAAAAAACTATCCTAATAGACTCCATGAAAAAATAGGTACATTATCCTCAATCCACCTCCACCAAAATCTGCAAGAAATATAACACTAGAATCTGAATCCACCCTTATCACCAAGATACATATTTCCTTTAACTATGTCATGCATTGAAATTTCTACACACACCCAAAGGTGTACATATGGTGTGATCCAAATGCCAGTAAGATGTCTTTAGTACGCCTGATTTATGGGTTCTGACATCATGTTAACTTTAATGAGCATGTCTTCCACCTTCCTAAGTTCTATTTTGATTATGAATACTTAAAATCAATTTTATAGGTTTTCTGTAGGTTTCAGGTCATGTATTTGAAGTACACACTGTTTACCTGAAGTACACGCCATGTACATAGGGACAGATTCAAGTTGTGAACAAGGGGTCAGGCTGTGTGCTACTACACATAGTGTACCTAAAGTAAACATTGGGAAATGTTTTATTTTTTTAAACCAAGGATACTGGTTTTTTGGTGTATTTATCCAACATGGCCTTCACGTCATGGTTAGGGTTACAAATCCTTAGCAAGCTTCTATCCAGCTTAAAGTCATATGTTTGGAAGTTCTGCTCAGTCTATTTATTTCATAACTCCTTGATCTCGACCCTAGATTATCCATAATCAATTTTCAGAGGAACCTTTTCTTCATGATCGATCTGATCATATTTTGATCTTTGTTTCATTTGCGGTATTTCTCTCTTAGTAAGTGTTCTATTATATCTAATTCATCCCTCATATTTTTTCTTATATGTATTCCTATTGTGGGATGATCAATATTTTTGATTTCCAAATAGGTTGAGATTTGTGTTTTTGTTGATAGGAGAAGGGATCTAAGTCCATTTATTTGATGAATCAACTCATTTTTTGTGAGTGTCCTCCTCCATTATTGGGTTCCATAAAAATTGTTGAGGTAGGAGTCTTCACTCTCGACACCACATAATATAACTATTTTCATTCATTCAAATTTAATTTATTATGCTTATGTGATTGTGATTTGAATATGGAACACTGGTTGGAAACCTTCTTGAGTGGGGGTTGTGAAACCCATAAAATTGGAAATTTTGAATGAGTGCTTTGGTTTTTTGTTTTAAAATATGGATTTTAAAAAGAGGATTTTTTGGCTTGTAGTCACATGAATATGATTAGATGTTTTCAATAAAAACTAATGTTTTATTGAAATGAAATGTTGCTTTGAAATTGGTTGTGCTTTGGTTTTCAATAAAAGTTTAGTTTTTTTAATAGGTTTATTTTAGTAATGGAAATATTTGGTATTCATCATTTTTCTATGAGTAACTTATTAACTGAACCTGAATAAGGGTTGAGTACCATTGGGGTACAAGGTATGTGACCCTAGATCGGGGTGGGTGTCAGTGGGACACAAAGTGATTGGAAAATAGACCGCTCATGAGTATTAAACTGTCGAACAAAAAATGAATGTGTAGAAGTGTAGTTAAATATGGAATGGGTATGCCAAAATGATAATATGAATTGGGTTTTTAATATTTGATTATTTATTTTCTAGAAAATAACTTTCTAGAAAATGGTATCATTTTCCCTTGTTTGTACTTGGTTGTGGTTGGTTTTCGAACTTTATTATATTTTTTATAAACTATTTTGTTAAATTGTTTTATATAATATATTTTATAAAATGTTCTAACCATTCTATTATATTATCATTATTAATGATGTCATTGGGGGAAAACTACAGAGTTTTATACTACCCCATCTTTGTAACATTGGTGATTTTTCATATTCAATCTTTTGGCACAAGGGAAAATGTAATGATTCCCATGTCTTTAAAACTACCTCATGAGACTTGGGCTGTTCAGTAATTGTGGAGCTTGGAGCTTGTGCAGCATGGAGTCTTGTAGTCTCTACATAGTTTTTAGTTGATTATTCTTTGTTTGCTTTGGGTCTTGTTTGGAATCACACTATTTTACACTTTGATACGGTTTTGAGATACATGAGGTTTTTAGTGGTCCTTTATTTGTTCATATATCATTTAAGGAATGGTTTGGTAATGATTTTTTGGTTTATTGGTTTATTTTTTAAAGTGAAAATCACCCCACTTATATTTGAAACCCTTCGACATTTATTATTAGCCTTTGGCATCCTGAGTATGTCACTTAAGGGCCAGCGATTACTCGTTGTACTCTCAAGCCAACAATAATTAGTGAGTCATTATAAATGGTATCAGCCTGTTCAGTCCATGACTAAAATGTGGTCATCAGTGTTCTTATTGTTGGAGTTTTAATTATTTCATGTCTATTCCTTGGGTTATAATCATTTAAAGGAGTAGTATTGTCAAAACTTGAATTTTATTGCAAAAAAGGACATAGAAAACCCTTTTATTCTGAACATCCAGTTACTAGGGTGTTGGGTACATATATTTTTTGGAGACAATTCAAGAATGTTGGAAGTCTAATTGTCATGGTTTTACCCAATGAGACGAGCATGAAATTCATTTTAGAGGAATGACATCCCACTTCGATTGCATACATTATTTCACGTAATCATTCATGTTGTAAAAATGTGTTTATTTTTGAAAAAATTATGTAATTGTTTTTCAAATAAATGTTTTTGATAAGGGATAAGAATATGGTATTTTGAAACTAGTTTAATTTTCAAAAATAATGTTAGATGTTATAAAAAATGTTTTAACATGGAAAACATATTTTTTTGAAAAACAATGTTGTGATAACTTTTTTTATAGAATAGTAAATGTTAATCAATCATTTGATAGAAAGTGAGTTTGACAAGGTTTGTTGTTGGTTTAGAAAATGGAACCCGGTAGGCATCGTCGAAACCTACTCAAAGAAGCTGCAAATAATGTGATTGCAATTGAACCACGAGTGAAGTAAGAGATCATACCGAGTATTGTCTTGGATTTTCGAAATGTGGATACATGGAACTCGAGGAATGAGACAGGGAATATTGATTACACCATCCAGTTCATGAAGCATAATTTACATATCTTTTATGGTGATGCAGAAACCAAAAACAGTAGGTGTGCTTGAGTTCAATGAATTGTATCTTTGAGTTCATCGACATACTAGAGGAACTAAAGGCCAAACTAGCGATGTATATGCACGAGGATCTGGCATGAAAGTTGTGGGATTTAGTGGTGCATTCTAAATTAGATGAAGGCCTTACATGGAAGTATTTTTAGGTATTTTTAAACAATCAATTCTATCCTCATACATTCAAGATGCAGAAAACAATTGAATTTTTCATCCTGAAAAAATGACTATCTCTATCATATAATATTTAGATAAGTTCATGAATTTAGTGCACTTTTCACTAGAATTTGGTGAATGTGTGTTGTTGAAAGCGCACATTTTAAAATCGGGGAAAAAGTATGGGATGGACCAAATATTGTGGTTCTCTATATTACAGATTTAATAGAGATAGTGAACAAAGAGACTTTTTCGGAACGTGATATCTCATGATCTATTAGTGGAGGTATGATGATACCTACAAGGAATGGTTGGAAATCAAATGCAGGAAGAAAGCGGGAAAGGGACACCTTTTTCCAAGGTGGAAGTGGAAATTAGAATCAGATGGCTGGATTAGTAAACCTACCCCATGATCCAAGAGCAATATATGTTGTTTCAAATATGATGTGAATGGGCCCATAACGTGATAGTGTATGAAACAACCTAGATCATGTTATAACTGCAAACAGATGGGGAATATTCAACGCTATTATTATAGTGACCCATGGATAGGTGCTCAAGACACTTATTAGGTGTCGTAAGCAATGTATGCTTCTATAGGAAGAGAACAATAGAACCAATCTTGTCAGTAGAGCAGAGCTGGACATGGTGATTCTATAAATACTATGACACCTCAACTTGTGAAATCCCAACAAGTAAACGAGGAGAACAATTAGGTTCATGACTGAAGATGGCATCAAGCATCTCATTAGAGGATAGTTGATTGTAATGAAAAGTTAAAATAGCATGTTGGAACCAGTCGTGGGAAAGATCTATTACCATTTGGAGGCGTTTAATTTGGTGAAAATGGAAGAGATCAAGGAAAATAATTTTCCAGACATTGTGGATCAATTTCCAGTTGTATTACCTTAGAACTTTTTAGGGTTACCACCTATAAGGGAAGTGTATTTTACAATTGATATTCTTCCAAGGACCAGTCCTATTTACCTTTCATCTTATAGGATGTCACCAAATGAGTTATGGGAATTTAATGTGAAGTTGGATGAGTTGTAAAGTAAGGGTTTCATTCATCCATGTACATCTCTGTGGGCATCACGAGTCTTGTTCATGAATAAAGTAGATGGAACTCTTCAACTGTGCATTGATTATCGTAAGCTGAACCATGTTATGATAAAGAGCGTGTATCCACTTCCACACATGGATGATATGTTCGATAAATTAAGGGGAGATCGTTGGTTCTCTAAAATTGACTTGAGATGACGATATCGGCAATTGTGAGTTTGGAAGGAAGAAATTCCAAAGAAAGATTTCAGAAGCATATATAGCCACTACAAATATGTTTCCATACCTTTCAGTCTGACGAATGCAACAAAAGACTCTATGGCTTTAAGGATTCATATATTTCATCCATATATGGATTTTTTAGTAGTGGTGTTTGTGTATGACATCTTGGTGTATGCAATGATAAGGAATAACCATGAGTCACACTTTGAAATTGTGTTACAAATTTATTGAGATCCCCATTTGTATGCCAAACTATCAACGTGTGATTTTTGGATACAGAGAGTACATTTTCCTGGCCATGTTATTTTTGAGAAATTAATTTCTATTGATCTTGAAAGTATAGAAGTTTTTATCTTGTGAAAACCACTGAAGAATGTCTTCGAGATATGATGCTTTCTTGGTCTAGCTGATTACTATCGATTCTTTGTCCATGCTTTCTCACAAATAGATTCGCTAATGACATCTCTAGAAAAGAATAATGCGCCATTCCAATGGATAGAGGAATGCCATTTGACTTTCCGGGAACTAAATGTTTGTCATACATCGACACCTATCTTGATTTTTCCAGAATTAGGACATGGGTATGTGGTGTAAAATGATGCTTTAGGATCATGGTTGGGCTGCGTTATAATGCAAGGAAACCATATGGGTTCATATGGTTCATTGAAGTTGAGGGTGCATGAGAAATATTACCCAACATATGATTTAAGTTTAGATGTATTTGTCCATTCTTTTAAAACAAGGAGACATTATCTCTTTAGTGGGAAATTCATTGAGTTCACAGACCATAAAAAATTGAAACAGATTTTCTCATTGCATGATTTTAATATGAGTCAAATCAAATGGATGGAGTATCTCTAGATTTTTGACATTGAATTTATTTATAAACCAAGAAAAGGGAATTCAGTGGTATATGCCTTGAGTAGAATGTCACATTCTTAGTTGAAAAAAAAAAGCTTTAGATGAATGGAAGTTGATGTCATTCCTAGCCGACTTGCATGTGGAATTTGAAGACTGGGGTGATGTTGTAGTTTTCTTTTCGTCTATGCTTGTTCCTGATTTGGTAAATATGGTCAACGAAACAAAAAAATATGATGCATAATTTCTAGTTATGTGTTCAAAACTCAATGGTGGGGAGACAATTAAGGGAAGAAAAGATGATGGGAGTTCAATTTTGTGTTTTAGAGATCCGATGGTAGGGCATATATCTTCATAGGAACAAATCCTTCCTGCTTACCACCATTTTAGATGGACGGTATATCCTGGTACAAATATGATGTATAAGGATTTGAAAGAACAATTTCGGTGGAGAGGCATGAAATCGATGGTGACTGAGTCTATCAAAAAGTGTTTTACTTGATAGAATGTTATGGTAGAGCATGAAAGACCAACGAGTATATTCTAGTCCTTACCTATCCTAGGGTGGGAATGGGAGCAGATAGCGATGGAATTTATCACATGTCTTCCTAGAATGGTCCATAATCATGATTCCATATGGTTGATAGTGGGTCATCTTACTGAGTTAGCCTATTTCACTCCAACATGTGAAGCTCGAATAGTAAAAAAAATGTCCAAAATCTATATCCATGAAATGGTAAAGAGATATGGGATACTAATTTCAATCATCTTAGATTGAGTCACAAGGATCAAATATCATTTCTGGAAATCCTTACCGAATGAACTTGGGACTCATTTGACTATGATCATGACATATAAACCTCAGATCGATGGGTAGTCAGTGAGGATGATAAAAACGTTGGAAGTCATGTTGTGGGATAGTGTAATGATTTTTTTTGGCTTAAGGGAGGAGCATCTCACCTTAGTGGAGTACTCATATAATAACATCTATTAGACCTCAATACATATGGAGCTGTTTGAAACACTGTATAGGAATTCCAGTAGTTATCCCATATGTTAGTTAGAAATTGGTGAGACATCACTAATTGAGATGAGCCTTATCCAATAAACTATGGAGAAGATCTAGTTGATCATAAAGTGGATAGAGAGGGCTCAAAGTCATTATAAATCATAGGAAGATCACCATCGAAGACCATTGTCATTCAATGTGAATGATCATTTCTTCATGAGGATATCCCCATGGCCTGGACATCGTCATTTTGAGAAACATGGAAAGTTTTCTCTTAAATACATTGGAACATTAGAGATAATTGAATGATTAAGAGATGTGGAATATTGGTTCGTATTACCACCATAGTTCAGTACAGTACATAATGTTCTCCACATATCATAGTTGAAAAAGTAACATCCTTATCCTGACCATGTGATCATATATGATCACGTTGACCTAGAGAAATATGCTTTGTTGATAAAAATATAGATGAGGATTATGGATAGGCAAAAGAAAGTATTGTGTTAAAAAATAATAGTCTGCTGCGGTTTTTATGGTAGCATGGTCAGATTTAGAAAGAGACATGGGAATTTGAGAAGGAAATTAAAGATAATTTTCAGAAACTCGTTTTGGTAAATGAGGTTTGTATATATTCTGTGGACGAAAGGACCAATGGTTTGGAGAATTCAGTACCCTTGATTTTTGGGTTATGAAATCATGTTACCTTGATCGAGTATGTTTTCAACCATTTCTAAGTCCCCATTTGATTAATAATCCTTAAAATATGTTTTTGGGTTTTCTGGAGGTTTCAGGTCGTGTACTAAAAGTACACACCGCGTACCTAAAGTACAAGTCATGTACTTAGGGATGGATTCAAGTCGTGAAGTGAGGGGTAACACTAAGAGCTGGTACATGTCATGTTCTTGAGGAACACATCATGTGGTGTTTAAATATTATTTTTTTAACACATTGAAATGGGTTTTTTGGTATACATATCCAACATGGCCTTAAATTCATGACTAGGCGGTACGTTATTGTTTCAGATCGATCTGATCAGCTTTGGATCCTCATTGTGTCTATGGTACGTCTCTCTAAGAATGTGTTCTATTAGATATACTTCTCCTCTCCTCTTACTTCTCAGATCAATGACTGTTATGTGTAGATCCTGTTTTTTTCCAAATAAGATGATATTTGGATTTTTTTTATAGGAGAAGGGATATAAGGCCATTTTTTTGATAAATCAACCCGGTTTTTGTGAGAGTTATTCATCTGTTGTTGGCATTGATAAAATAAATTGAGTTTGGAGGCTTTACTCTCGACTCCTCTTAGTAGAACTGATTATCATGCTTTCAGTTATAATGTATTGTGCCAAATTGATTTTTATGTGGTTGTTGAACAGTTGTTGGAAACCTTCCTAAGTGTTGGTTGTTTAAATCAAGAAAATTGGGGA
This sequence comes from Viscum album, assembly GCA_963277665.1. Taxonomy (NCBI): domain Eukaryota; kingdom Viridiplantae; phylum Streptophyta; class Magnoliopsida; order Santalales; family Viscaceae; genus Viscum; species Viscum album. The sequence goes on along the minus strand of OY728155.1, from coordinate 446,079,424 downwards.
TTTTGAATTAGTTCATTCGTTCTTGGTTTTAATATATTGATTTTGAAAAGGGTATGTTTATAGTTTACTAGAACATGAATTGGATTAGATGTTTTCATTAAAATGGAATGTTTTATTAAAAATAATTGATTCTTTGAAATTGGTTGTGATTTGGTTTTAAATAAAATTTCTTTTTTATTCAAGTGGTTTATTTTGGTAATGTATATATTTGGAATTCATGTTGTTGGAGTGAGTTCATGCGTAACATTACCTGAATAAGGTATGAGTACCATTATGGTACATGGTATGTGGCCCTAGATTGAGGGAGGGTGTCAGTGGGACAAATTGATTGGACAAGAGACAACTCATGAGTATGGAACTATCGAATGAAGCATTCATTTGTTGGTGTGTTGTGAATTATGAAATGGGTATTCCAAAAATGATAATAAGAATTGGTTTTTAATCATTGATTATTTATTTTATGGGGAATAAATCTTTTTAAATTGGTTTCATTTACTCTTCTTTTCACATGGTTATGATTGTTTTTCGAACATGATTATATTTGGTTATAAACTATTTTTTTAATTTTTTTTATATATACTATTTTATATAACGTGCTAACTATTTTATCATAGTGGCATGAGTAGGGAAGTAATTGGTGAAAACCTAATGAGTTTTATATTCACCCCTGATTTAGAACTTTGGTGCTTTTGTTGATGTTATATTCTAGGATAGGGGAAAAGGTAAGGCTTCCCTTGTTTTTAGAACTACCTCGTGACACATGTGTTGTTAGGTAATTGTGGGTCTTGGAGCATGTGGATCATGGAGTCTTCTTGTATCTTGAGATCCATTAGTTTTCTATCCACTTTTTACTTTGATACTTGTTTGGTATTTTGTTTTTGTGCACATTGATACGGTTTTGAGATACATGAAGTTTTTTAGTTTTATTTCTTTTGTATATGCATCATTTAGTGAATTTTTTATTTATGGTTTGTTGGTTTATTGGTTTATTTCTTAAAGGTTAAATCACCCCACTTGTATTTTAAACACTTCATCATTTATTGACACCCTTTGGAATCATGGTGATGTCACTAAAGTCCTATTAATTACTCGTTGTACTCTCAAGCCAATAAGAATTGAAATGTCATTACAATGCCTACCAAAAGATGTATTCTATGCCATAACATTAGTAGAAGAATCATATCAATGAAAAAAATTACATTTTTCTAAAAAATTATTTTAAGGGAATTTTTTTCAATGAAACATGATTTTAAAATTAACATAAGATTAAGGTCAACCATATGAAGAAGGTATTAACAACATCACAAGATAACCACATGAAATTGTTATAATTACTAGAATTAATGGGTTACTATGAACCAAAAATCTTGCTGAAACATTGTATAACAAACATAACTCATACTATTTCTATGAACAAGACACTAGAAAGGAATCCACTAAAATTTATAGTATTATCCAACAATCATCATAATTTAGTTAGTGTTGTGATTGAAAATCCTACAACATGAATTCATACCAAGCCAATTTTGATTAAAATAGAGTATTATTCCTAGTCCACCCACCTAGATACAAAGGATTCCCTATATACTCAATTTCCATTTCACATATCACATAGATCGCCACATTCACATGATCACTAGTGAAATTTCAATACATATATGAAACCACAATTTCACATAAGAAAAACCTCTTTCAAATTCACACACACACACAAAACAAATCCATTTTAAAATATGTTTCAAAATACTTTCACAATTTTTTAAGCCACTTACTAAATTTATAAAACACATTTAATCGTAATACTAAATTTTATAATTCCCTTCAAACAATCAGAATGACCAATATTCCTCTTTCTAAGCTTATTTATAATGATTTGATCATCGATTCTAAAGAGGCCATAACAGATCATGTTATCTCTTACTTTTACAGTATTTTTAATGTTCCTGATATAAAAATTGATCTTTGATCTGATATTATTCCCTTAATGGTGGATGAAAGAGACAATGAGTCTCTTTTAGGCACTCCACCTGATCATGAAATTAAAGATACCGTTTTTGGCCTTAATCGAGACAGTGTGCCTGGTCCGGATGGGTACAATAATGACCATTACCAAAAGAATTGGGACATAATCCACAATGATGTTTGTAATCTTGTTAAAACCTTTTTCATTCATGGATCTCTTCCTCATGGAATCAACGATCAATTTGTATCTTTAATACCTAAGGTTAAAAATGCCTCAACCATCCATTAACTCAGGCCCATTTCTCTTATTAAAACTCATTATAAGATCATTACCAAAATTATTGAGAATAGACTAGCACCTATTTGCAATAAAATAGTCTCATGGAATCTGTTTGGTTTTATTAAAGGAAGGTCCATTCAAGACTGTATTTGTCTTGCCTCCGAATGTACCAATAGTCTAAATAAAAACACTAGAGGGGGGTGTGTGGCCATCAAAATTTATATCATAATAGATTTTGACACCATACACTGGAAGTTTATTTTAAAAGTCTTAAAAAACTTTGGATTTCATGATTCATTCACTGTAAGACTTAAAATATTATTTTGATGAACTTTTATTTCTATTCTGATTAATGGCACCCCTATAGGTTTTTTCAAATGCTCTAAAGGAGTCAAGAAGGCCGACCCTCTTTCTGCCATCTTCTTTGTTATTTCTGAGGATTACTTAAGTAGACTTCTCAATAATTTGGTTACTCAAGGTATGATTAAGACTATACAAGTTGCCAAAAACCTAAATACCCCTACACACCTTTTATATGCAGATGATATCATCCTTTTTCTAAAAGGGGATCAAAATAATATTCATGCCCTCAAGAAAGCTCTTAATCACTATGAGGAAGTCCCAAGACAAGCGATTTCATGAAATAAATACTATATTTTTTGGAAAGAGCTTTCCTGTCAGAAGGAAATCTAGCATTACTACATATATTGCAATTAAAGAAGCCCTCTTACCGTTCACTTATTTGGGCATCCCAATATTTTGGGGTCTTCCAAAAGCAAGCTACATTTCTAATATCGTTGATCAAATCATAAACCGACTCTCTACCTGGAACGATAAATCTCTCTCTTTGGATGGAAGAATATGTCTAGTAAAATCGACCATTGTCTCTAAAATGGTCTACTATCTTATGATTTATAAATATCCCATCAGCATCTTAAGAAATATTAATACATATATTAAAAACTACATTTGTACGTGAAGTATTTTTGAAAAGAAACTTGTCACAATCCCTTGGAAATCGTATTGTAAACCACTTTATAAAGGTCGTATTATTAATTGTACTTCTAAAGATTCCGAATTCTTGAACCATATATTCCCCTCTAAACTCATAAATGGGAATTTTAATTACATCAAATCTTCGATCTAGACTTCTATTAGGGACTCATACTACAAGATCATGGAAAATTCTAGATGGATGGTTAGTGATGACTCTTCCATCAATTTTTGGTGTGACAAATGGTGTGGTAACCCCTTGATATCTTTATTACCGCCTAATATTATTCTTGAAGATACTAGTCATTCTATAAAGGATATCATACATTTTCATTGACATGTCCTCCCTGACAATATTGCACAGATCATTGAAAATCACCCTATATCTTCTAATGGTGACTTACTTGTTTGGGAACCTGCACCAAATGGCTTCCTAGACTCTAAAAACTAATATAAGCATAACTTTTCTGTAAATGAATCAAATTTTAAATGGGTGAGTCAATTTAACAAGCCTTGGATCAACCCTTACAGGCTCACCCTCATTTAGCGCATTGCTCATAATAGATTGCCTACTGAAGCCTGTCTGCAAACATTTATCATACCACTCTGCTCTAAATGTCACTTGTGTAATCAACACAGAGAGGGTAATGATCATCTTTTTTTTGTCTTGTGCGATGGCCTATGCTTTATGGAATTATGTTCTTGAATTATTTAATTGCAGATGGCCCCTATTTGACTCTATTTGTTTGTTTTTAAAAAAATGAATTGTATATGAAGCCTCTCTACAGGTTAAAAATATTTTTCTTACGGCTGTGGCGGAACTCCTACATGAGATATGGTACGTTAGAAATGATCTTATTCATAAAAATCACTCATTTAGTCTCAATGCAGGAAGATATCGAATTCTTATTGCGATTCATGAAGCCGCTTCAATTCAAAATGATTGTTGCAATAACTCAGTTGGAGACATTGATATCCTTCGTCATCTCCGTGTTCCTGGCATATTCTAAAATCCCAAATATTTTTTTTGAAGTATTTTGGCAATCACCAATGCCGAGATGTATCAATGTGAATGTATATGGTGTTTCTAAAGTCAATCCAGGCCCTTCCAGTTGTGGTTCCATCATTAGAGACTCATCGAGCCAGTGTCAGGGATGCTTCTATGTGGGATGTGGACATTCTTCATCTCTGGAGCCTGAAATGCTGGAGGCCATCCATGGAATTGATTTTGCGCTTCAAAGAGGTAGGAGAAAGATTTGGATTGAAAGTGACTCTACCACTATCATTCATGCCATCTTGAATGGCATCATTCATCTTTCCTGGCCACTTACCACACTTTGGATGAATTGTCTCAACTCGCTCCCTGGGATTGATTACATAGCTACTCATGCCTACCCTAAAGCTAATGCTTTTGTAGAAGCTCTTTCTAAGAAAGGAGTACATCAGAGCATGACTTGGATGGACAGTCTTCCAACTAACTTATTATATTTGTTTGATAGAAATTGTAAAAAAAATCCCATCATTCCATCTTTTGTAATCTTTTTCTTATCAATAAATTGTGCTTTGGTATTTGACCAAAGCATTACCTTTTTAAAAAAAATTATAAAACACATTTAAGAAACACAACATTGTATCACAAACAAAGCACAACCCATTTCATTTGGAAGAACATATTTCAACTCATATTCACCTCAAATCCTTTTGAAAACAGATTTTTAACCACACTAATATTAAGTAGAACATGTTTAAATATTTAAGAATGAATAGAAAAACCATCTAATAATGCTAAAACATTGAATCACATATATCAATAATTTAAACATCTGTAAATAGGTGAAAACCAGAACTGAATATTAAGTGAACCCTATAAATAAAATATCAAATAATGAACCACAATATTAAACCCTAATAATTAATATTGAATCTCAAATAGGTCGTTCCACCAACTGTAGGAAAAATCCCAATGGATGAGGAAGAAAACCCCTATAAAAGAGGGGAAATCATTCGATAAAGGCACTTACTTGGAGATTATTTGAAAAACCACACCAAATCCATCTTAAAAATAAAGATTCAAGGGAGATATGAGGGATGGAGGATGATGATAGGGTGAAGAATTCCTAGTGCAGAGGATTATGGGTGTTTATGTTTAAAAATTAAAATGGTAAATGGTAAAAAACAATTTTTAATGACCTGGAAAAGTTGAATGCTTTTCCCACATGGTTTTCAAAACCATGTAGAAATTGTGCTCTCATCTCTTCCTATGTGGTCTAAACTACATCATTATCCAACATAATATGACTAACTATGCCCCCACTGTATTGTTTTATTATGTCCAAAAAAATGAAATTGGTCATGTAGTTTTCTTGAAAAGGGTACACAGTTTCTCTTAAAGATGAACAAAAAATATGTTAACTACTTTACTGATCAAATTCTAAATTTTTCATCAATAACAATACAGGACACCATGTGATGAGTGTAAGACCATAACAGAAAAAAAAACAGTATATACCTCAAATTAAAACCATGTGTGTGACTGAAGGGAAATAATAAGAATAAAGAAACCAACATGAAAATGCTCATAAAAATGAATAATACTAAAAAAATTTCCTTATTTAGGAGTTATATGACATATGATTATAAATATACATTAGGTAAGTGATTTTTTAAAAATTGAATTTTAATGTCTTCCTTCAAACACTTTTTATTAAATGTCAATGTTCATTGATATATTTTAAATAATTTTAAATTTATTTTAAATGGTATATAATGTTTTTATGTCAATGTTTTACTTTGTCAATATTGTTAGTAAAACGACCCATTTTATAAATTTTTCAAATTAGTTAGTTCTGATATTTTTACTATTATAAAAAAATAATATATTTTTTATTTATATTAAATGACTTCATTCTCCCTCCATCATAGTAATTTTAAAATATCATGATTCTATTAAAAATTTAAATTTTATTTTCCTGGATTTTGTTTCTCAATATTTTTGGAATTTTTATTTATATAAATTTTATTAAGGAAACAAAAATTTATTATAATTTCTCTAAGATAAAAAAAGTATTTTACTTATGTGTTAATATATATTTATATATTAATCTATTTTAATTATTTAAAAGTGGAATATTTCATATTATTTATTCATGATACAATATACTAACATTGTAGATGATAATGGGTGAGATAGATATAGTTTAGGACAATGAGTAATCTCGATATAACACTCCAATGCATTGAATAATATTATTATTAAAAGGTGGTATATGATGGAGATAATTATATAAGTTAATAATATAGAATTAAAAGGGATTTAGTTATTCTTAAATAGATTAAAAAACATATAAACCTAGATTTTGAATATAATTCTCCATGTTACCAATATTTTTATTATAAAAAGTGTTTTCATGATATATTTTTATATCACAATTCAAGGGAAGTTTATGAACTTTTAAAATTGAATGTATTTCTTTTATAAGAATTGTTTTTCATGAGTTTTAATGTTACTTATTGTTCCTCCATGGTTTTCATGTCATTACTATCTTCTTTAAAAATGTTCTTTGAAACAGTTGATTTCTCATGTAAGAATGTTTCATATATTATATAATGGTTTTAATATAAAATTGAAACCATTGTTTTCAATTGAATAACTAGATACTTATATTCTTATATCCCATTCCGAGTTGGATTTTATAGTCCTATTTTTTGAAATATTTTCCACAATATCATTGGTTATGTCGAAATTTTAGCATCTTTAATATTTCCAATATGGTGACTCATCTTAATAGATGGAAAAGTGTTTTTAATGAAAAAATAATTAAAATACAAATCTATATTTTGGGTAACAATTTTACACTTTGTGAAAATTTAAAATGTCTTATATAATATGATTACATAATTTTAGAAAAATATATACATAAATATTAATGAATTGTATGAAATAGAATCCCTTATTATAATACATTTAATTATTGGTTGTTTGGGTAAAGAAGAGTTATTGTTGGTATAAATAGATAGGTATAGAATAATTTTGAGGTTATAGTGATTAGAATGATGATATTTTAAGGTTTATTGATAACATCTTTAGTAAATACGACTAATGGAGATCATTTGATTTATTCTATAGTTACCATTTTAAGGTTCTAATTGATAGAATATTCCGGTCATTAATGATATTTTTGAAGAATGATGTTTAATGTAAAAATAAACCTTAGGTTTGAAAAGATTATTTAAAATGACGTTTTTTATAGAATAATGTTTTTATATTTTGGATAAAATTGTAAATGTAAAGATAAGCCTTAGGGTTTCACTTAACTTGGGTGTTGAGTTATTTTGGTTAATTGGGATAAATATTGCATTAAATTTTGGGGGAATATAATATTTAATTATCAATATATAGTAATTCAATTTAATATATAAATTTTTGGGAACATTTATTGAATATATGATTATGATATATACATTTTTTGTATGTGACATTAGATATTTATATTTGGAGATAAAAGAAAAATTTCATTTTGAAGAAAAATTAATGAAATTACTATAGCCTTTCTGTTTAAATTTATATAAGATTAATTTTTATGTATTATATATAAATAGAATAATTTATTTTCATGATTTTGTATTATTGTTGTAATGTGGAAATTGACGTTGTATTATTCATTTTGGATATTATATTATCTTATGATAATATTTTTTTATAATAAAGATATAAATAATATCAAATCACTAATTTCAGGATGATATGATCTTTTAGATATAATCATTCCATAAAATGAATCATCCCAGATATTCAACATATTCGTTATGGAATGACGTAGAAGTTGAAATAGGTTTATTCACACAACTAAATGAAGTGATTCTGTTTTTTAATTAGAATATATATACGAGGTAGATTTAATAATACTATCTTTCTTATCAATAATGGAATCCTAAAACATGAGAAAAATAATATAAAAGAATATTTTTTTCTTATGAAAATAATTTTTGGGCAATTGATGTACTCTTCTCTGTCTGGAAAATTGTTATTCTAAATTCAATGATTCATCCTTACTAAAACAGATTCTATTAAATATTTAGATTGTTTAAAATACTTTCAATGCTTTTAAGTTGATATTTTCTCAATATATACACTTTTTCAATTCTCAATAATGCCTCCATTATTATTTTTGAAAACTATTTTTTCGATGTCAAATTCATAATCACATTTTTCATCTTTTCTATGGAATGTTTTATTATTCATTTTTTGAGTTGTTTCTAAAATGAAATAAATTTTTTTCAATTCATGATCATAGGTTTTATATTTTTCTATAATTATAAATATGATTCACATTATTTCATATTAAAGGTTCCAATATTTGATTTATTTTTAAAATTATATTGTCTAATTCCATCTTGCACCTATTAATATTGATATTAGAATCATTTTAAATTGAAATTTTTTGAGTTCAATATAATATTATTAGGATATAATTTTGTTAAGTAGAGGAAAATTTAACATACCATGATTATTAAATATGAATATTTATTTTTTTGGGAAAATGAATTTTATTTATATAAATGTTTCTTCCAAATAAAAGCATGAACCAAAATATAAGGCACTAATATATCATGTTTGAAAAGGCTAGGGGAATCAAAACAACTATCAAATAGAGACAACTATACAATTCATACCATAAGAATTTCATAGTCCAATTTTGACCTAATATATAATTATTTTATAAATGATATCATGACATATAATTATTAATATGTTGAAATTATCATTCTTATATAATGAATAAAAAAATGTATATTTAGAGGTAATACATTTTCTTCTATCAAGGGTTAAATTTAGATCTATGTCCAGAATTATTTAATTTCTGGATAATTTATATAAAATAAAATTTATGTTGAATTATTTTATTTATATTTCATAAATAATTTTTTAAATATAATGAACAAAATTATGATTTTAATATAAATGATGTAATAGTTTTTATTTTAAGAAGAATGATTTTAAATCAATTAAATTGTCTCATTTTAAAATATGTATATAAATTTTATAATTTCAAAAAATAAAAATTATAGTATCTTAATCTGAATATCAAATTTATCTTACGGTGAATTAATGTTATTTTTTTAAAACAATTTTAATGTAAATAGTGAAAATACATATTTTTCAAATTGAGTTACTTTAATGAAATTATAATGATCAATACAACACTATAGAAATTTTAAAAAAAATTTATAGACTAAATACGTTTAATATACATAATTAGTATATTTATTAAAAATATATTTTGAATTTTAGAACACATTCATGACCATTATGAACATAAATTATAGCTTATTCATATTTATACTAATTTTAAGAAATTAGATTTATTAGTATGTTTGGATGGTTTAATATATTTTTAATAATATATATAAGTATAAAATCATCCCATTATTTATTATTTATGGAAATAAATTCATATAAATCCTTGTTTTACTTATGTTCAATGTAAAACTATAATTATGATTATGTAAGGTATTTTCGTAGAAATTGTTTATCATACATTTTGTGTTATTATATTAAAAGAAATTTATTCCATCTATAGAATATTTATCTAATAAAATTGATTCAATTTTTGGAAACATCAAGGCCAAATTCACTATGTTTTCATGGTAAAAAATTAAGTTATCACATATAAGTTTCGATAGGTTATTTCATGATTATATGTCTTAAATTTATAACAGAGTTTTTAAAATGTGATTTTTTAGTATTTACCATCCCTATAAAATATTATCTATGAATTATCGGTTTCATGGTTCATGTTGACACTTAATATCTCCAACTAAAATTTAAAAATATTTATTAATTATAAGAGTTTCACTCCCATAACTTATAATTGTGTACTATCTCTTCCGGATTCTCCAGACACTATGATTACACTATTTTCGAAAAACACTCTCCCAATACCTTCCATAAAATCATTACTAAGTCATTGATTGGATGTTCTCATAATAAAAGAAAACTATAAAGGCTTAAGATGTAAGACATATTTGGTTTCTGAATGAGTAGGTTTAACTGTTAACCGAATGATTTCATTTTATGTCTTCTTCCACCTCATTTAAATATTGTATAACAATGCAGATATGTTATCATTAGTGACTTAATTATGCTGAAATGTTATTATTAAAGAGTAACATCTCTTATTCATATCCTCTTATATATTTTGGTAAATTAAATTATCATTCGTCTATATGTATGTACTACCTTGAAAATGAACTATGTGATTCAGTTTTTCATCACTGCCTTCCATTGAAAAATGATATCATCGTTTGTCTTCATATATAGACTACCACCTTAACAAATAGATAAGAATTTTTTCATCTTTACTTATCATTTTGGGATATAATGATAGAATTAATCAAATAATGTGATATTTATAATACATATATAATTTCCTAATGATAAATTTTTGTTTACCTTTATTTTATTTTAATAATAAGTAAATTAAAGGATTGTTCCTGTGGACATATTGACTAACCTATACATGAATTCTGTATTTTATTTTATGTTAATTCAATTACAAGAGTATTATAAAATTGAATTTAATTATAAATTTGAGAGTTATGTAATGATTATTTTTCGGATAATATGTAACCATGGTCTCTTTGAACTTAGTCAAAATACATATATAATTTTTATATTGTATGTCAAACTTCTTCAATACATATGATTCATGAATTTCCATTTTAGTATCTAAATTAAACACGGTATAAAAGGATATAAAATAAATTATAATAATAAAATTAACATGAATATGGTAATTAAAAATGTAAAAAGAAATATAATAACATTATATATGTTTTTCAAGCATATGAAGTAAAATGAGACTTATAAGAAAAGAATTTCTTATAAAAATATTTTTTAAATTATATCATTTCAAATATTATTCATAAATTTCATTTTTCCTTGAGAAATTTACTGTAATTTTTATATTTACTCATAAAGGGTTATAAATTTTTATTTTGATCAATTTTTAAAAAAAATAAAAAAAAATTAAATGGATTAATTTAATTGTTTTCCAATTGGGATAATTTGTATTTTTTTAGTAAAGTGAAAAACATATTTTTAAACATATAATGCTCAACCACTTTTTACTGACATCATAACAGTAATTCGTTATTAAATATCCTCTTAATATATTCAATATATATTTTCAATTAAAATCATTTTCTCTAAATTATATAAATTTTTATTTTTAAAATGTTATTCCATGGTCACGTAAAATCATTATCATTTTATAAAATAATAGAAATTGTTTTCCTTATTGATTTAGTGGAGTTTTTCTTGGGTTGAAGATGAAAAATTATAATCTTACCAATGTTTTTTATCTTGAATTGGTACATGATAATTAAATAAGATGACTGGTTATCCTAATAAAAAATATGATTTTGGAATAACCCAATATAGAAATACAATGCATTATGTAATGAATAGTATCTGATGGGAGAAAATAAATGAAAAACATAGTAAGTTACGCCTAAGGAATTCAAAATGCTTCATTAATTTGGAATATATTTTAAAATGAAGAAACCTAAATTATATGTTTTATTCTTTATATTTATTTTTTATTGATTACAAAAATGGTTTGTATAGAAATACTCAGGTTTTATAAGGAATAGAATGTTCAGGATGTTTATAAAAGGAATTGTTTTTTCTATGAACTGATTTATTGAGTTCTAATGTTCCTCATAATAACATAACATGTTTTTTAGTCAAATGATTTAATTGGTTTTTATTGATTAGTTATTTTTTTTCTTAATGAGAATATATTTTATTTAAGTGTATAGTAATTTACTTTGAAAAAGGTAAATATTTTCATGGATTTTCTCATTTTCACTTGACAAATAAGACTCTTATATTTTTATATCCCTTAATGATATCTATTTTTCAGAAAAAATAATTTCATATTAATTACTTATTCAAAGAATTAATGGAATGTTTTTCAATGCTGAAATTTCATCAATGGTTTTTCATCAGAAATGAAACAAACATTTTTTCAATGGAATATGTCGATAATCTCAATTATTTATTTCATTGTAAGAAACATTTATTAAGTAAATGTATCCACATTCATATTTATGGATTTTAAAAAAAAATTAAAAAATTATTATAAAGTAATCCTCAAAATTAAATGATCTTAAACCCATACAACAAACCATATAATTATGGTTTTTTATGTTACATGATATTATATCTATACCTCTATCCATAGGGACAAACATGTTGTTTTTTTATTTAATGTTTTGGATTATTTTCCACAAATTATTTATCGAGTGGTTAGATAATTATAGAACGAAATATGTAACTAGTAATGGAGAAAAAATTTTATATAATTATTTTAGTTAGTCAATGAGTCCATATTTTCTTTCGGTACTATAAAAATATAATAGGGAAAATAAAGGCAAAGTGTTTTCCATTCCCACCCTCCAAAAATTATAGGGGTTTATATTTTTGGGATCTTATGAAGAAATAATACAATACATAGTGTAATGATATATGGATAAGGATGATATAATATATTTATTGGGGTGAATTATGGAGAGGTTTCTTAAAATATGTACATTCTTAGAGAAATATACTCCAGAATGTGTCATGATATAAATTTTTATCATGTATACAAATATTTCACAGGGAGGAGTAATATGCTTTTTTATGGTGGTCCAAGTATATATTATTCATTTTCTATAAGTGTTCTAATGAACGTGGACATTATTACATGTTTATGAACCAATGTACATTTTAAATGGCCGAATGATTGATCTCATTGATAATAATGAGATCTATAGCACTAATAAAGTTCTTTGTTCTATATTCACAACAAATATATCAAATGATTATATATATATTTTTATATAAATGCTACTAATTTTTTTTTATTATGATAGAGAATTAAACCCATTTTATATTTTACATTGTGATACATATTCTTATAAGATCATTGATGACTCTATTAGTAGTAATGTGTAATTTTAATCTTTTTTAAAATGATAAAGGAGTTTTGTTAATACAATTTAATGACTCCATCAAGCATGAACTATATTTAATACATTAATTTTCATAAATTGATTTATTCTTGTAAAGTGTGGCCCAATTACCTTCTCATATGGTATTTTATATGTGAAATATAGTGGTGAGGAAATGTTTTGGTAGATGTTGACTTGAAATGTCAGGAATAGTTATATTGTTCAACTATATTTCAATTACCAATATAAATTATATAATTATTATATAAATGAATAGATTGAAATTTATATGAATATAATATTTTTAAAAGTTTACTGACAAGTATAACGGATGCCTACTACACATGTCACGCTACATGATGTTCCTGTATATCAAAAATATAATGTAGAAGACAATTTATTTTACAATTCATGAAAAAATTGGGAATATATATTAATGGTAATTCTTTGATATGTTGAGATGAATGTGTATCCAAATAAAGAACCTAGGGGATAAGAGATAATGTTTACACCCCAGATTTTAGTACACACTATCCTAAAGTGGGTGGTCAGTTTGAGCAGGGTTTATTACACTATGAGTTTTGTAGAGGCGTCCTTGGAAAAGACTATAGGAGATTTATTATCATAAACTTTGATTGATCAAAAGGGATCCTTTTGTACATAAGTACTATTTTGATTCTTATGAAGGATATTTTGATACATGTTTAACCTAATTTTATATTGGAAAGATGAGGTGTGAGTAAATTGAATTCCTATACAATTTAAATCAACATGTGAAGATACCCATTCGAATAATAGGTTATCCTATTAGATTACATTTTATAAAGTTCAAATTCATATAGGTTTCATTATCCTATTATCCATGACCTCAAAAACAAAATGATTATGGTCCTTGTAGGTATGTGATAAAGATATCTAATCTATATAGGGATAATTTTATTGGTGGATATTCTAAAATTCTCAATCAATATAAACTATATTTTTTTTAGTATGATAAATGTGAATATTGTATATTTGTTTGAGATGATGAATATAGGGATGAATTGCAGCATCTTTGTAATAGGAAATTTTTCCTTCAGAAAACGAATTTTCCTATGCTCAGATCCCTTACATATTTTTGTTTCATGAATTTATTAAAAATAATTATAGAGAATGTTGTGATTTAGTGGATATAATCATTTAATGTAGTATGTTTATGAAGAAATATTTATTTATTATTTTATACATAAAAATAATAAATTATTCCTAAAATGATTATTTGATTTCATAATTTTCATCTCTGGAGAGTCTGGAATATGTGGTTTATAATAGGTTGACAATTTTATAAAATTTAGAAGATGTTGAGTTTGTGTAAAAAAGTAGAAATTAATGTTTAGAGAATAATTACTTTAAATAATAAGGTATTATTGGTAAAAAAACCTTGAAAACCTCAACAATATTCTAATCATATATGTTAAAAGAGTATTACCTGGTTTATATAATGATTTTTATTCATGTAGGAGCTAGGTAAAAGGATGAAATATAGCCAAACAATGGATGTATCAATCATTTTAAGTCACATTAGTTTGATATGGTGAATTTATTTTATGACTAAACATAATTTATTGAATTTTATATCTCACTATTTAAGTGATTTATTTAAATTTAACTAAATTTATTGATTCTAATTCTATTTTAGAAGACTAATAGTCATGATTTTTGACACAGTGATTATGATGCGTGAAGAGATAAATTTTATGGGTCTAATATTATATCTTTATATATGAATTATATTATAATATAATTTTAATGAATCCCATATTTTTGTTTCATTAGATTAAGTTAATAATATAATTAATTTGGATTTAATTATTTCAAATGTGTTGATTTTTATATGATTGAAGATAATTTATTGGAATGATTTCAATAATAAATGAATATTATCCTAATATGATATATTAATGAGACCAAATATATATTAATAAAAATAACTAGAAATTATTTATCAATGGATTTATGATCAATAAACATGGAGTTTATGATTGAATATTTTATTATATAGAATATATCATGCCCTTCATTTTCCCTCAAAATATTTTGAATCATTTGTATATAATTTTATAAAATTGATTCTTTGTAGGGAATCAAACAAATGATAATTACCATTATACGTATTTTATTGTTGAATGGTGAGTGTCAAACTGTCTTAAACCAACACTAATTTCAAGGAAGTTATAGTAGTGACTTAGGTATATGACAGATGAAGTTGGTTCAAAGAGAACATTTAATTATTTTATTTGATTATTGAAAATGATTCATGTTAGCCCTTACTAAAATTTAAGTGAAGGATATATAGCATGACTAACAAAGAATTATCTTTCATCAAATAAAATCATTGTACATCCACTTGTGATTTAGAATATAGTTTAATGTTCCCCCCCCAAGTTGTGATATTTAATTGATTTAATGGTCTTAACATACCAACTAGTGGCATATCAAGTTTTGATGGTGTTTCACTAGAGGATATAAAATTTAATCTAACCTCATTCTAAACATTGGTGCATGGGGAATGATAAAATTGGACCCCCAATTTTTTTAGTCTCTTTGAAATATCCCAAACCAAATAGATCAATGTTTTTGTCATTTTGATTTCATTTTATGGCTAAAATAATAAGTCAAATATTGAAAAAGTGATATAAAAATTATTATAAAATTATTATTATTATAATATTTTGGAAACAATTGTGATGGATGTTTTCCAGCCACTCATCACTAGGTATCATTATCGTGATCCATTTCAACTATATGTAGTATGAATTGTTAGATTGATTGTAAAAATTTCATTATTTAAATTTGAATCAAATTATAATGAAATTATAATAATAATATTTCGTTATATTTTATGAATATAATTTGATCTAAGGAAATTGAATCTATGAATCAGTGACATATGATAAAAATGGAAGGAGATGATGTTATAATGTAAAAAGGGTGATATAAATCAGTGATTATTAAAAATAATTATATAAATGAAAAATAAGAATGAATGATTAAAAAATCAATATTAATATAAATTGGTTCTAACAGTAATTATATAGATAATGGATTTTTTTCAAGGAATATATTTTCTTCCCTGAATGGATGATATAAATTTGATAATTTTCATTAATTCAAAATCATTATTGCTATAAAAAAATATTGGTTAAATGGTATAATGAACATTTTTGGTTATAATGATTTATCACACTTATAGATATTGGTCTAGTGTATCCATGATGAGGAATAGTTTCCTATTATGATGAAACACCGCCATGAAATGGATATGGTGTCTCTAATAAATACTCATATTAATGGAATGAGATCAAGGAATAATGGTATGTTATTTAATAAATAAAATAATTGAATCATTATGAAAACCATCCATTGATATTTTAATCTGTTTGGGTAAATGGAGGGAAGTACCATGATACATATATTATATCATAATATATAATTCCAAATAAGATCATTACATCTTCAATGTTATGATACAATTAGATTTATATTTCAATGAATAAAATTTATTTATAATTAAAACATCACCACCTCTTGTTATGCATGTGATGTTGAAATATGTAAGGGATGATGTAATAGCCCAATTTCAACTTTTTATGAGATATGTGGTTGATATTGGGATATTTTTATTATTATTGGTATTTCGTGGTTTTCTCATTAATAGATATATTAAGTGGTGTGTAATGATTGGATATAAATAGAGGAAGTTTATGATGGAGGATGTATGTTATACTAATATATTGATTTGGGTTGAGATTGATGATAAATTATACATTTATATTCATAAATATACCCATATAAATTTTTTTTCTATGATTAAATGTAAATTTTAAATTAGTGTACATGGGTATTTCCATTTACATCACAATTATAAGATACATGGAGATGTTTATTTTCTACAGAATAATTTATAAGGCAATTTAGTGAAAAATAATTCATATCAATGAAGACATCCACTCAAATGACTTGAAGATATGGATGGATTAATGTTGTTAGAATAATTTTTCTCATCTAATATATGTAATGTTTTTATAAAAGGAACATATATATAATTACATCCCTATAGATTTGAATTTCCATTACCACCATAATATAAACCATTTCTCCAATATATATTTATTTCTTCTAGTGTATTACCATGCACATAACATATATCCTTAAAAACATGTATGTCCTCTGGTACATCTAATATTGGTTGGGATAAGTATTTCCTATAGTATCTCATGATCAGTGTATCGTGGGTAAATTATCTAGTGATAAATATAAATAATGTGATAAAATCAGTTTCTAATTATACTTGAAAGGAGTATTATTTTTCCATATGTGAGATATAAGTGATCTAATATACTATTGAATAGGATCAATAATGGTATATTTATGTATGGTTATGAGTATTAGTGACATTGGTATTTGTAGAATTTCTATTGTATTGATTAATGGGGGGAAATTTTTATGGGGTTAACTCTCAACTTATGATAACTATTTATTGTATTATTATGCTCAACCTGTAATTTTCCCTTCAATGTTGTTCACCTTGTTCTTATACTGATATATAGATTAACATAATGTAAAAGTTTCGACACTAGTGATGTATAGCTAATATTGATAGCTATTCATCATGATATATCATTGTGACGACCACCCTTTCTCATTAGCTTCAAGATAACTTCTGGGCATCCTATGATTGTTATACTTTGTGATTGTATATGTATTATTTCACATTGTATAATAGTTATTATATATATATATATTAATTTTTTATTTATACATCTTATATGCGATGCATATAACTATTGAAGGAAATGTATAATTAAATGCCGTAACCTAATTTACAGGAATGACCTTTTATAATTGTGTTTATACCTCAGTAGTGGTCACTCTCTCGGGGCCTTGTAGAGGTATGGTTTGGATGTTCACCTACTTATGTAATTGGAAATGATGGATCAATTTTAAATTGATGTGATTGTTTATGGTGTATGGAAATTATGGTGATTAGGATAGATAGACTGAACTGATTCATACTAATGATCTATAGTACAAGTATTAATAATATTCAAAACTATAAAGTATGTTGTGGTTGGCATATTTCTTACTATAGCAGAGAGTTTTGATAGATTAAAGAGACAATATTATGTGAACTAGGATTGTAATGTTGTTATCCATTCATCTTATATATCCAAATCCAGATTTTCTATTTTCATAATCCATTTCGATGTATCCATTGACAGTTTTCCTAGGCTATATTGTTATGGAGATTGTTGAAATCCTTATCAATTAGAATGATATATAGGTTACATAATTTTTTGGTAGATTGTTTGAATGTAATTTCACATTCTATTTTTTTGTGCACCATTGGATATTACATAATGCATAGTTATATACTACATATGATAATCTATGGGAAATAAATAGATTAAGTATTCTGGAGGACCTAAGAAACTAATGATAATAATTATAAAATATTATATTATTGACTCTTTATAGTAAGACATAAAAAATCAATTTTTTAGAATTTCACTATATTTTATTAGGTTTTTATTAATGAATTTATATCATTATTGTGTGATATTTTAGTATATATTTATTCAGTTTGTTAATTAAATATTTAAATGGCATAGTTTTTAGGAATTAGTGTTAAAAAAGTAGTTCTTTAGATGTGATCAGATTCTTATTCCATGGAATTAAAATCAAAAGATATTGGGAGATGGGGGCACTATAGATTTAATTGATGAAATGATGAGTATTATTTCTATTGTATGATTTTATAATGGTTAATAGATATATTAAATTATCTAATGTGAGGTAAACACATCATTTTATGTTAATACAAAATGTGGGATCTCTGAATGTTATATTTTGAATCTTCTCATTCAAGATGTGACTCTTTATTGAATAAAATATTTTATAATCAATTGAAATAAATTTTGGAGTTTATAAAATAATTATTAAACTTTTTATCATTAATCCCTTCAGAGAATCATTATCATCTCAGTAATATATTCAATTTAGTTGCTGGGGATAGTCCATATTTTATATGGTTATTTTTATATCTATAGTGTAATCAACTAAAAATTTATCAATGTTTTTTAGATAAATTCTATAAAAAATAATTGAATTTTTTGGAGAGTAGGATATTGACGGAAGACCACATTGGACATAGTTTTCATGGTAGAGTAATGATTAGATTACTGAATGTTCCTTTGTTTATATAGAAAATACATTTTTTAATAAATACATTTGTGAAATATTTATTGGGAATTCAGAATTTATTATGTAATAGAGAGATTATAGTTGTCAAGTGCTATTGTGAATATAGTATATGTGAAGGGTTTTATGTGTGCTTCCCATAAATGGGAGTCAACGATGTTTTTTTGATCTAATTCTTTGCGAGTGAATTGTTTCAAGTGGAAAAAGGATGATTTAATTTGATAATAAGATAAATTCAAATTTTGAACTCGACAAGATATTTATAGGTGAAAATTAATATAAATAAGATAATAAAATATTTTTGTGAATAGATAATCTAGTATTTTTTGGAGGATTTTTAAGGATATGATTCAGTGTTTTGTAGATATTCTCACTATACTAAGTGATTACCTTGTTATAATTAGTATATTACTAGAATTATATTGGAAAAGATTAAATAGATAATGTATATGATAATGATAGATTAATTAATGAAAATGGTAAGTAATTTCACTATTCTGTTCCCTTTATTTAACATTTATAATTTCATTCATTTAATATTGTTTTATATCCTTATTAAATTCCATGGTTGAACATAATACGATACATAGAGGAACCCATGGATACCTATGAAATAGTGTTTTATGAAATGATCCATTTTTAATTTTATCTTTTAAAGGCATAATATAATTGTGCTAATTGCAAATTAAAAATTTTAATAGGCCCTAGGCAAGAACATTGAAGGATGGATTAATAGTTGATGTTGTTCATTTTATTGTGTGGATTTATATCATATAGACTATATGTCTATATTTAGCAGTTATCTTCTAGTGTAGATGATCCTCATGATATGTGTTATGTTAATAGATGCAGTAAATGATGTGGATGTTTTTTATTGAATATATTTAGGTAGAATACATAAGATCCTATTTAAAGGTAGAGATCTCTTTTATATTCCCAAAAAATGGTGCTAAATATTTTCAAGTAATAAATGTATATCTTCAGGGATTTAATAGAATTTGGACAATTTTACCATGATTATCATTATATTAGTGGTTGAGAAATTTTAAAATTAATTTTTTTGAGTTGGTTAATTAAGGGTATTGATGAATTTGAAACTTATGATTTATATTAAATATTTCAACAATGGTTTTATGGAATATATATCTCAGCAAATGTTTGGATGGAATAATGAATTTATGATAAATGAAATCCTAGAAATAGAAATCATTATAAGGAGTGGTTATTTATTTTCATGTTATAATAATATGTTTAAATGATTAATGGCATCATTATTTATCTAATTTAAACCCCACCATTTTTATTTATTATTTATAAGACTTAATTAAGGGACCTGCCTTTGGAATGGATGGGAGATTAATATGATGATTAGGATGTATTTGGTCGTTTTCCTTCTAGGGACAATCTATTTTAATATATGGGGTATGTAATACTATATTTATCATCATACATATAAATTTTCGTGTTCTTTGAATTGGATACTCACTTTCAACATCTCGATGAATTAGAAGTAATTGGAGGTAAATTATGTGCTTCAGTGGGTTTGATTGGATTCCATTGAGATCACAAGAAAAAGATATTATTTTCTAAATGATTATGGAAAATAATAAATTTATCTTAAACAAATATTAAAATTGAGTAATTAACTGTATAATTTAATCCTAATAGAGTTGTTAACCCTAATGTAACTTTTTGTTGAGTTGGTGCACAATGGTTCGGATATTTTAGTAGTAAATTATAAAAAAATATAATTCACATATATTGTGTGGACTAAGCCCATCCCATTTATATAATATCATCCCAATATAGACATATAATTATTTAAAATCATTTCACTATTTTAAATATTGTAAGTCACAAATAATCACTTAAATACATGAATAATAGGTTTAGTGTATTTTAGGACCTATTACTAAAGAGACATATTTTAAAAAACATGTGTACAATTCTTTATAATCTAACAATAACTAAATACATTCAACATGTCTCAAAAAAACACTCATATTTATAACATGACCTATCGAATCACATGAAATGGGGTGAGATCAGATAATATCAATGGTTAAATATAAATGAATACAGTCAAAGGTCATAAGTTTGGATAATATGAAAATATTAATATATTCAAGTTAAAAAATAAAATCATACACACAAATTAACCAATTATTAATGATGAGTAATGTAATAAGTCTTGGTATACACTATGACATGATACAAAATAGTTTTCACTCACTATTCAAGAAACATCGTCCATGTGTGAGAAACATAAAAAATGAATATTTATATGTGTGTCAAAAAAACATTTGTAAGAATGTATATCATTTGGAACATAGACCAAGAGAAACAATGTCTTTGCACAGTCTTGTGAGTATAAATTAATGGTAATTATACTCATATGAAACAATATGTTAATTGGGTAACCATAATTATACCTTATAATAATCCTTTTTTATTTTATTTTAAAAACCATTATACCCATACAAAACCTTATAAGAATAATTCAAACTCAATTATACCCAAATATATTATCAAAGTTTCATAGAATTTAAAACCATAACCAATACATTTGAGGTAGAAATAGGACCCCACCGATAAACTAGTTATACACATGTGTGCCAATTTAATTCAACCATTCAATTTTTCAGATAGATCACATGGAATTAAAAAAAGGTTTCACAAATGTTTTTGATGGTATCTCGAAAATTGACACCATGAAAATAAATAGCTGATAAGAACAAATTCAGCCATGCGAGAGTATTGTTTAAAAAATATTAGAGGTTAGTTCATTAAAAATAAAATTAACTAAAATTTTACCATTAATGATAAATATTAAAGTGGTATATAAATAATAATAAAACATTTATATTATAGTTTGAACATTGTAATATGTGATGAAGATATAAGTAACTATTAAAATTGATGTTTCAGAAGGTATCTTTGGTTAAATTGTGATGAAATAATTATAATAATAAAATATTTGAATTAAAATTCATTAATAAACATGTAATGTCCATGTCACTAGTCGTATGGAGTTAGTGACATACATTATTACATTACCACTATGACAAATAATTACATCCCGAATGACTAGATAGTTTATTAGACTTGAAGAACTAGATACATATTTCAAATTATAATTATTTCTAAAAACATAACAACATAATGAATTTCCTCCATGTATTACATTTATATCCTTAGAGTATCCTTGAATGTAAATCATAATAAACATCATGGAATCCTATGGGGAGATTAACATAAGACATGGTTTTGCTATATTTCTTTATAATGGTTAGGTAAACGAGAATATATGTTGAGTCAATAAGTATAATCTATATGGAAAGGTAAATTGCATATGAGGCTCAGCCTGGATAGGGATGAGTCTCCCAGTGTATCGACGATACCCAAGATCAAAGGCCAGAGGTGAAATATTTATGGGTCACTATTGTAGTAATATAAAAGGTACTTTAGCAGGTCCTGTAGTATGTACTGTAGTAGTACTATAATAGACACTATTACTGGTACTGTTTGCTATTGGAGTAGCTGAAACCATTCATTTGTTTTACACATTGTGGTTCTGATTTGTTCCTCAAGTCATTTAAGGCCTTTGGGCTGCCCCGAACATCGGGTCAGTAAGTTCTTTAGTCCACCTTAAGGAATTTCAGCAACTTGTTGTAAAATAATGTACCAGGAAGACTCTAAATAGGATCAGGCTCTAGATGAGGAATCAGAGTAGGTGCATTCACCAGAGCAGAGATAATGAATTTGGAAGAATGAGAGGGTATGAAAATTGCCATTGGGACCAGAATATGCATCTCTATAAAGTATGGGTAGCCAAAAAACCATGTGAAGATGGAGAGATGTAACATCTCGGTTCTGGAATCCACCCAGAGATGCCCCATTCCCAGTTTGTCACATGGCCTCAACTGAATTTCCCATAATTCAAGAGGCTTTCCACTGGCAATGAGGGCCTTGACTGTGTTAGTGGGGAAACTATGCCCTCATTGGCCGAGTAACACATCAGAATATAAAAAACAGATAACAATAGCGGGAGGAATAATAATACATACGAATGTAAATAGTGAATGTCTGAAGAAATAAATAGCTAGAGTGTATATATAAAAGAATTATGCATGGTACATATGTCTAGGAAAATATAAAAACACCTTACAATTCTAGAATACAGAATAGTACTAATCCAAAGTACAAAAGAAAACAGATAAAAATATTCTCAGCATCACAAGCCACTTCTTGGCCCCATACTCTCCATCTCCATAGCATATCAATACCTTAGGTTGAAGAGAACTTTCCTTTATCTATACTTGCTACAATATAATCTTTTTGGGCCTAAATGCATAGCCCAAATCAGGTTTGAGACTAAATCCCAGTAGGCAATCACCACAATATTTGTGCCTAATTGTCAGTGAATACATGGAAGGTAATAAACAAAAGAAAGCAGTTAACAACGAAGTACTAAGTAGTAACCAGTCCTACAGTTTCAATTCAATCAGTTCTATACATCAACAATAGAAAATATGCAGGGAACACTCTGGGTAGTACTCTCAGCCTAACCACTCTAGTTCAATAAAAACAAGGATACTACATAGACTCTCTGTGGCAGCTCCCATAGTCAATTCCCCTTATAATCAAATGTAGTCAAGGACACTCTGAGGAAGCTCACTTTGTCAATTCCCTTTATTGACTATAATGTTTCAAGACTCTCCGAGGAATCTCACTCAATCAATTCCCCTTATAGTCTAAAATGGTTCGAAGACTCTCTGAGGAAGCTCACTCAGTCAATTCACCTTATAGTCTAAAATGGTTGAAAGGCTCACTGAGGAAGCTCACTTGGTCAATTCCCCTAATATTATAAAATGGTTTAAAGACTCTACGGGGAAGCTCACTTGGTCAATTGTTCTTGTTGTCTTCTGCACCTGGTTCACACGGCCCTGTGTTAGTCAATGAGTATAACAATGCAATACGTCCCAAGTAAACATAATGAACTATTTGGCTAATTAGTCTACAACTTATCAACCATGTAAGATTACAACACTCTACCCTACAACACTAGCCATGGGAAAATATCCAAGGCGGCCAAAAAGGCCACGTAGGACCAAGAAGTTGTCAACAGAACATGCATGGGAAACCACATTCAAAACATAGCTATCAACCTTGTTTATATCCCAATAACTACTACTCAAGCATACATAATGGCCATGCAATTAACATGGGTAAAATGGTAAACACACAATACCCTTTTCGAGGGTATTGGGAAATATTGCACATAATACTCAAAGACATTCAAGGGAAAGGCACAAACCACCTAACTTTAGGGTTCCAGCGAAATCGACCCACAAACAACTGCACCCCAATCCGGGAAAACTATTCATGAAAACCGCTATATATATCTTCTCCTATCATCCACAATCCTTAAAATCAACAACCAAGGCAACACCAACACTAGATAAACATGAAAAAGATGTAGATCTAGAAAACTAGGTTAGAGGGATGATAAGATCTTGAGAAAACTAAATAAAAACTAGAAATAGACACTTACCCGACAAGAATCGACTTCATTCCAACATGAAACCCCTTATATTTTCTCCCAAAAAAGTTGGCGGCCATCTTCAACCTTTGAGAACCCAAAATCCTGAGTGAGGATCTAGTGGGAGAGATATTGGAGTGAAATGAGGCACCCTCCTGGGAGCCCAGATTTAAAAACCCTATATTTAAGTGGTCGCACTGTTAGTACACACGGTTTTGCAAATAGTGCGCTAACCGTGCACATGAAACAACCTCGATAATAGAAGTCGACACAGTTTCATCACACGTTTTGGAAAACCATGCTCAAGCCGTGCGAAGCCTACTGTCTCCTCATGCATGGTTTTTTGGAGAACCCACACAGTTTCCCATAAACGCGCTCAAATCATGCTCCCAAAGAAATGCCTCCAAAAATATTATAAACCATTCCAAAAACTTCCTACCTTTTAGAAAATCAATCCATGCACTATAAAACCATAAAAAGGAAATCGACCCAACTCAAAAAGTACATGATGTTTACTTAGAAAATTTCAAAAAATTCCACTTTTTCTCAAAAATGACCATAAAAGGAGAACATACATAAAAAAAAGATATGGGTTCTTACAGACTTCCCCCCTTAAAGAAATCCATCCCTGAATTTCCATAGCAACCCGGCATAGAAGAAGAAAACCCGAAGAGATCCATCAACTAAGATTGTACATCCACCTCCCTCTCCCATGTCTCATCTTGTAATCACTTGTTCTGCCACAGCACACGTACAAGAGGAACAGACCGGTCACAGAGAACCTTGGTACTTCGATCGACAATTCGGACAGGATGCTCCTTGATCGATGAATCCACTTCCAACTCAAGCTACTCGGGTGGGAAGACATGATACGTGTCTAAAAAGTAATGTCAAAGTTGTAATGCATGTAAGATTTAGTGCATATCCTGGTACCTCTAAGGCAACTACAACCAATAGGCAACTGGCCCAACTCTCACAAAAACCTCGATTGGTCTGTTATACCTTGGTGAAATCTTACTTTGTTTCCTAATCCTCTTGTTCCCCAACGTTAGTGTGACTTAAAGGAAAACCTGATCCCCAACATCAAACTCTAGAGGTTTTCTCTGCTAATCAACATAAGATTTCTGTCGAGACTGTGCAGTAGCCATCCTCATTTGAATCAACTCTATAAGCTATGTGGTCTCCAGAATGAGACAATGTCCTAACATATTTTTTTCTCCTTCCCCCAGCAAACATAAGGGTGATCAGCATGGCCTATCATACAAAACCTTGTATGGTTCCATCTGAATAGTTTATTAAAAACAGTTGTTGTAGGAAAACGTCACAAGAGAAACGTGTTTCTACCAATAACCTCCATAATCCATGATGCATGCATAAAGAATGTACTCAAGTACCAGAATCGTATGCTCGGACTGACCATCTGTCTGGGGATGGTAAGTTGTACGGAAACATACATGTGTACCCAAAGCCTTCTGAAGACCCTTCCAGACCCGAGAAGTAAAATGTGCATCTTTGTCTCAAATATTGGAGTGTGGATCTCCATGTAAGCCCACGATCTCACAGATGTACAATCGTCCCAGCTCATCAACACTGAAGGTCTCCTTGATCAGACAATAGTGAGAAACCTTCATGTTTCTGTCAATGACAACCCATACTGGATCATTCCCTCGAGGATACCTCAGTAAACTTATTATGAAATCAATCGCGACATCATTCCACTTTTACTCGGGAAAAGGAAACTTCTTACAATGCCCTGATGGTAACTGATACTCCACCTTCACCTACTGACAAGTAGAACAATTCATGAAAAAACCAAGAACATTTCTCTTTTTACCTGGCCACTAATATAGATGATGTAGATCACGATACATCTAGTTCACACTAGGATGAACTGCCCAAACTAAGGAATGAAAGTCTGACATCAGCTTATCGCGTATGTCTGCTGACACCCATACGTGCCTCTGGAAACGTAAGATCTCATCCTCATGTATGGTCCATCCCAGAATACGGTCTTCTCTTAACACGCTCTCTTGTAGGACATGGCCTTATGAATCTGATAGCTACCTCATTCTCACTCGATCAAGAAGAGTAGAAGTAATATCCACAAAAAAAAAAAGAAATGTCTAACCCTATCTATCGTGCACCTCTAAATGCATCTCATATAAAATATCCATAAGATGCAACTCACTACTGGCCTCCTGAAATACTTGTAACTGAGTCCTCCTGCTCAATGCATCTTCCACTACATTTCCTTTCCCAGACGTATAGGCAATCTCAAAGACAAAGGACTGAAGGTACTCAACCCACCTCTGCTGTCTCAAATTCAGATCACGAAGAGTGAAGATGTACATGAGATCTTGTGGTTAGGGAAAACAACAAAATGTTCTCCCAGAAGATAATGATTCCAAATGCGCAAGGCATGGACCACTACAGCCTACTCGAGATTGTGCATCGGGTAATTCCTCTCAAGTGGTCTCAACTGCCTAGACCCGTATGCAACAACTCATTGTCCCTTTATAAGCAAATATCCTAGGCCGATACCTGAATCATCATAGTACACATTATAGATCTTACCTGGCTCTGGTAAAACTAGTATCGATGCTGAAGACAACCTCCCTTTCATCTCCTGGAAGAATTACTCACAAGGATCTAACCATAAGAATTTCACACCATTCTTAGTCAGAATCTCCAGTGGTGATGCTATGAATGAAAAGTCCTATATGAAATGTCTATAGTATCCATCTAGCCCTAGAAAACTATGTACCTAAAATTATTTCTTCAGCTACTCCCAGGATACTACTACTGTCACTTTGTCTGGGTCTACTGATACTCCTGTCGATGAGACAACATGACACCAAAAGTGAATCTGGTCCATCCAAAAGTGGAATTTTGAGAGATTATCATATAACTGATGCTCTCTTAGTGTACTCAAAACAATCTTAATATGCATGTCATGGTTGTGTTGAGTGTGAGAGTACAACATGATATTGTCCACAAAGACCACCATGAAAGAATCCAAGAATGGATATATCACTCGGTTCATCAGTGCCATGAAAACTATAGGCGCATTCGTGAGACCAAATGGTATAACCATATACTCGAATAGAAAATAACTACTCCTAAAGGATATGATAGGTATATATGATGGTCTAATGCGCAACTAACGATAACCAGATCTCAAGTAAATCTTCGAGAACACTTGGGCTCCTCGAAGCTGATCAACGATATCAGCAATCCTCGGTAAGGGATAGCAGTTCTTGACCTTCAAATGGTTCATCTTCCAATAATCCACACAAATACTGACGGTACCATCCACCTTCTTCGCAAACAGGATAGGTGGACCCCGAGGAGAAGTACTGGGTCAGATGAAACCCTTTTCCTGCAACTCCTCCAACTACTTCATGAGCTCTTATAACTCTGGTGTAGCAATACTGTATAGAGGACTGGACACCTGAGACACTCCTGGAACAATCTCAATAGCAAATTCTCCCTCACTCTCTGGAGGTAAACCCAAAAAGTTTTCTGGGAAGAAATATCTGAAATGATCCACCACTAGAGGAAAGTCTAACTGTGAATTCCCCTCATCATCTAGATATAGACTAGAAATCAGTGCTATAACACCTTCTAACCCATGATTCTCGGGTCTCACTCGGATTTCCTGGACATCATACTCGCCCTTATGATGAAATGATCTGCCCTTTGGTGAGGTAAAACTCACCCTACGATGACATCAATCGACGACTACATAGAAGGGAACTAACAAGTCCCTTCCAAGAATGACATCATAACCCATCATCTTTAGGACCTAGAGGTCCCAAAAAAAGTGACACCCATGAACCTTTAGAGGGCACTCCATGCACTAACATACTCTCACCATTGTAATCTCCAACGAATTTTCAAGTGTCAAGATATCAGAAAAATATAAGATGTAGAGCCCAAGGCTCCCCACAAACACAATATATATAAAGCGATGGGAAGCCCTTGTATCAAAAAGAGGAGAAGTTAATACTAAAGAAACTAAGATCTTACCTCGAACTGTACAAGGTTTTTGGGTCCTACTTCTACTGGGTCTGATAAAATGCAAAAGTATGGCATATTCCACGTCCCTGTGACCCTGCCTGAATACTCTGAGCTGATCTTCCCTGATGTCGCTGTAAACCTAGCGACTGGCTACAACGACCATGACCTTCACCTCATATTGAATGGAAAGAATAACTCACGTTCCAAAACTGGTGAGAAATTGGTGGTGGTGCTCCAGAACCAGGAGTCATAGAAGAACCCATGTCACTAGCTGCCGGTGAAAATATCTGATAGAAGCATTGAAGATGACCCATCATGCCACAAGATTGGCACTCCACCAGGTATCCCGAGCAATGTGGCCTGATATTCCTGCTCCCCTTGCACTGGTAGTATACAACCTTGATGACAGAATATGCATCCCACCTACTCTGATCTCTTCATGCAATCTTTCAATAGAACATCCTTCTATCAGATGGCAGAGCACAAACATAGGATGCTGAACCGCTCTGGCTCACCTCTCCAGAATCCCTCAGATTGTGTTCAGTGATCAGCACCTGGTTGACTATAGAAGAGATAGAAGTCATCCTGAAGATATTTACCAGTGATCGGATGTCGTGCCTCAGACCATCCTTGAACATCCTAGCAAGTAACAACTCATCACCTTCTAGAATATGAGTGAAACACTGCCGATATGTGAATTGATAGGAATACATTATTATAGAAAGATTACCCTTCTATAGACTCATGAAATCTCAGTATTGATCAGCCCTTAAGGTCTCCGAGTAGAAGTAATCATAGAATATTCACTGAAACACATCCCAAGTCATGTTCTTCTCGTGTCCCTCCTGTGAGAACACATCGCACCACCTCCTGGAAGATTCTTGAAGCATGTAGGTAGCGAGATTCACCCTCTTCTCTAGAGGTATCTCCCGATGCTTGAAGATCATTAGCATGGCTTCTAACCATGACTCTGTAGCCTAGGGTCCTCCATCTCCTGAGATGTTGATAGGAGGATGCTGATGAAAAATCCATGTCAATTATTCCATCAACGGTGCCAGAGGCAGCGCTCCCTAGAAGGTTTGTATCATCCTCATATAGCCCTCCCTAAATTTTTCATCATCATCGGTGTTAGGTATAATAGCTGGTTCCAAGACTGGAACAACTAGAGGATCTATCGGCTATCCCTGATCATCCATATCCAGTGTCTGATCATAACCATGCAACCAATGTACAACCGAAGGACGTCTCGGTGGCATTAATCTGCAAGGTCTAGCACACACCTTAGATTAAGATCATCATGGACTAAGAACTGGGAACATAATAAGGGAAAAGGAGAACGAAAACATTGAATTTTTACAAAATAATACAACATGTCATCTATAATAACTACATGGCGTGTTCAATTATGTCTTTCACATAGTCACATACTTCTGCCAGAATTGGTCATGTAACACCCCAAACACACGACATACTGTTCTTACACACGGTGTGTACTTGAATTTCCATCAACTTCCTGAGTCCTTCTACATGGATAATCCACATGGCTCCCCTTAGAACACAGTTACACGACATGCACTAGATGAGCTTCACCGACCCGTGTTGTTGGTGACACGGCTGGGTACTCGGCTAACACTACATTGTGTGTTTAATATGGACAAGGCATGTACTAGAAAAGATAACATCGACCCATGTTGTTAGTTATACAGATAGATTCCAAGATTACACTACACGATGTGTTTATAACTTACATGTCATGTATCACCTAAGGTATCTTCATTCATGTTGTTAGGCACATGGGTGGACACAAGGTCGGACCTCCAAAGTGTGTACAACCGGTACACGGAATGTTCCTAACTGAATTTCCCAATCCCATGTATCTTCCCACATGCCCTATGACACGGTTAGAGACTACGCGACATGTACTCAAAGTACACAGTGTCTACTTATGAAAAATAGTTTCTTCCCAAACAAAAGATCACATGGCATGTTGTCAAAACTACACAGCATGTGTTCTAG
Source organism: Viscum album (assembly GCA_963277665.1). Classification (NCBI taxonomy): domain Eukaryota; kingdom Viridiplantae; phylum Streptophyta; class Magnoliopsida; order Santalales; family Viscaceae; genus Viscum; species Viscum album. Next base: position 446,048,372 of record OY728155.1, on the reverse strand, counting down.
GTTTTTCCGAACTGTATGCCTCAGAAACTACTCTGGAGCCCATAAAACACCGAAAGGAACATCAATGTTCCAAATTCCAATCAGTGAGTGCTCATACTCCCCGTGAATCAATGTTTGGAATCATATACATGTTATAACAAGGAAAACAGGGCAATGATTCACCAAATTCTGGTCTATGAGGGCCCATAACACCTTATGATCCAATGTTTTGTGTTCATTCAAACAAAACCATACAGAAACAAAAACATACAAAAACAAAACCTTATCAAATAGAAGGTATTTTTATCACAGTAACTGTCACAAAAACATGTGTATCTATCACAACACCTATCAAAACAACATGAAATTGCTAATGCACTCTATATAGCGTGGAATGAATCCATGACATGTGATCCCTAGAAAGTGCCTATATGATGCATGAGATGGCATATCCTCATATAATCGGGTTGTAAGAGAAATAGAACATCAATAACATCATCAATAACAGAAAAAATCATGTGAATCACTCAAGATGAAATAAAATCAACTTCAATAATTGAAAAACTAGAAAAATTAAAATTAAACATGGTAGATTGGATTTTCCATGTACATGGGTTAGCTACATCTGGGCACATATTATTACCTATTACAAATTTCTTCTTATCCATGGATATAGGGTACAAATACTAATTAAAGAAGAAAATAATTCCTCTAATACCACATTGTAATGTCACAGTTCCTGAAGCCACCTAGAGGCAACCTATACTCGGTTGCTCACAAGGCCTCAAGAGAATTTCCCTTAACTCAATATGCTGCCAACTAGTAGTGAGGGTATGGGTTGTGTTAGTGGGGAATCTATGCCCTCATTGGCAGAGTAACACAGAAGAAAAAATATATATATAACAATAGCAGAAGCAGAAATAGTCCTTACAAAAGTAAACAAAGGAATCCTAAAGAAATAAACTGCTGGAGTGTATATATTTAAAAAGGTTTAATGGTACATATGTATAGTAAAAGTGAAAACAACATCAAAATACTGGAATAAATAATAGTACAAAGCCAAAGTACTGAAGAATATAGATTAAAAGATCCTCAACATTGCAAGCCTCAGTATGGTCCCATGCTCTCCAGATCCACAGCATATGATGTACCTGAAGTATAAGGGCGTTTGACCTTATCTATACCTATAGAAATATAATCTATTTGGCCCCAAATGCATAGCCCAAACAGGGTGAAAAAATAAATCCCAGTACACGATCACCACAAGATATGTGCTTAATAGTCATTGAATATATAGCCGGTAATAAACAAAATGAAGCAGTAAACAAGAAAGTACTCAGCAGAAACTAGTCCTACAGTTTCAATCCAAATAGATATATACATCAACGATGATAAATAAGACGGTAACCCTCTAGGTATTACTCTCAGCCCAACCCCTATGGTTCAATCTAAACTAGGATACTACATAGACTCTCTGTGGAAGCTCCCTTAGTCAATTCCCCTCATAGTCCCAAGATTTTAAAGACTCTATAAGCAAGCTCACATGGTTAATTACCTTTATAGTCTAAGGTAGTCAATGACTCTCTGAGGAATCTCACTCGGTCAATTCCCCTTATAGTCTAAAATTGTTCAAGACTCTCTGTGGAACCTCACTTAGTCAATTTCACTTGTAGACTAAAATGGTTCAAATACACTCTGACTGAGCTGACTTGGTCAATTGCCCTTATAGTCTAAAATAATTTAAAGACTCTCTAAGGAAGCTCACTCAGTCAATTCCCCTTATAGTCTTCTACACCAGGTTCTAACAGCCCTGTGTAAGTCAACGAGTATAGAAATGCAATATGGACCAAGTAAAACAAAAGAACCACTTGGATAATCGGTCTACAACATATCAAGGATGTCATAAAACAAAACTACACCCTACACCACTAGGCATGGGAAAACATAGAAGGCAGCCAAAATGGCTAAGTAGGGCCAAACCGTCGTAAACAGAACATGGATGGGCAACCACATCTAAAACATATCAATCATCCCTATTCGTATCCAAATAACCTATACTCAATCATAAAAGCAAGGCATGCAATTAAAAGGGTTAAAACGGTAAAAGCACAATACCCCATTCAAGGGTATTGGAAAAATTTGCACATAATACACAAAGACTGTCAATAGAAAGGAACAAAACACCTAACTTTAGCGTTCTGGCGAAATCGACCCACAAAGAACCGCACCCCAATACGGGAAAACAGTTCAGGAAAACCGCTCTATATCTCTTTCCATATCATCCAAAATCCTTAAAATCCACACCCAATGAAACCCAAACACTAGATATAAATGTAATAGATGTAGATCTAGAAAACCGAGAGAGAGGGAAGATATGACCTATAGAAATCCAAATAGAATCTAAGAGGAATGACTTACAAGAGAAGAACCAACATCAATCCAACAAGAAACCGCTACGATTTGCCTCAAAAACATGTGGGAGAGATCCTTCAACCATTGAGAACCCAAAATACCTAGTGTGGTTTGAGTGGGAGAGAGTTTGCAGTAAAATAAGGCACCCTCGATAGAGGTCGGATTTAAAAATCCAATTTTTAAGTGGTCGCATGGTAGTACACAATGTTTGTAAAACAGTGTGCTAATCGTGTGTACACCACTGCTCGAGAGGAGGTTTCCACACGGTTGCTTCGTAATATTTGGAAAAACATGCTCAGGACATGCGAAACATAATGTCTCCTCCTGCACGGTTTCCTGGATAACCAGCACGGTTTCCCCTAACCGTGCTCAAACCATGCTCCATACGAAAATGCTCCAAACTTATTCAAAACCATTACAAACACTCCCACCTTCTTCCCAAATCAATCCATGAACATTGGATACATAAAAATGCAACCGGCCCAACTAATAAAGTACAAAACATGTACATCAAAATTTCTTGAAATTCCTCTTTTTCTCAAAAATGACCAAAAAAATTGAAAACATACATGAAAAAGAAGATCTGGGTTCTTACAAGAGATATCATCATGATATTAATGTTCTGGAGGGGAAAGTTCCAAGTAGTTATAGTCTGGATCAATTCATCTCTAACCATTGGGCCATGTAATATCACAAATCCTCTGGTCTATGTAAGGGTTCCCATTCAACCCATAAAATATGTATTATAAAAAAATGAATAAAAATAGATGTTTTTAGGGATATTTAGGAAATATATAAAGTTAAATATATAAAAACACATTATGATCAATAAATGGGCGTAAAAATCCATCAATAAATTTTTTCATAGCGACAACACTCTGGTTAATAATTAATAAATTCTATATTATTGAAATGATTAATTATTGGATTTCATGTACTTGGAACAAGAACCATTGTACCATTAATATCATTCACAAGAAAATTTAATTCTTTTGATATAAAAACAACTGGTATTTCTTAAAAAAATAATAATTATTTTTCAAATTATTTATTCTCATGATACTACCAATGCTTTGAAGGGAATGAAATAACCAGTCACCAACCTACATTGATTACTTTAATTATTCTCCAACCCATGCCAGAACAGTCCAAATAATTAATTATATATCGAATAATCAATTTAATTAGTTATGTGAATTATCATCAGATATCAGTATTATTTAAAAGATAAAAATTTATCTATATACCAAGATAAATCAAATAATGATAATGGTAAGAAATGTATATAAATTTATTATATAGATTTGAAAATAAAAATATAGATGATTCCAAAAACATCATTATTTAATGAAATATTCAATGATTGATGATCATAAATAAAAGGGGTATAATATTCATCATTGAAATGAAAATGGATGAATGATATCAAATATATGCTTTAAAAAATTAGTTCAATGTTCCTTAAATTGATCATATCATTAACCAAATGAAGAGATTATGTGTAATCATAGTAAATACACATAAAAATTAGAAATAGACCAAAAGTTAATCAATTTTCATTTTATCCATATCATTTGGATGAAATATTCAATAGAAATATAATTTTAGCCTAATAAATGAAAATTAGGTCAATAAATCATTACCACATTGTAATCAGTTGAATTTTATACCCCATAAAATTAATAAATATAAAAGTAAATATTGATTAACAAGATGATAATGAAAAATTTATATGATATATAAAATGTATTTATAAATACACCACACACAAGGAATAATTTTTTAATAATAAATATCTCATAGATGTAAAAGTATGATGAGAAAAGCCTTAACTTTTATCTGAAATAATTATGCACACGTACTTAATTTACAGGATAATAAAAGTATATTCATTATTAACCTAATTAAAAACCAATTAAATATAAATTTTATATATTATACTTATATTAATATAATTTATGGAATTTAAAATGATTTATAATGTTTATTATTTTTGTCCTGAGATCGTCTCTTTCATGGTTAAATGGTTGGTTCCATCGTGTATAATATTGGTAGATTTTGAAAAATTGAAGAAAAAATTTAGAAGTAAAATTATTTGGTGTCAATTAACATTAATAATTTTAAATATTGTCATATATCATTTTCTATATGATATATGTATGATTAAATTAATAAAAAATAGATGAAAATGACATAATATATTTTGACATTTTTTATGACTATAATGAGCATGCGTCATTTTATTTAATATTATGCTTATATATTGTTTCCATAACAAGATATAACATAAAATAAATAAATTAAAATATTACATAACTTTATTAATACTTTTATAAAAACCCATTAATGTGGTACTGTAAAAAATAATACTTTACTTCTAATAAAGCGGTGAATCGAATTACCACAAATGATGTTTTTAAAAAAATCTGACAGGAGAATAGAAGAGATGTAATGATGGATTTTAAATTATAACAATAAAATTGAACTATATATATATATATAATAATAATAGAGTTACAGTTAATCATTATATATGTGAGATAAATATTGGATAAGAAAAGAAAATATAATAAAAGAGAAATAAGGAGTTCACCACTTGAATACCATCTCCTTGAGGACCTCCTTAAAACACATGGATTTGGAAATTTTCAACAGAGATAGTACATAGACATGGTGAATAGGATGGAGAATTTAAATTAAAATAATTTTCAAAAGATACAAGATTTATAATGTGTTAGGAGAAGGGGGGTTACTGGGGGTATCTATAGGGAGAAGGGAGCGGTGTTTTTGATCATGTTTTACATTATTTTAAAATTTTGGCTCAATAATATAAATAGAGTTTATTATTATGACTAAATAATATAAATATTGAATTTTAATTTGAAATATTGGTTTCTCAAATAATTCAGGACTAAAGCACACATTTATTTGTCTTAATATGTTAAATGTCATAAATTACCGTATTTCACTATTCACCACAAATTCAAGTATTTTCTGAAAAATTCCAAAACTTCACCATTAATTTTTTTAAATATTTGGATTTCAAAATATAAAATATTTTATGAAAATAGTTTCATTACTATGATAAATTTTAATTTTAATTAAAATAATCACTTATTCGATTGATTCATTAATAAAATAATTATTACATCATCGTTGTATAATTATTTAACATAAATATTTATCTCTTCAAAACTAAAAATAAAATACCTTAATGTAGAAAGATATTTTATGACTCAAAATAAAACATATATTATAATATATTTTCTTAATAACAGCATATTAAAAAACATATATAATTATTTAAAATATTAATGCAGTATTTTTTTATTTTCGTTAATTTAAGGAATATTAAAATCATTTTCATTGGAAACCTGTTGATTTAATAACTACAAATATTAAAATTGGTGTTAATGGTTGAAATAACTTAATTAATTAATGTTTTTTTAATGTTTTAAGATATTTTTATTATCCTTATTTTCTTATTTTTACATAAAATAAAATAATTTACCATCAAATGTGGTAATAAAAATTTACCAAAGTTATAATTCATATTCTCCAAAAATAAATGGTTCATATTTTATATATATTTATTATATTATTATAATTATTGAATCCATTTCTATAAATTAAATATGTATGAGTTTTATAATTTAATGTAATATTAATCCCACAAACATGATAAGACAACAAGGTTTCAACGTAAAAATATTCAAGAGATTAAAATGTTTTTATTTCCTATTAAAATTTTAAATTTATTTCTATAACCTAAATTAGATTTATTTATGTATACTTTATCTAATTTTACTTTAAAAAATTTTAATATATAATTTAATGTTTTAGTCTAAATAGATGAAAAGTCATGTTTCGATTAAAATGTCTTATTTTTTTAATATTCAGCAAAAAATAAAACATATAATAAAAATAACTAAAAATTAATCAGATTAATTTTTGATATTCCAATTTCAAAAATAAAATTTATTTTTTACAATAAAATTTATAAAAGTGTCTAAATTTAGTATTAACATACGTCCTCTATTAAAATGTGTAATAACTAACTTTTAGTAAAATATTTATTTTTCTGAATAAAATTGGATTTTTTTTCTTATTATAAGACTATCGAAATTATTAGATGAATTTGAAAAATGTATTTAATATATAAAAAGTAAATATAATAAATATATTTCATTTATAGTTATTAATATAATATATTATGATGAAATGTCTCTATGTGCACAAAAATTGTTTTTTATAAAAACACATATTTTATTGTTCAATTGTTTTTTCATTTATAATTAATTGGTTTCCAATAAATTCATTTTATAATCATTAATGAAATTAATTTTTATTATATATTTAATATAATTTATTCTCAACCTTCCAATGTCTAGGTCATACCTATCACATATAAATAATAAAATTTAATCATTTTATAGGATTTTTTTCTCAGGTAACATATGCTAATGATGAAGTTAAATTCAAAACGAGACATTCCCTTTAGTCTTGTGGTGTTAGATAATAACATCCTTAAATAAATTTATTCCATGATATCCATAAATTTTCCATAAAAAATAAACGATTTACAATTTAAATTATTTAATGGGAAACTCACACATTAATTTGGGTTAATAAAACATAAACATAAATAGAGGGAAAAGAAAATTGAATGGTTACAAAAAAAATAGGATTACCTATAGGAGAACAATAGTGGGGAGTGAAATCATAGTAACAAAAATAAATTCTTTCTATCAAGTACATATGGATATTGATAGAGAACACAATCCTTAGAAAGTCTACCATCTCAAAATCGTAAATATATGATCACTTAAAAGGCGAATGATTTCTTTGTAAGAAAAGAAAACAAATAATGTTATTATTGTATGATTGTTTTCCAAGAGTTGTGGGTTTCTTTTAATATCTAAATAATTCCATGGGAAAATAGAAATACATTATATATTTCGATGTCATAATGTCATAAGTTTTTTGTGCATCGATCTATATCTACTTCATTTCATAAATCAGGTGATGGATATTCAGGTCCAATTTTATACCGAAAGAAATTTTTGAATCATTAGATACATAAGTCATTTCATTAGCCTTTAAATGGTTTATAAGACAAAAATGGTTATCATCTGTTATCCAACATGATATATCATACTTTAATGAAAATAAAAAACATCATTAATCTATTTTTTATATTGGCGTCCTTAAAACAAATCCAATATATGTATGTCCAAATTCAATGAAACAAAATTTTGATGTAATGTCACTAAATATGCAAAATAAAATTAACAAAATACTGCCCCAATAGTGAAGATCTTATTATCACATAATTATAATATAAATACCTTTATGTCCTTCAAACAGTTATAGAACATTAATTCATCTGTGTGTAAAATATCTGGTTTTTTAATATATTCCTTAAATCAAAACATCTATTAAATCTGGAATAACATAACCCATCAAATCACTAACAACCTTCATAGTCAACTATAATATCCCAAAAACATATATTTATTATTATCTAAGCATGTTTCACATTTTAATCATCATCATTCCCAAGTAACATGTTTTCATGAAGTTAAACATAAAATAAATCCCATTCATTGATCACTAGTGATATTCAGTACAAGATTCCAATCCCTTAATGAATAATTACTATAGTATAATCATTATATATCTCATGATTCTTATAATATGATAATTACTAAAAAAACAAAAATGACATAATTTTTAATCCAAATATATGAATATTATTTAATCCTCAATATTATTTATTGTAAAATAATCCTGGTTATGATCAATTATGCTATTTTAGGGTATATTATTATGATGTATGAGATGTTGATTTGTGTAGTTTCCCATATTAAGAAGGAATTTTATTAAAGAATAACGAAAACAATACAGGAAAAAATACAAACAAGAAACACCAAACTACCATAAAGTGTGGTTATGGTGAAAGAGATCAAAAACCAAAGAAACAAGAAACACCAATTGAAATAAGGTATGATCTGTATATGAAAAAGAAAATCATCATATCTATCCAAATCAAAAGGAATGAACCAAGCACGGCATTCCAAAAACAACAACAATGCAGTTCACTCTAGGCCAAATCTCCATGAACTACAAAGAAGGAGGAGACTTTCTCATTTAAAAACCAGAAACAATCGACCTACAGAAATATGACCACATCAGCAACCCCCTGTGAAGGGAATCATCCAATGTATGTGCTCATAGATTCCACAAAAAATTCTACCTCGTTAACCCATGCAATAAAAAATAGGAAACTACATACAATACCACAACAAACAGAAAACAAAAAGAATGACAAAAAATAGTAGACATAAGAAAAACAGATATGATTATTCCCATTGGAAAAGAAGAAGCATGGACAAAATAAATAGAATCACCATAAGAGGCCCCTTTAGAGAAAAAAACTGAAATACAATCAAACAGATACACCTTGAAAACCAGAGCAGAAATTTACAGAGAACTGTAGACTTTCAACTTCATTCATGTAGAATAATAAAGAAAACAAACCACTCCAAAGAATAATAAATAATTATACTAATCAAAAATACCCCAAAGAAGAAAAACATAACTCAAATATGTAAAATAATCATACAAAAAAACCTCAAACAAGGATAAGTGACATCTTACAGAAGTCTAAAAATGAGAGACTTGTCACAATCCCTTTTAAGAAAAGGAAGAATATCATTAGGAATATGATCAAACCAGTCGAAATCAACTCCATTAACATCTTTATATGCAATGCCATTTTCAACATAATTATATTCCCTATAAAAGTGAGTGTTAATTTGATTTATGGATAATAGAGTATCCAAAAAATTAATCCAATGATTAGTTAGCTTCTAGGACAAGTGAGAAAGACTAATCCTTATGGAAGAAATGACAACAATAAAATCACTCTCGGTCCATAAATTATCCCTACCACGCTTTATAGCTTGATCCAAAGCAATGGTAATCCAAATAATTTCAACCTCAAGTGAATATTAAAAGTCACAAGGACCATGAAAACGACCAAGGACATCCCCTTTAACAATGTCCCATTATGTTTTTCCACATTTTTCACATTTGGTAAAATAATTCTTCATATTCATTCTTTTAACCAACTCTTTCCTTTATGTACACTTTTTCTCATTCTTCCCACCAAATCCATAATAATTATATAACCATTTATTTTTCTCATTAGAAAATGATATTATATCCTTATACGATGAAATTGTTTTGGAGGCTTGTAACTTTTTATAGATTAAAATAAGACCACAAAATATTTGTTACTCCATACTATTTGTATCATGTGAATTGGTGAGGATCACATTCATTCAGTGAGGTACCATTTATAAATGATGTCATATACTATATTACATCAAATCATAATGGAACATAATGTATAATACAAAAACAGGTGAAAGTTAACATAAATTAAAAAATTTATTCATTGAAAATATTATAAACATGGTTTTTTTGGGATGTTCGTAAAAAGTTATCCTCAAATTATAAGATATAATTATGTTCCCTAATCCAGTGTTTCCAAAATATAGTTTCCATGGTTACTAATAAACATCATATGATAGAAACTATAATGTCCCCAACCCTGGTAGCCCAGATCCGGTTCCTAATATTATTACATTGACATGATTACAACGATCTCAATCCTAAAGGATATAATAGAATATACATATTGAATAACTAGATACAAATTTCAATTTCAGTTTACATTTAAAAACATAAAAACACAATGAATTTTCTTCAATAATTTCATTTTTCTCCTTCGCGTAATCATGCATATCAATCTTAATAAACATATTAGAAACATAGGGGATAATAAACATAAGAAAGGAGTGATATTAAATGCTCATTAAGGGTTTGGTATAGTGTAATATATATTGAATAATTATGTATAATCTATATGGAATGGTAAATAGATATAAGACACACACCAATAAATAAACAAATAATTAAAATGAATCAATATATTTTGTCGTAGTGAAAATACTATGGATAGTACTAACTAAATTATAAATACAACACATTAAAAATTATAGGACTTCATGTTTTGTGAAATTGAATCATTATATATCTAGAAAATCAAAAATATAGTTTAATAATGTGGTTAGAAACCTATATAATTAACTTTGGAATTAGACACAAAGGGTTTCTCGCCAACTTATTTCATCCCAAGAGACTAAAGATGCTTCAATAGGCTTAAAATTACTAGTCCCCAACCAGTAGGTCATACATTAAAAGGTCCCTAAACCATGTCATATCAGTCTAAATAATTTTTCATATATCAAAAATTTGGTTCAATTAATAAGTTTCTTTATCATTAATTATCTGTATTAAATAAGAGATAAAATCTTATCCATATTTCCCAGTAAATCAAATAAAAATAAAGTAACACACCGCATGCTAAAATGGTATATAACATAGAATATTATTATATTAATGATATAATAAATATTAATATTTAATGAAACGTTAATATATTGATTATAATAAAGAAAGGGTCATTATATATATCATAAAAAATAAAAGGGTTGCATGATATCAAATATATGTGTCAGCAAAAGAAATTGAGATAAAGAACCTTGCATGAATCATATATTTTAAAAGATGAATTGATTATTATTATTCAATATAAATCATTATAATAAATGGATATATAACATAAGATAATAAAAATATATTTTACAAATATCCTTTGTATGACATAGTCAATGAAATAGATGTTTAACCACATGAATTAAAATTGTGTTAAAAATCACATAGAACTTTGAAATCAGTCAAATTTTGTGCACAAAAAACTAGTAATTATCAAATGAAAAATTTCATAACAAGAATATATTTAAATTAATGACCTGATATATCAAATTTAAGTATACATAAACCAAAAAAACAAGGAATAATTGGTTATTATGGCATATCTCACCATGGTAAAATTGAAATAAGAAAGCCCTTACCTTTTGTCCAAAAATGTTCTTTACTTGTACTCAATTTCGTGTATAATAAAATTATATTAACTAAAATCTAAACTATTAACATATTAATACTATATTTTATTTATTATAATTTTATAGGTTTCATTTATGGTAATTACTATGATTAGTAATGTTTAATTCTTCCAGTACGGTAGTGTTCATTTCATGGTTTGTTTGGTTAGTTGCATTGTGTATGATTATTAGAGTTCATTTTAAATAGAATAAAAACTCCATAAGTTATATTATTTAGTATTAATTAACATAAATAATATTTAATATTCTTTTATATCATTTTATTATATTGTATTAGGATGATTTATTTGATAAAACATTGATGAAAATATCTTACATTATTTTGGTGATTCTTTTGACCATCATGAACATGTGTAATTTAATTTTATATTTTGTTTATATATTGGTTAAAAAAGAAGACATAGCATATTATATGTATATTAAAATATGATTTAACCATTATAATGGATTTATTACCTCTCATAAATGTAGTGATGGAAGAAAAAATCTCATCATCCATTAAGGCAGTGAATCGACACATCATGTATACTGTTTTAATTTTAAAAACAATTAAAGATGATAAAAAGATATTTGATGATGGATATTCGATTAAAAAAAATACATTACATTATATTTATATTTATATATTTTTAATAATAGATTTTCCATGAAATATTGTGTACTGTATTAGAGTAGAGGATAAGAAAGGAAACAAAAAAAAAAGAGAAAGAGGGATAATTATACCCTTTGAATATCGTCTCCTTGAGGACCTGCTTAAGAAACTTGGATTTGGTCCTTTATAAATTAAAAAAATTATTGGAATTTGGGAAGAATATTTATAATTTATAATTTATAAATATATACTAGAAACAAGGCTTTGGAGGTTTCACAAGAAGTGATGGTGAGGGGTGCTATTTATAAAGAGAGCAGAGGGTTGTTTCTGATTATTTTATTCAGTAATTTATTACATTGGATGAAGACAATAAATAGTGTTGAAAATCATGACTATGTATAGTAACTTGGGAATTTGAGTTCAAATTAATGGTTTCTTACATCATAAATGACTAAACAATTCATTTATTTTCTAAAAATGATAAATAATTTAAATTACTATATTTCTCTGTTCACTGAAATTAAAATATTTACCAAAAATCCCAAAAATTTCTCCAACAAAATTTTTCTTGATTTAGAAAGAAAAAGTTTAATTTTTATGAAAATAATTTTCTAAATATGATTAATTTATTTTTTAATTGAAATCATCAATTATTTTTTTGTTTCATTAATAAAATATTTACATCATCAAGGTTGTATAATTATTTAAGGTAATTATATCTTCATTAAGAATTAATAATAAATTAATATTTTGAAGAAAAATGTTTCATTTTTAAAAAATATATATATATCTGAATATATTTTATAAATATGACCATATAAAATTCAATATAGTTTATAAAAATATGCATATGACATTTTGTGATTTTCTTTAATTTAAATAATATTAGAGTAATTTTGATGGAAAATTTTCCATTTATTAACTAAAATTGTATCCTTAGGTGTTAAGGGTAAAATTAAAATCATAATATAAATATTTTTAATGTTTATGGATAATTAACATATCCTAATCATATTATATTTACCTAAATATACGTGATTTATCCTTAATATTGGTAATAAAAAATCACAAAAGATACTATTCATGAAGACCTCAAATACTAGAACGGTATTTAAAAAATAGATAAATTATTATTCCAAATATGTAATCCATTTTTTAAAATTCAATACATATTATTTTTACAAATTAATTTAATATTAATGTTATAAACTGGGTTAGACAACAGACTTTTAAAGTAAAAATGATCAAAAGATTAAAATGTTTGTAAATCCAATTTCAATGTAAATTTTATTAAAAATACATAAATTTTACATTTTTGCGTCTTAATTATATAATTCTAATTTCAGAAAATTTTAAAATATAATTGATCTTTATAAATTATTTAGATGAAATGTCAATTTCAATTAAGATGTTTATTTTTCTATTCATCAAAAAATGAAATACATCAGAAAAAGAAAAAAGATGTATTGAAAGTAAATATTTATTTTCAAATTTCAAAAAGGAATTTTACATTTTTATATTAAATTTATAAAATATTCAAAATTGAGTATTAAAATAGCAGTGCTATTCAAATGCAAAAAAATTTCTTTTAGAAAAAATAGTTCTTTTTGCTTAAAATTTGATTTATTTCTATCAAAATCCTATAAAAATTATTTAAAATTTTTAATTTTTTTATTACATATGTAAAATATAATTATAATTATAATTTTTCAATAATAATTTTTAATTTATATTATTAAAAGAAAATATCAATGTGTTCATAAAAATAATTTTTTATAAAAACACATATTTTATTATTAAATTGTTTTTTTATTTAAATTTATAATTAATTTTTAACAAATGTATTATTTTTATATACGTGTATAAACTATATATTAGTGATTTAGTTAATATCATTCATTATCTCCATTCCAACAGCTACCTAATTTCTATAAGAATTAAATAAAAAAATTTAAAAATTTATTTATGATCAATGTTCAATGTAATAGAAGATATTAATGAATCTATATTGAAAAAGAGACATATCATAAAATAATGAAGTCATGTAATATGTAAATTAAAAAAATAAAGTGGTTTTAAAAAGGATATGTGAATAAATTTTAATAATATTTCATTTTAATAATATTAATATTAATAATCCCTGAAAACCCTAATAACTCAAAAAAGGTGAACAAAAAACTTTTGAGAACATTTAACTAAAGAAAGAATCATCATTAAGATATACTTGAATTACATAAAGATAAAAAATTTTGATATTGATTAGAAGATATTATAATTTATATTTAAAGGAAATGAAATCTTTTTTATTACTTTGAAATACATTTATTGAAAACTCATAAATAAAAATGAGTAACAAAATGACCTTTTTTGTAATCTAGATGAGAAATATGATGGTCAGATGAGAAAAAACATAATTTTTTTTAAATTATAGTGGAAAAAATTTGGTTTAATTGAGAAAATCAAATAGGGGAAACAATATTTAATTTTGATTGGAATTATTCCAAAAAACAATATAATTATTTTGAGGTGGAAAATCATGAAGGTATTTTTTTGAAATAGAATACTTTCCCCCCAAGGAAGAAGATAAAGTACCTTGAAATAGGATCATATGGTGGAATAAACTGATATTTTAAGAAATAAGTTCATAAAAAAGCAATATAAATAAATAATTGGAGTTGATAATTATAAAATAATCACATTTTTTATTATGAATAAAAATTCATTGAAAGAGAGTACGTTATATTGATCTTCAAATGTTAGGCATTAGATTCACTTATTATATTATGATTCTGATACATATGAAATAATAGTATAATGAAAATAGTTTTATTTTAGAATATTATTAATATATAAATTCCATAATATTTGAATGTTGATATTATTTTTTAAATCTTAATATAAAAATTATATTCAGATAAAGTGTTTGTATTTTTATAAAATTATAAATTTTTCAATACATTGTAAAAAATACTGATGTTATAAAAATATATGCTTCCCATTCTATAATTTATTAAGTCAAAAATTTTATTATGTTTTATTTTCGAATTTAATTTGATACATTTTATTAATTATAATCTATTTAATTTCTTTACAATAAACATTGTTCATAATTATGGTATAATTTTTTTAAACATAAAAATTCAAGTATATGGGGAAAAATTAATGCATTTATAAAACATATATTAAAGGATATATATTAAACATTATAGAGTTGAAACATGTAAAATTAAATCCATAATTTGAATCACCATAATTAATATTGGGTAATAGTGTTAATATTTTGTTTTTCGTAATTAATAGTAACACTAGATAATTTTTTTCATGCCTGTAAATGGTAAACCTGATTAAAAGGATTAAAAACAATGGTAAAATGATTAAAAATACAAACAAACCTTGAAAATAATTATATGCATCTATTATGATATTATCCATATAGTATTATAAACTATTTCATTTTGAATTCATTTTTCTTGTTTAATACAATTATATGTTTTAATATTTTGAAAATTTTCAGATGCAGCCTTTTCCTCATATGTAATTGGTAAATAACCTATCCTCTCATACCCACACATAAATATAATAATTTATCAGCAAATCCATACCTATATAGCATCCTAGCATCCATTCTCGCTTCCTATAGGACTTTTTTTATCATAATACAATCCTATGAATGCATTATTTATAAATATATGGATGTTTCTCAATGAATATGTATAGTTTTTACAAAAGTGTTTATATATTATTTTTGTTTATAAACCAAAATATAATTTATGAAAATTATCCTATTATTAAATTAGTATCTTACATATGTAGAAATTTTAATATGCTGGTGGAACAACTCTTATTCTTCTCTTTTCCATCTAATTGAAAATGAGTACATCGCTTATGTGGGCAAACGACCTATCATCTATATGTAGAACTGTAATTAATTTCATATGAACTATTTACTTATATAGTTATAAATATAAAAAATGATTATATATCATATGGGAAAACTAAATATAAATATGAAAAAATAAGAGATCAATTACATTCATAACATTCAACATGTTAGTATATAATAATGTTGTTCATGCGTACATGTGGACTACCACCTCCATATAGTGATGTGATTTAAAATTAATGTACACATATTAATAATGATTATAAATATTTATATAATAAATATATATTTTTCTTATATAAATATTCAAATTTTGGAGATAATTGATCAATGATAATGATTCATGGGACAAAACTAGTGAACTTAGAACAAACAAGAAAAACTAATTATCCTTTGGAAATGAATATTTATGTTGGAAATTATTCATAAATAAAAATTAAAATGCATTAAGATGATCATATATGATATTAAATTTTTTATATGGTTCTTTTATTGATTTATAATAAATTAAAAGAAATTATACATGAGTTTAAATGCACTAATGGATCATATCGAACCTCACGTAAGGGATTTCTATTAACATCTCATTTAATATCAAAATTGATTATGTTATGTTTTTTCGGGTAAAATTGAATGATCATAATATACTAAACCCTATAAATTTACCCTTCTTCTAGATATATTTGGGACCAAAATTATTATATTTCATATCAATTTTATTGATTTCAAATAAAAAATCACGTTACATATAAGATATTTGGTTTTGAAAAACTTGTTTTTTTGTTCTGATCCAACTCTTTTTCTTCCATGTATATATGTTCATTAATATCTATTTGAGTAATGTTTCTATTATTTTTTAAAAAATTATTATAGTTATAGATGGTGACATTATATAAAAAGTATTAAAATTAATCTTCCTTTCACATTATGAATGACTGAGTTTTTCCCAAAGGTGTGAACAAAATAAATGTTTTCACATACACCAAATGATTTAATTTTTTACACCACCATTATTAATATTTATGTTAGGGATTCATTTATATGTTTAAATGGTTATTTTCATGTCAAAATATTTATAATTGTTTTTGACATTTTCAAACATTTATAAGTCATAAAAAATTAAATGTAATTTTTTTGATGATAAGTTGTAATGATATTTTAAAGGTATGATCATCTATAATAACACTCATTGATGTTATTGGGTATATTAATGATGAAAAATTTATTATTTATTTTAATGGCTTCCAATTGTGGTGATGAAATACTGATTTTATTTCTTCATTATTCAAACGAGATAACTATTATCGTATAAGAAAAAAAGAGGTTTAATTTTATTATTAATTAGGAATGTATATAATGTTAAAATTCTTGGTTGGGTCCAATAATATATAGGTCATTAATATTTCCAAAACTCTCATGAGAAAAAACATAATGAATTCCATATTAGATAGCAATATGTACTACACATACCCATCTATTAAAAATGATGACTTGTTTTTGTGTCCTTCATGGTATGATTCGTGATATCATGGTTGTGGGGACTTAAAAATAAATTTAAATAATTATGAATTTAATTTATTACATTTTTTTTAATTATCCTTATGTTTACAAAGTTTATATTATCCCAGTATGTTCAATAAAATCTGGTTTTTTATTAAATTCCATGTGCCTAGGGTATCTAGTCATCCTTATTTTATGTTCCTTATTTCATCAGAGTAGCTTCAACTGTACATATAAATTAATATTTTATAGGAATCATAAAAAATTTTCCCTTTACATATATTTGAAGATGCATATTCTTAATGATATGTTGGATCTATTTTCATATGTTAGGTTTTTATTTATAATGTAATATGGGAATTTTTTTATCAAGTTTACTACAACTGTTGGACTGATCGATCCTAAACGGTGGGATATGTCAAATCATATAATAATGTAATATTCACTAAATATAGGTAATTTTGTTTGTGTTATTGTATTTGGTATCATAGTATGATTATTAGGAACCATGTAAAGATTATTTAAAAAGAATATTTGTATCATGAGAATTGAGATAATCTCTTATGGTATTTGATAAAATTTTCCACTATAAGGTTTTTTATTTTATGGATCAATATTCCAAATGGTTATGAGCTTACTAAGTGTGAATAATTATGTAGATATTATTCCTAATGGAATACAGGTAATTGAAATAGATAGTCAATGTATTAATTTTCAAACTAGGAAAGATAATATAGTTGGTGATTGACCTAAGTAGGTCATTGGAATAATGGAACAGTTGAGACTAGTTATGAGGATTACACATTATTTAATAGAGAACCCACTTATTTAAAAACATTTTTAACCTATTTTGGAGAATTGATATAAAAAAATAGGTTTTAAATGAACCACTAATCCATTGGAGGTTGAGCAATTAATTGTATCTCTTGAAAATATATTCATGATTTAGAATATAATTAATTGTAAAACCTTATAATATTTGTATATTTTATTAATGTATATAGTCATCAAAGGTGGTAATTTATCTATAAAACTAATGTTTAATATGGAATATAATTTTTTGAATGAAAAACATTTAATGTGATATTCATATAAAAATACATTATTAGCGAACAACAAGATAAAATGGAGAGTTTGTAGACTTTAAGATAAGGAAGAATAATGTTTTATATAGTTTGAGTATATATTTAATAAAATATATATGTATTATAAAGGATGAATCCATAATCAATAATCTAATATTGTTCATTTTAATGATGGTATTATGTTTATTATCTAATGGGAACTTGATTCTCATTTTTTACCTTATCAAGATATAATATCATGTTCCATCATATTAGATATACAATTCCCTATGTCATAAATATTAATTAGAAATTAAAAAATGGATTAAAATAATGAGAATTAGAAAATATATAATGTGTTAAAAAATAACAAAGTGGTGATGTATTTTTCAAACTTTTATAATTATAGAATGAAACACCCATGTACATTCTTAATCAGAAAAAGTGTTTTTTTGAAACTATGGAGAATGGGGTAATAAGGCCACTAAAATAATGGTAAATAATGAAACAAATACTATTAAGTTACTAAAAATTAACGAGATGTAATATTATTCAACCCAATTCCCCATTCATTATATGGACTTCATATAGAAGGCGATAAGAGGATAAGAATGATATTTTGTGATTACTACAGCTGAGGATGAACCAGATAAATGTATGGTGGAAGAAAACATTTAATAACCTACAATGTTGTTAATTATTTATTTGATTTTAAATGTTCACTCTATTATTTATGTTATATTTTTTCCTTTGAAAATTATATTTTTTCCAACAAGACAAATAATGGTGTTGTCAATCAAGAATCCAAGTGGGAATCTTTTTACAGTAATGATGTGAAATTTAGTTCCCATTGTGACAATAGAAAATACTTTTTTGAAATCATTATTATTATTCTTATTATTCAACTTGATATAATTATTTTTATACGTTTAATATAAATTTATAATGACTAAATTTATTTCCAAGGGATTTGTGTTACAATTAATGATGGATATGTGGAATCCCTATCCTTATGAGGAGAGACTACAACATAAGAATAATTTCTTGATGAACCTATAGTATATATTTTTAATTAAAATACTAGTTAACAATATAAAAAAATATATAATGATAAATGTATCCTTTCAAAAGAGAATTTATTTATTATTTAGAAATACAATGAAGTGTTTCTTAAAAGAATTATAGTGACTTCCACTTGAGTATAATGTTGAGTTTTCTATTAATTTTATTATGGTACAAAATATATATCTATGAATTAATAAAATACATGCCTTGTGGATTTAATGTAACTATGTATGACCTATTTTTTCACCATTTGGATCCATTTTTAATTTTTTATAAGATAAAAAATGGGTTTAAGAGGTTTTTCATAAAACAATAGGAAATAAATGCCAATATAAAATATAAAATGTTTCCAATGCCCTGAATTGATGACTTGTTCAACCATCTCTTGGGAGATCAATATTTTTCAACTGTTGATATTTATTTGGGTTAAATGAACAATGAGAAAAGAAGGATTAAATTAAAAATGTGTATTTCTAACTGAGTTATGCACATTATGAATCAAATATAATGGACTTTGGATGGATAAATACTGACTATGTTTCTACAAATCTATGTAACATATAATTCAATTATTGTCTCAATATTTTTTTATTGATTGATAAAATCCTACTAAAATATAAAATCTATTATGTGCATAAGATCAATTTGCGAATCATTCTTAATACTATTATTGAAAGTAAACTGTATGGACATAATAGAAAATGTAAATTAAATGTTCAGGAGGTTTTTTTACTTGTCAAAACTATGACTATATATGGAACATTTATTTATCCTTCAATTATAAAATATTTAATATAATGTTCTATTCCAACATATATAACATAGTTATGATGTTTTCTTGGATTAACATGTTACTATCATTGATTTGTTTATTGTTTTAATGATAAATTTTCCCATTATCCTAATCAACACATTAATGGTTTAACATTATATTATATTAATATTATAAATAATATTTTCATGATTTAAAATAGATTCTAGTCAATTAACTTGTATTAACATTACGATAAAATAGTATTAATTTTTGTTATATGGTGATACCTTATAGGCTAGATGTGGATTTTTCATCAATCATAATGATATATTTTTTCCACATAAATCAAGGTAATCAGTAATCCTTTTACTGAATTATCAAACCCTTGATCGTAATATAAAATATTTAGTATTTTTATTAAGGATAAGGGTAAATAAAATTTATTGAGAATGGTGTAAAATATATTTGTTTAAATAATTATTTAATAAGAAATTCCCAAATAATTATTTCAATATGAGGAAAAGTTTGTTTTTTTAATTAAAAAATGATTTTGGTTTCTTAAAAAACTTCTACCATGTATTGGAAAATAAATTTCATGATGTGTATAATAGGAATGATCCTTTAACTATTAGTAAACTAAGGATTGAATGATATTATATATTCCTAAATTTAGTAATTTTCAGTATGGGAATCATACTTTAAGACAATGTATTACACACACTTCAAATTATATCCAAATTATCTTTATTAGGAGAAAACAACTTCACATATTGATGATAAGAATACCAAAATGAATATAAAACCCATGAATGATGGGATGTTTGTAGAAATAACCTATGGAGTATGAAAGATGAATTTTTTAAATAGGTTATGTGTTTCATCCATGATCGAGATAAAAAATAATTATTAGATAAAAATCATAGCTCAAATATAATTGTACACCGAGGTAGAACAAAAATGTATTAGGATTTGAATGGATATGTTTTTTAGATAATATAAACTATGAAATTGCAGATTATATATCTTGTTCCATGGTTTAAAAATAATATAATAGATGAGTGAAAAAATCCTAAATGATTAATGATACATATAAGTATTTTTTTATGGAAATTGAATTCTATAACTATAGTATTTGGGATTATATTTCAAAATAATCCCAGAAAGTATGATTCTATATTTGTTATTTTTATTCAGATGATAATGTTTTCACATTTACTCTTCCTAATATAAGATATGAATCATAATATCCTCACATGACTATTTATTAATTATGTTGTTACAGAAAACTAAAAAATTATATTGATTCCATAACATTTTATATAAAATTATTTACAATTTATTATAAGGATATCAAAACTGAATTTCATTTTTGAACAGTTTTCATATTTATATAAATAAATTTTCTGAATGTAATATTCAAATGTTACAATACATTTTGATGTTGTGATAACATTACATTGAAGTTGCGTATTCTTTTAATTTAAATTTGGTTGAGTATGTATTTTATAACAATATAAATTAGAGAATTCAAATGGAAGAAAATGAAGATTGTACAATAACTGATGTCATGAAAAAATCTAGTTTAGATGAAGTTATTGACAGAATTATTTTAGGATAATAATATATTATGGTGACAATTAAAAATGTGAGAACTATATAGTGTCATATTATGGTATCACAATGAGGGAAAAAGATCTATGAAGAAAGATAATCAATTTATAATTTTAATTGGAAGATAATGTCTTCCAATTGGTATCTATAGGGTAGAGTTTTATAATATTCTATAGGAAAGTTAATCTATGTACCTAGAACATCATACCATTGAAATTCTTGAATTAATTTTACAACCATTTAACCATTTTTAAATTCAACATAAAGTCCCTAAATTCTAGTTTCTGTTCCAGATATATTTACTAAAATTTTATATAATAGACCCAACTGATTTTTTTACATCTAAGTAAATAAAATTGGATCATAATTTATCTTTCTATGAAGAGGAAATATATAATCCTGAAAACAAAGAATGAGTGGGGAGAAATCAAAAGATTTAGGTTGTCAATGATATTTCAGGAAATCAAACGCTATAATATGTAATGCGGGGACCTATTGATTTTATGATGAAGTACGTCTCATATTTATCAATAACATAATTTTATATTTCTTTCATTTGAAAAAATAATTTCATTGAGAAAGAATTTTAAACTTGAGATTTAATAAAGTTTAGTTTGATTTTCATTGCAATGAAATAAAAATAAAATGAAAATAAATTTAATCAAGATTTTAATTAAAACCCAAAATTACAAATTTTATAAATTTAATTTGAAACAAATTATATCATTTTTGAAATAATCAAATCAAAATTATTTATAAAATTTAATTTTGTGATTTTTCTCAAAAGATCAATTTTTTAGTGAATAGTTTAAAAACACTTATAATATAATAAAATAGGTTTTATATTATTGAATTTGAAATGTTCTATTTTATTTTGATTTGAAAATATCATTAGTCCAATTTAATTAATAATTATGAAATTGATATCACGAAAATCTAAATTTTTCATAATTTAAGTAAAATATTATTTTTATAATTCAAAATTAAAATTTATGGAAAACTATTTTTGTTATGTTTTGAAAAAATATATTATATGATAATTTTTCCTCATATATGTGATAAATAATGTAATATAGAATTAATGTTTTTGTTCAAAATAATTAATTTTATGTAAAATGGGAATGATAATTTTTCAGTATGAATTGTAATCATTCTAAATATTAATTTTCTTAGTTAAGGGTAAAATGGGTTAAAAGGATACAAATAAATATATAAATATCCAGGATAACATAAATCACTTTATAAAACATCATTAGATGTTTTTATTTCAAAATTACTCTCCTTATATTAAAATTTATGTAAATTTGGATACAATTATTTTGCGTAAGTCCTTAATAATTTTTTTTTAATGAATTTGATTTTCTTCCACCCATTTAGTTATAAATGGAAACCAACTGTACTATCTTATATGAACATGAAGAGACACATATTTTGGTCACCCCAACCTATTTCAATTCCTTACAACCCCAGGTTTTCTCGTTCATATGGGGAACATAATACCATCTTATGATGGATTTTGATATAAACCTACAGAGGTAGTTTGAAGATGAGGTATTGTTCATAAGAGAGTGTTTTCATTTTTAATTACTCTCCTAATAAGATAAAACAATATATAATAATTCAAATATAATAAAAAATTATATTAAATAGAGTTAAATATTTTTATCATTATTTTAAAACCCAATTTACACACTATTTCAATTTTTGAGAAAACAAACATCACTCATACGTACAGATGATCTACCGTTTCTATGGAGCGGTGAAAATCATTTTTTCATCAATGAATTTTGTGGGTTTTTATAAATGTGGAATATATATATATATATAATAAATAATACAAAATTATGATTCTATAAATATATTATTTCATTTTCCATCTTACCCTTCCACCCATTAAATAATTATAATGTTTCTCGTGTGTACATGTGGACTACCACCACAACAAATCCATGTGTTTCATTATTCATGTCATACATTTAATAATGATTATAAATATTTTAATAATATATATATATATATATATATTATTTATATAATGATTATAATTATTGATATTATAGATCCAAGATAACGAGGTTGGCACTTAAACAACCAAAGTGATTCTTATCTTAAAAATGAAAAGTTTAAAACATAGAGGAAACAATTTTAATTAGGAATTATTAGTGAAAAAAGATGAAATGTAATAAGGTGATTATGTATGATATTATATGTATATGTACAATTCTTCTATAGTTTTATAATAAAATAAATTTTATTAAAAATGATTTTAAAAGCACACATCCATCACGTTGAGCCAGAGGTAATATATTTCTGTTACAATCTCATTTTTTTTCAGGATTGTTTATATTGAAATTTATTTTTATAAATTTATTATACTAATAATTTTATTCCCATATATTTTCTTATTTTATAGTTATATTTTGGGATTACATGTTTATATTCAATTTTGTCTCTTTTGTGTAATAAATCAATATGCCTGTTATATGTAAGAAACATTATTTTAAAAAAATTCTTTTATAATTTTCCTTATATTAATTTTTTTCGAAGTATTTTTATTTAATAATTTATTTTAAAGAATTTATATGTATTTATAATTTATTTATTAAATTTATTTGACCCTTTTCTAACATTATATGAAATTTTTTACTGGAATCTTCTTATCATTTTCTAAATATGGTAAATTTTACCAAAGTAATGAATAAAGACATTATTTTAACATACACTCCCCAAACCAATTTTCCCTTCATCATGAAAAAAATTTGATTTGATTTTCCATTAAATGCATTCATTGTTATTTTATAAAAAAACATTATATTATAGAAATTTTAGATTTTAAATTAGTTATTTAATTGATTAATTTGGTATACTCAAAAAGAAATGTTAAAGTGATCAATTTAAAATATTTTCATATATGAAAACCATAATTGATTTTATAGGGGATATAAACGAGTGATACCATATTTACTATCTCTTTGGATGGTTTTTGATTATGATAATGATATATTTTTGTTTTTTTCTTGATTATATATATATAATTTTAGACTGTATGGAATTTTGAGAATGATTTGTAATGATCATTCAAAAAATGAGGAATTCTGGTGATATTCATGTGAAAGGTGGGTACTAGTTCTATATAGTAACATGAGGGATCGATAAATCTCAAGAGATAAAAAATTCATAATTCAATATTATACATGTATTTTCATTATACCATTCCTTTTTTATAATTGATTTCATGGTTTAAAGTTCATGATTTTAATATTAATGATATTTTTTTGAGAATAATTGATCATAAATTTTCTAAATTATGGATTTCTATTTTAATGATTTTGTTTTTAATGATAGAATTTCTTTCTATGTCAATATTATCCATGTATGTTCATTGAAATGAATATTTTGATTGTATGCTCTGTATTTTTATTATCCACTCATCAATATTGATTATTCCTAATTTATCATTATATATTTTATAGTATATAACCCTTACTATACATCAAATATCACCATTTATTTTTTACTCTTCCTACCATATGATAGACATTGTGAATGATTTAAATGATGTAATAATTATTATTATGACGTGTTTTAATATTTCCAGTGTAAAATGGTATTTATGTATATTCCTAGTTTACCAAGACTACTAAAGTTATTGATATTTCATAATGTGATCCCTTATATGTTGTACCAATATAATAATGTAAACATAATATCAGGGTTGTTGGAGTAATTTATTAGTTCTAATTTCTTTTTTATTCTGAGAAAAATAAACTATTTGGGGGATAAGTGTTAACCATCACAAAAAAAAGCCAGTGCAAAAGGTCAAACAAGAAGTGGAATAGTTACAAAAATATATGTGGCTATTATTATCTAGAAAACTAGTTCAAAACCAAGATGAAACACTTACCAAATTAAACACCCCGTGTGAGAGTGGGAGATGATGCCTTATGATATCATGATCCATATGAAGATGAATGAAATCTATGTTCCAAATTAAGATTTGATATGGATAGATTGCTCATATATTTTCATCAAAGATCTCTTATATCTTTTCCATGATGATCTCAATTACCCTCATCAATGTCATAGGTGATAAAATTTACAACTGTCATGTAATCATTCAAAGGTATCTAGCCAGGATCAAAATAACTAAAAATGTAATTAATATTTGTATTTAACAACTACTTGCATGATTTATCTAGTCCCTAAGGACATCTCTCCCCATGAAATCTTCTTAACTCCACCTTATTGAGTTTATTAGTGGTATGAGATGTAGAGAATTAATTTATAAAACTAACATTAAATTTTAATTAACTAAAATTTATTTTCCTAGATAAATTATAGGGAAATTTAATATCTCGTTATTATATATGTCTCAATTACTCATTTACAGTTTTAGGAATAGATCACTTTTGGCCTATGTTCACTTACAATTTATAGAATTGTGATTTAGAGACTTCATGTACCAATTTTAGATAAGGATAAATTTACTAGATGATATTATGAATCTAGGAATGGATAAAGATTAATTTTCATTCCATGAAAGTCCCATATTCACAATCATTGTAAATTTATCAGGGTCCCCCACTATTTGTTTTTCATTCTTGGTAGTGGCCCATTAAAATTCATTCACATGAGTCTATTATATGTTCTCAAAATAGAATTTACTTGTGTAATGTTTTTTCTAAGAATCTTTTTAATTAATGTGACTTAGCTAATTTTCATTATATTCTTATTTTATTCTTCTTCATTCAACCACTACACTACATTTTTCACATCATTATCTAACACCACAAATTTTTTATGAGTTTTAATGATTGATGTCTTCTTATAACTGAACGTACAGGTATGTCTAATCATTTGATAGATTTCACCCAGACCATTCGATTTCATATTCTTCCACTCATATTAATCATAATATGGGAGAATCATTTCAAGTGTATACTTGTTTCAGGTCCCAATTACAAGAATGTCAATATTTACCCCAGTTAAAATAATTGAAACTAAAAAAGTCCATTTAATGTAATAATATGATGCCTTTGGACATGATGATTCATAATTAATTAAAGTACATATAGTAACTAAGTCCTCTTATTCCTTATCCATATAAAATATGATTTTACTTATGTAGAAACTATTATAGAAGGGTGACTTCAATGCCTATTAATTGGGATCCCATAACATCTTCTGATAACAAATCATCTATATCATGTTTGGTAAAATCATAGTGACATTCATTATTAGGTAGTATAATACTATTTTGAGTAAAACAAAAACAAAACAATAATTCAATGTGTAACACCAATGTACATTTAAATTTTACTTCAACCTCAACACATATAGAATCAATCAAAGGTATATACACATCAACCTCCACATAGATATTTTTGAGAAATGGGATAATATCCAAAATCTATCCTTTTTCAATGAATATGAATTGACCAACTATATTTCTAATCATAATCAAAATTTTAGGATTTAAAAATGTTACCATAAAATGAGTATGAAATAAAAAAATAACTACAATTGAGGGGTCACACCTCATATGGAAATAGTATGAACAATGGTAAAGAATAAATTGACAATCATCAACCATTCACTTACTATTGGGTGAAAAGATATGATGATAATTTTGTTTTGAAACCTAATAAAAATGTCTCTTTTATAACAAAACTCCCCTCAAGCGATATTTAAACCCCTATCTTGTGTGGTTGAATCTATAAAAATAATATGTAGATGGCCATTGGATGCTGAAGTGTTCAAATAGGGGTGAAGTGATAAAGGTCAGATGATTTCATGATTTCCAATATAGATAAATAAAATTTCCAAACTCCATATTGAAAACCATGAATCTACAGCCTTAGGGAGATGTGAGGAAAATTTAGAAGAATGTTGGGAATGAGAAAATGTGTAGGAAACCATGGATATAGAATATGAGGCGTGATTGTCAAGAAATCATCCCCCATTGGAGGGGGAGGGGACAGGAAGCTAGCCAGTTCGTTTTGTGTAGAATTATAGAGATTACAGAACCCCAAATCCATATTGTAGATTGATTTATTTATGTCAAACACTCATAATTAAATTAATATGGTAAATAAAATTCATTTGGTAAAATAACCCTACTAAATATTTCTTGGTGGAAAATAAGAAATGTGTCTCTAGAAAGTAAATTTGAGATAAATAACCCATTGACTTAGTCCATTAATACCATGATATATATTGAATCTAATTTATAAATATATAATATATTAATCTCTTGATTCTAAAAATTATCCTTAAACATAACCATTTAAAAATCTTTTTAACAATTATTCACTATATTTATATTTTTAATTTGGTATCTATTTTTAATATTGAGTGCGACTAATCATGATAATTTTGAAAAAATTTCATCATAATGGGGATTTTAAATAATTTCTCACAATAAGTTTTGACATTTTTTTATCATATAGAGTAATGGTATTGATGCTCTATAATTTATTTTAATTTTATAATTTATTTCCATTTGAGTTTTTGTTATGTTCATTAATGATGTATTAAATGATGTGCATGATTCATTGTTTTTTAATGAGTGATCAAAGGTGTATTAATTAATGACTATAACAATAATGTAACCATTTCATAGAAAATAAAATCTTTACTTTTTAATTTAAATAATATATTATCTATAATTATGTTTCCATATTATTTGATTTTATTATATTATAAGTTTGTATTTATTGGTGGTTATATTGAACAAATCATGAACATGGAATAATTAATGGATTTTTATGACTATGAATTGGTTTTATACTAACATAATATAATTATTATTGATTAAAACCTATATTATTCTGATATTTATTTTATTTCAAGAATTTATTTAAAATTCAAATAAATAAATAATAAAAAAGTTGAAAATTTAGATACGTTACTTCATGGAGTAGGTAGTCTTCACATACGTGAATGAATGTTTTTCTAAATATAACTGATAAATAGAGGAAAATTTTTTTACCCTTATGATAATAAAATTACAAATTCAGAAAATAATTATTTCATTATATAAGAACACACATATTAAATTTGGTAAATTATTAATGAATAGATAATATTTTAAGGGAAAATTTTGTTCTGATGTTAAGGAAAAAAGAATTCCCTTATAGTACTCTATAGAAATAGAAGTCATTAGCTATATTAATTTGAAATAAATATAATGGAAGTTAAAGAGGCTTCTAGGGTAACGACTAAGAATATATTTTATAGAGGGAACTTTTTTGGGAGTTAATATGAATTGGTGGTGAGATGGCCCTTTTATAATGGGTGAAAAAGTATTATTTATAAATATTTTATTCATTATATAATGAGAGAACCGAATACAATTTTCAGAAAGACTCAAAAATGAAAAATAATGGATTAGGAGATTATATGGATTAAAATTCATCAAAATATCTTTTTAAAAAATGTTTTAACAATACTCATAATTCATTTAATCATATACTTTTAATTGGTACTATTTGTTGTGTTACTGTGGTAACTTATTTTTACACATGTAATTCGAATTTAATTCCAAAATATAATATTGGAACATATTACATAAGTTTTATTTAAAAATAAAAAATAATGAATTTATTTTTTAAAATTAAATTTCAATGTGTTTATGAAATTAATGTAAACATTATCACATGTATCGTACAAGAACCCATTTTTAGAAAAAGTGTTTTATAAGTAAAAAAATTACGTCTCTATTAAAATTATATATTTTCACTTGATGAAATTATTTATTTATAATAAATTAAATAATATTCATTTTTATGTAAATTAATTTCATAAAATAATTATATTGAAATAATATTATTTCAAAGAAAAGACAAAAAATTTATTGGAAAAAATTACCTAAATATTCAAAATAATAATCAAAATTTATCTAAATTCAATATTGTATGTTATTAAAATGTATAGTTTAACTTATTAATTATATGTTTGACCAATTGAAATGTTTTATAATATTTTATGTCTTCTGCATATAATTATTATATAATAAAATATTTCGTTTTGATAAAAATTCTATATTTCCATATAAGAAAAACAAATGTTGTTATAAACAATGTATTATTATAATTTTGAAATCATAAATTCACAAATTCTATTTTATTATATTATTTGAATTTTAAAATTGATTAATTTTTAAAAAAATTAAAATACTAAATATAATGAAATTGTTTTTTTTATAAAAACTATAAGTTTGAAATTTAATTTTATCGATGTAATTATATAAGAATGTTTAATTAAAATAATTAAATATTATAAAATTTAATAATAACCAATTAATAGTGTTCAATTTAATTTATTATGATAAATATAAAACAGTTAAAAAAATTTATCAGAGTAATTTTAATTTTTTGATATATGATCTTTACCCAATACAATTTAAATTTATAATTTATATTCAATAAAAAATAATTTAATATCCATTAATATCGATATATTTCATTAAAATTTGATTGATAAATATTTTCCTATATTAATAATAATACTACTAATAATATGTAATTCATAAATATATTTAAATTTTTTATAATATATAAATATTTTAATTTAATTCACTATTTGTTTAATGAATGTGGTTATTTTAAATTTATAACTAAAAATAAAAAAAATTAGTATCCCTATTGAATTCATCCACAGCCAATAGAAATATTTCCAATGAAAATGATAATAATTAATTGATTTTGTTCTTATATATATACTTAAAAAACTCATCCATTCCATTCACACTTCTTCAGTAAATATTCTTATTTCCATTATATTAATTTTAGAACTCAGAATATGGTTTCCCAATTCATGATGGTCTTCCAAATTATATGACTTCTTTGGTAATTGGTAATACTCAAGGGTAAAGATTACCTTGGACATATTATTTGGTTGATGATTATATTAATTTCTATTTAATTCCACTCAAAATATATACACTTTTGAACGATTTAATAATCCATGGGTAGTATTAATACATATTCTTAAATACTCAATGTCATTAGTATTTAGTAAAATGGTTAATGATTAATTAAGAGATTTTTCTTACTTTAAATCATATCTTGTATAAATTTTTACAAAATATATTTCAATTTCATTAAGTAAAATAATAAATTAAAAAAAAATTCTTTATAAAAAGAGTATGATCATAAAAACCTAGATCATTACATTTTTCAACCCTGGAAATAAACAAGGTACCCACTATTATAATTATCACATACTAATATGAATACATAAGGCTATCCAAATATAATGATAAATCATGATAGATCTTCTATGTGATATAATCATTTCTATCATTATGTTTACTATGTGACTTATATTTTACATCCCAATAGTCATATAATAAAATTACCATAACTTTATTCCAAATATTCATCAAAAGATATTTCATTGAAGTATTTATAAACATACCTTTCATTGATTCATTTTAAAAATACTATTTCAAATCACATACTAACAAAAAATAATTATGATAATATTAGACAAATTGAGAGAAAATGACTACGTGAATATGAACAGTCAATCTTAAAATGTATTCTCAAATTTAACCATAATACCTACCTATTAAAGATTCATTTGAACTATGTATTACTTGGTTAATTATATTACTCCCTTCGTTCAACCTGGTTTACAATAAGTTTTACTTTATCTTATTTATTAACCAATAAACATAAAATAACATGGAACATAATACATTATATTAACTTGTAAAAATGATTTTATTACCAAATAATATCCCTCTAATGTGTACATCAATTAGTGGAATCATATTCCAATTCATCATTCTCTTGAGTTATGATTTATTCTATACACAACCAACCATTTCATGGTAATTACTAATTGTTGTATATGTATAATTTTCGTGTACATATTTTAATATATATATTGGGAGGTAATTCATGGAGAACCACACAATATAGACTTTGAAATAATTATATGCTGTTGTATTATACTTATAATTATACCGATAATTGATCACCAGGGTTATACCTATTGCTCTATATTCATATCCACAAAAAATAACTAAAATAATACTAAAAAATAACTAAAATCTTATCTGATCGAAAAAATAATAATCCAAGATAAGAATATCTTTACTTTACATCTATTACATATGTTTAGAATTACATCTCATAAATAATCCCACAATCATAAGAATATAATTCTTGGGGTTTACGAGGACCAATTACAAAGTATGAATATATTAAAAAAAATTGTGAAACTTTGTTGATTATATAATTACAAAAAACCCTGTTAAAGAGTTCTCATAAAATAAACCAACAATCATAGCCTATGTGATAAAAAATCGAGGTGAGATCATATGATCAATAAAGGTAAACATAACTGATAATAATCACAGAGCATAATCGTTCATAAGATGAAAATATATGCATCAACAAGAAACAATATTAAACCGTACACTAAAAAAAATAGATCATAGATCCTGAATAATATAGCATTTCTTTGAATAAAATAAGAGGTGATTCAAAATAGTTCTAAATTAGTATCTAATAAACATTATCTAATTTATGATAAAAATATACTAACAATATGTAAATGTTTGTGGCATAAACATAGTTATAAGAAAACCTTTCATTACAAACATAGTGTAACCACAATTTCATCAGCACATTTTCTGTTGATTATAGTATATCAACAATTATGATCTACAAAAACATCAGGATAATTTCTTCTCAGAAATTATACCTAGGAAAAACCTTTTGAAAATGACTTCCATGAATTATAAATTAAAAATTACTTTTTGATCAATGATTAATCATAATTAAACGAAAAAACAATATCATTATCTCAAAAAATATAGGACCATGACCAATGAATATGAAAATTATTTTGGACCTAACCCATATATTAACCATAAATAGGTGTTCCACACAAAATATATTATTATTTATGTCATAAAAACAAGTTTAATGAGTAATTTTAATCAAACATTTTCTAGAAGTTATAATAAAAAATTTTATAAAAAACCAAAACATTTGATACTAAAATAAATTCAGTCCCCCATAGTATATCATATGAAAAAAATAACTTTTTTTATAAAATAAAAAATCTTATGAAATAATACCTCACCAGGTAAGGGGATAATGTTTGTGAAATCAGAAAATAGTTTTTACATAAAACCTTTATCTTTTTAATAAGTGATGATATTTTGAGTTAATTTTATGAGTGAATTTTCAGATGATCAAATTTAGGAAATTTTAGAGAAGGATTTTTCAAAATCAATATTTGGAATGATAATTCAATTATTAATACATTAGGGAGACGTAATGGTTTAATAAAATTAATTTCAATTTTTTGGAAGAAATTAAATTTTTTTTAAATAAATCTACAATAATAATCCCTGAAAATATATATTTTTATAAAAATATTGTTGTGAAAACAGTAAAACACATTTAAATTTAAAACATAAAATCAAATTTTGAACCATTAATATATTAATATGTGACACTAAATAAATTTTTGGTTGATTATATTAAATTATATTTAAATGATGGAAACTGTTTTAAATATTTTGAAAATAGATTACTAAAAACCATCAACATATAAAGTGTAAGAAAACTTTATTTCAAATTAATATAATATAAATATTATGACAACATGATATAGAACATAATTTTGTTTCCAAAAATAACGGGGAACATTTCCTGGAATACAATATTTATGAAGAAATGGGAAACCATTGGTAATGTGTATAGGATTTACTCTCAACAATGATTTTAATTTTTTGGTAGTAACATTAACATGGTAATGTATTTTAATTCATAATTAATTTTCCAAATGGAGGATGATAATAAAAGAAGATATATAACATTATTGTTGAAATAAACAATATTGAAAAAATGATCTTATATATAAATCATTGTAAATCTATATAGGGAGTTGAGTTAAGTATAACCTTTAGAGCATTGATATATTTTCAATCAAAATCCATTTAATGAGAGAACAAGATATTTATCATGAAACAACCTACATTAAATTTACATGATATATAGAATAATTTATGAAGTAATACAGTCATATTAAATATATTTTTGGATCATATTAATAAATATTTCGTGAGATATAAATTTTGTAAAGAATGAACCATTAACTTATTTCCTAACATCCACTAAATCAATTGAATATCTTTTATAAAAAATTGAAACATCCCATATTTTTCATGTACTATACTCTGATATTATATGGATTTATTTTGAAACTATACATTGAGATGATGTGTGATTCTGAGAATTGGTTTCCCTAGAATAAATGTTTAAGAAATATCAATCTTATAATATCATGCATGCACGGTTTTCCTAAAATACTTTTATAAATTTTAAATGTGTATGTAGATCAAAAAACTAGTCGATCATTTTTTAAACAAATGGAGGATTTACCCTAGCCACGACTTAACTTTTGTCTTCACGGGTTGTTTATGAAAAATATGTCACAGGAAGTAACTAGAATAAACTAATTTAATAAAAATTATTTTATTGAAGCAATGAAATTTTCATTAAAAATATTATTATTTTTGAATTTCACGGTTAATCGCGTATCCTTGGAATATTTGGAGAGCCAATGTATAGAACCTATGAATAACTCTCTCGAAAAAATAATGGTGGATCGTGGATCAATAACTAACACACCATAGATTCAAAGGATTATTCCTATAACAATTATGCAGCGAATATTCATCATCAATGAGCATTCAAAATCATGGTAGGTCTTGTTATCATAATTTCTCATTCTCTGTTTTTCAATTCCCAGATGAATGCAGACCAATAAATAAAAAAATTGATTTGTGGTTCATATGTATCCACATGTTGGTATTGTTTGTGGGTTATCAAGATAGATTTAATTTATTTTTCTATGAAAATCCCTCGATCGAGGTATTTGGCCTAGATTTCTTGGAAATTGATGTTAACCCTTCATTATAGTGTTTTTCAGAATTCTTTCCTTCTATTCTTCACTATATAACCCTATGGTTATAGGAACGATGTTTCCAGGTGGTTTTGAAGATGATCAAACCCAAAAATTCGAGGAGAATCAACAACTGATGATGGATCTGTGTAGATTGGGACCCAAAAAACTTGGATCTCTAAACATTTATATTTCTGTGCATTGGAGGAGGAATGGATGTATATGGAACAAACCACTGTTATAGCACCGATGACCAGTGGTGAAAAGGGATGTGATAGAGCCACGTGTATCCAATGATGGTCAACGCAGCGATCACATGAGAAGATGATGGAATTGGGGATGTAGAGGCCGTGGTGACATGGCAATAGTGGTTGGTCACGGGTGGAAAACATGGAGGCACATTGGCACAAGTAGAGGCGAACGTGGAAACGAGTCACGTGAGACACTACGGTGGGGGATAATGACAAGGACTCACATACTATTCTTCTAAAGGAGAAATATGTATGAATTCCTTATAAATATTGTTACACAAGTACTCCACTAACAGAAAATACTCTTCCCATGAGCCACCAAAATCCAATTACAAGCATACAACATTTCTTCCAACATTTGTAGCATCCTTTCAGATTACCCATACATCTTTGGATGATACGCCATGATCGTAGTCAACTATGTCCTTAGAGATTTCTTTATCTATTACTAGAAATGATTTTTTTTCCTTATATCTCTTTATGAAACTATCGAAACTGGTATTCCATTCATCTTTACACTTATAGGATACCATTTTTTGGTAAGTCCTCTATATTATACGATTCATGAATAGGGATCAAATAATCAAACTTTGTGAACCGATCCACTATCACCCATATCAAATAATGTTTCATAACTATTATTGGGAGACCTATTTCAAAATACATAGTTATCATATCCCATTTACAAAGAGGGGTAGTTAATGAATAAAACATACCATCAGGTTGCTAATACTCTTCCTTAACTTACTGTTAAGTTAATCATCAAGAAACCAACTGAACCACCTTCCACTTCATACTAACCCATTAAAACCGTGGTTTCAATGAATTGTATATCTTCTGTATTCTAGGTTGAACAACCCATCATGAAGGTTGGTAAGAAAGAATAATTGGTCCTAAAAATCCTTATGTATTAACATCTGATTTATGAACCACAAAACACAAATTCTAATACTTCGATCCCTCAATAGTATCCACACCATTGTGTTTTTACCTCATATCCCGACATTCTACATGAGGTGTCTGTGCTTCTTTAAAAATATCCACCAAATTAGGAACGAAGGAAATTGTATGGAAGGCCACTACTTCACCTAGTTATTCACATTATAAGTGAATAACAACTAGGACCAACATCATCTACCACTCATCTCAAGATTCAGTCTCTAACCATGCATATGACTTTATTCTTATAGTATTTTCCACTTATTTTCCTTTTCACATTGTATACAACATGTAAGATTCAATCATTTTTATGTACTCAATTTATCTTTTTTGTCTCATATTAATATCCCTTGGTGAGAAAATATATTTCAAGCTCGTCTCATCCATAAACAAAAAAACATTCTCATAAAATAGATAATTCCTCCAAGTCTTGAAAACATTGACTATGATAGCTAACGATAAGTCATGTGATAGATAGTTCTTCGCACATAACCTTAACAACCTTGATCTATAACTAAAAACATGGTCTATTTTTGTGAGAACACATCCAAACCCAGATCTTTAAGTATTTCCATACACCATGCAGCCTTTCCTCTATTCGGTAAAATTAAATATTAGGGATCTTGTAAAGTTATCATTCATCTCATGAAAATACATCTGAAATTACATGGTATTTTGTAATGGAACGTTTTTCGTTCTCAGAGCTATCATAGGTGAGGATAATCATGTGAAATCGTAAAAAAACGTCTCTAATAACTATGTAATCCAGGGAAACTCTTTATCATGAAGACATTATTTATTGTTTTCCAAGAGATAATAGTTTATAAATTTTTTGGATCACCATAAACATCGCATTTAGAGATTGCATGGCCATGAAAATGTATATCTTGTATCCAAAAATAAAACTTTGGTGATTTTTAATACAAATGATGATCTATTAAAATTCCTAACACTTTCACCAAGTGTTGCTCTTGCTCAACCCCTGTCCTTGAGTACACCAATATGAAGTTGAAAAATACCCCCACAAAAGAATCTAGATATCTATTAAATATCTGAATTATCAATCCCATTATAGAGACCTGTAGCTTAACGTACATGGACATTACATTAATTTTTTGTAATAATTAGTATATAACAAAAACACACACACAAGGACAGTAATAGTTTAGTGTCTTTGGAAACTCAGAATACAATCTTCTAATCGTGGTGAAAGATCTTCAACATCTCCAATAAAGATCTTCTTTTTTTTTTACCTAAAATCATTCTTTATATCATGGGGAAAAGAAAACATAAAAGGATGAGCTCAAATTCTTAGTAAGGGTAAACAACAGAAATATCAATCACATCATATTCATAAGAACATAACATTTTGGAAATCTTAACCTTCAAAAGAGATCATAATATCATAAATGGGATAAATCATAGTAGTGAAATGTAATCCCAATAATCATAACTTAAAACATGAAACTTTGTGGCATACACACATAATCATAGATAATCATTTATTATTAGTCAAGACTCATTTCCATGACTATCTTAGTGGACAAAGTCCTTTTCTGAACCGAGTTCACTCCTCGTTTCAGTCCTGTTTCACTGAACCGGTATAACCTACCGTTCCATCCATGTCTATCTCATGAGATATAAAATCATTAGCCAATTTATTGGAGGGAGATATAGGTCCCACCCATCTCATAATGATACCATTCTTATGAGTGCCAAAAAACCATAAACCATACATCATAGTATAACCCATGTAATAAAAATGGGAATCTTAAACATCGTGACATCATAAAACAATTCATATAAGATAAAGGAATTCATAAATATAATTCCATCACAACATAATAAAATCAATGTAATAATAGGGATTTAAATAGAAACCATTATTATCGTAGATGGAAAATAATTTTGATAAAACACTTGAACTCCATTCTTGAGGAAAATATCCTTTCTGCTTCAAAAAAACTTTTCCTTTCTTAACATGTCATACAATTCTAAACTAAAATAAGTTGAATAAAAATAAACTTGAAAACTTGTAAAGGAAGATTCTTGGAAATAATGTTTTAAAAATACATTCATGCCCTATATGTTAAAATAACATTCTTCGTACTTTTGTCGTAAAAGTCAAAAAGTACTTTGTACGAAAAAAGACAAAAGATTCCTTTCATATCCTTTACTAAAAACTCACTGAAGGGTAAAATTGGATATAAACCATTGTAGGTTGATGGAAATAATATTACATATTGAGGAAACATGGATGTGGATGATAAAATACACCCTAGTAAATACTAAAGTATAAACAATCACGGATAAAAATGAGATTGTGATATTTCCCTTACCTTAGGTCTGATTTGCTTCGTATGTGTCTGTACATCCTCTTCTCTGAAGAGCCTCTTTGAGATCTCCTTTTTGGGCACTAAAATTGGTCTTTGAGGAAGACCAGAACCTCTAGGATATTTCTAGGGAAGTGGAGAAAGGAATTTGTCAGGGGTTGGCCGATCTTGAAGGCTCAAAGTGGTGTGATGAATAGAGGGAGGAGGTGCCCTTTTATAAGGGAGGAGAGGGGCACCTTTGGAATAACTAAAACTATTATTTTATTATAAAGTCAAATTCGGTTTTAAATAGCTCCAAATTGATTCATTTCTAAGATAAGGTGGGGATGGGTCTAAAGCCTCTCATCCAATAGAATTTAGACAAGTTTAGGTTCCCATTTTAACATTATCATTTAGATTTAACATTAGTTAAATAATTTTACTTTTACCGTGTCTTCTTGTGTTATTACACTATAAGGTTAATAAACTTATTATAACAAGACAAACTAACCCCAAGTTGTTTATTATTAATATATATAACCTTATCTAAGTGATTTGGCCGAACCTTAGATTTTTAGGAATAAAATAACAATTAATAATAAAATATTTGTTTTAAGAACTATTTTATGTCAATTTTGACCCTATTTAGTAATTAATTTTTGTGAAACTCATAACGGAATGATTAGTTAGAAAAAAGTAAATTAAATCAATAATAACATGTCATATTAACCTATAAAATTATTTGATTTCTTGAAAAGTCTGAAATTACATTTATTTGAGTATTTATAACATCAATTATGTCAATATTTCATTAATAAGATAATTACTGCATCATCTTTGTGTCATAAATAAATTAAATTATTTAATGTTTAAAAATTATAAATAAAATACAATTATGTAGGAAATCTTTTTAGCTTTCTAATGAATATTTATAGACGAATTTATCTTATGTATAACCCTATATTAAAAATGAGTTACTTATTAAACTGTGATTTTAACTATTTTAACCCTTCTTTAAATAAATTAATAATAAATGTCCTAATCTAATCCAAGTGGGCCTATATGGTCATATTTTATTCCTAAGGTTGTTTTTGGTCGAATTACACTTATCCAATAGAATTAGGACATGTTTTAGGTAATAATATTATTATTTGTACCCTTAATTACCCTATTTACTTTTAACCGTGGTAAAAAAAAGTAAAAAGTTACTATTCACCAAAAAATTATTTTCATCTCATTGAACCACATTTTACTTATTGACATCAACTGTGTCTCTCGGATTTTTGAAATTCCACTCACAGAAGTGGTAAAATTAAGTTTTATGAAAAATTCATTTTTCTTAACTACCACTTAGTGGTTTCACTATTCATCAAAAAATGAAAGTTTCCAGAAAAATACCAAAAATTAGGCCTAAGCTATATTTAATATTATGAATTCAAAAATGATGTCTATTTTACCAAATTCAAAACATATCAGTTGCATTAATTAATTTAAAAATTAATTCCCGTCGTCAAAACAAATAGTGTGTTCTTAAGAGATAATAACTATCAAACGATTGACAGTTGTTTATGTCTGGTTTAAATGTGAAATTATATCTAATAACCAACATTGTATTAAATTGTAAAAATATATTCTAAATATAATTTAAAACCAATAAAATTAATAATTTATCACTATTAATTATTTCTATTAAAAAGGTTGTTTTTAATTAAAATTTAGTAATTTTCACTATTCATCAGAAAATGAAAGTTATCCGAAAAGTACCAAAATTTCACCCGAAGCTAATTTCGATATTCTGAATCTAAAATTAGGTCCATTTTGAAAAATAAAATTTACAAAATTTCAAAAAGTGGTTATTACTATTCATAACGGCTAGTTTTAATAATATTTTAATAGCATATTGTTGTTTAGTGAAACTTGTTATTGCGTACTACACATGCTATTGAGGAAGGTCGCGATTGCGTGTAATGTAAGGCAAGTCAAGGATGCGTGTTGTGCATGATCCTTTTGGTGTAGTGTACAACACAAGACATAAATGAAAAAATATTTTCCATAAAATCTCGAGGTGTTACATTCTACCCCCCTTAAAATAAATTTCGCCCTCGAAATTCGTCGGGGTTATAAATGGTTTACTATTCGAAAGTTTCTTTGATAGAAACCCTCATCGTAAAAAGAAATACCGAATCCAATCTTTAAAAACGAATGTATGAAACGTAAAGGTTACAAAAATAAACTAATCACTTGGTTTCCACATAGGTGAAAATATGGATATGGAAGAGAAATCTAACCATCATGTTCTGATGGAGAGTGGTAGAGAACATGGCTATGGAAAACCCAGTAATCTCAAAGCCATAAATTTGTGACGAACTAAGGTACCATCTGATTCATCATACATAAGAGCACTTGGAAAACTTTTTTGGTTTTCAAGATCGTTTCCCTAAAGTTGATGAAATTGGAATTAGAAGAAATACTTTCGTGATTTCGGTATAGTCTCACCGTTGGTCGTTATTTGGAAAATTTCCACTTCATCTCTTAAATAAATGAAGTTGAATTTGTCATTCGTGATGTGATAGTAGATCATGTGATAGAATGATGGGTCATTCCATCTAACTCAAACAAAAGGATAGAAAAGTTATCAAAAAATACATAAGTCCATCTATATTGAGATTAATCATATATGGTTCCTAAAATGGACTTATACTTCATATATCATACTGCTTAAGATAATAAAACTAGTTTTTACTAAACAGGGACTTCCTGTATGCCAGTGATAGGAGATAAAGGCCAGTCGCACTTCGGTTGTGGGTTCGATTCCCACAGCTTTGTCCGACGCGATGGGCTGTCGCCCGTCCTGCAGGTTGTCCTTTTTCTAAATCTATATTACTATAACATCCCATCAATAATATCGAAAAAGTTATATCCATAAACAATACTAACTTATGTCTAACATAATCCATTCCAATATTTAGGCTTATCTAAAATACTTCGGTCCATGCTCATAGTATAAAGAAAATGGTTACTTGAAATGTCATCAACCAAGCATGTGAATACCATCATTTATACCCCATATATCTTGTTGGTCACATTCCAATCATGTGAATACCTTAATCATGTATTCTCTTGAAAAATGAATACCCATTAAACCTTATTGAAAACATGAATGCTGTCAAAAGTTAACTCTTTCCACATAACAAAATCCAAAAATTCTATATACTCATACTGTGATATAACCTTCTCCTTATATCAGTCATGAGCTCATGAATACTATAAAATGTTTAATTTTCTCCGTATCCCTTCATTATGCGCATATCATCTACATTCCAAAAATATCTGAATAACCTTTCATGGATACTGGTACCATTACTCATACACTTTCAAAACTCAAGGAAAGACAATAGTTTAACAATACTTAGATGTCTCTTTATTCTATAGTACCATGAGATTACTTATACAACATTACACATGATAAACATGTAATCATTCCACTACATTCTTAAACCATTGAACGAGCTTCAACAATTCTTTCATCTCACATATCATTTGTAG
The DNA here is from genome assembly GCA_963277665.1 of Viscum album. Taxonomy (NCBI): domain Eukaryota; kingdom Viridiplantae; phylum Streptophyta; class Magnoliopsida; order Santalales; family Viscaceae; genus Viscum; species Viscum album. Next base: position 446,006,499 of record OY728155.1, on the reverse strand, counting down.
TCTCTTCATCATCATCAATATAAATACTACCCATATGACCATACTGATTCTCTTCATGAGACTTTCCCTTATGGCATTGGTTTGCATAATGCCCGTAAATTCCACATTTAAAACATTTAACCATTGTTGATGTCATAGCAATACCATTATCCTCATCCCAAGTGTTAACTGAACCTTTTCATTTGTACTTACTGGTTTTGTGTCCTTCTTTTCCACACCCAAAGCATCTTCCAGTTCCTTTGAAACATTCTCCTTTATGTCTCTTCCCACATGATTTACATAGGGGAAATTGAACAATCTTTCCTCTATGATCATCATGAAACTCCATCTTTCTCTTATTAGCCGAGTCAGGAAACTTAACAAATTTTACTTTATTGATCATATTATGTGATTGCTGATTCGGCATAATAATGATGTTTGGATTTCCAAATCCCATTTCATTTGGTTGCTCATGAAAAATATCATTCCATTGTCCATCATATCCTACATTATCGTGAATCTTCCTATTTCCAGCCATATTCTAAAACCCAAAAAGAATAGTGTGAGAGGCAAAAGTCATTCAAGGGAAAACAAAAAAGTAAAGGGGGAGTACCCTCAATATCTATTATCTTAGGTTAAATTCTATGATCGTTAGCACAATTCTAGGACTATAACCTATATGTATACTTAACCTTAGAGACATCCCTAGACATACCCTAGAAATATCTCTAGGGATCTCACTAACGTTTTCGCATCCTAGATTACAATGGTTGACTAAACCATTCCTCTGATACCAACTGTAGAGACCCGAAGCCTGACGTACATGGACATTACATTACTTTTTCGGAATACTTAGTACATAACAAAAACACACACACAAGGACCGTAATAGTTTAGTGTCTTTGGAAACTCAGAATATAATCTTCTAATTGTGGTGAAAGATCTTCAAAATCTCCGACAACGATCTTCTTTTTTTACCTAAAACCTTTTTTTATATCCAGGGGAAAAGAAAACATAAAATGATGAGCTCAAATTCTCAGTTAGGGTAAACAATAGAAATATCAATCACATCATATTCATAAGAACATAACATTTTGGAAATCTTAACCTGCAAAAGATATCATAATATCATAAATGGGATAAATCATAATAGTGAAATGTAATCCCAATAATCATAAATTAAAACATGAAACATTGTGGGATACACACATAATCATAGATAATCATTTCTTATTAGTCAAGACTCATTGCCAAGACTATCTTAGTGGAAAAATTCCCTTTCTGAACCGAGTACACTCCTCGTTTCAGTCCTGTTTCACTGAACCAGTATAACATACCGTTCCAGCCATGTCTATCTCATGAGATATGAAATCTTTACCCAATGAATTTGAGGGATATATAGGTCCCACCCATCTCATAATTATACCATTCTTATGTGTGCCACAAAATCATAAACCAAACGTCATAGCATAACCAATGTAATAAAAATGGGAATCTTAAACATCGTGACATCATAAAACAATTCATATAAGATAAAGGAATTCATAAATATAATTCCATAACAACATAAAAAAATCAATGTAATAATAGGGATATAAATATAACCCTTTATAATCTTATATGGAAAATAATTTTGATAAAACACTTCAACTCCATTCTTGAGGAAAATATCTTTTCTGCTTCAAAAACATTTTTCCTTTCTTAACATGTCGTACAATTCTAAACTAAAAGAAGTTGATTAAAAATAAACTTGAAAACTTGTAAAGGAAGATTCTTGGAAATAATTTTTTAAAAATCCATTCATGTCGTATAAGTTAAAAAAAAATTCTTCGTACTTTTGTCGGAAAAGTCAAAATGTACTTTGTACGAAAAAAGAAAAAAGATTCCTTTCATATCCTTTACTAAAAACTCACCGAAGTGTAAAATTGGATTTAAACAATTGTAGGTGGATGAAAATAATATTACATATTGAGGAAACATGGATGTGGATGATAAAATACACCCTAGTAAATACTAAAGTATATACAATCTCGGATAAAAATGAGATTGTGATATTTCCCTTACCTTTGGTCCGATTTGCTTCATATGTGTCTGAACCTCCTCTTCTTTGAAGCGCCTCTTTGAGATCTCCTTTTAGGGCACTAAAATTGGTCTTTGAGGAAGCCCAGAACCTCTAGGATGTTTCTAGGGAAGTGGAGAAGGGAATTTGGTATGGGTTGGCCAAGCATGAAGGCTCAAAGTGGTGTGAGGAAGAGAGGGAGGAGGTGCCCTTTTATAAGGGAGGAGAGGGGAACCTTTGGAATAACTAAAACTATTATTTAATTATAAAGTCAAATTCGGTATTAAATTGATCCAAATTGATTCATTTCGAAGATAAGGTGGGTATGGGTCGAAATCCTCTCATCAAATTGAATTTAGACATATTTAGGTTCCTATTTTAACCTTATCATTTAGATTTAACATTAGGTTAAATAATTTTACTTTTACCGTGTCTTCTTGTGTTCTTACACTATAAGGTTAATAAACTTACTATAACAAAACAAACGAACCCCAAGTTGTTTATTATTAATATATATAACATTATCTAAGTCATTTGGCCGAACCTTAGATTTTTAGGAATAAAATAACAATTAATAATATAATATTTGTTTTAAAAACTACTTTATGTCAATTTTGACACTATTTAGTAATTGATTTTTGTGAAAATCATAAAAGAATGAGTAGTTATAAAAAAGTAAATTAAATAAATAATAACATTTCATATTAACCATGAAATTATTTGATTTCATAAAAAGTCTGAAATTACATTTATTTGAGTATTTATAACATCAATTATGTCAATATTTCATTAATAAGATAATTACTGCATCATCACTGTGTCATAAATAAATTAAATTATTTAATGTCAAAAAAGTACAAATAAAATACCATTATATGGGAAATATTTTTATCTTTCTAATGACTATTTATAGTCTAATTTATCTTGTGTATAACCCTATATTAAAAATGATTTACTTATTAAACTTTGATTTTAACTATTTTAACCCTTCTTTAAATAAATTAATAATAAATGTCCTAATCTAATCCAAGAGGGCCTAAATGGTCATATTTTATTCCTAAGGTTGTTTTTTGTCGAATTAAACTTATTAAATAGAATTAGGACATGTGTTAGGGTAATAATAATATCATTTTTACCCTTAATTACCCTATTTACTTTTAACCGTGGTAAAAAAAAGTAAAAAGTTACTATTCACCAAAAAATTATTTTCATCTCATTGAACCAAATTTTACATACTGACATCAACCATGTCTCTCGGATTTTTGAAATTTCACTCATAGAAGCGGTAAAATTATGTTTTATGAAAAATTCATTTTTCTTAACTACCACATAGTGGTTTCACTATTCAACAAAAAATGAAAGTTTCCAGAAAAATACCAAAAATTACGCCTAAGATATATTTGATATTACGAATAAAAAAATGATATCTATTTTAACAAATTCAAAACATATCAGTTGCATTAATTAATTTAAAAATTAATTCCCATCGTCAAAACAAATAGCGTGTTTTTAAGAGATAACAACTATCAAAAGATTGACAGTTGTTTATATCTGGTTTAAATGTGAAATTACATCCAATAACCAAAATTGTAATAAATTGTAAAAATATATTCTAAATATACTTTAGAACCAATCAAATTAATAATTTATCACTATTATTTATTTATATTAAAAAGGTTGTTTTTAAATAAAATTTAGTAATTTTCACTATTCATCAGAAAATGAAAGTTATCTGAAAAGTACCAAAATTTCACCATAAGCTAATTTCGATATTCCGAATCTAGAAATGAAGTCCATTTTGAAAAATAAAATTTACAAAATTTTAAAAAGTGGTTATTACTATTCATAATGGTTAGTTTTAATAATATTTTAATAGCATATTGTTGTTCTGTGAAACTCGTTATTGCGTACTACACACGCTATCAAGGAAGGTCGTGATTGCATGTAATGCAAGGCAAGTCAAGAATGTGTGTTGTTAAAGATCCTTTTGGTGTAGCGTACAACACAAGACAATAATGAAATGAATATTTTTCATAAAATCTCGGGGTGTTACACCCATAATGACCACTGGTGAATTCATATGACAAAAAGTAATTACCACATATTCATAATGTTTATATCTACTCATAAAAGTTTACTTTGGAATACCCTATATCCAAACTTATAATTGTTGGAATCCAAATCAGAAGTTAATTTTAGAGAAACATCGAGCTAACCTAAATAGATTTAATAGATCATAAATTTTTGGAAGTGGATAAATTTTATTTATCATAACTTGGTTATGCTTAAGATAATCCACACACAAACAAGTAGTTTCATCTTACTTCATGAAAAAAAACTGGTGATTCCCACAGAGATGTTCATTGCTGAATGAACCCTTTACTTTCCATTTCCTACAAATTTTATTTCAATTCGATTAATTAAATTTGTATCATCTGACAATTCAAAAGGAAAATATTATTGATCCCTAGAAGGTGATTATTCGTAAGATCCACTTACCTTAGAGGGGGTAAAATAGATAAACATTCAGGATAAACATCACGAAAATAATTAACCACTATTAAAAAAATGATATTCTCAATATCCTCCATTTATTCCATGGAAAAATATGAAATCTGGTATGAGATCATTCCAACTTCTGGTGCCAACATATTTGTTGCACCCGCCTCTAGATTCTGGTCTCGTCAAAGGAGATTCTTGACAAAATTTTCCATCTTAAAACTGAACTATATGGTATAACAGTCTGTTTGAGCCTTTAACATCATCAACAAGTCCATAACAATGATTATATCATAGAAATCCATCTTAATAAAATAAAAGTCCCATATCAACCTAGATCCATCAATAGTTATATAAAAGTTTCTATACACAATGTCTCAACATTCTCTTTGAAAAATAAGAGTATTATGTTTTAGTATATAAGGCATCATCTCAACTTTTAACCTCAAAAAAATCAACAACATGAGAATAAATAATAGAATGGGATACACCCTTATCAAAAATTTCATGCATAATGGTAGAATTCAGAAGAATTGTACGTCACACTATAGATGGTCCCTACTTATCATCCATACTAACCTTCTCAGTTATATATCATTTTTTTCACACCCCACTTTCTTTATTATTGCACTATTGATATAACACTACCTGAGGAGTCATGGTATTCATAGAAGCTCCATGGATATCTATATTTCCCTGATGATATTGATTCTTCTTCCCTCATCATGTCAAAGCATATGATCCTTGTGACACTTTTTAAGTGTTTAGAACACCCAACCTTGGAGAACCTCGAAAATAGCACTGATGATGCCCTATATAATTGAAATTGTGGCATAATATATGTGGTTACATACATTATTGATTCATTTGGGTAAGAAGGACCCACTAGAAACATCATGTATTTCTCTTGGGATTTGGAAGAATGTTTACTAATATAGTCGTCTGATTCTTATTCATGGTCTCACCTTGAAAATTGTTGTCCATGTTTCATTTTCTTCCAACATTAGAGTTCCTATATTTTCCAGTAGTTATCAACATAAATCCTTCACCCATAGATCCTGAGATGTCCCTTTTTTCCACCATCTATATATTGACCATATCTATATTATCCATGTTATAGACTATATAAATCATCGATAGAATATAGTTTTTCATCCATGATTCAAGGATGTGAACCGTTATAGATGCACTAACAACAACATCGGGTGTAAATAGAACTAAATTATTGAATTTAGTTTGATATTACATGAAATAAATATATTTTTATTGTTTCAAACTAATGAATTTAATCATTATTTAAATTCATAACATGTAAGGACCGATTTTCTTAAAAAACATTTTTTAAAATCATCCAATGAATGTACTTTGTCCAATTTTCCCTCAAAAACTAAATCCCACCAACAGAATGTAGGAACCTCGAGAATATACATCACCTTCTTGAATTTCAACTCTTCTGGCATGATGATAAAATTAAAGATTCGATTCAACTTTTTCCGCCACACCATTTCCTTCTTCGGATCTGAAATGCCACAAAAGATGGCCGGTTACTACTTTTAAAACATGATGGAATTGTCTAATATTTTTTTTCATCCCTATTAATCCATATATTTGTAGCTTGAAAACATTGGACTATACTCTAAACAAACTATTGGATCACTTGGGGTTCATGTGAATCCTCATTCTTAGTAGCTTTATCTAGTTAGTTTATATGACTCCAACCAAGGGCCATTTTCTAAAGAAAAAAATTTCGTAAGTCTCACACTCTATCTACTGAAGGCTTGACATTCCAAATTTTATCATACCCCAAAATCATGAATGTGCTTCCAAATATTAAAATTTTTGCACATTATACCATTTTTAAAAAATGTTATGTTCCATTTTAAAATCAATCCAATTTCAAAATTTGACATTAATGATCATTTTCAAAATATTCCATTTTAAAACCAATGTATATATTTTGTAAAAATCTATACATTGCACAAAATATTATTCCATTACTCAATATTAAATATGAACTCCTAGTTGGAATTAATTTATATAATGTATTTCATTCTCATCTCATTGGATAAACACATGTTAATCAAATTTGAAATCCTTTAAGTGTCTCCAAAGCGCTTATGTTCCCAACACCCTGGTAACATGAAGTTCAACATAAAAGGTTAGTGATGACTTTTTTATGATCTACATTTCGAGTCCTAACAATCCAACACCATTCTGTAAACCCGAAAGAAGGAATAGACCATAGTTTAATTTCAACTCCGACACCAATATCATTGAAGACCAATTCGTAGTCAAGAACTGAAAATACTAATACTATATGTTCAACGAAAATATTTAGAAGGACCAAGATAAATTCCACTTGTAACATCCAGACCATACTAATTGGTATGAGATTGTGGATGGAAATTTCATTGATATAATAGATATCCCCATGATGCCAATGGTTCAAAAAGATTAAAATTATTTCATTTAAAATTGGTGGGAATATTTACCTTTGAGAATAAACAAACATCCAAACATTACATAACCAATTAATCCATTATATGATACATGATTCAAAATAAAAAACAATAACAAAAAATAAATTTATATCAAAACAAACATCAAAGAGTACCGCAACAGAAGACTACAACCCAATCAAGTACACAATAGAAGACTATAAACGCATGTAACTCAATAAACACCACATAAATATAATTATCCAACAAGCTCCATGCTCCAACTCGAAAAACATCCCTAGTATTATTAAGAACCTATAGAGAAGTGTGAAAATTTACCTTTTCCAATTTCATGATAGACACTATCTACCAAAGAACTAATAATCCAAATCAGGGGTGAGTAATGAATCTCAGTAGGTTTTACCAAAACTTCTTCCCTACTCACTCCACTTGGATAGATCATGTTATAACATTTATACAAAATAATTAATATAAAACAATTGGAACACAATTAAATAATTTATCACAAAGACAAACAATTTTATATCAGTATAATTTTCTCATATAAACAAATATCAATGGAATGAAACCAAACATGTTATTCTACACATCTCTTTAATTTAAATGGAAATTTCCCATTATATTTCACATTAACAAACTTTACCTCACACACCGACACACATGCTTTATCTTCCCATTGATTTTTGAACTTTCACATCCAAACCCATGATGGTAGAACATTCACATCCAAACCTGTTCCTTTGAGGATGGAATGTTCATGCCCATATTTATCCCATTCCATCCATGTGTAACCATTTCTTCCATACACATGCAATTAAATATTTCCAAACACAATAAAAAATATCAATAAAACTTCTTTATTATTAAAAAGAAACCCAATAATCCATTTCAATAAAATAAACCTTTTATTGGAATTCAAATATATAAACCCCTTCAATAATAGAAGACTTTTTATTGAAAACACTTTTACATGATTCATAATAAAAAACCCATTTTAAAATCATGCTAATAAATTCAATCTTTTCCACAACACCCAATTTTCACAATTCTATTATCCATCAACAAATATGGTTTTAATCAATCATTTAAAAACAATTTCACAATATAATTTAATCCAAACAATAAATTTGAAATCTATACATTATTTTCCAAATAGAGGAGTCTATATTGAATCCACCTGCCTTAGGATTTATGTAGAAAATTAATAACAACACTAAAATGAAAATGAATGTGGTTTGAATATCAAAAACCCCACCTTAGATCTCTTCCTATAAAATCAAATAGAAAAATCTCAACATATTTGGCATGACTCCCTTATATCTATCCACATTAGTAGTAGATCTACCAAACCAAGAGAGAGGGAGAAGTAGATCTAATGAAACCCACCAAAATCAACTATAAATTATGACATTCCATGTTTTTTAGGATTCAACACACTAAGGAACGCCTTTGGATTGACGTAGGATCTATGTGGAAAACTTCCATGGTCTCTAGGGTGAGAAATACAGAGTTTGGGTAGAAACATGACAATAAAGTGGTTTTAAAACACATATACAACCTAGATCCTATTTTTGTAGACCTTTTTTTAAACTATGCATTATTAGTAGCACAGTTAGAAAACAAGTGCGCTAACCATGAAAAAACTACTTCATCAAGGAAGAACCTCACCCAACTAGTTATCATGGTTTGACAAACCATGCTCTTGTAATGAAAATGTCCATTTTCCCATGTTTCATAGTTTATCCTAGGAGGAAACATGCTTTGGGAAATCTGTGCATGATCACCTTATCCTCGGTATCAGTATTCATGATTTTTGACAAGTATTTCACATTTTCCACAAATTGTAAACCAACCATGAACCCTTATAAAAGCCCCAAAAATATTACAAACTTTTTTCCAAACCATCCTAAAATTCACGGAAACAATTTATATACAGAAAAATAATTATTATATTTTTAATTAATTTAAACCTAGGGTGATATATAAATTTTATATTTTTAATCTTATATCATATATTTTCAATAATTTTATATTGAAATTAAAAAAATATACTAGATTAGTGTTCTTTTTGAATTGAAAAATCTATTTTTATTGGAATATATATTTCATTTTATATGGATAAGTTTATTGGTTATTTATATATTACTTTGATTATGAGTTTAATTAATCCCATATTATTTTACGAACACTCTCATTAATATTCCCAAACATGTGTCCAAATGGAGGTGATTATCATTTGTCATAACTGAATTCATTGATTTTGAGATAAGATACAGAGTAGTACTAAAAATTATTATCAAATCACTTTATATAATATATTTATTTAAAAAATACATGATCTCTACTATATATCAAAAAATATATTTCATTTGGATAACTATAATGGAATTAGAATAAATTTGATTAGATTCATGAATTCAATGATATATCATAAAATAATTTCTCTCCAACATTGCATTCTCTCTAAATAATAATAAAGATATAGGTATAATTTCGTCAAACTAAGGATAGATCTAGAATAAAGTTGTTTCAATTAATAGTGTATGAAATTTCGTGAGTAATGTTAAAGGAAAACCAATATAAGACCACCAATGTTGGTGAGTAAGATAGTGTACTAATGTAGGAATCATGTGGATGTTCATGGTGACTGGTGATCATTTGTTCATTAGATTGTATCATAATTATAAAAATTCATAGGTCGTGTCGAATGTTGTCAAGCTAAATACGCCTCAACTTCACTCTGAAACCTATGGCTAGAGATCAGAGGGATTAAACATCTCTTGACTCGCAGTCAGGCTTTGATAATCCCTAACATTGACTCCACCTCTTAGTTCCACACAGTACCACAATAAACTCCCAGGAAGAAACAACCGATCCAGAGACACCATGAATCTCTCTTCATCCGCAACACATTTTTATCTAAACAAGAACATGGAGATACACAACTCTATTTTCTCTCACTTTGAGAGAGGAGATGAATGAAAAAGGAACAGAAAACCACCCACTAAGCATCACCGAGCACAACTACTACAAATGAGAGAATCCCTATAAAGGGAAGACACATTAAATCGAACCCGAACGGCTCTCTCATTAAACAAATGGGCTGAGGTATCATTCTATGAGGTGAATTTATCATTTCAAACAAATTTTTAGGCTGATCAACTGGAAAGCATGGAAATGGAGAACTAATTGGTGCCACATCACAACATCCAAAAGATCTTTAGAAACCCACTGAACATTACCCCAAAACCGAGACACCAACAAGATCCCATCTATAGATGCAACAAGAGTATGAAATATAGATAATAAGGAAGCATACCTAATAGGCAACACTTCGAAGACATAAGATAATCCATCCATATTACCATCAGTTCATAACAAAAACCAAATCATTTCAGCTCAAAACATATTTGAAAAACAAATAAACTATCTTGGAAATTTTTTTCATTCATAGGTGTTATTTAATGAGGTCTCACTCACATGAACATTTACGTGCCATCCTGGGCACTCAAATACCATTCCATACTATCCATTCATCCATATATCCATAAAACCTTTCATGAGAGAACCCACAAAATACTGAATTAAAAAAACATCATCATTAAAAAAATAATCGTGTATGAAATCTGAAAATGGTTTTTAAAAACCATTTCCACAATTCTCACATATGTAATTTCATAACAAAAATTCATAATTCAAGGAAGGTTCAAGAAACCCACAAAAGGGAACTAGTGTCGGTGGGTGACATAACTGTATGGTTGGAGGCCATTTGTCAAACACAACCACAACACAGATAGACTTATTCAGGCCATGATCAAGCTCCACATGGATTACTAGGCCCTATGAGATCACGGAGTCCATTAGTCAGACTCCAGTTGTCATATACCAATAACAAACAATTGTCAAGAACAAATGAATCTAATAAAACAAGACATCCCACGGAAACTTGAGGATCATAACGAGCAAGAGTTCAAGAATATCTTCCTGCACTTACCCATAATGTCCCAAAAATCTTACACCATCTACCTTTACATACCTCAAATAACAAAGGACATCTAAAAAAAGGTCTCCTAAGAGCTGACCTCCTCTGATACCATTTTGTCATGAAGTAGCCTGAGTCGACCCAGAACATGTCACAAGGGCCAGCCTGCGAGATATCCCGAGTGGCCTCCCGATCCCCCTGGGCTGGCGACAAGAACCAAGGGAATCAATAGAGTACAAAATAATATGGTTTCACCCATATACAAACAATCAAACAAACAACAGAAAGAAAAGTACAAACAAGAATACATTTATATAAAAACTGAACTGAACATTATTTGTACATGAAATTGAAAGTAAAAATAAACCAACAAATCAGTTGACCAAACTTGATAACCAACAAACTCCACATGACCCTTCTGGTCACTCTCCAACATAATGATCACATGTCTCCCAAGGCGATCGAACTCAAGCTGAAACCTGCACTAGGGAAAAAATAGAAGAAGATTATAGGCATGAGTATTAAAACTCAATAGGTTAGCCCAATATTCTATTCCAAATACACATAATTAAAATAAAAGAAACATCAATTTCAAGTTTTAAGTACAAATATAATGGTATTTTTTCCAAATCAGGTCCCTTGCTATAAAAAATTACCATACAAAATCTTTCAGTTTTTTAAACAATAATTCTTGTAACAATTTTCAAATTGGTGCAACTTCAAAATGAAAATTGATTTCAAGAGGGCTACTTCAAATAATTTAAACTTTTTAATACGTCACAAAAATATATGAATTAATCAATTAAATGCACAGTATGACGATAGTGAGTACAAAATAGCCAATGAGCACAACTCACGAGAACACCCCTAGGTCCTTGTTAGATGTGAGCCCATGGTAACTTGTATCTCAATGAAAGTAACCATAATAAATATCTTTTCTTGTGAACATGAACCACTAGTATGGAGAATAAACATAACATAGTTGTCCCCCAACATCATTATCATTATATATTAGTTAGGATTTTCGTCTTCAAACATGATATGTGAAACATGGGCATAACCCCACGAGAACACTAGCATAATAGCACTCATTCACCCACCTAGATACTCGAGATTACCTATAGTGCTCAATAAATTTACACATATTCTAAAATAATATTTTCACATCAAAATTCTATTACCAAAACATAAACACACAAATATACTGCAATCATGCTTCACATTGTTTACACAAATCAATAAACCACTAAAAAGTTTTTCAAAATAATTTCAAGAAGATTAACGAGGACTTGCACATAAAATCCATTAAAAAATGCTTATTTATGGACCGAAAACAATCAATAACATAAAAAAACATATTTGGAAGCCCTAAAACCAATTAATATATCACTTTTAGGGAACATAAAATGGACCCCAATGATATAACATGTAATACTTATTGATACCAGTTTTATAAAAAATACCAAAGAAGCCTTTAGCCATTCTCAAAACTAAAATTTGACCAAGATATGCATTTCAATTTTATTAAAGAGTTATATACATATAATTTACATCATAAAATCAAATTATTAAATCCCTTAAAACACGTATGATACATATTCAAAACATAACCATTTTCATAGGGATGTTAAACGGGCCATTTTCCAACAACTTGGGCTAAAACATGTTGTAAACCAAAACCCGTTTGTTTATAAAACCTAATCAAAATTGAAAATCAATATAAGGACCCAAAATAAAATTTATTATTGTTAAAATTTATTTATAAATCCAATCAAAAAACATTCATATCACAAATCACACAAAAATCCAACCAGGTAATTTACCGAATACATGATATGCCCTTTGTAAAGAAACAAATTTATTTTAAGAACGTGACAAAGAATAAAACACCAATTTCAGGCCATATTTTATTATATATACTTTAAAATGTTCAAAATACCATGAAACCGGTTTTAAAACTCACAAAACAGTTGCAAAAGATTGTAGAACATTTAAACAAAGACTTGGTGCACACTTTTATGACAAAACAAATATATTGCTCACAAAACAATGCATGAACAACCAATTTTCACACCAAGAAAATTATCCAATGGATGAAAAAAAAATATTATTTGATAAAAATCAGAAAATTATGATTCTTAAATGAAAAAGACATGTGAAAGGGCTATCTTACCTCAAATCCTTGGCGTAATGGAAACACACACGCAATATCACCGCCCGAGGGTTTATAAACCATAAACCAATCATGAACAGCCCCAAATGAAGAAAACCCCCATCAACAATCACGAGATAATAAAATATAGGTCTAACATGAATATGGGTGAATATAAAACCACGAAATAATGAAAGGAGGAGGAAGAGGTAGGGGAAAGAAGAAGGAATCTCCCCATTCCACATAGAAAATTATTCGTCTTCCATTAGATCTACACCCTTAGAGAAATGGTAATGGCTTGTAAATTCTTGTAGAGTATCTTATGGCCTGGAAGAATAAGTTAAAGATGATTTGTGGAAAAAAGCACGAATTGAATGAGTTATGTATGAAACAATTTATCGTCTCAAATATGGAATATTTGAGGTAACCTGAGAAGTTTCTCCCTAATATTCTATTAAAAAGAGCTCCAAAAAGGTAATATAGATAATGGGGGTGAGGCTAGGAATTTCATATTCTATTAAGAAGTAGAATATCAAAAAAATATTAAAATAGAAATAGATATTAATGAAACAAATTTGTTTTTTAATACTATAAATAAGCCCATGGGTTGGCCAAATACCTAAATATATAACCCAAATTCACCATGATTATGAATTATTAAGGTTTCCAAAAGGTTAAGGGGTTTGAATATGATAGTGTAAGAAATATATGAAGTGAATTGGGTGAAAAAAGTTGAAAAAAAGAGGAGTTATAAAAGAAACAAACTTGCGTTTTTAAACCTAAAACAAGCTCATGGTTTTCCCAAATCCTGAAGTAACAACCATATCTACAAAAACAACTAAACAAGAAATGGGGACCCTAAATTAAGGTAAATAGACATATATGGTAGATAAAAACTCAAAATTAATCTCACCCAACACACAATAAAAGAATAGGTATTTTTATTGAACAAGATAAAAACCATGACATGAAAAGAAAAAAACCCGATTGTGACATGTTATACTAAATTATAAATGTTACCTCATGAATCTAATTATTTTAATGATATTTTATTCTTAATTTTTTTATTGTTTAAATTATATTATGATTCAATGTTACTAATATGGTAACTTTTTATTTCAATGTTCTAATTGTTTGTCAAGACTGTTTATGATTATTCTTACATTAATGAAATATTAGGATCTGTATCCAAATAAATGTCATCAATTTTATTAAACTATGGTTATTAATGTTATATTTATATAATGTTATAATTTCACCCTATTTTTTACATATGATAATTAATAATTGTTTCATGAAAATCGCACTTTATTTCTCAATTTTTCCCTAAATCACTATTTCTTCAAAACTATGTTCTCTAACTGTGTTTTAAATAATGTTATTTAATTCTCCAATGATCATTAAAATATATTTTTACTCCTTTTTTACGTTTTAATCAAAAAAAAATATTTTTATAAATGAATCATGTTTTGTGTTTGTAATTGAAAATCATTTCTAAAATTTTAACAGTGTCAGCATATAATGATTTATCCATTATCATGGCTATCCTTACATTGAGTCTCTTGTTGAAATTTTAAAATATTACTTTGTAAGAATTGTTTTCCCAATATTCTGAACAGAAATTATTTATAGTGATTTTCAAATTATATTTTTTTTAAAAAAATTATGTTGAAAAATTGTTTTAAATGATTCTTAGTGTTTCCTTTATATATTATCAAAAGATAATTTAAAAAATAATTTAAACGATTCAAAATATTCTTTTATAGTTTTTAAGTCTATTATCAATATAAAATGTATTGATTTTTTTAATATTTCACTATAATTTTTATTTTATTTTATATGATAATAGTTTTTAAATATATTTCAAGAATCTTTTATTAGATTTCACGGAAAAAGTGGTTTAAATCAATTTTCAGCATTTTTTGTATGTTTTAAAAATATTTTCAAGGAGAATAGGATTCATTATGTATTATTCTTTGAAAATCATTTTTTAGTTAATAATGTATATTTAAACCATTATATGTTTATAAAAGATATTTAAATATTTTTCTCCCATATAAGATGGCATCCATTGATGTTACTTATTCCGTTATGGGAAATTATCCAAAGGATCCAGTCATTTTAGTTCTATAAATGGTTTTTTATGGAATGATGTTTATGAAACACATTTTTCTTTCATGGGTTATATTTTTTGGAATGTTGTTTCCCTTTATGGGTTATATGTTTATGAAACCGTATTATTTATATGGGTTATTCTGTGATGAAATCATTATGAAACTTCTCCCATTTTCATAGGTTATGATATGATTACGTATTTATGATACCCATTTCATTTTATAGTTTATGATATAATTGGTTATGATATTTTTTTGAAAGCATGTGGGATTTCAATATGAGATTAGTGGGAACAATATATGTCTCTAATGAATTGCATAAATATATATATATCTCCTGAGACATACATGGACAAAATGGGGTGTGAACTCGATTCATTAGTAGACTTTGTAATATATGATGATCTTTAGAGTGAACTATCAATACTATGATTATCATGGGAGTGAACCATGACTAAAAAGATGGTATAGGGAGTGAACTTATAATACTGATATTTACTTGGTGGTGATGTCTTGACTACTATTTAAATCATTTTATATAATTATGTGTATTCCAAAAACTCAATGTCTTTTTCCATTATCTTGATTTCATGGATTATTCTCTGGATTGGCTTGTGAATCATGTATTATTAAATACCAATATTTATTCCATGTAATATATATATTAACTTTTATAAGAAGGTTATGATATTCAAATGTTATTCTCAAGTTCACATACTGTTATTCTCATGTTTTTCTTATATATCTCTTTCTTTTAATTATTGAACATAAGATGAAACACCTTTATCATGTGTCATTTATCTTGGTTATGATGAAATATTTTAAAAATTATTACTAATGTTTAAGATATTTATAATAATCCTTGATGATAATTGACTATGTTAGAATATTTTGTTCAATGATTCCAAAGTCACTAAACTACTATGGTCCTCAAGAATGTATTTTTTGTAATATTTTGAATATTAAACTAAAATGGTCTAATATCCATGTATGGTATGCCTGGTTATCTATTATATATATATGGTGAAATAAATTAGGATCACATATATTTGGTATTGGAAGAATTTGATTCTCAATACCTACCTTTGATTCATCATTTAATGGGATATATTTAAGTAGGAGACAAAATCACTAAAATGGGGAAATTATAAAAAACTAATGGGGAAAAGGAAATGGATAGATATACCATAAGTAGTTGATCACATAAAAAAGGATAATACTATATTAAGGATTAATGGAGTTAGACTAAAAATTTTGTACATGAATAGGGTTCCTCCAACATAGGGAATTCTATGTGATTGGAGCAAGAAAATCAGACAAGGGATATTATTCAATGAAGTATAAAAATGAATAAATTTAACCTCACTAAAAATGGAAATATAGCCACATTGGAACTCCATTGAGACTAGTATGGATACCCATTAATAGAATTCCACTGAATTTCTAATTAATCCTAGTGGAAAAGATGGTAGATTTATAGAAATGTGCTCTACTGTCGGTCACCCTTCCTAATACCCCCAATTACACCATATACATTCTCAAATAATTAATTAATAAAAGATTAACAAAAAATAGAAAAAATAATGTACCTAAATTGGGGTGGGGTTTTACAACCTCGAAAAAAAATTTCTTCTTGTCCTCGAGCAATTCTCTCAACCCTCCTCAGCCTACATGATAAAAATATTTGGTCACTATCCTCAATCATTAACTCATAGACCCATGTTTCCATTTATATATATCCATATTTTCATATAACACATTGGAGAGGTATAGTCTCCAAATAAAAGGTCATATTGTGAGATTATTTGATGAAAACATGATGTAACATAAAGGAAGTATTGAAATCTATTTTGATTTCATTATCATTGATAACATGAGTTGGGTTGGGTTTATCGTATCGAATATATGAGATATGGAATATGTCATTAATTGATGTGTAACTATTCCAAAGAGACATTTAGTAATTCTATTGTATGACTCCCTCCATGATTTAAAATGATAAAATGAACCATGGTTACAAATTTCCTTGCCTCCACATAAAATGAATCCCTAACCTTGATGAAATGCATAAGAATCATTGTCACTCATCCCGAACACTATGCTTCATCAAAATTTTTCAGTATATAATCACATACTACTATGATCTATCCACAATATATTTTTGATAAATTGAATCAATATAGAGGTTTCTTGCATTAGGATCTTACTATGTATATTTGACTCTCTTTGTTCCTAAAAGAAAAATATAAATATGCACAACCTTCTATACAAGGATTCAAATAGATCCATTTAAATGGACAACATGTAAATTTTGGTTAATGAATTATCATCAAATTCATGGTGAAATTATAAGAAAAATAAAAATCAAGAAAACATGTATAAGGATTTTACCCTAACACAAAAATGGTATGATATGTTATCCCATAAGTTTATAGGTAATATAATGTTTGTGGATAGCTTCTTTCTCCTAATCTTTCAAATGTACCATCTAAACATCAATGTGTTACTATCATCTCTATCTGATATGAAAATCCATGGAACCACATGCATTCATATTACCTCACAGACATAGTTTCTTCCATGTTAATTAATAGTATAAGACTCATTGATGTGTATTAAATGAGATTAATTTTTTAATAATTCAACAATAACCCAAATGGAATCATGTAAATGAGTACATCTTAATGGGCCTATCACAAAATCCTTCATTGTAATATCCTAGTTATAATATGGAATTCTCAATAGCTATAAAAAATAATATAGATGATGATTCATAGCCTTTATGTATTTCCATGTGGAGAATATAAAAAACCCACTATGTAATTTTTTATTATGGGAATGAAATGTTATTGGTGGATGTCATCATATATCTTGGTCATCCTCGAATGAACAACCCTTCTTGAGGAATGGAATCCCTTTATCAGTTCCATATCCAATCTTGTTTGGAATACCCTTATTACTTTGAAATACAATTCTCATTATTATTAGGGGAAATGTATATAGGGACCCCAACTATATATATTTTTTCAAAATATCAGATAGTCAAAAAAATTGGATCTCATTAACCCTAAGAAGGATTGAGGATGTATATGATTCAAATTCCAACATTATCATACCATGGAACTCTTTGATATCCAAACTAATCTCTCTAAAAACACCTTGACCTTCCTCTAAAATATGAACTCATAAACAAACTTTCATTGGGAATCCCTTCTCAAGTATTCTACCATATCATTCCCCTTCCCAAGTGTATAATACATCATGTTATCTAATGATTTCAATTACTCTGACCACATCCTCTAGAAATAATATAGGTCACATTGAGGGAATAAGAATCCTATGATTTTTTGATCCATGTAATATATAAATTTTACCCAATGAGTTAGTTTTCATGATACCTTAGGGTTGTACAACTACATAAAAATCCTTATAATGTGTTAGGGAGTTTGTTCATTTATTCATAGATACCTAGATTCATAATTGAGTACCTTCACGTCCATATTATGAGATAATTTCAAATGAATAAATATATCATCATTATATAAATTATATATAATAACTAGATTAATTATGTTTATAATATTTATGGAAATATACCTCTTCTTGAGATATATAAAGGCAGTCCTATAATCATTAGACCAAATTGACTTCACACCTTTCCAGTCTAGACCTATCAATAGTTCATCCATATGGCTGAAGGATTTAATGAATTTATGGAAACAAATAGATAACCCTAGAAGATAAAAATTTAATTATATTTCTTTTGTCGATCCAAAAACTATAATATCAATATTGTTATGATTTATAGAAAATAAAAAAAGTGATATTACCTGGCCCAAAAAATGCACCAAATCAAACCAAAACTGCCATTTTGAGAATTTACAATAAATATTCAAAACTAGAAACATGATCCCAAATATTTCTATATTTATATCATACTATTTTTTAGACATGGTGTATAGAAATATTATCTCGACAAAGAAAAAAATTAGTCTAGATATATATTGAATAATCTATTAATTAGGTTTGTAAAGACTGATGGATTAATCATTAGTTTCAATTGCATAATGAAATACACATAAAGACCATACAATATTTTAGAGGTGATTTAAGGAACATCATATGGTCACACTATGAGATGAGAGTACCAATAAAGGTAATTAATCGACTAAAAAACACCAATACCATTGAGATATTTTAATAAATCATTGATTAATGAGGCTGAATATCAGTTCTTCACCATAAAAATGGTTTAGGATCAGATAATATACACATTTGTCTCAAGTATTCATTCAATATATTGGAGAACAACACTAAGTCACCCCAAGGGAATGTGATCAGATGGTAAAACACTTTTATTTCATTCCCTCTTGGAAATATTTAAATTACAATACCTTTGTAGGTAATATTTCATAATTTTGTATGAAAATAAGATCCACATATAGAAAGATATCAATCATACAATTCATTCCAAGGTTGGGGGTTTACATAAAGGAATCCTCAAAAAAAGAATTCCAAAAATAGATTAACCTCATGAGGAATTATATGATTATGAATCCAACCCTCATCTATAAATAGAATACCCACTTGGGTAGTTATTCCTCCAAGTTGTCGACATTCCAGTGTAACTCAACCTGTAAAAAAGGGAACTCACCATTATGAAGGAAGATACCACCATCTATAGTAGTGATAGAAAATCTCATTCAATAAAAATTGAATTTAGATAGATAAAGAATAATACAATGTGTCCTTTGAATAGAATCCATGAAACCAATTTCCATGTTGATCAAGACATGGATGAATCCACAATCACTGATGAATAGATCAAAAACAAAACATTTCTAAATTACCTGTTACACCTTTCTCATTTCTGTATTAATTTATAGAACACCATAGATATACTCTACCAATTAATGAATGCCTCAAATAAAACTATTATAAAATTAAGTGAAGCCCCTACATCTAATAATGTATACATAATAGTGGACAAAATAAAAAATTGTACAGTTACTGGTCGATGACCCAATATCATACACTGTCAATGTAGGTGACACTATATGAAATTTGTATACCCCATTCCCTAACACTGAAACAAAAAATTACTAAGATGTAATATTTGTGGAACTATACATAACTCAATCATGAACATTGGGACCCGCACTATAGATTGATCATATAATAGACACCTAACTACATAAAAAGTATTGAATAATTTCCGTCTCGACCCAAAAATTAGAGATGGTTAAAGACACATGCCCCTATAAGCCTTCAGAGCTATAAAAACATGGTTTCTTTGTTCAATGTTTCTATAAATAATGAAATCCCTTGGTTTTTAGGGGATCTAGGTTCTCGTGTTTCCTAAGAGACCACATTGATAACACCACACCTAAAATATCACTTATAAATAGATAGGCTTGGAACTAGATAGAATGGATTAACTTTTCTAGCCAAACATGAGAAATCTGATCATTATTTATATCATAAAAAACATCCACACACATCATTGATTTGTATGAAGTAGGATATACACATATTATTTTCACCCTAATTAATATTACATTTTGAAACCAATATTAGGTTCACAATTTTAGGAATGGAATAAAAACAAAATATTCTCACCATAAAAATGATCTCTTAGTGTAGACCTAACTCAAAATTACTTTCTCTAGTATCATAATCCACAACTGAGATCACAAAAAATCACATAATCTATATAAAACATGTTTCATAGTCCTCAACTACTATACCCCCTTCTCAAACCCCATGAACTCATAAACCTTATACCATCATTTGATATCTATAATTGGATCACTAATGAATATGGAATTGAAACCTAATTATGGTAACACAATATACTACCTCACATGGGAAGGAACTCCCCACCATTAACATGTTTTCCCACACAACATGTATAACGACCCATACTTTACATACATTGTTAATAGTTCAAAATTGAACCACACTTATTACAACATATGAAAAAACCACAAAGGACCGTATAGGTATAGTGTCTTTAGAAACTGGGAAACATAAAAAACTGGTTCATAAATCTTCTACAGTGTCTCCCATTTATTTCATCATATCTAGGGTCCCTTTTAGCATATTCTACTTAATATCCATCTTCCTAACCTGGGGAAAAGAAAACATAAAAGGTTGAGCTCAAATGCTCAGCAAGGGCAAATAAAGGAAATAAAAATCATATCATATCTTTTTGAAAATCATAACCTCAAAAAGAGATCATAATATCTTAACATGGAACAAATCATAGAAGTGAAAATGAGATCCCCATAATCATAAAATGAAACATGAAACTTTGTGTCATGCACACATAATCATGGAAAATCATTTCTTGTTAGTCATGACTCATTGCCAAGACTATCTTAGTGGACAAAGTGCCTTTCTAAACCAAGTCACCCTCGTTCCAGTCCTGTTTCACTGAACCGGTATAACCTACAGTTCCAGCCATGTCTATCTCATGAGATATAAAATCTTTACCCAATGCATTGGAGGGAGATATAGGTCCCACCCATCTTATAATGAATCCTTTCTTATGTGTGCCACATAATCATAAACCATACATCATAGCGTAACCCATGTAATAAAAATGGGATTCTTAAACAACATGACATCATAAAACAATTCATATAAGATAAAGGAATTCATAAAAATATTTCCATCATAACATAATCAAACCAATGTAATAATAGGGATAAAAACATAATCCTTTTATTATCTTAGATGTAAAATAATTTTGATAAAATATTTGAACTCCATTCTTGAGGAAAATATCCTTTCTACTTCAAAAACATTTTTCATTTCAAAACATGTCATACGACTTTAAAATAAAAGAAGTTGACTAAAAATAAACTTGAAAACTTGTAAAGGAAGTTTCTTGGAAATAATGTTTTAAAAATCCATTCATGCCGTATAAGCTAAAAAAACATTCTTCGTACTTTTGTCAGAAAAGTCAAAAAGTACCTTGTAAGAAAAACGACAAAAGATTCCTTTCATACATATTACTAAAAGCTCACTGAAGGGTAAAAATGGATTTAAACAATTGTAGGTGAATGGAAATAATATTACATATTGATGAAACATGGATGTGGATGATGAAATACACCCCAGTAAATTTCAAAGTATAAACAATCTCGGATAAAAATGAGATTGTGATATTTCTCTTACCTTAGGTCTGATTTGCTTTGTACGTGTCCGAAGCTCCTGTATAATGGTTTAAATAATGTTATTGACTTATTTGAGAATCATACATATTGATATGATATCATATATGTTCATATTCTTAGTTTCTTGTTAGTAATATTTCATTGTTACTTGTTACTCGGGTCTTTATTGCCTTTTGTTCTTATGCGTGTTTTGCCGAATAAATTCTTATTCTTCTTTTAAGGTTATAGATACCTTATATCCAGAATGTTATTAGTGTAACATATATCATATTTATTCATTCAATTCATTTATATAATTACTATGTAATGATGATCATGTAGAACGAGTCGCATCACATCGTGGAGACAGTATTCCGTACGTACGCACGAGTGATGATATCGTTCCTGTGATCGTGGAATTGTATTGGAGTATATATATATTATATCAGTATCAATATTACTTTATAATAATCATAAATAGTTACTCATTACACCATTATACCCATCCTTGTAAAGTAATGGTGGAAAATAGATTACACCACAGCGTGGAGACGGTATTCCGTACGTACGCACGCACGGTGATTTCATTTTTCCGTAGGATGGATAGAAGGTGAATTAGGGTTGTTTCATATTTATAATAACATATCAGTATGTAAGTAATACTGATGTTATTACTTTATCATGAAACAACTAACGAAGAAGAAGTTGAAGAAGAAAGAAATTGAAAAGATCGGTAATGGATATTACCTCTTCTTTGGAACGCTTCTTTGAATCCTCCACTTAGGGAACTAATATTGGTCTTTGAAGAAGACCAGGACCTCTAGGATTATTCTAGGGAAGTGGAGAGGAGAAAATGGCAGGGGTTGGCCGAGCTTGAGTGCTCAATTTGGTGTGAGGAGGTGGGGGAGGAGGTGCCCTTTTATAAGGGAGGAGAGGGGCACCTTAGGAATATCTCAAAATATTATTTTATATTAAAGTCAAAATCGGTTTATAATGGTTCCAAAGGGTCTTATTTCGAAGCTAAAGTGGGGATAGGTCGAAATCCTATCAACAAATAGGATTTAGACAAGTTTAGGATATTATTTTAACCTTATCAATTAGATTTAACTCTAAGTTAAATAATTTAACTTTTACCGTGTCTTTTTGTTTTCTTTCACTATATGGTTAATACACTTACTATAACATGCCAAACGAACCCAAAATTGTTTATTATTAATATATATATCCTTATCTAAGTCATTTGGCAGAACCTTAGATTTTTAAGAATAAAATAACAATTAGTAATATAATAATTGATTTAAAAACTATTTTGTGTCAATTTTGACACTATTTGATATATGATTTTTGTGAAAGTCATAACCGAATTATATGTTCGAACCAAGTTGATTAAATCAACACTAATATATCATAGTAACCTATAAAATTAGTGTAATTCATAAAAAGTCTCAAATTACATTTATTTTGGTGTTTATAACATCAATTATGTCAATATTTCATTAATAAGATAATTATTGCATCATCATTGTGTCATAAATAAATTAAATTATTTAATGTCTAAAAATTACAAATAAAATGCCATTATGTAGGAAATCTTTTTATCTTTCTAATAAATATTTATAGTCGAATTTATCTTATGTATAACCCCATATTAAAAATGTTTTAGTTATTAAACTTTGATTTTAACTATTTTAACTATTCATTAAATAAAATAATATTAAATGTCATAATCTAAGAGGACCTAAATGGTCATATTATATTCATAAGGTTGTTTTTGGTCGAATTACACTTATCCAATAGAATTAGGACATGTGTTAGGGTAATAGTAATATCATATTTACCCTTAGTTACCCTATTTACTATTAACCGTGGTAAAAAAAAGTAAAAAGTTACTATTCACCAAAAATTATTTTCATCTCATTGAACCACATTTTAGTCCTTGATATTAACCGTGTCTGTCGGATTTTCGAAATTCCATTCACAGAAGCGGTAAAATTAAGTTTTATGCAAAAAATCAGTTTTTAGCCTAACACTTAGTGGTTTCACTATTCATCAAAAATTGAAAGTTTTCAGAAAAATACCAAAATTTCACCCTAGGCTAATTTCGGTATTCCGAATCCAAAAATGAAGTCCATTTCGAAAAATAAAATTTATAAAATTTTAAAAAGTGGTTTTTACTATTCATAACGGCTAGTTTTATTTTAATAGCATATCGTTGTTTAGTGAAACTCGGTATTGCGTACGACGCAAGCTATCGAGGAAGGTCACGATTTCGTGTAAAGCAAGCCAAGAAAGTGTTGTGTAGAAAAAGATTCCTTTGATGATTTATATAACATAAAAGTCTCGGGTGTTACAACATGTATGTTTCTAACAATACCTTCTTGTCCTGAGGAGTCTCTAGGTTATAGGGAAATTTATAAATGAAGTTAATAGACATATCATTATTCTAAATACTTTCCTCATAGGTAAAAATTTTAGTATGATGAAACCGGAACAAATAGATCAGATGTGGCATAATTTAATCAATCTGAGGTAGTCCCTTCTCCATATTCCTATTATGATAGGGGGCTCTCATAGAGATGATCTCCCTTAACTATACTAGGATCTTTTAGAGGATCTAGTTCACAAATATAGAGAAATTATCACCCAGCCAATATTGTTCTTGGACCATAGCTCTATATTGTAAAATAAATCAAAAAATTAAACAAAGAATCTATGACTTGTATAAGTGATGATAATTTTTCAATGCTCACAATAAAAAGAAATTTAAACAACAACCCATGTACTTGCATTATAAATCCCCAATTTTTTGTTAAAACCTCATTTAATGTAATTTACCATTTAAATAATCTCATTTTCTCATATTACTATACTAATAAAATTTATAGTAAAATCTAATGAAAATAATATGTCAATGTTTTATCTTCAAAGGTATGGTCACATATGGTGTCGTTCTCATGATTCAAGAGAAAACAACATATATTTTTTTATATTGATGGTTTATTTAACCAATCACCGTTTAACAATATATTTATCTATTCCTTTATACACTAGAATTGTCCATGTATGATGAAAACATAGTCTTGTATTTAAAAATACTATATAAGATGATGATTATACTTTAAATGATAAACACACTTTAATCCATAGGCATATGAATATATGTGTGTGTGTGTCTGTGTGTTTTTGTGTGTGTGTGTTTATGTATCAGTAAATTGTATTAATAAATACCTTTTAGGGAATATATATATGTCTATAATGATGTATAAATTCATATAAATATTCATATTGTACCCAACGATGTTTTAAAATCCAAAAAATTAATAAAAAATATATCTACTACACCACTCATGGTAGAACATTATCAACTAAAAAATCATAATGAAATTAAAACAATAACGTCCATGGATTTTTTTTCATATGTGGGTTGTGTACTCATAATTAGTATCTCATCAGAAATCCACGAAACATTTCTAGTACACTCTCTATTGTACATAAAATAATAATAATAATACATGTTCTAATACTTCTATAAGAACCCACTCCACTAGACTGAGGATAAATACCTCTATTAGTAGATTACTGAAAAACATGATGCATCTCTTATAATATTCCAGATGTGGTGACTATAGGTGAGGGTCAAATAAGATAATGTAGGTAATCTATAAGATCAATTTATATTTCCATAATAGTGGAAGAAAATATGGCTAATGACATTAATCACATAATATAATAGGGGACATCATAGTTCAGAAATTCATTAATTATAATCAATTAAATATCCAAATAAACAATTCTAGTATATTATAGAGTTATGCATAAAAATGGTCATGTTCAATAGGTACAAAGGTTTTAAAAAAAGAATTAACAAATTAATGTCCCAAAAGGGGTCTATTCTCTTCCCCGATACCCATTACCTAGCTCCATTATTGTATAAAATCATTCATAGGTCATGGGGTGAATTCCCTATTCCTAACTTGTATCCCTGAAAATCTATTAATTACTATGAGATGGAAATGTTAGTGGGTCAGTATGACTCCATAGAGCACTATGCATTATGTCCAAAATAATATAGTATAAATACTAACTACAAGAGATGTTTTTATGTATAAAAACATAAATTTACTTGAAAAATAAATAAATAAATAATACTCCAATAATGGGCAATATGGTGACACACGATGTCTGGACGAAATACTATGGAATGCACTAAATTTCTCTATGGATATTTTGGTGAATGTAACAACCCAAAAAACACCCCACTAAGGGTAATATAATAAAAACAGTGAAAATATTCACCCAAGGGTAATATACGAGTACCTTTATCCATAACATCCACACATGGGATAGATTTACCCCTATATTAACCATAAAAAATTGGTCTATAGTCATCATGTCCAATAGGGGGCCAGATTCGGCCAGTTTCATCCATAAAATAAATATACATCAGTTACTGTGTAATCCTAGGGCTATATTTTTTATGAGATTAACCATAAATTATAAATAATTGAGTATACAAATCATTCATTTATTCTGTTAACAAAGCATTACTAATCATTTTTAGGATTAAATACAAATATTTAAATTTATAATTATTTAAGTTATATTCCCATTCTTGTGTAATTGCGAGAATAATTTTCTATGAATATCTACAATATCTTTCATTAATTCCTCTCAAAAGTAATCCAATGAAGGGTAATACCATTACTAAATTTTATTTCCAAAACCAAAAAAAAATGTAACAAATAAAATTTTCAAAAGTAATTATTTAAAAAAAATTCTTCTTTCCAACCCAATTTTTTTAGGTATAAGAATATCATAGAGAACCTAGTATCATACAATTTTCAATTAAAAAAAATAAATTAAAGATATTTATATCCATCCA
Source organism: Viscum album (assembly GCA_963277665.1). Taxonomy (NCBI): domain Eukaryota; kingdom Viridiplantae; phylum Streptophyta; class Magnoliopsida; order Santalales; family Viscaceae; genus Viscum; species Viscum album. The sequence continues at coordinate 445,979,213 of OY728155.1, read as the reverse complement.
ATGAAATGGATTATGTATTGATATAAATTTATGTTTAATAAAGAAAACATCCATTGCAAATAACCCTAACGGTTAATAGAAAATAATCTGAAAATGGGAAAATACATAGGTACAACCAACCATAGGGTAATGAATTGATCAGATTAAAATGGACCCAAAAAGAGAAAATATTGAATGATTTACAAAATATATAGAGAGAGAATAATTGCGATTATTGGACAGAGGGGGGAATCTTGGCATTTTGGGAATGAAAATTGGTTGATGGATATTGAAACGGGAAGGGTTTAAATTACCAAATTTTCCCCATGATTTCACTATGATATATTTCTTTAATTACACATGGTATTCAATCAAATAATACTTTATATTATCCTAAAAATCAATTCCAATAGTTATGTTGTTATATGGAAATGTGGGGTAAAACCCAAATACAGAACAAGATGGAATGTAACCATTAATTTGAAACTGATTTTGTATGATTCCCCATGAATTTATTTTTTCATTGTATTTGATTAAGGATACATATATTATTTTTATATTTTGGAAGGAGAAAAAAAATTAAAGACAATTTATGGGTTTATATAAAAATATTATCTTATATAAACTTGGATTAGTTATAGGACTTCTGTTGTTAAGTGATGCATACAAAACTAATTGATTATAGTAAATCTCGTTAAATCTATCAAAGATTTCACTATTCCTGGGTGCAGATATAGCTAACATCCATGATTCCTTAAGAATACCATCTCTTGTAGAAATGGACATAGGCTAATGGTCATAGATATTATAACTCCAATTTGACTAGGTTCATTCATTTGTATATCCCATTGTTTATGGTATATAAAATAATGAAATAAAAAATTTTTCATAACCTAATTAAAATCCTTATGGTTAAAAAATATCATTTTACTGATTTAATAAGAGACAAATAACCCTTATTATTAATCCACACCCTAATAAAATTAATATAACACGATGAAATTAATCAAATAATGGAAACCAATAGAAAACATGATTAGAATATGGATATATCAGATTAAATAGAGTAGTTAACAATATTGGTGTTTAGAATAATGAATTTGGAAATCAAATCAATTCTACATTCAATAAAACACATACAAAAAATGATAAATGAGATTGAAATTAGAACATATTTGATTTATAATAGTATCAATAATGGATGGGAGGATATTGAGTTCCATTTTATAATTGAGGATATAGTATCCAATGATTAATATACAATGATAATACATCATTTCAGATTAATATTCCTCAAAGTACCAAAATTCTTATATAAAGAACATAATATTTTAGTGTCTTTGGAAACAATGAATAAAATATTTTAGCATCATGAAATATATTTAATATTACCCCACAAAGTTCTCCCGCATTAGTAATTCTACAAAAAACATTTCTTCATAACCTCGGTGAAGGAAACATAATAAAGGGTGATCTAATTTGCTCAGTAAGGTAAATAAAAGAAATACATAAACACATTCATGAAGATAAGGTTATATGATTTGGAGTATAAAATTATGAGATCATAACATGCATATCAAATATCAGACACATGATTCATGGCCTAAATATTAGATGTTCAAAAGGAATTATTCTTAATGAAATCCAGAGCATGATCTTGGAAATCATAATAGAGGAGAAAGACAATGAATTTGTGGAAAACATGTAAGAATATAAAAGTATTTTAATAGTTTTGAAGGCATAACAATGAAGATGATATTAGTAGTATGTATTCACTCTCCATAGCATGTTGGTCATAACGGTTCACTCCCATGACCATATTTTTAGTCAAGGATCATTACCAAGATCAACTTATTGAATAATGTCCTCTACAAAATTTATTTCACACCCCATTCCATCCATGCCAATCTCATTAGGTATAAATCTCTACACAGTACATTATAGAGAGATATAGTTCCCAACTATTTCATGATAAAATCATACATACATGTTAAAAAATATCATAAGAAATCATATCATAACCGAATGAATTAAATGGGCATCATTAACATGTATTCTTTTTATAACCGTGGAAGAAATAGAAGGGTTTCATAATCATTTCATCAAAGAATTAACTGTGAAATGCAGATGGTTTCTCAAGTATATAACCCGTAAAAGAAAAATTAGTTTCATAGTCATATACCCCATGAAAGAGAAATCCTTTTCATATATACTGTTTTATAAAAACATAAAAAATTTATAGAAATAATATGAATGTAAAATGTGGATAATTTCCTATAAAATGAATGAGTAACACTAATGTATGTCATCATAGATGGGAAACAATTCAAAAATATCTTTAAAAACATATATTTTGACATTTACATTTTTTAATTAAAAAATGAATTTTTAAAAACATAAAAACATATGAAAATCGTTTTCATGAAAATAATGTTAAAAATTTATTAAGAAATATTTTAACACATTTTGAAATACTTTTTCGTTGAAAAAAAAAATAAATCATGACTTTTTTTGGGAAATCATATTTTATTGAAAACGTAGAAAATAAAATTGAAAATGTTTTTTATAACATTTCATTGAAAATACTCTATATTTTTTTTAAGAAATCCTCATAATCATTTAGAAACTATTTTTTCATGTATATAATTTGAAAAAATGTAATGAAATATTTAAATTTTTCTAAAACACTTTTTATATTATAATTCTTTAAAAAATTATAAATAAATTTTAAAAACATTTTGAAAATTTGTTTCGATGAATATATATATTGATTGATTGAAAATATATTGAATGAAATTTTTTTAAAACAAAATTGAAGCATTAAAATGAATTATTGAAAAAAATTTGGAAACCTGTTCTTATTAATATAAATTTTAAAGTAATTAGAAATTCATAGAACCATTTTGAGAAAATAGTGTTTTGAATGAACCAAGATTACCGATTGAATAGAGAGGTAATGTCAAAATATCATAAAAACACATTATTATTAATTTTATGAACCAAAGATTGTAAAAATGGTAAACATACAAGAATATATCATGAATAACTAGTGTAGATGATAATTCAAGAGTGTTTTTGATAGATGGATCTTAAGATTCCATAAATGGAACCATAATTATATTTTATCTCTATAAAAGATTATATTATTTTAATAAAACCTTACGACATGGTATCAGTAAATTTTACTCCCCAAACCCGAAAATGATATTAAATTAATATTAAAAGATCAAATAAATAATTAGTTTCATGATATAAAATACCGAATTAATTAATATACACCTTATAAAATCATATAGGTGTAGAACATGGAATGCGTCTCAAAGAAAGGAAATTAAGAAAAAATTACTTTCCCAATTTGGTATATTTTGAAACATAAACCCCATGAAGGAAAGATCATAAAATGAATAAGTAAATAGACATAAATTTAAGTATAAGAATCATTGAATATGTACATCTTCATTAAATACTCCACATATATGAAATAGGTGGTGAACATGGCTTCTGTCTCATTGAAAGTGAAAGTGAGATGAGAAAACACTTAACTTATTTCATAACTCTGGTCATACTCATTCAAAAACCCTGTATAATAAGATTAAATTGTTTAGACATAAATAAAATAAAAATATTGATTTATATAATATCATGTATCATTTAATTATGTCTTAATAGTATTTATTAATTAATAACTTCATGTTAATGTTACAATTCTGTTGATAATTTCCATGTTTTTTACAAGTTTTGACTTATTATTCCTAGTCCTAAAATAAAAAATATTATTTAGAAATTTACAAAATGTAAAAAAATTATAGATATATCATATATATTTATTATTTTATTACTATAACAATCTGTATAATATATAAGTTTCAAATGGTTAACACAGTTCATTGAGACGGTAGCTCGTATGTATGCATAATCATGGTTTCTATTTTATTATTGTATTGAAATAAAAGATGTAAATGACATATATATAATATCATTTGAGTATAATTATTTATTCTTATATATCAAATAATTCTATTAAACCCATCCACAAAACTTTTCTTTTAAATATTGAATTAATCACATCGCTTTAAGGATGATATAGTCCACACATCCCCAAAAGAATTTATTATAAATTATGGAAAGCATAATGTTATGTTTTATATAATTATTTTATAAGAATAAATATATAAAAAATAAAAAATATATATTATAAAAGTATAGTATCTATCATAATTTCATTTCATGATAGGTGTTAAAAGTAAAACAAATAATATCATTTCACGTAGTGGTAGTTCACCGCACACAAGAACGGAAAGTTCAAAACCCATAAGATGCATGTGTCTATAAGCATAGGTATAACCATTAGAATAAAAAAACCCATAGTATATTGAGGATAATTATTTTATTATATAAGAATGAAAAATATTAATTTAGTGTGTAGAGATTGATAATTAAACAAAGGTGCATGAGGAACAATGTTACCTCTTCTTTGGGTAACTACTTTTAGGTTCAACCAAAGGGATTCCATGGATGACTTTAAACCCAATTTGATGAATATAACATTAAGGGAGGGATTTTGGGAGATTTGTTTTTTTTTATTTTGGGAAACCCAATGAGATTGAATGGTGTGAATAAATTGTAGGTTTGATAGCCATTTTTATTTTGTGTGAAGAGTGTCATTCTTTTTAATTATTTAAATGGGAATTCCACATATATTTTCTAAATTAAAAGTGGTTATAGTAATTGAAGAAACTAATCCATGTGATAGAAGGGTCTAAATATGTCCATCTAATGGATTTTTGGCATGTTTCAAGGTCATTTTGGGCATTATGGTTAATTTTGAGTTCGTTATTGAGCTAACATTTCTATCAATCACTATAATTAATTTTAATCTCATTCAGTATTTTTTTTCAAAAATGGTTATGGAAATATTATATAGAATAAATTATTATTATTCTAAATAAAGAATCTATTTTTGAAAATTACAACCAATGAATTGGCGTGAATTAATTTAAATTTAGTCCCACAGATGGGATGACTAAACGGGGCATTAAAGTATAAATTTTCAATAGAATGAAATGATTTTATATACACTTTCAATGTAAAATTGATTCTAATGACAAAAATTTGATTAATTAATGAAAAATTGTTCTTAATAAACTATAAAAAACAAATTTTATAATGATTTATCTATATAAACTAATGTGATGACAAATCAGTATTGAAAAAAATTCAATGTTTTTCACTATTCAACTAAAATTAATCTTCTTTGAAAAATTTTATAAATACCCTCAATGTAAATTTTTATATTCCTATTAGAAAAAATTATATTTATTTTCTCAAATAAATATTATAAATGTTACAAAATGTTTATATAAAATTTTTTCTCTATTAAATAGTGTTAACATTAACTTTTAGAAGAATAAATCTTTTTATTAATAAAATCGGATTTTTATTATCTTATACCAATGAAATCTATTGGATGAGTATAAAAATTATTTATTGAATATATTTAATACATATTTAGTTGAAATATTAATTAAAAGTTGTTTTTTTTAATTTATTGTGATAATTTTGTGTATTTACATTGAAATTTTTTCATAGAGATGTAATTTCATTATTTTCAAATAGTGCTTATATTCACTTTCACTAATTTATAACAAAAAGATTTATTTTATATACATGTTTAAATCATATTTTCACAATTTATTTTTTCATATTCATAAATTCCCTTCCAATGTATAGTTGGTATAAATAATAATATTTTAATAATCATGTTAATAATTTATAATAATTCATTAGAAACTCAACATTGCATGTTACACATACTATCAAATGAATCTTGAATTAAGTGTAACATAAACCAAAGATAGTGTTTCATGTATGGAAATATAATCTATGTTTTTCATATGGAACACATTTTTTTTGTATTGCATCTAATTCAAGACAAACATAGTGACTTTAGGAAAAACATTATTGACTATCATGTGAAGTGAAAAATATAAAAATGATTAAATTAATTACATAAAAATGACAAAATCACATGTTGTTACAATATACCCCCATTAAAATTAATTTATCACACAAAATACTAAGGTGTTATCATAATAATTACACTTTAGTTTTTCATTCACATAAATCCTCATCGATAAAATGAATAAAAAAATTACTTTAAGAATGGAAAGTTAAAAACATAACAGTTACCCAAAGTAACACATAACTAGGTTTTCAAATAGGATAACATTGGAGGGATGTGAGAATATGAGAATGAATGATAATTATAAATATCTTGTTCTGAGGAAGAGTGATAGATATAATGTTTATGAGAAAGGTAATGATCAATAAGCCATAAATTCATGTTGAACTATTGGGCTATTGGATTCACAAGAAACAAAGGTACGATGAGAATATTTTTGGTTCTGAGATGTTTTTAACTAAAGATGAAATTTTTTAAAGAAAATATATAATGACATGATTTCAGTAAACCCATACAATTTTTTCTGTGATTAACATCCTTTTCATATCTCATTCCATGAAATGATGGTGAATTTATGATTCATAAAACATTATAAAATCCTGATATCTATGAATATAATGGCAGGTCATTCCATCTATTTTTAAAACAATAAAAGGGTAGAACATGTTTTAAAATATGAATAAAATCTCATGTAGTTATATAATAATTTTATATCTAAATCCTTATCTATATATTTACAAAAACCATTCCATAAATGGTTAACCTTATAACCCTTCTAGAAGAATAAATTTCGATAATCTATAAATTATTTTACTAAATTTTTTAAAACCAGCTTAACATTGACCCCTCATATATCATATAAGATCTCTAATCTATCACATACCAAACATGTGAAAACTTTCATCTTACATTCCCTTGAAACATGGTAATGATTTTAATTAAATCAAATTCTTATTTAAAACGTTCTTGGTTTCTTCTTATATAGTATATTGGATATATCATTATATCCAAAACTGATATAAACATCATCATAGATTGTATGAAGCACTTGTCATCATGTCTTTAATTAGTTCCAATATAATTAGTACCATCCAAATTAATTATTCATATCAATCATATATTTACACAATGAAAATTATCATATCATAATGAACATATAAAGTTTTATCGTTCCCTTAATCATGTGTTTTCTCTGAACATCACATTCCAATTAATTCAATTTTATTGTCAACATGATCCATTATGAATATTCTTGTAAATCCTTATCAAAAAACATAAAATGATCAAAAATTATATATTTCATCATTCATATAACATTATTATTGTATTTAAATACATAAATACATTTATTATTATAATTAATACTTAATATATAAGAAGGATACCTCATCTTATTACATAATACCTTATTCCATCTACATTTCATCTATAGGCTCATCATCAGCATCAATTTATCCATTACTCATACCAACTTTCTAATTCTCTTCAGGTGAAATCTACTTTGTAAATAAATTTTAAAAATTAAAATTCATTCCATAATTAAATAATTTATCCTTTAGTGAAGTATTAGGGAGGCCGATATTCTCATCTATTTAATTACCTGAACCCATAAATTTTATTTGCAGCTACTTGCAATCTGTCCTTTTTTCCCACAGTCAAAACATCTTATTTTTCCTATAGTAAATTTACTTGGGTGAATCATTCCACATTCATAAAACAAAAGAAAATGAATCATCATTACTACATCGTTCCCATTACCAAAAATCATATAAAACACCACCATTCTATTTTTTTTATGAATTTAGAGTTGGTTATGCTAAAATTTTTCAATCATGCTCTAAGAAAACTGACAAGGAATGATCACAACATCTTTTAGTCCATTTATAATCCCATATGACTTATCATTAGAAATTATTCCATCATATTCAATGATAATAATCTTACTTATTCTTCTCTCTATTGACTAGATCCACAAAACATTGTGTGATCATCAATTATGATAGTGGAGGAAACATAATATTGAAAACAATTACTTTAATGATGTATAAATAATGACACCTACTTATTTAATATGTGACTCATTAGGATTATCCTAGGTTATTTATAACCATACTCTATTAAAATCAACCATGATGGGTTTTAAAGAATTTATTAATTACCAAATCATATCAACTGATATTGTTACACTAGGTATAGAGTAAGACTCGTTGTCATATACCTGGTTATGCTTGAGTTGGGCCTGATTCACCATTTCTATGACAACCCTTCTTTTTTTTACAACTTAAATGTGATTCATTACATAAAACATCACTTGATACAAAAAAGAAGATCGAGAGTTTTAGTGTCTTTGGGGATTAGGATCATTACATAAAAACTTAAAACATGAAATACAACATCTTTATTGAAAACTTCCTTTACATGACCACTACATTCCCTCGTACTTAGCATTGCATGTGATAACCTGAGGACATGCATAAGAAAATGGTAAGCTATAAAGCCCAGTAAGGGAGTACACATAGAATAATATGAGGAGTAAAATACATGATATAAAATAGGAATATCAATAGAGTATAAAAGAAAAATGAACATAAAGGCATGATAAAGCATGATAATCATAACACGGAAATGTGGCAACAACACTTAACATTGAATTATCATGAGCCAAGGCTCATTTCACATGGGGCATGAGTAAACACTCATTGCTCATGAAGCATGAGTAAACCCTTGTTGCACTTGAATTAGCAGGAGTCAACACTCATTGAACATGAGGTATCATGATACTATACTTTACCCAATGCATTGGAGCGCTATAAGGGCGCATCTTTCTTAAACATTTCATTTCATGCATAAGTGTGACACATGGATCATAAAACATGGATTCATAAAACATAATCATTTATTCCATGATAAAGGAATGTGGAATTAATACATGAAAAATTATAATCAATATAGAAATATGCATAACGGTGAATACCCTTGATGGAGAAATGGGCATGGTATTCACTACACAATGACATTGGCTTAGAAAATCGGTGCGATTTCTGTAGCGTAACAGCATGACATAAGAATTCATAAAAAATGGTTGATGAGGGACAAAGGGGTTCCTCATCAAATTTACATGTAATGTACAGTATGGAGGTCATATAGATACATGTCCCAATAATTGAAAAGGAATTTAGATTCACGATACAAAATTATTGCTGGAATGTAAAACAAGGGAGAGAAGTTCCTTTCGGAATTTCGGCATAGTAACAGGTGTACATGGGAGGCATTTAATGAGAGAGAATTGGGTCTCCCATCATTAAAAAAATATGAGGGACTTATGGGGGAGGTTCTATAACATACCCCAACATTCATAATTGATATTAAAATGGCAATACAACTTAAAGAAAATTGACAAAAATGAGAAAGGAAGAAAAAACCCTTAATTGGAAGTGTGCTTCCAAAGGATAGAGAGAGGCTTGTGAGAGGATTCTTGGGAGCTTGGGGAACCTTGGGAGGATTCTAGAGAGAGTAGGGTATAGGTTGGACAAACTCCAAGGGATTTTAGTGAGGAGGAAGTGAGAACTTGGGTGGGTTTATATAGGAATGGTGAGGGAATTATTTATTATTTAGGTTTGGGTCCCCTTACATTAAATTAATCCAAACCACAAACCATCCCATTTTTTTTACCATGTTTATTGGAAAAGGGAAGAGGAAAAAAATATTTTATAATGTCCAAGTCCGAAATTCTTAAAATAATAAGGTTTCTTATGTGGAGGTGAGTCACACTCCCATTGAAATTAATTTAAAAGGCAAAGTGTTGAATAAGTCTTGAGGGGTTCATTAATGCTTTGAAAAGTAAGTCAAAAAAACCCAAAATCACTTTATATTAATAGTAAAACATATATTGGCCGAACATAAGGATTATAGTATTTTATTACATCACCATTGGGTCATTATGATGTCATAAAACACATTATATATTTAACGGTATTTAATTTTTACCCAAAAATTTGACTGTCTCAGAAAATTATAAAAAATACACCATTGGATAATTCCGAAGTCCTGATTCCAGAAATGAAATTTATTTTATCTAAAAACATTTCTAAATATGTTAATTTTTACTTTTAAAATAAAAACCAACATTGATCGAAAATTTACGGGTTTTGACAGAAATGGCTTTCAAACCTTAATATAACATTTTAATTGCATTCATAAATTTATAAGATCATTTATATTTAATTAATTTAATAAAAATATTATTATTTTATTAAAATATTATTTAATTCAAAAATAAATTAATTTAATAAAATATATTTCATAATTAAATAATAACTATAAACACCATTTGTTCTTTAAAAACTATTTACAATGTATACAAATTATATTCGTTATTATATAAAAAAATAATGTACATGAACATAGTACTACTTATTTTTTACATAACCCCTTAAAACAGTCGCATATGACCTAAATGTAAGGTGTGCAATGGTGACAAAGTCTTGGGGTGGCTCGGATAACATCGCTCGAGTGGTAATTTCAATCAACTTCCACTTTTCCCATAGACGGTCACGTTCGAGCTTGACATAATGAAGCTCAGCTTGGGCTTGGTCAAGGGTGAAGCCCACGGATGCCACCTCTTTTCTGAGAGCCGACAATTGGGCTTCGTATGGGGCAATTCTACTGGATGAGACCATCGCTTCCTTTGTCTGAGTAAAAATTGGGTTCGTTAAAGCCTTAATTTATACTAATCATGTGATCACTGTTCAACGGCTATAAAAGTAACGGTCACAACTCTTATCATAAAACAAAAGAATTTTACTTCTTATAAAAACATTTTTTTATAAAGAGACAATTAACTGGATCAAGAGGTATTTTCAATTAATGAAACTTTGGGTCGTTTCAATATTACCCCCTTAAGAAATTTCTCCCTCGAAATTTTCTATTTCCCACACTAAAACAAATGTCGGTAACTCAGCTTCATCATATCCTCTGACTCCCAAGTCACTTCTTCAAACTTGTGGTTTCTCCATAACACCTTGATGAGGGGCATTGTCTTATTTCGTAGAACTTTTTATCTACAATCTAAGATATTCACTGGTTTCCCCTCATAAGAAAGATCATCTTTTAACTATACCACCTCGGAAGAGAGTACATGTGAAGGGTCTGGTATGTACTTGCATAATAGGGATACATGAAAGACATCATGCACCTTGGACATAGTAGGTGGAAGTGCTAGTCGATAGTCCACAACCCCAAGATGATCAAGAATCTCAGAGGGGCCGATGTACCTTGGAATTAACTTCCCTTTCTTTCCAACCCTCATGGCCTTTTTCCACGGAGATATGCGTAAAAACACCATGTCTCCAACTTTAAACTCAAGGTCTCATCGACGATTATATGCATAAATATTCTATCGACTCTAGGATGCCTTGATATGATGCTTAATGGTTTTCACCTTACCAACCATTTCTTCGACCATTTCTGGTCCAAACAGCTTACGTTCACCGACCTCATCCCAACATACTGGTGTTCTGCACCTTTTACCATACATGGCATTATATGGTGAAATTTGGATGCTCGACTGGAAACTGTTATTATAAGAGAACGCAACCATAGGAATATGTTGATCCCATCCTCCTTTAAAGTCCATTGAGAACGCTCTCAACATATCCTCAAGTGTTTGGATAGTCCGCTCGGATTGGCCATCAGTTTGAGGATGATAGGTCGTACTAAAGTTTAGTTCAGTATTCAAAGCATGTTGAATAATCTTCCAAAACTTAGAGGTGAATCTTGGATCTCAACCAGACACAATAGATAGTGGTACTCCATGCAACCTTACCACTTCCCTACTATATATCCATACAAGTTTATCCAATGAGAAATCCTCATGAATAGAAATGAAGTGTGCAGTCTTTGTAAGACGATCCACAATAACCCAGATTGCATTGTTGCCTTTGGATGTCTTGGGAAGTCCAGTGACAAAGCCTTTATTGATGTTCTCCCATTTCCATATTGGTATGGGAAATGGTTGCATCATCCCCTTACACTTCTGCCTCTCTACCTTTACTTGATGACACACCAGTCACATTGATGTATATTCGACGATCTCCTTCTTCATATTATCCCAAAAAATGTTTTCTCGGAGATCTTGATACATCTTTGTGCTCCCTGGGTGAATAGAGAAATTTGAACTATGTGCATCATCCAAAATTTCCTTCTTCTACTCTGGACCTGATGGAACACATAGTCTTTTCCAAAACTGCACAATTCCTTCTTCATTAACATTAAACTCCGAGGATTTCCACTTTTTGATAGCTTCCACTTTTTCTTGAATTCCCACATTATCCTTTTGAGCATTCTTTAACCTTTCAAAAAGAGATGGTTGAGCAATCATTTGTGAAAGGATTGATTATGTTCCCTTCTTTATGATTCCCACATCCATCTTCATCAAGTATAAGAAGATTGGATCCTTCTCAATTCACATCATTGATAGAATCGCTGGATCCTTTCTACTTAGGGCATCTGCCACCTTGTTCCCTTTCTCAGTGTGGTAATGTATTGAACATTCATAATCCTTGATGAGCTCTATCCATCTTCTTGGGTGCATATTAAGCTCTTTCTCTGTGAATATATATTTAAGACTCTTATGGTCAGTATTTATCTCACATTTCTCTATATAGACATAATACTGCCAGATTTTCAAGGCAAAGATCACAGCCGCCAACTCCAGATCATGTGTTGGATAGTTTTGCTCATGGATTTTCAACTGCCTTAAGGAATATGATATCACTTTATCATTCTGCATTAGCACACAACCTAAGCCCTTCTTTGAAGCATAACTGAATACCACAAAAAGCTATCCACTTTTGGGTAAAGTGAGCACAGTTACAGTGATAAGCCTCCTTTTAAACTCCTTGAAGCTTTCTACGCACTCATCACTCCAAGAAAACTTTACTCCCTTTCGAGATAGCTTGGTAAAAGGGTTGGACAAACGTGAGAAATTTATCACAAATCGTCAATAATATCCAGCTAACCCCAAGAATCTACGGATATCCGTTACCGATGTTGGCCTCGACCATCCATCAATTGCATCTGTTTTGGAGGGATCCACAGATATCCCATTTCTTGTGATGATATAGCCCAAGAATGAGACCTCCTTCAGCCAGAACTCACAGTTGTTGTACTTTGCATAGAGCTTCTCCTTGCGCAAAGTCTCCAGTACAGTTCTTAAATGCTCCTCATGGTCCTCCTTGGATTTGGAGTATATTAGAATATCATATATAAATACTACCACAAATTTGTCAAGGTAATCTCTAAAGACTCTATTCATCAGTTCCATGAATATTGTTGGAGCATTGGTGAGTCCGAAAGGCATTACTATGAATTCATAGTGCCCGTACCTTGTACGAAAAGATGTCTTGGGGATATCTTCCTTCTTCACCCATACTTGATAATATCCTGACCGCAAGTCCACCATGGATAAGTATTGTACTCCATGCAACTGATCAAACAAGTCATCAATTCGTGGGAGTGGATACTTGTTCTTTATCATGATTTTTTTAAGTTCACGATAATTGATGCATAGGTGCATTGACCCATCCTTCTTCTTGACGAAGAGGACTAGTGCACCCCATGGTGAAGCACTTGGGCGTATAAACCCTTTATCCAGATTCTCCTGTAGTTGTTTCTTCAGCTCTTCAAGCTCAACAACATCCATTCTATATGGAGTCTTGGATATTGGAAGTTCCCCAGGTATATGTTCAATTGAGAACTCAACATCTCTTCTTGGAGGAAGACCAAGCAGTTCCTTGAGAAACACTTCCGCAAATTCCCTCACAAAAGGAATTTCTTCAAGGATGGTTTCTTCCTTGGACTCAATCATCTGAACCACATACGCATGCTCACAGGGCAGTAATATCCATGGTTGAGATGATGGAGCTAATGGAGATTCATCTTCCTCCTGAAAATTGTAAAGAATCGGGGGTCGATTCTCCATATGGAGTGTGATTTCCCTCTCTAGACAATTTGTGTTGGCTCTATATAAGGAAAGAAAACCCATGCCAAGAATTGAATCAAATTCCACCAAAGGGAGTATGACAAGTTTTTCCAGGAAATTCAATCCACAGATTATAATAGTGGAGGACTTATATTCCTGGGATGCAATGATTTCCCCATTTTCCGTACTCACCAACATCTTTACTTCCATGATTTGTGGTGGTGCTGAGATTATTCTACTAAACTTTTTAGATATAAAAGAATACTTAGAACCTAAATCAAAAAGTACATTCGCTATTCATGAATGAATAACTAGCGTACCTATCACCACTTCGTTGTCGGGGTTCACTTCGGTAGAAGTGATGGAAAAAGATCTTCCTTGTTGTCTTGGAGGTTTTTTTTCCTCTGATAACCCTTGGATTAGGGCACTGATTTTCAAAATGACCTGGTTCTTTGCATTTGTAGCATTAAACAATGGGTTGAGGATCAAACGGAGTGTTCCTTTCTTCTGTCGCAGTCGTGGGTCCTTCTTGCCAACAGTTAATAGCTAGGTGCCCTTCTCTTCCACACCTGAAGCATTTTCTCGTCCCCTTAAGGCAATTTCTAGGTTGCTTCTTTCTTCACTTTTGGAAAGTGGGGTGCTGGAACTTCTTAGAGCCATTGGATTTATCCATCGGAAAACCAGTATTGAATTCCACCTTATGTTTCTTGTCCCCATGATATCCCTGTGATTCTCCGATCTCCATTTCGACCTTGAGGGCACATCAGACAATTTCATCAAAGCTGTCGAAGTCACGGATCGCTAATGATTTCTGCAAGCTAGGCTTCAACCCACCAATGAAGCGGTCAACCTTGCATTCGGGGGTAACAACAAAGCCGGAAGTGTATCGTGCAAGTCTTCTGAAGTTTTAATCGTACGCTCCCACAGATTCTTAATCATTTTTTCTTGAGGGAAAGGATGTCCATTTCTATCTTAAGACAGAGGGTGTGTGGAAAATATTTATAGAAAAACATCTTCTAGAATTCCTTCCATTCCAAAGCCTCAATATCCTCCTCTGGCTTCGTATTTTTGATCAACATCCACCATTGATCAGCTTCACCCTCTATATGATAAGCAGCCAAGAGAACCTTCTATTGTTCAGAACATTCGAGGATGGAGAATATCTTTTCAATAGAGTTGATCCATTGTTCAGCGATCGTGGGATCAGATGATCCACTAAACGTAGGAGGCCTTTGTCTCATGAAGCTCTCAATAGTGACTTGTTCTTTCTTAGGAGGGGTTGAACATTCCTCTTGACCCGTGTTTCTATTCAAAACTTGAGTTAGCTGAGATAGAATCATGACAAAGTTACCGACTCCAGCTCCCATTGGATTTGGCATCTCATTAGTACAGTCATCACACTAATCTTCACAATGGTTGTTAGCCCGAGTCCTCCTATTACCGGCCATTGGCTGGAATAAAAGGAAAGTTAGGGGTAACACATAAAGGGTAATCCAATGAAAAAAGTTGATGACTCAAAAATAAACTTTTATTTCCTTAACTCATGAGTCTATATGATTCAATCTAGGATTTTCATGATCTACATTCTAACATATATTCTTAGGGGCACTTTACCCTTAATAAGGGTTCATACTAAGATTGTGAATTTATCAAAACATATCCCTCGGGAGTGTCGTAACCAAGAGTATAGCAAGGCTCGTTTTCTTGCACCGGTTCCCGTTCGAGTCTAGCTCAAATCGGTGTTTTCGGGTTTTACCCCTAGGATACATCTGTGCCAGAGCCGCCTCTACCTGCTCGTATCCAGAAAGGGATGTATTTGTTTGATAAACCACTTACTTAGTATTTACCAAAACCTAGGGATGTTTTTATTATACTTATTCTTGTATCTAAGGCTTTACTAGGGTTTCCTAATCCAAAAAATAACTAAACCTATCCTCTGATACCAACTATGACAACCCAACTTTTTTTTACAACTTAAAAATGATTCATTATAGAAAACTTCACATGATACAACAAAGAATATCGAGAGGTTTACTGTCTTTGGGTCTTAGGATCATTAAATAAAAACTTAAAACATGAAATACAACATCTTTATTGAAAACATCCTTTAACTGACCACTACATTCCATCGTACTTAGCATTGCATGGGATAAACTGAGGACATGCATAAGAAAAGGGTGAGCTATAAAGCCCAGTAAGGGAGTACACATGGAATAACATGAGGAGTAAAATACATGTCAGACAATAGTCATATCAATAGAGCATAAAAGAGACATGAACATAAAGGCATGATAAAGCATGATAATCATAACATGGAAATGTGGCAACAACACTTAACATTGAATTAGAATGAGCAAAGGCTCATTGCACATGGAGCATGAGTAAACCCTCATTGCACATGATGCACGAGTAAACCCTCGTTGCACTTGAATTAGCATGATTCAACACTCATTGCACATGATGTATCATGATACTATACTTTACCCAATGCATTGGAGCACTATAAGGGCACATCCTTCTTAATCATTTCATTTCATGCATAAGTGTGCCACATGGATCATAAAACATGGATTCATAAAACATAATCATTTATTCCACGATAAAGGAATGTGGAATTCATAAATGAAACTTTATAATCAATAAGTAAATTTTCATAATTGTGAATACCCTTGATGGAGAAATGGGCATGGTATTCACTACACAATGACATTGGCTTAGAAAATCGGTGTGGTTTCGGCAGCGTAACAGCGTGATATTAGAATTCATAAAAAATGGTTGATGAGAGATAAAGGGGTTCCTCATCATATTTACATGTACTAGAAATTAAGGAGGTCATATAGATACATGTCCCAACAATTGAAAAGGAATTTAGATTCATGATACAAACGTATTGCTTGAATATAAAAGAAGAGAGAGAAGTTCCATTCGGAATTTCGGCATAGTAATGGGTGTACATGGGAGGAATTTAATGAGAGAGAAAGGGGTCTCCCATCATTCAAACAATATGAGGGTAGTATGGGGGAGGTGAGAAACCATACCCCAACATTCATAATTGAAATTAAAAGGGAAATACAACTTAAAGAAAATTGACAAAAATGAGAAAGGATGAAAAAACCTTTACTTGGAAGTGTGCATCCAAAGGCTAGAGAGAGGCTTGTGAGAGGCTTCTTGGGAGCTTGGGGCACCTTAGGAGGATTATAGAGAGATTATGGAAGATGTTGGACGTACTCCGAGGGATTTTAGTGAGGAGTAATTGGGATCTTGGGTGGGTTTATATAGGAAAGGTGATGGAATTCTTTATTATTTAGGTTTGGGTCCCCTTACATTATATTAATCCAAACCAAAAACCATTCCATGGATTTTGCCCATGGTTTTTGAAAAAGGGAAGAGGAAAACAATATTTTATAAGGCCCATGTCCGAACGTCTTAGAATAATAAGGTCGCATATGTAGAGGTGAGTCACACTCCCATGGAAATTAATTTAAAAAGGCAAAGTGTTGAATAAGTCTTGAGGGGTTCATTAATGATTTGAAAAGTAAGTCAAACGAACCCACAATCACTTTATTTTAATGGTAAAACATATATTGGCCGAACATAAGGATTATAGTATTTTATTACATCATTATTGGGTAATTATGATGTCATAAAACACATTATATATTTAAACGGTATTTAATTTTTACCCAAAAATTTCACTGTCTCAGAAAATAATGAAAAATTCACCGTTGGATAATTTCGATGTCCTGATTCCAAAAATGACATTTATTTTATCTAAAAAAGTTTCTAAATATGTTAATTTTCACTTTTAAAATAAAAACAAACATTTTTCAAAAATTCATTGGTTTTGACAGAAATGGATTTCAAACATTAATATAACAGTTTAATTACATTCATAAATTTTTATGATCACTTATATTTAATTAATTTAATAAAAATATTATTATTTTATTAAAATATTATTTAATTCAAAAATCCCTTAATTTAATAAAATATATTTCTTAATTAAATAATAACTAAAAACACCATTTATAATTTAAAAACTATTTACAATGTATAAAAAATGACTAGAAATTATATACATTATTCTATAAAAAAATAATGTACATGAACATAGTACTACTTATTTGTTACATAACCCCTTAAAACAACTGCATAAGACCTAAGGGTAAGGTGTGCGATGGTGACAGACCCTCAGGGTTTCTCAGAAAACATCGCTCGAGTGGTAATTTCAATCAACTTCCACTTTTCCCATAGACGGTCACGTTCGAGCTTGACATAATGAAGCTCAGCTTGGGCTTGGTCAAGGGTGAAGCCCAAGGATGCTGCCTCTTTTCTGAGCACTGACAAATGGGCTTCATATGGAGCAATTCTACTGGATGATGTCATCACTTCCTTTGTCTGAGTAAAAATTGGGTTCGTTAAAGCCTTATATTTATACAAATCCTGTAATCACTATTCAACGACTATAAAAGTAACGATCACAACTCTTATCATAAAACCAAAGAAGTTGACATCTTATAAAAACATTTTTTTATAAAGAGATATTTAACTAGATCAAGATGGATTTTCCATTAATGAAACTTTGGGTCGTTACAGTTTCAATGTTGTTACCCTCAGGGTACATACGTGCTAGAACCACATCTACATCTAATATCCAAACATGGATGTATTTCTTTAAAGTGAATCTCTATATCCTTTACCAATATCTTGGGACATTTTCCCATACATTTCCCAATATAAAAACATAACCTTATTCACGTCTTTTGAGTTATCAATAAGCAATTCACGTCATAGTTTTCAATGGTTGACTAAGTCTTTATTTTGATACCATCTATTGAGGCCAATTCATAACCTAAATGGATATTACATCATTTTAGATGACTATTAATCACATTACAATAATACATACATGAAGAGTGTAATACATTAGTTTCATAGGAAACATGTTATAAAATCATCCAACACGGTAAAATATCTTCAATGTTCCTCTAAAAAAATTTTACGCAATATTATATATACTTAAAACCTTTATTCATAACCTCGATATATAAAACATTATAAAAGGGTGAGCTTAGATTCTTAAAAAAAGTATACAAAGGAGATACAAAATAATATTCATGAACCCAAGGGTCTGCGAACATGACCTCAAAATTAATAGATCATACACTACATATCAAGGATCATACACTTCATTAAAGTTAAAAATAATTGTATTTTATAAGACATAAATAATAAAGGAATCAAGTGCATGATCTAATATAGAATTATATCGGAATAATCCATATAAGTTTTGAAATAAACATAAGTATATAATTTTAATTCTATAGTAGTCAAGGCATTATAACAGATGAAATATTATTTATATAGGTTCACTTTTAATTCCAATTTGGTAGTTATGGTTCACTCACATGATATTCATTGTAGTCAATGTTCACTCCCAAATCTATCTTATAGATCAATGTTTTTTACTAAACCATAATCACTCATTGTTACATCCATGTCTGACTGATAAGATTTAAATATTTACCCAATGCATATTTATGATATATATGTCCCATATATCTCATAATGAAATCATACACACGTGTTCCATAGGATAAAAATAAATAAAAACAAGACCCATGACATCAAATGGGTATCATAAAGTTGTAATCATATCAAAAGGTATGGAAAATTTGATAGGTTTCATAATAATTTCATCAAATTATAACCCATGAATAGAAGAAGGATTCAAAATTATATAACCCATAAAATAGGAATTGGTGTCATTGACATATAAACCCAGAAATAGAAAAAAATATTCATTAATATCATGTTATAAAAACATATAATATTATAATAAATATAATTATTGGAACTTTTGTATCATTTACCTATAAAATTAATGAGTAACAATAACAGATGACATCTTAGATGGGAAATATTTTGGAAATATCTTTTATAAACATTTAATGAGGATGTTAGCTTTCTTATTTGAAAGAAATTATATTTGAAATAAAAGACATTTTTAAATACATTTTATTGAAAAAAAAATTTAAACATAATAAGGAATATTTGAAAACAATTTGAATTTTTTCCTTAATAGTATATAAATAAGTCTTGTAAAAGTTTGAGAAGTCATTTTCCATGAAATATTACAAAATAATATTTATTTATTGTGAAAATTATTTCATTAAAAATACTATAAAAGATAATAAATAAATATGGTAAAACCTTTGAAATTTTTTTAAAATTAATTTGAAAACATAAAATTAATTATGAAAAGATTTTTGAAAAACTCATTCTTTGAAAATGATATGAAAATAAAAAATTAAATTTTGAATTCATTGTGAAGATTTTTTCCTTTGAAAACATATCAAGAAAGCATGATAAATATTTTTAAAAACATATTATTTAAAAATTCTTTGAAAACATATAAAAAATCCCAAAAAAAATAAAAATCTTTTAATTTGAAAATAAATTAAAATATAATGAATAATTTGTAAAAAACAATTTGTAAAACATTGTTGATAATGAATACATTTTTCTAATTGAAGAGAGAGGTTAAGTCAGAATTTATTAAAAACAAAATCTTATTGATTTTATTTACCAAAGAGGGTAAACATTGTACTAATACGTGAAGATATCATGAGAGGATATTAAATATGAAGAGTTTCTTTTTGAAAAATGTTTCAAAAAATTTCATTAATGGAAGTATAAAAATAAAAAATCTCCGTAAATGGTGACATAATTTCAATAAACAATTATCACTTGGTAATACTGAACTATAATACCAATTTTAAAAGATAAGATTACATGAATATTTAAATTTCATAAAAATATCGAGGGTCATTATTTAACCTGTCAAAGTAAATTATATACACCTTGTCAAATAATATATGTACATAACGTGGAATGTGTCACAAATAATGAAAATTGAGACAAAATTATATTACTCAATTTGTATATTTTGAAACATAAACCCTAATAAAGAAATATCATTATGTAGACATGTAAATTACAATAAATTTATTTATAAGAATCATATAATACATTCATGGTAATTAAACACACACATATAATAAAAAGGATGTAAATAAGGCTTGTGTCTAATAGTAAATAAATGTGAGATGAGAAAACCCTTACCTTATATATTGACTGTATTCATACTCATCAAAACCAACTATATAATAATTATATATATATTATACACATATCAGAAAACCATAAACATATATAATATCTTTCATGATATAATTTAGTCATTACATTACCCGTTCATTAATAATTCTATGTTAATGTTTTGTTTCGAGTGATATCCGCCATGTTTTTCGTAACATGTTTTGACTTGATATCCTTGGTCCTCATATTTAGATCATGATTTCCTAAACTCCAGAATGTAAAAATTTATATAAATATAATATATATTCCGTATATTTTTATTATAATAATATATGGAATATATATGAAAGAAATGGAATACACAATTTATAGATATAGTATGCCATATGTATGGATGAATGATGTTTCTATATTATTATTGTATTAAAATAAAAAAGTAAATGATGTATATATAATACCAGTATATTATAATTACTATTTTTTTATATCATATAATATTATTTAGCCCATCCTTTATACATTTAATATAGATTTAGAATGAATCAAATTGTTTTGAAGAGATTGTAGTCCACACGTCCACAAATGAAGTTACTATATTTAAAAATAATAGGAAACATGAAATTAGGTTTCATATAATAATTAAAAATTATTAAATATGATTTGAATATCATAAATTTAATATTGAACTATAATATCCATCATAATCACCAACCCTGAAAGGTGGTAATTAAAAAAATCAACATCATTTTTGAGGCGGTAGTTCACCGTACACTAGAACAGTATGTTTGTTACCCATTAGATGGAAGTGTGCGTAAGTGTCGGTATATACTTTATAATTAAAAAATATTATCATATATAGGATAATTATTTTACTATATTATAATGTAATAAGAATATTATTAGGGGTGGATAATGAAAATAATACACAATAGTTGAGGTTGGATGTTACATCTTCTTTGGCTAACTTGTTTTAGTTTTCACCAATGGGCTTCCTTGGATGTATTTATTCCCAAATAAAGGATAATAGAATGAATTAAGGGATGTTGGTAGATTGATTTATCAAATTTTTGGCGAGGAAAATGGCTTCAAATATTTGAATAAGTGAGAGGGTTGAGTTTCTTTTTATAGTGGAGGAGGAGTGGCATTCTTGTAAATTTTTGAAATGAGAATTACACCAACGATTTTCCTATGAAATGTAGCTCCAATAATGCTTCCAAATGGAGCCAATATAATATAGGGTTTAAATATTTCCATAAAAGTACTTTTTTATTAGTGTATAGTTCATTTTGGGATGTATTTTTATGGCTCAGTCCATTAGTTAGAAATTTTTTCTTTTAATCATTGTAATTAATTTTAATAACATTAACTAACCTTTTGATGCAAAAATAATTTAAAATTAATAGATATTATAAATTATTTTTATTTTTTAAATATTGAATTCATTTTCCCAAAATCCAATAAAATATGTTTCATAAATTAATATAAATTTAATCTCACAGACAGAATGACAAAGAATGTTTTTAAAGTAAAAAAATTCAAAAGATTGATATTTTTTTGTATCTATTTTAAATGTGAAATTGATTATAGTGAACTGAATTAGAATAATTAATGTAAAATTTGAATAATAAAACCATAAAACCAAGTATTTACATGATTTATCTATATAAATATATTATATGAAGAATCATTTATGAATTAAAATTCTTTTTATTAACTATTCATCAAAAAATCAATCTTCGTAGAAAAACACCAAAAATTAACCAAATGTAAATTTTGATACTTCTCTATAAATAATTAATTTTATTATGTAAAATAAAAATGATAAAGGTTTAATTTTTTTTATAAATGGTTTCTCTATTAAAATGTGATAAAATTACCTTTTAGAAGAATACATATTTTTATTCAAAAAATTTAATTTCTTCTTGTATTTTAGGTTTCAAATATATTGTATGAGTATAAAAAATATTAAATTAAAAAATAACACAAATATTTTATTAAAAAATATAATCAAAACTATTTCTTAAAATTTATTGAGATAAAAAAAATTATACACAGAAATAAATTTCATAGATATGTAATTTATTTTTTTACAAATATTTCTTACATTGATTTATATTAATCGTTATCCAACAGATTTATTCTAAATACAACTGTAAATAATATTTTTAAAATATATATAATCTAATTCATATATTTATTTTCAATGGCTAGGTATTTAGCTATAACAATATTTTAATAATCATGTTAACTGTATATTTTAGTCTTATAAAAACTCACTGTTAGGTGTTATAAAAACTATGAAATGAACTCCAAATTATGTGTAATAGAAGCCAAAAATGGTGTTTCATGCACCACAATCAAATCAATGTGTTTCATCTGGAACAAAATTTAACTAGGTGTTGCGTATAACATAAATAGAACATTTTTCTTCTAGAAAATATATATATAAACTGTTATATGAAGTGAAAAAATATAAAAAACAATAAATTAACTAAAAAAATAACTAAATACGGGGGAGTTATAGAGGAGTAGTTCATAATTTGTAAATAATGAAAATTATTCACTATTGGGAGGTCTCTTGTAGGTGATGTTCCTCGGAAATTGAAATAAAATGGGGGGAGGGTATATTCAGTCAATACACACATCCATGATATGAGAGAAAAACATTTTTTCTTATCAAGTTATCCATTAGTATTTATGTTTTATAAATTTTATCCATTTAGGTTTTACTAAGGCAAACAACATCTATTTATTTTCCATGGAAATCAATTCATTAATGAATAGATTAAAATTGAATTATTTTTTAATATAGACATAATTATTATTGAATATGAAAGAAAAATTATTTAATAAAAAACCTATCTTTGTGTGAAGTTGGTTTTAATTCAAACAAAAGAAATATGAAATCCGCATTTTAACCATTTTCTAAAGTGTCCCTGTTCCAAAAGTCCAAGGTATTTATTTATTGAAAAACATTAAAGAAGTCAAAATAGTGGGATCTTATTACTATAGGTTTTAGAAAAAGATATCACATAAACAGGGAGATTGTTTGTCTATGTGAGAGTCACAGTAGTGCCCAGGATAACAATACCATCTGTAACCTTGTTAGCCTCTCGAAATTATTTCATTCCAATAAATATGAGGATCATAAGTGTAATCATGTATTCCATCCATTTATCTATATGTAACCATGATATATGGAAAACACAATTCCTAAAAGCCAACAACAGAGTGGATGAATAACTTTCCAAAAAAATTTTATTCTATCCTTTAAATTTTAAAAATGAAACAACATATATATTTCTATGAATTTCCACTTCAAAAGAATTTGATGCACCATAAGAGTCATAAACATATCCCCTGACATTATCTTTATGGTCATGAAAAATAAAACCACACCCTTAGGGTCTGGGGATTTATTTAGAGGCATAATATGTATTGATTTTAATCCAATGTAGGAATGGACATCAATAGTACCCATATTAGGTTATAGATTCCCCAAAACATTTACTTTTATCATAATAGTGATTTCATGCATTGTGGTATTACATCATACGATTCAGATTACATAAGAGTCTTTAATAAAGCAGAAGAAATTAAATATAACCATCATTAAATTAAAGGGCTTCCCATCTTGCAAAGAGGTATTTCAACTCAACCAAATAGTGTGTATGAACCCCGCTATAGACCCCCCCATTAACCACAATTTATTTAATCGATTTTAAATTTCTTCACATATCATTATGCTACAAAACTATGCTATCACTGTTAGATGATATTAATTATTCTTATTACACATATGGAATCCATTTTTTGAAAATATATTTATTTAAGTGGATGAATTAAATTTAAAAATATTCCCACAAAAGAAAAAGAGAATAAAAATTTTTAATAATAAAATGCTCATTTGATTAATATGATTCTTATAATTAAATAGAATAAGAATATTATTAAAATGACATAAAATTGATTAATTGATATAATATTCTTATAATTATACATGAAAAACTATTTAAAATATAATTCAACATTATTGATAAAATAAACGAAATGGAATTTATCAATTAAAATTTATTGCAATCACTATTCATCAAGAACAAGAACTATTTAGAAAAATTGTAAAAATTAACCCAAATATAAACTATTTATTTTTATTTTATATCTAATTTATAATTTATTAAATTTCTTTTCTATAATAATTAAAATTTATTTATTTTAATGTTTAGAAAAATAAACAGAAAACTATTTTTAGAAAATATTATTTTTGATACATAAAAAAAATATATTCAAATTTATGAATTCTATTATTAATATTTTTATTTATATAAAACCATTATAAATAAAATATGACAAGTAGTTACTACTATTTATATCACAAGGTTTAATGAATATGCTATAATATTGAATTTAAACTAAAATTAATAATAAGTCATGGTTTTGTTAAAACTCAGTTCTTTCTGTAACACATGTTGAGACTGCGATGCATGTAAGGAAACATTAACTGGGTGTTTTATATAATGCAATATTTCGTATGGTAGCATGAAAACAATGATTTGATGAAATATATATTTTTCAAATAATATGTAATTTATTAAAACTAAGGGTGTTACGTTGTACTCTGTTAAAATGAATTTATCTCTCTAAATTCGACACTATGATACAAAAAATGAGGATAATTTTTCTTTATCGTATCATAATGTCCCCACACTGAATCCCCACACATATGGTTTCTCCAAAATAACATTTACTTGTCATGATGTCTTATTTCATAGAACATTATCTATATGATCCAAAATAACTCTTAGTTGTTCCTCAAAAGACTGATCCTACTCCATTAGTATGGAATATGACATTTGAACATGTTAATGGTAATGTATTAACATCCTCATGATAGATTCATGGAATTTATCATGGAATTGAGAGAGTTTTAGTGGAAGTAAAAAAGCGATAGTCTACCATACATATACGAACAATAATTTCAAAGGGAATGATATAACTACTAAAATGTTTCCCATTCTTCCTAAATCACATTACCCACTATAATGGAGAAATTAATAGAAACACCTTATCACCAACATAATGTTATACAACATCTATGCGGTTATTTATCATAAATTTCTATAGTATTTGATCTACCTTGATGGTCTTTTAAATGGATCTGACATTCTCTTGAACTTCTTCTGCTATCTCATGTCACATTACGTTTATTTCTCCAACAACATTATAACTTTTTATATCTATAAATATATTTTCATATTGCGATTCATAAGGAGTCATATGAATGCTTGATTGGAAGTTTTTTTTATGAAAAATCAACTAGATGATGTTTTTGATCATGTCCTCCTTGTAAATGAAAAGAACAATATCTCATCGTATCTTATATGGTTTGAATTTTTCTTTGAAATTTAATATCATTATGAAAAAGATATAAAATTATCAAACTGAACATTATATCATGATATTGCGGTTTAATTCACTAGAACATTGAGGTAAACCTCCGAATGTGGTCAAATATAGTAGAATGTGGTAGTCAATTTATCATTACCAATTACATAATGTATATCTTGAAAACCTAATCCATAGATAAGTATGCTTGTATAGAGATGAAGTATGATAACATAGTAATATGATTAACTACAACCCAAATAGTATTTTTACTTATAGTGGTTTTGGGGATTCCAGCGACCAAATACATAGTGTTGTTTTCCCATTCCATTCTTGTATGGTAAATGGATGAAACAATCCCTTATAATTTTTTATTTCATTCTAAACATGTTGAAAACCCAATTACTAAGAAAAATATTCATTAATATTTCTCTTTATTCCATCCCAAAATATTTATTATTTTAAATATCATAACATCATCATAGTTCAAGGGTGAAAAAGTAATGATGAAATATAGGCTTGTTAAAACAACTCCTTCATTTAATATAGTATGTATGGAACAAATACATGGTTCCATAACATAATTATGTCACATTTATCATGGTTAATTAAATGATCATTTCAAGAATTCTTATGTAGCCTTGAATGTTCTTTCAGAACCACTTTAATCATCACTTGGATAGATGATTTAACATTCAACTAATAAAATAATGTTTTCACCTTCCTTTAATATTTCTATATCTATCATTTTAATATCAAAGAATATTGGCCCTTTTGTGATCATCATCATTGATATGATATCATGATCCTTTCGAATCAAAGCATCATACCACATTTTCACATGTATAGGGGGTAATTTATTGATTATTCATAATCATTAATAATATCTCAAAATCTTATTTGGATGATATTTGACTTATTTTATATGAATATATAAATCATACTTTTATGATCAGTATATGTGTCACACTTTTCTTGATAATGATAATTCCTCCATATCTGTAAGGAACAAACTATAGCAGCTATCTCTAAATTATCAGTTGGGTAATGTTTCTTATTAATATACATTTTTTATGATGCATAACTTACAACCAGTTCATTATGCATAATAAAACATACCAATACCTTCTTAATGCATCATTATAGATTAAAAAATCTTCTCCGCTATTAGGTAATGTATTCTCATGTAAACTGACTGGTATTCTCTTCAACTCCATGATATTTTTATCATATTCTTCTGTCCATAGGATCGTGGAACCCTTCTAAGTTTACATAAAGAGTGGATTAGATTGTCATGACAAATTCTCAAAAAACCATCAATGATGTCAAATTTAACCAATATATCAATGAATCTTTGTCACCGAAGTTGGTCAGGGCCAACATTAAACATCTCCTTTTATTTATGGATATAATGGAATACCCTCTCATGAAATTGTATGACCAAAAAATGAATTATTTTTCCAACAAAAATTTATAATTTGTTAATTTTTCATTTAGTTTCTCATTCAATAAGGTATTTATTAAAATTATCAGTTTATCTTCATACACTTCCTTATGATATGAATATATAAGAATATCATATATAAATACTACCAGAAATTAATCATATTAACCTATAAAGACTATATTAATTAAATCCATGAATATAAAAAGTGAATTAGTATGACAAAAAAGGAATCACTAAATAGTTATAGTGACTAGACCATATATGGAATGACTTTGTGAGCATTTCCTTATTCTAAACACTCATGAGATGATATACAGAATAAAATTCAGTTTTGGAAATATTTTATTCTTTTCAGAGTTGGTCGAATAAATAAACAATGTGGGGAAGATGATAATTATTCATAATTGTGGTCTTGTTCAACTCTCGATTATAAATGAAGAGTCATATTAATTCATATTTATTTTTAAAAAATAAGAACACGTGCTCCCAAAGGTGATAGACATATCCAAATGAATACCTTATCAAGGACATTCTTGATGTTTCTTCTTTAATTATTAATATTAAATTAGGGTCATTCTATAGGGAGTATTTGAAATTTATGTGGATATATGTATGAGTTATATTTAAAAAAAACTCCATGTTTTTGTGGAATACATTAAAATTATTTTGAATAACAACCAAAAATTCTCACACAATAAAAATATCATCGATATCATGTTTCTCATCAACCATCTAAGATACACACCCCTTCTTAAATGGAGTTAAAATACATATAATGTATTTGTCCTTTATTAGATGTTAATATATCTAATAAAATTGATATAATATGATTTGTTTGTTTGGATTATCGAGTGTGACTTCCCATCCCAATATATTGATGTGGTATTTGTGTAGAGAAAGAAAATCCATCACTAAGTTGACAAAAAATTCAATGAGAGGAATATTGATAAGATTTTCATCATATATATTCCCACCAACATCGACCGAAAAATAATCATAACCATGCTATTAAATAATCCTACTATTAAGAGTTCTCAATAATAATAGTATATATAATAATTTTTTGGAATCTTAATAGCCATAGAACATTCGATATAAATGATTTTTTTATTTTGATTCAAATTATACATTATCAGTTCTATAATGGATAGTAAGTGTACATTTAATCGTGACATTATAGCACACTTCATCAGAAACAAGGGACACATGAGATTTCTGCTTTTCCTACAACATCAATGGTTACTAATGTTGATCATCATCATTAACCCTCATTTTGGGTTATTGGTTCTTACAATTCCCATTTTTCATGTAATTAAAACACAAATGTGAAGGTGGCCCATTCTATGTATGTTTTTGACTATTTTCATTATTTTTTAACTTCTTTCCATCACATAAAAAATCTATATCCTAATGAAATGACCTTAAAAACTAAAATCATGTAGTAGTCCCTCTAAGAAAAATTCCTCCATTATTCCTCCAAAACATTAAGGTTAAAAGAATTATTATATTATTCTCTCTATGGTTTTTAGATTTCCCTTCAAACACCATAATCCTTTTCAGATCAAATCCATGATATTAATATGTAACTCCTACATCAATTTCCATAGTGATAAAAAATAAAACAATATATTAATTACTTATAATGTTTCTTAAGTATAAATCCCTTAGGATACATTATTTTATTCCACTGAATAATCGATCAACCTTAATTTCTATTTGGATGATAATGCCTAAATTTTATCATTCATGTATTTAAATATTTACCTCGTAAGTACCAATAAAATCATTATACCTTTTAATTATCTCATGAATCTAATTCTCCATATTCATCCAAGGAGTATGCGGGAATTATTATTTAAAAATATTTTCATGAACTTTTCCCAATCTATGGTGTCAATTTCTTCATATTTGTTTATTTTATCGAGAAGAGAATAAAAAATATCAACTTATTCTTGTAAAAGGATAGTCCAAAAGTTTATTTTTCTTTTTATAGAAATTAAAGAAAAGAAAATATATTTCCATTAATATTAATATAGTTTTTGAAAAATAATTCATAATAGATTATAATGATAGAGTTTGGATGTTACCTTACAGTGGAGTAAAAAAACATCTTTCCATCATTTTTTTGCTTGGTTCTTCAACATTATTCAAATAATGGGAAAGATATTTGAGAATATAAATGATATATTTAATTCCAACTCCCAAAACATTTGGAATTTCAGGAGTATAATCATTACATTTTTCATCACACTCAGCATTAAAGCAGTTACATTGGGTTCCAACCATTCACAAAATTAAAAAAAATATTTTATATGAAACAGTCATCATGATAATTAACAACATAATCATAAAAATTTAATTATATATATCTAAATCATGACACATTATTTAATCTATGACACCTTTGGTTTATCCTAGTACATTAATTTTCATCTTCTATTTAAATCCCTTATAATGTTTAGTAATGAAATTTTAAATTTCCAAAACATAACCTAAGGAGGGTCAAATAGGTGTGCAATGAGGCCCATTGTTGTGCACTAGTTCTAGATTTATTATAGCCTAATATGGTGTATTTTTGGTTGTTACTTCTTGGAAAATCTATGGAATAGAAACATACGTTGGATCGGGTTATACTAGATACACAAAAGAGGAGGGGGTGAATTTTGCCTTTTTCAATTTCTTCAAATATTTATGATTAGTCCTTTTATCATTATATCAAAGTTTGAGTAGTGGAAAATTAATATAACAGGACACATGATGTAGAGTGGTTCGGGGAACATAAATCCCCTAGTCCACTCCACCAATGCTCTACTCCACAAGCTTGGTAATTTTTAAGAATAATTTTTTTGAGGAAACCATCATCATTAGACTTAAAATTATATGCTGCATCCTAGTAAGAGTTGTCACTACCCATGGGTAACTTCATGTGGTTTATCAGGGTCTAAAACCACATTACATTTCCTAGAAATTGGAGGGGTTTTAGTGGAATATTGAATAAAAAGGTGAAAATTAGTTACCTTATAACCTTATTTCTCATTCTCCCACAAAACGTGGACTCCCATACCCTGCATTGAGGATCCAATAGATATAGGTTGTAAAAGAAGACAAGCCAACATTCCATGTAGAGTGACATCCCCTTTAGTGAATTTATCTCAATTTTTTTTTTCAAAAATCACAGTGATATCATGATCATCCATATCCCTACAATGATTATTCATGGCCTATAGTTTAATTTCCCCCATTTATAAATGGATTAGTGATATTATCTTTAGAAAAAACTATATACCCATTCTCACCATTTTCAAACCCCATTAGATTCTTTCTAGGATCAAACATTCCCAAATTCATGCGTGATTCCTCATAGGGAGGTTCATATATAACGAAATAACCCATAACTTATTTAATATGAACATATAAATTCCTTATATCATTAATTAAATCCCCACCTTGATTGTTAACCAATATAGGATTCATTTTTCTATAGAAATATTAACTATTTGGATGTCCCATTGTGAAACAAACCCCACATACATGATTCGTTTAACATTTTTATTCCATTCTAGGATTTTATAAAATATCTTCTATCACATTAATTTAGATTATTTGATATATTTTCTATGTTGAATACATGTTTAATATTTCAAAACATGTAATACCATCTTTAAATGGTGTTTCACATATCATTGAGTTCCATTGATGACTTATGTTACAAAAAATTCTAAGTCTTACTTGACAGCAATATACTATTAATATTATTATCATAGTTTTTACATAACCATTTGAATAGGGAGAATGTATGAGATTAAATAAATTATGAAATCATAGTTTTCACATGTTTATAAAATGAATTAATTTACATCAAATTAATTTGAGATTAATATAAAGGGAAATTCAATATAAACAATGCGTTTCTATGAAAAACTATATTTACAACCAGAATAGAATGTTATTTTAATAAATTAAATTAAATTCTATAAGTTAAATATTTTAATGAAATGTATATTTGTATATATGAAATAAAATATTTTTAAATTCCTAGAACAATTTTTATAAAATATGATAATAATAAATCCAATTTTAATCTTCTAAAGTTATATATTTTTAAAAATAAAATTTATTGACTTTTATTGGTACAAATGTAATGAAAATAAATTTTGAATTTTTTTAATTTTTATATGATTAAATACAATTATTTTTTAATTTATGATATCATAATTTAATGGGTGATTCAGTTTTTAATTTTATGTGATCATTCATATATTAATGAATATTAAATAATATAGAATTTTAAATAAACAACTTTTCTTCTTATAGAAAATATATAATGTTATGTGATATTTTAAATTATATGAAGTGTATTTTCATCTAAATTTTATATCAGGTAATTAAATTTATGTCATTGGAATCATTTTCATTTTGATTTTATATATAAAAATATATCACAATTATAAACATTTTTACATTAAAAATCATCTTTGTCATATCGCATGGGGTATTAATTTTATTTATATTCTACCACTTTTATTATTGGAATTTTAAAAAAATTTATTCCATATTTTTTATAGTAATAATTTTTAATCTCTTATAATTCTAACTTATTTTTTGTCCAAAAATATTTGTGAATAAAATTATATTTAATTATAGAGATTAAATTAAAAAACATGTTCATGTAGTGGTAAATCATTAATCATAATTGAAAAAATGACCCAGAAACATGTCCAAAACCCATTTAAATGGATTTATTTGACCATAACCATATTATATTGAATTTATATCATTATTGGATTCACATTATATAAGAGACACCTCCAAATAGTGTTTAGGTTTTTATATTTACAAGAATGACAACCCCCTACACTAAAAAAATCCACCCACCTCTTCACTTATTCTGATGAATAATGTAATTTTGGGTTATAAAAACCCTATATAAATAATTTACCAACTCACCTACACTTACTATGTAATCCTTTTTATAGTATGAAAGAAAAATAATAAAGTCCTTTGGTTCATGAAAAAGGGAGTTACCCCAAGAAGAGGTAACATAATTTAATGTGATTTTTTTACTTTATTTATACACAAATAAAATTCTACATATTACATTATTATATAATAAATATTATTATAATGGGTTATGTTAATGGTTTTATTCCCACAAACACAAACTTCCATCAAATGGGAAATGAAATCACTATTCGTGTTCATAGTAAACTATCACTTCATGAAATATTATCGTACGTTTTCCCTTCCCACCTCTCAATGTTGGGAATAATGATGGGAAATGAGTTTATATTATATATATATGATATTTATAATTTTTTAATACTTTTATAATTATTATATAACACATACCTTCATTAATCTTTTTGGAATATGATAACATCGTTTGTGGATGTGTGGACTACTGCCACTTCAATGTTATATGATAATTTCACACATTACATGGAATATATTATGGGGATTTAGAAAAAATATATGCTATAAATGAAAAAAAATGAATCAATGAAAAAAATATATCTTAAAATAAAACATATCATTTTTTTCTCATTAAACACACTAAAAATGTGATAACATCGTTCTCTGATGTGTGGACTACTGCCTCCTCCAAGTGAGGTGCTTCTACATTTTACATAACCATGTAATTATACTTATATATATATATATATATATAATTAAATAACATTATATTTGTGGTACAATGGTAATTATGCAATGATAAACATTACTCACATACTTTCTATATTGATCATTAAAAAATGGGATCGTTACACATTCGTACGTATGACCTACCCTCTTAATGATCACAACGTTGGATCATTTTTCATAAAAATTATTATATTATTTAAATGGTATAATTGATGAAATTTTTTGATAATTATGTAATGTCTATTATTATTTATATAATTAAATAATGAACCCATTTACCTTAGCTGACCTATAAAAAATATTTTAACACATGAGCAGATTATGGTCAGTACATCCAACAAAAAAATTAGTGACTAATTAAACTATTTATAAGGGAAGTAGAGGTAAAAATATATTTTCAAAATTTTATTAATTGTGTAACTAATTAATATAAATAAAATATTTTGTAATATAGAAGAAATACATTAAAAATTAGAATCCAGGTAAGGGATTTTCATCTCAATGTTTACATACGTGACATAAATTTCATATTCAACGGTTTATTTTTGTGGTGTATATACTTCCCTTTTTATAAAAAAATATCATTAAATGATTTCTATGCATGGAAAAAATATTTCGTTTTAATATTATTACATATTTTGGTTATAATTCTGATCTTACCACAATTCTGAGGAATTTGTTAACTCAATTTCGATTCAGTGGGTTAGAATACTTTGTCATTGGTTATGATATGCAATGAATACATGTGAAATAACATATAATTTTATTATAATCTGTTTGAAAATTTATTTTTGGATTTACATTTTTAATAAAAAATTATTTAAATGATTAATTCTCACTCCAATTATATGATCTTCATAAGGGGATTTCAAGTGTTATATTTTTTTCTTTGAGACTAAAACCATATTCAGAACATATTTTTATTGTGTTGTTTACATACTGACTTTAAATTCATAATATGATTAAAATACATAGAATTTTGGGGTTTTATATGTCCATTTTATTATATATATTTAATGGAATTCACTACATCTATTTTTACAATGCGGTAATAAATTTTGTTTCAATTTCCCTTCCTTGTGACTTTTGTTATTATATACACCTATTTTGATTTATGAGATGTATATAATAATTAATTTAAATTATATATCATTAATATCCTTATTTAGATGATGTTCTAAAATTAAATTAATGTTATTCCACTGATGGGGACTGTGATTTAAATGTTTCAATGGGGTATGTGAAACTCTGGGATGGATAAAGATTATATATCTAATTGTATTTAAGATATTTTTAATGGTATTTAAATTCATCAAAATCACAAAACCTTATTATAAGTTATTCTATAATGGTGTTATTGTTTATTGATATCATACTCACTATTTCTTGGTATATATTATGATTGATTCAATGATATTGTTAAGGAACCTATTTATTTTCCATGGGTTAATCATATTATGATCCATTCTTTTCCACTAAAAGCCATGTTTCATAAATATTGTTATCAAACCCAATTTTTTCAAAGGATTAATAAAGTTTCGAAAAGATTTCAATATAACACACTTCTTTTAAATGGGTTAATAATTAGGAAAATATATTGTATTGAAACTTGTTTCGTTTCTATATTTTGATTATGTCCTTAATGAAATATTATAAAACCCACTTCACCTACACTTGTTAACCATATTTCGAAGATAATTTCTTAGAATCTGTTAAAAGACCATGTTTCAGAAATATTGTTATCTAACCCAGTTTTTTCTAGGGATTAATAAAGTTTCGATGAGATTTCAATTTAACCCAATTATTTTCAATTGGTTAATCATTATTCAAATATATTGTTTTTAATCCTGTTTCTTTTCCATAAGTTGATTATGTCCTTAGAAGAATATTGTAGAACCCACTTCACCTTATCTTTTTAACCATGTTTCAAAGAGGTTATTTTAGAATATGATTCCATTCCCTAGGTTATTAATTTTCTGAAAATAATAATGATTGATTCCCATAATTTATGATAAAGTTACTTCCATATGTTATTTTTTCATAATTGGGTTCCTTAATTTTAGAAATGATGGGTTCACCCATATAAAAATTGAAAATTCTATTGTTTCTTAACATGTGGGGGCCTGGAAAGTATCAAAAAAGATAATTAAGACCTAAAATGAGGTTTCAATGTTATCAATATGAAATCCAGCTAAATCATAACATATGGTGGCCTATATAGATCCATGAAAGAATGTTACCACTTAATACAGGGTGGAAAAGACAAAAGGCGTTGTGCCTGCTATAGCCCTATAATGTATTAGTTAATGATAATGATTGAATATGACCATATGGGTATTACAATTAAACAAGTTTTGAAATGAATTTATTAAATTTATTCTATATGATTCCAAAAACATATATTAAATACTATTTATGAGTTTATAATTTTTATCATGATTGAGATTGAAATCACAAGGATCATAATTTTTTATTCTCTTGTCATTTTCATTTTCCATGTTTTCAAATATTATAATCCATGTATTTAAGTATATTACTGCTTTTATGAATTTCTCACATTATTTTTTAATGTCACCATATCCTAATTCTCTTCTTATGATCACTGATGAAATTAAATTTTGATGCATTATGTTTACCAATATAGGTAGTTTTAGATCACTATTTTTATGTTATATTTTCCCCATGTTCTAAATATATTATTTTAAAAAAAGTTTTCCTATAAGGGATTTAATCTTGATGATGATATTGTATTAATGTGGGAATAAAATTTTGGGTTATGTGAGAGAAATTATCATTTAAATCAATGTGGAATGTTTATGTTGGAGTTGTTACTATTTCACTAAATCTCTAAACCTAAATGGTCTTCTATAATTTAAGTGATTCAGGTATAGATTTTGAGTTTGTATGGTTTTGATTGACAAATTTGTGTCATAATTATCAACATCATAACTAAAAAAATTAACATTATTGATAATAAAAAATGATCACGGATTATGGGTTTTGGAGTCTTATAGTTTGTATCAAAGGATGGTTTAGATAAATTTAAATATTTGGTTGTTTTTATATGAGGTTATCTTATGAGTTATCAATACCAAAAGAGGAACATAGGATTATGGATGATCATAAGATCAAAGTCATTGACATCCCATTTTTAGGTTTTTAGGTAATAAATATTTTTAGCTTATTAATGAAGAATTATGAGATTTTTTAATGGATTGATATATATATATATATATATATATATTTGGTTTAATGGGAATTATTTATTTACTTTTAGTGGATATAATACCTAAGGTATTGATAACCTTCATTGTTTATATAATCCTGGATATTGAATTAATAATGGGAATAAAAATATTATTTATAGATAACCACATGATAGAAAAATAATTTGTTAATATGTTGGGAATTTACTTCAAAATAAGATCTCCATATTTTGGGATCAAAATATGGATGGTATGAGAATAATTTTGAGGATCAAACAATATTTATATTTTTATTTATTGAGATTATTTGTGATATAGCGTCACTGGATTATTTAGTTTTTTATTTCGGTATAATTATTGATATTTGAAGATTAGTTTATCATATGAAGGATTATTACTTTTGGGAATTATCAAAACATGTGATAACCATTTTTCTTAGTTAATGTATAAAGATATGTAGAATATCTTGAAAATATATTTTATATTCATGTGCTCTTTTAATGTTTATTTTACTACTTCTAGAATTTAAATTTCATCTTGAATACTCATATTTTGCTAAAAAAGATTAGATTTTAGAGGAAATTTACTATAGGATATAATTATTCCCATAAAGTAATAATATTTTCATATGAATATATTATAGATGGTGAATGAGTCCATTAATTTTTGGAAATTAATCTTAAAATAAAATTTTATCATAAGAACATATTTTCTATTGATATCTATGGGATTTTGCACCTATATTTGTATTGTGGTTTTGTTGTCAATGAATTTTTCTTTACCACATTCTCTATCACTCTTTAATAGTCCTTATGAATTATTCTTCCCTTCCAAATCCATCTATTAATTTTCCACCAATATTCTAAATTTTTGGAATCCTAATTATGATTATATTATGATGAATGTTTTTCCCACACTCTCATTTTAATGTATTTTTTATTTACTTCCTTTTTATGATATGTGTTTCAATAAAATAAATATTAAAATTTATATCTAATGATATCAAAGATTAATTTCAAAGGTGAAATTTATTTTAAGGGGGTAGGATGTAACATATTGTGTTTTTTTAAAATATCACCTTAAAATGTAGTTTAAATATTTTTGTATATTATTTTAGACACAATACTCATATTAGCAACCATCAGACTCAAAAACATATTTAGTTATTGTTTCAGGAAACATAATGTCCCTTTGTGGACTTTTGTAGAACAAAATCTTGAGTCTCACAAGAAAACAATAATCTATTAATATTTTTATGATATTAATCACCTAACTAATTGAATTGTATGAATGAATGATATTAACTAAATTATGAAGTTATTGTTTATACATTTTTATAAAATTAATTTATTGTTTATCAAATTAATTAGTAATGAAAATATAGATGAAATGAATACAATGGTTGTGTTATTATGGAAAACAATAATTATGAAAAGAGGAGAGTTTTATCAACATAAATTAAATTAATAACTTCTAATGAAATATGTCAAAGAAATTTATGTGGTATATATTTAATAAATTTTTTTAAAATACACTAAATAAGTATTGTTAGCTTAAGATAAAAAATCACATTTTAATCATAAAAGATGCATATTCTTAAAAGGTGTTTTTATTGAATTTTGGTGGTAAAAATGTTTTTAATCTAAATATTGAATGTTTTAAAATTTTTATATAAAAGAAATAATTTTTAAATAGAGATATAAAAATTTAAATTATGTGTTTTTTTTATTTTTCTGAGAACATTCATATTTTGATTAAAAGTAATAATATTGAATTTTATTAAAAACTGTTTTCATCAAAATTATTTATATTGATTAATTATATTGTTTAATTGGATTAAAATTATACATCTTTAAATAATATATAATTTAAGGAAATTTATGTAATTTTATGTTTTTTCAAAATTAATAATATATATAAACAATGTGACCTTTTTTATATTTTCACATTAAAACCCCACTTTATCATCCCATATGCGGGATACATTTTGAATTGTTTTCTTCAACTTATGTGATTGTAATTTAGAAAAATTTATTCTGTATATTGAATAAAAATAATTTATAATTTATAATAATGTAAAATTAATTTCTAAACTAAAATATTAGGGAACAAATTATATTTATCTATATCAATTAAGCTAAAATGTGTTTATTTAGTGGTTAAACATTCATCATAAGTGAAAAAATGGCCAAGAAACATGTCCAAAACCCATTTTATGGAAATTAATATACAATGTAATCTCTTTTATCTATCCTTTATCATAATTTTTGTAAAATTATGCAAGGGATACCTCCTAATAATGTTTACCTTTTAATATTTACAATAATGCAACTCATATCTATAATAAAAAGGCACTCACACTCTTCACTTATTGAAACCTATAAATACCATTTGGATCATAAAAAATTCCCAAATAAAATCTAAAAATCCATCCCTTCATAATATAAGACTCATATTAGGAAGAATGAAATCCTAGAAAGTCCATTGGCTTAACCCAAAATAATTTAATGAAGAACATGTTACAGTCTTCAATGAGAACTTTTGATCAATTTCATTATCCACCATTTAACTATTATATTTTCACTATTATGTTAAAAAATTAGTATCCTTAATATATCAAGTTTTTATTTATCTTAAGGGTTCTACTATATACTATAGAAACATCTATTAAATGCGTAACAAAATCACTATTTGTGTGCACAACGAACTAGTGCCACATGAAACCATGCCACTCAGTTATTCATTTCCAACTCTTGTGGTTGGGAATTATGAAGGAAATATTGTTTTTATATTATATATATAGTATTTATAATTTAATAATTCAAATTTAATATTTATATAACACATAAATTCATGAATTCCATTTTCTGGGATGATGAAAAAATCATTTGTGGATGTATGGACTATCTCCTCCTTCAAGAAATATAACACATTCACACTTTATAGGCAATGTATTAAGGAAAGACTTAAAAAACATATATGAAATAAGTTAAATATTTATTATATTCA
This sequence comes from Viscum album, assembly GCA_963277665.1. Classification (NCBI taxonomy): domain Eukaryota; kingdom Viridiplantae; phylum Streptophyta; class Magnoliopsida; order Santalales; family Viscaceae; genus Viscum; species Viscum album. The sequence continues at coordinate 445,939,500 of OY728155.1, read as the reverse complement.
TTAAATAAATATAAATATTACATAATACAAATCATTTTATTATTAACAATTCAATCACAAAAAAAAAGTGATAACATTGTTAATTGACATGTGGACTACCACTTCTGCAGTGCAATGTGATTATTTATTTTTCATCCCCACAATAAGAAATATAAATATATATATATATATATATATATAATTAAATAATATGTTACTTATTATATAATTATAGTTCTATAAAGATAAACATTACTTACATACTTTCAATAATGACAATTGGAATATGGGAATGTTACTCATGTATACATATGAACTAAAGTCTCCATGATAGTACTGATGGATCATTTTTCATACACATATTTCCATTATTATTTTAAAATTACAATTTAATTTAACATTTTATAATTATTTCATGTTTATTATATTATTGATGTTGGAATAATTTCCCCATTGACATTATTTGACCAATCAACATTAGTTTGGACACATAAGCCAAATTTACTCAAAACATATGAGTTAATCATTACTGATTATGTAAGAGTATATAAATTTCTTATATGTGTAACAAAAGTAATAATAAACTTAAAAAGGTTAATGGGGAAAGTAAACAATTAACATAAGTAAAATTTTCATGATGATATATTAAAATCTTTACAAATCAGACACAAGGTAACAGATTTTGATATCATATTTTACATTTCTAATATAAATGTCATATTTTCCATATAAATATTTATTTTTTGTTATATAAATTTCAATTTAGATACAATATATTATGAATTCATTTATCCTAATTTTATTAAAAAATTTAATTTTATGATTTGTAGTTTATTTTTCAATTAAGAAGTTACCGAATTTTTATGGTATTTCTTAACTCAATTTTCATTCATTGGTTTACACATTTATTTCATCTGTGACATTCTGAAATTCTAATTGAAAAACCAAGTATATGATATTGTGTAAGGAAAGAAACACCAAACACATAACATAAAATAATATCTCGAGACTATACAATTTTATTTAATATTTTAATAAATTCAATACTTGATATAGCTTGTAATTTAGGCAACACTGAGTTAGCTAATGTTACATGAAAGAGTGACCTTCCTCGATAGCTTTCATTACACGTAAGACGGTGTTTCACGAAACAACAATTTATTACTAAATATTATTTATTTATATAATATAACATAACATAGATGTAATTTTAGAACTTATGAATATTATTATTTAACTTAGTAAAATATATGGTTTTTATATATTAAATTCACTAGTTACATATTAATGAAAAACTAAAATGATAACAGATTGGATAGAAGAAGAAATATTTCTATTTTTATGCCACAAAATGTTTTTTAACTTAATAAACATAAATAATTACAATTGGTGAATTATTTAAATCAAACATATATTTTATATATTTAATAAATTATTTTCCTCTATTTATCATTTAGGATTTATAGGTATAAGATATGAACAAACCCTATTTTCACATTAAAACCTATATTTTTATAAAAGAAATTTTACAGCCTATTAATGAGAAAACTATTCAAGATCTTAATTTTGAACCTATTATAAATTGGTTTTTATAATATAAAATTTACTTCTTAATTAATAATATCATATTTTGTTAGGTTTAATTTCTAGGATTTCTTTGAAAAACTTCATATTTGATGAATAGGGAGAAATACAACATTTTAGTTATAGACATCATTTTTTATTAAATAAATCTTAATGATAAATAATATTATAAATTTTTTAGAAATTAATATTAGATAAATTATGAATATATTAATATAATGGAGGTCATTATAATCAATTTCACTTTGAAATTTCATATAAAAACATAATAATATTTTGACAACTTTTTCAACTAGAACTTGTTAATTCGCAGGTCTATGAGATATTCATTTATCATAATTATTACACATCAGTGAATTAAATTTCCAAAAATGGACATAAAAAAATTATAAGTGGGATACTATGTATATAATTATAATATGAATTTAATTTTGGACTAAAAATATTTGTAAAATTGATTATAATTAATCGTTGTGATTAAGAAAATATAAAGCATAATTAGGGAATAAACCTTAATATTTGTGGACCAAATGACATAACCACCGGTAAAAAACCCATTTTTTGGAAATTTATCTTCAAAAAAACTTACATTATTTATTTTATATTCTTCTTGGTTATTTTTTAATAGGTTATAACATTTTTATACTTAACTGGATCACAAAAAGTCCAAGTGAGACCTTTTCTTTCACTATAACTGCCACCAATTAACCCTGTTATTCATACCTATAAATCCAAAAAAATTTATAAAAAATCTTCCCAATTAGTCTCATAAGATCCCTCCCCTCATCATATAAGATACCTCTTATGAAGAAATAAATCCAAGGAATCCTTTTGTTCAATCCAAAAGAAGTTACCTGATTAAGAGGTAATGTCTTCTCTAATGATCTCAAGTTTCCATCCCATTCTTCATCCCCTAAATTATCTTTTTCTCATAAATTTATGACAAAAACAGTATCCTAGATATAATATTATTTTCATGTAATGGTTTCAACATAAACATACACACACCTCTGTTTATTGGGCAACGAAAATGCTGTTTTGGTGTTTGATGAACTACTAACTCATGAAATGATGATTGTTAATTTTTAGCTCAATACCTCTCATGGTGGACAATATGATTCAAAATATATTTATATATCTATTATATATGATATTAATAATTTTTTTATACTTATTTAATTTTTATTTATTCATTCTTTTATTTTTTCCACCATTGGTAAATATGAAAATTTTATTTCAATAATTGTGGACTACCACCCCATCAATATGATAAGACTTATTCATGCCATACATGGAACATATAAAGTATGGTTTTAATAATCATATGTTACATATATAACCATAATATTCAATTAAAATTATAATATAGATATTTATTATATATATTTAATACAAAAAATAAATGAATGTAGTGTTCATGTGTACATATGACCAACCGTCTACATGAACGGTGAGCATCATTTATAATATCAAAATATTATAGACGTCTATAAATATGTATATACTAGATATATATTATAATAACATCATGGTTTAAATTATTGAGTTTATTAATCCATGATATATTTAATAATAACAAAAAACTTGTTAAAACATAATAAAAAAATTTGAAAATAACACCTGAAATATTTAATATAAGAAAAGGTTATTAACAAAATGGTAATAAGATATAATAAGAGGATAATATATGATATCATAAATTTTAATATAGTTATGTTATAATTTAGTAACATTTCTTAGTCCCATTATAAATAATGATAAATACCACACACAAAAATGAAGGTTATGGTAAGGGTTTCTTGTCTTACTTTAATTTTTATTAGGAACACACTACATACAACACACACTTCTTTTGAACAGTGTATCTACTATACCTTTTATACATTATATAATGAAGCATTTTTCTTCATTGTACGAAATAACTTCATTCATGGGTATTATTAATTACATGTTTCATGTTTTATGGGACACTTTGGCATGTTAAATGATTAATTTCATTAAACATATCCTTATTGATTATCTTTTAAATATCAATTCCTTTTTTATTTTTAACATTATCATAGAGAAAATCAATTTATTGTAATAAATTTTTATTGGAAAATAACATGAATATCCATATAATGAAACAATGAATATTATTTTTTCCTAAACCATATATCATTTTACATATGGTGTTAAATTTTACATTTACTTGATTAACTAGGGAATTGTTGAAAAATACATATCTTCTATTCACTACAGATAAATTTTGATAAGGAAAATTATTCAGGATTTTGAGAATTGTTTTGGACTGGTATAACATGGTTCGGTTCTAGATATAGATTTCTACTCATTTCATATATTGTTTCAGGAGATGAATCAATTGGCCAATCAGATAGGTTTTTACAATAAATTATGTAAACCGTTTTGTGAAATGTCTTAGGGGTAAATACACCATGTACCTAGGAAAAATTTCATCCATTAATTATTAATTTTCCTAATTGATATTCAGTTATTATTCATCCATGATATTTTTCATCGACATATCTATGAATACATTTCATTCTCAAATTATGGATTTATATGGCATGAGTTTCAGTTTCATTCCTTTTACATATTTATGTTTCCTTATCAAGTTATTTGAAAGGCATGTGTTATTAGTTATTTACCTTACCATGTTAATTTATTACTATTGATTTGTTATCTACTCCTTTACATACCCTTACTGAGAATTTGAGATCACCCGTATTATGTTTCATTCCCTATGTTACGATGAAAAAATCTTTGAATAAGATTTCAAGGATTCTATTTATTTTTTTATATGTATCATTTTTGTATTTCATATTTCCCAATGTATTACTGGTGTCATGAATATAATATGGATTTTCATGACTACAAAACTAACCGATCCTTTGGGGTTTTAAACCATTTCATCACGCTAATTTAATGTAATGATACACTGACTCTCGGTTTCTAGGGTCATGGCATTATAGTTCATATCAAAGGAAGTTTAACAAAAACCTTGGAAAATAGATTTAGAAAACATAGATTATAGAGAACTACTCTAAGATAGATAATTTGGAAGAGTATAGAATAATATCCTAGAATTTTGGGTAATGACAATATTATGTGGGTATTCCATGAAATAAATCCATGTCTGGATATTACAAGTGGATGTGGTTCTGGCACATATGTATATAGGAGTGATTACTCGTACAAGGTATTCTAGGACTAACTCGGGGTAATATGGTACAAGAAAATGGGCCTTACATCACACCTAGTATGAAAATCTCAAGAACATTCCTAGGATAGTTTAAATTTTATTTACCTACCATTGTGATGGATTTGAAAGTAATTATTTCCAGAAACTAACCAAATTTTATGATTTAAGGATTTACAATCCATAAATTTATGTCATGTGTTATACCATGTTTAGAGTTATAAAAATTTCATAATTTTATAAGACAATATTGTATATTTAATTTCTTATAAATTGATCATGGAAGAACGAAGTCTATCAAGGCTTGACAAAAATATAGAGATTATCCTACTGAGGATGTTGATGAATCTGGTAATAGAACTGAGTGAGTTATAGATATATTAGGGAATCTTAGTTAGGTTATATTGAATAACATTTCTTGAATGGAGCAACCTATTCAATAGAGAGAATATATTATTCTATATTTATTTATGTTGAAAATTCCCCTAAAATTTAGTGGGTCTACTAATCCAATTATAGATTCGCACTGGATTATGTCTATAGAGAATATATTTATAGCCTTTGAATGCAGTGAAATAAAAAGGGTTACTCTTCTGGTCTATTTTCTCTAAGGTGATGTTGATCAATGGTGGTCCATGAACGAGAATACTTTGGAGGAAGAAGAAATATAATTCATGGAATAAAAGTAATTTTAGGATACATTATCCAATAAATACTTCCCACATGATTAGAAAATAGAGATGAAGAGAATGTTTCTGAGATTAAAGAGAATGAAAGAAGAGGGAGTAGTGGATTATGAAGCAACCATTACATGGCTATTAATTTATCATATGGATTAAATACACATCATAGTGTTAAAGGTCCCCCCATTTATTTTATGTTCTTAAACTAAATATAGAAAGGGAACTGGTTTCTCATAAGTTTTTAACATATCAAGAGATAGTTTTATGTGCCATCAAAAAATAAAAGGAATTTCCTAGATCCTAGGTATTCAAGGGAAACCTTTTGATGAAGTGGTATTCTAAACACCATGAAAAAGGGAATGAGTTAGTGAAGATGAAGGGAAAGAAGTATTTTCTGTGTTTTGATAATTGTTGAAAGAATCAACAAGGAAAATGATTGGAAGCATTGGTAGATTATTATAAGTGCAGAAAAAAGGGTAACCATGAAAAAGAATGTAAGTGGACGAAACCAATCAATGATGTTCAGTGCTACACCTGCAAGAATATGGGTCACTATTAAAACAAATTCCCTAAGCGTCAAGGGAATATACCTCCGAAAAATATAAGGGATTAAGATCAATCATATGTAATTGACACAACCAAAGTGGAACGATTAATGTAATTATGTGTTTGAATATATGGAATATTGTGTAATAGTATTTTTTTTTTGTTCTCATATTTTGAGGTATGAAAAATGTATGGATTGTACTGCAATAAATTTTTGTTATGTATTTGAGACCTTATATATAATGTTATCGAGAAACATTTTTTAGTTGAATATTACACATTTTGTAAAACTAGTGATTGAGGGAAATACAACCATTAATATATTCCCGATCTGAAGATAATGATGATGAAATGATTGATTTGGATATCATTTGAATACCTTAGAACTCATTAGTAACTTTTCGAAAAGTAGTCTATACTATAATTGACAGAATTTACAACACTTCTACATTAAAAGAATATATGCAATAAAATGTGTCTTACATAAGGAATAAGGAAGAATTCATGTTTCTATGGAGGCTTTATGGTGATTTTATTTATTATAAAATTTAATAAAGATACATGATCAAGGTTAAACCAATGCTATTTTTTATCTAAAAATAAGGTTCCATTATTTACAAATAATAAAAATAATAATACAGATAAACACTACACAATCGAAGGACCTACGTGGGAATAAATGGATGAAGTATTTATTTATCAAGGTCGTATTGTAAACTATAGGTAAGTGTATATTTAATTTTTAAATTGAAATGATGACCATCATACATGTTTTCGAAATTATATTAATTTGTCTTTAGAAAAGGAAAACATGTATGCCTGGGGAATAATCAAATTCAGGAAGGCTGCTGGACTTAAACCCATTGCCAAAGGATGATGTGGCTTTCAATCCTACAAATAACGTATGAAATTCCCTTTTTAATTTTTTTGTTCTTTGTTTTTATTAAATAAATTCAAAAAATGTTAATTATGGACCAATAATATCACTTTAGAGTATCAGAGACTAATATATTTACAATATTGGTTTTGGAAGATAGTAAGTGACAAATAGTTACACTTCTCAGTCGCTTATTGGCCTTATGATCTTTTAAATGTTTCTTTTAGTGGTTCAAGAATACAAAAAAACAATACCTGTTATTAATTTCTCTGAGTAAAGGGATGAATTGGAATTTTATTGAGGCTCAACCAAAATATAGAATTGATCATATTAAATTGAAACCATTCAAGTTAGAATATTTCCTTATATTTTTTGTTTGTAAAATAATTACCAAATATTAATAAAATGGCTTGTAAATAATTTTTTCCAAATAGTATAAATTTTATTGAACTGATAACCATATACTTCATCACAGATTTATATATTTGAGGACTTTATATTTTTATTGATCGTTCAATTGTTTGCGATTGATGAACCATTTCAATCCAAATAAATAATATTTATTTTCCTACAAGTCCATTGTTTTTCATTAAAATAATGTTCTCCTACTTAGAGATCCAGTTATATGGTAGTCCATGTGTCTTTTATACTTCGCATCATCTCTTTTCTAGAGGATTTTTACACACCAATCTTACGATGTCGGAATTCAACATAGTAAACACCAAAAAATATTTTACAAAGATCACGTTTCAATTATGTGAATGCAATTGAAATTAGGTGGGGAGAAGTTAACACCCATAAATTCTAATATAATAATCTTGTATTTTATAGTGTGTATGGAACATGACACCATTGCATGTATGGGAAAATAATATCTTTAGACCCTACCATATATTTAATATTTTATATAAATTAAATACATGATAAAGCTTGTAATTCTAGAATAATTGAATTTACATTCCCTATATGAAAGACCAACCTTCCTTAATAGCTTGTGTTATATTCAAGAGTGACCTTCCTCAATAGATTCCCTTACATGCAAGACCATGTTTCACCAATCAATGATGTATCATTGTAATGTTATTATTAAATATATTATTAAATAGCATAGACATTATGTTATTAGTTAATAATTTTATTAACTAAATTATGAAACTTTATGGTTTATATAAATTTATTTAATGGGTTACCAGTTAATGAGAAATGAATATAAGAACAAATTGGATATAAAAAGAAATATTATTATTTTTATGCATCCAATTGAGATTCACCTTAATAAACATAAAAATTATAATTTAGGAATTATTTTAACAGAAAATATACTTTATATATTCAATAAATTATTTTTGAAATTTAACCATTAGGTTTATTTGGCATAATATACATACAAATCCATATTCTACACATAAAAACTTTTATTTTTATAAATGTAAATTTACCTTATTTTAATGGAAAAACTATTTTAATTATTAAATTTGAAACTATAAAAAATTTAGTATGAAAATATAAAATTAATTTTTTAATTAATACTGTCAAAATTTTCTTAAGTAAAATTTATTGGATTTTTAGATAGACTTTATTTTAAAATGATTGGTGAAAAAACTGCATTTTACTTAAAAAATACCTTTTGTATAAATAGTTATAGATGTTATATTATATTTGAAATTTTTTATAAATTCATATTAGGTCAATTATAGAGATATTAATACAATTTATTTCAATATAATCAATTTTAATGTGATATTGAATATAAATACATAACAATATTTTGATCATTTTTCTACTAAAATGAGTTAATTCATCTGTTTTATTGATTAACATTAATAATAATTTTTTATATTATATTCATTGAATTAATAAATATACAAAAAAAAAATTATAATAAAAATTATATTTAGATTCTAAGAATGCCATGTTTATTTCATACCAAATGGAACACTAAAAGATGTCAAAAATTAATCATAGCGATCAAGGTCAAATAAAGCTTAATTAGGAACTAAACAATAATAATAGGGGCCCAAATGAGCTATCCACCTATACAAAACATATTTTATGGACATATGGAGTCCATAAAACTTCTTTTATTGGGATTTTATAGTTTTCTATGACATTTGTATTTCTAAGAACATGTGTATACCTAAATTGTTTTCAAAAATTCTGAGTGAGTCCTTTTCCTCCCCCTTATAAAAAGACACATCCTCTACCACTTATTTTCACCGACAAAGCCTCATTGGATCTTCCAAAATATTCCAATGTAGTTTCCCAACATCCCTAAACACTAAATATATTTCTCTCATTATATATAATGAAATACAGGAAATCTTTTGGTTCAAGCCAATTGAATACACCCGATGAAGGGGTGACATGTTCTCTAATGATATATAGTTTCATTTCCATTTTGATCCCCTAAATATGTTTTTCTTTATAATTATATAAAAAACCCAGTTTCATAACCATAATTAAATTTATTTTTGTAAATTTTCCTACCAACACATACAGAAACCTCAATATAATGTGTAACGAAAAAATTGTTTATTTATACATTGCACTATTATCTCATGAAATGATGATTGTTCATTTTACCCTTACAATATCTTATATTGGCCATTATGCTAGATAATCCTTTTATTTATTTATTATATATTATATTTATAATAAATATATTTTTATTTAATTATAAATTATAACATACATTTATACTTTATATCAGGGGTAAATATGATAATTTCATTTGGGGAAGTGTGGACTACCTCCCCCTCAAAGTAATATGAATTATTCAGGCCATCGACAGAACTTATAAATTATGTCTTTAATAAAACTATTTATAAAATATAAAATTGATATTAAATTAATATTATAATATATAGAGGTACCATTTATCATTATTTAATTTAACATGGCAATGAAATGAAAGTGGCTTTCATGCGTACATACGACCTACCATCTCTATGAATGGTGCGCTTCATTTGTAATCCCCAAATATTATAAACTAATACAAATAAATATATATTAGATATATATGATATTAAAATCATGTATTAAATTATATATATGTTGAAACTGTGATATATAAAATAATAATGACAAATAACATGTTAAAATGTACTCGACAAACTAGGCAGTTAAAAACTGAAATATTTAAAAGAATGAAAGGGTATCAAAAATGGGTAATAATTTTGTATAAGAGGATAATATATGATATCAGAAATATTATTATGGTTATTTTACAATTTCATAACATATTTTAAACACATGATACATGAAAATAAATACCACAAACCAAAATTAAGGTTAAGGTAAGAATTTCTTGTATTAATTTTCGTTTTTTAAGGCATAAAATGTATACACCAAACACTTCTTTTGTATAGTGTATCTACTGAACCATTCATACATTATTTCATGAATCATTTTTCATCATGGTATAAAATAATCCCTTCATGGGAATTATGAATTAAATATTTTCATGTAGTATGGGACACTTTGGGATGATTAATGATTAATTTCATAAAACATATTATTAATTAATATATTTGAAATCTCACTTCATTTGGTGATTGTTAACATTATCCTGTAAAAAATAACTTTATTGTTTTAATTTTTAATTGGAAATAAACATGAATATATATATTCCCACATAATTGATATTATTATTCCCTAAAGCAAATAACATTTTATGTATAGTGTTCACTTTGATAGTTATTTGATTAACTAGAAAATTATTGATAAATCTGTGTATTATATTCTATATAGATACATTTTGTTAAGGCACATTGTTCATGAATATGAGAATTTTTTTTGACAAGTATGAAATGTGTGGGGCTTGGTTATATGTAGCCCCTCAATGCATCAATAATCTCATGATGTGAATCATTTGGCCAATCAGATGGGTTTTTACCCTACATACTATTAACCATCTTGTGAATGGTCTTGATGTTAAAGGTACAATGTACCTCAAAATCTTGGTATCAACTAATTAAGAATATATTTCATTTATATTCGTCTATTATTCAAACATGATATTTTAAGTCAACATATCTATAGATACACATCATTATCAAATTATTACTTTAGATTGCATCAGTTTCTGTTTCTTACCTTTCCATGAATATTTTTCCTTATCTAGTTATTGGAATTGAATGTTTTATAAATTAATTACCTTAACATTTTAGTTTATTCATATTGACTAATTATTGATTCACATTCACATAGCCTTAAAGATAATATTATTTCTCTATTATTATTTTCCATTCCCCAGGTTATGAAGAAGTAATCTCTGAAAAAGCATTTAAGGATGTTTTTTATTTATTTTTACGTATCATGTTTGTAATTAATAATACCCAATGTATTATTGGGAACATGTATGTAATACTTACTTCCAATACTTCTAAACTAAAAGGTCCTTCGGGATTTGAATCCTTGTAATCATTCCAATGTAATGTAATAATGCACAAGCTCCGGGTTTCTGGGGTCGAGGTGTTACATCATTGTTTATTTTATTCCAAGAACATATAATAAAGGAAAAATAATTATATTATTTTGTATTTAAAATTTTAATTTCTGGAGTTTTATTTTTTGAAAATAATTTGTTCATTCATTTATTCTCACTCAAATGATACGATCATTGTAATAGGATTTCTAGTCTCTTTTATTTTTGAGAGATTTATACCATATTCATCGCTTTATTCTATTGTGTGGGATATACAATAAACATGAAAGTATATTAATATTATTATACTTAATAATATGGGGTTTTACATATTCATTTTATTATATACATTTAACATGGTATACAATTTCAATGTTACCATGGTGGAATTAATTTTTTTTGCAACTTTCATACCATGTGAGGCTTTTTATGTTATACTCCTATATAATTTTATAAGGAATATATACTACTTGTTTGAAATTTTATATAATTAATCTACTTATATTAATTATATTATATATATAATGTAATATTATTCCATTAATATATATTTTGATTCAAATGCTTCAATGTTGTATAGGATACATTTAATTTTTCTAATTATTTTTTATATGAATGTTTTTAATGATATTTTGAATGGAAATTTAATTCATCCACATCAAAAAAAACTATTGCCATGTATCCTCCACTAGGGATATTTTTTATTGATAACATCCCCATTTTCTATTTTTATGGATTATGATTATTTTAATGATATTTTAAACAAACCCATTTATATTTCCTATATTAATAATGTAATAAAACCCATTTTTTCACAAGGGTTGACCATGTTTTGAAGTGATTTTTATTGAACCCACTTCCTTCAATGGGATAATCATGTTTTGAAAATATTTTTAGTGAACCCACTTATTTTAATGGGGTTAATAATATTTAAAATGTATTGTTATGATAACCATATCTTTTCGATGGGTTGATTATGTCATTAAGATATTTTTATGAAACCCACATCATTTAAATTGTTTAACCATGTTTTAGAGATATTTTTGTGGAACCCCTTTCCTTTAAATGGGTTAATCATGTTCTGAAAATAATAATGTTTATTTATAATAAGTTATTATGAAATGAATTCTCTATGCACTTTAATTGGTATTCTGTTCTAGGAAATTATAAATTATGGGTGCTTATTTATTTCACCAATAATTATTTTGAAAACATAATATGGGATGACCAAGACGGCACCATGAGAGCCTATTACAGCATAATAGGGGGTGGCCCATATAGCACTGAGCAAGCCCATTAAATCATTACATGGGTTATCCCTGTTTTTACTGTGAAATAATGTTAAAAACTAACATGTGGTTGACTAGATAATTTCAGGTGAGACTATTATATATCTCTGATTCATTGGGTAATAATTTTGTTGGTTGTTGGTCATATGGTTATTCTAATTAAAATTACTTCAAAAGCATTTTTTGAGATTATTTCTCCATACAGCCAAAGATATTATTAAAAAAATATAAAAGAGTTTATAATTTTTATCATGATCGAGATTGATATCACATGTGTCATGATTTTTGATTCATATGTTTTTTACATTTTCTATTTTTTTATATTTTTTGATCCATGTATTAATCTGGTGCATCAATACTGGTTTGATAACAACAATCCATGTATTAATTTGTATGAGTTATATTATCATTTTCTCTTGAACTTTTATTATTTTATAATACCCTAAGGTTTTTGATATGCTCATTAATGACATTAAATTATTAATGGTTATGTTTTCCCTTACTATGAATTTTAAAACAATAATCTTGTGTAAACGTTTCCACTGGTTTTAATGAAATGATAATACAAAAGTTATGTCCAGAAGGGATTTCATACAGATTACTAAAAAGTATTATCTTGATAACAGATATGGTTTAAGTGGTATAAATTTTCATTCAATGTCACCTGAATTACTTACCTAAGATTTTTTCCTTGTTCTCTATAGCTCTAAACCTAATAGGTCCTTCAAGAAATTAGTGGTCCAATTTTTTTATTTTGATAATTTATGGTTTTGATGGAAAAAATTATATCATAATTATCAACATCATATCCAAAAATGTAATTTTATGGATTTCAATATATGATCCTGGAGTTCAGATCCTTAACTGTTATATTTTCCATTAATTATCAAAGTCTTTACATTAAGTCCAAAAAACTCATAAATTTTCATACACAATTACAAACATAGTATAATAAATATAATTATAAATAATAACATTATACACAAGATTTAAACCATGATAACCCTCCACTAAAATCCTAGCATGTCTCATAAGACCGACTATCTCAGTCTCTTTTTTTATCCCAAAGGGGACTCTAAAATAAACATTAATGTCAAGAATGAAATTTGGGTTAGAAAGCACCCAAATCAATTCATAAATATTTATTCACACTAATGAATACTTACATTTAATAGGAAAAGGATTGAAGTCCAACATATACTAATTGATATAAATAGATATGGGATTCAGAAACAAATACCCAAAACACCATGCCATTTTTTTGTGCTCAAGTGAGGGTAACATGTAGTGAAAAAATCAACTCCCAATAGAAATGATACTCGAATTTGTAAAACCCTACTTTTTAGAAACATTATTAACCATATTATAAGGATTTCATAGATTTATCCCTTTCACAAGATCTAACCTTGAATAAAATGTATATTTACCCAATCATATTCATTTTATAAGGGATTCAGTATTGGATGTCACCATTCTAGTGGATCCAATATTTAAAATATATTGTGTATATGATTCCCTAAAGGAAAAAATATATTTACCCACATCCAGTTTTGAACAAATCCAATCCGCTTTCTATTCCGATTAATCATCTACTTTATTGATTGGAGTAGGATGAGAACCCCCATCCATCATTTTCTTTCTTTTATTGCATTATTAAAAATGTATAAACACAATCATAGTAATAACTAATTATCACATTTTTAGTAATGAATGTAATATTAAAATTTAAAATTTGAATACACATGATCCATATATTATAGGATCAATAAATTTCAATTAAAATGATTCAGTTTTGGATTTTTAAAATATTATAATGATGTATAAATAAGGAGAATCATTTATGATAGACTTTCCTGGATCTCAAATGAAATAATATTCATGAATCATATTGGTTTTTCTATAGGAAATAGACTAAAATATCTGTTTATCACTACCTATGAGTGTGTGAAACTTTTAAAAAATAAAATAATGTTTAGAATCAATTATTTGAAGCTCGATGTAATTAAAGAATTTGACACTATGTATGAGGGATTTATATGTAATGTTCAATCCAATTTTGGATTTTATAATTAATTAATGATTTGGTTTAAACTATTATTAGTATCGAAACACATATATTTTCAATTTCATGTACATCTTGATGAATATTTCACATGCTCTAGAAGATTCGGAAATGGTGAACATCTTTCTTCCCATATTTTTTCCATCATAATGGATTATATTAATAAAACCCTTCAGGATATGGTATATAAGGGAAGCATAAAAAAATTTGGTGGTACTAGAGGCCTACCAACCCCCTCTAATTTATTATATTATAATTAAATATACATAGTTTCTATAGGGAATATATGAACATTATAAACATATTTTATATACGTATAAATTATAAAAATGTTTTAGGATAGAAGATTTTTTGAAACAAATCCTTTTCGTAGTTTATAATTATATTTTTTCTGGTAGAAAATTGTGCATAATAAATGAATTTGGTATTTGATAATTGAATTTTCTTTTTAAATGTCAAGATGTTCTTTCATTTTGTGGTAAGCCATGAGTTTCAAACATCTTTCATCTCTTGGTTCAGGTAAAAAATATTCTAACATCATGGAAACAAAAATTATTTATCAATGGATGGGTGATATTTTCTTGGTAAGAACATCATTGTGTCCATCATATTTATTCATTAATCGTATATGATTGGAATACCTCCCTGAATAAATAAATTAACATTATTATTTGGATTTTTTTAGAGAAGTTTCATTTTATAGTGAAGCATCATTATTCTATCCTGGAAACATTTCTACAGGACTCATGACCTTAATATCCATAGAGTCATGAATCAGATAAATAATAACAAATCACACCTAGATAATTTTATTTTGGGACTGGTAAATAAAAATAATGGTTCCCTTCTGTTATTTAGAGTGATATTTCTAAACATGTTAAAAAATTGAAACATGAATTATGTTGAATCTATTTCATGGATCGATGTCAAAATAATATTTTCTATAATCTTCTATGATGTTCACTAGCTACTAAGTAGGGATTCATTTTGGAAATATGGCTTCATAACTGGACATGTTTTCCCCTCATTTACATGTCATCTAATACTGTCAATATTTTTGACCATAACTTTTATAATATGGAGTATATTATTAATATGGATAACCTCCGAGAGTGTATTAGAAATGTGTTTTTCATGAACCCTCCCTCTACATACACCAAAATGATGAGAGAGAGATACTGACCCCCTGAGTCCCAACATTTGTAGGCTCCAGGTTTGAGACTATCATTGAGAGTATACAAATATCAGGATTGGGAGGCATTACCCTCTATAATATAGATATTATAGGGAGATATGGTGGATCATCAACAAACAACTCCATGAAAAAAATGACAAAAATCGTACCATAATTCAAGTTTAAGATGAACTGATACAGATATTAGTCTCCAAAGTAAGTACATAAATTTAAGCAAAATTAGTGGCAAAAAAGATATCCAAATGTTTGAGATAGTAATTCCAATCACGGTCCACATAATAATCATGGAAACCTAAAAATAGATTTTTATATTTAGGTTGAGAATAGAAGTATACTCAGTTGGAAATACCAATTATCGTGTGCACATGTGAATGAAACATACTAATGCACATGTGAGAAAACATCAAAACTAAATATCACCTATCAATTTAAACTATGAAACCCAAACTCATAAAGAAATTATCACCAAATAACGAAAACCAATGAATTTAATAATATAATAATTAAATTTATAATGGTACTATAGTGTGTATGATTGTTTCCTAGAGACCGTTTAACAGTTCGGTGCTCTGATAATGTGTATAATGGCACTCAGGTCGAGTCCTCATTAATGATACTTTTTAAAAATGGATTGTGTTTTTTTATGTCATTTTATTTGGGATTTTGAATAAACTTTATTAAATTAATTAATAGATGATGGTTGATTTAAAAATTTGATAAATATTGGGTTCATTTAATTATTGGAGATTTTTGGTTTATGATATCTATAATGGTTCGAACCTCTCTGGTCCATTCCTTTACTGAAATCTGGTGTTTGTGGGGTTCGGGGAGGTTAAGGTGACTTATCCGCAACAATTTTCCAAATTTCTAGTTCTGTGAACAGTGCTTCCAGTTCTGTGATTAGTGAAATAGTGACCTTATGTGAACAGTGTCATTGGTTACCTTAGGTGAATAGAGAAATGGTAACCTTATGTGAACAATGGCATTGACAACCTTACATGAACATCACAATGGTGACCGTATGTGAATAGTTTCATCTATAACCTTATGTGAACAGTACAATAGTGATGTTCCAACAGTGACCTCTTTCATTTGCCAAATTTTGTGTTCATGAATAGTGTTTCCAGAACGGTGATGTTCAAATGGTGACCTATTTCCTTTTCCAAAATTTGAGTTCATAAAAAGTGTTTCCAAAATGGAAGGGTGTACTGTGTTTCTCGAATGGTACGTTGTACAATGTTTCCAAAATGGTATGGTGTATTGTGATTTAAGAATGGTAGGGTGTACAGTGTTTCCAGAATGGTAGTGTGTACAATGTTTCCAGAAAATTAGGGTGTACATTGTTTCTATAATGGTATGGTGTGCAATGTTTCCAAAATGGTAGGTTGTACAGTTTTTCCACAATAGGTTGGTGTACAATGTTTCCATAACAGTTGGGTGTACAGTGTTTCCAGAACGGTGGGGTGTACAGTGTTTCAAGAATGGTGGGGTGTATAATGGTTCCAGAATGGTAGGGTGTCATTTCTTTGGAGAACGGTAGGGTGTAAAGTTTTTCCAGAATGGTGAGGTTCCAACTTTAACTTATATTTCCTTTTCCAGTTTTCAAGTTCATGAATAGTGTTTCCAACTTCCTATAGTTTCTCCCCTTTGATGTTCTCATTGACATAAAATGAATTTAAAGCCTTATTTTAAGGAATCTATGACTTATTCAATGTCTATAAGTCATATATTAATTTCCCTAAATCTCAGGAAGCTTTTACTTGGTTAAACCGCGTGGTTCGACGTGATATTCATTTAATGGAAAATCCTGCATATCTTAAACCACTACTTTGTTAAATCTTCTAAAAGAATTTTATATCTTCCTCCCTAGGTAGTATTCTTTGTTTTAGGGTGTGATATGATCAAAAATTACATTCCTTTCCATATGATTAGTGGGATCAATATTTTCTCCTTGGATTGGTTCCCCTCTATTTTTTAGTGCAACCAAGAAGTATCGATCGAGATCGGATATAAGATATTTTCTATCATCATTATATTGGGTCCAACTCCATACGTTTCCCATATCCCTTTTATGAAATGTTATCTCCATGTTCTTAATGGAAGTTTCTTAGGAGTTGACCTATTTTGTGGTGTCTCTCCATCCTCAGGTGGATACAGTTCTCAAAGGTGTAGAAGATCGTAACCCATTGTATGGCTCATTCTCATAAAAAGAACGTCAAGAACCATTTGAGGTTTATGATTTTTTTATTTTAGTTTTTACATGAAACTGTATAGTGGTCATGTTTTATCCCACTGGATCACAGTGTAATCTAAATAATAAATATTAGAACCAGATAAATAATTTGACATTTATCGTATGTTATTTCCTCTTGTTTTTCTAGATATTGTTATATCTTTTCTTTATTTGTTTTGATTTTCAATATTCATGGAAATTGGTAAGGAAAATATATCCAGAATTAATTGATTATTGTTTGGATAAAGATAAAGAGGGACGTAAATGAATCCGGATATTCATGTTTCAATTTGGTGTTAATCAAATTGGTGCATTAATCTTGTTTAATTATTTTTTGATAGATTACTAGTTAGGTTTCCCGAATTTGGAACCTATGAATAATAAATTGGTTAATCCTAGATGGATTAAAGAATGGGTTTTTTGATAAACTATAATAACTTGTAGGGTTCTCAGTTACTCTCTTTCTTGTTTAAGGGCCAAGAGACCAATTGATAAGATTTTTGTTTTTCTACTTCTTGTCTAGTAATGTGAGCATGAATGGCTGTTGTGATATGTGGGGGCATAGAGGCCTTCTGGTTGTTGTAGTAGTTGACACCTAGAGTGGTGAGATGCATCAGTTTATGCATGTTGGTGTCATGGAGGACATCAGGGATGATGAAATGGGTTGCATGTGAATGTTTGGATTCTTTCTTATTCTTTTTGGTTGTTTATATGTTTAATTTCCCGACTGCATAAGGTAGCTGGTCTTACATACCCTTATTCCGAAAGGGGAGAAGACGGATGGAAAATGGCATGTGCTTTTCGTGTTTATCTTCTTAAGGGAGGATGTGTTTATGCTCTTGCTATAGCTGGGAAAGACAGGACGGGTAGTTCATATAATCACCATGTTGAGCCCCCTTGTGTTAATAACAAAGAATGTTTTTCTTGAATGTCTCGGAATTTGGGAAAGTAATACTATAAATAAATAATTGAATAAATGATGTTAACCCATGGGGTTGTAGATTGATGGGATGCAATAACGAGGTTACTATTTTCAAAGGACAGCAGACATCTGGTGTGATGCTAATGAAATATAATGTGGAAATTGTTAATTGTTAAATAATGTTTAAAAAATTAACTAATGTAAATTTAAACTAATAAAAAGGGAATGAAGTAATGTTATAAATCTTTTTAAATGGTTGTCTGCATTTAGGACACCTAGTCTAAGAAGTGGATGTCGGGAGTCTGAGAGACGCTAGCTGCAGTTGAGTCTAAGACTAGGTTATACCCATAGTGTGGTTGTAAGCTATAGTATATTCTATACTTAATGTGTTTCTATATTCTACTCCACTCCATCAGTTAGAGAAATTGAAACCCCGAGGATTCTATGGCCTGGGGGGTGTATTCCCCAACATTCCAAGGGGATGATTGATGGATGACTACCCCCTTTGGCCTCGCTCTCTTCTCTTGGTAGTTACTTGTGTTGGTAGGACCAACTGTTAGTTTTCCCAATATATGTGTATGAAGGGCTATAATGCCTTGTGGTTATTCACACACACATATTCTGGATATAGTTTTCTATGGACTACTATAGGAAAAATGTGTATAGGCTGTGACAGCTTGAGGATTCTTACTCAGTTTGTGGGATGTGATGGCATGAGGTATAATTACCGATGTATGATAAACTTTATGTGAACTGTGGTGGCTCCCAGAAACTACCTGGTGACTTTTCTTACGTGGACGTGGTGGTTTTGTCTCATGAGGGGAGTGTTCTGGTGCCTTTCCAAGGTGTATGTGAAAAGCCTTTTTTGTGAGAGATGGTTAGGACGTGCGACGTTGGGGAAAAGAAGAAAACCAGTGGGGAAGTAGTATAGGGGTACCCTTGATATTATTTATCATATTATATACTACTGTAAGAAATACTTGGTGAAAGTATATATGTTGATTTTGGGAACATATTATACCTATTTAGGTGATGAGTTAGTTTAACTTGTTTTTCACTATACTTTTTTATGCTTTACTTACTTTTTCACGAGAGGATCTATAGAGGATCCTACTGAGTATACTATTATACTCACCATATGTCTATATAAACTATTTTTGGCTCACTTGGAGCAAGTTGGAGATCTGGCTGGTTTTTACTAGCTTGGGGTTGTAGGAGTTGTTTGGGCATCATGGTTACTATTGTTTAAACTTTATAATGGGTACATGTAGTTTTCCCCTTTCAGTTGTTGTGGTTTTTCA
The DNA here is from genome assembly GCA_963277665.1 of Viscum album. NCBI lineage: Eukaryota > Viridiplantae > Streptophyta > Magnoliopsida > Santalales > Viscaceae > Viscum > Viscum album. The sequence continues at coordinate 445,919,204 of OY728155.1, read as the reverse complement.
TGACATTAAATATGTGTACTTGGGATTTACTTTATTTTGATGTCCGAGTCGGATTTTGGTGGTGTCTATTTTATTTCTCTCTTTTTCCTATGTTCTCTTAGAGGTTAATGCCTCCCCTCTGTGTGTTTACTATAACCTCGGTGATAGTCACCATCCTGGGGCCAACTGGAGGTGGGACTCGGGGGTTATTATCTCCCTTCTCACATTGACGATCAAGAGGGGTACACTTTATGGGGAGGGGGTCATGAAAGAGTGGTATCTCAGGTCAGGTTGAGAGATAGGATGGAGTTTGGGGTTAGACACGGGTGAGGTTTCATGGGTTGGTATGACATCCGTGTCAGTCAGGATTAGCACGTGATGTAAAAACTAGAGACCGGCTGAGACATGGGCATTTAGGGCCCCCAATGATCTGATGTACAGACCATTATGTTTACTTGGGATACAAAACGAGGTGATACAATTTTCATGGTAGAGTCCACAGAAATTATAATGCATCATTATTCATTGTTCCTCTATTTGAATTGGTAGACCTTGTGATAGGTTAACCTAAATTGAATAAAAGAAAAATATTAATTAATTAATGATGATTCTTCCATATTCCATGTTTAGGAGCTCTAAATATTTGATTTTACAGGTTTGTCTCCTGGTCAACGTCCTCATCGGGATTACAAAGAATATGTCTAGTAGGTTGTTCCAGGAAATCGCCTCAGGGTAGAGGTTGATGACAACGACAATTGGAGGAGGAAACTTCGAGGATTTCAGCGCTAGAGTCTATAGAAGTATGAGGGTTCAATTTCATATTCATTCACAGAAGACTGGTTGGAGGAGGCTGAGATAGGATTCAGTTCAATCTATGCTTGGAAGGAGCACTGGGTGTCCTTGATGGTGATAATGCTACGTGGAGTAGTGAGGTTGTGGTGGTTCTTGTTCCTTGGGGATCGTGAGGAGTCATCAATCTCATGGTAGGAGTTATGAGACATGTATAGAGTCGAGTTTATTTCATTGACCGTGAAGGCATCCAGTTTCTAGGATCTTGTTACCCTTAGATAAGGGATCTCTAGTGTGTGATTGATTGGGATCCATTTCATGAACCTTTTATGATATTCTTTGGACATGTTTCTAGATGAGGAGAATAGGGTGAGGCATTTCAGGGAGGCTTTTCATCCAGAGATCTACTGCCACATCACACCATTAATGCTGAAGACATATCTTGAGGTGCTGGTGAGGGAAGAGGATGTCGAGAGGACATTGGGTAGAACTAGATTATCATGAGAGGGGAGTCATCATGATTCCTCACAAAGTAGAGCTGTGGTCCGGGGATCAAGGTTTTCAGGGTAGAAGAGTTTTCGTTTAGCCAGGTGTAGGTCCAAACCCTCTGCATATTGTTTCTATGGAGTTAGATGCTCTCATGCCTATTCAAAGGTATCAGGAACTTTTTTCTTGTGGTGGTCGAGTTCATCAGCATCGAGAGTGCCCGGACTATCAGAGTAGTCATCTCGCACCATGTTTTCCACCCCAGGTTCCTCCGTTGAGGTAGTTCCAGCTAAGGAAGCACCAACAGGTTTCACCGTCTTTAGATCAGCAGAGGGTAGATGGGACATGCATAGGATAGCCTTTTGATTCTCCCCATCCTCAATGAGAAGAGCATGACAGTGGTGTTGGTCATGATCTGGGTAGAGAGGTCGTGTAGGAGGTCATGGTCAGCTTCATGCTTTAGTTTTCAACCACTGAGACAGCCATACGTCGTTCAAGGTACCTTTTGTTTGTTTTTATCCTTGGTGTAAGACTCGTTTGATTTAGGAGAGACAAAGTCCTTCATATCACCATCCCTTGTCCATTCTTTGGGTAATGAGGTTGAGAGGCTTCCAATTATCTTGGAGTTGACTATGCCAGATGGAGGTTGAGGTAACTTTTTTGAAGTATGTAGAGACTGTGAGTTAGTGTTGGGGCAACATGGCTCTGGGGGAGATTTCATATGTTTAAGAATACAACTATATGATGTCATCCATAGAATGGTGTGGTTTTACTTGGTGCAGGCTATCATGGAATGCTTCAAGAAGCAGGTCATTTTCTTCGATACAGATGGAGATACTGTGGTGTTTATTAGTGAGCGAGACCCTCAAATGGGTCATAGGCGTGTTCCATCCTTACCATCCATGATGGATGAACTAATTCTATGTTATTCAAAGGTTAATCAGTTGGTGTTTCCTAGGGTCGAAGAAGAGTACCCTGATGTATTTTCAGATGAGGTTGTACTCTTACCCCCCTCGATGAGAGATTGAGTTTAGTATCGAGCTACAACTAGGCATGTCTCCTCTCTCTATGTATTCATATAGGATGGCCCTTTCGAAGTTACAAGAGCTACGTGTACATCTTGGTGGTCTGTTACAGTGGGGTTTTTTTCAGACAAGTATGTCACCGTAGGATTTACCAGTTCTGTCTGTGAAGAAGGCTCACAAAATTTTGGGTTGTGTGTTGATTATCCACACATAAACAATGTGATAGTGAAGAATCTCTATCCTCTTCTCATATTGATGATTAATTCATTGAACTAAAGGGTGAAAATTGTTCCTCAAATATTGATTTGTGGTTAGGATATCATCAAATGCATGTTAACGATGAGGATATCCTGAATACACCTATCCATTGTCATCATGGTAATTATGAGTTCATTACAATGCCATTTGGTGTGAAGAATTCTCTAGCTGCATTCATGGGATTCATGAATGATGTGAGTTCTTGAAGAAGTTCATTGTGGTTTGCATTGATGACATCCTTGGGTACCCCGCATCTGAGGAGGAGCATGCACATCATCTACACACTGTTTTGGGAGTTATTAATCAACATCAGTAGTTTGGGAAGTTGTCTAAGTGTGTGTTTGGGATTAGGAAATTCTATTTCATGGGGAATTTTGTATCCCATAAGGGATTAGCTGGGGATCCATCGAAGATAGAAGCAGTTGTGTGTTGGGAAGAACCCAATATAGTGTCAGAGGTCAGAATTTTCTATGGTCTCATAGCCTAATATAGGAGGTTTTTAGTCTATTTCTATCGAGTTGATACTCCTCTGATAGCTTTGACCAGGAAGGATCCAACATTCTTATGGACTGATCAATGTTACGTATCTTTTGAGTATATAAAGGAGAAGTTATTAAGTGTTGTAGTTCTTTGTCTTCCAGCAGAGGGAGTTCAGTTTGATGTTTTCTATGATTCTTCACATTTAGGGTTATGATGTGTTCTAATGCAATAGATATCAGTTGTTTCTTATGGGTCTTGGTAGCTACATCCCCAGTAACTAAACTATTCCACCCATGATCTTGAGTTGGTAGTTGTGGTGTTTTCTCTAATGTTGTGGAGACTTTACCTCATTGGCGAAAGATTTTTTGTTTCCACCAATCATAAGAGTTTAACATATGTTTTCCCAAAATGTGAATTGAACTTACAACAACATCGGTGGATTGTTTTCTTATAGAAATATGGATTCTAAAAATCATATACACCTATAAAGGGTAATGTTGTAGCGGATGCGCTATCTCAGAAGTCGCGTAGTGATACAGTACATCAACCTGGTGACTCCTGGAGAGTAATGGAAGAACAGTCAGCATTACATCTTGATATGGGAGATGTTAGAGAAGAGGTTGCATTTTTCCGATGATGGTGCATTCATCTATGGTGCAGTAGGTGGGAGAGTCCCAGTTGGGGGATCTAGTGGTGGTGGTCTGGAGAGACTGAGTTTTTTGGGGCGAGGCCCCATATGGTTGGTCTGAAGATGAACAACACTGAGTGTTGTATCATGAAAGGATATTTTTTCCTTTGAAGATGAGCGAGACAGTTCCCATATAATTCTGTATTCCCCCTTTAGTGGTACATCCTGGCGTGACAAACATGTACCAAGCCTTGAGTAACCATTTTTTTGGCCTAGGTTGAAGCGAGTGATTGCGATGTTTCTGTATTATTGTTTTGTCAGAAATAAGGTAAAGGCTGGATACTGTGTTCCTTGTGGTCTTCTCCAGCCATTATATGTTCCTCATTAGAAGTGGGAGTACATCTCAATGGAATTTTTTGCTGCACTACCTCGAGATCAGAGAGGACATAATTATATTAGGGTGGTAGTGGATCATTTAAAAAATCATTCCACTACATATCTATCACAGAGTCGAGCTCAGTGGTTGTTTTGTTGAGGCAGTGTATGGAGGAGTTAGTGAGACTTCATGGAGCCACAAGGATGATCATTACTGATTGACATCCTCATTTAAAATTGTTGTTGTAGAGAGGTCTCCAACATGATTTATGTTCTCAGTTGTTCCTTAGAACTGCTTGTCATCTGCAAACAGATGGTCAGACAGAGAAAACCATCCAGACTCTTATAGACTGGTTATACTCTTGTTTCATGGATTCTGGAGGTTCATGGATGAGGCACTTACCCATGGGGGAGTTCACATACAACAATATATTTCACTCCACCATCTGTATGGTGTCACTTGAATCCTTGTATGTCCGGCCTTACTGTACTCCATTGTGTTGGACTAGGGTCGGAGAGTCCCCAAATCTCAGACCGAAACTATTACAGAATACAACCGAGATGGTTCAGGTGATTTGTGAGAGGATGAAGACAGTTCATGATCATCAAAAATCATATGCCGGTCAAAGGAAAAGACCATTGGAGTTTGATGGTTGGGATCACATATTTCTAAAGGTGACTCCACATCGTGGGCAGCGAAGGTTTGGCTGTGGGAGTAGGCTTTTTCCCTGGTTTCCTGGGTTTTTCGAGTTGTTAGCATATGTTGGAGCTGTGGCTTATTGAGTAGTAATTCCCCCACAGATGAGTCAGATACAAGATGTTTTCCATGTATCACAGCCCCATCATTATCTTCATGACAAATCTCACATCATCTATTAGTGATAGATTTATGTTGATGATGACGTGACCTTTGAAGAGTAGCCTGTGGGGATCCTAGACTGCAAAAAGAATGTGTTGCATGTGCATTCTATCCCCATGGTTCGTGTCTTGTGGAGACAATGTGGCATGGAGGAGAGTACCTGGGAATTTGAGTCACATATATGTGGTCAGTACTCAGAGTTGTTTGATGTCTAACTCTATTAATATAATGATCTCCCTTTTGTGGTTATTAACCTATCATGTTTATGATATGTCTTTCTTAGGGTGCTTTTTATGGCTTGATCTCTTTTGAGATGTATCTCAATGGGTGATTTCTAAGACTTATTTACTATTCCATTTTATGTTAGTTTTGAATTCTCAAGGAGGAGAATGTTTTGAGAGGTATCTGATGTCATGGCCCAGACCTCTCTAGTCCATTCCTTTGCAGAAATATGGTGTCTGATGTGTTCGGGGTGGTTAAAGTGACTTATCGCCAACACTTTTTCCAAATTTCTAGTTCAGTTAATAGTGTTTCATGTTCTATCAATAGTGAAATTATGACCTAATCTGAACATCAGTAGCCTTAGCTGAACAGTGCAACGGTGACCTTATGAAAATAGTGACATCGGTAACCTTAAGTGAACAGTGCTACGATAACCTTATGTGAATAGTGTCATCGGTAACCCTATGTTAACAGTGTCATCAGTAACTTTATTTAAATAGTTCAATGATGAGGTTCCAATGTTGACCTATATCATTTTCCAAATTTTGAGTTCATGAACTATGTTTCTAGAATACGGAGGCTCCAAGGGTAATGACTATCCTTTCCCAAATTTTCAGTTCATGAATAGTGTTTTTGGAATAGTAGGGTGTACAATGTTTCCAAAATGGTAGGGTGTACAGTGTTTCTAGAATGGTAGGGTGTACAGTGTTTCTAGAATGGAGATATTCTAACTACAACCTCTATTTCCTTTTCCAAATTTCGAGTCCCTGAACAGTTTTTCCATCTTCCTACAGTTTACCCCTTTGACGATTTCATTGAAGTAAAATGCATTTAAAGGCTTGTTCTAAGGACTCTAGGGTCAATTCAATGTACATAACTCCTATATTAATTTCCCTAAGGCTCGGGATACTTTTACATGGACAAAATACGTGGATCAATGTGATCTTCTTTTAATGGAAAATCCAGCGTATCATAAACCACTTCTCCATCAAATCATCTAATGGGATGATATATCTTCCTCACTCTTTTTTCTCCTTGTTCTCTAGTGTGAGATTCTTAATCATTCCATTCCGTTCCAGATGAGTTTTGTGATCTAACATTCCTCCTAGGATTGTTTCCCCTCAATTTATGGGGTAACCAAGCAATATTAATCGATCTATGATATAGTGCATGTTCTATCATCATTCTTTTAGGTTCATCTCCTTTTCCCCTCACCCTTTTATGGAATGCTATCTCCATTATAATAATGGAATTTTCTTGGGTGTTTACTGGTGTTTTTGTGTCTCGGCATCCTCAGGTGGATACAGTTCTCATAGGGGGAGGAGATCATAACCCGTTGTGTGGATCAATCTCATATAAAGAACATCAAGAACAATTTGAGGTAGGGGATTCATTGTTTCTCTTTTATTTTACGCAAAACTCAATAGTTATCACGTTTCATCCCACTAGATCACAATGGAATTGACTTAATAAATATTTGAATCGGATAAATAAATTGACATGGATCATAGTTTATTGCCTCTTATTTTTCTAGATAGTGTTATATCTATGGTTTTTTTGGTTATATTTTTGTTCAGGATGGTAATTGGTAAAGAATTTAATGATGTATTTAATTGTCAATTGTTTGGCTAAAGATAAATAGGAATTTAAATGAATCTAGATCTTCTTGATGAAATTTGATGTTAATCAAATTAGTGCAGTAAGTTTTTTTAATTATTTATGATAGTTCAATAGTTAGGTTACATGAATTTGGAACCTAAAAATAATTAATGGGTAAATCCAAGATTGATTAATGACTTGGTTGTTTGATAATTGATAATTTCTTTTAGGGTTATGAGTTACAATATTTATTATTAAGATCCAAGATCCCAATTTTTATGATGTTTGTTTTGCTGCAGCTTGTATTGTGATGTGAGTCTAGATGGATGTTGTGATATGTGGGGGCACATATGTCAACTGGATTTGGCAGTAGCTGGCGCAAAGAGTGGCGAGATGCATCATTTTATGTATCTCAGTATTGAGGATGAATCTAGGGATAATGAAATGGGTTGGATGTGAATCTTTGGATTCCTAATGATTCTTTTTGGTTGTTTAACTTCTTTACATTCCCCACTTCTCAAGGCAACTAGTCCTACTTACCATTCTTCAAAAAAGGGTGAGGATGCATGGGGTATGACACATGCTTTTTGTGTTTAGATTCTAATAGTAGTATGGGTCTATCCTCTTGCTTTAGGCGATAATTACTTGATGGGTAGATCATATAGTCACCGTGTTCACCCCCCAAATGTTTAGTAGTGTAGCGTGTCTTTCCTAGAAGGCATTGGAATATGGGAAAGTAATGATGTAAATAAATAATTGAATAAATGATGTTAACCCTTGGGGTTGGAGCTTGCTGGGATGAAATGATGAGGTTAAAATATTTAAGGGAAAACAGACTTTGGGTGTGATGCTAATAAAATATAAGGTGGAAATTATAAATGGTTAATTATTGTTTAATGAAATAATTAACGTAAATTATAACTGATAAAAAGGGAATAAAGTAATGTAATAAAGATATTTAAATGGTTGTTTGCTTATATGATACCATGTCTTAGAAGTGGAAACTGGGAGTCCAAGAGACATTATCTGCATTGGAGTCTAAGACTAGGTTATGCCCATAGTGTGGTTGTGAGCTATAGTACATTCTGTAATTTTTTTGTTTCTATATTCTACTCCACCCCATGAGTTAGTGTAACTAACACCCCAGGGAATCTAATCCCTGGGGGGGGGGGGGGGGGGTCCACAATATTCTAGTGGGAGAATGGATGGAAAACTACCACCTTTGGCCCCACGCTCTTCTATTGGTTGTTACATGTGCCGGTAGGCCCAGCAGTTAGTTTTCCCCATATATGTGTGTAGGGGGATATAATGGCTTGTGGTTATTCACACATATATATTCTGGATATAGTTTTCTATAGACTATTATAGGAATAATGTGTATAGTCTTTTACAATCTGAGGATTCTTACTTTCTGTGTGGGCTATAATGGCTTGAGGTATAATGTCTGATGTATGATATGCATTATGTGAGCTTTGGTGGCTCCCAAAAACTACTTGGTTACTTTTCTTATGTGGAAGTGGTGGTTTTTATGCACAAGGTTCTTGTTCTGGTGCTTCTCCCTAGTGTCTGCGGGAGAGCATTTTTGGAGGGAGATGCTTAAGACGTGCGACGTTGGGGAAAATCGAAAAACCAGTGGGGGTGTAGTAGCGGTTTACCATTGATATTTGTTATTATATTATATACTCTTGGATGCGATACTTGGTGAGAGTATCCATGGTGAGGTTGGGAACATAGTATACCTGTTGGGGTGATGAGTTAGATTCACTTGTTATTCACTATGCTTTAGAATTATTTCATTACTTTTGCACAATAAGCTCTGGTAGGATCCTACTTAGTATACTATTATACTCACCCTCTGACTATATAATCTATTTTTCAGGTCACATAGAGATGGTTGTAGACCTGGCTGGTTTCTACTAGCTGGGCATTGCAGGAAATATTTGGGCTTCATGGTTGCTGCTATTTTTACTTTATTTTGGGTACCTGCAGTTTTCCCCTTTTATTTGTTGTATTTTTCCATGACATTGTATATGTGTACATGAGATTTATTTTATATTGATTCCTATGTTGAGTTTGTTGGTGTCTATCTTGTCTCTCTATTTCTCATGTGTTCTCTTAAGGGATAATGTCTCACATCAGTGTGTTTAATATACCCTCGGTGCTAGTCTCCTACATGGGGCCTACTGTAGGTAGTACTCGAGGGTCATTATCTCCCTTCTCAAATTTTTGGCCCATGAGGGGTACACATTATGGGGATGGGGTCATGAAAATATCCTTTTTCATTGAATTATATTGAATTAAATTAACACCCACTTCACATGATGATTTTGATCTGAATTCCCAAGTGTCTAGGCTTTAGTCCATAAAATAACTTAACATAGGGTTATCATCTAAATTAAAACCTGTTTATGGAAGTATATTTATGGTTCCAATAATACATTTCATCAAAATTTTAGAAAAAAAACTATTAATCCAAAATAATTTAAGTTCAACATACTCAATGTTAATCTAAATAATACACAATGAGTAGTATTCATCAATCTGTTAACATCCTCAAATCAGGAGTCACCAAAATATTAGATTTACACAGCCATTTATATGGCTAGTAATCTTTTAATAAACTTATTTATGGTGATTAATTATAAATAAAAAAATAAAGGGATAAGAATTGAGTTGTGAATCAAACAAAGACATAAATGATGATGAGAATTAATCATATGATTTTGGTTGAATAATAAAGTGGAAGAGAAGAATGGTTTTCAACATGATTTAAACTATTTTAATGCCTTTAATATTTAGAAAAATATAGTGGATGATTAAAAGAGGATGTGTAGATGTCACTAGAATTAAAACAGAAACAAAATTGAAAGCATCTAACGTGATTACAAATGAATTTAATGAAAAATAACAAAAAAAAAGAGAGGAGGAAAGGTATCTCATGTGAAAATGTGAGTTTAGATGTTCCTCCAAGGAGTTTGTATATGATATTTTTATGCCAATGTGTCATCTTATATTCAAAAATTCCAACCCCTTTCAAGGATAGGAGGGGTTTGTATTTATATCCCATGGCAGAGGAATGTTTTCATTCCAAATATGCTCCTCCACCTAACTAACGAATTCAAGGTCTTATTTTAAAAAGTTGTATATATGGAATTTTATAGTTCATCCTCACATTTGTTTCCATTTGTCTTGAGGATAACTAGTTATGTAGGATTTAATAAACATGTTATTATATCCATTTAAATCTATAATTTCTCTAAAGACATAATGTGAATGGGTTTTTTAATAGAAATATTCACTCAAATCTGAACCATTTATTCTAAAATATATGCAACATATATATTTTATTTGACAATAAAAAATATCAGATCAATCAGTTGTATATATCAAGAGAAAATTAAAGGATTGTGTGAGGATATTAATTCCCAAAAATAATGGTGGGCTAGAATTCCAAACATCAGTTGGGCCATGAAAAAAAAATTGATGATATTTTCATTATTCAAGAAAATTTTATGGGGTTTCATCAAATCGTGGATTCTAGATTGAGCATGGAAATTAATTCATCATGGATGATCATGTTTCTTCATAGATTCATTAGGCGTTCTTCTGTGGACCATATGACCATTCAAATGGTCCATTTAGATCAAACTAAAATCTAATGATTTGTACTAAATTTAATAAGGTCACCTAAAAACATGATTCTTACAAATATAATAAGTAGGGGAGACTTATAATTAAATTAGTAAACTAAATTAATTTAATTAATTAAAATAATTCACAATAATTATATTTAGTTTTATAATATGGGTATATCACATTAATTTTACACTTTTACATGAAAATTATATAAGGGGGTAGAAATAAAGTTATGAATAAATTAATAAAATAAATTCCCGCACACTTAGAAATGTGCCTGGCCCAATGTGCAACAAATTTAAAAAAAATAACAAAAAATTTTTGAATCACCAAAAATATTGAAATTTTCTTTCTTCCAATCAGGGGAGTATATAATAGTTCACTCATATATAACTAATTCCATGAAAAATTGTTAATGAAATAATGTCATAAAAACAAATCATTTTCATTCTCAAAATTAGAATTGATAAAATTAGGCACTCATAACATACTCCTCTCTTGAAGAAAAAAATTTATTTCTATAAATTAAATAGTTTAAAACCCAAAATTAAATACCTTAGAGTTTGAAAAAAATCTCAACTTCCATTACTTATACTAAAGTTCGTAAGAATCAAAAATTATTTTTAGGGTTTTTATGTAGCTATGGGACTATAGGATTTCAATATCTAAAAGATTGGAAAAGTGGGATATACAAAAAACATGGGTTCAACAATCCACAATTTCTTTTAAAATGAAACATGAAAGAAAATGGAAACACATATTCACAAGGGTATGATTTTGTAAATCAATTCATAAATGAGGAGGAAATTTTGAAGGGAATGAGATGATAAAATTTTAAAAAAACTTAACTTTTTCGAGTGATAAAAGTTTTATTATATTATTTTAATTTTTTTCCATTTTTTTAAAATTTATACTTGAAATAGATATCGAAAACATATACCAACCATTTTTTGATAACCTCAAGACACTAATTGTTATATTTATAATAAAACCAAAGGTTGAGGAATAATGATTTTTCCCCACCCAAGACACAACCCTTTTTTCTTTTTTCTTTTTTTCTTAAAAACTTTTTAACAAGTTTTTTACAAGATGTCATAAACATATATACATTCCCACATCTCATAGAATGATAACCAATCCCCTACACTAAAATAAATTCTTACCCTCAATCATATGACGAAACACTAAAAATCTAGAAAAGGACACCCAAAATAAAATCAATTCCCCCAGAATTAAATTCCAATAAATTATGCAATTAAAATTGATGTAGATATTGGGTAACATAATGTATTAGGATTTTAATTTTCCTATCCAAGAAAAATGTTTTTTCACAGGATTGAAGGGGCTTTCAAAATAATGATTAATGTAAGTGTAAAGGGATGGTACTTGTCTGTTATTACTCTATGTGTTTACGAAAATGACTCTATCATATTAAGTCAAACCAAAGTATTAAATTCAACTCAATAGTATAGAAACTTAAGACTTATAATTTTTAGTGGAAAACAAACAAAATGAAATTATATTTATAGGTAACTATAGAATGAAAGATAATTTTATTCCTTAAGGTTTGGGAAAAATCATTTTCCAATTCAAAAAATTTTCATTCAATTATTTTTTGTTTTGAAATATTATTCTTTATAGAAATTTATATTGGAAAAAAATCATTATATAAAAAAATTTCTTTAACCTCTTCAATCTAGTTATAGAAATTTATAAATGTGTGTGGTGAGTAGTTATATCTTTTTATTCATATTTTTTATTATATTTTTTAGTTTATTTAGTTTATTTAGATTTTTATAGAGACATACCCACACAAAAGACAAATAATAAATAAAAATTTTATGAGGAATGTGGGAAAATGAGAATGGGAGAGTAATAAGAAGAATGATAGGGATAGAGGGAGTGAGTGGGAGAAGATGAGTTAAAAGGAATGGAGTGCCCCTGGTTTTGATTTAGTGGGTCGCCATATCCATCCAATGGTGGGTCAACTATTGTATTTAGAGACCCTATTTATGTCGATGTGGTTACTGAGATGTGTGTCCTCTCATGGTGGTTCTTTAATTGATGTCTGTTAACTGTGAATGTCCTTTTGGAAGAGGGGTCACAGATTTTCACTACACCAATTGATCAAAAATTAGTAATTATAAAAGGAACTTCCCAATGAGAATTAATCATACATAGATAAATCTAAAATCATGAATATTATAGAATTAAAATTTTACCTTTATGAAAAAAAAATTTAGGATGTGTTCCTAATGAATTATATTGGGCTTTTCATCATAGAAATTAAATCTCTCATAGGAATAAATTTGAAGCTCCTATAATTTAGTTAATCGTAATAATATTTATTTACACAAATTTTCATAATAAAAATTACATGTTTTCATAGCTAAAAATGACTTATGTTGGATTTCAACTGGTAAATGACATTATTTACCATAAACTAGAATAATTGGAGACATCCCACTGGCTATTTCATATGAAGTTATATACTCACAAAGTGCATCACAATGTCTTTTATAACATTGTTTTCTAATGGGATATACAATTTTTTCAAGAATTATTTTCACTCATCTACTAGAATATTTAGCCACGCAATATTTTGGGGGCAATATGAAGTTGAAGTTATATGTATGTCCCTATTCCTTTTCAGAAGATATTACATGGACAATAACAAATATCAGTTTCTAATTTACATATCAAGGCATATAGTGTTTCAAATTGATGGAAAATGGTGGTTTTTAGAAACTCACTAATAGTATGTGAATCATTCTTTCTAGTGGGTTTGGCTTCGACCCACCTAGAAAAATAATAAACTTCTAGAATAATATTTGGGAATACATTTTATGTGTGATATGGCCCCATCAAATATTTTCCTCAAACATTATATATTTCAAATAAGATTATGGACTTCTAGGTAATATCATTTCTTTTGGAAATTGTGCCAGAATTTTGGAAAGTGGGACCTGATTGGAAGAAATCATTTTCTTCCATAAAGTGTGAAGGACAGAAGAATCCTTAGTCAATTACTTATTTATAGTTCCTTTGTGTTCTAATGTATCCACCAACAAGCAATGAGTGACAAAATTCCATGATGGAGTAATTTTCAATTTCATAGACTCATATCCTATTTACCATGTCCACCCTAGTTTTCTAATTCTTACTATCATCCCAAAAATATAATTTTGAATCATGTTTCAGTTTAAAATTTTGTTATGTTGAAACATTTTACCAAAAAAACACAATAAACCAATTAGAATACAATTGTGTAATTCCATGTTAACTTTGGAGTGATATATGAGAGTATTTCTGTTGTAAATTTGGGATGAAAAATTTCATAATGAGAAGAATTATAATTATTTATTATCTGGTCATCTATAAGGTTTCCTTTTCATGTATAAGTTTCATCACAATGTCAAATTCTTGAATTATTAAGATGAATCTTATTATCCTCATTTTGGAAGCAATTTTATTAGTCAGTAACATCAATTCTAAATGGTCTAAAAATGGTGATTATGAAACCTAAGAGATAGGGTCAGAATATATCCAAGGGAAAAACCACAAATAAAATTTTCTTTTCAGTAAAAATGTAGTGAGATTGGGATTTATATAATGTTTTGAGGCATAATATATGACATGAGTAACCATTTCTCTTCCATGTCCAAGATCATACACAATAACCCATTTAGAAGCATCAAACAATATTTCAATGGGTAAGGACCAATATGGTGGTTGGATTATCAGGGCAGATGTAAGAACATATTTCAGTTCAACAAAGGATATCATTCAAGCTTAATTGCATATAATGAGACATCATTTATATGTATCCATTTGAGTGGGAGGAAAATTTTACTAAGGTTATGGATGAATAATCAATTGAAACTACAATAACCAAGGAATTAATGGATGTCTCGAATAGATTTGGGTTCATGAAGTTATTGGATGACATTATTTTTTATAGGATCCAATTCAATAACCTCTTGTGAAATTCTGTTCCCTAAAATTCTCCAATTGGTAACCATGAAGTAAAATTTTTCAAAATTCAGAACAAGGATACATTTGAAACATTTTTTAAAGACTATAGAGTGTGAATGCAAGCTAAATAAGGAATTCTATTATATGAAGATGTTCTAAATGGGAAAGTGAATTCAGTCTTTTCTTGGTAATAAGGTGTGATTAGTATATGAAGGTATCCAGTGTATCCATAAAAAAAGAAATAATGTGGTTTCCAATATAATATTGTTAGAACATAGTCATGTTATGGAATAGGGTAGTGATATTTTTGTGGTTAAACATTCAATTTCCTATAGTTTATGCACAAAAACCATTTTTTCACATGATTTATGACCACATCCCCATGTTCATTTGTGACAATAGTTATCCACCCTTCTTTGGTACCACATGAATTAGACTAAAACTTTCACTATCATAAATTCGATAGATAATACTAGCTTGAAGAGGCATGGTGATCTCTTCCCTAACTACCTCAATGAGAGTGGTGTGAGTCTTCTTTGTTATTATTTTATTGGTTTAGATGACTCTTCAAGATGGATATGATGTGTACATTGAGCCTCGATGATTCCTGGTATTTCATATAGGTTCCAAATTATGGAATTTTTGTTTTCCTTTAACACTTAAACAAGTTTGGAATCCTTGATTTGATTATGATTGGAAGAGACATTGACAATATGAGAGTGGTCCAAGAAGTGGAATGCATATTTCAGGTCTATAAAAGAGGATTCATGTCAATATCATTTTTCATTTGTGGGTTAGAATAGTCCAGAATAGAGGAAGATATTCTAATTTCATCTAATTAATCTTCCATTGTGTTATCTAATGTGGATTAGTAGATATCAGAGTTGATATGATATTCTAGAGTGTTATCAGGATCTTATAGATTGGTGGAGTTATCAATGAAATGTACACAACAACTTCTGCATTTATGGCATGGTTAAACATGGGGAAAATATCACAATCTCTTTTATCATGTTAAGATGATAAACAATGTCAAATGAGGTTCAATTGACTCTGGAAACATTACATAGAAGCATGGATTGATATTGGGGTGTGATTTTCAGATGGGTATCTCATGGATTGAAAAATATCGAACATGACCAGTTAGTCAACAAACTCCAAAGATAAGATGCCCGGATGGACATCAATCATGGTTCTAGATGTAAAGAGTAATGGTCTTTATATAATTACATGATATCTAGAAGAGTTCATCTCATCATCTAGGTCAAGGAAATAGAAATCAGCTTGGAAGACCAGATAAATAATGCATACAAAGAAATAATCTATTATTCCCGCAGGACAAGTAGTGCTTCAATTGGATAATTGGATGAAAACACCCAGTGGATGTACGGTACCAAGAACAAGTTTATTGAAGATGTATTTAGGCATGAAAATTATATAGGATTATAGTTCTATAACTGAATCATCGATGTATGAACTTCCCAATTCAAATGAAATAGGAAAGTTCACACAATCATTGTACTTCATGGGCATGAACTCTTGGTTAATAAAAATTTCAAAGTTCCCATATTTATTCATATTTTTTCATAACTGTTTATGAAACATGGTATATTTTGAAATTTATTTGACAGAATCTAATAGGGGAATGTTCACTTCAAACACTTAAACATTTCAAGCATTTCGTTATTGGATTTAAAGGATTTACATGACTTATAAATGGCATGAGGAAAATTAATTGAGTTCCTAAGAGTAATGGAAAGAGGTGAGGGAGTGGCTTCAGGTTCCTTTTCTAGTTTCTTTTTCATTTCAGTTTTCAGATCAACATTTAAAGGGGAGTTAGAGGACTCATCTTGCGGCATAACTATTTAATTTCCCAAACTAATTGTAATTTTTCTAAAACTTTCCTCGATGTTGGGTAATTTTTGAACATAGAGTTGGAAGGAATTTGGTTTGGGCAGCTTGCTTAGCTGAGATAAATATTGACTAGTTTTTGATTCAATGTTATTGAGTCTAAAATAGGTGAAGGATGAATGATATTCCACTTCAATAACCCATGGTGTCCTAAAAGAAGAGGCTTGTCCTGTAATGATATTTCCTTGATTTGGGTTCTTAGGAATGTGATTGTATTGGCTTGGGAATTGGGAAGGCACATTAGGATAGTAGAATTTAAGGGGAGAAAGAGTTGTGTTGATCCTTTGCGGTTGAGGATGAAAAAGGGTTTTGGAAGGTACCAACTCATTGAACATATTGGTATTGGTTTGGGATATGAGGTGGTAATTTAGTAAGATAAGAGATAGTATTACAAAACATCAAGCCTATATTATAGTTAGAAGTGTAGGGATTATAGTGGTCTTGGTTGAAGTTTCTAATTAAATGACCTGATTTTTGAGGGTTGGTGTTCCCTTGAGCATATACTACATTATGCCCCATTGTACTAAATGAATCAGATGTATCATCTTTATGTTGTGTACATATGAATATTGAATTATTTGGTAAGCTATAGATTGCGTTGTTTTTGATAGGTCAAGGGAACATAGATTTCATAGAAGATAATGTTGGGGCTTTTCTAGCCATAACAACATAGGGAACAAGACCTTTAATTTCAATCTTCCACTAATTTATCTTGCTTGACTCTATGGATTGATTCTACTAGACATTTTTTACTTGATCATGTGATCATGTATGGAATATTTGTGTGTTTTTATCCATGTTTCTTATCATGCAACTATAATATTTTTTTATAAGAACACCACCACATGCGGCATCAATGCGTATTCTATCAATGTCCAATAACACCTCATAAAACTATTGGATAATGAGTTGGTTAGGAATTTTATTGGATGGGAATGTTTCCAAAAGTTTTTTAACCTCTACCAACACTCATGGATTGATTAATTTGGGAATTTATGGATACCACTTATTTTATTTCAGATAGGAGCAGTATGAGGAGAAAGAATGAATTTCTATAAGAAGAAAGGATTTATATCATTCAGTGAGGTTATTTATCTATGAGGGATGTAGTGGATCCATTACATGGTGGAGTTAGCTAAGGATAAATGTAATTCATTGAGATCCATTTGTTCTTTACAAAACCCTTGAGGCTTCATGGTAGATCCCACCACTTGAGACCCTTTTTGATGAATATGTGGATCCTCACCGGCTAGTTTTTGGAAATGAGGTGGTAGATGAATCAAACCGGATTTGAGTTTAAATTTATCCTCAATGTTTGGACATTGAATACCAAGGGGATAGTAATAACTATCAGGAACAATAATTTCTTTAATTGTTTTATCCAGAGGACTATCCATATCTAGTTCAATTGGTTGGACAATAACTGGCGCCTAAGTGATTTTATAATATCTAATGATCCTCCAAAGTTGATGAATATTTATCTCAAAATTAGGCTCAAATATATTTGAGAGATTATTTGGGAGGCTATAGGGAATTCAGATATGTTTATAAGGATGAGGAAATCGGGTTTTTCGTTTTTTTTCATATTTTTTGGGTTTATTTCTTTTAAATTTTTTTGTTTGGTTTTACGAAAAAATCATAAACTGACGCAACATAATGCCTCATTTCAAGAAATAATTTCATTTGAAAATGGCTGATAGTATCCTGATGACTTTTCAATGTTCTGGTACTATGTTAATATGTATACTAGTACTTGGGTTGAATCCTCAGTGATTATAGACTGTAATAGTTTATTGTTTTTGTTTTCTTCATCGTTTTAATGGGAGGTTTATTTAAAGATTTAGTTAAATTGATTAATGGATGATTTTTAATTTAACAATTAAATAAATATGGGGGTGAGGTCATTATTTTGGATTTTAAACTTATGATATAATGTATATTTTATTTATATTGCATTAAATTAACACCCACTAGACAAGATGATTTTGACCGGAATTCCCATGTGTGGAGGCTTTACATCAAGCCTTTACATAACTTAGGGTTCTAATATAAATTAAACCTTTTTTATAGTAGTGTATTTATGGTTCAATTAATCTACTAAATCCACTTGGAAAACAATGAAAATTCATTAATCCCATTCATTTTAGGCTCAACATACACAATGTTAACCTAAATAATACTCAATTTCCTAGAGACCTCAATCACTTAATATCCCCAAATCTTGAATCACCTCAATAATATAATTACTCATCCATTGAGATGGTTAGTAATATAATAATATAATTTTATGGCGATTAATTATAAATATAAAGAATATAATGAGATAAGAAGAGGGTTTTTCATCACTCATAGGTACGAATGATGATGAGAATTAAATACATACTTTTGATTAAATATGAAATAGTAAGAAGGGAAGGGGTTTCAATGTAATTAAGTAAAATTTAATTCCATTATAATATATGAACAGAGGGTGTATGATTAAAATTGGATATAAATAAGAATATTTCATTAAAATTGAAATGAAATTGAAAATATTTTATGCGATTAAAAATGAATGGAACACAGAAAACACGAAAACAAAGAGTTGATTAAAGGCTCTCAAGTAAAAACATGTGTTTGTAATTTCATACTAGGATTTTGGAAAGACATTGGACGTTCCAATGTATACCCCTATATACCTAAATTCCAACCCATTTCAAGGAGTGGAGGGGATGCATTTATATCCCATGGTGATGGACTGTATTGTTTTAAAATATGACCCTCTAATTGAATCGCCAATTTGATGATTCATATAGTCGAATGTGGAGATATATTATTATTGAATGTTATATATATGGAAGTTTGGAGATCACCCTCAATCTTTGGTGTCCATTGGACTTAAGTATTAAATGTTATAGTAGTTTAGTAAACAATCTTAATCTATTCATTTCAATCCATACTTTTTCGAATACAATTTTGTGAATGGGGTTTTTAATAAGAAGACGACATAAAATCCAAGCCATTTTCTCTAAAAAGTTGGATTCATATAGCTTGTATTTCACATTTAAAAATATCAGATTAATAGGATATCTATATTATGATAAATTCAAGGATAGTGTGTTGATTTTAATTCCAAAAATGAATGGTGGGTGGGACTTCAAAACATCAGTTGGTCCCCTTTTTGGTAGATTTGAGAAATAAAATTTTTATATGTTATTCATTTTGGGTAAATGAACATATTTTATAGGTTGATCAAATTTGGGATTCAAGATTTATCCTAGAATCTCAATCATCTGGGATGGTCTTGTTTCCATCCTCCTACATTACACAAGCCCCATAGGTATCTTCCCACTAATATGGCCACGTGTCACCCAAAAACACTAGGGATATCAAATCTCACCCACAAACACCTAGGCTATCACATCTCACCCAATGAGACCCATGACATCACAACTACCCTCTAATGTGATATCAATACTCCAAACATAACAGATATTATAATACCTAACTCGCATAGATGAGGGAGAGAGAAAGAGAAGGTAACCAACTATTTGTACTCCTCACCAGATGTTGGAAAAAACACCCACCATCAGACTATGTGGTTTTTGCAACATAGTGCTTAATGTGGATGGAGAGTATGTTGAAATAAAAATTATTTAAAGGTTTATATATATATATATATATAAACCATAAAAAATTGAAACCCAACTTAAGGGTTTTCAAATGAATTATCCAACTCAAAACACTTTCACTTTTTAAATCACCTCTAAATGCATAAAACCACAAAACAATTGATAAACCTCATTTCACATTTCTAACCAATTACACTTAATCATATCTTTATTTTCATTACATATCATCTATATTTAATCAGAAAATCCATCATTTAATTACTCAATGAAAATTTTTAGCCTATTAACCAATCCTACCCATATCATTTAGAACCATATTAAAAAAATTATTTATTCCATCACTACCTAGGAAGCTATAAAAAAGAAAAAACCACCTCACCACCAAAAACAGAACAAACAAAATAACCACCTCACCACCCCAAATTGACGAGAAAAAGAACCACCTAACCACCCCAAAAAATGTAGCCAAAAGAACCATCTCTATACCTCAAATGAAAATCTAACAAATCACCTTTCCACCCCAACAGCACAACCCACAATCCATCTACCCCATAAGATCCAACCAGAAGTCAACCACACATTGCCTCCCCAAAAAAATATTCACATATGAAAACACATCAGAAGTCATTTTAATGATATAAATTTGGGAATTTTATGACATTAAACTTTATATTGGTGTTTAGTCACACAAGAAATAATCCTAGGGAAATATTTTTATTATCCAAATATATGTAATTAACACATATCCATTTTTAGGTGATATTAAATCAATAAGAACCCAAGAAAAAATTACAACACATATGTCAAATAATAAAATCTCCCAATAGACACAATTTTTAGTGGGGTATCAATATTGTATAATCCACAATATCGTAATAATATCAAATTTGTAAAAGAATGTGAATGAAACCCCCTTTACCCTATTAAATTTCAACCAAAAAATTATTTTTCTTTGATTAAGCCAAAACAACCATAACCCATAGATAAAAAAGTGTACACGTCATTCATGACACAAAATAAAGAGAATCTAGGTATTCTATACCTCATGTATCCTTTGTCAACTCGCTATGCATATTAGGGTGAAGAAGAACACCCACAAACAAAAAGAGCTCGACAAAATCATTGATCAACATACACCACATCAATGATCAATCAAATAAAATTCCGAACACACAACGAAATTCAAATCTCACCACTACAGAAAAACAATGATGAATATAAGGAACCAGGTGAGAATGATGGATGAATTAACCAGAGATCGAAGATGGATATTTAGGATTCAATCCATACTAAAAAGAATCTCAAAAAATTCACAAGGGACCACTTTCGGCTACTTGGAATGATAGAGGATAGGTTTTTAAGAAAACTAGAGTGTTCTACAGATTTATAACTACAATAAATCATTGATTTACATGATTTGTTATTCACTTTCACAACGTGTGATCCTTATAGTGTGGTTTTTCAGAAAAACACATCACATTTTTTATTATTTAACCCTAAAAATATACACTTCATGAACATTCCCTATAAAATTTATCAAACTGGATTTCATGTCATGTAATACACATACTTGGTGTGTATTTCTATAGCATCTCTACTCCACCTCCAACTCTAATTAAAAGTCTTGGATCCTCCCCCGAACAACTACGACAACCAAAACTAGAATAATTTCATACTAGGATGGAATACACCATTACTTTAGATACATCTCAAATTATTATCTCCATTGGGAATCCAAATCCAAGACTAGAAGGAATGGCGTCTGAACAAACAGCCCACGAGATATCTATCAAGGATCTTGACATACCTCAAACACTACCACTATCCAAATAGACCAACCAAAACAACCAAAAAACACATTGCATGACCTCTCATCCTCCACATAGAAAAACCAAAAACCACTACAAAAAATGGATTGATCCTCACCAATAATATGAATCAAGAAATTATGTCCTCCATGTCAATATACATATTGATTTAGGTAACAAAGACTCGCCTGAACAGGTTTAATAGCATCATAGTTAATTTGTCTCAATTTGGAAGCAGCTCCTATAATTTTTATATGTTAAGAAATTATCACACATTACACAACTAACATCAATATCCAAGGAAAATATAACATCTAATAAATCAAAATGATCAAAACATCAGATCAAAATGTATAAAGATGAAAAGAAAATCTCAAAATAACATTGGGTACAAGGCACACATCTATGTCTCTCACTACCAAGTACTCTCTTCCATGACACCATGCCTCACAATACACCAACCAAAGATATTATTTGTCCACAAAGTGTCTTCTCTTAGATATTATGGATATTTACTAGCCATTCCACAATCATCGCATCATCCTTTATATATAAAATTCCCCCTTCAATGACATGGGAGTCATCATGGACATAATGGCGAAGCTAATATATATGTGGAAGACTCCATATATCCTGTCCAGCCATGGAGGAAACACCAACTGATTTTACACCTCGAGAACATTCTCAAAAACATCAAAAGGACAAAAAATAGGTAGAAAACATAAACCCTCTACCAAGCCTCCACTGAACACATTGAGGTGATACCTTCAAATAAAGATGGTACCCATACACGATCTATAACTGCATCATCCTATGATCAACATAAGACTTATTCCAATCCTACACTATAGTCATCCTCTCATGAACAAGCTAAAACAACTTTTTTGTGCTCTGCACCACATTGGGACCCTGAATGGCTATCTCCAAAACCTCTCTCTAGAATAATAGAGGACAACATGATCATCCGTACAAAGCCTCAAATGGATCCATGTCAATGAAAGATAGATAGATATTATTATTTGGAAACTCTTCCAATGGTAGGTGTAATACCAAAGATCCACCAATGTCCAACACACATACTCACAACATATCCTCAAATTTCTAGACCGTCCATTCCATTTTCTTATCTTTCTGAGGTTGGAAAGCATCACTAAGGAATAACTGAGTGGAAAAGTATACTAGAATCCACTCTATACTCATGAGATAATATGTGCATCCTAATCCAAGAAAATGTACCTTATAACTCTTTTGAAAATGCAAAACATCATCCTCGTACCTCTTAGACAATGAATATACTCTTCCCAACTCCATGATCGCTAAGAAGTGGGTTGATTTTTTCAACTGATCCACAATCACCCATATAGAATCATAACCTCTCTATTTCCATGGTAACCCAATGTTGAAATCTATCATTACGTCATCCCATTTCCAATCTAGAACATCCATGTGTTACAAAAAACCATGAGGAACACGATGTTTGACCTTTACCTTCATGAAAACTGGACATAAGGACACAAACACTACCACTTACCATTTCATAGATGGCCAATAAAACCGAATCCTATTGCTATAGTAAAGTTAGGAAAATATTGGGTGTATAGCCAATGGTGAATTGTTAAACACACAAAAGAGTCCATTTCACATTAAAATCAATATGAAAAACTTCCCATGTAACAACATCTAGTTCTGACCATACTTCAGTCATGCCTCTAAAGAATCAGCATTTCTAAAATCAGGCTTAACCACTACCTCTGATACTCCCACAAATGCTCCTCCACCTGATACATCAGAGAATAATACACTATAATCGGATACAAATAGCTCCACCACCATACACTATTTTATCTATGCTCAAGGCTTCCAACTCCCTCATTACTCTATAAGAATCCCTAGATTCCTGAAAAACACAATTCCATGACTTCGTTCTCAAATCGTAAGCCAAAAAATTCACTTTACCGAGGTGTACGTTATAAAAAATGAGAGCATGAATAAACACTATCCACCTCAACTATAGCATGTTAAAATGACACTGGGAAAAGATATTCCTAAACCTCTTGTGATCTGTGAGGAACACAATGTTCTCCATTATGAGGTAATGTCTCAACAACTTCAGTGAAAAGAAAACCTATACTAGATCCATATCATGGGTGGCATAGTTATCCTCATGGAGACATAACTAGCTAGATACATATGTGATCACTTCCAGCTGATGCATCATTCCACATCCAAAGATAATATGAGAGACATCACAAAACACCTCAAACATCAGACCCTCCTTAGACAAATTATGTAACACCCTATGGTTTTACAAATAAATTTTATATAGAATTAATGATACACTAATCCCCTAAGAAACAAACACTTTTTTGTAGGATATAGTTATAACATAGTCAGTAAACATAAATTTTCCACTTCTAGGTTTTTCATTTCGAAAAAATGACATACACGGTTGCGATTTGTAAGATATTTAGTGTTTAATAAAATCAATGTATATTTTTTAGGAATTGTAACATAACCATGTGAATTGTAACTTAATATTATGATTAGTACTTTAACATTAGGAATATAATCCTCACGTATATATGTATATGTAAAATTTAGGCACAATATAAATGAGAGTGAATATTTCAGAAATTAATAATTACATGTTCATATTTTTGTGAGTAATAAATATTTAATTAAAATTATAGTTTAATAAAATTATTTATAATAAAAATCATTTTCATAAAATGTATTTATTAATAAACATTTTTTTGTCCTTTTATTTTATATTAATTTTATGAGACATCAGTTATGTATTGAATGTATTAAAAAACCAATTTTATATCAAAAATATATATTTATCATGTAAATAATTGTTTTATTTTGAAATTAAATTTCAATTAATTAGATAATTATTTTTATAAAATAGAGTTTATATTTAAATTATAAACATAAAAATATTATTTGGGTAATGTTTTGGGATTATTTGAAATACATGATTTTTGGATGAATAGTGAAATTTGATAATTTTTTAAATATGCTAAATAAATGAATTTATGCCTCATGATTGATTCATGGATGATGTAAATTCCCATTGGTTCAAACTCACACCCACATATTACTATTTTTGTTTTTAATAATCATGCATTATTGCATGTCTTGAGAAAAATAAAAAAATAATGAATATGATATTCAAAAATCACTTCTCTCCTCCACTATGAAAACTGCCCCTCACTCCCTCTTATATTCACTAATATAAGCATTAAAGAATTCAAATTTCTGAAACCATTTAAATGGTTCATATAGTTTATCAAATTTATTATATAACCCTTTTATGATCTATAAGGAACATATTTACATTGTACTAAATGATAAAACCAAATGAGTTCGTTGTGACCAATAAACACATTAATAATCTAAACAATTCTCCCTAAATGTATTATATAATGATTCATCTTCATAATATATAACCAAATAATATATATATAACAATTTAAACTTCTTTATTCTCAGTAAAAACTTTGAATTCCATTTATGGATAATTATACAAATGCTAAATGAACACCATTACTTATAATCAAGAAAACTGATCATGTAATCAAGGAAACGAACACTATGCAATGAAATAATTCTATCATATAGCTTATTAAAAAGGAAATAAATGAAATTAATAAAAATATAATTCTTATAATAAATTTAGAAAATTTTATGGGTGAATTAACTAATCGTTCTAATTTTATTATTCAAGAGGACATGGTCAATCACTAAACATGTTCAGAAATAAGGTAAGTGTTTTCTACCCAAACATCCATTTTATTTGTGCTTACAATTTTTCTCATTTAGTCATATTTAAATTTCTAATTATACATATGTAATCTAGAAAATTTCTGTTTTAATGTTATACATATATTTAGTAATCATAATATTTCTTAATTTTATGTGGTGTTAAATGTTTTATAACGTTATTTCTCAATTCTTCTGGATAAACAAGCCAAATCCAAGGAAACTTCTCAAATTCTTAGCTATTTTTAGGTACACTATATAATCTATATTAAGACACCATTAATTTTATAAAAACATTCATTTAATTGGGGAAAAAATAACTCATTTAATTTCTTGTTTTATGCAAATATATTTCCAAATTAACTCTTCATTTCGATGTAAAAGTGCAATTCTCTCTAAAAATACTCGATGAATTTATTATAGTATTTTAACCTATTTAAACACTTCAATTGAATTTTATTTCTTATTGAGGATAGTATATTATTTTTATCATTTACCATGTTGTATTAAATGGTTTATGATAGGTTTTACTATGGATGTTGTATCTTGACAAAATCCACCATAACACTCAGAATTGTAAGTGTTTATTTGTACTGAGTGAGCAATGTTATTTCATAGGTTCATGTAGTTTATGTTTAGACCCCTTCATATGAATAATTAATTGAAATTAGATCAAGATAGGTGGGGATTTATATATACCCTTGATGTATCAGTTTTTCTCATGAGAGAAACAAATATGGACTTGGTCGAGGCCCTGGCCATTTTCAGATATGGTTTTGGCTGAGGCATTAATAATTTTTAGAAATCTTGGCTAAGGCCTTAAGGATATGGTCAGATGTCCCACATTATGCATTACCTCATCATGAATTTATTAATTGATTGTTCATGTGGTAATTCTACTAGTATAATACCGTTGATTATGTTTTATTATGGAATTATTTAATCATTTTTCATTCATGCCATATTATGATCAATTATATTTTTAAAAGAATGTGTTTTTATTTATTCACCATGAAAAGTGTTTAATTTTATGATAACTACCACTGTATTACATACCCTTACAAATCATCTGAGCACACACCTTTTTTATGTTTAATTTTCCCTAGGTTGTGAAGAAGAATAAAATGAATGGCCTGTAGGGATAATCTTGGATTCATATGGACTTTATATTTTGAATTTCATTTCAATTTGTAATGTTTAACATATGTTTGTATCTTTTTTTCAAATACTATTTAACTAATCATTCCTTTGGGATATTACTTTCCAGTAATCATAAAAAAAATTTAATACAAGGAACTAGTTTTGGGCTACTGCGGTCGGGTCCTTAAATCTAATGAACAATAACATTAACCAATATCCCCTTCATGTGACCAAATGTTTCCTCACACTGATCACTCCACACAAATGTTTGTTCCTTTTATGTCATTGATGTCAATGAGGCTTTGACTATATATTAATCAGGTATGAACCTCCTAAAATAGCCTATGTGGCCAAGGAATTTGCAACCATCTACCAGGTTCATGGGTGCTTGCCATGAAACAACTCTTTTATCCTTTGATGGGTCTACTAGCAAACCCTACTGAGATACAACATGCTGAGGAAATGTAGCCTTCATGTTGAGAACTTACCATTAGGTAACTATCCATTTAGATGGTGGAATAGAAAAACATACAAGGTAATTTAATGATGCTCGATGTTCTCCTCCTTGAATATTTAGTAGATCAAGATATCATTGATTAATGAGAATAAAAACTTATCTAGTAACTAAAGATGCAGTATGTTCATAAGTCGCTTAAACTTGGATGGTATGTTTATAAAACTAAATGGAATGACTACATACACATTGTAAAAATACCTACATTTGATGTTAGTATTTGAGAAGTATTCCACCTTCACCCTTAACTGGTGAAATCCAGACCACAGATATATCATAGGAAACCAACTCTACCCGTTTAGTAGGTTAAAAACATCATCTATCCCTAGTATATGGAAATGGTTTTTGACCATAACCTGATTAATACTCTGGTAGTCTATGCACAACCTCAGACTACCATACACTTACCTTAAAAACAATAATTGATCACCCAAAACTAACACACTAATATGGATAAATACCTTTTGTACCTGATATTCTACTTTAACCCTCAACTCACTCTACTCGAAAGGTTCCATCTGATAAGGAGCCATCTAAATTAGAGAAGCACATGAATGAAAGTATATCTTGAACTCAATATCCCATGGAGGGGAAAAACATATATTTATTGGATAAAACATATACTAACTCCCATAGACCTTATGGGCCTTCGCTATCCCATCTTTAACTTATTTCACCAACAAAACAGTCAACAAGGAAAGTAGGGGCTCCATACGCCGACTGCCCGCCAAAAACATTGTTCACCTTTGAAAACCTCATGCTATCCATACACATCCATAAACATGACCCCCTCTCTAAGAAATAGATAAAATCACATTTATAATACACATATTAAATGATGAGTATGAAATTTTATCGATGTATCTCTACAAAGAAATAATCCCCATGAGACTGATGCAGCCCTATCATTAGTCTACAACCTTATCACACATAAATAAATATGGTCTAACATCCTGCTGGCATAATTAACACCAGGGGTATGGAAATCCTCTATGCATCTAGTCCAATACCATTGGATATATTTTGTTACAAAAATGATTATGAAAATACAGAATCAAACAAGGCACAAACAAGGGTACTAAACAAAATAATCGAACCTCTGACAATCTCATGCCCTATTGGAATTGTTGCCTCCATTATGTGATACTGACCATGCCTAGATCCTCTACCTCTCTATTGATGACCACCTCTAAGGCCACAATTGGTTCAGGATACTGAACAAGAGTATCATCCTATGGTTGGCCTCTTCCAACCACATATCCCCTTGGTAGATAAAAATCATGATGTCCCATATATTGAATCGACCTCACTAAAAACTAATACTGAGGTTGGAACTAAAGATATCAACCTCTACCAAACTAAATTTAGGGAACCACAGGTCACATGTTCTGGAATTTTCCTAAAATCCCACATACCAAACAAAGTGGCTAAAAACTCCCAAAAAAAGCATGAAAATAACTGGCTCTAGAAGGGAATAAATGAATCATCTGAGTTTTACTCTTTTCTAGTAAAAACCTAAAATTTCCATGTTCATGAGACAACCCATTGAAAACATTTCTTCTAGAGTAACCCTAATGGTTCCCCTATCATGTAAAACCATTTCATGAGTGCATCAACTCGACCACCTCTTCCTTTTTATGAACCTCTAGATATGTCGGTAACATAGAATGAGTTACCACATATTGGATTAAAGGAAAATATGACTTTTAAATATGTATCACATGAGACTCCACATCTGAAAAAAAATATGGTGAAATGAATTTTTCTTTGGAACTTGGTAGTCATCCCTTACAATGAAATGAACCCCTACTGAGGAGAAAGAAGCTACATACTCTATACCACCTTCATGGTTGATGAATGAAATGTAGAAAATAATACCTTCTAAATGTAGAAACCAATAATATTTTCCTCCTTCAATTATCTAAGTTTCAACATCCATCACTAATACAAAACTCACCACATCTAACTGACTTCTAGAGGGACCCAGTACTCAACTATGGCATGAATCAAACAAAAAGTGATTTCGTGCTCCTCCAGACTCCTCTATGTCCCCATGTCTGAAAGACGTTTCTCATAAATTAACAAATTTAATCCACTAGAATGTACACAACATTGTCTTCCATAGGTCATACTCTTTAATTAGGCTATCCATACAATGATTAAACATATCATTCTACTAAACCTAAAATTACTAAGCCACATAGGAATGATGAACAAGATCCATAGTTTAAAGGAAACTAAGGATTTATTATCTATTAGTAGTATATAATTTTA
Source organism: Viscum album (assembly GCA_963277665.1). NCBI lineage: Eukaryota > Viridiplantae > Streptophyta > Magnoliopsida > Santalales > Viscaceae > Viscum > Viscum album. The sequence continues at coordinate 445,889,870 of OY728155.1, read as the reverse complement.
TTAAGATCTATTTTCACTCATTAAAATAATATTTTATCAATTTAAAAATTTACAAAACAACAAAATTCAAACAAATACAAAAATCATTAAGATGCATTTAGCTTTCCAAGGTGTCTACTATACAAGAAAGTCTATATCACTTGGACATTAAATAAGATCAATGTCCATGAACTAGATCATAGGGGGCAAAAAAGACGATGTCCTAGATAGTCTACCTCATATATTTTATGCACTATGGTTAACTAACACCTTTTCTACATCAATCCATTCAATCCTCACTATTCCTAACTCCAATTGTCACAATAAATATCAACCTCTCTTTGATAATACTATGTCATGATATTTACATCCAATTATTCCAAAATGAAGGGAGAGAGTTAATATCCCTTTATTCCTGGCTATAGTCGGCCCCAGTTTGGATACTAGCACTAGAAGTATAAGAATAACTTTTATTGGTGGCATTGACCTCTATAACATAAAAATGATTCAGAAATAAGATGCATCTTCCATAAAAAATATAAATGAAAGTAAAAAAACCATCCCATGATGAATTTATAAAAATAAATGATGTATATAAAATAATACAATGTAAATAACCCATGTAAATATATTTTAGTGACACAAAATCTATCCAATGTTTCAAGAAAGTATTGTTCAGTACATTTCATGTAATCTTTCAAGAAACCTATTAATAGTTTTATTTAGGTAAGTTGAGAATACAAGTATAATCAGTAGAAAAAACTCATGTCACTCATGAACATGTGAAAAAATCATACTAACACAATTGTGAGAATTGAACATAACAAAACATCTCTACTCAATGTATACTAACAATCCCAACAACAGGTAGGCACATTCACCAAATATAGAAAGCCAAGTAATATATTATAATATGAATCACATTGACAATGGTACCCCACACTATGCTCACACCCAATGTCATACGTCATGGTGATACCGTCCCTTTCATATACCACAACTCCCCACAAGCATGGTCACAACACACATCACCCATAGACACATGGGCTCACTGCCCCACAAGTGCAACCACAACACAGCTGATCAAAAAACACATAGGCCACCAAAAAACCTCTACCATAACTAGACTAACAGGGTGTCATGAATATAAAGAACATCAACCTTTTTCTCTCCTCACACTATGCATGACCCACTTTGAATGCCACCCCACAAGACCAGTCCCAACTCGCACCAAAAATCATTGGCCATCACATCTTAGCCGCAAAAACCTAACCTATCACATATTTCCTGAAAAAACATGATCCATCACAACCACCATATAATTCACTAACAATCCTCTAACCACCACATCTTATTCAACACCTACCTCTCTTAAAAGAGAGAGCAGTAAAGTGGGTGTACCTGGCAATCCTTACTCCTTATCAGATGTTGGAAAAAACACACCTCGCGTGACTATATAAGTGTTGAAATATTGTGCTCGATGTGGGTAGGGTTCATAAAGAAATGATAATAATTTAAATGAATATATAAATATTTAAATAAATAAATAAATATAGTATCAAACACTAAAAAACAACCTATGGGTTTACAAATGAACTAACCAACTCAAAAAACCTTCATGTTTGCTGCAAACACTAAATCCATAACACCACACAACAAGACACAAACCACATTTCACATTTCCAACCAATTCCAATTAATCATCTAATTATTTTAATTATTTAACTTATAAGTTTAATGACACAACTATTCATTTAGTTTCACATTAACAATTTTTATTCCATTAACAAAACCAAATCATTTAATTTCTAAAATTATTAAAAAAATAATTTATTCCATCACTAGTAGGGAATATAGAATAAAGAATCCACCACAGTATCACCAAAAAATCATGCAAAAAACAACCAGATTTCCACATCAAAGTAAATTACATAACCACCACCTCACCACACCAAATGTACAACCAAAAAAATAAGCACACCGCCCAAAAGCGTGATCGGAAAACCACCTCAACACACCAAAAGAACGACCAACAAACCATCTACCCCACAATCCCAAAACTCACATCAACCTTAAATTTCCACCCTAAAATCATGATCACAAATAAAAACACATAGAAAGTCATTTTATAAATTTATAAAGGGGATTTTACTCATTACACTTTATTTTAGGGGTGTTGTAAATTAATATATAATCCTGGGTCAAGCATTTTATTATCCAGATATAGGTAATTAACCAATTTCCATTTTAAGGAGATATCATAAAAATCACAAAGCATGACAAAATCACAAAACATTTATTCAATTCAAGAAAATTCGTCAATGAAAACAATTTTAAGGGAGGTATCAAGACTGTACAATTCACAATATCCAAATAATATCAATGTTGTAAAAGCATGCAAAACAAATCAACCTTACCCCAGACAACTTTGAATAACCAATTATTTATCTTTGATTATGCCATAATAGAAATAAGCCTTTGATAAAAAAATTAATCCCTAATTGAAAGGTATACAATAATGTGAAATGAGGGATTCCCTACCACATGAAATCATTTTGGACTCATTGCACACCACTTTGTAAAGGAGAACACCTGAAAACCACAACTGCACCACAGGATCAAGGATCAACTTGAACTACACCAATGATACATATAGATGAATCCCAATCACACAACCCAAAAAAACATCCACACAGTAGTAAAACATTGATGAATAGAAAGAAAAGGGTGAGAACATGGGATGAACTCACCAAATATTGAAGATAGAAAACCATGAAACAATCCCCATCGAAAGAAATCTAAAAAACTCTTCAAGGGAGCACTTTCATCCACCTAGAAAGAGAGAGCTTAAGAATTGAAGAAAACTACAGTGCTCTTACAATTTATAACTTCACTGTATCGGGGATATACATGACGTGTAATCCAATTCAAAATTATATAATCCTCAAGGTCTAGTTTTAAAAAAAATGAATCCCATTTTTATTTTTTATACTCAAAAATATACATTACATGAACCAACCATAGACAGGTTCTAAAACTGACTTTCACATAATTTAACACACATACGCGACCTTCATTTACTAATCTACCCCTATTACACCTACAACACCCTTGAAAAATGTTAAATCCATTCCAAAGCACATGCAACAACCAAAATCGTCAATGTAATAGACTAAGAGGGTACATACCATTACAATGATCATGAAAAAAAATTTAATAAATCAGTGTGACATGATGATATAGGATCCTTATTCATGAAACATTATGATAAAAAATCTATTCTTCAAAAATTAATTTCAAGTAAATGTCGGTAGATGGACCAATAAATTCAAAAAAAACTGGATATGGACTTCCAAATATATTATATGTTATAGATTATCTTAATAGAAAATCCATATTGACACCATTATAAAACTAGATAGTATATTTCAATTATCCAAATGATGTCTATGCAACCAGAATAATGAAGAAAATAATCACCTATATTTAAGATGCAAAACATCATTTGACCTCTAGCAGGCAGTGTATTATATTATCGAGGTTCCCCTTAAACCAGTAGACTCTACTATAGAATTACATACTTAATATTGTGGATGTTACATTTTATAGAGATTTAATCAAATTATTGTGGTTACAAGAATAGAACTAATCTATATCATTTAGACTAGTAAAAATGATGCATGCATGATCAAGAAAAATTCATCATTCCACATAAAACCGATCAAATCGAGGTAGTAGTGAAAGATTAAAATGATATTAAAATAGGGTATTATAATAAATACATCCAAAAAAATCGTTCTATTATAAAAAATTAAATTTCAGGTATTGTTTCCACTAGAGGAACTCTGGATTTATTTTTGAATTTACCTTCCAATGGTAGGATTAAATTTTACACTAATGGTACCTAAACGGGGAACCCCAATCCTTACTTCTTTGATGAGGTATTTTGAGACAAAAAGTTAGTTTTAATGAGTTTTATTTATAGATATTGTGGTATTTAATTATCTTTAGAAGTTTAGAGGATGAATCTGATCAAGGCATTTGATATGGAAATATATATAGGATGGGATACTACATTGTTTAAGTGTGATTCCAAAACCATTGTAAAATAATTCAACCATGGTTTAAAAAATATAATAAAGAAATTTATTAATCAAGGTATAAATAGTCTATACAGTTTATCAAAATTGAATCATTTCATTACAAACTCTTTTTGGGAGGTTAATTATCTCACGTATGGTCTTGAATAAAAAAGATTAATAAGTGAAGACATCAGGTGGTCTAATATGCTACCCAATGATATTATTTCACTACCTCAAAGTGATTATTGTAAAATACATTCATTCATAATATTTTAATCTTTCCTTTTAGTTTTAGCATCTTGTCTATTTGTACAAGTCATTTTTTTGAAAATAATTATGGTCATTCTCAAGATTGTTATTTATTTTTTTCTTCAAATTAAAAAAATAATTATAATTAAAATATACACTCCTTCACCACAACATATATATTTTAAATTACATTTAAATTAACATTATGACATACTTCATCACAAATATATTACATTAAATTTTTTTAATATAAATTTTTATCCTTTCACAATTATTGAGTTGGAGTTGTGTCATTGTGCAAGGAAATAAAAATATATCTAAAAAATAGAAATAATTAAATATTATGGAAATAACTTATTCATATTCAATATAACCATTTATAATAATTCATATCATCATTTAATCCCTATTAATATATTTTATTGATATTAGTAGAGAGTGATATTTTTATATTTATCTTATGTTTATAACATATAATGCTCTAAATCAAAGTAATTTGATACCAATTTTTAAAAAATTATAATATTAGATATTTATGGTATATATAAACTCATATAATGAAATAAATATAATTATTGGATATATTTGGTGACCATTTATATTAATTATTAATATATTTTTACCCATTTTACTTTTTATCATGGCAATAAACATTTACCATGGATACCATTCAATATTACTAAAAATTTAATTATATATTTAACAAATTTTAACCACCTAATACAACATTTGAAATCCAATTTTCATTTATCAATTTTTAGAATTGGAAGAAAATATTAATACATGTTCCCAATATGCAATGAAAACTATTATTTAGAAACATGAATTTCAATTATAAATAGTGAAATATTAACAAAATAAAAAACAATGTCGATTCATATAGAAATATGTAATTATGAATATGTAAATGGATTTTATGCTAATTTTATAACAAATCCAAAAGAACATGTGCCTTATAAATTAGATTATGTTATGAAAATAAATTTCATTTTTGCAAAAAATTATCCCTTTTCAATATTCACTCAATAATATATAATTTTTCAAAAATACCTGTAATATTTTTTCATGAAGAATTTTAAAATTATTTCCATTATTTAAAAATATATCTTTTAAATTTAGTAGAAATTAATTAATATATTCTCAAATGAATTATAATAATATACATTTTCTAATAAAATTGTATTTTTAAGGCATAAAAATAATCTATTCTAATTAAATTTCTTATTATAATCATTAATTGAATGTTAATTAATGATGTTGGGAACATAATCTATATATTTATTTAAAATAATTTCTGAATAGTTATTAATTTAATTTATTATTATAAACATACATTTCACAAATATAAATTATTTTATATAAAATATCTCTTTTACATTCGAAATTTGTTTGCTTCATTTACATGAATTTAACAGTCCATATAAGTCAAATTATTAATTTTATTAAGGATAATATTTTTAAATCTATTTTAGACTATGAATATTAATTCTCATACGTAGGAAAATAATCTATAGTATATAATGGTCACATTTAAAATGTAGTATTTATAACGTGTATTGCGATTTTTTATTGTCGTTGTTTCATGTGATAGAAAATCTTGAACTTATAATCCAATGAAAATAAATTCAAAAAACATATTCCATTTGAAGAAAACTAAATATAATTAATTATTTATGAGCTATATGGAAAACACACTTTGAAGATGACCATAAAAAGGGTTTTTGATGATAATCAATACCTATATCCACCTAAGCCATTGGAATAATGATATGATTATGAAATGACAATTATTAACATGTATTGTGATAATTAATTAAAAACATTTAAACTTATTCATATTTATATATATTAGGATACCTTATGTCTTATATGTTTTTAATTATTATTTTTATTTAATAATAAATAAAAATGAATTATGGTATCAAAATTTTATATATGTTATTTGGATATCATTCATGGTTTGTAGGATTATTATTCCTTCTTTAGTTATTAACCTGCACATAGATAATTTTTATATTATATTTGATATAGTTTTGATATCTCTACTGATAATTAATATTAATGAAAGAAACTGGGAATTCACATTTTTCATTTCAATACTACCACAGATCATCTATCATTTCATGGATGACTATAATCAGTCTTTGAAAAATAATATTATTACAGGAGTTATGATACCAAATCATGATGTTGGTTTATCTCAAACAATAAAATTAATTAACAATGTTATGATACACCATTTCTTAGAAAATTTGATATATTTAATTTTTTTATTGTAGTCATCGTTATAATAAATTTATATTGAGTCTCCAATAGCTACATTCACTTGTAAGTGATAGTTTCAAATTTGAGAATGAAATATATTTAAGGGGAGAGAATGTGACTCCCTATTATTTTTATAAATATCTTCGTTAAACGAACATGTTTTTAATAAATTATTTCACCAAAAACAGTAAAAAATATGAGATGTGATAAATTATATGAATATTAACAAAAAATAATAAGAATAATAAAATAATTATTATATAAATAGATATTAATAAACTTATAATTTTTATATTTAGATTATAAATAGTGAATTTTATTTGTTACAAAATAGTCCATTCTTGAAGAATGATATTTACCCATATTGAGTAAGTATATAATAAAAATATACAGCCTCATCCACATTAAAATTTTTATTTAGATAATATATAATATTTAAATATATTAAAAAGTATATTAACATTATTTAAGATGTGATTTTTCTGAATCATTTCTATTAATACACATTCTTCAAAATTTTCATTTATTTAATGAAAGTGGTTTTCTTTATGATTTGTAATTCTGTTTAAAAACAAAAATAGAAATATTTTATTTTCAACTATAAAAAATGAAATTAATTCAAAAAATTTTAATTTGAAAATTATCTTATGAATAATTTTTTAATGTTTTCAGAAATAATTGATTTTTATGTCAATAGTAATAATATAAAATTTTCCAAACACTTTAATTTTTCTTATATAATCATGAAGTAATTGTTTGTTAAAAACATATAAATATATTTATTAATACAACAATATATTTTGGGAGTAAATTCATTGTCTTATAATTAATATGTGGAATTAAAAAAATCATTTTTGGAAAATTTATGTAATATTTTAGTCTAAAACAAGTTCATTCAATTATATTAAAATCTGATTATAATAAATTTTATAAATTAAACCTAAAAAATGTATTTCATATTTAAGATCAATATTTTCATACTATCTAATATGTTCTGTGTCTATTTTAGGCGTAAAATTATTATTAAAAGATTATATTTAATGATAACGATAATAGTGAATGAGTTATTTTAAAATAATTATTTAAAATTATTGTCTAATTAATTTGTAAAAAATAAAACTGATCTATTTTTTATAATTTGGAAAAAAATTATCTTTTTACATGTATTAAAATATATTTTTATTCATTTATTTTGTAATTAATTTTTCCTTATAAAAACATCATTTTATTATAAAAAACATTTTTTCGACCTTATCTAGAATATTATAATATTATTAATTTATTAGATAATATTATATTATTTAGATATTTAACTAGATCATATATGGAATAAATTTATGTTCAAAAAAATAAAAAATCAAAAAGTATTTATAACTTATATCTTTAAAAAAATGTATATCTCATTTAAAATTACCTAAATAGTAAGATGTAAAATGTTATTTAAAAAATACAAGATAATTTTATACAAAATGTTTGAAAAATGAAATATAGAGTAATTAAAAACATTATATGTACAAATATTTCATTATTTAAAACTACTAGAGTAATTATACCAGTAATAGTTTCATGCCATCATGGAAACTAAAACAAGAATTTAGGAAAATTTCATTTTCGTTACTTATTATTATAGATTTAGTTTTCTATATTTCTTTACAAATTCCAAGGAATTATATTAACCAATACATACCATTGTTTCTCTAAAATTCTCTCAATAAATTCTTTAATCATTATTCATTCAGAAAATTCATGCTATGAATCCTTATTGGGCCACCCAAGGGGGAACATCCAATGGGAGATATAATGTCCTCTACAAAAATCTAATAATTCCCCCAATATTTTACCCCCAAAATAATTTTTATGAATAATATTATGAAAATATATATTATTAATATTATAAAATGTAAATATACTGATTATTGATTAATTTTCATTATTTCACTAAAACAATTTGAAAAATGTAGATACTGTCAAGCATTTGGGTGGAGTACCACTTCCATGAATTTCCTATATTATTTTCCATCTAATTCAAATTTGGAAAGTTATAAAAGTCTATTAAATTGGTTAATAAGATATTTAAGGTATTATTATTATTCATAAATTATTAACCATTCTGTATCTTCTTCCCGATCCATGGAAATGGTATATGTGCCATGTGTGTGTGCAGTATTTCATTTTTTGCTATAGTCTTTAATTATTAATCTAACTCAATTATATTTTGACTATTTCCATTAAATCCACCTATATACTATTATTATTCATTTTAAATAAATATATCACTTATATTAATTACATTATAAACCATACATTCCCATAGATTATGGTATGTTCATCATTGGGATAGTTTAACCTCCTATATGATCAATTTTATAAATATAAATCACAACAAAAAATGGATAAATAATTAATTGTTATGTGGGGAAAGAATATTTAAATACTTATTAATTTAGGTTTTTGAAGATAAATGGAAATTTACGACCCATTATTGACATAACACCCTTCATTCATGAAAATAACAAAACAACATCATCACTGACTTCATAATCACGAATCATAAATTAAATACTTATGATGTTAAATTTAAATAGTTATAAAAAATTCAAATTTTCTATTAAAATAAATTTAATGATAATTTATTTTTGATCAATACATCAATAAATAAAAATCGATATCACAAATTCAAAACTATTACTCACCAAGCAATCCAAACTAACAACATTTGATAAAGAAAATAAAATATAACTAATTATTATATAATTTAAAAATTATTGTAAATGTAACAAATCATGAAATAATAGAACAAATATTGTTGATATTTATATTGTTATTGAATTAGATTGATATAATAATTATAGAAATATTATTTAATATTTAAATAAAAAAATAGTTTTATTTAACTCTTTTCTAATAAGGATTTCTTTAAAAATTGATATTTAATGTATATAAATTAAAAATGAAAAAATTTATCTCAATAATGAATTATTAAGTCTGTATAATGTTTTTTTGAATTTTTTAATCTTTTCGAAAATTATTTATTTTTAGTGAATAATGAAAAATACATATTATGTTGTTGGGAATTATATTTATCTTCAAGTATTTATAATGTAAAATTATATTTATTTTCCATAGTATGAAAATTTATGTACTTCCATTTTATTTATTATAACACATTTATTGTTCTTGAAATAAATTTATACCTGATTTTAGCATAAAAACTATTTTACACTAAAAGGGTATTTTCTAAGATAACATTTCTCCATTGTATTTTATTGATTAAATTTTATATTTACATATATGAGTTACGAGAATTTAATAATGAAATGTGGATGCGTTATTTTAAATTATTGGGTCCAAATTTATTAAATTATTTCGTTTTAGTTTTGTTCTACATGAATAGTCTCTCTAGTAATTTTTTATACCAATGTTAAATTTAAATCAAGTAATTAAGGGTTAATAATAATATGATAATAACTATAAAAAGACTCAAACAGTTTCCTTAATTTAATTAGATGATTCCATGTCATAAAAACACATATATGATTAAGTTATATGTTTCTTTTTTTCAATTGGGCTTCATAATTAATTTTTTAATAATTTATTTAATGTAAAGAAATGAAGACACACTCTAGTTTTTATAAACTATACAATTATTATCCTATGGATAAACATAATACATGTTCACATTTCAATATTAATTTGAAATATAAATAATTTTTATTCGTCATTATAATTTTAATTTAATTTTTTTAATAATTTAACTAACCTAAAATCATACAAAAATATGACATTGTAATTGATTAATTAGTGGAAAAAATAAAAAACATGATATTGAAAATATTAATTGTAAATAATTGTTCTTATTTAATGTTATAAACCAATTTTATAGATAAATATATTACGTAAAAGTTGAAATAAAATGTAATTTGGGTATTTCATTTATTTTCATCATGTTATTATAAGAAATGTGATGACTAGTTCTAAAAATTGACATTTTTGATATTTTATAAAAAATTGTATTTTATTTAATTATATAAAATTCATATAATCATATATTATTCCAATATATTATGATCTGGTTTCTATTAGAAACCATGATCTACTGAAGGAATTTTTATCCATTTATAGTAACTATCACGACCCTCAATGTGTAATTATTTTATAACTATAAATGTGAACAAGGTTATTGATGGGTTAAAACAAAATGGCAAGGGTAAACCCCTAAAAATTATTTTTCAAATTTCTATTGAATTAGATGATTTAGACCCATACCAATCATATTTTTGAACTAATTTTGTTTTAAGAAATTTAGAATCGAAAATAAATTTATATTTAATTAGTAATATGAGATTTCATATGAGTTAACTCATATCTTATAAACGGGATATTATTTTTCAAAAATTATCCCACATCGAAAATGTTTTTGTTATTAAAAGATCTAACTAAATTACTAATGTACATCCAACTCCCCATCTATGTTTATTTTCTTAATATGAAAACCAAACAAGAAATGTCTTTAGTTTAATCCTTAAAAGAATGTACAAATAAGGGATATCATTCATTACCTAGTTTTTTGTTTTTTTCTTATTCCTCCTCCTTCAAAACATATTAAACAATGCTGAAATAATATCACCAGTATATTTTATATATTGTGGTGATGTTATGTTAATGAAATGATATATATCCATATCATCTTCAATAAAATGGGAAATGCAATCATAATTCATTTGTATGGAGGACTACCCCATCACAAACAAATGTAATTAATTTTCTATCACCAAATCTCATGGATGGATATAATTAAATAGTATATATATATATTATAATTCATGAAATATTTAACATTATGAAATTTAAATATATCAATTAATTTATATCATTTGTAATCATAGATCGGTGATAAAATCATTAGTTCTTACATGTGGACTACCGCATCTAAGAAGCTATGTGATTAGTTTTTCATCACAAAATCACATAGATGATATATATAATAAGGTTTAAAGAAAAATATTGAATTGGAGATATCTTTATTAAATTATAAAGATAAAATAATACTAACATTTTTTCATTAATGATCGTGGAAAAAGGAAACTTTACTCATTTTTATATAAGACCTACCATTTCCATGGTTACAATATAGATAATTTTTCATAACCATCATTCATGATGAGTTAAAAAAAATTCATTTATGTAGAAGAATGATAGTATTTTAATTTTTTATATTATGTAGATGAATGAATATTGACCTATTTGTCCATTTTCAATCTACCAAAGGCATTTTGGAATATGAACCAAATTTCATCATAACAACCAACATAATATTAACTTACTATGTAATTGTAAATGGGATGGTAATAAATAAAATAAAATAAATAATAAAATGAAAAAATATCCCAATAAAGATCTTAATTTACATATTTTTATTATCCATTAATATAAATAACAAAATTAAATATGCTAAAACAAATTAATGGAAACATGACAAAAACCCTCACTTAAAATATTTTAATTATATTTTCTGAAAATAATTCTCCCCTACATCCATGTTTCTAAAAATAATTTATTAATTTAATTATATGCTCATTAAAAAATGTAAATACCTTTTTTTGTTCTTTTGTTTTATTTTTTAAACTATGAATCTGTTTATGGAATGTTCATACATTATTTGAAAAATATAAAAGATATGTTCTATTTTAACATATACAATAACAATGACTATTCCTCTACAATTACTATTATTTTAATTGTGGATTTTTTTATATGACGTTATTTTCTCTATAAATAAAAACCCACATACCCATTTTATTGTTATTTTTAAATCAAATATATTTTTATAAAAGGAAATGTTATATTGATATCTGAATTTGTTTTTTATAAGGGTTTAAAATAGTTTTCTAGGGTTTCATTAGTGATATGGTATATTGAAATTATTTACAATGGGTTGAGACCCATTATATGTCAGAGGTGATCTTGATATAGGTTATATTAAGGATTGAGCCCCGTTATAGCTCATAGGTGAGCCCAATATTTAGATATATTTTGGGAGTGTACAGATAGTGTTCCAATGAATTAGGTACTGATTTTGCTCCCTATATATTTATATTATCAATTTTCTAGATGGTTATTCACATATTAAGGGATTTGTAATAGATTTAATATTATTATATTCCAAGGAAAATATATGCATTTTCAATTACTTATAATTAGTTTTCATCCAAAGTTTTTAATCAAGAAAGATAAGAAAATGTTATTTCTAAAGGAAAAATACTGTGGTTTTCAGATAAAAATTTATGACTTAAATAAAATATATATGTGTGTATTCTTTTATTTCAAAACCCTATTGAATTTATTATTTAATATCACTTATTAAAATGATTTTTCTAATCTGATTTTTGAAAATTTTAATTACATGTATTTTAGGATTAGTTGGGACATAGATTATATCAAGAAGATATTTGTGAAAATATTTAATGTAACTCCCCAAGCTTCCATGGTACGCTTCTCTTGGAATAATACAATATCGTGTGTTGTACACAACATCGAGTTCTAACACAATAGAACCAATCAAACTATCCATTATTATTAGTAATAACAAATTTTTGAAATATTATAAATTTTATCTTTCATAATGGACTTAATTTTTGGATTCAGAGTGTCAAAATTAGCTTAGGGTGATTTGTTAGTATTTTTGTGAAAACTTTCAATTTTTGATGAGTAGTGGAAAACACCGAGTTATAGTTTAAAACCCAATTTTTATTTTCATAATAATTTATTTTAATTTAATTTATTTTAAGTAAAAATAGATACAAAATACTTATATATGTCAAATTTAATTCATTGGAGTTAGTTTATAAAAATTTTAGATATATAAAATTTTTATTTACCTTTTTACCGTCTATTATCCACCTCCTAAGAGCACTTTCAAATTTAAATAAAACATAATATTACCACTTATGTGAGTTGAATATAAAAACTATAAGAGACATGGTTGATATCAGTAAGTAAAATGTTGTATAATGAGATGAAAATAGTTTTTGGTGAATAGTAACTCTTTACTTTTATTTACCACGGTTAAAAGTAAATAGGGTAATTATGGGTAAAAATGATATTATTATTACCCTAACACATGTTCCTATTCTATTGGATTTGAATAATTCTACCAAAAAAATCCTTAGGACTAAAATATGAACTTCTTTCATCCCCTTGGATTAGATTAGGACTTTTTATTATTTAATTCAAAGAAGAGTTAAAAGAGTTAAAATCAAACTTCAATAACTAAAACATTTTTAATATAGGGATACACATTAGATAAATTCGACTATATATATATTTTAGAAATATCAAAAGATTTCCTACATAATGATATTATATTTATATTTTTTAGAAATTAAATAATTAAATTTATTTATGTCACAATGATGATGCAGTAATTACCCAATTAATGAAATATTAAAATAATTGATATTATAAATATCCAAATACATGTAGTTTGAAAATTTTTTTGAATTAAACTAAATTCTTAGGTTCATATGACATATTAGGGTTGGTTAGATGGATTTTTTTCTATGTAATAAAGCTATTATCAATTTAGCAGAAACACAATACCAAATAGTGTAAAAATTGACATAAGAGTTTTTTTAAAACTAGTATTATATTATTAAATGATATTATATTCCTAAAAATCTATGGTTCTTCCAAAAAACTTGTATAATTATATTTTTATCATTAATAAACCACATGGGGTTCATTTGGAAGTATATATTATGTTTATTAACCATATAATATAAAAATACAAAGAGACGTGGTAAATGTCAAAATATTTACCTAAGAGTTAAATCTAAATGATAAGGTTAATATAGTGACCACGACCTATCTAAAACCAATTGGTTGAGTGGTTTTCGACCAATCCCACCTTATCCTTTAAATAATTCATTTTGGAGAAATTATTAAACTTCAATTATTTTATTATAAAATAATATTTCTAGCTTTCCCTAAGATTCCCTCACCCCTCTTAGAAAAGGTAACTCCCCCTTCTATCAAATTAACACCATAAAAGCCATTTGTCTTGGCCAAAATCTGTCCAAATACCCTTTTAACTGGCCTCCCTTCATCCTAGAGGCCTTAATTTAGTCATAAAGTCATCCCGGTGAGCCCTTTTGATCAAATTAAAAAGGAAGAAGCTAAAGAAGAAGTAAATATTTCATCACCTCTTTCATGTTCCTTTCTTCTTCCACTTCCATTTTATTTGTTGTTTCCATTCTAAAATAATAAATCCATAATATTCTATATTCTATGATGTTATTATAAATATGGTACAACCAAATTCATTATTCTATCCATCCATTGGATGACATGTCACCATACATGCGTACATACAGTTTACCGTCTCCACGTCATGGTGTAATTGTAATTCAATACATTATTGTTTGGATGGGTATAATAATGATGTGTAATTTATTTAAATAATAAATATAACATGATAATGATTCATTATATATTATATAACATCCAATTTTATATTATTTAAATATCAAAAGAATGATATTGTCGCTCGTGCGTATATACGGATTACCGTCTCCACGAACGCGATGAGATTCATACCCCATCGTATCCATTCAAGAATAATTTTCATTATATGATTAAAATTAATTTTTTAAGAGATAATGTCATTTTGAATATGATTAAGATACATAATATCCACAAAAAATAGTAATTACATAAAAAAGCATATAAAGGAAAATGAATCAGTTAACACCAGAAACTACAATAATACTAAGATTCATTAACAAAGCAATGTTAAAAGATCATATATGAGATCATATTAATGTATATGATTCTTGTATAATTTAATAAAAATTATTTCTCCATTATACAAGATGTTAACCTACCATCTACCAAGGAAAAATACAAGGTAAGGGTTAATTTCACAATCATGTCATTATCCGAGGTTATTTATACGTCATTATCTACTGGGACCTCTTTATCATTCACATACATGATTCTTAAAAAAGTATTTAAAAAAATTGTTATTATTTAATAGACAATGGTTTAATGTAATTTATACCCTTATTTCACCTTATATGTTTTGAAAATAATCTTTTCGTCATTTTCCAAACAAGGTACTTTATGACATTTTCAACAAAATTAATCGAAGAATTTTTTTAACATATACGGAGGGTGAGGCTATTTTCCACCGTTATTGCTTCGTCAAAGCTTCCCATATAAACTTATAAGAATATATTCAAAAATAAAAGTTTTCTTTTATAATTACATTACTTTTAAATTATTTCAAAATAGAAAGACATATTTCTCTAAAAAGGTATTGATTTTATCTATGTCAACATCATTTGATGGATTTTAAGTTAGTTTGAAGTTGATTTATTATGATAAAAAACATCCATATTATATTTATGATTTTGTGATATGTTTGACTTTGGATGTGTTATTTCATAGAATTCATGGTTTACGTATAAATTATTGTCATTTCGTATTCCAGTTTTAATACGAATTTTATTGTTATGTTTAAAACATTTCATTTGAGAAATGCATTAGACTTAGTAAGTGACTGGTGGAGCCTTCTATAGCTTCTAGATGCATAGGTTGGTCTCATGAGACAAACTAATGTCTTCTCACAAGGCCTTGACAATTTCATATTTGTAGTATTGGCATACAACCTTTAATATGTGGTTATGAAAGTATGGCATTATGCATTCCATCATTATGAAAGTGGCTACTGATATTGCATGTGATTATTTGACTAGTAGAATACCCATGTAAATAAGTTAGTGAAATTTTTGTATTTTTATCTTTGACATATTATTCTGATGTTCAAGTTTAAAAGGCTTTTGTTTTAGTCGTATAAATTTCCTTAAATGTTTATGCTTATTTATTTAAGTTTCCGCTATATTTTTATCTTTACTGAGCATCTAAACTTGCCCCTTTCTATGTTATATTTTTTCCAGGATGTGAAGATTTATATTATGACTGACCATCAAGGATAGTTTGTGAGATCTCTGTGTTGTCTATGGAGACAATGTTGTCGTAATTTTCCATTTTATGATATAATGTAATCCTTATTAATGTATCTAGTACTATGAAGTCTACTAAACCAAACAGTCTTTCAAGACCCGATCCTTTGGGATCATGCCAATCTTATGTAATAATGAACCGACTCTGGGTAACTAGGGTCGGGGCATTATAGTTGCTATCATAAAAAGTGTAGTACCAACCTTGGAAACTAGATTTAGATAAACTCTAATTAGAGCACATAGCCCTAAGATCGACTTTGAGGATTAGAATAGAAGAACTTCCTAGAATTTTGGTATTGTATAGATTTTCTGAGTTTGTCAAGAAATACATCCCTATCTAGATATGATCAGGTAGAGGCGGATTTGACACAGATGGACCTAGAGGTAAAACCCAAGAACACCTCTTTGAGCTAGACTTGATTGGGAACTAGTGCATGACAAAGGCCCTTACTGCACTATTGGTTACGACACTCTTATGAGATATGCTTTGGATAATTATCATTTTCATTCCAAACCATTATGAAGGGTTTATGAGTATATAATTACTCAATGAAAACATTTTTTATGATTATGGATTATTTCCATAAACTGTTCAGTTTATGTTATTTGTTTCACATGTATGAATTTATGTATTTCTATTCATAAACTAATCTAGTTTATGTCATTGTTTAGAAAAGGCGCATAGTGGAAGGAATGGAAACTATATCAAAGAATGCACTACATGTAGGGTTTTCCATCCTTCTCAACATATTTATAGTGAAGCTGCTGATACAACTGGTGATGATCATCTTATCACTATACTGGGACAACTCACTCAAGTTATGAATAATAACCTTACTCGTATGAAGCACTCGGATCCACATCATGGGGGATTAATGTTAGATATCTTCATGAGGTAACAACCACCAAAATTCAATAGGATTAAAAATCCATTATGAGATGAGAAATGGATAAATTCCTTAGAAAAAATATTCCATTCCTTAGGGAGTAGTGAAAGGGAAAAAGTTTTCATGGCAGTTTACCGCCTCACTAGAGATGCGGATCAATGGTGGTCATTGATTCAAAACCCAAAGGAAGATGATTAAGTGTCAAATATGGAATAGATGGATTTTAAAGATATTTTCTTATTAAAAAAATTTCCTTGTCACCATCAAGCATATATGGAAAGACAATTTATGAGTTTGAGGAAAAAGGAGGATGAGAATGTCACAATGTATGAGGATAACATTACATGGTGAGCAAGGCATGCTGCAAATTATATACATAACCCAAGAAGTAATATTTATCGTTTGATTGATAGGTTAATACCATTTCATCATCAAGAATTAGTCTTACAATCCTCCTCATCCTATGATGATATTGTCTCATGATCAATACATATAGAAAAAGAATTCTCTAAGTCTTACGACATTAAAGAGAAGAAATAGAAGAAGAGATCTGCCAAACACTCTAGAAATGGAAATAAGGGGAAGAAGGGAAAAGCTGAATATCCATCTTACAGTGCATGTGGGAAGAAAAACCTTGATACTTTCATGAAGGGAATGAGAGTCTGCTACAAGTGTGGTGAAAAAGGACACCAAGCTTGTGATTGCAATGGGATGAAAGAGGCTATTGATGTTGAATGCTACAATTGTAGAGAAAGGGGGAATTATGAGAATGATTGTTTATAAATCTGCGGAACATACCTCATAAAAGGCCAAGGGATCAAGGGTATGCTTATGATATCACTAATGTTGAGGTTGAATCCTTGAATGACGTAGTGGAAGGTAATTTAATGGTTTCCTCAAGTTTAGAAAATTATTTATTTGATTTTGGATCACCTCATTGTTTCATATATTCCTAGTTTTCTAAGAAAATTAAATATATAAAATTTGATATAACAAGGGAGTTTTCAGTCAAAACTCATAAGGGAAGTATCATTGTAATAAATTTTTGTGAATCATCCCCCAATCGATCATATAAATGTTCTTTATCTACTGATCTCATCGTCATACCCATGATTGAATTTTATATAGTCCTCAGTATGGATTGGATTTCAGACCATGATGCAAAAAAAAAATTGTAAGATGAAGGAGGTTACTATTTTTGATGACGATGATAAAGAACAACTTATAAATAAAGCATAAACATCACCACCTGATTCTTATCAAGATCCACCCCCAATAGCTCAACGAAATTCCATTATAGGGGAGGAAGAGACTGAAATTACTGTGGTCGAGGAAAGGAATGTTCAAATAGAGGTTGTACCTATTGTGAAAGAATATGTTGATGTGCTTCCAGAAGATTAACCTGGGCATCCTCCAGAATAAGAAATTAAGTTTTCCTTTGATTTAATTCCTAGTTCAAGGCCCACATTGAGGACTCCTTATAGAATGGCCATTATGGGATTAGTCTAACTAAAGAAAAAACTAGAGGAATTGTGTAATAAGGGATTTATTCGAACAAGTGTTTCTCCATGGGGATCCCATGTTCTTTTTGTTATGAAGGAAGATGGATCTATGAGATTGTGCATTGAATATATGTAGATCAATGAAATAACAATAAAAAACAAGTATCCCCTACCTCGCATTGATGATTTATTCGACACAATTCATGGAGCTCAACACTTTTCAAAGATTGAACTTCGACTGGGATATCATCTGTTTTATGTGAAAAAGGAAGAAATTTTTAAAACAACATTTTGAACTAGGTACAAGAATTACAATTTTACAGTAATACCTTTTGGATTGACAAATTCACCCTCTGTTTTCATGAATCTAATGAAAAGAGTTTTCAAGGAATATCATGATGACTTTTTCATGGTATTTATTGATGATATATTTATATATACCAAAATCTAAGAAGATCATGAAAATCACTTTCACATTATCTTGAAGACTCTTAGAAGACATGAATTATATGGGATGTTTAGAAAGGTTGAATTTTGTCTTCAAGAGATTTTTTTTTCTGGGCCATATCATCTCTAAGGATGGAATCTCTATTGATCCTTTTAAGACAAGAGAAATCCAAGAATGGCTGGAACCGACAAGTATAACTGAGTTATGTAGTTTTATTGGTTTAGCATGTTATTATCGGTGTTTCATCCAGAAGTTTTCCCAATTGGCTAACACATTAACCAAGCTCACACGTAAATGGGTGAAATTTTTTTGGACAAAAGAATGTGAATTATTTTTTTAAGAATTGAAGAGAATATTAGTAAATGATCCTATATTTACTCTACCATCGGGAATGATGGGTTAGTTATTTATAGAGATGTTTCAAAGAAAGGACTTTGTTGTGTACATATGTAGAATGATAGAGTCATCGCCTATGCATCACGACAGCTAGACATTCCTGATAAAAACAATCCTAATCATGATCTTGAGTTAGTAGCTGTAATCTTTACATTGAATATATCGATACATTATCACTATGGTGAAAATGTGAGATATATACCAATCACAAGAGTTTGAAGTATATTTTTCCATAGAAAGAACTCAACATGATGTAAAGATGATGGCTTCAACTACACAAGGATTATGATTTCACTATACACTACCACCCAGGGAAGAAAAATAAGGTGGCAGATGCTTTAAGTTGAAAGTCTCATGGTGTTTTGAACAAGATGAGAGTTGAAAAGGATCTTATATACATGGATCTATAAAATATGGATATGGGAATCACCATGGAATGTGAAACATCAATACTTTTTCAAATGGATTCCAAACCATCTTTACTATAAAGGATAAAGAGTTATCTGACCAGTGATGAAGAGTTTAAAAATAAGATTAAAGCTATGAATGATGGGAGATTGAGTGACTCTGTGTATGAAGATAAAAATTTGAAATTTGGGAAGAAACTTTGTGTTTCTAATATACCTGATCTGAAAAGTGAATTGTTAGATGACGATCATAGATCCAATATCCCTTTACACTCAGGTTGCACCAAAATGTATAGAGATTTGAAGGAACATTTTTGGCGGGACAACATGAAGAGGGTGATTGATGATTTTGTGTCAACATGTATGAGTTGTTAAGAAGTGAAAGCTGGAAGGCAACAAACTGGTAGAGTCATGCAACCTCTTCCCATACCTGAGTGGAAATTGGATAATATTACGATGGAAATCTTCATGAGACTACCAAAGACTCATACAAGGAACAATGCAATATGGGTCATTGTTGATCGTCTTACAAAGTCATCACATTTTCTTGCTACAAGATAAGATTTATCACTTGAACGTCTTGAAAGAATATATATTAATGAAGTGGTGAGAATTCATGGAGTACCCCTATTGATTGTTTCTAATTGTCATCCACATTTTATATCATGTTTTTGGAAAAGTCTTCAAAAAGCAATGGATACTAATCTTCGTTTGAGCACTGCCTACCACCCCCAAACTGATGGACAATCAGAACAGACTATTCAATCCTTAGAAGACATGTTAAGATCATGCTCACTTGACATTCAATGTATGTGGGATAAATATTTTCCTATGGTAGAATTTTCCAATAACATTAGATTCCATTCAAGTATTCAGATGGAACCATATGAAGCATTATACACAAAGAGATGTCACACACCAATTTGTTTGGATGATGTTGGTGAAAGAAAACTCGTATGCCCAGAACATGTGGAGGAAACGATGGAAAAGGTGAAGGTAATCCAAAACCACATGAAACCATATCAAATTAGGTAGAAGAGATATGCCGATAACGGAAAGAAGGATTTGGAATTTCAGGTAAGAGATCATGTTTTCTTGAAGATATCTCAATGGAAGGATGTTATATGTTTTGGAAAGAAGGGTAAATTGAGTCTCATGTACCCCAGACCTTTCGAAATTCTAGAATGAATTGGGGATGTAGCATACCATTTGGAAATTACTCCAAGTCTCTCCAAAGTTCATGATGTGTTCCATATATCACTATTGCAAAAATACATGCCTAACCCAAAGCATGTACTCACAAATTAGGAATTAGAACTGGAACCCGATCTGTGTTATTGAGAAGAGTCTGTCAAGGTTCTTGATACATGAGAACAAGTGTTGAGAAACTAGATGACTCTTCTGGTAAAAGTTCTATGGAGAAACCATAAGATGAAAGAGGCAATGTGGGAACCTGAGGAACATATGTTGATAAACCTCTCGCATCGTTTTATGTAGTAATATTCTTTAAATTTTTAGGGTGAAATTATTTAAAGGAGGAGAGAATTAACACCCCAAGCTTCCACATTACGCTTCTCTTTGAATAATACAATAGTGTGTGTTGTACGTAACTTCACATTCCAACACACCACAACTAATCAAACTAGCTGTTATGAATAGTAATACCCGCTTTTGGAAAATTTATACATTTTATCTTTCATAATGGACTTCATTTTGGGATTCAGGGTATAAAAATTAGCTTGGGGGGAATTTTTGTTATTTAAAAAAATATCAATTTTTTATGAATAGTGAAAAACACTAAGATATAGTTTAAAACCAATTTTTTATTTAAATAATTATTTATTTTATTTAAATTTATTTTAGGTCAAAATAGATAAATAATTCCTATATAATTTCAATGTAATTCATTGAATTCAGTTTATAATAATTTTAGATATACTAAAATTTTATTGAACATTTTACCTTCTCTTACCCACCTTCTAGAAGCACTTGTAAATTTACATAAAACGTAATTTTACCACTTATATGAGTTGAAATTAAATAATCTAAGAGACACGGTTGATATTAGTATGTAAAATGTGGTTCAATAAGATGAAATTAATTTTTGGTGGACAGTAACGTTTTACTTTTATTTACCACAGTTAAAAGTAAATAGGTCAATTATGGGTAAAAATGATATTATTATTACCCTAAAACATGTCCTAACTCTATAGGATAAGAATAATTCAACCAAAAACAACCTTCGGAATAAAATATTAACCTATTTGATCAACATGAATTAGATTAGGATATTTATTATAATTTAATTCAAAGAAGAGTTAAAAGAGTTAAAATCTATGTTTAATAACTTATTTTTTTTAATATATGGTTACACATAAGATAAATTCTACTACAAATATTCATTATAAATATTAAATAATTTCCTACATAATTGAATTTTATTTTTATTTTTTAGATATTAAATATTTAAATTTATTTATGACACAATGATGATGCAGTAATTCCCTAATTAATGAAATATTAAAATAATTGATATTATAAATATCCAAATAAATGTAATTTTAGACTTTTAATGAATTAAAATAATTTTATAGTTTAATATGACATATTGGGGTTGGTTATATGAATTTTTTCGTAGTAATAATGTTGTTATGAATTTAGAAGAAACGAAATACCAAATAGTGTCAAAATTGATATAAAAGAGTTTTTAAAACAAATATAATATTTTTAATTGATATCGTATTCCTAAAAAACTAAGGTACCTCTAAAAGACTTATATAATTATAGTTTTATCATTAATGAACCACTAGGGGTTCGCTTGGAAGTATATATTAAGGTTACTAACAATAAAATATAAAAATACAAAGAGACAGGGTAAATGTCAAACTACTTATGTAAGAGTTAAATCTAAATGATAAGGTTAATAGAGTAACACAAACCTATCTAAAACCCATTTTTTGAGGTTTTGTATACCCATACCCAAATTATACTTCAAATAATTCATTTTGGAGCCATTAGAAACCGAAAACAATTTTATTATTAAATAATATTTCATGATTTTTTCTAAGGTGCCCTTCACCCCTCTTATAAAAGGGCACTCTCGCTTCTCTCAAATTCATACCTTCAAATCAATTTGTCTTGGCCAAAATCTCCCAAAATACACTCTAAACTGTCATACCTTCATCCTATAGGCCTTACTTTATTCAAAAATCCATCATATAGATCCCTTTTGATCAAATCGAAAGGAAGAAATCGAAGAAGAGGTAAATATTTCATCACCTCTTTCAAGATCCTTTCTTCTTCCGCTTCCTTTTTATTTTTTTTCCATTATAATATAATAACTACAGTATCTTCTATATACTGTGATGTTATTATAAATATGTTACAACTAAATTCATTATTCCATCCATCCTTTGAATGACATGTCACCATACGTGCATACATAGGGCTCACCGTCTCCACGTTGTGGTGTAATTATTATTCAATACATTATTTTTCTGATGGGTATAATAATGATGTGTAATTGATGTAAATAATAAATATAACTAGTTAAATATTCTGTATATATGATATACCATCCAATTCTATATTATTTTAATATCAAAACAATGATATTATCGCTCATGCGTACGTACAAATTACTGTCTCCACAAACGTGATGAGATTCATTCCCCATCGCATCCATTCAAGACTACTTTTTATTATATGATTAAAAATAATGTTTAAAGACTTAATATCATTTTTATTATGAATATGGTAAATCCTATCCATAACAAACATTACTTACTTAGAAAATCATATAATGGAAAACGAATCAGTTAACACCCGAAACGATGATAAAACGTAGATATTGTTAACAAAGAAATGTTAAAATATCATATATGATATCATATTAATGTATATGATTTTGGTATAATTTAATAACAATTATTTCTCTATTATACCAAAGGTTAAACTACCCTATACCAGGGAAATTTACAAGTTAAAGGTTAATTTTTTAATCTTTTCATTATCCGAGGTTGTCCATACGTAATTATCTACTGGGACCTCTTTATCATCCACATCCATTATTATTAAATATGTATTTCAAAACATTTTTACTATTTACTAGACAATGGGTTAAATTAATTTAACCCCTTATTTGAACATATATGTTTTTAAAGGAATCATTCCATCATTTTCCAAACAAGGTACTTTAAAACCATTTCAACAAAATTAAGATTAGAATGTTTTTTAACTTATACGGCGGGTGCGGCTATTTACTACCGTTATAACATTGTCTAAGCTTCCCTTACAAGATTAGAAGAATATTTTCAAATATAAATGTTTTATTTTATAATTATTATACTTTTAAAATTTTCCAAAATATAAAGAGATATTTTCTTAAAAAGGTTTTCATTTCATCCCTGTCAACATCCATTGATGGATTTTATGTTTTTTTTGAATTTGATTTATTATGATACAAAAAATTCAATATTGTATTGAAGGTTGTGTGATATGTTTGACTTTGGTTGTGTTATTTCATAACATTCATGGTTTATGGATAATGTATTGACATTTCATATTCTCGTTTTAATAATAATGTTTATGTTATGGTTAAACCATTTCATATGAGTAATGCATTGGACTTAGTAAGTGACTGGTGGAGCCCACTATAGCTTTTTGATGCATTGGTAGGTCTCATGATACAAACTAGTGTCTTGTCACAAGGCCTTGACAAAATCTTATTTGTAGTCTTGGCACAAGGCCTTGACTATGTGGTTATAAAAGTCTGGCATTATGCATTCCATCATTACGAAAGTGGATATTGATATTGCATGTGATTATTCGACTAGTAGAATATCCATGTGAATAAGCAAATGGAATTATTGGATTTTTATCTATGCCATATTATATTGAAGTTAAATATTAAAAGGCTTTTGTTTTAGTCTTATATATTGCCTTAAAGTTTTAAGCTTATTTATGAACGTTTATTCTATATTGTTATCCTTACTAAGCATCTGAGCTCACCCCTTTCAATGTTTTATTTTTCCCAGGATGTGAAGAATAATATTATGAATAACATGTAGGGATAGTCTATGGGATCTCAGTAATGTCTATGGAAACAGTGTTGTTGTAGTTTTCTAATTTATGATGTAATGTAAACCTTATGAATGTATCTAATACTTCCAAGGCTACTAAACTAATCGGTCTTTAGAGACTTGATCTTTTGTGATAATGCCAATGTTATGTAATAATACACTGACTCTGGGTAACTAGCGTCAGGGCGTTACATATCATAAAAAGAATACATATTATAATTTAATATTTTTTGTGGGAAAAATCAATACTATGCAGAATTTTTCTTTTTTGAATATATGGTATTTTTTTGTAAGAGTTACGACAAAAAAATCTAAAAAACAAAAAAATAATTTTCTTTTGAAATTAATGTCTTTTAATTATACTATAAAATCAATATAAAATATATAGAATAATGTTTCATACTTATAGTTGTTATTAGAGGAATATGTTTGGATAATATTATGAGTTAGGATAATGATAACATATTACCCATAAAATATTTTAGCTAATGGTTAAGGTGAAATGGTATTCTATTTGAAAACTACCTTGTTTCCCTATCTCCACTATGTTTGTTCCCAATATGTTTCCATAAAGTAAATTGAGAGGCTATAATATGAAGACAAAAAGAAGATGATATTTATCAAAATATGTAACTAAAATGGTCAAAATTTAAAAAAATTATTTTTTTGTCAAGATAGATTAGTTGAAACATGTTCTAAATGGTGGTGGAATCCATTCTATAGAGTATCCATCTCTACCAAAGATGAACATGATGATTACAGAGAACATAATAAAACAAAACCATTCGATATTCGATGGACCATCAAATCTAGTGGCTTCTGAATGATGAATAAACAATTTAGATAATTTAATTTAAGTAATAAAGTGTTTTTAAGGTCAAAAGGTATCCATTTTTATTTACGATTGTTCAGGCCATGTTAATCGATGGTAGTTTTTGGTTAATAATACCAAAGTGAGATATAGGCCCGATTTCATTGACTAGAAAACATTTAAGAATCGCCCCCTTCAGACATATTTCCCTTAGGTTTTCTAACTAATGATTAAGAAAAAAGTATTTTAATTGAGAAAAATGATGAATATTATATAGCATCATATGAAGAAAATTTTAAATCAATAGCAAGGTATGTGCTTGATTTTATTTAGGATGTTGATAGTAATATTAATCCATTTCAATTATGGATGAAACAAATATATTTAATGTTATTATCATTCGATGAATTGAAATGTTATTATAAAAATGTTATTACTCAAAAAAGGTAGAAATTTAATTCTTCAATGATCATTAATACTATGAAAACAAACATGGAAAATGGTTTGGAACATAATAAATGAGGAATAATTAACCAAAATAATCTATTGGTAGGAAAAATAAGTTCTCATATTATGATAAGTGTGGTTACAATCAATTGGGGGAATGTATCGTAAATTTATGAATGTGTTAACGGTGTACTATATTTGTTCACAAATCACGAAACAAAAAATAAATACTTTTGAGAATTTAAAGAATGGGGTAACTAATATGTATCCATCAATAACATGTTTATGTTTCAATGAGTTGGGTCATTATGCTAGAATTTTTACAATGTTATTTACTAAGGTTGTAAATTGTTATGAAAAAATAATAAAGCTAAGGAAAAACATTTTTCTAGTATGATTGTTGATGTTTGGCCATCTAATTAAGTGGTTATAGGTTTATTACCAGTAACATCAAAATACTCCAATACCCTATTTGACTATTGATCATTACATTTTGATGTTTCAAATATTTTTTCATATAAATTAAAACTATAACCTAAATAATGTAAGATATAATATTTGTAGAAATATATAAGTGGAGGTAATAAAGGGACCATGATTTATATAAATCTTCTTATTGTTGATATTTTGGATGATATTCCTAGAAAATAATGTTGAAATACAAATGTTAGTATTTGATATTATTTTGGGTAGTGATTTTGATTTAGTTTATCATGCTAAGATATATTGTAGGGACATGAAAATATTTTTTTATTATATTATTCCTTTCAAAAACTACAATAAATATGTGGTATTTTATAGATATGATAGTGAACGTTACTAATAATATGTTGTCTAAAGGAAAAAATATTCATTTTTGTAATTTATATGAATTAAATAAATATATTTAAGTTTTTTTAATTATTTAATGGATTTTATTTTGTAACAAAGAGGTTTATTTTATTATTTAAATAGTTATTTATGCTAAGAATATTTCAAAACCCACTTATCAAATTGCTCAAGTTAAAAATGTTGAAATAAAAAAGAAATAACATTAGTTTCTAGATAATGGTATATTTTATCCTACAACACCATGATGGAGATCTCCTATTTTGTTTATTGAAGAGAAATATTGTTTCATGATACATTTTGTTGAATGTGAAGCATTTAATAACTTCCTTTTTAATAAAAATTACACTATTCCACAAATAGATGATTTGTATAATCTTGCCTAGGGAGAAGAAAATTTTTTGAAGGATAATTATGAGTTGGAGTACTATCAGTTCATGGTGAAGGTAGAAGATATCCCGATGTAATCATTTTTACAAGTAATGGGAATTATGAGATTATATTTATAGCATATACACTATCTATTTCTCCACCTAGTGTATTTTATATCATGAATAGTGATATACATGAGTTATTGGATACATTTGTAATTATGTTTATCGAATATATATTGTTATATTTTAAAAGTAATGTTGATCATGAAATACACATAATGATTTTTAAAAAAACCCTAAATGTAAATTATCTATATGGAAAATTTATTATTTTTGAATTTTGTTTGTAAAAAAATCATTCCATTAATATATGGTTTCTAATAATTTAATAAATAATGTCACTAATAATACTAAATTTTTGGGAGAATGTCATAGACACACCAATTGATGATATATTAATGGGTTTCTTTGATAATTAGGTTAGCACTTGATATTTTTTGAAATTGTTTCCTATTTCCTAGTCTACTGATAATTTAAACTGAAATGGGGATTAAATTCATGAGGGAAAATGTGTTTGCTAATGTTTTTCAGGAACTAAAATTATGATCAATAAATTACTATTTTTTACCTTTCCCACTATAAATGTTGAATGATTCATTGGCATTATTTCTTCTTGGAATTTATATGGTTGTTTCATAAGGAAGAATGAGTTTGTGATTTCTCATTATTCTCATCAACTAATTCACCATGAGTAAAATTATCCTACACATTATATGGAATTAGAGATAAAAACCTATTGCTTAAAAAATTAAGAGGCATCATATATATATATAGGTTTTCAATATATATCGATCCTAAGTTATAGATTTGTGTATTCACTCAGAAATAGATTAAAATCACTCATAGAAGACAGTTGGAATTGATCAAGGATTGTGATTCAATGATTATTTATCATCTTGGAAAAGAAAAAAATATTGATGATTATTTCTTTCAGAAAAAGAATGGAACATTACTTTTGTTACATTAAAATCATTACCCATTGGTTAATAAATAGATTAAATCTTCCATAGATGTTGTGAATTATTCATCCTCTTATATATTTTTGGTTTTCAATGTAGAAAAAGTTGGTAGATAAAACTAAGAAAACTCTTAAATAAGATAGTGGGTTACATGATAATAGATAATTTGTTAAGAATGATATATTTCCTAAACATAATGATGAAAATAAAGGTATTTTTATTTTGGAATGATTTTATTGGCTATTTTTAGACCCATTTTAATAGAGGGATCTTGAGTGAAGCTTGTAGTTTCCCTATTTTCCATTCATCCAAGAGGCAATAATTTTTATAAATTCATTCTTGTGTATTACTAGTTGTATGGAATGAAATGATATTTTTTTACATTACCAAATTACGATTAACTTGTAAATTGGTTATGGGAGAATGAAATTTACAGAAGTGGATTATTTAGAAATTTATAGTTTGATAGTGCAAAGGGGAAACAGGTTTATGGATTTCATAGTGGGATTTCCACTGAAAAATATAGTTAATAATGTGATTTGGGATATTTTAGAATAATAAAATTAATCTAAACATTTATTTCCCATTCTAGAAACAAGGTCTATGGATCAATATTCTCAACTGATTCTGAAGGAGATAGTGATGTTTTATAGTGTTTTTATATTCATTGTAATTCGACATGATCCCATGTTTACTTGATTTTATTAGAAATAACATCATAAGTAATTGGTTATTGAAATAAATTATAGTACCACATTCTAAAATTAATCTTATAGACATTTTTAATTATCAATTTACACTATAGAATATAATACTCATAATATTTTAATAGATTAGTGGGGATTTAGGGATCAATATAAATATTTGGTTGTGTGGTCTTATGATAACATTTTTTTTATCATTTTCCAAATGGAAAATTTCCAGGCCTTATATGCAGTTCTATATTGGATATCATATTTTTAGGATGAAGTAGTATAAAAGAATATAATGAATCTAGAGTAGTTAAATTAATTATGTAACATGGTGAAGATAATTCAGCATTATTTGTGGATGAATTAAATCAGGCATATAAGTTATACAGATAATATGTGATAAAATATTTCATTATGGGTAGGAGATCATGTATTTCATAAATTAACTTCATGAAAAAATATTATGTGTTTTTATAAACTAGAAAAGTTAATTCACGAGTTTATTAGACCATTTTAATTCGAGGGGAATGTTTAATCATTATCATACAATATAGACATTCCTATGATCCTAAACCAAGTACCGATGTTTATTCACATTTCAATGTTATGAAAATTTGTTATGTATTTATCTCATGTTTTTAGTATTGACTATATTCAATTTAAAAATAAGACATTATATGAGGAATAATCTTTTAATAATATTGAATTTAGATTAAAGGTGTTGATGAATATGGTAATTCTCTTTGATATAGTTTTTTGGATAAACCATAGAGTTTAAGAGGAAACACGGTAATCTAAAAGTCATTTGAATGAAATTCATCCTCACTTGTATTATAATTGAATTTATTTTGATGATTCAATTTCTGAAATAAGGAATAATATAACATAAAATTAAATGACAGAATATATCCTTTTAAAATTTATCGCATTCCATAACTAGATAAAAAAATTCATTAAGAAATATTAAGTAGTTTTTAACTTTAGTGGAAATAATTTCAATAAACAATTTTATAATAAGGTTATTTTTTAGTAAATATTTATACATATGAATTTTCCATTTTAGTTTTTTAAATCAAAAGCCCATTCTCAAAAATAGGATTACTACCTTTTCATATTATAAGTGATTTATAATATTTTTGTAAAAAAAATATTTAACAATACATAGAATATATTCTAATGAATTATGGAAAATAAAATTATATTTATATATTACTATTATCATAATGATCATAGATCCAATAATCATAGGATTCACCATTCTTTGAAAATATCTAATAAATATTATTTTATCTTCCATACTGAAAATTTCATAATAATCATTATGATAATGGTATTGATATAAATTGAACTGATAATCATAAGGTTTATCATAAAAACAATATTTTTGTAATTCCATTGGAATCACATAAGATTATTATCATTTTAAGATTATGATTCTCTAATAGAATGAAATTTTTTTAAAATGTAATGGTTTGAATCATTATGATGTTAGAAAATTAGTTACAAAAGATCTGTTTATGTGCCATGTGCCCATATTTTTGAAACAAACTTGGTGAAATATTTATGTGGGCAATGAAATATGATTATTGGGAGTTCACCTATAAAAAACCCATTTATTCAAAGAGATCAAAGCTTATCGATTTAATTTTTTAATTTCTCATTATGATATATCTTTGTAGATTTAAAAGCATATACGTCTTGTATTTAGTAATTTTAGTTGTATTTATTTATGTAGTTATGTGGATAACTTGTCCGATTTTTGTCTCTATAATTTTTTTCTTTGTAATCCTGAGTTTGATTGTTGTGGTTATGATCAAGGGTTTATGGAGATATAATGTATCAGAATCTGATCTTATAATGAATGGATTTTGGGGATAGAAATATGGAGAATCAAATTTTTAGATCAGGGTCTTGACAGAATAGAATGATTGAGCCGATCTGTCAGATCCATGGCTATTGGGGATAGATAGACAAAGCAAATATGATCATTAGGTCAAGGGACTTCCATACTGACGAAATAATGACATTATTGTAAGTAATAAGAAAGGGATACCTTTATCCATGTTTTGTGGTCACCATACTTTCATGGCTAAAATAAGTATATTTTTGTATATTGTAGTAATTCATTATTAAATTTTTGATATTATATTACTTGTTTCTTATTTGTTTTACATCTTTTTGTGCTTGTTTGTTTTGGTTTTATCATAACCATTCTAAATACGATAAACACAATGAAACAGTTAATTAGATCTAGTGTGAATATGAGAGTGGAAGATATAATCATATTTATTATAATTGTGATATGTATACTCTGATATTATTAAAATCATCTATCTTATGATACTTTTGTCATTGTAATGAGGGCTAAGTCTGATTCTAATATTTTACTTTAAAAGGATTTGTGATTTTTTATAATTTTAATTATTTTAGGTTATAGTTTTTTAAATTAAAATTATCCACCCCCTCTTGAATTGGGCCATTATGAGCATATTCATTCAATCCTAATATCAATATATCTAATATTGATATCAAATCATTTTTATCAAATTAGGATTCAATAACTCATGTTTTTACAAGGGTTTTACTATCTTCACTATTTCATGTTTGTTATGTTTTTTTTAATTTTTTTGTTTATAAATTATTTTTACACTGATGTGTTTGTGGGGAAATATATTTTAAGGTCGATGGATATCATTTCATGTCGATAGATAGTATCAGTCCAAAAATACCTCTTATTGTTTATGGATTTGACTAGGAATATTGGAAAAATAAAATGAAGAATTTTGTTATCAATATTGGGGTTGATAGTTTTTTTCATGATGACAGGTGGTCACAAAATACATGATAATTATGAAACATATTTCATCCATTAAGAAAATATGTAATATCAACTAAATTATAGTTTTATAAATATTTTGTTATTCTCTATGAATAGAATCAAATATAGTCAAAAACAATCAAGGGAAGAAAAAAACAACATCTTGGAAAAGTTATAGTTCAAACATTAGTGTATTCCAAAGGTTGTTGAAACTAAAAGAGTAATTATAAGTGGATATTATCATGAATTTTATTTCATTCCTAAAGAATAATTTTCTAAGATAAAATAACGATTCATGATTATTATTAATAGTCTATAATCTATTGGTGAGAATGGATTAGATAATGACATTCCTGTTGAGAGAATCATAGATATCATGCCCAAAGAATTAGAGTCTAGAATAACTATCTCAAATGAAATAAATAAGGTTAGTAATATTCACCTGGATCATATTATTGAAAACATGATGCATTATGAATGTAGAATGAAAAGAGATAGAAATAAATAGAAGGGAAATAAGGAAAGAGTTTCATTATCTACAACTACCTTTATAACTAATGCTCAAACACTAGAAACAATTGTTAGCTCTTCATGAAAGAATAATATTGTGGTAAAAACATATTCAAGTTCATTTGAAAAGATTGAATTTGATATAGAATATTTGTCCTGATAAAGGAATAATATTTATGGAAATAAGTATTTTCAATATATTTATAATAAATACCATATAGAACAATGTGATAAAAAAGTTACGATTACCCGTTTGGTTTGTACGAAAGAAGACATATCAGAGTGGAATTCCCAAAGCTAAATAAGAATGATAGAAAAGAAAAAAATTTATAAGAATCTAAAGAATAATTATAAGTCATCAGGAAATAAATTCTTTAATTCTAATGATTCTTCAGGTGAAGTGGAGGAGATTTATCAGATAAATCTTCTGATTATAATAGTTTTGGATAGAAGAACATTGGTCTTCATTCCATGGTTCCTAAAGAAAAAATTTGTCTTAAAACTAAGTTAATGACTATTTATAACTATAAAAAATTATACTTGTGGTAAAATTATAGCAATTCTAATAATAATAAAAACAATATATCTTATGACAATGAATCAATATTAGATAGTTAAGATACTAACATTATTTAATATAGATTCTGGATTTTTTCAAATTTTATAAAATTAGAATCCTAGTATTTGTAAAAAACGTGATAATGCTAATAAAAATATCATTATGGATGAATCATGGATTGATGTTCTAAAGAATCAAATATCATAATCATAAAATGATCTTGATAAGTACATTATTGAAAATAAATTTATTTCTAAATATTTATAAATTTTAATTTATGAAAATGATTCATTATAAACTAGTTTTGATAAACTTAATTTCAAAACAAATAATATAGAGGATAAGAATTTATTTATAAAACTAAAATCATAAATTTAATCCTTGAATAAGCATCTAAGACAGATTACCATAGGTAATTAAGGTTTTCATAAAATAACAAAATAAATTCTTCCTAAAGGTAATAGTTTCATAATGGAATTTTCATATAAAAACTTATGTTTAATAACAACTTATTTTTTCACAGAAGTACTCCATTTTCACCAAAATTCCAATGTGGTGTCCATTGGGAAATGAATTATTATTTCATTAAAGGCAAATCACTAATTTTCTATATGATATATTTTTCTATATGAATTTGGTTCAAAATAGTTGTTTCTTAACAATACCAGACCCAAAATGATTTGGGTTTTTAAAGTATAATCATTTTCCATTTAAAAAATAAATAAAAAAGTACCAATAGTAAGAATAATTGGTACCTGGATTGTGGTTGGTACCATAATATGAATGGTAAAAAAACTTCTTAAAAATTATCCACGAGATGAAAGGTGGAAAAGTTACCATCTGATATAATTCTAAATTACATATTATTGGAATTTTAACAAAGTTAGTCTTGGTAAATCAGTAATTTAAAATTCATCATTTGTTAATGGACTTAACCAAAACCTTATAAACAAAATTATGTTAGGTTTTTAATGAAGCCCTGGGAATTTTTTAATTGATTAATATGTTGTACACAATTATAAATATGAATTAATTATTTCTTCCAATCAATATGAGAATTTTTCAATACATAAAATAAGAGACTATAAGAGCCAATACATACCTTTAAATAGTGCAGTGGAAGACCAATCATGGTTATAGAATTGAAGGATAGGATACAATAACCTTTCAATATTATACATGTCAACTATGAAAAGTCATATAAAGGATATTACAGAACATACATTTTATTCTTCATAACATTTTGACCCCTTCTAGTTTAGTTTGAATCATATTCAAGATCTAAATGAATGAGTGAATTATGATCCTCTGTTTAATTATTTTTATTGCACATGTAATTATTTGGTTCTAAAAACATACATTATTGGGGAAAAAATATGTATATGTCATGGCTCATGACTACACTTGATATTATTGTGTTTATTTTCTAGAAAATAAATGTAAACATTTTTTTCAAAACCATTTGATCCAAAGATTAAAAACAAAAACCTTCCCTTGATAACTCTTAATATTAATCATGGAGGAGAAATTTAAAAAACATTTGTTGAATATTTTTCTAGTTAAAAGGTATACCATTTGGACGATAGAAACCCTAACCAAAATGGTGTTGTTGAAAAAATAAATTGAATTCTTCATAAAATATAAAAAACCATATTGAGTGAACACTCAATGGATAAACTCATTTTGGATGAACCTATCAGTACTACATCTAATACTAAAAATTGAGTTTTAATGATCCCATTTCTCAATAAAACATTTATGAGTTCTGGACAAGTAATAAACAAAATTTTCATACAAAAGATTTTTTGGATGAATATTATTCATCTTGAATATGAAATATAACATTCAAAAAATTTCAACCAAACATAATGAAGGAATAATTTTAGGTTATTCCACAACTTATAAGGAATATATAGTTTTTAGTAAAAATTATTACATTGTTGAGGTAAAAATACATGTTATTTTTTATGAAATTGACCCATTGGTTTTCAAAAAACCCATACCCACATTCTCATCAAATATTATTTATAATATTAATTTTTCGAATTTTTTAGAAAACTATTCTCATAATGAAATTTCCCAAGAATGTGTTTCTTAAGTAACTCCTTTGGAAGAGTTTTTACCATATGCTGAAGAAAATACTTTTAAAAAACCAAAATGTATGTTTTTTCTTATGAATCATCATAGAGATAGTGTCATTGGTCATGTTGATCAACCAATTCTGAATTAGAAGTCGTCAATGAGTGAACTAGAAAATCTAGCTTTACCTTCCAAATATTAACCTAATAATATTGATGAGTATTAAGGTAATAAGGATTTGAATAATTCTATATATGATAATCTAAATGACTTAA
Organism: Viscum album; assembly: GCA_963277665.1. Lineage (NCBI taxonomy): Eukaryota > Viridiplantae > Streptophyta > Magnoliopsida > Santalales > Viscaceae > Viscum > Viscum album. The sequence continues at coordinate 445,854,140 of OY728155.1, read as the reverse complement.
AAGTAACAAAACCAGACCACAGTTGAACAACCTAAAAAACATATAAAATTAGAGAAAAATGGGTTTTGATAAAAAATTGTAATGAAAATTTAATTATTATTTGAAATTAAATACAATTATTTCTAAAGGTTATAATCAACAAGAAGATATAGATTATGAACAAACCTATACTCTAGGAGATGGAATTAATGCTATTCATATTCTACTAGGGTTTAACTCATTATTTAATTTCAATCATCCTTAACATGGATTTGAGGTGTTATTTTATGTATAGATATATTCAAAATGAATTGTATATTAAAAAACTCAAGGTTTTTTAAATACAAAAAATTCAAAATGTTTTTATAATAATACCAAATAATTATACGGACTTAAACTGAATCCTAGATCTTGGTATGATAGGTTATAAAGATATTTATTGCGATTTTTAGTGGATCTACAGATGAATAAAATTTTAAAAAATATGTTTAAAAATATTATGATTATTCAAATATATGAATATGAAATAGTATTTAGATAAAATAAAAAATTATAAATAGATTCATTTTCGAATCTTATTTAATCAGTGTTTGAAATAAATACGATGGATGAGTTAAATTAATTTATAGGTTTTTAAATTTCTCAAAAACCAAAAGTAACATTTATATCTCAACATATGTATATAAAATATATTCTAAAATAGTTTGGATATGACATTACTAAAAGTATTTGTACTCCATTCGTTGCCTCAAATACACGTTATCTTAATAAGGATGGGAAACTAGTCCATCGAATGATTTTTAGATGTATGATAAGAAGATTACTTTACATATGTTTTAGACATATAGATTTAATGTTTTATATATTCTTTCAGAAGGAAATCATGAAAATCCGATGGAATCCCATTTAAGGCATATAAAATGAAACTTTTTTTCCTAAGTGAACTATTTATTTATGGCTTTATTATTCATATGAAATTGTTTTTGAAATAAAAATTGAATAATATTATAAATTCAGTTGGTGTATAATAGATATGAAACAAAAAAATTAACATTTCATTTATTAATAGATTAATTATATTTATGGTTTTATTGGAAAAAAAAAATTCTATCACATTCCACTACTGAATATGAATATGTTGCAGCTAGAAGTTGTTGTGATCATGTGTTATGGATGAAACTCACAATCATTGACTATGGAATTAGTTAAAAAAACAAAATAATATGTTATAATAATAGTTTCATTTATCTAATTAAAAACCCATCACATATCTCACATTAAATAAATATATACATTAGACATAATTACCTTCGAGATCACACACTTAAAGGATATTTAATTAGATAATTTATTGGAACAGAAAAACAAATTGATTATTTTTTTTTACAAAACCTCTATCTTAAGATAGATTCGAATACATTAAACAGAATAATGGAATTATGAATATAAATTAATCATTCATATCTATTTCCTTATCACCCATCTCTTTACATTATGTTACTCGTCTTCATGGTGGGAGTACATATTTTGATATTTTTCAAAAAAATTAGTTCGTCAAATTTTTTTCTTCTAATATTGTTTTCAGAATAAGGTTCCAAACACTTTTTTATTAATAAATGTTTTAAAGTTATAATTTTTAATAGGATCATTGGACTCAAAAAATGATAAATTTTTTTCAGAATATAGTTTTCTTAAAAAAACTGGATTCTATAAATTTTTAAAATGATCTTTTATTTATTAAATATTGTGTTCATCTTTTTAAATCAATAATAATATAAATAGTTTAGAAAATTTAAAGAATAAATTATTATTTATACTGATTCAACTTTATAACTCCAAAGGTATTCCTATTATCTTTTAAATCATTACACTAATATCTTAAAAATGTTTTCCTTTATTATTGTAATTCTTTTAGTTTGGATAAAAAATTCTTTTCTTTGCCTCTATTAATTTTTTCTTAAATTTGTTTACTGAATACCATATTTGTTATTAGTATGATAAATCATGTAGAAACATCTGGAGTGTAAAGTTAATTAAACCATTCCTAGAATAATTTTAATATATTAGATAGATTTATTTTTAATTTAACTTATTGGATATGATTTAGATGATGAACAGAATCTCATATAAAAAATAGAAATCCCCCCTCATGTCACATAATGATAGACTCATAATTTTTAATACTAAGTTTCTATGTTTTTCAAATCCCAATACCTATAAAGATTCTTTATGTTAGGATCACTAGTTATTTCTATAAATAAAATGATGTCTTTAAAATATTTCAATATATAGTTCATATTTAGAGAAAAATTAGTCAAAAAATACTTTTGTGAAAAAATTAATTCACCCTGAAAAGGATTATTAAATTACACGGGTTGGAAACTCTATGCATGGGAAATATTGATAAGGATTATGATTTTCTTCACCTTGATATTTTTCAAGAATTTTGATTTTCTGTCAAAATTTTCAAATAAAATGAAAAAAAACCTTTTATTATAATTTATAGACAAGGATATAGAATATTATGTAATAAATCTACCAATTTTGTTGGAGATTCATCATATGTAGATTCATATTTATCATATCATAAATTACTAGATTAACTTAGTTAATTTGATAAGAAGAAGGAAGAGGATTTTATATTCGATCACTATAAAATAGTTTAAAACTTTTATCACCTAACTATAGATAATATAGTTATTGCTCAATGGATAATGGTTTTCTTAATTACTAGGAAGGGTGAGTATGAAATTTTGGATGTCCTAGATGTTTTAATTTTTTATTTATTTATCAATAAAAGAAAAACTAGAACTTACGGGATTCATTATTAATTAAATTGATGATTTCAAGACTGGATCCATTAAATAAAATATTATTATGTTCCCATAAATTATAATGAAGTTATTGGTTGAGTGCATGAAGTTTTTAAAAATTGAAAAAAAATTCAATGTGGAAAAAGATGAATATTATTTTCATTGGTGATGATATTATGAAGGTAATGAGGTTAAATATTGATGTTGAATTAATGTTATTTGTTTCAAATGATGTGGAAGTAGAACCCTCAATGAAATATTAATAGGGACATTTTCATAAGAAAAAAATGATAATCCGGGTGATTAAAAAATGAAAATGAATGTATCGACACCATAAAGTATTATAGAAAATAAATAGAAGTGGGTTCTTAATGATGTATATCAGTAGTGGATAAAGATTTTTATAGAAGAGAAGTCAGGAAAATAATTATCAGAATCATCCCTGCTGAGGCTAAGGCCTTAATGTTTCATTTTTTCAATACCTTATAAGAATAAGAGAAGAGAAGAAAATAGAAGAATAAAATCTAATATGAATTGTAGAATCCTTGATTTAGATGCATTGAGGTATCCTACGGAAATGTATTTTTAACTAAATTTAAACCTGATCACATAAATCTAGATATCAGATTACCTTTCCAAGAATCTACCATTATACAAGATGTTATTCCTTCAATAGTTAATGAAGAAAAAATTATAGTTGTTAAGGATGAATCACCACCACCATTTTTTAATCAAAACACATTTGAATCGGCACCATATTGTAAAGATGATTTAAGAAAAACCCTAATTTAAAAATAGTTTTATAATGAAATAGACGAATGAACTATGTTGATTGATAAATTATAGGAAAAGGATAATTAATTAAATAAATAAGTGAATATTAGTATATTAATTAAATCATTGAAGAATAAATAAATAATGAAAATAAATAATATGATAATAAAGAGGATAGGAATGAAAATGAAGAGGATAAAGAAAATGAGTATTAAGAAAATCTCAATGATGATTAATATTCAATTGAAAAATATTAATATTATAAGTTTTCATTGATATCATTAGAGGGACCATCATTGGAATTTACTTCCCTGATCGATCAGAATGAAAATTAGTAATGTCCTTATAAGAAAAATTAATTACAGGAATAAGTGAACTCTTCATCTAGGAATTATAAGAAATATCATATTTCAAATATTATGGGTAATAATTATGAAAATTATTATAGAGAGAACTTTGAATTGTGTAATGAAAAAGGAAGCTAGAGATAAAAATGAAAAATGGGTCTCCATGATTGAAAAGTTGAAAGGAAAATTGATTGATGTTGGAACCACTCATTCCCAACATCTTGAAAAAGAAAAAAACAAGATAAATAAAAATCATGGTAGTTTAGGGATTTTATTATATCATTCATGATTTATAAATACATGAAGACAGGGTAGAATTGATTCCATAAAATAATAATGAAAAATAGGAATTAATCAAACTATTTGTAGAAATGATGATCCAATTTGTCGAAAATTTAATAGTTATACAATACATCACTCAGACTCAGAAGAAGGCATGAAATCAAGTTGTAAAATGTTATCTTGAAATTGATGTCATTGTTATGTTTCATGATGAGAATTTGGAATATAAAAGAATCATATGAATAAAACCTCGAAATACTTTATTCCCCAATCTAATGAAATTGAAGCATGAATAAAATGCATGGAACAGTTCATAGACACCACTAAGAACCTGACTAAATTAGTGGAAGAGATAAAAAGGAATATAAAATACTTGCAAATGGAGTTGTCAAGAATCAAAACTTATAAAGAGGAAATCGTCTATTTGAAAAACCCGAATGATGAATTGACTAATAGAATTCGGATTCGGGAAGGGAATGTTTGGTCTCAATATGAAATAACAACAAATCTAATGGAGGATGGAAAGTAATTCAAGAAAATAAATACCAATGTAACGTAATTCATGAAGAAATATTAAATTAATTTATCTTTTTAACTCTTATTTAAATATTCATTTTATTATGGAAACATTTTTATGAATAAATATATTTTTAATCCCATTATAATTGTTTTAAATGTTTTCAAATTCATATTATTTGTCAATTTAATCAATTTTTTTGATGATTAGGTATTCCATTATATTATTTATATAGTTATTTTTATAAGAGTTTTCTAGAAACTGAATGCTTTTCATCATTATTTATGAAAATATCTAAAGGGGATAAATATTCTTATTTGGTGGAGATTTTTATACCGAGGGTGCGAAAATCAATGTATAGGATGGTTTCTTTAGTAAGGGAGAATATAAAACTCTTAAAATAGATTCTATAATATCAGGGAGATAATTTTATTCAATATCTATCTACATAATATTCAAAAGAGTTAAAAAAACTTAGTGGTAGTTATGTTTTTCTTATCTAACTCTCAATACGAAGCACTTAAAAGTAAGTGAATTTTCTGTTTATCAAAGTAATATTTTTATTTTATTTTTGGGGATTCAATATCCAAAAAGGGGGATATTTTTAAAAAAAACATTATATGTATGACATTAACATTCATTTAGTTTTCGAAATCATAAAAACATTCTTAATTACACAATTACTAACTTTACATGCCTTAATAGTTTTAGAATGTTTTTTTGTGAAAAAAAATCTTTTACCATACATAGAATAATTTATAATGAATTATGAAAATAAAATTATATATCTTCGTTAAGATTATTGTAATGAGTATTGATCTATTAAACATCTGATTCACTATTCTTGGACTATATATAAAAATATCAATATTTTCATTCAAACTAAAAAAATCTTAATAATCACACTGATAATGGTTCGGATGGAAATTGAACTGATACACATAATATTTATCATAATGATAGAATTTAAGGAAGTACATCAAACTCACATACGTTTATTATTTTATTGGGATGAATTTTTTATAACGTAAGGAGAAAATTACACTGTAATGGTTTAAGTCGACACAACATGAGACAATTGGATACAAAATAGCTGTTGAAGAATTCGGGGACTAATTCATTGCAGCATACTCGTAGAAATATGACCATTGGGAATGAAATATGACCACTGGGAGTTAACCTATAAATAAATGGTCATTTTAGAAGTTTGATGCATATAGATTTCCTTTTTCAAATCCTCACTATGAGATAGATCTTTATATTACATAGTGTGAATGCCTTTTTCTTAGTCATTGTAATTTTAATGAGTTTTCTTATTATAAGGAAACCTTGTTATGGTTGTCCCCAAAAAAAATTCTTAGTAATCATGTATTTGATTGTTTTGATTACAATCAAGGGATTGTAGGGATAACAATATGAATAATTTGATCTTCTAAACATGGGATTTCAGGGATTAAAAAATAGAGAATCCGTCTTCGGATTGAGGGATTATGGGAATTACAAAACTGAGCCAATCCCAGAGATCAAGGGATGTTATGAATTGGAAAACATAATAATGTTGATCATTGTATCAAGTTATTTCCTTAACGAGGAAAGAAAAAATTTCTTGTATGTATAAAACTAGGGATACCATTATCCATGGTTTGTGTCTACATTACTATTAAGGATAAAATCAGTCAATTATTTTTAAATAGTTATAAGTAATTTATATATTGTTGATCTTTTATTAAATTTTTATTAAAAATTTTATATTCCCCTATTATTATTTTTATTAATTAAAATATAATGATTCTAAATATGATGAACACAATCTGAACTATTAATCAGATCTACTGTGAATACGAGACACTCTGATATAATATTATTTATTATGATTATGATATATATATTGTGATATTATATAAATCATCCTCATTATGATACATTGGTAATTTTAATGAAGGACAAGTCCAAATCAGATATTTTACTAAACAAGGTTTTTTGAATATTTTTTTTAATTATTTTAAACTAATTTTTTATAAATTACAATTCACCCAAATGTTATAATTGATCAATTAATATTATTTTGATCATTATATCAATATATTTCATATCAAATAGTTTTAAATAAAATATCTATTTTAAAATTATATAATTGATATTGAAAAAATAAATTTTATTTTTAAATTATTTATTTAAAAATTATCATTAGATGAATTTAAGTGATTTTTTCTAAAAGGATTGGTATTATGTGAATAGTGAAAAATTTTATTTCATTATTGAGAATTGAATTTTAATTCATCTATTTATAAAGTGAAATTTTTTTTATGAGTCTTAAAATATTATTACATCATTATAATTTCAAATAATGAAATTATATTTTTTAAATGAATTTTATTCCTTAATTTGGCATAAAAACATATCTATATAAAAACAGTGTTTTAAAAAAATGTTTTTCATACTTTTTCATTAGATTTATTAAAAACTAAATTCATCCACTTCTAAGAAATAAATCATGATAAATATATACAATATTTTTTATAATTGGTTTAAAATAAATTAATTGGTTTAATGTTTTTATTCATTATTATTAACGAACCTATTAATTTTTTGTAATGGTAATGGAAAAATAAGGTGTCTAAAGTTTACAAATAATACGATAAAGATAACAAAATGACCAAAAAAATTTCCTTAATTTAAAATAATGAGTGAATATTTTCCATAATAATCCAATATTTTGTTATATGGCCTTTTGTTTCCATTTTTGTGTGAATATGTCCTTTTTTGAATTTGATTTATAGAAATGTAAAAAACTCAAATGCATGTGTTTAATAGTATTTTTTTAAACAAATTTAATAAAATAAATAAATTTTATTTTATAAATATTTTGATGAGATCTAAATGATTTAGATTCATGATGATAATTTATTTTTAAATTTTATAGATAAATAATCACCTTATATATTTTTATAATACTAACGCATTAATTATTAAATTAATAGAAACGTCAATGAAGTGATATTGGAAATATAAAATTAAATATATTTTTAGATATTTAATTTCATCCATGATTATTTTAGATTAATATAATAAATTATGTATTTTACAATATATTTCTCTACAATTTCATTTTCGCCTTAATATTGTTAATGTCAATATAATGAATAGATAAAAAATTTACATTAATGATATTTGATAGTAAATAATAATTTATTTGATGATATAAAATTCTTAGAAAAAAGAAATTTAATCATGAGATAATACATTGTTTAAAATATCAAACATGGTCCATTTATGAGACATTTTACTATTTATATTTATTATATTATCCCAAAAAGCGTCAAAAAAGTGTTGCCACAATCAGTTTGAAAGATCTTAAGTAGGGGATAAAACAAAATTAAAATAAATAATACAAAATAAAAACTTGTTGATTTTTTATTTTTGGAGATTATTTTGATACATAATCATCAGACCTTTAAAATAATTCAGTTCTAAGCCATTTGTTATTTAAATAAATGTTATGGTGATAAAATATATTAAAAACATTCAAAACTAACCCTGCACATTTTTATAAATGGTAAACTAATTTTATCATTTCATTAAGAATAATGAATCATATAGATTAGAATATGTTTTCTCAAATCCATTCCATACTTCTCCCAACAAATATTATAATCTTTTATTTGATCCAAACACCATCTTTGTAATGAATTTTGTCTAAACTATAAGTGATTCTCCGGAGAATATGTATAGTAATAAACTGAGTGTTTTGGTTTTATGTATTATTCCACCTATTTATAATATTTATTAATCATTCTGAAATAAAAAAACTGCAATGTCCCGACCCAGCTCCCCTCTAAGACAATGGCTGGACTGGTGCGCCACATGACTTCAAATGCATCTCCCAGAACATCAGAGGCTGCCGACTAGTAGCAAGGACCTTTTTGTTTCTGAGTGGGGGACTATGCCCTCATAGGTAATAGGTATTATCACAGTGAAAGTAAACACCAATTTATAATAAATAACAGAATAATATAAATAAAAAACCACAGTAGATGCAATATAAATAATCCAACTAAACAATACTCAAGTGCGGAAGCTCACAAAATGATGTCACTCCATGATACATGTCTAAACTGAAATTACAAAAAATAGATCCCAATCATGATATCAAATAGAAAGAAAAGAAACAATTTTAAACAACTACATCCCGATAAAGGGTCAGTCCTTTGCCCCTATATCCATCCTAAGCAGAAAAAATCAATGATGAATTGGAAGTATCACACTTCCCTTGGTCAGTACCAGCATACATATAATGTACTTGGGTGTCAACGATGCCCGAGAAGGGTGTGAGATAAAATCCCAGTAGGCCGGTACCCACGGTGTCTATACCATTCCATTTCATGAAATAATAAAATTTAGTGTTCCATTATATAACCAATGTAGATAATTCATTAAGTGCAATGAAATAAATAACTCTGCACGAGTTCCAAGCGGCACCCATGCCTAATCAACCACTTCAGCCTAAGCCGATAGTCTGAAAGGAGTTCCAGTAAGTAGAATACACATATTCATATATATGATGCCTGAAAGAGTAAGGTAAAACAAGAAAAATTAATACCCCTAATCTTGTTCTTTAACTTGGGGTCTAAGTGACGTGTCAACCAGGTGTGCTTCGACATACTAGAAAATATCTCAAATCTCAAGATAGTAACAACGACATTAATATAAACCATCGATGAATTATCATTAAGGTTCACATTGAGATTTGGAGTCTGAGCTTTTCCGGAAAGTATCACTACAGAACAACCTTCAATTATCCAATACCACCGAGCCCATCCAAGGAAACCTTTCGAAAGACCATGTATCGCTTGTGGCCTGACATTACCCTAAGTCCCTCTCAATCTCACAAAAAGGGTTCAAGTGTCATCTGAGGCTGTCTTAGCCACTTTTCCAACGGATCCATCCCAATGGACCCTTTTGGAACCAGTATCACTCATTAGTATTAGAAATTCGAGGGAAGTATCAGTCCAGTAGAGCCCAGAACACCGCCCCCGGCACATAGAGGTAACTGTCATGAACGAAGGGTCTAAGTGTGGCTCTTAATACGGGACACACCTCCTTCCCCAACCTGAATTTAATTAATTCTTTCATAGCAGTAGATGTGATATCAACATATATAATTTCAGCTCAAAACCAAAGAGGTACACCCGTGAATCACACAGTGAAAATTAAATATTTCAGCATAGCAATCATAACAAGGCAAAGTACCGCATCATCATAAGAAGATTAATACACTTTTAAATAAATAAATAAATTAGACCAACTAACTGCCATGATCCAATGATTCAAATTTTCATAATTAACCAAACATAGTTTTTATATTAAAAAAAAGAAAATAGGTTGTGGAAAACATGCAGATAAAGAGACTTTTTAATAATAAATAAACCAGCACAACCAACATCGAAAGATTCAACAATTCAAGATTCATAATTAATCTAAATTAATTATTTAAATTGAAGAAAACAACAAATAGGCTGGGAAACACATGAAATTAAATGAATTAGAGGTTTCGGCTAACAATAATTATACTGACAACATCGGCACACCCCAAGGGGTGTCTGACCTTGTTGAAAAAATTTAAACAAATTAATTCATGATCAATAAGGACGCAACAACTAGGAGAAACAAATTAATTAATGAATTTGGGTGAATTTTCACAATGCTGGTAGGCAACGACCAATGGCACCACGGTGCGTTTTTATAAATCTCAATGAAACGAAGGGAATGAGAGTATGCAACCTACCTTTTTGTAGTAGATGTTCATATGATCTGCGAAAGGCTTTGATTTGATCTAAAACAGAAGAAAATAAATGATTTTAGAAAACCCCCAAGATAGGTAAAATCCTTCCATGGAGAACATTGCAAAGGATTTGGAATGAGATCACACTATTTATGATGTGGGGGATAAGCCTTATCAGGAGGTTCACATAGCATCTAATGGTGAAGAAAATAGATGACGAAGGAAGACATGATGATCTTTAAAAAGGAGGAGAAGGTTGTGCGCCCCACCTAGGCAGGATAGGTGCACCACGCACACAAGAGGATGAGAGGAGGAGAGGAGGAGAGGAAAAAAATAAATAAAAAGAAAAGGAAAGAGAAGAAAAAGGAAAAAATATAAATGACATAAATAATAAAAATAATAAAAATAAAATGGTGGAAGAAGTGAAATAAATAAATAAAATAAGTTTAACTCATTTTAATTATTTTTAATTTTTCACCAACCACATCTATTTTATTTTTTATCTTTATCCCTCTTTAAATTCCATTAATATTCTTTAATTCATTTTAATGTTTTTTAACCTGAACACTGCTCTATGGTGAGGCGTAATATAATACATAAATCCTGAAAAATCATTCAATCAATTTTAATAACTGTCTGGGACCCGCAATACGGTGTGCAGGCACGCGCCCTGGGTCACTTTAATGATTTGGCATAAAAACAAAAAATCGCACAACATGATTTAAGTATACATGTTAAATGCATTTTTGTCATTAATTAATAATATTTTAGCTAACCTAACAATAAATATCCACCCATATATATATATATATATTATATATATACCAATCTGCATGTTAATGTACATACACCCACACATGTATATATTACAATATATATATATATATTTAATCCCATATATATTGATATACCTCATATATATATACACCAATGTTTTTGCCCCAATATAATAATAATAAAAATAATTAAAAATATTATTATTATTTAATTCAACACATCAATTACCCCATTAATAATTTTAAAATGATAACCAAAAAAGGATTATCGTTATTAAATAAATATTGATTGCACATTTTTATTTAATTCGAATAACTAATAATATCATATTTATTAAATTACCCTGTTATTATTTACAACACGACAAATTTAGTAATTGTGTATCTGAATTTTAATTTATTGTTTTCAAAATAAATAATAATATTATTAATAATATTATTACTATTTATAATTCCCAATAAAATATTTAAACACAAATAAATTATCTTCGGGTGAGATATAACTAAATTTCCAACGCTCGTAAAGGTTATGCACTACCTAGGGTAAGCCCCACATCCTGGAACAATTGGTGCTGTCAGATTTCTCATTTGATGCACTGTTTGTGAGAAAATAATTATTTATTATTTAAAAATCAGAATAATTAATTAATTAAAAAATAAATATTGAATTATCATGTGAGAGGGTGTCAAACACATGATGAGAATCTAGGTTATACACTACATATGTAAAACGCGACATTTCAGACCTAACAGTGGTCTCATATTTATCAAACGACGCACGGTTTGAGTGTAATTTAATTTTTTTGAAAATAATCAAACACACGTATCAATAAAATAGAGATCATATTTTTTATTCTATCAATGCCGTAGTGTCAACTATCGAAAACTAAAAGTTCTAATGATCGTTTTTAAAACCGACCAGCGTAGTTAACAAAAAAAATTTATTTGATGTGTTTTTTCCATCTGATTTAAAACACAGAATGTTACAACCTTCCCACCTTAGACTTTCTCATCTCCGAGAAGCCTCTAGGAACAACATAACCCTCACTCAATCTACAGGGTAATTCAGTCTCATACAAAAGGTCGTTTTGTGACTATAAACACCCAACAAACATTCAATCATTGGTTAGGGAAATGACACAAAAGACTTTATGATCTGATCCAATGCTCATTTTTCAACTGAAACATAGAGATCGTACCTATCCAAACACTTTCAGCTAGAGACATGATCACGTTATCATCTCATTAACTTATGGAAATGGTTACTTCACATCTTAGGTTTTAATGTTAGAAAGAGAAAAATTTCTAGTCACGACACATACATCGTCGGAATATCTTATAAGACACTCCCTTAAGAGTTCTAGCGACGCTTCTCACTTGATTTCCAAAACGGATAAAACAGTTGATTCCCCATCACCCATAAAGGCCACGTCCAGCCAGATTTTTATGAAAAGACCTGGTCGACCCAAACCGCCCATGTCTTACCTGATGACATCACAAAAAAGGTACTTTACTGACTGTTTTATTGTACAAGAGGAAGAACTAGTCAAACCACTCCGACCGACCATTTAAGAAGATTCTCTGATTAGATGGATGTTTTTTATAGACTAAATTGTGATGTTTTTTTTCAGTATCTCTCATTTACCACGAACATGTCCACTAAAGTTCATACCTGAAATCCAGTGACGTTCCATGATATAGGCATCACTGAGTCTGATAACAAGTCTAGGGTAATCTTGGATTGGTAGAACAAGAGTAGAGTAAATACTGTATGGTAGTCCATACTCCATGTTTTTGAGTGTGACATTGGTACAAGGGGAAGATGTGCATATCAAAACATTGATCAAAGCCAGAGTGACATCATCCAGACTGTCAAGTTAGATGAAATGGATGGTGTAGAAATGTTTGTCAGGAATTCATACATGGAGATCCAAAGGTCACTCAAGACTAAACAAGCCTTGATATGAATGAAGCATCAAAGTGAAACACTGAGGAAAACCACCTTAACAAATCCCAAAAACTTTTAAAGCTTTAGCATGGCGTAATACCGATGCTCTCTTTGTGCATCAAGGATGAAGGAAAGATAGGGGACATGTTCATCAGTTAAGAAAGAGTACACTAAGATGATTAGAAGATTACCAGAACAAAAACATTGAAAAAAGTTCATAAAAACCCAACCAAACTAGCATGTGCTTCAAAACACTCAAGTCTTTGGATGTCATCCTGAGCATTGGAAAAAACATGATTCCATTAACACAGACGTCAGTGTACTGTAGAGATGACCTGAAACATATTTAATAGTCCAAGACTTTATGATGACACTGAACTCAACCGGTTCGTCCCAACGTTAAGCACATGATGGTACCACGTACGTGAACGCATACTACCTTGAGGTTATAAAGAAACAAGATGACTTTTAACTTAGAGGACGACGTACCAAGTCATCCATCGTTGTGGAGAATAGAGGGTCAAACTAACTATAATGAAACTCACCATTCTTAAGTCATTCCTAAACATATAGAAATGAGCATTACTGATGATCAAGACCAAATCACAATTCAAGGAAAACGTAACCACTCGTCTTAACAAGGGTGTTATTTTAAGAAAGGGGGTACTATTAAGTACCATGACATGTGAATGGTTCTATTCCAATGTAACTTAAGGAGAAACTGAAACTACTCTTATACACGGGGTCTTAAATAGAGGTCATTACTACAGGTTCCAAATCCAGGACCTTTGTATTTAAGAACAAGTAATATTAAATCCTCAGAAGATTTAATCAAAACATCATGTACCATTTTTCAAAAAAACACACAATTTACATGATCTTAAACAACACCTCAAATGAAAACATTCATGTTTTATAGGACTCCACATTTAACGATTTTACATTAATTGAAAACCAATCCTTAATTAGGAAATCTATCAAATAAATTCATTTGAAGTAGATAAGGTGACTTACAAGGCTCCCACTAATCTGACTTGAGGTCATTTGAATGCAACCTAAATAACTAGTTGATTAATTATTATGTGCCACAACACCCATATCTGGTTATCTCATAAGGATCGTGAACTAACTAGCCTACTTGGTCCTAGTTGTGCCTTTAGGTAGCTAACCAATTCATTTAAAATTATAACATGATTAAAAAATTATCATCCTATATATATCATTGGCTATTAACTTAATAAGAAACTATACACATCATAGTTTTTGGCATTTGGCTCCCATTCAAAGGAAACCGGTAAAAAAATTTAAAGAAAGAAATTATAGAAAAAAACTAGAAGGTCACTACAAGAAGCTAACCGAGAGAATACTGTTGTAATCAAATAAAAATAACATTTTAATCACAAAGACAAGCTAATAGGAACAAAATCATGATACAAGGAAAACATTGTATTAAATAGGTAGCATGGAAACAGAATATCCTGCTAAATATAATACTAAAACATGGTATTTAAAAAGGAAAGCTTAATGATTAATGGACATGGAATACATTGAAGGAACACGATTTGAATTAGTATACAGCCTATAATGGAACTACATTGCATGGAAATATTCATGTCATGTGAATTTGTATGTGCCTATTATGATGCATGCAATGATTCATCCTTACCTTAATAGTACAAGGGAAAAATATCATAAATTCCATAAATTCATAAGAAACGAAAATTACACCAATCACTCAAGGTGCCATCATATCATCTGTAATATCGAAAAGAATGAACACCAACCACATCCCTGACCACATGGTCATTTCCCGTACATGGGGTGATCAGTCCTAGACAGGGCTACTAATCAAGCGCCGACACATTACTTGTCTCCTACCTACCAATACAAAACAGTAAGACAATGGAAAAATATCACCTCTGATACCACTTTCTAACATCTTGACCAGGCTCAGCTCTAAGATGGTTGCCAGATAGGTGCATCACAATACCTCATGCACATCTCCCCAAACACCAGAGGTTGCAGACTAGTAGTGAGGGAATTTATGTGTTCGATGGGGAGACAATGACCTCATAGGTAATAGATATTATCACTACAGAAGTAAACATCAATTAATAATAAATAGCTTAAGCATAAAAATGAATAAACTATTGTAGAGGAAATATAAATAATCCAACTGAATAATACTCATGTGAGGAAGCTCAAAAAACGATGTCACACCATGAGGCATGTCTAAACAAAAAGTACAAAAAATAGAACCTAAGCATGCTATCAACTAAAATGAAAAGAAACAAAGTGGAACAACTGGATCACGAGGAAGGCTCCATCCTCTACCCCCATCACCATCCAAAGAAGCTACGAACAATATCGAATCGGAATCATCACACTTCCCTTTGTCAATAACTACATGCATATAATCTACTCGGGTATCAATGTAACGACCCGAATCCGAAGCCCCTCTACTGGTGCCTCGTACCTGGTTTGCCACATAACCTTAAACGCGTTTCCCCAAACTCCAAGGGATACCAACTAGTAGGGAGGGCCTTGGTGAGTCAGTGGGGAAACTATTCCCTCATTTGGTAACGTATAAAGTGGAAGAACAACCAGACACAATAGTGGAAACAAAAAATAGCATACAACAACTGAACAGAACAACGGAAGAAACGTATAAAATAATGATGCTGCAACATGGTACGTATGTCAATGGAAAGCAGTAAACAAACCAACATGCTGAATTACAACTGAAAAACAATGTGCAAAAGAAAACAAAGTAACTCCTCAGCATCGCAAGCCATGACTCTGTCCCATGTTCTCCAACTCCAGTGCAATCAAGAACCTGAAGTAGAAGGGTGTATGCCCTTATCTATACATGCAGAAACATAGTCTTCTTGGTCCCAAAAGCATGGCTCAAAGAGGGTGTGAGATACAATCCCAGTAGGGAATCTCCCAATGATTTGTGCCTAACAGTCAATGAAAACATGGCAGTAATATATCAAGAAGGAGTAAATAGGAAAGCACATGCAGCTACAATCCACAGTTCTAACAAATAATGTACTCAAGTAAACAACCATCAATAGGAATAAAACGGGTAGCCCTCTGGGTAGCTCTCTCATCCTAACCCCTATAGTTCAGCCTATGTACTAGCAACCCTCTAGGAGGCAAACACAGTCTCACCCCTCTGGTTCAGCTCTGAATTAATAGACTCTATGAGGAAGCACTCACCCTAAATTCCCCATATAGTCTCGTATCGTACTAAAGGCTCTCTAGGGAAGCACTCAACGTCTCATTCCCCATGTGTCCCACATCGAAGAACTACAGAAACTTCTGAGGAAGCACTCATCGTCAATTCCCATTGTGGTCTCACATCGTATTAAAAGACACTCTGGAGAAGCCCTTACGTCTATTCTCCCTGTGGTCTACTACACTAGGTTCTCACAGCCCTAGGTGAAAATAAACAAGCATAGCGTGCGTGTATCGTCCATGTAAACCTCAATAACTACTTGTCTATCATTCTAAGGCTCAACAGTATAAAAAAAGTTTCAGTTCCACTATCCTATGACTAGGCATGGAAACTGGAAACCGCTAAATAGAAAAACAATCATGGAAAAGAAACCAGAGCACAAAAAAATTAATCTATTCACAAATATAAACCTCTACTACAGTAATCAAGAAAAGCATGAAACAGTAGGGGAAAAATAGGAAACCCACAATTCCCAACCCAAGGGAATTTGTGGAATTTGCACAAAATACTCATCGACATTCAACAGAAAGGCCCAAACGACCTACCTAGATCCTAGGAGATCGATATATGTAAACCACGATTACTGATTTCCCATATAATGTCATAGATCTGAGAAAATGCACAAAATTATCAACCCACGATAACTCGAAAATGAGGAGGAATCATGGAACAAGGCTAAAGAAGAAGAGAGGGCTCACTGTTGTGCTTCCAACACAATCGACCGGGCTCGAATCAAAGAACGGACAGAGTGGCAGGAGCTTGGGGATGATTCGGCCGTACGGTTCACTCCTAGATGAACTAGACCTAGAAGAAGATGAATATCATGATGTGGCGCGACCCCGGTCCGTTTAGTGAAAAAAAAGAAAAGTACACGGTGTGTATTTTTGAAGTACACCACGTGTAGTGGGTGTTTCCTTACTCTGCTAAAAATGGCCCCCACGACACCCCTACACACCGTGTGTGTGGCCGGGAATAGCCAACACATGGCTTTGAGCCGGAGAAGGGAACACGGTGTGTATTCAGAAAGTACACGGTGTGTACTTCGAAAATTTCTAGAAACATCATTTTTTTAAAAACTCCAGAAAAATGAAAAAAATACCGAAAATGAAGATTTGGGTTCTAGAAAACATCCCCCCTTAAAGAAATTCATCTCTTAATTTCCCGAACATGGAGTAGAAGAAGAATCCTCGAACAGCTTCGGTCACTGCAATCGTACATCGGCCTCCCTTTCCCAAGTATCGTCCTGTACTCGCCCGTTATTCCATAGCACTCATACCAGAGGAATAGACCGCCCGCGGAAAACCTTTGTACTGCGATCGAAAATCCGGATAGGATGCTCCTCAAAGGATGCATCAGCTTCAAGCTCAACCTCCTCAGGTTTAAAGACATGATACATGTCTAAAAAGTAACGTCAGAGCTGAGAGGCATGGAAGACGTCGTGAATGGCCCGGTACCACTGAGGTAACTGCAGCCGATAAGAAACTGGACCCACCCTCTCCAAGACCTCAAATGGCCCGACGTACCATGGTGAATGCTTTCCCTGTCTCTAAATCCTCTTGTGCCCCATCCTCGGTGCGACACGAAGGAAAACCTGATCCTTGACCTCGAACTCCAGAGGTCGTCTTCGCTGATCAGCATAAGACTTCTGTCGAGAATATGCTATATTCATTCTCTTCTGAATCAAGTCTATCTACTCTGAAGTCTCCTGTACAAGACGAGGTCCCATCAAAGCTGTCTCTCCTACCTCCAGCCAGTATAAGGGTGATCAGCATGGTCTACCATAAAAATCTTTCTATGGTGCCATCTGAATGGTCGCCTAGAAACTATTATTGTAGGCGAACACCACCAGAGTAATATGCTTCTCCCAAGAATTGCCAAAGTCTAGGATGAATGCTCGAAGCATATCCTCAAGCACCTAGATCGTACGCTCGGACTGGCCATCAGTCTGGGGATGGTATGATGTACTCAAAAGTACCTGTTTTCCCAAGGCCTTCCGAAGTCCCTACCAGAACCGAGAGGTAAAGTGCACATCCCTGTATGAAACAATAGAGTGTGGAACTCCATGCCGAAGAACGATCTCTCAAATGTAACGTTGTCCCAGATCATCGAAAATGAAAGTCTCCTTGACAGGTAAGAATTGAGCAACCTTCATGGGTCTGTCGACAACAACCCAAACATCATCGTTTCCCCAAGGCATCATCAGCAATCTGGTCACGAAGTCCATCGTGACATCATTACATATCAATCTCTAGAATGGGTAACTGCTGTAGAAGGCCTGCTGGTCTCTAATTCTCTGCTTTCACCTGCTGACAAGTAGAACATCTAATGACAAAACCAGCAACATCTTTCTTCATACCTGGACACCAGTACATGTTATGAACATTCCGATACATCTAGGTGAAGCCATGATGAATTTCCCAAATAGTGGAATGAAAATCCTGAATCAGCTCCTCACATATGTTTGCTGGCACCCATACGCATCCCTGGAAAAGCATGATCTCATCCTCACCCACGGTCCATCTAGAATGAGGATCCTCTCCTGACAAACTCTCCCGTAGGACTAAGACTTCTGAGTCTGATAGTTTCCTCATCCGTACCCGATCAAGTAGGGTAGAGGTAACAGGTATAGAAGAACGGAAAGTCTTTCACTGTCTGTCGTGCACCTCCAGATGCATCTTAGGGAACAGAGCCATCAGCTGCCACCACTTCTGGCTTCCTGCGCCTCCTGAACCTGAGTTCTCCTACTAAACGCATCTGCAACTGCATGTCCCATTCCTAGCGTATAGGCAAGCTCAAAATAAAATGACAGAAGATACTTGACCCACCTGCGCTGCTTTAGATTCAGATCATGCTGAGTAATGATATACATGAGAATCTTGTGGTTGGTGAAGACCACAAAGTGCTCTCCCAGCAGATAGTGTCTCCAAAAACGTAAGGAATTGACAACAGATGATAACTCTAGATCGTGTGTAGGGTAGTTCCTCTCATGTGGCCTCAACTGCTGAGACCCGTATGCAACGACTCCATCTCCCTGCATAAGCACAGCTCCTAGCCCGATACATGAAGCATCACAGTAAACAATGAAGCTATTTCTTAGGTCTGGCAAGACTAGTATCATTGCTGACGTCAAACTCCCTTTCAGCTCCCAAAAGGATGACTCACAAGAATTTGACCATATGAACTTCTCCCCCTTCTTGGTCAGACCTGTCAAGGGTTCTACTAGATGAGAAAAGTCCTGAATGAAGCGTCTGTAGAATCCATCCAGCCCTATGAAGCTCCGTAACTCAAAGACATTATTCGGATACTCCCAGGAAACTATAGCTCTCACTTTCTCTGGGTCTACAGATACTCATGCCTATGGGATAAAGTGACCAAAGAAGTGAACCCGATCCATCTATAAGTGGCACTTTGAGATTTTGGCATAATGCCGATGCTCTCTCGTTGTACTCAGAATGATCTCAAGATGTGTGGCATGGGCGTGTCAAGTATGAGAGTACACCAATAAATTGTCCATGATGACCATGAAAAATATTCCATGTAAGGATGGAACACTCGGTTCATTAGTGCCAGGAAAACTGTAGGCGCATTCGTGAGACCGAACGGCATGAATGTATACTCGTATAGACCATACCTGCTTTTGAAGGCTGTCAGGGGTATATCTGATCGTCTAACACGCAACTGATGATACCCGGACCTCAAATCGATCTTTGAGAACACCTGGGCTCCTTGAATCTAATCAAAGAGGTCATCGATCCTCGACAAGGGATATAGGTTCTTGACCGTCAACTGGTTCAGCTTCCAATAATCCACACAAAGCCAAAGGTTACTGTCTTCCTCCTTTGCAAAAAAGATAGGAGAACCCCAAGGAGAAGTGCTGGGTTGGATGAAACCCTTTGTGTGAACTCCTCCAATTTCTTCTTGAGCTCCTGAAACTCAGGTGTGTCCATCCTATCATGAGGAATGGACATCGGTGCCCCTCCCGACACGAGATCAATAAAAAAGTCTACCTCACGCTCAAGAGGCAAACCTGAAAAGTCCTCTATAATGACATCCCTAAAGCAATATACCACTGGGGGAAAGTCTAACTGTGGAGTCCCCTGATCATACAGATAAATACTAGAAATCTTGGCCATCACCCCTCCTATCCCATGATGCTTGAGTCCTTCTCGACTCGCCTGAACATCCCATTCACCTCGATTAAAAAATGATTCACCCTCTGGTGAAACGAAACTCACTCTATGGCAATAAAAGTTAATGAATTCTTGGAAGGGAAAAAATTAGTCCATCAAAAGGATGACATCGTAGCCTATCAACTCTATGACATAGATATCCCATAAGAAACTATACACTGAAACCGCGAGAGGGAACTCTCTACACTGGCATACACTAGATGTATTCCTCCCCAAAGGTGTGTCTAGTGTCAACGAGTCAGCAAAAGAGAAGACACAGAGCCCAACGCTCTCCACAGCAGCAAAAAAGATATAACTATGTGTAGCACCAGTATTAAAAGGAGCTGAAGATAAAACTGAGGCTACTAAAATCGTACCTCGAACTGTAGAATGGTCAGATCCTGCTCCTGATAAGTCTGCTCCACAACGAATGACTGGCCTGCATCGTGGCCCAACTCCCCTGGCTGGCCACTCTTAGCAGAACCTCCCTACTAGTGCTGAGGTATTGGTGGAGGACCGCCATGGCCTCAACCTCCACCTCAGCCTGAATGGCGGGAAGAACTCCAGTTCCTCGACTGGTGGGAAACTGGCGGAGCTGCTTCTGAACGAGGAGTCATGAAAGAAGCCCAGTCACAAGCTGCTAGTGAGAAAACATGGTAGAATCACTGAAGGTGACCCATCATGTCGCAATATTGGAACTCCATGGGGTATCTCTATCACTTTGGTATTGTTTTCTCTGACCAGACACACTGGTTGAATACTACCTAGCTGCCCAATGATGTATCTCACTTCTTCGGATCACCGCGTGTAGACTCTCTGCGGAGCTTCTTGCTTTTATCTGGAAGAAGAATAGCCCTGGAAGAAGAACTGCCCTAGCTTGCAGCTCTAGAGTCTCTCATATTGCGCTCCATAATCAGTGCCTGGTTGATGATGGAAGTGATGGAATTCACCTGGAAGATATTCACCTGCGAGCGATCTCCCACCTGAGACCATCCTCAAACATCTTTGCCAAGAACACCCCACTTCCATCCAGGAGGGGTGTGAAACGCTGCATCACGGTGAAACGAGAGGAATACTCCATAACAGAAAGAGTACCCTACTCTAATATCATGAACTCTCGTGCTCGGTCATCCCTCAGGGTCTCTGGGTAGAAGTAGTCATAGAACACGCGTTGGAACTCCTCCTAAGCCATAGCCTGCTGTTGACCCGCCTGTGAGATCACGTCCCACCACCTCTTGTTGGATTCTCGTAGAATTTAGGTATGGAGCTTGACCCACCTCTCTGGAGGCGTCTCTAGATGCTCGATGATAGTCAACATGGCTTTTAGCCACGAATCGGCAGCCTGTGGTCCTCCTTCCCCCGAGAAAGTAGGATGATGATGCTGCTGGATAACCCGTGTCAAGTCTTCCATAGTAGTGGCAGGAGGCAACGCTCCCTGGAAGGCACGCATCATCCTCATGAAACCTTCCCTAAACTGCGCATCAGTGCCCTCAACTGGTATAATATCCGGTGTCAAGGCTGGCCCGACTGGAGGATCGGCAGGGAGTCCTTGATCAGCCATATCTGGTGTCTGATCACTGCCTGACGACAGATGTACGACCGGAGGACGTCTTGGTGGCATAGCTCTGAAAGATAAAAAGCACACCTTCGATCACGAGAACAGGGACAAAGAGCATAAGAGTACAAAACGGGAACTGGGAAACAAAAACACACAAGTTTACAAAACATGACTACATGGCGTGTATAAAAACCACACAGTGTGTCTTCTGAATCCAATGACATTGGCATGTGCTCCTTCCCTACAAGTCATGTAACACCCCAACTACACGGCGTTTTGACCCCAACACATGACGTGAACCTGAGAACTATTCCACTACCCGAGTCTCTGACACGGCTGACCCACACAGTTTTCTTAAACCGAGACCACACAACGTATTCCCTGAGGACACCGGGTGTAGTGGACAAGGCTTCGACGGCACGTGTTGTTAATCACACGGTCGTCTACATATATGAACCTTACATGGCATACTTTGAACAAACACATCGTGTATAGGAAAAGGTGACACTGCCCCGTGTTTTTTATGACATGGACGAGTCTCCGAACAGGACTACACTGCGTGTTCCGAACAAACACGGTGTGTGGAAAAGAAGGTAACATCGGCCCATATTGTTCGTGACATGGCCGAGTACCTGGACAGGACTACACATCGTGTTCCCTTTGGACACAACATGTTCTACCCTAGCTTCCCCGACCCGTGTTGTTAGTTACACGGACAGGTACACAGTTAATTACTACACGGCGTGTACCTGCCATACACGGCATGTTCCTAAAGTTACTTT
Organism: Viscum album; assembly: GCA_963277665.1. Taxonomy (NCBI): domain Eukaryota; kingdom Viridiplantae; phylum Streptophyta; class Magnoliopsida; order Santalales; family Viscaceae; genus Viscum; species Viscum album. Next base: position 445,831,172 of record OY728155.1, on the reverse strand, counting down.
AATGACATTGTGTTCTTCTCACACGGTCAGTGACATGGCCTGAAAACTACACGCCATGTATCCAAAAATTACACTCCATGTATTCTGGGTTTTTATTTTAGGGCAGTAGCTCAGAAACTGCACAGAATCCCAGAATCACTAAAACAACAAGGCAAAGAGGTGCCAAATTATGATCTGTGAGGGCCCATACTCCCCACTAATCAAATCTTAGCATCTCCCATATTCATATACAAGAGAAAACAGGACCATGATCCTCCAATTTCAGATTAAAGAGTGCCCATGACACCTCAAGAACCAAAATTCGGCGTTCATTTTATGTAAAGAACTAATCAAATAGTTTTCTAACATAACAGTATAGAATCTATCAAGCATCTATCACAACAGCATGCATAATCTACACAAATCCTATCACAACAGCATGAAATCACTAATTCACCCTATATGGCATGACAAGAATGCATGGAATGTGATTTATATAAGTGCCTATATGATGCATGAGACATAATACCCTCATCTCATCAGGTTGCGATAGAAATAGAATCGCAATCATCAAGAAAATAACAGCACAAACCATGTGAATCACTCTAGGTGAAATCATATGAACCAGAAATATCAAAACCAGCAAAATAAAATTAACGAGGTAGTCTGGATTTTCCATATACATGGGTTAGCTACTCCAGATCACATCTTAATACCAAGTACTGAATCCATCCTATCCCTGGCTAAAGTCTCCAAATAGTAAAGCAAGAGAAAAGAACTCCTCTGATACCACTTTGTAACAACCCGAATCTGGAGCCCCTCTACTAGTGCCTCATACCCGGTTTTCCACATGGTCTCAACCGTGTTTCACCAAACTCCAGAGGCTTCCGACTAGCAGTAAGGGCCTTGGTGAGTCGGTGGGGAAAAAATTCCCTCATTTGGTAAAGTATATAGCGGAATAACAACCAGACACAATAGTGCAAACAATAAACAGCATACAACCACTGAACTGAACAACTGAAGCAACGTATAAAATAATGATGATGCAACATGGTACATATGTCAATGGATACCAGTAAATAAATCAACGTGCTGAATTAAAAATGAAAAGCAATGTGCAAAATAAAACAAATTAACTCCTCAGCATCGTAAGCCACGGCTCTGTCCCATGCTCTCCAACTCCAGTGCAATCAAGAACCTGAAGTAAAAGGGCGCTTGCCCTTATCTATACCTACAGCAACATAGTCTTCTTGGGCCCAAAAGCATGGCCCAAAAAGGGTGTGAGATACAATCCCAGTAGGCAATCACCCAAATATTTGTGCCTAATATTCATTGAATACATGGATGAAATATAACAAGAAGCTGTAAACAGGAAATCACAAGCAACTACAATCCACAGTTCTAACAAATAAAGTACAAAAGTAAACATCCAGCAACAGGAATAAAACATGTAAACTTCTGGGTAGCTCTCTCAGCCTAACCCCTATAGTTCAACCCAAGTACTAGAAACCTTCTAGAAGTCACCCACAGTCTCACCCCTCTGGTTCAGCTATGAATTAATAGACTCTCTGAGGAAGCACTCACCGTCAATTACCCCTATAGTCTCGTATCGTACTAAAGGATCTCTAGGGAAGCACTCAATGTCTCATTCCTCATGTGGCCCACATCTAGGAACTACAGACTCTTTGAGGAAGCACTCATCGTCAATTCTCCATGTGGTCTCGCATCGTATTAAAAGACACTCTGGAGAAGCCCTTACATCTATTATCCATGTGGTCTACTACATTGGGTTCACACAGTCCTAGGTGAAAATAAACATGCATAGCGTGCATGTATCATCCAAGTAAACCTCAATAACTACTTGGATATCATTCTAAGGCTCAACAGCATAAAAAATTAGCTGTTCCACGATCCTACGACTAGGCATGGCAACTGGCAACCGCTAAACAGTAAAACAAGCATGGAAAAGCAACCTGAGCACAAAAAAATTACTCTATTAAAAAATATAAACCTCTACTATAGTAATCAAGAAAAGAATGCAACAACAGGGGCAAAACAGGAAACCCATAATCCCACCCCCCTAAGATAATTTGTGGAATTTGCAAAAAATACACATCGATAGTCAACAGAAAGGCACAAACCACCTTCCTCGATCCTAGGAGATCGATATATGTGAACCACGACGACTGATTCCCCTTAGAAAATCGTAGATCTGAGATAACACACAAAACACTCAACCCACGATAACTCAAAAACGAGGAGGAATCATGGAACAAGGCTAAAGCAGAAGAGAGATCTCACCATTGTGCTTACAACACAATTGATCGTGCTCGAATCAGAGAATGGATGGAGAGGCGGGAGCTTGGGGAAGATTCGGCCGTACGGGTTGCTCTCAGATGAACCCGACGTAGATGAAGATGAATATCGTGATGAGGCATGACCTCGGTCTATTTAGTTAAATAAATTAAAATTACACGGCGTGTATTTTTAATGTACAAGACGTGTAGGGGGTTTTTCCATACTACGCTAAAAAAGGCCCCCACGTCACCCCACACACCGTGTGTGTGGCCCGGGCCTGGCTAGCACACGGCTTCGAGCCAGAGAAGAGTACAGGGCATGTACTCAGAAATTACATGGCATCTACTTTGAAAATTTAGAGAATGTTCATTTTTTTCATAAAAACTCCAAAAAATGGAAAACATACCTGAAACGAAGATCCGTGTTCTTACAGTAAATGACCCCCGAGAAGGGTGTGAGATAAAATCCCAGTAGACCAACACCCGTGGTGTCTAAACCTTTCCATTTCGTGCAGTAATAAAAATTAGTGTGCCATTAAATAACAATTTCAGATAATTCATTAAGTGAAATGAAATAAATAAGTCGACCAGAGTTCTAAGCATCACCCGTGCCTAATCACCTACTTCGGCCAATGCTGGAAGTTTTAATGGATTACCTGTAAGTAGAATACACATATGAAAATATATGAAGCCTAAAAAAGTAAGGTAAAACAAGGGAGATACATACCTGCAAGATTGTGCTTTAACTTGGGGTACAAGTCATGTGTCAGCCAGGTGTGCTTCAACATTCTAAAAAATATCTCAAATCTCAAGATACTAACATCAACATTAATATAAACATTTAGTGCGTCATTATTAAGGTTCAATTTGAGTGTTGGAGTCTGAACCCATATCGAAGGGATCTCTATGGAAAATCCTTCAATTATCCAATACCACTGAGACCATACCAGAAAATCTTTCGAAATTCCATATATCGCTTGGGGCATGGATTACCTTGAGTCTGCCTCGATCTCACAAAAAGGGTTCAAGTGTCATCCGAGGTTGACTTAGCCACATTGCCAACAGATTTGTCCTGATGTACCCTTTGGGAACTGGTATCACTCATAAGTGTTAGAAAGCCTGGGGAAATCTTAATCCAACAAAACATTGAACACCACCCCCTGCACATAGAGGTAACTGTCAGGAATGAAGGGTCTAAGCGTGGCCCCTAATACGGGACCCACCTCCTTTCCCCTCCCTGAATTTAATTAATGTTTTCATAGCTGGAGATATGATATAAACATATATAATTGCATCTTGAAACACAACAGGTACACTAGTGAATCATACAACATAAATTAAATATTTCATCATAGAAATCAAAACAAGGCAATGTACCGCATCAACAAAAGTAGATAAATGAACTTTTAAATAACTAAATAATTTAGACCAACGAACTGTGAAAGATCCAAAAATTCCAATGTTCATAATTAATCTAAATTAATTATTTAAATTAAACACAAAAATAGAGGTTCTGTAAAACATGCAGATAAAGACACTTTTTAATAATAAATAAAACTACACAACCAACTAGCCATGATTCAGAAATTCAAGAATCATAATTAATCTAAATTAATTATTTAAATTGAACACAACAAAAAATAGGTTGTGCAAAACAAGGAATTAAATAAATTAAACAATTGGGCTAACGAAAATTATACTGACCACGTCAGAAAACCCCAAGGGTTGTCCACCCTTATTGGAAGAAATTAAACAAAAAAAATTCATGTCCAATATGGCTGAAACACCTAGGCGAAACAAATTAATTAATTAATTTGGGTGAATATTCTCAAAGACGGTAGGCACCGACTAACGGAACAATGGTGCGTTTTTATATATTCCAATGAAATAGAGGTAAATATAATAGACACCCAGCATTATGGTCGTAGAAGATATTATGATCCATGGTAGGCTTTAATTTGACCTAAAACAGATGAAAACAAAAGATTTTCAAACAACCCAAAAATAGTGTAAAATCCATCCCCGGTGAATTACACAAAGGATTTTGAATGATATCGCATGATTCATAGTGCTTGGGATAAGCCTTATCAAGAGGTTCACAACGAACCTAACGGAAAAGAAAACGGACGACAAATAGAGGCGCAGTAATATTCCGAAAGAAGGAGAAAGTGTTGCACACCACCTAGGGAGGGGAGGTACACCACACACAGGACAGGAGGAGGAGTGGAAGAGAGTAAAAAATGAAATAAAAAGGAAAAGAAATAATAGAAAAATAAATAAATAAAAATGATATAAAAAAATAAAATAAAAAAAATGGTTGAAGAAATGAAATAAATAACTAAAATAGGTATACCTCATTTTTATTGTTTTTAATTTCTCTCCAACCATATCTATTTTAATATTTATTTTTATCCCTCTTTAAATTCCATTAATTTATTTTAATCCTTTTAAATTATTTTTAACCCGAACGATGGGCTACAACATGACATAATATTTTACATAAAGCCTGAATAATCATTTAACTAATTATAATAGCTATATGGGACCCGCAACAGGGTGTACAAGCATGCACCCTACGTCACTTTAAAGATTTGTATTGAACACTTAAAAGTCTCGAGCTTGATTTAAGTTGACATGTAAAATTCATTTATGTAGGTAATTAATAATATTTTATCTAACTAAACAATAAATATCCACCCATGTATATACATTATATATATATATTTACAAATCTACATATTCATGAATATACACCCAAACATTTACATATAAATATATATATATTTAATCCCATATATATAGATATACATCATATATATATATATATATCATTGTTTTTTCCCAAAACAATAATAATCACAATAATTAAAATAATAATTATTATTTAATTCAACCCATCAATTACTCCATTAATAACTTAAAAAAATTAACCATAAAAAAGGATAACAGTTATTAAATAAATATTGATTGCACATTTGTATTAAATTTGAATAATTAATAATATGATATTTTTTACATTTCCTCTTTATTATATACATCGCGACAAATTTATTAATTATAGATGAGCATTTTTATATATTGTTTTCAAAATAAATATTAATGTTAATAATAAAATTATTATTATATCTAATTGCAAATAAAATATTTAAAACTTAAATAAATTTTCTTCGGGTGCAATATAACCAAACATCCAACGATCGCAAATGTTATACGCTGCCCACGATAAACCCCATGTCCCGAAACTATTTGTTGTGTCACATTTTTCATTTGATGCAAGGTTTGAGAGAAAATAATTTATTATTATTTAATAATCGGAATATTTAATTAATTACAAAATAAATATTGATTTATCATGTGTGAGGGAGCCAATCACCTGATATGAATCAAGGTTATACTCTACGTAGGGTAAATCCGGTGTTCCGGACCTAACAGTGGTCTCAGATTTCTCTTACAACACACCGGTTGAGAGATTCTTCATTTGTTTGAAAAGAAACAAACATGTGTATCAATAATGTAAACTTAAAATTTCTTATTTTATCAATGTTGCAGTGTCGACTATCGGAATCAAAAAGTTCTGATATTCTATTTTAAAAATGACCTTCCTAGTTAATAGAAAAAAAATTTATTTCCTGCGTTTTTTGATCCGGTTCAAAACACAGAACATTAAAAAAACTATTTTGTTACATATGCATTGAAATTTGTGTGTTATTTGTAAAAACCAATATCCCACTCCACTTTCACCATATATAAAATAAAACCATCATTCGTGTGTATGGAGGACTATAACCTCATGAACCAATGCATATTTTATTCCACCTATGTATCTCAAAAAAATTTATAATGTTTTAATTAATTAATATATATGATAAATTTGAGTAATTTATTATTATAAAATGAAAATATTTCACTAAACTTTGTACCTTTCCATTCACATAAAATAGATAATGTCTTTAACGAGTACAGCTAGAATAGCATCTCGATGAGGTGATGTTATTCATTTTGGATCACCACTTCACATGGAATACACATATAAATACATTTAAAAAAATAAGATGTAATTGAAGATATAATGATCATTTTAGAATTTCAATACAATACTTATTTTTTCAGTAATGATCATTGAAAAGTTAAATCATTACTCCTCTATACATTTGGAATACCTTCTCTATGATTGCAACATAGTCTATTTTTTTAAAAAAATCATTCTTTATCTTTTTTCGATTTATAATTTATGTATAAAAATAAAAATTATGTATGATTATTGTTATATAATGATGTAATAATTAACTCTTTGTTCATTATCATCCTACCAAAGAAATTTTCGAATTATTAACTGTATTTCTACAAAACATCCAACATAATATTAATTTTTTATGTAACTATATATAACATTGTAATTAATTAAATAAATATAATAATAATCATGAAAAATATATCATTGATGAACATAATTTATTTTTTTATTCATGAACATAAATAACTAACTTGATGAGTTTGACACTATATAAGGGACACATTGTCTTAAAACCTCGTTACAAATGATATGAGGATTTATTTTTCAATTATTTCACTTACATTATAATGTTTCTATTATTTTATTATTTAAATGTTTATTTATACCTAGAAGAAACAATAAATATCATTTTAATAAACATTCTTTCTATTTTTTTTAAAAGTAATATTTTTAGGAAATGTTTTAAATTTCCTAACGAAAAACAAAGGAATATTCTATTTTAACGTATATGGTAACAATGACCTTTCCAACCACCATAAACAAAATTTTATGTTTTTATTAAATTAAAATCATATCTATTTTCTTCAATGAAAATTTATCATTCCAATTTTCTCAGTATCTTGGTATTGAAAATGGGTTTTTTAGTAAAAAGTATATTTTGATAAATGAACGTGTTTATTTCACACATACTTGAAAGAGCTTTTAAATGTATTTATTCTTTATATATCACAATGATATTTTTAGAGGTTTTCAGATCCATTGGTGATTATAAATGATTCTAATATTGATTATACAAAATCTTGATCTCTACAATAAATCTTAGGTTAATCTAATATTTTATATTATTTTCCTGTGAAAATATATCACTCCAATGATTTGGGTAATTACAATGTTCTATAATGATTTATATTACATGTGAAATATTTGGTTATTACAATTATAAGGTATCTTACAATTTTTATGATGACAATTTTCCAATGAACCTACATTAATTTTCTATTTCTGGTAAGTAGTTTTCAAGAATTTGTTTTGATTTCAACTTCAAAGGTAATGATCTTTTTAAAAGAAATATTATTATAATTTTGGATTAATCATTATTATTTAATGAAATCATTTTAATGGGTTTTATTTTTTATCTCACAAGACTAACATATTTATTCTTTTATGTAAATTATTATGTTTTTTCAAATCCCATTTTTAAATGGTTTTCATATTGATTTTATTATGACCTGGTAGAATAAATAGGCCAAGAAAAAATAATTTATGATATTTTCTAAAATGATAACATGTTTCATTTTAAATTTAATATTTTGATGGGGAAATTGGTACCACGTTTTCATTTTTACATTATTAAAAATGTTTTGATTATATAATAGTTATTACCTAACACTCTAAAGTTATAAAAATTAATGATCCACATAAATGAAAATAAGTGAATTATAATATACAATTATTAGAATCTTTAATTCTTAGGGTAGGGTCCTTATAATAAATAAATTTCAAAATAGTTTATTGTTATGAATAAGGATAAAAAAATAGATGATTATGTTATTGATTTCTCTTATACATTAGGTAAAATAATGTTTGACTAAGAGGTATTAAAGGCTAAGGTTTTTTCATAAATAAATTACTTTTATTAGGTCACACATATTATTAAATGACTACAGTATAATATGATGTTTTAACATATTAAATTTTGATATTATAATTACATTTTTTTCTATTTTCTATGTAATTACATAGATCTATTTCTTCCTTCATAAATGTTGATGTTGTTAATAAAAAATCTAAACCTCTCTAAATAGTCAATTTCTATATTCAATATTGATTATATCATCACTATAATGTTCACTATTGTATTTGGGAAAGATAATTATGTGTTATCTCAGTAGACAATTAAATTTTCCTTCTTTTATATTCATAATTATATTTTATTACACTTTTTTCAATGTTTGTTTTCTAAATCGAGATTTAAAAAATTATAATTGAATTTTATAACATAGTTGTTTGTCATATATTCTACTAAAAATTTACACAATATACCCATTATGGATTTTTCATGTCTCTATTATTTAAAGTAGATTTTTTAAATTTATTTATTTTTATATGTTTCATTTCATATTTTCGAATTTATTTTAGATAATGAGCTGTATCTTTTTCATGTTATGTTAATGTAAAACATGTTTCATTTTTATCTTATTTTTGATTTTACTTGTGAACACCATATTTATCCATCAGAACTAATAATTTTAGTCAAAATTCCATTAAATATTATATAAATTATTTCCAAATAGACCTAAATCACAATATTTTTTGAAAAACAATATTTTCTCTTAATTTTCAACAAAAATTTCCATCCAATCATGAAATTTTATTTTTAATGTATATCAATATTCATAATAATATTTATGTTACATAAGGAATATGTTCATACACTGCTATCAAATTATATAGTTGGATTATAAAATAATCCTTTAGGTTTTTCAAGAAACCATTATAAATTTTTTAGTCGATTCTGTTATGTTTAAAATATTAATGTTTTGATGTTCTCTTGAAACACAAATGTATCGACAATTAAATTTGATTAGTGGTATCCTATATAACCTTCCAATACATTGTAGGATGATTAATATCTAATGGGATCATATAGGATTCATCAGTTGATATCTGAAGGTCATGTGGGAGAATGGGTTTTAGCCCAATGTCAAGAGGGAATAAGGGTTCATAACAAAATTTAATGAGGTAACACAAGTCATTATCCAAATCCTTAGAGGGTACAATGGTTTTATCACATAATTAATATGGTGAATTTTATTTACCCAATACAAAATAGGGTGAATAGGTAGTATTCCAACCCAAATATTTTATACGGGTTTTGTAACACCCCAATATTTCATAGTAAGTTATTTTCTTTAAATTAATCCAATAGATTGCGCTACTTGCAACACTAAGTTCGAGCACACCACGACTTACCAAAAATTCCGTTCAAAAAATAGATATGAATAATAGTAACTTAATTTTGTATTTTATAAACTCCAGATATTTTTAAAATCCTTATTATGTGTTTCTTAGATAAAAAATAAGAACAAATTCAATTTACAGATAAAAGTAGTATGTTTCAAAAATTTCAATTTGACTGATTTTTAATGGTGATCACTTTTGAAATCCAATATTTTAATGTTTTATATATTAAATTTGAATAAAATAAACTCCTTATTAAGAATCAGGACATAAAAATTTATTTTCGATAATTTTTGTGTGCTTTTCGGATAGCTTTCATATTTTGATAAATATGGAAAATTACTAAATTTTAATTGTAAACAAAAATTTTAATCAAAATAACTTATAGTTTTAAATTATACATTTGAATGGTTTTGAAGTATAATTAGATTATATTTTTATCATTTAATCCAAGGTTTTTCAATGGAAGTAATTTTAAATTTAAATTGGACATAAACACATATCAATCGTTTTATAGTTTTTACTTCTCAAAAACCCGGGTTCTGGTTTTGACACCAGGAATATTTTTTTAAAACTAATTAATTCAATTTCTATTATGTGAATATTGTAAAATATAAATTATTTTTTAATTTGAGATATAAAAATTTAATTTGGGTGAATTTATGGTATTTTTTTAAAAACATTCATTTTTTGACGAATAGTGAAAATATGCATTATTGTTTAAAGCCAATTTTTTATTTAAAAAATTATTTTTAATATAAATTTATATTAAAGTCAAAATACATACATATACCTATACTATTCCAATTTAATTCAGGGATTAAATTATATAATAATATTAGATATATAAAATTTTATTGAACTTTTTTCCGACTTTTACTCACCTTCTAGGAAGATTTTCAAATTTTCATAAAAAATAATTTTACTACTTATGTGAATTAAGTATCAAAACTCATAGACACATAGTTTAAATTAGTATGTAAAATTTTATTCAATGGGATGAAATTATTTTTGGTTAATTTTAACTTTTGAATTTTATTTTCCACGGTTAAAAGTAAATATGGTAATTAAAGGTAAAAATCATATTATAATTACACTATCACATTTCCTAATTAAATTGGATAAGTTTATTGAGACCAAAATAAACCACAGGAATAAAATATGATCTTTTTTATCCACTTGTATTAGATTAGTACAATTCTTATTATTTTATTTAAAGAAGAGTTAAAAAAGTTAAAATCAAAGTTTAATAATTAAAACATTTTTAATATAGCGTTATAAATAATATAAATTCAACTATAAATATTAATTAGAAAGATAAAAATATTTCCTACATCATGAAAATTTATTCATAATTTTTAGACATTAAAATTTTAAATTTATTTATGACACAATGATGATGTAGTAATTACCTTATTACTGAAAGATTAAAATAATTGATATTATAAATATCTAAATAAATAAAAATTGAGACTTTTGATGCATTACACAAATTTTATAGGTAAATGTGACATGTTTTATTTGATATAATGTATTTTTTTGGATGTAATCATGTATTTTTTACTTTTTCAAAAACAAAATTCTAAATAGTGTCAAAATAGACATAAATGAGTATTTAAAACAAATTCTAAATTATTAAATTATATAATATTTCTAAAAATATAAGGATCCAAAAAAGGACTTACATAATGATATATATGTAATTAATGTACCACCTAATGTCTTGGATACATTTTATAGTATATGTATTATCCATGTAATATAAAAAAACAAGAAGACAAGGTAAAAGTTAAACTATTTAACTACGAATTAATTCTAAACGATAAGGTCACTATGGTGAGAAAATAATGTCTAAAACCTATTGGTTGAGATTATTTAGACCTATACCCACATTATAATTCAATTAAATCCATTTTTATCAATTATAAACTGAAAAATATTTTATAATAAAATAATATTTCACGCATTTCCTAATGTGACCATCACCTCTCATATAAAAAGGTACTTCCCCTTCTCTAAAAATCACACTACCAAATCCATTTGGCTCAGCCCAAACCGGCTCAAATATCCTCCCAAATACCTCAATTTATCCTAGAGGCCTTAATTTTATTATTAATTCAATCTAAGGATCCCTTTGATCAAATAAAAAGAATGTTCCCGAAGAAGAGGTAATAATTTCATCATCCCTTTAAAATTTCTTTTCTTCTTCCACTTCCTCTTTCATTATTGCTTCCAAACCAAAATAATAAATCTACTAAAATCTAAATATTTTGATGTTATTATAAATATGGTACAACCAATTTCAATGTCTTATCCACCATAGGAATGAAAAAGTTACCATACCTGTGTACGTACGGCTTACCATATCCATGTCGGGCTGTAGTTTGTTATTCAACACATCATTATTTGGATGGGTATAATAATGCGTATAACCTTTGAAAATAATAAATATAACATGTTAATTTTTCATTATATATAATATACCATAAAAATACATATTATTTTCACTATTAATAGAATGATATTGTCGCTCGGGCATACGTACAACTTACCGTCTCCACGACGTGATGATATTTTTATCCCCATCATAACCATTCAAGAATAATTTTCACTTAATGATTAAAAATAATGATTACAAACATAATATAATTTTGTATATAAATAAAATACCTCCTATCCATAACAAACAGGACTAATGTTACAAAACATATAAAGTAAAATTAACCATTTAACACCCAAAACAATGATATTAATTAAATATCATTAACAATGAAATATTAGAAGATCATATATGATATCATATTTATGTATATGGTTCTTGTATAATTTAATAACAATTATTTCTCCATTATATAGGATTATAACCTACCCTCTACTAAAGAAAAGTATGTGGTAAGGGGTTTTCATCTCAATTTTTATTCCTGTGAGACTCATGATATATTTTCCATTATTTCCTTTATTCGGTGTATGTACTTACCAAGATTGTATTATTTGTGTAAAATAATTTAATTTATGGGTATTTAAAACATCATTTTGTGATCTTTTATTCATAGGGATTATTTTTCGTAAGTTACCAAATCAGTAAGGTAATTTCTATTTTCAATTACCACTCATTGGGTTTTACGCAAACTTCATTGATTATTTTACATCAAAAATATGTGTGAAATAACTATTCATTTATTTATGTAGTAATTTACAGTCCCCTTTATTTGGATATAATTTTAACACATATAATCACTCGATTGATAAATTCTCAACTAATCGAAATGAACTTGATAAAAGTAATCTTAACTAAATTTCCATTCATTTAGTTAAACATCCAATTAATTGGTGATGTTTTTCTACAAACATATGTGTGAATGTACTATGACTGATTTAAATTGAATATCCAATCTTATTTATTTTATCTATATTTTTCACACATAATTAGGTCATTGAATTATCCATATCCTAAGGATACGGTCTTTATGAGGGATTACATCTCAATTTACATTCCATTGAGACTTCTTTGTTGTTTTGCACCAATTCACTATAATATGGTCTATATATCGTACTTTGACATAGTATATAATGAATAATTTTATTCTAATTATATTATATGGTTTTTATTACCTAAATTTTATTTATTCAAGTGTCTCTCATTTTGTTATGAACTCTAACTGAAATATCATTTTAAATGTTCTAAATATTTTTTCTTTTAAGTATTTCTCATTAAAATCCATGTTTTAAAAATAGTTTTAAGGATTTATTTTTATGTACATGAACGTTTTAAAATTAAAATTCCTTTTAAATGTTTCAATATGGTATGTGACACATTTATTCAAAAATATTTTTTAAACAACTTCTTGATAAATAGTGAGACTTTAAAATATTTTCAAGAAAAAATGGATATTTCTCTCAAATAGTTATACTGATTATTTTTTTCTATGTCAATATCCTTCATCAATATTAATTACGGTTGATTTATTATAATATAATATTCCATATTTTTTGAATGAGTTATGTTTTACTGTGGATGTGTTATTTTTATACCATCCATTTTTGTGGTTAAAATATTAACATTTAGTTTGCTAGTTTTAAGATGAATGTTTAGATTAAGTTCAAACCATTTTATATGAGGAATGAATTGGAAATAGTATGTGACAGGTGGAGATAGCTATATCTCCTTAATGAATTGGTGCATCTCATGAGTGAAACTAATGTCTTGTCAAAAGGCCTGAAAAAATCTTATTTTAAGTCTTGGAACAAGGCCTTGATAATGTGGTTAGGATATCCAACATTATGCATTCCATTATTATAAAATTAGCTATTGATATTCAATGTGTTTATTATACTAGTGGAATATCTATCTGAATAAGTAAATGGAATTATTTGATTTATCATTTCCATATTATGCTGAATTTTATTTTTAATAGCATTATGTTTTTATTTTTAAACATTTCCTTAAATGTTTGTGCTAATTTATAATAGTTTCCATTATGTTGTCATCCCTATTGAGCATCCAAGCTCAACCCTTTCTTATGTTTTATTTTTCCTAGGATGTGAAGAAGTATATTATGATTAACCTTGAGGGATAGACCAAATGATATGAGTGTTTTCAATGGGGAAACAATGTTGTTTTTATTTATTTCATTATATAATATAAAACATATGTATATATCTAGTACTTCCAAGGATACTAAACTAATAAGTCTTTTCAGACATGACCTCTTGTGATCATGACAATGATATATAATAATTCATAGACTCTATGTAACTTGGGCTGGGGAGTAACAGGTGTTATCAGAGGAATTTTAGTACAAACCATGGAAGCTCGATTTAAAATAACTCTGATTAGAAAACACTACCGTATGATAGAATTTGATGATCGGAATAGAAGAACATCCAAAATTTTTTGGAAATGTAATTATTATATTGGAGTCTCAAGATATAAATCCCTATCTTGATATGAGCAGGTAGAGGAGGCTATGGCCTAGATGTACGTAGTGGTAAACCCCAAAAATAGAACTTTGATCTTGACTCGAAGGTGAACTGGTGCATGACAACGGGCCTGGCAACATTCATGGTTGCGACACTCTCAGTGGATAAGCTTAGGATAATTCACATTTTCATGACAAACCAATTTGAATGATTTTAATATAAGATGAGAATAAATAACCTTGGTTAATCCTAAGGTGTTTTAGATTGAAAATAATGTGTCGTGATATTATATAAATGATTTTATGACTAATTTTACTCATACTATGCTTTCTAGTTTTACTCAATGACTAGATTCCAAAGAATTCATAGTAACATTGAAAATTATTTACAAGGGGGGATCTATGGTGGAAATGAAAACCTAAAAATAATTTTTATAGGAGTAAAAGATATCATGTTCATGCAGAAGTAGGATTCCAAATATATGATCAATAATATATACAATAACCAACTACCAACCTCAACTAAGAAGACAATGGATAAGAATGATAAGATCACCAATTATAGAGACCATGGATAAAAGAAATATCAATTTCCATCATTCTAGAAATTTGGAAGGAGACACCTAGGAAACTATCTCAATGGAACAAAGAAATTCTTCATGTGTGGGAAAGAAGGACATGAATTAAAGAATTGCCATGGAAAAATGAAGAGTGCTATAGACGAAAATAAAAATGATCTTAATAATGCATTTAATTCATTTTTCGTAAATGTAGGGGACCTAGACATTACATGAGTTAATTCCCTATTATAGAGTATAACCAATAGGTCATGAGAAAACCTATGTTCATATAAATAGATGACACAATGTTTAAATGTATTAATTCTCTTTATTGATGGGATTACTTTGGAAGAAATTACTCTTGAATGTGTGACCCTGTAGTTAGTTATGTGAAAATTATATTTGAGAAAGAATTATCATTTCTTTTGTGGATATTGTTATACAGAACCATTTGGGTTTATTTGATCCTTGAATTTGAGTCAATTATATGTTATTAATTTTTTAGGATGAAAATGCGAGGTGTGAGATAAAAATTGTGGTTAAATTTTGTTATGGTTATTTTGAGTAATTTATCTCATTTTGGGAATGTTATAAATTTTTTTTTTGAAAAAGGAAAATACGCAAACCGTGTTCCGACCCATCGTGTCAAAAAAAGATGCGGGAATCGAACCGCCAACTAATGTGGGATTGAGATTTATCACCTACCACTGGACTATGTGAAGTCCCTAGTTTGTGTGACTATTTATTTTTTGTTAAATGATTTTATTGGTCAATAATAATTTTATTTGGGATCTTATGTTTTATCAAATGGATATCCTGAGTATAGGAATATGATTTGGTGATTAAGAGAAAAATGATATTTTGGAAGACGTTCGCTCTGTTGGGAACACCATATGAATAAAGAAAATATAATACAATGGGATTCTTTTAAGGACTAATGTTGGATTTTTCATGAAAAAGTCTATGTTTTTTATATAGATTCAGATTATTAATTGAAATGATTGACCTATCATAGAGAATACGTGATTTGGTTAATTACACTTTTGAATGAGAATTTAAGAGTAGTTGATGTTATTTGGAGATAAATTATAAGATTTACTATGAAAGCCTATGTGATTATATTATTCTATGTATTTGGTTTCAATCATAATTTGGATTATATTGAGTGTTTTTAAGGAAAATCCTTTATTGAATGATATTTATTTATCATTGGGTATTGTTAGATTAATATTAAAATTAATATTACTA
Organism: Viscum album; assembly: GCA_963277665.1. Lineage (NCBI taxonomy): Eukaryota > Viridiplantae > Streptophyta > Magnoliopsida > Santalales > Viscaceae > Viscum > Viscum album. The sequence continues at coordinate 445,814,974 of OY728155.1, read as the reverse complement.
TTTCTTTTTATAAAGGATTATCCATTTTGAGGATCATATGATCTTTTAATAACCATTTGGTTTTGGTTAATCTTTAAAGACAAGGGTAATATATAGTTCATCCTTTGTAGATTATTTGATTCACTAGAAGTTGATTCTAGCACTTCTGGTGTGACCAATTCATCTTGAATACTCATCATTTGAAGAAAAGATGAGTTAGTGGTAGAAATTTATTAAATGATGCAAATATACTTATAAAGTAAGTATATATAATTATGTTCAAAGTAAATCTCATAAATAATTTCCTTATCTTTATAAAATAAAACATAAGATAAAAAAACATTATTTTTTTTACTTTTCATAATGGGAAACCAATGACCATTTAACACGTCAAAAGTTTGTGGTTTTATTATTATTAACTATCTCCTAATCATGTTTTCTATCACTCATCTTCTGAACATGACACATAGTTTATCTTCCAAATACATGTTTTCTTACATTGAATCCTAGTATGGGTTATCTCGGGTGACCTTGGTACTTCTCTTTCGTTCATTTAAAGTGATAGTTTTATTGACTCTTTTTTTGATTTGGGACATTCAATGAAGTTCCCAAGACCAATTTTAAAAATTGTGAGGATGTAATTTCCAAAAGTGGGGAAGAATGTAACACCCCAAGATTTCATAATAAGTTATTTTTTAAAAGTAATTCAAGAGCTTTCACTAAACTCAACACTGAGTTTGAGCACTTCACGTCATACAAAACTAGTCATTAAAAAAATTTTATGAATATTATTAAATGAATGTTGAATTTTATATAATCCATATAATTTTAACATCTATATTTTCTGTTTCTTAGACATAATATAAGAACAATTTTAGTTTCTGAGATAAAAGTTATATTTTTAAAAAATTGAAATTTATTCACCTTTAAATGGAGAAACCTTTTTACATCTAATATTTTACAATTTTATATACTAAATTAGAAAAAATAAACATCTTATTTAGAATATGTAAATAAAAATTTATTTTGGATAAATTTGTGTTGCTTTTCTAATAACTTTCATATTACGACGATTAGTGTGAAACATTAAATTTTAATTGAAAACAACTTTTTCAATTAAAATAAATTATTGTGTTAAATTATACATTTGATTGTTTCTTAAGTATAATCAGATTATATTTTTATCATTTAATCCAATGATTTCATTAGAAGTAATTTTACATTCAAATTGGATATAAACACATACCAACCTTCTGATAGTTTTTACTGCTTAAAACCCCACATTCTGTAATTGGCAACGAGAATGTTTTTTTAAATTAATTAATACAATTTCTATGTTTTGAATAATGTATAATAGACATAATTTTTTAATTTTCAATATCAAATTTAGATTTGGGTGAATTTTTGGTATTTTTCTAAAAACATTCAATTTTGGACGAATAGTGAAAAAACTACCTCTTTATTTAAATCTGACGTTTTATTTAAACAATTATTTTAAATATAATTTTTTTAAAGTCAAAATAGATACATAATACCTATATTAGTCAAATATAATTCATTGAATTCATTTTATAATAATATTATATATATCAAAGTTTATTGAACTTTTCACCGTCTTTTACTCACCTTCTAGGAACATTTCCAAATTTGCATAAAACATAATTTTACCACTTTTTTGAATTGAATTTATAAATTCAAAGATACAAGGATGACATCATTAAGTAAAATTTGGTTCAATAGGATAAAAATATTTTTTTTGAATAGTAACAGTTAAATGTTATTTACCACGATTACAAGTAAATATGGTAATTAAAGGTAAAAATGATATTATAATTACCCTTACACATGTACAAATTCTATTTGGATAAATTTATTTCGACAATAAAAAAATTAGGAACAAAATATGATCATTTTTATCCACATGGATTATATTAAGTCATTTCTTATCATTTCAATTAAATTAGAGTTAAAAGTTTTAAATTCAAAGTCTAATAACTAAACTTTTATTAATATAGGTTTATAAATAATATAAATTCATCTATAAATATTTATTAGAAAGATATAAATATTGTATACATCATTCCAGTTTATTTATAATTTTTAGAAATTAAATAATTATATTTTTTATTACAAAATGAAGATGCATTAATTACCTTATTAATGAATGATTAAAATAATATACATTATAAATATCCAAATAAATGTATATTGAGACTTTTGATTCATTATAAAAATTATCTAGGTAAATATGAGATGTTAGGGTTGATTTAATTTATTTTTTCAATGTAATTATGGTTTTTTGACTTTCATAAAAATTAAATACAAAATATTGTCAAAATTGACATTAATGAGTAATTAAAACAAATTCTATATTATTAAATGATATAATTTTCTTAAAAATATAGTGTTCAGAAAAAAGAAATATATAATTATTTATATGTCATTAATGGAACAGCTGAGGTTCTCTTTTCATTTTAATGTTTGTTAATTAACTATTTAATATAAATATACTAGAAGGCATGGCAAAAGTTAAACTATTTAACTAAGAATTAAACTAAAAGATATTTTTTTATAGAGACCAAAATATTTCTAATGTAATGACCCAAAGTTTTCTACAAAAGTTACCTTATTAGTAATATTTCATAAAATCAGATGAAAAAATAACATAATGAACTACTAAGCCCTATGTTTCCTCGAAACGTATGTCTGTCACTTCTGTGTTTGGAATTTCAAAAATCTGACAAACACGGTTGTGTTCAAGATGATTTTTGGAGTCTAATTAATCAAAAATATTTTTTAGTGAATATTTACATACCCATATTAATAGTAACCTTGCCTTATGAGTATTATTAAGACCCTTATGAATAGTAAATTTTCCAAAATAATAGTAACCTTACCACTGAATAATTAAATAAAATCAAGGTATCTTATCAGTGATAATTTTAACATAGAAAAAGTATTGGTATTTTTGTAAGACATAAATTATTAATTATAATTAAATAATTAATTCAAAAGTAAATTTACTTTCTTAAAACGTGTTCATAAATTAAAAAATCTATGTCTTCTTGATTTATGATAATTTTATAAGACCTCACGTAATTTTTAAAAGCATTATAAAATCAGTGTTAATTTTGAAAACTGTTCTGTTCATGTAAATCGTGATTTTAATTAAATATTAAATTAATTATATTTAGAAATTTATTTTTAAAAAATGTACTTAATTTTTGGATTATAAACTTTGATAAATGGTTGGGGTAAATTTTTGGGATTTTTTTGAAATACTTGAATATTTTACTAATAGTGAAATACAATAATATACAAAAATAAGCTAAATAAGATAATTATAGTGTCACGTGTGATGTTATGAATATATAATCCCCCTTGGATTGGTATAACATGATAAAATTACAGTTCTTGGTAAATGAATACTTGTTATTCCTTTTCTTGGGGAGATATAATAAATTAATGAATTTTATATTAAGAAAACCCTTATCCCCTCCACTATAAAACAACCCTTCAAACCCACATTTTCTCACACATCTCATGCTTTAGGAATTGTCCAAACTCTACACAAGAATCTTCCCTAGCCTCTCCCCCACATCCAATAGCTTCTGGAATCACCAAAATACCATGCCTAGTTTTCTTAAAGAGTATCTCATGAGGAAGATTATAAAGGTAATTTTCGATTGCCTTTCCTTCAAATTTATTTCAATTTCATGTACTTTACATATTATCTCCCCACCTATATTAATCCACATGGTATGGTAACCCTATTATCCTACATATAAAGAAATTTTATGATACTAATGGAATATTATACCATCCAACACCCTTTACTTTTTCCTTTTATTTTATAAAAGAAAACGTTGTTCGTGAGGTTCAAATCTATCACCTTCAAGAACAACATGTTTTCCCTTTTCATTTCTACCTTCATATCTGGTCACAAAACCATTTTTATGGTTTAACCATAATGTTTTATATTTATTATTATCTATTTGATGTTCGAGAATTAAATTATGTGCATATTACTAAATGATTAATCATAAAAAGTTTTTTGTTGTCGAGAAACCGACAAAATTAACTCAAACAATCATCATTTAATTCTTATATAATGATTTATCCACATGGAATATAATGTAATTAATTATAAGATCATTTTAACTTCTGTAATATCATTAATAACACATAATATATTTTATTTATGTTAATACATGTTCTACATGAACATCAATTCATGAATACATGTGAAACGCTCAAGAAAAACATAAAAACGAACATTCCCAAACAATGTTTTAAACTCTATAAATCATTAAAAGTCCCATAAAATTAAATAATGAAACAAAAATGACCCCAATTAATTTATAAAATGTTATTTAATTTATAATTAATGAAGATAATGTCATTATATAAGACATTAAATCAAAGGAAGCATTCAGATATAAGGAAAGGGGAAATTCTCGTACCCAACTTTCATCCCTCGGGTACTCCCTCGTTCACTCTTTTTTTATATGGTTTCTCCATAATAATATTTTTTTCATATTTTCCTTTACATTAACAGGATATAAATTTTGTTCACTTATTTTTATGTCAAACCAAATGTTTTCAAAAATAACTCTTCTCTTGAAAACACACATTTTACTTCTCATTCTAGGTTAACTGTTTTTGTAACTTATATGTTTTGCCGCTTCCTTTTGGGAACCCAATGTTTATGAATGTGTTCTTATGAGATGATGAAAATAATTCATTTTCATGGGTTAGTTATTTTAATTTTTTATATATATTCATTGTCCCATGAATGATAAATGATAATGTTATGATGTGATGGGTGTGCCTGAAATTATATAGCGCAATAAGAATGTTTCAATGTGACGGGTGCCCCCGGAATTATACAGCACTCCAAAGCATTCCGTAAAGTGATGAATCTCATGAGTTAATTTGAATATATGAGTGAAAAAGGTGCTAGATTTTTTCACAAGTATGTGTGGTAGTCAGCCACTAAGACATGATGCTTTATTTTTATGCATTATCACATTTCAACCCTCTTATTAATGCTTGCTCGCATGTTCAGGATCCTTTGTGTATGTTATGGTTACACTCACCCGTTGTTATGTTTTTCTTATATATCCTCTTATTGGGCTTTTTGATCACCCGTTTTGATGTATATCCTCAGGTGAATACATGTACTAATGAGAGGTAAAGTGCCAATAAGAAGCTAGAGAATTTGGAATTGAATAAAAGATTATGCTTGATGTTGTTATTGTTTTGTATGGTCCTATTTTGTAAAAGACAATAAACTATTGGATCCTATCTGTGTAATACTATTATGTATTTTATCTTTAACATGATTTAATATTAATTTATGAAAATGTTGGATCTCTATAGTTGGTATCAGAGGAATGATAAAGCTAATTTGGGAATTAGGATTAGTGAACCCCTTTGAAAACCGCTAGCATGAGACTTAGTATAAATATGCACACAATAATCATTATATAATGATCCCATATGTTATGATTTTATGTATAAATTGTGCAAATGAATATTTTATTTATTCATGACTTGTTGACTTATGTTTTGTTTTAACAATTTCTATTTTAGAAAATGGTGGGAACCAGGAGAAACCAGGCCAACAACTCGTGCAACGACCAATGCAACGATTCACCAAATGACATCCCCAATGAATATGGAGGTGGATTTCAAAACATAATGAAAATGGTTATCTAGTTATCTTAGGTCATGAACAATAACCATAATGATGGGGAATTTCCTCCATCACCAAAGATGGAGAAACTGGCTATCAAAAGTTTTATTCGGTAAAAACCACCGATGATAAGTGTATCTTCGGATCCACTAGTTGCGGAATAGTGGGTCAACTTCATGGATATCATCTCTTCTGTGATTCATCATTCTTTGACGGAGAAGGTGAATCTCATCGTTTATTGTCTAGATGGAGAGGATGATCAATGGTGGACATTGATTAAAAAAACCAAGCCAATGTTGGAAATTAATGAGATGGAATGGTAAGACCATAAGATAATGTTTATTAATAAGAATTTACCAAGAACTATTCGCAGAAATATGGAGAGAGAATTCATAGATCTCAAGAAAAAATAAAGATAATCTGTCACAATTAATGAAGCAAATTTCACAAGGCATTAAAGGTACGCTTTTGGTTTTTGTTATCAACAATGATAGAAAAATTGATATATTCTATTGTAGATTAAAACCACACCATTTAAAGGCTCTTGAAATTTGAGAAAATAGGAGTTATGAAGAAGTTGTTTGGTGTGACCTCAAAGTGGAGATAAATTTTTTAGAATGTTACCATGGATATGGTGATAAGAAACAAAAGTTGGAGTTTCTAGGTGGAAGATCTAATGAAAAAGGTGAGAAGAAAACTAAACGACCCACGTGCCAAAAATTTGGGATGTCGCACCATGGGAACTACCTCAGAGGGATGAGGAAGTGCTTAAAGTGTGTGAAAGAAGGACACCATGCTCAAGGGTGTCAAAAGGACATTAAAAGTAATAAGTATGTAGCTGAAAAAGGAGAGAACCACCCATGGTTCAATGCTACAACTGTAGGGATCTAGGGCATTATGCAATCCATTGCACTAAACCTTGAGTTCTTGAGGGTAATCCGAGTCAGCAGCCACCAAACCCAATGGAACAAGGGATGGTTTATGCCACCACTACTGTATAAGTGGAGCAAGATAATGACATTTTACAAGTTAAACTTCTTATACAATCCAAGAATGGAAAAAGTCTTATTTATTCTAGTTCTACACATTCCATTATATCTTAAAAGTTTACTAGAACTATATAATCAAAGCATAGAAACATTGATGTAGCGGTATCTGTAAAAACACCAAGTGGTGCATTCATTGCAACCCAAGTGTTTTAATCTTCTCATGTTGGCGCAAGTGGGAAGACTCTTCCAGCGAATATCATAATACTATCCATGGAATAATTTAATGCTATAAGGGGTATTGATTGGCTGTCATTATATAGAGAACATATAAACTTTAGGGAAATGGAAATATCCTTTCATATTCAGAACCATCCCATGCCCATATAAAAATTCAAGGATGATCATGAATCTCCTTTGAAAAAACCTTCAACGGTGTGGGTTTTGATTCCCTATAAAGAATAATACCTCTCTTTAATGGTTGGGTTAAATGAATGTTCCAACCCTGCAGAAATGCCCATCATGAGGGTATACGGTGATGTATTTTCTAAAGAGTTACCCAAAATTCCCCAGGATCGTGAGGTAGAGTTCTCAATAAACTCTTACCTGGAGCTACTCCTATCTCAAAGTGTCCCTATAGAATGGATCCAATCGAACTGGACGAGTTAATGAAGTATATGAAATTGCATCCGGACAAAGGGTCCATTCGCCCTAGTGCATGACCTTGGTGTGCACCAGTGTTCTTTGTGAGGAAGAATGTTGGAACAATGCGGAAATGTATCGATTATCAGGAACTCAACAAGATCACAATAAAGAAAAAGTATCCTCTTCCAAGGATTGATGAATTGATCAATAAATTAAGAGGATATCAATACTTCTCAAAGGTGGATCTTAATTTTGGATATCATCTACTAAAGGTGAAGAAGGAAGGTATTCAGAAGACTGCATTTTGTACAAGGTATGGTCACTATGAGTTTTTGGTTATGCTCTTCGAACTTAACAATGCCCTGAAATCTTCTTGGATTTGATGAATAATGTCTTCAGCCATTACCTAAAAAAAAATTGGTAGTGATTATTGATGATATTTTGATCTACTCTAAGATAAAGGAAGAACCTCAAGAATATTTAAGACTTGTGTTGGGGACATTGATAAAGGAGAAGTTGTATGCCTTGTTCAGAAAGGGTTTCTTTTGGATAAATCAATTCAATTTTTTGGGACATGTGATCAAAAGTGAGGGAATTTCTATGGATCCCTCAAAAACAAAGGTGATTGAAGAATGATCCAGGCCCTCCAGTGTCACATAAATATGTAGTTTTCTTGGATTAGCTGGGTACTACTAATGTTTTGTGAAAACTTCTCATGATTGTAAAGCCCTCTAAGAAATTTAACAAGGAATGGGGTAGATTATGTCTGGATGGAAGAATGTGAGGGAATCTTCAAGGAGATAAAGAGAATGATGATCACTGCACCTGTACTCACACTACCAAAAAGTGGATAAAGTATTGTTATATAAAGTGATTCTTCAAATAAAGGCTTTGGTCGTGTACTCATGAAAAATGATAATTTGATAGCATACGCCTCACGAAAGTTGAAGATCCATAAGCAGAACTTTTCGAGGCATGATCTAGAGCTGGCAGCCATGATTTTTGCCATAAGGATCTGGCGACCCTGCCTTTATGGTGAGAAGTGTGACGTATACAGTGATCACAAGATCCTAAAGTTTATATTCTCACAAAAGGAGCACAACATGCGTCAAAGGAGATGGTTAGAGCTAATCAAGGATTAGTATTTCGCTATTCACTATCATCTTGGAAAGGTGAACATGGTAACTGGTGATTTAAGTAGAAAAGAACTTGCTACTATGTCCATGTTATGGATTGAGAAAGACCATATCTTCTTGGATATTCAAAAGATGAATTTAGAAATCATAAGGGAAGGGGATAAATCTTACCGTTCCAAAATGATTGTGCAACCATCCATCCAAGAGAAGATTAAGGAAGCACAAATGGATGATTTTGAGAAACAAAAGATGGTGAATGTAGTAAAGGAAGGGAAGCTGTAAGAGTTCCATATTCATGATAATGGTTTGATTCCATTTGGAACGTGACTTTGTGTGGATTTAATACACAAGATAAAGAAGGAGATATTGGACAATGCTCATAGCTCAACATTCTCTATCAATCCTAGGAGTACCAAGATGCACCACGATCACTGAGTACACTTCTTGTGGGATAACATGAAAAAGGAGATCCCAGAATATATCTCAAGGTGGATAGTATGTCATGAAGTTAAATTAGAGTGTCAAAAGTCAAAAGGGTTGATGAATCAATTTCATATACACATGTGGAAATGGGAGATTTCTATTATGTACTTTGTCACTGGTCTCTAGAAGAATTCGAATGGAAATTTTGTGACATGGGTTTCAGTTGACCGAATCACCAAGACTGTTCATTTTATCACTATTCAGGAGGACCTCTCACTCGAATAACATGCAAAGATATATATGAAGGAAGTGGTAGGACTGCATGGAGTTCCCCTCTCGATTTTCTTTAATCATGCTCCAAGGTTCACATCTAAATTTTGGGGGAACCATCAACATGCTTTGAGTACTGAATTCAATTTTAGCATGGCCTATTTCCACTAAACTGATGGCCAATCTGAATGGAATATGCAGACGCTTGATGATATACTAAAAGCCTGCTCTCTAGAATTCAAAGGTAGATGGGATCAACATCCCACATTTGTTGAGTTCTCATACAACAATAGCTTCCACTCGAGTATTCAGATAACTCCAAATGAAGATCTGTATGGAAAGCGATGTAGAACTCCAACTTGTTTAGTTGAAGTTGGGGAAAGAAATCTACTTGGACACGATCTTGTGAAAGAGATTACAAAAAAGGTTCAAGTCATCCAGAAACACATCAAAGCTGCTTAGAGTCGGAAAAAGAGCTATGCTAACAACCTTATAAGGGAAATAGAGTTCGACCTGAGAGATAGTCTTCCATCGTATATCACAATGTAAGAGAGTCATGTGATTTTTAATGAAAGGGAAGCTAAGCCCAAGGTACATTGGACCCTTTGAAATCCCTGACCGAATAGGATCCATGGACTATCATCTTGAACTTCCACCGATTATGGATCATGTTCAAGATGTTTTTCACATATCACTTCTGAAGAAGTATATACATTATCCCTCACATTTACTAAACTCTTAGGTAGTAAAATTGTATGATGATCTCTCTTATGAGGAGCAGGCGGTTAAGATTTTAGTGTGGAGAGACAAGGTTTTACGCAACAAGAAAACCCACTGTGACAAAGTGTTGTGAACGAACCGTGATTTTGAATAAGGTACATGGGAACTGGAGGAGGTAATGAAGGAGAAGTATCCTCCCCTATATGTGTAAAACGAGATTTCAAGGATGAATATTCATAAGGGGGAAGAATTTAATGACACAAAGTTTTTAATGGAAATTGCCTTCTTATAAATATTTCATAAAATCACATGAAAACACAACATAATAAACAACTGAGCGCTATGTTAACTCTAAACATATTTTTGTCACTTCTATGGTTGGAATTTCTAAAATCCAATATACACGGTTGAGTTCAAGATTTTTTTTGGAGTCTAATTAAACAAAAATAATTTTTGTTGAATAGTGACATTCCCTTATGAATAGTAACCTACCATTATGAATAGTCTTATGACCCTTATGAATATTAAATTGATCAGAATAATAGTAACCTTACCCTTGAATAATTAAATAAAATTCAGGTATCCTATATATGAAAATTTGAACATAGAAAAGGTATTATTATTTTTGTAATCCATAAATAAATGATTATAATTAATTAATTAATTTAATATAAAATTTATTTTCATAAAATGTTTCTATAAATTAAAAAATATATGTCATTAAGATTTATGAGAATTTTATAAGACATCATGTAATTTTTTAATCCATTATAAAATCAGATTTAATTTTGAAAACTGTTTTTTTAGTAAAATGTGATTTTCATTCAATATTAAATTAATCATTTTTTTAAATTTTTTTAAAAAAATTGGAATTAGTTTTTGATTCTACACGTCGATAAATAGTTTGGGTAAATTTTTGGGATTTTTAAAAAATTCTTGAAATTTTGATGAATTGTGAAATACCGTAATTTACAAAAAAGCTAAATTAGCTTATTATAGAGTCATGTTTAATTTTATGTGGATGTAAGCCCACTTGTTTTAGTATCACATGATAAAATTACTATTTTTGGTCATGTAAAACTCTATATTGATTGTCTTGATTATAAATAATAAATTAATGAAATATATATTAAGAAAACCCCTCTCACATCCACTATAAAAACCACCCTTCACACCCTCATTTCCTCACACCTCTCAAGCACCAAAAAAATGTTTTAACTATACCCAAGAATCTTTCCTAGCACATCCCCCACGTCCAAGAGCTTCTGGTATCATCAAAAGATCATGTATAGATCCCTTAAGTAGGATCTCAATCGGAGGATTCAAGAGGTAATTTTCCTTCCTCTTTTTTTTTAATTTCATTTCAATTTCATGTTCTTTTCTTATTCCCTCCTCACCTATAATCATCTACAAGGTATGGTAACTCCACTATCCTTAATATAATGGAATGTTATGATACTAATGGGATATTATACCATCCAACACACTTTCCCTATTCCTTTTATTTTATAAAAGAAAATGTTGTTCGTGATGTGTTAATCTATCACCTTCCAGAATGACATGTTTCCTTTTTTCATTTCCACTTTATGATCTGGTCCTAAAACAATTTTTTATTGTTTAAATTGAATATGTTTTATTTATTATGTTATATTTAATGTTTTATAACTAAATTATGTACATATTACTAAATGATTAATCTGAACAAGTTCGTTGTGGTTGAAAAACGCGCAAATTTACTCAAACAATCATCATATAATTTTTATCTAATTAGTCATCCACATGAAATATAATGTGATTCAATATAAGATCATTTAAAATTATGTAATATAATTAACAACATGTAATATATGTTCAGGATGTTTATCCATGTTCTATATAAACATCAATTCATGAATACATGTGAAACGCTCAAGAAGACTATAAAAACAAACATTACCGAACAATGATTTCAAAATCTATAACTCAATAAATGGAACATAAAATAAAATAATGAAACCCAAATGACCCCTATTCATGTATAAAATGTTCTATAATTTCCAATTAATGAATATAATGACATTATATAGGTTATTAAATCAGATTAAGCATTCATATATAGGGTAAGAGGAAATTCTCAAACCCAAATCTCGTCCTTCGGGTTCTTCCTATTTCACTCTTTTTTGATATGGTTTCTCAATAAAAATATTTTTTTCATCATTTTATTTCTTTTTCTAGGATATACATGTTTTTCACTAGTATTTATGTGAATCCAAATGTTTTCCAAAAGAAATCATCCTTTGAGAACACACCTTTTACTTCTCATTTAAGGTTGACAGTTCTTGTAACTTGTATGTAATTACCTCTTTCTTTTGGGAAGCCAATGTTTATTAATGTGTTATTATGATACGAAACCCCTTCATTTTCATGGGTTAGTTATGTTAATTTCTTATATATGTTCATTGTTTCATGAACAATAAATGATAATGTAATGATATGACGGGTGCGCCCAGTATTATATAGCCCAATAAGAATGTTTCAATGTGATGGGTGTTCCTGAAATTATGCAGCCCTACAATGCATTGGGTAAAGTGATGAATCTCATTATTTAATGTGAATTTTTTTGTGAACAATATTCTTTCTTTATTAACATGTATGTATGGAATTTAGATACTAAGACATGATGTTTAATTTTTATGCATTACCACATTTCAAGCCTCTTATTACTATTTCCTCTCATGTTCATGATCCTTTGTCATTGTTATGGTTATACTAACCCATTGTTATATTGTTTCTATATATCCTCTTACTGGGATTTTATTTCAACCCTTTTAATGTATATCCTCAGGTGACTAAATGTAGTAAGGAGATGTAATGTGACAATAAGAAGCTAGAGAAGAAGTAATTAAATAAATATTTATACTTAATGTGTTAATTTTAATGTATGGTCCTAGTTTTCCCAAGGCATTAAACTGTTGGATACTCTATGTGTAAAAATATTACATTGTTTATCATTAAAATGATGTAACAGTAATGTATGAAATGGTTGGATCACTATATCTAAAACATATTGGGTTTGAGTATTTTTACCCATCCCCACCTTATTTTAAAAATAAATCCATTTAAGTCCATTATAAACCAAAAAATATTCTATAATGAAATAATATTTCCAACTTTTCCTAAAGAGACACTCACCATTCTCATAAAAGAGTACTGCACCTTCTCTTAAAATCACTTATACAAAGCCATTTGGCTCAGACAACCCCTGCAAAAATATCCTCCCAACTACACCCAATAGATCATAGTGGATATACATTGATCAGAAATACATCCTAATGATCCCTTTTGATCAAATAAAAAGGAAGCACCTACAGAAGAGATAATAATTTCATTATCTCATTCAATTTTCATTTCTTCTACCACTTCCTCTATCATTGTTGTTTCCATAACATAAATATAAACCATATAACTTATACATAATTTTATGTTATTATAAATTTGGTACAACCATGTTCATTATTCAATCCATCATATGAATGAAAAATTCACCATATGTGCATACGTACGGCTTACTGTCTCCACGTCATAGTGTAGTTTGTTATAAAACACTTCATTATTTGGAAGGGCATAATAATGATTATAACTACTGTAAATAATAAATATAACATGTTAATGATTCTGTATATATAATATTCCATCAAATTACTTACTATTTCACCACTAATAGAATGATATTGTTGTTCGTTCGTATGTAGGACTTACCGCATACACAACGCGATGGGATTTTGTTCCCCATCATAACCATTCGTGAATAATTTTCTCTTCATGATAAAAAATAATGTTTAAGAACATAATATAATTCTGTATATGAATAAGATACATCCTATCCCTAACAATGCTAACATACATAACAAAACATTTTAAGGAAAATGAATCAGTTAATACTGAAAACAATGATACAACTGAAATACCATTAACAAAGAAATTGTATATGATATCATCTTTATGTATGTGGTTCTTGTTTAATTTAATAACAAAGACTTACCCATTATACTAAAGGTTAACCTAACCCCTACTTTGGAAAATTTAAAGGTATGAGGTTTTCATCTCACATTTTATTCCCATGAGATTCAGGCTATATTTACACTATTTCCTTTGGTGTGGTGTATTTGTTGACCACGATTGTATTATTTGTGAAATACAATTTAATTTATGGGTATTTAAAACATCATTATATGATACTTCATTCGTGGGGATTATGTTTCGTATGTTACAAAATTAGTACGGGAATTTTAATTTTAATTTCCACTTAGTAAGTTTTACGCAAACTTCATTGATTATTTTAATCCAAGATTATGTGTCAAATAAATATTTATATATTTATGTAGTAATTTACACACCCCTTTTTGTGGATATATTTTTGACACACATAATCACTCTATTGATAAATTCTCAAGTCATCGATATGAACTTGATAAGAATAATCTTAACTAAATTTCCATTCATTGAGTTAAACATCCAAGTCATTGGTGTGGGTTTTTACAAGAATATATGTGAATGTACACTAATTGATTTACACTAAATATTCAATAATATTGATTGTATTTATATCTATCACACGTAATTGTGTAATTGATTTATCCTTAAACTAAGGATTCAGTCTTTATAAGGGATTCAGTCTCAATTAATATTCCATTGAGACTTCTTTGTTATTATGCACCAATTCAATTTTATATAATTTATAATCTGTAATTTGACATATTATAGGATTAATCTATTTATTCTCATGATATTTTAAGTTTTTGATTACCTAAATTATTTTTATTAAATCCTCTCTCATTTTTTTAGGAACTCTAACTAAAATATAATTCTAAATGTTTTAATGATTTATTATTCGAAATATTTATAATTAATGTCCATGTTTTAAAAATTGTTTTAATGATTTATTTATATGGACATGAATATTTTAAAATTAAAATTCCTTTTAAAAGTATCAATGTGGTATGTGAGATTATGATTATAATATCTCATTTAAACAACTTCTTGATAAATAGTGCAAATTTTAATTGTTTTATGAAAAAACTATATTTCTCTCAAATAGATTTACTAATTATTTTAATCTATGTCACTATCCTTCATCATTCTTGATTCGGGTTGATTTAATATAATACAATCTTATATATTGTATTGAAGGAGTTATGTTTGACTGTGGATGTGCAATTTTTATAACATTCATATTTTTTGGTTTAAATATTGACATTTCATTTGCTAGATATAATACAAATGTTTTAAATTATGTTCTAACCATTTCAAATGAGTAATGTATTGAACATAGTAAGTGGCTGGTGGAGATTTCTATATATCCTCCATTAATTGGTAGGTCTCATGAGACAAACTAGTGTGTTGGCACAAGGCCTTGAGAAAATATTAATTCTGGTATTGGCATGAGGCCTTGACTGTGTGGTTAGGATGTCTGAAATTATGCATTCCATCATTATGCAATAAAATATTGATATTACATGTGATTATTGAACTAGTAGAATACCCATGTGAATAAGGAAATAGAATTATTTGATTTATATTTTCCATATTATGTTGAATTTTATGTTTAAAATGATTATATTTTAGTACTATACATTGGCATAAATATTTATGATAATTTATGATGGTTCCTGCTATATTGTTATCCCAACAGAGCATTTGAGCTCACCCATTTCTTTTTTTCCATTGATGTGAAAAGATATATAATGATTAACCTGCAGGGATAGGCCAATGGATATGAGTGTGTCCAAAGGGGAAAGATGTTTTTTCTAGTTTATTTCCTGATTTAATGTAAAACTTATGTTTTTATCTAGTACTTACACGACTACTAAACTAATTAGTCATTCAAGAATTATTCACTTGTCATCATGCCGATTTTATGTAATAATTCACTAAGTCTGGGTAACTATGTTCGGGGCATTATAGGTTGTCAGTCTAATCCCACTATATTATGAGAATTCGTTAACAATGACTTCTATACGAGGTTATAATATCAAATTCCTTATTATATTTGACATTTCTATATTATATGAGTATGTTATGAAACCATGGATAATGTTTATTTTATCATTTTCTTATAGGTCCCTGATATGGTATACCAATGGACATTTGGGAATAGATGTCATTTTAATAAACCTTGGGGAAAACTATTATTATTCCATGTTCGTTTTAATATGATAAATTTCTCATGTTAGTTATTTGTCATATTCATATCACCTGATCCATGATGAAATGATTTTGATTTAAACCTTATTGATAATTATACCTCACCCTTTTCTTATTGACCAATTTGTAATATTACAATGATGTGTATAGCTTATAAGAATTATATATGGGGTTTGGTTAGTTCAATTGTAGGGAATTTTTATTATTATCAACAAATATGATTCTCATATAGATAGTAATCAAACACTCTATCCCTTCTATTAAATGGATCGTATGATTATTTTTTAGATATAATGATTATATTATAGAATTTTTATGAAATAAATATAGGTTTGAGTCACTTTTTAACAAAGGCAATGGTTAACAAAGGTGTTTTTTCACTATGTAGGGGAGTTCTTGTTTGGGTAGCCTCACAAGTAAGGGATAGTTCCATTTATATATTAGTATGGGTGGAATTTCTATAAAAATATATTCTATTATCATCATGGAGGCTACATTGATAAAGAAGGTGGCTCAAAAAAAATAAATATCATGTTGATGTTCCATGAATTCTCTCAATTATACAATTTCTTGATATGATATACCAATAATAGATCATTTTACCCATTATTTTACCATTATTCACTATACCATATTTACTTATATGTCATATCGATAAAATATTTTTCCAAAAATCCCACATTCCCAAAATATTTATGCTTATTATATCAATTAAAAACATTAAATTTTTTATGATATTTCGAAGTAATTAAAATTAACTCTAAAATGACAACGCTCATTTCATTGAAATAAAATTCTAGAAAACATATTTTTTTATTGGATATATAAATATATAACACAAATTATTAAAGATTATATGAATATTAGTCGATATATATATTTATTAATAGTAAATATTTATAAAAATATTCATTAAATTTGAAATATTTTATTTTTCCAAATAAATAAACAAAATATATAGGTTTAATTAGATTTAATTAGAATATAATATTTTCTTCCAATAACATGATATATATTACTTTTAATAGGTTAATATGTATTATATGAAAGCTAAATTTTAAATTTTTCATTAAAATATATTTCTCACTTTTATCTAATGGTTATAATGACTACTAGGAAATTGATACAAACATATATAATAATATTTTATCCATTAACCATGTATCCAATAGAAAAATATTTTTAATAATATATTTTTAAATTCTAATATTTTTCATTACATATGTCTCAAATATTTTTCCTTTTGGTTCTTTACTAAAAATATCCAACATATTTAATATTTATTTCCATCTTTTTATAGCTATCATAAGTTGTATCACCTTGAAGTGAGATATAAAAGATAAATATTTCCTGATTATGATTTTTTATTTTACAAATTATTTAAAAAAACCTAAAATTTTCTTATTTACATTTAATATTATTTTTTGGTAATGTGTTAATGATAATTTTGTGTTTCAAGTTTATATGTGAATTAAATAAGTAAATTTTATTATCATGGTGATACAAGTTTGACAAAAATATTTTACAGATGAAAAATTCACAATAAATGAATATAGTGGTACACCGGTAAAAGAAGGATAGATATTGGACAATAGTGAATAAATCATATAGGCGGGTTGATGTTTTGGATATAAAAAGAGTTGATTTTATCTATGACATTTGAATATATATTTTCAATAGAGGGATTTAAATAAGGTGTATATTCCATTATTGTATGATATGATTGGCTATATGGACATGAAATGTTGTTGAGCGATCAAGGGGGATGAAAAAAAAATTGTTTGATATATATAAATAATGATTTTTCAGGAGGATTTTAGACAATATAATATTTTATTATTGTTTTATTTTTACGTAATTAGAGATAATGGTTAAAAGGAAGTGTTGAAACTCTAACTATTTCCAAAATCAATGGAAATAATGAGAACATATATACTTCTGCTATAGTGTGGTATTAGTTCTTAATGATTTTTTCCTCTAATCAATTTTAGTTATAAATATTATCTTTTTTAAGAATGATTCATATTTTGTAGTTTGTAAAATAAGGGACAATCTTTCATCATTACAGATATTCAGATTTTTTAGTATGGATATATTTATGTATAATTCTATGAAATTAAAATAATTTAAACAAGTAATATATAAATAATAGGTTTTATGTTCTCAATATTTTTTACATTTACATTCTCTTATTAAAATTGTCATAGATATTTGATAAACCTTGTTTGGATGTTTAAGGTCATATATCTTTGAATAAATTATCATTTCTTATTTTTTAAATAGTTATTAGAAAAATATATAATTTATATCCTTGTATGAGAATAGACAAACAAATGTGAATATATATCTATTATATGGTTTAAGAGACATTATATCATTAGGAAGAATATCATATCATATCATAGTTGGGTTAATAAAGAAAAAGATTATACGAATTAATTTTTTAGTATCAAATTGATTAAAGATCATATGGTTTAGATTGTCATGTTATTATACTCTAAGGTTATTTAATTTAGGCTAATATATATCATAGTTATGTTTATAAATATCATAATAAAATCATCCAATTGATTAAGGTATCATAACATTAAAAAATAAAACACCATGTTTAATGCCAATTTTAAGAGAACAAAATGATTTTTATTTCATAAGATAATTATAGTTATACAAAATGTGTTTGTAAAACCTTAAATAGATGAACAAAACCATTCAGATCCAGAAGAAATATTATCCTTTAAGGGAGAATCATTATATTGAATAGATCTGTCATTTAACCAGATCATTTATAATGATTCTCTGGAATGAATTTAATATGGGTTGGACGTCGGTCTTACTTTCAAAGTGACTTATTCAGTTCCCACTCTAGTTCCTATGAAAATTATGGAGGCATTTTTTTATTTACTAATGAATTGATTGTTACTCAGTGTTCCATTTATAGTTTTTAAAATTTATCTATTTTATTTCCTTATATATATATATTAATATAATTAATATTATGACACTATGGGGTAGAAATTATTATTTTATAATGATTAGAAAAAGATTACTATTCATGTATTTTTTGGGTAAAAATATTTAACTAAATAATTACTCTCTATTATTGGTTCTAGAGCTTACAATAAAGTATAAATCCTATATTCTAGTCATTGATCATTGAAAAAAACAAGGTCACCATCCATGTAACATAATATGACTATAGAGTGGTTTTTGATATCTTGAGGGAGAGGAATTAGTTGTTTAAATGTAGTGGTACCATCTATATTATTTACGGTCTCACTAAAAGGTTTCCCTATTTATGGATAACTAATGATATTGAATCCATATCCTTGAAAGTAATAATAAAATAACACACATTCCCATAAATATAGATGTGGATCATTTATTCAATCATACCATTGAAACCAATCTTTGTGCATTATCAAGGGTTCACTTTCTTTTTACGGTATCCACGTGTTTATAAATTTTCAAATACTCAAGTTATATTTTCCTTTGGACCATTATACAATAGTACCTCATGTTTAATAAAATAAATGTAACATAGATTTGTCTTGTATGATTCCATAAGGATCTCATACATAATTATCCTTGATTTGGCCTCTTTTTTATTGGCCTTGGGAATTCAACATGAGATACTATGAATTTACATAAATGTTATATATAATTTGAGTATTTCATGTTGTTAAAAAAAACTGTATCCCTCTTCCATGAATTGTAATGTTATATTCTATATTGATTTTCAACATCATTTCATCATACAAGTGTAAATAATTATGATATTCTTACATGGAACAATTCTAATCATGAACATTAAACATTGTAATTCATATGTTATTAATTAAATATAAATAACTTATTTCATATCATTTATTGTATAGATATATAATACATGATTATATATGAATTATTGTATCCCAAATTTTACAATGTTATTCCATTTCAACATGCCAATAAAATGTATAACATATATCACAGTTTCATGTATGACATACCATTTGACATATATAAAATTAAAAAATATATATTATATATTAATATTAATAATTAGGGAATATATCTTCAAACAAATAAAATTTCACTGAATTATTATTGAATTTATATCATCGCGCCTTTTAATTTTATAAAACAAATAATATTTTAAACTATATCAGAAACACCATTTAAAAAATTCCATAAACTTTTCATGAATATTTCTTCAATTTGACATTATGTCATTTAATATACAATAATTTTTATATAAAAATAAAAAATCCTTATCAATAAACTATTAAAACACTTTTATAGTTGTAATTGTTGTTTTATAAAACATATTACCTTTTCAGTCAACTACAATATTTGAACCCATGTCCCATTAGATTGTTAGAGCCAATTATGAATTATTAAATATATTATTATGTTAAATAACTAGCTTCAAAAATAGAATATGTCATATTGATGCAATGATTGTATATGATGTGATTGGTATCAAAAAATTGTACCTATAAACATGATTCCATAAGTTCAATATTTTAAAATTTTGAATCATCAAATAATTACTTTTTTAATGAAATTAAGTTATTATGAGATTTAAATTATATCCATCCGGTATAACCCCTCATTAATTCTTGATTCAACGAGTATATAATTAAAAAACTAATGAACATATCCAATTTCATTCACTAGGATACATGATTATATAATATTACCACTTTCTAGTAGATACAAACACAACATATTTCATGAATAGGTATAAACATAAGCATAATCATTCGATCTCAATCATGTTATTATATGTCATAATTTTTACTTGGGAACATAAATAATTCACCTGTATAACCTCCAATGACGATATGATTATAATCATACCCAACCACAAGCTAAATAATTTACTTTTAAAGATATCACAAGATATGTTTGATGGTTATAATCGATGAAATCTTATATACCCTATGTCAGTGAGATTCAATGTAAAACATTATTTCATAGAAAAAACAAATACATATTATTTGATAGCTCATATAATATACATTGGGGATATTCCAAGAAGAAAAATAGTATTTATATCTCTTGAGATGGTTTTTTTTCCAAATTTTAAATAATCCACTTTCTAAGATTAAAATTTCATTATAATCTATAATAAACAATGCCAATCATTTTTAGAAAAAACCTCAATGTAAAACAAATATAAGAGAATTATCATTACACTTTCTTTGTATATATTTCCATCTTAAAAAAATGATATATTAGAGTGTGGATTTGTTTTATATTATATATTTAATATTTTAAAAAATTATTTAAGATTATTTAAATACACACACATATATTCCTATTTAATTATATATTATATTATAATTTTCTATATATTCCTTATGATTTATCCATTTTAATGGTTTAGATAAACTAATAATACCTCCATATAATTATTTTTTTTTAATTTGAGACATTCTATTGAAATTGGTATCCACCATTAAGAATTAATAAATTCCAATTTCAAAAAAAATCATAATTTTATTAATTAAGATTTTAATGGGTTATTAAACAATTCATTTTTTTATTTTTTATCAAAAAATTGATAATGATGAAAAAAACTTTCCAACTACTGAGGGGTAGGAAATTATCACTTAGATTGAGACATTTAATAGTTTATAGGGATATAGGGAAATTATCTTTAACCTGAAATACTAATGATATAATCTTATGGCTTCATACATGATTTAGTAGTCCCTTTGATGTAACTCCATGAAATTCTAATGTAAGAACATTGTATTTGATTTCATATATGAGATAAAACACCAAACGTATAAATGAATATAAAAACTCGAGACTTTATCATTTATTTAATATTTTAAAAATAATATTTGTTAATAAAATTGTGAAATAACGAGTTGTCTTACATTGCGCACAACAATTAAATTCTTTGATTACATGGGCTACACTCAGGATTGAGTTTTACCCAACAATAATATATTATTAAAAATATTATTATTTAAAATAACAAGATTTAACATAGTAATTAAATTTGAAGAAATCAATTGGAATAATTATATTAGGAAAATATATAGTTAAATTCATTGGTTACCGATTAATTAGAAATTAATATAGAAAATAAATAAATATAAATGGAATGCTTTTATAAAGAAACTATTTTTAT
This sequence comes from Viscum album, assembly GCA_963277665.1. Taxonomy (NCBI): domain Eukaryota; kingdom Viridiplantae; phylum Streptophyta; class Magnoliopsida; order Santalales; family Viscaceae; genus Viscum; species Viscum album. The sequence continues at coordinate 445,792,807 of OY728155.1, read as the reverse complement.
GATTTCAAAGGTGTTTTATACTAATAAATATAAATAATTAATATTCATGAATGATATTAATTTATTATATATATATATATATATTAAATTATATAAAATATTTTCTTTACATTAATCACATAGATTTTATAATCATAAGATAACAACAAACCCAATATTATACATGAAAATCCATATTTTTATAAAATAAATTTTACCTCCATTTAAAAGAGAACCTACTATAAATAACATTTTGGAACACTTATAAATTTTATATTTCATGATAAAATTAATTTATTAAATTGGAACATCATAATTGTCTTAGGGTTATTTTTAGGTATTTTTCTATGAGGTTTACGTTTTTGAGGAATAGTGAAAAATGTTGAATTTTAATTCAAAACTAGCTTTTCAACTATTTTATTTATTTAGATAAATTTTATTTCAAATTTTATTTAATGTTAAATTAGATTAATAATAAAAATATTAATCAAATTTAGTCATTTTGATAATTTTCACATTAAAATTGGATATAAAAACTTGTCAAGCATTTGGACATTTTCATTTTAAAAACCCATTATCACGCCATGTTTGACTTATAAAATTATAATTAATTTTTTCCACTAATGTTATTATAATTTGTAAAAATGATTAAATATTTTGAATATGAATAATTTATAATTTATAATATTTTTTAGAAAATTTTGACAAAAAAACTAGTGAAAGTAAAAAAAATTAAATAAAATAATTAAGAGAAAAGTTATCATAAAAATAGTCTAAAACACAGTCTTATGGGAAAAAATTATTTATAAAACTTTACAAATTCCATTGTATGGACATATATAAAAATTATCCTTACTTTTATATAATTATTTTCATTATTTTAGGCTCATTATGTAAGGGATACATCTCAATATTGTTTGTCATTCTAAATTTATAGGAATTCCACTCTTACACTATAAGATGGTAGTCATCCTATAATTAATACATACCTATAAGGGAATTCTTATGATAAAGAAGCCCAAATAGGCTCACAAAATCCCATAACTCATCCTTAATGAATGAACTAGGAAATAAACAAAAATGATGAGGTCTTTTGGTATAAACCAAATGAAGTAATCCAAGAACGAACTAACATTCTCCAATGTGCATTTATTTTTCATTTATTTCTCCACCCATTAATTTAATTTTATTCTATGATTATGTATTAAAATACAAATCATAAATATTCTTAAATGCCTTTTTGTTATGTTTTTTACCTACACCTATATACTCTTCCACCAAATGTTTAATGAAGTTACCCATCATGTATGATGAACTACTTTCTTGAAAAATGATGTCGTTTATTTTCCATTAGCACCATTCATAGATGTGAATTATGATGGAAACATTCATTCTATATTATTTATATGATATTAATGATTTATTAAATATTTTTTAGTTTTTATATAACACATAGTATCATTATATATGTTTTGTGTATATATTATTACATCATTTGTGAGAGTTTGGAATACTGCCTCCTCAAACTAATGTGACTCATTCAAAGTATACATGGAATTTAAAAAATATGGTATTAATAAACATATGTGAGATATATTACATAAATAGGATAAGTTAATTATAATGTATATATATATATATATAATTTACTTTTAATTATTTTAATATACTAGAAAAAATGGAACTAACGTTCGTTCGTATGTACAACCTACCTTCTATAAGAATGATATATTTATATTACTATGTAAATTTTTTTTTATTATTATATATACATTTATAATGGATTTATTTGATATCTAAATCATGTTTTAAAATCTATAGATGAGGAAATAATGATCTATGTAATACGATGAAATGAATAAAATTTAAACATACTTGAAAAACCAGGAAATTAACACCTGTCATATTAAAGATAATGAATGTCTTTTAACATATAGCTAATAAGATTTTATAATAATATATTCAATATTATTTTTATTATTATTATTATTATTATTCACATATAATTTATGTAAATAACTAAAATCATTATATTCGAGTACAAATTACTTTCTCCTCAATGGAAACACAATATATGAGACTAGTGGATCAGACTTATATCTGTGAGGTATTCACCATTTTCACCACTTTTTGTGTGTGTGTATAAATCCCTTATTTGTTTCATGAATTAATTTATCTTCATGGTATTTATAGTTTCATTTTAATGTATTTCTTTCATGGGGATAATTAATCAAAAGTTACATAGTAGTAAGAGACTTCATAACAATTTTTATTCATCAAGACATACTTTATTATTATGCCCATAAATTATTAAATATGGTGTAAATACTACCAAATTGATATATAATATCATTATTGATTCATTTTTTAAGATATATTTTGTGTTAATTAGAATTATTTATTCTAAGGGTATTTGAGTTGACACATACCAAGTGTAAAATAATTTCATAACCTAATTTCTTCTCATTGGGATATATCACTTCGAGAGTGTAATTAATATTATAAGTTTATGTGTATAATATATTTTAACTATCTATTATTGTATTTCTATGTTTTTATTTGGAATTACATTTGACACCAAAAATATATTTATTTATTTATTGTCACATCAATTTTATAATCATTTCAAGGGTTAACTTCACAATATCATTTTGTTTGGGATTGTTAAGACTTGAATTTCAGTCCGAGGGTATTATTGGATTAATGTTTAATAAAAACAGTAATTATAATATATTATTTTAATTGATGACCTTTTATATTTAATATTTACAATGTTTTTCTGTATTTATTACTCAATGTGATTTATACAATGTTATAAATAAAACAAGGCCGTATTTTTATCTTTTTAGGGAACTTACTTTATTATAAAAACCGTATTTTCTAAAATGGTTTTAAAAATATGGTTTATACATTAAAAATTGATATATTAATTTATTTACCATTTTTTTCATTATTTTTTTTAAATTTCATGTCAGATTATGAACAAGGTACCTTTCTAACCATTTTACATTATAAAAAAATGTTCTTTTTACCTTGTATGTCTGGTATGGAATTACCCATAATCATTTATTTGAACCTTCAATTGTAATTTTAAAGGAATATTTTTCAAGTGACTTTTTTAAAACATATTTTAAATGAAAATGATTTAAAAATGATTTAGAAAATGAAAACAAAATTTTCTAGAGGAATTACTTTAACATAAATATAATTGTACATCAATTCCTCACTAAAAAAATCCATTTATTTTTACACCACTTGGGATATGTTTTATTAATACCACACTTCTTCTTCCTATAGAATGTTTTTGACTTTTTTTGGAAAAGGATAATAATGAAATTAATATATTTGGTTTATTTTTGTTTTCCCTTTTAATTAGTAAATTTCCATTAATCATTGAACATTTAATTTTTGAATGGAATTGTCGTGGGCGCTCTCAAATGAAGTGTGATTTTTTGGGTACTTGGGTGCAATAGAGTGGCTGACCAAGGTCATCTCTCAAAAGAGGAAGTAAATTGAAACAAATTTGTAATGGAATTTTAAAAATAAAATAAAATACAAGAAAAACACTACTTGAAAGTAAGAGGGTTATTTATCATTTATAAAACTGGAAAAGTTTTCTGGAAGAATATCGCATTTTTTAGTTTTTAATTTTGAAATGAAGTTAAATTAAAAAGACGCAAGAAGATGATGTTTTTTATAAAATATTTTAAATGGAGTAATCGGTCTAACTGTACCTCTTCACTAAAATATTTATCCATATAATTTAAATTATTATTCCCCGAATTATAATCCCTTAGTATTTTAACACTCAAACCATACAAAAGTTTTCTTAACTACAAAGATGTAATTATTTATACCCTAGTCTAGCTTCAAAACATGAAATCACATCACCCTTCTTTGATTGACGTTATTATGGGAGATTATGGTCATTGGTTAATTAGAGAACATATCAACTCTTTAAATGAGGATTAATTGATTTCAGGGATTATATACGAACTCCAAAAATTTACCCATTATGGTCTAGTTTTGCTGATTAAGATCACACTCTCAATATTTAAATAAATTTATACCTCGCGTGTTTTTTTTTTCAATGGAAAAATTGCATTTTTATTTTCATATAAATTGAGAAGTAAATTAATATACCATATTAAGGGAGATAAAGTAACTCATTTATTGAAAATAATATAATGAAGAAGTTAAGAGGTAGATTGATTTCTAAGAAAAGTACTCTTCCTTGGCCGACACATTCATCGTAGAAATAGATTTTATTTTCCATGATTTAGAATTGGTATAACCCAATATTGTTTATACTCATTGATTTCCAGACCAATAAAGAAGATTAAGAGAATAATAAATTTGAACAAATGAAAAGATAAGATATGAAATAAAAGACGAACAATGAATTTTATTACCCAAATGCAAAAATTACAACATGAAGAAGAAGAAGGCTTTGACGAGGGATCCTACCATCAAGAGCTACCCCCCTTACACTAGTTTTAAAATTTGATTTAAATCAATTCTATTCTGCCTTAAATCTATTAATTCATGTTTATGCCCCTCCAAATTAGAAAAATACCAATTCATAGAGTGGAGGGTAGGATTGTTTTAGAGTGGTTTCAAGTGTGAATGGGGAAATTCAGCCAAATAAATTAATCGAACTTGAACCATCAGTTTGATGATAAAAATGCATGAATAAGATGTCCTTAGAGAATGAATATTTTTGTGAAAATGTGTCCTCGAGCTCCTCTCAAAATTTGATCCTAATCAAAGCCAGCATCAAAATGTTATGGCACAAATAACTATCCAATTTCCAATTTTTTGAATCCATACCAACTTTGATTTCATGGCCCATTTTCACCAACCAAATGCATGATCATGCTCTAATTTTAAAAATTAATGTCTTATCCCATTAGTTTAGGGAAATATTTTTAAAAACTAATGTTTAGATAATACGTAACAAAATATTTATGTCTCGAATGCTACAATGAATTTTAAAGGTTAAAACTAGAATTTTCATCAAAATTTCAAATGTATGATCTAATCTCAAATATTATATAAATGAACAGATTTACCAAAATGTGAGGAAATTATATTCTTTATGATCAATAAAATATTCAATAAAAATGTGTTTTATTAACTCCCCCACACGTAACCATTTTCACTCTTGGGAAAACCATCACATTATGTATTTGAAAAAAGTGTGACAATATATGCATATTAAAATTTCTCAATCCACATTGCAAATATATGAAATGTATGAATCCTATCAAGCTTCAATATCAATAAATTTTAATTTCATTGTCTCATAAATTGTGTCAAATAAAAATTCAATGAGTTTCATAAAACTAATCATTGTGAAACAAGTCATGGTTCTACCATATAAACTATTATCAATGTGTATGTGTGACAACAATTCCTGGATCATAAATCCACTCTCTATTCAGTATATTCAGGTAATTTAAAACAATTCTTCTTACATAGTTTAATTCACTGAACATGTTCTACATTAATTTGCAATCGAATTCCATGAACCACTCAGTTATGCATTCTCGAATGTCAAACCATAAACTCCCAACCTGGATATCCTGATATGTTGTATATTTCTTACAGCCATAAATTATAATTATTATTTATTTTTTTCACTTTGAAGAAATGTCACAGTCAACTCTCAACCCATGCATGATATCCTCACGAATCTAATTGTAATTGTTACAATAACATTAACAGTCATTGAAAAGTGGGTTTTAACATGTCCTAGACACAACCCATATTTTTTTGAGGACATACAATAGTCTGATAATAGGTACAAACACATAAGTCAATTAGGTATAGTAATGAAACTGATAAGAAGAAAAATGAACAAATGCATCAACAAATTATTTTTTTCCTAACATGACCATACCTTTAATTGAGTCGGAAAAATTTCCCAAGTCATGGTTGAGTGAATTTTTTTGTAGAGAAATAAATTACATAGCATACCAAAAAAAAATATCAGAAATAATGATGACAAAATCTAAAAGGTTTTATAATGACCCAACCATTCATATCATCGATGACTTAAATTTTTATAAAAATCAACCATTGATGATGAAATATAACTCATGTTTATAAATATACTAATTAATTTTGAGAACAAGCATTTTACATTTGATTCACATGATAATGTTACATGATATATATATTTTTTGATTTTCTAGTTTTTTTAAAAAATTTAACGCAATAGTTAATAGGAAATACATAGAAATCGCACACATAGCACACAAATGAAAATACTAAATGTCTACCCTAATATGTTGTCCCCTCCCCCAATTTTTTTTTTAATTTACCTCAATGTGAACCCATGAGATGATATATGCACATGAAATGTATAATTTTAAATAGGACAAAGAATAAAAAAATGGAAGGGGTAAGGATGGCCTGATATGCTCATGTGATGATGGGGTTATGCAGTATGATGAAATCCAGTCCATCATTTGGAATTCCATAAATGTATTTCATCAAATGTTTCCCATTGACTGTATTTTTCCTTCCTGTTTTGTCTTTTTCAATCTCCACAACACCATAAAGAAGACATTAGATATAATATAAGGACCTAACAATATATAATGAAACTTACCAGGCACCAACTTCAGTCATGAACTGTAGAGAATGACTTTCTCACCAAAACGAAGCTCCCGTCTTGGGATCATTATACCATGTGATACATTTAATCTTTCATTTTTAAGCCTTTAGTTCTCTTTTTATGAAAATAGAATCTCCCCGAGCTTTTGAATTTGTAGCTTCCTTAGGATTCCAGCTTAGGCCAAATCCATGTTGCATTTCTTTATAGATGAATATTGATGATGACCGACTTCCACCGAAATATGACATGATTTTACAAAAAAATTTAAATTGGGACATACTGATAGGGGCCTTGTATGGTATCTCAGAAAACTATAGGTTATCATCCAAGCAGTTTGTCTAATCCATCTTATTCTGCAGTACACTTTTCTCAAAAATTGGTTTCAAATATTGATTTGAATAATTAGACAGGGTATTTCTTTGGTTATGGTATTGTGTTGGTGTTCTGTGTGTCACCCCATACATCTAAATAAGGGAAACAAAATGTCGATTGCAGAAGTCTGTCCCCTAGTCACTGATAATGGACTTTGGTACCCCAAACCATTAAAAAATTGGTGTCTTGACAAAGTCCACTGCAACATGAGAATCATCAGTCCTAGTGTCTTTATCCTCCACACATTTACTAATGTAATAAATAGAAACCAAAATATTTATGAAACTGAAAGAACTTGGAAAAGGTCCCATAAAATTAATTCCCTATACATCAAAAACCTCACATAATAGTATGGGTTGCTGGGGAATCTCTTGTCTCCTAGAAATGTTCCTAGTATGATTCCAATGAGATAACTACTTAAAAAGCAGATGAGAATTGTAGAATAATCTTGGCCAATATAATCAAGAGTTTAATTCACTCCTCGCAATCTGTTGGGGTCCAAAGTGTCATCCACATGGATGTTTATAGAGAAAATTAAGAATAAACTCTAAATCTTGGTTAGGAACACACCTCCCAATGACATGATCACTACACATGCACCAAAAGTAGGGATCATCCCACACATAATACTTAGACTCACTTTTCAGGTCATGGACTTGATGTTTCTTTACATTATTTGGGATTTAAGATGCAATAAGGAACTTCACTAAATTAGAATACCATGGATGCATACCTGAGATGGAATGAAGATTCTCATTGGGGAAAGTGTCCCGAAGTGTTTCCTGGTCCAAGGTGTCATCCCCTAGTGTGTGAGTAAGCATACTAATGGGGTACTCCACAAGGTTTTTGGAATCCTTAATGTCCTTTATCTCAAAATAAAAATCTTGGAGAAGGAGAATCCATAAGATAGGTCTGGGATTTGCATATGGATTCCTTAAGTGGTACGTTAGAGTTGCATGGTCAGAAAAAACAACTACTTTATATCCCAATAAATATGAACAAAATTCATGTACTAAAAATATAATGGAAAAAAAAAAATTCCTGTAGTTTTGCATTTTTATTGGACTGAATCTAGTTTCCTTGATGCATAGACAATCACATGTGAACGTTCATCCTCCATTTTTTATAAGACTGCTTCAACCGCAATGTTGGACGTGCACACATAATCTCAAAAGGAATCTCCAACCATTGGGGTGAATGATTAGTGGAGTGGTCATACAATTCTTTAGCTCATCATTGGATGTCCTGCAAGAATCAACAAACAAAAAATCAGAATCCTTTTGAATTAATAGCATCATTGTAAGATAAATCTTACTAAAATATTTGATGATACATCGTTAAGATTATGAATTCTCTAGGAATGATCAGAAATCTTGGACACATGAAGATCATGGTAAGGATGAAATTATATCTACCATAGATATATCAACCTCTATCCCATGATTTGACACTACAATCCTTAAAAAAATCCTATGATCTACCATAAAATGACCCTTTTAAATGTTTAAGACCAGGTTCTTCTCAATAGAATGATTCAAAACGATTCCCAAACAGGAGATTCAATCATAAAATGAAGACTCGTACACTATAAAATCATCCATAAATACCTCCATGCAGGTCTAAAAAAATCAAAAATAAAATACTCAACATGCATCTCTGGAAGGTGTATAGGGCAATGCCAAGTCCAAATGGAATCCTTTGGTAGGAAAACGTACCAAATGAACTAGTGAATTCTGTCCTCTCTTGATCATCTGGAGTAATATGAACCTGAAAATATCCATAAAATCAATCCATGAAACAATATTGTGTCTTTCCAGCTTGTATCTGATGAATTTGAACATTAAATGGAGGGGAGGGGGGGAAATGGTCCTTGCAAGTAGATTGATTATGTTTCCTATAATCAATATTCACATGCCAACTGTTTTGTACCCTAATTAGGATTAAATCATCTTTCTCATTTCTAACTACAATAACAACACTTTGCTTAGGAACAACCTGAATCCGAATTACCCATTGGGAATCTAAAATGGGGTAGATTATACCTTCCTCGAGCAATTTTTTAACCTCTTTTTTAACAACTTATTAAAGGGTTGGATTGATACTTCTTTGTGGTTGTCTAATCGGTTTATCCCCATCCTCCAAAATAATCCTAATCTTTAAAATAGAGGGGGAAATACCAAATCTGGTAAACAAGGTCCACTTGATATCCCTAATGTTCTCCTAGAGAAGATTCAAAATATTTTCTTCACGTTAAAAAGGATGATTAATAGAAATTATTATATGTAATAATATGTAATAAATCACCACATAACAAGTATGAGTATTCGAGAATTGGTGGTAATGTCTTGAGTTCCAATGAATTGGGGTGATGTATGAATGGAGACATTGAAGGAACTGAAATATGTGTGCAAATAACATCAGTATCAGAATAAACATCATCAAAATTAGGGAATAATTCTTCAAATCCATCAGCATACTCTACAGCAATATCATAAACAGATTGAACATGATCAAAATAAAAATATGAATCTATTTCAAAACCAAATCATAGAGACTCACGTGTATTATAGATAGGTGTGGACATACTCTTAGATATCAAACTGGAACCTATACTCAGATATCCCTAAGCATAAGAAAATCAAATTCCATGGGGTTTTTCTTTGGTGTTTAAAAATGGGAGAAAAAAAAATAAGAATGGTCCTATAAGGGGTACATCATGGAGTCCATAACATTAAATATTACAACTTCATCTCTAAACTCCATGTAAAGTGCACTCTCATAGACATTTATTATGGTTTTGGAAGTTTTGAGGAAGGCCCTGCCTATGATAATGGGACAATGTGAACTTTTTTGATCATCCACCATTTTATGAATGTATAAATCTACTGGAAAGATCATGTATCTTAACTAGACAAGTACATCCTCAAGGACTCCCACTGGATATAACATAGCTCTATTCAAAAACTACACAAATGCTCTTATCGGTTTCAACTCACCAACATGTAAAGAAGAAAATACAAAGGGAGTTATTAAATTTATGGAAGCTCCTAAATCACAAATAGCATAAAAAAAGATCAACTCCTCTATGGTGTATGGGATGTTAAATGTTCATAGATCCTTTTACATTGTTGGAATTTTTAGAGTTGGTTTAATGTGTGCTAAAAGATTCCTTCCATGACTGAACCTCTCATTTACCTTGAGCCCTCTTAGATTGGAACAATGTTCTTTTAGGAATTTGGCATACCATAGGATTTATATGATGGCTTCAAGTAGAGGGATGTTGATCTCCACAGGCTTGAATGTGTCCAAAACCTCTTTTTGAATTGCCTTTTCATCCATCCTTTTGGTTTTTATAACTCTTTTTGAAAATGGACGGGGTTTAGGAGGAATATCATCAATCATTTTCTTACCTTTATCTTTATCCTTAGTTTTTTCATTAGTAGGAATAGATTTGGGATTTCTTGGAGTTGAGGAGAATCCAAGTGGAATGATAGTTATAGATATATTAGTTGTTTGAATCCCACTTCTCAATGTGATGGAACTGAAATTCCACTTTAGATTTGGTGTTGGTTGGGAAGGTATATTTCCGGAATTCATACATACAAATTCATGTTTGAGCATCAAATTGTCTCTAGGGTCGTTGAAAACTGTGTTGGTGAGGTGGTGGTTGCAGGATGTATTGTTGAAAAGGGGGCCTATGATGTCATCCAAAGCCATAACTCATGTCTGATTGATCTTTCCACCCTTGGTTATATGTTGGGGAAAAGGAATCAATCTTGTTTTGGGGATATAATTGTTGTTTCTTTTGATATGGTCTCCCCTGAATCATTGTTGCACAATCTTTTGTTTCTTGTATTTTGGGGAAACATTCTGTTGAGTGGTTTGTCTCAGTGCAAATGCCACGTGGACGTAAAGGAGGGGGTAGGGATGTATCTTTATCCCACACATTCAACCTCACCATAGTGGTCAATACTTCCAACATGGTATTAACTAAATACTTTTCAAGAGAACAAGGACTTTCCTGATGTACTCCCCTAACATGTTGTGTACCTTAATCGACAAATGGTTTGGAGTTTTGTTCTATTTTTTCAAACAATACATGTGTATCTAATGGTTTCTTATACACCAATTCAAATCCAACCATAGAATCCACCATAATCCTCTCAATAGGTGTGATACCATCATAGAATAATTGGATGCAATGTTTTTTAATTATTTGGTGATGTGGGCAGCTTGTGCCCAACTTCATGAATCACTCCCAGTAGTCATACAATGACTCCCCTTGGGATTGCTTGATCCCAGAGATCCCTTTTCAAATGGATATGTTCCGTGATGATGAAAAAAATATCTACAAGAAGAGTAATTTCAAATTGTTCCAACATGTTTTTTCTTCCCATTGTAAATAATAATTTCATTCTTTTGTAGATCCATTAAGTTAAAATTAGAATTTTCTTAGTTTTATTTGACCTTAAGTGAAATTACATGGTTTAAGGGTTGATAAAACCACATTAAATTATTTTAAATATTTTTTTGGATACTCACCAAATACTGCATGAAACTTTTAATGAAGGTGAATTAATCCTGATTTCAGTTCAAAGTCTGATTCGATATTTGGGTATGCAATACATTTATGTTGATGGTTAATGTGAGGTGCTTCCAATTCTCGAGTAGTTATATTAAGTTAATTTCAATTATTATAAACCATGTGTTCTTGTTTTAGGTTTTATATATATGTGTTTCAAATTTCTATGTTCTTTGAGTGGAGGAATTATCCAACTGATTGAGTGTTAAATCATCCCATAGACTAAGAATGTCTGATTCGAGCAGAAAGGTTGTGTTCAATCTCAATGTCAAGATCGAAAAGATCATTGAGATTAGTTTGGGCCATAACTCCTATAAATATAAAATGATGTAATGTAGACCTTAATAAAAATGAGAAGTTTCAGTTGATGGTCGAAAAATAAGATGAAGAAAACCAAAGAAGTAGAAAAATTGAGATTGGGTAAAGAAGGAACAAAAAAGAGAAGAAGTAAATAAAATGTTAAATAAAATTTATACCACTACTTGGTTGAAATAATTACTTGCCTCTCTAGAAATGGACCCAATTTTAAAGGTGCTATCATGGGAACTGCCAAATGAATAGTGATTTACTGGGTACTTAGGTGTAGTAGTGTAATTGAATAAGGTCATCTCTCAAAGGATGATGTAAATTAATACAATTTCTTAAAGGTATTATAAAATTAAAATAAAAGAGAATAAAAAAAATACATGATAGGATGGGGTTTTTTTATCATTTGTAATGATAAGAAATGTTTTCTAGAAGAATATTGCAATTTTTTGTTTTTAATTTTAAAATTAAGTTTAATTAAAAAGACGCAACATGAAGATGTTTTATTTAAAATATTTTAAAAGGAGTAATTGATCTAACTCTACTTATTGACTAAATTATTTATAATTATCATTTATTTTCATATTTAATTAAATATAATCCCATAATTTGTTAACCCTCAGACACTACGAGAGTTACCTTAACCACAAGGATGAAATTATCTAAACCCTAGGCTAGCTTTAGAATATGAAATCACAACACCCTCTTTTTAATGATGTTATATGGTCAGCTTATGGTCAGTGGATAATTAGAGCACATATCCACTCTGGAAATGAGGATTAATTTACTTTATGGATAATATTTTAACTCTAGAAATATATCCATTATGGTCTTGTATGGCCGATTAAGATCACACACTCACAATTTAAACAAATATCAACCTCGGGTGTTTTTTTTGTCAATAGAGTAATTACTTACTTAGTTTCATATAAATTGTAAACTCAATTAAGAGATCATATTAAATGAATAATATTATCTCATTGATTCAAAATAAATGAATGATTAAGTTAAGAGGAAGATCTATCACTAATAAAATTCATCTTCTATGGGCGGTGTAGTCATCGTAGAAACAGATTCCATTTGCAAAAATTTAGAAAGTGTATTACCCAATCTTGTTTCTACACATTGATTCCCAGACCTAAGAGGAAAATTAATACAAAATTAAATTTTAACACAACATAATAAAAGATAAGAAATAAAATAAGAACAAATAAGATTATTACACCAAGGGAAACATTAAAACATGAAGAAGAAGAAGAAGGCTACGATGAGGGGGTCCTTGCTTTAAGAGATACCCCTATTACAATGGTTGTATAATTTGAGTGAAACCAATTCTACACTTCCTTAAATATCCAAATTCACTTCACAACCCCTCAAAATTATAATAACACCAATATATAGAGAGTATGGGACGCTAGGTTTGAAGAGGCTTCAAGTGTGAATGGGGAAATTCATCCAAGTAAATTAATCCAATATTCACTGTCTTTTTTAACATCCCGATGTGTGAATCGGTTATCCCTCTAGAATGATGAATTATTCCACAACGATTGTCAGAGCTCCTCTAAAATTATGGTCCAAATCCATGAAAATGTTTAGATATTATTCCCAAAAATGGAACAAAAGTCCTAACTGGAGAGTCCAACCCAACTTTTACTTCATGGACCATTTTCTATAACCAAATGCATGATTTATCTCTAATGTACTAAATAAAAGTTGTATACCATTACGTCCGGAACATAATTAAAAAATTCAGGTTCAAATAATGAATATCAAAATATTTATGTCCAAAATGATATAGTGAAATTTAAAGCATAAAACTGGAATTTTCATAAAATTTTCAAATGAATGATATAATCCAAAATATTTCATAAATGAACACATTTAAAATAAAGTAAGGAAATTATATCATTTATTATCAATAAAATACTCAATAAAACTGTTTTTTCTCAATTTATCATAAGTATTTACATCATTTATCTTCGATATGTTTATTTCCTAAACCATATACCATTTTTGCATTAGTGTTTATGTTTTAATATATTTTATTTAATGGGTACATATAGTTAAATCAATATAATTTTATCTATACAAATACTTGATAAGGAGCTTTGTTTTTGAATTAAATCGATTATTCGATATTTAAGGACTACTTTGGACATGAATGACCTAGGTTTCAGATCATTTAATGAAATACCCTCTATGAATAAATAATCTCTTGCGAAATAATTAATTGGTGAAAATCCATTCATGTTTGTTTTCAAGAAGAAGAAATATATTTTCACCCCTATACATAAACAACCATAAGGATAGGTCTTTATGGTATAATGGTTCATGTTCTAGATACATGACAATAATTAATTAAGCATTGTCTCCATTTTGATTCAATATTTATTATCCTTGAGATTTTAAATATGAAAAAGACTATGGATGAATTACATTCTCAGTTTGTAGATTAAATGGAATTTGTTTTTAGTTATTTATCATTCTGTATTATTTACACAGTTCCTTATGAGTTTATTGATTAATTTAATGTGTATTAAGTTTTTACCATTCCATATTGACTATTCTCAATAATTCATTATTAATTCCACTATACAAGATCCTTATTGAGCATTTGAGATCACCCTTATTTTGTTTTTCCTTAGTATTACATTAGATGTACTATGAAATAAATGAAAATATACCATTGATGGAATAAATTTATCATTTCAAAAAATTATATTGTAATTTTTGTATTCCTTTATAATACATGTATCATGTATGTATCTAGTTTTACATGAATACATATCTATTTAGTCCATCAGTATTTGATTCATTGTAATCATGGAAATTTAACGATAGTAGACGCAACTCTAGAGAATCTAGTGTTGGGTCACTATAGTTTGTATCAATATTTTTTTTGTATCAAACATAGAACTAGATTTAAGAAAACCTGGATTAGAGAACATAACCCTGAGGTTTATATTGATGATTGGTATATAAGAACACCATAGAATTTTTTTAAGATAGCGATTATGTGGGCCTTCCTCAAAATAAGTACATATCCAGATACAATATATGGATGAGATTTTGAACATATGTATGTAGGGGTAATGAATCTTAAAAGGCACATTAGGATTAACCCAAGAAGAACCATTTACTTGATAACAAGACTAACTATGTTCTTGGTTTAACAGTCCTTAGGGATATGGTTAGGATAATTCCAATTTTCATTAAAAAAACATTATGAATAATTTGAATAGATAATGATAATGAATGATATGTTAAACATTAGATCATGCAATGACCTCTGTTGAAATAAAAAAGAAGATGTATTTAAATATAGAGGTTGTATTAAATAACATAGTTAAAACTATATTGATCATATGTTCGAAAGGGTAAATTTACTACGTTGGAAAAATACTAATTATTTGATATTCATTTCATAGATAAACGGATGAATTAGAGTTTCAACAAGGGATAAAAAAAATATGAATATGTTTTTATGAAATTTAAATGATTCAAGATGTTGAATTGTTGGTCAATAAAATGATTATTTAATATTATGATAAAGAAATTAGAATTTTTTCCCTAATACAATCATTTTTTGAACCAATGGCCTTTTAAATAATTATATATTTATGGATTTGAGTCCCTAAATATTCAATTAATCATTTATTTATTTTTGATTATTGACCTCAATCACTCCCTGTAATTATTTTCTCTTTTCCTACATGTTCATTTTTACATGTTCCACTAATTTTACCCTATGTAGAAACCTAGTTATTTGTAATAAAATGTGACTTTTTTTCATATCATTATCTCTTACTAAAAGGATATTTTATTATTTCTTCTCATGATGTGGGATTTCAGAAAATGGATTTTAAAATATGAATTCCTATATTTAAGAATATTATTTTTAAATTATGATGACATAATTTAATTTTTTTAGGGGGGGGGGATTTATCAGTCTAAAATTCAAAATTAAGAACATTTTAATTGATAGAATTAATTATTTCTCATTTAACATCACTCCCCTCTATATTGTCTTACATTGAGGAGAAATTGCTTCTTGGCCTTATGCAACATCTGAAATAGGTGAATGGTTGGAAATAAATTTCAAGGGCCTCATAACACCTGTGGGATGATTTTCTTTTTACTAAATAATGAAACACAATAAAATACACCATTACATACACTTGTATATTATGCATGTTAATAATTTCTTACAACTCAAAATATTATAAATGAAGAAAATATAAAACCATACTAATAACAAATGAGAGTATCAAGAAGAAGAGTAGTGGAAATAAGTTCAAATAATCCAAAACAATTCACCCAATATACACACCAGGATCAAAAATCCAACACCACAAGACCACCCATGAATCAAGATTCACCACTAAATAGACGAGATTATTTTCCTTTACACGTTTCTTGATAAAAAACTCTAAAAAAGAACCAACATCCCAAAGTACGGGGTGAGTAATGATACTCAGTAGGCTTTCCTCAAATCAATTCCCTACTCAAAAATGTAGGATAGAACATGTTGGCACAATGATATAAACAATTTATACAAAACCATTTTAAACATTCAACAATTTCAAACAATCCAAACACTTCATTACCAAAAACATTTAACCAAATCATCACATTATCATGGAAGGATACTAAAAAGTCATTAAGAATTTTTCCAATCTCATGTTGGGATAACCCATTTCATTTCACATGACCCATTACATGATCGTCAGCCACACACCCATCTAAAAAACCATTGATTGGAGTTACCATTGTCGGTGGAAATTCACATATGAATTCCGACACCTTTTAATTATTCTAAATTATAACCACATCAAAACAATTCATGGTGGAACACCATGGAAACTAACCCTACCCATTACCACTCACACTTGACCATTTAATCCAAACAATATAAAATTAAATATTTCAAAAAAATTCATAGAAATATACTTTTTTATAAAAAAACACCCAAAAGACAGCATCCATGAGAAAACCACACCTTAACCAAAAAAATGAAAATCCATTTCAATACCAATTCCAAAACCATTTCCAAACATCTCTGCCAAAACTATTTTTGAATAAATTATTATTTTTTCTGTAAACTATTTTTATAACCCATTTCAATATTGAATACCAAGCCAACAATTTTAAAATCATCATTTATGAATCCAACAAAGAATCATATTTTACTACAATATAATTATTTCCCCAAAATAAAATATTCTTCTCCAAAGGGGTTTAAAACATGATTTTAACATCAATTTCCCAATAAAATTAAAGAAAAAAAATATTTTGAAATTAATCCTTCTAGTTCTAGAAATTGGAGAAGTGAATGAATCCACCTACCTCAAATGTTTTGTGGAAAATGACCAATGGCGCAAACACTCAACAAATCTTGGAAAATAGTCAACAAATACGCCTTAAATAGAATCCTATAACATCTAAAAGGACAAATATCACCATTATTGGCATAAAGAACACTAGATCTATACATGATAGAAGTATATCTATGGAAGGACATAAAACTACCAAGAAATGAGACTTCACAAAGGAGATTTTTCTATAAAGCACCAAGAAAACCCTTCCAAATGCTTCCAAGATGAGTTCTTGAGGTTCCATAACCATAGAGAGAATTAAATAACGAGTAAGGGCATAAATTGAGATCAAATGGGGATTTTACTATTAAAATTGTGTGATTCCCATTTTTGTAACCCAATTTTTAAACTGTGCATGGTTGACCACATGGTTAGGAAAACCATGCACCTATTACTCCATTAAGAGGTTTACTCACATGATTGTCCCATATAGTAAGAAAAATCATGCTCCAACCAAGAAGAAATTCATTTTCCCATGTTTCAATGTTTACATGGGGTGGCTGCATGGTTTGGATAACCGCACACCTTTAATGTACGACAACCCAGAGCCCACTACCTCAGCTTTCATAGTTTCCTCTAAGAGTTTCCTAGTTCTCACTAACTGTTCTCATACTTTGTTCCATTAGGAACTCCCTAAAACATTCAAGAAAATCTATCCAAACCCTCCAAAACATTACCCAACCAAATTATAAACATAAAATAAATAAATAAAGTGTTTATATAATAAAAACCATAGGTGACAAATTATATCCACCATTGGCCATTATATCACTGAAAAGTAAAACAATTTCACTTTTATGAAACCATTCTGATGATTCCATAACCATTTCATTATCTTGATCCAATGACTCCTTTTAAATCATACCATGTTGGAACAAAACCCAGACTAGACTGATTCTTTTTTCTCATAATATATTTTTGTTCCTATCCAAAATCAACAATAGTATGTGAACCCAAAAATAATCCAACTCTATCTCAATATGATCTCACTAAATCACATCATTAGGATCTAGATGATATTTATTAAATGAATATACATGAAAAACATCATGAAATTCCATAAATTGGGGTGTAAATGCCTCCCAATATTCCACAAATCCAACCTGTTCAAGTATCTAAAAATGACTAATGTATATCAGAGCTATCCTACCATGTTTTCCTAAATTAAGATGTCCAAGTGTTGGAGATATTCTCAAGAACACATGATCACTCACCTCAAACTACAATAACCATTAAAATTATTCACATATAATTTCTGACATCTCTAAACTATCTCTCTTCTCTTGTCGATCAACTGAAACTTCTATGTAGTCACATAGACAAGGCTCAAACCAATTATTGAAGTCACACCTATTTGCACTCAAAACATTTAGAGCTACATATAGCCCCTTACAGTGATCCACGTTACACAAAATAACAATTTCATGGATTCTGGAAGACCACTATTATTGATGATGTATGGAGACCCTAATGATCTTAAAAAATCATTTAACATTTCTCATTCCATTGAAATATAACATTCTTCTTGGTCAAAGCTATCATCGATGAATACAACCACGATATGTCATGAGAAACGAGTAAGTAATACTGAGATAGAGAAAAGAAATTTCATATCACAATGAAATTATTTAGTTGCTACCAAGAGATAACAACCTCAATCTTCTACGGATCGTATACAACAAATTTCTCAAAAATAACAAGGCTTTGAAAATATACCAAACGTATCCAAAAATCACATTTTGATAATTTTTCATAAAAATGATGATCTATCAATATTCCCAATACTATTTCCAAGTGTTTATCATGCTCCACACTTGTCATTGATACACCAAAATATCATCCACAAATAGTATGATGAAAGAATCAAGATATCTATACAATATTATATTCATCAATGACATAAATACCCCATGTGCATTCTAAAGTTTGATGAATATTAAAACATAATGATAATGGGCATGTGAACTACTAAATGATATTTTAGTAATATTATCCCTTTAAACACATAATTGATGGAATCCCAATCATTTTTTAATTTTAGGGAAAAACAAATCTCCCCTAAATTGAACAAAAATATCATCAATGTGTGAAAGATGACACTAATTATTTATCATATCTTCATTAAACTTATGATATCAGACCCATAAACATAGTGATAGATCCAATTTTTTTATAAAAAATAGTTCTTTTCATGGAGACATGCTAAGGGAAAATAACCCTCTGTTTTCATGCTCTTAAAACTATACATTCAATTCAATATATTCTACTAAGGAGGATAGAAAATATGAATAGTCTATTGAAGGAGATCGATCATAAATTCATATTATCTTATTGGTAGAAATCCTGAGAATTCATTGGGAATGATATCCAAAAACTGATCATCAACTACTACAAAAACCACTCTTCTTGATCTCTTTCATCGATGCCAAATGTGCAACCACCAACGGACACAAGATCGTTCCAACAAATGGTTCCAATAATTCCATTTCACCCATAATTACATTCATCTCGTCCCTAAAGATATTTTAAAATCCATATGTAGTTATATAAGAAACTATTTTACAATAAGTTTTGATGTGATTCTTATATATAATTATCCAATCTATAAAAAAGATTATATAATTAACATCCATCTCATGCACCGAGAAGTACCATGTCATGTAAACTCCATCGATGGCTATAAAACACGCTCTACACCTGACTTCCCAACACTTTCTTTGACCATGATACGTTTGAATTTTCAAAATAGCGATAATAATTTCCAAACATAAACCCAAAAAATAAATTACATGAGAAGAAATGAATGAATGTAATTCCCCTATATCAAACAATGATTTCCTGATTTTTGAATTTTAAATAATTGTACCTCACAATCTAGATGGTCTAGGTTAGTGATTTATGATATACTTCTCAACTCCAAATATCTTATTACATACTGCACTTTTTTCTTCATTACTCTGCTGAAATTACTATGGCTGAGAAGACATGGAATTCTTAGAATCACAGAGGATAACTATATTATGTGAATGAAGGGTGTTTTTTCTTGTCCTGTCAAGGTATAAGATCTTTGTGACCCTTTATAAGTGTCTCTAACACCCAAAAGTGGAGCACTATGATAGTAAAAAATGAATATAACCCATCTGATTACTATTACTGCATGCTCAAGATTGTGTCGTACACTATCACTTCATGTGTCTTGGAGAGACACATGGGAATCATCTTGGATAACTCTTTGGATTCATAGGATAATGTGTTGATCCTTAAAAATGTTTCAAATATGTACCCCCACCTTGTAAATAAGTGTATCTCTTATAATTTATCCTTGCATTAGAGTTCCCACTATTTCCCATGGGTATCATCATATTTACCTCACCCGTAAATCAAATATTGTATTCGTATTTTTTGACAACACCTCCTAATTTTTTGGTTCTGAATCACCCTAATGGATGGGTGGATTTTTCGTCTCAAAATGGACAATATGGTCTTCATGTATCAGTTCAACTTTTTGGTTTCCAATGTCCACAACTAGAAATTCTTCCACTATACTCTGAACTATCTACCCATTGATATATGGTTTAGGTGTAACCACGTTTTTATAAGCTTCCTCATGTTGGTCTCCATGCCACCAACCTAGTGACTTTTCTATCAACACAAATAAACCATAAAAATCACTGTCAATCAAATGAATGCTTAGAATTTTAAATTCTATCACATTGAGACTATTATAACAATGATTTAAAATATTAAACATTTTCCCATGATCGATCAAATTTGAAAAATATAAAATGTTTTTATAATAACCCCATTTAGAAAACAGAAAAACCATTCTCTTTACCAAATCACTCATATTAAAAAGGTTTTCCATATTTTTCAAAAATCAAAACATTCACACCCAAAAAATAAATAATTTCTCAAAAAGAAATATTAAATACTAGTCGGATGTCTTGAATTACATGCTATTCACATTAAATAGACCTAGGAAAATGATATTACAGTACTCTAATTGTCTCTAATCAATTTTTTACCCAACTCCTATATAACTTGATGTTCAATATAAAAAGGTTATATGTGTCTTTCATTGATTTATATTTCAAGTTCTGAATATAAAACACCTTTCTACCATCCCAAATCAAGGAATAAACCATGAATAAGTTGCAACTCAAAGACCAAAAATAAATTTCAAATATATGAACATGACTTATTTCATTTGTATGTCATGGAATTGAAAAACTAATAACACTTGTATCAACCCACCCCCAATTTATTGGCATAAGTTGATCAGAAAGTGGTACAAGGCCTAAGGGGACATCCCCCTAATTCCAAATGATGCAAATAAATGTTGCACGCCTCATAACACATGGGGGAAAATATTACCTTTTTTAAACAAACAAACAAAATCAAACACACCATAGCCAACATCACTATATGTAATATGATAACAATGTGTTACAACTGGAAATTATACCAACGAAGATAATAGAAAATGACAATAATACCAAAATAGAGTACCAAGAAGAAGACTAAACCAACAAAGATCAAAGACTCCAAAAGATAGCTCCCATGCCCCACACAATGCTCCAAGATCCAACACTAGAATACCACCCAAGCATCTTGATGGTACACTAATGAAATGAGATGATTTACCATTACTTGTATCTGGATAAACAACATACTCAAAATATCCAATGTCTCAAAGTACAGGGTGAGTAATAACACTCGGTTGCATTTCCCCAAATGAATCCCCTAATCCTTCGACTTAGATAGAAAAATTTAGAATAATGATATATTTTTTTTACAAAACTATTTAAATGTTTCCATAATTTTTAACATTCCAAAAACATACTTATATAAATGTATTACCCAAATAAACACATTTTAAAGAATTGAAACACAAAATTCATCAAAAAAATTTCTTATATTAGTTTTGTATAATTAATTTCATTTAGAATGTCCCAATACAAGAACCTAAACTGCACACCCACTCATCCACTGAAGCTTGGTGTTGCCATCGATGGTAGAAATTCATTCCCAAATCTCATTGACATATTATTTTCATACTTCAAGGCCACATCCAACCCTTTGATGGTGGTATGTCACAAATAAAAATCATCCCCATTACAAAACATATTTTACCATAAAATAAAAACTATGAAATAACAACTATTGGTAACCATTTTAATAAAATAATCCGTTTTTATTGAAAACACCCTTAAGCTAACATCAATGCAACCAACACTTTAAACAAACAATGACAAAAAAAATTCAACACCCATTCATAATGTAATTACAAACATCTGTTACAAATCAATTTTCAATAAAATAACATTATTACTAAAATATATTTTCACAACAAATTATTAAAATGAAAACCATGCCACTGATTTTAAAATAACCCTTTTAAAATCCAACAATGAAGCATATTGCACCATAATATCAAAGATTCAAAAAAATCCACAAGTTAATACAAAATAGATTTCAACCAAGATTATCACATCAATTTCAAAATAAATATTAATAAAAAAACTATTTTTAAATTAATCCTTCTAGTTATAGTAAGAGGAGTTGAGAGTGAATCCACATATCTTAAGGCTTTTGGTGAAAATGACCAACAACTCAAAAGCCCACAAAATATGGGAGAAAATTCCACAAATCCAAACTACATATATTATCCTAACATCAAAATGGACAAATATTACCTTTATTGGAATAACAAACCCTAGATATATTTATCAATTAATTTTATCTAACAAAAAACAAGACACTAAAAAGAACATAGATATACAGAGGGAGATTCACATTCAATTCACCCAAAAAAACCATTCAAAATGATTCCAAGATGAGTGGGAGATGTTCCCTAGAATTAGAAATAAGGAAATCCCATGTGACGGTAGAAATGGGGCTCACATGGGGTGAATAGGTTTAAAATCATGTGATTCAGGTTTTCTAAAACACACTTTTTAAATCATGTACAATTAGCCGCACAATTAGGAATATCGTGTTATAACCGTGCACCTGATAGTACTTCAAGAGGTTACCTCACCTAGTTGTCCCAAACAATTAAAAAACCATACTCCAACCATTTCAAAACTCACTATAACAAGCTTCATAGTTTTCATGGGTTGGCCACACCGTTTGGCCAACTGTGTGCCTTAACCGTGCGACTACCCAGAGCCCATTGCCTCAAATTTTACAATTTCTGGGAGGATTTTCCCAATTTTCAATAATCTTTCTCCAACTATGTGCCCTTACAAAAGCCATTAACATTCCCAAAAACATTCCAACCCATCCCAAACACTACCCAACAAAATAATATACATAAAACGCATATATAAAGGGGTTACATACTAGAAACGGGGGTTTTTACACGCAACACCAAATGTAGAAATGAATATAAAATTTCAATAATTAATCGTATATTAAAAATTCTAAAAATATTATATATCTAGAAATGGGTGTGATACTAAGTCATCTAGAATCACAAGAAACAAATAATTTCTTCACTCACTTGCATTACATGCCAGACGATGTTTTATCGAAAAAAAATATATTATTATAAATATCAATATTTTATATAATAATTTATAACATAGAAATTTAATTTAATTTATGAATTAAAATATATATATTTTGAGTATATATTATTTAATTCTTTACTTATATGTCACCAATAAATTAATATTAAAACCAAATGAACATAAAGGGAATGATTTTATAAAAATAATAATTTTTTTTATTAAAAAGATGTTTTATCCTAATAAATTAAATTAATTTTTATTAGTGAATTTTATTTATATAATATGTATACTCTATATTCAATAAAATATTTCTGAAATTCAGAAAATATATTTTATAAGTGCATGATAATAACAATCCAAATGTTATGAATAAAAATATACCTATTTAAAAAGGAACTTGTAAATCCCTACAATAGAGAACAAATTTTAAATCTAATTTATGGAATTTTTATAAATTTTATACGACAAAATAAACATAATTTTTGAATTTATATATTAAAAATTATCTTCTGATGTATTTTTTTGTATTCTTCTATGTGGTTTGAATTTTGATGAATGGTGAAAAACAATTAATGTTAATTTCAATCACTTTTTTTCATATAATATATTTATCAAAATAAATTTTATTTTAATGTTTTTAATGGAACATTAGATACTTATACATAATATAATCCAATTTAGATCATTATAATCAATCTCAATTTGAAATTTGATTTTAAAAATTTTCAATATTTAGAACATTTTCATTTTAAAACCCATCTTTGTCGTCCAAATCTGGGAATAAATTAAAATTAATTTATACCAATAATGTGATTTAAATTTATAAATAATTATTTAATATTGTTAATCCAAATTATTTGAAACATTAAATATGGTTAAGATATATTTTTTCACAAAAATATTAGTTAATTTTATTAAAATTAATTACAGTGATTAGGAGTCAAATTAGCATAAAAATAAACTTAAACAGAAACATAATGAAAAAATGGCCAAGAAACATTTACAAAATATTTTGGATTGATTTATTTTTTCCTTAACAACTATTTTATATATATTGGTTCATTAATTTTTTCACTTGATGCAAAGGAGACCTCTTAATTGTGTCTACCTTTTTATAATCATAAGAATCCCACACCTCATCCAATATAAAAAGGATCTAAACCCTCCCACTTATTCTAACCCCTAAATCCATTTGATTCATCCAAAATACTCCAAAATAAGAACCAAAAATCCATACCCTTAACCTATAAGAATCATTTGGTGTACTCAAAGCTTGTATTTTGGTAGAAACCAAATGGTGTTACCTAAAAAAGAGGTAGCATTCTTCATGGTGAATTTATGTTTTATTTGTTTCACCACCAATTACTTATTTTATTACATTATTATATAATAATATAAAAATAATAAAATTTACTAAATTTTATGTTAATATTTTTACCTACAGTTACTCACATGTCCATCTAATGGTTAATAAAATTATTGATCGTGTACAGATAACTACCACCATGTGAAATGATTTCGATTTTTTCCTTTACAAAATTTCATGCTTCAGAATTCTGATGGAAATTTTTTTCTATATGATATATATAAAATTTGTGTTGTATTAATACTTATTTAATTTTTATATAATATAATCATTCATGGTTTCCGTTTTGTGAAAATAATTTTATATCTTTTGTGGAAGTGTGGGATACCGCCTACTCAATGTGATGTGACTCATTCACACTATACATGCGAGGTATATATGACGATATTAATAAAAATATGTGAAATATATGAGTTAAATATTACATTGAAAATATAATATTAATATATATCATTTTCTTTTCATTATTTCAAAAGAGTTCAAATAAATATATGTAGCCTTCATGCATCCGTACGACCTACCGTCTCCTTGAACGATACATTTCATTTAATATTTCCAAAAATTAATTATTATTATAAATTCAAATATATATATATATATATGATATTTAAATCATGGTTTACAATCCATATATGATTAAATCATTATATATGTAATAGGATCAGAAAATAAATGTTAATACATACTTCAAAAAATGGGAAATTAACACATGGAATAGTGTAGACTAGGATATATTATT
This sequence comes from Viscum album, assembly GCA_963277665.1. Taxonomy (NCBI): domain Eukaryota; kingdom Viridiplantae; phylum Streptophyta; class Magnoliopsida; order Santalales; family Viscaceae; genus Viscum; species Viscum album. Next base: position 445,766,951 of record OY728155.1, on the reverse strand, counting down.
AAAAACATTTAATAATATATTATTGGAAGATAATATAATTTATTATAAATATGAATATGTTTTTGGTATATTTTATTGACATTCCTAAATGTATTTTATAGGATTTTAATGGATGATATCATAAAACGAGATCCAAGGTAAGAGATTCTTGTCACACTTCTCATTGAGTGAGGCATTCACCATTTTCCCCACATATTATTATATATATTAAATATAATTCACCTATTTAATTATATATTAGTAATAAATTTATATTAATATTATTTATAGTTTAATTTTAAATTTTTTCTTTCATGTGGTTTATAATTCAATAGTTACCATGTATTAAGGGACATAATCTCAATTTCCATTATTCAATATGTATTTATTGTTATACACATAATTTTTTATATAGAGTTTTCATACTAAAATTGAAAAATAAAATATCATGATTCCTTCAAAATTCATGATATTTTTGAGTTTCAATTCAAATTATTTCATCCAATGGTATTTTAAATAATCATTTCCAAGTGTAAAATAATTTCATAACGTAATTTATTCTCATTAGGATATATTTAATCATCATTTTCATTAATTTTCCACGATTATGTGTGTATATGATTTTTTTTATATTTTTTTATTTCAACTAATTATATTTTTATTTAAATTTTATACACATAATATATTTATTCATTGATTCACACATCACAATTATGGGGTTTTCTAGGGTTTAATTCACAATTTCCTTTTGTTCAGGATTTTTTACACATGAATTTACATGAATGGAAATTATTGTATTATTGTTTAATATATTATTTAATTTTATTATTATATAGTTATTAATAACCTTTTACATTTAATGGTGCAAGATTTCTACTCACTGTGACAGAAAAGGTTTTAGAAAATGCTTTATGAATACCAGGATTTATTTTTATCCTTTGTTGAAAAAGATTTTTACTTCTAAAAACTATATTTTCTAAACTGGTTTTCAAAAAAAACATTACGAACTGATTTATTAACTATATTTATACACTTATTTTCTTTTATTTTTTTCAAAGGAATCCTATTTTTTATTTTTGAATAAGGCACTTTTCTATCCTTTTCCCTTGAAAAAGAAATTATTCTACTTACCTTGTACGAAATGTGTGGAATTACCCACCATCATTTCATTGACCCTTACATTCCATTATTAAATGGTTAATTTTAAAAGAAATTGTTTTTTTAATTCGTTATCAAATAAATGTATTTTAAAATGTTTTCCAATATGAAATGGATATTTTCATCAAGAGTTTTTCAAAATATATTTTTTAGTTTATCAATTCCTCATTATAAAAAAAACACATTTTTTATCTCCAATTGGTATGTATTGAATTAATAAAATACTCATTCTTATTATGGACGGGTTTTATTGTTTTTTGACTAGGATAATTTTGAAATTCACTTCATTTATTCATTTTTTAGTCTCTATAGAATATTCAATTTACTATGATCATTGAACAGTGAATTTTTCTATAATTATCCGTGTTAATTAGCATGGATTTATTCATTTCCTAAAACATATTATATTTTTACATATGATTATTAATTTTTAAGTTATTTGATTTATTGGGGAAATAATAATAAATTTTAATCCTTTACTCGATATAGATATTTGATAACAAACATTTTTTTGAATTCACTCAATTATTAGAGATATGAGGAATGATTTGGAAATGGATGACACTGGTAGGGGACCGATTAATATAAGCTCCTAGGAAAATCAATAGTGTCATGAGATAGAATTACTTGCAGAAAAACACTTCAAGTATGTTTCCCAGTAGAATAGATGGGTTTTCACCCACTAACATACAATATCTTGAGGATAGATCAAATGTGTATAATGGTTAATGTTCTAGATAAAATACATCAAATAATTAATCATTGCATTTATTTTTGATTCAGTATTAAATATCCATGATATTTTCACTATAAAAAAGTCCATGGACGCATTAAATTCTTATTTTCATTAATAAATGAATTTTTTTCCAATTATTTATCTTTCCTTATTTTTTACACACTTACTTCTCAGTTTTTAGATTTCATGGAATGGGTCCTCAGTGTTATCATTATCATATTGACTATTCTCATTAATTCAATATTTCTTCCACTATATGTAAACCATACTAATAATATCAGATCACTATAACTGTGTGTCATTCCACATGATTTTATGGAGTACATGATCAAAATTATTCAAGGATAACCTAAATAGAATAAATTTATCCTCAAAATATTTAAATTATTTTGTATTTAGAGTATACATTTGTAATTCATGACTCATGTATATATCTTTTTTGCAAAGCCTGATAATCTCTTTGGGGATTTTATATTGGATTCATTATACTAATTTCAATTTATTGGTAGTATACATCAACTTTGCGCTTTCTAGTGTTAGGTAGCTATATTTGATCGCTAGTATTTGACACCGATAAAGGGTTTATAATAACCCTGCTCTTTATTACACACTCAAACATGATTTATTACATAAAAATTCATTTACGAAAACACTAAGGATCAAGAGGTCTACTATATTGGGATATTAGGAACACTATATGAAACCCTATGGTATTAATACTTAATATTTTTTGAAAGCTTCTTTTACATGGCCACAATATTCCCTCGTACTTTGCATTACATGGGATAACCTGACGAATACATAAGAATAGGGGGAGTTATATAACCGAGTAAGGGTGTAAAAAAGGAATAACATATAGAATAAAATTCGTGTTAGGAAATAGTAATATCAATTGATCATGATAGATACATGATTGTAAAGTCAATATATGGAATGATTTTTATAACATGGAGATGTGGAAACAACATTTAACATGATATTAGCATTAACTAAGGCTCATTTTAGATGGATCATGAGTAAACGCTCCTTTCACTAGAACTAGACCGAGTAACCCAAATTACACTTGAATTATCATGATTAAACCCTCAATTAACATGGTATATCATGATACTAAACATTAACCAATGCATTGGAGCGCTATCTGGGTGCACCCTTTATAAACAATTAATTTTATGCAGAAGTGTGCCACATGGATCATATAACATGGAATCATTCAACATAATAATATATTACACGATTAAGGATTGTGGAATAAATAATTGTGTGTACCATTAAATATGTATATGCTAATAATGGTGAATACCCTTGATAGATAAATTGGAATGATATTCACTACAAAATGATTTTGGTTTGGAAAATCGCAGTGCAATTTCTGTAGCATAACAGCGTAACATAATAATGCATAAAAATGGTAGATGAGATAGAAAGGGATATCTAATCACATTTACATGAAATGGAATATTGGGAGAGGTCATATATATACATGTTCCCACCAATGAATTTTGGAAATTGAATGCGTATCATAATAAACAATCTTGAAGAAATAGGGGAAAAGTAAAAACACATATGAAATTTATGCAAGGGAACGAGCTTACATGGAAGGGATTAATGAGAGATAAATAGGTATATAATTATCCAAAAAATAATAATGGATGTATGGGGGAGGAGATAAATAATATCCCATAATTTTTAATTTAATTTGAAAGTGAATACAAATATAAGGAAACATTGAAAAAACTAAGGAGTGAAATTGGAGATCCGTTACTTGGAAGTGTGATACCAAAGGCTTAAGAGAGGCTAGATACAACACTATTGAGAGCATGGGGAGACTTTGGATGATTATAGAGAGGGGAGGGAAGGGTTATTTTCCAGCTTCAAATGGTTTCAGTGGAGTTTAATGGGACATTGAGTGGGTTTATAAAGGAATGGAGAATAAATTATTGAGTAATTAGGTTTTAGACACTACACATTAAACAAATCAAACCCAAAAACCATCAAATCGTTTTTTTCCCATGGTGATTCCCAAAGTGGAGTTAAAAACATTATGTTAAAAGTCCAATGTCCTAAATTATGACAATATTAGGCTTCTTTATGTGGAGGTGAGTCACACTCTTATGGAAATCATTTTAAAATGTTAAAACATTTTATAAGTCTTCGAGGGTCCACTAAGGCCCCATTAAATTAATAAAATAAATATAAAATAACATTATTTTTAAGTAAAAACATATATTTTCAGAATAACCATTCTATAGTATTTTATAACATTACTATTTGGTCATTAGGGCATCATAAAGCTCATTATATATTTAATAAATATTTAAGTTTTACCCAAATATTTTTTTGGCTTAGAAAATTATGAAAAATTTACCGTTATATAATTTTGACATCCTGATTCCAAAAACAATATCCATTTTATCAAATTATTTTTCTAAATATTTTAATTGTTTACATTAAAAATAAAATCATACTTTTATATAAAATTCATGGGTTTTGACTAAAAACAATTCAAACCTTATCAAAAATTACAATTGTATTCATAAAAATCATATGATAAATTATTGTTAATGAAAAAAATTAGAATTAATTTTTTATTAAAATAATTTTTAATTCTATAATACATTAATTTATCAAAATATATTTTCAAATTGAATTAAAATTTTATCTAAAAATACTATTTTGGTATTAAAAACCATTATCCAAGTAACAATAATAAAATAAATATATATTCTTTATACGAAAATAATGCACATAATTATAGTGGTAGGGTCTTGTTACATAACCCCTTATAACACTCGTAAAAGACCTAAGGGTAAGGTGTGTGATGGTGACATACTCTTGGGGGGCTTGGATAACATCTCACACATGGTAATGTCTACTGGATGAGGATATCAACACTGCTTTATAAATTATGTTTTCCATTGTAATTTCAATTTGTAGCTTCTCTTTCACCTGCAGGCTATGGATCTATATTGAGGATTAGCTACGTGTTGGGCTGACCTGTGATGGTGTTCAGAAGCTACTCATGTTGGTTGATATAGCCACCTACAGTCCGCAAGTGAGGGGTATGCTGCTATCTATGGTCGGGGCTGCTTTTGACTTCATCTGGACAGCTTGGAATGCCTCCATTTTTGACAGCACGTTGTCTTTATTTCAGGATGGTGTTAGAGCTATTCATTGGGCTGTCATACCTCCTTCAAATATGAAGTTTAGGTGTGTGAACAATGAAATAAACGACATCATTATCATGAGATAATTCAGCATGTTGGGCCGTGAAAAGAATCCATTGCTGATAAAATATTTCAGGTGGATTCCGACAATCCCTACTTGGTTAAAAGTAAATATTGATGGGGTGGCCTTGGGATAACCTGTCCCATTGGGTTGTGGTAGAGTTTTTTGAACTATTCAGGGCTTCATTAAAGGTTGTTTCTCTTATTTAATTGGGTCAGGATCGGAAATTGAAGAGGAACTCTAGGCCATTATTAAAGTTGTCTCTTATGCATCCCATCATGGATGGAATTTATTTTGGGTTGAATCTGACTCTAAAGTGGTGGTTGACATTCTCAAGAGAAGTTCAAGGAATGATCCTTAGTGGATGTTGGCACCTTCTTCTGATTGCCTTCAATGAAACTTTTTTGTCTTCATGCTTGATGTGACTCATGTTTATAGAGAGGCCAATCTGGTTGCTGATGCACTCTCAAAGAGGGCCACTGTGGAACCTTTCTCAGAGTAGTATTTTGTTATCCTAAATGAGTTTTCTTGTCTTGTTGATGCAGACAAGGGTGCTAAATTATACACAAGGATTTGTGAACCCCATTGTAATGTAATGAATCTAGTACATTACATTTTTTAATAATGTTTGGTAGGGACGAGTTCTCCTGTCCCTAGACCTTTTAGAGTATAGTGGTTGAAAAATGATAGTTACATTTTAATATATTATTATATAATATTAATTAATGGTTCATAGTAAAACATACATTTTCAGAAAAAAAAATATGATTTGAAAGTTAGGGTCTTAACATTCCCCCTTAAGATATGTTTCCCCTGAAATTTTGTTTTATATACAACGGTGAAAACAAGCGATGAAATTCTTCATTCATATCATCAAAAAATACTTCACTCTTTCTTATTTTCATTTCCTTAAGGTTGATAGTGTTCATGAATCAATATGGATCCTTAGTATTTTTTCAAAATCATTTACTTCATTTTCCCAAAACACCTCATCCATCATGGACTATATCTATGGAAGCAATGATATGTCATAAAAAAGTATTTCATATATATAAATTTGAGACATCATCTTGAACATGTTTTTTATTAAACAAGTATTACTTATTCATCTTTAAATTATAAAAAACGAGGCTTTGGTAAATGAGATTTCATATATCCAAAAAGACATAAATCTATAATTTTATACATATAGGCTACTTAGAGGTCTCCCTCTTTTATATCATCTAGAAAATCATTTATCGCATCATAATTATGAAATAATGTGAAGAATTGGAAAACTCCCTAATGGTACTTCCCACGCTTAGCATGGTTAGAATGTTGAGTGTTCAAGATTCTCTAATAGATGGTACTTGATCCTTGAAATAATCAGGAAAATATAGAGGTAGTTTATTCCTCATAAAGTTGGTTTCATGTAACATGGATATTTGAAAAAGTTTCAAAGTCATCTGCACATGACTTTGGATAATCATTGAAAATAGTTCCTCCAAAAGAGAGAGAAGAGTTGTATGTTATCCTCCCCCTTCCATGTTTTAACTAAAAAAATACAATTAAGTGGTTTGAATAATTATCTAATAAGAATGTAAAAAATTAAAAATTGGACATCGAAGGATATACATAAATAATATATCCTAACATAAGATACCTGTTTCTGATGCTTTCAATAAGGTGCACATCCATCTGTTTTAGGGGACAAGCTACTTGTTTCCTTACATTCCCACTTTCCAATGGCGGTTGGAATCCATAACTTGTTTTGGGACGTTTTCTCCCTGATCAAAATGGGATGATGGGATGTTGGTTCCTCCTTCAGTGGATTCCTCCTCAGAACTCATTGCCTAGTCCGGGTCTCCCTTACAGATTTAAGACGTTGTTTTTGAAACTCTTCCCAGTGTCATGTCTTTATGGATTCCAGTTAATTACGCTACATCTATTAGGACATTCATGGGGTTTAGGTTAGCGAAGCAACCTTCGTTCAAGGGAGTAGCTACATTGGAAATTGTTGGCATGTCTGGATACTGGAACATTGGCACATCTATGTCTCTTCCCCTTATCATAGGGATTCTCTAGGGTGAGGAACCCTGAGGTATAACATGTCATATGCGAGGAATTATATGCCATATTCATGTCTCGGAGGTTTTCCTTAGCTTCCCATGTTTATCACCGAGTATTCCATGAGTATAACGTCTAGCGGATGTGGATTAGACAGATCAAAACACTAACGAGAGTGGATCACATGGGTACAACCCCTAGAGGTAACACTGATGATGGGGCTAACTCATGGTCATTTACATGATTACCTATACGTGCAGAGAGAGAGAGTGGATAACATGATCTCACGGGGATGTGGTGGCCCAGGTAAGAATCAGGATTGATATGGATGATTGAGAGTGTATGGTGAGTGAGATGGACCTGATGCGAGAACAACCATGATGTTGGGCATGATCCTCAAAGAGATTTCCTTTGTATACCTATGGAAGGGAATCAAAGTCCACATATTTTAGGGTGGTGCATGGAATTGGGGTTTGTACATAGGAGAAGAAGGGAATCAAAGTCCACGTAGTTCAGGTTTGGGTGTGGAATCAAGCTATTTATAGAGCACATAAAACTGAGGGCTTGTTAGGGCTTATGTGTGGTTAGAAGCCAGAGTAGGTCTAAATCTAGGGGCATACCAGAGATGTGGGTCCCAACAAAGGAGACTACAATGTCTTACCATAGATTTCATATCACAATGGCTTACCGTTGAAGGGATATAATGGATAACCTCTGATTAGGGAACATCGTGGCATACCATTTGTTGGGGAACACAATGCATTACCATTGATGGGGGTTGGACCTCAGGGAGTCTTCATACATACATTATATGGGATACAAGGACCAAAACCCATGTAGTTCTAATGGGTACAGTTTAGTGTGTTGTAGGATGAAATTGGGGCGTAAAATTTAACGTCATGTAGAACGAGGGTGGACCGATGTGAAATGATCGGGACTGATGGTTGTTGGGCTTGAATCTCAGGGAGACTTCCTACATACCAAGCATTTGTAAGGAACAAAGTCCGCATAGTTTCAGACGTGTTTAGTGAATCTTCGTGAATGGTTTAGGACTAGGAAGTGTTGGGCTTGAACCCCAAAGAGGCTTCCTACGTACCATTCCTTGGCAAGGATCAAAGTCCACATAGTTCGAGAGAGTTTGGTGAACAGACGTGAATGGGTGGGGACTAGTAAGAGTTGGGCATGAACCCTCAGGAGGATTCTTACATTAATTTACTTGGCAAGGATCAATGTCCACGTATTTTAGTTGTAATGTTGGTCTTGAACTCCAGGGAGGCTTTCTACGTACCTTTCCTTGGAAAGGATCGAAATCCACATAGTCCAGGATGTGTTCGGTAAATTTTCATGAATGGGTCGGGACCGATAAGTGTTGGGCTTGAACCTTAGGAAGGCTTCCTACGTACCTTGCCTTGGAAAAGATCAAATTCCATGTAGTTTGATAGAAAATTTAGGATTGAACCCCAGGGAGTATTCTTACGTACCATGACTTGAAAAGGATCAAAGACCACATAGTTTGGAAGAGTTTGGTGAAACGGCTTGAACGGGATGGTACCACTAGGTGTTGGGCATGATCCACAGGGAGTCTTCCTGTGTACCCTGCCATGGAAAGGATCAATGTCCACATAGTTTGGGAGAAATTTTGGGCTTGAACCATAATAATCCTTCATATGTACCTTTCCAAGGTAAGGATTAATGTCCACATAGTGTCGAAGAGTTTGGTGAACCTACGTGATAGGGTTGGGACCAGTAGATGTTGGGCAAGATCCCCAGGGAGGATTTCTACGTACCTATCCTTGGAGAGGATCAATAACCACATAGTTTAGAAGAAACAATTTGATTGAACCCCATGGAGTCTTCTTATGTACCATGTCTTGGCAAGGATCATAGTCCACGTGGTTCGAAAGAAAAGTTTGGATTGAACCACATGGAGGATTCCTAAATACCTTTCCTAGGAAAAGATCAAAGTCCACATATTTTGAAACAGTTTTGGTATTACATCATAAGGCATACCAAGATGGATTCCATAGTCAATTATTACTCAATACCCACACGACTCATGCTCGGTGTGAAAAAAATTCATCAATGACCAGACAATCACATCATGAAAGTTGAATTTGTCGGAATTGGAGTAACGATTACATGTGGTTTGTGGCCCCAAGTGTAAACATGGGTTTTTTTGTGGATAGAATCCTAGTGAGATGGATATTGGGACTTACTTCATGATGGAGGCCCGGTGGTGACAAAGACCCGAGGGAGAGGTACATGATAGCGAAGGTACCATTTTCATTGTTGCCTCTTAGTCTTTAACACTGATGAAGAATGGAAGAGAATGAATATAGCCTTATTCAAGATAGGCTGGGGGCGTAGACCAAGATGGTTTCCCTTCCCTGTAGATGGGCATCACTCTATTATAGAGGATCTAATTCCATGTGAGGAAGATCTCACATCCATGGAGAAGAGCTTGTGTAGACTATGATCGATATGGGGCACCCAAGTAAGATGCATGGGGTGAGGTCATAGTTTAATGTCATGTGATGAGGATATTGGTTCATGGATGTTTAACTTCCTATAGCTCGGGTGAGGTAGTTCCACTCCTCACCCCTAGGACATACAAAAGTGATACCCACCCACCCTTGGGGAAGGGAAGGCATCAGTAAAGACATGGTGAGCGAGTATTTTGGAGTGATCCATTGAAGGGTCCACATTAGTGTGGCTATGCGAAGAAGAAATATCCATTACTGTTCCTATGTGATAAAGAATGAGGATAATAAACACAATGTAATGAACCAGCCAAGGGAACTTGAAATCACATCATATGAACCTGAGGGTCGTATAGGAAAAGGGTTGCAGAGCAAGGGGGTTTACAAAAAGAGGTCTCATGAAGCTCGGGTGCTCCATGTAGTGGAGGGGCTTCATTAAGGGGTTTGATTCATGAAGTGGGGTGGCCTAGCTTAGGTATAGCTCATAGATGCACATGGAGGGTGCTTCGCGATGTAGAAAGGATCTCGTGGAGTAGGGTCTCAGAAGGAATGTGTGCCTTGAAAAGCATAGAACTTTGAATAAGTGTGCCTCGTGAAGCACAATTAACCCACCTTAGCATGTGGTTCACATGTTCATGGAATGTAATTCATGAAGCACACGTGATTTTTTGAATACCTGAGTCCCCTTAGGGATATCATTCCTTTGTGAAGGCCCATTGTCTTCATGAGGGGAATCCCTGCTTGAAGATGGGATTTTGTTTTAGCCATAGGAAAGGCACATTGAGGTGCTAATATACCTTGAGGAACACATTTTTTTGAGAAGAATGTGCTTCATGATTGGATACCTGAGAAGGTGAAAGGACAGAGTATCCATCATTCAGGATCAAGGGAAGCCTTATATTTATAGGCAAGAGGTAGTGAAAAGGAGGGAGCATGTGACATGAAGCCACATGCCACTTTGTCGAAACTGAGGAGCCTATAGCCTCTTGGATTAATAGAGGTTTTGAAAACATATTTTGGATTGTAGAGCCACACACTTCTATGATCTGCAACGGCTTCGCAAACGGCTTCCAGATCAGGGATCCTCCCACCTTTGTTATTCACGGTGGCTTCACAAAAGAATTTTGGATCATGGAGCCTCTAGTCTCTTTACTTTTTTGATTCTTTAAAACATCTTTTGGATCGTGTAGCCTCCTACTTCTATGATTCACGGTGGCCTCTCAAAGGATGCAGCTTCACACCAGCCTTTGTGTTTTGGGGATATGTGGACAGGCTTTGCAAGGCAACCTCAAAGGATGTGGTTTCCTCCTTTTGTTTTCTTTTCCTCTTCACATATTTTGGAACCAAAAAATTCCCCATCCCCCCTCAAACATGGTGTTCAGTAGAGAACGATGGTCTATGTCTAAGGGATACTGCGAAAACATAAATTCCAATTGCCACGTGGGTTCGTGAAGAAGGGTCGCTATGTGAAGAGATGATTCACAATCTCAGAGCACCGTGAATCTCTCTATGGTCAGTTACCCACGAAGCACAAGGGGTCATCACCTATAAGTAGGGGAGGATGACCTCTCTTTCGTCCTTTCAAATATCCATGATTTTGTGTTTGTCCTCTCGATTCATGAAGCTCAATTCTCTCTGTGATTTCTCTCCATGAATCGAGAATTTCTTCTTCGTGGCACACAACATGTCATTTGACTCTGAAAGTGTGCGCTCTGCAGCTTTTGTCTATGAAGTCTGTGGTAGGACTCCATGAATGGTCCCTGCGATTGAGCTTTGCGATCTGAGCTTTGAGATCGTGCTCCATGATTCTGGAGAAATTTTTTCAAATACAAATAGACTATATGTATCATAAAGAAGCTTCTAGGGGGATTGTGTATGTTTCCTATATGGAGGAGATAACAAAAAAGCTTAGGTATCAGGGAATTAATTTGAAGCCATTCCGACCCCGATTCATCGTTAGAACTACTATCATGGAGCCAGAAGAACTACCCACTCTGCAGAAGGATTCCCCCTTATGGATTTGGCCTGATCAATGATGTCTTCATTCCAGAAATGAGAAGGGACAAGCTTTCTTATTGGTGTAGGAGCATGTCGTGTCAGTAGTAGTGGTTCAGGGCGGCCGACAATAATACATGGGAATATTTCACACCTATCAAAACTAATTGCCTTTACAACCATTTGAATAACATTTATGGGAAAGAACTACAACAAGAGAGATCCCCCCACTATACCACACCATTCTGAAGGTGGCCCTAGGGAACTTAGAGAAATAGTGGACCAATGAGTGGATTCTATGCCAAGGCGGAAATTTCACAAATGATTGGGCCTAGGCCTTTTGGGTATGTGTCTCATGTGAGGATTTTAGGGATTAGTTGAGGCGAGTGGGCCTATAGGAGGTAGCATTATAACGACCCATACTTTACATACATTGTTAATACTTCAAAATTGAAGCACACTTATTACAACATATGATAAAACCACAAAGGACCGTATAGGTATAGTGTCTTTAGAAACTGGGAAACATAAACAACTGGTTCATAAATCTTCTACAGTGTCTCCCATTTATTTCATCATATCTAGGGTCCCTTTTAGCATATTCTACTTAATATCCATCTTCCTGACCTGGGGAAAAGAAAACATAAAAGGGTGAGCTCAAATGCTCAGCAAGGGCAAATAAAGGAAATAAAAATCATATCATATCTTTATGAAAATCAAAACCTGCAAAAGAGATCATAATATCTTAACATGGAATAAATCATAGAAGTGAAAATGAGATCCCCATAATCATAACATAAAACTTGAAACTTTGTGGCATGCACACATAATCATGGAAAATCATTTCTTGTTAGTCATGACTTATTGCCAAGACTATCTTAGTGGACAAAGTCCCTTTCTGAACCGAGTTCACTCCTCGTTTCAGTCCTGTATCACTGAACCGAAATAACCTTCCGTTCCAGCCATGTCTATCTCATGAGATATAAAATCTTTACCCAATGCATTGGAGGGAGATATAGGTCCCACCCATCTTATAATGAATCCTTTCTTATGTGTGCCACATAATCATAAAACATACATCATCGCATAACACATGTAACAAAAATGGGATTCTTGAAACATCATGACATCATAAATCAATTCATATAAGATAAAGGAATTTATAAAAATAATTCCATCACAACATAGTCAAAACAATGTAAAAATATGGATAGAAACAGAACCCTTTATTATCTTAGATGGAAAATAATTTTGATAAAACACTTGAATTGAATTCTTGAGGAAAATATCCTTTCTTCTTAAAAATCAATTTCTTTTCACAAAACATCATGCAATTTTAAAAGAAAGAGATTTTATTGAAAATATTCATGAAATCTTTTATAGGAAGCTTCATGAGAATAAGGCTTTATAAAACAGTAGAAATCCGTTCGTGCCGTATAAGTTAAAAAAAACATTCTTCGTACTTTTGTCGGAAAAGTCAAAAAAGTACCTCGTACGAAAAACGACAAAAGATTCCTTTCATATCTTTTACTAAAAACTCACCGAAGGGTAAAATTGGACTTAAACAATTGTAGGTGGATAGAAATAATATTACATATTGATGAAACATGGATGTGGATGATAAAATACACCCCAGTAAATACTTACGAATAAACAATCTCGGATAAAAATGAGATTGTGATATTTTCCCTTACCTTAGGTCCAATTTTCCTTGTATGTGTCCGAAGCTCCTGTATAATGGTTTAAATAATGTTATTGACTTATTCCAGAATCATACATATTGATATGATATCATATATGGTCATATTCTTAGCTTCTTGTTAGCAATATTTCATTGTTACTTGTTACTCGGGTCTTTATTGCCTTTTGTTCTTATGCGTGTTTTGCCGAATACATTCTTATTCTTCTTTTAAGGGTATAGATACCTTATATCCAGAATGGTATTAGTGTAACATATATCATATTTATTCATTCAATTCATTTATATAATTACTATGTAATGATGATCATGTAGAACGAGTCGCATCACATCGTGGAGACGGTATTCCGTACGTACGCACGAGTGATGATATCGTTCCTATGATCATGGAATTGTATTGGAGTATATGTATATTATTTCAGTATCAATATTACTTTATAATAATCATATATAGTTACTTATTACACCATTATAACCATCCTTGTAAGGTGATGGTGGAAAAATAGATTACACCACGGCGTGGAGACGGTATTCCGTACGTACGCACGCGCGGTGATTTCATTTTTCCGTAGGATGGATAGAAGGTGAATTAGGGTTGTTTCATATTTATAATAACATATCAGTATGTAAGTAATACTGATGTTATTACTTTATCATGAAACAACTAAAGAAGAAGAAGTTGAAGAAGAAAGAAATTGAAAAGATCGGTAATGGATATTACCTCTTCTTTGGAACGCCTCTTTGAATCCCCCACTTAAGGAACTAAGATTGGTCTTTGGAGAAGACCAGGACCTCTAGGATTATTCTAGGGAAGTGGAGAGGAGAAAATGGCAGGGGTTGGCCGAGCTTGAGTGCTCAATTTGGTGTGAGGAGGAGGGGGAGGAGGTGCCCTTTTATAAGGGAGGAGAGGGGCACCTTAGGAATATCTCAAAATATTATTTTATATTAAAGTTAAAATCGGTTTATAATGGTTCCAAAGGGTCTTATTTCGAAGCTAAAGTGGGGAAGGGTCGAAATCCCATCAACCAATAGGATTTAGACAAGTTTAGGGTATTATTTTAACCTTATCAATTAGATTTAACTCTAAGTTAAATAATTTAACTTTTACCGTGTCTTTTTGTTTTCTTTCACTATATGGTTAATACACTTACTATAACATGCCAAACGAACCCCAAATTGTTTATTATTAATATATATATCCTTATCTAAGTCATTTGGCCGAACCTTAGATTTTTAGGAATAAAATAACAATTAGTAATATAATATTTGATTTAAAAACTATTTTGTGTCAATTTTGACACTATTTGATATATGATTTTTTGTGAAAGTCATAACAGAATTATATGTTCGAAACAAGTTGATTAAATCAACATTAATATATCATAGTAACCTAGAAAATTAGTGGAATTCATAAAAAGTGTCAAATTACATTTATTTTGGTGTTTATAACATCAATTTTGTCAATATTTTGTTAACAAGATAATTACTGCATCATCTTTGTGTCATAAATAAATTAAATTATTTGATGTCTAAAAATTAAAAATAAAATACCATCATGTAGGAAATCTTTTTAGCTTTCTAATGAATATTTACAATCGAATTTATCTTATGTATAACCCCATATTAAAAATGATTTACTTATTAAACTTTGATTTTAACTATTTTAAGCCTTCTTTAAATAAATTAATAATAAATGTCCTAATCTAATCCAAGTGGGCCTAAATGGTCATATTTTATTCCTAAGTTTGTTTTTGGTCGAATTACACTTGTCCAATAGAATTAGGACATGTGTTAGGGTAATATTGATATCATATTTACCCTTAGTTACCCTATTTACTATTAACCGCGGTAAAAATAGTAAAAAGTTACTATTCACCAAAAAATTATTTTCATCTCATTGAACCACATTTTAGTCCTTGATATTAACCGTGTCTCTCGGATTTTTGAAATTCCATTCACAGAAGCGGTAAAATTAAGTTTTATGCAAAATTCAGTTTTTAACCTACCACTTAGTGGTTTCACTATTCATCAAAATTTGAAAGTTTTCAGAAAAATACCAAAATTTCACCCTAGGCTAATTTCGATATTCTGAGTCCAAAAATGAAGTCCATTTTGAAAAATAAAATTTATAAAATTTCAAAAAGTTGTTATTACTATTCATAACGGCTAGTTTTAATAGCATATTGTTGTTTAGTGAAACTCGGTATTGCGTACGACGCAAGCTATCGAGGAAGGTCGCGATTGCGTGCAAAGCAAGCCAAGCAAGTGTTGTGTAGAAAAAGATTCCTTTGATGGTTTATATAACATAAAAGTCTCGGGTGTTACATTCTACCCCCCTTAAAAGAATTTCGCCCTCGAAATTCGTCACTTTGTAACAAACAGATGAGGATACTTCTCCCTCATCATATCCTCAAGCTCCCAAGTAGCTTCTTCAAGTTGGTGGTTCCTCTATAAAACTTTCACCAATCGAGTGGTCTTGTTTCGTAGAACTTTTTCGCTACGATCCAGAATCTCTATCGGCTGTTCTTCATAAGAAAGATCTTGCTCCAACGGTACAACTTCTGAGCTGAGTACATGTGAAGGATCAGGTATGTACTTTCTCAGGAGAGATACATGGAACACATCGTGAACTTGAGAGAGATTCGGTTGAAGCGCCAATCGGTAAGCTACCTTCCCAACACGATCCAGTATTTCGAAAGGACCGATATATCTAGGGCTCAACTTCCCCTTCTTTCCAAATCTCATAACCCTCTTCCAGGGAGATATTCGTAAGAACACTTTATCGCCCACTTCAAACTCTAGGTCTTTTCTTCGGTTGTCGGCATAACTTTTCTGTCGACTCTGAGCTGCTCTTATGTGTTGTTGAATAGTTCTGACCTTTTCTGCCATTTCATCAACGAGATCAGGTCCTAACAGCTTTCTTTCCCCAACTTCATCCCAGCAAGTTGGAGTCCTGCATTTCTTTCCATAGAGAGCTTCATAAGGAGCCATCTGAATACTGGAGTGAAAGCTATTATTATAAGAAAATTCCACCAAAGGTAGGTGTTGATCCCAACCTCCTTTGAAATCCATAGAGCAAGCTCTCAACATATCTTCTAGGGTTTGAATTGTTCTCTCAGACTGACCATCTGTCTGGGGATGATAAGCAGTGCTGAAACTCAACTCTGTATCCAGAGTATGCTGAAGACTTCGCCAGAACTTCGAGGTAAATCTCGGATCCCGATCAGATATAATAGAAAGTGGTACTCCATGCAATCTTACCACTTCCTTTACATATATCCTGGCAAGCTGATCTAGAGAGAAATCCTCTCTAATAGGAATGAAGTGTGCAGACTTTGTAAGACGATCAACTATGACCCAGATAGCATTATTGCCTTTGGATGTTTTAGGAAGTCCTGTGACAAAGTCCATAGTGATGTTTTCCCATTTCCATTCGGGTATGGGTAATGGTTGTAACATCCCCTTAGACTTTTGTCTCTCAGCTTTAACTTGTTGACAAACCAAGCATCGAGAGACATATTCAGCAACATCTCTTTTCATGCCATCCCACCAGAAGTACTCTTTCAGGTCCCTATACATCTTCGTACTTCCAGGATGAATAGAGAATGATGAACTATGAGCCTCATCCAGCAGCTCCTTCTTTAATTCGGGGATGGGAGGAACACAAACCCGATTCCTGAACTTTATTATCCCATCACAATCAAGGTTGAATTCAGGAACATTTCTCACCTTCTTTTGTAACTCGACGTCTTCTTTCTGTGCCTCTTTAATCTTCACATGTATAGATGGTTGAACATTCATTTGAGAAAGATAAGATTTTTCCCTTTCCGTTATAATTCCAAGATCCATCCTTTGTAAATCCATAAATATTGGATCTTTTGTGATCCTCATCATGGATAAACTAGCATGATCTTGTCGACTTAATGCATCTGCCACCTTGTTTGCTTTCCCAGGGTGGTAATGGATTGAGCAGTCATAATCCTTAATCAGCTCCAACCATCTTCTTTGACGCATATTCAGCTCCTTTTGTGTGAAAATATACTTTAAACTTTTATGATCAGTATAAATATCACACCTTTCACCATAAAGGTAATGCCTCCAAATCTTTAATGCAAAGATTACCGCAGCCAACTCCAAATCATGTGTTGGGTAATTTTGCTCATGGATTTTCAACTGTCGTGAGGCATAAGCTATCACCATATCATTTTGCATAAGAACACACCCCAATCCCTTCTTGGATGCATCACTGTAGATCACAAACCTTTCTCCACTACAAGGCAGTGTGAGCACAGGTGCACTGGATAACCTTCTTTTCAACTCCTTGAAATTCTCTTCACATTCCTCTGTCCAGACAAACTTGACTCCTTTCCGAGTCAACTTGGTGAGTGGATTAGATAATCGTGAAAAATCTTTTACAAAACGTCGATAATATCCAGCCAAACCAAGAAAACTTCGGATCTCAGTTACTGTTGTTGGTCTCGACCATCTTTCGATAACCTCTGTTTTTGCTGGATCCACAGATATCCCCTCTTTTGAGATTATGTGACCCAAAAATGCAACTTTTTGAAGCCAAAATTCACACTTGGTAAATTTGGCATAAAGCTTCTCCTTTCTCAGGGTCTTCAATATAATTCTCAAGTGATCTTCATGTTCTTCCTTGCTCTTTGAATAGACAAGAATATCGTCTATAAAGACTACCACAAATTGATCAAGATAGTCTCTAAAGACTCTATTCATTAGATCCATGAAGATAGCAGGGGCATTAGTAAGACCAAATGGCATCACTATAAATTCATAGTGTCCATACCTTGTACGGAATGCCGTCTTTGGTATATCCTCCCTTTTGACCCTTAATTGATGATACCCTGAACGAAGATCAATCTTGGAAAAGTATTGAGCTCCGCGTAGTTGGTCAAACAAGTCATCAATGCGTGGAAGAGGATATTTGTTCTTGATAGTGATCTTGTTAAGTTCTCGATAATCAATGCAGAGTCTCATTGATCCATCTTTCTTCTTAACAAATAGAACAGGTGCTCCCCAAGGTGACGCACTGGGGCGTATGAATCCCTTATCAAGATTCTCTTGGAGTTTCTTCTTCAATTCCTGCAACTCAATTGGGGCCATTCTATAAGGTGTCTTTGAAATAGGCAAAGCACCCGGTACGAGTTCTATTGAAAACTCAACTTCACGATTTGGTGGAAGACCTGGTAATTCCTCCGGAAAGACATCATCAAACTCCCGTACAATGGGCATATTCTTAATCGTAAGTTTCTCACCAACCATTTGAGATAAATAACCTTCATTTAGTGGAATCATGACCCATAAGATGGAAGGAATTTCCACTGGAAGGTTATGTTCATCCTTGCATTGATAGACGATCATAGATTGATCTGGAATATGAAATGTGACTTCCCTTCTTTGGCAATTGATATGAGCTCCGTATAAAGAAAGCCAATCCATGCCAAGAATCACATCAAATTCCACTATAGGAAGGATCACAAGATTTGCAGGAAGCACTTTCCCACAAACTTCGATCGGAGAAGAATTATAAACTTTTGATGCGATTGATGTGCCATTAGGTGTTGTCACAGCTAACTCAACATCTAATTGTTGAGGTAATACGGTGATACTCTTAGAAAAGTCTTCAGAAATAAAAGAGTGGGTGGATCCAGAATCAAATAAAACATTTCCTACTTTAGAGTGGATGGTAAGTGTACCTTTCACCACATCGTTATCGTACTCCACATCGCCGGTAGAAATTGCATGTGACTTTCCTTTGTCTTTAGCCTTAAGAGTTTGTTGACGTCGACCATCATCATCAACCCTTGGATTTGGGCATTGATTGGCATAATGCCCCATCTCCTTGCACTTGAAACATTGAAGTGTAGTAGGATCATTCTGTGTATCCCTTCCTTTGTTTGCATCATTAGACATCTTCTTCCCATTATCACGGCATTCAAATGCCCGATGACCTTCTTTTCCACATTTAAAACATTTAATTGTCCCTTTAAGACAACTCCCTCCATGTTTCTTTCCACACTTTGAGCATAAGGGAAAGTTCATCTTCTTTTCAGTGTGCTCTTTAGAGTTTCCTTTGAATTCCATCTTCCTCTTCTTATCAAACCCATGTGACTGATGGGTTACTCCAATCTCCATCTCGACTTTGAGAGCACATCGAACGATTTCCTCGTAGCTATTGAAGTCCCTTATGGCTAACGCCCTTCGAAGACTTGGTTTTAAGCCACTAAAGAATCGATCGATCTTACTCTCAGGTTGGATAATAATACCAGAAGCGTACCTTGCAAGTCTTGTAAAATTTGCTTCATAGGTACTAACAGATTCATCATCCCTTTGCTTCAGTTCAAGGAACTCTTTCTCCATCTTTGTTCGGAGAATACGAGGGAAGTACTTATTGAAAAATAAGTTCTTGAACTCGTCCCATTCCATAGACTCAATTTCATCCCTTTGCCTCGTATTCTTAACAAGATTCCACCATTGATCAGCATCTCCTTCTAAACGATACACTGCTAGGATGACTTTATCATGTTCAGAACATTGAAGAACTGAAAATATCTTTTCAGTAGTACTAATCCATTGTTCAGCAACTAATGGATCAGTAGACCCACTGAAAGAAGGTGGACGCTGCCTCATGAAGGATTCAACAGAATGTTGCTCCCTCCTTTGCTCGTTTGGAAGTCCTGCATGATTCATAGCTTGAGAAAGTTGTGTGAGCATGGCTACAAGATTTTGCATTCCAGCTCCCATATCGTTTGGTTGCTCAGGGGGACAATCATTGCATTGCCCATCGCATTCCGCATTAACACGGTTCCTTCGGGTTCCAGCCATTGACTAAAACCAAGAAGAATAGTGTGAGCAACACTAATTATAATAGAAAACCACATAATTCAAGAATAAAATTTTCATGCTTATGGTCTTATCCTAGGTTATTCAAGGCCATTTCTAAAACACTAAGATTGTGTTCTATGCTTAGACTTATCCTTAGGGTTCTTACTAAGGCTTTCACATCCTAGTTTCCAAAGGTTGACTATACCTTTCCTCTGATACCAACTATAACGACCCATACTTTACATACATTGTTAATACTTCAAAATTGAAGCACACTTATTACAACATATGATAAAACCACAAAGGACCGTATAGGTATAGTGTCTTTAGAAACTGGGAAACATAAACAACTGGTTCATAAATCTTCTACAGTGTCTCCCATTTATTTCATCATATCTAGGGTCCCTTTTAGCATATTCTACTTAATATCCATCTTCCTGACCTGGGGAAAAGAAAACATAAAAGGGTGAGCTCAAATGCTCAGCAAGGGCAAATAAAGGAAATAAAAATCATATCATATCTTTATGAAAATCAAAACCTGCAAAAGAGATCATAATATCTTAACATGGAATAAATCATAGAAGTGAAAATGAGATCCCCATAATCATAACATAAAACTTGAAACTTTGTGGCATGCACACATAATCATGGAAAATCATTTCTTGTTAGTCATGACTTATTTCCAAGACTATCTTAGTGGACAAAGTCCCTTTCTGAACCGAGTTCACTCCTCGTTTCAGTCCTGTATCACTGAACCGAAATAACCTTCCGTTCCAGCCATGTCTATCTCATGAGATATAAAATCTTTACCCAATGCATTGGAGGGAGATATAGGTCCCACCCATCTTATAATGAATCCTTTCTTATGTGTGCCACATAATCATAAAACATACATCATCGCATAACACATGTAACAAAAATGGGATTCTTGAAACATCATGACATCATAAATCAATTCATATAAGATAAAGGAATTTATAAAAATAATTCCATCACAACATAGTCAAAACAATGTAAAAATATGGATAGAAACAGAACCCTTTATTATCTTAGATGGAAAATAATTTTGGTAAAACACTTGAATTGAATTCTTGAGGAAAATATCCTTTCTTCTTAAAAATCAATTTCTTTTCACAAAACATCATGCAATTTTAAAAGAAAGAGATTTTATTGAAAATATTCATGAAATCATTTATAGGAAGCTTCATGAGAATAAGGCTTTATAAAACAGTAGAAATCCGTTCGTGCCGTATAAGTTAAAAAAAACATTCTTCGTACTTTTGTCGGAAAAGTCAAAAAAGTACCTCGTACGAAAAACGACAAAAGATTCCTTTCATATCTTTTACTAAAAACTCACCGAAGGGTAAAATTGGACTTAAAAAATTGTAGGTGGATAGAAATAATATTACATATTGATGAAACATGGATGTGGATGATAAAATACACCCCAGTAAATACTTACGAATAAACAATCTCGGATAAAAATGAGATTGTGATATTTTCCCTTACCTTAGGTCCAATTTGCCTTGTATGTGTCCGAAGCTCCTGTATAATGGTTTAAATAATGTTATTGACTTATTCCAGAATCATACATATTGATATGATATCATATATGGTCATATTCTTAGCTTCTTGTTAGCAATATTTCATTGTTACTTGTTACTCGGGTCTTTATTGCCTTTTGTTCTTATGCGTGTTTTGCCGAATACATTCTTATTCTTCTTTTAAGGGTATAGATACCTTATATCCAGAATGGTATTAGTGTAACATATATCATATTTATTCATTCAATTCATTTATATAATTACTATGTAATGATGATCATGTAGAACGAGTCGCATCACATCGTGGAGACGGTATTCCGTACGTACGCACGAGTGATGATATCGTTCCTATGATCATGGAATTGTATTGGAGTATATGTATATTATTTCAGTATCAATATTACTTTATAATAATCATATATAGTTACTTATTACACCATTATAACCATCCTTGTAAGGTGATGGTGGAAAAATAGAATACACCACGGCGTGGAGACGGTATTCCGTACGTACGCACGCGCGGTGATTTCATTTTTCCGTAGGATGGATAGAAGGTGAATTAGGGTTGTTTCATATTTATAATAACATATCAGTATGTAAGTAATACTGATGTTATTACTTTATCATGAAACAACTAAAGAAGAAGAAGTTGAAGAAGAAAGAAATTGAAAAGATCGGTAATGGATATTACCTCTTCTTTGGAACGCCTCTTTGAATCCCCCACTTAAGGAACTAAGATTGGTCTTTGGAGAAGACCAGGACCTCTAGGATTATTCTAGGGAAGTGGAGAGGAGAAAATGGCAGGGGTTGGCCGAGCTTGAGTGCTCAATTTGGTGTGAGGAGGAGGGGGAGGAGGTGCCCTTTTATAAGGGAGGAGAGGGGCACCTTAGGAATATCTCAAAATATTATTTTATATTAAAGTTAAAATCGGTTTATAATGGTTCCAAAGGGTCTTATTTCGAAGCTAAAGTGGGGAAGGGTCGAAATCCCATCAACCAATAGGATTTAGACAAGTTTAGGGTATTATTTTAACCTTATCAATTAGATTTAACTCTAAGTTAAATAATTTAACTTTTACCGTGTCTTTTTGTTTTCTTTCACTATATGGTTAATACACTTACTATAACATGCCAAACGAACCCCAAATTGTTTATTATTAATATATATATCCTTATCTAAGTCATTTGGCCGAACCTTAGATTTTTAGGAATAAAATAACAATTAGTAATATAATATTTGATTTAAAAACTATTTTGTGTCAATTTTGACACTATTTGATATATGATTTTTTGTGAAAGTCATAACAGAATTATATGTTCGAACCAAGTTGATTAAATCAACATTAAGATATCATAGTAACCTAGAAAATTAGTGGAATTCATAAAAAGTGTCAAATTACATTTATTTTGGTGTTTATAACATCAATTTTGTCAATATTTTGTTAACAAGATAATTACTGCATCATCTTTGTGTCATAAATAAATTAAATTATTTGATGTCTAAAAATTACAAATAAAATACCATCATGTAGGAAATCTTTTTAGCTTTCTAATGAATATTTACAATCGAATTTATCTTATGTATAACCCCATATTAAAAATGATTTACTTATTAAACTTTGATTTTAACTATTTTAACCCTTCTTTAAATAAATTAATAATAAATGTCCTAATCTAATCCAAGTGGGCCTAAATGGTCATATTTTATTCCTAAGTTTGTTTTTGGTCGAATTAAACTTGTCCAATAGAATTAGGACATGTGTTAGGGTAATATTGATATCATATTTACCCTTAGTTACCCTATTTACTATTAACCGCGGTAAAAATAGTAAAAAGTTACTATTCACCAAAAAATTATTTTCATCTCATTGAACCACATTTTAGTCCTTGATATTAACCGTGTCTCTCGGATTTTTGAAATTCCATTCACAGAAGCGGTAAAATTAAGTTTTATGCAAAATTCAGTTTTTAACCTACCACTTAGTGGTTTCACTATTCATCAAAATTTGAAAGTTTTCAGAAAAATACCAAAATTTCACCCTAGGCTAATTTCGATATTCTGAGTCCAAAAATGAAGTCCATTTTGAAAAATAAAATTTATAAAATTTCAAAAAGTTGTTATTACTATTCATAACGGCTAGTTTTAATAGCATATTGTTGTTTAGTGAAACTCGGTATTGCGTACGACGCAAGCTATCGAGGAAGGTCGCGATTGCGTGCAAAGCAAGCCAAGCAAGTGTTGTGTAGAAAAAGATTCCTTTGATGGTTTATATAACATAAAAGTCTCGGGTGTTACAAGCATGGAGCTCTCAATTCCATATCTACAAACTGAAGTAGTTGACACCAAAGCTGCTGAGAAGATGGTTGTCGAGGACCAACACATTTCATTTTCACCATAGAGAGGTAGGCATCAGCCTATGGGACTTGCACTGGATCTTGGTGGTCCCGATACTGGGGGAAATGTATGATGACTTTTTCCCCATCATGAATTCATGAGGAGAACCATAGTTGATAGAACTACAATAAAAGGCTTTGTTAGACCTTGTGATAGGGAATGAAAAACAATCAGTGAGGGACTTCCATATCAAGAAGTGGTTCTAGCAGTTCTTGAATTTCCCTGAAGATTGATAGTTTTCTATGACACCTCAGACCTACCTGAATGGGGTTCAATGAGGCAAGGATCACTCATAATCACATCTCATAGAGGATATTCTGGGGAAAACATGGGGATTCAGTGTTAGTACCGAGAAGAAACTAGTGGTTAGGTATGCTGTATTTTTCATGGTGCTTTACTATAGTTGGATACTACCAGTAAAGGACACGAACATGGGTGTGAGACTAAGCATGTTCATTATGACATCCATGTTAGAGATATGGGGATGAGTCCACCTTGAGATCATGATGCCCACCATGTTGTAAAAGATGTTGTGGAATATCAGTGAGGGGAAGAAGACACATAGGATATACGGGTTGTTCCACCTTCGGTACTGGTGGATAGGGACATGTGTTAGGGTTATCTTCAAATATCCAAACCCCATTTCCCCTCCATCATTGAATTTCAACCTGACCATATTGAACACTATTGAAAGAATTCATCCCAAGCTGACCTTGTAGTTGGTGCTGCACTGGGTCTAGAAAGAGAATGAGTTCAAATTCCACCAATTACCTTTTCCAACAGGTGTGTTTACTGATGACAAATAGGGAACAGAAGAGCATCAGTTCTACCTCATGGGTTTTCATATCGGATTCCTAGTGGCACAAGTTGATTGCGAGTCTCTCTGTGAGTTGTACACCCCGCACCGCTTTGAAAGGAAGTTTCGGTGTATCCAGCGGCTGCCCCAATGAGTCTACATAATGGTGCGCCATGAGGATCACCCATGTGTGATGAGGCAGTTGTGGCTCATGTTCACATGGGAGGATGAGAGCATGCAGAATGAGCTACCTCTACCCATATTCATCTTCGGGCTGGTGAAAGATTATGCCAAGAGCTAGGAGGTGGCCACCTGGGGAGATACTGAAGCAACAAACCTTCCATGTCGATGATGAGGTGCCTCCCCAACCTCATATTCGGGGCCAGAAGGTAGAGAGGACATCACATAGTAGAAGGAAATCAATGGCTGCAAGACCTAAACCTGTTAGAGATGTAGGAAACGGCGACGAGCATGGATATCTCGGAGGGGCATAGACATTTGAAGAGGAGGCTACTAATGGGATTCCACAGGATATCCACTAGGGTTCCGAGAAAGTAGCTACATCACATTGATATGCCTAATAATTCCATCTTCCTAGAGGCTTGGGATATCTGGGATGTAAGCAGGCAATTTTGTAACCCGTCTGAGATGTGGAAACATTTGGATCACCTTATGATGGATTTGTTGAGGCTCAGTCCCATTTGGGCCAACTTTTTTGTTTCCCATGAAGAGGGGGAGTGGTACCTCTCTGAGATAGAGGAATTTGTGCTCTCTCGAGGTCCCCTAAATATAATGACATATAATGTAACCATGTTCTTGGATAGAATGGATCATCCACAGTTGTCAGAAGTTGAATTGAGAGAACACTTCCCTATACCGAAATAATTAGATATATCCTCCTGGGGCGAGCAAGCTTGTGGAAGGTGCCCTATGGATGAGGGTGAGTTCGATTATTCAGACCCAGATCATGCAGAGTTTGTAGAGGCTCTGAAGGTAAAACACTAGACTACATCCTTGGAGCCTTCATCCAAGAAATTTAGGACTCCTCCCTAACATTTGAACTATTACGGAAGGCCTCATATGCAAAACCTACTCCAGACCAATGGTAGATTAAAATAAAAGATCATTGGGATTTGCGCCCATGTCTATGATTATTATTGTGATGGGAGGTGTCGTGACAATCAGGGAGGTCCTCCCAAATCCTCAGACATTCCAACAATATATAGAGGGCCATGCCTCGGGGTTATGATGACAAAAAATCTAGAATTAGACAAACTGTTTGATCATTGTAAATATTCTCCACAGAATATGTACCTGTCATCCAACAATCAGGACAACTAATGCTTGTGTGCCTCTTTTATGCACAATTCATCAAATTGCATGTAATGCCTTGGCGAGGTTGGCTGGAGCTCTGGGTGGTGCCTTTCCCCAGGGAACGCCAGTGGTTGTGGAAGTGGACATTTGAAACTACTAAGCTACAATGCTTCAATTCACTGGTGGGACCATCAGTTGGATAGAGCTTGAGATCATTAAGGTAGGATCCGATGATGTGGATTAAACAAAAAACATGGGTCCTAACATAACTGATCAGACACCATATGTTGATCATGCTTATGTTTTCTTAGAGGTATTCCCCATAACGAACCTGCCAACCCCTTAGACCAAGATGAATCAACCTCTAACGAAGAAGACAACAACATCGCCCATTTTTGGTCATGGAAGATAATTAAGAACTTCATCATGGAGACTCCTCAAGTGAAATGTATAGACCATATGGGTAGGCATCGTTCCTGGATATACGAGATATGTGTTTGGGGAGTATAATCCTAGTGTCCCCATATTCTCATTCAGGAATTCATGGCAGATAAGTTTCGGGAGCATGATAGCAACCTCGTTGTGGGATGACAACAGAGGAAATAGATGAACATCAAAAGGCTTTAGGAGGTCAAATGGGGTGTTTAGATGTTTACGTCATGAGGGAACATGCACTCTACTTTCCTTAATGCACAATCAGAGCTCGTCTCACACCTGAAGGATCAATTGGAAGATGTCGAAGAACTAATAAAGAGTGCTTCCGAGAAGATGGATGCCATCAAAGCAGACAAGGAGAGGTCATATGTTACAGGAAAATAATTATGTCCCATTTTTTCAAAGAGGAGTTGGATGTAAACATGTTACACTAGATCATGGACTCCACAAGACAGAGGGTGGTGGATCTGGAACTCTCTATCAAAGAGGTCAATCCATCCATTGGAGGGGCCGAACCTCTGGCGTTGTAACATGTGAAAACATTTAAATGTATATTGATTATTGATTCTAATGGATTCATGGATTCCATTATTTGTTTTGGTCTACTGTACATCTGTTACATTCCTGAAAATTCCAGTTATCAATCCACAATCTCATGTAGGTCAAGCGTGGTGTGAGAAATAAAGGATGACCACCTCATTGTTTCATTCAAATATGAGATCGTCGACCAGGCTTTAGGATTCCATTCGTTGAAGAACCAATTCAGGATTTCGGTAAGAAGGGGGGATTCCTGTGTAGAGGATGAAGTTCTCATTATATTCTAGCATCCATTTTCCCAACATGATCTAGTTCACGAGTGAGGTAACTCTTTGGGGGTTAGAATTAATACAAACATTGTGGAGTGGAAAGTGTGAGTAAAGATACAAAAAATTCAGACTACTATGAAGGAGGCATGATAATGAAGGATAACCATGGACTGTGTACAAAACACATCATCCCTATTGTATTAGCCTAGTATGGGGATGTCAAATGAGGGTCGACCATTGGCCATATTTTCAAAATGGGGCCTATCTAAAAAATTTAATCCATTATTATTTCAAAATGTTTCCCCTGAATAGTTGGTTAACCATAGGTTGAGTATCAGTACTAATAGGCGTTCATTTAAACATGAAACATGATGAGGGTATGAATAAAGGGAATGCAAAGCATGGAGGGTGGAGTGACAGGTTGTTCGAATGGATTCCAACACTCATGAAATTATGCCACCATGGTGGAAAAAAATTAGGTGGCTACATCAGTCTGATTAGTATAATACCTACTTCCAGACAGGACCTCTTTGGTGAGAATCTGGAAAATAACATACATATGAGGATGATTAATGGAATAGTTTAATATCACATGAACCGAACATTTCACATAGTTTTAAGGTCATACTACCTATAATAACATTGGGGCAAGGGGCTAGAAGGATTAATGACCCTGGGGATGGGCCCGAGGAGAAAGGCATCGACATCACTACATATCCCATGTAAATCAGAATCCAGAAAAACACAGTTCATAAATGCGGTGTGGTTGGAAACCAATGATGGTAGAGGGAACTGGTTTAGCATTGAGGAAGAGGCATCCTGAACTAATTCAGGGTATAACCACATTTTAGTTTCATGATTTTAGGACACATGGAACCATTTAGTATATCGGTGTACGATAGAATGGGGAGTGTAAGTTGATGTCCCACGAGGGGGTCTGTGATGTGGTTGGTATATACCCGACTTGAATGAGAACGAGGTCCACACCATCCAGTGTATCCCCCAGAGATGTTGTTAGGTCGAGGGACCAAGTAAGAGAGTTGAAATGGGCCCGAGACAAGCTTCATGTACATTCCAGCATACCCTATTAATATTGGACTAAAGTAGCACGTGGTTGTGGGAGAGTTCCCATAGGTATATATTAGTTTAGGGTCATAGAACATGGACCAGACTGGGAAGAGACAGGGGAGGTACGTGGTGTTTTTGTTGCAAAACCTGACGTAAATGAGATCCCAGAAGGTACTCACCAAACAACAAATATCCAAAGGATTTCGGGCCAAGGGGACGAAAACGGGGTAAGATTTAAGATTCCTTATGATGGACATGCTGATGGCATGTCTGGGCATTCCTACGTATCCCATGAGGATGGGATTCAAGCCATACGTTGTAATGGATAGTGTTGTTCAGTTTGATGTTTTTCGAAAAGGATGGCCATATATTAGATTAAAGGTCATATTTCTCACACCAAAAATATAATGGGGTAGGTAAATATGTGGCATGGTATTGCAAAACCTAACGTGAATGGGGATTTAAGCCCACACCAAACAATGTGTTCTCTGAGGTGGTTTTAGGTCAAGGGACCGAAAAATGAAAACTATGATGGGCCCGAGACAAAGTGTTTGGGCATTCTTATGTACCCCATTATGATGGGGATGGATCCAAACATAGTTCAAGAAGTGGTGTGGTAGGGTACTATTTCCATGAAAAATACTATCATGCAGGTATGACTCACAAAACAAAAGAAGCGTCATTTGATATATCTTATTTGTTCTTTAGGATGGATGTGTGCTTTTTATTAAGGGATAAACTGAAGATGATGGATCTAGGTGTCCCTAATTGAATCAATCCATAAGAAAGAATTGAAAAATGGTACGGTGGATGACCAATACCAAACATGATGTCCCCTAGAGTGAGGACGTCACAATGTAGTGCCGATGTTCATCATGCAGCTAGGATAATAATGTCATAGTTTAGAGTCGTATGATAGGACCTACCAATGTATTTTAACATCATGTAAAAAAACGCAATATTTTAAAGTCATATGGGACAAGGGAGCATAGATTATGGTCATATGGCTTGGACACATATAGATGAAACATGGTTTTAGGGGGGAATGTGCATGGCGTGATGAATCATATTTGATGTGAATGAGGAAGCGGGCCACACCACACCACACGTGATTCTAGAGAAGAAACCCCAGGCCAAGGGGCTTGAAAAGGTTAGGGACATATGGGGCTGGACCTATAGACGAAACGTCTTGGTTTTCCTACATATCCAATGAGGATGGGAATCAAGCCATGTGTAGTTTTGAGGGTGCATTTAATCATCCTACATGATGAGTGGAATGAGATACTAGATCCTAGAAGGGATGTTCCTGGTGCACCAATTGAAAAACTGATGTGAATGAGGACGTTGTATGTCCAGCACCATACCACGCCATTCGATGAATTTTAGGGCCACAAGGCCGAACAATAGAGGTAATTAGTATAACCTGAGATGGACCTGAATATGAGATGTTTGGGCATTTCTATGTATCCCATTATCATAGGAATCAATCTATACGTAGTTCATAGAGTTACAGTTCTTACACCAC
Organism: Viscum album; assembly: GCA_963277665.1. Taxonomy (NCBI): domain Eukaryota; kingdom Viridiplantae; phylum Streptophyta; class Magnoliopsida; order Santalales; family Viscaceae; genus Viscum; species Viscum album. Next base: position 445,736,902 of record OY728155.1, on the reverse strand, counting down.
AGAGAAAGGATGTGGAAGGAGATCTTAGATTAATGTTTTAGGTCATGGACCATAGAGAATTGGGACTCTTCCAAATGGGTACAAACCTTGACCAAATCCCTAATCCCACGTGAGCTATGCTTGATGTGGGAAACAAGGGTGGGGAAGGTATTTTCAACACACAAAATAAGCGCAAAAGGGAAATTGGTGTAAAGCCCCGGACGACACCTCACCATGACTTTGTCCATATAACGTGCCAATGTCCACTGAGTTACATTACCACGAGTGTTGGAATATCACATGGAAATTATGGAGTGGAAATGGATGTGAATCAAGGAACCAATATTCAGGGCTTGATGGGGATGCATGACAATTGAGGATAATTTTTTACTATGATCGAAACATAGAATCCATAACGTGTGACCTGAAATGGGAACAATAAATGAGTGTCGACCACTGACCATATTTACAATGTTGGACTTGTATCAATTTTGGTTCATGGACCTCAAGGGAATTGGACCAAAATGATAGTAGAGAACTTAGGCTAAGAATCCGTACCATTTTGGGACCCTTTTGGATGTGAAAGATGATGAAAACCCAAATGAAGGGGAACATGAATCCTGAAAATGGTTGATAACATGGCTTGTGAAATCCAACGTTGTAGGTCATCTACCGAAGTGCTCCTAGGAACATCGGTGAACTACTAATGAGGGTTGAGGGGCCCAACTCAAGAGCAGACGACTCAAAACGATGAGTACATGACATGAAGATGAAGAGCTCTTAAGAGAAAGAGATACGTGACATAACTATTATAGACTGACCGTGAATGAGAATATAGGCCCATACCTTGTCGCATGCCCCTCTCAGAAGAACACGAGCCAAGGGTATAGGAAGATAAGTTTTTTTCAATGAAATGTGTCTAGACCTAAAGTCTAAATGCTTGGGCGGTCCTACGTATCCTATAGGAATGGGAATCAATCCATATATAGTTCTCGAAGGTGTTGTGTAGGTCAACATCATGCAGTAAGAGACTAGATAGGGGCAAGATATCTCAATGAGGGATGTGTATGGCATGATGGGAAACCAGACATAGATTAGAACATAATCCCACGACACACCATATGATCCCTAATGAGGACATGGGCTAGGGGGACAAAAAAGTTCAAGGGATCCAAGATGGGATGCCCCACCCAGTTCACAGTTTAACGTCTTGTGGCGAGGACAATAATGGACGGGTGTCCCAAGGGGATTCATGCGGGGTGAAAAAAATATTCTGACATGAATGAGGACATAGAGTCTAGGCGATACCGCCCAATCCTGAGTGAGAACATTGGTCATGGGTCCAAAAAGAGGAGAGGGACCTGAGATAGGAAGTCTTAGCTAGTTTGCAGTTTGATGTATTGAAATTTGGACAATTGAATTCTTAGATTAAGGTCTTAGAGCTAGGAACAAAGAAACATTACCCTTTATGTGGTTACTTCATTCCCAAAATTCCTAATCTCACGTGGGCAATGCTCGGTGTGGGAAAGAAAGAATAGGTCTAGGATCTCCATAACATATTAGGGAACGATAGCTAGACTCACACTCCAACCAAAGGTTGACTGACATTTGAAGGGATAGTGGGGAAACATGAACCACTACACACAATATTTCGGACATATGGAGGTGGTCACAATGATGAAGGGTAGTTGTTGAGCATGTTTGAAACATAACATCCATGTCAGATGACCTGAAATAGAAACAAAAAAAGAATGCCAACTGCTGAACGTATTCATAATGCGAGAATTTTATCAATTTATCATTCGAGGACCTTGAGGGAGTTGGCCCAAAATGATTGGAGAGCCCTTAGGCTAAGTATCTATACCATTCTGGGGCTATTTTGGAAGCCAAATATGATGATGTACCAAGTAAAGAGAGTGTAAATAGCATACATTTTCTCATGAAATTTAACATCAATAAGGACAAAAAAGGTGGTGGATATCTCCAGGGAGTGGGATATATGGTGCAGTCAAGATTAACTCATTGTAAATGAGGCAAAAATCTAGCACTACACCATGTTTTTCGATCTGAGGGGAGATCCTGATGTTTTGGGCTAGGCCTATAGACAAAATATATGGGCATTCCTACAAATCCCATAAGAACGGGAATCGAGCCACACCAAGTTATTGAAGGCCATACAATAAAGAATCGTGTCATAAAAATGTGCGAGAATAAAAGAATGAGGAGGGGAACATGGTGCGATCATAGTAATTTTGAAATGAGTGGGGACAAATTGGCCTTCACTACACCATGAAGGATCCTCCAAAAGAAATATGCACAGTGGGGATTGTCAAAGAGGTGTATGGGGACTGTACTCAAGACGAGGTGTTCACGCGTTCCTATGTATCCCACAAGGATGGGAATCAATCCATACATCGATCTCAAGGGTGTTGTGTAGTTTAACATCATACAACAAGGATGTTGGACAGTTTCAGGTCGTGGGGGACTGTTTATAGTTTAACATCATGTGGTACAACTTAAAATTTATTTTCATAAGAGACATAACAATTTAAGGTCATCTAGGACCAGATATAGTTTAACATCTTTTTTGATGACATAATGTTTAATTTCTTCTTGGACATGACAGTTTAAGTTCATCTAGGACCCTTATGCTCAAGAAAAGAATTTCTTGACTAATTGGGAATTGGTGGGAGGAGTTATATGCTCACCATCCATGGTGACCTGTGAGTACGCATAATTGGGGTAAACCATATGAATGATGTATGTTCCATCCCATTTGGGCTCTAGCTTCGGTGGTTTCCTACTAGGTATCATTGTTGTTCTTAGGGACAACATCAGGTAACCTTTCAAGAAAGAGTGGAGGTGATCCTTCTTGCCTAATGCTCTAGATATATTGTTCTAATATCAATCCAGATTGTGCAGGGCTAGAAGAATGTTCACGTTGAGTGCATACAATTCATCCAAATAGATTTATGCAACTTTATCTGGCACTCTCTGATCCTATACATTTGATCATAATGAAGGTAACTGAATCATTATGGGTAGGATAAACATCATTCTGTACATCAGGGAGTATGAGATCACCTGTGAGGAATTGCGAGTAATCATCTGATAATCTCATAAGGCATTAGCATGTTTTTATGGCTTACTCTTCTTATTATGACCAACTATTTTCTGTATAATATTATTGAGGGTTTTTTAATGCCTTGATATTCCCATTTTCTTGCACATGACAGAGAGATGTATGTTAGAATGGATATTTTACTTTGTGAATGATTTCAACAACACGTCTTCCCTTAAGTGGATGCCATTATCAGTATGAACAACGTGATGGAAAAAAATCGGTAAATCATTTTGGAGATCACAAATTCAATGATAGAATGGTCCTTGACGTCTTTAATTGTAACTGCTTCTACGCATTTGGGAAATACATCCATAAGGGCCTAGATGAACCTGCACTAGTGCACTTTCGATGGAGGATATGGTCCCATTACATTGAGTCCCTTGACCGCAAAAGGCCAAGAGTACCTGGTGGTGTAAATAGGCTTCGGCAGCCGATGTACAATGTTTTAATGAATTTGGAAAGCATAGTAACTTTTTGAAAACTCGATGAAGTCCTGGGTAATATAGGTCCAAAAATACCCCAATCTCCAGATATGTTGAGACAGTTTCAGCTCGGTATGATGTTGTCCGTAAGAAAGAACATGAACCTCCTACATGACTTGAGAAATGTCAACTCCTTGAATGAAAAAGTGGTGAAACCCATCAAACTCATACTTGTAGGGGATCCTCTCAAGATCAGTACCACTCTAGAGAGTACTCTACAACATGAAATATCTGATTCGCTCGCGCTTGATATGATCATCCCATATGTTTCCATGCTCGAGGTACTCGATAAAGGGTGTCCTCTAGTCAGGAGTAACTTTAAACACTACAATAGGGGGACTTGGGGGTCCTAACAAGGTGGCGTCGGTGTCAAGATGGATTACTTGTGGGATATCATCGTCATCTGGAGTGATGATGGGGATGAATCTCTGGTGTTCCACATGGATAATCAAGTCATCATGTCAAGGCTCTTCAAGTGATGCAGTTATGAAGGCCAAGTCATCAGCTCGAATGTTTTTGGGTTGACGAATACGAGTAACCTCTGGCTGAGATGGGACCTGAGCCATAAGCAGGTGGGTGTGTTCCAAAAGTGGTATGAGCTCTGGATTTCTGACAACATAGTCACTATTGATCTTTTTGATGACCAGTTCAGATTCACATTTCACATGCTAGTGTGGAAAGTCAATATAGGGGGGAAACTCGATGCGAGTAATGAGATCCTGATACTCCGCCTCATAGTTGGTGTGGCATTCTGATAGTAGGAATGAATATGGTAGAATGGATCATGCTAGGGTAATGAAGGTGAAATATAGGACTACATTGTTGAGCCTGGGTTCATCCATTCTTCCCTCAGTAGGTCCCTAGTAAGCACCATAAAACTGAATTTTCCATCACAAAATGGCTTGGTCCACCTAGAGGATTGCCTCATCATAAAAACAAAGGTCCCGAGACTGGTTTGCATGGGATGGATGGGTGGAATGGAAATATTCCAATTCATTCTAATTAATAGCCATCTAAGGGAAAAACCTGATGTCGAACTACTGGAGGATCACTTCCCACCAAGCTATATGGCCTCTCAATATTGGGTGGTATACGATATACTTCAGCAGATCCACCTTGGACAACAGTTGTACCTCATGGTGTTTCATGTAATGTCACAATTTATGTAATACGAATTATATCACGATGAAGATATTCTGGAAAGGGAAGTATCTGGTCTTCGTATCATAGAGCATGCAGCTAAGATAGTAAGAAATGTACTCCATTCCCTCATTGTTCTTCTAGGAGAGAAGGGCACCGAGATATCGTTCTAGGGAGGTCACATAAATTACTTGTGGCTATTCGATAAAATGTATGATTCAGCCTCAAAGGTTGGATAATATAATTCTTGATTTCCATAAAAGATGTTGGAAATTCTTTATCCCACTGATAGACTGTGTCATTCGTCCTGATCCTAAAAAAGGGATTACACATACCTCCATGTTCACAATGAATCAGCGTATGTAGTCCAAGTGGCCTTGAAATCCATGAAACTCCAGAATATTGCTCGGGGGAGACATCTTTCCAATGGCCTTGATCTTTTCCGAGTTGATCTTGATGCCCCTATATCAGACAAAGAAACCAAGAAAAATTCCATAGGTAACCCCAAAAGTACCACTTAAATGGGTTCAACTTCATATGGCGAGAAAAAAGGAATCCAAACACTTTCGTATGGTCTTTATGATGGTTCTGATGCTGGTGAGATTTGAACAGCAGATCATCCATATAGAATTCCACCAATTCCCCAAGGATCAGCTAAAATATGCAATGTATAGTATGCTGATAGGTTGCACCTTCATTATTTAGACCAAAGGGCATGACATAGTAGCAGAAATTACCTTGTGGTGAACCAAAGGATATAGAATCCTAATTATTGGGATCCATTCAGATATAGTTATACACACAATACCCATCCATGAAGAAGAGGGCCTAGAGCCCATCTTTATTGTTGATCAACAGATCGATCACGAGAAAGGGAAAATCATCATTCAAAATTTTTTTATTGCGAACCCAAAATTTAGCGCAGACACTTTTCTATATGTTCTTCTTCTATATGGGAACAGTTTTGGATAACCATCTATTGTACCAGTCATCCTTGTCGAAATTGGATCTGATGAGCTTTTCAGCTTCGGCATTGACCATGGCACTGTGAGAAGGGGGCCAATTTCTGGGAGGCTGCTAAAACCCGCGGTGATTTTCTGGGACACCGAGGTGGTGGAAGGATTCCCTGGGATCTAGTCTCGGAATTTAGTCATAAGTCCAAAAAGATACATCATGATGTTGCTTCAATAATTCCACATATTTCTCTTTCTCTTTCATAGGCATAAAGGCACTAATTAATGTGGGTTTCAGATCTATCTTTCAACCGTGCTTCACCTGTACCAATTCAATGATCATGGTAGAGACACAATCTTCAATGGTTCAGGGAGCATACTCTAAATCCTCTTCTTCACTTATGGATGGGGGATCCTCAGTAGGAGGATTTTCCACTGAGTCAACATATCCTAAAGAGAGATTGGTACTAGCCTGAGCGGTGATAGAAAATGCGTCACGGGAATATTTTGCTTCCAAAACCATGGTAATGAAATCTCTTGACCCGATCTGATCTAGAATTCTATCCATGGGGCCACTCTTGATGATATCAAAGTAATAGTTATGAATCTTTTTGATCTAGTTTATCTAGACCTGGAAAAATAAGCATGAATGTCATATTGATGTTGCCATGGGGAGGACATCTCGATACCTTATAGGGGTAGGGGTCATTGGGATAACCCAACCCTGATTTTTAGAGGAATAGGAGGTGATCTTCATGTATCGCTTATACTTGGGAATTCATTTCCCATCATTCCAGATATGAAAATTCATTTCCCTATAACTGGGGTCATAGCCTTCAATTGATGGATCAGAAAAATATAGGCATCACCCAGATCTATCCACGGGTCAGTCGCAGCCATATCGTGTTCAACCTCATTAGCCCGAATCTGCTTTTCCTTACACTTGTAATAGTCTGCATCCTAGTAGAGAGCTTCACAAGGGGTAATGGGGGGTGTGTCACCTTGAATTATGCCCACTAGACCATTACGGGAGTATTGGAGGCACTAGTGGTACAATTAAGGGACCACCGCATGTTGGTGAATCCATGGACAACCCACTAACGCGTTGTAGGAAGTGTCCTGTGAGAGAACTGTTATTTCGGTGCTGCCTACCTGCCCACCGAACTTGGTCTTCAGGAGGATCATGCCGACCCGTGTCTGTTCATTCCCATCATAACCATGAATTTTCAGGTCAGAGGAACGTTGGTCATCCTTGAATAGCCACATCATCTGGTGGGTCTGAGTCGGGATTCGGTTGATCCTAGATCCTGTGTCGATAAGGAAACAATTATCCTGCACACCATTAAAATGATTTTTGATGTACAATGGGTGGATGTTCCCGTATGGGAGAGAATTAATATTCTCTATAAAATGAGATAATGGACTACAATTCAGAATGATCGGCTACCTCATCATGGAAGGCTTCTACAGCTCCTACCTCCGTCTCAAACTTGAGGGAGATTCTTAAATCATAATCAAGGGCTTCGTGCATATCCTTTGAAAGAAAAACGACCCCAGAATAAAGATATTTTCCATAATTCACACAAGATTATTTATGAAATCATAATTTTGTTCCAATCACGAGCTTCTTCTTATAAGTGTTCATTCTGTGAAAGAGACAATGACTAGACCCTACTACCAAACTGCCAGCTAACAGGTGTTGGGAACATCTTACTGCACACTAGTCAAATCCTATGGAGAAAATACTGGAGGAGGGTCATATTCCTGAGACCAACCTGTAAAAGGGAAGGGATGATCACAACGTGGCAGGGGAAGCTATACCAGATCAATAAACAAAAACAACAACAAAGGTAGATCTGATGACACAAGATGAGAAGGTTGCGCATGCTAAGCTATGTGTTGGGCCTGATGTCGAGTTTTAGAGGCCGGCACAACCTCGCTAGAAGTACTGACTGAGGTACTCTGACATACCATGTAGCAATGGCATCATTGATGCTATAAATGGATGGGAATGTTGGGAGGATCCGTATGGAATTCATCGTCATTATAAATCTTGTTTACCTGCTCATCAGTGTTAACTGAGGCGTACCCATGACTATCACCTGAAGGATTCTCTACTAATGGATCGAATCTGGGGGGAATTTCAGTCTCGGTAGGCATGAAGTCCCCATGAGTATGGGATGATGATGGCATTGGTGGGGGACATTGTTTTCCCTTGGGTCACTGACACATTCTCTTCTAAGAAGAGGTATGATGATCTGTTGATGCAGAAGTACTGGCTACGGGTGACATAGCATCTTTTGAAGGATAAGGTCAATTCATACATGCATGGACAATAATATTTTCTCTAGGCGGCTATTTTATGAGTCATCCAGTCATCATAATTCTGGGATCTACAGTTAGAAACCTCATGCCACTCACCCTCGCTATCAATGTGTCTGTTAGGCTTCCCAAATAAAAAAACCACTTGTGTCGGAGCTCCGCCCAACCTAACTATGTTGTTGTCACCTGGGACAAGAATCTAGTATTTAAACACATATTTCTATTTGACGGTGTGCTTAAGGATCTGGAGATAGGGGCCGTAATTTGGGTGATCAGTGAGATCTGCCTCTTCTGGACTCAGTCTTTCGGGCAACCGTACAATTCCATATTCTAAGGTGCTTCAGAAATAAATGGGGACATGAGCCTCATTGAATGATTATGTCTGGTTTCTCCTATCCATGGGGGGGATTTGGGAGCTTGGACCTAACGAGGGGCTGGAGGAGCCTGCCGAGGAGATGGGACCTGATTATCTCGCCTGGGTAGTGGTCGTACATTACGCAAGGAGCCTGCTGATTCTAAGGTGGGCACTGCTGGGCCGAAGGCTACGCCTGAAATGGATGTCCTCTGTGAGGCTGTGTAGGTGGATCCACTGGTAATTACTCTAGTTTCCTAGGAGATTATATCTGAACCACTGTGGTGGGATCATCCTTATCCACCCTTCTCGCAAAAATTATAAGAGACAACGATCATGACCTCTTATCCTACTGCAAGGATTCCACTAGAAGATAGGAATTATGGGAGAAGTATCAGAATCCCCTAGGAGAGATAGGGTTAATGAAATAGGGACCCAGTTCGGTCTGGACATTCCCCACACACATTTTCAGTAGTTGTTATTGAGTCAGCGGAATATCCATGGAGTAGGTGTGTCCATTACACCAAGTGATAAATCCTACAATGCATTCATCAGGCCTTTTCATAAAATTGAATATGTATGAAATACTCATCTTCCTGGTGGTAGAGATTAACTAGTAAAGAAACTATCGATGGAGGTCTTCCCTACCGGCGACTGACCCAATGAGTAGTGGGTTCTACCAGACAAACGCATGCCCTTCTAATGTCTGTAAAAAATATCGGAGTTTGGAAGCCTATTTTTGCATTTGAGTTCCCAACATGGGTCCACATCTCAAGATGATGTGTTCCAGATGCTTCAGTGGATCTCCAGTCCCATTTAGTGGGGAAAATATGGGATTTTCAAATCTTGGGTTGCTGGTATGTCATCCACCCATGCTGGATAAGGCTTTCCATCGGGCAAGATTTCCACCTGTATAGTTTCCAATGCCTCGAATCGATAAATGAGAAACCCATTGAATCATCTGGGTGGGGGTTCTTATCCTGATGATTATCCCTGACCACCAGTGCATTACCAGGTTCTTCAATAAGATAAGAAGGCCTGACAGCTCGTGTAGCAGCTGGTGAGATGGCCCACAGAGCGGCTGGGGGAACCTGAGTTGGGTCTTGGGGATTATTATGCCACTCATGTGGATTTGGCGTCACATATTGTGCCCTCTTTTGTTATGCCCCAACCTCAATCCTTTCTATGTGGGCATGATGGTCAGGGTCACCATGAGTCAATTTTTTGAGGGAAGTTGTGTATGCCCCTACTTCCCCAACTGAGGATCACCGTAGTATAGTTGTCGCTCCGCGACATGTTTCGTAATGAGGTTACCAAAAAAATTCTTCTGTTCTGTTAGCTAATGATGCAACACATGTTTTTATAGATCATCCTGCTTCTTTTTTACTATGATAGAAGGGCCTATGGTTTGATGGATCTGAGGTTCCCTTTTCCCATATTGGTATTCTGTTGAGGAATAATCCCTTAGTGGGCACGGGAAGTCCCAGTAGATTTATCTACTAGTGAGTAACCCTTAATGAAGAGTCCAATAGATATGAAACTCCCTCGGGGTGAACGTTTTACCTAAGGATTTATATCATATTCCCTTCCTATGATAGATCGAACATGTTAACCAAAACTTTTCCTAGAGTTATATCCTCGATATCGCATGGAAACTCAGGATGGAGCCAAATAGAACTAATGTAGAGGGTAGCATAGTGCCCCAAACAACAGATCTGCATGTGGGGGGAAGCCTAATTAATAATCCAGCAGAGCACTTTAATACTCTGGGCACATTGTTGTTGGAGGGTCCAGTGGCGGCCTAGCGACTCAGGGTGTTGGGCAAGGGGGAGTGTGGCCAAATCCTCCAGAAGACACTGTATCATGATGTCTTCGATGTTTAATTGACTGTTGGTATATTCCAGTCGCGGATGATGATGATTAAATTTTTTTCCTCGAGGGTCTGGCGAAAGCATCCATCTTATTCATGGAGGAGTGATTCTGATGAACTGAAATTCGGGGCTGTGACCAGTGAAAACATCTCTAGGAAATGGTTTGTGGAAAAAATGTCCCACAAGATCCTTGGATCAGACTCTGGGTCATGATCTTGGTTTCACCACTCATCGACTGGAGGTGGCTATGGAACTGGTTGCAGTATTGAAGAAGACCGCTGAGACGGTAGGATAGATAGTGGAGAATACACTGAGAGGACTTTCAAACTACATATTCTTGGGATACCCTCTGAATAATGCAATGAATTATCCTTCATATCTCTAAAAGATGGGTTGCCAACCACATTTTTTGGGTTACGAGCTATGAGTGCTGGTGGTGGACCATGTCATTTCTCATCCTCCATCCATCCCCATAATAACTATCCATGATCTATGGATTAGGAAGAGATTTCTCGTGATGATGATGGCGGTCATTTCACAGCCAGACCTTGGGGAAATGACAAATATTTGTCCTCTTATATGTATTTGTGAATGGAGATAGGGATCAGTGGACCTTGAATTCTATAATTATGAGTTTGATATGCCTCGTCCCTACCCAAAACCCTGACATAGAGGATCATGTTGAGTGTTCCCTTTCCGAATCATATTCCTCATCAGAATCTTAGAAGCATACAAGATTAATCTCAGTCTGAATATTCATGGCATTCATTTTATGGTGGCAGTGAACTTCCCTCCGGCCACAAGATGGCTCTTCGAGACATGGTAGATTCCTGGAATGTGGAGGACATTCAGCCGAACTAGTGCTGGGGTGGAGAAAAATCCATACCGGGTTAGTTGGGGTGTGAGGAGAACTAGGACATATGTCAAAGGGAATACAGGGAGGACCTCCATTTCCCATAGCTGAAGCATGGTGTGAATCTCCAAGGGAAGTGCTGGAGCAGGTAGGACCTCCACTGGATCTGGTGGGAGCATGGGTAGGGCTTCGATGCTTATATCTTCTAGCAGTGTCAGTGCGAGGAGGGTCCTCGTACTAGTCCTGTAGGGCATTAGTATAACCTCCATGGTGGGTGTTTCTAAAGCGTAGAAATCCTTTACCTCTCTATTTGCTGGAACGATGAGGACCTTCATTGGCTGTTGTAAGGACATGGGGGAGACCCTTGTCTGGATTGAAGCCAGCATGGGGAGGGCCACCATGCCGAGCTCAGAAGATGGATATAATTTCTCTCTCATTGTAGATGGTACAGGGAGGACCTCTGTTCTGGCGATTGTTGTCATGGGTTAGACCGTGTTGGGTGTTACTTGCACAGGCAACAAAGAGTGTCGACCCAGCTTATCCGTGGGGTGGTTGGGGCCTTGATTCGTGTCGGGTGTATGAGTAACCGTACTTATTGTAAACATGGAGATGATGTTATAAATTAGTAGTGGTACAAATCATTATATTCGCGAATGATGATGGACCATGGTGGGAGTCCTCTTCAGCCTATGCCCGACGTTGGCGTTGTGTCCACCGGATAGGGGCCGGTAGTGCAGGTGCATTGCTTACATACTGCTCAACTCATGGGGCTGGGAGGCAGCATTGACACAACCTAGAAGGATCCCTTTTTGGGAGCCCCAATAATTGGATCCCATCCAGGCTGTCCGTGACATTCCTCACCTCATCAGCATAGGGGAGGGAGTCATCGATGCATTCAGGGAGAGGCTCCCAAAACGATTGTGTGTTGGATTTGGGAGTAGTGGCTCCCTGCATGGACCTTGGGGGGTCTATGAGGCATGGAAGAATCTATATCATGATGAGCCATATCTTAGGTTGGGATAATCCCCTCATCCTCGTGTCACTGAATGATGTAATTTATCACCATTAACTGAACAATTTTTAGATGGAGAGATCAGGTGTGGGCTCCCAGTAGCTTCGGACGTGAAGGATGTCATGGGGGAAATGATGCCACATGGGATTGGTGCTCCGACGTTTCCCTTGAACCTGTGTCGGTGGGTGGGGGTGATCAATTTCCCTATACAGAATATTGGGTCTTGGAAGGCCGAAAGATTTAAACAATTAGTCCTGAATGAAGGATATCGACGTATAATGGCCCAGCGCCATTCGATCTTCCATGGAGGGTAAGAAGGATCCATGATGACCACATCACAGACTGGGATTTCCAATGTTTAACTTCCCCAATCTCTGGTGAGTTTCATTCCAGGCCCACTATTTTCTTGGAAGGACCTGGCACCCGATACATGGATTCAGGGACTCGCTAGTCCATTGAATTCTTGAGCGCTACTATTCTCCACATTGAGGAGAAGAACTTCACATCATGTTGACCATTTATGTTTCCTCCTTGGAACTCGTTTCATAATATTTTCCTCCCTCATATATTTTAGACGTTGTTCGTAAAACTCTTCTTTGATCCATGACTTTATGGGAAGCATTTAATTACAGTACTTCTGTCAGGACATTCCAAGGGGTCTGGTCCGGGCAAAAAACTTTGGCAGGGGGGAGTAGCCAAATTGGAAATCTCTTGGGTGTCTGGACACTAGAACACTGGAACGTTTGGGTTTATTCCTTTTATGATAATTCTTATCATGGTCATGGAAATCCAAAGCATCCCATGTTGAATGTGAGGAATTATATTGTATTGGCATGTGTCTGATATTTTTCTCACATTCCCATGTTTACCACAGGGTATGCCGAAAGTTTAACGTCTAGTAGAGATGGATTAGACTGATCAGAAAACTAATGAGAGTGGAGTAGATGAGTGAAACTCTGCGAGTGATCACTGATGTTGGGGTTAACTCGTGGCTAGTTACCTGATCGCTACTAGGAGCAGCGAAAGAGTGGATGACATGATCTCACTGGGATGTGGCAGATCAGGTGATAATCAGTATATATATGAATGGTTGAGAGTGTTGGAGAATGAGACAGACCTGATGTGAGAGATACCTTGATTTTGGGCATGATCCTCGAAGAGACTTCCTACGTATCCCTGGGGTAGGGAATAAAAGTACACATTGTTCATGTTGGGGCATGGAATTAGGGTGTGCATATAATACAGTGACCTGAGGTCATGTTGGGGCCTACCCGTGGTTAGTATCCTGAGTTGGTCTAACTCACAGGGGTGGGCCAGAGATGTGGGACCCATTAAAGGGGACTACAAAAACTAACCATTGATTTTCGATCACAACGACTTAACGCTAATGGGATACAATAGATTATCACTTATTGGTGAACACAATGGCTTAATGTCGGTTTGGGAACACAACAGATTACAGAAGATTTGCGTTGGACCTCAGGGTTACTTCATATGTACCTATTTTGTGAGACAACCATCAAATCCCACATAGTTCCAATGGGTATAGTTTAACATCATGTGGGATGAAAATGAGGAGTAAAATATAACATCATGTAGGATGAGGGTGGACCGACATGAATTGGTCAGGACTAATGGTTGTTGGGCTTGAACCTTTCGGGGATTACTACGTGCATTTCCTTGGAAAAGATCAAATTACTTGTAGTTCGGGAAGTGTTTGGTGAACCAACATTAATGGTTCGGGACAAGTAGGTGTTGGGCATGTACCCTAGGGAGACCTCCTAAGTACCATTCCATGGGAAGGATCAGATACACCGTAGTTCAGGATAGTTTGCTGAACCGATGTGAATGGGTCAGGACTAGTAATTGTTGGGCTTGAACCCTAGGGATGCTTTCTACGTACCTTTCCTTGGAAAGGATAAATGTCTATGTAGTTCAATTATAAATATGGGCTTGAACCCCTTGTAGTATTATTACATTCCTAGTCATAGAAAGGATCAATGTTCATGTAGTTTGGGATGTGTTTGGTGAACTGGCATGAATGATTCAAGACCAGAATGTGTTGGAATTGAGCCTCAAGGAGGTTTCCTATATACCTTGCTTTGGAAAGGAACAAGGTCCACATAGTTCAGGAGAAATGTTGGGAATGAACCCCAAGGAGGTTTTCTACATACCTTTCCATGTTGAGGATCAATGTCCACGTAGTTTAGAAGAGTGTGTGGAACTGACGGGAATGAGTCAGGACCATTAGGTGTAATTCTTCAACCCTAGTTAGGCTTCTATATACCTTTCCTTGAAAGTATCAAAGTCCACATAGATCAGGGAAAATGTTAGGCATGTACCCCAGGGAGGAATCTTACATAAATTGACTTGGAAAGGATCAAATTTCATGTAGTAAAAGGGAATGTATGTGATTGACCTATAGGGAGGCTTCATATATACCGTGCCTCAGAAATGATCAATGTCCACGTAGTTCGAGGAGTTTGGTGAACAGACGTGAATGAGTCAGGACCAGTAGGTGTTGTTCATGAACCTCAGGAAGGTTTCCTACATACCTTGCCTTGGAAAGGGTCAATGTCCACATAGATCAGGAGAAAAGTTTGTCTTGAAACCCTGGGAGGCTTCCTATATAGCATGCCTTGGAAAGGGTTAAAGTCAACAAAGTTAGGGAAAAAATTTGGGCTAGAACCCCATGGAGGATTCCTACGTACCTTTCTTTGGAAATGATCAATGTCCATGTAGTTTTTAGGTGTTTGGGGATTACATGCTATGGTGTCCTTGGAAAGATTCCCTTGTCAATTCCTACTCTAAGACCACATGAGTCATTCTAAGTGTGAGAAACAATAGGAATCAATGACATGACAATCACATTGAGAAAGGTGTGTTTGTGGGAAGTGGAGTAGAGATTACATGGGGCTAGTAGTCCAAATGAGAAACAGGGCATTATGCATGGTTAGTAGCCCATGGAGATAGATATTGGGCCTTAATCTAGGATGGAGGCCCAATGGAGACAAATCCCAGAGGGAGATGGACAGGATAACGAAGATCCTTGTGCCCATCTTGCCTCTTAGTCTTTGGCACTGAAGATAAGAAGAGGAGAATGAATGATACCTCATACAAGAAAGGCTAGGGTCCTACACCAAGATGGATTCCCTTCCCCATGGATAGATTCCACTCTAGTATAGAGGATCTCATTCCATAAGGGGAAGATCTCACTCCCGTGGAGATAAGTGAGCGTATAAAATTTCCAAGATGGGGAACCCCGTGTATGATGCACTGAGAGAGGCCATAGTTAAACATCATATTTTAAAAATGATGGTGCTTGTCAGATTAACGTCATGATTCTCAGAAAAGGTGGGTTCACACCGCACCCATTGGACATACCTAAATGATACCCACTTGCCCTTGGTGAAGGGTACGCATCAGCAATGTCGTGGTGTGGGGGTGTTATGGAGAGATCCACTGAGGGTCCCATGTTAATGTGTTTATGAGAAGAAGAAATATTCATTAACGTTCCTATGTAAAGAAGAATGAGACTAAGTGTAACATCCCATGTAAGTAATGAATTATGGATTTTAATATCTCTGTCTATTTATAAATTAGATAGTTTTTAGCGGTTTAAAATGAGAATAAATCAAATATTAAGCATTGAGTTCTCTAATATTTTTTAAAACATTGTTTTTCTGCCTTTTGATGGCGATCCATTTTTAAATCTATATTTTGACAATTTTAAAAGCTCTATTTATGAAAATAATATTTTTATTTAGTATTAGGATGTTGAAATTTACTTCGGACAAATATTCGGTATTTTTCTGACAATATTAGTTTTTTAATGATTAGTGGAAAATACTGCATTTTACATCAAAACTACTTTTTCATATAATTTAATTATATGGATAGATTACCTTTTTAATTGGATTTAAAGTTTAAATAAAATATATATTTACCATTTAATCCAATGGTGGTCATTGGAATTATTTTCACTTTGAAATTGGATATAAACAATTGTCATACTTTTGATAGGTAATGTTTCTGAAAAAACCTGCTATTTTTTTTGACAACAAGATTCTTTTTTAATTAATTACTAAAATTTCTGTGTCTGGAATTTTGTAAAATGGATTCCATATTTTTAATCATAAGGTCCAAATTATATAATTAAGACTCTTTTGTTTTTGGACATTATGAATAGTAACGACGGTAATTATCTTTAATTATGGTGATTAATTAATAATCAGGTAGTTAAGTGTAATAAAATAATATCATAATAATAACAAATGACCCCAACATGTGTCCTAATTCTACTGTTTGTGTCATGGCCGACCATGGGATTCCTTGTGCCATCTTAGGGACCCCATGGAATCGCATTTGGGTGATAGTGACACTTTATCATTTTATTTTTAAGGAATGGAGAATATCACAAAAGTATATAACACCTAAGTAAAACAATTTTAATTTTGTCTACATAAATGATCTATTAGACTATAAAGATTAATTGGAAATATAAAAAGATTTCTTACATAATAGTATTTTTTATAATTTTTAGACATTAAATAAATTAAAATTGTTATGACACTATGATGATGCATCGATTACCTCATTAATAACGGATTTAAATAAAATTAAAAGATAATGTAAAATATAAGACGTACACTGGTCAAAGACCTATTGGATGGGTTTATTTAGAACCCTTATCACCTTATCCTCGAAATATATAATTGTGGGACCTTTAAAATCTGAAACACATTATATAATAAAGTAACATTTCTTGACTTTCCATGAGTTCCCCTCCTCCGTCTTATAAAATGCCTCCACCTCTACCACCTTACCCACACCTCTCAAGCCCTTGTCTCAGCAAAGATCTGCTCATGTTATCTCTACACATCCCTATATTCATCCTAGAAGCCTTACCTTAGGCATAAAGCTCTTCAAGAAAACCTTTTAGTTCAAACCAAGAGGAGTTACCCAATTTATAGGTAATGTCTTCTCTAATGTTCTTTTGTATTATTTTGCTTCTCCATCCCCCTAACCTCTTTCTATTAATTTATTTTGTAACAAAAACAGTATCTTAAATATACTAGGATGTTTTTATGAGAATTATTTGAGATACACTTACACACACTTTCGTCTAATGGTTAAAGAACAAACTGTTTCTGTGGATGGTGAATTACTGCCTCACGAAACGATGACCGTTCAATCTTCTTCTAACACCTTTCATGGTGGCCATTAAGCTGTAACTCTATTTATACTTGATATATAGTATGTCTATGTATTCCTTATGATTTTTTATTTTTCATTTATTTCATACCTTTATGGTTTCCAGTATGGGTAAACGCAATATCTTCATTTTAGGAAGTGCGGACTACCGCGCCCTCAAAGTCATTTGATTCGTTAATGCCATATGTGGGACTTATAAAGGATGGATTTAATGATATTACATATGATATTATAATGGAAGTATAATATAACTTTATATCATTATTATTTCACTCCATTAAATACGAAATATAAATGAAAGTAGCATTCATGCGTACATACGGCTTACCGTCTCCATGAACGGTGCATTTCATTTCTTAACTCTAAATGTTATGTAATATTATAAATGCATGTATATACTGTATATATATGATATATATGATACCTAAATCATGAATATAATTTTTTAAATAATGGATATTTTACCACATGAACAACTTGTAATTATAAGAAGTTTATTTTTGGCTCAAGTACCAAAAATCGACAAAATGACTGTTATTAACTTAAATAATTACATAATGTTCATAACATGGTAATATGTGAAATTAAATGTATATTGATATTGAAAAAGGTTCTTAAAAAAGATGAAATTAACCCTAGTTTATTATTTAGGAGATTAAAGAACGATCGAGTCAAGTCGGACATGAGGTATGGGACTTCATCTCAATCACCTTTCATTGAGGCATATTTTGTTTTATACACAACTTTATTTTATACGGTGTATAATTACCATTGACTTTTACTTTTTTTCAAAAGTAATATTTTTTATATGAATCATTTTCCTAAATGAAAAAATGGAATATTTTTGTCGTACATATGTTACGACAATGACTTCTCCACCGCCATGACCATTATTTGAGTTTCGGCTTCCTCTACAAGCCATAACTTTTTTTAAATGAAATATTAATACCATGTTTTACATTTCGTTTATTTTGGTATTGAAAATGGTTTTGATAATGTTTTTATTTTATCAATTTTTTTTATTGATATCTTGTGATTGAAATGTGGAAATGTTATGTTTCCTTTATTCATGTTTTATGTGATACGATTTTGTTATGGTTCTTGGGCATTGTTTCTGAAGATGGGTGGTTCCATGATAAACTAAGGGTGGGTGATCCTGATATAGCTCTCCATTGAATTGGGTAATGCGAAGGAGTTAAATTCTATGGTTTCTTTGAAGATATTTTGGGAATATATTGTGATGGATATTCCAAACGTAACCATGAGGGTTACTCCCTACGTAAGAATGTTATGAATGCCTCAAGTTACCTTTATGTATTAGGTTTTCTATGAGTTATTCATAAATCTTATGATTTCATGAGGTATGATAAAGTGATTATGTTTTATGAGTAAATTATTATTTGATTAATTATTTTGTATACATGGACTAATGTTTTCATTTTGTATTTTTATATCCCTTACTGTGCTTTTTATGCTCATCCCATGTTTTTGAAATATTTTCACAGGTAAAGGGAAAAGTACATGATGTGATGATAGTATCGAGGAAGTGTCAAGAAAGAATCAATGTTTTATTTTAAATATGTCTTCTTTGATGGGAAAAATGAATACTATCTTTTATGTAACCACCTTGTTAAAATGTATAATGTAATGCATGATTTAGGATCTAATTCTCTAAAATTCTAAACCTGAAAAGATCCTCAATGTGTATTATTGTAATAACTCAAGATTAAGTAATTTTTAATGCTGGAACCATATATTTGGTATTAGAGGTCGGTTTAGATAACATTATGAGTTATAATTATATTAAATGATTATCCAAAAAAATTTTGTGGTCAAATTGAAATGATATATCAATTGAAGATTACCATGTTGCTTCATCTAAGACATGTTTGTTCAGATGTTTTTTCATAGAGGAAAGAGGGAAGCAGTGCTAGTAAGGCATGTAGAAAGAAATAACCATCCAAATCAGCTTCCTAATATGGTTAGAATTGGAACTGAATAGTTTTTTGCAGTAATGGAGCAGTTGAATCAAGCGATAAATGGTGGTGGTATCCATGCACAAGATCATCTAGATCAACCGCAGAGGAACATGTCAGTGGTGGAACATTTCATGAGGCACCATCCCCCATCATTCAGAGGATCATCTATCCCCGTGCTAGCTGAAGGGTGGATTAAATCACTGGAGAAGATTTTCAATGTCATGGGGTGTTCAGACAATCAAAAGGATAGTCTTGATATTTACTATTTGGAGGGTGAAGAAGATCAGTGTTGGTCGATGGTTAAAAATATCCAGGAAGCTGATGAGATTGATGCTCTTGACTGTGATGAATTCAAAGGTATGTTTCTTGAAAATATTTTCCTAAGTTTGTTCAACATAGGATGGAAAAACAATTCTTGGAATTGAGGTAAGAGAACGACTCAGTGGATGCTTATGAAGAAAGGTTCACTCGATGGGCAAGATATGCTCCAAATTTTATCCAAGTACTTGATAGTAAAATCAATTAATTTTACTCAGGATTAAAGACAAAATATCGAAGGGAATTAGATTCTCGTGAGTTCAAAAATTATGAGGAGCTTGTTCGATGTGCTGAGAAGGTGGAAATGGATTTTTACGATGATCAAGTGTTCTATAACAACCAATAGAAGAAGAGACCAAGGTGGCAGGAGAAGGGGAAGAATCCTTCAAAAAGTTCTGATGGTAAGAAAAGTGAGTTTCAGTTTGTGATAAATATGGTAAAAGGCATGTTGAAAATGCCTTTTGAATTTTGTAAAGTGCTACCAATGTGGTAAGACGGGACATAAGGCTAGTGATTGCATTGAAAAAGATCAAGGTGATGGTAAGACCAAATTTTTTTTATAGTTAGTGAAATGTTTCAAGTGCAATGAGATGGGGTCATTATGGAAACGAGTGATCGAGAAAGAGCTCAAATGATGGGAATCAGTTAGACTACCAGTAGAGAGGTGTGGTGAAATTCTTTTTCAACTACTTCATCAGATGTTGGGCCATCAAATGAAGTGGTATCAGATACTTTGTTTGTTTTTTTCAGATTAAGTCAATGTGTTTTTTGATTCGAGGTCTACACATTCTTTCTTCTCTGAAAAAGTTTCTAGTAAATTTGGAATTCCATCTCCAGAAATGACTCCTGGACTTCTGGTAAAAACACCTAGGAGAAAAGTTTATCCAAAAATAATTTATAAGAATCTTCTTATCCTTATCCGTGGAAAGAACCTACTTTCAAACCCTATTGTTTCACCTCTTGTAGAGTTTTGTTTTATCCTGGGTATGGATTGTTTCTCTGTTTACCATGCTAAGATTGACTATAGAGAAAAGAAGTTTCTTTTCGGAACTACTTTCAGTTTTTGTACAAGAATGAACCCTTACTATTGATAACATATCAAGAGGCTGAGAAACTTGCAAAAGATGGAAATGAATGTTACATTGCACATATTGTTGAAAACAAAGGAATCGTTTGGATTAATGATGTGCCAGTGGTAAATGAGTATCTTGTTGTTTTTCCTGACATGTTTCCTGGAATAATACCAGATCGGGAAGTTGAATTTACTGTTGACTTAGTTCCTGATGCTAAGCCAATTTCAAAACCCCCTTATCGAATGTCTCAAATTGAACTTTTAGAGTTAAAGGTGAAATTTCAAGATTTATTAGAGAAATGTTTCATTCGACCTAGCACATCACCATGGGGTGCTCCTGTTATATTTGTTAATAATATATATGGTTCAATGAGACTTTGGATTGATTATAGAGCCTTGAATAACATCACTATTAAGAAAAACTATCATTTCCCTTATATCGATGATTTTTTTGATCAACTCCAGGGAGCTCAATATTTTTCAAAGTTTGAACTGAGATCGGGGTACCATCAGTTGAAGGTAATGGAAGAAGATGTTCCAAAGACCGTGTTTCGTACATGATATGGCCATTATGAGTTTGTAGTAATGCCTTTTGGGCTAACCAATGCACCTGCTATATTCATGGACTTATGAATAGAATTTTCCATGAGTTCTTGGATAAGTTTGTGGTTGTTTTAATTGATGATATTTTGGTGTTTTCTAAAAGTAAAGAGGAGCATGAAAGTCATTTAAGGGTTATTTTTCAAACCTTAAAAGAAAAGAGATTGTATGGGAAATTCAGAAAGTGTTAGTTTTGGTTGAATCAAATTTATTTCGTTGGTCACATTGTTTCTAAAGATGGAATAAAAGTTGGTCCTGCAAAAACAAAGGTTGTTGAAGAATGGCCAAGACCCACAAATGTAACTGAGATTCATAGTTTTCTTGGTTGGGCAGGAAATTATCAATGGTTTGATAGAAATTTTTCACCGTTATCATTTCCAATGACTAAGCTAACTCGGAAGGGTGTTAAGTTTATCTGGACAAAAGAATGTGATTATTGTTTTCCGAAGTTGAAAAGAATATTGGTGAATGCTCCAGTTTTGGCACTACCTTCCAGGAATGGTGAGTTTTTTATCTACAGTGATGCTTCATTGAAAGGCATTGGTTGTATCCTAGTGCAGAATGATCAGATAATTTCTTATGCTTCACGTTAGTTGAAATGTCATTATGTAAGTTACCCTACACAAAGTTTAGAATTATCCTCTGTTTTTTTCACTTTAAAAATTTGAAGGCATCATTTGTATGGTGTAAAGTGTGGAATATATACTTATAACAAATGTTTAAAGTATATATTAACTTAGAAAGAATTGAACATGTGACAGAGGAGATTTCTAGAATTAATCAGGGATTATGATTGTACAATTCATTACCATCCGATAAAAGCAAATAAAGTGGCTGATGCATTGAGTCTAAAAATTAATGCTTCATTAACCATGTTACATTTGTAATGTGATCCTTTGGTTAAGGATTTTATAAACATTTGCATAGAATTTATTGGTGTAGGATGTTCTTCTATTTTGTTTCAGGTATCAGTGAAAACTTCTCTATCAGAGAGAATTAAAAAAGCACATAAGGAAGACAGTGAGTTGCAGAAAAAAATAAAGCTGGTTCAGAAGGGTAAGTTGCCTTAATTCATCATTTATAATGATTTTTTTAGATTTGGAAAGAGATTATGTGTGCCTTTTTATTCATAGTCGAAGAGAGAGTTGTTATGTGAAGCTCATAGTTCTCTGTTTTCAGTTCATCATGGATGTACTAAGATGTATAGAGATCTTCGGGAGTATTACTGGTGGGATGGAATGAAAATAGATATTGCTGATTTTACTGTGATGTGTTTGACTTGTCAACAGGTTAAATAAGAGAAACAGTTACCGAAAGGGATTCTTCAGCCTTTACCATTTCCAGAGTGGAAATGAGAGAATATATCCATGGACATCGTTGTGGGATTTCCGAAGACACCTCAATGTAATAATGTGATCTTTGTTATTGTTGATCGCTTAACTGAATCTGATCATTTCCATTATAAACGAGATATTTTTTCTATAGATCCACTTTCTCGTTCGTATCTTAAAGAGATAATCAGGTTTCATGGAGTTCCCATCTCCATTGTATCTGATCGTGATCCCGGGTTTACTTCTAACTTTTGGAAAGTCTATCAGATGTTGTTGGGTACTGAATTAAATTTACTATAGCTTTTCATCCTCAATCAGATGGAAAGTCATAACAAACAATTCAGGCTTTGGACGACATTCTACGTGCCTGTTCGATGGATTATCAGGGATGTTGGACCAACATCTTTCTTTGGTTGAGTTTTCTTATAATAACAGTTTTTATTCCAGTATACAGATGGCACCATTTGAGGCATTATATGGGAAGCGGTGTTGAACTCCAGATTTTTGGGATGAAGTGGGTGAAAAGAAGTTGATGGGACCATAATTTGTAGAAGAGTTGGCAGAAAACGTTCAGATGATATAGAAACACATGATAACGGCTCAGAGAAGGAAGAAAATTTATGCGGACAATTGGAGTAAGGATCTATCTTTTGAGGTACGTGATCATGTCTTTCTCAAAGTTTCACCATGGAAAAGTGTGATGCGATTTGGTATGAAAGGAAAGATGAGTCCAAGGTTCATTGTACCACATGAAATTCTGGAGAGAGTTGGGTCAGTTGCATACCGAGTGGCTTTACCTCCGATATTATCTAAGGTACACAATGTTTTTCATGTTTCAATGTTAAGGATGTACATGTAAGATCCATATCATGTTTTGAGTCCATAGGTTGTTCAGATGGAAGAGAATCAATCTTATGAGGAACAACTAGTCCAGATTCGTGACCATAGGGAGCAAGTATTGCGGAATAAGGTGATTCATCCAGTAAATGTTTTGTGGAAAAACCACATGATTGAAGTGGCAACATGGGAATCTGAAAATGCAATGCGGGATAAATAACCCCACTTATTTGATATGTAAATAAATTGCAGGGACACAATTTTCTAAAGTGGGGAAGGATGTAACATCCCATGTAAGTAATTAATTATTGATTTAAATATCTATGTCAATTTATAAATTATATTGTTTTATTGGCATAAAATGAGAATAAATCCAATCTCAAGCATTGAATTCTATAATATTTTTTAAAAGATTTTTTTACCGCCTTTCGATGGTGAACCATTTTTAAATATATATTTTGACACTATTATAAGCTCTATTTTCCAAAATAAACTTATTCTTTAGTATTGGGACATTGAAATTTACTTTGGATTAGTTTTTGGTATTTTTCTGACAATGTTCATTTTTTAATGAATAGTGGAAAATACAGCATTATACTTCAAAACTACTTTTTCATCTAATTTAATTTTATTTATAGATTATATTTTTAATTGGTTTTAATGTTTAAATAAAATTTATTTTTACCATTTAATCCAATGGTGGTCATTGTAATTAATTTAACTTTGAAATTGGACATAATCAATTGTAAATCTTTTGATAGATATTGTTTCTAAAAAACCCGCTATTTGTTTTGACAATGGGAATTATTTTTAAATTAATTACTACAATTTCTATGTTTGGAATTTGGTAAAATTGATTCTATATTTGGAATTAGAAGGTCCAAATTATTTTATTAATACACTTTTGTTTTTGGACATTATAAATAGTAATGACGTTAATTATCTTTACTTATTGTGATTAATTAGTAATCGGGTAGTTAAGGGTAATAAAATAATATCATAGTAATAAATATTGACCCCAAAATTTATCCTAATGCTATTTGTTTTGTCATGGCCGACCATGGGATTCCTTGTGCCAACTTAGGGACCCCATCTAATCACATTTGGGTGATAGTGACACTTTAGCATTTAATTTTTAAAGAAAGGAGAATATCACAAGTGTATGTAACACCTAAGTAAAGAAAATTTATTTTTGTCAACATAAATGATATATTGGACGATAAATAGTCATTGGAAATCTAAAAATATTTCCTACATCATAGTATTTGTTTTATAATTTTTGGACATTAAATAAATTAAATTTTTTATGACGCCATGATGATGTAGTGATTACCTCATTAATAAACGATTTAAATAAAATGAAAAGATAATGTAAAATCTAAGAATTACACTTGTCAATGACCTATTTGATGGGTTTATTTCGAACCCTTATCACATTATCCTTGAAATATATAATTTTTGGGCCTTTAAAATCCGAAACTCATTATATAATAAAGTAACATTTCTTGACATTTCAAGAGTGACCCTCCTCCCTCTTATAAAAGGCCCCCACCTCTACCACCTTACCCACACCTCTCAAGACATTGGCTCAGCCACGATCTGCTAATTGTTTCACTCTAAATCTCTCTCATCATCTTAGAAGCCTTACCTTAGGCATAATTCTCTTTAATAAACCCTTTTGGTTCATACTAAGAGGAGTTACCCGATCTAAAGGTAATGTCTTCTCTAATGTTATTTTGTATTATTTTGCTTCCCCAACACCTTGAACTCTTTTTATAACATTATTTTGTAACAAAACCAGTATATTCAATATACTATGATGTTTTTATTAGAATTATTTGATCTACACTTACACACACCTCCGTCTAATGGTTAAAGAACATTCTGTTTCTGTGGATGGAGAAATACTGCCTCACAAAACGATGATTGTTCAATATTATTTTAACACCTTTCATGGTGGCCATTAATATGTAACTATATTTATATATGATATATATTATGTCTATGTTTTTCTAATGTTATTTATTTTTCATTTATCTCATACCTTTATGGTTTCCATTATAGTTAAATACGATAACTTCATTTTATGAAATGCGGACTACCGCCCCCACAAAGTGAATTGATTCGTTAATGCCATATGTGGGACGTATAAAGGATGGAGTTAATGAAATTATATATGATATTGTACTGGAATTATAATATATCTCTATATCATTATGATTTCACTCCATTAAATATGAAATAGAAATGAAAGTAGCGTTCATTCGTACGTATGGCTTACCATCTCCATGAACAGTGCATTTCATTTCTTACCTCTAAATGTTATGTAATATTATAAATGCATATATATACTGGATATATATGATATATATAATACCTACATCATGAATATATATCTGGAAATAATTTATATTTTACCACATGAACAACTTGTAATTATAAGAACTTTATTTTTGGATCAAGTACCAAAGATCGATAAAACTACCCTTATTAAATTAAATAATTACATAATGTTCATAACATGGTAATAAGTGATATAAAAGGAATAATTAACTTGAAAAAGGATCTTATGAATGTAGAAATTAAATATAGTTTATAATTCAGGAGATTAAAGAATGATCGAGTCAAGTCGGACACGAGGTATGAGACTTCATCTCAATCTCCTTTCATTGATTCATATTCTGTTTTATACACAACTTTCTTTTATACGGTGTATAAACCCTTTTGAATTTTACTTTTAATCAAAAGTAATATTTTTTAAACGAATCGTTTTAATAAATGACAAAATGGAAGGTTTTTGTCATATGTATGCGCGGACAACTACTTCTTTGCAGCCGCGACCATTTTTTGAGTTTCGGCTTCCTATACAACCCATAACTTTTTTTTAAATGAAAAATAAATACCATGTTTTAATTTTCTTTTATTTTTCTATTGAATATGGTTTTGATAATTTTGTTATTATATAAATGTGTTGTATTGATATCTTGTGATTGAAATGTGAAAATGTTATGTTTTCTTTATGCGTGTTTTATGTTATACGATTATGTTAGGGTTCTTGGTCATTATTTATGAAGACGGGTGGTTCTGTGATAAACTAAGGGTGGGTGAGACCGATATAGCTCTCCAATTCATTGGTTAATGCAAATGAGTTAAATGCTAAGGTTTCTCTGAAGAGATTTAGGGAATATACTGTGATGGGTATTCCAAACGTAACCATGGAGGTTAGTCCCTGCGTAAGAATGTTATGAATGCCTCAAGTTACCTTTATGTCTTATGTTTTATATGAGTTATTAATAAATCTATTGATTTCATGAGGTATGATAAAGTGCTTATGTTTTATGAGTAAAGTATGATTTCATTAATTCTTATGTAAACATGGACTAATTTTTTCATTCCATATTTTCATATCGCTTACTGAGCTTTTTATGCTCATCCCAGGTTTTTGAAATGTTATCACAGGTCAAGGGAAAAGTAAATGATGTGATGATAGTGTTGAGGAAATTTCAAGAAAGAATCCATGTTTTATTTTAAATATGTCTCCTTGGATGGGAAAAATGAATACAATCTTTTATGTGACCAACTTGTTGAAACGTGAAATGTAATGTATGATTTATGATCCCATTCTATAAAAATCTAAAACTGAAAAGATAATGAATGTGTATTATTTTAATCACTCAATATTAAGTAATGTTTAAGACTAGTGCCTTATACTAATAAAATCAATGTAAAGTAACACCCAAGGGACCGTAAAATCACCTCGTACAAACCTAGAGTGTTTCACGGAAAAAGGGGTTACAGAGAAAGGTTGTTCACAAGAAGAGGTCTTGTGAAGCTCTCATGCTCCATGTAGTATAGGTGCTTCAAGAAGGTGTATGCTTCTCAAAGAGGGAATTCTTAGCCTATGCATAAGTAATAGTGGCACAGGGATGTGGCTTCGCAAAATCGAAAGGCTCTCGTGGAGTTGGGATTTGCGAGGCAAGGGTTCCTTGCAAAGCATAGTACTGCGAATCAATGTTACATGAGAAGCACAGTGACCCTGCTTTATCATGTGGTTCATAATTTTTTGGAAGGTAATTCTTTAATCAAACGTGATTTGTGACGACCCGAGTCCCCTTAAGGATCTCCTTCCTTTACATAGGCTCATGGGCTTCGCGAAGGGCATGCCTACCAGAAGAGGGGATCTATTTTAGCCAAAGGAAAGGCATGTCAGGATGCTATCATATATTGAAGAGAGGATTTTTTTTTTCATAGTGTAGATTGTTCTTTGGAATTTGATATCTAAGTAGGTGAAAGGTAATATTATCCATCCATCGGGATCAGTGGAATCCCAGTATTTATTGGCAAGTTGTGGCACGATGCAGGGAGTGAGTGACACGAACCCAAGTGGTGTTTTGTCGTAACTGCGAAGCCTCCCCCCACTTTTCATTACAACG
Source organism: Viscum album (assembly GCA_963277665.1). Lineage (NCBI taxonomy): Eukaryota > Viridiplantae > Streptophyta > Magnoliopsida > Santalales > Viscaceae > Viscum > Viscum album. The sequence goes on along the minus strand of OY728155.1, from coordinate 445,709,030 downwards.
GCTTTGAAGACATCTTTTGGATCACAGGTCCTCCCGCCTCTTTGTTGCGCCGTGGTTCCGTAAACGTATTTCAGATCACGGGGCCTCCTGGCTTTTTTCTTTGCGGCAGCTTCGTAGACGTATTTCATATCTCAGAGCCTCCCACCTCCTTCTTTCATGAAATCTTTACAAATGTCTTTCAGATATCAAGACCCCCACTTCTTTGCATCGTGGCAGCTTCACAAATGAGGCAGCTTCTTGATGGTCGCGATGTTGTGGGGCTCCGCGAATAGGCTTAGTGAGGCATCCTCAATGGATGTTGTTTCCCCTTTGAGTTTTCTATTCCTCTTCATATATTTTGGTGCCAATAATATTATAACTTTAAATCAAGGTTATCCACGATCTATTTAATAAAATATATACTTATGGTAATTTTTTTGTTACCATAACAATATTTTTTACTATGATTATGAATTCACCAAAGCATATCGGATGAGAGTGTCACACCAAGAGTACAACAAGAACCATTTTCATGAACCAGTTCCTGTTAGATACTAGATCAAAGATGTGTTTCTTGTTTTTACCTCTAGATATATCTGTACAAGAGACACCTCTTCGTGTTCGTATAGAGACAAGGATGCATTTACTTGATAAAAACTTACACTATACCGAACAAATTTATGGATTTTTTACTTATACATATTCCTATCCCAAAGGCTTTCAGTATGATTTTCTAATCCTAATCCCAAAATAACTAAACATATCCTCTAATAAAAACTATATCAACCCTTATCTTTATTACACACATAACCATGGTTTATTACATAAACATGCACTTATAAAAACATTGAATAGTGGTATGTCTAGTGTATTAGGAAATTAGAAACATTTCATGACATCTTAAGACATAAAATACAATATCATTGTAGAAATATTGTTTTACGTGACCATAACATTCCTTCGGACTTAGCATTGCATGGAATAGCCTATGGACATATATAAGAAAAGGGTGAGCTATAAAGCGCAGTAAAGGTGTAAAAAATGCATAAAATGAAGAATACAAGACATGTCAGGCAATATAAATATCAACTATGATTCAAATAGACATAAACATAAATCCATGATATGGCATTATTATCATAACATGGAAATGTGTAAAAAAAAATTAACATGAGATTGGCATGAGACAAGGCTCGTTGCACATGGAAAATGAGTAAACCCTAATCGCACTAGAATTAGCATGTGTATCCCTCATTGAAATTTAATTATAATGTGTAAACACTCATTGACCATGGCTTATTATGATACTGATCATTATATAATGCATTGGATCGCTATCAGGGCTCACTGTATAAACATTTCATTTCATTCATAAGTTTTCCACAGGGATCATATAACAAGGAATCATTCAATATAATAAGATATTACATGAATAATAATGTGGAATACATAATTGTAAGTACCATTTAATATATATATGTTCAAAAAAATTAATACCCTTATAAATATATTGATATGGTTTTCACTGCAAAATGATTTTGTCTTGTAAAATCACAGTGCAATTTTAGTAACATAATGATGTGACATAATAATTCGTAAAAATGGTTGATGAGAGTGGAAGTGATGTCCCATCACAAGAAAATTAAATAAAAGTAACAATTTCATATACATAGATTTCCCCTCACATTAAATTTTTAAATAAATGGTGATACATAATAAATAAACATGAATAAAGAGGAGAAAGGGAAAAACTATTATGAAATTTTGGCATGGAAACAAGTTTACATGGGAGAGATAAATGGTGGATAAATAGGTATCTAATCATTCCAAACAAAACAAGGAGGAAAGAATGGATGAGGTGTGAAATTATGCCCCAATGTTTGTAATTGAATGTAAAAAGGTATAACAATATAAGGAAACTTGGACATAAATAAGGAAGGAAAGTGTGGATCCCTTACATGGAAGTGTGACCCCAAAATCTTGAGAAAGGCTCGTTGGTATATTAGAGAAACTTTGGATGATTCTAGAGAGGGGAGGGTATGGGTTGGTCGAGCTCAAAAATGTATGGGTCACTAGGAATGGGATATTGAGAGGGTTTTAATAGGAAATGAGAGGGATTTATATATTATTTAGGTTTTGAATAATATAAATTAAACTAATCAAATCCAAGAATCATCCCATGGGGGTTTACCATGTTTTTTCCATAGGGGGTGAAAAAATATATTTTATAATGCCATATTTCGAACTAATTAAAATATTAGGATTTATTATTTGGAGGTGAGTCGCACTCCCGAGGAAATCATTTAAAAATGTTAAAATATTTTATAAGTATTAGAGGGTCCACTAAGGAATCATAAAATTGATAAAAAATATAAATTTACATTATTATAATTGAAAAACATATATTGGACAAATAACACATTTATATTATTTTATTACATCACTATTGGGTCATTATGATGTCAAAAAATGCATTATATAATTAAAAGATATTTAATTTTTACCCAAAAATTCGACTATCAAAAAAAATATGAAAAACTCCCCATTGGATAGTTTTGATGTCCTGAATCCAAAAATAATATTAATTTTACATGAATAATTTTTTAAATATATGTATTTTTACTTTTTAAATGAAAACCAACATTTATCAAAAAATAATTGGTTTTGAAAAAAACATCTTTCAAACCTTAAAAATATTACAATTGTATTCATAAAAATTATACGATCATTTATATTTAAAATAAATTATTTCAGTAGTAATATTTTATTATAATATTATTTATTTCAAGAATACATTAATTTATCAAAATAGATTTTTAATTGAAATTTAATGTTAACTCAAAATAATATTTTCCCTTTAAAAACAATTTACAATGTAAAAAATAATAGATAAATGTATATTAATTATACAAAAATAATGCCCACAATTATTGTGCTAGGGTCTGGTTACATAACCCCTTATAACACCTGCATACGACCTAAGGGTACAGTGTGCGATGGTGACAAACTCCTAGGGCGGCTAGGACCACATCGCTCATGTTGTAATCTCTATTAAAATACACTTCTCATATAAGCGATTCCATTTAAACTTAACTTGTTCAAGCTCATCTTTTTATTGGTTAAGATAGAAGCCCAATGATGCCACCTATTTTCCAAGATTGAAAAAATGAGCTTCGTAAAGGTCGAGTCTACTGGATGAGGCAATCAAATCTTCTTTCTGAATTAATATTCCCATTGTAATATCTATTTTAAAAAATAATTATAATGTTGAAATTATTATTGTTTCTAGAGTTCTTATTGATATTTAGTCATAATTGACCAATGACCAAATAACATTCAAAATATAATAGTTTCATTTTAATTTATACTTATATATTTTTAATTAATGGGATACAATAAAATATACATTTTCAGGAAACAAAATATCATTCAATAGTTCTGGACATTATAGGGTTAATGGAAATTCTATCAGAAGTGGAATCCTGTATTTACACTATTTTTGGAAGTGAATATAATGCATCCAATTCAGATTAATGGATAAATGATGATGAGTATGATGTTAGTGATTATATTCAGTAAGGATCAAGAGATTAGAAAGGTAAGAATGGTGAAATTAATTTACCCAATTATTCTATTTTAATATGGAATAAAGCCAAATTTTTCAAGAACTATTCATATTTACTCGTACCAATGATGTCCATATTGGTAGAAATTATTATTGAATATCATGTTTCTAAAAGGAATAATATTAATTGAAATGATTAGTCTTTTAAGAACTATTTTTATAACTTGTAATGTTTTGAAATATGTATAATACTATTTTTAGAGCTAGGATCTTAGTCGGTGCTGGATTCTGAGGCCCAAAAAGGCTTGGTAAGGAACTATATAAATTTTAAATAAATATAATATCACACATATGTTTTTTTTTGGAAGAATGGAACAAATCCATTATATAGTATTATATTATAAATTATATATGGTTGATGAATCTAAAACATGGGTCTTACCCTAGTTATAACATAACCACTATCACCATCGCACCTTTCGGTAATGTTCATCAATGAGAGATTTAGTAAATTAAGAAATTAAGAAATTAAGAAATTAATAAATTATCAAATTATTTATTATATAATGATGACCTAAAATACTATATTTTAACACAATTTTCAAAATACCATGGTTTGGGATGCAAAAACTAGAGATTAAGATAGGGTTCATGGTATAATTGATTTTTGAATAAAACAATAATGAGGAATATGGTAGATTTCATTAATATTTTTTCTAAATAGATTCAAGATGTTTACAATAAAGAAAATGAAGTTATTCTTTTTTAACATAGTGAAAAAACTGGGGTTGTACTTTTTCCAAGTCGTATATCCCAATTTGATTATTCCATGACAATCAAGAATCAACCCAATAACTATTTGATACACGGGTCGATCATGCCTTATGAGTTTGGTATTATCTTCCCAGTGTTATGGAAAATTGATAAGGTTGATCATTATTTAAATTAATTAAAATTCATAATGTAATTGAGTCGAGTTTATCTTGAAAAGTTTTATTCCTTCATTATCTATTTTGATTTGTTCCTTTTTCTCCTTTTTTATTGATCCTTAATCATTACCAATTCTATAGGGTGGTGGCTTGAAAAAACTTGGTATTTCATTGTTGTGTGAGTGTTCTATAATTAAATGGATCCATATAATGAAAAAACTAATGTGATTAATAATAAAATTGAGGTAAATGTTGAAATAGTTCGATCAAGATTTTATTTGGGTTGCCTACTACTCCAGGTTTTGTGTCACAACAGTAGATCAACATGATGGGTATAGATTACCAAGTAGTATGGAAGAAAATAATCCAAACACTAGTGAAAATAAAAATGGTAAACTCTAGATCCAAGGGTTTTTGGTGTAATGGATAGAGGGCATATTGGAGTTTATGGAACGAGGAATAGACACATGAAGAACCTAATGGTTCGAGTCAATCTCACATTACATTGAAAATTATATGAAGAAAACATGTTTTGTATTCCCCTTCAGAGGTTCATGGGTTTATGTAGTGAAAAAAATATCACACATCATGTGACATGTTTTAACCAATATTTGATCTAGTTCCCATTTATTATTGTGTACCATATAGGTTAGATATTAATATACACGAATAGACACATGGGAATGGATATAGTCAACACGCACAACCCGATACTCAGAAGAAGTCATGTACACATGCATTGACCAAAGTACATTAGAATGACTGTAATTATATAGGAATATGTTAATTTTAATGTTTAGAGTATAGTATAATTTTATGTATTTTCCTTAATTTCACACTTCATATATTTTATAACAACCCATCATTTTAAAATATAATCCTCATATTCGATAGCGAGTGTGAAACACAATACCAAGATTAGAAAAGAATATAATATCCAACTAAATTATGATATATTTACTATTTATAATTAATTTAGTCTATTTTACATATTTTTCTAAACAAAATTATATTTTATCTTGTGTTACATGTAACATTGTTTTTACTTTCCATGACATGAAACTACAACTTTCATTAATAGCTTACGTTACACCAGGACCAAGTTTTCTTGAATAATGTTAATATTATTAATGAAAATGAAAATAATTACATAGCCATTAATTTTTTGTTCATAAATAAGAATAATTAATTTAAAAAATATATTTTTGAATTCATTGGTTACCAATTAATTAAAAATAAATCTAAAAACCAATTTAATATAATGAATTTTTTTTAATAAAACTATATTTATGCACCAATGATTCTCTGTCCAAATAAAATTAAGTAATTACTATTAGTAAATGATATTAAACAAATTTTTATATTATATATTCATTATTTTTTTTGAAATTTTTACAATATATTTTTTAGGAATAAGATAAATAAAAATCCAATTTTATGCATGAAAATTGTATTTTTCTGAAGACAATTTTGTCGTCTTTTAATGGATGAGTTATTTTAATATGAATTTTTTTCTATTTTTAAAATTATTTAAAAAAAGAGTCTTCATTTAAGAATAAGTATTGTCCGATATATATTTTGTTTAATCATTGATATTTTTATGAGATGTTTCATTTATTAATAAATAGTAAAAAATATTTAATTTAAATTCAAAAAAATACTTTTTTAAATAATTTATATGTTTAAATTGTATTTTAAATGTATTTTATTATTTAATTACATAATTTATACATTATATAATCTAATATACTTAATTGGAATCATTTTCTTACTTAATTTGGATAAAATATCATTTCCATAAATTTAACATTTTCACATTAAATACTCACTTTGTAATAATGTATATGGGATTAATTTAGATTAATTTTAGCCCAAAATTTGAATTTAATTTTGAAAAATAGATTACATATTTTGAAAAATTATAACTTATATCTTATAATTAGAAATTTTCTTTTGAATATATATATTAGTGATTTACGTAAAGTTAATTACAATGATTAATAGAAAATCTGTATACCAAGGATAAAACAATTAAACATATGGGGGAAAATAAAAATAAAAAATTTAAGAACAAATTTTATGGATATATATAGACATTATACATTATATTATGGAGTTTATTGAATTATGTAATCCAAATTATATGGAGAAAATTTGGGTGTAATTCCCTAATTAATAAATTTATAGGTTTTCCACACAACCCATTTATTAAAGGCACCCCCCTTTCCCCCTTATTCCCACATATTGAACCACATTGGTTCAAAAATTCCCTACCAAAATCAATGAAAAAACACAATCCCTTCACCCTTGATTAATTATCTTTAGAATGATGTCATAATTTGAAACCATTAGTGAAAACATATGAAGGATACCCTAAAAGAGGTAATGTTTTTCTACATGGGTTCTTATTTTATTTCCTTATCCGCGCCATTCAATTAGCATTAATCCAATATTATATCATAAAAAAGTATATTAAATATAATAATATCTTTATACGATAATTATATGACATAAAACATCACCAAACGTTATCAAATTGGTCAGAAAATCATCGTCCATGTTTACTACATACTACGACTTTGTGAACTGGTATCATTTGTTAATCCTCTACCATCTATCAACAATTAGAATATTGACTGAAACAATATTTTTATATTATATTTAATATTTAGAAATTATTCTTAATTTTTATATATAACATATCTTTATGATCTCCTTTTTGAGGTAATATGATAAGGTCACTTGTGTGTACGGTGGACTACCGTCTCATGAAGTATCGTGATTCATTCACGCTTTACATGAAATACATTAATGATTATTAAAATAAATACTTGTGTCATATATTACATTTTTATTATTCAACAATTAAAAAATATATATATATATATATATTGATAATTTACATTTATTTCATTCAATATGAAATAAAAATGGATACATCATTAATGCATACAGAGGCCTACCATCTCCAAGAATGATGTATTTCATTTCCTAACAGCGAAATTTAAGGATTACTATAGACCAGTATTTAATAAATATATATGTTATTTACATAATTGTTTAAATTTTAGTGATGATTATATGATGATGTAACTTATAGGGAATAAAATAACACGTCATAACATAATCGGAAAATAAGGTAATTAACACCAAAAAATGAAAAATAATGAAAGATTAATGAAAAATGGGTAATAACATGTTATAAAAGAAACATGTATGATATTATAAATATTTTTATTGTTCTGTGATAATTATATATCCTTATTAAAAACATTATAGTGGAATTAAAAGGGTGTTCAACCAAAAGGTGTAGTAATGTATGTTATTGCGTGTCAATTAACATTCTAATGAGACATAATTTTTGTTATGGCCCAATTCACTTTTATGTTATGTATATACTACAACATTGACATGTAATAAAAAAAATACTTAATTCTTCATGTTATTTTATATTTCAATTTGAATTATTTAATCTATGTTTGATGACATAAAAATTACAAAATGGTAAATTTTAATGTGCAATATCACTTTTGTTTTGGATTGTTATCTTTATCAGAAAATAATAATATTATTGTAGGAAATTTTATTTTTATATTACATTTATCTTAAATATACATATTATTTTGTGATGGATAGGATTATTCTTGAAACTATATATCATTTTTACATATGTTTGTTACATTTAAATATATTCATCAATTGGGGACTTATTTATAAATCGGTATCAATTAAACTATAAGGATATTGTATAAGGATTGATTTTTTTTGAATTAAATCAATTTTTTAATATAAAATGAATGGAGTGGACCTGGATACATTGGTGGGTCCTAGTTAATGACATACCATCAATGTATTGATAGTTGAATGTGAAGAATTAGGTTTCCAAATCCATTGTCTTATTACCGAGAATTTTTAAACTCGATTATAAATAGATATTGGAATTAAACATTCATGAACCTGGGAAACATCGAATCCTATAATTAATAATTTCATATATTATAATTTTTGTTATTATTATCCACAAAATTTTTTATTCTATAAAATCTATTGATGATTTTTTTCTTAGCTTATTGATTAAATGGTATATGTGTTATGTTATTTACATTTCTATATTGATTCTGTATTATCTAGATACATAAATAATGTGTATGTTCGCTTATTTACCTTCCATATCAATTAATTATTATTCATTTATCTTAAAGTCATGTGTGTTCAGTTATTTAAATTAATATATTATATATTAATTAGGTATTTATAATATAATCCATTATATAGAATCCTTACATTTAATTTCATATTAACTTTATTTTTTCCATTAAAAAGGTTATGAAAAAGTGATCTCTGAATGAAATTTAAAGCATATAGTTTATTATATTATTTATGTGTTAAGTTTTATTTTTTTTTACCAGTATAAAATGGGTATCATATATGTATCTCAAATTATATAACTACTAAACTAATATATCTTTTGGAGTTTATCTTGAATCTATGACATTGTAATAATGTGAGGAACTATCTCTGTGATACTAAGGTTGGGGAAATTACAGTTGGTATTAGAGTATGTTTAGTAGTAGCCCTGGGAATAAGATTTAAGAAAAAATGTATTATTGAAAATAACCATAATATATACATTGAGGATAAGTATCGAATAACATCCTAATGTTTTCTTAGGGTATAGATTATGTGCTTCTTCCTAGAAATGAATCCTTTTATAGATACTTCAAGTGTATGTGGTTTTGATAGAGATTTTTTGAGAGGAAAAAATTTAAAAAGATTGTATTAGGTTTGAGTCAAGAATAAAATGGTGCATGGAAAAGGCCTTACTATGTAACTTGTTTGATATCACTAGAGGATATTCTTTTTTGTAATTAAAAATATATTTAAAACCCATTATAAGGGATTAAAAATTCATTATATCCCAATTAAACAATATTTATTATTATAAAATTAGTTATGGGTAAATATTCAAATCTATGACAAATGTTTCACAGTTTTTGGGATTAAAAGTTATGTTACATAATGTTAAGATTTAGTATAGTGTATTACATTGTTTAGAAAAATAACTAGGAAGGAAAAAGGTTATCAATACTCAAAGAAATATGTACTGACTTACCTGCCAATGAAGTTGATATTGGTGGTATTGGAATAGATTATGTAAATGATATTTTAGGGAACCATAATCATCTTATTACCCATAACATTACTTGGATTGAACGACATATTCAATTGTGATATTCTCATATGTTAGGTCTTTTTATATGACATTGGCCCCCCAAATTCTAGTGGGACTTCTAATCTAGTGGTAGTTGATGAATGGATTGATTCATTTCATAATATATCTATTTAATTGTCAGGTAGTTAAATGGAAAATGTTATAAATACTATATATTTCCTCAATGGAAATGCTAGTGAAGTTTGTCCATTATTTCATAATACTATGAAGGAAGTGGAAATAGAACTCAAGTAATGGAATTAATTTAAGGATATATTGTCTAATAAATATTTTCCGTATGAGAATCAAATAGAGATGAAGATTAAGTACCATAGTTTATAATCAAAATTAGTTCAAATTATTTATGGATTATGAATCTTCCATTAAATGGTTATAATTCTATGATACATATTTCATAAATAACACAAAATGAAATATTGGTAATTTCACTAAAGGGTTTGATCCATTTCTCTGATGATTGATGGTGTCTCAAATATTTTCTTCAAATGATGAAATAGTTTTATGTTCTTTCAATATAGATATATAATTATCAATGTCTTCTGGATTCAAATGGAATGATTAAAATAATGGTATGGGGAAGAAAATAATGGATATTGGGGAGAAGGGAAGGAATTATTTTCACATATGTGATAACTGTGTAAGAAATCACATTGGGAAATTATTAAAGGTATTGGGAGTTTGTTAAAAGTATAGAAAAAATGGATAATTGGAAAAATAATACAAACGGAATAATGAAACCACTACTGTTGAGTGTTTCAACTATAATGATATATGGGATAACATATACGAATTCCTGATGTTAAAATAAAATATAAATCAGTAGAAACTAAGGAATAAAGGCAAATATTATGTAATTTATACCCCCAAAGTGGAATGATTAATATGTTGGTTTATTTTAATCTGGGGAAAAAATCTAGGTGTTTTATTTATATTAATTTAATCTGTATAATAATGAAATATATATGGACAATAATTTAGTATGGTTTCATTAATTTTTTGAGGCAATATTTCTTATGGTACCAATAAAAATGATTGTGTATCATTTTTTTGGAAACACAAGGTTGATTGAATGAGAAGCCTTAATACGTTCCAGATGCCAAGGTACTTATGTTTTGATAAATAGATGATTTACATGGATTAACTAATTTTGATACTACTAACAACCATTGAATTGATTCTAATATATTGGATCATAATATATTTAATGTTCATAGGTATAACCATTTATGATATAGTTAACGTTAAATTTTTTTTGTTGTTTTAGAGTTTTATGAATTAATTCACATTATGTGTAAAACCTTAAGGTTTTAATAAAAAATTTAATATATAAAGTGATGCACGAAACACTTATTCTCTTAAAAAACCCAATTATATTATAACCTAGCCGTTAAAAAAAATTTTCCTCTGTGTTTTCAATTTCAAAAAAGGAACCTACATGATTTTGATTGGTAAGATTTTTACCGGCTAACATGAAGAACATACATTTTTTTTGAATTATGAGATGAACATCTAAATATTAATGTACCATTATGAGTTTTAAGCTCACCAAATTAAGTATAAATAATATTTAGGCACCTTGTATATGAGAGTGAATATTTTAAAATTTAATCATTACGTGTTGCTGTTTTTGTGAGTAATAAATAAATAATTATAATTTTTCAATTAATAAATTGATTTAAAATAAAAATAATTTTTATAATATGTATTCCAAAATAAATATTTTTTTGCCCGATGATTTTATGATAAATTTATGAGACCATAGTTAATTTTTCAAAGAATTACAGAATCATTTTTAAATTCAAAATATGTATTTTTCATGAAAATAATTATTTTTTGTAAAAGCTAAATATCACATATCTAAAAAACATATTTTGATAAAATGGAGTCACTTTTTGAACACTATATGTCTAAAAATGTTTTTTGTGAATTTTAGGTATTTTTCTGAAATACTTGAATGTTTTAATGAATAGTAAAATACAGCAATTTATGGTATAAATATATTAAAAGCTAAATACACTATTAAATGATTCATCACTGTTGTAAGAACACATGGTTTGAAATAACATGAAATTGTTACACTTTTTGGTCATAAAAACCAAAACTATTGGTTGTATTGAGAAAAATAATCAAATAATGAATAAGATATTCAAAAATCACCCATCGCCTTCTCTATAAAAAAATAGTCTTCACTCCCTCTTCTCCTCACTCCTTTTAGCTTCGATGCATCTCATACTTCTTCCCAAATACTCTCCCGTAGTCTCTCAACATGTCTAGGATCTCTTGGTCTTTATAAAATACCAAAAATATTTCCCATAAGGAGGTTCTCAAGGAGGATAGTTCAAGATGTTAACCCAACTCTTTCTTCCTTTAATTTCGTTTTCATTTTATTTATTTTCTAATATTATCCTCACATCCTCTTTCCAAATGATCATGAGAACTCCAATATCATCTATATATAGGAACGATATATCTTTAATGCAATATCCTTCCTTAAACAACTGTCTCTCTCCCTCTCTCTCTCTCTTTTAAACGAAATTGTCGCCCGAGAGGTGCTGATTTACAACCTTCATGAATAATGAACCTTCATTCTTCAATTTGACCTTCAAGTCTGAAAACTAAACCATTTTTATGGTCTAAAAACATTAATATATTTATTATAACCTATTAAAAGTTATATGACCAGTATATATATATATAATACTAATTCATACGATGTAACAAGTTCGTAACAATCGAAATATAACCAAAATAATATAAATAATTTTCACTAATGTAATATATAATAAATCATCCTAATATAATATAATAAAATTAATTTTATCACCTTGTAATCTTATGTATGTTTATTGTTTTCATATAAATTTAGTTAAATGATATTTTAGATGATCCGTATGAGCTTCTACACTAATATACAACTATACCGATCATGAAAACCAAGGAATCGAATGCTCTTGAGAAATAAAATTGTATCGTATAACTCTTCCAAAATTCCATAAATGATCATAATAAAATTATAATGAATCAAATAAATGTATGCAAGTTTCTTAATTAGATAATTAATGGATTTAATTCAATTATCGTGGAATTTAATGTCCATTGCAGAACACGCCCAAACATAAGGTAAGGGTTTTCTACATGAACCACCATTTGTTTTAGGTTACACATTGTCTCTATTAATCACAATTAAATTATTATTTATTATTATATAATACTCCTAAATTTTGTGTGGCTATTCTATACATGTGTACCCATCATAATCCTTCTTTATTTTATGAGGAATTAAATGTTTTATAATGATATTTCACAATTCATCCTGATAAACATGCTCTCCTCTAAGGAACTTCTCAGATTCTTACATATTTCAAAGTTATCTCTATGATCTCTTTTAATACAAAAATATATTAATAAACCATTATTTCATCATGGAAAAACAACATTCATTAATTTCTAGTTTTATGAAAATATTTTTCCAAAATAACTCTTATTTTCAATGTAAAAGTGTAGTTCATTAAAAAATTCGTTGGTGATTTTAATAGATTATTTTTTTTTCTATTTCAAACCCTCTATTGATTTTTTTTCTTATTGAGGATAATATATTATTTTTATCATCTAACATATTGTATTAAATGTTTTATGATCATTTTGACTGTGGATGTGATATCTCAATACCATTCACCGTACTACTCAGAATTGTATATGATTATTTGTATATATTGGGGAATGTTATATCAAATTTTCATGATGTTTATGTTTATCCACTTTGATCTGAGGAATTCATTAGATTTATCATGTGAAGGGGGGCCCCTCTATAGCCCCTTGATTCATCAGTATGTATTAACCCAATTTTTCACTCAGGTATGGGTCCTTAAATTTTTGGTAAAAATCTTTACTTTGGACATAATATTGATGCCAATCGGGTAAGTAAATTTTATGAGGGTGTCTGGGGATTGTTAAGAGCCCAAAATCCATCATATTTGAGAAACTAGACCATGGGAACAGTATAGAGGAAACTGTGTGGATTGTGGGTTTTTTTGGACAGTGGCACCATGCACGGTTGGTGCATGACTGTGCAGCATAACCGTGAGAACGCCCATTTTTTCCGGGTAACCATGTATAGATGGCGCATGTCTTGATCAAACCGTGTGGATAAATCCTTTTTGGGTAGAAATATCATGTACGTTTTTTTCACGGTTTTACGAACCATGCAGACAAACCGGGCACAGGCTAAAAACCTATGTAAAATTTCTAAAATGCCATTAATAATAATTTAATCCTCCCCCTTCCACATAATATGATAACTAGTGGAATTTTCCTCCATTTCCACAAATTTATACCTTTTTGAATTTCAAAGATATGGATCATGATACCTCGTTTGTCTGAAATCTGATCAAGATTCTATTCATCACATTGGATGCACAATAGTAAGTACTCGAGTCCTCTTTAGTCGTTCTTCTTATCTTTCACTATTGACAAAGAAATCACCATGTGAACATCTTCCCATTTTCATAGATCAACTCTGATCCACGATAAGTCAAGGACCGATACCATAGGATAATTCTCTTACAACCCTAAGGTGGGTGGTCTATAACTCATCCCTATTGTTTGTTGTTTTTGGAATCTTTGTGTCAGGCCCACCATTTTTTTCAAACTATTTCATAAATTTACATGCCATGATTATAGTTGTATGAATTTTATGATTATGATCTTTACAATAATGTGATTAGTTGTTCGTGGTTACACCCATAAGTCAATCTTCCCGATGTCAGAGGTTTTACTATAATTGGGTTTTTAGTGTTTTAGTATGGTTGAGCCACTGTTCAGGTGGGCCTTTGATTGACCTTCATAATGGTGAGCCCTCTTATTATAAATGTCTTGTTTTTATGTTGAATTTCATAATGGTATGTACCATGTATTCTAACCACTTGATAGGTCCATGGTAAGTGCTTTTGATCGGTTATTAAAAGGGAAATGTGAAATGTGAATTGGAAAGTATACTAAGTATATAACACGGACATAATAAAAAGTTATTGAATACAGGTTACATGTCTGCATCACCCCATTCCTTGTTGATGGAAGGTAGAATAGTGAATCTCAATAATTGAATCAGCCTTAATGGCTAACTAAGACCTGATTAAATGGTCGAAACACTTATTTTCCTATCAACACTAATGAAAGGAATGTCTTGGAAAAAAAAATAAATGGTTCCAAATCTAAATGACCTATCCACACTAATGGAAGGAAAGACAACAACCAAATGAATTATCACATGATTATAATATCAAATAAGAATGGGCTGATTGTAACTCCCCTTGTATTCTGAGAGGATAATACCTTGGGTCTCAGGAACCCCATTCTAATTCATAGATACTATTTTCTTATGTTGATACACGCCTAGACTCTTATTATTTTCTATTACGTGGATGTCGGGTATTCTACTGTTGGGGCCATTCATTATTATAGGATTCCTCGAATATAATCCTTAGATCCAACATTGACTAGTAGGTTCCATGTTGAAATCACATAGGGCCTTGTTTTTCTTTTCCCTATTTTACCTTGGCCGATAACCTTGGACTTGATAGGATCCTTATTGTGTAATTACTTGGATTATGATCCATGGATTACAATCATACCACTTTTATAATGACTCAAATACTATTAAGTAAGTTTCCATGAGATTTATGTTACCTTGGTTATTATATAATAATTTCCTCACTATATATCATTTCTAGGTTTCCTTTTCATGTATTGTGACTTTCACTACTTATACTATCATGTGGTGATGTCAGTGATGGCTATGCCTCATGTGACCTATTATCATTAAATGGTAATTTCCTAATTAAAATTAAATGGTTACATGTTGAGACACTAGTAGATGGATAATTTAGGTACATAGTTATTTAGTTATATTGTACTATTTTATTCAGTAATATATATATATTTGTGTGCGTGTGTCAGCAAACTATTATATTTCATTACATGAGCCAAATGTTATAAACACCATAGGTGGTGGCCCACTGAGATTTATCTCCCACCCTATCCTAGAGCTATTTGGTACTAAGAGTATATTACATGGTTGAAAGTGTAGACAAATGGAAGAATACAACTTCCAACACTTTATTTTTTACTGATATGATGGAGATTGATAGAAGATGACAGAGTAGGTTCTCATGAATCTGGGAGGTTCATTTCTTTTCTTTTAATTTGTGGAACATGTTATGCTTACTGTATTGTATACATGTTTTCTAGTTTTCTAGTGACATGATATTACATAATTATTGTCTTAGATGATAGAATTATAATTATTCTTGTTTATATATTGCATCAGTTTTCTTCTAATGTTTATTTATATTTTATCCAATGTATTCAATTCTATTATATTCCTTCTGATGTGCTAAACCCTTCTAATGAAGCTATAATGTTCCCATGGACACACCCTAGGAACTCTTTTCTAGTCAGAAGCATCTAGCATTTGGGAATATGTGATTGAGGCCAAGTGGCCAACTGGGCTCAGGGGACCCATTAAGTGGCATCCGGGTTCGGGTTGTCACAAAGTTGTATCACAGGTAGGTTACTTTTAATGCATTACTTTTTAGGGACTATAAATTGGGGGATAATAATTCTTAGGACATGGTTATAATCCATGATTGGTCATCATGAACCAATGTTTAGGGTAAAATCTAATTTACCCAAAATGAAATTTTTTTCTTCTTTTTCCTATTATAGTTGATATTATTTCACAATTGGGTGATACACATGTTGGGTAGTGTTGTTGATTATTACACTTTTTAGAATTTATTCCATCCTTATCTTGATGATATTAGGTGATGTAGTATTATGAAATACATTATTATAGGCACCTATAATTCAAATTTCATTCATATTATCGTGCCATAATGGCTCATTTCACTACTTTACATTTCTTGATTTTCCTGTAATTTCAGAGTGATGTTCTGATAGTTTCGTGTACATTTATATCTTTGGCATTGATTGAGCGATTTCATGTATGAATTCAAGATATTTATGGGCCCTCATGTGTTGGGATAGATAATTTACCATGTTAATCCATTTCGTTATAAATAAATGGTTTCCATTTCTTGTGATAGATGTATAGGCATTGATTCATCAAAAATGGATATCCGTTATAATGTGATTCCTGAAATTTTAAATTAACTGGTTTCACATCCTTATTATTCCTTTTCATGTTTATGAAAGGTAAAGGAGTGAACATGGAAATTAAATGAAAAATGACATAAAAATTATACTTGAGGATATACCAATACATGGCCGTGTAAAATGGTATTTTGGGTACTATGTATAAGGCCCTGACCTTAAACATTACATAATATTGAATTAAATGAATAATTCACATTGAGTATCTTTTCATGTTTAGAGTTTTAGAGAATTATATTATAACTATTGCATCTCAAAAGATTACACAGTATACAATTCTACAAAGTTTCCTTTTTTTTACAAAACATGAACTCTTAAAAAAGAGTCATGTCTAGTTCCATGTTTAAGATAGAATTACTTTTCCTTGATCCCATACTTGACCCTATTCCACATTATGTCCTATGAAAAAAATTTCAAAAAAAACTTGGGATGAGCATAAAAAAGCACAGTAAGGGATCCACAATGAAGGAAAACTATTAGTTTTTCAAAACAAAAAGTAAACCATGAATACTTTATAAAAGTAATAAATTTCACCTTCATGAAGTAGTAAATACTCTTCACTAAAGAAAAGATCATTACATACTCTTTTGTAACCAAAATATTACCATAAAACCCATATAAAAAACACATTACATATTAAGGTAACTTGGGACACAAACATACTTAAATGGAATAACCATACGGTTGACTTCCACACATATCACTTAATGGAATAGCCATATGGCTGACTTCCATACCCAATGCATTGGAGGTTATAACGTAACCCACCGTCCTGATATTCACGACACCACCCGTCATATGGTTTATCACGTAACCACCCGTTAAATGTCCAAGTACCATTATAAAATCATAATACATTAAACAAATATAATGGAAGGAAAACTTTTCCACAATTCGATCAAAATATATATCATAAATATATTAACATAAAAATCCATTATAAAAACCATTTTCAATAGCAAAATACATAAAAGAGTATATGTTATTTATTTCATTTTAAAAACATTACAGCTTGTTGTGGAAGCAAAAGACCAAATATTACTCACGGCGGCGAAAAAAGGTCGTTGTCACCGCGTACGTTAAAATAAACATTATTTTTTGTCGATTAGTAAAAATATTAGTAGGAAAAGATTCCCATTGAATGAAATAAAATGTCAAAGGTGTTTTATACAACGTATAAAAGAAAGACTTGTATTAGAACAAAATATGCCTCAATGAAAGGAGATTGAGACGAAGTCCCTTACATCGTGTCTAACGTGACTCGATTGCTATTTAATCTACTGAATAATAAACTAAAGTTAATTTCTACTTGCTTAAGAACCTTTTCCATGTTTATTATTTCTTTTATATAACTTATTTCTATGTTATAAACATTATTTAATCATTCAGGTTAATAATTCTTGTTTTGTCGATATTTGGTACTTAAGTCAAAAATAGACTTCTTACAATTACATGTTGTTCATGTAGTCAAAGGTTAATTATATCTTGAATGATCTTTATAATTTGTATATCATATAGATCATATATATCTATGATATACATGTATTTATAATAGTACATTACATTTAGAGGTAAGAAATGATATGCACCGTTCCTGGAGACGGTAAGCCGTACGTATGCATGAACGCTACTTTCATTTCTATTTCATATTTAATGGAGTGAAATCATAATGTTATAAAGCTATATTATAAATCTAGTATAATATTATATATAATATCATTAACTCCATCCATTTTATGTCCCACATATGGCATTAACGATTCAAATCATGTTGAGGGGGCGTTAGTCTGCACTTCCAAAAAATGAAATTATCGTGATTACCCATAATGGAAACCATAAAGTTAGGTCATAAATAAAAAATACATATGCATAATGAAAACATAAACATAATATATATCATATATAAATATAGTGAAATCTTAATGGCCACTTTTGAAGGTGTTATAAGAATATTGAACCTTCATCATTCCGTGAGGCAGAAATTCATCATCCACAGAAACAGTATGTTCTTTAAACATTAGACGGAGGTGTGTGTAATTATAAATCAAATACCTCCCATAACAACATCATAGTATATTTAGGATACTGGTGTTGTTACAAAATAAATTAATAAAAAGAGTTTCGGGGGTTGGAGAAGCAAAATAAAACAAAAGAACACAAGTAATGACATTACCTTTAAATCAGGTTACTCCCTTTGGATTGAACCAAAAGGGTTTCTTGAAGAGCTTTCTGCCTAAGGTAAGGCTTTTAGGATGAAGAGAGGGGTGTGGAGAGATAAAAGGATCAGAGATTGGCCGAACCAAAGGCTTGAGAGGTGTGGGTAAAAAGGTAGAGGTGGGGGCCTTTTATAAGAGGAGAGGAGGGGCACTCTTGGAAAGTCAAGAAAAGATACTTTATTATAAAATGATTTTCGGGCAACCAAGGTCCCAAAATTATATATTGCAAGGATAAGTTGATAATGGTTCTAAATACACTCATACAAGTGGTTTTTGAAATGTTTAAGTCCTAGCTTTTAAATTATCTTTTCATTTTATTTAAATCGTTAATTAATGAGGTAATTGCTACATCATAATGGTGTCATAAATAATCTAATTCATTTAATGTCTAAAAATTTAAAAAAAATATCATGATTTAGGAAGTATTTTTATCTTTCTAATAAATATTTATAGTAAAAATTATGACTTGTATAAATCAAGGTAAAAATTGGGTTAGTAAGATGATACATGTTTGTGACATTTTTATTTTAACTTTAAATTAAATGTTATTAATGTAATTTTCTAACCCAGGTGGCTTCATGGGGTCCCCAAGATGACACATGGAGTGTTTTGGTCGGAAATGACACATCCAATAAGGGTAGGACATGTTTCAAGGTAATTTCATATGATTATGACATTATTTTTATATTAAATTACACTAATTACCTTTAATCCTGATTGATAAAACTTGAAAGTTACTATTCACCAAAAAATTATTTTAATCCCATTGAACCACATTTTACTTCCTAATGACAACCATGTATGTCGTATTTTTGAAATTCAATTAAAAAAGGTGGTAATGTTTCATTAAAATGAAAAATCAGTTTTTTTAACTACCACTTAGTGGTTTCACTATTCATCAAAAATTGATGTTTTTTAGAAAAATATCAAAAATTCACCGTAAGATATATTTGATATTCCGAGTTCAAAAATGATGTCTATTTTAAAAAATTGAAAACATGTTATTTTCAATAATTAATTTAATAATTAATTCCCGTTGTCAAAATAAATAATGTGTTTTTATGAAACAATATATATCAAAAGATTGACACTAGTTTAAGTCCAATTTCAAAATGAAATTAATTCCAATGACCACCATAGGAATAAATGGTAAAAATATATTCTAATTTCATTTTAAAACACATTAAAAATATAATCTAATCATATAAATATATTATATTAAAAAGTGGTTTTGAATTAAAATACAACATTTTTCACTATTCATTAAAAAATGAACTTTATCGGAAAAATACCAAATATTTACACAAAGTAAATTTTGATGTCCCGATTATAAAGAAGAATTTAATTTTGTCCAATATAATTTATAAGAGTGAAAAAAACTATATTTAATGAGGGTTCTCCATCAAAAGCCAATAAGTCGACCTTTTAGTGAATAACAGTGTATCTATGCCTAAAATTGAATTCTTTTCTTATTATAAGCCTTTTTATTTAATTGGACACATGTAAAAACATTTAACAAAAATATATAATCATATTTTAGTTATTTAAATTCATTCCCACCAATACAACAACTACGTGTTAGCTACCATTTAAAATAATATTGTTACATTACTAGTGTGCAACGTAAGATTTCAAAGAAACTCGTTGTTGTGTATCGTGTACTCTATCGAAAATAGCAACCCCATTAATGTATAATTAATATTTAATTCGAAAATATTAATAAATATGAAAATGCTTCATCCATTATTTACATGGGATTTTACGTCCTTCCCCACTTTTGGGAATTGCGTCCTCGCAATTTTATTCACTTATAAAAATAAGTGGGGGTATTTATCCCTCATAGCATTTTTAGATTCCCACGTTGCCTCTTCAACCATATGGTTTTTCCACAAAACCTTTACCTGGTGAATTACCTTATTCAACAACACTTGCTCTCTATGGTCAAGAATCTCGACTGGTTGTTCTTCATAAGAGAGATTCTCTTCCAACTGAACTACCTCTGGGCTCAAAAAATGAGATGGATCTAGCACATACTTTCTCAACATCGAAACATGAAAAACATTGTGTACCTGAGAGAAACTCGGAGGTAAAGCCACTTGGTAACAACTGATCCAACTCTCTCTATAATTTGATATGGTCCAAATGAACCTTTGACTCAGCATTCCTTTATTACCAAATCACATCACACTTTTCCATGGTGAAACTTTGAGAAAAACATGATCACCTACCTCAAAAGAGATATACTTCCTCCTGTTGTCTGCATAACTTATTTTCATGCTCTGAGCTATTCTCATGTGTTTCTGTATTATCTGAACTTTTTATGCTAACTCTTATACCAATTCTAGTCCCATAAACTTCCTTTCACCTACTTCATCCCAAAAAGCTGGAGTTCGACACTGCTTCCCATATAATGCCTCAAACAGAGCCATCTGTATACTAGAATAAAAACTGTTATTATATGAAAACTCAACCCAAGAAATATGTTGGTACCAACTTCCCTGATAATCCATCGAGAAAGCACATAGCATATTGTCCAAGGTCTGAATTGTTCGTTCTGACTGCCCATCTGACTGAGGATGAAAAGTTGTACTAAAATTTAATTCAGTACCCAACGACTTCTAAAGGCCTTTACAAAAGTTAGAAGTAAACCTGGGATCACCATCGGATACAATGTATAGGGTAACTCCATTCAACCTGATTATCTCTTAAACATACAACCAATCAAGTTGTTCTAGAGACAAAGTATCTCGAATAAGAATAAAATGAGAAGATTTAGTCAATCGATCAACAATAACCCAGATTGTATTATTACCTCGAGATTTATTTGGTAATCCCACAACAAAGTCCATGGATATATTTTCCCATTTCCACTCTGGAACCGGTAAAAGTTGACGCATCCCTTTCAGTAACTGCCGCTCTTCTTTAACCTGTTGAAAAATCAAACTCTTCACATTAAGATCGGCAATATCTATTTTCATTTCATCCCACCAGTAATACTCCCGCAGATATCTGTACATCTTAGTAATTCCAGGATTAACTGAAAACGGGGACCTATGAGCCTCACATAACAACACATTCTTCAACTATGAATCACAAGGCACACATAATATCTTCCCAAACCTCAAAACAAAATCATTATCAATGTTAAATTCAGGCAAATTACCATTCTGGACTAGCTCTACCTTTTTCTGCAACCCACTATCTTTCTTCTGTGCTTGCTTAATTCTGTATGATAGAGATGATCTCACAGACACATGAAATAAAACAAAAGAACTTCATGCACCAACATATTCTATTCCAAAGTTCATCAATTCAGAAACAAAAGGATCTCGTTCCAAACATATCATGGTTAATGAAGCATTAATTTTTCAACTCAAAGAATCAAACACTTTATTTTCTTTTCCCAGATGGTAATGAATTGTACAATCATAATCCTTGATTAATTACAGCTATCTCCTATGTCTCATGTTCAATTATTTCTGATTGAATATATAATTTAAACTTTTGTGATTAGTATATATTTCACACTTTACTACATACAAATTATGCCTCCAATGTTTTAGAGAAAAAACAACATCAGCTAATTCCAAATCATGTGTAGGGTAATTTACCTCATGAGTTTTCAACTGACGTGAAGCATAAGCGATTACCTGATCATTATGGATAAGGACACATCCAATTCCCTTCAACGAAGCATCAATGTAGATAAAAAACTCACCATTACTGGAAGGAAGTGCCAAAATCGGAGCATTCACCAATTTTCTTTTCAACTCCTGAAAATAATCATCAAATTATTTTGTCCAGATAAACTTAACACCCTTCCGAGTTAGCTTAGTCATTGGACTAGATTACCATAAAAAATTTCAACAAACCTTTAGTAGGAACCTGCCAAACCAAGAAAACTACAAATCTCGGTTACATTTGTTGGTCTTGGGCTTTCTTCAACAACTTTCTCTTTAGAAAGATCAATAGTTATGCCATTTTTTGAAACAATGTGGCCAAGGAAAGAAAATTGTTGTAACCAAAACTCACACTTGCTAAATGTTTCATACTGTTTTTTTCCTTTTAAGGTTTGTAAGATTACCCATAAATGACTTTCATTCTCCTCTTTACTTTTAGAAAACACCAACATATCATCAATGAAAACAACCCCAAACTTTACCAAGAAATCATGGAAAATTCTTTTCATAAGGTCCATAAATACAACAGATGCATTAGTTATCCTAAAAGGCATAACTACAAATTCACAATGGCCATATCTATTACAAAACACAGTATTCGGAACAACTGGTTCTTTTACTTTCAACTGATGGTACCCCGACCCCATGTCAATCTTCGAAAAATACTGAGCTCCCTAGTGCTGATCAAACAAATTATCGATATGAGGCAAAGGATGTTTTTTTAACAGTGATATTATTAAAGGCTCTATAATCAATGCAAAGTCTCAATGAACCATCTTTTTTTACAAATAGGACAGGAGCACCCCATTTTGATGTGCTAAGTCGAATGAAACCTTTATCCAATAACTCTTGCAATTGCTTCTTTAACTCTAAAATTTCAACTTGAGCCATTCGATTATGGGGTTTTGAAATTGTCTTAGAATGAGGAACTAAGTCAATAGTAAATTCAACTTCCTAATCATGAATAATACCAGGAAACTCATCAGAAAAAATATAAAGATACTCATTTACCACTGGCACATCATTAATCTGAACAGTTCCTTTATTTTCAACAATATGTTCAAGGTAACATTCATTTCCATCTATTACTAGTTTCTCAACTTCCAAATATGTTATCAAAAGCAAGAGTTCATTCTTGTACACAAACTGAAAATCATTCTGGAAAGAAACCATTTTGGCTCTGCAATAAATCTTAGCATGATAAATAGAAATCCAATCCATGCCCAAAATAACATCAAACTCTACTAGAGGCAAAAAAAAAATATAAGGTTTTCAGGTAGATTCTTTCCACACACAAGGATATGAAGGTTCTTATAATTTCTTTTTGTCTCAACTTTTCCTCTGGGTGTTTTAAACATAAGTTCAGGATTCATATCTTGAGATGGAATTCCCAATTTACTTGAAAACTTCTTGGAAATGAAAGAATGTGTAGACCCTGAATCAAACAACACATTGGCATAATCTGAACAAACAAACATTGTACCTGATACTACTTCATTCGATGGCCCAACATCTGCTGATGTAGTTGTGAAAGATTTCACCACCCCTTTCTGCTTGTAGTCCAGCTCCCTTAGTTGAGTTCTTCATTAGACACTCATTTGCATAATGACCCATTTCATTATACATAAAACATATTACTGCTGGCTTTTCATTGTCTTCTTGATCATCTTCCTTACAGTTATGAGAAATATGACCAGACTTACGACACCAAAAGAACTTTCCAAACATTGATAAACATTCAACATGATGAATTTTACCACACTTCTCACAGGATAGATATTTTGTTTTCTTACCTACTTACTTCTTTGATGAATTCTTCCCCTTTTCCTACCAACTGGACCTCTTATTCTGTTGTTTGTCAAAGAACACATGATCATCGACTAACTCCATTTCCACCTTCTCTACACATCGAACATGTTTTTCATAACTTTTGAACACAAAAGAAGCTAAAGCACTTCGAGACATTGCCTTTAACCCTGAGTAAAAATGATTTATTTTAGTATCAAGATCTCGTATGAAATTGGGAGCATACCTTGCCAGTCGAGTGAACTTTGCTTCATAAGTAGCCACCGATTCATCCTCATGCCTCAATTCTAGGAATTGTTTTTCCATCCTAAGATGAACCACCTTAAGAAAATATTTCTCAAGTAACATACCTTGGAATTTGTCCCAGTCAAGATCATCAATCTCATCACTATCTTGGATATTTTTCATCATCGACCACCACTGATCAGCTTCACCTTCGAAACGGTAAATAGCAAGACTAACCTTATGATGTTCTGAACACCCCATGACATCAAAAATCTTCTCTTGTGATTTAATCCACCCTTCAGCTAGCACAGGGTCAGATGATCCTCTGGATGATGGGGGATGTTGCCTCATGAAATATTCCACAACTGACATGTTCCTCTGTGGTTGATCTGGCAGATCTCGTGCATGGATACCACCACCATTTATATCCTAAGTCAACTGTTTCATCTCTGCAACAAATTGTTCAGTTCCAATTCCAACCATCTCAGGTTTCCGATTTGGAAGGTTTTCTTCCTCCTGATTTCGTCCCAAAATAGCTTCCTTGTTTCCTCTTCGGAAAACCATTCTGAACATAGAAATATCATAGGCAAAGAATCATGGTAATCTTTAAATGTTATATCATTTCAATCATTCCATAAATTAATTTATAATTTAACAATTTTCTAACTCTTAAAATTTTCTAAACCTGCCTCTGATACCAACTATAAGGTCCCGACCTTAAACATTACGTAATATCGAATTAAATGAATAATTCACATTGAGTGTCTTTTCAGGTTTGGAGTGTTAGAGAATTTGATCATAACTTTTACATCTCAAAATATTACATAGTAGACACTTCTACAAAGATTCCTTTTTTTACAAAACATGAACTCTTAAAAAATAGTCATGTCTAGTTCCATGTTTAAGATAGCATGACATTTCCTTGATCCCATCCTTGACCCTATTACATATTATTTCCTATGAAAAAAATTTCAAAAAAAACTTGGGATAGCATAAAATGCACAGTAAGGGATACAAAAAGAAGGAAAACTGTTAGTTTTTCAAAATAACAAGTAAACCATGAATACTTTATCAAAGTAATACTTTTCACCTTTATGAAGTAGTAAATAATATGCACTGAATAAAAGATCATTAATTACCCTTTTGTAACCAAAATATTACCACAATACCCATATAAAGAACATATAACATATAAAGGTAACTGGGGACATAAGCTTACGTAAATGGAATAACCATACGGTCGACTTCCTCACATATCACTTAATGGAATAGCCATACATACGACTTCCATACCCAATGAATTGGAGGTTATAATGTAACCACCCAGACTCGAATTCACGGAACCACCCATCATATGGTTTATCACGTAACCACCCGTCAAATGTCCAAGTACCATTATAAAATTATAAGATATAGAAAAAATATAATGGATGGAAAAAATTTCCAAATTTTGATCACAATACATCACATAAATATATATACATAACAAATCCATTATAAAAACCATTTTCAATACCAAAATATATAAAAGAGTATATGGTATTTATTTCATTTTAAAAACATTATGGCTTGTTGAAGATTCCAAAGACAAAATAATTCTCGCGGTGGCGGAAAAGGTCGTTGTCACAGCAAACGTTAAAATAAACATTCCTTTTTGTTGTTTAGTAAAATGCTTCGTAGAAAAAGATTCCCTTTGAATTAAATGAAAATTAAAAGGTGTTTTATACATCGTATAAAAGAATGTCTTGTATTAGAACAAAATATGCCTCAATGAAAGGAGATTGAGATGAAGTCCCTTACCTCATGTCCAACGTAACTCGATTGCTCTTTAATCTCCTAAATAATAAAATAAAGTTAATTTATACTTTCATAAGAACCTT
Source organism: Viscum album (assembly GCA_963277665.1). NCBI lineage: Eukaryota > Viridiplantae > Streptophyta > Magnoliopsida > Santalales > Viscaceae > Viscum > Viscum album. The sequence continues at coordinate 445,682,347 of OY728155.1, read as the reverse complement.
TTTTCAAGTTTATTATTTCTTTTATATAACTTATTTCCATGTTATAAACATTATGTAATTATTGAAGTTAATAAAGTTCATTTTTTCGATATTTGGTACTTAAGTCAAAAATTGACTTCTTACAATTACATGTAGTTCATGTGGTCAAAGTTTAATTATATCCAGAATGATATTCATGATTTGGATATCATATATATCATATATATCCATTGTATACATGTATTTATAATAGTACATAACATTTAGAGGTAAGAAATGAAATGCACCGTTCATGGAGATGGTAAGCCGTACGTATGCATGAACGCTACATTTATATATAATATCATTAACTCCATCGTTTATATGTCCCACATATGGAATTAAATAATCAAATAACTTTGAGGGGGTGGTAGTCCGCACTGTCTAAGATAAAATTATCGTGTTTACCCATAATGGAAACCATAATGGTAGGCCATAAATGAAAAATACAGAAGAATAAGGAAAAAATAAACATAATATATATCATATATAAATGTAGTGACATCTTAATGGCCACCTTTTAAGGTGTTATAAGAATATTGAACAATCATCATTTCGTGAGGCAGAAATTCACCATCCACAGAAACAGTATGTTATTTAACCATTAGACGGAGGTGTGTGTAAGTATAAATAGAATAACTCTCATAAAAATATCCTAGTATATTTATGATACTGGTTTTGTTACAAAAAAATGTAATAAAATGAATTTAGGGGGGTGGAGAATCGAAATAAAACAAAAGAACACAAGTGAAGACATCACCTTTAAATCAGGTTACTCCATTTTGTTTGAACCAAAAGGGTTTCTTGAAGATCTTTCTTCGTAAGGTAAGGCTTCTAAGATGAGGAGAGGAATATGGAGAGATAAAATGAGCAAATCTTGGTCGAACCAAAGGCTTGATAGGTGTGGGTAAAGAGATAGAGGTTGGGGCCTTTTATAAGAGGAGAGAAGGGGCACTCTTGGAAAGTCAAGAAAAGATACATTATTATAAATTGATTTTTGGATAAAAAAGGTCCCACAGTTATATATTTCTAGGATAAGGTGATAAGGGTTCAAAATCCACCCATACAATAAGTTTTTTAAAAGTGTAAGTCATATATATTACATTATCTTTTCATTTTATTTAAATCATTTATTAATGAGGTAATCACTACATCATCATGGTGTAATAAATAATTTAATTTATTTATGGTCTCAAATTATAAAAAAAATATCATAATGTAGGAAATATTTTTATATTTTTAATTAATATTTATATTAAAAAATATGACTTGTATAACCCCATGGAAAAATTGTTTAATAAAATAATACAAGTTTGTGACATTTTTATTTTACCTTTAAATAAAAAGTTATTAATTTTATTTTCTTACCCAAGTGGCTTCATGGGGTCCCCAAGTTGACCCATGGATTTTTTTGGTCGGCCATGACACATCCAATAAGGGAAGGACATGTGTCAAGGTAATTTCCTATTATTATAACATTATTTTTATCTTAAATTACAGTAATTACCTTTGACCGCGATTAATAAAACTTAAATTTTACTATTCACCAAAAAATTATTTAATCCCATTGAACCACATTTTAATTCCTAATTAAAACCATGTATATTGTATTTTTGAAATTTAATTCACAGAAGTGGTAAAGTTTCATTGAAACGAAAAATCAGTTTTTTTAACTACCACTTAGTGGTTTCACTATTCATCAAAAATTGATGTTTTCCAGAAAAATACCAAAAATTCACCCTAAGATATATTTGATATTATGAATTCAAAGATGAGGTATATTTTAAAAAATTAAAAACATTTAAGTTTCATTAATTAATGTAATAATTAATTCCCTTCGTCAAAACAAATAGCGTGTTTTTATGAAACAATATATATCAAAAGATTGACACTAGTTTAAGTCCAATTTCAAAGTGAAATTAATTACAATGACAACCATTGGATTAAATGGTAAAAATATATTCTAATTTCACTTTAAACCCAATTCAAAAGATAATCTAATCATATAAATAAATTATATTAAAAAGAGGTTTTGAATTAAAATACAACAATTTTCACTATTCATTAAAAATGAACTTTATCGGAAAAATACCAAATATTTTCACCAAGTAAATTTTGATGTCCCGATTCTAAAAAAGAATATTATTTTGTCCAATAGAATGTATAAAAGTGACCAAAAATATATTTAACGAGGGTTCTCCATCAAAAGACGATAAATCGACCTTTTAGTGAATATTAGAGTATCTATGTCTAAATTTGAATTCTTTTCTTATTTTAAGCCTTTATCTCTTATTGGATAAATGTAAATACTTTTAACAAACATATATAATCATATTTTAGTTTTTTCAATTAATTCCTGCCAATACAATGACTACGTGTTAACTACCATTTAAAATAATATTGTTATATTTCAAGTGTTCGACGTAAGATTTCAAAGATACTCGTTGTTGTGTATTGGGTACGTTATCGAACATAGAAACCCCTTTAAAGTAAAATTAATATTTAATTCAAAAATATTAATAAATATGAAAATTTATTATTCATTATTTACCTGGGATGTTACACTATGCCTTGGGTAGTGAATTTTATTACATTCATCTATTTTTAGTGATGCTATATCATTTCTTATAATACGGTTTTATGGTTTTTACTTGTAATTTATAGACTAATACCTCCATGATATCCTCGTGTTGTTCTCTGAGAAGGTGTTGACAACCATTCTCCAGAAATGGTGGGCCCTAATCCACTAGTGTTACATAAAATAGTGACAGTAGAGGATCCTCTTGGTGTAACTATTCCATGCACGAATTCCTAGGTATGTGGTAGTTTCATACATATGATGGAGTCCATGATTGGTGCTCCAAGGGTTTCCCCTATAAAGGATGATCTGACCTAAGAGTTCTAATAGAAGCATCCTCAAACTTTTTTACGGGATGAATGTTCTCAGGCATCTATGTCTTGGCTACAGGACATGTTGTTTATATTGGAGCATCTATAAACGCCTCTAGATTGTAGAGTAATGCTTTCTACATACATGTTTTGGGATTCAGCCAAGCGTTGGTGGGATGTCATTACCCAGGCTGGTTGTCATCAGGGCATGTTATGAGATAACCTCCAAACTGCCTTCTATGATTAGTTATTTCCTCAGTCCCTATGAGGTGATAGAGCCAGAGGGTTTATGAATCTCGAGCAGGGTTCAATGTAATTTGTAGAATATTTAGAACATTTCGTGGATTTATAGCTCTTTGCACCGCTTCTAGCTAGTGATGATCATTCACATGAATGAAATTTTAAGGATGGATCCAGTATTCCATCTGAACATAGGTGATTGTTTTTAGCCTTCATAAATTCTATAAAATAGATGATAAGGACATTATCACTTAGCGTAACATGAGGGATGACATGAGTACTGGGTCTAATAGATAAGTGTCGCGTCAGGCGAGTTGTTCTTCCAGTGGAAGGAAACGTTTTATTTGAGGTTTTCCATCAGGGAAGTGGCAACCTGATTATATAATTTGATATATTTCTATTGTGTAATCAGTGTGGAAAACTAGGGCATTTTAATCCTTAGTGTAATCGAGACATTATGGATTATCGGGTTCACGAATGTATGGATCTTCTTCAGCACCTTTGAAGGAAATTTCTACCTACTTCTAGTTGAAGGGGATTAGCTTCAACTCCAACTTCAGGAGTGAGTTATTTTTGCACCGCGTCAGGTAGGGAGTTCGAGTAGCACCAACAGGTCTGGCCGAAGAGGAGGTCTTGTCGATGGTATTCTAATCACAAATCACCAGCTGTGTCAGTAGATTAGTCATGATTGTGGTAGTCCATCTATTTCACAGGGCTGTGGATCCGGTCAGTTACATGTGTTACATCTGATACTCGATGATGAGGTTGTAGATCCATATGAAGTACGGCGTACTATTCTAGTATCCTCCACTAATATATCTTATTTTTTTGATACAGGTTCTTCAAACTCTTTTATTTTCATATCTATCATGGAATTTTTCGGACTAGGGATACAATATCAATATGGTGTAATGACCCTCGATACACCATTGGTAATTCAGACGGAGGGAATACACTAGTGTAGGGACTTCCCCTTGAAGTATAAAGTTACCATTTCTTGTTGAATCACCTTGTTCCCAAGATCACAGGTTTTGATTTCATTATTGGGATGTACTAGTTAGATCGCTATCAAGCCATTATCATCTAGAATCATCACAAGGATTCTTTTACATCACCATAAGGAGTCAGTTTTCTTTTCAAATGTCAGTGGGATGTCTAGAATGATATATTTGGAGAAAATCATCATGAGATAGGTGGAGTGACTGCCTATATTTCAAATATTTCAAGGGAGGATCATGTTTTTCTTCAAACTGATTTCCCTCCAGTAGTTGATCGTCTGTGGGATGTCTTTCTTGATGACAATTCTAGCTTACCTCCTAAGAGAGAAGGAAAAGTTTAAAACAGATCATGTTCTAAGAGTATCTCCAGTGTCCATTCCCCATACATGATGGATCCTATTAATCATCAAGAGCTCAAGCATCATATAGAAAATTTAGAGGCCAAAGGCTTTATTTGGCCAAGTACATCTTGTTGGGGTTCACCTGTGATTTTCACTAATAAGACGGATGGAACTCACCATTTACACATGTATTACAGATGGATGAACTTGATTATGATCAAGAATCAGTATCCCCTTCTCCAAATATATGATCTCTTTGACCATCTATAAAGAGCAAAGGTGTTCTCTAGGATCAACCTAAGATCGGGTTTTGATCTGGTGCGAGTAAGAAAATCAAACATACCTCATATATCATTCCATTACTGGTATTATTTGTATGATTTTCTTGCTTTTTGTTTTGGTCTTATGAATGTGCCTGCAATTTTCATGGATTTTATGAGTAGGATTTTCCATCCCTATTTGGACACTTTTGTCGTTGTCTTTTTGAACGACTTATAGGTGTATTCGTGCACTCGTAATAACCATGACAAACATCTTGATTCCATTTTGAGTACCCTAAGAGAGAATCGTCTTTATTAAAAGATTACTAAATGTGGCTTCTAGATTAATAAGTTCCACTTCTTGGGTTATGTTATATAAAAATTATAAGTATCCATTGACACTAAAATTGTTAGTGCTCTAGTTTCCTTGGAGAATCCTAAAAAATGGGTTGAGATCGGTAGTTTCATAGGGATCATTGAATATTTTTTTTAATTTCATAAAAAAAATTTATTTTCATGCTTCACCTATTACTGTTCTTAAAAAGAATGGTTTCAACTTCACATGGTCTGAAAAATGTGAGAAATCCTTTTAAGAGCTGAAAGCGAAGCATGTCCCGACACCTATTCTGATTCTTCTAGAACTAGGTAAGGGTTATATCTCCCTTTGTGATACGTCAGGTATTAAACTTGGAGCAGGGTTAATATAGTAATACAAATTCACTATGTATAGATCTTGGAATTTGAGGGCTCTTGAGAGAAATTACCCAACACAAGACCTCAAGCTATCAGCATTTTTCCACACCTTACGTTACTGGGGACATTATATATTGGGTGACCAATATTTTGGTGTATAAAGATCACAAGAGCCTCATGTATATCTTATCTCCACATTACATGAACCTATAAACCCAAATATGTTTGCAATATCTACAAGAAATTGATATCAAGCATGCATATATGCATGGAAATGGAAATGTGATCACTGATGCCCTAAGTCAGAAAACCCAAATGGATGTCGTACAGGAATCTTGTGATGAATTGAATTTAATGGCCCACTTTTGTGAACATCATCTAGAGTTTCATGAAATCCAAAAGTAGTCTAAACTCTTATCATTAATTTTTAACTCTTACCTCATTGAGATTTTTATGAGTATGTAGCTTTTAGATCTTGAAGGTTTTGTTCTCCTTGAGATTATATCATGAGATAATCTACCTTCAGATTAGTCACGGGACAGAGATGATGTCCTATGTCTATGTGGATGTATCCGCGTTCTTGAATATGTGGGAGAAGAGATGAATAAAGAGTCACACACTTCCTAATGGGAAGTTCATCCAAGCATCACGAAGATGTATCATGATATGAGACTCTATTATTGGTGTCCTGGGATGAAACATCATATTGCAGGATTCATCACTAGGTGTTCCACCTATCTACCAGTGGAGGTGGAGCACCAGAGAACTGCATGATTGTTATAGCCGCATCTAGTCTAGGAATGGAAATGGGAATATGTTTCCTATAATTTTTTAGTCAGCATACCAAGGGCGTTGAGGGGTCGTGATTCTATATGAGTAGTCATTGACATTCTAATGAAAATATTACACTTCATTCTTATTTAGGAGACTATTGAGTTAATGAATTGGGAATCATGTATTTCTGTCAGATCATACTACTACATGGGGTTCCACGTGAAATTGTTTTAGATAGGGATGCATATTTCACTTCACGGTTATGATAAAATTTTCAGAAAGCTATGGGAACTCAGGTACTGCTAATCACAGCTTCTCACCCTTAGACCGATGGACTATCAGAACATATAATATAGGTTTTGGAGGATATGATTTGAGCATACGTCTTTGATTTCATCAGTTCTTGGGAGAATCATAACATTATCATCGAGTTTTCCTATAGTATAAATCTTTAGGTGATGATTCATATATATCAATTTGAGACCATATAGTAGTTCATACCATTCACCCTTATGCTGGCTAGAGGCTGGTGAGGCAGCTCTTCTAGGTCCTCATTTCATTCCGGGGACATCAGAATAGGTTCATCAGATCAAGATGTGTATTACTAATGCTCAGTCTAGACATAAATTTTAAGCTGATTGCTATCAAATAACTCTTTAGTATGAGGTTAGGAATCATTTTTTCCTTTGCGTATCACCTAGGTGTGGGTAGAGAATGATACTGATGTATGTAAAGTTGTTTCCTTGTTATGTCGGGATTTTTGAAATTCTAGATAAAGTCAGGCTAGAAGCATATAAATTGCCACTAACTTGGAGGTACCGTGCCATGAACGACGTATTTCATGTCTCATAGCCTTTCCATTATCTTGATGATCCATCTCATTCAATTGATCCTGAAGAATTTTAGTTTCGTGCTGATGCTATTTTGAGGAATATCTTGTCCACATGTTTGACCAAAGCACAAAGGCTCTCTGAGGAATATATTTCCCTCTCATACAGGTGCTATAGAAACATGGTCCAAAACATAACGGGACATGGGATTGGGAAGTTGGTGTACAAGAACAATGGAGAAATCTTTTCTATGAAAATGATTTCTTACACATGGATGGAGAAGTTGGGTGCATGTTCTTTTAAGGGGGCGGGGGAAGACTATAACATCCCAACTTTTCACTCAGATATGGATCCTTTATGTTTAATTCCAAATCATTAATTTAGACCTAATATGGATTCCATTTGGGTAAGAAAATTTTGTGAGGGTTTCCAGGGCTTGTTAAGAGCCCGGAACCTATCCTTTATGTAAAAAAGACATTGTACATGGTTAAGAGTAAACTGTTCAGGATTTCCATACTGTTTTCCAAACCATGAAGATGGTGTTTTTTTCGGACGGTGGAACCTCACACGGTTGGCACATGACTGTGCAAACTAACCATATGAACAATCCTTTTTCCGAGGTAACCATGCATGGATGGTTAATGGTTTGATCAAACCATGTGGGGGAATACATTTCGAGTAGAACCATGTAACCCAGATTTCACACGGTTTGATAAACTATGTATAGAAACCATGCACATGCTAAAAACTATTATAAAATGTCCAAAATTTCATTAATGATATATTAATACTCACCCTTCCTCATAATCCCAAGACCATTGGGATTTTCCTACATTTTCACCAATTTTTTAAGGCTAAATATAGGGATCATGATGCCTTCATCATCTAGTATCCGATCGAGCTTTTTTTCATCACATTGGATGCACAATGGTAAGTAGTAGAGTAATAATTGTCCATTATTCTTGTCTTTCACTCTCAACCAAGATATTGAAATGTGAGAGTTTTTCATCTTTTCATAGATCTACTCTGATCCGAGGAAAATAAAGGGCTGATACCAGTGGAGAAAGATTTTACCACCCTAAGGTGGGTGGTCTGTAACTCATACCTAAAGTTCGTTGTATTTGGAGTTTTCATGTGGGTTCCACCTACTTCATTTTAAACCATTTATTAAATTTACATTCCATTTTTATACTTGTTATAATCATATGATTATGATCTTTACAATTAGGTTATTAGTAGTTAGTGGTTACACCCACCACTCAATCCGCCCCCTGTCGAAGGATATGCCATAATTCAGTTTTTAGTATTATGGTGCCTTCGAGCTACCATTCAACTCTGCCTTTGCATGACCATCCTAATTGTTATACCTCTTTTCATAAATGTCTTATTATTACTAAGAATTTAATAATGGCATATACCATGTATGCTCACCACTTTACCCATCTATGGTAAGTGCTTCTGAATGTTTATTAAAAGTGAAATGTGAAATGTGAAATGGAATGTATACTAAGAATATAAAATGGCATTAATAAAATGATATTGAATAAAGGTTACATGTCTTTATCACCCCTTTCCTTGTTGATTGAACGTAGCAGTGTGAACCTCAATAGTTTAATTAGCCTTAATGGCCAACTAAGACTTGATTAAATAGTTCCAACACTACTTGGCCTATCCACACTAATGGAAGATAAGGATTGGTAAAATAAATAAATGGATTCATCTCTACATGACCTATAAACACTTATAGAAGGAAATACATGAACCAAATGAATTATTACATGATTACAATATCAAATAGGAATGGAATTATTCAAGCATGGAATGGATTCCAAGAAGAGAATACCTTGGGTGTTAAGAACCCAATTTTATTCGTGGATACAGTTTTCTTAGGTTGATACCCTCCTTCTATAAAGTTTGTTTATATACCTTCAATTCTAGATATTCTACCGCTGGGTCCCTTTCCATATTATAGGGTACCTCTGATACAATCCTTGGATCCAGCATTGACTAGTAGGTTTCATGGTGAAATCACATAGGGCCCTATCATTGCTTTGCCCTGTTTTACCTTGGTCGATGACCTTGAACTCAGTAGGTACCATATTGTGGGATGCCTTAGATTATGCTCCTTGGATTACAATCTTAACCCTTTTTACTTGACTCATATACTACTTATTTAGAAGTCCGTGAGATTTACATTACTTTGGTTACTACTCTGGAACTCCCTCATAGTGTATCATTTTCAAATTTCTATGTCATGACATGGGACCTTCACTAATTTTACTATCATGAGGTGATGCTAGTGCTGGATATGCCTCACATGACCTATTAAAATTAAATGGAAATTTCATAATTAGAAGGAACTTGTTACATGATCAGACACCAGCTAAGATCTGAAGTAGGTACATGGTTTTTAAGTTATATTGTTCTATTTTAATTACTTATATATATATATATACCAACACACTATTATATTCCATTACATGGACCGGATTTTTTTGGCACTATTAGTGCTAGCCCATTTAGATTTATCTCACACCCTCTTCGGGTGACATTTTATACTCGAAGTAGATTACATGGTTGTAGGAATTGAAAAAAGAATGCATATAACTTCTAACACTTGATTGTGTACTGATAGGATGGAGCGTGATAGTCGATGACCGTTTAGGATCTCAGGATTCTTGGAGTTTCATTTGTTTTCAATTACTTCATGGTATATTTTATGCTTCTGTCATATATCCATGTTTTCTAGTTTTCTTGTAACATGACATTACATCATTATTCTATTACTTGATACAATTATTATTATTCTAGTTTATCTATTGAATAAGTTTTCTTCCACTATTTATTTATATTTCTTCCATTGTTTTTAATTCCATTATATTTCTTCTATTGTGCAACACTCTACTAATAATGGAATATCCTTCCCTAGGACACATTCTAGGCCCTCACTATTAGTCGGTAGCCTCTGGCATTCATGATGATGCTCTTGAGGCCATGTGGCTTATTGGGCTTCGGGCACCCGTTAAGTGGAATCTAGGTTCGGGCCGTCAGATGTTAGATATCATGAGATAAAACAGAATTGGTTTTTTTCATGCCATTATATAATTATTTTCAGACGTCTTGTTTGAGGCCTTGACAATACGACTCAGATGTTCGGAATTATTCATTAATTATTATGGTATTAGTTATAGATAAAAAATGTTATTATTAGACATGTATAATACCAATGGTCATGCATCACTCACTTAGGATCATTTATATATTCTTATTTAGTCATTTTTCATTCCTTCCATATAATTCATAAGAATGTTTTTTAAAGTCATGAGTTTTTAATTGTTCACCATGACTAGTGATTATTTTAATGAAATCTTCCTCTATATTAATTACCCTTGTTGATAATATTAGATCACCCATTTTATGATTCATTTTCCCCAATTTGTTAATATGGATACAATGAATTACTCGTAGGGAAAATCTATGATTCATATATGTCTCTAATAAAGTTTCTATTATATATTTCATTTCAAGTTATAATGTTGAAATAAAATTTGTATTTTTTTACAAATATACTAAACTATTAATTCACTCAGGTAACAGAACTCTTATAATCATTCCAACATAAAAATAAAAGGCACCATATCTAGGCAACTCAGATCTACATTTTTATAGTTGGTATCAAATATGTTTAGTAGAATCCTTGGAAACTATATGTAGAAAAAATAAATTAGGGAAAACCCCCTTAAGGTAGAATTTGAGTATAGGTACACAAGAATTTCCTTGAATTTTTTTAAGGTATATATTTTGTAGATATTCTTAGAAAATACATCACTATCTAGATAATACATGTGAACTTGGTTCTAACAAATATGTACCAAGGAGTCACAACTCTGACAAGGTGTTATGAGATTTATATGAGGTAACTTGGTAACTGAAAATGGGACTTACTAATCATCTAGTTCAAAACTCTTGAGGGATGAACATTATATAATTAATTTATTTCTATAAATACATTATGAAATATTTAAATGTAAATAATTTCTCAAATAAAAATTTCTTATGATTATGAAATTACACATTCATAAAATTTCAATTTATGTTTAGTGTTTTTCTAGTTAGACACAAGAAACTATGATTTATAACATAATTTAGTTTTTGAAATTATTTAGAAATGGAACATTGTTGAAGGAATAGAAACTTCATGAACACACATATCCCATGTAGATATTTACCTCATTTGGAAAATAATGATGTTGGTTCTGAACCTGCGACTAGTGAAGAGAAACTTTTTACTATATTGGGATATATGACTCATGCTATAAATAATATCTATATCTATATTGATTTTCCTAATCCAAAATGGGCAGGAGAATATGTTAGACCACATTATGCAACAACAACCTCCATCATTCAAGGGTAATACAAACCCATTCCTAGGGGAGTAGTGGATAATGTCCTTTGAGGTGATATTTATCAATTTTGGATCTAACTAAATGGATATTGTTATCATAATGGTTTATTTTCTATTGAGAGATACATATCAGTTTCATTAATTCAATACATGAATGAAGATTAATAAGTAACAGAATTGTAATGGAGGAAATTTATGGAAATATTCATAAAAAATGTTTTCCTCAGGAATAATAAATAGATATGTGGAGGTCATTCATGAGTTTCAAAAAGATGATGAAAATGTTGCGAAGTATGAAGAAAATTTTACAAGTCTAGAAAGGTATATTTAGAAACCATAAATAACCCATGGAAAAATATTTATCAATTATTTGATGGTTTAAAACCATTACTTAATAGGAAACTGGTTTCCAAAACATTCTCATCATACAAAGATATAGTATCGCGTGCAATCAAGATAGAGAAATAATTCTCCAAATCATAAGATTTTGAAAGAAAGTAAGTGAAGAATATGGTGGTAGAGGGAATAATATATAAGGGAATATTTATAATTGGAGATTCAAAAAATGTATTATTTGTGGTATGAAACACCCCAGAGCCATCGTAAAAAAATTAGTATGTTACAATTGTGTAGAAGGATGACACCAATATCATGATTCATAGAGAATGAAATAAGCTACCAATGTTCAATTATAAAACTGTAAATATATTGGATATTATACTATTGATTTTACAAAGAATCATGGAAACATTACCCAGATAATGACAAGGGAAAAAGGCTAAGCTTATGTGATCATAGCTACTGAGGTTGATATTCCTAATGATCTTGTGGTAGGTACTTTAATCGTTTCCTAAAACGTAGAAAATGCTCTATCTTATTCTAGATCATAACATTCTTTTAAATCTTCCTTTCTTTCTAATAAAATTAAACAATTTCAATTTGATTTAATAAAGGAGTTATGTACCACCCCATGTTTTCAAAGTATGTTATCTCATTAAATAATTCAATAACTTGCGCTACATGCCACAATGAGTTCGAGCCGAACACAACTTACCAAACATGTCTTTAAAAAAGAAATTATGAATATTATTAACTATATTTATATTTTGGTATGTATCCTACATAATTTTAACTTTCATATTTTGTATTTATTAAACATAATATAATGACACATTCAATTTTTCAGATAAAAGATGTATTTTTCAAAAAATGGAAATTTTCCACCTATTTAATGTTGAATCCTATTTAAAACCAATATTTAAAAATTTTATATATTAAATTTAATAAAATTAATTTCTTCTTTAGATTTGGGACATAAAAATTTAGTTTGGATAATTTTTTGGTACTTTTCTGATAAATTTTATATTTTGATGAATAGTGAAAAAACAACAAAATTTTAAATGAAAACAACTTTTTTAATTGAAATAATTTATATTTTTAAATTATGAATTTGAATAATTTGGAATAATAACTATATTAAATTTTTTATCTTTTAATACAATATATGTCATTATAAGTTATTTTACATTTAAATTTCATTTAAACATATAGAAATCGTTTGACAGTTTTTACTTTTTAAAATCACGCTTTCTGGTTTGGACAATGGGAATTAATTTGAAATTAATAAATGAATATTCTATGTTTTGAAATTGTTAAAATAAGCTTCATTATTTAATTTTCAATTTCAAAATTAGATTACTGTTAATTTTTGGTATTTTTCTAAAAACATTCAATTTGTGATGAACAGTGAAAACACTGGGTTAATTGTTTAAAACCAACTTTTTATTTAAATAATTACTTATTTAATTTCATTTTATCTTAAGTCAAAATATAAGTATAATACCTCTATATGTTCAATGTAATTCATTGAAGTCATTTTATAATAAAATTATATGTATAATTTTTTATCGATATTTTTACCGCCTTTTACCAACCTTCTTGGAGAATTTTAAAATTTGAAAAAAAAACATTTTACCACTACTATGAGTTGAATTTCAAAAATCTGATAGACACGGTTTACATTAGTAAGTTAAATTTGATTAAATAATATGAAAATATTTTTTGATGAATAGTGACTTTTGGCTTTTATTTACCACTGTTAAAAGTAAATAGTATAATTAAAGGTAAAAAAGACATTATAATTACCATAACACATGTCCTAATTCTATTGGATAAGTTTGATTCAACAAAAAAACATTAGGAATAAAATATGATCCTTTAGGTCTACTTGGATTAGATTAGGACATTTATTATTATTTTATTTGAAGAAGATTTAGAAGTGTTAAATTCAAGGTTTACTAACTAACCCATTTTTAATAAAGGGATATACATAAGATTAATATTACTATAAATATTCATTATAAAGATAAAAATATTTCATACATAATGATATTTTATTAATAAATTTTAGTGACTAAATAAAAAAAATTATTAATGACATAATATTGCTTCTGTAATTACCTTCACAATGAAATATTAAGATAGTATGTATTATAAATATTAAATTAAATATGACTTAAACAATTTGATTCCATAAAAGAATTTTATAGGTTAATATGACATGTTATGGTCAATTAAATAAATTTTTCTTGATTTCATAATGTTTTTATGACTTTCACAAAAACAAAATACTAAATAATGACAAAATTGACAAAAATTAGTTTTTAAACCAAATACTCTATTATTGGTTGATATAATATTCCTCAAAAAATTCTAAGGTTTGGAAAAAGGCCTTGGATAATATTATTTATGTCATTAATGAATCATTTGAGGTTATCTTGGATGTTTAATGTTTTTGTATTAACTATATAGTGTAAGAATACAAGAAGACACAAAAAAAGTTAAACTATTTAATTAAAAGTTAAATATAAAATATATGGTTAATAGGGAAACCTAAACTTGTCTAAAACCAAATGGTTGAGAGTATTTAAACTCATACCCACCTTAGCTTTAAAATAAATCAATTTGGATCCATTAGAAACTAAAAATGATTTTATAATAAAATAATATTTCACGCTTTTCCTAAGTTGCCTCTCACTTCTCTTATAAAAAATAACTTCCCTTATCTAAATATCCCACATCCTTATCCATTTGGATATGAAAACCCCTGACCAAATATCCCTTAAAAATATCTCACATTAACCTAGAGTCCTTACATTGATCAGAATTAAAACCTAAGGATCCCTTTGGATCCACTCAAAAGGAAACAACAGAGAAGAGGTTATAATTTCACCACCATCCTTCAAGTTATTTTCATCTTCCACAAACTCTTTATTTGTTATTTCCATTCCAAGATAATAACTCCAATAACTCCTAAATACTATGATGTAATTATAAATATGGTGCAACCATATTCGTTATTTTATCCATCCTATAAATTAAAATGTCACTATACATGTGTACGTACGTCTTACCATCTCCACATCGTGGTGTAGTTTGTTATTCAAACACTTTAATATTTGGATGGGTATAATAATGAGTATAACTGAAGTAACTAATAAATATAACAAGTTAATGATTCTTTATATATGATATACCATCTAATTACATATGATTTTACAATCAATATAATGACAATGTCGCTCGTGAGTACGTACGGATTATCATCTCCACAAACGCGATGAGATTCATTCCCCATCATAAAAATTGAAGAATAATTTTCATTTTATGATTAAAAATAATTTTTAATAAATTTATATAATTTTTTATATGAATGTAATACACCCTTTCCACAATATACATGGATTACATAACCAAGAATATAAATGAAAATAGATTAGTTAACACCCGAAACGATGATGCTACTAAAATATTATTAACAAATAAATATTAAAAGATCATATATGATTTCATATTTACATATGTGTTTCTTTTATAATTTAATAACAATGATTTAACTATTATATAGGAGGTTAATTGACGATCTACTAAGAAAAAGTACAACGTAAGTGTTATTTCTACAATCTCTTCATTATCCGAGGTTGTTTTTATGTGATTATCTACTGGGACTACTTTATTATCCACATTCGTGTTTCATAAAAATATTCTAAAAAGGAATAATTCAATGTTTTATGGATGGGACTCTTTAACTGGATCATAATATTAAATAGTTTACATATTTACTCTTCTAAATCATCCTCATTAATGTCCATGTTTTCAAAATGGGTTTTAAGGATTTTTTTAAATGTACATGAATGTTTTTATAATGTTAATTAGTTTCAAAAGTTTCAAAGTTATATAAGATATTTTGATTTAAATATGTCATTACTTTTTTTCCTTTCAAAATTGCGTGACTTTTAAATGTTTTCATGAAAAATTTATATTTCTCTCAAAGAGTTTTACAAATCATTTTCAACTATGCCAACATCTAATAATGGATTTCAAACTTGTTTGAAGTTGATTTATTATGATACAAATCTTCCATTTTGTATTGAACTTTTTGTGATATGTTCGACTGTGGATATTTTATTTTTATACCAATCATGATTTATGTATAAAGTATTTACATTTCGTATGCTAGTGTCATATGAATGTTTATGTTATATTTAAGCCTTTTCATATGAGGAATGCATTGGACTTAGTAAGTGATGGGTAGATCCCACTATTGTTCCTCAATGCATCGGTAGGTCTCATGAGAAAAACTAGTGTCATGGCACAAGGGATTAACAAATTCTTATATACAGTCTTGGCACAAGGCCTAGACTATGTGGTTATGAAGTATGGCATTATGAATTATATTATTATAAAATTATCTATTGATATTCCATGTAATTATTCAACTTGTAGAATACCCATGTGAATATGTAAATGACATTATTTGATTTAGATTGGCCACATTATGATGAAGTTTATTTTTAAAAGGCTTATGTTTTGGTCTTATACATTGCCTTAACTTTTTATGCTTATTATGAATGATTCCGCCATATTGTTGTCCTTACTGAGCAACTAAGATCACCCCTTTCTATGTTTTTTCCTAGGATGTGAAGAAGTATATTATGACTAAGCTGTAGAGATAGTCTAAGGGATATGAATACGGTCAATTGAGAAATTTGTTTTGTTATTTTGTTTTCATTTTATAACGTAATGTAAAATTTATGAATGTATCTAGAACTTAAAAGGCTATTAAACATATCGATATTTTGGGATTTGATCATTTGTGATCATGCCAATGATATATAATAATACACTGACTCTATTTAACTAGGGTTGAGGAATTGTAAGTTAATAGTTAAAATTCCTTACTAAAGTATCATTGCAAACAAAAATGTTTCACTCAGTTCCTCTTATGACACATAAATGTGCTTTAGTTTCTGTCCTTATCATCATACCAATTATTGAATTTGATATAATTCATGGTATAAATTAGATTTCATGATATAACATGAAAATATAATTCAAGAATAATTAAGTAACAGTTTTGAGAATGATTTACAATCCCTCATATTTAGATAAAAAAACCCATCATTTGATTCTTATATAGACCCACCTCTAATATCTCTAAATAGTAATATTCTAGAGGAGTAAGATAAAACAATATCTATGGGATAAAAAAGAAATATTCAAATTCATGATGTACCTATTATGAGATAATACATTGATGTATTTTCATAGGATTTACCAAGACATCCTCCAGAGTGGGGAATTGATTTTTCTATTGATTTAATTCCTGTTATAAGACCTATGTGGAAGACCCCATATATAATTCCCACAATGTAATTTGTAAAACAAAATAAGCTACTAGAGGAATTGAGTAATATAGGATATATATTCCCTTGTTTTTTTCTATAGGGATCTCCTATTCTTTTCGTTAAAAAGAAATATAGATCTATTTGGCTATGCATTAACTATAGAGATATAAATTCTATTACGATAGAAAACATATATAGTCTTCCTCACATTTATGATTTATTTGATCAACATCACAAAGACCAATATTTTATGATGATTATACTTCATTTAGGATACCATCAGTTGGGTGTGAGTATGGAAGATGTTCCGAACACAATATTTAAAACTAGGTATAGGCATTATGAGTTTAAAGTAATTCTTTTTATAATGACAATTTCACCCTCTTTTTTAATGGATCTGATAAATAGAGTTTTAATGTATATATTTATTACATTATTGTGGTATTTTTCGATGATATCTTAGAATACATTAAAAGATATAATGATCATTATAATCTCTTGCTCATTATTATAAATACATTTTGAATAAGTGAGTAATATTGGATGTTTATCATGTCTGAATTCTGGCTTCAAATAGTTTATTTTCATGTATAGATGTGTCTATGGATAGAAGATTAGTTGATTCTACAAAGACAAAGGCATTTCAGGAATATCTTACTCCAATGAACATACTTGAGGTATATTTATTTATTGGTTTAGTAGGTTATTAAAAAAAATTCATTTAGAACTTCACTTGATTAGAAAACTCATTAACCAAGATGACTCGTAAAGGGGATATGTTCGTATAAATAAAATTATGTGAAGAAAGTTTTGAAAAATTTAAGATGATGATAGTGAATGAACAAATATTCAATCTACTATTATGAAATGGTGGATTTGTGATAGTTATGAATCAAATAAAGGGATTGGGTGTTTCCTTAAGAAGAATGATAGAGTTATTAACTATGCAACAAGGTAGTTAATAATTAATGAACAGAACTATCCTAATCGTGATCTTGAGTTATTATATGTAATCTTTTCTCTGAATTTATCAAGACATTATCTCTATGGTAAATGATGTTATAAATATACTGATCATAAAGTCTTGAAATATATTTTATCACCTAAATAACTCCACAAGAGGAAAAGGAAATGGATCGATCTACTCGTGGAATAGAATTGTTCTATACACTACCATCATGGGAAGGAAAAGAAGGTGGTATGTGCATTGAGTAGGAAGGATCATGGATTTATGAAAAAAATGAGGACTGATAGGGATCCCATGTACCTAGATCTAGTGACGATGGATATGGGAACTATTAAAGAATGTGAAACATCATTACTTTCTAAATTGGTTTCCCAATTATTTTTATTGGAAATAATTAACAGTTCTCAAACAAGTGATGAGAATATTCAAAAGTAAATTAAAGTTATGAATGATGGGAAGTTGATGTTTTTCAGGTGTAAGGATGGAATTATAAAATTTGGTTAAAGGATAGGTGTTACCTATATACCCGAGATGAAAAGGGAATTATTGGATGATGACCGTAGATCTAATTTCTATATACACCCTAGTTTCACTAAAATGTATTGATATTTAAAAGAACATTTATGTTGGGAAAACACGAAGTATGAAATTAATGATTGTGTATCAAGATGTTTAGTCTATTGACAAGTGAATACCGAAAGACAATATCCTATAGGATTCATTAAACCTATTTATATTCCTATATTGAAATGGGATTAAATTTATATGAATTTTGTTATAGGATTACCAATAAATCCATGTAAGAGTGATGCAATATATGTGAATTTTGATTAACTTAACAAATCTACATATTTCCTTACTATAAGGGAGGATTTTCAATAGGATGACAATGTAAGTATCTATATTTAGGAAGCTATGTGACATGATAAAGAATATCTATCAATTATGTCTGATCGGGATCCACGATTTAAAACAAAATTCTAGAAAATCCTTCTGAATGATTTGGATAATAAGCATTGATTAACTTCTACTAATCACCGTCAAAATGGAAAGAAATCAAAAAGGAAGATCCAAACAAGTTGTGATAGTGATCATAATATTTTCAAGGAATATGGGATCATTACATATGTTTTGCGGAGTTTTCCTACAATAAAAGTTTCCATTAATATATTCAAATGGAACCATATAAGGTAGTTTATGGAAAGAGATTGAATACAATAACATATTATGATGATTTTTGTGGAAGGAAGCTTATGGACCCATAGAAAGTGGAGGAAACAAGAACATAGGAAAGACTATTAAAACCATTATAAAAAGAGATCATGTAAGGAAAAATATCTATGGTGAAAATCAATTGAAGGATTGGGAATTTCAAGTTGGATATCAGGTTTTCTTAAGAGTGTCACCATGGAAGGGTCTAATATGATTAGGGTTGAAAGGGTAATTGATCCCAATGTATATTGGCCCTCTTGAAATTATCAACAGATATGGAGATGTGGATTTATGTTCGTCATGCCGCATAGCCTTTTTATGGTACACATGGTGTTACATGTCTCATTGTCGAGAAGGTACATTTCATACCCAACACATGTACTCACTTATGTGGGTATAGAATTAAAACATTGCATATCTTGCTGTAAAGAGATGATCAAGATTCTGGATACTAATGAAAAGGTGTTGAGGAATCAAACTAATTAGCTTGTAATGGTATACTGTAAAAATAATAAAATTGAAGAGGCAATGTGGGAGCCTGAGAAACTTATGAGGAAGAGCTACCCAAATCATTTTATGAAGTAACATTTTGGAAATTATGAGTAAATATATTTTTTACGGTGGAAAATGTAACACCCAAATGCTTTAGAAAATATTTTTTACATCTAATGTGATGCATGTAACATTGAGCCTCTGCGAAAAAACAGTTTTTTATTATTACTTTTCCATTAAACATAATGTTTCACCTATGTGTCAGAATTTCTAAAAACAAACATACACAATTGCGATCAATGAGATATTCTGAGCCTAAAAATATAAACTTATATTTTTGGTGAATAGTAACTTAACCATTATAAAAATCAATGAACCCTTATGAATTGTATCCACACCCATGTAAGTATAAATAAAATCTAGGCACCTTTTAATGAGAAGAAATTTTTTTAAAATAATAATTATGTGTTTATATTTATGTGAGTAATAAATTGATAATTATGATTTAAAAATTAATAAATTTATTTAAAATAAAATTCATTTTCATAAAATTTATACCTAAATAAATATTTTCTTTTCTTTTTATTTTAGAATAAATTTATGAGACCTCGGTTAATTTTTTAATGTATTATAAAATCAGTTTTAAATTTAAAATCTATATTTTTCAGGTAAATATTGTTTTTAATTAAAAAATTAATTTTAAATATTAGGAAAATTTTTATGATAAAATTGAGTTTTTTTAGTCCTATACATATTGAAAAATGGTTTGGGTTGATATTTGGTAATTTTATGAAATACTTGAATTCTTTAGTGAATAATAAATTGGGGTAATTGAATGATAAATACATTAGAAGAAAAATATAATATTCCTCGAGTCCTCACTGATGTAATAATACATGCTTCCAACTAACATGAAATTATTACTATTTTTTGTTATATTAATCAATAATATGGATTGTCTTGGGGAAAAAAAAATAATATAATGAATAAGATATTCAAAACTCACCCCTCTGCTCCACTATAAAAACCACCCTTCACTCCCTATTATCCTCACTTCTCTAAGACGTTAAGCATATCAATGCTATATCTAAATTCTCTCCAGTAGTCTCTCCCAACATCCGAGATCTCTTCTTCTTTCCAAAATACAAAAACCTCTTCCCTTATAGAGGTTCACAGGGATGATATTTCAAGAGGTAAACCTGCTTTCCTTTTTTTAAAATTCATTTCCAATTTATTTTCTATTATTATATTCAACTAATCTCATCTATCCAAATGATCAAGATAATTTTATTATAATATATATACATTAATTATATATGTTTAATGTTATATAATTCTCCAAACTATTATCTCTCTCTCCCTTTGGTTTTAAAAATGTAATCATCGCTCGGGATGTGCAGATTTAAAACCTTTATGCACGATGAACTTTCATTATTCATTTTATGCCTAATGGATTGACATGAAACCATTTTTACGGTTGGAATAGACTATAAAGTATTTATTATAACCTATTAATTGTTGTATAACCATTATATATACATAATACTAATTCACACGACAGAACTAAGATCATAAAAATGGAAATATTGTGAAAATAATCACAATAATTAACATTAATGTTCAATCGAATTACTCATCTTAATAACATATTAATATTTAATTATATATCCATTTAATATTATTCATTTTCATTATTATCATATAAATTCAATTTGGGATAATCATACCTAGTCAACATAAACTTCTTTACTCATATACAAGTATACAGATCATGAAAACCAAGGAATCAAATGCTCTTGAGTAATAATATTGTTTCTTATAACTCATCCAAAATGTCGTAAATGATCTTAATAAAATTATAATTAATCAATAAATTTTTATAATGTTATTAATTAATTAATTAATATATTTAATTTGATTATCATGGATGTTATGATCAAGTGCAGAACCTGTTCAGACATAATGTAAGGGTTTTCTACCCAAAACCCTATTATCTTTTGTGTTACTCTTTGTATCTATTGATCCAAATTAATTTATTTATTATTCTTATTTACTAAACATAATCATTTTTTGAATTTTATATATATGTGTACTAGTCCAAATAATTATTTATTTTATAAAGAGATAAGTTTTTTATAAAGAACTTTTAAAATTATTTCGGATAAACAAACCCGACTCAAGGGAACTTCTTCAAATTCTTACCTATTTTAAAGTTCTCTATATAATCTATTTTAAGCCAAATTTTTTTTATAAAAACCAAACATAAATCATGGAAAAAATAACATAGTTTGTTTCTTGTTTTATAAATTATATTTCCAAAATAACTATTGTTTCCAAAGTAAAAGATTATTTCCATCAAATATTCCTCGATGATTTTGCTAGAGTATTTTTATCTATTTCAACAACTCTAGTAAATTTTATGTCTAAATGAGGTAAAAATATTATTTTTATCATCAACAATATTTTATTAAATGGGTAATGATCAATTTGACTATGGATGTTCTATCTTGATACCATTCACCATGCCACTTAGAATGGTTAGTGTTTACGTGTACATATCAGGGAATGTTATTTCATATGCTTATGTTGTTTATGTTTATCCACTATCATGTGAAGAATTAATTGGACATAAAAAGTTATTGGTGGGGACCACTATGCCCCTTTATGAATCAATTGGTCTCATGAGAAAATAGAATTCGGTATTGGAAAATGCCTCACCCATATATTTTCAGACGTCTTGTCCGAGGCTTGGAAATTTGATTTAGATGTCCAACATGATGTATTACATCATTATGGTATTATAAATTTATAAAAAATGTTATTAAATGACTAGTAGAATATCAATGGTAATGCTTCATTCTCTTATGATCATTTATATGGACATATTTAATTTATTTTAATTCGTCCCATATTATGCTTCAGAATATTTTTAAAGGTATGTGTCTTCAGTTGATAACCAAGAATAGAGTGTTTTTATGATAAAAATCACTATAATAATTAACCTTAATGAGCATATTATCTCATCACTTATATTATATTTTATTTTTATCCAATTTTGAATATGAATATAATGAATTAATTGTAGGGGTAATCTTAGAGTCATAGATGTTTCTGAAGGAATTTCTACTATGTATTTCATTTCAAGTTATAATGTGGAAATTATGTTTGTATATTATTTTTCAAAATTACTAAAATATTCATTCCTTATGGATACAACCTTCTTATAATCATTGTAATATATTAATATAAGGAACTACCTCTAGGAAATTGGGGTTTGATCCATCATGGTATGATTAAACATGTGTTAAGAGTTAAATTAGAAATAATTCAAGGCACAACAATAAAATATAATTTTGTTTTTGAAATAGAAATATATGAAGTCATTATATTTACATATATTCTCAGAGAGTGAAATAATTTTTCATCTATAGAAAAAATGGTCTTGAAATAATATTTTCCTATTTTTATCATTTTTATGATATAATTGATCATTTTCAATCTATTGATTTAAGGATTTTTGGTTGTTAAAATTATCATGAACGTGTTATCTATATCTATCCAATGGTATAAGATGGTTATTTTTCTCATCCATATAATTTTTTTAATATCCCACCTATTTTCTCCAATAATGAATCATTATTATGTTATTATTAGAAATGGATTTTGTTCTTACCATTCTCTCATTTTAAGATATCATTTTAGTAATAATTTTTTTATTTGGGTTTTACAATAATGATATATCAAAATTTAAAAACATTGTTTAAAAATAATTTGTTCTAATTGAAAGTATTCAATTTACGTAAGGTGGGTGGAATATAACACAGTGAAATTTTAAAATAAAAAAATCATATTCAATTGAACTTATGAAAGGTGACCCCAAGCATTGAAATGAATACATCATACCCAAATATTATGATATATTTAATATTTTTAATAAATTAAATTTATTATATATTATTAATTAAATATAATAATGAGTTTATATTCTATTAGATGAAAAATTTATTTTAGCCTATGTTACACATAACAAGGACCTTTTTTGACGTCTTGTGTTCCACGCAAGACCATGTTTTACAGAATACTACATCTATTATCATTTAAAATTAAAATTATACCCAATCCATTAAATTAGAATTTATAAATATCATTATGTAACTTATTTTAATATATGGTTTAATTCATTGGTTTCAAATTAAATTGAAATGAGTATAAATCCTAATTGAATATAAAAGAAACATTTTTATTAAAACAAATTATGAACTAAATACATTTTATCCTTATAAATTAAATTAATTACTATTAGTGAATGATATTAATTAAATTTTTATATTATATAATAAGGTAATTGTTTTAAATTTCTTCCAATATATTCTATATGTTTAAGATAATAAAAAATCGAATTTTATGAATTAGATGATATATTTTTCTAAACGCGGTCTTTCCATATATTAATGGAACCATTATTTTGAAACTAAATTTTGAATCATTAATAAATTTTATTTCAATGAATATACATTATTTATGAAATTTTAATTTCATAATTATACAAGGGATAATTTTTTTTTTGTAGATTTTTCATTTTTAATTAATAGTGAAAAATTATAAATTTTAATGGAAACCCATATTTAAATTTAAATAACTTATATGGTAAATTGTGAATTTATTTTAGTTTTATAGTTTAATTACTTAAATTTTAAAACCATTAATACAATTCATGTCAATTTAATTAATTTAATATTTAATTTGTATATAAAAAATATTTTAAAATTTATAATATTAATACTTTAAAAACTCCATTTCTCGTCGTGAATGCATGATTAATATTATGTAAATTATTTCCACTTATTTGAATTGAATTAAGAAAATGGGTTTCATAATTTGAATTTTCATAATTTATAATTTATAATAATGAAAAATTAATTATTTACCATAATTATTAGTGAATATCATTAAAATAAATTACAACTATTAAGAGAAAAATTTGTTTAATATGGGAAAAATATTTAATCTTACCGTCCAAAAGGCATTAAATCATGTATAATAGAACATTTATGGGTATATTTTTACCTTTTAGTGTCTAGGTTAAACATTTATTCATTATTAATTCCACTTATCAAGGGAAAAACATGGGTCAAATTCCCTATTTAAAAATATTTACATGTTTTCCACTCGCCCCACATATAAAAGTAAACCCCTCTCCTGCTTATTAACTCCTCTCAAAACACACTTAATCATAAAATCCCTACTAGAATATTTCCCCGAATGCAAAAAAAAATTAATATAATCTGTTTAAATAACGAAAAATAGGAAGGTATTATTTCAAACTTAAGGAGGGTACCCGAAAACAAGGTAATATTTTCCTAAAAGATGTTTTATTTTATTTCCTTATCCAACTAAATCAAATATTTGTAAAAAATTATTATGTAATATATTAATTATATTAAATATATGTATATAAAATTTTCAAAATTTTATTTCTTACAACTTAAATAAATTCCATCAAATGTGTTACAAAATCATCATTCACGTGTATGTCGGTCTACCACCTCGCAAAGAGATGATGAATATTTTTCCATTACCACCTATCATGGATGGAAATAATGATGAAGAAACTATTTATAAATTATATTTATAATAATTTAGAGGTATTTATGAATTTTCAATTATTATATAACAATTACCATAATGCATTCCATTTTTTGGGAATACGATAAGATCACTCTTTTTCACGATGGACTACCGCGTTGCGAAGCAATGTGATTTGTTCATGATTTACATGTATTGTATTAAGTATGTGGTTAATAAAAAAATTATAAAATAAATAATCAATTTATATTTATTAATAAATATATATATATAAATCATTTAATTGTATTTCATTTATTACATAAAAACTTTTGAGACATCGTTCATGGGTTTGTACGATCTACCGTCTCCAGGAATGGGTTATTTAATTTCATATCACAATATTTTATTGACTAATATAAATACATATATAATATATATATTATATATAAATGATGGTTTAAATTAAATATTAATGAAATTATGATATAATAAATAGGAACAAAAAATAACAAGTCAAAACATTATCTAAAAATAAGGTAATTAATACCAAAAATAATAAAAATAAAGATTGATTATTAAAAAATGAGTGATAATATTTTATAAAAAGATAATATATGATATTATATATAAAAATAATGTTCTTTTATTATTTATTAACATACCTAAAACCATTATAAATGAATATAAATGGAATTTAACAAAAAGGGAGTGTAAGGTAACAAATATCATCTCAATGTATATTCAATTGAGACTTAATTTTGATTATGCACCAATTCACATTTATGAGGTGTATATAATTCCAATTTGAAATATAATATCATTAATACATCATTATTTATCATATATTATATTTAAATTTGAATTAGTTCATCTAATTTATTTTTACATGGAAATTAAAAAATGGTAAAAGTTATTGTGCAATCTCACTTTATTTTGTGATTGGTTACTTTATATTAAAACAAACACATTATTGTCACAATTTCCCATTTGAAATTAAATTTCCCTTAAACATAGATATTATTATTAGGAATATGTTTATTTCCTAAACTATATAACATTTTTACATATGATGTTTACATTGAATGGTATATATTAATTATGAAAATATTGATAAATCAATATCCCTTAAAAAAATTTACTGAGAAAATTATTTATGAAATAACAAAATTATTATATATATGAGGAATAATATGGATATTTTTAGAAGGTTGGGGCCTAGTTAATGATATCCACTTGTTGAAATCGTAGTCTCATGAGATGAATCTGCTGGAAAAATCTAATGGGATTTTTCCAAGTAGATCTAAACAGTCTTGAGAGTAGATCTCATAGATAAAGGTTCTAAGTACCTTGGGAACATGGAGTACAATAATTAATAATTTCCTATATTAATATTTATGTCATTATTAACCATGACATTATCACTATTAAAAAATATTTGTATTAATTTGATTCTCAAATTATTTCTTAAATAGAATGTTTGTTTAGTTATTTACCTTTCCATATTGATTATTGATTATCTAATTATTTAAATGTAATGTGTGTTCAGTTGTATTACAGAAAATTATTATTATGACATTTTTAGTAATTTAAATGGAATGTGTGTTTATTAATTTACATTTCTATATTGATTATTCATTATTTATTCATGATATATTCCATTTTTTAACCCTTAAATAACTTCTAAACAAATCCTTATGTTTTTTCATTTCTTCTTATTAAAAAGAAAGTATATTTTAAGGAGTATTCATGGATGAATTTTATTAAAAATTTTAAGTATTATGTTTTGTTTTATTTTTCCTACGTAAAACATGTTTCATATATGTATCTAGTTTTACAAATATTCTAAAATAATCGATCATTATGGATTTGAATCTTATATTTATGGTAATGTAATAAATTAATGCATTGTCTCAAGGAAACTGGGGTATGTGTCATTACATACTCCCTAAGGGACACAATGTTTATTGGTAGGATTACATGTCATCTGAGATGATGCGACACGTGTAGACCTCAGGATGGAAAGTCACACTATGTACCCCTATTTACACACCATATACTCATTCGAACAAAATTAGAAGAAGATTTTCTCTTCAGTTTAGACAAGATTCAGTTGATTATGACCCATTGGTTCATCTCTATATGGATACATTGTGTCATTACCACTTTATAATATGACTGTTATCCCCTATATTGGGTTTTTCTATGATATATATCAATATACTACCCTATAATGCCCAATGATGGATGATCTATCTTATATTTTTTCCAAGGTAGGGTTTATGGAATCAGTGTGACTAGTGTTTTCAAGACTCCAATCTTATAATCTAGAGGATACAAAATCTGAGTGATTGTGTAAGTATCTCTAGGATTCAAGAAGAAATGAATAAATTAATGGAAACCTAGGACATCCATGGAATATGGGACTATATAGAGGATGAATCCCCCAAAAAAAAAGCATATAGTTGGGCCCTGTACAAAATAAATAAATGATGTTATGGATGATGATGTTTTTAAACAAGTTCCTCCTAAGAAAAAGATATGTACGAAAGAATATTCCAACCCTAATCCAACTATAGGACTAGTTCTCATGGTACCTCTAAATTGTACTCTGATTGGTTTGGTGATTACGGTGCTTCCAATAAATATGATATTGATATTAGACAACCCTATTTTGTTTCTATTCTAATAAGGGCATTAATTCTTGTATGAAACCTCCCATTTACAATTTTATTTTATATAGTTTTTAATAATAAGGTCTCTTACCTAGACTTTTTTGTATTATTAACCTAAATTATTTTTCTCATGCCTATATTGACCTGCCATTGAGATGGTGAGCTTACTACTCTTTATTATTTATGGTTAGTTATTTTAGGGTATCGTAATATGTAATATAATACACATCCCTAAAATGGATATTCCTACACATTTCATGTATAGTTCAGATTAAATATGTTTTTATTGATTTCTAGGATAAAGGGAAAGGTTTTTCACATTTTGGTAATGATAAATTGTGGTTGCACTAGGTGTTTCATTTCACTACAACACCCTCCTTCTTAGTTGGTTGGAATATTATTCAATATTAGATGGACTTGAATTTAGACATTATATTTATGTTAAGTTTTTGAAAAATATTATATGGGATATTTTTATACATAAATTATGGTATTGGTTTTATTTACAAATAATAATTTATGGGTATTTTGATATGTATTCATTTGTAATTGTGAAATAGGCTAATGTCTACCATATGTTTAGTATGTCTAATTGGATACTATTTCAATACCATGTACTATGGATGGATGGATTGGGGAGTCACACTTGGCTTATTACCAGTTAGGAGGGCCCCATTGGGTCCCATCAAGATATAGTGAAATTAGAGGAGTTCCCCATTTGGACCTGAGTTTGTATCATTTCTTGTAATTACATTTTTATTGTTATCTAGTTCAATAGTCTCAATGTTTTTATTTTTTATCTCCCCGGCTTGAGGATCCATTGTATCATTGGATGCTGACGTATCCATTCACTTGAATAATAATAACTTACTTTTTTATGTGGTGGATATAGACAAATGTTGTTGGGAAATCATTGGTACATTAATCATATAGAAATCTGTTGTAATTTCCATGTCTTTTTTAGTTAGCACTATTGATTAAAAATTTTATATGGAGAATATTTTATATTTTATGATTCCATCATGTTGAATAATAGTTAGGATTCTATAATGGGATCATGATGATGACATTTTTAGTGACGTTTCATGAATACAATGTCTTTCACAAGAGTTCATACATCTAGTGAGGTTGTATTTGTTTCACCACCCATTGAGAGGAAGGTTATGACTGTAGTACTAATTGAGGATGTTCACATGCTGAGAATACATAATGTGATCCATAATATTTCAGGATCATATGATCTGGGGTTAGCCAGAGCCCTAGTTAGTAGATAACAAGATAGAGGTAGTGACCCATGATTTGTTCCATGTGGGACACATCCAAATCAAATGGTGGATACAAATAGTGAGTCTTATTCAATGATCCATTGGACAATAGAAGAGTATATTGATTTTGATTATGGATGATATTTCTATATCTTGGTTATGTTTTTGGAATACTTTTATGGATTATTTCTATCTATCCATGTTGTGATCAATTTGTATCCTTGATATTTTTTAGTTAAATCAGGTCAAGGTTATAGTGGTTGATTATTCAACATGTTTCCCTATAAACTCGTGATTCTTTATTGATATTATTATAGATTAATTTTTATGATAATGGAATTTCTATTCAGGATTAAGGATGTATTTTATGGATTTAGTTTTATCCCTTTGAATTCCAATGTTTGTGGGCGTTTTTAGGGGGGTTATTTTTAGAGAGATTGTAGAGAAGAAGCCTATAAATGGAGCTGGTTTTGGGCATGTTGGACATCAAACCTTGATAGAAAGTGATCGATTAGAGAAACCGTGATACATATGTGATTAAAACATTATGATATGATACTTATAATGCTTTTATATAGTTCAAGGATAATGTGATGTTTTCAGTTATCTTATATAGAATATGTGTTTCTCTTAATGTGATTGGGGAAACCTCATGCATTATTTTATGACCCGTGAAGCAGATGGAAAAGAGAGGATTGATGAAAATCCTATGTTTGAAAATTATTGTAGTAGTGGAGGACCATTATATTAGTTGAAATATAATTTTTCAAATAAAATTAACTTCTTTGGCAGCTTACGTTAAACATAACAATGAGTTTTAGTGAACCACCATATACTATTAATGTTATTATTTAATCTTAATCGTTATAACAAAGCTGTAATATTGGAGGGCATGAATATGTCTAAATAAATTATAAAAATATTTGGTTTACACATGAATAAAATAAACTATTTGGTTTTTAATTTATTATTTAATGAATATATGAATATTTTTTTGATAAAATAAATGTTCTTCTAAAATATGTTTTTATAATCATGAAGTGTTTTACCATAAAAAATTAAATTAGTAACTACTAGTTAATGATTTTAATTAAATTTATTTATTATATATTCATTATTTTTTTACCATTTATATCATAAGATTCCAAATCACGGCATAGTAAAATGTCTATTTTTATTTCTATAAATTTTATTTTTATATAATGCTATTTTGAGACATTTAGTACACTTATTTAAATGTAATTTTTGAAAATTTTATAAAATTAAATTTAAAAAATGGAATTCAATTTCGATACCAACTAATAAATCGTATTTTATATTTAGTTATTCAATATTTTATTATTAAATTATTTTTTAATTGAATAATAAAAAAATAATGATTTTTTATTAAAAACTATCATTTATTTTCAAGTATTTAAAAGTTAAATATTATTTTCTGATAATATTGAAAGTAAAAATATTTTATTAATGTTATTATAATTTTAATTAAAATAATTGGAATATATCAAGTGTTCAATTTTTATATAAATATTCTTATTATAATGAAAACTGTTTGTTTGTAAAATATATTTTTCGTCACGTCTGTAAGTGTAATTTTGTGTTATATTTTACCACTAATGGGAACTGATTTTAGAAAAATGTATTCCATATTCATGAATTTGAATTATTAGTATTATATAATTTGTCCAACGTAATATTTTGTCACAATGAATAGTAAAAATATTAAATAAGAATTATTGTAGTTCAGTATAAAATGAGTTTACGAGGGGTAAATATAAAAATATAAGGGTATGTTGTCAAATCATACATATACAAATATTTTTGAAAAAATGTATTATAATTTAATACTATCCAAAATTCAAATATATGGCCATTCACAATCATTTTTATTTAGAAATAATTTAACATTTTAGATTACAATTTTATAATTGAATTTATTTTTGAAGGCGGTTCCATTTACCACTTACAAAAGAAAAATCTACTCAAATCGTTCCACACTCGAGGATCCTTTTTGACCATCCATTCCCTAACAAAAATATTTCATCAACCCCCCCCCCCCCCCCCACATTTTAGAATCCTTAGTTTTATGTGGAATGAATACAAATATTTCTTTCTTATTTAACATAAATAGGTTCTCCAAAGAAGGGGATGTTCAAACATCTATGATTGATATTGATACATAAGGTAAAAGATCTTTGTCTCACTGTTACTTCAATGAAAAATATAAAATATTCACCATTT
Organism: Viscum album; assembly: GCA_963277665.1. NCBI lineage: Eukaryota > Viridiplantae > Streptophyta > Magnoliopsida > Santalales > Viscaceae > Viscum > Viscum album. Next base: position 445,650,792 of record OY728155.1, on the reverse strand, counting down.
TTTGGTGTATATAGTACCCCGGAATTATTTTTAATATCATTCATTTTAATATTATAGTCTATACATAACTATATGTGGATATTTCTTTAATGGAACTTATGATTCAATGGTTACAAAAGTGGTAAGGGGTTTATGATACAATTTAATTTGTCATAGAGAGAATTTGGTATTATGTTTCTGATGATGATATAATACAATATATATTTCAGGTAACTAATTACTTTTCATATCATATTTTTATTTATGGATAATATATTATTTCAATTTTATTTTCATCTCCTCTTGTAGTGAATACTTAAAAAGAATGTTATTAGGAAAAATTTACAATATTTATCTCTTCAGTATAAAGTCCATTATCTTCTATAGTTATGTTTTTCTTAAAAAATCAAAAAAAAATTTACTACCCTATAATGATTTTTTAAATTCTTGTTTTTTTGTTTAGATTTTATAAAATTATATAGAAAAAATGGTCATGTCATTTTCAAAATGAGGTACTCTTCACTTTTTACAAAAAATATAGGAGGAATCCTTATATTATGGTACATGGAATGGAAATATTTTTATTCAATCATGACCAGTCAATGAATTCTTACTTCCATTATATTTTTTAATGGTCTTTTTCAAAAATTTATTTTCATTAGTAGTTGGATTTTTTTATTTATAAAAGTAAATCTAATGTGGAATGGATATTTTCTCATGAAATATTCTAAATGATATTTGAAAATCAATTTCCATCTACGATGACATCATTTAAAGTTACATTTTCTTTACTAAGGATGTTATATAATGATAACATCCTTATTACTATTCTAGATGGTATATTTTTAGGAGGAAAATATTATTATGAAACATGTCCCTTTTCCATGAGATAATCTGTAATTATATAATGATTTTTTATAAAATTATTTTCTTTTCCATAGAATATATTATGATGAAATGTTTATGAAACACAATTAAAATATATGGGTATTATGTAATTATTGTTTTCTAATCCTATGGAACATATCTTCATGAGTTTATTTATGTGATGTGTGTGACCTATGTCTCCCTCAAATCCCTCGGAAAAATTTTATAACTAATGAGTTAATTATGTTATCCCTAATCCTGATTTTATGATAAAATATTTTTTATGGGTACCTAGTTTCATGCCCATAATGTTATGAATGGATCTCATTTTCATGTCCATATTTCAATACATGGACCAGGGTTTTATGTTTATTATATTATGCGAAGACTAAAATTTTAGGTCATTATGTTCATTAAGTGGCCAATGTTTTTTTCCATATCATAATGAGTGGAACTATTTCTATTTATACTTGATCTATATTTTTACCAAGGACCTTCCAATATGAATATGAAACCATTATATATGATTATTCCACACAATTCATAAACACATCCATAAGGACCATATAAAGTTAGGGTTTAGGGATAATATAAGCACAATATTCTAATGTCATGAATGATCTTCAAAATATCCCTTAGTATTATTCTCACATATTACTACTTTAATTCATAACAAATCTAAACCATTATTCATATCATGGGGAAGTAAATATATAAAAGGGTGAGCTCACATTCTTAGTAAGGATAAACGTATGATTTTTCATTCTGGGACTATATGAAAGAATAAGATAAGCATAACTGTATATATAAATATGAACACAACTAATAAATTTCATATACATTATGTTATATATAATAAGCCTAATTAATTGAATAAAACATTATAATTTCAGATAATATTGTCCATAATACTGGGAAATCATCAAAAATTAGTGATCAAGTATAATATCATTTCATAAAATTGTGGAACCTTCATAAATATATAAAAACATATCATTTTAATGGGTAAATAATAAAACCATTGAAATAAGAGATCATGAATTATCTCATATTTCCGAACATGGATCAGTATTCACTAGTTCCTATATTAGATGAGGATGCACCTGTTTCCCTTAGTGGATCATGACTCACTAATTCCATATTGTGGATCAATCCCATTGAAGTTTTTCTCATTATTATCTCATGAGTCATAAAGCTACACCCAATTTATTAGAGGAAGATGTAGGACCCAGATGTATCATAATTAAAACCATACTTATGTGTTCTATAATATCATAAAACATTCATCAAGTCATCACATCATTACATTTTTATATAAAAATTATTTCATAAAATTTCATCAATTTACTATTGAATATCCTATGAAAAATAAATTTATTTCATAAACATTTCAACCCCACAATAATTTAAAATCATGAAAAATAATATGGATTGTATTATTCAATCAAATCAGAATGAAATAATAGGAAACATAGATTTATTCTATCATAGATGGGAAATGATTATGAAAGATCAAGGTAACTATATATTGATGACAATATCAATTTTTCATTAAAAAATGATTCAAAAAAATATTTTCCAAAAAATATTATTTTAATATGACATATAAAATAAATTATATATGTTTTGAGAAAAACATACTTGTCATGATGGTTGAAAATTTAGTTCTTTTCATTAAAATTTGAAATAAATGTTACATCACATTTCAAGTAAAACCCAAATAAGCGTTATTTTTAAAAATAAAATAAGATTCACCAAAAAATATTTTAAAAACAAATCATGGGTAACATGTTAATTAAAGAAATTGGATAATTTTAGAAACATTTGAAACATTTTTTGTAAATATTATTTTGGGAGTAAATTGTTTTTTTACGGAAGAGTCAAATAATGTAGATTTTTATCAAGAAAATTCATTTGAAATCTAAGTACACAAAATATGGGAAGTGAATATAAACTTTGATACTTATGAAATAAACTTATCATAATAATATTATTTACTTTGATAATTTATAGATCATAATAATTTATCCTCAAAATATAAACATAAACGATTCAGATTAACGATGAGATTTCATAATAAAAATCATACTACATTGTAAAATTTTGAACTGTAAAATCTATGAAAGAGGTATAAACAATATATATGTAAATTAAAATAATTTTAATTAAAAAAAAATTCATGGGAATTATATAAACCACATTAATTAAATAGAAATTAAATATAGCATGAAGCTCACGGAACCAAAAAGTGAGACAAAGATCCCTTTCCTTAAGTCTTGAATTTATCCAAGCACATTAAACCCTATTTTATAATATATATAATCACATATAAATATAAAAAAATAAATATATAGATATATATTACTATATAAGATTTACATATTACTTTTAATTACTCATTTGTTAAAAATTCTGTGTTAAAATCATGTTTTGGGTAATAAGTGCTTTGTATTTCATGTATGTTATGATTTATTATTTTTGTTCCCCGTATGTTTATTATAGATACATAATATTAATAAATTTTACCTTGATATAAATATAATATATATCATATGTATATGTATTTATATTAATCACTAGCGGATAGGATAGAAAATAAAATACAACATTCATTTTAATCATATATTGTATTTATGCAAGAATGTTATTTCTTTCAACATGATGGATGAAAAAAAAAGGAAAAAATATAAATAATAATAATTTTTTTTATTTCATATATATCTGATATATTAATTTATTTTACACTTATAACCTCCCTTGAAAATAATTCATGAAAAATGAAACACTTCACTTTGTGGGGAGATTGTCATCGTATACATGAACGATGTTGTTGTATCCCTCATTTAATATAATGTAAGAATGTTTATGTGTCATTTAAATTAATGTATAATATTTTTTTACTAATATAATATATTTTAATTTAATCTATCATTATTATCATCAAGCTAAAATGGAAATGGAAAATTAAATCACATATGATCATGGGTTAGTAGTCCTTTATACTCGTGAGAGACATTATTGTTTTTTGATGGGTTGGAAGGTAAGAACATATATGTGGTATTATATTTCAAGAGGTATAATAATATCATAAATATTATAAGGCCCCAGCCTTAAACCTTACTTAATCTTGAGTTATTATAAGATTACACAATGAGGATCTTTTCAGGTTTAGAGTTTTAGAGAATTAGATCATGAAACTTGCAATACATTCCACATTTAAACAAAGTGGTTACATAAAAGACAGTATTCATTCTTCCCATCAACGGAAACATATTTAAAATATAACACGGATTCTTTCTTGACACATCCTTGACACTATCATCACATCATGTACCTTTCCCTTGACCTGTGAAAAACATTTTAAAAATTTGGGATGAGCATAAAAAGCTCAGTAAGAGTTATAAAAATATGGAAGGGAAATATGAGTTCATATATACATTAGAATGAAATCACCCTTTTCCCATAAAAAATAGGCATATCAAATCATGAATAAATCATAGAAAACATAAGACATAAAGGTAACTTGAGGCATTCATAAAATTCTTACGTAGGGAGTAACCCTCTTGGTTACGTTTGGAATACGCATCACAGTATATTCCATAAATCACTTCAGAGAAACTTTAAGGTTTCACTCCTTCGCATTACCCAATGCATTGGAGAGCTATATCGGGCTCACCTGCCCTTAGTTTATCACGGAACCACCCGTTTTCATAACAATGCCCAAGAACCATAACATAAATGTATCACATAAAACATGAATAAAGGAAACATAACATTTCCACATTTCAATCACAATATAACATTTTAGTATATTGAAATAATGAATCCATTCAGAAATAAACCATTTCCAAAACCATTTAAAACATTTAATAAAGATATTTTTGAATCAAATTGTCCCATACCACCTTGATGCTTAAAATTTTAAACCATTAATATCCATATAAATAAATCCTTAAAACCATTTTGAAAACATGGATATTAATAAGAACAAATAATTAAAACATTTAAAACGATATTTTGGTTAAAGGGGTTTTACCAAAATTAGAGACACTTGAATACAATAATTGAGGAATAACATTTAGACAGAACTTTATAATATCATGAGAATAAATGGATTCATTATATAATACTCCAAAGGACAGTATATACACCATATAAGAGTGAATTGGTGCATAACAATAACAACAATGAACCCTCAATAGAAATGTTAAATGTGATGAAATCCCTTATAAAGAAGGTATCCTTAAATTAAGGACAAATCAATCTCAAAAATATGTGTGACAAATATAAATACACCCAATATAAGTGGATAATAACTGTAAAAAAATAAAAGGTCATTCACACATATTTAATGGATGAAATCTTCAATGACTACATGTTGAACCCAAAGAAATCGAAATAGGGTTAAAAAGTTCCCTTGACAGCCTAACGGCATCACATCAAAATGAGTTGATGAGAGATATATAGTGTATCTCATCACTTGTACATAAAATTTACATCAATAAGGATATATGAGAACATATCCCAACATAACAATATGTAAATTAAAAGACCAAAAAAAAGAAGTCTTTTAAAAAAGAGGAGGGTGAAAGGTTCCCTTACCGACTTGGGTATCTTTCAAAACATACACCCCATGAAATAAGTGACATAAAGGAGAGTACTTAAAAAGAAAGAGAGAAGTTAGATCTCTTATCAATGTTCTGCAGCCTAACGGCGCCACTCAAAACTTCCAAAATGGATTGATGAGAGAGAATAGGGTCTCTCATCACATGAAAATAAAAATTACAGTAAGTGTAATATAAATTATCATCCCAATAACAAGAATGATGAGCTTTAAAAGGAATGACATAAAAGTGTGTACTTAAAAAGAAAGAGAGGAGTAGGATCCCTTACATCGGGTCCGACTTGACTCGATCGTTCTTTAATCTCCTGAATAATAAACTTGAGTTAATTTCTACTTCCTTAAGAACCATTTTCAAGTTCATTATTCCTTTTATACCACTTATTACCATGTCATAAACATTATTTAATCATTTAAGTTAATAATATTTGTTTTGCAGATATTTGGTTCTTAAGTCGAAAGTGGACTTCTTACAATTACATGTTGTTCGTGTGGCCAAATGTTTATTATATACAGAATTGTATTCATGATGTAGATATCATATATGTCATATATATCCAGTACATGCATTAATTTATAACATTACATAATCATTTAGAGGTAAGAAATGAAATGCACCGTTCATGGAGACGGTAAGCCGTACGTACGCATGAACGCTACTTTCATTTATATTTCGTATTTTATAGAATGGAATCATAATTATATAAAGGTATATTATAATTCCAGTATAATATCATATATAATATCATAGTTCCATCTTTATACGTCCCACATATGGTATTTAACGAATCAAATCACTTTGAGGGGGCGGTAGTCTGCACTTCCTTAAATGAAGATATCACGTTTACCCATAATGGAAACCATAAAGGTATGCCAAAAATGAAAAAAATAGAAGCTTAAGGAAAACATAAACATATTATATATCATATATAAAAATAGTGACATCATAATGGCCACCTTTGAAGGTGTTAAATGAGTATTGAACAATCATCGTTTCGGGAGGCAGAATTTCGCCATCCACGGAAACCGTATGTTCTTTAACCATTTGATGTAGTTGTGTGTGAGTGTAGCTCGAATAAATCTTATAAAAATATAATAGTATATTGAAGATACTGGTGTTGTTACAAAAGAAGTAAATAAAAAGAGTTTAGGGGGTTGGAGAAGCAAAATAAAACAAATGAACATGAGAGAATGAATTACCTTTAAAAGTGTAACTCCTTTTGATTTGAGCCTGAAGGCTTCCTTTGAAAGGATTCTTCCCAAAGGGAATCCTCTAGGATGAGGAGAGAGATGTGGAGAGAGTAAATGGGCAGGGGTTGGCCGATCCAAAGGCTTTATGAGTGTGTGAAATGAGGTAGAGGTGGGGGCCTTTTATAAGAAGAGAGGAGGGGCACTTTTGGAAAGTAAGAAATACTACTTTATTTGAAAATGTGATTCGGTTTTAAAAGGTCCCACAATGGTATAATTCTTGTATAAGGTGATAAGGGTTCGAAATCCACCCATCCAATAAGTTTTGGACATGTGTAGGTCATAGAGTTTACATTATCTTCTCATTTTATTTAAATCGTCAGATAATGATGTCATCGCTGCATCATTATGATGTCATAAATAATTTAATTTATTTAATGTCTAAAAATTATAAAAAAAATTACTATGATGTAGGAAATATTTTTATCTTTCCAATGACTATTTATAAAAAAAAATATGACTTATATAGCCCCACTTAATAATTGTTTTATTAAAACATATCATGTTTGTGTCATTTTTAGTTTTATATTAAATAAAAAGTTATTTATGTCATTTCCCAACCAAAGTGGCTCCATGGGGTCCCCAAGTTGACCCATGGCTTTTCTTGGTCGGCCATTACACATCCAATGAGGTTAGGACATGTGTCAAGTTCATTTCATATTATTAAAACATTATTTTTACCTTAAACTACACTAATTACCTTTAATCACGATTAAAAACTTAATAAGTTACTATTCACCAAAAAATTATTTTTATAACATTGAACCACATTTTACTTCTTAATGAAATCCATGTATGTCGGATTTTTGAATTTCAAAGCACAAAGATGGAAAATTTTCATTTAAATGGAAAAATCAGTTTTTATAAGTACCACTTAGTGGTGTCACTATTCATCAAAAATTGATGTTTTTCAGAAAAATCCCAAAAATTCACCCTAAGCTATATTTGATATTTCGAATTCAAAAATGAAGTCTATTTTAAAAAATTCAAAACATATAAGTCACATTAATTAATTTAATAATTAATTCCCGCTGTCAGAGCTAATAGCGTGTTTTTAGGAATCAATAAGTATCAGAAGATTGACACTGGTTTAAGTCTGATTTCAAAGTGAAATTAATTCCAACGACCACTATTGGATTTAATGGTAAAAATATATTCTAATTTAACTTTAAAACCAATTCAAAAGATAATCTAACCATATAAATAAATAAGATTAAAATGAGGTTTTGAATTAAAATACAACATTTTACACTATTCATTAAAAAAATGAACTTTATCGGAAAGATACCAAAAATTTTCACAAAGTAAATATTGATATCCCGATTCTTAATAAGAGTTTTATTTGGTCCAAAATAATGTTTAAGAGTGAACAAAACTATATTTAATGATGGTTCAACATCAAAAGGTGATAAGTAAACCTTTAGTGAAAACTAGGGCATATACGCTTAAAATTGAATTCTTTCCGTATTTTAAGCCTCTATCCTTTATTGGATAAATGTAAAAACATTTAAAAACATATATAATCATATTTTAGTTATTTATATCCATTACTTCCATTACAACGGCTACATGTTAACTACCATTTAAGATAATATTATTTTATTATTAGAGTGGAACGTAAGATTCCCAAGAAACTCGTTGTTGCGTGTTGGGTACGCCATCGAGCATAGCCTCCCCTTTAAAGTAATATCAATATTTTATTCACAAATATGGATAAATATGAAAATGTCATATTTTTTATTTACCTGGGGTGTTACAAATATCATTTATAAACATTAAATAAATCATTATATTCATTTGTGATAGGTGGTTATGGAGAACAGATGACATCAGTTTTTGAGGTGGTAGTCCCTCGTACACATGAATATTGATTTCATATAACATTTAATGGAAGTGGAGATGGGTTTATATTATAAAAATAAAATAATTAAATCATCGTTTATATAATATTTTAAGGTTACAATTTCATCATGCTTTCACAAAAACATTATGAGGTGGTGGAATAAATAATATAAAATGATCAGTTAGGGGTGTTACATTTTCTTCTAATAATTTACAATTGTTTGCATCAAAATTTTTATTAGGATAGATTTATAACCAAAATACTGATTTTTAAAATAGCCTATGTAAGTAAGAAACTTATTTGGGTTCATATAGTCCAATATTAAATGTAATGAAATTGTTGATAAGAGATGAGAGGGGAGACCTTCAATAATTGTGTTGAGTGTAACAATTGTAATTTTTTAAAAGTAAAAGGTGGAAAATAATTATAACACGAAAAAAGATAAAAATTGTAAATTATATAAAAGTAGTGGGTATAATGCTTAACTATGGATAAATTTATTTGTTTTATAGGTTTACAGGCCATTGTTTCCCTTATATTTGTAGTCTAGCTCCCAAGTAAACTCATTTTCACCTTAACTATGGTAATTAATTTTTAAATTTTTACACTTAAATAAAGGTAAAAATTAAGATGAACTTAATATATAATATAACTAATTATTATTACAAAAAAGGAATATATTTTTCCAGATTCCATTTATAGATGTATAAAAATTGAATATAATATTAATCTTATAGAAGTGATGGAAAATTGGGTATCCAATGGTTCAATTGATTTAAATGTTTTAGTAAAAAAATTAAAAATACATAAATTGCATTAATAGGTATATAAATTAACAAGATTAACAATTAAAACCATCTCAAAAAAATTATTGTTTTAAATGCAATAAATGAAGTGAATATTTTTCATAAAAACCATTATTTTCATTCTACATTGAAATAATTATCATTATAAAATTTCCAAAAAATCATCACATGAAAATCCTGACATGATAATTGAATTAAATATTTTTATTTTTTAAATTATATTTAAAAATGGTGATTTTTTTTAAATAAATTAGGAAAATGTGGCAAAACTACATTTTAGATATGAAAAATATTTATGTGAAAAATGTGATTTATTATTATCTTTTTTCTAAAAACTCATAAGTTTAATATTAATCTTTCTATTTACTATATAACATAAAAATTTATTTAATATAATTCAATAAATGTTATTAGTTTAATTTATTTATTTATAATGTGTTTTATGCTTAAAAATATTTTTTTTCATAAATCGATTTACATTTTTCAAATGGTTTTTGATTTAATTTATAATTAATTTTCCTAACAATAATTAATTATATATTCTAGTGTCAATAAACTATTTTCATTATTTATGTAGTCCAATTAGTAGCCACCATTCAAATATCTATGTGATAAGTATCATATAATAATATTTTATTATTTTGTCTCATTTCTTTAAGTCTCAGTGTTTCATGTGTTGTAAGATAAACTCATTGTTTTATATAACATGAGAAAAACATAATGTTTTATATAAGGAAATCTAAAATTAGTGTTTCATGTAATGAATAATATTTATAATATTATATTATTTGAAAATATATATATTTCACAATAACATGGGGAGTTTCATTTTACCCCCTTAAAATGAATTTCACCTCCAATATTCATTACATTGGAACCACCAACAAAGGATAATTTATTAAACCCTCAAGTTTGAACAAGATATTGTCAAGTTGGTGGTTTCACCACATTTCATTGACCTGGAGAGTGGTATTGTTTTATATAACTATCTTTGATTTAAAATATCCACTGATTCATCCAAATAAGAAGGATTACTCTCCAGTGTTACACACACTATGTTTAGTAATTGTGATGGGTTGTGTATATAATTCCTCAAGGGAGATTTGTGGAACAAACCATGAACCTATGACATGTTTGGTGGAACTACCAAGGGATAATATAGCTTACTAATGTGATAGTAATCTAAAAATGACCAATGTATCTAGGGCTTTACATTCCCTTTTTCCAAACTTCATAATATTCTTCCATGTATATACTCATCAATATACCTTTTCAACAAAATTAAATTTTAGACAAGACTCAAAATTATTGGCATTATAATTAAATACAATTTATGTTCCATTACATATTTCTATATAAATATAAAATTCTATTCCATTTCCTTAGCTACCTCATGTCCCAATATATGTATTTCTAAAACTTCATTGCAATATATAGAAATTTTAATTTTATTTACAGAATGGGATTCATAGGGATCCATATCAATGTTTGGGTGCATGATATTACTATACGAAAAATTAACAAGATAAATTTGTTGATCCCAAAAAACATTTAAATCCATTGAATATCATCTATGGCGTAAATTATTCTCTCAGACTAACCATCAATCTGAGGAAGATAAACAATCTCAAAACTCAAATATATTTCAAGATAGTGTGGAGGAATTCTCCAAAACATCATGTTAAAATATATATCTTGATCAGATATAGTTTAATGTGGTACTCTTTGCAACCTTACCAACAATGTGAGGTATATTCATGTAAGTAAATACATAGATAAATATTCTCTAATGTTTAAAAACTATCATAAATTCGCAAGGTGGATGGATACAGCCCATAATTATCTTAACATAAATAAAAAGATAAAACCTAATGGTTTCCATAACCATTAATCATATATCCACAATGTGTAAAGGAAATCCCCCTCAAATAACATTGTCACAAAAAAACATATGGCTTTATTTCCTTAATTTTTTGACAAAATATCTCTAATCTAGACAAACTCCCATCAAATGAAATATCAAAATGGGTTTCATTTAATTTTAATATTTGATAAAACTTGAAATAATAAACCCATAATGTTACCCTTGTATATTATATTAATATTACATGGATATTTTTACATTCCAGAATATAATTCAACTTTTATTCCAAATATAACCACTTATCTAATACATAAAAATAATTTGATTCTTGAATTCAATATTGTACCATTAAAATATCAAATTTGATTTATTTATTCCAAAATCCATATTTTGGGAGATATTCTCATGAAATACAACAGGAGGATGAATAATGATATTTCTATTTTGCTCGTTCATAGAAAATAAAACATGAATGCTCCAACAAATGAGGTGATTATATTTCTTCTTTATTTATCTGTATTAACATTATCCATTATGATTGTATAGAGTTTCCAATTCTCTATTATCCTCACAGGTATTTGTGTATTATAATCTATATTATCCCATGAATTGGGGAATTTATTTGAATAATTCCTAAAATATTTTCACTGTAAGAAATATAGTTTTGTTAGTTCATTATTTAGCATCATCTTCTCACCAATACATAAATCAAACCATTAATAACATTTTTACCCTCATAGGAATTACAACCCACCATTACACATTTAATGCACCTCCCAGTTCAATTCCATCAATGCCATTGAATCATCTTCCCTTGTGTATATCATACTGATGGATGAAAATTTTCACCATCATGTGATAAATTAGATTTGGGATGATTCTTGATCTTAATTTTCTTGTCAAAACAAAAGGAATTAATGTAATATACAATTTATATTTCAAAATTAATTAAACATAATATAATTCTTCATAGATACAAATTTATCTTATATCAATGTTATTTATAAGGTCTGGTTCTAGGACACTAAAGAATCAATAAATTTCCTTCAAAGGAAGATAATTATAAAATAATCATATCATGAAATTGTTATAAAATTAAATTCATAGGTACCACTATATATGTCATCCTTTTTCTTAAGATTATTTAATTTATCATAAAATTTTTTTTATAGAATACGGTGGAATTACTTACTAATAAATATCTCCTTGAACACTTCTCATTTTATGTATTCATTTTTTTATTCCATTGTGTGATTAATAGAAGTAAACTACATATCTACTTCATATTAACAAAGATAATTGTATGAAATCTGTTTTCATGATTTGAATAATAAAGATCGAAACATTTTTTTTCAATGTTATTAATGGATTTATTTTAACCTGGTGGAACATTGAGACCATTAATAGAAGGTGTCCATTCTCAAATAATGTAATCAATAGAATATAGTTCCATCAATTTATTGTTTTGATGTTCAGCAAGGATTATAGATTGAGAATATTTTGTGAGAATAGAAACTGATTATTTATTACAACACCATTATTGTTTGGTTTATCAGCAGGGAAATCATTTCTTTATTTGGTATTCTCATCATTAAATGGTTTGTTTAGGATCTAGCCATTTTATAAAACTCAGATGAATTGTGTGAGAAACACTAAATATATGGAAAACCCAAATATTCATGAAAAATAATTTATGTTTTTCTAAATATTGACACATAATTATATAATTATATATATATATATATATTAAATTGTATGTTTAACCTACATTATTCATGATCATCATATATTTAAATCCTACATAATGGTTCATATGTAAAATATTTATTAACCATAGTGGATACCTCTATAGTATAAACCTTGTATGAATCAAGCACCATTACTCTGAACTAAGTGACAATGGATTCCTAATAGTGCCCCATTTCGGTGTTATTAAGTTGAGTTACCAATGTTTCAAAGCCACATAAACTTATAGTTTCATTATAAGGATATAAATCATGGAATACTAGATAATATCATTCACACTAAAGCATTATGTTTTTATCCATTACATGCATATACCCCTTGTGTTTTCTCTAATGGTTTTCTAATCATAATATCCGATGAATTATTGAACCAGTCCTCTAATACCAAATAAAATTACCTAGTATTGTTATACATAAATATCATATATTTTTATATTAATAATCAAATTATATCAACAAAAACACATGAGGAAAATAATATTTTATTGTATATAGAGACTAGAAACACATTCTTTTAATTTCATGAATGATATTAAACATCTCCCACATAGAGATTCTCATATATTAATCCTCTTAGAATTACCCCACATAAACATTTCATCATAACATGGTAAATGAAATATAAGAATGGGGAATATTAGTTTCCCAAAATAGGTAAACATATAAGATATCAATCTATGATAATATTAAATCATTAGAAAATAATTTGGGTATGAGATACTGAATATATCTTATGAAGATCACACCCAAACTACCATAGTACAAAAACATGTATCATTCAATAAAACATTTTCATTTTAGAAAATTTTTCCCATAAGAGTGAGAAATCGTCATAATTCCCCCATGACCCATAAAACCATTTCATAAAAGTGTTGTAATATAATAAAAGAAGAAAACAATTTATTATGCCATGGTTAACTACCAATATTGTCAACATAGTGGATTAGGGTGAATCACATGTCTCCCATTATGGATAAAGACATAACTATTTCACATTTTAGATTATGATACACCTATTTCCCAAATTGGATCAAGAATCTTCTATTTCCAATTGTGTATTAAGACTATACACATTTTTCACATAATTATCATAAAAATATGATTATTTTCCAAATCCATTTGAAGGATATATAGATCCCAATAATTTCTTTATAAATAACAAACTTATTTATTCCATAATATCATAAAAAATTCAGTGTATCACCACATAATAACCCCTATAATAACACATGATTCATAGAAATTTTATATTTTCACTATAGTATATCCCCTAAAAAATAGACGGGTTTCATAAAAATTTCATCAATATGACAATTAACAATCCAGATATCGAATAATTGTGGTTTTAATAAATCTCATACCATGTAATGAATATGTAACATCAAAGGATGTCATTAATGATGAAAAATTATTATGAAGTACCACTTGGAACATTTCATGTGAAAAAAAAATTGTCCACTTTGAAAAAAACATTGTCAAACATATAAAAATTCAAAAATATTATCATCAAAAATAGTATTGCAAGCATACTATAGATTAAATATTAAAATTGATAAAATATAGAAGTCAAAAAACATTTTTTATGTGACACATGTTTAAAAAAGTATTTCATTCACATTTTTGGTTTGAGAAAAAAATCGTTTGTTCTGAAAATAACATTATGAATCTATTAAAAAAAGTATAAAATAAAAAAATAGATAAAAATGGATTTAATAAAAAATTTGAATAATATAAATTTTATTTTTGAAATTTTTTTTAGAAATAATTTTTTTGTATGAAAAAGGATATTTTACCGAAAAGAGAAAGAATCTGGTTATCATTAGAACCATTATTTGGATCTCTTGACAACATAAAGATAGTAAAATAAAATAAATAATTTATTGTCATGACATACCAATATGGGAAATAAATTCATGCCTTTATTATGATATGGATCATAATATTTTATCATATAAATAAAATTTATAAACAATACCGAAAATAAATGATTTTGTGTCCTAAAATATTTACCATAATGGTAACTTATCAACCTTAAACACTATGATAGGGAGTTAATAAAATGGATATGAAAATCATAATAATTTTTATAATAAGAATTAAAAAGTAAATTCATGGTATTTAAATACACCACATGAACATAATAGTTGTTAAATATGGAATTTTCTTAAAAGAAGTTAATAGTGAGACAAAAATCCCTTACCATTAGTATCGAATTCCTTCATGCACATTCAAACCTCCAGTTTAATAAACTTAATTTTGATATAAATATATTAAAATAATATATATATATATTACATATATTATTTTCATCTATATTCTTATTACCCATTTGTTATCAATTCATTTTTAAAATAACATTTTGGGTAATAACTTCTTTATCTAATATGTATGTTTTTATTTCCTCCATAGTCTTATTACGTTGAAAATTGTTAAATAATCTCTATAATTATTTATAAATTATATAAATATAATATATATTCAGTATATATTTATTTATCCTAATTTGAAGAAAGATAGGGATAGAGAATGAAATAAACTATTCATGGAGATGGTACACTACACATATGCATGAATGTTGTTTCTATTTACTTGATGGATTATAAAAAATAAAGGTAAATAATGTTATACCATTAATGAATCATTTTTATGCCAAATATATTACATATAATAATTTAATTTAAAATTATTACCTTTATTACAAAGCTTTGGTGAAATAGTAATCACATTTCTTCATGAGGTTGTATTCTGCCATACAGATAAATGATGTTATCATATCCCCAAAATAATGGAAAATAATAATGTTTGTGTGAAATATTTATTCCATAGGTATAATTATTTTAAAATTTTAAAATTTATTAATTTTGTCTAACCTTATTACTATATTAGAAAATGAAAACTTAAGAACACATCACAGTAGTTCACATTTTGGTATTCCAATGTATACATGAACAACATTATTGTTTTCCTAGGGGTTGGTAGTTAGGAAATTAGAGCTGATATTACAACTAAAAGGGTAAAATAATATATAAAAATATCACGTTTTAATATTAAATCCATAATTATATCCATCCATGAGAGGTGGAGACGGAGAACGATTAACATTGATTCATGAGGCTGTTGATGACCAGGCACTATAGCTGAACTATAGCAGTACTGTACATTCTACAAGCACTTTAGCAGAGTTTTACATTGTGTGGTTACTGTACCAGGTATTGTTCGGTACTATAGCAGTTGGAGCTATTCAAAGTGGGCTACTGGTTTGAGATTGGAGTCCTTAATGCCTTCGGTCCACCCATGCCTTCAAGTCTGAAGGGCTATCAGGGCACCATTAAGGCCTTCGGGCAACCTCAGGTCCTTTGGGCCACATATAGTTAACCCAGACAGACTCTATAAAAAAGGAGCATCCCTAGAAGAGGATTTAGAGAAAGTTCACTAACTAGAGTAGATCCAATTTAATTTTCCAGAATGAGAGCGTATGGCCATGCCATCGGGACCAGCCTATGCTTTTACGGGAAGCCCAGCCAGATGACCATGAGAAGGAGGAGAGATACTATCATGATGCAGATGCTAGGGAGGGGTAGTTCCTTGTAGATAGTCTGGTTGAATTCCCTGAGAAATTTTGGTCATGTAATCTTGTAAGCCTAGGGCAATGTAATCTCTGAGCCTACATGCCTTGTAAGGGTTTCCCCTCATCCCCTGAAAGGGGAGTAATCAAAAATAAAAAAAATGAAGGCCTTCGGGCCATTCGTCCATGAGGACATAGTCTTCTATTAACATGAATGATGATTTCATATCCCATTTGATACAATTAGAGGTTTTTCTAGGTCATTAAAAAAAATAAAAAAAATCAATATAAATATGATAATAAGTTTATAATTTAATTATATTTTAAAAAAAATTGAAGTAGTTTGAGGAAGAAATAAATTAAAATACTTGATTACTGTTATTGACTCTTATTCAGTAATTTTATTTTGGTTTTCTTCAAAGGCCTTCTTAGTTAGGATTTCTACCCAAACGTAGTATTCAGTAATGAGAGTGGGGAACTAAAGAAGGTATTTTTCAGGTATTATATAAACTATTTTTAAAATTTTGAAGAGGAGTGGAGAGGGGTGACCTTTTATTAGTGAGGTGAGTGGAACACATGTAAATGCTTTATGAAATAGTGTACCGATGATTTTCATTTTCCAAATAGATCCACTATCGGCTATTTTCGAACCTCATAGGCTATACGGTCAAAAAATTCTCATCCAATTGGTTATTTAAAGGGTTCCATATCCTTTTACACATTATCATTTCGGTTTAACCTCCCCTTATAGATATTTTCCCTTTAATCCTATCATTTAAATTTTACTTCTTTTCTATTGATTTTAGTGAAAATTTATGTTTTAATTTTTAGATAATAAAAATTATTACTATTAAAAATATTTAATAAATTTCCCCAAGTTACAGTAAAATATGTGGAAAAATATAAATTTACATTAATTCATTCAACTTGAAGGGAAAAGTGGGTTTCAAAGGAGAAATCATTCAAATGATTTGTATTTTCATTATTCATAAAAAATAAAACATTTTTGAAAATTATCTAAATTTCCCTAAATTAAAATTCATAAATATTTATTTCGAAAAATATTTTTATTTTGAGAAGTAAATTTATAGTATTTGAAAATATTAATATTAAAATAACTATATAAAAGGTTAAGAAACTATTTTTTTATAAATATTTTTTTATGTGTATATTGGAATTATTTTTATCAATTTTCTTGAAAAAACATAAAATGGTGGTTAAACATTTTATTTAATATATAATATATAGATTTATTTGAAATCGGGAAAAAAATTAATTTGTTTATATTATATATGTTGTAATTTTTGGTATAAAAATAAATTTTTTTTGAAAAATGATTTCCTTTTTTTGAATTCTTTTTGTTTTCATTTTTAATTAATTTATCACTAAATAATTGATGATATATATTTCTTTAAAACTTATATTTTAATAATTTGGATAAATCTATTAATAACCAAAACTCCATCGACAAGGTTATAAATATCATATAAAAATATTTTAACAGTATTCAACATTTCATTAAAACCTGCTGTCATGTGTAATACAAGGAAAACACATTGATTCATATAAAAAATAATGTTTTGTGAAATTATATATAAACTATATGTTTCCTGAAATGAAATATATATGAAATATTCAATTTATTTGAAAAGAATATTTCATAAAATATTAGGGTGTAAGCATCGCAATTTTAAATGCTTTTATTTTTCCCCTATGGAATTTATATGTTTTGATTTATTATATTAGCATATTTTGTTTAATTATTATTCCTTTATATTAAATATCAAAAATCTATTATTTGACTCAATATTATTATATTTTTTTGTTCTGTTTTTTAAGATGTCATGAACATGTTATTATTCCCTTATGGTAATGTTATACCTATGTGATCATTATTATCTCCATTTTTTATTCTTAAAAGTATCTAACATCACCATTTATTATGATTTA
Source organism: Viscum album (assembly GCA_963277665.1). Lineage (NCBI taxonomy): Eukaryota > Viridiplantae > Streptophyta > Magnoliopsida > Santalales > Viscaceae > Viscum > Viscum album. The sequence goes on along the minus strand of OY728155.1, from coordinate 445,632,304 downwards.
TTTCCTAATTTATTAATAATGGGTTTCGTTAGGGTATGTTTAATAATATTACAATCTGGAAATATCATTACGGGATATGTTTAAGGTCATTCATGAAATATGAATATAGAGTATCAAACCTCCAAAGACACTGAACCATTATGGTATCCATCTATGTTTATGTTTAATGTATTGATTATTCATATAAAAATAAAAATTTTATATTTTAAAACAATGGGAATATATATTTGGTATTAGTGGAATCATTAGTTAATATTTTTGAAATTTGGAAGAGAAAACATTATTGAGATCCCAAGGGATATATCAAATTATAGAAAAATATCATAGAATATTCGGGATTGATAGTGTGAGAGGTTTAAAAGAAATTATATTTTTGTTGGTATACTACATGAAAATGGGGATATGGTATATTCTTACCTATGGTTAATAACATTAAAATAGAACATTGATATTAAAAATAATCATCGTCTGATGCCTAGCAATGATCCTTATTGAAAACATTTTCTGACACTCCTAGGGGATTTTATTTGGAAATTAAAAACTCATTATGGAACATCATAAATATTGGAATAGATAATGAATATGAATGAATAATGTTAAACGTAATGGCTTCATAGACTGAAAAATAATCAGGAATTTTTTTTACATCCTATAAATAAATGTTAATGATTATATTGTCTCCCACTACGACTATAATTACTAACACTAATATATTTATTTTTCATTAATGTCTATAACCAAAATAATACTATAAAAAATCATTGTTATATTCCTTTAAACAACCATCATCATAAACAACCAAACTTATAAGATGCTGGAATATAATATTGGGAGATATTAATCACAAAAACATTTCAAATTATATGATATAACAGGCTCATGATGGGCTTCCAAATTCACCAAGGATAGAGGAAATGTCCATGAATCATTTATGTGATAAATTACACCGTGTATATATAAAAAATATGATTTAATTGATACTGATTAATGGATAAATTTGGTGTAAAAAATATTTTCTATTCCACAATGTTTAAAAAATTAAATTGTTTTACTGTCAGATTATCATTTTGAAGGGGAAGCATATCAACAGTAGAATGTTTTTAACAATATAGGGAAAGAAAATTATATTAACTCCAAGAAATGAGATAAGATTAAATGGATTATTTTTTTATGTCTATTATTCGAATTAATTTTTCCAAAATTTATATGAAATCATTTATTCTTTAGTTAATGGATGATGATTTCTTTTGAATATATAAAGGAAATTTTCCAAGAATATAATAGTATGATTTTCATTTAATAAGAATTCATAGTGTTACACCGAGAGGGTTTATGAGATATATTATTTTTAATTTCTTTGATATCATCTATTGTACACTACACCAAGATTATCTTGTATTATATGCCACAACATACTTGGCTTGTGTTACACGCAAGAGCGACCTTCCTCGATAGCTTATGTGGTATGCAATACCGTGTTTCACTAAACAATGATATATTATAATATTATTATGAACATTCCTATATGAATTGTATTAAATTTATTTTTAATTTTATAACATTATCATTTATCTTAAACATATTATTGAACATTGTAAGAGAACAAAATAAAACTTTCATGTAAAATAACGATTTTTTAAAAATAGCAGTTTTGCCTCTTTTTGATGGAACACCCACTATAAATCTAGTTTTAGACATGTTTATAAGATCAATTTAACGAAAGAAACTTATTCATTGAAATAATTATATAGAAATGTATTTAGGATAATTTTTTAATATTTTTCTGCTAACTTTCATATTTTGATGAATAGTACAATTATGCTAAATTTTAATTAAAAGAAACTTTTATGATCAAGATAATTTATATGGTTATATTATAATATTGAATGGTTTTAAAAAATAAATATAATATATTTTTACGATTTTAGATAATGTATGTCATTATCAATAATTTTACATAGAATTCTTACATAAAACATTTAAATCTTTTGCAATGTTTTAAATAAAAACCCGTTTTTTCGAAAACATGAATAATTTTAAATTAATTAATTCATTTTATTGTTTTTAATTTGTAAAAATGGATTCCATATTTGGAATCAGGAGGTTATAATTGTTTAAATAGATAACGTTTATTTATAGGCACTATGAATAGTAACTATGATAAATTATATTTACCACCATTAACGGTAAATCAGGTAATTAAGGGTAAAAGTAATATTTTAAAATAACACTAACAGTTTTCTTGATAAAATTTTTTTATTATATTTCCTTCTATAACATTCTTGGGTCGAAATGGATCAATTGGAATCCACTTGCATTAGATTAAGACATTTAATTTATTTTATTTAATGTAAAGTGAAATATATCTCAATCAAAAATTTTTAATTAAATTATTTTTAATATAAGGTTATACAAAATATAAATTATTTTATAAATACTAATTTAAAATATAATTTTTTTTTCATCATGGTAATTGTTATGTAATTTTTACGAAATATATAATTACATTAATATCTTATACATTAATGATGCAAAAATTATTAATTTAGTGAAAAATCAAAATATATTTTTTATTAAAATAATAATACTAATAAAAAGGATCCAAAACATGACCAAACCATATTGGTAGATTACATATATACCATAATCATCCAATGGTCTACTTGTGGACCATTTGGAGACTTATTAAACAGATTATGACATTTATATTATATTATTTTAAATGATGTCAAAGTTGACACCTTCATAATTTTGTAAAGATAACATTTTAAAAGTTAGTGGTTATAGATGATAAATTATAATAAAAGGGTAGTTAAGAATTATATTATATTTATCTTAATCATAGTTTTTTAGTTTTAAATTTTATTCAAAAAGTAAGTATATGAAATAATTATACAAAAATGTTGTAGTAATTATTTATTTAGAAAAATATCAAATAAATGGTTTTAAAAATATTAAAATTAATATTATGTTAACTAATTAATGTGCACCGTGATTTATTTAGGAAAATATTAAATTTTATAAATCTATTACATATTTTGGTTCAGACATATCTTATTTGTGGATTTTATTTAAATTTGAAAAATTGAATACTGTCAAAATTGACACTATTGGTATTTTATAAAAATAAAATGTTATTAATTTGTTTTAAAATCACAAAAATATATAAAAATTACAAATTTAGAAAATATATGTTCTACCATGTCATAATTTATCTAATTATATAAAATTCATAAAACATAATTAATTTTTTATAACAATTTTAAATTTATAATATTATTACTACAAATATAATCAAATAGATTAAATAAGGATAAATCAAAATGATAAGGTTTAAAATCAATTAAAAACATGTCTAAAATTTATTAGATGATGATATTACCACACTATATCTATTCATTTTATATGTTGAGTCATTTTGGTGGTTTTAATGTTGGTTTTGAATTTATTACATATTAATATTTTTGAGATTTTTCGAAAGTGCCCCTCTCCACTCTTAGAAAAGGTCACATCCTCTCTCTCCTCTTCACACCATTTTGAGCATTAAAACTAAAAATAACACTGAACATTTAACTTATAAACATTACTAGTGATATTATGGAGTTTTTTAATTATTAAAATCCCAACATTAGTGCCCTAAGAGGAGGTTTTGAGGAGGCACGTTGAAGAAGTGGTAATATCCATTACCAATTTGTTCAAACTTATTTCTTCTTCTACATCCTCTATATGATTTGTTTAATTTTTAAGTAATACCTCCAGTATCACTAGTATACTGATATGTTATTTTTGATATGAAACAACCATATTTCACCTTCTATCCATCCTACAAAAAAAATCAATGCGCGTGCATACGTACGACCTACCGTCTCAACATTGTGGTGTTATATGTTATTCCACCACCACCTTACTTGGATGGGTATAATGGTGGAAATAATAACTATATATGATTATTATAAAATGATACTAATTATGAGATATTATAACATCCACTCTAATTCCATTAAATAATTATGTGAATGATATCATCGCTCGTGCGTGCGTACGGATTACCGTCTCCACGACGCGATGAGATTCGTTCTCCATGTTAACCATTCAAGAATGATAATAAAGTATATATAAAAAATAATAATAAGATATATGACATAATAATTATACTGGATTTGTGTATATATATATATATTTCATCAACTAACTTCCATTCTAGTCAATAAGTAAAGGAAAACAACATACATGCGTATGCACGAACTATTATCTCCATGAACGGTGTATTTCATTTCATTTATCTATATTATATATATATATATATAATGAATATATATATGATATATAAATCATGTTTGAAATTATGGAAGTACGTAAATCATTATATAAGTAATAATTTCAAGAACAACAAGTCCAAACATGTACGATAAATGAAACAATTATGACACAAAATGTTGCTTCATCATGGAATAGACAAATAAACGTGTAATAAAAATTAATAAGTGAATCATATATGATTTCATAAAAATGAATATTATTCTTTAATAAGTAAATTAAGTTATTTAAATCATTATACATGAGGTTCAAACACATAAAGAAGAAATTAGACCAAATGTAAGGGATTATTTGGTCTCACTTTTATTTCTGTGAGACATATGCCTTAATCACCATCTATTTTTTTATAGTGTTTATAGATCCCATTAATGTTTTATGATTTTTATTATGAGGGATATGATATTTACATATTTGATTAATTTTCTTTATTTTATAACATCTATGATTCCACCTATTATAAATGATATGGGATAATTTTTTTGATCTCATTGTTATCTGAGATTTCTTATATGTAAGTATTTATTGGGGTTATACTTATCATCTGTGTCCATGATTTATAAAAATGTTATCATAAAGTTTTTACTATTCTTCCATGTTTTTTTAAAGTCATGCTTACCCCTTTTTAAATTTTACTATGTGTTATGAAAGGATCTTTCTTTTGTTTACCATACGAGGTACTTTTTGACATTTCTGTTAAAAGTACGGGGAGAATGTTTTTAAACTTATACGGCATGAATGGATTGTTATGATTTCATGATAAAGTATTTACATGAAAATTAATTTTCAATTTTAAATATTTATTTATAATTAACTTCTTTTATTTTAAAGTTTCATGACAATTTGAGAAAAGAAAATGTATTTGAAAAAGAAAAGAAAGGATATTTTCCTCAATAACTAAGCTAATGTGTTTTTTGAGAATTATTTTACCACTAAGATGAAGTTTTTTAATATGGTTATGTTTATATCCCTATTTATACAATGATTTTAATATGTTTAGTAAGTAATGGTATTTTATATAAATTATGTTATGATGGAATTTTGTTTATGAAAACACATATTATTTATTGGGCTATGAAATGATGAATTATTTTTGTTCTGTGGAATGTGTAAAACTGATTTCATTATGAGATGGATGGGACCTATATCTCCATCTAATGCATTGGTAATTATTTATATCTCATGAGATAGACATGGCTGTAATGGAAACTAAATCTAGTTCAATAATACAGGGTTGGAACAGCAATTAAATCTGGTTCACTAATGGACTTTGTCCACTATGATGGTCTTGGCAGCAATGCCTTGGCTACTATGGATATCATATTATGTGATTAATGGTTTTCCACAACTACATTTTTCATTTCAATGCAATTTTATCCAGATTAATGGTCATTTATGATGAATTCATACATACTTCAAAGATTTAAGTCATTGTACAAGATTTTTTGGATTATATTTTATGTTTAAGTCTTTACACACAAATGTTTATGGTTTGTTGCATGTTCTCCATTTTTAAGCTTCCTAAGCATTTGAGTTCAAATTTTTTATGTTTTCTTTTCCCCATGATATAATGAACAGTTTTAGGTTAGAAAACAATATGGTAAGAACGTTATGGGAGATGATGAATAACATTCACCAAGATTAGAAGATTTTGTTCCGAGTTTCCAAAGACCCTAAACAAATACTGTCTTATGGCTTCTGTTTTTGTTATATATTATGTATTTAGAAAAAGTAATTTAATACCTATATACATCAAGATTGGGTCCTTACAGTTTGTATAAGAGTGAAGGTTTAGTTACACTTTGGAAACTTGGTTCTGAAAACTTTGGTGAGATTCCAATAGATATTTCGAAGGTATGTCAAGGGATGTCCCTAAGGTTAAGTTTAAGTATAGGATGTAGTCCAAGAATTATGTTAATGATCATATAATTAAACCTAAGATATCAGATTTTGAAGGTAATCTCCCTTTATTATGTTCTTTTCCTTGCATGATTTTCTCCTCTCATGCTATTCTTTTTTGGGTTTTAGACAATGGAAGGAACCCAAAGGAACCACATTGATCAATTTAATGGAAAATTCAATGATTATCCTACTAAACAAACCATTGTTTTCAGATATGGAGTGGAAAATCTTATTATTAAACATACAAAAGCTATGAATCATTCTGGACATCCAAATGAGCAGAGAAGGGAACAATATTCTATTTAGACCTTCATGAGGCAACGTCCCCCATCTTTCAATGGGGCTTCTGATCCACTTATTGCTGAACAATGGATCAGTACCATTGAAAATATATTTTCCATACTTCACATTCAGAGAATGAAAATTAATTTTGTTTGTTTGCCTTTTATAAGGTGATGAAGACCCATGGTGGACTCTAATTAAGAATACAAGACCCTAATATGAAATTGAATCCATGGAATGGGATGAGTTCAAGAACTTGTATTTCAATAAGTACTTCCCTCATATTCTTCGAACAATGATGGAAAGAGAGTTCCTTGAGCTTAAGCAATAGGATTATGAATCTGTTGGTATATACGAGATGAATTTTACAAGGCTTGCAAGGTATTCATATGGATTTATCATCCAACCTGAAAGTAAAGATGATCGATTATTCAGTGGCTTAAAACCAAGCCTTCAGAGGGAATTATCTATAAGAGACTTCAGTAGTTATAAAGAAATTGTGCATTGTTCTATCAAGTTAGAACTGGAAGTTGGTGTTACATATCCATCTCAAGGTTTAGATAAGAAAAAAAAAGATGGAGGTCAAGGAAAAATCTCAAAAATATGGTGAAAAGAAGACAAATGCTTCGTTATACTCAAAGTGTGGAAAGAAGCATGGTGGAAATTTTCTTAAAGGGACTAGAAAATTATTTCTGTGTGGAAAGCAAGGTCATAGAGCTGCTGATTGTCGACAACCTTCAGGATGGCCAACAACCAGCAGGACAATCTATAACTTTTTGATATTATTTCTGGAATATTCTAATAGTATTGTTTTAAAAAAATGGCAACACGTAGGACAAGCGACAACCTGTAGGGCGGGCGACAACCCATAACGTCGGAAAAGGCAATGAGAATCAAACCAACAAGAAATGTGCGACATGCCTTTATTACTTACCACAAGCCTACAAGAAGTCCATTGTTAGGAGAAATTAGTTTTATTTTATTCAGTTGTATGATTGATGAAGTATAAGTCCATTTTGGGAACAATATACGATTAACCTCACCATAGATGGACTTATGTATATTTAATATCTAGTACTAACCTTCTTTTAAGAGAAAGATGGAATGACCTGTCATTCTATCACATGATCTGCTAATACTTCAATAATGATAAATTCAACTTCATTACATTAAATAATAGATGAAGTTTAAATTTTTCATGGAATGACCAAAGATGATATTACACTGAAATAATGTAAGTATTTTTCCTTATGAAAAAATTAATCAAATTTAGGGAAATGATCTTCAAAACTAAAATTTTTGTCCTTGTATTCTAATATATGATGATTCAGGTGGTACCTTAGACCATCACAAAATTTTGTCTTTTTTATTGTTGTATTTTTCATTGCCATGTTCTCTACCACTCTCCATCATAACTTGATGGTTAGATTTCTCTTCATTATCCATGTTTTCACCTATTTTTTTTATGTAGAAACCCAGTGATGAGTTAATTTGGTAATCATTACTTTTCATACATTATTTTTTAAAAATATGATTTAGTATTTATTTTTATGATGCCCGTTTCTATGAAAGAATCTTTCAAATAGTAAACCATTTATAACCCCTGACGAATTTCAAGGGAGAAATTCATTTTAATGGGGGTAGAATGTAACAACCCGAGATTTTATGAGAGATATTTTTTTAATTTCATTGATATATTCTATTATACGCTACACCATGGTTATTGTGCAGTATATGCAACAATGTACTTGACTTGTGTAACACGTAAGAGTGACCTTTTTTGACAGCTTGCATGGTACGCAATACCAAGTTTCACCAAACAATGATTTATTATAATATTATTATGAACTAGATGTTATAAATAGTATTAACCACAATTTGAATTTTATTACAACATAATTCATCTTACACATATTCTAGAACATGGTATGAGAACAAAATAAATTTTTCGTTTAAAATAATTATTTTTAAAAAAATGCAGTTTTGTCGCCTTTTAATGGAACTCCCACATTAAATCTAGTTTTAGACCTGTTTATAAGTTCAATTTTATAAAACAAAATTATTCATTGAAATAAGGATATAAAAATTTATTTGGATAAGTATTTAAAAGTTTTTTGTTAACTTTTATCTTTTGTTGAATAGTAAAGGTATGCTAAATTTTAATTAAAAACAACTTTTATCATCAAGATAATTTATATAGTTAAATTATAATATTTAATCTTCTTAAAGTATAAATAAAATATATTTGTAAAATTTAATATAATTTATGTCATTATAATTAATTTTACATTCAATTCATAGGTTAATAATTTCAATCTTTTGCAAAGTTTTAAAGAAAAACCCAATTTTTCGACAATGAGATTAATTTTAAATTAATTACTTCATCTTCTATGTTATGAATTTGTAAAAATGGATTCCATATTTGAAATTAGGAGGTTCAAATTGTGTAAATAGATAACTTTTTTAGCCATTATGAATAGTAACTATGATAAACTTTATTTACCACGGTTAAATGTAAATCAGGTAATTAAGGGAAAATATAATATTATAAAATTACACTAGCACTTGTCCTGATATCATTGGTTGAATATATTTCACTCTAAAACAAATTTTGGTCTATGTTTAATCTTTTGGAACCCAATTGGATGAGATTAAGACCATTAATTTATTTTATTTAAAATATCGTGAAATATGTCTTACTCAAACATTATTAATTAAATTATTTTTAATATAAGGTTATACCAACTATAAATTCGATTATAAATACTAATTTTAAAGTTAAAAATATTTATTCATCATGGTAATTTATTTGTAATTTTTATGAAATATAAAATTATCATAATAGATTATACATTAATGATGCAGAAATTATTTATTTAGTGAAAAATAAATAATATAGTATTGATTAAAATAATAATACCCAACAAAAGAAACAAAAACAAGACCAAACCATATTGGTCGATTATATATACACCCTAATAATCCAAGGGTCGACCACTGTAGCTTTTGGAGTCTTATAAAACAGATTATGAAATTTATATTATATTATTTTAAATGATGTCAAAGTTGTCACATTCATAATTTAATAAAGATAAGATTTTAAAATTTGGTAGTTTTAGAGGATAAATTAGACCAAAAGTTTTATTATGAAATCTAATATATTTTCCTTAATAAGAGTATTTTATTTCTAATATTTATGCAACAAATATGTATATTAAATAATTATAAAAAAATGTTGTAGTAATTTTTTTATTAAGAGAAATATCAACTAAATGATTTTAAAGATTTTAAAATAAATATTATATGAACAAATTAATGTTCTCAACAAATTTTATAGACAAATATGCCATGTTATGACTCTATTAAAAAATTTTGTTCAAACATATCTTCCATTTGGATTTTATTAAAATTCAAATAATTGAATAGTGTCAAATTTGACACTATTGGTATTTTATAAAAATATTATATTATTAAATTGTTTAAAAATAAAAAAAATATTTTAAAATTAAAAATTTAATATTATAAGGTATACAATTTCATAATATATCTAATTATAGACAATTAAAAACACATAATTAATTATTTAAAACAATTTAAAATTTAGAATATTATTATAACAAATAAAATAAAATAGATTAAATAAGGATAAATAAAAATGATAAGGATTAAAATAAATTCCAAAAATGTCTAACATTAATTTATTGATGATATTACAACCTTATCTCATCTTATGTTATACCTATAGTCAATTTGGAGGTTTTTATTTTCTTTTTGAGTTTATTATAAATTATTATTTTTGAGAGTTTCATAAAGTGCCCCTCTCCTCTCTTATAAAAGGGCACCTTCCCCTCTCATATACACACTATTTGGAGCTTTCCAACACGTCCAAACCCTACTAATTTATTTTATCATCTTTTCTAGGGACATTCTATAGGTCATGTACTTCTTCAAATATCGACATTAGTTCCCTAAGAGGTGGTTTAGAAGTGGGACGTCGAAGAAGAGATAATATCTTTTACCTATTCTTACAAACTTATTTATTCTTCCACTTCCTATGTTTGATTTGTTTAATTATTAATTAATAAATGTAATTTTACTTTTATGTTGATCTGTTATTATGAATATGAAACATCCATATTTCACCTTCTATCTATCCTACGAAAAACAGAATCACTGCGCGTGCGTACGTACGAATTATCGTCTCCACGACGCGATGAGATTCATTCTCCTTGTTTACCATTAAAAATGATTATAAGTATATATAACGAATAATAATGAAATATATGACATAATAATTCTACTCGATTTATGTATGTATATATATATTTCATCTACTTATTTCCATTCAATTCAAGGAGGAAAGGAAAAAAACGGTCATGAGTATGTACGGCCTACTGTCTCCATAAACATTGTATTTCATTACATTTATTTATCTATTATATATATATATAATAAATTTATATGTGATATATAAATAAATATTTACATTATCTAAGTAAGTAAATCACCATATAAGTAATAATATCACGAACAACGAGTCCAAACATGTATGATAAATGAAACTGTTATTACCCAAAACGTTGCTTCAACATGGAATTGACAAATGAATGGGTAATATAAACTCATAAGTGAATCATATATGATATCATAAAAATAAATATGTTTTTTGATAAATTAAATTACATTATTTAAATCATTATATAGGAGAAATGGACTCAAAAGGAAGAAATCGAACTTTAGGTATGGGATTATTTTTTCTCACTTTTATTTCTGTGAGACATATGCCTTAATCACCATCTATTTATTTTTTATGGTGTTTATGATTTCCATGAGTGTTTTATGATATTTATTATCATGTATATTATATTTAAATATGCTTCTAATTTTTTTTTATTTTATGACACGTATGATTCCACCAATTATAAATGGTAAAGGATAAATTTACAATCTCATTTTTATCCGTGATTGCTTATATGTAAGTATTTAGTTGGGTTATTTTTATAATCCAAGTCCATGATTTATAAATATGTTTTCGTATAGTGTTAACTATTATTACATGTTTTTATAATGTCATGTAAACCCCCTTTTTACTTTTACTATGTCATATAAGAGGATCATTCTTTTGATTACCATACGAGGTTTGTTTTGACTTTTCTAGTAAAAGTACGAGGAGAATTGTTTTTAACTTACACGACATGATCAGATTGTTATAATTTAATAAATAAATATTTACATGAAGAATAATTTATAATTATTAATATTTATTTTCAATTAATTCCTTTTATTTTAATTTTTCACAATATTTTAAGAAAAGAAAATGTTTATGAAGAAGAAAGAATATTTTCCTCAAGAACTACGTTCAAGTGTTTTATGAAAATTATTTTCCATCTATTATGAAGTTTTTAAATAAAGATATGTTTATATACATATTTATACTATTATTTTGTTATGTTTTGGATGGAATAGTATTTTATATGGACTATGTTATGATGGAATTATGTTTATAAAAACCCATATTATTTATTGGGTTACGATATGATGAATGATTAATGTTTTTTGGCACGTGTAAAAATGATTACATTATGATATGGGTGGGGCCTATATCTACCTCCAATGAATTGGGTAAAGATTTATATACCATGAGATAGACATGGCTGGAAAGGAACGTAAATATGGTTTCATAATATAGGGCTGGAAAGGAAGGTAAATCTGGATCGGTAATGGATTTCATCCACTATGATGGTCTTGAGAGAAATTCCTTGGATACTATGCAAATAATATTATGTTCTTAATGGTTTTACACAAATCCATGATTTATTTCCCTGATATTTTATCATCATTAAGGGTCCTTTATGATCTATTCCTTACATACTTCCCAGATTTATGTAATTGCACATGATTTAGATGTTTAGATTTTATGTTTAAGTCTTTACGTTCAAATGTTTATGGTTTTTTTTATGTTCTCCATGTTTATCCTTACTGAGCATTTGTGCTCACCCTTTTTATGTTTTTTCCCTAGGATATAAAGAAAGGTTTTTGTTAATAAAACAAAAGTGGAGGATCTTTATGGGAGATGTTGAAGATCTTCCACCATGAATAGATGATTTTGTTCCAAGTTTCTAAAGACAATAAACTAATACGGTCTTTGGGCATCTGTTTTCGATATGTATTAAGTATTCTACAAAATTAATGTAATATCCATGTACATTCATCTTGGTTCTCTACATATAATATCTAAATTGATCAATTATAAAGTCGTTTAGAATACTTTAGTTGAATGTTATTATCCATAATTATCTTTAGAGGCTATTCAAAAATAATTTTATCTGTATTTAAAGTTGAAATAAGAACTAAATACCCTAATGGATCCGGTGATAAGAAGAAAAATATATACTTTCAGTGATAACCCTATGGTTTTTCAAACAGTGGGAGGAAAATAATCCATCCTCATATATTTAAAAACTACTGGAAAGAGAACATTGGTAAATGAATCAATGGGGAAAGAAAATTTTTCATTTAGGGAAATCATGGACACTACATAGATTGTTGAGTTGATGTGGTGAGTCTAGTCAATGAAATGAATGAATATAGATCTCAATAGTATAAACCACCATCCATTATGTTATATAAAGATTAGGTGATTGGTAATTATGTGAATCAATTCTGTAATCCTAAGGATAAGGAGAATAATAAGAAAAAAAACCTATGATGTCAATTGAAAAAATATAAATTAAAAAATCATAATAGTTAAAGTTTATTATGATAATTAGGAAACACTTATCATTTACTCAAGAATTTGGGATTATATACTAATGTTTCATGGAATACATCATATGAAAATCATATCCTTTAATGAAATTATATTTCATTATAATGATTAATTAGAACTCTCTTTATTGATTCAAAATAAATATATAGAATAAATAAATTGTATATGATATTCTAAGTCAACATATTATTTCAATGAATGTCCAACGCAAATATTTTTGGATAAGATAAAAGATTATTTATGGAATAAAAGGGGAATTATATTTTAGAATAATATTTTATAATTTTTTTAAAAAAGATAAGGTTATTTAATTTTTGTTGTTGTAAAATATGTATTTATTAGAGGAATAAATTTCAATCATTTAATGGATCTTATGATCTATTACAAATAAATTTTAGAGTTTTAGAAATGGAAAATATCATCATGAATATTTATTTCAAAGAATAAGAGATGAACTGGAAATTTATCTAATCACAACCAACGGATGATATTTTTCGTATAAAATTGAATGAAAAAAAGTAAATTTATATTTTTAGGAAAATTAATATATATTATTAAAACAATTAAAAATAAAAATTCTATACAATTAAATTCATTTTTAATGATTCAATGGTCTTTTCACCCGTCATAGATTTATGGATTTGTGGTCAATAAAATTATTTGGACAACGTTCCCTCTATTATTCATTAGGAAATATTATCATCTTCCATGCCAATATTTTCACATCCGAATAATTTTCTCATATTTTCAATCATATAAATGTTTAACTTGAGAGGTCCATGGTAATTTCTTTTACCTCCACTGATGTTTATTTTTTATTAACCTATTATATGGTATGTATTTTCCATAACAAAATTGTCATATATCAAACATACTAAGAACATGTTAAATTTGAGAGGAATAAATATATTATAGTTGGAAGTATTTAACACCAAGAGATTTTTGTAAATATCTTTTTTTAAATAAAATTAATTTATTTCATATCTGATGTTTCACATAATACAAAATATTATATTATAATTATTATATATTCATAGAATTCATAATATAGACGTTAAATTATAATGTTTTAACATGATTAAAACAATTATGTAAAATATATTGTTTAAAATGAATTAAATAGATTCATTTTTTATCAAATTATTAGAAATGAAACTAGAAATAATTCTTAAGTGAAAGAAATGTTTTTTCAAAAAAAATTATTTAATGGAGAAACATGTTTTTTTCAAACTAAATTACACCATTCACGATAAATGAATAATATTGATTTTCTGTGTATACTATATATATAATAATTTTTTTCATTCCTCTAATATTTTTTATAAACATGAGGTAATAATAAATGAATTATTATGATTAATGATTTATTTTTCGTAAAATAGGGTTCATCAAGGGATGAAATTTTATTTTAAAAATAATTATTTAATCTTTTATATATTTTATTTTAAAAAATTAATTCCAATTTTTCATGAAATTTTAAAATTAATTGTTTTTTTATATTTAATGAATTTTTCACAAAAAAATCAGTGAATTGGAAAAAAATAATGTTTTTTATAAGAATTTTTTTTAAAGAATTTAAATTATCATTAGAATCAATTAAATTTTATTTTTTTATTTAAAAACATCTTATACTTGTGAAAACTGCTTCTTTGGGAAACCACTTTTTCATCCATCGAAAAAAATAATTTTACAAAAATTAACCTTTATTATTAAGTGAATTTATAATAAATTATTCCATATTTGGAGTTAGCATATTTAAAATTAAATAATATTGTAATGTTATTTTTTTGATAATTAATTGTGGAGATAATAAAAAATAGTTACTATAGTTATGTTTCAAATGAGTTTATTAGTGGGTCAAGAGAAAATTATGAGGGTCTATTCACCAATTAAAAATGTTTAAATAATATTAAATGGATACATTTAAGCCCTGTTTTATCCAATATTAGAATATATTTATATTTTGAAACATTTTTATTATTAATGAATTTATCATTTTCAATTATTTTGGGAAATTTCCAACTAGATTCTAATTTGGTTCATTTACACACTTATAAAAGGACATCTCCACTCCTATCCTTTCCTCAACTATTATCTTTATATGAAAAGATATTTTTTAGTCAATCCCTTGAAAATGAATTCCTCAATTCCGTCTCCACATCTTATATGCCTTATTTAGTTTAGGTGACCCTCATTATAAGGCTTTTGGTATACACTATTATTGGTTCTCTAATGAAGATAATGATTAAATATTTCTGATGGATGCTAAGGATTATAGTATGGGATATTCATATCTCTTATATTCATGGTTCACATTCCATATTCCTAACATGTGTATTTTATGTGGGCATTGTAGTTTCCATGGAAGGTTTTATTATTCTTGTTATAAATATTATGTCACATATATATATATATAACTCCTGACTTAAATCATTAATGAGGCTTATGATTCAAATGTCTCGAATGTTTCAAGTGTTTCATTATACAATCTTACCAGTAATCATGATTATTCATTATTATTTTTCTGATGATGAAATATGATGATATATCCCGCATGTAACCCATGACATCTACTATAATTTGTTTATTTTTATGTAATATATTTCTCCCTTAAATGGTTCCTCTATATATGGACTCAAATGTTCAAAATAATATTTTAAAGGATAACTGATGTTATTTCTCTATTTAACAAAATTTCGTTTTCATATAAAAAATGTTTTATAAGGAATATTATTATCCATTAATGAATTTTTTACTTTTTTAAATTTTGTAGAAAATGTGACTGGAATATTTGTTTTAGAGAACATGATAAAAACCTAATTTTCATCTATAATTCCCACTAAATTGTGTTAAGTATCTATTACTTGTTTTGATGTTTCTTTTGAAAAAATATTTTAATATATATTTAAGAAAAGTTTTGATTTTAAATAAAATATTTCACGTGGAAAGGATATTTTCCCCAGAAATATACCAAGCGACCATTGAAAATTCTATCTCATCAAAGATTACATATATTTATTTTAACTATGATTTACATGGTATATTATCCAATTACTCCATCCTTTTTCTTTTTTAGGATAGTTTATGTTAAATATTACTATATTTTTATGAAATCATTTTTGTTTTTTGGGTTATTCTAGGATAAAAATATGGAATAATTATGTGACTTATTTCATTCCCATAGGACATGCTAAGATGAAATGTTTATGATACCCATTTACCATATCTCAGTTATGATATGATGGATATTTCATAATCTTGCAGAACACTTGTAGGTTATTTTCATTATCTTTTTGGTGGTACCTATATATCCTTCTAATGAATAGAGTAATGATGGATAACCCATAAGTTAATAATATTATGCATGAACCAAATTTATTATTCATAATATAATGTGTAAACCTTTTTTCAGGCATGTAAGGTTATGCATTGACCTAGTTGTAATGTCCAAATGTCTCTTAGTGGACCTAGATTTCACGTACATAATATTATTCAAAGACATTGTAATAATTACCTATGTTTAAGAAAGTTATTTTAATCATATCCATAACTTATTGATTGACATGTCTTCATAATTTTATATGATATTGTTTTGCTGTATTTTTATAATTATGTTATTTTATAATGGATTGTGTTATTTGATTATATAATATTGATGACTTAATAACATCCAACATTTATTCCATGACTCTATTTTAGGATTTTTAATAGGGTAATGTTTTCAAAAATATATATTAGTTTATCAAACCTTTATACTAATGTTATTCATATTTGATCAGGGGTATCTCCCATGATTTCCCTTACAAAGCATCTATTATCCCCCTTAATTATGTTTCCTCACCATAAGTAATAAATAATTGTATTAATTTGGCTATTTGAGTGAGGATTTCAATATGAGAATGTCATTATGGGTGATGTGGGTTATCTTTCAAAAAATAAGAAGATTTAATGTCTTTTCTCCAAAGTCAATAAACTTGTATGTTCCTCATTCATGAATTTGTGATATATGATTTAAATTAATCTCAAAATATGTCATATTTACATATGAAAATGATATTTTTATCTAATTATGGAGGTATTTTTGTACTTTAATCAATGAAATAAAATATTTGTTGTCTATTACCAATAAAATGGGAAGATTAAAATAAATCAAATCATGAAGAACTGAAGAGTTTAGTAGTATTCATAAATTTGATACATTTATGATACATTATTGAAAATTAATACACTAATTTAAGGTTAATTTTTATTTTCAGGATAAAAACATTATTCCATCTTTTATATACCTACATATCTTTCATAGTACAATTCATAGACTCCTGGGGAAAGGAAAAAAATAAGGATGTGTTGAAATGATCCATAATGGTAATGAATATCACACGCAATAATAAATAAATGAGAATATTAATTATGTAATGGTAAATAACTAAAATCACATACCATGTGATCAATAAACCGAGAAGGATGCACTAAAAAAATATTAAAACATAATATCCAGAAACAAAATCCATTCAAATACCATGATAAAGAAAAATCGATATGGAAATATAACAAACTAAAAAAATGCATTTTTTCAAAACAATATGAATGAAATGAAGCCATATATTTTTTCCTATTAAATCTTCATGTATAATAATAGTGATAACAAATATTTCTATTAGGGAAATGATAAATTATTTTATATCATGTCTAAGACCTATGAAAACATATACATTCAGATCCATCCTCCTGAGAGAATAAAACTACAGGTAGAAACCCTTTATTTATCCAAGCATATTTGTCTCATGAGAACATATTAATTCATCGAGGGGCTATATAATTTTTGGTCCCCAGACATCAATGCATGTCCAGTGAATTATTCTTATTGAATAAAAATATTCCTTATTAAATATCCACTTTTATAAAAGAATATAAATTTATGAATATATCATTTATAATCCAATAACAGTAAACTAAATATCATATGTAAAATGATATACTATTAGGGTAGTAAAAATATCCATGATAAATTATATGGATAATTATGGGAAATTCAATGTCTAATGATGAAATAAAATAGAATATTTCAAAGGGACTAACAATGGAATCATGAATGTGAATGTGAACACTATCCTTGGAAAAATTAGTCATAGAAAATCCAGAGGATGAATATAGGTGGAATCATAACAACATATCCCATGTGAAAAAATAGAGAGTTTTTTACATTGATAAGTATAAATATAATAGAAACTTATTTTAAAAAATCGTGTAGAAAATATTCATTTTATTTTGAAAAAGTTAGTGAAAATTGCTTTTCTAAAACATTTTGTTTAAATAAGATCCTTTTAAATGTGAAAAGGAAGCTTTTAAGAAATGTGAGAGGTTAAATATATACATTTAATACAAGGTAATACAGAAATTATTTTTTATGCTAAAAAAGTTAGAAAAATGTCCATTTTTGGAAGGAGATATGAATATTCCTTTGAAAGAATGTTAAAACGAAAAGGGTAAAAATTTAATTAATAATATTATATGAATTATTTAAAACATTTTTTAGAAATAATTTCATGAAAATGGGAGTTTTTGATGAAAATAGGTTCCCTGAATAATAATACACGGAAGTCAAGTTTTCCTAAAAACAATTTTTTTAACATTTTTGGTGACAAATAGTGGAAAATGATACAATTACTTGAAATTTTTCATAAATAACCATAGTAGAATAAAATATAATGGTTTACTAAAAAATTATAAAATAATTTACTATGATATAAAATAATGTCTGAAATATCTATATCAAAATGAGATTGTAATGTAAACCCTTTAAAAGATTATATTATTTAGTGAGAATCAATCAATATGTAGATTATGTATATCAATTATAAATCCAAATATAAAAGGGGGAATACGTAAATATATATTAATTTTATTATAAACATAACCATATAATATTAATGAACATGTGTAATTTATATAACCCAATCAAAAGGAATAAAATTATGAAATTATTTTTCACTTGGTAACTTTTTACTCGAATTCCCTTAGATGATATAATTCAAATTGAAAGTCAAAATATCATGATGTATGAATTAATACTGATATTATATAAAAACGTGGTTGTATGTAAAAAATATAAGATATTATGTTAAAAAGTTAATTTTATTATTTCAATTTAATATAAATAATCACAAAATGTTGTGAGATTGAATAGATAATCCATAAAAATTATCTCGAGGACAATAATATTTAAACATTCCCTAGTGTCCCATACCATATTTCAACATTTTAATCATATTATCCATAAAGTAATAAGAATAAATTAAATTTATAATATCATTATAATAAATATATTAATGACATAAGTTTTCATAGGGATATATATACACCATATTAATGAAACTATGTGCATAACTACAAAAAAGACTCAATGGAATGTAATTTGAGATGAAATACCTTACCTTGCATTTATTTTCTAGTGAACATACTTTAACATCATATATAATGTTTATAAACATGTTAATAACTAATAAAAAAAGAATTCTAATATTTATAATATTATATAATAACTTCTTATAGTATCTTTTTGAAATATTTTTAAAATTCTCTCGTTGTTTTCATTATTTCATGTGTTAATTGGCTAATATTGTGAGAATGTTTTGACTTTTAATATTTTTTTGTTTTTTTATTATATCAATTTTTAATGAACTAAATATTCTAAAAATAAGTTTTCGCTATCATATATTTCAATTATATATGTATATATAATAATCTATAATATTTGGAGATAATAAATGAAATGCATCATTCATGAGGATGGTAGACTGTACGTACAGATGAATGCTACTTTCTTTTAATTTTTGTAATAATAAAAATAAAAATAAAAATATATATTTATACAATAATACCAATATAATAATATTTCATATATGATACATAGATTTATTAAGACCATCCTTTAAACATTCCATGTATATTGTGAAATGAATTATATCGCTTTATGGGGTGGTATTCCACACTTCCAAAAAAGATTTTATCATATTCACACAAAATAGAGTACATAAATATTTTTGTTACAATGAATTAAATAATTTTAAAGAAATTATAAATCTCATATATAACATATACAATCATATTTTTCGTTGTATTTCTCATTTCGGAGAGGTGATAAAGGAAAAAAGAACAAGTTCGTTTAGTGGGGCTCTAGATCATCACACAAATGAACTGTATGTTTACTAGCCATTAGAAGGAAGTGTGTTCCTATTAAAGTAAAACCATGAGAATATAAACATATAAGTATATTGAGGATACATGTGTTATTATATTATCATGTAATATGGCTAATTGAAATAGTTTATAATGAAAAAAAAGTAGTGATCTTGAGAAATTTTGTTACCTATTATTCTGGTAACTCTTTTTCGTTTGCACCATAGGGATTCTGTTTAAAGATTTAATATGGGTAATCATCATTAATCATTACATATTCTACTAAATTAATTTATAATTCAATTATTTACATTCACAAATATCTTTTTAATTTATATTATTATAATTTTAGGACACAATTTATACATATCAAACCACAAACATAAAAGGCAGGTACTACTAAAACTATATTAATTTATTTCATAATAAAAAATGTTTAATTAAAAAATAAAATATATTAATGAAAAGTCTTTGAAACATTCTTCTTGTATTCTACATATCTATTATTAATCCTGAAACCCTATGAAAAACACTATAAAACTTGGGATGAGCACAAAAATATCAGTATTGGATATAAAAATAAGGATAACAACCCTTTTTTATTGAATGTATATAAACATATGAAAACACTTTAAAAAAGGAATACATATCACTCAATTATTTTTTAATAGTTAATTTTTTCCAAGCATGAGGTTTCCATTGTTTCGGGTATGTAATTTAAATGGTTTCCATGTTTGGTTCGTAATGGAATTACTTTTCAAAATGATTGAAAAACTAAATAATTATAATTAAATAGAATTAATAAGTTTTAAAATAATAAATTATACCATAAATCATTTTTTTCAGATATGATGATGAATTATTATATAAAACATTAATGATCTTTGTTTAGATCGTATTGTTAGTTCACCAATAATCTAAAACATGTTTCACTATATAATTTAATATAATGTACATATACTAATTATATAACATAAAATAGGCCGCACCATACAATTTTGAATTCATTTCTACCATTAAAATGAACTTATGACCCTCCATGATGGTGGTAATTGAATTAAAAAACCCATCATCCATGATGTAGGTAAATCGACACATCACAGATGGTGTTTTTATTTTTAAAAAAAGGTGTAGATGTGAATAATTATGATAATGATTTTTTCAATTATCAAGATAAAACACCATTATATATAAGATAATATGTTTTCCATGACTCTAGGATAAGGGTAAGGAATGGGGTTATAAGAAAACATAAATAATTAAAAATGAAATAAAATAAAATTAAAGGGATTTTTTACCTCTTTGTTTATCCTCCTTGAGATCCTCCTTAAAATCATTGGTTTTGCCCTTGTGGTGAGAAAAAGTACTCCAACATGACTTTAAAGGTGAATAGACTCATTTTTTTTGTGAATTTCAGAATAAATTTGAATAGATTCATGTTTTCCAAGAATTTTAAGTGGTTTGCGTACCATCACTGGGAAAGGTTCCCAGACAGCCTTGATCGCGAACCAACAGGTACCCAGAATGATCCTTGAGACACTAGCCCATGGAAAGATGACCAGTGAACAAGGAATACAATGAACCGTGTCGCCAAAGGACTCATGCGCAAGATGACCATCCACGTACCATCCCTTGAAATTATATATTCACGGACGAAGCGAACCAGCAGTGTTTCGTGAACCATTATCATGAACTGAAGCCTCCACTAGCCCTAGTTGATGAAGTCTTCTACAGGTCAGGATATATCCTCATGGGCCTAAAAAAATGGTGCTAAATTCCCATAGATATGATTTCCCCAATTCTCTATAAAAGTATCATAGTAAGAGGATGAGGGAGGATGGACAACAGAAGCATGAATGGAACATAAAGGTTTGAAGAAATAGTTTAGAGAAGACTCTTGTTTCAATTTTGATTCATCGACGAATCTCGAATTTCTAACCACACTCTCCATAGGTATAGTGAACCATGAAATAAAAAACAGTGTAATTGAATAATAATAATAGAACCATGAACCTATGTGGTGAACTACCGACTACATACATCTCACAGATAAACTCACCTCAAATGATGATCCCCCCGAGACCTCCTTCAAAATGGTTCTTTGTATAGCATACCACTACGTGGAATACACTCGATTCAACATTATGCATCTGTATGCAAATGAAACCCAATGCAGAGTGTTGGTCCACGTACCTCTACGGTACCTGTTTTTCTATACCCATTCCAGAATACCACATCGATACAAAGACGATCCCTCTCCCCTCATACCACTACGATACGCAGATCCGCCCCCATCCCACACAAGAAACTCGTTCATGGAAGGGGTTGATTTTAGGTATTATTTCATCTAGTTCCAACCTCACCTCTCTATTACCAACTTTTCCTCCATAATCCCTCTCCTAAAAAGACATTCAACATTAGGCCAAAGCCTCCACTTATGCCCCCAGACCCATATGGTCAGACCATCGGGTGCATCAGTGTGCCCCTTAGTGTCAACAAACCCATTGTAAGTGGAGTCAAGGAGGCTCTCCCCACAATGGTTCGGGCATCAGGAATGCATGTGGGTCTACATTCCCAAGGTAACTCAAGGTCCATCCTTGGGATTCCTAGGTGAACCCTCCTTCCCCCCATTATAGGGATTAAGGGTGATCACTTGATTTTCAATTAAATGAGTAATAATAACCCGTCAAGAGAATTATGTCCCCACCCCCTTTGACAAGGGTGAAACTCTTCACCTTTTCTAATACAAATTCTAGGGCCCTCCCACTGAGGTAAGTCCCCAATAATATGAGGTCAGGCTGCCTGACCTTTAATTTCATTTCACATTGAATGGTTCATCACTCTACGCCCTCACCCATGGTTACACTAGCCTCTTACACCATGGGATCTACCTATCCCAACAATAGGAGGGGAAGCATTTTCTTTTGTGAATATTTCATGTACTCTTCTTTCTCACACTAAGCAAGACTCATGTGGGCTTAGAGGTTTGTGACAATCAAAACATCCACACAATATAAAATAAAATAACATTAATTCTTAATCAAACCAAGATACGTAGGACTACTACCTGAATGCCCGAGCTCAATTGGGTTCCCTCTCTTAAAGGGTTAACCCAATACTCTGAGTCGTGAGAACTCTAATTCCTAATCAAACTAAGATACATAGAATGCCTACCTGAACGCCTGAGATCAAATGGCTCCATCCCATAAACAATTCAGACAATCATCTGAACTATGAGAACTCTGATTCCTGGTCAAATGAGGATATGTAGGGCGCCTATATAAAGGACCAATATCAAAAATTTGACCTCTCATAAAGGGTTCACCGAACCATTTAAAGTAAGATAACTTTGATTTCTGATCATACTAGGATACGTAGCACACCTACCTGAAGGCCTGAGATCAAAATTGTGACCTCTAATAAAGGGTTCCCCCCATCATCTAAACAATGATAACTTTTATTCCTGATCAAACCAAGATACATAGGATGTCTTCCAAAAGGCCAGGGATCTAATGTGGGGCCCGTCAAAAAAGGTACACCCAATCATGTCAATCAAATGGACTACTTCCAAGAAAAGTCCCTGCATAATTCAAAACATTGTTGAATTTGATTCCTCTATTGAGGTTACAATGGAAAACCTTCTTATGGTTCTGATACAAACATTAAATCACATTCTTTCCCCTGAATGATTATAAACTCAAGAGAAAATTACTATATGGCTCAAATTAGCAGTACCTCTGTAGCGTCAAATATATGCATGTCTACGATGATCTTGAAAATCAATGGTATCCCGTGGACACAATCTTCGAGAATGAACAATCGATACATGAACATATGTACAAGACATAAATGTATAAAAGAGTCCCCAAAAATAAGATAATCCCTTCTTAAAGGGTTCATCGAGCCTTACATCCCATCCTCTCTACCAATGATGTCCTCAAGTGTCGTTGGGTGAATCATAAATCTACGAGAACCTGCCTTTGGAATGTAGGTCCATGAGCTATGGATACTAGGGATGTTGGGGATTTCTAGCTCCACAAATAAACCCATTTGAGACATTCCAAGGAAGTTTTATCTATTGAGGAATAATTTCAAAGGGACTAGACCCTATGCAATCACTTTATAGGATCAATCTGACTATGGAATAACTCTCGAAATGAATAATAAGTGAATTACCAAGTCCCTATAGGGTTAATAAAACATTCTTTAAATGATAATTGTGTAAAATTAGTCTAAACAAAATAAATAGTGAATTTGATAGGAAACTATATTCGACAAAAGAGACAGGTGATGATCCTCATCAGACCATTGTTGCAAAACTTGAAATGTGCTACCTCGAAGACAGAACAAAAATGGTGAACCTGACATGAATCCTTACCAAGGTGGCGGTTCTACCCCAATGATAAAATAAGAAAGAACATTGTGTGTCAGCCCATTTTTTTAACACCAATATTCTCAAAACATACCACCTCAGAGGTAGAATGAAATTGGGGAACACAACATGAATCCTTGACCAAGGTGGTAGTTTTACCCCACTCTGGCCCCTTCACCCCAAAACAAATAAGAGGGGAAGGGGGCCAAGATGAATCTAAAAATATGAAAATGTTTGAAATAATGCATCTTTGATGAGGTTTTTTGTTTTTTATGTCTTATATGTATGTCATAGGATCCTGGATAGAAAACTTCGATAAAACATTCATCCTGATGACTAATGGAGACACATGAAACATCAATCTCATTGGCAGTCGGGGAACCAAGGAAGAGCAGGACCCCCTCACCTACCTAGAGTTTCATCACTGGGCATCCAACATGGTGATCATAGTGTATAACTGAAATTATACACTCCCCATGATGGAGGCTTCAAGACAATCCCTACAGTTTTCAAAGGATCATTAGCTAGATCCTCAGCCACGAATGACACCCCATCATACAGTGGCCCTCGTGGTCATCTCAAACCATTTTTGGAGCCTAACCCCGGAACGTGACAATGAGTTTCTCCCTTATCATAGGGAGGCATATGAAGTTGCTGATAACAGATTCACTTCATCTGCACATGGGTTTTACTCATAGTCCCCCACCAGAGAATGTGGCGGTAAATACTGGATGACCAAGCCACCTCCTGCCAAAGTGGACCATATGCCGAGGGTACCTGCCAGAGTCTAAGAGAACCGGGACCCTTGGGAATCCCACCAAGGGAAGAAAATATATATTCAGGAACATGTTATCAAAATGGTTCTAGAGGAGAAAGTCTTCTGTACTAACGTGGTGGAATTCAACGAGAAGACATACGACCCTTCCTCCTCCACTCAATCCCACCATAGATATAGGGTGGCATAGTACGAGCACATGCACATTCCTATTATTACATTCAAGTCCTGTTGTGTATACATAGTAGAAAACTAATGGAATATGAAAATATCCACTGATAAAAAATAATCCCATCAACCAAATAGAGTATCACTCATCTACACATAGGCACAAATACCTACTGATCCATTCTAAACCAATAAATCAAATAGGGAGAATGTCAAATATTAGCAGAGTCATGTTCCTGAGGATGCATACAGAGCCTATGATATAAATATAGTTGAAAGAGAGCTGATGAAAACCTCTACTCTTGAATTTGAAGACCACAAGTCAAATACAGTGGAATCCAGGGAAGACAACCAGTGGAGGACTCATTCCATTTTCCCGACCCAAGAGATCCTCCAATATTTACTAGCTACTCATGGAGGACCTGGGTAGGAAAGAAATCTGGCTTCGAAATCCAAATGAGCCTTCATACCCATTCCATCTAAAAATGTATCTCATCACATCCTTTAAATTTTTTAAGATCAGACGTTGATTCCATACCATAGCCTCCAAACATTCCATGATATCATTGCATCGGTGGAAAAGGATAGAAACTGTTCCCATGACCTGGTTTCCTCGAACAAAATAAATCACTTACAAAATGATTTAGTCACTCAATAGAAGTTATGCATCCCTTCCCTACTATAAAAAGGTTGATGATATCATCCCGCGATTTACAAACAACTGGATCATGACAAAATACTCGTTCCAATTGGGGGACGTCGATCAAACATGTTGGTCGCTACACAGAAGGCATATATCCTTTCCAAAAAACAATTTTTCTATCAGAGTATACCGATGACATCACATGACCCAACAAGATATGTAACCATACATTATGGCCTTTACCAACTACAGATGGCCCCAGTTACCCACAAGAGAGCATTAAAAAATGACAGCCGCCAAATGCAACAAGAAAATGAAGAGCACATACATGATCCTGGTTTTCTAGAATATGGGGTTCTGGATTCCCAAAAAAATATACCAATAAAGGAAAAAGAACATGTAATTCCATAAGCAATTTATTGATGGGGAAGTAGCAGTTGTGAGGCCATCCAAGCCATGTAACCACCAGCAGCTCTGAAGGTCCTCCAGAGAGCACTGATAAAGGATCACTCCATAAGCTAGGAATGATCAATCATGGGAGCCTATCAATATATACGTGTTGCGGTAGAAATTACCATGACCTGTGGATGAAATGGAATGCAGGCCCTCCCATTGCTGTCATCCACCCTGCGGGTCCAACCCAGGGTATACTCTTCAGATATGCATCTCCTTATATTCGTACGTCGAGTCATGATGGTAGTACATGACATGATGATATTCAAATAGACGGACTGCCCCTCTATGTTAGTTTCTATGAAGGGCCTCCCCATATTATTGTCAAGAATCAAGAAAGTCCTCCCTACATAACAGTACATCCTGATGGACCTCCCAATGATGCTTACTGTAGAAATTCTCCATAAAGCTAGGTATCGAGTCATGATGGTAGTCCTCTCCATGATGAATCTCATTGCAAAGGCCCTCCTCGTATTGGAAATTGTTGTAAAGGTCCGCCCCTCATGGAAATAAAGAAGCAAGAACGTACTCCCCTCTCTATAGCCCTCCCAGAAGGTCCTCCCAAAGGTATACACCATAATAAAATTTCCCACAGTCAGGCTTCAAGTAGCAATAGTATCCCTCATCATTGCAACACCAATTACGAAGGTCCTTCCCGAAAAAAAAAATCATATTGTAAGTAAGGTCCTCCCCTTTTGGGAACAAATTTGAGAAATCCATCCTATGCCAAGGTGCTCCGAACAGAGTTTGGAAGATGAGTCACTCCATTTATAATGAGTGATATTCTTTCTCAACTAGAGGATATTCTGAGGTAATGCTCATCTTCTAAGCCACACCCGCAGTATTCGAAAATTAATAAGGCTCCCACCAGCTCAGTTTCGTGGAATGAAATTATTAGGAAGCAGTCTATATTGGCATATGAAGTAGTGTATCCCCCGAAAGAACAACAACACGATATGTTTCTTATAAGGAGATAACATGTCAAGGATAATATACTGGTGATGTATTGTTCTACGACCACTTCTCACATCAACATACCGTTATTGTTGTCTGGGAATTCATGCATGACATTCGCCATAATATATAGATGGCACTTCATTAGCTGATAAAAAAATCCCTAAACTATGAGGGGTGTGTGGACCATGTCAACACCTTAGGGGAGCTTTTCCATCTAATCGACCTAGAAGGCCTCTCATCCGCAATGTAGCCACAATCAGGCAGGTGAAAGAGAAACCTTGAACTGGCATTCCTCTATGCACTATATTAGTTGTGTTTCCACAATGGAAATGTCATGACCAGAGTTCATATTCAGATAGAGGGAGACCATGGAGCACTACACATCCCCCTTGTCCTGTCGAGAATACTCCATTGTATATGGAATCCGGAAATGTCATCACCCAAAGGTAGTAATCAAATGAAACCCATGCTCAGGAAAGACTGGACACTCAAATAAAAGCTGCCTAATGTATGTCTCAAAAGATTCAGGACCAAAGTGATCAATCCATCTAAATTATTCCGAGTTAGGAAACCAAGAACATCAATAAGGATTCCCACCTATGGGAATCCAACCATCAAGTAGGGATCATGTCTTCAAAAGATAATAGGCACTTGGAGGGCCAAATTCCATACTCAACAGACACCCATGGGGGAGTACGCGAAATTGAAAAGATTGAAATAGAGGTGTTTTCCACCAAAATGTGGGAACAACCCCATCCCATTGGGATCGGTGCATTTTTAAATAAAACAATTTCCCTTAAGAATGAAACATCCATGCCATAGTGCATCAACTGATGAATTGGAACAACCCCAACCTCTAGGGCTAGGGGTATTTTTACATCAGGTCCCCTCACAACAGACATCTCTATTCTACTATTTATGAGGCACATTACAAGGTCAGAACAGGTCTCCCTTTGAGTTGATCTTTTCCAAGAAACTCTAATAATACCGTAAAATGGAAGGAGAAAGTCCAAAAAAGGAAGTATAAATCCTTCATTCCTTTTGGCATAGGCTACACTATCCCAAATGCGGTATGACTCTGTGAATGTGGTAAGCATCAACCCCAAAAATCTCATAGGGGATGAAATAGTGGGATATGATTTTAAGGAAGATGGTTCACTCCCAGAGGAATCCCACACCAAGGTTGATGATGTTCATACCATGAACTAGAGAGTTGTCCGAAATATGGGCACACCCTCAGTTATTCAACCATTACTTCCCACAAAAAACCCCAACAAAGAGAATAATACATCCAAGGTTATCGATGACCCACCTTATCCTCCCCTATAAATGTGTCCCTCACTATTGAGGAATGGTTCGCCAAGTATAAGGATGAAATGAAAGAGATTGGGAGATTTAATGATGAGATTTTTCGATAGATATATCTCTCTGAATGTGTTCCACCTGCAGAACATCATTAGGTTCTCTCAAAAGGGGTGCATTTTCCACTTTCACTCATCTCAGAGAATGAAACCAATCTTGTAGGTCCATTAATCCAGGAACCAAAAGGACATCAAGACTTCCCGCTATTGGTAAGGTGGCTAGAATATTATCAGAAAAAACAATAGAAGAGACCACCCGCTGGGTATCCACCCCATATTATAGCAGCACCGGCACAACCAGTCTTGGACACTACCAATCCAGCCCATGATCCTGCCCGACATTATCTTCCTCAGGGGCTCTTGAATACTATTGACCAACTAACTACTCGACAAGAATCCATGGAGGTAAGAAACACTTCAATACAACCAGAACACAAACCCAATCCTAATTGGGTGAGCAATGTTCCCCCACCAACAAACTTTGAAAATCCTGTATTCCTAGTATTAAATGGCTCTGGGGACTCAAACCAAAATTTAATCACTATTACTTTGATTTTGATCCCATGAAGGGAACCCCAGAGCAGAAATAAGCACTAAAACTCAAGTGTTTCGTAAGAACCCTATACGTCTCGAATTTCATTTGGTATACTAGCCTGCCATCCAATTCAATCATAGGATAAGAAGACCTTCAGTGATGATTTATCTTCCAGTTTAGTTCAACACTACCCAAGACGATAGTCAGTGATCTCATGAACTGCAAACAGTGAGGTAATGAACGTGTCTCTGACTTCATTTCAAGCGAGAAAGTCCCAACATATTATCTAAACTAACCAATCCCCAAGGATGAGATTCTCTCCATGTGAATCAGTAACCATCGAGATGAATAGAAAATATTTCTTATCCCAATAAAATACAGAAGTTGGTTTAGAGAATTATCTTCCATTTCCCAATGAATATAAGACTCCTGGTAGAGGAACAATCTCTATTTCTGAGTGTCCCCATCATCCCATGGGAAATGAAAAAGAAAATATGAAGCATCTTATGTCATGATTAAGACACCCCCGACACCATAATGTATTATGAGGCCCCACCAAATCATGAAGTCCCACTTAGATGCCAACTGTCACCCCCACCTCGGAAAAATGAGCGATGGGGTGCTGAAAAGAATATAGTTAGAAGAATAAAGAATCAATGTTTACTAAATCCAAGATTACCAGGTCTGAATCTATTTCGTAGCCACCATGAATTGAAATATTCTCTGCATACTAGAGGAAAATAAAGTAGATGAAGTGGTTCTCGATGACCATAAAATTTGTTCTCCCTATTATCATATACAAGGAAACACCATATAGGAATGCATCATTTTCAAAGATCTCCTACAAAATATTGTGGATTTCTGGAAATTCATATTGGGACTGCAACCAGCAAAAGTTGCCTATGTTTCCACATAATACCCAAGAGATGAAGTGGAATGGAAAACAATTCCATGTAACGAAGAAAATTAGACAAATGGATGACATGAAATACCATCATCAGAGTCCATGGAAACCTATAGGCATAGTTGAGAAAACCAAATATGCACCAAAAACTCCCAATACGTCACAACCATCTTACTCGGCCCTACGGCCCTCTAATGGACAGAAGGGCAGAAAGCAAGAGAGAGAATATGGGATGACACCAGATTCAATGTCAATGTTGATGCTTTTGAACTTTATGCCAACAAACATGGTACAATGGGAACCACCACACCCAACAGTTCAATAGGTACCTCTCCACAAAATGGTACAACAAGCACCATTCTACCAAATGGTACAATGCGCACTGCCCCCAAAAAGTCATACCACGGGATTCTCCCCACCAAACGACACCATTTGAAGGAGACAGTCAGATATAAATAGTTTCAGAACAAGAATTGATCTTCAACTCCACTATTGTCATTCACTTGATGGAACCCCTTCGAGGATGGAGACTATGGACATGAACACAAATTCCTCACAACTAGCCAGAGAGCCGGAAGAAGAGGCTGTATATGCTGGAGTTTTTTTGGAAGGCAAGATCATGGTAGGAGTCAAATTTTTGACCATGACATAAGTCAACCAATTAACATCACTGAAACACATGAAGGGACCCATCTATAGACACTACTAGAACCAGAATTCACCTTTACCCATACTAGAATATATCTGAGCCTAGTTATCTTTGAATATCCATCAGGGGAAGAACAAATACCAACTCTCCCAAGGTTTGTAGGAAACCTAGTTCTACCAAATCCAGAACAGACCCCAGCACCACTAGCCCCGGCTACAAAGGTAGAACCATCTCCATCGAAAGCCCAAACCCCTAATTTTTCTATGAAAAAGAAACTTCGAGATGGGAAGCACTGATCATTAGAGAAAAAATATGAAATTATAATAGAACTGGCATTAGTACAATTAAAACTATCAATCATGTATGTGTTAAGCCTATCCATATGTCTTAGTGCGGCACTCATCGAATCATTATTAAGTCCCCCGTAGTTTGAGGATAAAGTAACAGTAGTTGAAGTATATCAAATGAAGACCATTCCCAATGAATGGCTTTACGTCATCACCTACACAGAATCGGATGAATAATCCATCATGCAAGGGAACATCAAACCCTTATATATGTTTGGAATAATGAATGGAATTGATTTTCAAGGGATCTTAATTGATATTGGCTCTATATTTAACCTCCTCCTACTGTGAATGCTTCGTCGGCTATCCTATTATGAAGACATTCTGACACCCTGCACTACAACTCTGCTAGGATATGATAAAAGCGAGCCAAAACCATTGGGAAAAATCAAAATTTAAACTTGGCTCTTATATTCCATGTCATATTCTGAGTTCCTAGTAGTATGGAATAACAAGACCCTCATCATCCTGTTATAGTGGCCTTGGCTACATCAGCATGCAGAAATTCCATCATCATGCCATTAATGCATCAAATATTGCACTAATGGAAAAACATGACATTTCACACTGATAAATCCATGTCTGAGTTTTTTGAGTCTCAATATATCGACATAGAGTTCTACAAATCCAAAGAAAAACGTCTTTTGTTCAATTAAATTGGTTATATTACTTCCTCAAATGGGTTTGGAATGGCCCCCACCGACTCCCTCCAGCAGCTTTGGGAAGAGAATGAATTACCCATAAACCAAGTTGAATGCACAAGTGCACGTCTGGATGCGGGATCAATTGTCTGCATGATCTTCGCTACGGCCGCCAAGTCCAAAGACACATAAAATTGGGTGGACTCCCATGATGTTAGGAAAATCCCTATCAATAATTATCACAAACCATCCTTGAGACCTCATGCTACCACATCCTCACAAAATAAGGAAGAAGTAAATATATCTCCCAACATTGGAGGGTTTTCCTGAAAAATCATCTCTCCATCAGAAGAGGAAGAATATGAAGATACTGAAGAAGAAAAAGAAGAGGAAGAATACCTAAAAGATTCAACTCATACATTCAAAGAGGGTTTCTTCACCACAATTGATGAACATAGGGAGATACACCTTGGCACAAAAAATGACCCACGACCCACTCTGATCAGTGCGGATGTGCCTGTCTAGGTGGATGAGGCATATACCTAAATCCTAAAGAAGAATCAAGATGTGATTTCATTGAATTACATAGAAATGCTAGTCCATTATCCAATGGTCTCCACTCATCATCTGATCATACCAAAAGAACCTAGGGGCATTAAAAAAGAAGCCAAAATAACCCACCCGACGCATGATTCCAAAATAAAGGCTAATGTT
This sequence comes from Viscum album, assembly GCA_963277665.1. Taxonomy (NCBI): domain Eukaryota; kingdom Viridiplantae; phylum Streptophyta; class Magnoliopsida; order Santalales; family Viscaceae; genus Viscum; species Viscum album. The sequence continues at coordinate 445,599,339 of OY728155.1, read as the reverse complement.
GACAAGCTGATCAAAGAAAAATCCATACAGGAAGTCCGATATCCAAAATAACTAGATAGCATATTCACTATCAAAAATAAGAATGGGTCGATTAGAATCTGCATTGACTTCATTGACCTTAACCTGCATTTCCCAAAAGACAATTTCTCAGTCTCGATCACTAAATTGTTGATCGATGCAACAAATTGATATGAGGCTGTCTCCTTCATAGATGGATTTTTTGGATACTACTAGAGAAAGATGGCCTATGGAGAAGAAGAAGATACCACTTTTAGGGCCCCTCAGGGATTGTTATATTATAAAGGGATTCCCTTTGGCCTAAATAATGTCAGCTCCACATATTATCCTACCATGCAGCACAACTTGAATACATTCTTGGGAATGTTTATTGAATTTTATGTCGATGATTTGGTTATTACATCTTGATATCCCTCAAACCACCTGGATGATCTTGAAGTTGTCTTCAACAAATTGTGGCAGCACATTTTAAAGATGAATCCCCTAAAGTGCACCTATGGTGTGACCTCAAGAAAATTTCTCATCTTCATCATTTTTCATCAGATCAACAATTTCAACCTAGAGAAAAAAAATCCATCCTTCCCATTTCCCTAACATGCAAACTCACCAAGTTGAGAGGTCTCTAGGGTTACATATCCTACATCTGTTGCTTCATAGACAACTTGGTGGGTAAATGTTTACCTTTCACTAGGTTCATGAATAAAGGAGTTATGTATGAGTGTGATGATTACTTCCTAGAATTTGTTCGAAAATATCAAAATATATATCCTAAACATGATGGTGCTGAGGCCTCCAGTTGAGGGGAGAACACTCATTTTGTACATACCTGCACTAGAATAGTCATTTGGATCCTTCCTCGCGTAGAAGAATATTTTCGGCAGCGAGAACAACCACTATTACCTTGGAGAAAAATTGATTAATGTCGAAACTCGGTATTCAAAAATTGAAAAGGACTACTAGCCCTAATCATTATAGTTCATAAACCCATGCATTAGATAAATCACCATGAGGTCCTCCTGGTTTCCTGCTGCAACCCGCTCATATATATCCTCAACCATCCCATGCTTAATGGGCACCCATCACGATGGGTTGTCATCTAATAATATTTTGACATATGGTACGTGACCCAAAAAGAAACCAAGTTTTAGGAATTAGACGACTCCTTGCAGAGCACCCCTTAGAGGAAACAACATTTTTGGATGCCGAAATTCCGAATGAAGAAGTTTTCTCCATCTAGGAGGACCCAAAGACATGGGAAATATACTTCGATGATGTTTCCTAAACAACACCAGGGGAAACAGATGGAGGATACCAAGATCAAAAATGTGGGGCTATAAATTATACACATATCCCATAAAAAATAAAAAAATTACGTAATATTTATTTCTTTTAAAAGGGTGTAAAAATAATGAAGTAGAATACCAGGCCCTCATTGATGGCATGGAACTGGAACTTCCTTAGCATGTCAAATTCTAAAAATTAAAGTGTGATTCAGAGCTAGTCATCAAATAGGTCAGTGGTGACTAGGCCATTAAGAATTTAATATTGGTTCTGTTGATTAACCATGTTCAAGAACTGATGTAATAATTCTCACCAAGACCAACATTAAATTATGTCCCTTGGTTACAAATTGCCCAACTCGATTCTTTGGAAAAGCAATCCATTTCCTTGGTCAATCAAGACTGAGACGAAACATTCATTATCATTGCCCACCTTTGGATGTCCTTTTCATTCATCCAGAGAAATATAAATGAAATTGATTAAATTATCCCTGTTTTTGAGCTTGATGGTCACACCATAGGCTTGAGGATGTCCATTCCAAACTAGCGTCAGAATGGGGAACTCCCACCAGATAATGATGGAAGGGAGCAGGTTCGATGAAGGGTGTTCAACATTGAATTGAACAATATGTAAAACAATGAAAATGTTCTCTACAAATGGGTCCTTAATAGAGTCCTACTCAATTGAAATTTTTGAGAAGATATTGCTTCTGTCAAGAAAAAAGTGCATGCTAGATCGTATGGAGCACATTAATCATAATCAAAGTACTCTCACCAATCCCAAAGGCTTGGGTATTACTGGCCCACTATGATACATGATTTTTCTATATTCACCATGAAGTACCATTCCTTCCATGTTCATGTCGGTTTCATACACCAACCCCTGGAATTGCATCATACATCTATGTACTCCTAGCCATTCGCCGCCAGGCGGGGGGATTTTGTGGGATCATATCCTCCTACAACAGCAAGACAAATCAAGTTCATACTAACAGTGACCAACTACTTTTAAAAATGGGCCTATGCCCTACCATTTAAAGAAGTAGGGTTTAAAAAATCTGTTATCACTATGAAGGCTAGCATCATGACCAGATTTTTTATCCCTCATACAATACTAATGGACAATGACACCAACTTCTACTCTGTTCAGTTGGACAATCTATACCATGAGTTCGAAATTGATACCAATCAACCATCCCAGTACCACCAAGTATCCAATTGGAAGATAAAGGAATACAATAAGATGTTGTTTAACATACTCCAATAGATTTTGTATAAGGATAATTAATTATGTCTAGACAAGATCATTCATGCTTTATGGCCCTACCATACTACAAACTGCACCGCCACACAGGTGACCCCATACTCATTAGTATATGGGGAAGAGTTGGTGTATCCTATCTAAATACATGTTCAATCATTAGTGTGGCAATTTTTTATCAACTACTCACGGATGGGCAATCCTAGGGGCAGTTTGATGAGTTTGAGAAGTAATAAAAAATGGCTGCACACTTTACACCATTTGAAAACTCAACGAAAACCGGATTGCAAGAGCCTTCAACAAAAAGGTTTTCCTTCGATATTTCATAATAGGAGAAATGGTATTATCCTTATACCCCCAATTATAATCAAGAAGATTCCCTCAATGCTTGAAAAAATGTGGGAAGGGCCATATTTCATAGATAGGTTCTATTCCAATGGAGCATACACCCTGATCTCAATGGATTACCATCTCTTCATGACTCCCACATATTTGACGTTATTGAAGAAGTACTTCTTGTAGTAGAAACCCCCCATTACATGGTCGAAACTCTATGACCCTAAACCATTTGTATTAATACCATGAATCCATGGAATAAAATATACAACCCAAAACTATGAGTAGAAATACCATAAAGTAATGGTACATACTCTATGTCCCAAAACTATGAGTAATAATACCATGAAGCCATGGTCCAAACTCAATGGCTCTAAACAATTCGTAGTAATACCATGAAGAGATGGTCCAAAATCTATGACCCTAGCCTATGAGTTATAATACCCCCATGCCATGGTCCAAACTCTATGACCTTAAACAATGAGTTATAATACCACTATGACAGGGTCCAAATTCTATGACCCTAAAATATGAGTATTCATACCATGAATTCATGTTCAAAAATCTATGAACCTAAAATATTTGTTATAATATCCCCATGCCATAGTGCAAATTCTATGACCCTAATATATGTGTATTAATACCATGAAGAAATGTTCTAAACTCTATTACCCTAAACAATGAGTTATACTACCCCCATGCCATGGTCCAAACTCTACAACCATAAATTGTGAGTACTAATACCAGGAATAAATGGTCCAAACTCTATGACCCTAATCAATTAGTTATAATACCCCTATACCATGGTTCTAACTCTACTACACTATACTATGAGTATTAGTACCATGAAGCCATGGCCCAAACTATATGACCCTAAACTATGAGTCATTGTACATCCTACATGATGTTAAATGGTATGGAACTCGTCCCTAAAATATGAAATTAAACAGTGGATCTTATCCTTGTTGTAAAATGTTAAACTACATGGAACAAAGTGTACTAATATCATGACAATAAACAACATTTTCTCTCATAGAAATATGTATATCTTGATTCCTAATCTCACAGGATATGTAGCAACACATAAACCCTTGATCTTGGCTCATCCCCCACCATAAAAAATGAATCCATCATGCCTCATGTCTCCCCACATTTGTAATTGAAACCCATTTCACTCCATGTTTCTCACATCAAGTGTTACTCACATGAGCATAGGATCAATGGTTGGAATTCTTTTATGAATGAAAACTATTGTGTAACATTTTAGAACAGATAACAATTATAGAATGAAAGGACTGAGCTAGATCAGCGCAGGGAATGTTCAGAACTATGTGTGGTCGGATGTCTACCAGTGCTTGAAACGTTGTGAAGCCTGGATTGGGCATCCTGGACAAGCCGTCATGAAAAATTTATTCACATGTCCTTAAAAATCGAGTGACCATTTTTAGGGAACTTTAAGAATTAAATGTGGCTTTATTCCAACCCTCGTAAGATACGTAGTGACACCTAGATTCGGTATCCCATCCAACCACCATAAAAGTTCTCCTTTCAACGTTTATTGGGTAGACTTGTATGGGGTGTCCATGAAAGGTCCTTATCGCATGACGATAAACTGAAATATTATTCAATAGATATGTGTCACCAAGTTTTAAGATCCATGAGAACCCGTACATGCCCCACGCTCATGAGAAGTTAAAAGATCATGCTTCCCCTTGATACATATGAGTTATATCTATGTGGAAGTTCCAATTGTTCATGGGTAATCATGAAATGAATATTCCCTCTATTCATAGAAACATCTTTCCTATTTGTAAAACTCCATTCCCCTAGAAAATATGCATCCCCATAATCATTCAAGTCCATCTGAGATGGAAGGCCAGTGTCCTATGGATACCTTTGTTTGATTATACACATCGTGCTCTGGTGGTTCTGCATATGTTTCCCACTGAAAAGGCCATCAACCAAAGTCACATTTGTCCCCAAGAGATTCCTCTCCTATCTTAGTATACCAAATGTCTTCCAAGCCCCATGTCATTCCTCCTAATTCATTTTCCCCTGGGAATATAGTTTACACCTTGTATCATCACTCACGTCTAAGGAACATGAGGAGATTATAATTGAAATTAACTCAAATATATTAAATATATTTACGACAACATGATGTTTCTTACTACATGACTCTAAGCATCGCAACATCATCTCATCACCACATGTCATTAAACTACAAGGCCACCATCATTCTTTCTATAATGATATTAAACATCATAGCAATGGTTTGAGCCTAAAGATCACTCTATTGTTTATATTTCTATTCTTAGAAAATGACCCATAATCATGGTAATCCACTATTTATCACACTGATCATAGCTCATGTGATATTAGAGATCTTAGAGTGATATCCACTATGACATTATGGAAAAATATTTTATAAATTTGGTCATAGTAGAATGACCCCAAAAGACATGTCACTGTTCCCTTCCTTGAGAGGAACCCCAGGTCCTTTCCATACAATGTTTAATGACCTGGTTCCCCAAAATGGGATGAATTCCTCACCCAACATGTGAGTCAGATCTATTTAATCGATACCTATATAAATGAGTAAATCATAGGCCAAACGTTCCCAATAGGTCTAGACACAATCATGACATACCTCAAACTCTATTCATTGAGAAATATTGAATCCCCATAATCATTCATGGCTATCTATGATGGAAGGACAATGTCCTACAGACACATTTGTTTTTATTATGCACTTCATGCCCTAGTGGCTCTGCATATGTTTTACACAAAAATTACCATCAATCAAAGGAAATTTCTTCCTCAAGAGAGTCCTCTCCTTTATTAGTACGCCCAATGTATTCGAAGCCTCACAACATCCCTCATGATTCAAGGTCCCTTAAAGTCACGGTTAACATTTTTCATCCAACACACATCCGGGATATATCAGAAGATGTAGGCCCAATTCACCTCTAGTCCCTATTGAGGTTTCTAAAGATACCCCATCTATATACGTGATGTTGATCGACATACAAAAGAAGAGTTCCCCACTAATTTTTGGGCATCCCCCAATGAAGTTCAGTAAAAATGCCCATTTTCATGTTCACATGAACCCTTTTGCCGAAGGTCACATAATATATTCAAAATTTTCCCAATCTCTATAATATTCCATTTCCATCAAAGACAGATGTCATGTGTCCTTTAGAAACCTTTTTTTTATTATCCACATAATGCCCAGGTGGTTCTGCATATGTCGCCTACCAAATAGACATCAATGAAAGGAGTGTTCTTCCCCAAAAGAGACAATTCCATCTTCCGTACGCTCAAATGACATTTAGGTCCTATAAAATCATTGGATATGGAAAACCTTTGGATAATGGATTACATACCTTCCTCTTTCTAGATTCCCATAACATAAAAAAAAGTTAATTTCTAACTGAACTGACGATTCACCTGCTCTCCCTCACACAAGTAAGAACTGTGTGGGAATATTTTCCAACTCAATGTTGACATGAATGCACCAAATGTTTTTAGTCACCACTACTAAATCCAGGCACACATTATGGCTCCTAAAAAACATAAATTCAAAATGACTCATAACCCCACAAGGCCATTAAAGATGGAAGGACAGTATCCTGCATACAATTTTGATTGAGGATGCACATCATTCCCTAGTGGCTCTGTATATGTTTCCCACAAAAACAACTGTTTATAAAAATAAAATTCACCTTCAAGAGAGTCATTTACTACCTTCGTACGACTAAAATGAATGTCGAGCCTCATGCATATTCATAATTTACAAATTTAGAGTCATGAAAAAACTATAACCCATGTCTAAATGATATTAGAACATTCCTGGTTAATGGTCCCGAATTGGGGCCCTTGCCCCATTAAGTTTTATCAAAGTTGTTCAACCTAAAATATCATTAATGAGTTTTATTTAAGGAATGTGAAATTACAGAGAAAAGTGGAAATACTTGCCCAATGTAAAATCTGAATAAGACACCACTGGTCCGACCATTTCTTTTGGATGACATCATAGTTGACCCATGAAGAGACCAGTTGATCCCTCAACCTTGCTGTGTGGGCCTCAAATTCCTGAAGATCTTATTTTTGGGTGTCCACCATCGCCTCCTCAGTAATAATTTGACCATATTCTTCTAAAACATATAATATGGTCACCACATAGTGATAGGAAGAATTGAACATGGCCATCATGTAATCACATGAGGCAATGTATTCCTGGGAATTGATGAATTGGTTGATGAGCAGGTGGAAGTGATGATATTCAATGCCTATTGAACCAAAATTCATGAATAATCAATGAAAATAGTTAGTATCGTCAACCAAATTGGTCATAGATGTCTCCGTGGAAAGAACACATAATTGTGTTATGCCGATTTTTGTACTACCTAGTGCCTCCCCACAACATAAGTAATGTATTCATTCTCTACCACAACATGTCTATAGAAAGTAACCACAATCATAGGAGATCAATGTGACCTAATATAAGTCACCCAAGATAGGGGCTAACTTTTCCTCATATGTATAATCATCTAGATCCAGGTGTAGAGGACTAGGCATAGCTTCCAAGGTGGTTGGTGATACTCTTCTGGTGCCATCCTCATTAAGATCTCTGGCAGTGTCTGAAAAAGGGGAGTAGTCGGAGTCACTCCCCACTGCATTTCGTTATAACGATTAAACCCCCTAGAAATTTCTGACAGTGAATTGAGTGACTTATTACCACAAGGGTAAGAACTGGTGGTTTATCCATCATGGCTTCAGTAGGGACAAAGGTAGAAGGTGAAGTAGTCACTCTCTTCACAATAGAAGGTATGTTTGGAATTGTTGTTGGGGAATGGATGGGGTAGGAAACGGAAAATGGTTTCTGCACCTGTCGAACTAGTTCTCTCATCATAACTTTGGGGCAACACTTAATCCATAGTTGGGAATATTCCATACAATAGAAAACTAGATTTTTTAGTATTGGAGATGATAATATCCACAACCACACTTTCATGAATCTCATGATCCATAATTAGTGAAGAAGTACAAGGTGGGACTCTCCACGTAGTTGAACAGTCGGATGCATTGCAGCCTGTTGAAGGCATCCTAATTTCCTAGAAAAATTATAGAGGATGTATTTCATTCAAATGAAAACTCGATCTATACGATCAGTGAGAATCCCTTCTTGAAGCATGATGAGGTACAACATTCCTAAAATGAACCATCTCTTTCACCAATTAATGACCCATGATGGGTAGGATGTAGTGAAAATTAGAAATGAGAAGTGTAGTTCAACATCCCAACCTCATCAATAACGCTTAGAGTCTTAGGACGAACAATGAAAATATTGAGTAGGGTAGGATGAATGTGAGAATAGAGAACCCTTGATGTATGCCTGTATTCATAACATGTTAAGTGTTCTACCATCCACCCGTACATAAATACAAATGGTCTTCTCAGATGGTGTGGGGGCCTACCTTGCAGTTTTTCCCCGATAACTAATAAAGTCGAGAAATAGTGGGAGGGACCAAATTAATTGGTTGAACCTCTTCTATAACTGCAACCATCATCAAATTACATCCCCAAAACCCAATATATACATCATATGGATGGAAAAATCCATCTGATCAAAATCATGGAAAAGATATATGATATCTAAGCCAGATGATATGTCTAGTTGAAGCTCATATCCCCATGTGGTATATCATCCCCCTCCATGGATAGCACAATATGGCCCTAGATTCTTGTCGTACTGAAGGGATGAATGGGTTTTGACTACATTGAGCCCCCGACTTGGGTCCATTTGCCTGCAATAATGACCATATCCATGCCTTGGATGGGATGTGATGGTGAGCACAAAGGGGATGATTAAGTGATCCCTCTATCGTGACCTATAAACTCCATGTCAAAGGGAACACAAGGTCAATATCATTCCAAGTATCAGTTTTTGTGAGAAACTTTCATAATTCTCTCCATGTACAGGTACTACTCCAATATTGTGGATATTCCATAAGATGATTCCCACCTCCCTACACATTATGTTGAAGGTGTTTGTTCTTGAAAACAAGCATCTAAACAGATCATAATGGATTTGGCCTGAGGAGAATATTGAAAACTGAGAATCCCAGGCTTCCTGATATAAGCCCACTGCCTCTAACTGGTTTGGGGACTCCAAATAATTCTGGTGTATCTAGAACACCTCGGCCCACTCATCAGTGAAACAAATTTTTTCTCAAAGATCTCACTTGGAGCTCCACCCACCATTGGGAATTTCTTGGGAGATGTTAATAATGAATGGGTACTCTTAGGAACCTAGTCTCAGGAAACCATCGCGACATCGATGATTGCCCTGATTTCATGTCGATCCTCCAAGTATAAAGACATTCTCTTTAATCGGAGTGGATGTAACTTCTCCCACTGGGTACCTATTGGTGCAATCATGTCCTTGTGCTGCCTCGAAGAGGATAAAAGGGGTATTAGGGCAAGCCAATGATATAATAACGTCACCTGGGAGACCAAATCCGTAAAGTGGAAACTATACAAATATAGAATAGTCTATGAGATATTGAGTCAAGAAATCCTTTAAGAAGCTATCACAAAGAATAATGTAGGCTTGAAGATGGTCCTCACTATTCCCCAGGATGGTTGACCTTATCTTTGTTGATTTTATCACTACCTGTAAAGTAGCCACTATAGCCTGCATAATAATATCTAGATGTCAATGAAAAGTACACCTAATATAAATTGTTGGATAAATGATAAAAATGTGATAATAAAAGGCTTAAAATATGTTCAAATATGGTGTCATGTTCTTATCCTTGAAATGGTATGTGGAAGGAACAATATGTGTACCACATGATACTTGGAAGCAACCCCACTTACTTTAATGGTAAGCAGATGCAATTCACCGCATATAGACATCGTATGCGAACCATTCAAGAGGTGTGGGTATCCATGAATCTTTTAATGGAGATTATAAGGGTTCACGGAATGTGGGTTCCATGACCCTAGGCCTTGATTATGTTCATATTTAGAAATTACACATTAAAGTTTAAGTTTATATTTTTAATTCTTATTGTTTGGTTAACTGATCCAAGTTTGTTATGTGGACACACAAGACATGTAGTATTATCCTACATAGAATCCATATATTCATTTTAACATTCCACAATGTAGTTATAAGAATAATAAAATATGTTATGCTGATTCCGAAATGGTGGAATTTTCGGTTCACGGTACATACAAAGCAGTTCATGAACATGATATTTGCAAGGGGCATGGTAGGCAAGGGGAGAGGAAGCCGGGGAATCATGAGAAATTTTCATTGAGAGAAATGTAAATATCAAATAAAATGGGCCCCTAAATATAGGTGTTATCAAAACATACTAGGACCATCCATTCTACTATTAATGATTTTAGTTCAGGATCGTTTCTACATCAGAATAGTACCATTTTCATTCAGAACGGACCACATTCTGATGGGGGGGAATTAGTAGGGTCCTGGAAATCCTCTAATGGAAGAACATAACACCATAATAACATTCCAGAACGAATAAAGTAATACAAAAAACTAGTAAGGTGAATATACTCAAATTGAGTTGCGAATATTTGAAGAAACTTGAAGAGATTCACTTATTCAAATCATTTCATGTGGTCCACGTACCATAACCAGAAAAGGTTCACGAACTTCCTAGATCATGAACCAACTTGTATGCTGAATGATCCATGAGACACTAGCTTGTAGATCAATGGCCAGAGAACATCTTCTACCACGAACCACGTCCCCAAATTACCCATGCCCGTGAAGCCCATCCGCATATCATCCCATAAAATTATCACTTCACGGACAAAGAAAACCATAAGGGTTTCACAATCCCTTATCATGGACCAAAGCCTCCGCTAACCATGGTTGACTGATTGTTCTGTGGGTCATGATATCTCCTCATGGGCCTCCACAAATGGTGTTGCATGACCATATATATGATTGCCCTAATGATCTATAAAATGATCATAGTAAGTGTATGAGGGAGGATAAATGATGAAAGCAAAAAAGGGAACTCATAGAATGGAAGAAAGAGTTTAGATAAGACTCCAGATTTAGTCTTAGATCATCGACGATGCCCAAATTGTGAAATAAGCTCTTTGTAGGTACATCCAGCAACAAACCACTAAATGAGGGAATTTAATATTAATAATAGAACTACGAACCTTATTGGAGACCCGTGAACCACATACTTATTGAAGACGAACTCCTCAAGAAATATGACCCCCCCGATCCCTCCTTCAAAAAGGTGCTCTGCATAACATACCACTATGAACACTGAAACATGTGACACATACTGCATCTGTATGCAGATGGAAACCAATGCAGCAAGATGGGCCACGTACCGTAATGGTACGCGGTGATTTATACTCATTTCCACATACCAAATTGGGATGGGGATAGTCCCTCTTCTCGTATACCACTATGGTAAGAAGAGCCTCCCCCATCCCGTATAAGAATCTAGTATGCTGAATGAGGTTTTTTCGAATATTATTTACTATGGTTCCAACCTCAACCCACCATTATCATCCCATCCCCCATAATCCCTCTGATATCCAATCCTCCGACATTAGGCCAAATCCTCTTCCAAAGCCACCAGACCCAAATGATCATACAATCGGGTACATTAGTGCTCCCCTTTTAGTCTACATGCCCATGGTAAGCGGTGTCATGAAGGATCTCCCCACAATGGTTTGGGTTTTGGGAATTCATGTGGTTCTATATTCCCATGGTAACCCAAAGCCCAACATTGATATTGCAACGTGAACCTCCAATTTCTAGGTATAAAGGGTGATCACATACTCTTCCATTCAATGAGGAATACTGACCAGTTGAAGGCGTTATGTTCGCTCCCCCCTTTGACAAGGGAGAAACTCCTCCCATTTACTATTATATATTCCGGGGTCCTCCCACTGAGGTATGTCCACAATTTTCTGAGGCCGGGTTGGATTACCTTTAATGATAGTTCATATTGAATGGTTCATCTTTCTACACTATCACCCATAGTCACCACGACCTCTTTCATCGTGGTTTGTCCCTCTTACACCAATAGGAGAAGAAGTATGTGCCTTGTTGAATATTTCACATCCTCTTATTTCTCACACTTAGCATGACTAACATGGGCTTATTTGTTTGTGATGATAAAAACATCCACACTGTCTGAACTACGAGAAATATAATTCCTGGTCAGTATGGGATACGTAGGATCCCTACCTGAAGGCCCGATCTAAGAAGGGTTCCCTTCTATAACAGTTTCTCCCGATCATCTAAACTATGAGTTGTCAAATTACTGATCAAACCAAGATATGTAGGATGCTTTATTGAAGGCCCAATCTCAAAAGGGAGCCCTCAAATAGAGGGTTTACCCAATCATCCAAATTATGAGAACTCTAATTAATAATAACACCAGGTTACATAGGATGCCTACCTGAAGGACAAATCCCAAAAGGATTCCCTCCCATAAATGGTTCACCCAAATCATCTGAACTTTGAGAACTCTGATTCATGTACAAACTCTGATACATATGATGCCTACCTGAAGGCCCGAGCTCAAAAGGGTGCCCTCCCATAAAGGGTTCACCAAATCATCATAAATACGAGAAATCTAATTCCTAATCACACCAGGATACATAGGACACCTACCAGAAGGCCCGACCTCAAATGTGGTGCTCATACCAAAGGGTCCACCAAATCATATTTATAAAATGGGTGGATTCCATATGTATGTCCCACATAATTCTGACCTACATGGGTTCTAATTCCTCTTTTGAGGATACATAGGAAACCCATCATATGTGTCTAATCCCAACATCAAATCGCCTTCCACCACTAGATGATGATAAACTCCAGAGCACCTTATTATATGGCTCAAGTCAGCAATACCGTCGCAGCATCAAATATATACATGCCTACGATGTTCTTTCTGATCAAGGGTCACTTGTGGACACACTATTTGTGAATGAACCAAGGATTCATAAACATATGAACACAAATTAAATCTATCATAGAGTCCAGGAACACATGGCAATCCTCACCCGGAAGGGTGTGGTGATCCTTGCTTCCCAACGTCTCAACTGATGGAGTCGTCAAGTGTCGTTGGCCGAATCTTCAATCAACAAGCTCCTAACTTTTGAAAGAAAGTCCATGAATTATTGACACTAGGGTCGTTGGTCATTCCAGGAACCACGAATAATCCTATTAGAGACAATCTGATGATGTTATATATAAAGAGGTCTGATTGCACAAGTACGTGACTCTATGCAATCGCCTGCATGGATCAATCTGACTGTGGCATCTCTTTCTCAATGTGAAAGGGGTGAATTACCTAGTCCTAGTAGGGTTAACCAAACATTCATTAAAGGACAACGACGTAGAATCAGTCAAAAAAATGGTGAATTTGACTAGAAACCGTCTCTGGAAAAAGAGATGTGTGATGATCCTCATCGAATAATTTCCACACAACCCGAAACGCGCCACCTTAGAGGCGAAGCAATGATTTTTCACTATTCACTAAAAATTAAAGTATTTCCTAAAAATATAAAAAATTTCCACAACCATATTTATACATGTAGTATTCTAAAATGAAATTATATTCCTGAAAATAATTTTATAAATATTACAAATTTAATTTTTAATAAAAATCAAATTTTATTCAAAAAGTACCAGTTTTAAAACTATATTTAATTTTAGAACACATTAAAAGATTAATTAAAATATCATAAAATTATCTTATAATCATAAGAAAAAAATTATAAATCTATTTTCGGAAAATATTATGTTCTTTTAAAACATTATGTTAATTATAAAATTTTAATTAAATATTTATTACTTATAAAAACTAAAACATTTAATTATAAATTTCAAAAAAATATTTACTTGTTCAATAATATAAATATATTATATTTTTACTTATAGGATGGATAAATTTTATTTTTATTTTAGTAGGAGTGTTTAATATTTTATTGCATATATTACTATTAATAATGGCCACATTAGTATTCTTAGTGTTATGTTCCTATTCCATCAATATTATTTCCTTAATTTCTATAAATACCACTTATTTAATTATTGATCTATAATGAATTATAATAATTAATTCCAGAATGAAAAGAAATTATTTTATAAGTACCGGGGTTGTAACATTCTCCCCACATTATTGGAATTATATCCACACAATTTATATTTACTTATTAAACAATGAGAGGTAATGTTCATTTATAGAATTTTTTGATTCTCATGATGCTTCATCAACCATGTGGTATCTCCACCAAACTATAACCAAGTGTGTTAACTTATTCTACAATAATTTATATTTATAATCTTGAATTTGAACTAGATTCTCCTCACTCGAAAGGCTTTCTTCCAACGGATCTACTTATGGGCTAAAAACCTGAGATGGATCTGACACATACTTTCTCAATATCGAAACCTAAAAATATTATATACCTAGGATAACCTAAAGTGAAAATCTACTCAGTATGTGACATGTCAAACATTCTCTAGAATTTCATAAGGTCCAATGAATGGTGGACTTACCATTCCAATCTAACCAAAAATCAGAACAATTCTCTGATGTGATATTTTAAGAAAACCATGATAACCTACCTCAAAAGAAAAGTTTTCCCTCTTGTTATCTAGATAAATTTTTTTCATATTCCTAGCTATCATCATGTGTGGCTGGATCATCACCACTTTCTCAACCCCATTATCAAGTAATTCTGGTGCCATTAACTACCTTTCCCTGATTTTACCCCAACATGATGGAGTTCGACATCACATCCAATATAATTCATCAAAAGGGTCATTGCTATAATGGAATATAAATTGTTATTATATGGAAACTTATATAAAGAAAGATGTCGATCCTAACTTTCCTTGTAGTCCATTGATTTACCCCATAGAATATACTCTACTTTATGATTTTTCTCTCTAGGTCTGTCTATCATATTGATGATGAAAAGTAGTGATGAAATTTAATTCTATGACCCAAAATTTTTTAATTCCTATCGAAAATTTAAAAGTGAACCTATGATCCTAGTTAGATACACTAGATAGTGGAACTCCATGAAACCTGACAATCTCCTTGAGGTATAGTCGAAAAAGATAATACAAAGTCCTAGTGTCTTGAATTGAAAGGAAATGTAGAAATTTATTCATCCTATCAACAATAACACAAACCAAATTGTTACCTTGAGAATTTATTGGTAGTACCACCATGAATTCTATAGATATGTCATTTTATTTACATTATGGAACACACTATGGTTTAAGAATTCCATTTGGTAATTGCATCTCTTCTTTAACCTATTGAAAATTAAAACATTTATTGGTAAAATATTCAATATCTATTTTCATTCTATCCCACCAGTGATACTTTTAATGGTCGATAAAAATATCTTCTTGCTGTTAGGAAAATGTGAAACAAATAACAACAAGTTTAAAATAACAATGCTTTCATTAACTATGACTCACAATTCACATATAATCTTTTCCCAAATCTCAAAAAATATATTTATTAAAATTATATTTAGGAAACCTAAACCTTTTCAACAATTATATATTTCTTACAACTCACAATCAACCTTCTACGCTTCCATAATTCTGCATGATAGATATAAAAGCACTGACACCTAAAAAAATAGAGTAATTTCATAAACTAATAACATAGAAGAAATAAATCATGAAATAATTAATAAATGCTTCATGTTCCAAACATAACATGGTCAAAGAAGAATTATGTTTTCGACTCATGTCATCCACCACATTGTTTTCTTTTCTAGGATTCAAATTGATCATGCAATCATAATACTTTATCATTTCAATCCATCTTCTAGGACTCATGTCTAATTCCTTACGTGGGAATATGTATTCTAGATATTTAATGTCATTATATATTTCTCATTTGAAATTGTATAACTGAATCCTCCAAATTTTACAAGAAAAAACCAGAGCCGCTTATTCAAAATCTTCTCCATGATAATTAAACTCGGAAGGATTCATTTTTGATAAACCACCAGAAATTACCTGATCATTCTACCTCATAAAACATCCATGTCCCTTCAATGAAGCATTGTTATAGATGATAAACTCCAAATTTCTAGAATTAATGGCAAAAATTGGAGAATTCACAAATCTCTTCTTTAATTATGGAAAATAGAAATCACATTCATCTTTATAAATAAATTTAACCCCATTTGTGTTAAAAAAGATAGAGTTCCAGATATCCATGAAATGATTTTATAAAACCTTCATTAATAACATGGTAATCCATGAAAACTAAAAATCAATGTAACATTTTTAGGTCATGTCCATTCATAAATAGCTATTTTTTTGTAGGATCAACCATTATTCTATATATATTTACAATGTTCCCATGAAATAAAATCTTATTCAACAATAAATCACATTTTATAAATTTCATGTATATATTCTTTTCATTGATAATTTTAAAGACAATCCTTAAATGTTATTCACGATCCTCATACATATTATAAGGTTCCAAAATATCATCAATAATAAAACAAAAATATTGAAATATTTATGGAATATTCAATTAACAAGATACATGAATATAGTATGGGAATTTTTCAAACCAATAGGAAAAAACCCAAAATGCACATATATAGTTTGAAAATATGTTTTTGGGATGTCATCCTCCTTCAGAATTAGCTGGTGGAACCCAAATATCATGTAAATCTTTGAAAAATACTACTCTACTTGCAGATGATAAAACATATCAATGATATGAGGAAAATGATACATATTTTTAACAGTACTATTATTAAAATATATATAATCAATGTATTGGTTAATAGAAATTTATTTATTATTATCAAAAAAATTAGAGAAACCTTTGTTGATGTGATAGGACAATGAGGACTTTATCTAGAAACTCATACAACTAATTTTTCAGTTCTAGAAGGTCTAATTGATCCATTCGATACAGTGGTTTTGAAATTGGGTTTCAACAAAAAATATTTCAAAAGAAAATTCATCTTCTCGATTAGGTATAAAACTGGTCAAATCATCAGGAAAACAACAAGGTATTCATTTACCACATGCACATCATTAATCTAAATATTTAACTTATTTTCAACAATATGAGAAATATAAAATTCATTTCCATCTTTTATCAGTTTCTCAATATCCAATTTTTTTACAAATTGTACGTGTTCATTATTTTATACAAAATGAATCATTTTATGAAAAATAAATTATTAGACCTATAATGAATCTTAACCTAATGAACAGAAAGAAAGTATGTACCCATAATGACATCAAACTCTACTAATGGAAAAAATATAAGTCTTATAGGTAATTATTATCCACATAAAACTGCATGTAGATTATTTTAATTCCTTTTTACTATAATGTTTCCCCAGTTTTTTTAACGACAATACAAAGTCTCATTTATCAAGATTAAATGTCCACTTTACTAGAATATTTCTTAAAAATAATAAAATGTGTAGAAACCATATCAAACAAGATATTGGAGGAATCCAAGTAAACAAAAAATTACCTAATACTACTTCATTGGATGGCCCAACATCTACTGATATAGTAAAAAAGGATCTCATTGCACATTTATTTTTATAATCTTGTCTTAATTCTATCATATATATCATTATTTTATAAGGTATTTCTATAATGAACTATCTCACTACATTTAAATAACTATATATATTTCTTTTCAGAATTGATCTTAAGTTCATTATTATTACAATCATGAGCCATTTTTCAATAATTACTGCATCGAAAACACATCATAGTTTTGTAAAGGCATTTCCAAGGGTTATTTTTAACTCAATTTACTCAAATGGGAAACTGGACCTTCTTACCTTCTGATTTCATTGAAAAATTAATACCCATTGGTTTCTATATGAACTTATTTTTAGTCTTGTTTTCAATGTGTACATGATTTGAAAAACACTATTTCTACTCCCTCATCACATCAATGAAATTTCTTATAACATTTGAATTTATAGGATCCGAATTATCTTCAAAATATTGGCCTCATTTCTCTGTAAAAATGATTTATTATTCTATCACGACCATGAATAAGATTTCGGGCATACGATACCAATAGGTTGATGTTTTCTTTATATACAGCCCCTGAATCCTCCTCCTCTTGTTTCAATTAATGTATTTTATTTTACGTCCTTAGTCAGACCACCACCAGAAAATATTTTTTAAATAAAATATTATTTAATTCCTCCCATTACAAATCATAAATCTTCTCATTATTCCTGATATTAATGACTTTTTATCTCATTTGGTAAGCTTCATATTCAAATCATTATATAGAAAGCCTTAATTTTGATTATCTGAACACTCCATTAAATAACATTATTTTCAAGGGTTTTAATCCATCCTTATGATTCCAATTGTCCAGAAAATCCATGGAAATCATGAGGGTGTTTCCTTATAAATTGTTCCATAATCATTATGTTCCTTTATAGTGGATATGGTTGTTCTCTTGCTTGGATTTCACCATCATTTATATCATGCCTCAACTGATCCCTTACAGTAAAAAACTATTCGGTTCCAATTCGGACCATTAGTGGTTGTGAAATCAGAAAGATATCATCATCTTGGAGCCTTTCAACATTATCTTCCCTATTTCATTTATTTAAAACCAATCTATAAATTCATATATTAAATGAAACTATATTTTAATATTAATATTCTATATCATTTCAACGTAGAATTAAGGTAAAATTCATTTATGGTATTATATTAATATCATCTTAACCACTAAAGTAATATAAATAATGCTCTAATACCAACTATAAGGGTATGAAGTTAATCATTACATAATATAGTAAATTACTTTTATAGTTTACTTTTTTATTTTCCCATATAACTTTTCGGTTTAGAGTTGTAGAATTTTTAAACAAAATTCTTACATATAAACCCACAATCCTACAAAGTGGGTATATTTAAAATTGTATCCATATAATTCATAATAAAAACATTTTAAATGAATCATGAAATCTATTTATGAAAATTCTTCACAACATACATATTGGCTTTTCCATTTCTCTTAAACATCCTTAAACCCAATGAAAAACATTTTAAATATGGAATGAACATAGAAATATTAGTAATGAATATAAAAATAAGGAGAGAAACCAGTAGTATATGAATAATTATTAACATATGAAATCATTTTAACAAAGCCATACTAATAACCAAATATGTATCGTATAGTTAATTTGTCAAAACATGAGATTTCCAAATAAATATAGATAACATTAACAATTACATAACGTTGTCAAGGGAATTAATTACATATTATTGTAATCGTCATATCTACCTTATGATTTGTAACCCTCATAGATACCTTAAAATGTTACCGTCACAATAATCTTACAGTGTAACCATAATAATTAAATATGGAGTAACCATACATCTGACATACAACATAAACATACTCAATTCATTGGAGGGAGATATCAGTCACACGGTTCATCATAAAAAATTCCCAATAACTATAACATTATAATAAAAGATGAACAATTGCATAAAAAGAGTAATTTTTAATTTTTTAAAATTAGAAATTAAAAAAATTATTTTTAAAGAGGAGTCCTTTCAATATACCATACCATTGAAGTGAAAATTTATAAAATGAATTCAATATCTCTAACCAATGAAAATATGCATAACATAACATAATATAATAAAAAAATCATTCCAAAAATAATATTAGCATGAAAAAATATATGATGTATAGGGATAACCCAAAAATGAAAATTTGGTTAAGAATTAATCTACAATGGATTCCTATTACATATTTAGTTTATTAATTATATTTTTTTTATTTCCATTATTTTTTGTGAATTCTATATTTGGTTTCCATGGTTAGATTACAATGGATTTTGTTGCCTAAATTGAAAAAAAAACTCTACAAGTAGATTTAAATGGTGTTAATATGTTTCCAAAATATTAAATGATTGCATAAATAATTTTTTCTTAAATATGATGATGAGTTATTGGTTAAAACATTAATTCTATACGTTTAGATAATTTTTATTGTTCTCCAACAATCACAAAAATGTTTGGTTATATAATTTAATATTATATAAATATTTTAATTATAGAACATAAAAAGGTTATATAATAAAATATAAAATCACTTTCATCAATTAAAATGGTTTTATGACATACGATGATGTCATTAATGGAAATAGAAAAAACGTTGTCCACAATATCGGTAAATTGACACATCAC
Organism: Viscum album; assembly: GCA_963277665.1. Lineage (NCBI taxonomy): Eukaryota > Viridiplantae > Streptophyta > Magnoliopsida > Santalales > Viscaceae > Viscum > Viscum album. The sequence goes on along the minus strand of OY728155.1, from coordinate 445,579,169 downwards.
ATACAATGTTTTAATTTTTAGAATAGGAGAAATATGAGATAAATTAAGATGATTAATGTTTCCACAAACATGATAACATTACAATATATACAAGATTATAGATTTTTTATGATTCATGGATACGGGGAACTTAAGATATTGTAGTAAAATAAAACAAATGAAAAGGAAATAAATGAAAATAAAACAGTGTTTTTACCTCTTGAAATATAACCCTTGAGATGCTCTTTTATGCCTTTGGTTTTGGCCTTTTGGTGAGAAAATTAGGTCTTAGATGTGGGTAATAGACTTGGGAAGATGATTGCGCTGAATCTGGAGAAGGATTAATACTTTAGAAGTGTGAGGGGAAGAGGGGTGAGGGGTGGTATTTATAGTTTATGAGAGGAATTTTATCCATTATTTTAATCATTGTTTTATTATATTTTTCAATAATAGAAATAGTTTTGGTTTTTTGGAATAAATAAAGTAATTATTATATATTAGTTTGAACCAATGGTGCTTACATTAGCATAAAATCATACATGACTGAATCAATCATGTATTTAGCTTATTTCATAAATTAACGTATTTCACTATTCACAAAAAATTCTTTTATTTCATAATAATCACATTAATTCACCCCAATCATTTTTCAACATGTAGATTTCAAAAATGAACACAATTTTCTGAAAATAATTTTATAAATATTATAATTTTAATTTTAATTAAAATAATAATTTATTCAAAAGATACATGTTTTAAAAATATCACTGATTTCATAACAATTGGAAAACTTAATTAATGACTCATAAAAATATTTTTTAATCACAAGAAAATAAAAATAATAATTTAGGAATATATTTTATTGAAATATATTTTATTTTAAATCCTTATATTATTTATAAAATTTTAATTACATATTTATTAATTACCAAAATTTCAACACTTAATTTATATTTTCAAAAACTTATTTACTTACATAATTATATAAATATATCATATTTTTAATTTTAGTATAGATAAATCTTATTTATAATATTTTGGGTGAAGATATTATTCTAATGTTCATATAGCTATTCATAATAGTTACATCACTATTCCAAATGTCAAGATACTATTTTATCAGTAATAATTCCTTAATTCCTAATAATACAACTTACATCATTATAAATTTGTAATAAATTTGACTACATAATTCTAGAATGAAATGATATTATTCTATAAGTACTTAGGTTGTAATATTTATTCTATGTATGAGGTATCTACATTTATGGGAGGGATATTGGGGATATATTTTTTTTATCTTGACCGAGAAATAGTTTCTTGAGATATATGATAATGTGGGAGGCTTGAGTACGATTTTATAGTGCTGGAGGAGTAACACTCTTTGAAATTTGGGAAAAGGGAAATACACCCCTGTTTTTCAGTTGAATATAATTCCAATAATTGACCAAATTATATCAAATAGATAATATGGTATAAATATGGCCTATCAATATATTTTTGAAAATATTCTAGGAATTTATTCCCATTAATATTATGTTTTATTCCCCTATTAAAATTAATTTCACCTAAAACGTTTTAATTAATTTTAATGTTTTTCATTATATTGTTTTTTCAAAAACTGATATGACTTCATTAGACATTATAAATTATTCATATTCAATTTATTAAATATATTTATCGTACATTATTTATATTTTTGGTAAAAATTAAATGAAATTTCATCATGTTGATAGAAAAATAATCCATGTTTTTAAGGTAAAAATGTTCAAAAATTGGCTTTGTTTTTATACCCAATTTCAAAGTAAAATTGATTCCACTGAAATAAATTGGATTAATTAATAAAAAAATATCCTATTAAATTTTAAATCCAATTTAAAATGTTATTTATCTTTTAATATAAATTAATATAAACAATATTTTTGAATTAAAATTTAGTTTTTTACACTCCATTCCAAAAAATGAAACATCTTAAAAAAATACCAAAACATCACCGTAACCTAATTGTTTTGTTATGAATTCATATAGGAATTTTATTTTGACATATGAAGTCTTTAAAGTTCTAATAATAGATTTTATAAATGATCTTCATTAAAAGGCTATAATATTTCCATAATTAAAAAAACATTTTATGTGTAAAATTGGGTTTGTTCTTATCTCATGTCTTTAAAATCAATTGGGTGAATCTCAAAAGTAATTTAATAAATATTTAATATATAAATATATATATATTACATTAATATCACTCACTAATTTAAATTAATTAAATTTTGTGAGACTAAAAATGGTTTTCTATAAAAGCATTCGAATCATATTCAATTGGATCTCATATTAATTTTAGTTAATTAGTAACTAATGAATTAATTTAATATTTTTTCCATATATTTTTATAATTTTGTTAATCAAATTCATAATTATTATTTTAATGAAAATGTTTTGTCTTTTTATTTTAAATAATAATGTTTTAATAACATTCTATTATTTGGTATACCAGGTTTTCCATGTAATGTAGACTGTTGAGAAAACTCATTGTTATGGACAACATATGAAAACATAGATTCATGATAATTCCAAAGACGCGTAAATTTCAAGGGAAATTTATTTCTGATTTTTCTTTAGGATTTTACAAGTACGCAGTTTCTGACGACACCTGATTCCGAGGCCCGGTTTGCCCAGAATCAATTTCCTAAGTTTAGCTCGGGTACGTTCAGTGAACGAACAATCGGGTTTTCCTAACTTTTGAAGAGATGCTCAGAATCAAAATCTGAGGGCACTGATGAAACCACAGCTCTAGTAATTTCTTAGGAACACCTTTTCCGAAGGTGCGTTTTCTCAGGAGTTGATGTTAAAAAAAAGTGGGGAATAAAAATATAATTGTTTTATTTTTATTCCTTTACTAAGCGGTTTAGGTGAAATTAAGTTGTGTCACAACTTAATTTCTCTCTACTTTGTGGTTTAGCCCATGTGAGGGAGTTTATGTGGGACCCAATGATAATCTAACTCCCCTTGAGAGGATTTAAGATGAGTTGGGGCCCACATGATTCCCCATCTTTTCAATTCTCTAACTCCCCATTAATCACCCTCACTTTTAATTTGTAACTCACCCTCATTAATTGCATGCCAATTCACATAATTAAATTAAGTGAATAAGAGTTTGAATTTTTTATTTTTAAATTCATGGCATGAGTTAATAAAATAAAGATAAACGTTATTTTATTTGGTTTGGTTGTTGTGGATAGAATTGAGGAAAGAATTCTTGAGTTCATCCCTGAATAACATCATACTCTTCACGAAGAACGTCAAGACTTCGACGAAGAACATCGTCACCGCATGGGAATCATCGTGTTGTCTCCTCTCCTCTCCACAACCGATGAGAGACGCCTTCTTCAGAGAACGATGACACACTGTATCTTTCATCGGGAGAACGTCGACGACACTTACGGAGCATCGATCTGTGGCACCGTCTTTCGTGACGCCGACTTCTGGAACGTCATCTTTCGTGACATCCTTTTCCCATGACGAACCTCATTTGACGACTTCATCGAGGTAGGGGTTAACTTGATGTTCTTGGATTTTCCTTTTCCATTCTTCATCTTTATTTTATGTCCGCCTGTCATCGTCATAACGGGAGGAGGTCAGACCACACAAACATGCACGACCCTCCACCCCCTTTGATGTTATACTTGTTTCGGCATGAGGAAAGACAGCGCGGTGCAACGACACCGTGCGGAAGCAAGAGGAATGGGTAAAGAAGCGTGGCGCCATCGTGCCACACCGTTGAGGCCAAATGAAGCTGCAGCCAGAGTCGAGTCACGGCAAATGGGGCGCGGCGTCGTCACTCTGTGCTGGAAAACCCCGAAGGGCCGCGGAAGGTGCGGGCCGCGGCAGCGGGGGGTGGCGTCGTTGCGCCGTGCCGGTCAGACCAAGGTCAAGGCCTTCGGCCGTGGCGGTGTAGGAGAGGGCGACCCGAGCCGCCAGCCGCCGGTGCACAGGGTGCAGGACCGGATGGTCCGGTGCGACACACTGGTCAGCCGTCTCGGCCGGCCAGATCAAAAAACTAGGGGTCGTAACCCCTGGCTGGCAAAGGGAGCGGCCCCCATGTGGGGGTTGTAGTTTCAAAATAGGGGGGCAACGCCCCCCCCCCCCCTTCCGTGGCGGCTCGGCCATCGCCGAGCAGGCCATGCGGGCCACGCCTGCGCCTGGCCACCCAGGCCGGGACGGGCCACGCCGGAGGGGCTGGTCCGTGCCCACCAGGATGGGCCGTGCCCTAATGGGCCGGACCTGGACCTGGTTCGGGTCGACCTAGTTCGGGCCGACCCAGGGGGTCTTGGTCCAGGTCGGTCTGGGCCCAAAACCCCCTATTTTCACACAATTCCATTCAAACGCTCGTATCATGGGCTACAGACCTCCAATCAACGCACCGTTAGTTGCGATGTGATCTTTGCATCGAGCAAGGAGTTTTGGTATATTAAACTGAAGGTTTCGGAGAACTTTCAGTACGGCCGGGTTGGTTCGAACACGAAACCAAGCGGGCCCTCGGAGCGGAAACACTTATAACTTGACCTCCGAACGTCCGATTGGCGTGCCGTTGAGCTTGTTGTATTCCTCTTAGTGAGAAGAACATTGTGGATTACTCTGCTAGAGGTTTGAACGCAGTTGGAGTGCGCTTGGGTTTTTTTGTCTTAAAAACCATCCAGGCCCTATGAACGAAAAAACCAATAACTCTTAGACTGGGCGTCTGATTGACGAGCCGTCTGTCGCGTTGAGTTCCTTTTGATGAGACAGAACTTTGGGATACATCATCTCCGGAAAACGTGTCTGTTGATGTATTGACCCCCTTTGGCTCATGGAGCAGACCCTCCCGTAAACGAGCATGTTGTGTGGGGGAACCCTAGAGCTGGCTGCGACTACGATGACGATGATGACTGCACTGAAATCCTCAGTGGGTTCGGCAGCGACGATGAATGCACTAAAATCATCCATGGGTTTGGCAGCGATGAAGACTGCACTGAAATACTCTGTGGGTTTGGTAGTGATGAAGACCGTACTGAAATCATGTGTGGGTTCGACAGTGATGAATATTGCACTGAAATTCTCCTTGGGTTCGACAGTGATGAAGACCGTACTGAAATCCTCCATGGGTTCGACGGCAATGACTACAGTTCTTGTATCATACGTGGGTCTGGCAGTATTGACTCTGTTCTTGTATCCTATGTGGGTCTGGCAGAGTGGTTGGTATGTATCCTATGTGGGTACGATAACTTAGCTGGTTTAGTATCCTACGTTGGTCCCAGCTTAGATGAATCAGTGGCTATATCTGATCATCTCTATCACCTTACGAAGAATTATACTTGTGTGAGATGAGTTTTGACTTCCAATCAATATCTTTGATATGATTGACTTGCTCTCCTATGTGGATTGGGTTGTGTTATCCTGTGTGGATTGGGTTGTACTATCCTGTGTAGACGTGATCGAACTTGGGCTCGAATGGTGGAGCCAAACTAGAATTGATGACATAGGTATATGTATGGTCATTTACCTAAGTAGTGTTGGATGTTACTTCATGATTGTATCTTTCCTTTGTGGATTATCCATTATGGATTCTGGGAGACCTTCAGGGGTCTCGGGGTCCCAACTGAGTAGCATATATTCACGCCTGCACGGGCTATGCCCGCACTACGTTGTGTTGGATGCAGATGATGGACAACTTTGATCGTGGTAGAGGCTTGTGGAGAAAGTTAGTACCTAGAGGCGGACCACATGGTGGGACGTACACGGAGTAGACGGCTGGAACCGAGGAGCCGAGGCGGCTATATGTACCCACCCTTGAGGTGGGACTACCAGTGGACGGCTCGACATTGCTGCTTTACTTGCAGTTGTTGTACTTTCTTTCTAGTTGTACTTTACTTTCAGTTTGGGATTGTATTCTGGCCCATTTACTTCCTGCACATACTATTGTACCCAGTTTTACTTAGTGTATACTTTTGCATTCTTACTCTATAGTGTTTGTTTACTTTACAAAGGAAATTCCTTCCCCTTTTTGTTGGGATTTACGCTTTGGTGCTAGTCTCTAGCCCCTGGCCTATGGGAGGTGGGCTTGGGGGAGTCACAACACGGGTCCCGAGGATGGGTCGTGACACATTGGTATCATAGGAGTTTAGTTCTACCACAGAAGTTAGGACTCTGATCTTTCTACTAAGTGAAGAAATAGTGTTAAGGGTATTGAGTGTAGTTATTAGTCCAGGGAGTCCAGTGTTGGTGCGGCGGCCGGCGTATCCATACAGTAGGACCCTGACTTCTAATTTCCAACTCAACGCACGAAAACATTGATTGCATGTGTGTTTCAAAAGTTTTCTTTGTGATTACTTTGTATCAGCTCACCAGGTATACTGTTTGACCATGGTTCACTAGTTTATTTTCAGGATGGCCCCACGATGGTAGCCAGCTAGGCTTCCAAGCATTGTGCAAGACAACATCCCACTGAGCGATGAGGCCTCGGTGCAGGGCATTGTTACAGCGGAGGCACCAGCGGTACCTGTACCCGCCGTGCCACCGATTCCACCATCCCCAGCTGCTGAGAGTGCACGTTGGCTTAGTTCACTTCACGAGTTTCTGCGTTAGAGACCGCCCAGGTTCTATGGGGAGATGGACCCTCAGGCAGCTGAGGATTGGCTGGAAGCTGTAGTTCAAGTTTTCAGGTTTGTGGGGACACCAGATGACCTCATGGTGATCCTTGCAGTGAGCCTCTTGCATGCGGCAACATGCAGATAGTGGAGCATGATACTCCCGGTGAACGATGAGGCATCACGCCTCTGGATGGACTTTGAGAGCCTCCTCCACTCAGAGTTCGTCCTAGCCACCCTTCGTGTGGTGCACAACCAGGAGCATCTATAGCTGTGGCAGAGCAGCATAATGGTCGCCTAGTACTCAGCAACATTTACCGACCTCTCATGCTATTCCACATACATGGTACGAGAACCATTCTTCCGGGCTCGGACCTTCGAGTAGGGACTGAGACATGAGATTAGGGCATCGATGATCTCCCTTAGCATTCTGACGCAGGTAGGAGTACTGGAGCGAGCCCTTTTGTGGAGAGCTTTCTTGCTGAGCCTACATCAGCAGCGAGGCCTACCGCTGGGTGACACGTAGCAGAGTCTTCTACAGCTGGTAGTAGACAGATGTCAAAGAGGTCCAAGAGGACCTGGCCATCAGGCGGATGACCACATGATACTGTCTCGGAGTTGTGGGGAAAATGCAGTAGAACCAGTCTTACGAGTGGCAGATAGTGCTATGCATGCGGCGGGTAGGGCCACATGGCTCGTGAATACCCGGCCCACCATGCAGAGGGGTAGCAGATGGTTGAGGAACCACCCAGGAAGAGGTATAGGTTCGACCATGGCAGTCCGTAGGGAGCAGGCGGACGAGGCCGAGGAGCTGGTCGAGCGGCAGGTGGTGGACGAAGTTTTGAGGCTCTACCACCGCCACCACCAGGAGGTCCACCCCGACCACAGGGGAGAGCACAACTTCAGGTAGCTGAAGCTGACGATCATGGAGCTCCAGAAGCGGGTGGACAAGTGCGGGACTAGATCCAGGCATAGAGGCCTTTGCCGTAATGCCTTTAGCTTTGTTGATTGTGTTGCTTTGTGTCCTTGTACTTTGAGTTGCAGTAATAAAATAAACTTGTAATAGTGAAATTTTCTTTCTTGTCTTTTGTATGTTAATACTAAGAGGTTCCAGTTAAAAACTGTTGACTTGACCCTCACATACGAGATACCTATTGGAGGAGACACAGTGACCACACACTGATGCCGATAGTGTGACTTAACCCTTGGAGGTGAGAGTAACGGTTGGTTCTCTTGGTAGTAGCGTCGAGGCCTTACAACGTCATCCATGGAATGAATTAACTGATAATGACGGGATTGACTGTATTAGGAAATTAACATGGTTCATCCAAGGGATGAGACCAAATTTCTCTTTTCGGCAAAGGAGAAATCTATACAGCTTTGCAAAATGTTAAGGAAGAAGGGGAAACCCTTCGTGTGGTCAGACAGATGTCATCAGAGCTTCCAGGAGGTGAGACAGAGATTGACCAGTGCACCTATCTTAAGGCTACTAGAGGAGGGAGTAGGGTATGTAGTCTACTGTGATGCATTAGGGACCAGACTCGGATGTGTCCTGATGTAGGAGCGGGCGGTTATCGCCTATGGATAATGTCATTTGAGGCAGCATGAGCAGAACTACACTACCCAGGACCTGGAGTTAGCAGCAGTGGTCGTCGCTCTGAAGATATGGCGACACTATCTGATGGGAGAGTGCTTTACAGTCTATTCTGACCACCAGAGACTCAGGCACATCTTCATTACAGAAGGACATGAACCTGAGATAGTGGCGATGGCTTGAGTTCCTCTAGGACTATGACTTTTAGATAGTCTATACTCCTCGAAAGGGAAATGTAGTAGCCGATGCTCGCATTACTTCCCGGCTTTGGAAGGGGTTGAAGGAGGCATTCGGGACGCAACTACATCTGAGCATCGCCTTTCACCCTCATATGGATGGTCAGACGGAGATGACCATTCAGACTCTTGAGGAAATACTCTGTGCATGTGTCCTTGCCTTTGGTTGTGGCTGGGAGGACCACCTACCCTTTGTGGAGTTTGCCTATAACAACAACTACCACTCCACCATCAGGATGGCACCATACGAGGAATTGTACGTTTGACATTGTAGATCACCTTTGTGCTGGACAGACCCTGGGGAGTCAGCACTTGTGGGACCAGATATGGTCTAGGCCACGACAGAGAAGGTCTAGGTCATCCAGGAGCAGATGAGGATAGCTCAGAGCCAGAAAAAGTCTTATGCTGACAGGAGGCGGAGACCGCTAGAGTTCGAGGATGGAAACCATGTTTTCTTGCGGGTCTCACCTCAACGTGGATTATAGAGATTTGGTCGGGGTAGCAAGTTATCTCAACGCTTCATCGGACCATTACAGGTTCTCAGCAGGATAGGCGTGGTGGCTTATCGCCTGGCTTTACCACCTCAGTTGCATCGGATGCACAACGTCTTCCACGTATCTCAGCTGAGGAGATACATGCATGACCCGCCACATATCATCGACCATGGGGAGTTGGACATTGACGATGGGGTGACTTTTGTGAGGTCCTGGTGGAGATAGAGGATCGACAGGAGTGGGTAATACATGGGTGGTCGATTCCTCTAGTGCGCATTAGATGGCAGCACGGGAACCTTCAGGAGAGCTCTTGGGAGCGGGAGGCTCAGATGCGTGCTCAGAACCCTCATCTGTTTCCCTAGATTGTGATGTATCTTTACGGGGACGTAAATCCCTGAGGTGGTAGTAATGTAAAGACACATAAATTTCAAGGGAATTTTTTTTCTTATTTTTCTTTTAGATTTAACGAGTACGCAGTTTCTGACGGAACCGGATTCCGAGGCCCAGTGTTCCCAGAATCAATTTTTGAAGTTTAGCTTGGGTACGTTCAGTGAACGAACGAACGAGTTTTCCTAACTTTTTAACTGATGCTCAGAATCGAAATCTGAGGGCACCGATGAAACCATAACGCCTGTAATTTCTTAGGAACACCTTTTCTAAAGTTGCAATTTCTCGGGTGTTGATGTTAAAAAAAAGTGGGGAATAAAAATATAATTGTTTTATTTTTATTCCTTTACTAAGCGGTTTAAGTGAAATTAAGTTGTGTCACAAATTAATTTCTCACTAATTTGTGGATTATCCCATGTGAGGGAGTTTAGGTGGGACCCAATGATATTATAACTCCCCTTGAGAGGATTTAAGATGAGGTGGGTCCCACACGAGTCCCCACCATTTCAATTCTCTAACTCCCCATTAATCGCCCTCGCTTTTAATTTGTAACTCACCCTCATTAATTTCAAGCCAATTCACATAATTAAATTAAGTGAATAAGAGTTTGAATTTTGTTTTTTTAAATTCATGGAATGATTTAATAAAATAAAGATAAACCTTATTTTATTTGGGTTGGTTGTTGTGGGAGGAATTGAGGAGATAATTCTTGGGTGTATCCCTGAAGAACTTCGTCTTCTTTGCAAAGAACGTCAAGACTTCGACGAAGAATGTCGTCGCCACAAGGGAATCGTCGTGTCGTCTCCTCTCATCTCTGAAGCAAGTGAGAGACGTCATCTTTAGAGAATGACGACATGCCATATCTTTCTTTAGGCGAAAGCCGAAGACCCTTACAGAGCATCGATCCGTGATGCCGTCTTTCGTGACGCCATCTTCTGCAACGTCGTCTTCCGCGATGTCCTTTTCCCATGAATAACCTCGTTCGATGACTTCATCATGGTAGGGGTTAACTTTTTGTTCGTGGATTTTTCTTTTCCATTCTTTGTCTTTATTTTATGTCTTCCTGTTCTCATCATAACAGGAGGAGGTCGGACGGCACAAACACGGCCGACCCTCCTCACCCTTTGATGTTGAACTTCTTGCGAAACGAGTAAAGGCAGCGTGGTGCAACGTCACCACACAGAATTAATAAGAACGGGTGAAGAAGCACGGTGTCGTCGCACCACTCTGGAAAACCATGAAGGGCCGCGGTCGGGGTGGGCTGCGGCGGAGCAGGAGAGGGCGGGCGGAACCACCGGCCACCGATGCACAGGGGGCGGGACCGGTAGGTCCTGCGCGACACCCTGTCTGGCTGTTTCGGCCGGCCAGATCCAAAAACCGAGGGTCGTAACCCACAGCTGACAAAGGGAGCGACCCCCACATGGGGGCCGTAGTTTCAAAACAAGGGGGCAGCGCCCCCCCCCCCCCACCCTTCTGCGGCGGCTCGACCAGCACTGAGCTGGCCATGCGGGCCGCGCCCACGCCAGTCCAACCGGATGCCCAGGCTGGGCTGGGCCACACCCTAATGTGCCAGACTGGGACCCTGTTTGGGTCGACCCTGTTCAGGCCGACCCAGGGGGTCTTGGGCCGGGTCGGCCCGGGCCCAAAACCCCCTATTTTCGGACAATTCCATTCAAACTCCCGTATCATGCGATACAGACCTCCGATCGATGCACCGTCAATTGAGATGTGATCCTTGGATAGAGACGGGCATTTTGGTATATTACAATCAATGTTTCGAAGAACTTTCCGTATGTCCGGGTTGGTTCGAAGAAGAAACCAACGGGGCCCTCGCAACAGAAACGCTTATAACATGAGCTCCGGACGTCCGATTGATGTGTCGTCGACTTTGTTGGATTTCTCTTATTGAGACGGACCTTTTGGCTTACTTTTCTGGAGTTTTTTATGTAGTTGGAGTGCGTTAGGGTTGGTTTTGACTTAAAAACCAACGGGGCCCTTGGAACGAAAAGGCCAATAACTCTCAGAACGAGCATCCGATTGTTGCGCCGCCTGTCCCGTTGAGTTCCTTTTGTTGAGACAGAACTTTGGGATACATCAACTCCAGACTACGTGTCAGTTAATGTATCGACCCCCTTTGGCTCATGGAGCAGACCCTCCCGGAAACTAGCATGATGTGTGCGGGAACCCTAGAGCTGGCTGCGACTGTGACGACGATGAGGACTGCACTGAAATCCTATGTGGGTTTAGTAGCGACGACGACTGCACTGAAATCCTCCATGGGATCGGCACCGATGAAGGCTGCACTGAAATACTCCATGGTTTCGTCAGCGATGAAGACCGTACTAAAATCCTATGTTGGTTCAATGGCGATGAAGAATGCACTGAAATCCTCTGTGGGTTCGGCAGCGATGAATACCTTAGTGAAATCCTCCGTCGGTTCGATGGCAATGACTACTGTTCTTGTATCCTACATGGGTCTGGGAGTATTGACTCTATTATTGTATCCTATGTGGGTCTGGCAGAGTGGCTGGTATGTATCCTCTGTGGGTCTGACAGCTTAGCTGGTTTAGTATCCTATATGGGTCCCAGCATAGATGAATCAGTGGTCATATCTGATCATATCTATCCCCTTAAGAAAAACTATACCTGTGTGAGCTGAGTTTTGACTTTCAATCAATATCTTCGATATGATTGACTTGATTTCCTATGTGTATTGGGTTGTGTAATCCTGTGTGGATTGGGTTGTACTATCCTTTGTTGACGTGATCGAACTTGGCCTCGGATGTTGGATCCGTACTAGAAAATGATGACATAGGTATATGTATGGGCATATACCTAAGTAGTGTTGGATGTTACTTTGTGATTGTATCCTTCCTTTGAGGATTCTGGGAGACCTTCGGGGGTCTTGGGGTCCCTACTGAGTAGTGTATACTCACCCCTGCATAGGCTATGCCCACACTACGTTGTGTTTGATGCAGACGACTGATAGCACTGATCGTGGTTGAGGCTTGTGGAGCAAGTCGGTACCTGGAGGTGGACAACTGGGTGGGACGTACACAGAGCGGACGACTGGACCTGAGGAGCTGAGGAGGATATTTGTACCCACCCTTCTGGTGGGACTCTGAAATGCACGGCCGATTGTCGCCTATCAACTGGTCAAGGTTCTAGTGCTCTGCTAATGTGTATAGCATCACTAGGGTCGAATCCTCGGTGATGATACTTTGAAATAGTCGTTTGTTTTTAGTTGATTGTATTCTGATTGGGGGTTTGTTTATAGAGCATAATTGAAATGACTAATTGATTATGATTGATTTAACAAATTTATAATGATTGGGGTGAGTTCATCATTAGGGAGTTAAGCATGTGATATTTGAGATTTTCTTTATATTGCATTAAATTAACACCCACATCAAAAGTTGATTTTGATTGGAATTCCTAAGTGTTAAAGCTTTAATCCAAGCCATAAAATAAATAAGATTTAATCTCAATCAGTACATGTTTATGGTAGTTTATTTTTAGTTCCAATAATCCATTGAAACCACATGCTAAACAAAATATGTCATTAATCCATGACAAATTAAGTCCAACATACACAATGTTAATTTACCGAATACTCATCGAGAAAATACTCTCAATCACTTAACATCCATAAATTCTGACTCACCCCAACGAGATATTTACTCATCTATTTGGTTGTTTAATATTCTGGTTATAATAATTATGATGATATATTAAGAATAGAAGAAAAAGAAAGGGATTTGAAAATAGTGGTACGTCGAACACACACACACAAACAATGATGATAATTAAAAATAGATTTTTGATTGAATGAGGAAGAAAAATAAGGGAATGGGATTCAACTATATTTAATCTATTTTAAGAACATTAATATTAAACTACAGAAGGTGGAGAAGAATTAGATATATTGATGAAGAAACATGCATTAAAATATAATTACAAACAAAGAGACTTAAAAGATTACAAAACCGAAGAAAATGAATGTAAGTGAAAACAAAGAGAGGAGGAAGGGATTATCAAGTGAAAAATTGAGTTTGGAAGATCCTCCCAAGCCTTTGGCAGGGCCTTGGAACTGCCAATCTATCCTCCTTTGATCTGAAATGCCAACCCCTCTCAAGGAGAGAAGGGGAGAGTATTTATAGCCTAAGGTGTGGACTGTTTTCATTCCCAATCTTTCCTTCCAAATTCATTGCCAATTTGGCTATTCCGACATCTAAAACTCCAAATATCCCCTTATTCAAAGTTGTAGATAATAAATTTGGACGACTACTGTAAAAATTTGGATGCATTTGGACAAGTGGAGCCAATATTATGGTTGTTTTATTAAACAAAGGTAAACTATCCATTTCTATCCATGCTTTTTCGATGTCAAAAATGTGAATGAATTTTGGAACAGAAATATGCCTTAAAATCTGAATGAATTATTAAACAAAGTTTCCCACCCGTATTTCCTCTGTCACACTGAAAAAGCTCAGCTCGATTTGATACTTACATGATGAGATATGTCATGAATACTATACTAATTTCATTTCTCGGACAGAATGGTGGGCTGGACTTCAAAGCTTCATTTGGGCCCATTGAACTTGGATTTGGGCCTTGAAATTTTTATACAATATGAAATGTAGTGTCCCCCGAATTACGGTGGAGATTTAATGTTTTTGGACTTCTAGATTGAGCCCAGTGAATCAATCTTCAATGATGTCCAGTTTGTTCACAGATTCTGTAGTTCATCTTGTGTGGTAAATGTGATCCTTCAAATGGCAGAATTCGCCCATTCTCCCTTCTAATTAAATGTTTTGTATTTTATTTAGAATCCAAAAAAAACAAGAAACACACAATTTGGATAATTATATTGATAGTTTTTATTAAAACAGTAAACTGAATCAATTGGACTACTTCTAAAAATACTCAAAAATTATATTTAATATTAAAACATTAATATTTCACACAAATTATGCCTATTTCATATAAAATCAGTAAATATGGAATATAATAAGTCATGAAAATATTAATAACATCAACTCCCCACACATATTTTTGTGCATTTCCTCATGTGCAACAAATATAAAAACATGACAAAATCATTTTTACTCACCAACAGATTTTAAAATTTTGTTTTCCCCAATCAAGGGAGGTTTAGACTATTTCACTCATCCATTTTGAATTCCGCCACAAGTTGTTATAGAAACAATGTTCCAAAACTAATTCATTTTTTCTTGCTCAAATTTAGAAATGGAAAATGTGGACACTCAAAACTCACACCTCTCAAGATGATAAAATTCATTTGTGGAGGTTCACACTTTCACTAACCAAAAGTCAAAATCCTAGAGTTTGAAAAGAGCTCTCAGATTCAAATCCCTATCCAATGTGCAAAAGAATCAAGAGGTCTTTTTAAGGGGGTTTTCGGTGGCTATGGGACAGTAGGAATATAATGTCCAAGAGAGAGAAGAAGAGGGTTAAAATACCAACATAGAAAAAGCAATGCACATTTTTTTGAAATAAATCATGGAAGGAAATGAAGACACATATTTAAAAGGGAATGATTTTGTGAAGAAAGAAAAAATAGAGGAAGAAAATATGAAGTTAATAAGAAGATGAAATATTTACAAAATACAGAACTACTCCCAATAATAATATAATGCAAGTGTTCTTTTTTGCTTCTCTTTTTTTCTTTGTTTTTTCGAAAGATGAACTTGGAAAAGATCTCACACTCATATCCCAAACCATGTATGATCTCCTCACGACACTAATTATAATCGTTATAAGAAGATCAATGGTCGAGAAAGAGTGATTTTTGACCTACCCAAGACACAACCCATTTTTGTAGTTTTTTTATTTTTTTTCATCATTTTTGATTTTTTTTAACACTTGTAAAAAACATTTACAAAATTACATAAATGGAAGTACATTAAATTCCATAAAACACACTGAATGAAAACTGCTCCCCCACACTGAAATGGATGCTTTCCCTCAAGCAGATGATAACTCGTTGAAAATCAATAATAGGGTACCCAAAAAATGAAATCCATTACCCCCACACTTAAATTTCAAAACAAAAATATGCAATGAAAATCCATGTTAATATTGGGTGGGAAAAGGTATTGGTCATGTAATGTTTCTATCAAAGAAAAGGTTTTCATAGGCTCGAAGGGGCTTTCAAAAGGAGGATTATTGTAAGGGAAATGGGAGGCTATTTGGCTATTGTGATTCTCATGTGGTTCAGAAAATGCCTCTATCATATTAATGCACACTAAGGTAGGAAATTTAGCTCGAAGGTCCAAAAACTCAAGACTCACAAATTGGGGTGAAAACAAACATTTTGAAAAGATGTGCATAGGGTC
Organism: Viscum album; assembly: GCA_963277665.1. NCBI lineage: Eukaryota > Viridiplantae > Streptophyta > Magnoliopsida > Santalales > Viscaceae > Viscum > Viscum album. Next base: position 445,563,497 of record OY728155.1, on the reverse strand, counting down.
CTTGGCATGAAAGCAAATGTTGTTCCTCACGGTTCGGGAAAAGCATTTTCCAAATCAAAAATTGAGCATTTAAAATTTGTTAATTTTGACACAAAATTATTTATCAAAAGTCATGATGAAAATATGAAATTTTTGAGATGAAAACATGTCTGTTAGCTCCCCAAAATGGTTGGACAAAATTTCAAAACTCGATGGTGAGTAAGCACGAATCTTTAATTTTTCGTATTTTTTAAGTGATTGTTTTCTTGGTTTTTTGTAGTTTTTTAGGTTTTTATATTTTTTGTTTTTTTATTATGATACAGCCACAAAAAATAGAATGTGAAAAAGAGAGGTTTTGATAAAGAAAGTGGTAAAAAAATAAAGATAGAGGAAAAATAAGAAATAGGTAGAGAGATGAAGAGATATAGAGAGTTAAAGGGAAAGAGGTGCCCTTGGTTTGGATTTGGCGGGCCGCCTTCTCCATCTAGTGGTAGGTCGGCTAGAGAAGTTAGGGATCTAGTTGAAGTCGATGTTGATCCAGGATTGTGCATCCTCTCATGGTGATGCTTTAACCGATGTCCATTAACCGTGAATGTGATTTTGGAAGAGGAGTCTTGGACTTGCACTGCACCAAATGGGTAAACGTTAGTAATAACAAAAGGACCTTCCCAACGAGAATTAAGCTTACCTGGGTGAAGACAAAATCAATAATTGAAGAGAAATACCTTTTCACCTTCATGAAATACCTTTCTCAGGATGTGTTTATCATGGAGTGCCTTGGATTTATCTTTGTAGAGATTAGAATTGTCATAAGAATCAAGTCGAAGCTCCTCCAGTTCAGCCAATTGCAACAGTCTTTCATCACCAGATTTTTCACAATCAAAATTACAGGTTTTCACAGCCCCAAAAGACTTATGTTGGATTTCAACTGGTAAGTGACACGCTTTACCAAAAACTAGCTTAAAAGGAGACATCCCAATGGGTGTTTTATAGGCAGTTCGATAAGCCCAAGGGGCTTCACCAAATCTCTCAGGCCAGTCTTTTCTACTGGGCTTAACAATTCTCTCAAGTACCCTTTTCACTTCCCTATTAGAAATTTCATCCATGCCATTTGTTTGAGGGTGATATGCAGTTGAAGTTTTATGTACAACCCCATTCTTTTTCAGAAGAACTTCCATCGTTCTATTAAAAAAATGGGTTCCTAAGTCACCGATCAAGGCACATGGTGTGCCAAATATTTGGAAGATGTGGGTCTTTAGGACGTCACTAATAGTATGAGCATCATCCTTCCTAGTGGGTTTGGCCTCATCCCACATTGAAACGTAATCGACCGAAAGAAGAATGTATGAGAATCCATTAGAAGGGGGAAATGGTCCCATGAAATCGATGCCCCAAACATCGAAGATTTCACAAAGGATTAAGGGCTTTTGGGGCATTTCATTTCTTTTGGAGATTGTGCTGAACATTTGGAAAGTGGGACATGATTTACAGAACTCATGTGAGTCCTTGAGGAGTGAAGGCCAAAAGAATCCAGAGTCTAGGAACTTTCGGGAGGTCCTTTGTGGTCCAAAGTGGCCACCTCCGGGAAGTGAGTGACAAAATTCTAATATGGAAGAATGTTCATTTTCATCGACACATCTCCTTATTACCATGTCAGCCCCAGTTTTGCAAAGTTTATTTTCTTCCAAAAATAGTATTTTGAATCACTTTTCAACTTCAATTTTTGTTCTCTTGATAACTTTTCAGGAAAAACACCAGAAACCAAGTAATTTACAGTTGGGGCATACCATGGTATTTTTGGAGTGAGAGATGAAAGGTGCTCAGTGGGGAATTTAGGATCGATGATTTCATATTTAGAATAATTATAAATTCTACTCATGTGATCAGCAACATGGTTTTCTTTTCCTGGTCTATCTTTTATTTCAAGGTCAATCTCTTGGAGCATTAGGATCCATCTTATTACCCTATATTTAGAATCACTTTTCTTGAGTAAGAACATTATAGCAGAATGGTCTGTGAAGATTATTATTTTGGCACCTTAGAGATAGGGGAGGAATTTATCTAAGGAAAAAACCACTTCTAGATGTTCATTTTTCAGTCACATTGTAGTGAGATTTAGTTTCATCCAATGTTTTTGAGGCATAATAGTTGACATGAGGAATTATTCCTCTTCCTTGACCAAGAACAACCCCAAAAGCTCTATCAGAAGCATTACACATCAACTCAAAGGGTAATGACTAATCATGGGGTTGGATTATTGGGTCAGATGCAAGTGCAGTTTTGAGTTCAATGAAGGCTCTCTTGAAAACCTCATCAAAATGGAAAGTCACATCATTTTGGAGCAAACGAGTGAGTGGGAGGGAAATTTTACTGAAGTTATGGATGAATCGCAGATATAAACCAGCATGACTAAGAAATGAACGGTTGTCTCGAACAGAATTGGGTGGAGGAAGTGATTGGATCACTTCAATTTTTCCCGGATCGACTTCAATACCATCTTTAGAAACTATGTGCCCTAGAACAGTCCCATTTTCACCGAAGAAGTGACATTTTTCAAAATTTAACACAAGGTTACACTTGACACACTTTTGGAGGACAAGAGAGAGTGAATTCAAAAAAGATTCAAATGACTCACCATAAATGGTGAAGTCATCCATGAAGACTTCCATGCAGTGTTTATTGAATTCAGAAAAGTTACTCACCATACACCTCTAGAATGCTGTCGGAGCATTGCAAAGTCCAAAAGGAATTCTTCTAAATGCACATGTTTCAAAGGGGCATGTGAAAGTAGTCTTTTTTTGGTCCTTAGGTGATATTGGTATTTGAAAATAGTATGTGTATCCATCAAGAATGCAATAGTGTGACTTTCTAGTTAATCTTTATAGCATTTGATCAAGGAATGGAAGAGGGTAGTGATACTTTCGTGTTGGAGCGTTCAATTTTCGATAATTGATGCATACACACCATTTGTTCTTCACTCAAGTTGTGACTACCTCCCCATGTTCATTTATGACAATAGTTATCCCACCCTTCTTTCGTACAACCTGAATTGGACTAACCCATTCACTATCAGAAATTGGGTAGATAATACCTGATTGAATAAGCTTGGTGATCTCTTCCCTAACTACCTCAAGGATGAGTGGATTGAGTCTTCTTTGTGGTTGTCTAATTGGTTTGGATGATTCTTCAAGATGGATTTGATGCATGAAAAGGGCAGGGCTGATTCTTGGTATGCCATCTAGGGTCCAACCTAAGGGTTTTTTTTCCTCTAACACTTGAACAATTTTGGACTCCTCAGTTTCAGTAAGTGTGGCAGAGATAATGACAGCATATGAGTAATCATGGAAGAGGAATGCATATTTCAAGTGTGCATGAAGAGGTTCCAGATCAGTCCCAACTTTCACTTTTGGGCTTTACCACTTAGGAATGGAAGAAGGGACTTCAGTTTCTTCAGGTTCGTTTTCCATAATACTGTCCAAGGTGGAGCAGTGGAGATCAGAATTGATGTTAAATTCAAGAGAGTTTTCAAGTTCCTCTATATTGATGGAGTCTATGAATGAGAGGTACACATCAAAATCACTATTTATGACTTGGTTAATCATAGTGCAGATTTCACAAGATCCTTTTTGATTAGAACATGAATAACATGGTGGATTGGGGTTCGATTGGCTGATAGACGTGTCCTCAAGAGCATGGATTGAGAATGCAGAGTGATCCTCAGATGGGTATCACATGGCTTGTAAAATGTTGAACTTGACCAGTTGGTCACCAAATTCCATGGATAAGATGCCTGAATGAACATCAATCTTGGTTCTCACAGTCACGAGGAATGGTCTTCCTGGAATTAGGGGAGATTGAGAAGAGTTCGTCTCACCTTCCATGTCAAGAACATAGAAATCAACAGGGAAGATAAGATCATTAACTCAAAAAAGTACATCCTCAATTATTCCCTTGGGACTAGATATGCTTCGATTCGATAACTGAATGACAACACCTGTTGGATGTAAGGGACGTAGACCAAGGTTGGAGAATATTGATTTGGGCATGACATTAATTGAGGCTCCTAGGTCGATGAGTGCATCATCAAAGATCGAACATCCAATTTGGCATGGGACCGTAATGGTCGCTGGATCCTTGCACTTTATGGGAATATATTTCTCGGTGGAAACATTTTCAAAGGACCTAGGTTGCCTCTTGGGGTACACAACTCCTTGAGAAACATGGAATACTTAGGAATATGTTGTATGGCATCTAAGTGGGTAATGTTGACTTCAACACGTCTAAACATGTCGAGCATTTCAGGATCAGGTTCAAAGGACTTCCTTGGTTTAGAAACAGCTTGAGGAAAAGTAATTGGATTCCTAAGTAGAATGGAAGGAGGTGAGGGAATGGATTCAGGTTTCTTTTCATGTTTCTCTTTATTTTTGTTTTCTAGGTCAACATTCAAATGAGGGTTCGAGGATTTATCTTGGGGAATAGAAAGTTGCTTTCTTGATCTTAGTGCAATTGCACTTACATTACCCTTGGGGTTGGGTAATGGTTTGAGATGGGAGTTGGGAAGAATTTGATTGTTGTTTCTGGCTCAGGTGGGATGCAAGTTGACCTATTTGAGTTTCAATGTTCTTAAGACTATAATGGGTGAAGGAGGCGAGATCTTCAATAGCACTTTACCATGGTTGCATGGAAGAAGAGGCTTGTCCCGGATTGGTATTAACTTGATTTTGGTTCTTGGGAAATCGATTGAATTGGTTTGGAAATTGGGAAGGCTCACTAGGATAGTGGAATCCAGGAGGAGGAATAGGGGGATTGATCCTTTGAGGATGAGGGACAAAAGGATATGGTTGTTGGAAGTTACCAACACCTTGACTATATTGAAACGGGTTTGGGTTTTGAGGATGGAATTGAGGGGGATGAGAGACAGGATTATCATACCTCAATCCATGGATAATGTTAAAGGAGAAGGGCTCAGAGTGAGGTTTGTTGAAGCTTCTAACAAACTGACCTGATAGTTGAGGATTGGTGTTCCGCTGAGCATATGCTGCATTGAGCTCCATTGGTCCAGATGAATCAGGTTGATCCTCTTGAATTTGTTGAAAAGTGTCAGTTGGATGAGATGGAGGGTTGCAGATTCTTTAGTTTTTTATTGGTCTAGGAAACATTGATTACGGAGAAGACGAGGTTGGGGATTTGGTAGCCACAGCTAGCTATCGCACAAGAACTATAAGTTCACTCATCCACTCGGTCATCTTGTTCTGCTCAATTGATTGATTATCTTGGGCTTGTTTGAATTGATCATGTGCTCGAGTATAGAATTTTTGTGTGTTTGTAGCCATGTTACTTATGAGATCTCTTGCAGCTGCAGGAGTTTTATCAACAAGAGCACCACCACTTGCTGCATCTATGAGAGTTCTCTCCATAGCCAATAACCCCTCATAGAAGTATTGGATCAAGAGTTGGTCAAGGATTTGGTGATATGGGTAGGTTCACACAAGCTTTTTGAACCTCTCCATGTATTCATGGAGTGATTCACTTGGGAATTGACGGATACCACTTATTTCCTTTCGGATAGAACCAGTACGAGAAGCAGGAAAGAATTTCTCTATGAAGAGTCGCTTCATGTCATTACATGGGCTTATAGAACCAGGAGGAAGGTAGTAGAGCCATGAATTTCATGTGTCAGTTAGGGAGAAAGGGAATGCTCGGAGTTTTATTTGTTCTTCAGAAACCTCTTTAGGCTTCATGGTAGACCACACTACTAGGAACTCTTTAAGGTGAAGATGTGGATCCTCACCGGCTAGCCCATGGAAATGAGGGAGAAGATGAATCAAAATCGATTTGAGTTCAAAGTCAGCCTTTATATTTTGGATATTGCATACCAAGAGGTTGGTAATTCATATCAGGGGAAATGAGTTCTTTAAGATTTTGTTCCCTAGGATTGTCCATATCTAATTCCACTAGTTGGACAAGGACTGGTTCTTGAATTATTTGATTATCTCTTATGTTCCTCCTAATTTGGAAAAGTGTTCGTTCAATTTCAGGGTCAAACAAATCTGAGGGATTGTTTGGAAGGCTATGGGACATTAATAGATATTTAGGAAGAATGAGGAAGACGGGTTTTTCTTTGTATTTTTATTAGTTTATGATTTTTATGAGAAGACGGGTTTTTCTTTGTGATTTTTTTTCAATTATTTTTTAAATTATTTTTTTTTGTTTTTTTTTACAATAAACAGAAACTAATGACTAATTAAAGCACTATCCCTAGCAACGGTGCCATTTGAAACGCACAGCCGATTGTCGCCTATCGACCGATCAAGGTTCCGGTGCTCTGCTAATGTGTATAGCAGCACTCGGGTTGAATCCTCGACGATGATAATTTGAAATAGTCGTTTGTTTTTAGTTGATTGTATTTTGATTGGGGGTTTGTTTGCAGATCTTAATTGAAATGACTAATTGATTATAATTGATTTAACAAATTGATAATTATTGGGTTGAGTTCATCATTAGGGAGTTATGCATGTGATATCGTTGAGCTTTGCTTTATATTGCATTAAATTAACACCCACATCAAAAGTTAATGTTGATTCGATTTACTAAATGTTAAAGATTTAATCCAAGCCTTAACATAATTAAGATTTTATCTCAATTAGTACATGTTTATGGTAGTGTATTTGTAGATCCAATAATCCATAGAAACCACATTCTAAACAAAATATGTTATTAATCCATGACAAATTAAGTCCAACATACACAATGTTAAATTAACAAATACTCATCGAGGAAATACTCCCAATCACTTAACATCCCTAAATTTTGACTCACCCAATGAGATATTTACTCAGCCATTTGGGTGATTAATATTCTGGTTATAATAATTATGATGATAAATTAAGAATAGAAGAAAAAGAAAGGGATTAGAAAAGAGTGGTACGTCGAACACACACACACGAACAATGATGATAATTAAAAACATATTTTTGATTGAATGAGGAAGAAAAATAAGGGAAGGGGATTCAACTGTATTTAAAATATTTTAAGAAAATAAATATTAAACTACAGAATGTGGAGAATAATAAGATATATTGAAGAAGAAACATGCATTAAAACATAATTACAAACAAAGAGACTTACAAGATTACAAAAATGAAGAAAACGAAAGTAAGTGAAAACAAAGAGAGGAGTAAGGGATTATCAAGTGAATACTAGAGTTTGGAAGATCCTCCCAAGCCTTGGCAGGGCCTTGGTACTTCCAACCAATCCTCCTTTGCTCTGAAATGCAAACCCCGCTCAAGGAGAGAAGGGGAGAGTATTTACAGCCCAAGGAGTAGACTGTTTTCATTCCCAATCTGTCCTTCCACTTGCATCGCCATGTTGGATATTCAGACATCCGAATATCCGAATATTCCCTTCTTAAAAGTTATAGATAATAATGTTGGCCGACTACTATAAATATTTGGAGGCATTTGGACAAGTGGATCCAAATTTATGTGGGTTTTGTTAAAAAAAGGTAAATTGTCCGTTTCTATCCATGCTTTTTCGATGGACAAAATGTGAATGGATTTTGGAATAGAAATATGCCTTAAAATCTGAATTACTTCTTCAACAAAGTCTACCGCCTATAGCTCCTCTTTCACACTGAGAAATCTGATCTTGATTTGGTTCTTACATCATGAGATATGCCATGAATACTATATTGATTATATTTCTCTACCAGAATGGTAGGCTGGACTTAAAAGCTTTATTTGGGCCCCTTGTAATTGGATTTGGGCCTTGCAATTTTTATCCAAGATGACATGTAGTGTCCCCCAAATTATGATGGATAGTTAATGTATTTGGACTTCTGGAATGAGCCCAGTAAATCAATCTTCAAGGCTAGTCCAGTTTTTTCACAGATTCTGTAGGTCATCTTCTGTGGTAAATGTGATCCTTCAAATGGAAGAATTGGCCCATGATCATTTCTAATGAAATGTTTTATATTTAAAGGAGAATCCTAAAAAACAATAACCACACAATTTGGAGCAGTACAGTGATAGTTATTATTAAAACAGTAAACTGACTCAAAGGGCATACTTCTAAAAATACTCAAAAATTAAACTTAATATTAAAACATTAATATTTCACAGAAATTATGCACATTTCATATAAAATCAGTAAAGAGGGAATATAATATGTCATGAAAATATTAATAACATCAACTACCAGTGGACGGATTGATGTTTCTGCTTTACTTTCAGTTGTTGTACTTTCTTTCCAGTTGTACTTTACTTTCAGTTTGGGTTTGTATTTTAGCCCATTTACTTCCCGCACTTACTATTGTACCTAGTTTTACTTTGTTTATACTTCTTCTTGCATACTATTTTGTGTCTGTTTACTTTATAAAGGCAATGCCTTCCCCTTTTTGTCGGGATTTACGCCTTGGTGCTAGTCTCCAGCCCCTGGCCTATGGGTGGTGGGTTTGGGATAGTCATGGCACAGGTCCCGAGGATGGTTCGTGACAAGAATTGAAATATATAAATTTTATTAAATTTATATAAAATATATTCTAAATTCTCAAGATATTATATACTATTAAAAGTTTGATTTTTCATGTAAGGCTGACTATCGAATACAATGTTCCTACTTTTAATTTTCAGAGCGGTTTGTTCTCCCCAACAGAATTAAATATTATTCTTTTAATTTAAACGTGTTCATGGTGATATATGGTTTAATATTTTTTATGATTGAAATATCACTTCATGATAATGGTTCACAATAACTCCTCTAGAAATGAGATTAATTGATATGGAATCATCACATGGAATAACACAGAACTAGGTCTCTAAAAATATGATTATTAGTTGAAAGTATATATACCTATATCGAGGAAAGGGGTAAATATTTATAGGGAGTTTTTGAGATAATCAATAAAAGATAAGTGAATGATCAATGTATAGTCTAGGTCTTCAAATCCATGAATCTGGGATGATATAGAAGACCTTTTTGTTGAATAAATATTAAGGTATTAGTTAAAAAATAAGAACATTTTCCTCATGTTGAGAAATTCCTTTACAACCAATGAATATATAGAAAGTTACATACATGGTAAATTTTAGTTTCATTTGAAAAATTCTATCTTTTTGATCTTCATCGATAAAATTAAAAATTATACCTGGCCAAAAAAATGTATATCCAAAAATTATCATTGATCTTTAATGTAATAAAATAAAAATTCAACAGATCATAAGGCCCATAAATGAGTGAAATTTCATTACATTGGTCTCTATATTTACTCCAAATACAATATGGTTACGAAAATATTATATAAACAAAAAAAATTACATGAATAGATTATAATTAATATTTATTTATCAAAATGTTCAACTAAAAACAATAACATATTTACTAGGATATTGCGCATGTCAGTAGTTAGCGTTAATCCCTTATCGTCATTTGGTCATGGGTTCCAGACCTCTGGACTTGTATAACATGATTAAAATATCATTTTTATTTTGAAAGTCTTTTTTTTAAATAACTTTTCTAATTTTTTTAAATAATTTAAATTTTATACATGAATGAAAAGCATCAAGAAATGGTAGATAGTAAATTTGTATATCATGTATGAGGTAAATATAAAATTACTTTTATAGGGAAATTTTTTTTAAAAAATTTGTATAAGGAAATACAATATAATATTCCTTTGAAAACATGGGTAAATGACAATAAGGGTAAAAAAGCCTTTAATTAGTTATTATTCATTTTTTAAAAGCATTATAAAAATCTTTTTGAAAAATGAGGTTTTTGGAAGAATAAATATAGTCCAACTAATGAAATAATGTTGTTGGGATTTCATAAAAATGTTTTCTAAAACATTTTGAGTACTAATTCATAGTAAAATGGTACCATTGCTAGAATCATTAATCAACAACCAAAGGTGATGAAAATGAAAGGGTTAATTAGAAAATGATCAGATAATTTACTCTAATGTAAGTCAAAGTGTAAACTGACGTGGCTCTATTATTACATTTTTTTGCAACATCTTTTATTTAATTTTTATCAATTTTATTATGTATTTCTATAATTTTTTATAAATAATGGAACTTTATAATTTCTTATACTTAATTTATCAATTAATCATTTTTATAACTAAATATTTTTTTTAGTATTTTAATTTAGTCATTATAGTTATTCTAATTATATCAAATTACATATTATTTTAATAATCTTAATCTGGTTTACTTTTTAATACTTTTAAATATTTATTAATCATTTATCAGTTCAATTTTTATTTCATTATTCTAATTTAGTAGTATAATTTCAAACATTTCACTTTAATTTCTATTTATTAAAAATAAATTAAACTTACTTATTAACTAGTTTAATTATTCTGTTAAATAAATAAGTTAACAATTTAAGTAAATGTTTAATAAAATAATGTGTTTATAATTTTATGTTTTCATTTCATCATCTAACTAATTATCTTTGTTGTTTAATATCTTTAGTTAATTTTATATAATTTAATTTTATGTTAGTAGTAAATTATTTGTTATTGTATCTCATTTATTTTAAAATATATTTAATTAATCAAAACATATATTTTGATAGTTAATAATTAAGTTGCTTTTTTTGTAAAATTATTTAGTTGGATTTTAGTTATAGTAATTTATTTATCCTTTAAAAGTTTAATTAGTTTATATTTTCCTTTAATTATTTAATGTTTTATTAATTTAATTATTTTTTAAAATAAATTTTTTTCTTTATCATTTCAATTTGTTCTATTGGTGGGTCGTCACACTGATGTTGCATCACACCAATCCCTCGTCACACCGAAGTTGCGACTCACCAATCCCTTGTAACAATGATGTTTTTATAACTATCATTGAGTCGTCACACAGATGTTGAAACACATCAATGCTTTTCATCGGGTTTTGGTCTTTCATTTCATCAGTTTCGATAATTTTTTTATACTTTCGGTGACTCGTTTTTTATTAACTAACAGTGTCACCAATGCCTTGTGACATAGATACCCCATTTTCTAATCGGTCCTCTGAACCCCTTCCTTCCATTTCTTCTATCGATGATTGATTTCCCTTTTCCCCACTACCGATCTAACTATCTTTCTCACACGTTCATGCACCAATTCTCCCCAGCTGTTTTGGTCCCACTTTTTCACTTTTCACTCACCGATCCTCACGCACTCACTCCAGAAAAACCCATTATCCATTCTCGCTGCTTCATCATGCCTTTCCACAGCCTCCAACCATTTTTCACGGTGAAACCAATATTTATCTCCATATATTACACTATTAATAAAATAACCTCCATAATCACACCTTGAGGGAGGAGAAGTAGGTTATGATTTTCTAGGGAGATCTCACCTTCACGATGTCGCACGAACATCAATTCCACGGGGAGGAATATCCAGAACGTGGCTTTGTACTAATGAGAGGAGGACCAGTGCATGCTGTTTCTTGGAGAGGAGTCACCCAGACCATTGGAGTTTTGCAGAGTAACCCTCTACCCCTAGAGTTTCACCGAAATGGGGGGAGGAAGAATAATGTATAATAAAAAAAATAATAAAATGAAAACTATAATAAAACATAACATTAAAATAAATAAATAAAAATTTTAAATAATAATAATTATATATGTATAATAAATATAGGATATTTAATATTTATAAACAAGAATATTTAATTTAATAAATTTTAATAATACTTTAGTTAATCTAAATTAATTAATAATAACATCAAAATTAATTTAAAATAAAATAACTATTAATTTGATATTATATTATTTAGTAATTATATTTAACAAATTATTACTCATAAAAATTTATAAATAAAATTAGAATAAACATTTCTAATTATCATAAATTAGTAAATAATTTTATTTATAAATAATAATAAACTTTTATAATAATATTAATAACTTTAATTAATAAAATTATATAACTTTATAAATAAATTTTCATTAAGTTTTAATAAACAAATGACTTTAAATATTATTTTATTTCCTTCACATTTTTCTTTTTTCTGTGTGTTTTTCTTGTGAAGGTTTATTCAAGGGACTTGAACACATCAATATTCATCGAACAAACTCCCCGGGAGTGACGAGGGTTTTACTAGCGTGACGTACCAGTGGCGAAAAAACACACCTGTGCGGTGCACAAGTGAAGTATTTCTAAAGTTCGTGGAAATTTTTGTGACGTTAAACAGATGAAAGAAGATATTTTAAGCAGACTAGTAGTAGAATTTGGGGGTGGGAACTCATTCTGATTTCATGAGTACACAATTTGAGAGCGAAACTCCCGGGAGACATGAAATGAAGCACTGGAGATTTAGAGTTACAGGAGTGAATCAGTAGTACACGAACTTCATTCGTAGAGATATGATCTCTATTCCACTATTTTTATATGTTCTACAATGAACTTGATACTAATATATTGACAATGATCTTAGTTTAATTTCTTTTTAAAGTTAATTTGGAGTTTTATTGTTTAAAACTTTTATCTACTTCAATTAATTTCATCAATGAGAATCTGATTATTTCAGCCAGATTGAATCTGGTTCATAAATGTTAAATTTAATTAACTCCTTCAAGAACATAATTCCAAATCGATGATCTTGTGGAGAGATCAATCATTGAGACAGTTTACAAAACATTCAAATTCGAAATCATCAGAACTCTCGGTGAGATAGTTTTCTGATGATAACCTATTATCAATTTGTTGTATCTGGTTTTTTATTTGAAAAACATCATGAAAAATAATACATAGTGTTATTTCTTCTTGTGAGGAAGAGTTAACAACTAATTTTTATAGTGTGATTTTAATCAAATGAAAAACATTCATTTAAGCCAGTAAGTTTCAAGTCGCATGTGTATTCTTTTTTATCTACCCTTGACACTCCTGTTTCCTTCTGCAGTTATTTTTATTTTACACTATTTCTTTTTGATGTATCATTTTAAAGTTTAGAAAATAGGGAATTTCCAAAAATATTTCATTAGTTCTTTATATAAAATTTGAAAGGTAAAAAATATGCCCACTCCCTCCACTTCTAATAGCAGTGGAGTTTAATTTGTTTAAAACCATAGAAACCTCACCTGGATTTTCTATGGATTGACAATACGCCAATGTGATAGTGTTGGTTAATAAATATAATTTTGAGGGCCTTGATGACCTCCAGACTCATAATGATTTAGCTCCATTGCTGAAGAAGGAACACACTAAGAGTCTAGGGTTATAATAAAAAGTAAAAAAATGTCAACAAAAAAACACCCTTAAAAACATTACAAAAATAACTGCTTAAAAAAACTATGCGCTTCTTTGATTCTTTTGTTGAACATCAAAATTCAGCATTAATTGTGAAACTGTGTGTGGTTAATCTAAACTTGTTATGTTCAAAAAAATGGAAAGAATTCAACTTGTAGCAACACTGTATAATAATAAAAAAAAATTATAAAAAGAAAAAAAGTTCACTTCCTCCACTATTGACAATAGTGGAGTTCATTTTAGTATTAAAACCTTAGAAAGTATACCTACCTTCTCTGTGGATCGACCATGCACCACTATTCTAATGTATGAGTTACAAATGATATTTTGAGGGTTGTGACGACCTCCGTCCTTACAAAAATTTTGGTGTCATTGCTAGGGTGTTTTGTAGAGGAACCATCCTCCCCTGGTGTTGTGTCAAAATGGGGGGAGGAAGAAGAAAGTATAATAAAAAAAGAATAACAAAAGGAAAACAATAATAAAAACATAACATTTAAATAACTAAACTAAAATATTAAATAATAATAATAAATAAATAAATATTAAATATAGGATATTTAATATTAATAAACAAGAATTTTTATTTTAATTATATTTATGTAAACATTTTTTAAACTAAATTAATTAATTTTAAGTTCAAAATTAAATTAAAATAGACAAACTATTAATTTGATATTATTTTATTTCATAAAAAATTATCAAATTATTACTAATGATAATTTATAAATTATATTAGAATAATATTTTCTAATTAACATAAATTAGTAAATAATTTAATTTATAAATATAAATAAACTTTTCAATTAACATTAATAACTTAAATTAATAAAAATCAATAACTTTATAAATAAATTTTTATAAAGTTTTAATAAACTAATGTCTTTAAATATTAATTTATTTACTTATTGTTTTTCATTTTTTTTGTGTTTTCTTGCCTAGGTTCCTATTGGGGACTTAATCACGTCCATATTCTTCTAACCAACTCACCGGCTGTAAGTTAAGGAGGGTCTACTAGCACGTAGTATGAGTAGCGAAAAAACACGCCTGTGAGGTAAAAAAGTGAAGGATTTATAAATTCGGTGCAAATGTACGGTGACGTGTAGCAGATGACGGATGATATTGTAAGTAGAGTAGCAGTAGAATTTTGGGGGGAGGACTCTCATTATGATTTCATGAACACACAGTTCGAGAGAGAAACTCCAGCGAGACACGAAGGGAAGCACTAGAGATTTGGAGTTACTAGAGCATAGCAGTAATATGCAAACTTCATTCATAGAGGGAGGAACTCTCTTCCTTTGTTTTTATATTTTTTTCATTGTACATGGTACTGATATATTGACAATGATCTTAGTTTAATTTCTTTTTCTCATGAATTTTTTGTTTTATTGGGTAAAATTTTTATCTACTTCACTTAATTTATTCAATGAAAATAAGATTCTTTTAGCGAGATTGAATATTGTTAACAAATAATAAATTGAATTAACACATTCATGAAATTAATTCTGAATGGATGATCATTTGGTAAGATTGATAAATTAGACAGTTCATCAAATATTCAAATTGAAAATCATCAGAACTCTCGGCGATATAGTTTTCTATTGATAACCTTTTATCAATTTGGTGTATGTGGTTTTTGATATGGTGAACATAGAGAACTATAATACAGAGTGTTATTTCTTCTAGTGAGGATGAATTAGTCACTAATATTCATGTTGTGAATTTAAAAAAATGAGGATCTTTCATTTAAGCCATTATGGTTCAAGTCTCTCAAGTATTCTTATGTATCTACCCTTAACACTTCTATTTCCTTATATAGTTATTTTTAGTTTACAATGTTTCATTTTGCATTATCATTATACAGTTTAGAAAATGGGGAATTTCCAAACTTATTTCATTATGCTTAAAAAATTGAAAAGTAAAATAGATACCCACTCCTTCCACTACTGACAAAAGTGGGGTTTTATTTGTTTAAAATCATAGAAAACTCACCTGCCTTTTCTGTGGATCGACCCTACACCACTATGCTAATGTAGGTTAATAAATGTAATTTTGAGGGTGGTTACAACCTTCGACCTCATCAAAATTTGGCGCCATTGTGGGGGAAGGCACACAATGAGATTCTAGGGTTATAATAAAAAGTAAAAAATCAATTAAAATCACAATAGAAAACATTAAAAAGTAACGACATAAAAGAACTGTGAGCTTCTTTGCTTCATTTGTTGAACATAAAAATTCTCCATTAACTGTGAAAAATTGTGTGGATAATTTCAAATTTTTATGTTTAAAAAAATGAAAATCATCAGACATGTATTATTACTACTTAATAATATAAATAAAAAGTTAAAAAAAGAATTTTTTTTATTGAAACGTAGTGTACTAAAATTGAAAATAGTGATATTATACAAGGGGGTAAAGGTTTAAATTTGAACAATCTGGAAATTGAATTTATTGAAAATGAATTAAATATTACTACCCTAGATATGAATTTTTTATAATGCACTACAGACCTTGATTTGGTAATTTAGCCTTTTGAATTTGAATATGAAAAAGAGGTTGAAAAAACTCTTGAATTAAGAAAAATTGATTTGTTATATGCAGTAGATGTTGGGTGTTCATTCATTGATGAGGAAATTTTGGAATAGATTTACAACATTGTTAAACTTGAATCTGCTGGTAGTCAAATAAAATCTATTTGATGTATATCACTTCTATCCTCACCTATGAAGGGTGATGAGCCTTCTTGTGATACTGTTAGTATTCTACAGGGGGAATCACACTTGAGTTCTATTTTACATGATTCTGTTCATAACATTATTGAATCCCCTTTTGAACCTACTAATC
The DNA here is from genome assembly GCA_963277665.1 of Viscum album. Taxonomy (NCBI): domain Eukaryota; kingdom Viridiplantae; phylum Streptophyta; class Magnoliopsida; order Santalales; family Viscaceae; genus Viscum; species Viscum album. The sequence goes on along the minus strand of OY728155.1, from coordinate 445,547,431 downwards.
AGAATTTACACATTATTACCCTTCAATGTGAATCTCTTAGTGTTGAAGTTGATAGAGATATCCATGAAAATAAGTCCATACAATTTGATGCACCTACATTTTTGTCCCTTCCTAAATAAGATAAATGTGAAAAATATGAAACAATTCTTGATGTTGATAGCACCATGTTCATAACTGTAAAAGGGTGTTCGTTATGGGTTTATCCAGGATATGAGAGGTTTGTTTCAGTTGTGTGATGCCTTGATTCCCACACAATTCTAATTTCGGTTAAAAACAACTAGGCTAAAAACACGTGGAGGTTTCTATTAAGAAAACTGGATCCACCTAGTGACTACGATTAGTAGTTAGGTTAGTCCGGATGGGGACTATAAACCTAGTTATTAATGGGAGGCAACCCATGGTTTTTATTTTGTTTTCAATTAAAAAATGTAATTAAATAATGTCTAATTGAAGACTTTAAATTCAGTGCTTCATGGGAGTCATCCCATGCCCTCTCATTATTTTTACTTTTGTTTTTTTTCTTATTTTAAAATCAATAAAGTGATTCTTTATGGCCTTATGTTTGTTATGTCTCTACTAGAATTTTTTGTCTCATTCTTCTTTCCTTGTGATCTTTCCGATGTTGCTACTGCTGTTATCTAAGGAGTGGAATTCTAATGTTGAAGGAGTAATGAGGAATCTAGTCAGGGAACAATCTTGCTATTAATTTTTATTTCATTGTTCCACTCCTTAATGATTTAGAAAATCATCTGAATGTCTTGAATTAAAATTCTATTTAATATGTTACCGCATTAAAAAGTTCTGTTTTCTGAAAATCTACCCTGTTTCAGAAAATTTTGCTGTATATATTTGCTGGAAATTCTACTAAAAATCTGATGCATGTCTTGTATGGAAATTCTTCTCTATATGTTGCTACATTTGTTAATTATTTTTTCATTTTTAAAATTATGCAACATGTCTTGATTTAGAAATAAGAAAAAAATTCCGCATATGTTTAAAATTCTGTTTGTTTTGGAATGAAATACTGATTTTTGTCACTATGAAAATATAAAATTCTGCATATACTTCACTACTGAAAATAAAATTTCATTTTTATTAAAACTATTCACTACTTGAAACTATGTGGGGGGGGGGGTATATGATACTAGTCTGTTGAATTTTATTTAGGTTGGGGTGTTTTTATCATTTATTTATCTACTCTACAGAGCATATTATTGAACTCAATCTTTTAAAATGCTTACACCCTGTTCACTGTGCACTTCCAAGATACATTCCATGTTTGAACTTTCCACTAAGATCTTTTTCACTGGATTTAGTGTTATTGCATATACCTAGATATTATCCTACTGATAATTTATTCCTTCTGGTGAAAAATATTTTTTAACTTCAAAGAGACCCTTTATACATTTCATCAATCTACTAAATTGAAAATCAGTTTTGAACCATTAACTTTTAAGTTGTTCTTCTCCATTTTAGAAGTCAAATTTGGGGACAGAGTTTGGTTTTATGTGTGGGGGAAGGGGTCCATTATTGAATGTGTTAAACTATGATTAATTGAATTCTCATACATTCCCATTGTAACATAAAAAATTTTGTCAATAAAATGGTTAAATGTTTTTCAAAATTCTGTCATAATTTTAGGATTTCTTAATTCATCAATTGGGTCTTTCATATGAAAATTATTTCTTCGGTAGTTAAGTTGTGCATTGTGTATGAGATTAATGAGTTTTTTTGATTGCTGAGTGATCTTACTTAGTGATTTGATGGAAATTTTATTTAAGAACTACTTCTAAAAGTGATTTGGGTTACATGTTTGTGGAGTTATGATCATAGTGGTTGGAACCTGAAATTTGACTCTATCTGTGGGGCTTGATTCTTTTTCTTTTCTTATATTCATAAACGTAATCATCCTAATGTGATAATGTAAATGATTTTTTATATAATACTTTTGAAATTGGAGTAATTTGAGAATCTTCAATCACACAGTAAATCACTAAGACCCTAGATGGTGGGAGCGTTTCTGTTTACTATAAGCCTGATGTACACATTGAATAAGTGCATTGCATAGTGCATATCACAATGTTACATGGCTTGGAAAAAATTTAAAAAAGTGTATAGGGTCAAAAATGAGTTCATTAAGGTGAGGGTAATGATGAACGCCAAATGAAGAAGGGAACAACTGGATTATATAGAAATCATTTAGGTTATATCAATAAGGTGATTCAAACAAATAATAATTATTTTTGGAACCTTGGAATTTGTCAATGTTCAAAGATACTTTGTTATGAACATACTTCTATTGATATTTTACCTCATGTAATCACTGAATTTAGAATCTATAGCTGGATTGAAATAAATCTATAAGTAGGGTCACATATGAGGCATAACATATTCTTTGATAGATGAATCATTGTTTTCCTAAACTCCCTTGATTGTTTGTTCTAGGAAATAATGGATTTGAAACTTTCTTATCTTGAGCCTAAACATAGTTGAAATTCCATTATTTTGAGAATAATGGACATGTTATATTTTTAGAATACTAATAAACACTTTACTTTTTTCAATGAAAATAAATCATGGTATTGTTAAGGATAAACAATGCTTATTTGTCGGGGAATTTGATGTGGATCTATTTTTAAATAGTTTTTCCACATCTTTTATTACATTTTTAACAAATTTAATATTTATTTCTACATATTTTAATAAATAATGGCACTTTTTTATATCTTATAAAAAATTTATTAATTAATCATTTTTTATAAATAAATATGGGGTTTTAGTGTTTTTATTTAGTCATTATAATTATTATAATTATCGTGATTTACTTTTAATTTTAATAATTTTAATATGGAATAAATTTTAATAATTTTAAATATTTATTAATCATTTAGTTGTTTTTTTTATTTTCATTATTCTAATTTAGTTTTTAAATTTTAACCATTACCCTTACATTTTGATTTATTTAAAATATATTAACCTTATTTATTAACTAATTTAATTATTTTTCTAAATAAATAATTTAACAATTTAAGTTAAAGATTAATAAAATAATGGGTTTTTTGTTTTACGTTTTTATTTATTCATCTCACTTATTAACTTCTTCGTTTAATATCTTTAGTTAATTTTAATTATTTTAATTTTATGTTAGTAGTTAATTATTTGTATTTGTATCTCATTTATTGAGGCATATATTTAATTAATCCTAATATTTATATTCTTAGTTAATAATTATGTTGCTTTTATTTTTTTAGTATGTTAAATAATTTAGTTATATTTTTGTTATAGTTAATTATTTAACCATTAACAGTTTAAATAATTTTTATTTTTCTTTAATTAATTAATGTTTTATTCATTTTATTATTTATTTTGAATTAATTTTTATTTTTAACAGTTAAATTTGTTCTATCGGCGAGTCGTCACACTAATATTTTGTTACATGATCCCTCATCACACCGATGTTGTGACTCACTGATCCCCTGTCACACCAAAATTTTTTATAACTATCGGTGAGTCTTCCCACCGATGTTGCAACACACCGATCATTTTCATCGGTTTCGGTCTCTCATTTCATCGGTTTCAGTTTTTTTTAAATTATCAGTGACTCATTTTTATTAAATAACGGTGTCATCGATGCCGTGTGACACCGATACCCCATTTTCTGATCGGCCTCATAAACCCCTTCCTTCCATTTATTCTATCGGTGACTGACTTCTAACCTTCATGTTACCGATATAACTATCAGTATCACAACTTCACGCACCAATTCACCCCACCTGTTTCAGTCTCACCTTTTTTCACTTTTCACTCACCGATCATCATGCACTCACTCCGCACATACCCTTTATACATTCTCTCCGCTTTATCATGCCTTTCCATAGCCTTTATCCTCTCCTCAAAGTCGCACCAATATTGTAAGCCATATATTACACTATTACTAAAATCACCTCCATAAACGCACCTCGATGGAGGAGAAGTCAGTGATGCTTTTCTAGGGAGATCTCAACTTTAGGATGCCGCTTGAGCTGTTGTTCCGCGAGGAGGAAGATCCAGAGTGTGGCGCTGCACTGATGAGTGGAGAACCTGTGAATGTTGTTTCCTGGAGAGGAGTCAACTTCATCATAGGAGTTTTACAGAGTAACGCTCCTACCATGTATATTACATCCCTCCTTTTTATCACGTAAACTTTCATTACATTATACAAAACCAAGGATCTTTAAGGTTTAGTCACTTGGAAACCATGAAATCAAAACCTGAAAACATAAAAAAATCTTCTTCAAAACTTGAAATGGTTCAACTTGTGTTCATCCTAGGTTCATTACTGCATCTCATAACCTGGGGACATACATCAAAAGAAAGGGTGATCAGAAGGCCCAGTAAGGGAAACAAGGGTAACATTTAACATGTGAACTTAAGACACATCAATAAAGTCATGAAAAAGAACTTTAAGTCATGAGAAATAAATAATGAGGCATATCATAATAAAAATAACGTATTTCGTAACTTGAAGATGTGGCTACAACATTTAGCTTAGACAATCATTTTCGTTTCACTAAGGTCCATCCCCAAGGTGTCATTAAAAATTACTATGGTTATTCACCAAGATATAGTTAATAATGGTCATCTCTAGAGATTGAGTATTTACACAATGACTTGGAGTGCTATCAGGGTGCAACCCTAAATTTTCCATTGTTATCATGTGATCCACATATATCATCATCAAACATTTCATAAATAATATATATAGAATAAAAGAAATGTGTTTCATTTCATAATTATAACGTTTTAAAAAATGCTTTAAAGAAATGATCTTTGTGTTACTTTAAACCCATGGAAAAGAAAAGCGGGTCTCATGTATGTAAATACCAGAATTTAAAATAGAAAATTTTTGTATATATGTGTATACCACTTTAGAATAAAGAGATTTGAGTATTCAATTAATAAAATAAAAGAATTTGGGAAAAAGAGAGAGATATTTTTGGACAGAAATTCGGCAGCATAACAGCTATGTTGTAGGGTTTAGAAAACATTGAAAAAATAAAGGACATGGGACACCCACTCATAAATGATCTATAAAACATAAGGGGGACAGAATATAAAGGATTTATGAACATGTTAATTAAATTTGAAAGATATACCATATGAAATGATGAACATGAAAGGAATAAAAAATAAGATTTCTCTTATGAAAATTCGGTAGCCTAACAGCGTCACTTAAACATCAAAAAAATGAATTGATGAGATAAATTAGTGTCTCTCATCATATGAAAATAAAAAATCTGTTTGATAGATATATAGATCATACCCCAACATAATAAAAAGGAAATTGAAAGACTTGACAAGAAAATAGAACTTGAAAATGAGAAAGGTGAAAGAATCCCTTAAAAATTTGGCCGCCTAATGACATCACTTAAACATCAAACAAATGAATTGACGAGATAAAATAGGGTCTCTCACCATATGAACATAAAAGATAAGTATTATAGATATAGATATCATACCACAACATAATAAAAAGGAACTTGAAAGACTTGAAAAGAAAATTGAACTTGAAAATGAGAAGGGTGAAAGAATCTGTTACAAAACTTTTGGCAGCCTAACAGTGCCACTTAAACATTAATAAAATGAAATGATGAGAGTAAGAGGGAATCTATTGTCATATGAACATAAAAATAGATGTAATAGGAATATAAAAGAACTTCATCAGACATAAGAACATGAAGATAAAAATAAATGACTTAAAAGTGATTATTTGAAAAGAAAGAGAGAGGTTGGATCCCTTACCTTAAAACGTAACTCTTAAAACTCGAAGGTTGGGACCTTGAGGGAATGGGGGAACCTTGGGAGGAATATTTGGGCGGTAATGAGACCATATATTAGTTGGGGAGATTTTGGAGTGAAAACTAATGGAGGAAAGGGTGGGTATTTATACGGAAAGGGAGGTGATACTTTAATAATTTCAAGGGACACCTCACTAGTGGTTTTGGAAACACCATGGGCTTCCCCATGTTATTTTCCCATGGTTTTGGCCACATGGGATCCCTCGTACAATAATTCATCCCCTTTATGCATCCATCCCAAAAAATATCTCATGGCATCATCATGATGCAGTCATGATGTCATTAAACATACTAAAACCCTAAAACTGTATTTTTACTATTCACTAAAAATTCAACTTTTTCCGAATACTCCCAAAAATTTATCTTAACATAATATCAATGCTCTGAATTCAAAAATAAATCCCATTTTATAAAAATAATTTTCTAAATATTTTTAGTTTAATTTTTAAAATACAAACACTATTCACCGAAAATTCATTTTTTTTCAGAAAAACTCCAAAAATAACCTTAACAAAATATTGATGCTATAAGTTCAAAAATAAAGTCCATTTTATAAAATATTTTTCTAAATATTTTAAAATTAATTTTTAATTTAAAAAAAATATTCATCCAAAAAAACTAATACTTCACTAATAATTAATGAAACAGTTATTTACCTATTTTATTGAATCACATTACTAAATCAAGGTGCCTAAATTATATTAATACTTTATTTTAGTGAGATTACTAATCCATTTCGTCACATTGCTAATCAGAAGCATAAAATCACTATTCATAATTTACTATCCATTAAAAATTATGTTGATCTTATTAGAATCTAAATTTCTTACTGAACACATTTGCAGAAGTCCATTTTTTGAAAATCATTACACATCATTAATTATTTAAGGTTTACATAAATATTTTAAAATATCCTTTTTTCAAAATACATCAATAAAATACATCATATATTCATTAAAACATTTGAACACTCCCCAACTTCACCATAAGAAGAAAACACAGTTTTATTTATAATAAAGGATTATGGTCTCCTTATATATCCCCTTATAAACCCAGAATAGGACCTAAGTGTAAGGTGTGATAAGGTGAGAGAATCTGAGGGCGGCTTGGCCATAATCGCATGAGTAGTAATTTCTATCAGTTTGAACTTCTCAAGAAGGAGATTACATTCTAGCTTCACACGATGAAGTTCATCTTGGGTTTGGTTCGAAGAAAAGCCCAATGGTGATAACTCCTTCCCAAGTTCTGTTAGATGGGCTTTGAACGGTCCAAGACTACTGGATGAGGCCATCAAATCTTTTTTTTGTATTAATTAACCAATATCACTTGTATTTAGAGACAAAATTCGTAACATTCCGTTTCCAATGGTCATACTGACTAACGGTCATATAATAGTCAAAACCCAATGGTCTCATTTTTATTGTACTCATGTTATCAAATGAAACAGTTTTGTTGAGTATGAAAAATAAAATAACACAAAAAATAGGAAACAAGATTTATTCAAAATTTCAGTTCGTTAAATTCATCCCCCATTAAGAAATTGTGTCCTCACAATTTTTAAAATTGGGCATGGAAATTTCATTAAATGTCCCACATCAGAAAAATAATCAGTAACACAATTACTTTAAAAGAAAGAAAAAGAAGTACAAAGACCACCTAAGTTAACCCATACTAAGATTCAATGTAGGAAAACATGGACATGGAAGTGAAAACAAAGGGTCACATTCTAAGGGAGAGTGATAGAAAACATGATTAGGAGAAAGTTAACAACAAGAAAATTACAAACATATGATGGGTTAAACGGTATTTGATTTCCCTGTAGGAAACGTTAACAAACAAAATTTTTGTTTTACGTTCCTTTTCATAGTTTTGAAGAATTAATTTACTACATAGAATAAAAACACAAGGAAATATATTTACCTTCAAGTAGAGTTTTATCCCTTAATAACTTTCTACCAAAACTAATCTTTTCTCCAAATGATGAGTATTAGAAAAACTCTATGTCTCAACAAAAGCACAAGAATAATCTTCTAGAGAATCACATAATCCACCAATGATTTACTATCAATTTCTTCTATCTTTAGAGATTATCTCAAAAATAAAAAGGGTAAGATAAAACAACTCTTCCAAAATAATGAACGCCATAGGAATGGAAACTTCTTTTAAATCTTCAAAATTCTACGGTACAACCCAAAGTTCATCATAGACCATTCCATAAATAATTGTCTATAAATTCCTCAAAATAAACTGAACTAAGATTGAAACCAAATGCAAGAAGGATTTGATAACATAGTCTTCCAAGATAACTATTATCATTCGTCTCTAAAGAACATCAACCACTCTTAACATCTTATAACAAAAGTAACTAACTTAATCAAATTTTCCCCAAAATAAGTTAATTATTTCCATAAGTAACCTAAATTACCATAAGTTCTCCTTAAATTAATCTATTCTTAAAAATATAAGTCAATATTTAATCCTCAAAGAAAATACCATAGTATTATATTTACCATGATCATATAGGGTTCCCAAAATAGTGAACGTCTTCCAAAATAATAATCATCTTTTAATCCCTTAATCATCTTTTTTTTTTCAAGAAGAACTGCTTCACAACATCAACATGTGGTACATAACAATAGATGTTTTCCTTAATTATATAAAACCATCTTAGGTAGTGACTCAATGTTCTTATAAAACATTAAAAATATGCTCATAGGGCATGAACTAAAAAAATAACATGACATAGGCAATTATAGCAAAGAAGTCACATGTACTTTAGTCATCAAGATCTATCTCAGCATAGGACTTGAATTGATACATTGTCCTTGAAGATTGTTGATGGTAATCATGCTTTTAATCCCTTCCAAGAGAGAATTTCCTTGGATAATGTCTAACATATCTTCATTTATAACATTGAAAAGTATAAGGTACATCAGATCGAACCTTATCTCTATTCATCAAATGAACCATTTTAAAGCAATTAGCTACTTTATTCCCTATCACCCCACACTAAAAACATCGCCCGGTTCTTTTTTGAAATTCCTCATGGTGCCTCTTTCGACACTTTTTGCACAAAGGAAAGTGGGTCTTCTTTCACTTATCAACTTTAAGAGATGAACATACTTTAGACTTCGTCTTTTTCTTCCTTGATAAATTTGGGCATTCAACTAGGTACCAATTATTAATTGTGAATTTTGATAGTTGGTTTGGCATAATAACAATATTTTCAACTTGATCTCTCATCATCTCTATCACATTAATAGGGTAATCGTCACATTTCCTATCACATTGGTTGTTGGGACATGTTATTCCATTTCCTGCCGTTAACTAAGAAACGAAAGTATAAGTAGGGGCTTAAATACTTAGCCAGTAATCATGAAAAGGAAACTTAAAGCATATAAGGATAAAAATGTAGAAGAAAAGTATACCCTAACTTGTGATCCCCTATGTTTCAATCTAGGTTATCCATGATCATATATTCTTATGTGAATGTTTATTTTATTTTACCGTTGTTCCTTTAATAATTGTTCATACAAAGCTTATGAATTTACCAAAGCATATCCCGTGGGAGTGTCGTAACCAAGAGTGAAGAAAGGTCTGTTGTCGTGTACCAGTTCCCATTTGAGTCTATCTTAATGTGGTGTTTTCAGGTTTTATCCCTATGTACATCTATGACAAATCCACCTCTACCTGCTCGTATCCAGACATGGATGTATTTTCTTGATAATCCACTTACTCAATACTCACTAAAATACTAGGAATATTTCTTATATTTAATCTTTTCTATATGGGTTTTTCTAATGTTTTCATATCCTAATTTCCACAAATAACTAAAGCATTATTTGATAGCAACTATTACTTCCCACCTTTTTATCACATAAAATTTCATTACATTATACAAAACTGAGGATATTTAAGGTTTAGAGTCTTGGAAACCAGGAACTCAAAACATGAAAACATAAACAATTCTTCATAAACATTTGAAAGGTTTCTCCTTATGTTCATCCTAGGTTCATTACTGCATCTCATAACCTAGGGACATACATCAAAAGAAAGGCTAGGGAGAAGGCCCAATAAGGGAAATAGGGTAAACATTTAACATGTGAACATAAGATACATCAATAAAGTCAAGAAAAAGAAAATTAAGGCATGAGAAAGAAATCATGACGCATTTCATAATAAAAATAACGTATTTCATAACTTGAATATGTGGATACAACATTTAACTTAGACAATAATTTCCATTTCACCATGGTCCATCCCCAAGGTGTCATTAAAAAATACCAAGGTTATTCACTAAGATATCGTTAAAAATGGTCATCTCTAGAGATTAAGTATTTAACCAATGAACTGGAGCGATATCCGGGCACACCCTTATGTTTTTAATTGTTATAATGTGAGACAAATATATCATCATAAAAAATTTCATAAATAACACATATAGTATAAAATAAATGGGTTTCATTTCATAATCATAACCTTTTAAAAACTGCTTTAAAGACAAGATCTTTATGTCACTTTAAACCCACCGAAATGGAAAGCGGGTCTCATGTATGTAAATACCAGAATTTAAAAAAGAACATTTTGGTATATATCTGAATACTCATTTATAAGAAATATCATTGAGTATTCACTTAATAAAATAATATAATTTGAGAAAAAGAGAGAGATATTTTGAGACCGAAATTCGGCAGCATAACGGCTATGTTTTAGGGTTTTAGAAAACATTGAAAAGAGAGGGGACATGGGTCACCCACTCATAAATGATCCATAAAATAGTAGGGGGATAGAATATAAAAGATTTAAGAACATCGTAATGAATTTTTAATGATATAGCACATGAAATGAATAACATGAAAGGAGGAAAAAATAAGATTTCTCTTATGAAAATTCGGCAGCCTAACGGCGTCACTTAAACATCAAAAAAATGAATTGACGAAATAAAATAGGGTCTCTCATCATATGAACATAAAATATCAGTATGATATATATATATCATAACCCAACATAATAAAAAGGAACATTAAATACTTGACAAGAAAATAGAACTTGAAAATGAGAAGGGTGAACGAATCCCTTAAACATTCTGCAGCCTAACAGCATCACTTAAACTTCAAAAAAATGAATTGACGAGATCAAATAGGGTATCTCATCGTATGAACATAAATGATAAGTATGATAGATATAGAGATAATTCCCAAACATAATAAAAAGGAACTTTAAAAACATGACAAGAAAATAGAACTTGAAAATGAGAAGGGTGAAAGAATCCATTATAAAAATTTCGGCAGCCTAATGGCACCACTTAAACATTAGTAAAACGAAATGATGAGAGTAAGAGGGAATCTCTCATCATATGAACATGAAAATGGTAGTAAGAGGAATATAAAATAACATCCTCCAACATAAGAACATGGAGCATAAAATAAATTACTTAAAAGAGAGTATTTGAAAAGAAAGAGAGATGTTGGATCCCTTACATTAAAACGTAACTCTTAAAACTCGAAGGTTGGGACCTTGAGGGATTGGGGGAACCTTGGGAGGACTATTTGGGAGGTAATGAGACCAGATCTTCGTTGGGGGAGAGTTGGGAGTGAATACTAAAGGTGGAAAGGGTAGGTATTTATAGGGAAAGGGAGGTGATACTTTAATAATTTCAAGGGACACCTCACTAGTGGTTTTGGAAAAACCATGGGAAAGCCCACGGTATTTTCCCATGGTTTTGGCCACATGGGACCCCTCATATGATAATTCATCCCCTTTAGTCAACCATCCCTTAAAATATCTCATGACACCATCATGATGCAGTCATGATGTCATTAAACATACAAAAACCCTAAACCTGTATTTTTACTATTCACTGAAAATTCAACATTTTCCGAATAATCCCAAAACATTATCTTAACATAATATCAATGCTTTGAATTAAAAAATAAACTCCATTTTATAAAAATAATTTTATAAATATTTTTAATTTTATTTTTAAATAAAAACACTATTCACCAAAAATTCATTTTATTCAGAAAAAAACCCAAAATATTACCTTAACATAATATCGATGATATAAGTTCAAAAATAAAGTCCATTTTATAAAAATAATTTTCTAAATATTTTTAATTTTATTTTTAATTAAAAAACACTATTCAACCAAAAAAACTAATACTTGACTAATAATTAATGAAACAGTTATTTACCTATTTTGTTGAATCAAACTACTTAGTCAAGGTGCAAAATTTATATTAATACTTTCTTTTAGTGAGATTAATAATCCATTTGGTCACATTACTAATCCTAAGCATAAAATCACTATTCATAATTTACTATTCATCCAAAATTATGTTGATCTTATGAGACTCTAAATTTCTTACTGAACACATTTGTAGAAGACCATTTTTTGAAAATCATTAAACATCATTAATTATTTAAGCTTTACATAAATATTTTAAAGTACCCTTTTTTCGAAATACATCAATAAAAAACATCCTATATTCATTCGAACATTTGAAAACTCCCAAACTTCACTATAAGAAGAAAACACAATTTTATTTATAATAAAGGATTATGGTCTCCTTAGATAGCCCCTTATAACCCCAGCATAGGACCTAAGTGTAAGGTGTGCTAAGATGAGAGAATCTGAGGGCAGCTCGGCCATCATCGCACGAGAAGTAATTTCTATCAGTCTGAAATTCTCGCAAAGGCGATTCCATTCTGGATTTACACGATGAAATTCGGCTTGGGTTAGGTCCAGGGCAAAGCCCAGTGGTGTTACCTCCTTCCCATGTTCTGTTAGATGGTCTTGGATCGGTCCAAGACTGCTGGGTGAGTCCATCAAATCATCTTTCTATATTAATTAACCAAGATCACTTGTATTTAGAGACAAAAGTTGCAACATTCATTTTCCAATGGTCATACTGACTAACAGTCATATAATATTCAAAACCCAATAGTCTCATTTTAATTATACTCATGTTATCAAATGAAATAGTTTTGTTGAGTATGAAAAATAAAATAACACACAAAATTAGGAAACAATATTTATTCAAAATTTTGTGTCATTACAATGTAGTTGCACCGAAATGGGGGGAGGAAGAAGAAAGTATAATAAAAAATAATAATAAAATGAAAACTATAATAAAATAAAAACATTTAAATAACTAAACAAAAATTTTAAATAATAATAATTATAAATGTATAATAAATATAGGATATTTAATATTTAAAAATAAGAATATTTATTATAATTAATGTTAATAAAAGTTCAGTTAATCTAAATAAATTAATAATAACGTCAAAATGAAATTAAAATAAACAAACTATTAATTTGATATTATATTATTTAGTACTAAAATTTAGCAAATTATTACTAATAATATTTATAAATTAAATTAGAATAAACATTTCTAATTAACATAAATTAGTAAATAATTTAATTTTTAAACAATAATAAACTTTTAAATTAATATTTATAACTTTAATTAATAAAAGTCAATAATTTTATATATAAATTTTTAAAAAATTTTAATTAACTAATGAATTTACTTATTAATTTATTTCCTACTCGTTTTTTATTTTTTCTGTGTATTTTTCTTATGCATGTTCATTTAGGGGACTTAAACATGTCCATATTCGTCTAACCAACTCATCGGGAGTTAGTTAGGGGGGGTTTTACTAGCGTGACGTACTAGTAGTGAAAAAAAACATGTTTGCAGTTCACAAGTGAAGGATTTCTAAAGTCCCTGGAAATGTGTGGTGACATGCAGAAGATGCTGGAAGATATTTTAAGCATAATAGCAGTAGAATATCGGGGGTGGGGGAATCTCATTCTATTTTTAGGAACACACAATTTTAGAGAGAAACTCCTTGGAGATACAAAGGGAAGCACTCACGATTTGGAGTTGCAGGAGCGAACAAGCAGTACACGAACTTCATTTTCAAAGGGATGATATTCTTCCATTATTTATATATGTTTTACATTGTACATGCTACTGATATGTTTACAATGATATTAGTTTAATTTTATTTTCTCGAGAATTTAGTGATTTATTGGTTAAAACCTTTTTCTGCAACAACCAATTTCCTCAATGAGAATCTAATTCATTCAGTGAGATTGAATCTAGTTCTTAAACATAAAATTGAGTTAACAACTTCACATACTTAATTACAAATTGATGATCTTTTGGCAACATTGATCATTGAGAAATTTTTTCAAATCTTCAAAATCCAAATCTTCATAACTCTCAGCGAGATATTTTTATTAAGATAACCTTTTATCAAATTGTTATATGTAGTTTTTTATATGTAAAACATTGAGAACTATAATACAGAGTGTTATTTATTCTGGAGAGGAAGAATTAACAACTAATTTTCAAGGTGTGAATTTAATCAAACGAGGAACATTCATTTATTCTAGTAAGGTTCAAGTCTCTCAAGTATTCTTTTTGATCTACCCTCGCCACTCTTGTTTCCTTCTGTAGTTATTTTTAGTTTACACTGTTTTAATTTTCTATATCATTTTATAGTTTAGAAAATAGGGAATTTGAGAACTTCTTTCATTACTTCTTTATAAAAAAATTTAAATGTAAAACTATGTTCACTCCCTCCACTGTTGACAACAGTGGAGTTTATTTTTTTTTAAACCAAAGAAAACACGGATGTCTTCTCTGTGGATCGACCATGCAACATTGTGCTAGTGTAAATTAATATATGTTGTTTTGAGGGTCATGATGTCCTCTAGCCTCAACATAAACAATCCCAACCAAAATGATATTGCCAAGTAAACCCTTGAAAATATTATAATGATGGACTTATAATAAATCAATATAAAGATTTTGTGTATCAACTGTAAATCCCCATATAGAAGTGGAAATACATTAATATTCCATCAATTTTATTATAAACATAATCGTCGAATGTTAAACAAAAATAAAAATTATTAAACCTAATTAAATTTAATTGTGTTATAATATTATTTTTCAACTTGGTAACTTTTAACTTGAATCCATTTAGAAAAAATAATTCAAATTCAAACTCAAAATATCATGAAGTATGAATGAATCAAGATATTATAATGCAATACAGAATTATGTACACAATATATAAGAAATTATTTGCACAAAAATAATGTCATTATTTCAATATAAACTAATAAATCACAATATAATGTGATATTAAAAAGATAATAATTAAAAATATTCTTGAGATGAATTATTTTTAACCAATCCAAAGTGTCCCATACCATATTGAGTGGTCTGAATCACATTCTACAAAAAGGAATAATATTTAGTGAATCTTAAAATATCATTTGAAAAAATAGATTCACGATATAACTTTTCTAAGGACACTATATAGACTATATAAAGAAAAGTAACTGCATAGAAAAAAATATGTCTGTATGGAATGTAAATTGAGATTAAATCCCAAAAATTGTGTTTCATTTTTTGAAATAATGTTCCTTAGCATCATAATTAAGGTTTTTATGAATTTAAATAACTAATAATAGAAATATTTTTTTATTAATATCATATATTATATTATTATAAAATCTGATGACCTATTTTTTAATAATCATTCATTATTTTCACTCTCTCGTGGGTTAATTGACTAGTTTTTTGAGTATATTTGGTATTTTTTCCTATTAATTAGATCATGGTTTCATCATCTTTATAATTTTTTACGTTTTAAAAATATCATATATGTCATGTATATATTTATTTATAATTACCTATAATATTTGGAGATAAGAAATGAACTTTACTATTCATGGAGACAGTAGGCCATACATACGCATGAAAGATACATTCACAACATTATTATATGAAAATAATAAAAATAAAATTATCTATATTAATATTATAATTAAGTAATAATATATATGTCATATATGTTACATAGCTTTATTAAAAGAATCCTTTATATATTCCATGTATAGTGTGAATGAATCATACCACTTTCAGGGGGTGGTAGTTAAAACTCCTGTAAACAATGTAATAACATTACTAAATAATGGAGAAAATAATGGTTTTTATTATAAAATAATTATATAAGTGTAAATAAATTATAAATATCATTTATAAAATATATAATCAGAGTTTACACCATAATTTCCACCTACAAGAGGTGAAAAAATAAAATATTAACAACTTCTTTTCATGATGTTGTAACTTGATGTACACAAAAACGGTAATTTTGTTACCCATTGTATATAAGTCTTTGAATGTGTATGTAAAATAACAAAAAATATGTATCATTATATTAATGATATTTTTGTCATTTTTCAATCAAGTAATAAGGAAAATTTAAAGAGTGTAGAATGTAATAAAACTAATGATCTTGATGATGTTTGTTACCTCTTATTCAGGTAAATACTTTTGGTTTGAACCAGAGGTATTACATTGATGTATTTATGTAAAAGGTGAGGATTATATGTTTATAAGTGGGATTTTTAGGTTCTATTTGTGATGATTATGGTCTAGAAAATGTTTCTTGAGAGTTTTGGGGAAGTAGGAGTCTTGAGTTCCTTTTTTGGGTGGAGGAAGATTGGTACTCTTGTAAATTTTGGAAAAGGGAATTCCACCCATGTGTTTATCATTTTATGTTGCACTAATAACGGACCAAATTTAATAAAATGGAGGATAATGTCTAAATATTACTATATAATTTCTTTTGGAAATGTGTTTAGGTCATATGGCTCATATGTTTAAGGCTTAGTCGATTTTGATGCTTCATTTCACCTTAACCGTTAAAATTCATTTTATTCACTTTCAGTAATACTATTTAGAAATAATAATAGGATATTATTATAATGTATCAATTATTCCTATAAAAAATTTGGAATCCATTTTTTCAAATTCCAATAATAATTTTTACCTAAATTAATTAAAATTTAATCCTGCAAACAATACCATAATGCATGTTAAAAATTATAAAAACGTTCAAATGTTTGTTATGTTTTTATATCCAATTTGAAAGTGAAATTGATTGTAATGACCTAAATTAGACTAATTAATATAAAAATTATCTTATTAATCTATAAAACCTAGTAAAAATATTATTTATCCTTAAAATGATATCATAATATAATTTCACTCAGAAATAAAATTCAGTATTTTTACATATCATTAAAAAATGAATCTTCACAAAAAATACAAAAAATTTACCCTAGCTTAATTTTTATATTTATATATCTATTATTAATTTAATTTTAAAATTTATAGTATTTAAATGTTTAAAAATTGTATTTAAAATATTTTTCCATTAGAAGGCGGTAATAGTGCCTTACTAAAAATATAGGTTTTATTTGTAAATTTGTGTTTTTTATTATCTCATGACTATATAATCTATTAAATAATATAAAAAACATTTAATTGAATATACAATATATATATATATAATACATTAATAATACTCACTTAATTTAATTAATATTATTTATTAGGATATTTTTTTTGTGATAATAAAAATAGTTTTTAATAAAAACATTACCTTTGTACTCAATTGGTTCTTATATTATTTTATTATTAAATAGTAACCAATTAATTAATTTCAAAACTATTAAAACCATATATTTTGATATGTTATTTAATTTTATTAATTACCACTACCTTAACAACTATGTATATATATGATTATATTAAATAATAACTTTTTATTAATATATTGTTAAGTTGGTTTACCTTGGTCTTGTGTGTAACACAAGCTATAAAAGAAAATATTTGTTGAGTATGGTGTATGCTAACTCAGTGATTCATTCATTTCAAGCAATAAATCATATTAAATTTATTTAAATTAGAAAATAAACTATAAATTCTAGTTATATTATATTCCCTTTTGGAAATGGTGTTTCATGCCACACACACTATCGAATAAAATGTTCCTAATTATGATTTTGGGAATGTTGTAGGTACAAAAGGATAAATATGTTGAAAAGTGGTGTGGTGATCAACAAGAAGGGAATGTGGTTTGACATGTTACGACCACCTCCTCTAGGTGGTCCACACCAGGCTTAAGGTGTAAGTGGAAAATGACATTAATATATGTTGGTAGTAAAAAAATATAATCTATAGGATCCAAGTATGAATAATTATTTGATCTATGTTGTCTATAAATGAGACAATGTACTCATAACAAGGGTGAGAGACGTTATTTTAATTCCACATAAGTATTATAAAACATGGATATTCTGGTTGAACCATTGGGTCTACCGGTATGGTTGGATACTCCTTTTAGAGGGGATTTAGTTATAACACAATTCTACGAACAATGTGATTTGACACATTGATGAGAGAGTTTCTACAACGATCTCTCTATAGCATTGATTTTGATGTATGATATCATATTACGTTATCAATTTCTATCCCCGATTCATTTTCTAAATTTATATTTCATGTGGAGGATGTGGTGTGTCCATGGTGATTGGAAACAATTTCTTTTGTCAGAGAGAAGGAATTACATAATGAGGATGATGATTTAATATGTTTGAAAATACATTCGTTTACTCATTTTAGGTCATTATTACAAACATATTAGCTACTATGGGAATTATGATTCTTCTAGTTGTTGTAGATTATGAGGGAATCATATCTAAGGATGTTTTCTTCTTAGCTACAAACTGAGAGATAGAATTATATATTTTCATTCACCCAGGGACATTCCTCTAGTAGTGTTAGAGCATGAGGACATCATTCTTAAGGATTTGCTGATATTAGATACCAACTGAGAGATATACTTCTACTTTATCTTACACAAACATACTTTCCCAAAATATATTTTGGAAGACTACAGGGTTTACACAGAGCTCAGTGAGATGATATTATTGTGGGAGGATGTCAAGAGTAATGTATTTATATGTCCCATCATGTCACCATGGAAGGCCTAGTACTTTTTCCATGATGGAAGAAGATGGATTCAGGTTTTGTATTCATTACTATCAAAAACCCTAGTGACTATAAAGGATATCTATCCCATCTAAGGGATTGCGGAACTCCATGACTAGTTGAGATTCAGGAAATAGTTCTTAATGATTTACCTAATATCATGTTATCACCATGTCTAAGTAAAATACTAGGTTAAACCAAAGATGAAATTTTTTTATCACTGCATTCAATATGATTTATTGTTGATTCTATTTAGCAATATGAGTTCCCCATAAATTTTTATGGTACTTAGAACTAGATCATTTAGCCTTTCTTGGATTGGTTTTTAGAAGTCTTAATATATGATATCTAATTTTACTAAACATCTAGGTTGGAGAACCCATGAAACATTATGATTTTCTAGGATATACCCAGAGGGAATTAGATTTTTGGTACACTTTTTATGTGTTAGTCAAATATTAATGTCATCTAAATTATATGAAATTTCATATCAGAAACGGGTGTATTAGGTAACCTAGTGAAGGTTATGGTAGTGATATCTTTTGAGGAACTAAAGATAAAAATATACATGATGAAATTATTTGGGTTGGAAGGATACTTCATGATGTTTTATCATGATTTTTCTAGGATATCATCCCCATGGACAGCCTCAACTAAAAATAGGTAGCCTTCTATTTGGATGGAAAGGCGCTAGTAGTACATTCATGATTTAATGTAGAGGAAAAAGGGAACCAAGACCAAAAGATAACCAAATTAGGTTTCTCAACATGTAGTGTTCAGTGATACCTCATCAATAATAAATGGTTTTGTTTTTGTGATAATTAAGGACTTTACTTCTTATGAGTATAAACATCTGAGGCCCCACAACCACTGTTACACTATCCATAATCAAGTCTGAATGCTATATTCTTATCCTAGAAGATGTGTATACACTACATTATGGGTGATCAGTTAATCATATATTCATACAACAATTTTCTTATATATATATTTTCTTTTAATGATAAAAATTTAAGATATATATGAAGTATGTACTTCCTCCAATATTCCAACTTCGGGATCTTCTATAATCCTAGGAAAGAGAATGTTGTGGTAGATAATCAATGTATGAGATCTTTCATTTTATTTTTTTACTAAAGCATTGTAGAATATATGCATGTTTCTACTGTCTAATGAGTATGTTGGTGTTTAAACTTACATTCATAAACTGGTTGGAACCCCACTACTTATATGACATGTTTGGGATGCTTCGGATGGAAGTACCAATATTAAAACCTTACATTCCCATATATCCACTAGGTGTGCTACCAATATATTTTACAATGGTGGGGAGATTGTTAGGTGTTTTTTATGTTGGATGATCGTACCTATAAAATATCATGAGGAGTTATTTAGTATGTCTCATGAATCCCCATTATCATAAATCCAAACATTGAAAATATGTGCTTGGATCTTCTTTAGTTGTTCAGGTGGATGAGGATGTAGAAGTGTGTATTAGATTTTATCTATCAGTTAATTATTTACATGTAATATAAAGATTATTATATGTTTTTAGAGGGTTTATCTCCACCCATTGATTTTCTAAAGATTAACTAGGATGTTATATACCAGTACATCATGAAATGGATTATATGAAAATCTATAGAACATGATTCCTTCTATATAGTCTATACTACCTCACAGTGTAATCCCTCTTCAATGCTATTTGAGAAATACATTTAGTGGAGATATTTAGACTCATTTATAAGTAGAAGATATACAGGGTTCACAAAGATTCCCTGATGATCATTTCTGACCAAGATGTTTTCTTCACATTATAAATAAATATTGGATTTCATGAGGCCTTCGGGATTCATTTATTTTTAAAATTAAATTTTTCCTAGAATAATGGCTACCCTTAGCAGACTATTTAGGATATGGAGGAGGTGATGTGGAAGATCATGTTAAAATATACCTATAGTTGTTATGATCATGTACCCTTTTAATAGTTCTTTATGACAAATAATACATTTAAATTATTTATATAGAACCATTAAAGACCTTGAATGATGTCCATGAATGTCACCAATATGTAGGATGGGTCTATGTTGATGGATCGGATCCCTCGGCCCAGCAATATTGTCCGCTCTGGCCCAGTTGTTATCCCAGGCCTCACGGCTTTAAAACGCGTTGCTGAGGGGAAGGTAGGCACGGGAATTTCAAGCACCCACCAATCTCCCTCCACAACCGATGTGGGATTGGTTACCGGGGCACATGCGCCAACAATCCTGGCGGGGGCTCTCAAGGCCCAGGACATAACATCCCCCCCCCCCCAAGCCCACACCGGTCCCGAGACCAACCACCCTCTGATACCAATTGTTTGGTCGGAAGAAAATGGGGAAAAGATGGCAAGAGGGGGTGAATTGCCTTTTTAAAAAATTGATTAACAAATTAAAATCAAAGTTGAAATGCAGCGGAAATAAAAGAAGGCAAGACACAAGAAATTGATAACGGAGTTCGGCCAAAACCCGGCCTACGTCTCCGCTCCCAACTCAACCGTTGAGAGATTCCTACCGCTTGCTTTTCAATGGTTATAGCAAGAAACCCACTAGGCTTTAAGGTAGCACTAGGACCTATTACAGCTTGCTTTTAGTGGTTAAGCAAGAACCCACTTACTTTTAATGGTTTAGTAAGAACCCACTAGCCTTTTTCACGGGTGAAGGCTAGCTCACCGACAACTCAAGCCCTTTAAAAGGAAAGGCTTGAAAAACCTCTTCACACCTTAATGGTGGTGTGAGAACCCAAAGAAAGAGGGGATGAGAAAAGAGTTTGGGGTTTGTAGGCACAAACCCAAATTTAAAGCTCAAAATAAATAAAACTAGAAAAACCGTAATTGAGGAAGACTTGGGCGCCTTTGATTGATTGGAGATGTGGAAGGCCGCTTCCAAGCTTCTTTGAAGGAGCTCCTTGGATGTGGAAGTGGATGGAGCACTTGGGGTTCTCTTGGAACAATCCGCCAGAGCTTTGCCAAAATGATCAACAATGTGTCCGGTGGCTTGGGTTAAGTTCCGGGGCTTCCTAGGCCTTTATTTATAGGCTAGGAACCTTCAAGTATCCGTTGGAGGGCTTTGGAGCCGTTGGAAAAGGCTTCGGAGCCGTTGGGAGGCTTTTGGAGTTGACTGGTCAAAGCCAACGGCTAGTTTGACCAGTGCTACCGGCTGACCGGTGCAGGGCCACCGGCTGGCCGGTGCCTTGACAGTGGCTGAGTCTTCTTTTCCAGGGGCCACCGGCTGACCGGTGCCAGAGCCACCGGCTGGCCGGTGGTGAGGCAGTAGCTGGCACTATTCAGTCTGGGTGCCACCGGCTGGCCGGTGCTGAGGCCACCGGCTGGCCGGTGGGGAGGCAGTGGCTTCCTCTTGAATGCAGGTGCCACCGGCTGGCCGCTGGAGTGCCACCGGCTGGCCGGTGGGGAGGCAGTGGCTTCCTCTTGAATGCAGGTGCCACCGGCTGGCCGCTGGTGTGCCACCGGCTGGCCGGTGGACTGAATTTCAGTCCACTTGAGATGCTTTCTTGGGCCATTCCTTTGGCAATCTCTTGCCTATCATCCACAATACTTAAAACACAATATTAGATAAATAAGAAAGTGATTGTGATCATGAAAATTAAACCACGAGGGGATACGAGAGGTACAACATATGTGATCATGATATTATCGGTATAGTGTTCGTGTGAGATAAAATAGAGAAGGTAAAAATCATATATGAGTGGAAGGGGACTTCTCATAGCCTTCATAAGTCCAATACGAACATAAGATGGTGGTTGTTGACATTCGAATAGGGTGACCATGTGTTATTGAGGGTCTCATCTTGACTAGGACATTATAGAGTTTGTAAAAAAGGATTGTTCACATTGAGATTCATTGTCCCTTTCAAGATACTATGCAAGCTCAACGGGGTGGAATGTCTCTTAGGCCAAAAAATGATGTTAGATAGGGTAAAAATTTATTCTATGGGTTTTATCTAAGGATAAATGTGTATGAACCATTGTTTTTTATCGACTAAGTAAAGTTGGACCTCAAATATGGAGGAACATTTTCCTAGTACTATGTAAAGATCAAGGATTATCCTTAAAAGATCTATTATGGGAAAACTATTACCTCGGAACCAGTAGGGTGGTAGCATGAGAGTCTTCATGAATGCACATGAGAGTGGAATTTCTTGTTTTGATCCTCTTATACATAGTATTTTCTATATGATTGTTCATTTAGGATTAAAATACTTTTGGTGAGGATAATTCTATGTCTCTATTTCCACATTCTCAAAATTAGGAACATATCAATGAGTATTTTGGAGCTTGGAACAACGTTGGTGTATGATTTATAGGCTCAGATATGATCGGTATTGATAATATAAAATTCTTAAATATATCAATATCAATATTGAATAACATAATAACTCCCAAATGGTGTCTTTGATTAAAAATATGATAACACCATGAAATCCAAAACGTGGGTTTTACTCCCAGAAATATATAAACATATTCAGCATTGGGAGTTTTGGGAATGCTGAGTAATTATAGGAATAAAAATTTAATAAGTTAATAAATTTATTTATTATATTTTTAATATCAGTGTCTTATAATCTTCTATATAATGGAAATTATTCTGAATCCCTAATTCATGACGCATAACCTTGGGGTCGAGATATGTGTCATTAGAGTAGTGATTAGATAATGTAAATGGATGATGATTTTGATTTATTTACTAAGGATCTATTTAAAAAATACAGATCATGGATAATGAAAATAATGATAAAATAGTTCCATTAATTGTTAAAGTATGATCTATACATTCGGTAGGATTTTTATTCATGTTTTATTTCCCGATTTGATTATTACATTAAGAATGTGAATCAACTGACCAATAGTTTTATTCATCGGATGATCATGCCCAACATGGTCATGTCTATCTTCATGGGATTATGGGGAATTTATACTTATGATTATTATTATTTTTCATTGACATTTTTAAAGAATATTTATGATAATTATACAGAAAAATGGATAAGAATATTTCCTTTTAATAATTTCTATATTTTTCTTAGTTTCTTCACATTATCATCATTAGAAAATTCATTTGGAAGGGTCTTTAAAAAATACCCTAAATTTTATAATTTCATAACCACTATTTGTTAAAAAAATAAACATAAAAGTTTCAATATTACGATTAGTATTGAAATAAAGTTTCATGGAATCATCGATGACTCATAATTAGATTTTTTGTAACTAGTGTCTTAACGATTAGTGTGATGATGGTAGCACATTGTGAAGGGAAATGATTCTCGATTGGTTTAGATGGAAATAATATATTAACCATAAATTGAAATATATACCAACCCTATATTTATGTTGATCAATAATTATGTCAATATATACAATGGTGGTAGATAAATGATTGATACACTATTAAAACACTCACATGTTCTAAAAAACCTCATGTTACATAGCATGTAGTTTGAAGAATACACACAGTGTATCTCCATTTTTGGAACTAGTGTTTATGCATAGAACCAATATCACCTCATGTGTTATAGATGTCACAAACCATGTTATGTTTTTATGGAACCATATTTTCTACCTGTAAGGATACATGGGAAGAGACCTGAACAAACTTATGGATATGTCTATAATATAGGGGAAATACATTGTACTTAGACATGGATAGGTACAATTTTAAAAATTGATGTACATGAGAATGCACATATATATTGGGAACTGGATGGTGTCACATCAAATTCGTAAATGGACTCTAAATTAAATTTAAGACATAAAAGATATTTTGTTTATAGAAAGTACTAAATTTCATTTGACATAGTAAGACACATGCATACCTGGGGTAGGAAAGAAACACTATGTAAACATATGTACATGCCATGTTCTTATTAAAGGGAAATTAGAGGCTCTATGTATCTATATTATGGATATTTTTAGTTTATTATGACCCCTTAGATAATCCAACATGAGGGTAAAACATGGAATTACATACTAAGCGTATGATTATTTTCTAATCTACTGGTTTTTTATCAAATAGAGTTTATAGAATCCCTTAATGAGTCCCATAGTGGGATCCTATATCATATCTTCTATAATGGGTGGGGTTCTTATTATAAATATGTGTGTGTATACATATAGAACAGGCTAATTCCTCCTATGTGTGTGAAATATTATATCATATATGATAACAATAAATTGTAATATCTACTGTAAATCAAGGATAAACCTATAGTTTTTAAATAAATTAAGTTCATGAGGTGTTATAGGTGAAAATAGTGAATTATTTTCATTTCATTTTGATTACGCATCTTTGAAATAAAAATATACTAATTGATTTTATTATAAATATATTATTTTCTTATAATTTTTTACCATATTTGTTAAATGGAGGCTTCTAACCATGTTTAATTTTGAAATTATGATATTAATATTTAATATTAAAAAATCCAATTTTTCAGTTGTGTTGAATATTTCTTTTCAATTGGTATTTTTCATGTTAAATGTTTTTCTCTTTATTTAATGTGGAGAAACACATTATATGTTTATATTTATGGTATTTCAGGATGAGTTTAAACTATTTCATTCAGATATTGGTTGGATTCTAAACTTAGAGTAATTTTGGAATTCCAATAATGGAAACATTAATATTACCCAAATTAGGTGTGGAATAATGTTACATAGATATTTTTGAGATTATAAGGTCATTATATGAATTTGGGGGTCATATGTTGAGTTTTAGGATATTAATATTAGGTTACATAGTCTGAACAAAGTTCCTATTAACATTTAAACCCAACTATATAACTTAAAATGTATAGGGGAACAATTTTAGAAACCATATTTTATGTCTCATGGGATTGTTTGTGTATCTACATAAAAATGTATTCATGTTACACAATTTTACAATGTATTATTAAGCCATGAATTGTGGCTATTCAAGGTGGGCTAACTGAGGTATTCATGGTAGCATGACCAGCAGAGTTGGTGCACATTTTGGTATGCCATGTATCCCTAAAATGTGGACCATTAATAAATAGAAAATACCACCTTTCTCCTTTGGTATTTAAGAAGTAATCCCCCTCTAATCATGTTATCACTCGAGTATACATCCAAGGGTCTCCCCCACCTCCAATATGATCCCCCATTTTTATTGTGACATTCTTAGTTTTTTTTACAGAAATTCGGGTCATTTAATTAAATCTATCACCCCCCGTCGTTATTCTTCTTCATTAAATTTAATTAATGATTTCTAAGTGTAGGGTTTTGGTTTTTATTCCATTGGAATGTAGTGTAATTTTTCAATTTTATTGGATTAATCACTCTACCTTCTGGGAGGGTGATGCATGATGTCATCTCTTGGTGGCCATAATTCATTATATCAAGGTATGTAGTCTTGGTCAATTTTCAAAGAATTAATAGTTTGAATTAATTAATAATTTTTATTTTAATTTCAACCATATCATAGGTATTTTTAATTTTTCAAGGCTATGAGTTTTTTCAGGTTTATTGTAAGAGTTTCTTCTTAATTTAAATGCATCAAGATCAAATTTTGAGAATTCGAGGTATATAGGTTTTTAAATAACATAGTTTAATTAATTATATTTTGAATGAATTTCAATAACTAAATACAATATGAATTCAATTATTTAATTATGCTTTTTTGGTGGTGATATAGGACTTCAATTATCATTGATGAGGCAAAAAAACATCGATGGGATTTGGAATCTATTAGAGGAACTTTAAGATATATTAGAAAGCTTCTAAAATTGATGGTATTCTGTCATACTTGTAAAGTAAGTAATTATATTATTTAGATCTATTATGTTGTGTGATTTGGTACCTCCTCTAATAACATGTGAAACACAATTAAATGTACCGTGAAATGACTTAATTTAAATTTTTTACTAACTTTACTATATTAAAAAAATATACTAGTTTCCTTATCCATTGTATGTAAAGAAATACTATAATGACCACTTTGGTACTGAGGTAATCAAGAATATTTGATAGCCAATTCAGGTAATAAAATTAACAATAAACCATTTAATTTTATGGAAATGGACCCAGATCAAGATCCTTAAAATTGAAATTGGGGAGTGATAAATACAAGACCTAAACCTAGGTGAATTATTGACCATTTTTTAATGGTGGTGCTTTGAACTATTATGGTTATTGTTGGGGGTTCCTTCATGATATGAAGAGAAAAAAAAAGTTATATTAATTCCATATTGGTTCTAATGTCTTATATGGTATTTATATGTGGCGTTATTGCAATTTAAGATGGGATTCAGACATAAGATTTATCTTTGAACAGAATCTGAGTAGGGTTCCATGAATACTTTTAAACCATGGTAAATGAGAGTTGATAATGGTAGTGGTGACCAAGGGTATCCCCCTAAATCTGTAATTAAGTAGTGAAAACCCCAATTCTAGTGTCATACTTGAATGTCTTGAAGGCCTTATTTTTTTATTGATTTTTAATAACCCCCCACACCAGAACGAGATAAGGGGGAACCCTTAAAAGGCATGTTGGATTAGATATTAACTGAGACATAGGTCTGAGGAAATATATATAGGAAATACTTGGAACGCCTCCTCTCAACTTCTTCATCGTGCTATCATCTCTCTACGTTTTCATGGATGTTCTCCTAGGTTACCCATGTATGAATAGGCTGGTCCCAATGGCCATGCCATACCATTTTTTCTGAAAAATCCTCTTATCTTATACTATGGTGAATGCACCTGCTCTACGTCATTATATGGAGCCATAAGCACAATTCTCATGTCATAAAAAGTTGTTTTGTAAAATTTGGGTAACCATCCTACATAATGTTAAGTATTAATTAATTTTTTGGTTCATTTCCTAAAGATTTGACTAAGATAGTAAGTAGAGATATTTAATTTCTTGTAAGATATACCAAAATCAATTACATATACAAATGGTTTCCATGGGAACCTAGGATTCATCCATATATGCTTATTTACATTAGATTTCAATTTCACCAGAATACCATGATTGAGAAAAAAGTATGTTACATGAGCTAAAAATTATTTTTTGTATCAAGAGGGTTTATAGATTGATTGAGATCATTCATTTAATTAATGATGGTGGAAATTTAATTATAATTTATTTATTTAATCAATTTAAGTAAAAATTATAGATCCTTGGTTTCATAGTGACAAAAGGATCTATCATTCAATGATATTATCGTAGGAATGAGTCGTGTTCCAGGGATTCTGTATTAAATTAGAAATTGTGGATTTTATTGAGTGTATATCCAAAATTAATTTTGGTAACATATCACCCAAGTGACCATGAAAGTAAAATAAAATATTATTTTACAGGTGGTGGAGTGTGTTAATTTCCATAGAACACCATATTTTTGTGACATTATTCAAGATACATTTGTTTCACCTAGATTAATTTCTACGATAAACCCTATGATATAGTTGATATACCATTATTTCATTTAAAAAATATATATTGTAATAAGCTGTTGAGCCTAAGATAAATAGATATCGAGTGACCATATAATATCATGAAATAATTCCTTACATATATTTCATAAGGGAAATACCATTAGGAATTTAGTTCACTTTCCAATGTATTGATTCCCTATAGATCTACACCAAGGATATTGACAAAGGAATATTATATTGCACTATGATACATCGTCTTGTTTCAGTTGGATACCAATTAGAGGATTAGTAATAATAGTATGACATGAATATGGTTAAATTAATTATATAGTTAATATACAAATGATATAGGAAATTATACATTATTTTTAGTTAGGGATTGATATGGTGATCCCAGGGCTTGGAATCTTATCACCCTATGCTGACTTATTTTTCACACAGACATAACTGGTACTAGTTAATTCTTGTATAGTCTTCCCAGGTAGCAATTTGACTCAACGTACACCATTAGTTATTTAATTTTCTTTTAGATTTTTAGAATTATTATTAATATTGTTATTAATTTGAGTATTTCACATACAACTACTCCATAACCCCCTGAGTTTTTTTTAAAGAAACAATGTTTTCAATTATGTATGTTTCATGCCACACTAATCCCATATGAACCATGATTATTTAAATAAAACCAATATAACATAGATTTTAAATTTGTAGGTTTAAATAGGATTAACTAAAATATATAACAAAAATACTGATTCTACTCAATTTTTGATTCCCTTGGAAATAATCACACAATATATAATAAATGCACTAATTCTTGAAGACAATTTTTTTTCAAAACAGAATTTTACTAATTTTTTTATAAAATATATTACTTTTTTTAGAAAATTTTGAAATAATAATTATTAAATGAAAATAATTTTTTATATAATATTGTTAAATGTTTAATTATTCTGAAATTTTGGTATGTTTCATAATGTATTGACTTTTCAGTGACTAGTGAAAGATATTGATTCTTGGTGAAACTATGAATTCTTTTTAATGAACTATATAATGTAAAAGTCTAAATAATATGTTAATATTATTTCTATATAAAATTATTATTATGTAGGTAAATATAATTTAATGAATTACATAGAATTAATATTTATAATAATTTTGAATAAATTATTATTTTTAGGTATAAAAATATTTTTTCCTAAAAACTATTTTAACATGTGTAATGTTTCCCCTTTTAAAGTCATTAGAATAAACAATAATGGGGTCTTAATTATATGAATTTCCATGATATTATATTTTTAAACATAAATTTAAATTTATTTTATTTTTATTACTTCTAATATATATTTTATATTATCATCTTATGCTTAAAAAATGAGCCTCTTGAAAAATAATATTTCTTCATGACTAAAGGTATAATTTTAAATTAAATTCTATGACATATTATAATTAAATTTTATAATATTGATTCACAATTTTTAATCATAATAAATAATTTGATATAATAATTTCAACATAATATTTTTTTATAATGAATTGTAAAAAATTTAATAAATTTAATGTCATTAAAAAATTAAATCAGAAAAGTTGTGTAACCATATATGTATAGAGGATAAATGATTAAAACATGTTGTTTGTTTTTATGGAATCAACCAAATTTATATCTATTCCAATCCTTAATTTTTTAAATTTATAATTAACTTTTCTTAAGAGGTACTTCAAATTATAATGTAGTTTTTTAATTAAAAGAGTTCAACTCTACCTCCCTTATAAAAGAGAACCCCCGATCCTCTCCTCTATACACTTAAAAATTTCATTATTTCATCCAATACATTTCTAAATGATTTACTCAAATATCTTCCCATGTGCTAGAACCCTTTTTTTCAAAATTGATATCTATGAATGTTTTAGATATAATCTAAAATATTTTTTTCGAAGAAATGTATCATTATTAAACGAGAATCTTTGTTTTTATTCATCCTAATCTATGAAATTTCATTCCAGCATGATAATATAATAAATAATATATTATCTATATAATTTTATGTTATTTTTATATTTTAAAACCCTAAAACATATCAACTTCTATTAAATAGTAAACGAAACCATCGTTTGTATTTATGGAGGGATACCTTCTCAAGTATCATGATAAATAATTTCCAAACAAACACTCTCACGTCTATTCACAGTGATGTATTTTTTATATGATAATACTAACATTATAAACATTTTTAAAGTTAAAATAGAATATAATATCTAACCTTACTATCCATTTATAAATTATAAAATTGTTCATGTGTACTGCATAATATCATCTCAAGAACAAATGGGAATAGTTTCTTTTACCACATCACATGGATGATATATCTTGGTGTATTAAATTAAATAATGTAATATTTATTTTTTATCATAATTCTAAAATTATAAAATAAAACTTCATTTATTTTCACAATGATCATTGAAAATCAAATGTTAATCATCCATATGTGTGATATTCCATATCATTGATTATAATAAATTCCATTTTATAAAATATTATAACATGGTTGTTTTTAAATGTTTAATTAAAGTATAAAATTTTCAGTCATTTCAATATTGTTTTTCTTCAGATGAAAAAATAATATTTTCACTAACTATAGTCAACTTTCAGAAGAGGTTTTTGATATATTAGGGGAATATCGTAAAAATAACTTACAGGTACAAAAGGATTGTTATATTTAATATGACATAGTAAGGAATAAAATAAAATTAATTATAATACAATGAAATTTTGTTAAACCAGTAAATAATTAAAATTAGTATTTTATTTATGAATACAATGAATTCAAATGAAAAACTAGACTCAAGGTATTTGATCTCTATAAAGAAGCCATTTCTTTTTTTAATGTCAACTATATCTATATATCTCACATTATCTATCTATTTGACTTCATGTAATTATTATATATATATTACATATATACCCAGCTCATTTACCCATACATTGATGCAATAATACACTATGTATGAACACTTTGGAAAATTCATATTTAATAATTCTCATTTTATAATGTTATATTAAAAAAATATAAAAAATCATCTTTTTACATTGGGTATTCTTATATTTATATGTTATCATTGATTTCATTATGCCTCAGATATATTCATGTACATTCTTTAAATATAAAATGCGGGAAAAAATATATATCTCTCCAATGAATTATGTAATGTTTTAGTTTCATGATAGATCATGTATGGGATTAATGAGTGAACCTAATCCTCTATTGGACTTTGTCCACCATGTGATGTTGTCATGGAAGTTAGCATTGGATTATTTTTATATCATTATTTATTTTCATCAACATTCCATTATTTCAAAGATCTTATCACACAATGATATTTATGTTATTCCACTATATCAATAATCATGATCCATCTATTTAAAATATTGTGTTTTAACATTGAATCACATGTTATTCTTCCCTGTCATGTTTGTTCGCTTACTAGGATTTTTAGCTCCCCCATTTATTTCATCTACTTCCATGTGTACCACATGTAGTTTCTAGAGTTCATGTGAATTTTGGTTAATCATTATGGAGAATAAAATAAGGGTTCCAAGTTATGTGTTCAATTTGACATGTTATGAATCAATTATTTTAAAGATATAAGGCAATTTAAAACATTGTTTTTTGTTAATTGATATGTTTTTTTATCAATTTTAAAAACCTAGAGTTGATAAATGATTATTTTTTATGGAAATAATTGTGTTTTATAATATAGAATATAATATTATACACATAATGAAATAGAAAATTTTTTATTTAATTTTTATATAATTTTTCCTTAATGAGTTATAAAACAAAATAAAATTATAAATCATACACTTGAAAAAATAATATAAAATAGAAAATATAAAAAGGGAACAAATGGATTACCCTAATCTAAATGAGTTATCACCACCACTGCTAAAAAAATATAAAAGAAATAAAATATTGGTTAACCAAGAAAGATTATATAAAATAGAAATATAAAATAATGAGAGTAATTTAGTTTAATAATAAATGAAGGATAGTATATGTATTTATAAGAGGTAATGTGACTAATTGAATAATACTGTTACCGCTAGAATGGTAACTTGAATGTTGGAAATAGTAACATGAATGTAGGAATTGTAATTACACCTCAAAATAATAAATTGTGATGTAAATAATATTTCTCAAGATAACATTAACTAAATATAAGTATTATAATTCCAAAAAATAAATATCATGATAAATAATTAAAATAAAATATAAGACAATCTTTAATAAACTAGGCTTTAATGTATTTTAGAAAGGAATATTTTTCATATTAAAAATTGAAATTACATATTTTATAAATTTATTCTGATAATATAAATATAATTTTTGAAATAAGCACATAGAAATTTTCCAGGGGGTATTTTATAAAATGTTTTTAAAATTAATCAATTTTTATATGAATAGTATAAATTTAGTTTTTTACATAATTTTTGTCTTATAGTTGACATCATTAATGATATATTTATGTCCTAAAACCATATATTAGATGATATAAGGGTACAATATATTTAACATCATTAAAAACTCCAAAAAGTTATATAATCTTAAATTCAAAATCTAAACATTATCTTCCCAAACCTAATGTCAAAAATTATTATTTCAATTAACTGTTTTTTTATTTCCACATTCATTTTTAATAAAGAATTGAATTAGACATATAATGAGGTTTAAAGTCATAAAACCCGTTTTATTATATTTATATAATATTTTTATTCTAAAAAAATTCTTATAACATGTTTTACATTTGATATATTATTTTATTTAATACTTAATTCTATAAATACTTCTCTAAAAGTATAAATGACCCCACTCCCTACCATTGGGAATCATGTGATACCCCACTTTCCAAGACATAAAATCTACCAAAATCTATCCTCTAAATATGTATAGGATAATTATGTATGTTTGGGTTTAATCAAACTCCAATCATCAATGGATATTTATTGTTTTACAAAAGATGATACACCGAAGATTATGTATGTTTAAGTTAACTATTTTTTTTTCATTTCATCTTCTTCTAATTCATATTTTCACCACATAGTTCATATGAAAAAATTATAATTTAATTTTTGTATTAATTTTATATTTTTTAATGATTTAATATAACTAGTAGCTTTATATGTATAACATATATAAATATTAAACATCCCATTCTCACTCTCCTGACAATGTCCCCACAAGGATTAGTGAACCACCTACGGAAAAATTTCCTTTTAAACACTTATAATCATAATCATGTATAGATTTTATAAATAATATATATATTATAAATATGTAATTATATGTATTATATTATTTTATAATTAACTATACTAATTTAAAAATTATATTGAGGAAAACATAGAAATCCATAAATAAGTGAAAATTTTTAAGTGAAACACAATATCCAAATGATTACCCTATAACCATGGAAATTATGAAATACAAAAAAATTAATATAATTGATATTTTTAGTAAAAATAACAATAATAATCTTCTGTATCAATGCTTTAATATTCTATTTTTGTTATTCTTAACCAACCAATGTGATGAAATAAACTGGGAATAAAGAAAAGGGGGTTCTCACAGTGATTTTATTTTACTGAGTTATCCTCTCTTATATATTAAAAATGATAATATTTTTCCATAAAGTGTTATGTATATTTTATTTCATATATATAAATGTTCCAATAGGTGAAAATTGTTTCTTATAGATTCCCTTTTTAAAAGTGACTTCAAGTTTCAAATGATCATATTTTAATCCTTTTGGAATTCTACAGGTACACTCAAGAATATTTAAGTTTTATATTGATGTATTAATTGATTCATCATGATTTCAAAAAGGATTATTCATTAATTTAATATATATTCAATCCTAATGAAACACATTTTTATATATGGTTTTCTTTTATAACAATGATTGTTAGACATTCAAAATGGAATTCATGATTATCTTAATACATTTAGGTTATGGGTGGGACTAGAATTATTCATCATTTCGATGGAATGCCTAATGTGTTGTATCATTTGAGAGAATGTGTAATTTTCATGAACATTATTTCTATAGTTTTTACAATGATTATTTTATTAATATGTACAAATGTTATCTTTGAACAAGATAATATCATTGTTAGAAAATATGTGTGGTATTTGATCACTATGACATGGTGTTTAATTTTAATACATTTCCACATTATTTACCTTTTTCACATGTTTCCCTCATGATAATAATGATGTTATTATTAATATAATTTGACAATGATGATTATTATATCCCATGATGTGTTGATTCATTTCCCTTATTCATCATCATATTGGGATTTTATATCACCATATTCTATAAGGTATATCCTTTGGTGATTAATCATTCTAAAGAGAATTTGATATTTTAGATAGATAAAGGAATAGTTTTAGAATATTTTTTAATGTTTTGGACTATAATATTATGTTTTCACGTAATTTTACCAAGTAAATAATCATTTTGTACCTATATTTTTCTAGATTGTTTTTATTATGAAAAATATTATGTGATAGTCATGTAAGAAATTTAGGGTCACTATAGTTGGTATACGAGCATGAATTAGTTAATTTTTGAATTATGATTATAAAAAATTAGTGAAACATATTAGGATAATACTAGGTATATTTAAAAATCAATGAATAATTATTTTAGAAAAATGATAAACAAAGAGATCTCATAAGACATTCCTTTAATGTAAATTCATCAGGATAATAAATAATTAACTAATAAATTTTTAATCTTCATTTTGATAAAACAATTTTATTTCATAAAACTGAAGTAACATTGAGAAAACAAAATCATAAACATTGTGAGGGATATTACAATTACTATTTGAATGATATCCTCAATTTCAACGAGAGGTGGAGTTCAAAACATCATAGAAATTATAACCCAGTAGTCTCAGGCTAAAAATAATTATATTACCATGTGGAATTCCTTTGTTCATCCAATATTGATCAACTAGCTGTTTAGTCCTTTATGTGAAAAAAACTACTAACATTTAGTGGATCTTCACATTAACTTATCTCATAATGATGGGTTAACTTAATGGAGATTATCTTTTCTATGCTCCATTATTATGATAAGGAGAAGGTGACTCTTGAAATATATCCTTTAGATAGAGAAGCTAATAAAAGGTGGATTATTATAATGTTCACCAAAATAGAGGATGAAATAAAAGATATGGAGTGCAAATACGTTATGAAAATATTAATTAATTATCATTTCCATTAAATTTAAATAAATAATATGGAGAGATAATTCATTGGTCAAGATATTATAAGGTGAATCTATAATATGTTATGAGTAAAAAATTACTTTGATTTCACAATAAAAATCATGTTTTTTATCAAAACTGATATAAAAATAGATATATTCTTTATTTGCTTAAAACCACACATTCAAATAGATTTAGATATCCATGAAATTTGGCAATATGAAGAGGATTTTAGATGTGATATAAATTTAGAGATGGAGTTCATAGAATTATCCCATGGTTATGGAGATAAGAATGAAAGAATGGAGTCACAATCTAGTAAGTCAAATGAGAAAGGAGGAATGTGGATCCAAAATCCCACATGTAAAAAATATGGGAGGAAACAGTACATGAATTTCTTCACTGGGATAGTGAAAAGTTACTACATCGGGATAGAAGGACACTAATCTCATGAATGTTGAAGATAGATGAAAAAGACAACTATCATGATAGAGGAAAGGAATAAACCCCATAATCCCCCCTAAATAATTCAACGCCTCTAATCTAGGGAGCAAGTGCACAATTAAATTTATTTAACTAAACCACTATTCCATGAGGGTGATTAATGTCAACAAACACAAAATTCAAAGGAGTAACTAAATAATTATACCATCAATACTAATAATATGGATCCTAAAAATGAATTCATACAAGTTAAAATTCCAATTCAATCATGAATGTCAATTTTTTTATTTGATTCTTGTTCTATGAATTCCCGTATCTGTCCCATGATTTCTTAAATATTGAATCAAATCCAAAATACCATGAAGTAGATATATCTGTAAAATTATGTAGTGGATTAATAAATGAAACCCATGTATTGGAATCATCTCCTATAAACATCCATAAATATATTCTTACAGTGAATCACATAATAATTCCCTTGTTGGAATTAAATAATATACTAAACATATATCAGATCTAGTTATATTGATTACCAATCAACTATTGGGAAATGGAAAAATTGTTTCATTTTCTAAACAATCTAATGGTCATATATAAATTAAATCATAATCATGAATCTCTATTTTAGAATCCATAAATTATGTGGGAGATGATACCTTTTGAAGAAGAATACCTTCCCTAAATGGTTGTTGTGAAGGAAACTATTGACCATGAGGAAATTTCCATAGTTAAGGAATACAATGATGTATTTTATAAAGAGTTACCTGGACTTCACCTAGATTAGGTGTTACAATTATCAATATTACTCATACCCATATACACTCCAACATCAAAATTCCTATACACGATGTCTTCAATCGAAGTAGAATAGTTAAATAATCATATTCCATAGAATTTGGAAAACTGTTTCATAAACCCAAGTGAAATTCTTTTTGATGAACCCATTATATTGGTAAATAATACATATGCATCAATGCAATTGTTTATCGATTATAGGGACCTCAAAAAGATCAATGTAAAAGACATGTATATATTACAAGGATTGATGATAAGTTCAAGAAATTATGAGAATCTTAGTACTTCTCAAAGGTGTATATTTTTTCTTGATATCATCAACTATTGGTAAAGAATGAATATGTTAAAAAATTGCATTTTGTACATGGTATGAGAACATTTGTTTCTTTGTGATTCCTTTCATACTTACTATTACATATATATTATTCATTGAAATTATTAATGTTATGTATGAATAATATATTCACAAAGAAGGAGATAAACGTGAATAACTAAATATGGTTTCAATTTATTAATTTCTATGATTTCACTATTTACTACAATCATCAAAAGGTGAACAATGTACCTGAAACTCTTAGTAGAAAATAACATACAAATATATCTGTTATTCATATTTGTAAAGACCCTATATTCTTTGATACACAAATGATTAATATTGAAATCATTATTGCAGAGAATACATTCAACCTTGACCAAATGATTATCCAATGGTCCATATAAGAAAAAATCAATAGGCACAAAGGGATGATATATAGTTACAAAATAATTTTAATATAGAATGGGAAGGGAATCTACATTAGTTACACATCAATAATGATGGTTTGACTTAGTTTGGAATGATAAATTTTGTGTGTTTTTCTCTTGAGATAATGAAGAAACTATTGGATAATGTAGATTTCACACCATTATCTATCCATTATAATAGTAAGGAGATGTATTGTGATGTTTGATAAAACGTTTTATAGTGTAATATAGATAATGAGATTTTATAGTATATCCCAAGGTGGTTGGTATGTCAGAAAATAAATGTTGAGTAATTGATGTCCAATGAGTATTTGAAACTATTTTATATACCCACATGTAAAATAGATAATGTCACTATGGACATTTTCACCAGTATCCCAAATATATCCAAATGAAATAATGTGATATGGTTTATAGTGGATCAACTCCACATGACTTCCCACTTTATCACTATTCAAGGAGATTTATCATGTGAAGAAATTTCCATGATATGTGTGAAAGAATTGGTGAGGCTCTATGGGTACCATATTTGATCATATTTTATAATGATTAAAGGTAAACATATAAATTCAAGAGAATATATCAACATTATTTTAGTATTGAATTGAACATTAGTGTGCCATATCAGCATAAAATTGATGGCCAACGTGAGAGGACTACTCATTTTCATGAGATATGATATGATCTTAATCAATGAAATTAAAGGGTTGACTGGATCAACATATCACATTGGTTGAGTTCTCCTTTAATAATAAATTCCACCCATGTATTCAAATGGATCTATTTGACACTCTATAGGGTAATTGACGTAGAATTCCATCATGATGGGATCTAGTGGGAGAATGAAAGGTACTTGTACCTACCCTTGTTAAAGAGATGATAGAGAAGGTTCACGCCAATCAATAACATATTAATGTATCTTAGAGATGGTAGGAAATATATGATGAATGAAATTAATAGAAAACTTAGTTCGATGTTGGAGATATAGTTTTCCATTAAATATTAAAATGGGAGAGATTACTGTCATTTTGAAATAGATAGATACTTAAACAAGGTATATTATCCCCATTGAGATACTTAAATTCATAGGTGTAGTGGGCTATCAACTTGAACTTACACCATGTATGGCTCAAGGTCAAGACATTTTCCATGTTTCACTCCTGATGAAGTACATACATAATCTCTCAAATTTTCTGAATCCATAGGTGGTATAATTTGAGAATGACCTCTCATATAAATAGAATACAGTAATTTTCTTGGACCATAGATACAAATTTCAAAATAATAAAACAATTCAACTTGTCAAAGTGATGTGGAGGAACCATATGTATGAAGAGGTGGCATAGGAAATAGAGGAAACAATGATGTAAATGTACAATCACCTATTCACAATTGACAATATGAGTTTAAATTTTAAGGATGAAATTTTTAAATGGGGATGAATATTACAACCTAGTGTTTAGATATTATATTATTCTCTTTAAATAAATTTGTGTTATAATATACTCTATATTATTATACACAAAAGGAATCTAAAAAAATTATTTCATGAATAAATAATAATACATTACTCATCAATAAAACCAATTAAATGTCCAAAAATTACAATAAGAAACAATTATAGTATAGATAAGTTAAAAAGGGGAAATATAAATTTCCTCAATCTACTAGAATCATCATCTATACAACCAGCACTATAGAAAGGATTAAAAATATTAATAAAAATAGAAATATTCTAAAAAATGGAAATATAGAAACTTGAATGGAATTTATTTGAATAATTAATGAAGGAATATTCAAATAGTTTTAGAAGTAAATATTATTTTTAGAATAGTAATGTGACAATTGGAATAGTAACCTGACTATTGGAAATAATAACCAAACCATAGGGAATAGTAACCTAACCATTGGAATAGTAATATTATTAAAGATAACAAATCATGATATAAACAATTTAATTAAGACCT
Source organism: Viscum album (assembly GCA_963277665.1). NCBI lineage: Eukaryota > Viridiplantae > Streptophyta > Magnoliopsida > Santalales > Viscaceae > Viscum > Viscum album. The sequence goes on along the minus strand of OY728155.1, from coordinate 445,508,046 downwards.
CATTAAGTAAATATAAATATTATAATTTAAAGTAAAACATTTCATGATTAGAAATATAAAAGAAAATAGAAGAAATTATTTAATAAAATGTATCTTAATGTATTTTACTAAAGTAAAAAGTTTAATACTAAAAATTAAAAAATAAATAATATAATATAATATTTATAGAATTAAATCATTTTTTAAATCATCATGTCAAAATTTTCTGACAGTGATATTTTTGTAAATTTTCTATAATTGTTCAATTTTCATGTGAATAGTAAAAATATAGATTTTCACATGAATGATCTATCATAAATAACACCATTAATGATGTAAAAATTAAAAAATTCTTTCTAGATAACTAATTTTTGTTTGGATATAATTAATTTCATAAATTCATCATTAATGTAAAATAATCTTAAAATATAACACTAAAATTCATTTTCAAAAAACCTAAATTCAAATTTGATTCCATAAAATAATTTTTTTTCTTTTATTCAAGTTTCTTTTTTAGAAAACAAATGAATTTACATTATAAGGAGGACTACATTTTTAAAAATAAATATATTATATTTTTATAGGGTTTTAATTTTTTAAAATTAAATATTATAAGTTATACCTTTGATATTTTATTTTATTTAATATTTTATTCAAAAAATACTCCAAATTTAAATAACCCACTCTCTATACATAAAACCCTACTCAACACCCACATTCTAGTGACTAATATATACTAAAATAATTACTCTCAATCCCATTATGGCTGTTAAGGATGTTATGATGTAATACAATTCTAAAAATAATGTGAGATTTACTTTTTTATAATAGATGCTACACTAAGGACCATGTAAGTTTCATTTAAATATTCCTTTTATTATTTATTATTCTTCGTCCCTTTAGTTTCTTCACAGCCTAATTCTCAAAAAACCTTATGATCATAATCAGTAAGTAAAATAATATTATATTGATAATTTTAACCAACCATATGTATCATATTAACTACATATATAAATGAAAAATTCCTCGGCCCTTCTCTCTAAACAATGTACCGTTTAAGATATGTTAACCACCTATGGATAAATTTTCATGTATACTATTATAACTTTAATCGTGTATTGATATTATGAATAAATATAATATATAAACATGTAATTATTTGAATTATAGTATTTTATTTAATTATTATAATGTATAAATAACATTTAATATAATAGTCAAATCAAGGAAAAACATGAAATGTTTATGTAAGACATGATATATAAATAAATATCGTATAACCAATGATATTATGAATTTTAATAAAATGACTAAAATTGATATATATTTGTAAAATTGGAAATAATTCACTTCATTATCAATTTATTAACAAATCTATGTTTATTATTTATGAGGTAAAAACATAATGAAATAAATTGGGAATTATGGTATGGGGATTCCCGAACACAATTCTTGTCTTTGGGATATCTAATATATAATAGTTTGAATGTTCATATAATGTACTAAAAATGCCCTTTTTATTTTCTTTTGGGTATATAAATTTCACAACAATGTTAAATAATATTCTATGAAAATAATTATATTAAAGTAACCTAATTTTCCAGAACATAGTATTTTAATATACTTAATATTCTTTTTATACACACAAGTCTAATGAAGTTTTATGTCCATGTAATATTTTGTTAATCTTTTGAACCAAATGGATAATTCATGAATTGTCGATTTTTTAAATCATTAGGAAACAAATTTTTATCCTTGAGTTTATTTCAAAACTATGATTACTATACATTTTATGTGGAATTCATAATTATGAAAATATTATAATGTGATCGGTGGGACTAAAATTATACTGCCTAGTAGTTCATTGTGTAATATGATATATCTCATGAGATAATGGTTACTATTCAAGTAGCTGGTTCTACGTTTGTTCACAATTACTGTGACACCCCAAATTTAATTTCTGTATTAATTATAGTTTTATTTATTACATTTGTATTAATTTCCTTTTTATATAATAAATGACCGCAAAAAATAAAAAGAAGACATTATTAATTCAAAACATTGGAAATGGATACATGAAAACAAGGCCTAAAGGCCATAACTAACCAAAAAATCCAACAAGTAGGCCCATCATAATCATCGGTAGACCCCACATCACCACGAATATAGCAAGAAAGTAGTGGATATCTTTTGGATCTTCCATAACTAAGAACATTACAACCAGAACTCTGGAAATTATACTAAGAGTTAGAGGGATGAAGAGCACCATCTTCTGTGTCTTGGTGTTTGAATTTGGAATACCCTAATCGTGCTTTTATAAGACCTAAAATTTGACTGTTTCTATTTAGGTGACCGATGAACTTACAATGGATATAATTATAGCCCTTTGGTATTGTAGTTTAATTAGTTATGAATATTGAAAATTTTGAAGTATTTCAAATATACGTTAACGTAATTAACTCTTATCTATATTTGATGATTTCAAAACTTATTTTAAGAAATTTCCTTTAATTTTCAAATATTTTAGACAAACCTGGTTTTATAAATTGATCTCCTTTATGAAAATTATAAATATTTCTTTTTAAACTTAATATGTAATGATTTTTCTACGTATAAAATCACCATGAAATATTTTAAGTGATTGAGTGCATTAGAGTCATATCATTGAACACATTTAATTGAGATTATCTTTGGAAGGATGACATTTGAAACTATAACGTTTTGGTACATATGTACACTTTAACCCAATGAAAAAAATCTGTGTTTTGTTTTTGAATTTGGAAACATTTTTTTATGAATAATTTTGTTAATAAAATGTTATATAGTTTGATTTTTGTATTTTAAACATCCAAAGTTATGAATAAATCAAAATTTATGAAAGTAAAGATATTTAGTTTTTTATCATTGATAGTTATTTTGAAAATTGGGTTAATGAAAAATATTATCCCTGTTAGCCTGCCCTTTATAGCTTGGCTAAGGGAGGTGGCTCACACTAGGTGGCTGAGCATATCCCTCCGCCCAAGCCAATGTCGTCCGAGCATGGGTACCCCGAAGGGTGCATGATAGATCATGAGTGCATGAGGGAACCACAACTGCGCGAGGCCACAATGGAGCATAGGCAGGCCGAGGCCTGCTGGGGGCGGGATCCCATGTATAAATCTCCCTTCAGTGTGTGTTGTGATTTATAAGGTGAGCCTCGGGCATATAAAGATGTCGTGCGTGCCTCCCAAATTCTATGTGGGAAGTTTTTTTTGGGTGAAATGTGATCTATGCCAATGGATCACGTCGTACATGATCTTTGAAGTCGATCTCGATCTTGCTTTCAACCCACAACGATTGCAGAGCGCTACCGTGTTTTTGATGCGACATTCTATGAACATGAGATCTAATCACGACTGTTCACTCAGTTTTAAATCCCACACCATTCTTCATCTATACAATCATATTCATAATCTAATAATAACCACTCTTGTTTCTTTAAATCCATGGACTCCACCAATATGTCTGATCAAAACTCAAGCGGTCTGAACTGTCCATTTCTTCCCCGGTTTTCTCTTCCGCATCGCCTTCTCCGTCACGCTCAAACCAGTGGACACTAACTGGTTATTCCTCCTCCTCATTCTTTATCTTCTCCAACTTCGTGTATCCCCCCACTATTTTATGGTCACACAACCTTGGCTTCTACTCACAAGATCCTCACCAATCCCCTTTTTTCAGTTTACTTTCATCAGTTTTGATTTTAGTTTTTCCACCAACATTATATATGTGTATGTATTATAATCACTATTTTTTTATCTCTCTCTGTAATAAACATGATTGATTGTTTTATCTCGGTCATGGTTTAATTCTTTGTTTATATTTTATTTGTTATTGGTAAAATATGTATACTGCCTATATAAACCCATTATTTTGGCACCTGAAATTATTGGTTTTCTTCTTTTTGACACGAAAACATTTCCCACCCATCCTTTTTGCACACCCGAAGTTAGGTAAGGGATCAACATGTTATGTTTTCATCATTGTAAAACTCTTATATACTTATGAATACACTGGTCCATATGTATATATACAAAATATTTTTTATCACTTCTAAATCTTAACGCAAGATGTGCTTTCTGAATGTGTTTTTAGTATTCAACACATGCAAGAGGATTCATTCTCCAATTTCCATATGCGAACCCTTATTATTAATTTATTTCTTCATAGATAAATGTATATATAATTTTATCTTAACTAATTTTATAATTTCAAAAAAAATTGTATATTCATATACATATTTACAACAAACCATTTCAGGTTTATATTTTGTTTTCAAGTGTTGTTCTCAAAACATAAAACACATTCAAGGGGTCTAGTTCCTCATGTTTACTTTTTTTAAGTATACCCTTATTTTCAATTCATATATGTATGGTTATGTGTAAAATTATATGTAAATTTATTACAACTGATATTTTACAAAACCTATCCTAATTTATTTAAATCATGGTTATGAAGAGCGAAGCAGTTGCAAGAATTTTTTAAATCTTGTTTTGGGTTATGTGGATCCCCAACAATCACTCAATGTATATAAAAACCCTTTTATCCATTATTTTCAAAACTACATGAATACATTTCGAATATGATTTCTCATGTTGTTGGTATAATAGTTTTCACGTTCAACCATAAATATAAATTCGTCCACGAGCTCACATATTTAAATATTTCTTTTATGCATGAACATTTCATAATTAATAATCCATACTTTGTATTCCAATTGTTTCACAAGAAATTCATGTATTCCTTCAAGTTTATGATTCAATCTATTAGTATAACAATAAATATTTCATGGAATATATGAGTCAAAACATATAAACATGGTTTGGAAAAGGTCACATTATTAAGGGTTTAAATGAATGAGTTGTCATTTCATGTAACAACCGATTATTTTATGTGTACCGGTTATTATTACATTTGAAAGAGTATGTTGTTTTAGTTCATGCACGTCACTATTAAATATGAAGCCAACAAGTCTAGTTATTTTTACATTTTTTGGCATGACCCATTCCACTTATGAAAATGTTTGTAAAAAATGATTATTTAATAAGAATGTAAGTATAAGGCCATATGAATATGAGACCATGCTAAGACATGTGAGGAATTTATTGGACTTGAAATGATGTGACAGGTGCACCCATAATGATACAATGCTCCAATGCATTGGGTAAAGTGAAGAAGTCTCATGAGTTAAGTGAAATGATGCGTGATCATGATACTAGCTTTGTTCACAACTATGTGTGGTAGTTAACCATAATTATGTTGGGTTTCTACCCATACAGTCTTGGAACAAGGCCATGAAAAAGTATCGCATTATAGATTTCTTCATTATTGAATAGTAAATGATCAACCAAGGGATTTTTGGATCATTAACTACGAGTAATTTATGATAATAGAAGTGAAATCAAAAGGCATAACCAAGTGTGAAAATGTCTTGTTACACAAGAGAAAAGTATCTAAAGCTAAAGTCATGTGTATCTCTTTTTATTCTCTAATTAATCATGATATGAATTCTTATACTCTCAAAAATGCTTTCGGAGTTGGCTTTACTAAGCTTTGAATTATGCACATCTCATTTTATACAAACATATGTTCACTATGATTCATGTTTTTGTATAAATCACAGTTATCTTCTATGAATATGATCTTTTGTAAAAAAATGTCTCCAAGTAACCTTACAAAATATAGATGGTGTTCCTTGAAATGAAATATCTTCTTCAATAAAAAAGTTTTATATTTATTTTCAAGGAGGTTGTTTTTTAAATAAGGAATTTCATTCAAATGTTTTAAAACCCATTACTGGGCATTTTTTTGCTCACCCTACATTTTAATTTATGTTTTATAGGTTTTAGTAGTTTTTCCCAAGGCATAAGTGCTCGTTTTGACAACATAAATTTCATGATTAGCCCTGTTATACTTTCAGAAGAAGTTCTTCAGCAGCGTCTTATTTTCCAAGAACATAAACTGAGACGATCCTCTATATTGGGACAAGATGTGAATTTTTCTTACAATCATGTTTTTATAAAGAAAATTTCACACCATGTTTTAGGCACCGATTTTAGACTTTTGGTTTCGGGGTTCTGATAGTTGGTATCAGAGGATTGGTTTACAAAAACTTTGGAAAATTAGAGCAACCAGAAATTACTTCATTGCATCATACTAAGAAAACCACTCTCAATATTTGTAATGGTTGATGAATCCAACCTTGGGTCTCTTCCAACAGAAGTATTAGAGGCTATAGTAGGAAATTCATGTGTGAAAAACTAGGATACCTTTGAAAATATCCGTCTATCATGAAAAAATCTCTTTTGTGTATACAATTCTACTCATGTACTCCAAATTAACCGAGGAGTAGGCCTCGACAATATTTTTATGTTTCACGCCCAATTTCTGTTCTATGAACAGCATGGAAAATACATTGAGGGTTTTTTTAATTGTTTTACCCTAGATAATAATGATTCTTCTTGAGAGGACATTCAAGAGGCTGCACAAGTTGGTGACCTCCAAGTAGAATATCTTTTTCAAATTTTGATCTATGGTCTCCGTGGACAAGTTATGGAATTTGATGGGAGAGCCTACTTGTTTACATTATCGACATATAGTTCATGCCGATGTTTCTCAAATTTGTACCTGTCATACCTTCCTCAAACTGAACCTTAAATGCCTACATGGGTTCGATCCAAGTTGTCCGTGTTGCATCTGGACACAAGAGATCAAAAAATTTGGAACATCCTTGGGGATTCATTTGACTGGGAACTTCGGAAATTTCCAACATCGGTAGTACCTATGAAATGATGTCACGATGATTATGTAACACCCTGAGTTTACGAACTTTGTTAAATGAATCATGTTATGTTTTATGTGTTGGTATCTTCTTATGTTTCTACAAAATTAATGGCTCTATTATAATCTGGTAATTATTTACTATGTAAATCATGTGCCTTGTTTTTTTAGATGGAAAACGTGAGTTCATCGATCATCCTTTTATCAGTCCCTACTGAATTGCTAGAATCCATAACCACCAAGACTTGTTCAGAATACTACCATTCATTTTCCAACCTATGATTGTCTTGAAAACATATTCAAAAATCATCCCTTAGCCCAAACATCCTTCGGACCTACCAGGAATATCGTCATGTTTATCTCCGCATAACAACAACAAAACTAGCATTGTACATGGAGAGAGGGGAGTACCATGAGTGTTTCTTATTCTACTTCACATTGTCCGAGAACTACCTAGACCTAGAGAAGTTTCATGAAACTTCATTGGAGGGTGACACCTAACTATCCTATCTATTTCAGGTCTTGAGTTTCAGTTTGTATGGGATTCTTTATGAATTTGAAGTGTTCTAATGAGAGGTGGTCTGAGAGATTTATAGATAGGTAGCTCACTCCCAAATATCTATCCTCCACACCTCCCATGAAACTCTTTGGAAAATTGAATTATTTATGCATAAGTTTGACCCTAACTACTCATGGCGTACATGGGCCAAGGAGATTGAGGATCTAGTAGATATTCTGGGGATCCACCTGGAAAAATCAGTAGATTATCTGCAATAGAGGTCCTAGAGGTGGGGACCTCGAGCATAAAGTCTCTCTATTTTTTCTAGTAGTTGATTATGAGTATAATATAATTGAGAGGGTGCAATTCATTGAAGGAGGGGATAATGTGACACCACAAATTTAATTTCTGTAGAAATAATTTTATTATTTATTACATTTGTCTTATTTTCCTTTTAATATAAGCAATGTCTGGAAAAAAAACAAAACATTATTCATTCAAAAGAATAGAAATGGATACATGAAAACAAGGCCTATAGAACATAACTAAAGAAAAATTACTATAAGTAGGCCAATCACGATCATCAGTAGACCCCACATCTCCATGAATATACCAATAAAGTAGTGGATTTCCTTCAGATCTTCCAAGAGTAAGAACATTATAACCAGAACTGCAACAATCGCACTATGAGTTAAAGGGATGAAGAGCACCATCTTCTGTGTCTCGGTGCTGGATGTTGTAATAACCTAATCATACTTTTATAAGACCTAAAATTCATCCGTTTCCAATTAGGTGACTGTTGAATTTACAATGGATATAATTATAGCCATTGGCTATTGTAGTCTAATTTATTATGAATATTGAAAATTTTGAGGTATTTAAAATATATGTTAAATTCATTAATAGTTATCTATATTTTATGATTTGAAAACTTATTTTAAGATCATTCCTTTAAGGTTCAAATATTTTAGAAAATGATCGTTTTAGAAATTGATCTTCGGTATGACAATTATAAATATTTCTTTTTGAATTTAATATGTAATGATTTTTCTATGTATAAAATCACCTTGAAATGTTTTTAAGTGATTGAGTGATTTTGAGTCCTATAATTTAACCCATTTAATTTATCGTATCATTGGAAACATGACATTTGAAACTGCAGCATTTCGGTACATAAGTCCACATTAATTAGATGAAAAAAATATGCATATTGTTTTTGAATTTGAAAAAATTGTTTTATGAAAATGTTTATTAATATAATCTTATATAGTTTGATTTGTGTATTTTAAACATCCAAATTTATGAATATATAAAATTTTATGAAAGTAATGATATTATATATTTTTCATAGATGGTTATATTTAAAATTGTGTTAATAAAAAAATATTAACCTAATTGGACAGTAATTTATAGCTGAGCTGATGGAGGCGAATCACAGTAGGTGGCTTAGTTTAGCACTCAGCCCAAACTAAGGCCGGCTGAACATGGGTTCCCCGAAGGGAACACGTGAGAGTAGGATCAATAGAGTGCACCATAGCAGCATCAGGCCGCGGTAGAGCATAGGTAGGCCGAGGCATGCGAGGTGTGGGAGCCTTTGGGTAAAGCTCTCATCTGTATGTGCTATGATTTCTGAGGTGAGTATCAAAGCCTCGGGCTTATAAGGAAGTCATGCATGCCTCCCCAATTCTATGTGGGAAGCATGTTTTTGGCCAAAACCTGATCTAGGCCATTGGATCATGTCGCGCACGATCTGGGCCATCGATCCTGATCTCGCTTGTGACCCTTAGTTACCATAGAGTGCTACAGTGTTTTTTATGAGTCGTTCGCTCACCATGAGATCTAATCACAACTGTTCACTCGGTTTTAAATCCACCGGCTTGCCTCATCTGTTTGATCTTATTCAAGATATAATCTCCAAAACTCTTCATTTTTTTTAAACAAAGGACTCCCCCCAGTCATCCGATCAAAACTCAAGTGATATAAACCGTCCATTTCTTCTCGGGTTTTGTCTTCCGCATCATTTTCTGCGTCACGCTCAAACTAGTGGCCACCCACTGGTTATTCCTACCTCATCTTCTTTATCTTGTCCTCGTTAATGTATCCCCCCTCTATTTTATGCTTTCCCTACCTTGACTTCTACATGTAAGATCCTCCCCAATCCCCTTTATTTTTTTATTTTATTTTTTTCATTTTACTTTCATATATTTCAGTTTTAGTTTTTCCACATGCTTTATAAATGATTATGTATTATAATCACCATTTGTTTTTTAGCTCTCTCTTTAATAAACATGTTGGTTTATTTTATCTCAGTCAAGTTTTTAAGTCATTGTTTATATTTATTTTACGATAAGAAATGTATGTATACCACCTATATAAACCCAATATTTTTGCACTCGAAATTATTGGTATTCTTCCTCTCGGCGTGCAAACATTTCCTACCCATCCTTTTTTCAGACACAATGTCTGGTTAGAGATCAACTAGTTATATTTTAATCATTATAAAACTCTTAAATCATTATGAATATGTGTGTCCATATGTATATATACATAAAATTTTATATCAGTTCTAAATCATAACTAATGTTGGGTTTTCTGAATGTGTTTTTCATTTTTCAACACATGTAAGCGGTTTCATGCTCCAATTTCTATATGTGAACCCTTCATGTCAATTTTATTTTTCTAAAAAATGTATGTATATATAATTTCATCTTAACCATTTTTATAATTTTAAGAAAATATATTTATATTCATATATATATATATATAACTAACCATTTTGGGTTTATCTTCTGTTTTTATGTGTTGTTCTCGAAAAATAAAACACATGCAAGGGTTCTTGTCCTAATGTTTTCTTTTTATGTATACCCTTATTTATAATTAATGTATATATGGTTATTTGTAAAAGAATATATAAATATATTACAACTGAGATTTTACAAAAAAAATACACTTATTAATTTATATCTTGGTTATGAAGAGCGCAACAGTTACCAAAATTTATTAAATCTTGTTTTGGGTTATGTAGATCCCAAAAATACAATCTATGTATATGAAAACCCTTTTCTCAATAATTTTCAAAAACACATGAATAAATTTATAACTAGATTTATCAAGTAGTTGGTATAATGGTTTTCATGTTCAAACATAAATATGCATTCATGCATGAGCTCACATGTTTAAATATTTCATTTCTACATGAACACTTCACCGGAAAATAATCCATACTTTGTATTTCAATTGTTTGACATGAAATGCCTATAGTCCCTTAGGTTTACGTTTTAATCATTTAGTATAACAATTTAAATTTCATGGAGTAAATGAGTCAAAAAATATAAACATGGTTTGTAAAAGGTGGAATTATTAAGGGTTTAAATGAAAAAGTTTTCATTTCATGTAACAACCCATTATTTTATGTGTAGTACTACTTATTACATGTGAAATGGTATGTTGTTTTAGCTCATCCACGTCACTGTTAAATATGAAGCCAACAAGTATTGTTCCATTTTTCATTTTTTAGGCATGATCTATTCCCATTATCAACATGTATGTAAGAAGGATTATTGAATTAGAATGTAAGTATAAGACCCTACGAATATGAGACCATACTAAGAATATATAAGGAATTTATTAGACAAGAAATGATGTGACGGGTGCGCCCAGAATTATACAGTGCTCCAAAGCATTGATTAAAGTGATGAAGGTTAATGAGTTAAGTGAAATAATGTGTGAACATTATGATAGATTTGTTCACAACTATGTATGGTAGTTAAACATGATTATGTTGGGTTTCTACCCATACCGTCTTGGCACAAGTCCATGAAAAAGTCCATCACTATACATTTCCTCATTATGGAATATTAAATGATCAACCAAGGGATTGCGAGTTTTAACAAAGAATCTTTTATGACGATGGAAGTGAAATCATAAGGCATAAACAAGTGTAAAAATAGTATGTTACACAAGGGAAAAGTATGTAATGTTAATGTCATGTGAATTTATTTTTATACTCTATTGAATCATGATATTAATGCTTACACTCTCAACAATTCATTCGCAGTTGGCTTGTCAAAGCTATTAATTATGCATATCTCATTTCTTACGTACACATATGTACTCTGATTCATGTTTTTGTAGAAAGAACATTAATCTTCGATGAAAATTAGTTGTTCAAAAAAAAATGTCTACAAGTTACCTAAAAAAATATAGATGGTGTGCCTTAAAGTGAAATATATTATACTTAAGAAAATGTTTTATATTTATTTTCAAGGTGGTTGTTTTTAAAATAAATAATTTCCTTCAAATGATTTAAAACCCCTTACTAGGAATTTTTATGCTCTCCATACGTTTTCATTTATATTTTACTTGTTTTAGTAGTTTTTCCCAAGCCTTAAGTGCTCTTTGTGATGACATCAATTTGAGGCTTGGCCCTGTTATGTTTCCAGAAAAAGTTCTTTAGCAGCGTCTGATTTTCCAAGAAATTAAACGGAGACAATCCTCAATATTTTGACAATATCTGTAATTTTTTTATAAGCTTGTTTTTATGAATGAAATTACACACCATGTCTCAGGTACCGATTTCAGACTTCGGGGGTCGGTGTTGTGAAAATTATGATGGAATGAATATGAAAAATGATAAGCAAGGGCATGATGCTTTATTTTTTCTCAACTATGTATGTTATTTAACCACTACTATATGTTGTTTCATTTTCTTTTATTTCCACAATATATTACTTTAACATATGGTTCCCCATTATTTTTATAATTATGTAATTATTATGATATGCTTATGATGATTATGCTCACCCATGATATATTGATTCATTTCCATTATTCATACTCTTACAATGATTTTTACGCCACCCTTTTATTTGATATATATACTTTAAATATATCATTTTTTAAATGGAATTTTATATTTTAGAAGGATAATGAAGCAGTACATAAGAAAATTTTAATGTTTAATAATGCAAAAGTTTTCTATGATCCTAATTTTCCAAAGAAATTATTACTCGTGATCATGGATTTGAATCTATATTATGTTTTTAACTAAAAATGATGTAATATTATTGTTAGAATGGTATGGTCACTATATAAATCATGAAATAATATTTTTAAATTGGAATGTGTTTATATATTTGGTATCAATTTAATGGTTTATTTATCTTTTGAAAAATGGTCGATAAAGCCATAGTGGGGACCCTGGGGATAATTATAAGGATAAGTACAAGTATAATCCTATGTATAGTAAAATATTCTAGAATTTGGGTGTATTATAGAGAGAATAATTTCCAAAAAATGAATCCCTATATGGATACTTAATGTGGATATGGATCTAGCATAGTGGTACCTAGGGGTAACAACTATAGATAAAGATGCACATAGTTTGACACAAACCTCACATGATGAATGAAAATGGGCCTTATTTCACACATATTTTGAAACTATTAGGGTATATTCCTCTTAAAATTCACAAGAATATTAGAAAACATTATAAATCAAACAATATTATGAGAAAATTTTATATTGTGAAATAAATAGTTTATAATTTTCATTGAAATATATAATTCTATAGTATAGGGATACATTTTATCTATGATTTAACTATAAAATATTAAAGGTTTTCTATGTATTCATTAAATATTAAATAATATTAATCCCTAATATTAATATTTTTTATTCAATGAATGAAATAGTATAAAAAAGTCAAAATATCATGTGAGAGGGATTGTGATGATTAACCTAATGAGATAACATACCTAATGGAATGTGAATTCTGGAAAATCCGGAATATATTTTCTCAGTTAGTTCATGTTTTCAATTGATAATTGAGCCATTAAATTTTTTTAATCCCTAATGAATAATAAATTTAAAACCACATCATTTATGTGATAAAATAATCCAAAAATGATGTTGTGACAAGTTCACTAGTTATTAATTAATGAATAGAGATCATATTTTTCAATCTGGATTTATTCATTCTTCATTATAATGAATTCTTATTATTACTATTCCAGAAACACCCAATTAATGTAATTAATTTTATTTGAAAATACGAAGAATGGTAAAATTATTTCATCCCAAGCATATATCTCACTCTAAATCCATATTTCTTTGAAAACCCACACTAAAAACCATATAAAACATCTTTTTGTGGAATCTGATGCAATTTTTTGCATGGATTTTATCTCCTTATATAAATCCAATATAAAAAATTTGAAACCATGAAATAAACATCTCTATTGTGAATAACACTAAAATTATAGAATAGAGCATAGAGGAGGGTGAATATTATTTAGTATAATCATTTGAATAATGGATTTTTTTTCTTCAAATAAATAATATTATTCCCAAATGAATAAGACGATGTAAATTATGATACTTGAATTCAAGCCCATTAGGATAGATTATAATGATATATTTACATAATAGTTTCATGACTTTCATCTATGTTGAGAGGTTGAATTATGAAATGACATATTATGTGGATCATTGGTAATATAAAATGATTCACTATGATTTTCCATTTTTGAACATGAGGTCCAGATGGAGAAACTAATGAGTTATCTAGAAAATTGTTTTAAATGGCCAGGTGCATCTCAATGGGGTGAACTGACCCCCTTTATCAAAAAGAAGGTTGGGTAAAGTACATCTCTTTTGATTAAATTGATCTTTGAAAATAATGGTAAATAAAATGTATCACATACCACAGATTGGTTTCATGTTTGATAATCTATGAATAATATGATATTTCACTAAGGTGGAGTATTTAGATAATTTTTAATACTGTGATAATGCATTTGTGAAAGGATAAGATTTATAAAAAGTTAATGGTAAATGTGGTCTAAATTATTTACATGTCATTATTGTGTCACATTATCAATAGATTGGGGATATCTATTATCCCTTTTATGAAAAATGAGATCAAGGAGTGTCCATGAACAACATCTTTAAGAAATAATAATAGTTTCTTAAGACTATATGCTTATTAATGAAAATTTATGAGTCTATTATCATGATTATAAAACTCTATAACCATGTTTTTTTTTGAAGGGAGTATTGGTTTGTTATATCAGGAAATGAAAATAGAGCACATGGAGTTGAAAATGAGGTATATCACATCACTAGTAGTCACACTACCTTCAAGTGGGGAAACTGTTATTGAATATTGTAATTATTTATTGATGAGTGTGGGTTGTGTAGTAATGAAAAAACATAAAGTTATATCCTTCACCATAATGAATTAAAATTTTTCATGAAGAAAATACATCAGGAGTGGATTTTGAATTGGCTAATGTGATGTCTCTATTGAAGATCATGTGATGTTATCTACATTTGGAGATATGTTAAACAAATAAATGTCACAATATCCTCAATTATATATTCATACCAAATAGGATAACACACACCATAGAAGGTGGTAAGATATAATTGATCAATATGGACTCTCAATAAATTACCTTCCCTAAAAGGAAAACATAGTGGTAGAATCTCCAAGAAGAAAGGATCGAATAATACTTTCATTGATTAGAATTTAGAAGTATCCAATCAAATTTGGAATGGAAATGTAAGATATGGTAATAATAAATTTATCACTCACATACGTTTCTAAAATAACTACTCAACCATAAATTAATAAGACTATCTAAGGGGGCCAAAAATATGATTAGGTTTCATAGAAAAATTTATATAATATTTCATAGTAAAAAATTATGGAAGATTAGGTTATAGGGTCTCGAACGTCGATATGTGTCACATAGAAAACATAACTAAATAATGACATTATATATGATACACATAGCTCTTCCTTATATATTTATATTTGAAACACTACTATATATAAGGATTGCATGAAAAAAATATGGTGGGGGAACATGATGAATGAGATTGATGTATTCTTATCTCGATACTTTATATGCCCACAATTAAATACTAAATGATAGAACTCCACGGGTATGATGAATTTTTTTTTTAAAAATATAATAAAAATGGAAACTGTGTATTTATTTATTAAAATACCAAAGACACCTTATGGAAATAATTTTATCTCGGTGGTTGTGGAAAACCATAAAAAGTAGAAACTTTTTATGTCTAGAAAGTAATATTTATCCATTTTCCAACCCACTAAAACATGCTGAATGCATGTAGAAATGTAGTATGGATTCCTAGTCTCTATTTTATCTAATTGGGTTTTGGGGATGACAACAAGGTTTTATGTAACTATTCATAATCTTTTATATAAAAAATATAGTTTGAATACTTATTATCACTCATAAATGATGGTTTAGTCAGAGAGAGCCATCTAAACACTATAGGATTTATTGATAACGTTTTCAACATATTTTTAATGATGCAGGGATTGATACCATCCCATATTTTATTTCTCATGTTAAAATAACTACCATGACAATCATCAAATCTACCTTTATGAGGATATGTATGGGAGGTTGTGTCAAACATAGACATAATGGGATGATGATAGATAATGGAAGATGATGATACATGATTTTTTTAAATATATGATAGACAAGCCTCCAACAATTTCACTTCATTTTATAAATACGTGGTGATTCTATAGAAAATAAATATATAAAATCATCGATGAGGGATAGAGGTTGTGGCTAGAGATATGGTTTTACTCTTTATTTCAATAGGTATGAAATCTATGATTTTTGGGAAGAGTTGAAATATTTTACCTAGATACATCATCCCTTTAGAGATCTTTGATCGCATTAGAGTAGTGTTATATCAACTAAAAATCTATACTAACCTATCCCATGTACATGTTGTGTTCTAGGTATCCCTATTGGTGATGTACATACCAGACCAATAACAAATAAAAAATATAGAGGTGGTACCATTGTAGAATTTCCTATAATAATAGGATTATCTAGGAAAAATATTATATTATAGAGACAATGTTCTTTGAAACAATACTACTTGAATTGTCAATGTATTGCGGAGAACAAATATGTTTGAGGATGGAACATGGGAATTAGAAGAGGTGAGGAAGAATAATTACCCCCACCAGTTTTCACATATGAATGTATTAAATTTTTTTTTGGATAAATTTCTTTAGGGAGAGAAGAATATAACAACCTGCATTTTTAAAAGGCAATGACATGTTTGATAGTGTATTTTTCACACAAATCTAATACCAAAAAACCATGATTATTTAAATATTATTTTAATTACCTAAATGAAATTAGATTTTATTAATTGGATTAAATAAATTTATAAATAATAAAACATTTTATTCTAAAATTATAAATTCACATTAAATGAATTCAAATTTTTATGAAATAATTTTATTCTTATAAAAAATTTGTTCTCCTCAAAAATGAATTTTATTTTCATTTTGTTTGAAAATATTTTAAATTATTTTTTTGAGCCTTTAGAAAAGTTATTTAAGAAAATTAAATCTATTTCTTATATAATCATATCAATATTAGGTAAAGGTGATATATTGTGACTTTTTTGGATAATAATTATTTTCAATGAATATTGAAAATAACAATTTTTTGAGAAACTTTTATTTAAATTTAATAAATTAGTTTATTTTAAAGTATCATTATTCAATTAATTTTATTTATATGCATAATAAATATTATTTTGTTATTTTTGGTCTAAGTAATAACATTTAAATCATCTTTATTATGTATTTTGATATAAAATATTTTTTTAGGAATAAAAGACATTTTCTTAAGAATTGTTTTATAGATGATAATTTTTCTCCATTTAAACATCATTAAAATGTTAAATTATAATTATTTAAATTATGATTACAGATTATATATCTAAAAAATTGTTTTATATTCATGAAAATATGATCAATTTTTATACTTTATTAAAATATCATCTTAATCACGAATACTGCATTCCTTGAAAAATCATTCTTTTAACACTTCAACAGGTTTAATTTTAGACAAAATACTACCCAATAAATGAAATAAAATTGATAAAAGAGATTATATATTTTGTAACATCATAAATAATATTATATAATATGTTAAGAATAATTTTTTGTATAATGAAGAGTAAAATAGTAAAAAAAAATATTATCATGGAATTATATTTAAATTGAAAAAGTGTGTAACCACAAAGATAATGAGGAAAAAATGTTTTCAAATTTTTTTTGAATTTGGATTGATGTTTTTTATGAATTAACTATCCTGTTATAATTTATTTCTTAATTTTGGTTCCACTCTGATATATTGTGACTTTCAATCATTGAGTAGTTTTCTGTATATACAAGAATTACACTCATCCTCCCTTGTAAATGGGCTCACCCTCTCATCTTTACTATCTAATTTAAACCCATTTTGATTTGATAAGGCCTTCCTGAATCATATCCTTTCATCCCTACCCACATCCAAGAAGCATTTCCTCGAACAAAATTCCAATCTATGGATTCTTTAGTTATTTTCCAATGGAGGTGGTCTTAAGAAGAGATATAACTCTTAAACAAGTATAATTGTTTGATTTTCTTATAAACCAAAAAAAATATTATTAAAACATGGTTATGTAATAACAGTAGTATCACCCATGTAACATGTTGTTTTTAGTTCAATTTAATATCCCCAATCCATATTCACATCTATCAAAGAATTATTGAAATGAACATTATTGTGAACAGAGGACTATCACTCAAGGAACAGATGTAATTTATTTTACATAATCAACTCCCATTTATATTTGTAATGATTTATTTAATTTTTATATATTATAAAAATTAAAAATTAAAAATTATTAACGAGAAAAATATCATAAACATTATTATCATAACACACATTGATAAATTATTACTGCTTGTGTGTGTATGGTAGACTACAGCCTCACAAAGTGATGTTAGTCGTTTTTATTACCATGACACAAAGATGGTATATGTTAGTTCATTTAAATATATAATATTATAATATATAAATAATTGTCAATATATTTTTAAAATAACTCTTATTTTATTTCCATCATGATTATTAAATTATGGAAACATTACTCATGCATATGTATGACCTACTATCTCCATAATTTTCATGTAATTAAATTTTCAGAACCATATTCCATGGAAATGTATAAATATTTAATTTATGTATAAATAATATAATTAGTTCATTATTGATATTATTATTTTGATAAAATTATATACTTTTTTGACCATATTCAATTTAAGAAGTGGTTTTGGGCACTAGATTAGAATATCATCATAACATCCAACAAGAAAATAAATGCGTAGGTAATTTTATATGAAATGGTAAAAAATAAAATAAAAGGAATATTAAATTTGATAAATTATATTTTATATGTAAATAATTTAAATAATTTAGTTATTTGGGAAGATTTATAATGCATGAGATGAATCATTCTCAAGGTATGGGATCTATCTAAACCGTTATTTTCAACAAATTATGTGAACTATCTCCCTAACTCACAATATATATTTCTTTAATGTAATGGAATACTTAAATATTATTCATATACGTCTCTGAAATTTGTGGATACCTATTTATCCCTTCCATTTATATGTTAATACATGACTTAATACTATTTCATAATTTTCAACTTTAAGAAAATCATTTGACTATATTATGAGACAAGAATTTGAAACCCATTTTTTTCTATGGGTAATTCTTATATCTATTCCTTATTCATGATTTACTTATGTGTTACACATATTCATGTATAAAATATTAATATGTCTGATTGATTAGTTAATATATACCAAATTATTGTTTCATGATTTTGAAGATTAGGAAATATATTTTCATTATGTTATGAGATAAGTATATAAAATCCATTTTTCTAGGGTAATTATTATATTTATTCGATATGATTGTTTTCCTTGTGTGGAACACATATTGATGTATAGAATTTTAATGTGATGGGTGTACCTGTAATTATATACCCCACTACATTTTCTAATTTTTACTCACACGAGACAACACATATGGGATTATGGAGTGAAGTTAATACATATGAGACTCATTCAACTATGTAATGAATTATTAGTAGTTATCTCTGACATATTATTATTAAATTACTTATATTGTTTCCACTTTTCTATTATTCCATGATATTATTATTATATGATATTTTTGTTTTTCTCCAATTTTATTACTCTGGTTCCCTTTATTTTACAATCTCATGTCATCAATTTTACACAAATGTTATGTTTTCTTATCATGTTTATCTCTTATAGAGCTATTTAGCTCCGCCTTATCCTTCAGGCATTCCCTGATTAATACCTTGTTTCATTAGGATCTGAAATGGAATTTAGGATCTCACTATGTAGAATAAAAAAATTATTCCATGTTTTTTTTCTATTGATGTATTAAGAACATAGTCTTTAAAACATACTCAACCTTCTCTATTAGTGATACAAATTAATGGATATTTATCTTAATAATCGGGAAATAATACGTCTTAAAAGGAATGGTACACTAAATAATCTTTTTTACTTGTTCTGTATCAAACCAAATTGATTGTTTCCTACTTTTGTTTCTTACTCACACGCTTCTTGGGCCACCATTTTAGAGGGGTTCCTCAGAATTACTCCCTCGTTGGAGGTACAAGATTGATTGAGGCTCATGGAAATTATTAAATGAGTGGGTTGGTCAGACCATTTGGTATTAGGATACTATAAATGATATGGGATAAAGGTTCAGTAAGGTTTATTTTTTTACTTTATTTATATTTAGGCATGTATATGTGTCCTATCCATAGATAAGTTATTATTATATATTTTGAATGATCATTATGGAATTTATAGTATTCCATTTATTAGTCTATTTTATTTATTTATTTCATCAGCACAAAAAAATTAATTATTTAGTTTCATGTTTTGTTATTTTTTCAATTTTCCATGCTGTGATACACGATCAAAGTCTCTCTACATATACACAATAGTCTCTCAATATAATCATGAACCACTGGCATATGGGAAGGAAGTCATGAGGCCATGTGTAGAAAAATTTTGGATACATTTGATAGAGTGATATCTACTAATACATTATAATTTTTTATCAGAGTTTTACATACATATTATCTTCTAATTTGGGTCACATTATATAGAATTATTAAAAAATTTCTTGTGGAACAGTGATGAAAATTAAATTAGTGAATCAATAATACTTGATCTTATTTTATTTCCATGTATTTAGGGATATGGGATTGTGTTCCGAGTTTATGATGTTATGGTCAATTTTGAATATTTTAATAGGTGATGCACATGTGATTGGGAATTTATAATTTGTTATATATTTTTATCTCTTGGCCCATTGGAGAGATCCATGTGTCTAATTGTTATACTTATCCTTAGAGGTAAAAGGTGTCTACTCATTTATCAGTTTTTGTAAATAGTTTCCTTGAACATTTTTCCTCTTAATGGGTGATTTATATAATAGAAGATCAGACCAAATTTAAAAATTTATAACCACATCATATATTATGAATTTATATATTTTTTTTGTGGTATTATAAATAGTTTATTTGACATGTTTATATTTACCATGATTGGACATATATATTTTTCAATGATGTGATATATGGATGATGATGCCAATATAGCTCCATTTTTATAGGAGGTGTATTGAAATATAGTAGGTTAGAATTGTTCCTCATTTCCATTCTAGAAACTTTGTTAGGTCATTTGGGAAATGTTATTCCCTTAATGGGGACCTTTCGGATACATACTATATGTGCATGGTGTCCTTTTCTTGAACCAAGAAGGTTATAATGGGAACCAAATTCCCCTATGATAATCCTTTGAGGTCAAAATGGGAATATAATTACTTTTTTACAGACATATTGTGTGTATATCCTTCTTAGGGATGGATAAATAAAAATTCATTACATTCTAAATAGATATTTTCTAAATATCTTTTTATTGAATCCTATGGAAGTATCATTTGTTTATATTATCTAGGCATATTGTCCAGAATTGTGTTGATCAGTACATGGAAACTCTTATTTTAACAAATAAGTTGAATAGTAAATTCCATAAATGTATATTTAGTAAAGGTAATTGCATCACGATTGATACATTATAATCATGGACCTCTAGGGTTTTCCTGATAGGATTTTTCAAAGAGGGGTTTAGTTCTTTATATGATTATTCCTAGAATGTGATTCTATAATTAGTTAAACATTTTTTAATCCTATATTAATATAATATATTAAGAATGGGTATAACTTAAATGGGGTTCCAATTACATCTTCTTGGGTTTTTTCGTATATAACATAGAATTTAAAACACATATAACAACAATAATATAGGTCTGATCTAACTATCATATGTCATTATTTTCATGACATGACATCAAAATTATATCATTTGGATTTGGTTATCAGGAAGGTTATATTTAGTCTAATATTCATCATGATAATCAGTATATTTATATTTTATTGTCATTAAAATAACATACAAATTGTAAGTATGAGACTTATGGGATAGGTGTTTTGAACAAGTGACCATAAAATGATTCCGGACAAGTAACGTCAAGGTGGGATACCGAGAGATGCATTGTTCAAGTGTGACTCCAGTGACTATACAAGAGGTTTTATTGGGGATAACATGTGTGAGGGGATATAATCGTTTATTGGATTCTAAGATTGAAAATATTAAGTATGTGGTTCAATTTGTGGGATTGATATATTAGTGGTTCTTGGGGTTTGTGGTAGAGGGTGGTTAATATATTCGACTTCTATGTATCCTACTAGGGTGATTGGTAATAAATATTGGTTTAATATAGGAAAAAATGTTTTGATGACTTCACATTTTGTGGAATCAGAATACTATTAGAAGAATGGTGAGTTAATAAGGGGTATAATATGATAGTAAGTATTTTTGGTGGATATTAAGAAAATGGTTGAGGGTAACATGCTTTAGTAAAAGGATAAAGACCCTTGATTCTAGGATTTCATCTTTATGATGGTGGAGGTTTAATGAATCAAGGCACAATCGATATACCAATTTTTGAAGTGGAGTTCTTAAAGATATCATAACATTTTGTAAGTATCAATCTATGAATAACTATACAATTTTCATAGTACACAACTGATAAGATACTGATTTAGGTCTTATGATTGTGTTTTTTGGGTTAATACACCCATATTTACAGATATTTAGGTTAGATAGGTGTTGGTAACCAATGTTTCAATCGATGTATGAATTGGAGATTCCCATGAATAGATTCAGAATCGAGGTTTTCAAAACATTGTCTTGGGAAAGGATGTAGCGAGCTCTAATGAAATTAGAAATATTCCTCCAATTAAGAAGAGTCATCAAGAATGGATCAGGTAAAGTGGAATGTCCATTTTGGCTCAAATATCATTTAATTTTTTAAAGGATGGGGATATTCGGTCTTGAGGAGTGAAAAATGTCTGTTGATAGATCATATTGAGGTGTATCTTAATGAGTTTTAATACTAATCCAAATTCTGGGGAGTGAACTATTGGATATATGAAGATGTTCACCCCCTTCATGAATTAAAATCCATCTAATTAATCATATGTAATTTTTATGGGACATGAATGGATGATATGTCTCGTTGATGTCTATCCCTATGGATGATTAGGTTTCATCCACAGGGGTAGTTAGGTCTTGTAATAAACTTTACAGTGGAGGAATTGATCAGGAACACTCTATGTTAGTTCCATGATAAATATTCTCCTAATATAGGGAGAAAGATTTTGGTTGAGAGCATGAAAGCCAATTTTTAGAAGGGTAGTTAGTATGGGACATGTAGTTGGATGACCACATTAGAATAATTATGCTAGTATATAGATGGGTATAAAAACTACTAGATTCCTTGTTGAATAGTAGGTACCCTTTTCTGTTGGGTTTCAGGTAGTCTTGTGATATTCTTGATGCATTAATCAATTCAATGAGTGATTTTTCTTGTATCATGGAATTATAGTGGGTGAGAAAAATGGATGGTTTATATTGGGAACTTCAGTAGAGGTTGAGCATGTGATTCATTGATAATATATTGAGGATTGTGGGATTCCACGTGGAAAAAGTAATCAGGATTGGGTGTATGATAATGTGTTAGTTGTGGAGGTTGTGAATTCTCAGGATTGATTAGTTATAAGAGATCTAATCTCCATTATATAGTGTAACTCAAAGATTTAACGAGGGATCCATGCCAAAACTATCATTAGGGAACTATATTTATTTTTTGATATCTAATTCCTATGGAGGGTTTTTTGTTTTCTAAATTAGTATTTTCATTATTAGTCTTATGATGTGGAGAACCATACTTTATGTTTTAAATATGAAAACTATGGGATTATGTTTTGAGATTTATGATATTAGTTATTAATCATCTTTTTTATTTAGTTTTTGATAATATTGTTGACTCATGGTTTGATGTAATATACCCCCAAGATGGAAAATGGTTATTTAGAAGTATGTTGTGAAGATGATAATGGAATACGAAAATTTGTGTGACACTTGATTACTATGGTAGGTTACGATTTTCAGAGGTATTTCAAACATATCTTCGTAGTGGTGATAATTATTAATATAAAGAGTTTAAAAAACACCTATTATATTCAGGTTCACTAAATTTTGATAAAGTGTGAACATTTTATTTGGTGAATTTGTTAGTTTCTACATTAGATATCAAAGTGAAAATTCAAGTGTTTGAACCCTTTAACAGAACCAAATTAGAATTTGAAGAGTGTTCTATAGACGGTTCTGCGGGATCTAGGATCATATTGAGACTATACGCATAATGATCTTGTTTTTCGAAAGGCATCCTATGGGAAACAGTTAGTTAACTATTGGTGAAAACAATGCACACCAACTATGGGATACAATATTATAAGATCGTTATTAAAAAATATATGATTTTCGAAAAAATTAATGTGTATTATGTATGCTATATATATTTGACATTGTTTTCACATGTCATATTAAACCAATAATCATTTTTATTCTACGTGGATGCATATGGTAGTTCTACGAGCACAATTGGAGATTGGTATGGATGTTGTGAGGGCAAATAGTATATCCGATAAATATTTTTAAAATGATGATTTTTATCAATTGGTTTTAAGAAGGAATTACATATTTTTATTCACCCAACATCGTGAATGGATACTAATATTTTTAAATAATTACCATTTTTCCTAATATGATTTGGCATGTGCCTAGCATGTTTTTCTTGTGAGTATTGATATGTCCTTAACTCATCAACCCTCAGTTATTCTTCATATGTTATCATTATAATTATTTGTTTATTGGTTTTGTGTTTTTTGTGTTCCATCCTATAATTATAGAATCATACATTTTCAGTGGACCATCTCACATCCTAGGAATTGGGTGACCTGAGATGGCTTCTCTATGATGAATTACCCCATTACATCAAGGTATGTCATTTCAGAACATAATTAAATCAACTAACCATTAAATAAATTAAAATTTTATTTTTTTATTTCATATAATATTATGAATTTATCATGATTTTAGATGGGTTTTTACATAAGTTTTTTAGAGATTATTTGGTCTCGAATCCTATAAAGTGAGAGTTGTCAGTTAAATTTATGCATTCTGTCTTTTTAAGTTGAAAATTTTATTTATTTATATTTTTATGAAAATTTTAAATTAATTTCAATGTGATTATAATTATTTTATTCTGGTACGTTGTCTAGGATGAAGGACAGTGATATTTCTTATATAGTTTTAGATGGGCTGAGATGGGCCTTTATAGGTGTTTTCTAAACATAGAGAAAATGAAAATTGATTATAAGTATGATTTTTGACTATCATACATCCCATATAGTAATTTTATTTTTTGTATCTATTTTCTATGCACTTGAGTCTCTCTATTGATAGAAAGAAACCCATATTTAAATTTATTGTCAAAATAATTAAATAAATGCATTAAATATGTAGATTAATTTTTAAAAATGAATATTTTTCCTAAACATGTATTAATATATTATAATTTAAAGGGACACCTCAGTCACATTAGAATTGGATAAATGTATTTGGAATTATAGGGCAAGAACATACAAATAAACTATTTCACTACATTTATATGGACCCTTATGGAGATATGTATATTCAGAATGAGCAATAAAGATCTATGAGGCATTGAACATGGAGACATTGGGATCTTTTTAATTAATGCGATTCATTGAAATAGTATTTATGGCCATCGTGGGGATATACATGAACACAATACTTACCCTTTAACTCCAATAAGGACACATAGGTTCTAATGTGTTATAGGGTATAGCATAGTTGTGTTCTTCATCTAGTTGATGGCCTTTCACCTTGATATATGCTTTGGAGGGGACATTGATTAGTGTGGCTTAGTCACATTTATACAATATTAATGTAGTATTTTTAATATGTAGTGATGATCAATGATATCCCACTAAAGTATTTATTTTATAAAATTTATTCTAAGGGAAACATCATAATAAAGTTGGTTCTTGAATTTGGAAAATTTGTTTGACTAATTTTAATTATTAATAAATGTTTATTTTTAATTTGGAATTTAGTAGACATAGATTATGAAAAATGATTTGGTAGACCTTGAGGGACATAATATCCTAAATTACAGCTTTATCTCAATGCCAAAGGCACTCATGATGGATCCCATCATGTTTATTTACATC
This sequence comes from Viscum album, assembly GCA_963277665.1. NCBI lineage: Eukaryota > Viridiplantae > Streptophyta > Magnoliopsida > Santalales > Viscaceae > Viscum > Viscum album. Next base: position 445,482,128 of record OY728155.1, on the reverse strand, counting down.
AAATATCAGTTCATCCTGAATTTTGATATTAAAAATTTTCTATGCTATATGTGGTTAAAATAAAATGTATATATAGTGTTGGAATATTGAAATATTACAATATATTCCTTAGATGATGAAAAAACTATTATAACTATAATTTAATGATTGAATCGATATTTTAAAATCATATGTGGCCTTGAATTCCCAATGAGTACATAATCTAATATTTGATGATCTCATTGACAAAATTCCAAGTGTTCATGGGATTCTTCACTAAAATGGAAATAGTGGATATTTATAGGTTCATTAACCAAATACCCCATAGTTATCATATCACCCTATATTTCATGAAAATGAGTATCCAAATGATTATATAGGATTTTAGGTGGACATATTTTCATTTATAAGAGAATGTTTCTGACATCCTTGAGGTTGTCGATAATAGCCTCAATTGATTCCTAGGATAATCTATATGTCTTGGTGGACACAACATGATTTTACTATCAATAACTTTATAGGAATAGACTATATAGATAATGATTGAAATAATTTAGTAAGAGGCTTTTATATGAAGAGTATTACTCATATATATTGTCTAATGCTCAACACCATATGAATTCATTATAGTTTCCAATGTCATGATTACCTTTGAATTGGGACCAATGAATCTGAAATTTCACAAGAAGGTGAAAAATTGAGTCATTTTATGGGTGTTACTATTTACACATGAGTTGATTTGTAATCGTATGACATCTATTACACTACTCAATTCCTTAAATAATATATGTCTAGCAGATACCAAGCATAATAAAATATTTATAGTGGATTCTAGTATGGGTTATCCAATATGGTAGGAATCGTATCCCCTTCTAGTGATATATCTTTCTCAGAGACATCTGTGCAACTTTTTGGCATATGTATTTTGTTCTTGGGAACCCATATAGTTCATTTTATGAAATTGTCATTTTTATTTTTTTTACTAGTTAAATATTATTATAATATTTTAGTTGAGTAGCTTACATAAATATACAATTATTTTAATGAATGTGTATATGAAAATGTTACTGGTGGCCCGTTGTGTTTTGTAAGAACACCCTACTTGGTCCACCATTTGGGTAGCGCACCTAACAATATCTTTCTCATTTTCATGTACATGATAGGATAATTATGAAGGACCTTATTACATTAGTAGACATATAACCTCTTGAGGTATCACGATACTGAATGAGGTACGACTCAGAAGTTATAGGGATCCAACATTTTTATTTTTATTTATTTTTATATGTATATGTGATTAGATATGGGGGTATTTAGTTTTTTATGTATGACATGACCATTTATGTATTTTATATATGTAACTTATCATTCATTTTTTTTGTATTTTTAAAATAACTACACTTATTTTTTTAATAATTTGTATAATTTTTATCACTTATTTTATTTTCCTTAATGTTAAAAAAGGTAATATTCTCCCTATGGAAACTCCATATTAATGATGTTGTATTCAGTAACCCTTAAACTATTGGGAGGTGCATTTGAGTCCACATGGAGAACTTTTCTAGTTACTATTCATAGAGAGTGCATGGATGGGACATTACAAATTTACTCATTCATGGTCATCAGACAAACTCAATGGGAATATGGTGGAATATGGTGGAATATAGAAATATATATTTTGTGAGATATTTTATCTAATATTATTGTGAAAATTCTATAAAACGAACCAGTAAACTCATTTAGTGGATAATATATCTAATCAAATCTTGTCAAATTTATTTTAATTATATGAGTTCATTTTCTATCTATGAACTATTTGAATTAATTTCTATATCACTTTCTGTTCACAACATCAATTGTCTAGTTGGTAATAACTTATAATTTTCACATAAAGTTCTTTATTTGTTCATCATCATCATAATTCTTGGAAATTTGTAATTTTAAAAAATTATTTCTTCACATATAGTAATAAAATGAATAATTTTAAATAAATATCAATACAAAAAATATATACACTCTCAATGAATGAAGTTTCATTTCTTGGAATTAGATTAGTTATCTCGTGAATTATTTATAATTTAATTTTATTTATGTCCCAATTTACTTCATCTAGTCACATAGAAACTATTTTCATAAAAAATTCCAAGAGACAAATATTTATGGTGTTAGGAAACAATACTAATATAAAAAACTGGGAATATTTAATAATTAAAATACAATCATCCATATCTAATAAGATATTTGAGGTGTTTAGTGAAATTTTTTATATGAATACCTTTTCATTAAAATATTCCAATTTTTGGGTTTGAGGTCATTTCCCCAATATTTAAAAAAATATCATGGTAAAAATATTATATCATAGATAAAATTAATTTTATCAGTAATTTCAATTCAAAAATCTTTTATAATAATATTTACCAATTATCATGTATTTTATAACATATTCATATTTTATTCATAATCATTGATAATTTATAAATAACATATCATATAACATATGGAAAATTGTATAAACCTAATTATTATTTGTTTAAAAATTGTTATCATTGATTCAATTAGAAAATCCAAAAACCCTTTATCAATCATCATGGTAAAAACTTGATCCAATAACCATTATTTATTCATAGTTTATTTAGACCTATGCATAACTACAAAAAATATTATATTTATAGTTGGTATCAAATATACATATATATCAATGAATTAATTTCTAAAAAATTAATACATATCATCAACATTCCACAATGTTTATTTCACCCCAACTATATATCTATGTCATTCCACATATATCGATCATTTAATCAATAATGGATGAAATTATCTTACTTTTCTACCCAACCTAATATTTTCATTGATTTTTCTTTTCTATTAGATGATGGAATATATAAAATATTATTGTGATTTAGTTTGTTTGATTTTATTTTTTACCCACAAGAACTTTTATTATATCACATGAGATACGATTTCCCAGTCTATACTAATAATAATAATAATTTGAGGTGATAATTTAATATTTATTAAACCCAATCATATATATAAATTTTTTAAAATATTTACAAAACCCTTCCAATAATGATTTGAAAATAGAATCTATTACTATATAATGCATTAATATATATATACAAGAATACCCAAAAAGACAACCAACTTCATTTGTTATTGGTTATGGCCCGCAGAAACTCCAGTTGTCTCCACTATAGAATTTATTATACCTACATCTCGGTTAGGGTCATTATTTTTCTCTTGAGAAGTAATTTTTTCCCCCACCTCCTCGAGAGAAGATTCCCCCACAATGTACCCTTATAGAGTATAGATTTCCTTCTATCCAAGGGGAAGATATCGGAATTATCAGGCCACCAAAGAAAGCCTTGCATTTAATGATCAATACCCCATTATCAATCTCATCAAAAACATGGTGAAATTTGAAGGATTACATATCCAATATCCCAATGACCATTTCTATAATATTATGAAGATGTGTGACAACTTTCACTACCATGGGGTGTTTTTGACGTCATTTTCCTTTGATTATTCAACTTATACTAACGGATAAAGTGAATGAATATATCAAAGAACTACATCAATGCTCAATAACAATCTGAGAGGAGTTGGCCCAAGAATTCTGGTAAATTTATTTCCCACACTCCAAGTTAGTGACGTTGCAGAACAATATTCCTAATTTCCAACAACCTTATAAAGCGACTTAGTATGAATTTTTGGAGCATTTTAAAGAAATTTTATGGAAGTTCCCTCATGATAGCCTTATATTGTGGATGAAATTTCAATCAATGATTACTGGTATTAGGACTGAAAACAATTCTTTGGTGGATGCAGCTACAAGAGGAATGGTGATGCTAAAATCCCTAGAATAACTCTTCAACTTACTCGAAGATTTGTCAGAAAATATAATCCAATAGCACTTGTAGTAGGGTACTTAAAAATGGGTCATGCATAAAGTTTATGTTTCTACGATGCGTGACACTAAACTCGATATAGTAACTAAGAAGGTCGATGCGTCGAATCTGAAAAATTCATCACATGTTCAACTGGGAAATTACTCAGCATCAAGTTAATGTGGTGACAACCACGCCATGGGTGAATGCTCGGGGAAATGTGTCGGTCCTTCCAAAAGTGGGGTAAGCTATGTATCTTATAACAGAGGGACAAACATATACCCTCAATACCAAAACCCGACATAGATTGATAACTGTTTTATGGGCTTGGGGAAACAACAAGAAAATTCTCAACCCCGCCCCTAAAGGACAATTAGTTATGGTCAGCAGCAACACTAGAATCAATATTGCAGACAAAAGTAGTGGGCATCCTTCCAACAACAAGGGTATAATAACCCTCATCTACTACAACAACCAAGGTATACACAAACTCAACATTATTTACAATAATCTCATAAAGAACCCCCATCAATTCTAGAGAAAATGATGTCAAAATTCATAACAACTGATGAGACCAGATTTTAGAATGAAGATCCCTCTATTCGTTGGCTTAAGAATCAAATTGGGAAACATTCCTATCAACACTCATCAAGGAAACCTAGTACATTACCGAGTAACACCAAGGATAACCCACAAGAGGAGGGCAATGCTATCACTTTACATGTAACGCCCCGACCCCAACTACCCAGAGTCGGTGCATTAATTACATAACATTGGCATGATCACAAGAAAGATCAAGTCTCGAAAGACCGATTGGTTTAGTAGCCTTGGAAACACTAGATATAATCATAAAGTTTTACATTACATTTCAAAGTGAAAAACTACTACAACAACAAAGTCTTCATATCCACACTATTAACCCCTCATAATATCCCTGCAAGTCATTCATAACTTACTTCTTCACATCCTGGGAAAAATAAAACATAGAAAAGGGGTGAGCTCAAATGCCCAGTAAGGATAACAATATAGCGGAACATTCAAAATAAGCATAAACATTTAAGGCAATTCATTACTAAAACAAAAGCCTTTTAAAATTGAACTTCAACATAGTATGGCAAAAGTAAAATGAAATAATGTCATTTACTTATTCACATGGATATTCTACTAATCGAATAATCACATGCAATATCAATAACCACTTTCATAATGTTGGAATGCATAATGCCAGACTATCATAACCACATAGCCAAGGCCTCGTTCCAAGACTACAAATAATATTTTGTCAAGGCCTTGTGCCAAGACACTAGTTTGCCTCATGAGACCTACCGATGCATCGAGGAGCTATAGCGGGCTCCACCCGTCACTTATTAAGTCCAATGCATTCCCATATGAAAAGGTTTAAACATAACATAAACATTCGTATTAAAACTAGCATACGAAATGTCAATAATTTCACCATAAACTATGAATGGTATAAAAATAGCACATCCACATTCAAACATATCACAAAACCTTCAATACAATATAGAAGTTTTGTATCATAATAAATAAACTTCAAATAATCTTAAAATCCATCAAAGGATGTTGACATAGATGAAATCAAAATTCTTTTTAAAGAAATATCTCCTTTTATTTTGAAATCATTTAAGGTCCATATAAAATAAAACATTTTCTTTGAAAATATTCTTATAATCTTGTATGGAAAGCTTCGACGATTTTATAACGGCGGAAAATAACCACACCCGCCGTATAAGTTAAAAAAAACATTCTTACCTCAATTCTGTCGAAAAGGTTAAAAAGGACCTTGTTTTGAAAACGACGGAAAGATTCCTTTATAAACCTCTTATAAAAAGTCAAACAAGGGTATAAATGACTTTAACCCATATTCTTGTAAATAGTAAAAATGTTTTGAAATACATTTCGAAGAAACATGGATGTGGATGATAACGAGATCCCAGTAGATTATTACGTATAATACAACCTCGGATAATGAAGAGATTGTGAAATAACCCTTACCTTGTACTTTTCCTTGGTTGGGGTAGGTTAACCTCCTGTATAATAGTGAAATAATTGTTACTAAATTATACAAGAATCATATACATTAATATGATATCATATATGATCTTTTAATAATAATATCTTAGTATTATCGCCGTTTCGGGTGTTAACTTACTCATTTTCTTTATATGTTTTGTTACATAAGTCATGTTTGTTGTATCTTATTCATATCCAGAATGATATCAAGTCCTTAAACATCATTTTTAAATCATTAAATGATAATTATACTTGAATGGATACGATGGAGAATGAATCTCATCGCGTTCGTGGAGACGGTAGTCCGTACGTACGCACGAACGCAACTTCCATTTAATTTTTATTTTAAAAGAATCGAATCCAAATGATACTTAGGTATATTACTATTACAGTATAATAGAATATTTTATATATGTTACTTAAGTTCATTAACACCATCCTTTATACGTTCCATGTGTGGTATGAACGAGTCATATCATTTTAAGGGGGCGGTAGTCCGCACTTCCTCAAATGAAATTATCGTATGTATATACAACATGAAACGAATAATGGTATGAAATAAAATGGAATTACAGAAGCTTATATATAAAATATATATCATTAATATCATATTTAATTACAGTGCCATCATAATGGCCACCATGAGAGGCGGTAAGATGTATTTGAACAATCATCGTTTCGTGAGGCGTTAGTTTGCCATCCACAGAAACATTATGTTCATCATCCATTAGATGGAGTTGTGTGTATGTGTAGTTTGAATCCTTCTTATAAAAACATCCTAGTATATTGAGGATACTGGTGTTGTTACAAAATAAAGGAAATAAAAATAGTTTGGGGGTTGGAGAAGCAAAATAAATGAAAATAATTTAAGAGAAATCGTTACCTTTAATTTAGGTAACTCACTTTGGTTGGAACCAAAGGACTTCTTGAAATGCTTTCTGCCTAAGGGGAAGCTTCAAGGAGGTGGAGAGGGATGTGGGGAGCTTAGTTGGGCAGAGTTTGGACGAGTCAAGTGGCTTGAGAGGTGTGAGGAATGAGTAGACGTTGTCTCCTTTTATAAGGGAGAGGAGGGGCTCTTTAGGAAAGAGTGAAAGTATTACTTTATAATATAATTATATTCGGTTTATAATGGTCCAAAAATCATTGAGGTCGAAGATAAGATGACTCATATTCTAAATAACATCAGCCAATAAGAATTGGACAGGTTTTAGATAATATTTTAATCATTATAATCTTATTTATTTAAATGATTTATTAATGAGGTAAACATTGCATCATTATTGTGTTATTGATAATTTAACTTATTTGATGTCTAAAAATTATAAATAAAATATCATTATGTAGGAAATATTTTTATCTTTCTAATGAATATTTATAATCGAAAATCCAACATGTATAACCCTATGTAAAAATTGTTCTTCTAAAAGATGTAAGCTTATGCCATTTTTATTTTTATTTTAACTTTATTAATATAAAGTGTCCCTACCACATACAAGTGGCTCCAAGGGGTCCCCAAATTGACCCAAGGATGCTCATGGTCGGGTATGTGTCCACCAATAAGGTTAGGACACGTTTTAGGGTAATTTTGTATTATTATAATATTATTTTTTAACCCTTATTTACCGGATTTACCCTTAACCATGGTAAATAAAATATTTACCACAGTAATTATTCAAAATGTATAAAAATAAAAGTTACCTATTTACACAATTTGGACATCCTGATTCCAAATATGGAATCCATTTTTCTAAATTCAAAACACAGAAGTGGCAGAAATTAATTTAAAATTAATTCCCGCTGTCAAAACAAAAAGCGTGTTTTTAAGAGGTAATAACTATCAAAAGATTGACACTTGTTTATGTTCGGTTTAATTGTAAAATTATGTCCAATGACCAACATTATATTAAATGGTAAAAATATATTCTAAATATACTTTAAAACCACTCAAATTCACAATTCATCACTATTAATTATTTTGATTAAAAAAGTTGTTTTTAATTAAAATTTAGTAATTTTCACTATTCATCAAAATATAAAAGTTATCCGAAAAGTACCAAAATTTCACCCTAGGCTAATTTCAATATTCCGAAAAAATGAAGTCAATTTTGAAATATAAAATATATATGATTTCAAAAAGTAGGTATTACTATTCACAACGGCTAGTTTAATTAGTTGTGGTGTGTGTTAGAACTCGAGGTTGCGTACAACACACGCTATCGCATTATTCGAAGGGAAATGTACCGTGGAAGCTTGGGATGTTTCATTTTAAATTTTTGATGTCCCCATTTAGTCAAAAAGTTTAAAATATAGTATTTAAAAATGGTTCACTATTAAAAGTTGATAAAAGTGAAATACTGAAAATGAATTTGTTCTTGTATTATGTCTAAGATACTCATAATATGGAAAAATTATAAGGATTATATAAAGTTTAAAATTTAGTTAACACTATTCATAACCTCTTTTGAACAGCTTGTTTGGTAAGTCATGGTGCGATTGAACTTGTTGTTGCGTATAGTGAAAGTTATTGAATTATTTTGAAGAAATAACACACTATGAAATCTTGGGGTGTTACATTCTCCCCTCCTTCAATAAATTGCGTCCTCGCAATTTGAAATTGTTCTTCGAAAATAAAAGGTTGAAAATAGATAATATATTCGTGGGAAAACCCACATCGGAAATTGGGTTACTAAAATTTAGTCTTAATATGAGGAAAATAGAAATGAAAGGGTCACCACCAAATTATGATCTTGATTAGGAGAACATTGGTGGCAATTAGAGACATATAATCGGAGGAAAAACGTAAATATTTATAGGTAGTGATTGAGGTCATCAATCACAAACAAGTGTATAATTGAGGTCCTTAAACTCATCAATCTATGATGATTTGAAGTACCATCGGTTCAACAAAATATAGGGTATTGGGATAACACATTTTTGACGTTTCAAAATATCTTAGTTGAAATCCCAAATCGAAAAATGAATTAATGAGGCCTCTATTTAAAATAAAGAGTGGAAAGTATGAAGATTACCGAAAATAACACATACTAGGGTTCCATGTAGGAAAATATGGATATGGAGGAGAAATCTAACCATCAATTATCTGATGGAGAGTGGTAGAGAACATGGCTATGAAAAGGCCAACAATCCCAAAGCCATAAATTAGTGATGATTTAAGGTACCATCTAGGATAACATTTTTGTTCAAAGTTCCTTTTCTTAACGTTGTGGAATTTAATTATGAGATTGGCTAAGATCATAAGGAGATATACTTACTTTATAATTAGATTTTTATCCATTAATAAATTTCTACCACAAATACATCTTTCACTCTAAAAGATAATAGAAAAAAAAATTCTATTTACACTATTCGTATAGGGTTCCAAAATAATCGAATTTATAATTCATCTACAAGATCTTTTAATAAAAACTACATTATTTAATCCAGGACATCTCGTGGGCCAGTGGTAGGTGATACACCCTTGTCGCCCTTCGGTTGCGGGTTCAAGTCTCGCAGCCTTGCCGGACGCGACGGGTTGCCGCCCGACCTCCGGGTTGTCCTTTTATGGCAATCCAAAATAATCCAAACTAGAACTATCCAAAATAATTCTGTCCAAACTCACAGTCCAACATTTATAAGGAAGGTAAACATAATATAGATCCTTTTTACCCCGTAATAGCATATGAATACCTTCATCTTGTATTCTTTTAATACACCAAAACATCCTGAATTACCATATTCCTTATTGATTACATTCATGCTCCCTTATTCCATATAGAAAGCTGGATATACTTCATTAATCCAAAAATGTTTTAAACCCCAAAAATGATGGAATATACAAATCATTAATCAGTTTCAAGGTAGTCAATAATATCCAATATAATTTATCCAAATCAATCATGTATTATTCTAAAATCACTAACTCGGTATCTGAACCATATTATGGTTTATCTTGCTCTCAACCATATATTTTCCAAACATTTAACCTGCTACTGAGTCACTTTTCTTTGTTCCGCACCATCTAAAGTCCTTAATAAAATAGTACTGCAGTACAATCCTTATATACTCCATAATTATTATAACAAGTACATTGTTGATACAACACTCAATCAACATAAGAACTCTAATCATTCCTCTTCATCTGTGGTAGTATCATAACTTGATTATTATCCAATAGCATCATTTGCGGCATAGTCTGATGACCGGGACATAGGTTTGCGTAGTGTCCAAACTCCTTGCAAATGAAGCATTGTAAATTTGAAACCATTTTCTTACCCTTGCAGTCACGTACTTTGTGCCCTTTTCCTCCACACTTATAACAAACTCCCATTCCTTTCAGGCAAGTTTCAGGGTGTTTCTTTCCACAGTTACCACATATGGGAAAATTCTTCTTTTCCCTCTTCCCTTGATCCAACTTTCTCTCTTCCATCCTTTTCTTCTCTTTCCTTCCTTCAAATCCATAGGACTCAGTAAACTCTTTACTTATCTTATCAACACATGATATTATTTCTTCATATGATGATAATACATGGGAGACTATTTCTCTTATAAATTCTAGCTTAAGACCATGAAAGATATGATCCTTCTATCTCTTTGGATCATGTGCATTTCTGGAGTTCTCATTCCTTCTACTGGGCGCCATTTCTAAACAATGGCATAAACTAGATCAGTTTATGAATCAAAATACATAATCCCATACTTATAAAACACTTAACATAAATTGAACTATTTATGGATATAATACATAATCATAAAAATGTTTTCTTTGAGGAAGTATATACTCATAAACCCTTCATAATGATTTGTAAAGAAAATGAGATTATCCTAAGCATATCCCCCGGGAGTGTCGTAACCAAGAGTGCAGCTAGGCCCGTTGTCGTGCACCAGTTCCCGTTCGAGTCTAGCTCAAAGCGGTGTTTTCGGGTTTTACCCCTAGGTACATCTGTGCCAGAGCCGCCTCTACCTGCTCATATCCAGACAGGGATGTATTGCTTGGAAAACTCACAAAATCTCTACAATACCAAAATTTTAGGAAGTTCTTCTATACTAATCCTCAAAGTTCATCTTAGGTCTAAGTGCTCTAATCAGAGTTTATCTAAATCTAGCTTCCAAGGTTTGTACTAAACTTCCTCTGATACCAACTGTAACGCCCCGACCCCAGCTACCCAGAGTCAGTGCATTAATTACATAACATTGGCATGATCACAAGAAAGATCAAATCTCGAAAGACCGATTGGTTTAGTAGCCTTGGAAACACTAGATATAATCATAAAGTTTTACATTACATTTCAAAGTGAAAAACTACTACAACAACAAAGTCTTCATATCCACACTATTAACCCCTCATAATATCCCTTCAAGTCATTCATAACTTACTTCTTCACATCCTGGGAAAAATAAAACATAGAAAAGGGGTGAGCTCAAATGCCCAGTAAGGATAACAATATAGCGGAACATTCAAAATAAGCATAAACATTTAAGGCAATGAATTACTAAAACAAAAGCCTTTTAAAATTGAACTTCAACATAGTATGGCAAAAGTAAAATGAAATAATGTCATTTACTTATTCACATGGATATTCTACTAATCGAATAATCACATGCAATATCAATAACCACTTTCATAATGTTGGAATGCATAATGCCAGACTATCATAACCACATAGCCAAGGCCTCGTGCCAAGACTACAAATAATATTTTGTCAAGGCCTTGTGCCAAGACACTAGTTTGCCTCATGAGACCTACCGATGCATCGAGGAGCTATAGCGGGCTCCACCCGTCACTTATTAAGTCCAATGCATTCCCATATGAAAAGGTTTAAACATAACATAAACATTCGTATTAAAACTAGCATACGAAATGTCAATAATTTCACCATAAACTATGAATGGTATAAAAATAGCACATCCACAGTCAAACATATCACAAAACCTTCAATACAATATAGAAGTTTTGTATCATAATAAATCAACTTCAAATAATCTTAAAATCCATCAAAGGATGTTGGCATAGATGAAATCAAAATTCTTTTTAAAGAAGTATCTCCTTTTATTTTGAAATCATTTAAGGTCCATATAAAATAAAACATTTTCTTTGAAAATATTCTTATAAGCTTGTATGGAAAGCTTCGACGATTTTATAACGGCGGAAAATAACCGCACCCGCCGTATAAGTTAAAAAAAACATTCTTACCTCAATTCTGTCGAAAAGGTTAAAAAGGACCTTGTTTTGAAAACGACGGAAAGATTCCTTTATAAACCTCTTATAAAAAGTCAAACAACGGTATGAATGAATTTAACCCATATTCTTGTAAATAGTAAAAATGTTTTGAAATACATTTCGAAGAAACATGGATGTGGATGATAAAGAGATCCCAGTAGATTATTACGTATAATACAACCTCGGATAATGAAGAGATTGTGAAATAACCCTTACCTTGTACTTTTCCTTGGTTGGGGTAGGTTAACCTCCTGTGTAATTGTGAAATAATTGTTACTAAATTATACAAGAATCATATACATTAATATGATATCATATATGATCTTTTAATAATAATATCTTAGTATTATCGCCGTTTCGGGTGTTAACTTACTCATTTTCTTTATATGTTTTGTTACATAAGCCATGTTTGTTGTATCTTATTCATATCCAGAATGATATCAAGTCCTTAAACATCATTTTTAAATCATTAAATGATAATTATACTTGAATGGATACGATGGAGAATGAATCTCATCGCGTTCGTGGAGACGGTAGTCCGTACGTACGCACGAACGCAACTTCCATTTAATTTTTATTTTAAAAGAATCGAATCCAAATGATACTTAGGTATATTACTATTACAGTATAATAGAATATTTTATATATGTTACTTAAGTTCATTAACACCATCCTTTATACGTTCCATGTGTGGTATGAACGAGTCATATCATTTTAAGGGGGCGGTAGTCCGCACTTCCTCAAATGAAATTATCGTATGTATATACAACATGAAACGAATAATGGTATGAAATAAAATGGAATTACAGAAGCTTATATATAAAATATATATCATTAATATCATATTTAATTACAGTTCCATCATAATGGCCACCATGAGAGGCGGTAAGATGTATTGGAACAATCATCGTTTCGTGAGGCGTTAGTTTGCCATCCACAGAAACATTATGTTCATCATCCATTAGATGGAGTTGTGTGTATGTGTAGTTTGAATCCTTCTTATAACAACATCCTAGTATATTGAGGATACTGGTGTTGTTACAAAAGAAAGGAAATAAAAATAGTTTGGGGGTTGGAGAAGCAAAATAAATGAAAATAATTTAAGAGAAATCGTTACCTTTAATTTAGGTAACTCACTTTGGTTGGAACCAAAGGACTTCTTGAAATGCTTTCTGCCTAAGGGGAAGCTTCAAGGAGGAGGAGAGGGATGTGGGGAGATTAGTTGGGCAGAGTTTGGATGAGCCAAGTGGCTTGAGAGGTGTGAGGAATGAGTAGACGTGGTCTCCTTTTATAAGGGAGAGGAGGGGCTCTTTAGGAAAGAGTGAAAGTATTACTTTATAATATAATTATATTCGGTTTATAATGGTCCAAAAATCATTGAGGTCGAATATAAGATGACTCATATTCTAAATAACATCAACCAATAAGAATTGGACAGGTTTTAGATAATATTTTAATCATTATAATCTTATTTATTTAAATGATTTATTAATGAGGTAAACATTGCATCATTATTGTGTTATTAATAATTTAACTTATTTGATGTCTAAAAATTATAAATAAAATATCATTATGTAGGAAATCTTTTTATCTTTCTAATGAATATTTATAATCGAAAATCCAACATGTATAACCCTATGTAAAAATTGTTCTTCTAAAAGATGTAAGCTTATGCCATTTTTATTTTTATTTTAACTCTATTAATATAAAGTGTCCCTACCACATACAAGTGGCTCCAAGGGGTCCCCAAATTGACCCAAGGATGCTCATGGTCGGGTATGTGTCCACCAATAAGGTTAGGACACGTTTTAGGGTAATTTTGTATTATTATAATATTATTTTTTAACCCTTATTTACCGGATTTACCCTTAACCATGGTAAATAAAATATTTACCACAGTAATTATTCAAAATGTATAAAAATAAAAGTTACCTATTTACACAATTTGGACATCCTGATTCCAAATATGGAATCCATTTTTCTAAATTCAAAACACAGAAGTGGCAGAAATTAATTTAAAATTAATTCCCGCTGTCAAAACAAAAAGAGTGTTTTTAAGAGGTAATAACTATCAAAAGATTGACACTTGTTTATGTTCGGTTTAATTGTAAAATTATGTCCAATGACCAACATTATATTATATGGTAAAAATATATTCTAAATATACTTTAAAACCACTCAAATTCACAATTCATCACTATTAATTATTTTGATTAAAAAAGTTGTTTTTAATTAAAATTTAGTAATTTTCACTATTCATCAAAATATAAAAGTTATCCGAAAAGTACCAAAATTTCACCCTAGGCTAATTTCAATATTCCGAAAAAATGAAGTCCATTTTGAAATATAAAATATATATGATTTCAAAAAGTAGGTATTACTATTCACAACGGCTAGTTTAATTAGTTGTGGTGTGTGTTAGAACTCGAGGTTGCGTACAACACACGCTATCGCATTATTCGAAGGGAAACGTACCGTGGAAGCTTGGGATGTTTCATTTTAAATTTTTGATGTCCCCATTTAGTCAAAAAGTTTAAAATATAGTATTTAAAAATGGTTCACTATTAAAAGTTGATAAAAGTGCAATACTGAAAATGAATTTGTTCTTGTATTATGTCTAAGATACTCATAATATGGAAAAATTATAAGGATTATATAAAGTTTAAAATTTAGTTAACACTATTCATAACCTCTTTTGAACAGCTTGTTTGGTAAGTCATGGTGCGATTGAACTTGTTGTTGCGTGTAGTGAAAGTTATTGAATTATTTTGAAGAGATAACACACTATGAAATCTTGGGGTGTTACATTACAAAGCAGAAATGAGCTACCCAAGAAAATAACTAAAAATCAAGATGAAAATTCATCTCCACATTCTCCCATGTTGAATAATGAAGCCGTGATTGTGTTTTATCCCTCAAAAAAGAGCTTATCAAAAGAGAAAGAAGTTTTACCTAGTATGGAAAATGAAGTGGTAACACCTTATGAACCTACCTTACCTTTTCCCACATGAATGAATAAGAAAAAGGTGGATCAACAATTTGAAAAATCTGCGGATTTATTCTGGAAACAACATATCATCATTCATTTCACAAAGAGATTAACTCAAATACAAATATATATAAATTATATGAAGGAAATCCTCTTAAATAAGAGGAATATGGAGGATTTAAGAAAAATTCCTCTCACTAAGGAATGATCAACAGTTGTCCACCAATCCCTGCCTTCAAAGCTCCAAGATCTAAGTTGTTTTACAATTCCTTACACAATTGGATCGTATGAGTTAGGAAAATACCTATGTGACTTGGGTAGGAAAGTTTCAATATTATTCCATATGGTGTATTCAAATGGATGGGGTAAATTGATTTACAATCTACCCATGTGTCACTACAACTCACTGACCGATCCATTAAATATCCAAATGGATTACTTGAAGATGTTCCCATGAATGTGGAAAGGGTGATTCTTCCTGGTGATTTTATCATCCTATACATGGAGGATGATCAAGAGGCCCCCGTCATTTTGGGAAGACCCTTATCTCCTTCTATGTAGGAGTTGATCTATGTGAATCAAGGTGAATTGATATTCATTGTGGGAGATGAAAAGCTATCTTATAATGTCTTCAATGTAGTCAAGAAGGTATCACTAATGGAAAATGAGGACTGTTTTGCATTGACTGTTATTAACAATCACTTAGGCCATATGGAGTACAACACAGAATGTTGTTCTATCACTGATGAACCATTCACCCAAAACATCAATCATGATTATGAACCAGAAGAGTTTCAATAAATCATCGTCCATGGTAGTCATTATTATCAATGTTCAATTATTCCAGATATTCACGAGCGGAATGATGTGGAAACAATTATACCCTTAGTTCTGAAAGACCCACAACTTAAACTCAAACCTCTCACATAATCACCGAAATATTGATACTTTGGAGATCAACACATTCTTACCGTAATACACAATTCCACTCTCTTACAAGAGAAGGAGCATGCACTTCTCTAAATACATAAATGAATAAAAAAAAGGTATTGGGTGGACAATAACTGATTTTAAAGGGATATACCGAACCATTTTCACCCACAAGGTGCTACATGAAGATGATCCAATCCCTCAAAAAAACCACAGTGATGGATAAATCTTCTCATGAAGGAGGTACTAAAGATTGATGTGATCAACATTTTAGAAGTAGGGATAAACTACATGATCTCTGGCATCCCATGGGTATGTCCTTCGCATGTGGTACCAAAAAAGGGCGGTATCCAAATAATTACTAATGATAAAAACGAACATATACCAACACTAAGATTCATAAAATTTAGAGTGTTATTGGATTATATAAAATATAATGATTCTACATGAAAAGATCACTTCCCACTCCATTTCATAGATCAAATGATGGAGGGATTAGTAGGGCATGAATTTTATTACATTCTAGATGGATAATCTAGATATAACCAAATTTCAATTACTCGTGATGACCAAGAGAAAAGAACCTTCACATTCACATGTTTAACTTCTTTCTATCGAAGGATGTATTTCGACTTGTTCAATGCTCTATCCACCATTCATCGATGTATGTAGGAAATATTCCTTGATATGGTAGAGAAAACTCTAGAATTATTTATGGATGATATTTTGCTATATGGAGAATTATTCAACAGTTTCTTGAGAAATATTGAATTTTTCCTAGAATGGAGGGATCAAACAAATCTGATTTTAAACTGGGAGAATATCCACTTTATGGTAAAAAAATGGCATCATCTTAAGGCATCAAATTTCTAAGAATGAAATTGAAGATAACCAAACCAAAATTTAAATCATCTCAAAACTACCTATACTAGCTGCTATCCAGGAAACTAAAGCATTCATGTGCATACATGATTTTAAAAAAGATTTGTTTGTGTGTTTTCAAATATAGGTCAAGCTCAGACCAATATTCTTTCAAATGATGATATCTTTGAATTTGAAGAAACCTTCACCACATCCTTCCCACTTCTACAGCAAAAACTAGTAGGAGCCCCTATCATTATTGCCCCAAATTGAGAATAACTATTTGATATTGTGGGTGTTGAAAGTGACTATGTTGTGGGAGAAGTTCTTGGGAAGCAGCTAAATCGAATATTCAAACCAATATACTATGACAGCAGAGCCCTAAGTGAAGCCCAAATTAACTACACTATCACATGGAAGGAAATGAGAGTACTATATTTTTAATTCAATAGGTTCTACTCTTATTTTCTTTTATACGATGTTATTGTCTACGATCACCATAAAGCACATAAATATTAGATAAATAAGATGGATGAAAAACCATGAATTATCTATTAGGTTCTTCTCCTCCAAGACTTTAACGTGGAAATACATGATAAAAAGGGTATTGATAACATTGTTTCCGATAATCTCTCTAAAATGTAATTTCATAATTTATTAAAAGAATACTATATAGAGATCCAATATGACTTTCTGGAAGAGCATATTTTCTCAGTTAGAGTTACACTTCAACCATGGTATGTCGACATAGCCAATTACTTGGCTACATGAGTCATTCACCATGGTCATTCATTCCAACAAAAGAAAATATTTCTGTATGAAGTGAAAAAATATTTCTGGGAAGACACAATGATCTTCCTTACAGGTGGAGATTAGGTAATCTGCAGCTAAATTCCAAAAGTAGATATTCAAGGAATTCATCACCTTTTCTATTCTTCATCAACTGGGGGTCATCGTTGACTAGATATAATGACTTAAAAAGTTCAAAATTTTTTAGGGCCTACCATGCGCAATGATGCCAGGTATTTTATAACATGCTATGATAGGTTCCAGTGAACAGGTAACATGGGGAGACGAGCTGAAATGATTCAAATAACAATACTTGAGGTCATAGTCCTCATCATATGGGTTATTGATTTCATGGGCCTGCTTTCCCCTCATTTGGAAACTCTAACATACTAGTTTGTGTAGATTGTGTCTCAAAATGGGTTGAAGCTGTAACCATGACACACAGCACAATAAAGGTTGTCGTGGCCTTCTTGATGAAAAATATTTTCAGCAGGTATAAGATACTCTGAGCTTTGATAAGTGAGAGAGGGTCACATTTCGATAGTGCAATGATGTATAATGTGCTTGTGAAGTTCGTTTTGAGGTATAATACAGGGACACCTTATAATTCACAATCCAGTGGACAAGTGGATGTCTCAAACATAGAATTAAAGCAGATCCTAGGGGAAAAACTGGGAGCCTAAAGGAAGGACTGGTCCAAAAACATTATGATGCTTTGGGGGAATACATGACTACTTTCAAAACACCTCTAGATATGTCTCTATTCCGATTGATTTATTGAAATTCATTCAATTTACTAGTGGAATTATATCATAAATCCTTTTTGACTGTGAAGGCCTAGAACTATGATTTAAAATCTGCAGATGCAAAGTGAAATTTTCAACTAATGAAACTAGATCTGATTGGGGTGGCGGAATATGAGTATGCCAGGCTATATAATGAAAAGATAAAGGAATTCCATGATCACATGATCTCTCAGAAATCATTCCATCATGATGATGAGGTACTATTATGTAACTCTCATTTGAGATTTCTTCTAGGAAAATTACTCTCTCGATGGTTGTGATTATTTCTAAACCACACAATCTTGTTGAGCAGTCATTACCTGGATGTTATCATTCCCCAACATCTTGGCCTCTAAAAGGAGATTGAGGATCTCATTTTCCATAATCAAATCCCCAAGACACTCCATCTTATCACTCCTACTCATGAAGTTTATTTTTGCAGTTCATTGCGACATTCGAGTTTGATGGATAGCCTCTCTCCAGACACCCACCAATACGAATACCACTTATCACTTTAATATCGGTGGCTTCCCTTTTTCCCTTACCATGGATGATTTTGTTCGATGGTGTGGCTTTTAGACCCATCATGCCACCCCACCTCCTTTCTCCAACCCTACACGCCCTGAGCACTATAAAATCATTGCGATGTGGTCAGAGCTTGATGGGCCTGACCACAAGTACACCCCCACCTCACAGAAGAGCACACTCATCAATGACCATCCACTTTGTTTCCTTCACCGATGCTTCAGCGCCATCCTATTTTCACTCAATTAAGATATGAGAGTTGTGTTTAGCCACGATATGGACCTTATGACTATTATTGTTAGGAACAACTACCCTGACCTCCATTATCTCAATACTTTTTACATCCAATTTATGATCAATGGAAATCAAGAAAATCAGAACGACAATTTTTATACCACTCGGCCAGCCCACAATCTAGGAGTTTTGAGCCATATCTCCCACACGACCCCTTCAGATTTCTTCACCTTCTCGATGTCCTCATGATCATCTTCATGTAGATGGTTGAGCACTGGGGAAATGTATATGTGAATCTATAGGACATACCAGCTTCTACAAGGGTGAGAGATGACCTGGTCTCTACCACAGGTGTTTCTGATCCCGATCTCCCTCATCAACCTATATATGTTCCCTTACGGCACCACCCCCATTCTTTTAGACTTATTTCTTCATCCACAATGCTCTCTTACTATGCGCCTTCCACATCCTCATCAACACCCGCACACTCAGTAGATCTCCCCACCACCCTCTACCTGGCTGTGATAGACAGGCTTCTGGACCTTGTTTAGCTCCACCAGGTTGTCCTCACTCAGACACAGAGATGGATGTAGGGTATGTTTCGGATATCATCCAGTACATAGGCCTTTCACTACTAGTGACATATACTATGTCGGTGCATCCATCTACTCCTAATCCTTCTTCCACACAACCCACACTGATATCTCCATCCATGGATTTAGTTTTTCTTGCTACTATTACCCCTTATGCTACCTCCACTACTGAGCATGATGTGCCTTCTGTGCCAACCACTCACTATGTTGAGTCTCTGCCTCTGGTTACTACTACAATTACTTCTCCTTTTGTTGATTCCACTGTTTCAGATGATTCCTCATTTAAGGAAACCAAGTGACTCGTTTTGGCAGATATATTTCCATTATATATATCATTGCGTGATATTCATTGTATATGATAATTTCTGCATCTAAGGTTTTCTTTTTTCCATTCCCTCAACCATCATGGGTACTATGTTTTGATTTGGGCTTCTCTTTTTTTGAAAGCTTCCCCTTTTTTTCCATTCACCACAAGTGGAGTATTTTTAGGTTTTTTCATTATTCCATTGGATTTACTTAATCTATTTTCCCCTAGTCTCACGACACCTATTTCCCCTCATCTTCTCCTCTTCCTTGGAATTGAAATTGCAGACCATTTGATGTATTCAGTGTGGGGGAGGGTCTCTAAATACAAATGTATTTTCCCTGAACTAATTTAAGAGCCATATTTAATAGTTGAAATATATTAAACTATGGAAATGTTATGAATAATTATAATTATAAATAATAAATACATAAAAGAGTATTTTAAAATTTGAATGCAAATTTCAATTTTCAATGTATTTTTAAATGATTTCTGATATAGATTGATTATTGATTTCAAGACTTAAATATTTACATTTATTAGATTGGTCATTTTTACATATGACAAGACCTAATTGATATTTTTATTTTCACTCATTCTCATGATATATTCTATAAATTTTGGAAGTATTAATTCTTATACCCTATTCCAAGGGAGATTCATGTGATATGCATAACTTCCATAACATGCTTGTATTTCTCTTCAAACCATGATGATTTTTTAATCACAATAAAACGATTGAGGCATTTGATTTTTTTCAGCCCTTTTTACCTTGAGGCCTACCATACATCAGATCTTCGTAAACCCTTAGAAACCATAAACTACCTTTATATAAAGCTATATTACAATCTGATTTTCCCTTATTACCCTAATTCATTCATATTGTTTCTTGATTATTCATTTGACCTTTATAAATTTATTTTTGGCCTTTCATGGTACATTTCCGAGCAGCTATGCATTTATGTGTGGGAAAGAGTGACACTTATTCATTTGGGAAGAAGGGTTACAAAAACACTTTTTGTTATATTCTTATGGGTCCATGTTAAAATAAAAAAAAATAAAATAATAATGAAAAATACGAAAGAGAGAATATATTAATTATTGGTTTATGGGCCCATATTAGCAAGGGAATATCATAGCGATGATACCCTTTGAGAGATCTTGATTTGGGGTGCATTATCATTAAGCGATATTTTCAATATCATTCATAATTGTTTATATATTCAACCTTCCTTTTCAATAATATGAGATTATTTTTTATCATTACATACCAAGACTAAGCCTCGAAATTTTTTTAACCTTATTGGAAGCCCTCATGATTTTTTTGATTTAACATCTGATCGGGAAAACGGGAAGAGTTCCAAGACTATGGATAGAGTTAATTTACTTTAGATATATCGTAACTGTGATTACATAATCTGGAGTGATGAGTGTAGTACTTTTTCTTGAGGTAAATCGTCAAGCGTCTTGTATATTAATGGAATGTTAATCAATGTAGATTCAAGAGTATGAAAATTTATAATTAAAATATATGTGAGGAATTATTAGAATAACTTTGGAATTAAAATATGTTTTATTAGTTTTAAATTCCTTTTCCAGGGATATGGTATTACAAATTATAATTAGTTGAATGCTTCCCGTTTTAGAGTGTGTATTCTATTGATTGGATTCTGAGATTTTTCTTGAGGGAATTCAAATGAATTAGTGTGGGGGAGTTTGATGTGCCCATATTTTGTGTACATTTTCGTATAGTCTATTAAATATAAATGTTTTTCACCTAATATATGTGTTGATTTCCAGATAAAATTCTTAATTCGTTGATCATGATGCTTTTCTGTTATTCTCCAGCCTAAGATAGAAATCATTAAGGATCAGACCAAAAATTATAATATACACGTCGTGTACTTCTTACACACACTGTGAACTATTTCCCTGAACAGAGATCAGTATGTTCAATTACACACCTATGTTTCCTGCCAGATATTACATGTCATGGGATTACGCAAAACACTCCTTGTACCCCCTTCTAAAAGTAGTTGGTGGATGAGGTTTTATATTACATGAAATGTGGGGAAGCATTACACAACAGGTACTCTGACCAACCAGGCAGTGCCATATTAAATGTCAAGGGTTGTGTGGTAGCTCGCCCACTGGTGGAGACAAAATGGACCAAGTCATGTTTACAAGAGTACATGCAATGAACTTTTGAGTATATGATGTGTATGTAAAAAAGTTATAAATAGGAGGGCCTATGCTCCTAATTTGACATCCATTCTTAAATACCAAATGAGGCCAATTCTGAAGATGCCCAAATAGAGAAGAATGAGATAAGATAATGAAAGGATACTACCACTTCCTCCTTAAAAATTTTTAATCCCTTTTTTGTGCAATGTTTCACTCAAGAGTCTCATGTATGTTAGTAATTAGCTACTCTATGAGTAGCTAAACCCTCTATGTGATGGGTTAGTGTATAATTATGGTTTTTTGTTTATCAATTTCAATACTATAATCATGTTTTTATATTTCTATCATAATTCTTAAAATACTCTTCCAAAATATCACTATAAACCTTGTATCGTACGAAGAACGGGATTTTTAGGGATATTAGTAGAAATTATGATTATGAAAAATCCATGGCCATTAGGTAAACATAGTATCTCAAAAGGGGATACAATTAAATAAATTAATAGGAACAAAATTCCCAACCTAGATATTTATTTATACTGATTCAAGTAAAATTCACTAGGCCAAAGGGGATTTGTTACATCCAAAATCTGGATATGTGAGTTATTATTAACAACACAACCTCATAAGCAGATTGATTAAATCAATTATTCTAAAATCCACATCCCTAATGCATTCCTCCCATTTTACATCAAGATTCAAATTTAGGTATTTTTCTTTATCTTTTTAGTAAATAATCATGAAATTGATTGTTTCATTACTATATCATTGAAACCTAAATAATCAACTATAATGTTCATAATACTTTACCTAATTATGTGCAAATCATAAAAATAAAATATGGTAACTTCATCTCCCTGTAGATTGATCCCATTCTTTCACTAGACTAGTTTTCTGTTTTGGTAATTAAAATTGGATTGTAGAAAGTAACACTTGTCTAGAAAGATAACAAAAATCATTCATTAAGAGTTCATATAAAATAATATCAATGATAGTTAACTCATAAAATTTCATTTTTAATAAAAAAATATTTTTCTCTATAATATTTTTTTATAAAAAAATTAATATTCATAATATTTAAAATATTAATATTAATAAAGGAATTTAATATTTTTATTCATAATTTAAAAATATTTACGGAGTGTAATTTAATTTTTTGGAATAATAATAAGTTACCCTATTAGAATATAGTAACCATTACAATGTAAATCTATGGGGAAAGACCTAGAATATCATACACCATTGTATATAAATGAATCAGACTTGCTTATTAGGATGAATTAAAAAAATAACCTTTAAAAAACATGTATTAACACATAAAATAAGGACTATATGACTTGCATACAGGTGTTTGGAGAATATAAACCAATTTTATAAAAAGTATATATAAATAAATAAGAAATAATCTCTGGTAAATAGTGAGATGGAGTAACCTGAAGGAAAACATGGAGGTTCAGCTAGAATCCATTAACTTTTGTCCCAAACGGGTCTTCAAATTGTTTTACAGTCTTTTATAATAAAATTAGATTAATTAATTAATTAATAACCATTTATTCATGGATATGTATTATTCTAATTTTACTATTTTCATTTATGTCCTTTTTGATGTGCTATATAGTTCAATTTCATTATTCTGGGGGGCTCATTTTCTTTGTATAAATGACTGATTCACTTATATAAGAGTATGAATGTTCATGTAAAAAGTGAATAAAAATCCAAATTTGAAGTTATAAGTTATAAATAAATAGAAAAATGTTTATATGATCATATAAATTATTATGGTATATGGTATGTGGATTCATAATTCAATAAAATGTTAGTGATAATCATTTGTATTATCTTGGGTGGTTATTCCTCAAAACACACTTGTTTTATTATATTATTTAACATCATCTGTATATAATGATTACAAAACATTATATAGTTTAAAATAAATATATTATAATATTTTTAACCTTAAAAATGGTTTTATGACCATCCTTTACAGAGTTAATGAAAACTAAAAAAAATTTATCCTTGAAGGTGATAAATTAACATCGCATGATATACATTCTCACTTTTTGAATAAAATGGAGAGCAGATGACTTTAATGATGGAATATTCTGTCAAAATTATAAAATTATAGTTTATTTATGTTATCAGAGTTTTCATTCCAGTTGGATGAGGGCACGTGATGATATAATAAGAATATAATTTAACTTGAAAAAAATAAATGGAAATGAATGAGGATTTTACCTTTTGAATGTCACATACTTGAGAACCTTCTTTGGGACAAGGTTTATGTCTTTTAATGAGACAAATAACTTTTTAACATGGCGTAGAGGATTGGGAAGATATATTAGTTGAATTTTGACAAGTCTCAATGATTCAAAGGTCTGAGAAGTATAGGTTGTGAGCGGTGGTATTTAAAGTGGAAGAGAAGAGTGTTTTCTCATTATTTTACTCATTAGCATATTATTTTTGGATCAATACTATTAGTATTTTGGTAATTACAAAAAATATTTTAAAATATTGAAGTGATGTTTGAGATTTTGTTTCATACATTATCAATGTCCCAATAAATATTGTATTTATCTTTTATTATATATATATGTATATATATAACATAAATTATTGTATTGTAATATTCACCAAAAAAATGTATTTTAGAAAAATCCCAAAAATTCATCCAAACCATTTTTAGTTAAGTATATTTCTGAAATGAACTCAATTTTATGAATTTTTTTTTCTCAATATGAGAAATTTATATTTTAAATAAAATCAAAATTTACATGGGAAATACTAATTTTAAAATTACAAAAGACTTCACAGTGATTTGAAAAATTAAATTAGGTATCATAAATTATATTATAATTACAAGATATCAAAATATTAATTTATGAAAAAAAAAATTATATGAAATAATTTTCTCATAAATAAATATATTATTTATAAAAGTCTAATTAAAATTTTAAAACATAAAAATAATTAAAACGAATTAATTAATAATTTTTAAAACATTTATTTACTAATACTATGGAATAATTATATCATAATTTCATTTATAGGATTAATGAATTTTATTTATTCTTTCATGGGAAAAGATACTATTATATTGGCCTGTTTAATATTCATACGTGTCATATTACTATTCCTATGGACAAGTTAATATTTAATTGGAAAAGGTTCATTCACTTTTATAAATACCCTTCATTCTATTCATTAGTCCATTACAAATTTTTTATTATATTTTTAGTGTTAAATTATGTGATCACACTATATGAAATAATTATTAGTGTTAAATTTTTAGAGATACACTTTTTGGACATCATATGTAATATACAATTATTTTATCAAGACTCATCATAAAATAAATTCATGGTTATTATATACCCCAAGTAAACTAAAAATTTTGTTGAATAGTGTATGTGTCTCAAAGAGTAAGAATGTGAGGAAGATACCATAAAACTATTGAAACAGTTGAATGATAATATTAATTAGATAATAAAATAATTGGAAAACTAGTAATCTTGAAATGAATGGTATGAATTATGTAACATGTAATGTTAGTAGTATATACCAAAAAAAAGAAATCAATGGTGAATATGGAATATATCTTCCAAAAATAATAGAAGGAATAGAAATCCACTACCTCATGACAAAATTGTATCACAAACATTTATATATATTTTAAAATAAATATTTTTATTATTAATATATTAAATATATATAATATAATATATCGTATCATTTATGATATACTTATGAATATTTAGTAGATTATTTATTAACAATTCGTTGTTAAAATCCAGTTTTGAGAAATAAATTCTTTGTTTTTCATATATGTTTTGTTTTTGTATTATGGGTCATTTTACATTTTTCACTGATAAATAATTTATATAATGTTATCCATGACATAAATATCAAATCTATTTATTTTAAATGGATTTCTTATTACATAAATGATATATTTGGAAAATAAATTACAATGATTAGTAAGATAGTAAGTCATAAGTACACATGAATTTTATTTCCATATTTATTGGTATATGGAATGAATGAAGGGAAAATATTAAATAAAATTTATAGAAAAATATAAATATACTAGGTATAAATAATACTTATTAAATAATTCCTTATTTCCTCCTATGTCAAAATAAATAGAAAAATGTATCTCTACAAACTTTGGAGGTGGTAGTCTATAGGTATGCATGAATAATTTTTTCACCTTCTAGTGGATTGGATTGTAGGAACGTAGATTTGATATTATAATTATAGTGGTATAATTATTTAATAAATATCATATTTATATTTTTAATCCAACATTATAACCATCAATGATAAGTAGTGATGAAAAAAAATTACATCGATTTGCGAGGCTATATTCCATTGTTCATATGAAAGACTATTTCATTTCCCATTTAATGGAAGATAATATGGCTAATCATTTTGAAATTAAAGTAATAAAAATAATTTTATGGGATTTATTAATGTTCTCACAAAATAATATTTTTATCAGATTTTGTGGAGTTGTAAGAAGAAATAAAAAAATAAATCGGTTAATAATTATACATTTTTAATAGATAAACTCATTAGGTTTTCACCAAAAGAATTTCTATCAGTTGTTACTATTAAATAAATGGTCTATAAGATGTGGTTAAGGAAGAAGGCATGTGATATTGGTATATAATTGTAAATAAATTGATTTTTTTACGAATAGTGGTGATAGGTGCCATGTTATATGTAGTCAAAGCAACAAACTTGAAAATAGCATGGAAAATTCCAAAATGAATCCAAAATGTTATATTTTATACTTTGAAAATTGAATCCAAATAAAATTATATCATGCATTATGATGTCATAATTTTTAAATGTTTCCTTACAATTGGATTTAGAAAATTTTTATTGGAAAACATACCGTTATCATTTGGATCAATCCCTAGTAATCTCCTTTTGTCCTTAAACATAGTAATTAAATTTTCATGTGGTTACTATGATATTTGATGAATAATCAAATTGAAATTTTAATATAATATTAATTATTTTATTCCAAATATTGAACCCATTTTTAAAAATCCTAATTATATAATTGACTTTTTTTCCAAATTAAACCCACAGGCATGTTGAAATGGTGGTTCTTCCAAAGAAAATATTATCCTAATAATAAAATGTTTTAATATAAAAATTAAACATATGATTCATATATTTTACATAAATTGGATTAATAGTAATATATTTTAGCTTATATTTCTTTTAAAAACATTTTATAATAAAATGGTGTTAGTAAATTGTTTGAAGTGAAATGTTATTTTTAATAATAATCACTTTTTTACAATTCTTCATTAAAATAGTATTTTCCAAAAAATGTACAAAATTAAATAAATAATATTTTTTACATCAAATTTTCAAAATTCAGTTTTATTATATCAAATAATATTTTTAAAATAATTTAAAAAATTTCTTTTAATCTATTTTTATCAGAAAAAATAAAATCATTTTTTTGAAATTTTTTTAGAGAATATATTGACTTTAAAAAATTATGTAAATTTTTATAAATAAGTTTTAATTTATATAATTTTTATACATATTTATATGTTTAACTCAAATACATACTTCCTAAAATATTTTAATTTTTATAATGTTCTTTTTTAAATAATAATATCAAAAGTATATCATGATTCATTAAAAGGTAGTTAGGTGTGTAATGCAATCTATTAATGAAATTATATTTATTTGAAAACAAATTCATTAACACTCATGATTTTACATTATATATCTCATAAAATTAATTTCTCTATTTAAATTTATTAATCAGTAGAATAAAAATGAAGATATTATTTTCTTCATCATATCCACAGGTTTCCATGTAGCTTCTTGAAGTTTGTGGTTTCACCAAAACTTTTTGACTAGTTGGGTGGTCTTATTTCATATAAATTTATTTTTATGATCATAATTATCAAATAATTTATCTCCATTGTAAATATCATGATCCAGTGGTATGATTCTTATGTATAGTACATGTGAAGGATCAGGTATTTAATATCTCATGAGAGGTACATGGAACACACCATGGACTTGATAGAGCTTAAGGGGAAGAGCCTATTGATATTAAGCTATCCCTACTCGATCAAGAATCATGAAAGGGAAAATATACCAATAGATCATCATTACATCAGTTATAAAAAGAAAACATTATTCTATGGATAAATTAATAAAAACCCCATCTAACCAAATTTGTGTTCCATATCACATCATTAATTATTATGACAATGTTTTAGTTGACTTCATGCTACCTTTATGTGTTTCTAAATGGGTGTAAAATTATCCTCCATTGGTTTTGAAAAATCTATTCACAGTATATTAATTTTCCAAACTCATCATAGTATGTTAGAGTTCAACACATATTTCCCTAGAGGGATTCATAATGAGCCATATGAATTCTTAGGTGAAATATAATTTTTTACAAAAAATCGACAATAGTAAGTTGTTTATCCTAACCACCTTAAAAATCCATAGCAAAATATCATAGAATATCTTGTAGGGTTTAAATGGTTCTCTCATAAAACTCATCTATCTTTGTAAGATAAATCATTCTGAAACTCAACTTAGTATCATGTGATTTATTATGACTTCCCTTTAACATTTTGATGAATCTTGGATCCCGGACATCTACAATAAAAATTTATACTCCATGTAAGGTTACCCATTCCATAATGTATATATTAGAAATGTAATGTAGTAAGAAATAATCCTTAATGTTAATGAACTATGTAGAAATTTTTAACTAATATTCTACAATCCATATAATATTATGACTCATTAGATGTTTTAGAGAGTTTGATAATAATTTATTTGGTGGTGATTACCAATTTCCTTTCTATTATGGGTAATGATTTTAATATGATCTCATAATTTTTTAACTCAAACTTTACTTTCTCACATGCCATCGAAAAATATAAAAACTCTAAATTACCTCTCTTAATTTCATCACACTAAAAATACTCCTTCAAGTCTCTATAAAAAATTTTATATCATGTATGAATAACGAATTAAGATTTGTGATATTACTCAAAAAATTATTTCTAAAAATCATGTATGGATTGAAGACAAACATTTTTCCTGAAATTCATCATTCTATCTCAATCATTTTTATACTCATGATCATTTATATCCTTCATCTAACTCAATACACCTTCTTTATGAACATAAATGATCTTTAAATGGATATATTCTTGAAGACATATTTTAGAAATATATGATTTCTCACCTTACTTTAAGATTTATAAATCCATCCTTTGGAAATCCAAAATTATTTGACCATTTATGATCCGTATGAAATTAAATTTATCATGAACCAGTCATATAAAATCAATATATAAGATGATTTATTTCATATGGAGTTAATATATTAAGCCCTCTTAATCATTACTCGGTTTAAAAAATCATATTGGAAGAAATTTTAACTCTTTTTTTTGTTCATATATTCATTAAAATTTCGTTCCAATATTTATATCAATCAATTATCTATAATGATAATTCCTTTGAATCATTAATTAAAAATTTAATACTGATCAATCTAAATCATTAATTGGTTAACGATTATCATGAACTATCAATATTCTCGAGGTATAATCTATCACCATATCATTTTTGACTCCCATGGTTATTACTATAATGAAACATATGTTTCCAAAATTACAAAAATATTTTTATATAACATCATTTGAAAAAGTTAATTTTAAAATAACCATTACCTATAGATGGGTATTGGTTGGTGTTTCATGCTAATTACCCTTTTATATAGGTTTAATAACAATATCCATGACAGATGTGGTTGGATTAGCATTTTAAATAAATCTTGCATAATATAATTCATCTTAAATAAACATAAATATGAAAAAATACCCTGATAATAAATTTAATCTATAAAGGTAATATTAATCAAGATGGTTATAAATACATTTATTGTTTCACCCCAACACCGGATCACCTGATTCCAATGTTTGCTACAAATTTCATTAGTATAATTACAAGGAATCAATCCATGAGGGACTGGTTAGTTTAATAGTATTGGTAAACCAGATTAATAAATTAGTATTATATTAAAAAATAGTTTACTAATTATAAAATAAGTTCATTTATTATTTATAAATAAATTACTTATAGGGAAACTCTATTCCATCTAGAAAATCCATGCATATCTTTCACAGTACGCCTCTCGTATTCCAGGGGAAATAAAAACTAATAAGGGAGGGATAAAATTCTTAGTCACTATAAGATATAGAATAAGAAATAATGAATCATTTAAAATAGTCAATATAGAAATGTAAATAATTGAAAAAACATGCCATAAAATCAATATAATGAATGGAAGTGTGTAAACAAAATGGAAAGGTAATATCGGAAAACAAATTCTATTCAAATAACTTGATAATTAATAATAAATATAGAAAGGTATGAAACTAAAAAAATAACATCTAAAAACTAAAAATGAAATGTATCCATAGATATGTATATGAAAACTCTCCTAGATAAATAATAATTCAATCTAAATGAGGGAAATGTATTCTTAATGGACATCGTGTTTGTGGAACAAGAAAATATATACAATCTATAAATTTCAAAATATGGTTTAAATGATTATAATTTGTGACATGAATTTGTCTGATGAGAATATATTGATTCATTGAGGATAAATATAATTTCTATTCTCCACCATTTGTTTCAAGTCCAATACATTCCTGGTTTTTAATAATCAAAATAAATAATATTCGCTATCAAATATCTTTATTGGATGAAAAATATGAAATTATAAATTTTCCAAAAAATAATAAAATAACTGCAAATGAAAAAACCATATGAAAATGGTATAATTTAGAAAATAGTAATATCCATGATAAATGAAGTTGATAATTTAGGGAAATTCATTTTTCAATGATCATTTGAGATTCCATATTTCAAGGGGACTAACGAATAAATCAAGGACGTGAATGTGATTACTACCCTCGACCAAATTAATCATAAACCATACTAATTAATATTATGTATGATATCAGTAGAATATATCCTTAGTATAGTAAAATAATGGATTTTTGATGATTATGAATGGAAATATTATAAGATCACAAAAACACTCTCGAGGAAAATATCCTTTTTCTAATTTTTTTTAAAAACCATTTCACTGAAAATATTTTTTGAAAACATTTTCTTCAAAATTTCACCTTTTGGAAATAAAATGGAAGCATCTAGAAATAAAGGCCAGTAAATTTGTATATTCTGTATGAGGTAAAATAACTTTCCTTTACATGATATAATGTTTCAAAAATACATTGTTGGGAACGAAATAAGAATGTTCCTTTGAAAAAATTGAAAAAAGAAAAAAAGGAAAAAATTTCATTACAATTTTATTTTTCAAAAATTTTTGAAACCGATTTATTAAAACATGGTTTTAGATGAAAATAAGTTCTCCATCTAAGAGAGGAATAATGTCATGTTTTATGAAGAAAAAAAATTATAAAACATTTTGGGTATCAAATAGTGGGAAAATTGTAATAATCCTTGAAAATGGTCATGAAGAATCACATAATAACAAAATGTTTTATTGAACAATGGATATATAATTTCCTTGAATGAAAATTCCATAAAAGATCATTAATATTTTTCCGGAGGAAAATAATCATTAAACATTCCAATGTGTCCCATAACACTTTAAAACATTTCAAATAATAATCCTTGGGAATGAAAAATTTTAAATGAAATTTTAAAATACCAGTAATATAAATGTATTAATTATGTAATATAATAAAAAGTTCTATTGATACACCACAGAAATGATTAAAGTGATGAACATGGAGTTTATCTCACAGTTGTATAATGTGAGATGATAATCCCTTACCTTGTGTTTTCCTTCGAGTGAATGTCAATTTACATCCTGTATAATTAGATAATTTTATCATTATAATTTATTGAATTTTTTTCATCTGTAGCATTACTTTTATTTCACTTATTAGTATGTTGTATAAAAATGGTTAAATAATTATGTTTACATCAGTTGTTTTCTCCAAATTCGGTTCATGTGTCAAAATCAACTTTGGTAGGTAAAATATTATTAAAGGAGTATTTATATAAAATCTATAGAATAATAATACTAAAAAAATTATCTTATTTATAAATAAATTATAAATTTAAAATTATTCATTAAATATGGTTATGAAAAATGAATGAACATTACGCTCATGGAGATGGTTGGTCGTATGTGTGCATGAGTAACCTTCCCATTTTTAAATGATCTTTATGGAAAAAAGGTATGTATCGCCATATCATACTAGAATTATCATTATATAATAAATACCATGTTATTTAATAATATATACTTATATGTACATTATTATTATTATGTTAAAGCAATCACATCATTTTGAAGAAGAGGTATTCCACACATCCACGAACAACATTATCACCATTTATGTTTGTGAAAGGGTAATAATTAAAATGATATAAATATATATATAGTATATTTATAGAAAGGTAATTATTTCATGAATATCATATAGTTGTTGTTACACAAATGTTTAATTATAATAAACTTTTATACTTTCCATGGATCTTGTGAATGAATCATATCGCTTTGAGGGGGCGGTAGTCCACACTTCCTCAAACGATGTTATCATATTAATGAAAAATGGAAAGTATTAATGATATTTTTTATAAAATGATTACATAATAAAAACTAAATAATAAATATCATATATATATCCCTTAAAAAAAGATTTCCAATCATCATTTCCAACCATGAACGTTGGTAAAGGAAAAATTAACAATCGTTTTTTCATAATGAATTTGTTCATCGTACATAGAAATAGTACTTATGATACCCATTAGATGAATGAATGTGTAACTGTTGGTAAATATATTTTCAAAACAATATACTGCTATATTTAGGATACTAGTTTTCTTATGTAATCATGGAATAAATATATTTTATGGGGTGGATAAAGGAAATGAAACTAGAGATCTTGAGAAAAGGCTTAATATCCTAATTGGGTAAAATCATTTGGTTTTTACCAAATGGCTTCCTTGGAAGGATTTATTCCCAAAGAGAGGATTCAAGGTCTATGTTAGGGATATTTGGAAGCTATATGGTAATATAAGTGGTGAGCGTAAGTGGTAAGTGAGGTATGAGGAATTGGGAGAGTTGGTGGCCTTTTAAAGGGAAGGAAAAGTGCTCATAAGGATATATTGGATACCAGTTTGGTGTAAACATGTTCTTACCTAAGAAAATAATAAAAACACTCAATCAAATAAGTTTAGTTGAATAATTATGTCCATAAAATGGGGTTTGAACCAGTGTCTATATCATTAGGTTCCTCATGTTAAAGGTTCAATCCTTTATTTGGATTAATTTTTCCTAAATAATTGTAATTAATTTTAATCACATTCACTAATAATTTTGGTCAAAAATAATGTTTTTTCTATTAGAAATTATAAATTACGATTATTCTAAATATTTAATCCATTTTTCCAAATTCCAATAAAATATGTTTCATAAAATAATTTAAAATTTATCCTAGAGGCAGGACGACCATGCCGGTTTGTCAAGAAAAAGCATCTGAATGTTTTCTATGTTTTTATAATCAATTGCAAAGTGATATTTATTCTAATTAGATAATATTATTAATTAATAAAAACAATTTCTAATTAAAAAATAATAAAAAATAAAAAATAATAATAATAAAATATATTCGTATAAATCAGTTCTATGAGAAAGATGTTTTGAACTAAAATTTAATATTTTTAACTTAAAAAATGATATATTTTAAAAAAATATCAAAAACTCACCCTAAACTAATTTTTATGTATTTATTTAAAATATTATATTTATTTAGAAATATTATGTAAATTAATGTATCAAAATTAGGAATTAAATTGGGATCTCCATTTAAAGGTGGTAAAATCGCCTTTATAAAAATACATGTTTTTATATGAAAAATAGGGTTGGTTCTTATCTTTTGAAAATTAAACATAATTGATGAATATAAATAATATTTTATTAAATATATAATATATATTACATTAATATCAATCACTAATTGAAATTAATTTATTCTAGTTTCATAAAACAACCTATTAGCATAAAAATCATTTTATATAAAAATATTCACTTTCTATTAAATTTCTTATTGTATTAATTTAAATTTAATTTGTAACTAATTAAATAATTATATAGTTTTATAAAACATAATATTCATAAGTTATTTATTAATACTCATAACTACAAACATAATGAATATGTTCTATCATATTTTATTAAATGATAATATTTTAATAAAACACTGTTATTTGGTGAAACTTGGTCTTTCATGTAATGAAAGATATCGTGGAAGGTCGCTCTTGTGTATAACACAAGCTATCAGGGAGGGATTCACTTTAATGTCACTCAATTTGGCTTGGTGATACATGAATTTTAATATATAGAATCTATTTTAAATAGTAAATATATTATTATGTATAAGGATGTTATATTACCTTAAACGCTTGGGGTCACAACTCATAAATGCTATCAAATACAATTTTATTACCTTATATATTTAGGGTGTCACGTTTAAAAATATGAAAGCAACATTATTCTCAAATAGTAATTCATTTTGACCATAGGGATTACAGTTACATATCCAAATGAAACATCTTGATAAATTTAATTAATAACAATAAATTCCCATCACCATAAATTAAAAAGATATTATTATGAATTTGATAATTTTTTCATCCATGAATATATAAACCCATGATTGTATTGATAACTTTTAAATTCGTTTAAAATTATGAAATATATGATTCTTATATTAACACAATATATATTTGTTTCATGGTTCTTCTAACCAAAATACTAGTGGTAATTGTATATACACGATATAATTTTTAAATACCAATTTAATCATAATTATATTTTTCACTTAAATGATTTCAAATAAAAAAGATAATATATTGGATTAGTTTCTAAGACTTAGATTAAGTCATTGACTTTGATGGTTCATATGTGAACCATATATACATCCTCGAATTCAATGGCTATTATTTTCACTATGACCTCCATCATCACATTGAAATCATGTTCACATCCATATAGGATATTCGCTTATATTACTCTTCCAACCTATTTTCCATGTATGAATAAAAATCCATATTCCTATCTGTTCAATTCAACACGAACATTCATAAAGTATCACCATCATCTTATTTCAAATGTTCTAAATCTCACTGAAGATCATGTTTTAATCATATATCATGATGGAAAATTATGAGTTTTTATATTATCATACTCTTTATCCATCATCCAAATTGGTTTTTCTTAATAACCAAATAATTCATCACATTTACTATTAATATGATTCTTCCCCATTCAAACCATTGACTATAATGAAAAACAATTTTATGATAAATAATAATCAATGTTTGAAACCACACAATCAATTATAAGATTTTCTATATCATGAAACCTTTTTTATATATGCCACCCTAGGTTAAATCTAGGCCATTCAAAGTCATCATCTATTCAAATCATTACTGATAATTTTCAATGATTCAACGAATTACAAAAATTACCCCATTAAAGTGTCATACCTAGAATATAGTAACACAAAATATTATACACTTGGTTAAAATCATGTCATTGTCCAATTAAAAAATTATAGTGTTATTACCACTATTTATACATGTGATAGAGTCATGTACACTTCAATTATCCACATAGGAATGTAATTAATTTGAAACCATATGCTTTTTCCTTCACCAAAATTGCATTATATCTTCCTATTCATAGTCATTTAATTAGACATAACCTTATTGTTTTCCTGGATTTTCCTTCATAACAGTTATATTTTTAACTAATAATTTCTTCAAATACAAACTGTAGTTATCCAATGATTTCAATGAGTAATATTACATATTTTGAGATGAATGATCAACACACGTCATAGATAAATACAGAGAACTATAAACGATTTATTTATTTATAGAGTAGATAGTCTATGTTCTAATTTTTTGAAATATATTCAACATTTTTTATAAACATAATCCAACGTAAAACTTTTCTTTGATATTCCAAACAAAAAATCATTAATTATAACCCTGGAAAAGAAATAATATGAAATGATTTTCTCAGATTCCTTGTAAAGTAAAATAATGGAAATATCAACGATCAAATTATTATAACATGACTATATATGAATGATAAATTGAGATTAACGTGTTAAATCCATATTTTACATGATTCTAATCCCAGTTGTTGAGGACTCAACAAGTGAATTCAAGAGACCCGAGTTCAAAACCGGGCTGAGAAATAATTTTCGGGTCACTATAGAAGTATTCTACTAGGAACTATAGATGTACTGTATCAGGAACTATAGAAGCTACTCTTCAATACTGTAGTAGACCAAACTATTCACCTGTTTGGGAGTTTGGGGCACCGGTTTGGGCCTCAAGTCCTTTTAGGCCTTCGGTCCTCCCAAAGAATTCAGGTCAGTTAAGGCTTTTAGGCCATCTCAAGGCCTTCGGTCCACCACAAGGGAATCGGGAAACCTGAAATTGTGCATCAATTACTAGACAGACTCTACATGGAGTAGACTCTTAATAAGGATTTTGAGTAGGTGCATTCCCAGAGCAGAAGCTAAGCAAATTTTTTAGAGAGCGAGGGTATGGAATTGCCATAGGTACTAGCTATTTCATGCATAGGAAGCCTAAATGAACAAGACTAGTGAAGGTGGAGAGATAAACATCACAAGGAAAAAGCTGGGGAGGATCAGTTCCAAGTAATTAGGATATTATATTTTTCTAATACCTATGATTCCTTTAATATATAATCCTACGGGCCTTGTAAGGGTCACCCCTCATCCTTTGAAAGGGGGGTTATCAAAAATAGACAAAAAAGAAGGCCTTCAGGCCATTCGTTGAAGTTAAATCCATATAATATATAGTGAATATTTTAATATTTAGTCATGGAAAAAATCATGGTCGTTCATAGTACATGAAACATAATTCAATAAAAGAACAAAATCCATTATAACATGTCATAGAAATTATAATGTGGTAAAACATAAGACTATTAAATCTTGACCATTTATAAATAGATATAGGTTTACTAATTATTTTTTGGACATGAATTCCTGACATTTCATAAACCTATAGGCTTGAAAAATGGTTCCAATAATATTAATATAGACCTGAAACGTTGTCAAAACATAACACTATGATCATGATAATAGGTTGAGACATAAAATTATTTTCATGAAACAAGGTCCACTCATAATCTCATTGATGTGAAATAAGATATATTAACAACATTATGTATA
The DNA here is from genome assembly GCA_963277665.1 of Viscum album. Taxonomy (NCBI): domain Eukaryota; kingdom Viridiplantae; phylum Streptophyta; class Magnoliopsida; order Santalales; family Viscaceae; genus Viscum; species Viscum album. The sequence continues at coordinate 445,444,485 of OY728155.1, read as the reverse complement.
TGATAAAAGGTCCACTAAAAACAACATAAACATGATATCACATTGACACATAATATTTTTACACAAGACTTATCCATCATTACAAAATTCATTAGCAAGAGATATATGTCCTACTCATCATATAATGAAAATCATATATATTTTTGCCAAAATATATGAAATCATTCATTATATTTGATCCCTCGAAAATACATAGATTTAAAGAACATTTTATTATTTCAATACATATGAAAAATGGTTTCATATTTCTTCATATCATCATTGAGTATCCCTTGCAAAATTAATGGGTTTTATAAAAAAATTATTTTTCATTATCATATCGTAACCCTTAGAAAATGAACGGGTTTGTTATCATTTTTCAATAAAAACATAATCATATATCATCTATAAAAATAATAAATATGGAACCATTGCATCATATCCCTAGTAAAATATAATAAACACCATTGGTTTTGTCATTTCTGAATATATATTCTAAAATATCATTAATGTTTTCTAGAAAATATACTTTCCATTTTCAAATAACATAATTTAAAAATAAATATTTCCAAAATAGTAAGGAAAATATTGTCTTTAAAAACATTATTTAGTTAGTGAAATATTAAAATTATATAGTGGAAATGAAGATATAAAACTCTATTCAAGAATTAAATGTTAACATAAATATTTCATTTAATTGTTTTTTGAAAAATTCAAAACCACCTCATTCAAAAATATAATAAATGATTTATTTTAAGAAATAAAAACATAATAAAAGGGTAAAATTTAATCTAAAAAAACTAAATAATTGTTAAAAAATTCTTTGAAAACATGTACATGGATGGGAAGATATTTTTGAATTAAGTGAACGATAAAGTCTTTTTTTCATTAAAATATTATTTTTTTCTATTTAGTACTTAAATTAAGGATAAATGAAGAAAAAATATTTTTTATCTAGAAATAACTCATGGAGAAAAGAATAAATGATTTTATTTAAATTTGTACAATAATATTTCTACACTAGTGTAAAAATCTATCATAGCCTTGATAAACAATGAGATTACAATATAAGTCATTTACCACTTTTGTAAGTTTTGATTTATAAGATCCATGAAGAAGATAAATATAAACTAATATGTAAATTTACATTACATCCATAATAAACATCATTATATATAATCACGTGCAGTATATACACAACACAATAGAAATAGGTGGTGAATATGGAATGTGTGTCACTTAAATAAAGGTGATATAAAAATTCAAATACCTATTTAAATAATTTGAATCTTGTTATGATATTGAATAATAAATTTGAATGAAAATAAAATTCTAATTAAAATACATATATTCATGATAAAAATGTATATCATATAATATATATCCCACATAAATGAAATTATTGGGGAATATGGCATATTTCTCCCATAAATAAAAGAGATATAATTAATTCTATACATTATTTATCAAAATTATTCATAAATATTTAATCAAATATTATAATAAGTATAAGTTTATTATAAATAAATCATAGAACCATAATAAGATATATAATACCATATCATATTTACATATGACATTTTTTACATAATTATGAACAATTCATTACTAAAATCATATTGTAGGATTGAATATGTATAATGAGTTGCTCAAATACAAGAGGGGGTGAATTGTAAACTTAAAAAATTCTTTTCGGACCTTTAGAGTTTTTATAAAAATATATTAAAGAAATATTCTTATCCTTAGGGATATTTGTTTCTTATGGTTAGCTTTTAACATTAAGAAAACATAGTTTAACAAAGTTAATCAAAATTCAAAAACACTCTAAAATAAACCCTTTCATAAACATTACAACCTTAAGATAAAAACATTATAAATTTTTCCTTAAAATAAATATTCTACATTAGATTGCATAGAATATTTAATATAACCAGAGTAACAGAATTTATAAATTATAAGAAATTTATACTTTCTAACATTAAAAAAGTTAAAAGATATGTGGAATAAAAACAACTTGATATAGAAAACAAGTAACAATAAGAATATTTTAACCCAATGAGAAGGGTATCCAACAACCTTGGATAAATGTTCCTAGATTAATAATTTCAAGATAGTCTATCTTACCCAAACCCAGGTAATCCCTCAATCTGATGATCTGTATCTCTCTAGTTATCCCTGAAAGCCATCGATTTAGAATAAAATTGGAACCTCTTCTTTCCAATCACATAATCCTATAATCAGTAGGATTAGAATCAGCACAAATCAAGTCTGAAGAAGTAGTTAATTCCAAAACAAGTAGATCACAACATCCATACAAAGCACTGAGAGTTGTAAGTGCCTCACTCTATATAAATCACTTCAAAAACATTGATCAGTTTTCTACTCATTGTTCATCATTGAATTTCACTCAGTCGCCATATATGGATCATTTAAATGAACTCATATTTATATAAAAATCATCTCAATAGTCATCTCTAATCCAACATTCATATTTTTCATAATTTTTGGATGGGTCTGTATATGTGTCAAATAGGTGAATGTTAGTTTATAAAAAATTTAATGACATCGTTTCATTTATAAGGAATGTTGTTATTTTATGATTAATGATAACTATAAGAAAACATATAATCCAATAATATTGGAATGATACATTAAGCAACTCCAAAATTATTAAGAAAATTTATTTCTAAGAAGATGAAAATCGGATTGAGAAAAAATGGTATCATTGTTTTGAGTTCCATTATCATAAAACATTTATGACATATTTATCGATATCGGAGTCATGAAAAAAAATTATCACATATTTACTAGTATCAGTATCATTAAAAATGATATCACATATTTACCAGTATCAGTATCAAGAAAAATAGTACCACGTTGGCTTATGTAAATAAATGTATCAAAATCATAAGTACACAATACTGTTAAAGATATAAGTAAAACACAAAAAAATATCATAATCTCAAATCTATAAGTATAACAAAATAAAATATCTATAAGTATAACAGAATGAAAACTATATAAGTATAATAGAATGACATTTTGTTAGTATAACAGAATTAGAATTTTGTTGGTAAACGTAATGAGAATTCTTTATCTAGAATAAAATGGAAAAACTATTAGTAAAATGGAATGAAAAATTCTAAACGTAAGGAAAAGTGTTTTTGATTTTCAAAACATAAAACCATAAATAATGGAGAAGTCATAAGAGAACATTATTGACTCAAAAATGTCCCTCTTTGAATGAAATTTAGGATTAATTCGACTAACTCCCCCTTAGGTTATGTTTCCCAAGGATCGTATTCATGAATTTTAGCATCTGATTTTCTTTCATAAGGAAATAACCCCCCTTAGATAATCATCTCTTCTTAAGAAAAGCTCCCCCATACTTATGAATTATTCTTTTATTCCATACCGCTTAATATATCCCCCCTCTAGAATCTTTATTAAATTTTCCTTCAAATAAATTCTTCCCCTTTGTGATTTTCCAAAATGAACGGAAATCTATAATATGTAATTGTAAGTTTAAGGAGTCATACATGCGGAAAAAAGAGAATAATAGGAAAGAAACATCTAAAGGAATTTTTGGAAATAAAGTATAGATTGCAATAAAACATCTGGATGTAAGGAAAAAATCCCCCATCCTTTTTCTGCTCAGACAACACTTTCTTTATCAAATCAATATGTTTATTCACATCAATATGATTTTCATGAAGCTTATTCAACAAAATCTATTGATCCTAGTTCTTATTTTCTATGTAAAAGATCCATTCTTCTTGATAATTGATTCTATCATCTTGATTCATAATGAAATCTTCTTAAGAATCCACCATTTTCAATAATTCAACTCTGGCTTCTTTTTCACTACTTACAGATCGGAAAACCTAATTGAGTTTTCCATTGTTCTCCAAAATGGATTCCCTAACTATATTAAACATGGATTCACATGTAATGAAAGATTTGTTTGTTGAATCCATGAATTTACTGATCTGTATAAGATTACCATTGATAGTTTTGGTGCGGTTAAAGATATTATTCCAAGTCACCTTCTGAGCTTTATAATCTATCAAAAAATTACTGAAGTCCACTTATTTCATGATCGCTATTTCCATAAGAATATTAATAGATTTCATCTTTAGATTTAGGGTATCCTGCTTCATTTGACACTGGGAATCTATGTTTGGAAGAACCATAGTAGTACTGAACAACATTCAAAGAGACAATTTGACAATGTCATGCTCAATAGAGGACATGGATTTAGAATCTAAATCATCTTTTCATTTCTGAAATCATCATGGATTTAAGGAATCTGGCTTATCTATCATTTTGGAAGAATAATGAGGCATTTATTTTTTGGATGAGGCAACCAAATCACTCTTGCATTTGACAAGATTTTGAATTGTGGTTTGTTCATCAAATACTTGAATAATATTTAGATCTTACTATTAATATTGTTCTCCTTCAAGATCTTATTCTTTTGTTCCTTAATGTCTTTCTTATTCCTAGATACCTTTCCATTAATCACATTGTTGTTCAATATCTTCTTTCTCTTCTAAATCCACTTAAACTTCAACTTGTTCTTCAACTTCAACTCTAAATTCTTTTTTAATCTCTTGATCTTTATAAACAGATTTAGAAGTTGTACTCTGAGGAGTTCCAATGTAATCTTCCACTTCCCTTAAAAAATCATTATTGTCTTCATGAATGATTTGATCTTACATTTCTCGAACTTGTTTTGATATTGTTAATACATTCTTATATTTTTGTATTTCTTGAGTGAAAACTAGTTTCTTATGAAAAAATTGAGGTTCGGTTACTTCTTGAGATTTCTTCTTTACAACTTACACTAGACTGAAATACTTGAGCTAGTAAGTATTTCTTCTTCAAGATCTTCATTTTTTTATTTCTGTATATTTTTAAATAAAATTATTTTTTAGGCCTTAGCCTATAAAGGGTTTATTCTAAAGAAAGGTTCACCTTCCTTTCTATTATCTACCATCTCTCTCTATTTTACAACTATTTCATCATAATATACCTTTGGATTTTTCGTATGATGAGGTACTGATACCGGAATATCAAGAACCAATGCTGGTAAGCTTGGTTCTTCATGTTTCCTTTTATTGGGCATTGAATTTGATGATTTAGGAATATCATCCTTGGAATGGACAAATATTTCATCACAAATTTTGGATTCTAGTAAAAACTCTACCTACATTCTCCTAAGAGAATTATCGTTGAGAAACAAAATGTAAAACGGCATAAAGACAGACCGACAAGGCAAATTCGGCTCTTAAAGTCACATAACAATTATCATGAATATAGTTTCTAGATATATAAGTTTCTATGATCTGATTGTTCTAACTTTTACTACATGGATCATGAGAATGATGTACTTAATCAAGATGATATTCTATAAAATGACGAGGAAATTTAAAATAATGATATCACATATCTGTAATGAAAACATATCACTTTTTCTTGGAATAAGGAAACCATGAATCTTGAGAGATACCTGTTTTTGTTTTTTTGTAAGATTTGTAATCATCATATTCATGACATACTTAAGACCAAGATAGTACTAGGACTTGTATTTTTCAAAAGAACTTTCCTCGGTGGGAAGTCCGTGAGAGCATAAAATAACGTCTCCTTTATAAGGTATATTAAGAAAATTTTCCACCTTCTTATAAGGAACTGTATAATTATTGTCCTAATATTTTAATGTGATCAAATAATTGAAATTATTTTGAAAGAATGTAACAGATTCATATAATTGTATGACTATATCAGGGTAAACTAGATCCTGAGATTTCTCCATAGCCAATCATACACTTTCCATTCATCAGTTATTTTGAACTTATAAATGAGGGATTCATACATTGCAAAAAAATTGGGCATACCAATAATTCCCTAAAGATTGACCAATATTTTTTATCCATGCTAATCAACATCTGATCTGCTAAGGATTCAAGAGACATTATTAGTGTAAGAAACTATAGAATCAAACTATAGTCATTGAAGGCAAAATAAATTTAGAATAAGGATTGGAGAGGATGAAGTGGAATTCATAAATTAATCACCACATATATAGACCTATCAATGACCTTTAAACTCACATTAAATAATCAAACATGTGAAAATTTTATTATCTAATTTGACGGTTGAGGAAAATTCTAGAAAATAAGAATTCTGATATTTTGAGGTAAGGCAAAAAATGTACTGAAAATCTTTAAATATCAACAATTTAAACAGAAAATTAGAAAATAAATACATAAAAACTATAACTTTTGAAATATTCTGAAGAATTTATTGGTATTACAATAATTCTCTTAGAAGATTCAGATTCTGAGAATTTCTATTCTAAGAATTTCAAATCTATGAATTGTGATTCTGAAAATTTGAATTCCATGATAACAAATAATATATATTTTCTTAGGAAAAGATAAATTCTCTTAAAGAAATAAAAAATTTGATAAAAAAAATTTCTCAGAGAATTATAAATTTTATTTAAGAAAGAAAATTTTCATAAAGAAAATAAATTCCTTAGAGAAATATAAATTTTCTTCAAAAAAGAAAATATTCTTAGAGGAAGATAAATATTTTCTAATATCAAAATTTTTAATGAAAGATATAAATTTTTTAGAATGAACATTTTTCTTAAGAAAAGACATGATTTTTAGAGAATGAAAAATTTTATTAAAGAAATAATAAAAAAGAAAATCAATCAACCATGTGAATTCCCCTAAAATAAAGAGTAGTTCTTAAGGCCTTTTACAAAAATAACATTTGACATAATATCTTTTTCAAGACTAATAATGTTACCTATACCGACAATTTATCCTTGAGAGTTACCCCAAAAGTTATTTTTCCACATTTAGTCTTAATATTAGATTTGAAACAGTCTTAGTTACCAGTCATGTGTTGATAATATCTACTATCAATGAACCATTTGTTTTTGGAACTTCATTGTTTATCCTAAAAAAGAATGAGTTGGGTTTTCGGAATCCATACTTGCTTAAATCTGGAATTATTAGATAATAAAATTTTGGGTATTCGCATTTTTTTAGAAAAATAATCTTTAGGAATCCCAATGGATTGAACTTTATTTAATGAAAATTTCTTCTTCCAATGCCCAAGACTTTGAAATTTAGTGTAGAAGAGAGATCTTGAAGGAATTAAATAATTGTTCCTAAAAATTGTTTTTTCATGAGAATAACCTAATCCTTGATTATTAGCATGAGGTCATATCTGAGAATACATCATATCAATATTTTCATCACTAGAAGTTAAATTTTCATGAGGTTTGTTTAATGAAAATATTTTATACTATAGTCTCAATGCTAAATTCTTATCCTCTTTGATAATAGATTTAGAGTTATTTTTATCCTCTGAATCATCTTTTTCTAAAAATATATTTTTATGATCCTTAGAATTTTTATCATTCTCATAATTTTCTTCCTCATGTTTCTTAGAAATATTTTCTAAAACATCATTTTTCTTATCAAGTTCTATGGTAAGATCTGAAATTTATTTTGTCAAAATAAATTACCTAGAATTTCAATAACTATGTTTTTAGAAACATTATAATTCCTTATCTCACACAACATAGAAAATCTAGAAACTTCCTCATAGTAAGGAAAATCATTATTTCTATCGGATGGAGTGGATTCTTCATCTGAAGAACAACCTTTATCTGGATAATTTTAAATTAATGAAATAATGATTAAGAATTCAGCTGTCCGTACCTTATCCATAAGAAAATGATTTTAAAATAGAGTATGGGATATTAATCAAATATTTTTTTCTCAGAATATTCATATTCTGAATAGTCTTCAGAGGAATCTCCACTATTAGCACTCCATGTGTCATTGGGTTTCATGATTTTCTTATGTTTTGAGCTGTAGAAATTATTCTTGTTCCTCTCAGAATTTATGTCTTTCTTGTCTCTTTTCCTATGAAATGGATAATCAGGTCTAATTTGACCGGTTCTTATACATTCATAACATGTCACCTATCCATCTTTCTTATATTTTCCATCTATTCTCATTTATCTATATTGAAAGTACTTTCCCCAATAATCTTGTTCATTCTCAATATGATATTTGCTAACACATTTTCTAAAGCCTCACTTTCAATAGATTTAGATTTAATAACAACCTTCTTAGATTTAGATCTTGTAACTCTCTAAGGAGTCTCGTCTTTTATATTATTTGATGTAGTTATAAAATTAATACTTCAATTTCAATTCTTATTCTTAATATTATCATTATCTCTCTTCATCTTGGTTTCATGTTGTAGAAGAGATCCAAAAAAAACTCATCATGATAAATCTAGGTAACTTTTTTATTCTATTCTATAGATTCCCTCATGGATTCCAATTCATTAGGCATGATGTATATAATATTTTCTTAAATAAAATCATCATCTACACCTTTCCCAATCATTGATTTTAAGCTATTAAATATAGTCATGAATCTTTGGTGTACCTTTTATATGGGTTCTTTATGAGGGAAATAAAAACCATGGTATGAATCTCTAAGCATGGAGCTTCTAGTTTCAATGACTTTAGAAGTTCCACAGTGAGTTACATCAAGATTCTTATAAATACTATTAATATCATCCAAATATGAAAGTTGGATATATATATTTCTAGTCATGGAATATAGAAAAGTAATTCATATCATAAATTTTAGCAGTTATTCTACCTTTTCTTGATTAGTGATGGTTCTATATTCCTTATTAGGAATCTTATAATCTCTAATTAACATAATGTAGTTGTCTATACCTATTTTACGACAAAGGTCTTTATTCTATATCTCTATTACTCATTATAATTTTCATCGAAATTGGTGTTCTAGTTGGATAATGATTTTATAGAGATCCAACATGAATTCCTGCCGCACATAAAAGAAATTTTAATTCTACAAAATTTGTTTTTAGTAAAAGTTTCTAAATAAGGAAATAAGTGAAGTAGTTAATAACAATGAAATAATGATACAGAAAACATATATGTGAATATAAATATTTTAGATACCTCCTTTGATACCAATTGTAGGATCAAATATGTATAATGAGATGCTAAAATAAAAGAGGGGGTGAATTTAAACATTAAAAATTCATTTAGAACCATTAATTTTGGTATACGAATTTCTTAAAGAATGTTTATTAACATTAATGAAATATGTTTCTTATGGTTAGCTATTGACCTTAATAAAATATTTTTTATCCAAGTTAAGAAAATTTCACAAACCCTCTTAAGTAATTTTATTAAAAATTACAACCTTAAGACAAAAACATAAGAAATATTTTCTTAAAATAAATATTCAACCATAGAGTTTATATAATCTTTATTATACTCAGAGTAATAGAATTAGAAAGTATAAGAATGTTATAATTTCTAAAAATAACATAGATAAAATAGAATGGGGATAAAAAAAACTTGATATAGAAAACAAGTTACAGTAATATTATTTTAACCCAAAGAGAAGTGTATCCAAAAACCTATGATAAAGGTTCCATGATTTATACTTTCAAGAAAAAATGTCCTACCAAAAACCAAGTAAGTTACCAATCCAAAAATCTTTATCTGTCTTTCTATCCCTACAAACCCTCGATTTAGAATGAAATCAAAACCCTTATCATCCAAACTCTGAAGCCCACGATCAGCACAATCAGAGTCTACATAAAGAAAGTCTCAACAAAATTTTTCATGCCCGAACAATTTATTCAAGAAATTTTCACGTAGAACTGAGAGATGTAAGAGCCTCTACCTCTAGAAATAACTTCACAAACATTTATCACATTTCTATTCATTTTTCATCATTGAATTTCTCACATTCTTCACACATGGATCATTCAAATGAACTCGTATTTATAGGCAAAAAATATCAACGGTCGGCTACACTCTAATGGTCATATTTTCCTTAAAATTCGGAGGGACCTGGGAAAATTTCAAATAGACTCTAGTTAGTTTATAACATATTGTATGTCATCATTTCACGTATAAGAATAGATTTTATGTTTAAGATAAATGTCAAGTATAAGAAATCAATTAATCTGATAATATTGGAATGATACTTTAAACAACTCCATCATTATTAAAAAACAGATTCTTACAAAAAATGCAAACCGGATTGAGAAAAAATGGAATCTGTATTTTGGGTAATGACATCATAAAAATGGAATGACATATTTACTGGTATCAGTATCATGAAAAAATGGTATCACATTTTGACCAGTATCAGAATAATGAAAATGGTATCATATATTTACCAGTATCGGTATAATGAAAAATACTATCACATAGGATTAAGAAAATTAATAGGTCGGAATATTAAGTACACCATACTGTTAAAGATGTATGTAAAATATAAAGAAAAAAATATCATAATGAAGAATCTGTAAGTATAACAGAATGAAAATTTTGTAAGTATATCAAAATGAGAATTCTGAAGGAAAACATAATGACTATTAGTAATGTAGAACATAATGACAAAACTATAAATAAAACAGAATGAATAATTCCGAACATAAGAAAAACTATTTGTGATTTTAATAATATAAAACCATAAGGAATGGAGAAGTCATAAGAGGCCCTTATTGACTCAACCAACATTTCAGGAAATAACTAAATTGTTTTCATGAATGATTTGGTTTTGTATTTTCTATCTGTTTAAAATGATAATGGTTACATAATATATATAATGTTTACCATATTGTATATATAATATGAAGTAATTAAATATTAAATTATTTTTATCAATAAATTATAGATTTATAAAATAAATTGTATTGTTCATAAATATGGTAAACCATACTTATATAGGAAGGTTATTTTCATTTTATCAATAGATAAAATAAATGAAAGGTAGATATTTAATAACCTCTAATGAATTATTTTTATATAATATATATCTCATATATTAATTGAATATATCCTTATTAATATCCGTGTAAAAATATAATTAAAACCATATCACGTTGCATTGTGGAGGTCGTAATCCAATGATATGCATGAGAAATGGCATAGTTTTTTAGAAGATTTGAAATTAATAATGTAGGAGTGACATTATAAGAAAAAAATTAATAATGTAAAAAATATAATAACAATATTTTATATCCATAATTATATCCATCCATTAGATGATTTTATGGAAAATTTGTTACATTGGTTTTCAAGGCGACAGTCTACGGTACACATGACTGATGGTTTCACGTTCCATTTGAGGGAGGTGGAGATATAAATGAGTTATGAAATTAACATATTAAAATATATGTACTGGGTGATATTTATGAACATATATAATAATATTTGTAGAATATTTGAAGGATATGCAATAACAAATAAAAAACCCTCAATTTGGAAGGATAGTTCTTCTTTAGACATCCTTCATAGGTTTTCACCAAAAGCTTTCTTAGGAGGGATTTATAATCAAAACAATGACCCAATAAAATGTGGTTTCATGTACAAAAGATATTTTGGATGGAATTAGAATATCAAGAATGATTTTTATGTTTCAATAGGAGGGGATAACAGGTAACATATAATATTTGAAAAAATAATCATATTGAAAACTACATAGAAATTTTCCAAAACATACAAAAATAAAAATTTCATTACCAATATAAATTAAGAAACATGATAATAGATTAAAATATTATATAGTAAATGGTTGAATAATTTTCTTTATAATATTATTTATACTACTTTTATTTTTTATAATACTCTTATCATTTTGTTCAACCACCTAGTAAAATTATTTTAATCAAACCATGGAAATTAATTTATACTATGATACTATTCTTTAAAACAATAATTTGACAATTTATATTTTATTAATTATGTTTATTCAAAATATATAATCCATATTTTATTAATCAATTAAAGGAATTGGTAAAATTTAATTTAAATTTAATATTATAGTTTTGGTGAAAAGGGTAACTTTTCAGAAGAGAAACTTTTCATAATGATATAAAATTGTGATATAAAAAATGAAAAAGAATTTGATACCAATGACCTCTATTGGATTAATACAAACATAAAAAAACAAGTTTATCTTTAAAAAAATAAAATAAAATTTACCTTATAAATGTTTTTAATGAAATTGCTATCATTATTAAAAAAAATTAATTCTTTTACTATTCATTAAAAAATATATATCTCTTCATTATCCTATAAAAAACTACACCCAAATATAATATTTACATTTATATATAAAAGATTAATTTCATTTTCAAAATAAATTTTCAAAAATTTGGGAAAATTATTTTTACTCATTTTTTGAAAAATGAAATTTGAACTTTTTTTTGAGAAAATGTTATTTTCAAATAATATAATGACTTTGAAAAAAATCAAGTACATATTTTCAAATAATTTTTAATTATATAAAACCATTTTAATAAATTAAAAATTGTTTTCCCTATTAACACCATAATTTTTAGTTTCCTTTGTATAATATTTATGTTTAAAAATTAATATTAATAGTATATCATGGTTCGTTAAAACATGGTGTTGCATGTGACAAACCATATCGTCATATCAAAGAAATTAATTTTTTGTAAAACTGTATTTCATAAAAACACTGGTTTTTAAAATATATATTATCTAATAATAAATATTTTTCACCCATTTTTTCTCTTTCTATTTACTAGAACATATTAGTTTAAAATGCGGAGATTACTTTTATTCGATTTTATTAGTATATATTGTTTTTTGGAAAAATATTAACATTTTAATAATACGAAATTCAGGTAAATTAATAATTAATGGAGTGATTGAATGAAAAATAGTCTAAAATATATTTTCTAAAACGGGTCTATGAAACTGTAATAACATTTGAATAAATTTTAGCTAATGTTAAGTTTCAGTGCTACTGTGGAAATGAATTTTTTTAATTAAAACAAATGAAAATTAATTAATTATATGTTGAACTAGCCATACCCATTTATCATTTTACATTATATTTTGGGACACGAATATGTGTTTTATTGAAATTTGGAGAAATATGGGGGTGCTAGTAAAGTGGGGGAAATCTACTTAGAGATTATCAAATTAATACTAATAAATTAGGGCCCTTTAACCTGTACCATATATTTTATGACCATAATTTTTAGGTGTCATTATTTTTATTATTTTTTGAAACATTTATTTAAATATAATTATATTTTTATTAATAAATTTAATTCTCTAATTTATTAAGAACTAAGATCTTTTCAGAAAAGAATTTAAAAGAATCCATCGGAGAGAATTATTGGCCATAAAATTCAATCTATGATTTGAAGTACTTTTATATTTTATTTTATATGAGTGATCCTAAATATTCATTATATGGAATAGAACATAAAAATTATATATTATGATGTCTTTAAAGTAGAATTTATATTATAACAACCCTAATGATCTATTTGGTTTTTCATTTTAAAGATTTGTGATAAACTCTTATATAATAAACCCATACAATAAAAATGGAAACTTATACCTACTATCCATTTTTTCCCAAAACAAAAACATTTAAAATAAAACATGGATTATATTAAATAAAATCATCATAATTTTCCCTTGATCTCATACTTGTACTTACTCTTCCTTAATCACTATGAAAAAACATTTACAATATGAGAAGGGTAAAAAATAATTCTAATTTACATAAATAAATAAAATCAATAGTACAGTGAGAAAAATAAAAAAATCACAAAAACATACCCTTTACCCCTGAAAAAAGAATACCCTTGTAAAAATGATCATTCTCATATCTCTTGAAAACTAATAAATTTCCATGAATACTATTTAGCAAGAATATAAAATATAATTACATAAAATGGGAAATCGTATTTCATAAAACTCTTACAAATGGAGTTACCGTCATAGAAAACCTAAAAATTCAAGGTATATAATGTATTGGAGCTTATAATTTAAACACACATCCTTTGTTTGTACTAGCACCACACATCATTGGTTAATAACGTTACCACCTATCATTGGTTTATCAAAGAACCACTATCCATTTGATTATAATTTTATCACCCATCACCATAACAATTCCCACGAACAATATCATAATTATAATGAATTATTACTTTCATAATAAAACAAAAATTTGAGAAATATAATATTTATATTTATAAATCAATCATTTTGAAAAGGTGTACATGTATAATGGAAAAAATTTCCTTTTAATGAATCAAAATAATCGTATAAATCATGAATGAAAATATTTAAGTGACATGAAAATGAAATATTATTATCATTCCATATATATATATATATATTTAAACATTAATTTTCAACCTTTGTAATCAGAAACTTTAAAAAAGAATTTATTTCACAATATCCCCTCACATAAAAACTTAAAAATATCCCCTTTTGAAATCATATGTGATAAATTAGAAAATTTATTTAGAAAAACATCTTGTATATATATATACATTAACAAAATTATTTTTCAAAAAATTTAAATTAAGGATAAATATTTGTGAAACAAATCCATGTAACATTTAAAATGTGGTTTTTAGTCAATGAGTTCATTATAAATATAATATCTATGAAATGAGATTTCATAAAATGAATAAGTTATATGTATGAGTAATATATCAACATAAAACCATTTGGAATAAAAAATAATAATAAACTTATTTAACATATATTACATTCATTACATAATAAATATAATATATTTTTAACCTCAAAAATTAAAATTTCGTAAATTATTTTCTTACCACATTGTAATTAGTTAGATCAAATGCCCAATGAATTAATGACATTAAATATTACTTTATGTAACATTATGATAAATAAAGGTATGATAAATATTTTAAATGAAGAAGTATATCATCCTCATTGAATAATATAGGTGAATAATATCTCATTATTGACCAATTAAATTAAATTGAAACGATTTTCCTTACTAAATTTTCGTGACATAATAGCAGTACATAAATATTCCTAAAATGGTTTAATAAATTACAATGTTATATCTCATAATTTTAAAATCAAATGGAACGTAATTGAGAATATGTAAAATAATAACCCATCATTAGGAATTGGTAATCTAACTCAATGGAAAAAAGGTGCTTGATTGGAAAAGAAAAGAGAGAGAGAGGGGTGTCATTTACTTTATGTCTGAATGGTATTCAATTTCTTATAATGAAAAGAATAATAAAATTATATTAATTAATTTCATAATTAATAAACTTATACACATATATAGTTTTTATTATAATTTTATTAAATTATTTTATGTCATTTTTGGTGAGGTATGGTGTTTAATTTCCTTTTCATATGAGCATTCATTTAGTGGTTTCAAGGTAAAGACACCTAAGTGTAATTATAGATGTTCTGGTAAACTAGTAATAATACTATATATGTATAATTAAAAATAATTCCTGAATTTCTGTATGTTTATATGGTACCATTGACCACTTTTTCATACATTATTATGATTCATTTTGTAATATTTTAAGGATAAATGTTTAGTTTATGTTCACGGGTTTTCCATCTATCAAAAATACATATATTTTAATTTATTATTATATTTTATAGTTGTTCCAAAATAAAATGTAATTCATAATATATAAATTAAAATATTTATTATCCATATTAATAATTTTATGACCATCTATGAAGGAGGTTAATGAAAATGAAATCTCATTATCGACAGAGACTGATAATAACAATAATTTGGATAATGGTTTCATTTATATGAATAAGTGGGGATAAAAAAGGGGATGAATATAACATATTACATTATTAATATAAATTTGAAGTATATACTTGATTATGTAGTTGGTATGCCTTTATTAATGAATTTTATGTCGAGAAGCTAGAAGAAGAGAACAGGTGCTTCGAAAAT
The DNA here is from genome assembly GCA_963277665.1 of Viscum album. Lineage (NCBI taxonomy): Eukaryota > Viridiplantae > Streptophyta > Magnoliopsida > Santalales > Viscaceae > Viscum > Viscum album. The sequence continues at coordinate 445,428,661 of OY728155.1, read as the reverse complement.
GTTACCTATTTAAAAGCCCATCCTTGAAAGAACCCATAATGGAAATGGGGAATTTTAACCACATGGACATTGGGATAGTAGGGATTAAATAAATTTATGCATATTTTAAAATTATCAAGGCTTTTGAGGAGAAAGGGGAGGTTAGGAGTGGTATTTATATTTCAGGATGGGTGGTTTAAAGTGAATAAATAACAATTAATTTATATTTTAATCCAAGCACATTTGAGTGGAATTAATTGAAAATAATTAAATATATAATTACTATTTTATGTATTTTTATTGTTTATAAACTCATAATCGACTGATTTAATCTTTTATTTTTTAGGTATTTTATGCTTTCACTTTTTAACATTAACCTATTTCATTATTTTACCTATATTGCGGTAAATATTTGTTTACCAAGGTATATTTCTAATGAAAAAATTAAAAATTACATTATTAAAATATATATACATACATATTTGAAACATGAATTCCATTTAAGCTAATAAAATTTTCAAAATTGGAAAAATTATATTTAAAACATATCTCAAAGAGGTGATGAAAAAGCATGTTTTCACGAATTATATTATTCATGAAAAATATAATTTCATATTAAATCTATGACTAATAATATTAATTTAATGAAAAAAAATTATTATATAATGATATAAAATCTAAAAATTTATTTATATCATTCCAAAGAAGGTAATGTTTTAAATAATTTAAAATGACAATCAATATATTGTTTAAAATAGTATTTCAAATAATCTATGTTAAACCTAAGAAATTAACTAATTATAAAATAAAATATAACATTTATCAAAAGGAATTTTAATTGATGAAATATAAATATATAAAACTTATGTTACATGCAACTATATTCAGATAAAAAATTACTTTTAAATTGCACAATTTATTTAAAATAAATGGAATTTATTCAAATATCGGTTTTTTCACTAATCATAAGAAATTAATCTTTTCATAAAATAATGAAAACATCAATATAAGATAAAATAAACATGATGAATCAATAAATGAAATTAATTTTATTAAATAATTTTTTAAAAAAATCTTATAAATTATTCATAATTTTTACATATAAAAAAACTTTTTTTAAAAAATAATTTTTTGAAGAATTAAATGACATTACTAATAATATAAAAGAACGGACTTTCTAAAAAATTAATTATTATTTAATTTTTATAATTAATATATTATAAATTAATGTGATTATTATATATTTCATAACGTAGAAATTAATATTCATTCCCTCTTATTTAATTTTTAGGTTATAACATTATATTAATCAGATTCTATTTTTTAAAGCTCAAAGTTTGATATCTTTTATGATTTCCACATAGTATTTTATTTTATAAATTAACGAATGTTACATTCAACTCCCTTTAATAAATCATTTCATCACAATTTTATCTCTATATCAAAAACTATTTACTTCACTTTCCAAATTATCATTGTCAAAATCTCAAATCATACAAAGTGTCGATATAACTTCTACTTAAAAAGTGAGAAAAGAATGTACGAAGGTCATTAGAGATAACACACACTAGGTTTCTATATAAGAAAACATGGGCATGAAAGATAATATCTAATTCCCATGGAATGATAGAGAGTGATAGATAACATGATCATAAGAATAATGACCATTATAAGTATATTATAGTTTAAAAGTCATTATTTTTGTGGTAATAAATGCAAATGAATTACGTTTTGGTTTAAAAAACATTTTTATAGATTTGAATAAATATTTTATTACATATAATTATAATATAAGGAAACATTCTCATTAAAAAATTATAATTTCATCTTCATATTTTCTCTAAATTATGAGTATTCAAGATGAATTTTTCATAACTGAAGTATCCGAATCAACATTTACGGATCACAAAACACACAAAAGTATAATTATCTATTCCTCCTGTCAATTTTCATTAACATTAAATAAAATGTTCTATAAAATATAATTTATTTCTCTATAATGAATAACACATTATATAACAAAAAACTACTTTAATCTCTACAATTTAATTGTAATACCCAGTGTTTAACATAGATTATTCAAATAATAACAATCCTTAAACTTTACACAAAATATTCAAGGAATTTATTGAGACCAAAAAATTAGAAGTACAAGATAACATTTTCATCCAATATAAATTTAATTTATATCGTCAAATAATATCAATCACAATTAATATCTCATACATAAATATAATTTCCCAAACCAGATATTCTTTAAGTTATATTATTCATTACTATAAATCACCTCAATCAAAATAAAGACACATTTTGTCATATATTCTTCCAAATATAAAACAAAAATAATTTCTTAAATAAAATTACATAATATTTCTTTATCATAATCCTATATGGTTCGCAAATTACTGAACATCTTCTGAAATAACACATAATCACTAACTCATATTTGAATACAATGGTCATAAAAATGATAAATAAATGTTCCCAAAGAGAACTTATGATTTATTCATTATTCAAATAAACAAAATTTCATACTAACTAGGACATAATGATGGCTAGTGATTAGTGAAGAACACATGTCAACCTTCGGTTGTGGGTTCAATTATTACGGCCTTTCCAAACATGAATGCTTTTCACCAATCATTTGTGTTGTTTTTTTACATAAACTATATTAATGTAATCCATATAAATGTTTAGAAACATATAAAACATCGTCAAAAATAACATTAATATTATAAATATCTAATTTTCACTCATGAATATAGTTTTTCATCCCTAAAATTCTAAGCCAATAATTTCCTCCAAATCAAAGATCAAATAAATCAAGTGTGTGAATACCTTTAAACAAAATTCAATAAAAATAATATCTATTATTCATTCAAAAATATTTTTCCAATAATAAAATTAAGGGATACATATACCTCAATCATTAATATCTTTAAAACACTATAACCATTTCACCACATTAGATGGTTTAGATTCCATCTAACATAAATTTTCAAAATTTATAAAATCAAAACAAACTATAGATAAATCCTTAATCTTCCCTAAATCCCATAATATTTATCAAATACCACTATATAACAATTTTTAAAACTTAATGTATAAATAAATCCCCCATTCATTATCTATTATTAACCATTAACCATGCATTGTTGTCTTATTAATTAATTCATCATTCCTATAATAAATTATATGAATTATATCTTTACGATAAATCAAAATGAACAAAAAAATGTTACATTCTATGATTATATGAAAATAATTAATACCATTAATTGAGAAATCATGATTTTATTGATATCCTCTTTAGTTTCATTATCCAGAATGTAATATATATTATCTATTGTGGATGTACCCTTTTTGGGGGAGTTGGTAAAGTCGGTATTTTTAAGTCAAATGAAAGCAATACCAATAACTATAATATATTTGTCGAAAATATAAGGTTTAAGAAAAGATAAATAGTATCACGCATGTTATTTGAATACTCATAAATATGTCAAATTAATTTAAAAAAGATTCAATTAATGTTGTTCTTTTCAACAAACTAAGGTTATTTTATCAAATCATCTCTAATGGATATGAAGGATATGAAAAATTTATTTCCTTTAATATTGATAAAATATCCATTATATGTAAAAAAAATCATTAAAACATGATATTAATTATTAGATGTTATAATAAAAATTATCCTTTTAATGATAATACATTTAGAAACTCGATAATACATTATCCATAAAATCCTTTATACCTAATCCTTTTACCTTTCAAAATACAATTCCCAAAAAAATCATTAATCTCTTTGAAATACATCACATTATACTATATAAGTGATTTTTAAGAATTTGATATTATATTAATAATTAAAAATATAATCACTATGATGATATCCATAACTCATAAAAAATCATAATCTATAAAGTAATTTAAACTGACATTTGATAGCAACTATAAGTATCCAACCATAAGAATAATATAGACAGCAAAATTTAAAATTGATTTCACATTATCTGAATCCTGAGGATATATTTTTTTATGAGTTATAGATAATATAGGCATATTTCTACATAGTAATGGTTTTCATTACAAGTAGAAACTTATACCTTGTATACATTCCTTCCACTAAACAATATTCAATAAAAATAAATCATGTCATATCTTTATGAAAAATAATCATAGTTTTTCTCATAATCTCATCCTTCTGCATAAACATCCTTATATGTTCTGAAATAATTTTTAATACATTTTTTTTAGAATAAAAATTATATTAAGGATTATAAATAATTTAAAATTTTATTCTAGGAAAATCTTATTAAACCATTTCTATGAAAAGAAACATTTTTTCACTAAAAATGAATCAACCTTTCAAAAAAATCTTTATCTTAACTTTTTAAAATTAATCAATTTCAATGAAACAACATTACAAAGTATATAAAATATATGTTTGTAAATTGGGACATAATTTTCAATATCAGTCTTATTAATAGAGTAACCAATATGGCAAACATCCCACTCAGGAGTACTCATTGCATTGGAGGTTATAACATAACCAACCATCATTGGGTTATCATGGAACCACCTTTCATTGGTTAATAAAATTACAACCCATCCATTGTCGTATCACAGAACCACCCATCATTGGTTTATAACATAAAAACATTTCATCATATAAATACCATTAAACCATATACGTAACATCTTATGATTTTAAATTGAAACACTTTGTTCAAAATTATAGATGACACACCGCATCATTCATAAAAACATGACATGATATTATTATTTAAATTAGAAATTTGTTACCAAGATTTTGGAATGGAATTAATGAATGATAGTAACTAAATTTTGAAAGTATAATCTATATAATTTCATAAATGAATTAATCAGTTAGAAATAATTTATAAATGATAATAAAAACAGTCAAATATAAAGGATGTTTTATTATTAAAAAAACTATTTTTATTACCATTATAGAATTTTATAATAATTTATTAAATTAATAAAAATTATTGAATGATATTGAATATTTGTATATGTTATAAATACAAGGATTTTTTTAAAATTCACCCAATATGTTTTCTATGATTAGGATAATAATAAATCCAATTTTAAAAATAAAGGGTATATTAATACAAAAGGTAATTTTTCATCCTTCATATAGAAAGGCTATTTAAAATCTAAATTTTAATACATTAATAAATTTTATTTTGAAGAAAAACCCCATTATTGAAGTGTATTATAAAAATCACCCAAGGTTAATTATTTTAATTTAAAAAAATGTTGATTATTGGGTTTAATGAAAAAAATATTGTTATAATGAAATACCTTAAATGTATTGAAATATTTATTATATGGACCTGATTTTAAATTTATTAACACTTCATTTTTGTTCAATATATATTTAAATAATGAAATAATTAATGAGTTAATACAATTAGAAACACATGATAATAATTTTTTTATGTATGACTTTATCATTAAAACCTTCTTTTTTGAGTAATACACATAAGAAACTTTGAATTGATTTTTATCGCATTTAAAAATTTCATATATAAAAATGTATTCCGTTATTTGAATTTATGGGTGCATATTTGGTTATAAGATTATACTAATTTTTTCAATATAAATTTAATGTGGTAGAAAATACATTTTCCCCAGTATAGGTAACATAATGCAGTGAGTTAAAGATAAAAGATAAAGGTAGAACAATCCAAATAAAACTGCACTATTAAATGTGTGGTTGAAGTTTTTATTAACTATGACTCCACAAGAAAACATTATACATCTATATAATTCATTGGTATTAGTTACACATTATTTTTTGAATTAAATATAAAATAACAATTATTTAATCATTTATAACACCCCTCTTCATGTGTAATTATGACCTGTCACCACCATATTTCTCCCTAAAATACTCCACGCTCCTAAGTTATTTCATAAACCCTCCCACATCCACACTCCTTAGAAAAATATACTACAAGTCTCACCTATATTATAATTACAAGGAATTAATGCTATCGTTCATGTATAGGATATTCAAGAGGATAATAAATTACACAAAATTAATGGAAGCATGAGGTGAGGGTTTCCCATATTACATTTTTTACTTATTTGATAATTAGTTATTATTAACTAAAAATTTAATTTTTCTATTTTATATACTTTTTATTGATATATCACGTCATATTTCTATTTATATTCATGGAATGTAATGTTTTATCTGATAATTTTTACTTTTATGGTGCTTAAGATTCGAATAAATACAAATTATACATGAATTCATAATCTAATTTCTATTATTTGTTTTTAACATAAAATTCATTGATAAATTATTTATCATATTATATGAGAAAATTATTTTTTATTTTCTTATGTTCTATTTCAACCATTTATGTAAATCTATAGTTGATAGAAAATCGATTCATTTGATTTATCTGCACTTCAAATATATCACATTTTCAAGTGAATTTTTTTATATCCTATTTTAAAGATAATTTTTCATAAAGAATGCTTTTAGTATAATTATGCAATTAAAATAATTTACCAATATCATTTTTATTTAATATATTTCTTCCTACCTTATTTTGGTGAGAAACAAAGAAACATTTTTCCATTGAAAATGCAGAATATTTCAAAATGAGAGTTTTTAAACTGAATGGATTATTCCCTTCAAGGAGTGTTTTTATAAAATATTTCTTTATTTTTTAATGCTATATTTATTTTTAATTATTTATAGTGATATATAGTTATGTTATAACAAAAATATGGGTGGTTACATGATAATAAATGATGGGTAGTTACATGATATCCTAATGGTGGGGGTTTCCATGATAATCCAAGTACAAGTGGTTATGTTATAACATAAAATGGATTGTGTACTCTAGAGATGGATGTTGACCATATTGGTTATTCCATTTCTGAAAAGGGTTTAACACCATTATATCACATGGGTGAGCCAGTCATAGCTTACACGAAGGGTTGAAACCCATTATATCTCACATGTGAGCCCGATATAGCTTTTATAAGGGGTTAAGCCCTATTAAATCTCTTATGCGAGAACACTATAGATAATAAAAATTGATGACCACTTATATCTCTTAAATAAATTTGTTATTAATTATATTTGATGTTGTTTTTTTGATTATTCAATATATAATGGTGCTTTAAATGGTTTTATTAATGTGATTTTTTGAGTTTCCAAAATGGATTCCTTTTACTTGCTATATGTTTTAATAATTTACTATGAGATAGATGTGTGTGTGTTTTCATATAAAAATTAATTATTTCATTTTCATAAATAATATTGAGATAAAATAAATTTTTCCTTGGATATTATGTTTTTATCTAGACTAACTGATTTCATCTTTCTCATGTCCCTTATATAACTTTTTTTCCCATCACATGTTTTTAAAAAAATTCCCAGAGATTAAGGAAGAGTTTGGAAAATGATGAGATCAAGGTAACCGTTTTGAAAATTTATTATGGAAAGTAATAATGTTTCAATGATTTTTTCTTAATTAAAAAACTCGGTACTATATAGAAGTATGCATATGTAATTCATGGGTATAATATGTATGCATCTATAAAAAAATTTAAATCTAAAAAATTAAAATGATTCATGTTAATGTAATAATGTGAATTATTGTATAAATTCATTAGAATTTGTTATGTTTAATGATGGGACATTATAGTTGATATCAGAAAAAGGATTATATGAATTTCAATGTTATGAAAATTAATATAATTTTATTCACTGATATCGCTATATTTTTATGTTTAAACTATATATGATTTTAATATTGTCATGTTTCGTAGTCTGAACTATGTCTTTTTATAATGGTTACCCAAATAAGAAATAGATAATATTTAAATGGAATGTTTTAATAGTGAAATATCGTCTTGAATCAATATACAGGTATAGATGGATTTTGAACTGAGTAGTTTCTTACAATAATGGATCAGTTAAGAAAAACAATAAATAGTGGTGGAATCTATTTAGAGAGAAGATGGGTATAATGATGAGTAATATATATGTATTAGAGTCTTTTATGAGACACTATTCCCCATCATTCAATAGATCATATGATAATGTGGTAGTTGATTGATGGATAAATTCTATGGAAATGATATTGGATGTACAGAGATGTTCAGAACATAAAAAGTTAACCCTTTCCATTTATTGGTTTTAAGGTGAAGCTGGTCAATGGTGGTATTTAGTAAATAATGGAAAATAGAATGACATTTTTCTGCTATATAATGGAATATATTCAACAATATTAACCATGATAAATATATCCCTAAAACTATTCGATGAAGGATGGGGAAACAATTTTTGGAATTACGGAAAAAATATAAAGAATCTACCACTGAATATGATGAAAACATCATTTGATTGGTTAGGAATGTGATGAATCTTAGTTTGGACAATGATAGTAAAATTAATAGATTTTTCTCTGATTTATTTTCCTGAATTTTATTTGAGAAGTATATAGAGATATAATGGAATTTTAAATACCTAATTTGGGGTATGGATTGTTTATTAACTTGAGATTCAAAATATTATTATGAGTGTTATAACAAATTAAATTATTTATTTCAGGCATGGGTAGAGGATAGATATGTCCCCTAGGTATCTCGTTGAGTTTTAGGAGTTCTGAGATTTAATATAAGATGTTTAGGATCATTGAACAAGGTTCATGGTTAGTCTGAAACCATGTGAAGCCAATAAAAAACATTGTCGATTTTGGAGGTGAACAGATTTTAAGTTCATAAGATACATGTGGTTTACCCAAAATGTGTGACTAGACTTCATGGTTAGTTCCTATTATGTAGTACCTAAAAATATTCACTACATAGTTAGTGCATTGTTAGTAATATTTAGTAACTAAAAGAAACCATGTAGGTTCCAAAGGAAGTGTAATCTATACTGTAGGCACACAATTTGGCGAATCTATGTGACCAAACTGATCAAACCAGTTTTGAGGCTGAAACTAAGAAATTTACCTCAATGGGTTTTAATTATTTCATTATCTTCTTTTTCTACCCCTAATAGACTATCCATCCTCACTTCCTGCTTTTGGCATCCCAATATCATTCACCAAGGGATCTTGAAAACTCCTCTATTTGATGTACGAATAGAATAATTTCAGTATCTATGGTTTTTCATTAGTAATACATTCATTAATTTTGAATATTAATTTGTTCAATGTCCTCTATAAAGAGTTATCAAGGTGAAAGATCATTTTCCCTTTTTTCAGGGAATATTTCCATCAAATTTATTTCATCCAAATCAAAAATAATCTTTCATTGATATTGGATGAGTGAAGCATCATAATCATAAGAGATGTGGTCTTTATATTTTTTTATGGTTTTCATCATTTTATAAATATTGTTTTTGCACCACATTTCATCATTTTCTATGCATTTCCCACAAAATTTGGTTTTCCATGTAAAATTTGTTTACACACAGACTATTAATATCAAAGAGAAATGTTTATTAATTTGAGAATATTGACATAGATCAATGACAACATTTGGGACATCAACCCTTATTTTTTTCCATTATAACTAAATGATTGAATTTATTGATTTCCATCTATGTATTCATCATGGATTAGTAATATAATTTCTTTTTATCATGAATTTCCTACATTCTAATGGAACCTCAGAAGTGTTGTGTTGATATTTATAAATTATATTCAATGTTTTTTATATTAAATTCCATCTGATTCCTAAAATGAGATCTGACATTTGAAAATGTTTATTAATTTTTAAAAGATTTTTTTATAAAAATATTCAAGAATTTATAATAAACCCCCTCAGATGGGGTGTGTTGTCATCAGAATTACAAATTAGTAATTAGTGAATTTCATCTTTCTGGGAATATTTTCATTAGTGTTTTACCAGTTTTTTATTGATATTTTGGTGGAAATTTTAGGCAATAGACTTCAATGATGTCCTTAAGTCGAATTTAACCCTTCTTATATAAGTGTCTAATGGACTATTAGATTTCTAAGGGCTTTATATTTTTGATATATAGTATTACCCGGTTACATAATTTCTAAATTAGACTATGGAACTAGTTTAGTACATCATTAGGATTGTTTAAAATGAATCTCTAGGTTTGTTAGATTAAATGGTCCATATAAATATGAATAGAATATTGATGATGACATACATTACAAGAATTTATTAAATTATTTAATTAATGAAATTAATTTTTTTGTATGAATACACCTCTTGAATATATTTAGAAACTTATATGTATTATTATAAATTTTGTGCCTTCATAAAATGGATTTATAAATATCGATAATGATAGGTAATGAATCATAGATCTGGTAATTATTATTGTTATATGATTTCATCATTACGTGGGTTGGGGGTTGATGGTAGGGGATCTTTTGAGAATTGAAGAAAATCATGAACCCTTACAAAAACTACTGATTCATGGAGTCGTAGACTATAAATAAGATTTTGTACGATGAGTTGAGGTGCCACAGTCCCTATTTAGAGTGATGACAAGATGTCTCACTCACCATCCAGAGTGTCCTACATGGTTCCTGCTTTTATACTGTGATTTAGGGATGATTGTTCCATTTCCTGATCTTATAATGTAATTTATACTAGTTATGGATGACTTAGGTACACATAGTCTAGCCATCAACTCGTATTCTATGTATATGGCCACAAACATCCACATGTAGATAGTACATTTAAGTGGATTAAATATATAACTAATATATATATATATTATTAATATATATATATATAGTAACTATTGTGATATCCCATTCTTACTGTAAAATAATATATATAGGGTCACCTTGGTTTAATTTTGGAACCTAATCTGACTGGTTATTATTTATTTATACAACATTATGTATTATTATTCTGATCATACCATCACACTACAATAGTTTGTACTCATAGAGTGGATATAGTTTTATAAATAGTGTGTCGTAACATAATTGGATTTATATGTCACTCTCTAGTTGGGACTCCATTTCCTAGGGGTACACAAGTATACATCATGTTCACATGACCATGGATGATGACATGTGGTATTTTTCATGTGAAATAGTGTGAGCATAACATGACTAAAATAGAGCTCAATATTCTTTTAGAGTTCACCCATGGGGGCCTTAATTTCATTTATTTATTTTTGTAATACCTTTTATATTATTCTTTACACTATTCCTACTAATTGATTATGTATAATCATGAGAAAATAGATTTCTTATATTGTATATTGGAATTGGTATTATTTTCTTATTTTTATTTATATTATTCATCACCTAGTATATATTTTGATTATTACTATTTATAATTATGTTGTTGTTTACCTTCTGATATACAATTATGATACTCTTATATGCGGGTATGCTCTCCCCACTACCTCCTCCTTAGATCCTCATTGATATTCCGTAGGCATTGACATATGTGGAGGTTCTCTTGAGGCCATGTGACCCACCTGTTTGATGGCCATCTTATAGGTTATATGGTTTGAGACATTATAAAGTGAAATTAGAGGTGTTTTTACTTTGTCATACAATTCTGGATTAGTATATAAGAGTATAGAACTATCTAGGATCTTAGTAAATAGCCATATATGGGACTAATTAACCCAAAAATGGACAAATGTCCTAGTGTATAAGGATGGGATTGGTGATAGTGTAGTTTTCTATTACAGTTTATTGTGATTCCACCTTGATTGAATTATTTAATTTCCTATACTTATTAATTTATAATATTTTGTAATTTTTATCCCTTGTCCTGGTATGGCAATGAGGAAGTTCATAATACATCATTATAGATATATAGAAAAGAAATTTCAATGCATATTCTATTCCATGTATTCGAATTTGTTGAATGCTTGTTGATTTTAATTCTGTTTCATGAATGTTTTACCATGATTAGTTTGTTCCTGTTTAGGTAATTATTAACTTGGTTACTTATAAACAATTATTAGGTAATTATATGACCTATTTCATGTTTATCTAGAATTACTCTCTCTATTTACTGATTTTGATAACATGCTAGTTCAATTTTGATATGTAATCAGTTTCATGGGATGATTTTATTGGTTCCAATTAAATGGAATATATTTTTAAGCTATAAGGTGTATTGGTGATTTATAATTGGGAAAAGGTAACCCGTATACTTTTAATATATTTTGAGCATGTATATACATCTAATCTTCTATTGAAATGTGAAGGATTATAAAGTTCATATTTTTTTATTTGATTAGTTTTTGATTAATGGGATCCAAATGAAAACATTTAATGTGTATGGGTGCTTTATGTATTGGTAGATTTCTACCCATATAACTGAACGATTATATATAATGATGGTATTTATATATTTTGAAATGGTTTAAATTTAAATTCTGTATTATATTAACCTAGAATGAGTTGGATGCCTTATTAAGGATTACAATTTAATTACATGAGCTAAGTAACCGATATGGATAGATTTTTAAATGAACAACTGGACCTAAGAATGATAGTTAGGGAATTGTTTTTTATCATGTAACCTAGTATGGGTTTTTTGAAACTATATTAATTAAAAACACTACTATTGGGTAGAATTATGATAAACCTGGTTTGTTAAATAAGACCCTCGTAGGTCCCTTTATCATTTATCACATTAAAGGAGTATATTTCATTAATTTTTTAATTATGAAGGGATGAAAATAAAAATTATTTTTAATAAGTATGTTTATGATTCATTCATTTATTACATTGTTTTTTGTTTTAAAAATTTTAAATGTTTAATGGTTGAATTTAAATCAATGTAATGATCTTAAAATGGAAACTGATGTGGAATCCTTATTTTAAACCATTGTGAAAGTAAAGATTAAAAATACAATTTATGATGCTTGGAAAAGAAATGTGAGGATTTTTTGAAAAAAATTCTCTTTTTTAGAAAAGGTTTAATTGATAGGTTTGTGGGACTAGTTGATTTCTTGTTGCCGAGACCCAATTAAGGGGTATATACTTGTGCTTTCATGAGTGGTAGCCTAAGGTATGCGGCACATATAGAGCACTAAATACCTTTTTAATACTATGTGATTTCTATCATATGGTGTCGTTTGGGTTCCATTGTCCCTAGTAGGGCTCTTAACATATAAATGACTCAATTGTTTCGGTATCTAGTCATCCTTTTCATGGAAGTTAATTCGGATTGATCATTGATTAATGCTCATTTTCTTGTAGGTTATACAAGTCCCCAAAATTATTGACTGTTTTATTTGTCACTTGACCCTTTCCACTTTCCTTGTGAGACTCGAGTGGTCATCAATCTGTTTTATTGGTATATGAGACAACGTGAATTGAGAAAATTTCTTACAGGGACAATTATATACTTGCATTCATTGGGATAATGATCCTATGAATATTATCTCGGATATAATTTCATGTTTCTATAATCTCTATGTAGTATGTATTAATATATGTTATTCTAGTCTAGATGACAAATATTGTAACAAACCAACTCAGTTTGGTGGAGTAGTTCATCCTTGTAGTGATGAGTAAACTCTAAGGTCATATCCATAGTTGACTGACCTATGAGTTTAATGGAATAATTTTTTCTAATTATCATGGTGACATTCATAGAGGATCACGTGTTTTAACATTCCCATCAGGTTGGTTATGGATTTCTTTAAAAATATCTAGATGTTGTGACATAATAATCATAACTCTAAGGAGTGTCTCACATAAGTTTATATAAGTTTTTATCTTTCATGCTTATGAGATTATAATCTACCTATCATTTTGAAAAACTGAACACTTCAAAAGTGATGATATTTTTCTTCAGTTCTAGTGTTCATCATGTTTGTTCATTCATGATAGATCGACATTGATGTGGTTGTATATATATTTAAGCATTTGAAGAAATTATAGTCTTGGATGCACTATAGTGGTTATGTAGAATGAACATGAGATGAATCTTGTAGGAAAGGCCATTGATTTTTCAATGGTGATACATCACATGTGATGCTGAGCTTCTTCAAGAAGACATCAAGTAGTGGTTGTAAATATCTTCTTATTGTAACTCTTGAATTCCTATTATTGTGCTCTTCAAAAAGTGTCTAAAAAATCCCATATCTTGATATCATACCAAATTAACTAAGAGAGCATCATTTTTATATTGTCCTAATGTTTTAAAAGATTTCAAGCATGATATGTGGTATATCTATGACATTTTCACTAAATGAGTGGTTGTTAAACGTGAATGGTTAGTCCTGAGTGATATTAGAGTTCCCATATAGAATTTCCTTAGAATGAATTTGTACACCATCCTTTTTTCATTGAATTGAATACTAGGATGATGCCACTCTAGGACCAATTAGTAATCTAGTGTGGATGTCTCAACCATGTTTCAAAGTCACAATTCTAAACCTGGAGTATAGGATAATTTTAGTTGGTTCCATAGACTCATGTTTAATGAATATGAGGTTATCCCGTACAAGTAGTTAGTCTCAAAGGTGACATTTAAATGGCAGTGATTCTAGAGGGATAGATCTGGGTTACACTTTTTTGCATGCTGAAACATAAAAATTTAAATGACTAGGTTGTGATTTTATTATTACATTACAATAGATGTCAGTTATTTACTTCGATGAACATGTTCATATAAAATATAAAATTATATGAAATGAGGCATTTTAGTTATTTAATAATATGTTAGCAGTCTAAGTCATGCATTTTATAGACATGTTGGATAGTGGGGTCTTTACAGGTTTTACTTTGTGTCCAATTTATCTAGATAATGGTTACTATTTTAAATCACATTGTCTAGTTATGTTGTGGGTGGTGCAAGGGTCGACCATTGACTACTTGGAATTCTTGGGTGATCATTTATAGTTTTTTGATCAGGGATCAACCATTTCATCCCATAGGGTTCCATAATAAGACATTGAATGTTATCAGGTTCTCTTAGACAATGAAATCAAACTTTGAGCATCAACAAAGAACTTACATGTTTTCCATGTAGGAAATTTCGATTGTGGTTGTATCATGGTTTAGAATTGTCCTTTTCTGATGTCAGAGACTATGGCGGGGAAAACCATCATCATTTTTTCAAAGAGAATATAATATTGTAATGTATCTATCTAAAAGGTATTGTGTAAGCTCTGTTGTTGTTTTTCATTACAAAGATGAACTTTGGGAAATATTTTAATGGTTGAAGTGTTGTATGCTTAAGTGAATTCTTTGAGGTCCGTTGGGAATTTGGAAATGCAATGTAACAATCTTTTGATACTTGATAATACATGTATATTGAGTGATTTTTTCATTATTCCTAATGGAATCTCGTGTAATAGATGTTATAAGTTTGGAAGGATGTAATGAATCATGTTTTAAAATGGGATGAAAATCCAAATAAATTTGAATTTGGTGGATGAGCTATTTATTAAAAAAAGATTCAAAACATAATTACGTGAGTTGTAAAACATTAAGGTGTTATTTGTATACATTGGTTGAGGAATAATGGCTCTCACGAGTATCTCATTAATATTTGAGAGCATCTATCTTTGAAATATCAGTTTTGGGTGCTCCAAACATGGCGTACAGTTTGTTTAAAATCATTTTTCACCTAGAATAAAACCATTATTCTTATGTAGGTGATCATATGAGAAGCACATGGGCTACACATAGTTTACCAGAACCATTCATTTAGACCTCATAGATTGATCAAATTTGGTAATACGTAATCACTATTTATCACATTACTAGCACACAGCTTGGAAACAAATGTGGAAAAAATGATTAAGGTGGATTCCTTAGGTAGTGGGAGCCACACTATTGGCTCCTGGTTTGAATAAAACATAAAATCAAACTGTGAAACCCAGTTTTGGGGGAAAAATTATGAAACATCCCTTAATGAGGTTTAATTCATTATTCTTATTCTTTTTATTCTCTATAATAGGAAATCCCTCATATCTACCTCTTGTTGATATCCCAAGTTCTTCCAACTAGTGATCTTCAAAACTTATCAGCCTAATGTGTGAATAAAACATTGTCTCTTCCTATTAATCTGCCTTGGTAAGATATAAATACCTTTTAAATCTTTCTTCTTTGAATCTCTACTTGACAGATTTATCATGGTGTGCGATCATTTTCACTATAGTTAGGGAAAATAATTATTTTCTCAATTTCTTATGAACCAGACTAAATAATACATTTCTATTGTATGTGTGAATCATTTTAAGCATAAGGTTTATGGATTACATATTTTTACTTAATTTTACTTCATTTTATAAATAATTTCATCGCCCTGGACACTGATATTTGCTAAGTGTATCTCTAGAATGATGATTTATTCATATAAAATTTGTTAAAAAATCTAGTATTACTATATTTGAGCATTAGTAATTAATTTTAGTGTGTCAAACTTGATCAGGGACACCCCTTGGGTGTGCCAACTCTTATATCATTTTAATAATAAAATTATTAAAATCCTAAAATTCCTTCCATGCATTTTTCATGTATTGATTATGTAATTTCCTTTATAAGAAATTTCCTAGATGATAATGGAACCTCATAAGTGTCACATTGATCATTATAAATGTTTTTATATGTTTAGTTGTTATATTTTAAAATGTATCACTTACATGAACTGACATACGATTAATGAAAATGATTCGTAATTGTATAAATGAGTTGTTTGAATTTTTTTTGATGATTTTATAATGAAACCCATCAAATGTGGAGAACTAGTTTTGATATTACGAAGTGGTGATTTTTTTATTGAATATTTCTGGGAATATTTTACATTTTATTTTCTTTATGTTTTTGTTATGTCTATTTGTGTGGCAGGTTGTTGATATATCCCTTAATATTTTTAGTAATTTCATTTTCCCCTTACTATATACATAAATAATGGTCTAAGATCTGTCTAATGACATGGTAATTTCTCAATTAGATCACGGTATTTAATTAGTTCCACATTGGCATTTTTTTAAAATGAATTTCCATGTCTATTAGATCCAATGTCTTAGATTAATTTGAATGGGTTGTTCATGATGCAATTCATTTCTTACCATTATTAAATTTTTTAATTAATGAAATTGATTTGGGTGTTATGAACACACCCTATTATTCTCAAGTTCCACGATATAACGTCTTAATAAATTTAGAGCATGGTAGGTAATGCCACAATGATCTGGTAATTATTATTGTTTTATGAATATTCCATGATATGTGTGGTGGGATGATAATAAATGATCTGCTGATCATGGTAGAAAATCATGATCCATAACATCGGGCGTTGAGTCCTAGAATCTCACAACATTGATACTATTTAGGGTGTTGGGTTGATGCTTAATGCTCCCTGTTTGTAGTGTTTATATGATATATTACTCTCCATACTGATTGTCATGCATGATGTATCACACTATATTGAGATAAAGGTAATTTAACCTATTTTATTGATATTATATGCTCATTTAGACTAGTTATGGAGGAATAAGTTACACCTAGTCCATCCAGAAATATTCTGGATATATGTTCGCTTAAATCCTCATAAACTTTGTTCATAATGGATGATAAAATATATAATTAAAATATAAATTATTGTTAACATATAAATATAGTTATTGTTTAAACATCTATTTCCACCCATGATCCGAAGAGGGTATACTCAGTGAGGTGTCCTTTTTGAAATGGACTCCACTGGTTATTATTTATTTAGTCATCATTGTCTATAGTTATTTTTTTCAGACATCCAAACTACATTACATTGAATTTATAGACTATATTTTGTTGTAAATACCATGGGTGGTAACCTACTAATATCTAGATCTCACTCACTAAAGAGGCAACCATTGCACTGGGGTACCGGAGTAGACCTTATGTTCACTGGACCATGGATGATTATTTGTGTTATTATTCATGTACAATGGAGTGACAAGCACAGGACCGAGCAGGGCCTCATGATTCTCAATGAGATTGTAAGGACTTGTTTATTTATTGAACAATGCCTTTTTCATTTCTGTTAATATTTATGAATAACATATAATTTTTACAAAATAAGGGATTCTTTGTCTGGTAACTTTTTCAACATTCCACAATATGTTTTTTCGTAATCATATATTGCACACAACATTGAGTTATAAAGAAAAATAATATTATAATTTTATAATTTTTAATATTGTTAACACCTTGTAATTCGATTGACAGGAATGAATAGAAATAACAAAAAAATTTATTATACATGTTTCTTAAATGTATTTATATTTATTCAATGACTTTTAGAGGATTAAAATAAGAATTAATTTGATTTTAAGCATGGGATACTTTAATAATTTTAAAAAGTCATTTTACAGCCTTTTGATGGAAAACCATGTCTCAATTTATCTTTTTAAATTTAATATGTTATATAAAAAATAGACTTATTCTATATAATTTGGACATCATAATTTTATTTAGATAAAGTTTTGGAATTTTTTGATAAAGTTCATTTTTAATGATTAGAGAAAAATACTACATTTTGAGTTAAAACTATTTTTTCATCTCATTTATTATTATAGTAAGATTGTAGTTTCAATTAGTTTTAAAGTGTAATTGGATTATAATTTTTTATTTTACTACATTTTATCCATTTTATGTAATTTCACATTGTATGTGGACTTAAAGACATGCCAATATTTTGATAGTTATTACTTCTTAAAAACCCTCTTTTTAGTTTTAACAATAGGAATTAATTTTAAATTATTTTCTGAATCATCTGTGTATTTAATTTTGGAAAATGGATTCTATATTTGAAATTAGGTGGTCTAGATTTTGTTAATAGGTACCTTTTATGTTTGGATATTATGAACAGTGTCTTTAGTAATTACATTATTTAGCATGGTTAAAGGGTAAATCTAGTAAATAAAGGTAAAAACTAATATTATAATAACATTAAAATACACTATCACATGTCGTAACCCTATTTAATGAAATATTAATGATCGTGGTCATATATTGGTCTATTTGGGGACCCCATGTAGCCACATGGATGTGAAAATAACATTTTAAAAGAATTAATTTAATATAAAGAAAAATTTAACCTTAAGATGTATCTTTTATTAAAACAATTATTATATTGGGATATATAAGTTATCTCATATACTATGAATATTAATTATAAAGGTAAAAATATTTCCAAAATCATGGTATTTTATATATAATCAATATAAGTTATATATATTAATTTAATTATGACACAATGATGATGTAGTGATTACCTAATTAATGACTAATTTAAATAAATGATATTATAAATATTAAAATAATATACTTTGAAAATTTTTCTTCCATCCAAGAATTTTAGGAATGATTATGAATTTATATATTTTAATTAATGATGTTTGTTCTAAATAAAATAGTTGTCATGGATTTTTAATAATCCAGGATTTGAATAGTATATAAATTCACATAAATGAGTTTTTAAAACAAATACTATTTTATTAAATGATATAATATTCCTAAAAACATAGGATTCAGAAAAATAAAATATATAGTAATTAAAATGAAATTAATTAAACACTTTAGTTTCTATTGGAATTTATAGAAACTAAGTTAACCATATAGTATGAATACACAAGAAGATGTGGTAACAGTTAAATTAGTTAACTGAGGGATAATGCTAAAACCTATGGTTACATTTGTAACCTAGAAGTGTCTAAAATCTTTTTGTTGAGAGGGTTTCTACTCAAAAACATATTATATTTGAAATAAATTACTTTTGGACCATTTGAAATGGATAATATTATTTATAATAAAATAATATTTCAATACCATCCTAAAGTGCTCCTCCTCCCTCTTATAGAAGGGAATCACCTCTACTAATTTAATGACACCTCTAAAGCACCTTGGGTCATTGAAACTATAGTTAAATATGCTTTAAATATTCATATATTCTTCCTAGAATCCTTACCTTTAGAATATGGAAATTCAAGAAATATTTTTTTTCTCAACTCAATGGGAGTTACACGTTTTAAGAGGTAGGGTCTTCTCTAATGCATCGTCCATTATTTTAGTTCTCCCCTACCTATTCTATTATTATTATTTTATTACATAACCAAAAACATATCCTCAATAAACTAGGATATTTTTATAAGAATTATTATAACTAAATTCACACACACATCCATCTAATGGATACAGACATATTGTTTCTGTATACGGTGAACTTCTGCCTCACGAAACGATGATTATTTGATTTTTCCCTACCACATCTCATGGTGTAAATTTTTATGAAACATTAATTATATATGATATATATTATATTTTTATTGTATTTATGATAATATATTTATTATTTTAAAAAAACCTTTATGCTTCTAATGATGTGTAAATATGATAATTTTATTTGAGGAAGTGCAGACAACCTCCCCCTCAAAATGAAAAGACACATTCATGCCTTACATGGAATGTAAGAAGGATGGAGTTAATGAACATATATAACATATATATCATATTACATTATAATTCAATTATAATATACCTATTTATTATTTAGTTTTATTTTATTTAATATGTAAAATAAATGAAAGTAACATTCATGCGTATGTGTGATTTACCGTCTCCATGAATAGTGCATATTATTTCTTATCTCAATTATAATTTTCTATTATAAATACATATATTCTCGAAATATCTGATTTTTAAATAATTAATAATATTCTAGAGAGAATGTACTTTTGATCACTTGGACAATTTGTAATTGTAAAGAGATCATTTTCCACTCAAGTACCCAATATCGAAAACATGACCGATATTGACTTAAATAATCATGTAATTTTTATAATGTGGTAATAAGTTATATTAAAGGTATAATATATTTGAAAAATAATCTTATGAATTTATAAATTAACTTATGTTTATTATTAATGAATAAAAATGTATATATGGGATAAATGAGACTCAAGGTAAAGGAACTTCTGAACCCAATTTACATTCTTTAGATTGATCTTCTACTAATTGACTATCTCATGATATTATTATGTTAGAAATAACATTTGATTTTCTATCTAGTATTTTCTGTACTGATAGTTAATATAGGTAATCGATTTATTTTATTTTCAAAATTATCTTTTTAATGGAACATTTGACCATCCTCTTTTTTCCTAGGACTTATTTTATGATTTGTATTTAAATTAAAATTTTATAATGTTGTGGTATGTGATTATATATAATTATTTCCATAAATTTTAAGTAAAATTATTAGATATCCATTTATATTTAATTGAAACATTTATTGAATTTTTAGGTCAAGTCGTTAGGCTGCCAAATTTTCATAAAAGAATTTTTAAACTCAATTTTGAATGGTTGGGTTTAACACATATATTGTTGATTATATTATACCAATATTATATGTAGAATAAAAATGTTTTTTTTAAATTTACACTTCCCATTGTGTTAATATATTTTTTCTATACATAATCACCCCATTGATAAATTCTTACATCATTTATATGAACACTATAAGAGAAATCAAAACCTAGTCTCATTTTTTTGAGTTAAATATCTATTTCATATGTTTTGTTGTCTATGAATATGTGTGAATATCCTATAATTTTTTTTACATTTAATATCCACTTATATATAGTGTATTTATATTTTCACACATAATTGTCTCAATAATTTATCATTAATCTAAGAATATAATCTTTGTAAGGGACTTCATCTAAATCTCCTTTCATTGAGGAATATTTTGATTAATACAAGACTTTCTTTTATTTAGGGTATGAATTGCTTTGAAATTTATTTTTATTCAAAATAAATGTTTTTTCGAATGAAGTGTTTTACTAAAAAATTAAAATAATGATTCTTTTTAACATATAAGGTAAAAGGAACTTTTCGCCAATGAAAAAATTATTTTATTTTTGGATTCCTTAATAATCCGTAATGTTTTTAAATGGAAGATATATAACATATACCATTTTTACGTATTTTGGAACTGAATATTGTATTTAGAAATAATTTATTGTTTCAATCTCTTGAAATGATATATTGTAATTGAAATATGGAAACCTTTTCTTTCATTTATGCTTGTTTTATGTGTTATGATTATGTTATGGTTCTTGGTAATTGTTTACATATACAGTTTGTTTCGTGATAAACCTATTGAAGGTGAGACTGAGAGAGCTCTCCAGTGCATTAGGTAACATGATGGAGGTAAAATTTAATGTTTTTCCTGAGTGATTTAGGGAATATTCTATAATGGGTACTCCAAACAAATAATCTTATGTAGATTTGAATGCTATAATGTATGTATGTTATAGATGACACATGTTATTATTATGATTTATTATTTCTATGTGTTATTCCATAATATTATGATTTTACCAGTAATGTCAAAGAGATTGTGTTTTATGAGTGAAAATTATGCTTTTATTGATTTATTTGTATTGGTGGACTAATTTTTCCTTTATTTATTTTATATCCCTTACTGTTTATTTTTATGCTCATACCATGTTGTTGAAATTATTTCACAAGGTATACGGAAGGGTGTAAAAATAGATTAATTAATGATGAGTTATATCATGAAAATAATTCTAGTTTTATTTTAAAGAGTTTTAATTTTTTGAACAAATTGGATAGACAATAAATGTTTACTTTCTAATATTTGACATGTAATGTGATAGTTATGTCCTAATTATCTAAAACTATATTCCTGAAAAGATCATCATTGTGAATTCTTGATTTAACACAAGATTAAGTAATGTTTTATGGATGGGGACTTATAGGAACATCCCTTGGAGGACATACTTTCATTTCATAATTTTTTTACAACATTTTATATTTTTTCAAATTGTATGTGTACAGTTTTATTATATTTTATCATCAGGATATACTTGAATTCTATTGTATATTAGAATTTCCCACCATTTATTATTTCAGTTTATATTATTCTTCAACTATAGAGTCTTTCAATTATTACTAACTCTATTATGGTCTTTTTATAACCTTATGGTATATCAATGTTCCACTAGGATATGAGGGTATAGTATCTCCATTATCACCTCCTTAGGCCCCTGATTATAGTATCTTCTAGAAATAGGGAAGAACACATTAGTCCATATGACCAACCAGTCTGTTGACTATCTTAGAGGTCAGATGGGCTAGGTAATTATATGTAATACAATTTTTATCAAATTCAATGGGAAAATGATAATTTAAAAGTTATGGGAAAGTTTTTCATTGTATTTGAGAAATCTGAGATGGTGTTTTCTAAAACATATGATTGATGAGATTACAAATGTATGAAATGGTCTTGGTGGAAATATATAAAGATTAAAACAATTAAGAAGTCAAGAGGTAACCCCAAACATGTTTAATGTGTTGTAAAATAAATTTTGAGGAATTATTTTTAGGAACATCATAGCATTACAGGTGTGGGTTGTTAGTTCATAAGGTTCATGACTATAAAGAAAAGGGTCCTAAATAATTGATGAACGAGAAAAAAGATATAACGTCATTTTTAAGATTTTTCTCATAACATGATATGGTAAATTATAATACTATGGGTCCTACGTCGCTTACTTAGGGTGGAAAAAATTGTGATCAAAAGAAAAATAGGTGGATGAAAACATTTTATACTACTATAGTTGATGATGGACCATCATGTGATTTGATGATAGCTATTGAGAGATATGTATTTTTCAAAGGCTGAGCATTTGTCTAAAGTCTTATATAACCCTCTTTGTATAATATATGTAATTGAAATAATTTTAATGAAATTTATCAAGTGTAGATAAATTTTATAGATATATGTAATCATTATTATTATTATATGAACATGTTTATTTAAGGAACAAGGCCTCTACATTATATGGTCATAATTTTAAAGGTATTAGTATTCATATGATTCAATTATGAGATCATATTCTGAAGTTATTATTTGTTGTTACAATTTGGGAGCATATTTTTTTTATCAAAAACTATTTTTGTGATCATTTGAATTGTGGGGACCTTATATGATACGATGGAATTTTATATTATTTTAGATTCATATATGATTTTATTTTTCATTCATGTGATTTATTTAAATAATTAATGTATATTATAGTTTATGTGATTCACGAAATTAAATTTAAAATGAAACATTTAGAGTGATTGATTTAATTTAAAGATAAATATAAAATTTATCTTGTAAGACTATGTGATTACATATTTATGATTTTGGGGTTTAAATCATAGTTTTGACTAATTTGAGAACATCTAGAAAAGAATATTTTCAAATGATCTAAAATTAATTTTGGTTATTAATGTTGAATTTTGGAGATTAAAATTCGTTTTTATTAATTATATTTTTTGGTAGTTATCATACCATCTTATATCCTTTAAAGCCTTGGTTAATTGCAAAGCAGCAGAAGAATATATTTTTATCTTTTTGATGATTTTTTAATCTGTACAGGTTGATTATAATGCCTCTATTGTGAAAAAACATACTTGAATATACATAACTGGAAAATGAAATATGATGAAATTGTAATTTTGAAGTATGTATATTTTCTTTAGTTCATAGGATTTTAGTAAAATAATTCCCAAATTTTAGAGAAAATATTTTGAAGCGAAAAGGCTATCCTTTTATAATTAATACCATGAAATCAATAGCCTTTTAACATATCATAGATTTCTTGTTTTGTGGTTGTTATTCTCCTCGTGAATATGTTCCATTGCGCTCTCTATATATCATTCAATGATAGATTTTCTCTTCCATTTCCTTGTTTTCCTATTTGAAAACCCAATATTTTATCCTATCTGACCTTCACACATTCCTTTCTCTCCTTTCAGATAGAATTTTATTGAACTTTTTGTGATGTGAAATTTAAATAATTTTATTTTGAAAGGTAAAACCTCTATTATATTGATCTTCTATTCAAATAGAAGTGATTAAATTTCCTAAATGGGTTGAATGTAACACCCAATGATTTTAAAATGAAACACTATGATCCAAATGATTTAATATACGCCACATAAATATTAACAAATGACTAATTACTATTTTTTAAATGTGATAATTATCACATATCCACTGATTATAGGTAATTAATTATATTTATTATAATATTAACATATATTTTACACATATTTATAATGTTAGTTCATTGGTTACAAATTAATTATAAATGAAAATAAAAACATTGAATATAAGAGATGTGTTATTATTAAGAAATATTTGTATGCCTGTAATAGAATTTTATTATAATTAATTAAATTAATCACTATCATTGAAAGATAATAATGAAATGTGTTATATATTAAATAAAATGATGTTTAAAATAATCTAATATTTTTGATGGGATAATGATAAGAATAATTCCAATTATAACTACTAAAAAGTAAATTTTCATAAATGTAATTTTTCTACCATTTAATTGTGAAAATATTATAAACCTAAATTTTGAATTTTTAAAAAATTTTATAGTAAAAAAATAAATTCATTTTTTAATTAAAAATATTAACATTATCATGGTTAATGTTTTTTGTACTTTTCTAAAAAATTAATTTTTGGGTTAGAAAGTGAAAAAAATATTTTTATGAAATACAAAAAACTCTTATTGAATAGTTATTACATGATATTGATTTCAAATTTAATAGCCTTTAATCTTGAGGAGATTTATTTAATTAAATATATAATTAATACAGTGTTATATTCATAAAATCATGCTTAGCAATTATTTAAACAACAATTTTATCCTTAAAAAACATATTTATGAATTATACACATATCATATTAAGAAATATTTTTTATCCATTTAGTAAATTTTATCAAGTCAAATGGATTACAAATATAGAATAAGGTGGTTTAAATTAGATTATTAGGTCATTTTTATTATTAGTAATAAAAAATTTACCATCTTAAAAATGGATTTACCGCTGTATAGGTAAAATAATGTTTTGGGGTAATGTAAGTGTTAATGGCTTAAAATGTATAAAGAAAAAACAATAAATTGGTGGTTGATGTATTTATCAATTATTACAATCCATTAACACATTAATCATTAAAAAAAAATTTTAATTAATTTGACTCAAATTTGGTTGGATTTAAATAAAAAATAATCATTATTTAATCACTAATATATATCCCTCCTCATGTATAAATATCACCCTCACCACTCCAATTCTACAGAAAAGCCTCGATGGTCCAAAACAATTTTCAGAAAACTCTACTCCCCACTCTCCCTATGTCTATGTGGTTTTAGTATCACCAGAAGATTAATTCTATGTTCATTAAGGGATCATTTAATGAGGTGATATTCAAGAGGATGTAAATTTACACACTATTAAAGGGAATCGTGAGGTACAAGTTTTTTATCTCACATGGTTTAATCCCAAGAGATTTATTCCTCATTCCCCAGTATTTTATTTTATGAATTTTTTATTAAAACAATTTATACAAAATTTCTTTAATCTATTTATATTTATTATATTAAATGTTTTTTTGAAAACATTTTCTTTTATGATGCATGCGATTCGACTAATTACAAAATGTAAGGTATATTTAACCAAATTTGCATTCGTTGTAATAAATATCAACTTCATTGATAGTGAATTTATATGATTATTTTTTAATATAATTATTTATTCTCTTATATAGTATTTCATTAGTTTTTATGTGTATCAATAGAAGATAAAAAAGTGATTAATTTGATTCACACTCACTTCGATGATATGATATAGGAAAAGACATTTTTTAAAAATCCTCTATTAATATCCTTTTTCAAAAAGAATATTTTTATTACATATATATAATGAATGGAATTTATTGTTTTCAATTCTACTTATTGATTTTTTGGATTACCTTAAATTTTTCTTTTTATTTACTTTCAAATAATATTTTGTTGTTTTATATTTCTTGTTTTTTAAAATAACTGATTTCAAAATGAGATTATTATTTCCATCGAATTTTTTTTTATGAAATATTTTATGATTTTTTTTATTCTGGTTTATGGAAATTATTTATAATGATGGGTGGTTACATGATAAAATAGTGATGGTTTTTTATGCGAAAAAACGAGGACATGTGGTTACATGATAAACCACTTATGGGTGGTTCTGTGAGATACTAAGGATGGGTGGTTATGTTATAAACTCCAATGCATTAGGTTTACAAATGACGGAAGATGATATTTTGGTTATTCCATTTATATATTGGGTTGATCACCATTATAGTAAAATGTTAAACTTGATATTGCTCATATAAAAGGTGAGTTTTATTATTGAAAATCCATCCAATTGTTAGTGATTATATTTGACGTACACAGTATGATTATTCCATTTCGAAGGCATTTGAAAGGGATTTATGACTACAATGCTTTGATTTCCAAAAATGGTTTTAATTTTATTTCTAATGGTTTTAATTATTTTCTAAGATCTATATGTTTTGTGTGTTTCATATAAAAATTAATTATTTCATTTACATAAATAACATTGAGATATAGGTAAATATTTCTTAGGATTTCATGTATTTAACTTTCCTAATAAATTTTATACTCTTCACATCTATAATGATAATTAGGTCACATCACAAGTTTTAAAATATTTTGAATAGGTATTATGGAATAGTTGTGATAATGATAATATTATATAGAAAATTGTGATAATTTATCATGGAAAAAATCATGTTTTAATTAACCAAATTATAAATTTTGGAGAACATGAATACTTTAAGGAAGTACCCACTTTTAATGTTTGAGTTAACAATATTATAGTTTTTCCATATTCTCAAAATCCCTAATCCAAAAAATATTCGTGGAACTTAATAATGTGATTTATATTGTTATATTAGTTATAAAAATAAAATGTAAAATTAATTATAAAGGAAATTGTGTTAATTTAACACTTTTTTTATAATGTTTTAATTTAAAAAATGATTTATAATTTTTATAATTTTTATTTTATGATTTTAATATTATTTTTTGAATTATAATTTATAATTTTACTTTGGGTGAATTTTTTTGATTTTATGAAAAATATTGATTTTTTAGTGAATAGTAAATTGTTCTATTTTTTGTATAATGTGATTTTTTCTAATAAATTAAGCAATATAAAAGTCACAATAAGTACTGAATGTGATTTAATGTAAACTAAGAATTATTTTTTAATAATTAATAAAAATATTTACTTATGATTAGCATTAATATTGGGTTTGAATAAAAGATTGTTGTTAGGTTTAAAGAGTAATTTTTATGAATATTTTTTTAAATTGAATAATTAATATCAATTTTAATAAAATTAAAATATTACTTAATGGTTATTTATTAAAATTAAAATTATAGATTATGTATCATTAAATTTAAATTTTTTTCCTCAATTTTTTATCATTAGTTATAAAATTAATATAGATTTATTTTTTTCTAAAAAGTACTCTTATAAAAAACACGTTTCCGGATCGCATCTGTGGGATTAATATTAAATTAAAATTTTCTAATTATATTAATTGTTATTGAAAACCAATATTCCAAATTTTTATTCAAAATAATTTATAATTTAAATAACATAGATATAATTTCCAACTAATGTGATTAGTGAGAATAATTATAATTAATTACAGTCATGAAGCTAAAAAAAGTTTACTTAGTGGGTAAACTATAATGTTATTTTTCCAAATACATGTTAAAAATGTTAAACATAACTTTTATAGACGTAAATAAAACATATAACTTCTCAGATCTAGTTTTTAATTTTTTTCTTTTTGGTGATATGAACTAAAATGTGGGTGTAATTCACTCTTTCAGAAATTAATAGGTTTCCTACTCACCCCACCAATGAAAGACCCACCCATCTCCTCCTCTCATCACAAATCTTTATCGATTTGGATCTACCTAACCAGAAAGAAAAAAACACTTCTCCAAATGCATCCTATAATCAAATAATCCTTCAATTTTGATGAAAACCAACTATGATTGGACTTTGCTGAAAACCAAATGGAGTTACCCAAACATGTGGTAACGTTCATCAACATTTGTGCTTATTTAATGAATTTATCCATGACCTTTAATTCACCTTCTGTTATTATAATATGATAAAATTAGTTTCCTTGATATACTAAGTTGTTTTTATGTTAAGGGTACTACCGAGAAACAAATACACTTCCATCAAAGTGTTTTAAAGTCATCATTCATGTGGACCAAGGACTATCGCCTCAGAAAACATTGTCATTCATTTTTCCATTACAACATCATATTGTTTGGAATAATGCTGGAAATAAAATTAATAAAAGATATTTATGTTATCTATAACATAATTATTCCTCTTAATTCATTATATCAAACTTCCTATTTTTATATTTAATAAAGTAGGGGATAAGATAACGTCTCTAGTGTGCTTGGTAAATTATGACCATTCTAGTCGATGTGAAATATCTCTCACTAATGGTTTACATGGAATGTGATAAGGATAAATATAATTAATTTACATGATATAAATTAAATAATTATTATATTTATGGAATAATTATATTTATTTACATATAATATTTTTTTCCTTCATCCAAATTCATATATTGACAATGTATTATCTTCAATTGTGGATCTCTGGTTTGATGCCTTGTTGAAGAGATGTGATTAATATTTTTTCATCACCCCATCAGAGAAATTATAAATATAATTATATTAATTAAATAATATGGTTTTTATAATTTAATTATCATTCTATTACGATAAAATACTATATATCTTCTTTATATAATGACCATTGAAAATGGAAACATTAAACATGCAAATGTATTACCTAACACCTAAATTATATTAACATTTATTCATTTTTCATTACCATCTTCCTTGACTAGTTTTAAAATAATAATTAATTTGAAAATTTTATAATTATTTAATAACTATAATTCTATGGATGTTTGAATAATGACCCCTTTGACCATGGTTGACCAACCAATTTATTTGGACACATAATCTGAAATTGGTCAAACCATCTGACATGAACAAAATTTATTATGTAATTTTGTATAAAATGTCAATATGTAAAATAAATGAAATAATAAACATTAAAAAATAAAAAAAATAAAAAGAATTTTATTTTTGAGGATGATAAGGACACACGTGATGAAACTGACTGATATATGGGATTTCATATCAATATCCATTCACTATAGAATTTTTAGATAAAATAATTCTATAATAATTTATCAGTTATATATAAAAACCCTTGGACTTTTTATATCTTGATTTTATCTATTATTAACATATTTGAGATATTTTATTTATTTTATTCCTTAATGTTTTTTATGATTCATCTATTTCCCAAATGGTATGGGACTTCTCTTTTAAAAAGAATCCATATTCAATGTTTCCTTCCAAATCATTCTCTTCCAAGTAAATGTTTATAAATTTATTTTATGAATGTGTTTATATGAATAGAAAATATTTCTAATGATAATTTCTTAAATACTTATACATTACAAATATGTGTATTAAAACAATTATTTTAACATTTTTTACAACAATCATTTTAAAAAATTAAATAAGGAATGTTCTATTGTTAACATACACTATTACAACGACTTTTCCAACACCATGAAAATTATTTGATTTATAGATTATGTTTAAAGTCTCATGTTATTTTAAATTAATACTTTTTCCCCATCGTTTTGTTATTACTTGTTTGAAACATGATTTTTAATTTAAAATGTTATTTGGATATCCAAAAGTGATTTTTTACGATCATAAAAGAGTTATTAAAACAATTTACATTGTAAAAATGAAATAATGAAACATTTTATTCATTATAGGTCCATGAGAATTATATATGTGAAATGGGTGATCCCATATAGCACTGGGAAAGCCTATTACAACTTAAACAGGGGGTGGCCAAGATTTTACTGGGTGAACAAGTAACATCTGAAACATATAGCTGGGGAGATATTAGTATTTTATCCCATTTTAGATTAAATAGTAGGTTCTCAAAGATAGAACATAAATTCATTGGGTTATTATAATATTTTATATCATCCATAAGTTTATTCTAATTAAAATGGTTTAATATTGTTTTTTTTATATGATGCTCTAAGTCGCTTAAAGAACTATTAATTACATGATATGGTTTGTAATGATTTTATTTGAAAAAACATGTGTTTTTTTCATGTGAAGTATTTCGATATAATATTCTCAAATTAAGTTAACGATTATGGTAATAAATTTATTAGTTTTCATGTTTTCACTGGACTAATATATTTACATAATTTTTTATCTATTATTATGCTTTTTCAATCCTCTAATGTTTCCAATTAAATTTCATAGTATTTTTGGATGGGTAAGGTAAATAAATAATTGAAGATGTAATATTTGAATATATCATGAAATTAAATACTTGTTTTAATATTTTATATTTTGGGAAAAATATATACAATATAGAGGTTTCCACTTTGTATTTTATAGTTTTGTAGTGTATATGTAAGACCAAATGTTCAAATAAATAAAATCATGAAAGTATCCTCAATTTGTATGAATGAAAACTATTTAAATAAAAATCATGACGATGACATATTTAAGGTCTAGGTGTTATAGTGGGTATAAATAGACCCTTTAGATAATATTAGAGATTAATATTAGGATGATAAAATTCGCTTGAAATATTTCACTGTAGGATTAAGTTAAAATGATATAGAAGTTAAATATTAGAATTTATTATAATTGAAAATATTTTTCTGCAAAATGGTTTTCATAATAAGAAATAGAGAATATGTAATCATATATTATAAAGAGGAGAATATCCTTCCAAATCAGCATCCTATGATGGATGGAAATAAAATAGAATAGTCTTCTATTTTGATGGATCAGTTGAAATAAGTGAAAATTAATGGTGGAAACCATTCTATGGATAAATCCAACCTACTATTAATGAACAATTATTTTGTCGTAAAATTATCATGGAAATACTATATCATTTAGTAGATCATATAACCCTGTGGTAGTAGAAGGATACAACAATTCTATTTATATTATATTTGATCCCATTGGATGTATGGAACATAATAAGGAAACTCTTTTCATTTATCATTTTTTGTTGAAGCTGATAGATGGTGGTTTTGGTTATGAATACATAAAAGAATCATGATCTTGATTTGATGGAATAGTAAACGGTCATGTATATTTTTCGTATGAAAGTTATCCATATGTTTCTTGGAATATAGATTGAAAAACAATTGATGGAATTGAGGGAGACATATGAAGATTACTTTTAATCATATGATGAAAACTTCATAATATTATATAGGTACTTTTTTT
Source organism: Viscum album (assembly GCA_963277665.1). Taxonomy (NCBI): domain Eukaryota; kingdom Viridiplantae; phylum Streptophyta; class Magnoliopsida; order Santalales; family Viscaceae; genus Viscum; species Viscum album. Next base: position 445,396,443 of record OY728155.1, on the reverse strand, counting down.
TGTTTTTATTAGGTATAATAATTGAATTATAAATAGATTTTTCATAGGGTTGGAACAAAGATTATGAAGAGTATTTGTCACAAAATAATATAATATTTATGAAAATGATATCAAATTTAATAATTGATTTTATATAGAGTTAACAAACACATTTTTACCTTTACTTAAAAACTGTATGAAATTGTGATGTTGGAATTAAATACATAAATAAACATACGATATTTCTAATGGTAATCATGAAAAATGTTGAATGTGTGGATTTTTTTCAATGAATAATTTATAGGAGCAGTTTTGTGTTTCATTTTTGAAAATTATTTATATAGGTTTCATGACTATAAATATGGGATCCATTGATGGATAATTATGGGGTAAACAATAAAAATCCAAAAGTGACATGTATTAGTTTCAATGAGTTTGTTCATTATGATAATTCATGATCATTCTTAGTTTCATTATATAGAAATAATCATGATCAGAAACATAAATTTGTAGAAAATTACATTGTTGTCACTAAAATTTATAATTGTCCATCGAATTGAGTGATTAAATCTATGTTACATATGTATTATGATTAATCTAATTCCATATTTTACTCTAGATCTTTGCATTCATTCATTTCTGACAAATTTCAATTTCAATTTGGAATATCAACTAATGAAATTATGTTATATCTTTTCATAATAACACCTTATTTATATATTAATATAACCAATTATTATAGGTGTTTTCTTATCATTGTCTATAGAATGGTATTTCCTTACAATCATGTTGAGCTCACCATTTTATAGTTTTTTTACATTTGTGGTATGTATTTGATTTCATTTTATCATTCTATGATAGATTATAGTGAAAAAATTGTGTTCATTGACTTGATTCCACCAATAACCTAATAAGATGATGATAATAGTTTTATAGATAATAATGAAACTTAATAATCACAGATTTCTTAGATATGTAAAATAATAAATTTTGTGATGATTTAGTAACAAATGAACACCTGAATTTGTATTCTAATTATTTTCCTAGTGTTATTCATGATCCTAACATTGAGTTTACAGTAGTCGTATTCATTAATTATAATCTAATTTACAAACCCCTTCTTTGTATATCAATTAAATGTTTTATAAATGAGAAATAAATATCATGAGCTAGTAGATATAGGTTTGATCCGATCAGGCAATTCATCATGGGTTATCCTAATCTGATTTGGAAAAATAATAATGGTTAAATGAGACTTTTCATTAATCTTAGAGCCTTTAATAAAATCGATTTTAAGAAAAATATAATATTATATATATAAATGATTTTTTTATCAACTCCAAGAATCATTGTATATTTTTTTGTTTGAAAATAGAATGGGGTAACACTAATTGGATATAAAAGAATAAAACATTTCAAAGAATTTGTTTTGCGATGGACATCAACACTATGAGTTTCTTGTTATAGAATTTGAGTTATCTAATTCACCTATTATATTTATGGACCTTATGAATAGAAAATTTCAGGATTTCAGGCATAATTTAACACTATATTTTTATTGATGAAAATAGGGATATATTAAAAATGTCATATTTATTATGAAATGCACCTAAGGGTTTTTATAACATTTAATGGAAAGAATATGATTGAGAAATTTATGAAGTGTTAATTTTTTTTGAAATAAGTTTATTTCCTTTAAAATATTGTTTCTAATGATTTCATAACTATTTAACCTATTATAAATTTTCATGATGATTTTACAAGACCCACATATACCAAAAATATTCATAGATATCATTTATTGGTGGGTTATTGTCACCAGTATGTGTAAAACATTTCATGGTATTCTATCACACAAACCATGTTAACATGAAAATGGATTATGTTCATATGGAAGTAAAAGTGATGATTTTATTATTTAATGGAAAATTATATTGTGGTAGGCTCCAGTTTTGTCCCCTCCTTCATAATATGGTGACATTTCATTTGTTGTGATACTTCCATGAAAGGACATGGTTGTTTCAGGTTATAGAATAATTAATTAATTTCTTATTCTTCATATCATTTGAAACATCATGATTTAAATTACCCTTGACATTATTTTTTTGTATATATATTATTTATTTAAAACAATGGAGGCATCATTTGTATCAAGTAAAATGTAAAATATATATTGATTAGAAAAGGTTGAAATATATATTCACTAAATAGAATTTAACATTAGTTAGAGAAGAAATATTTAACTAATCAAGGATTATAATTGAATGATACTTTACCACCTATGAAATGAAAAATAAGGTGGATAATGCTATGTGTCTAAAAGGTAATGATACATTAACCTTGATATGTTTGGAACATGAACCTTTGGTTAATGATTTGATGATTTTTGTCATAGAGTGTAATGTAGATACCCACCCCCAGAAGGTATGGATCCAATTTAATATATCAATTAAAATTTCAGGATTATAAGGAATCTATTACAAATGTTGCGAGACTTTAGTTATATTTTCAAACTATGTACATATAGGAGTCATGTATTAAAAATTAATATCCAAATTCAATAATATGTTTTCAAAAATTATATTGAGGTACAATTTATACTATCTAGCATATCCTTTCATGTTATACATGTTACACTTCCTTGAATCTTGGTTAAATGGAAACAAGATTGGGCTGAGATCAAATTCTTAGTAAGGGTATATTATAGTGGAAGCAAACATGAATCAATGATAATAACAATTATGTCATAGTAAATACATAAACACACTTACCATGTAATCAAAAAACAAAGAGGGGAGTACATAAATAATAAATAAAGGAAATTAATTGAAACACATTTCATTTAAAAAACAAGATCGGAAAAAATCAATATAGAAAGGTGAGAAACTGAAGACACGTTCCATTTAATCAATAATATAATAATTAAATACATCCACATATTTTATCATATGAAAAAATCATTTATAATAACAATAATAACGTAAATTTTTATGAAAGAAATTATTAATTATTGAAGGTAACGTCTAAAGAACATGAAAACCAATACTTCCAAGATACATCTTCTTGATCATTTAAAACTATAGATATAATCCCATTTAATTTTTTGTAACATGATTGTATAATGAGAACCTATCAATTAATTATGAAGCTATTTAATTTCTGCACTCGACCAATCATTTCATGTCTAAATAATTCATCATAATGACTAATTTATATAATTATTTAAAAACATTACTTATCAAATATCTATAAGGATTAAAGAATCAATAATTATCAACATTTCGGTAAATAATAAAATTAAGGTCAATGTATACATCACATGTATGATGGTATAAGGTTTAGGAAATGGTAATAGTAATGAAAATTAAAATTGATAATTTAGGTGATATTCAATGTCCATTGATCATATGAGATTGAATATTTCCAGACGACTGAAAAAAAATCAAGGAAGTAAATGTGAATACTATCCTTGGCCAAATCAACCATAAACGAGCTTGATAATGATTATTTATGGAATCAATAAAACATATCACATATGGATTAAAATAAATTATTGTTTTTATTGATTAATAAAATCATTATAAAATTATATTTTTAAAATATTCATGAAGAAAATATACTTTTGTTTTAAATAAACAATTTAAAAAACAATTCTTTCAAAAATCAATTTTGAAAAAAATAATTTTTAATTACTTTCCATTTAAAAAATAAAAATTAATTTTAAAATAACCAATGATAGGTGGATAAGTACATTTCATACAATGTGAAAGGATCATTCCCTTTTTCTTTTTAAAAGGATAAAAAATTTCCTTTTTCCAAAAGAAGTAATGAATATTATTTTGAAAAAAATGGTTAAAAAATTTTTAAATGTGTCTTTACCCCATCATTTTAGAAGTGAAAATACCTATTTGGAAAATATTTTAATAAAAATGGTTTTTAGAGGAAAATATGTTCTCTGACTAAAGAGAGACATGAATTTGGGTTTTCTAATAAAACATTTTCTAAAACATATTTAGTACCAAGGAGTAAAAAATTGTATCAAAACATTAAAATGAAAGTGAATAACCACTTGAGGAAAAAAAATGAATGTTTTTATTTGATAATTAAAAAATAATTCTTTCTAATTAAAATTCAAGTGTAACTAATCTAGAATAAAATGATATTGTAAAATAAAACCCTTGGAAAGACCATAACATTGATGTGAGAATAAATCACAGAATATATTATATATATCAAATATAAAACAATGATATCAAGGACGTAGTATAATCCATTGAAAATAAATTAGGTTATGAATTTATTTTCTACATGCTATCTTTTAACATAAACCCCGTTAGATGAAATATTTCAAACTGAATCTGAAAAACTCTTAAGTAATGATTGAATCAATATATTATATGTAAAAGGGGTAGTATGTGTGTAAAATCCAATTACATATTCTTTAGGTATTTTTATTACTTTATAATGGTTTTACTCTCTCCTGAGATTGGGTGGATACCTACAATGGTGAAGTCATTGATTGTGGAATTTCACTAATAATTGTTCCTTCCATCATATTGTTGAGCAGTTAAAAGCTGTGTATCTTTGTTACACACTGTATAATGGGTGTCAGATGTATTTTGTGAATGGAAATATCATGATATGAATTAGCTCACATTTTGAATGCTTCTTACACATCATGTGTAGTTTTAATGATAGATTTTTAATCCCATATGATGGTTTTACTTTTCTTTTGTTTGACATAGCAGTTACACGCCATTAACCTGGGTTACAATTCATGTAACGACATGTTTTCAGTTATTAAAAGATAATTTTGTATGTTTTGTTTTATTAATTTCACTAGTTTTTCATGGATCTCAACCTTAGGTATTTCAACAACGTTATTTAGAGGCTCAACCCCTTCTAGATTGATCTATCTGATTCTTGATTTATATTACAATCATGGTGATTCTCTCTAAGTAATTTTACATTTTAATTATTAATTTCTTTTGAACATAGTAGTGCCTTAGTGTTTCATTATCAGATCCTTTATCATAAATATGGTAATTCTCCTTGGTATCTTCCAAATCAACAAAGTGATCTCATTCTGGGGGAATTTTTATCCATTAGTCTCAGTGTAGAAGGCATTCATATTTGAGGTATATGGGATTCCTCTAACATGATAAACCTTCTATTTTAAATCAAATAAATTTTTGTGGGTATTTGAGTCTAGTTCCTTCTTTAATGTTTTTTGGATTCATTGATTTTTTATTCCATTTCAGGTATGTGTGACCCATATTTTGATGTAGGTGGTTCAATCTGTAGCCGATATTGATGAACCTAGTTATGCATGTTTATGAACTATTTTTAAATTTGATATTGGCATGACTTTTATGTGTGTATTGAAATGAGATTTTTTATGAAAATGTTCCCCCTAATTATTGATAAATAGAGGGAAAATGGTTTTTTCAATGCATTTAAATTGAATTTTTGAAATGGTTTTCTAAGAATCGTGATGAGTTGTGAAAAATAGAACTTTGGTTACCTTAGGTACACTGGTGGAAGGTTTATTTCTGGCACATAGACCATTTTTGTTTAATTATCAAGGTGTTTTGTCTTGGAGATTTCTTCTGCTTCATAGTCCCAATATTCTTGGGCATCAATATTTTTATTTTTGGGGGTTTACACATGGGATATTATTCATCATCATAGGTCTGTATTCTTGGATCAGAATGTTTTAATTTGATTGATTGATTATCGTACATGTAGAATTCTTCTTATACCTGTAGTATTCCTTGGTGTTGTGAAACCTATGTGTCTCTTTAATATTGCTTTTGATTTTTTAGTTAACCATGATAAGAAATTTTATTCTTGTGTAAAATAATATATAAAATATTCTTTTAAATTCACATAACTTATTTTGTTTAGAATTATTGAAAAAAGGAAATGTTTACAATATTATATATAAAGTATCATCACTCCTTATCAGCCCATGTTTTATTTAAAATGATCATACATGGATTATTATACACATACATGTTAAAGAACACCTGGGTGGGATCTTACGAAGCCTATTAGCTCTCACCCTATGCACCTCTTTGGTGGTATGTAGACAGTTGTTTATCTGCTAGTGCAGGGAATGGAAAGGCATCATAGTGAGGTAGAGAGGTTTATGGATGATAGTTTGGTAGCTGGTGGTGAGATAGAAGGAGTCTATCCCAACAATAATTTTTATTATTTTTTTAGTTTTTAGTCCTTTGTAGTTGGAAATGACTTGGATCTTTAAGCTACTTTTGCAGTAATTTATTTTCCATAGTTTTCCTGAAGTTAAGGAATATATTTCCTCTTCATCTTCTACCTTTTCTTCTGGTTATATATATATATATATATATATATATATATATTTCATTTTGTTCTTCTAGTAGAGGATAATCATTCCCTGTATTGTGTTTTTCGATGCCCAGGTACTTGTCGCCAAACCATGGGGATCTAGAATTCCCTTCCGGTATGTAACAGAACTAGTCTAGTACTAGGTTTGAGGGAAACTCATGTTTTTTGTTAAATTTTGGTATAAAGGGAAGTCTATGATCAAGAGTCCAAATCTGGGGACATTTGTTAGAATAGAGATAATATTTTCAGAAATGAGAGGTATGTTACGATAAGTGCATGGCCATATCTTGTCATAATGAGATTGAAGATTCCATGGGATGTTAGGATGTGTGTCTCTAGCATTATTTTTTCTTTTTGAAAAAATACATGTTTTTTATTATTGTTTTTATATTTTTTTCTATGGTTTGATCTATTTTCTGAACATACTTATGTTTCAGTGTGCATCATAATGCCTTCGATATGTGTTCTATAAGTTCCTCGAGAAGGTGCAGCTGACACTCTTCAAGGGAACCCAACTATATATCATAATGTCATCAAGACTATCTTATAGGAAATATGTGATGTTGATAAATGTGTAATCGATGTTCATAACATAGTATTGGAGGTAAAAATGGAGATAGAAGAGATAGTGATTTCTCATGGGAGTTACTAAGAGAGAAGACACCATCATTTAAAGGAACGATAGAACTGCGAGAGGAGGAGGACTGGATGAAATATATTGGTCAAATATTAGAATTTTTTGAGAAACCTGAGAACATTAGGGTGAAGTGTATAGTTTTTATACTCTAGGTTTATGGAAAGAGACAATTGAATTCTATTGTCCAAGAAGACATACAATTGGACATGGATTGGAAGGCATTAAAACCCATATTTTTCCAGCAATTTTTCTTAGTGTTGTGGATTCTAGAAAATTCTCTGGAGTTCTTGTCTTTCGAATAAGAAGGGAATTCATTTATGGCATAAAACAAATTTGTTTGGGATTTTTTGTGTTTCCCAAATGTGGTGTTGAATGATCAGCTGAACACTCATAAGTAACATTAGGGTTTTTAATAGGATATTAGATTCAAGGTTTTTATACTGATGCATTCAACCTATATGGAGATGATAGATAGAACTATGTTGTATGAAATGAATATGGTTGGAAAGGTTGGATTTTCCACCTCTTCTCTTCAATCGATTTGAAGCTTCAGTGGTACAGATGAGAATAGGTGGAAGTGGAAAGAGCATCATAGGGGTAGTAGAGGTGGTTCTATGTAGCAAGAATCATATTCCCCATCTATTATATCTTTTAATGTTCCTCTGACGTGATATCATTACAAAAAGGTAGGACACACTAGAAATTCTTGTCATATGGTCATAAAGACATGCACTAGCTATGGATGTGTTGGTCATGTGCATTTCTTCTATCAAGATATGAAAACACCTTATTATGGTCTGGTTTCATCAGATCCAAAGGATATAATGGTGTAGTTAGAATAATTAAATACTATAGGGCTCTAACCAAAATCCTCAAGAGTGAAGAATTTTCATGTAATGTATGAGTGTCCATAGGAAGTTAATGTAGGTCTGGAAGAAGTGAGAGGTACTATCCTTATTTCACCATCAGTAGATATTTCTTTATATTATACTAGTGCCTACCAAATGTTTATATTTTCACATTTTTTATGTTTGTAAACGTCCAACAGAATATACTTTCTTTAAAATGTAGTTAGCAACACCTCTTTGTATGAAGAAAGAGCATGGGTTAAAGTTTCCTTCTTGTTTGTTGACATTATCTGAAACATAGTTGATAAGTGATTTTCTCATTGTTTGTTTAGATCTATTTGACATCATTTTCAGTAGGGATTGTCTTTTTTAACATTGAGAATATGATGATTGTTATCATCATCATGTTAAGTTTCTTGCTAATGGTGGGAGCTCTCATGCGTTTTAGGGATAATGGGACCTGAGGTTTGATTATGCAGGACCTTCCTTCCTAGAGCATAATAGTTTACTGTTTTCCGTTGTATTTGGTCCTGATGATATTTCTTTTATTGAATATTTTTTCGATTTAGGTTTATAATTTCCTGATTATATTCCATAACATTTCTCTAGTATTCCTCTAGAGATATAGAGGTAGAGTTTACAATTGATCTAGTTCTCGGTATGAAGCTGATATCGATACCATTATATCATATGGATCCATCAGAGTAAAAAAAGCTCAAGATTCAGTTTGATGAACTATTAGAAAATGGATTGGTTCAAACTAGAATTTCACCTTGGGTAGCCCCAATATTCATTGTGGAGAAAATTGATGGTTCACGACATTATTGTGTGGAATATCCGGATTTGAATCCATGAACAATTAAAAAACAATATCCTTTTCCTTATGAGGATGATATTCTTGAGTAGTTAAAGCGTGAATGTGGTTTTCCAAGATCTATGTTTAGCCTGGTTATAATCATATCATAGTTCTGGAGTTTGATATACTAAATAGGACCATCCCAAGAATGTGTGTCTATTATGAATATATTGTAATTATTTTTGGTTTGACTAACACCCATGTAGTTTCTATGGATTTGATTAACTGAATATTCCATCAATATGATGAAACTTTTGGTATAGTGATTGTGGATGATATTTTGGTTTATTTGAAATCCTATAGTGAGCATGTGAAGAATCTAAAATTGGTTATGGTAATTTTTAAAAGTAACCATGTGTCCAAAAAGATATTGAAATGTCATTTATGGATTCAAGAAGTGATGTTCTTGGGGTAAATAATTTCAGAGCTTGGAATATCAGATGACCAGGTGAATATAAAAGTTGTTTTGTCTTTCTAGGAACCAATGAATGACTTTGAGATATGAATCATACTTGGTATTACTGGATTCTAAGTACAGTTTGTCAAGGACTTCTCTAAGATCGCATCACCATTGACAACTCTTTCTAGAAAAGTGGTCAAATTAATCTGGGATACATGTTTTCATATATCATTTGATGAACTGAAAAGGATTATGACATCAACTGCTAATCTAATATTACATGATCCTGGTAAAGGATACATAGTGTTTTGTGATGCTTTAGGTTCTAGTTTGGGATGTGTGATTAATCAATAGGACCATGTGGTAGCTTATGTCTATTATTAACTTCAACCACCTTAGAATAATTAACCAACTAATGATTTAGAGATTGATGCAATCATGCATGAACATAAGTGTTGGTGGAGCTATATTTTTGGGGAAAGGTTCAAGATATTCTATGAACATAAATGTCTGAATTGTATATTTTCATAGAAATATGTGAATATCTGACATAGATGAGGGATAAGATATCATCGTATGTTTTACATTAATATACCATGCACTCCAAGAAAGGGATTTTTTTGTGAATGCTCGTAGAAGGAATGTACCATCATAGGTTATCCTATAATAAAAGGAGGATAAGAACCTTATGATTATTTTTACATAGTTGGGCCTAGATGATCAATAAAAAGTTTCAGGAATCATTTTGGCTAGTGTTCATTTATCATCATCTCTCATAGAGTCTATCATTCTGATTTAGTAGCAAGATGATGAGTTTTAGAATACATGAGAAATAATTTATGGTCGGAGACTGTTATGGTTTGGTCTCATTCATTAGATGGTATACATCACTTCTTGAAAAGGATTGGAATTCAAGTACCTGTGAGGAGTATAGACTTGTTTGATTTTTATATCTCTTTGTGAGTCATAAATCTAGGAACAATAAAGATGTATTATGACATGTAGAGATGATTCTAGTGGAAGGCTTTGATGTGTGACATTGTAGAGTTTGGGTCTCATAGTTACACCTTCCATTGGATTATAGTAAAGAACATGAAACCTTCTTGGTTTCTTCACCATCATTTAGTGCCAGTTTTGGAAATTGTATGAGGTAAATATAATTGTTTTTTTTTTATTTCCATGGACTATCTTAGGGGAGAACGTTATCTGGGTGTTTGTTGACTAGTTAACGAAGCCTTCTTATTTCAATCCAATCAAGGATTACATTGTGGTTGATGATCTGGATAAGATGAATGGGAAAAGGATAATGCGGTTATATTGGAATGGTAATTCTATTATTTTAGATTTAGATCCACGGATTACATAGAGATCCTAGAGGTGTCTTCAAGTGGATATGGGAACAGAGTTCATGTTGAGAACTTGTTACCATCCACAAGTAGATAGAATGACGGAGCATGTAATTCAGATCCTAGAAAATATACTTCATGCATGCATCTTAGATTTCAGCGGATCTTGGGATAGGTATCTCGGACTAGATGAGTACATCTACCACAACAATTACTAGCCATAAATATGAATTTCTATCTTTATGGTGTCGTATAGTTTTCGGTGTATAGTACATATTTATCTGGAATAGGTGGGAAAAGTATCTTTGGTTGTATGATGTTTGGTTTAAAAGATTCCCATGAAGATTAATTATGTACATCAAAATTTGGTTATAGTCCAGAGTTGATAAAAATTATATGTTGATTGGAAGAATTGATATTTGGAGTTTTCAATTAGTCACTGGGAGTTATTGAAGGTTTCTCCTCATTTTGTTCACCATTGATGTGGAAAGTATGGAAATTTTTATTTGAGATATGTTTGACCATTTGAGATCACTAAGTATCTCTAACAAGTTACATATTAGTTAGAATTTCCAATTGAGATGATATGTATTCATGTAGTTTTCCATATATCTTAGCTTAGGAAATATCACCCTCCTCCATCTTACATTCTGAGTTGGGATGAAATTGGTTTTGAGATAGATTCTTCTATTAGGGAGAAAAATGTTAAGATTGTTGACTCTCACTATAAATTCTTGAATGGGAAGACATATTCTTTGGTCTGAATGCTATAGAAATTAGGATAATATTCTTATAGGACATGGGAACATAGGTCTTTGATGAGGGAGTATTGGCCTCATCGTTTTATTGAGATTTCACCTACCACATGACTTCTAGGGATAGAAATTCATTATGGTAGAGAATTTTTAATATCTCGTTGCCTATTCTTCAGGTATGCTCTTATCCTCGTCATGGGTTTTTACTCCATTAAGATTAGGTGGATAACTATAATGTTAAATTTTGAGAATGTGGTACTTTTACTTATAACTATTGATTTCATCAGGTTGAAGAGATTCTACACTACATTTAACTATGTTAAATGCCATGTAATGGGTGCTGCATGTATGCCAAGAAAGGAACGATCACACTATGAACAAGTGGACATCGTAAATGGTGATTACACATTGTGTATGATATTAATGTAAAATTTTTAATTTGTGGTGATGGGTTCTTCGGCGTATGTGTGGTGTGGCAATTACACGTTGTGGCCCTTTGTTACACATCATGTAATGGCTAACATCTAGTTTTTAAAACACATGCTCAATTTTTTTGTTTAATTCCTTCCACCAATTCTTCATGTCTCTCAACCTAAAGATGTTATGGCATGTTTTTCAGAGGGTCAACCCTTTATAGATCGATCATTTTGATTTCTCATCTCTATTGCAATCGCATTTCATCTCTCTGAGAATGTTTCCTTTATATGTATTTATTAATTTTTATCATTGTAGAAACACAGGTTTGAGTGATCATATTTTTTGTTTGAATGATGTTAATAATTATGGGTTTCTTCTCGATCTGTTTTGTGATCTCGTTTTAGGGGTATTTTCTTCCATTTTTTGTGTTTTAGAGAGTGTTCATCTTTGAGGTATATGGGTGTACTCTATTCTTTCAACCCCTATATTATAAATTGACTCAATCATAATGTGTATTTTATTCTTGGGCCATCATTCATGTTGTTAAGTTTCATTCATTTTTTATTCCTTTTTGGGCATGTGCATCCCATGTATTGAGGTAGGTGGTTCTTTCGGTAGCCTATATTGATGAAGCTGATTGTTTATCTTTATAAACATTTTTTCATATTGAAATTGGAATGATTGTTTTATGTGAGTTGAAAATTGTTTTGTTAATGAAAATCGTTTTTCCATTGTTACTGATAAATGGATATAAAATGTATTTTTTCAATGTATTGAAATGAAATTTTCTAAATTGCATTCAAATATCATAATGAAATATGAAAATGATAACATGGGTTACATGGGTACTTAGGGGGAGGGTTTATATTTGGGCCATCATCAATTGTATAGTGATTAACATGGAGGTTTTTCTTGTGCATTGTATCACACTGAGATTTTATGAAAAATAGTCTTTTTAATTTCATTAATGTCTTGTGTTGTATGCTATACCAAAAGAAGCTTCCACAACACACATCCTTGACTTTCCTTGCATTACACTCAAGCGCGACCTTCCGCGATAGCGTGTGTTGTAAGCAATACCAAGTTTCATTAAATAATGATATGCTATTAAAACTAGCCGTCATGAATAGTAATAACCACTTTTTAAAATTTTTTAATTTTTATTTTTGATAATGGACTTCATTTTTGGATTCGGAATATCGAAATTATCTTAGGGTGAAATTTTGGTTCTTTTCAGATAACTTTCATTTTCTGATGAATAGTGAAAATTACTAAATTTTAATAAAAAACAACCTTTTAATTGAAATAATTATTAGTGATAAATTATTAATTTGAGTGGTTTTAAAGTATATTTAGAATATATTTTTACAATTTAATACAATGTTGGTCATTGGATGTAATTTCACATTTAAACCAGACCTAAACAAATGTCAATCTTTTGATAGTTATTATCTCTTAAGAAAACGCTATTTGTTTTGACGACGGGAATTAATTTTTAAATTAATTAATGAAACTGATATGTTTTAAATTTGGTAAAATAGACATCATTTTTGAATTCATAATATCAAATATATCTTAGTACTAATTTTTGGTATTTTTCTGGAAACTTTCATTTTTTGATGAATAGTGAAACCAATAAGTGGTAGTTAAAAAAACATGAATTTTTTATAAAACTTAATTATACCGCTTCTGTGAGTGGAATTTCAAAAATCCGAGAGACACGGTTGATGTCAGTAAGTAAAATGTGGTTCAATGAGATGAAAATAATTATTGGTGAATAGTAACTTTTTGATTTTTTTTACCACTGTTAAAAAAAAGGGTAATTAAGGGTAAAAATGATATTATTATTACCCTAACACATGTCCTAATTCTATTAGATATGTGTAATTCGACCAAAAACAACCTTAGGAATAAAATATGACCATTTAGGCTCACTTGGATTAGATTAGGACATTTATTATTAATTTATTCAAAGAAGAGTTAAAAGAGTTAAAATCAATGTTTATTTACTAAAACATTTTTAATATAGGGTTATACATAAGATAAATTCGATTTGAAATATTCATTAGAAAGATAATAATATTTCCTACATAATTATATTTTATTTATAATTTTTAGACATTAAATAAATTAATTTATTTATGACACAATGATGATGCAGTAATTACCATAATAGTGAAAAATTAGAATAATTGATATTATAAATACCCAAATAAATGTAATTTGAGAGTTTTTTTGAATTCTACTAATTTTTTAGGTTAATATGACATGTTAGTATTGATTTAAGTAACTTGGTTCGAACTAATCATTCTGTTATGAGTTTCACAAAAATTAATTACTAAATAGTGTCAAAATTGATAAAAAATAGTTATTTAAAACATATATTATATTATTAATTTTTATTTTATTCATAAAATCTACGGTTCAGCCAAATGACTTAGATAAGGATATATATATTAATAATAAACAACTTGGGGTTCTTTCGGCTTGATATAGTAAGTTTAGTAACCTTATAGTTTAAGAAAACAAGAAGACACGGTAAAAGTTAAATTATCTAACTTAAAGTTAAATCTAAATGATAAGTTTAAAATTGATACCTAAACTTGTCTAAATTCTATTCCATGAGAGGATTTAGACCCCTACCCACCTTTTCTTCGAAATATATCAATTTGGAGATATTAAAAACCGAATTGGACATTATAATAATGTAATATTTTTAGTTATTTCAAAGGTGCCCCTCTCCTCCCTTATAAAAGGGCACCTCCTCCCTCTCTTCCTCACACCACTTTGAGCCTTCAAGCTCGGCCAAACCATGCCAAATTCTCTTCTCCACTTCCCTAGAAGCATCCTAGAGGTCCTGGTCCTCTTCAAAGTCAAATTTTAGTGCCCTAAGAGGAGGACTCAAAGAGGCATTTCAAAGAAGAGGTAATGTCCGTTACCGATTCTTTCAACTTTATTTCTTCTTCCATTTTTTCTTCTTAGGTTGTTTCATTATTAAGTAATAACATCAGTATCCCTCATATACTGATATATTATTATAAGTATTAAACAACCCTATTTCACCATCTTTCCATCCTACGGAAAACGAAATCACCGCACGTGCGTACGTACGGAATACCATCTCCACGCAGTGGTGTAATCTATTTTCCACCACCCCCTTACTTGGATTGGTATAATGGTGTACATAATAACTATATATGATTATTTTCAAGTGATATTTATTCTGATATAGTATACATACCCTCCAATACAATTCCACGATCATGAGAACCATATTATCGCTCGTGCGTACGTGCTGACTACCATCTCCACGACGTGATGAGATACATTCTCCACGTTAACCATTCATGAATGATTATAAAGTATATATAATAAGTAATCATGAAATATATGACATAATAATGATACTGTATTTATGTGTATATATATGTATGTCATCTACTTAATTCCATTCAACTCAATAAGGAAACGAAAACAGCGTTCATGCGTACGTATGGCCTACCGTCTCCATGAACGGTGTATTTCATTCCATTCACTGATCTATTATACATATGTATATTCTGAATATATATTATATATAGATCATGTTTTCTATTCTGGAATTAAGTAATCATTACCTAAGTAATCATATGAATAATTACAAGTCAAAACACAGATGACAAATGAAACAATTTTACCCAAAACGCTCTTTAACAAGGAATTTATAAAAGAACAGGTAATATAAAGTCATAAGTGAACCATATATGATATCATAACAACTATTATGATTATGGAATAAGTCAATGACATTATTTAAATCATTATAAAGGAGTTTTAGACACATACAAAGCAAATCAGACCTAAGGTAAGGGAAATATCACAATCTCATTTTTATCCGAGATTGTTTATACTTTAGTAATTACTGGGGTGTATTTTATCATCCACATCCATGTTTCCTGAATATTTAATATTATTTCCATCCACCTACAATTGTTTAAATCCAATTTTACCCTTCGGTGAGTTTTTAGTAAAGGATATGAAAGGAATCTTTTGTTGTTTTTCGTATGAGGTACTTTTGACTTTTCTGAAAAAAGTACGAAGAATGTTTTTTTACTTATACTACATGAATGGATTATTAAAACATTATTTCCAAGAAGCATCCTTTACAAGTTTTCATTTTTTTAATAAACTTTTTTTAGTTTAGAATTGTATGACATGTTAAGAAAGGAAAAATATTTTTGATGTAGAAAGGATATTTTCCTCAAGAATGGAGTTCAAGTGTTTTATCAAAATTATTTTCCATATTAGATAATAATGGGTTCTATTTCTATCCCTATTATTACATTGATTTGATTATGTTGTGATGGAATTATATTTATTAATTTCTTTATTTTATATGAATTGTTTTATGATGTCACGATGTTTAAGATTCTCATTTTTATTACATGGGTTATGCTATGATGTATGGTTTATGATTTTGTGGCACACATAAGAATGGTATCACTATGAGATGGGTGGGACCTATATCTCCCTCCAATGAATTGGGTAAAGATTTTATATCTCGTGAGATATACAAGGCTGGAACAGTAGGTTATACCGGTTTAGTGAAACAGGACTGAAACAAGGAGTGAACTCGGTTCAGAAATGGACTTTGTCCACTAAGATAGTCTTGGAAATGAGTCTTGACTAACAAGAAATGATTATATATGATTATGTGTGTATTACACAAGGTTTCATGTTTTATGTTATGATTATTGGGATTACATTTCACTACTATGATTTATCCCATGTTATGATATTATGATCTCTTTTGCAGATTAAGATTTCCAAAATGTTATGTTCTTATGAATATGATGTGATTGATATTTATTTTCTTTACCCTTACTGAGCATTTGAGCTCACCCTTTTATGTTTTCTTTTCCCCAGGATATAAAGAAAGGTTTTAGGTATAAAAAAAAGGAAGATCTTTATGGGAGATGTTGATGATCTTTCACCATGATTAGATGATTATATTCCGAGTTTCCAAAGACACTAAACTATTATGGTCCATGAGTGTGTGTTTTTGTTATGTACTAAGTATTCTGCAAAAGTAATGTAATGTCCATGTACGTCAGGCTTCGGGTCTCTACAGTTAGTATTAGAAAAAATGTTTAGTCAACCATTGGAAACTAAGATGCGAGATCTTTAGTGAGATCCCTAGAGATATTTCTAAGGTATGTCTTGGGATGTCACTAAGGATAAGTATATTTATAGGATATAGTCCTAGAACTATAGTAACGATATTAGATTAAACCAAAGATGTTAGATATTGAAGTTACTCCCCCTTTATTATGATTTTTACCTCTCACACTATTCTTTTTGGGTTTTAGACGATGGCTGGAACCTGAAGGAACCGTGTTGATCAATGTAATGGACAATGCAATGATTGTCCTCCTGACAAACAAATGTTATGGGAGATGGAGTGAAAAATCTTATTTCTATACTTACACAAGCTATGAATCATTATGGACTTCCAAATGAGCAGATAAGGGAACAATATTCTATAGAGTCCTTCATGAGGCAATGTCCACCTTCTTTCAGTGGGTCTTCTGACCCACTTGTTGCTGAACAGTGGATCAGTACTACTGAAAAGATATTTTCAGTTCTTCAATGTTTTGATCATGATAAATTCATCATAGTAGTGTATTTTTTGGAAGGTGATGCTGATCAATGGTGGAATCTTATCAATAATATGAGGCCAAGAGATGAAATTGAGTCCATGGAATGGGACGAGTTCAAGAACTTATTTTTCAATAAGTACTTCCCTCGTATTCTTCGAACAAAGACGGAGAATGAGTTTCTTGAACTAAAGCAAAAGGATGATGAATATGATGGTATATACGAAGTGAATTTTACAAGGCTTTCAAGGTATGCATCTAGATTTATTATCCAACCTGAAAGTAAATTTGATCAATTCTTCAGTGGCTTAAAACCAAATCTTCGAAGGGTATTAGCTATAAGAGACTTCATTAGCTATGAAGAAATTGTGCATTGTGCTATCAAGGTAGAAATGGAAGTTGGTTTTACTTATCCATCTCATTGTTTTGACAAGAAACAAAAGATGGAGTTCAAGGAGAAATCTCACAATAACGGTGAAAAGAATATGAATGTTTCCTTATGCTCAAATTGTGGAAAGAATCATGGTGGAGATTGTCTTAAAGGGACTAGAAAATGTTTTAAGTGTGGAAAAGAAGGTCATCGAGCAGCTGAGTGTCGAAGTAATGGAAAAAGGGTTTCTATTGATGTGAATAAATAAAAGACTACAGAGAACGCACCAGCAACACTTCAATGCTTCAAGTGCAAGGAAATGGGGTATTATTCTAATAAATGCCCTAATACAAGGGTTAGTGATGATCGACATGAGCAACCAATTAAGGAAAAGGACAAAGGGAAGTCACATGCGATCACTATTGGCGATGTTGAATATGACAACGATGTGGTCGAATGATTAAGTGTTTATGTAATGGAATTCCACAATAATGTTGTATATAGTATCATAGAATATTGGAATATTTATTTATTGGTCTATTGTGGTTTTCAATGGTACCAGTTACCAAAGAATGTGATTGAGATATTTTTTTTGGAAAAAAAGATGATATGCGCATAATGAAAGGAAAATGAGAAAATGAAATGTTTGACTGTATTCATGAGCTCATGACTGATATAAAGAGAAGGTTATATCATGGTTTGAGTATATAGAATTTTTGGATTTTGGTATGTGGAAAGAGTTAACTTTTGACTGTATTCATGTTTTCACTATGGTTCAATTAATGGGTATTCATTCTTCAAGAGAATACATGATTGAGGTATTCATATGTTTGTAATTTGACCAACAAGATATATCTTATAATATATGGGGGATAAATGATGGAATTCACGTGATTGTTATGTGACATTTCAAGTAATCATTTTCTTTATACTATAATCTTGGACCGAAGTATTTTAGATAATCCAAAATATTGGAATGGATTATGTTGGACATAAGTTAGGATAGAACTTTTTTCGATATTATTGATGGGATGTTATAGTAATATAGCTTTAGAAAAAGGACAACCTGTAGGATGGGCGACAACCCATCACGTCGGACAAGGCTGTGGGAATCTAACCCACAACCGAAGTGCGACTGGCCTTTATCGCCTACCACTGGCCTACAAGAATTCCCTGGTTAGTAGAAACTAGTTTTATTTTATTACGCGGTATGATATATGAAGTATAAGTTCATTTTTGGAATCGTATACGATTAACCTCACCATAGATGGACTTATGTATATTTGATAACTTTTTCTAACCGTTTGTTTGAAACAGATGGAATGACCCATCATTCTATCACATGATCTATTAACACTTCATGAATAACAAATTAAAATTCATTTCTTTAAGAGATGAAGTTGAAATTTTTCAAAGCATGAACAACAGTGAAATTGTACCAAAATCATGTAAGTATTTCTTTTAATTCACCAACTTTAGGGAAATGATCTTGAAAACCAAAAATGTTTTCCTAGTTCCCTTATATCTGATTAATTAGATGGTACCTTAGATCATCTCAAATCTATGGCTTTGTGATTGTTGGCTATTTCATTGCCATGTTATCTACCACTCTCCATCAGAACTTGATGGTTAGATTTTTCATCCATATCCATATTTTCACCTATGTTCTCCTACATGAAAACCCAGTGATGAGTTAATTTGGGTAACCATTACATTTCATACATTTGTTTTTAAATCCAAGATTGGGTATTCCTTTTTACGATGTGGGTTTCTATTAAATAAACTTTCGAGTAGTAAACCATTTATAACCCCGACGAATTTCGAGGGCGAAATTAATTTTAAGGGGGGTAGAATGTAACACCCCGAGATATTAAGAAAAATAGTCTTTTTAATTTCATTAATGTCTTGTTTTGTATGCAACACCAAAAGAAGCTTGCACAACATGCATCCTTGACTTGCCTTGGATTACACTCAAGCGCGACCTTCCGCGATAGCTTGTGTTGTACGCAATACCGAGTTTCACTAAACAATGATATGATATTAAAACTAGCCGTTATGAATAGTAATAACCACTTTTTGAAATTTTGTAAATTTTATTTATCAAAATGGATTTCATTTTTGGATTCGGAATATCGAAATTATCTTAGGGTGAAATTTTGGTACTTTTCGGATAACTTTCATTTTCTGATGAATAGTGAAAATTACTAAATTTTAATTAAAAACAACCTTTTTAATCGAAATAATTAATAGTGATAAATTATTAATTTTAGTGGTTTTAAAGTATATTTAGAATATATTTTTACAATTTAATACAATGTTGGTCATTGGATGTAATTTCACATTTAAACCAGACATAAACAAATGTCAATCTTTTGATAGTTATTATCTCTTAAGAACACTATTTGTTTTGACAACGGGAATTAATTTTTAATTTAATTAATTCAACTGATATGTTTTGAATTTGGTAAAATAGACATCATTTTTGAATTCATAATATCAAAAATATCTTAGGCCTAATTTTTGGTATTTTTCTGGAAACTTTCGTTTTTTGATGAATAGTGAAACCAATAAGTGGTAGTTAAAAAAATGAATTTTTCATAAAACTTAATTTTACCGCTTCTGTGAGTGGAATTTCAAAAATCCGAGAGACGCGGTTGATGTCAGTAAGTAAAATGTGGTTCAATGAGATGAAAATAATTTTTGGTGAATAGTAACTTTTTACTTTTTTTACCACGGTTAAAAGTAAATAGGGTAATTAAGGGTAAAAATGTTATTATTATTACCCTAACACATGTCCAAACTCTATTGGATACGTGTAATTCGACAAAAAACAACCTTAGGAATAAAAGATGACCATTTAGGCCCACTTGGATTAGATTAGGACATTTATTATTAATTTATTCAAAGAAGAGTTAAAAGAGTTAAAATCAAAGATTATTTACTACAACATTTTTAATATAGGCTTATACATAAGATAAATTAGATTGTAAATATTCATTAGAAATATAATACTATTTCATACATAATTATATTTTATTTATAATTTTTAGACATTAAATACATTAATTTATTTACGACACAATGATGATGATGTAATTACCATAATAGTGAAAAATTAGAATAATTGATATTATAAATACCCAAATAAATGTAATTTGAGACTTTTTATGAATTAAACTATTTTTATAGGTTAATATGATATGTTAGTATTGATTTAAGTAACTTGGATCGAACTAATCAGTCTATTATGATTTCACAAAAATCAATTACTAAGTAGTGTCAAAATTGACATAAAATAGTTTTTTAAAACAAATATTATATTATTAATTGTTATTTTACTCCTAAAAAATAATTTTCGGCCAAATGACTTAGTTAAGGTTATATATATTAATAATAAACAACTTGGGGTTCGTTTGGCTTGAAATAGTATGTTTATTAACCTTATAGTGTAAGAAAACAAGATGACACGGTAAAAGATAGATTATCTAACTTAAAATTAAATCTAAATGATAAGGTTAAAATTGATACCTAAACTTGTCTAAATTATATTGGATGAGAGTCAATCGACCCCTACCCACATTAGCTTCGAAATATATCAATTTGGAGCTATTAAAAACCGAATTTGACTTTATAATGAAGTAATATTTTTAGTTATTCCAAAGGTGCCCCTCTCCTCCCTTATAAAAGGGCACCTCCTCCCTCTCTTCCTCACACCACTTTGTGCCTCAAGCTCAGTCAAACCCTGCCAAATTCTCTTCTCCACTTCTCTAGAAGCAACCTAGAGGTCCTGGTATTCTTCATAGACCAATTTTAGTGCCATAAGATGAGGACTCAAAGAGGCGCTTCAAAGAAGAGGTAATGTCTGTTACCGATTCTTTCAACTATATTTCTTCTTCCACTTGTTCTTCTTAGGCTGTTTCATTATTAATTAATTTCATAAGTATCCCTAATATACTGATATATTATTATAATTTTGAAACAACCCAATTTCATCATCTATCCATCCTACGGAAAACGAAATCACCGCGCGTGCGTACGTACGGAATACTGTCTCCACGCCATGGTGTAATATATTTTCCACCACCCCCTTACTTGGATGGGTATAATGGTGTACATAATAACTATATATGATTATTTTAAAGTGATATTGATTATGATATAGTATACATACACTCCAATACAATTCCTCTATCATGAAAACGATATCATCGCTTGTGCGTATGTACGGACTACCGTCTCCACGACGCGATGAGATACATTCTCCATGTTAACCATTCCTGAATGATTATAAAGTATATATAATAAGTAATCATGAAATATATGACATAATAATGATACAGGATTTATTTTTATATATATGTATGTCATCAACTTAATTCCATTCAACTCAATAAGGAAACAAAAACAGCGTTCATGCGTACGTACGGCCTACCGTCTCCATGAATGGTGTATTTCATTCCATTTACTGATCTATTATATATATATGTATATTCAGAATATATATTATATATAGATCATGTTTTATATTCTGTAATTATGTAATTATTATCTAAGTAATCATATGAATAATTAAAAGTCAAAACACGGATGACAAATGAAACGATTTTACCCAAAACTCTCTTTAACATGGAATTTATAAAAGAATGGGTAATATAAAGTCATAAGTGAACCATATATGATATCATAACAATGCTTATGATTCTAGAATAAGTCAATGACATTATTTAAATTATTATACAGGAGGTTTGGAAACTTACGAAGCAAATCGGACCTAAGGTAAGGGAAATATCACAATCTCATTTTTATCCGAGATTGTTTAAACTTTAGTATTTACTGGGATGTATTTTATCATCCACATCCATGTTTCCTCAATATGTAATTTTATTTCAATCCACCTACAATTTTTTAAATCCAATTTTACCCTTCTATGAGTTTTTATTAAAGTATATGAAAGGAATCTTTTGTCGTTTTTCGTACAAGGTACTTTTGAATTTTCTGACAAAAGTACGAAGACTGTTTTTTTAACTTATAAGGCATGAATGGATTTTTAAAACATTATTTCCAAGAAGCTTCCTTTACAAGTTTTCATGTTTATTTTTAATCAACTTCATTTAGTTTAGAATTGTATAAAATGTTAAGAAAGGAAAAATGTTTTTGAAGTAGAAAGGATATTTTCCTCAAGAATGGAGTTAAAGTATTTTATCAAAATTATTTTCCATCTAAGATAATAAAGGGTTCTATTTCTATCACTATTATTACATTTATTTGATTATGTTGTGATGGAATTATATTTATTAATTCCTTTATGTTATATGAATTGTTTTATGATGTCACGATGTTTAAGATTCTCATTTTTATTACATGTGTTATGCTATGATGTATGGTTTATGATTTTGTGGCACAAATAAGAATGGTATCATTATGAGATGGGTGGGACCTATATCTCCCTCCAATTCATTGGGTAAAGATTTTATATCTCATGATATAGACATGGCTGGAACGGTAGGTCCGGTTCAGTGAAACAGGACTGAAACGAGGAGTGAACTTGGTTCAGAAATGGACTTTTTCCACTAAGATAGTCCTAGAAATGAGTCTTGACTAACAAGAAATGATTCTGTATGATTATGTGTGTATTCCACAAGGTTTCATGTTTTAATTTATGATTATTGGGATTACATTTCACTACTATGATTTATCCCATGTTATGATATTATGATATCTTTTTCATGTTAAGATTTCCAAAATGTTATGTTCTTATGAATATGATGTGATTGATATTTCTTTTGTTTACCCTTACTGAGCATTTGAGCTCACCCTTTTATGTTTTCTTTTCCCCAGGATATAAAGAAATGTTTTAGGTATAAAAAAAGAAAGATCATTATGGGAGATGTTGAAGATCTTTCACCATGATTAGAAGATTATATTCCGAGTTTCCAAAGACACTAAACTATTACGGTCCTTGCGTGTGTGTTTTTGTTATGTACTAAGTATTCCGAAAAAGTAATGTAATGTCCATGTACGTCAGGATTTGGGTCACTACATGCATTTACTCAATTTCATACGTTTTTTTTCATTGGGGATGATATTGATAATACTGGGAGTATACTCTTGGGGTATTCTTTTTCTTCTTATGAATGCATTCTATGATGAGAATTTTTTCACTTCATTGATTTATAGTGGTACAAGTAATCTATGTCATGTACCAATAGTCTTATTTGGTCATGTGATACCTATTCTTATGTTTTTTATTTATTATATTTATGATTTAGCCTTTATATGCATGTTTATTTTTTTTTGAAAATGATATATAAAATGTTTCTTTGAAATAGATATTCCTTCATCTTTTTAGAAATGTGGAAAAAGTGAAATGTTTACCATTTTTTATCTAAAAATTCCTTACTACTCATCATAACTTGTTTTATTTATAATGAGTATAAAGATATTTTGATAAATAGAATGGTTATGGATGAACTGGGGGGATCATACGTAGTTTTTCAGATCACACCCTGATTACCTCTTTGATGCTGGGTACACCTTTGTTTGTCTTCTAATGTAGGGAAAATCATTTCACTGTAGTGAGGTAGCGAGGTTCATTTCATATAGTTGGGTATATAGTGGGGATATGGTGGGATTATATCCAATCTGTCATTTGGAGTAGCTATTTGGATTTTATTCCTTTAAAGTTGGATATTTCTTGGGGTTTTTATTTACAATTGTAGTTTTATTTTTTCCTATTTTCTTATATTTATGGAATATATATATTCTTTGTATTCCATTGTTTCTTCTTGTTATATATATATATATATCATCTCTTTGTTCTGGAAAGGAAATTTTAATCCCTTTGTTGTGTTGTTCGATGCCCGGGTCCATGTCAACAACCCTTGGGGGTCAGGAACGCCCTTTGGGTATGTAATGTAACGGGTCGAGTGCCGAGTTTTAAGGAAACACAAGTCTCTTCATTGCAATTTTCAGCATATATAAGAAGTAATATGCACACCAATAATGATATTCATTCAATAGAAATGTAACAATCACCAAAGGAAGAGATATTTTAATGATAGACATTAGAAATTTTTTTGAGGAGATTAATATTTAAATATTCTAAAGTGTCTCACACCACTATGAAATATTTTAATCGTAACATAAATGAAGGAATAGTATTAAATGAAACTGATAATTTCATGGGAAAAATATATTCATGATATAAATTGTTTTATCTCATTATATACAACATATAAAAGAAAATGGGTGCATACCAACCAATAAGATTCAATAAAATGTAAAATTGAGATAAAATACCTTACCTTCCGTCTGATTTGTCTCGTGTGTATTTATATTCATAGATAAAAAATATATGTTAATTAGTTACTTTATTGAGGACCATTTTCATGTTTCTAATAACTATTATTTCACTCAAAACTATTTTGAACAAAACTACTTAAAAATTAATGTTTACATCAATTTTTTAACAATATTCGGTTTATGTCTCAAAAACACAATTGTAGGTCAACTTTGGTCAAATGAGTCATTATATAACTTCTCTATAATAATAATAATTTTCATGAAATATTAATAATATTTATACATAAAATATAATTTTAGAAACAATGATTAAATATTGTTTTGAAAAAATAATCAACATTACAATCATGGAGACGGTAGGTCGTATATACGAATGAGTAACATTCCAATTTTTCAGTGATAATTATGGAAAGAATGTAAGTAAGACAATATGTTTAAATAATTATAATTATATCATAAATAACATTTTATTTATGAATATAAACTTATACATAATATTATATTGATGTAAAATATTCTCAACGTTTCGAGGAGGCAGTAGTCCACACATCCACGGCCGACATTAACACTTTTTAGTGTGTGAACGGGTAATAAAGAAAATTATATATATATATATATATTATTTATAGAAATATAATTATAACATGAATAAAGGGTATTTATTTTATTTTTCATATGTTTTGTTATAATCAGACTTTATACAATCCATGTATTGCGTCATCGAGTCACACAACCATTAGGGGGTGGTAGTCCAATCTTCCACAAACTATGCTATCATATTTTATAAATTTATATGTTTTGATATAATTAAAGAATAATAATGACATAATAATTATAATATATAAAAATATAAACCAATATTTTATCATATTGATGACCATGATATTTGATAAATGAAGATCAAACAATCATAGTTTCTTGAGCTGGTACTTCTCCGTTCACATACTCAGTATATCCATTACCAATTAGATGGGAGATTGTGTATCTGTGGATAGAACCAAAAATAACATCATATTATACTTTTTATACTTATTTTATATATAATGAATTAATATGAATAGTTAAGGTGGTGGAAAATGGATATAAAATTAAATGGACAAAGGTATGATGCTAACTCTTAATCGGATAACTCATTTTGGTTTCTATAGAAAAGAATAAATGGATTTCTTTATGACCAAGGGGTATTATAGGATGAGGGTAGGTATTATTAGTATCTATTTTGGTATATATTTTCTGAACACAAGTGTCTTGATAGTTGTGATGAAGCGGGAGAAGATGAGTCCATTTATATTGGAGGAGGAGTGGAACTCTTGTAATAATTTTAAAATGGAATTCCTTGAATGTTTTTCTCATTTAACGTTTCTTCATATTGATAAAATTTCAGAACAATTTTGTATTGGGTAGAAATATTTTCATCTAATCGATATTAGACAAGTATTTAGGTCATTTGGGACCTTAAGTCAATGGTTTAGTACTTCATTCTGATTAATTTTACCATATTATTTGTAATTAATTGTAATTACATTCACTAATCATTTTGGACAGAAACTATGTTGAAATGGTTATATATTATAAATAATTATGATTAAAAAATATTTAGTCCTTTTTTTTAAATTAAAATAACATTAGTGTTGTAAATTAATTTGAATTTAATCCTACAGATGGGGCGAAAATGCAGGCTTTTAAAGTAAAAACATCTGAATGTTTGGTATTTTTTTATTGTAAATTTCAACGTAAAATAGCATAAAACTTCTTAAATTATACTAAAGGATAAAAATATTTTCTAATTTAACCTTAAAAACAATTTATATTGAAATTTAACCTTATAAAAAAATATAATGAAAGGCAGTTTAGATATAAAATTTAGTAATTTTCACAATTACATAAAAAAGAAACTTCACTGAAGAAACAAAAAATTCACCCTAACATTATTTTTTATGTTTATATTTAAAAGTTTAATTTTATTTGGAAATATATATTCTATAAAAGTATCAATAATTTGATTTAAAATAATTTCTCTGTTAAAATTATATAAAAAATTTCTCTTTAAAAATATAGTATTTTATTTGTAAAATTGCGTTTGTTTTTATATTATGTCTATCAGATCTATTGGATGAATATAAAAAATATTTGAATGAATAATAATATATATATATATATATATATATATATATATATTAAATCAATTTCACTCACTAAATTTAATTAATTTAATTTATTATGATTAAATCATTTTGTGAGCATAAACATAGTTTTCTATAAATATTCCCTTTTTTATCAATTGGGTCTTATATTATTTTCTAGTTAATTTGTTACTAATGAATTAATATTATATTCTTGTGATAAATAAATTTTCATAAGTTATTTAATATTATTGATAACCTCTAGATTTAAACTTATTATATTAAATAAAAATATTTTACTAATATATAACTATTCAGTAAAACGTGTTCTTGAATGTAACACAATCCATTAAACCAACATGTTGTTATGTATGTCGAAACTATGTATGATGTGCATTGGAAGCTATAAATTTTTTGGAAATTATTTAAAATAATATATATTTTATAAATAGTCAAAATAATGTATTTTTTCACATTCTTGGTGTTGTGTTTCATACACACTATCAAATACAATGTTCTTGCTTTAGGTTTTTAGGGTGTTACATTCTCCCCACCTTATTTAAATTGATTTATCACAATTTAAAATCAATCATTAAGATATATTGTCTAATATTTCTTATGTTTTAAAACCCACATAGTGATATTGGTATGTAAAACACACTCCAGAAAAGAGAGAATGATAATTTCAATGGTTACATTGACTAAGATGTAACCGGGTTTATAAGTAGAAGAACATAAATGGAACGTAGAAATTTGTACATGGAGTAAAATTATAAATATTTATAGGGATTGATTGAGATTATATATAAAAAAACCATATAATTTTAAATGAAATATTGAGGGCAAGAAATACATAAATAGGTGATTATTTATAAGGCTATTGGTTTAATAAAAATTAGAGTATTGGGCCAAAAAAATATATAATTTTTTTGATGTTGAGGAATTCTCTTACTACCTTGGTATACATACATGATATATTTCTATAAACATAATTTGGGAATCAATCAATATTACAATATATTTTTTAACCCCCATGGTTTTATAACTAAATTGAGAAGCATGCAACAATAAGTCTTTTTGAAACAATACTCTTTTTAAATAAGATAATTATAACCAAGGTATTAAACATAATTTTTCATCTTCTATGAATTTTATTTTGAATAACGGACATACACTATAGTGGTCAGTAAGTTATTTGGAGTCTGATAAGACAAATATAATTTTTTGTGAACAGTATCCAACCCTTATGAATAGTACTTAGCCTTATGAATAGTAATATGACCCCTATGAATAGTAAATAAATTAATGTTGTGGTTATAAGATAATGATTTCTTGATTACTTTTTTACAGTTTTATAAATTGAGTTATAGTTCTAAAATTGTTATTTGATTGAATAAATTATTGTTTTTTAATTAAATTTCACATATTTATAAAATTATTTTGATAAAATGGAGTTTATTTTTCAATTATACATATAGAAAAATGGTTTGGGTGAATATTTGGCATTTTTTTAAAATTCATGATTTTTTAATGAATCGTGAAAAACGTTAAATACCATATATATAAATTATATGTTTTATAAAATATTTTAATCATAATGGATAATTTAAAAACACTTATTTGGAACTCACAATCTCTATTTACTATTTATTCTAAAGAATTAAGACAATTCGTTATCATGAGAAATGATATTAATCTAATGATTAAAAGAAGGTAAAACCCCTTCTCTCCTCCACTATAAATACCATCCTCGCCCCATCATCATCTCACACATCTCATTTTTTGAGAATTTCTTATGTTATACCCAATCCCTTTCCCAAGGAACTCCAACGTCTAATTCCTACTGGTTTCTCCAATGGTCCAAAACCAAAGGCCTCAAAGAGTTTCTCAAGGAAAAGAGATCAAGAGGTAAAAATCCACCTTCTTATTCTTGTGTTTTCTTTTCAATTCCTTTTCTTTTTATATAATATCGTATATTGCACTTATCAAAGTGGAATTAATGCTCTAGAATCTTATATATTCTAGATTTTATATTGTTTATGGAAAAAAATCCTCAACCTACTTAATCTCCTACCCCTCTTATGAAGACAATGTCTGTGATGTTTCACTTACAAAAATTGTGGACGATGTGTTTTCAATTTCCATTGCATACTTAAAAACATTTTGTAAAACCATTGTGATAGTTGAAGAAAAATTTAATGTGTATTATGTATCTCTTTTTATTAAATTATCATCTATGTTTAACATTAATTTTTATAATAACACTAGTTAATGATTTTTCAGGAGTCATAATAAATGGTCTAAACAAATATCATTATTGTTTTCTCTAATGAATGATGATAATAAATGATAAAAATATGATTTATGATATCAATTAATATTATGGAAACATATTAATTCCATTTGATCCCACTTTAGGAATTTCATTTCCATACGACATGAAAATCAAATTCAAACTGCCCATGGAATTCCTGTAAACAATACACCCAAAACAGTGGAATGAAAAAAATACCAATAACTAAAGGGTGAAATGATGTTATCAAATTATCATATATGGTTTTATAAAAAAATTATGTTTTTCTAAAACATTAAAAACAATAATTTAACCATTATAAAAGAGTGTTTAATATGTTTGAATGAAGAAAAATTCAAGGTAAGTGAATTCATATCCTAATTTATATTTTTTGGGATAACCTTATGCTTCATTAATTGTGAGGTCTTCAAATAATACATGTGATTATTTTTGCATTAAAATATATTTTATTATGTTTATTTAATTTTCAGTCTCAAATTACTTTCGTTATATTGATTCTTATATCAATTATATATTATTTCCAAGTGACTTTTCTTATAAAATCCTTTTTTAAACATGTAGTTTTACAAATATCAATGTGAATGTTATTATGTTTGTATTCTTTTCTAGTTATTTTTTATAGTTCATGGGAATTGGTTATGATGAAGGGTTTGACCTAGATCTCCATCTAATTTATTGGGTATATGTATATTGGAGGTCGGTTGTAGGGTTACTCTAGGGGTAACGGCGAAGGTAACACAATAAGGTTCACGTGATGGTACATTGTCAGGTAGCCATGATAGTTACAAATTATATGGAATCCTAGAGGGTTAAATGATTTTGTAAAGTAATTACACAAGATAAATTTATGTCTCTATTTATTTTCTTTATGTTTTTTGGAAATAGAATATAAATCTCATGTTTGACAAAGTATGTATATATGGGTGATAAGTATGTATTTTTGAAAATGATTTTATATTTTTACAATAATTTAGGGACTAATTTTCTTATTCATTATTTTTATATCTCTTAGTGAGGTTTTTGTTCTTATCCCATGTTTTAAATGTTTTTCATAGGTTATAAGGACTTGTTAAAAAAATAAGGAATATGAGTTAAAAGTTATGAATATTTTCCAAAGAAAACATGTTCTATTTGAAATTTTATATATTATGGAAGAAATGGATACTATTTTTGTGGTATCCGCACTATATAAATGTAGAATTATATTTATTTATTATATCCTTATTCTCTAAAAATATATACATTGAAATATCCATAATGTGAAAGGAAGAAATTTCCTGATTAAATTCAAATTTATATAAGGTAATAATGTCAGGTCCTTATAGTTGGTATTAAAAATATATTAGATAAAAATTTAGTGGGTATACTATTAAAAGAATAATATAAATTATTTTTAATCTAATGATAATATTATATGTTATCGCTTTTAGATAGTACAATTTTACATTGAATAATATATATTTATTTTTAATGGTTTTCCATAGACGGAATATGGATGCTGAAGTGGAAAGGCACTGATATTATGATATCATTTTTAATATGAAGCTTGGAATGGTAGGTATTGAAACTGAGTATTTTGTGACAATAATGGATCATCTCACACATGGAATAAATTTTGGTTGCTTACATGAAAGAGAACCACCAGATGTACCACAAAGGAACATGATGACAGTAACCCATTTCAGGAGGCAACACCATCCTTTTTTTAGTGCATCTTTTGACCCATTAATAGATGAAGGATGGATTAAAGCCTTTGAATAGATATTAAAGGTTATAGGATGATCATATAATCATAAGTAAACTCTTATAATTTATTTTTTTATGGAGAAACAGATCAGTGGTGTTTGATGGAAAAAAGTATCAGGGATAGAGATGAGAGTGAGGCCAAAGTGTTGGATGAATTTACAAGTCATTTTCATTGAAAAATATATTCCTAAGGGGGTGTGACATGGGATGGAGAATATGTTCCATGACTTGAAAAAATATTAGTAATATTCAATGGCTATATATAAAGAAAAATTCACCCAACTGGTGAGGTATGCTCCAGATCTTAATTTGGATCTTGAATGATAATTCTATTCCTTTTACTCATGATTGAAGCCATGCTATCTAAGGGGATTGAACTACCATGAATTAAAATGTTATGAGAAAAATTTATCGTGTGCTGGGAGGGTATAAATGGAGTCTTTTAATGATCACATGCAATTTTACAATAATGAGAAGAATATGTTCATGTGGAAAGTTATGTGTCAGATTCAATAAATGTAATCTAATAGTAAGGAAGTCTTGTATCTATTGTGTGAAAAGTTTAGGAAAACTAACCTTGGGGAATGACTTACCAAAACAAGGAAGTTTTTTTTGGAGTATGTTTTGACATATATCTAGAGATTGTAATGAATATGATCTTACGACTATTTGAACAAATCAATATCTAACGTGTATTAAATGTGGTGAGATGTGTGATTATGAAAATTCATGCCCAAAGAATGATCTGAATACTGAAAATGAGCTAGAAAATAAAAGAAAGGTGCCACAAGATTCTTTGAGATGACATCAGTCATTGTCAGGCCATCCAATGAAGTTTTCATAGGTACCTTATTTTCATAAATAGATTTTTTTGATTTTTTGTTTAATAAAAGGTCTACACATTCCTTGATTTCTAAAAAATATTCTAGTAAATATAAAATATCGCCTCCACTAATGAGACACACACATATTTTCAAAACACCAAGGTAAATATTACAATAAATATGAATCATATGATTCGTTCTGTTGTTTAAGGTGGAATGAAGATCTTGAAAACCTTATTGTTTTTTACGTAGTAGAATTGAATGTTATTCCAGGTATTGTTTGGCTTTCTGTTTATCATGTTATGATTGGTTATAGAGATAAAAAAATTGTATTTCAGAAAGAGTTTCACTTTGTATTAATGAATAAACCCATACAATGTATAAGATATTAGGATGATGGGAAACTATTTAAATATGTAAATGAATGTTATCATTCTAATATTATCGAAAATAAGGTAACAATTCATATGAATTATGTGTCAGTGGTAAATAAATATCTTGATGTTTTTTCTTAATGAGTTATCCAGTTTTATACAAGACTGAGACATTGAATTCAGAATCGATTTAGATCATGTTGCTAATCCAATTTCAATAACCCCATATAAAATTGATCAAATAGAACTTATTGAATTGAAAAATTTGTTGTAGGAGTTTCTTGATAAAGGATTCATTCATCCTAGAACAACATAATTGGGTGTCTTATTTTGTTCATTAAAATGAAATAATGATAAATGGGACTTTTCATATATAATAAATCCCTGAATGACATCACTACATAAAAGGTATCATTTTCCTCATATCGATGACTTGTTTGATCATGTATGGGGACTATTTTTTTTGAAGTATAACATGAGGTTTGGGTATGATTAGTTGAATGTAAAGGATGTAGAAATATTAAAGACTATGTTCTCTACTAGATACGGGCATAATGAATTTGTAGTTATTCCATTATTTTTAATTAATGAACCTCTTATATTCATTTATCTAATGAATATAATATTTCATGAGTTAGTGGATAAGTTTTTAGTTGTTCATATTTATGAAATTATAGTATTTTCCAAATGTAAAGAAGAGCATGAAAAAAATAGAGGGGTTGTTTTCAAAACATTAAATAAAAATAAACTATCTGGAGAATTCATCATATGTGAATTTTGGTTTCAATATACTTTAATTCTTGTGAACATTGTATGTAATGAAGGAAAAACAATTTTTATTGAAAAAAAGTGGATATTGAATGGACAAGGCCTACAAATGTTATATAAATTTGAATATTACTTGGATTAGTAGGTTATTACTAATTGTTTTTTAAAACATTTCATAGTTATATAGAATTATAAATTTGTTAACATGAAAACGGGTTAACATTATTTGAATAGAAGAATTTATTCTTGTTTTCAAGAAATAAATATTATATTAGTGAATGCTCTAGTTTTTTTTATCTACCTTCCAGAAACAAAAACTTTTAAAGTATAATTATGCTTCATTGAAGGGACTTATTTGTGTTCTAATGCATAATGATCAGGTAACTGAATATTCATTATGATAACTATGACATCAAGATTTAAATTATCTCACACAATATTTGTAATTATTAGATATGGTTTTTGCTTTAAAAAATTGGAGCCATCATTTATACAGATCCAAATGTCAAATATATAGTAACCATAAATTTCATAGGTATATATTCACTCAGAAGGAATTACAAATGAAGTAGGAAAGATGTCTTAAATTGATAAACCATTATAATTTGATGATCACATACCATTGTGGAAAAGAAAACTAAGTGTCATATGCCTTGAGTTGAAAAAATTAGGCATCATTAACTATGTTACGTTTGAATCATGATCCATTGATTAATTATTTGATAAATTTTTTACTTGATTTTTTAGCGTAGGAAATAGCTCTATTTTGTATCAAGATTTAGTGTATACATTATTATCAAATATAATTTAGAAATAAGAGAAGGAAGACTATGAGCAACAAAAAAAGGCAGAATTGGTTAAAATGGGTATGTTCTTATAATGTAACCTTGATAGTGATTTTGTTTTATGATTTGAAAAAAGAATGTGTGTTCCTTATGATTCTCAATTTAATAATGATTTATTGTGTGAAGCTTATAGTTCTCCATTTTCAATCCCTCATTGCAGTATAAAGATGTATAGAGACCATCTCAAGTATTATGGGTGGGATGGAATTAAAAGACATATTGTAAAATTTACAATGAAAATTTTTACATGGAAACTTGTTAAAGAATAGAGGAAATTATGGAAGTGGTTGATTCATCCTTTACATGTTATAGAGTGGAAATGGTAAAATATATTCAAGGAATTCATTGTGGGACTATAAAATAATTCTCGAGGTGATATTGCAATCTGGGTTATTTTTGATTGACTGACTAAATCTGCTCATTTTGTTTCTATTCGAGATATAATGGCTTTCGATCATCTTTCTCAACTGTTCCTCAATAATATTTTTAGGATACATGGAGTTCCTATTTCCATTTTATCTGACCAGGAATCTGGGATCACTTCTAATTTTTAGAAGTGTCTAAAGAAGTCATTGGTCATAGAATTAAATTTCAGTACAGTTTCTAATCCTCAATCAGACGGGCAGTCAGAACAAACGATTCCGAATTTGGATGATATTCGTAGAGCTTGTTTAATGTACTATCAAGTATGTTGGGATCAACATATTATGTTATTTAAGTTTTCTTATAAAAATAGTTTTCAATCTCATATACAGATGAAACCTTTTGAGGCATAGTATGGAAAGTAGTGTGAAACTTCATATTTTGGGGGTGAAGTTAGGGAAAGGAAGTTGATGGGACCATAATTTATAGATGATGTGGTTGAGAAGTAAAGACTATCCAAAAACATAAAAGGAAAACTCAGAGTAGGTAGAAAATTCATGAAGACACCATGAGGAATGAATTTTTTTTTGATAGCTGATAATTTTTTTCCTATAATATCACCATGGAAAAATGATAAGCATTTTTTTGAGAAACGAAAGGGAAGTCCAAAATTAATTTTACCTTATGAAATCATGGAGAAAGTTGGACCAGTCACCTTATAAGAAGCTTTTCCTCTGAGAGTGTCTTAGGTACACAATTTTTTTCATTATTTGATGTGGAGGATGTATTTTCTAGTTTCATGTCATGTTTTGAACCCAAAATATGTTCATCCAGATGAGAACCATTATTATGGAGAGAAATATTGAAATATATTCAAATTCAAGATCAAAGAGAACACGTATTGATGAATAAGATAATCTAGTAGGTAAATTATTTTAGTATAAACCACATGGCTGATGATGAAACTTTTGAATCTGAAGATTCTATGAGGTAATGCTTCCCAAACTTGTTTAATAAGTAAACAAAAAATTGCAAGGAAGAAATTTTCAAAAGGTGGGGAGAATGTAACAAGCCAATTTTTTATATATAAATTAAAATTCATGAAATACCATGTCTATATAAAAGAACACTAAATTTAAAGAATATATTTATAATTTAGATGTTAAATTAAAATATTCTACTTCTATGAATTTAATTTCATAAAATGCACAAACATGGTTGCGATCAGTAAGTTATGTGGAGTCTGATAAGGGAAACATATTTTTTTGATGAATAGAAAATACCCTTATGAGTAGTAAATGAAAATTATGAATATTAATATGAACCAATTTAATATTAAATATATTATTATTATGTTTATATTATAATTAGATCTTCATTAATTTTTCATGGTGTTATAAAATGAGTTATAGTGTTAATTTTTTTTGAATAATTTAATATTTCATTTAAAAAATTAAATTTCACACAATTAATAAATTATTATTTTAAAATTGAGATCATTTTTTAATTCTATACGTTTAATAAGGTTTTGGGTCATTTTTTTGCATTTTTCTGAAATACTTATATTTTTTATGAATAGTGAAATATAGTAAAATACCATATATTTAAATTATATGTTAAATAAACTATACTTAGTATCATGAATGATATATCCACACATGTTTTGAAGTCACATTCTCTATTTAATATTTTTTCACATGAATTAATACTATTCATAATCTTCAAATATAATATAAAACTAATCATTAAAATAATGTAAACCCACACCTCCCCACCAATATAAATACCACCATCATGCCCTCTTCCTCTCACACCTCTTAGGATTTGATACTTTTCTATGTTTTATCCAATCCCCTTTACAAGGATCTTCCCCATGTCCAAGACCTTATGGTATCACCCAAATGCCTCAACAAATGGCCTTAAGGAGGATCTCAAGGAGTAGAGATCACGAGGAAAAAATCTTATTTCTTATTCTTGTGTTTTCTTTGTAATTTATATTATTATATTATACTCTCTTATATACCCTTTATACAAGAGTCATTAATTCTCTAGAATAATATATATTTTAGATGTAATCATGTTCATGGAAATGAAATACTCATCATACTTCATCTCCTACCCATCCAATAAAGACACTGTTTGTGTTGTGTCATTTAACAAAATCGTGGATGATGTGTTGGAAATTTCCATTAATTCCTAAAAAAATTATTTGAAAAACAATTTTTTAGGGTTGAAATAGAATTTAATGTTTATTATTTATCCAATTTTATTATTTGTAATTATCTTCTATAAATTAAATTAATTTATATAATAAAACAAGTTCTAGATTATCGAGGAACCACAAAAAATGATCTAAACTATTATCATTAACGATTTATCTAATGACTTATAATCATATATGATAAAAACGATTTATGATATAATTAAATATTATGTAAACACATTATATCATTTCATTCCACTTTTTTAATTGTATATCTATATGACAAGATAATCAAATACTAACCAACTAAAGAATTCATGTAAATAACACACCCGAAACAATGGAATGAACAAAATACTAAAACGTTAAGGGTGAAATGGAGTTATAAAATGATTATATGGGGTGTTATAAATATTTTTATGTTGCTTTAAAACATTAATAACACTCTTTTAACAATTATACATGATGTTTAAACAAATTTCATGTATGAAAAACCTGAGGTAATGGAACTCTTAACCCAATTTCTAATCTTTGGGTTAACCTTATAATTAATTAATTATGTGGTTTATGATAATTTGTGTGATGAAATTTTAGTTTATTTTAAATTTTTTTATGTAAATTGACATTTTATAAACATATTTCGTTTATTTTATCTATTCTCATATAAATTATTTGTCATTTTCAAGGGACGTATCATATCAAATACTTTTTTAAACTTCCAGTTTAACAAAATGCAAGGTGAATTTTTATTTAATTATTATTGTTTGATGATTAATGTATGGTTCATGGGATTTTCATTATAATTAATGGTGGGACCTATATCTCCCTCTACTTAATTCGGTATGTGTAAGTTGGCAGCCAGTCCTATGGTTTCTCCATGTGTAATTGCAATGGTTACACAATAAGGTTATCGTGAGGGTTACATTGTTATGTAGACATGATAGTTACAAATTATGAGGTAGCTAAATGGGATTCAAGATTATGTAAATAATTCACCAAGATACCATTGTTGTTCTATTTATTTTCATTAGGGTTTTTTGGAATCTAATGGAAAACAAAAGTTTCATAATGTATGTATATATGGGTGACAAGTATGTATTTTTAAAAATTGATTAATATTTTTGCAAGTATTAATAGAGCAATGTTTTCTTTTATTATTTTATATATCCCTCAATGAGATTTTTGTTCTCATGCCATGTTTTTAAATTACTTTCAAAGGTTATAAGGATGTGTAAAACAATAAAGGAAGCCAAGATAAATGTTATCAAGATTTTTCAATGAAAACATGGTTTATATGAAAAGTTTTATATTTTTAATGATATGAATACTATTTTGGGGTATCCACTTGGTATAAATGTGTAATGTTATGTATATATTACACCCCAATTCTCTAAAACTCTATAATTTAAACTATGATCAATTTTAAAGGATGTGACTGCTTGACTAAAATTCAAGATTATTTAATGTAATAAATCTGGATTGTTATACATTTAAAATTTAATTATTATTCCTAAAGAAACAAAATAAATTTATACTGAATATTAAGTAACATTAAAGAGTAAAAAGTCAAACTATTTTCCTATAAATATTTCTAAAATTATGATTCTATGTAAATTAATCTCTAAATAAAACATTTGACTATACTGTATGATCATTAATATATTTTAATCAAAACTTTAAACTAAAAATATTGACATATTCACTAGGACATTACATAGGTCCATTGCTTGTGTCAAACCCTTATCATCCTTTGTTCATGGGTTCCAGTCCCAATTCCTTTCCAGAATTGATGGGTTGTCACCCGACATACATTTTGCTCTTTTTCTAAAACCATGTTAATATAATTCTAAAAATTAATATGATATTTTCCATTAAAATATTTTTATTCACTAAATATCCACTTAAGAAAGGATTTCAATAAAATAATAACAAAAAAATAATTCATCCACCTATTATTAAAAATATTCTTTCCTTCGTATAAGGTTTAACAGTAATATAATTATAGGATTTCTAAATCACAACAACTTATGTTCAATCTATAATTCCTTGGGTTTAACATATATTATTCATTTTAAAAATAATTTATAATGGGTTGTAATGGAAATGTAATCTATCCTATGAATATACATCAGTAGTTTCGAACATAGTTCTCAGTAAATACCATTAACATGTACTAGGTTATGTTGATTCTAGCCCAACAAACATTGTTAGTTTTTTTACACCTTGGTACTTCTTTTCTGGAACCACATCCACTTGTAGTATCCAGATATGGAATTATTCCTAAAAACCATATAATATCTACATCACCAAAATTTCACGGTGTTATTCAACACATATACTAAAATGATACCTTATGATTATGTTCTCTAATATATGTTTTCTTAAATCTATTTTCCAAGGATTATACGATACTTATTTTGATACCAACTATAGGAACCTCGCACCAGATGTTCCAGAGCCCATGTCTACTATAAATTACATTACAATTATTACATGGTGTGAAATCATGAACCCCCAAGAATTTAGTAGTCTTGGTTTAAAAGATCTATCCATAATCCTTGTATTATATATAATTAATGTAATTAAAAAAATAAAAATTTTCTAAAAAATATCATGGAAATGATTATTCCATATATTGTATCCTTACATATCATTCTTTGTAAATTTCATAGAATCACTAAGGAAAAAGAAAAAAATGGTGAGATTAAATTCTTAGTATGGGTAAATTATAACATATAAAATAATGAATAAATGAGGATAAAAATTATGGCTTGGCCTATAACTAGACACATATACATTGTAGTCATAAACTGAGAAGGAAGTACACAAAAAAATATGACTAGTTAATAAATGGAAACATATGTCTTTTAGATAACTAGATAATGAAAA
The DNA here is from genome assembly GCA_963277665.1 of Viscum album. Lineage (NCBI taxonomy): Eukaryota > Viridiplantae > Streptophyta > Magnoliopsida > Santalales > Viscaceae > Viscum > Viscum album. The sequence continues at coordinate 445,357,079 of OY728155.1, read as the reverse complement.
ATCAATAGTGAATGTTCAAAACTGAAGACAAATTCCATTTAATCAATAAACTGTGAATGAAATTCATTCAATGATTTAATCATTAGAACACATCATGGATAAAAATTATGATAAATGGAATTTCTAGGAAGGAAATGATTAATTACTGGATGAAATTTCTATGGCACATGAAAACCAATACTGTCAAGATAAATACTCTAATAATATTAAAAATAATGTTATAAATCTATCTAATTTAAACTACATATTTATCACTTTAGAATGTACCGATGTATTGATTGGATATATAATGACTGGGATCCAGCCATTGTTTCATGTCCAAAGCATTCATCATATTGAGTAATAAATTTAATTCTTAAACAATATACCTTATCAAATATCTGTAAGAAATGAAGAATAGAGAATTATCAATATTTCCTGAAGTAATCAAATAGATATGAAAGTATATATTGTTGGTAAGATGGTATATAGTTTAGTAAATTGTAATATTCATCATAAAATAACTATATAATTTTGGTGAATTCAATGCCTAATGATCAATTGAGGTTGAATATTTAAATGGTTGTGATAAATGAATCAAATAAGTGAATATAAATACTATCCTTGTCCAAATAAATCATATAAAATATAGATAAATATTTAAAGATGGTATCAATAAAACATTTCCCAAGTGGAGTAAAATAATATCATGTTATTTATAATGAATGGAATCATTATAAAAAGATACTTTAAAAATATTTTTGAGGAAAATATCTTTTTGTTTTGAAAACAACTTTTGGAAAACATTTTCTATAAAAATAAAAATTTCAAAAAATAAATTTAAAAAATATGATTTTAAACTTAAAAAGTTTTCTTCACATAAATTATGGTGGGTATATCGGTACATGCCATACACAGTAAAAAGAACCTTCCTTTTCCATTGTAAGAGGTTAAAAAGATACTTTTTTTTAAGGAAACAAAAAGATTTTATTAAAACATGGTAAAAATAAAAAAAAATCATAAATATTTATTTAATAAATAATTATAAACATTTTGAAAACATTTTAATAAATCATAGGATTTAGAAGACAACAGTTTCTCCGACTATAGTGAGAAATGATGTCGGGTTTTTTTTAAAACATTTTCTCAAACATATTGACTACCAAATAGTGGGAAATCGTATTATACCTAAAATGTCTTGAATAACTAGAGGAAGAAAAAATTCAAGGTATTATTATGAAATTATCAAATAATTTCCTCTGATGGAAATATAAGGGTCAACAGTACTGAATAAAATGAAATTATGACATGAAACCCTTAAAATTAACATAAAACTGAATTGGGAATCAATCAATGATTTGATTTTGTTTATCGATTTTAAATACACATATAAAATAAGAAAAAAAATCAATAGATAGTCAAATTAATTATACAGACTATTATAGAAGTTTAATTACAACGTGAATATAATATAACCCAAATGATATAAAATTGGGTTATGAAATTCTTTTTGAATTGACAACATTTAACTCTGATTCACTTTTATGAAATAATTAAAATTGAAAATAAAAATATAATGAACAATGATTGAATCATGATACTATACGAAAATGTAGTAGTATGTGCCCTATATATAAGTAATTGTTTTCACAAAAATAAATTGATTGTTACAAGAGAATGATAACAATCACAAAAGGGTGTGTTATTGTAAATATAATCATAAAACATATTATTGAGTATAATAATATTTAAACATTAAAAATTACTCTATACCTCATTGAATCATTTGAATCATAATCTATATGAATGATTATATTTAAATAAAACATATAATACCATAAAACTAAAAAAATTCATGATATAAAAATTTAAATTGAATTATAAATAACATATAAAAGAATCATGTTTAATAACATCATATTTATATTTATGGAATTTAAATTGAGATGAAATTCATTACATTAAATAATGTTTGTCTTGTGTGTATTTATAATCATGAATAAGAAAATTTTGTAAATTTATTAATTATTTGAGGAACTTTATAATTTTTATCAAAACTTTTTTTATGTAATAACATTCATGTATATTAATACTTAAATAATTATATTTAGGTCTACTATTTTTAAAAAATTCAGTTTATATTGCAAAAAAAATTAGATGGTCAACTATGATCATAGGAACTGTATATAACATATATTAGATACGAATATATCCATAATTATTATTTTTATAAATTAATTTTTCTTTTAAAAAATCATTAAATATGTTTATGGAAAATGAATCAACGTTATGGTCATAGAGACAATAGGTCATGCATATTCCTGAGTAACATTCTAATTTTTAAATGATTATTATTGAATGAAGGTAAGAAATAAAATATTTTTAATAAATGATCATTATATCATAAAAATAATTTTATTTAATCATATATACATATATATATAATTATTCTTATGTACATGGATTCTCATTGTGTTAAGGAGGCAGTAGTTCACACGTCCACGACCAATATTATCAATTTTTAGTATGCAAAATGGTGATATTGAAAATTATATATATATATAAATGTAATTATATTGTGTACATTTTATAGATTTTCTAATTTATCATATGATTTATTATAATTATCCTTTATACATTCCATGTATTGTGTGATTGAATCACATCGCTTTTAGGAGGTGGTAGTCCACACTTCATTAAACGACGTTGTTATATTTATAAAAAATGGAAAGTAATAAAGGAATAATTTTAAAAATAATTTTCAAAGAAGAATGAAATAATAATAATATCATATAAAATATATAAACATATTTTCTATCATAACTACCACTATGATTGTCGGTAAAGCAGTAAAGAAAAATCATTTATTCGTGTGGTGGTAGTTCGCCGTTCAGATAATCCAAATGTCTCTTACCCATTAGTGGGTAGTGAGTCTATTTTTAGGTTAATAAAATTTTGTTAAAACATCATAGTATATTTTTTACACTGTTTTGGTTATATAATCAGGTACAAATAAGAGTTTAGGAGGTAGAGAATGGAATCAAATCTTAAGAGATAAAGGAAGGATGTTACATCTTAATCGGGTAACACATTTTCTATTTTGCCAAAAATATGACTTGGATTTATTTCCGCACAAGGGGATTATTATATGAGTGTTTTAGGGATATTGAGAATATATTTTTAGAATATTAGACGAAATAATTTTTCATGAGAGGTCTGAATATCTGGGAGAGGATGAGGCCATTTATAGTATAAGAGTGGCACTCTTGTAATATTTTGACATCAAAATTCCATACATGTTTTTCACAAACGTGAGTGGATACCATAATAGAATAAAATCACTAAAACTAGGAATATGATCTAAATATGTACATAAAATGATTTTTTTAAATCTTTTTAGGTTATTTCTTCCTTTAAGTTAAAGGGTTAGTACATTATCAAGCTTAGTTTGGCTATAAAACTAGTAATTATATTTAATAACATTCAACAATATTTTTGTACAAAAAACTATGTTGACGTTATTAGAAATTAGAAATTTTTCTTATTAGAAATTTGGAATCCATTTTTAAAAATTTAAATCATATAAGTTATATAAATTTATTTACATTTAATCCCATAGATGTGGAAACAATATAGGTTTTTAATGTAAGCATGTCCAAAGATTGGAATGTTTTCATAGTCAATTTCGAAGTGAAATTGATTAAACAAACATAAATTAGATTAATTTATAAAAATATGAACTAATTAAACATTAAAAAAATTATATATAATTTTACCACATTAATATATCATATTAAGAACATGTTTTTAACTAAAATTCAGTATTTTCACTATTCATTAATAAATGGTATTTCACAGGAAAATACCAAAAAATCACCATAACCTAAATTTTATGTTTCTATTTAAAATATGAATTTTATTTGTACATATATATTATATGAAACTTAAAATAATTAAATTTGAAGTAGGTTCTCTATTAAAAGGTGAAATATATTCGTTAACAAAAATATTGTATTTAAATCGTAAAATTTGTTGTATATTTATCTTATGTCTATATGATCTATTAGATGAATATGTAAAATATTTTAATGAATTTAATATATATATATATATATATGTATGTATATTAATATCAATATATATATGTAATTATTTTAATTAATCTGGGGAAATTAACTCTATTATTATAAAATTAGTTTTCTATAAAATTTTCCCTCTATTGTCAATTTGCTCATAATTTTGATTCTAATTAATTTCAAGTAAATTAATTATTATGTTTTTGTAAGAAATATATTTTCATATTTTAGTTAATAATAATAATAAAGGACAGTTTTTGTGTTCTTACATTAAATAATAATATTTCAATAATATATTAATGTTTTGTACAACACGGTCTTGCAAGTAACAGAAGTGATTAAAGAAACATGTTTTTGCATATGTTTTGCAGTAACTCAGTGTAAAATACATTAAAAACTATAAATAATATTTAATATATTTAAAATGATAAATATTTTATATGTTTTAGAAAATTACACTTCCATACACGTTTAGTATTGCGTGTCTTACACGATATCGAATATAATTTCCATAATTTGGATTTTCGAGGCGTTACATGCAAAAAACCATATAATGATAAAACTAGTATTTTTCACATTCATTACTATTTATTAAATATATTTTAATTATAATAAATACTATTTTAAATATAATGTATGATAAATATATTTTTATGGTTAAAGATATTGTTTTTCTAAAAAGGCAGTTTTGCCGCCTTGTGAGGGCACAGTGTTTTAAATCATGTTTTTGTCAATTTTAAAAATTGTATTTTAAAAAATATACATATTAATTTAATGTGAAACCTGAAAATTTTCTTTGGTCATGTTTTTTTATTTTCTAGATGTGTTTCTTATTTTAATGAATACTGAAAAAATGATACATTTTATTTAAAAGCAAATTTTTCATAAATTTTTTTTCGAGTGTTAAATTGTTTATTTTAATGGTTTTAAAGTATAATTTGAGACTATTTTTATAATTTATTCTAATTAAGGTCATTTTATTCAATTTTAAGTTGAAATTGGATTTAAAAAATTTATTATTTTCTAAATTTTATCACTTAAAAAATCTTTTTTCTCATTTTGTCAATAGTGTTAATATTTAATTAATTTCTAAAAATTGTATATTTTAAATTTTTATAAATATATTGGATATTGTGAATTATAATATACAAATTATTGAAATATTACCCTCCTTTTTTGGAATTATGACTCGTAACATTTTTTGTATTTTAATTACCATGTTTAAGGGTAAATCAAGAAATAATATGTAAAAATAATAATATTAATAATATAAAATAACCTTAACACTTAACCAAATTTAATTATATGAGTTTTTTTATTATAATCATACTTGGAAATATTTTATAACTTTTTAAAGCCACTTGGGTGGGATTATGAAATTTATATTAGTATATTAAAAGAAAAATCATTTTGGTCACAATATGGTATTTATCAATTATAATATTTTAATATTGGGTAATATAAGGGATATATTAGACTACAAATACAGTTTATAAAGAAAATTTATTTATCAATATATTTATAATTTATTTATAATTTTTAGAAAATAAATTATTATGTTAAATGGTGACACAATGTAGATGTGCTAATTGATTCGTTAATGAAAGAATAAAATAAATGATATTAAAATAAATATAATTTGATATAATTGATGACATGTATAAAATTTATGAATTAAATTGATATTTTATTGAAATTTAAAAAAGTTTTTTCAAATATATTTTGTTGTTATGATATTTTTAAAATGTCACATAATGAATGGTGTCAAAATAATCATTATTCATAATTTATAATAAATAATATTTCATTAATTGATATAAAATTTATAAAAATCAAATATTAGTGATTTGATTGAGATATTACATAAATTGGCATTAATGAATCATTTATATTTCATTATTAATTTTATATTAATTATATTAGACCATAGAATTTAAATTAAAAAATATCACGAAAATAATTCAAAGGGTGAATCAAGGCTTATAAAATATATAAGTATTAATAAATCATAAAAACATATTTAATTTATATTTGATAAATTGAGATCGATCAATTAGCATAATATATTCGAAATAAAATAATTTTTAACTATTTAGAATACACAATTAGGTTATATTAATTTAATAATTTGAAGAATTCCCAATGTACCCCTCCCCTCTAATATAAAAAGAGCACCCATAATTCCCTTTTATTTATAAATATAAACCATTTTTTATTAGAAAGTGTTTTTTCCAAATAAATTCCTATGATCTCACCACACATTTTAGATATGTTAGTTTAGATAGAACACCCTTCTTAGAGGTCTCAAGGTGTTTATCAATGGAGGTCCTCTAATGGGGAGGTTTCATTTTTAATTAAATGTTTACGGTTTATTTTTTCTCATTATGATATAATAACTATAGTATTTTAAATAAACTGGGATGATATTATTTTAATATCTTAACCAAAATACCAATACAATTTAATCAAATCTGAAATGAATTATTTGTTCATGTATACGAAGGATTAACTTCTCACGAACTTATAAAAATAATTTTCCATCACTGTATCTCATGAATTGTGATAATTATGGGTATAAAGATTACAAATGATATTCATAGAATATTTATCATTATTAAATTATATTATTTTTTTATTTTCTTATCTTTTCACATACATAAAAATGATAATGTCGTTCATGTGTACATGCAAAACTATCACCTCAAAGAAGCAGTGTGATTTATTTTTCTTAATCTCATCACATGAATGATATAAATATAACTATTTGAAAATTAATAATAATAAATTAATTATATTATTATCATTCATGAATGAGTAAATTATAATTACCTTATTTTCATAAGGATAATTGAAAAATTGGAATGTTAATTATGTGTCTGTATGGCCAACCGTCTCCATTATTATATTATAGTTCATTTTTTATAAAACAAAATTAATGGTTTGATTTAAATGAATAATTTATTTTTAATATTTAATATTATGTTCTTAATATTATTCTTGATATTATGGATATAATTCCACTTTGAATATTAACATCATACCAAGATCATTTTTTACTTAGATAACAAATATAGTCAAAATATATGATATGAAGATACATAATTAAGTATTTATTATAACATGATAATAATTAATATTTAACGCTATGTTTTTTAAAATAAATTAAATAATTAATCAACATTAATTATTTAAGAATATTATAATTTTAGATGATGAGTCGTACCCAATGTAACAGAATTTATTTTAAAAATCTTCATTTAATGTTCCCTTTTTATATTTTTTAACAAATTACAAAGAATGTTTTTTTACTTACGAGGAATGAAAAATTAATATGAATTTCATGATTTATTTTACTTTAATATTAACATTATATTTTTCTTATTTCTATTAAAAATTTATTTATTTTTATGTTCAGGGTTTTTATATGGTAAATGTAAAATTTTACATGAAAATGGTAATTTTTTTATCTGAATGTGTTTTGATCCTAGGTTTAAAAATAAATTTCGGGGTTTTATTAATGATATGTTCCTTGTAAATTGTTCAATATGGGTTGAGACTATTATATCTCATGATATGATGGTTTGATTACCATTATTTCATATTATGTGTCTAGTTGATCCCAATATAGCTCAAATTGTGATGAGTGATCCATATTATTACTCTCCATTTTATTGGGAACTCTAGAGAATGATTTTGGTAGTAATGTTATTCCATTTTAAGGGTTAATGTAATAGTGATATGGTAGTGATGTTTCAAGAAACATGCATGATTTTCAATGCATGATTTTGTGTTTTTAAGAAAATGGGTTTTAATGGGTTTCATGTTTTCACTAGACTAAAAATTTCATTCACTATGTCATTTATTAAGTTTTTTGTTCTCATATAATGTTTTAAAATATTTTTCATACGGTATATGTATGGTTTTCATAAATAACGAACTGAAGTTAGATTTTATGGATATTTTTATGATAGAAATTCAAGTTTTATTTTAAAAGGATTATAATTTAGAAAAAATTTGTACTATTTTAGTAGAGACCACTAATATGATTAAGGGACGTTATGTAAAAATGATGACCTAATTACCTAAATGTATAGACATGAAAAGATAATTAATTTGAAATGAATTAAAATATGGAATAAAACTCACGATCATGTAATGTTTATTATTAGTGTAGATAACATTAGTGGTTGGGTAATATTATTAACATTTCTTTAAAATAAATTACATTATGTATATGATATAACATTATATCCTTTAAATGTTACCTTATTTCTTAGTCTGTCGAAAGCCATATCAAAATGGTTTTCGGTATATGAAATAGCGATGTTGTGGTTGGAAGGATTCAAGAAAAAACTATACTTCCAAATAATCAACCTTAGATGGTCGGAATATGGACATGACATTGTGTTATTTTGATTTCTCAGTTGAATCAGGTGATAAATAGTGGTGGTTTTATCCATGCTAAGAAGAAAATAGAGCTACCATAGAGGAATATGTTAGTATTGGACCATTTTAAGGAGAAATATCCTCCACATTTCAGCGAATCCTCATATACAATGGTACTCAAAGGATGGAAAAATTATTTTAAAATTATTTTTTTTGTATTGAAATTATTAAAATTCTAAAAGGTAACCCTAAGCATTTATCATTTTTAAGGATAGGACGATAAATGGTAGTCTCAAGTTAAGAATACCAGAGAAAATGATTATATTGAAATTTTAGAATGATATAATTTTAAGAGTGTTTTTCAAGAAACCTATATTACTAAAACTGATGGACTAATAATGGAGAAAAAAAATTTAACTAAGGTATAAATATAGTGATTAGGTGTCTATGCATCAATCCAATTTTACAAGATTTTCCAGGTATATACCAGAATTTATTCTGGTCCATGATAGTAAATTTGATATATTTCACTGTAGTTTGAAACCATTGGTACTAATATACTTAGCTTCACAATAGTTTCACTCATATTGGAAACTTGTTCGTTGTGCTAAAAAAATGGAGAAGAAGTTTTTTGAGTTGTATATTCCTAGTGATAATATGAATAAAAATTAGTCATGTTGGATTGAACTGAGGAAGATTTCATCAATAAAAATTGGATTAAGAAAACTAACTTTCCTTTGTTTGAAAATTGTGGTAAAAAGAATCTCAGAGGGTGTCATCTATATTCCATGAAGAGCTACTTATTTGGAATCTTTAGACACATGTCTCATGGGAACATGGAAAATGATTTGAAAAATAAAGGTAAGTCGATGGTGATATGCTTTATCTGTAATAAGTAGGGTCATCTTGCTAATTTTTTTCCATATTTAGCTCCTCAGGGGTAAATCAGAAATATTGGAAACAAAATGGCATAGAAAATTATAAAAAAATACATCAGTAGTTGTTTAACCACCAAACTAAGCTATGTCTGGTACATTTCCTATTTTTATAGATTTTCCAATTTATTTTTTGATTCCTGGACTTCACATTATTTCATTTTTAAAAATTATCTATTATGTTTTTGAATTCCACCTCTTGAAATGAATCCATAAGTTATGGTTTAAATTCCAAGGGAAAATATTATAGAAAATAAAATTATAAGACTATACATGTCATTGTATGTTGAAATAATTTACTTAAAATTTTTCCCTCTATTATAGTCTGTTATTATTTTGGGTCTTGATTGGATTTCTATTTAAAATTATATGATTGAATATTGAGATAAAGAAGATGATTTTATAAGAGAATTTATGTTTTAATTCAATAATGAACCCATACCATTGACAACATATCAAGACGCTGATAAACAATTAATGATAGAAATGAATTTTATCTGGAAGTTATTGTTGAAAATAATGGAACTATTTATATTAATTACTTTTCTATGGAAAAAGTGTATCTAGATGATTCTCATGACGAGTTTCAGGGTACTATACTAAATCAGGATGTTGAATATATTATTAAGTTAGTTTATGATTCCATTAAAATTTTAAGACCCCATTATCAAATGGCTCAAGTAGAAAATTTAGAATTGAAGAAGAATTTACTTTAGTTATTGGATAAAAGTTTCATCCAATGTAGAAATTCAATATTGGGTGGTCCAATCTTGTTTAATAAATAAAAATATGGTTCTATGAGATTTTTCTTTAATTATAAATCCGTGAATAACATCACTTCTAGAACAAGTATCCTTTTCTTCATATCAACGGTTCATTTCATCATCTATAAAGAGAAAAGAATTTATCAAGGGATTACATGTGGTTAGGGTACCATTAATAGAATGTAATTGAAGAATATATTTAGATGACCATGTGTTTAAATAGATATGGGTACTAGGAATATTTATTTACACTATTTTGGTTAACTAATGATTATATTGTATTCTTGGATATGATAATAATAATATTTCATTAATTCCCTAATAATATTATGGTTTTGTTTATGATATTTTTTGGTATATTATAAATGTAAATAAGAAAATTAAATAAAATTAAGGATTATTCAAAAATCTTTAAAAAATTGTATGAGAAATTCATCAAGTGTGATTTTGGGTTACATAAAAATTCATACCTTTTCAAATTGTTTTATAAAGCTGTCATAACTATTGATCCTGATTAAAACATGTTTAAAATTGGCTAAGTTTCACAAATATAATACAGATTCATAGTAATCTTGATTTAGTTGGCTATTACGGACAATTTACTATATAAATTTGTAGATATCTAGACTACAGACTAATTTCACGTAAAAGTTTCTTATGTTTATCTAGAAAAAAATATGATGATTATTTTATGGAATTGAAAAGAAGATTAGTATATATTCCAACTCTAGTTCTGTAGTCAAAAAATGGTGAATTTTTCATCCACAATAATGCTATGTTAAATGTTCTTGGTTAAATAATAATGAAAAAATGAGCAGATAATTTCTTATTTTTTATATCAGTTGAAACCTCATGAGTTAAATTACTCTATACAAGATTTCAAATTAGGTTGAGATTTTTTTATTAAAAATTTATAGGTATCATTTATATGGAGTAAAATTTGAAATATATAATGATCATAAAGGTGTGAAATGTATATTCACTCCGAAACAATTATCAGGAGACAACTAAGATGATTGGAACTAGTCAAGGATTATTATTTCATGAATCATTACACTCCATTAAAAATAATAAAATGGGTGATGCAGTGAGTCAGAAAAGTTAATTACATATTTAACATGATAGATTTTTAATGTGACCCTTTGGTTAATTATTGTACGAATTTTCTCTTTTATGATGTTGGTGCAAGAAATTTATCTTTTTTTCATGTGTCTTTACAATGATCTATATCTGAATGGATTTTGAAAGAAAAAAATGGAAGAATGTAAGTCTCAAAAAAATGTAGAATTGATTCAAAATGGAAATTATCCTAAATTTAACATTGAAATTAATTCTTTTTGAGACGTGAGAAGAATCTATTTTCACATTATGATTCACAATTGAAGAATGATTTATTTTATGAAGCTTAATGTTCTCCTTTTTCAGTTTATCCTCGAAGTACTAATATGAAATGAGTCTTTTGAATGTATTACTTTTGGGATGGAATGAAATGTTATATTTCTATCTTTATTAAGAAATGGTTGACTTGTAATTTGGATAATGTAAACTTATTTTTATTGAAGGTGATGCTTCAACATATTCTAGTCCCACAGTGGAAAAAATAAAATATATTCATGGTTTTCATAGTTTGATTACCGTGGAATTCATGAGGTACTAATGTTACCATTAATATTTCTGATTGCAAGACTAAATCTATAAATTTTCTTTATATTCGATACAATATATCACTAGATTGACTTTCAAGGTTGTAACAAAAAGAGATAATTAGAATACAAGGGGTTCATCTCTCCATTATATATGATCATGAACCCATATTCACATATAACATTTAGAGAAGAATTTTGAATTCATTAGGTACTAAATTAAATTTTAGAACCTTTTTTCATCATCAATCTAAAGGGACGTCAGAATGAAAAATTCAGACCATAGGGGATATTCTATATTCTTGTTCAGTGTATTTCTAGGGATATTGGGTGTAAAATATTTTAATGGTTGAGTTTTCTTATAATATTATTTTTCATTATTTTATACAAATTGCACTATTTGATTTATTATATTGAATGTTGTTTGCAACTCTACTATTTTCGGATGTAGTAGGTGAGTGGAAGTTGATGGGACCAGAATTGGGAGAGTAAATGGTAGAGAAAGATCAGTTCATTCAGTGACAGAAAAGGACATCTTAGAGTATTTAGAAGTCTTACGTGGATAACCAGATCAAGGATTTTTTGGAGGTATGTGATCATATCTTTCTCCCAATTTATTGACAGAATAGTGCGATACATTTCAGTACGAATGGGTAGATGAGGCCATAATTCATTGGACCCTATAAAATCCAAGAGAATTTTAGAAAACTAGTCACTTAGTGGACTTTCCTTTGTGTTTATTGCAAGTACACAATTTTTTCATGTTTTTATATTGAGGAAATATGTGACAGAATCATCTCATGTTTTGACTCTAATTGTAGTTCTGTTGGAAGATAATATTTTTTATGAGGAACAACTAGTTTTGGTTTGTGTCCATAGATAGAAGGTTTTGAAGAATATGGTGATTCATCAGGTTAAGGTTTTCTTGGAAAACCATATTGTTGATTAGGCATCTTGGGAATCTAATAATTCATTGAGAGAAAGTTATCCTCTCTAATTTAATAAGAGAATAAAAATTGTGAGGCTATATTTTTAAAAGGGAAAGAACAAAAAAAAACAAGTAAATTATAGAATAATTATTTTTCATATTTATTATTAAATATTAAATATATATTAATTAATACTGTCACTATATTTAATAGCATATATGGTAAATCTAGTTCTCTGGATGAAAATATTAATTTTCTAAAAAGGCATTTTTGTCACCTTTTAAACTGTGAATGTGTTTTAAATATACTTTTTCCTAAATTTATAATTTATATGTGAAAAATTAAATTATTATTTTAAATAATAATAAAAAAATAAAAGGTTTTCACATTTTTTTTATTTTTCAGACATGTTTTATATTTTTATGAATAGTGAAAAAATAATGCATTATAATTGAAAATTATTTTTTCACCAAATATTATTATGGCGTTTAATTATAAATTTGAACGTTTTTAAATTAAAATTTGATCAAAATTTTTTAGTTTTATCAAACTAATATAATTTTAATGAAGTTAACATAGAAATTTTATATAAAAACTTTGTGATATTTTGAATGTTTTTAATTAATAACCTTGTTTTTTCATTCTATCAATGAGATTAATTTTTAATTAATTTATTCCAATAGTATGTTTGTAATTTGAAAAAAAAATTCCATAATTGTAATTATATGGTCCTAATTATGTAAATTGATCCATTTTATATATGTACAATATGGATAATATCTTTAGTAATATTTTTATTACCATGGTCAAAGGTAAATCGGGTAACTAAAGATAACAATAATAATATAATTATTATAAAATTTCCATAAGACTTGTACTAATCTCATTGTATAAGTTCATTTAACAAACAATAATCGATGTATTAAGTTTATTACATTTAAAATTCAATTGGGTAAGAGTAAAATTTTTATATTATTATATTCAATGAAAAATCTATTTTTTTCAGAGTATTGATTTCATCTCGTAAAATATTTTAATATATAGTTTTATTAGTGGAATGTTTTAATATATATAACATTTATAAATTTAAATGTTTACTTGAATTATGTTAATTTATTTTTATCCTTTAGAAAAAAATAATTATATTAAATGGTTACACAATGATGGTGTCACAATTACTTCATTAAGGGAAGAATCTAATAAATTATATTAACAGTATTAAAATAAATATAATTTGATTTCACTGATTTCTTAAAATGATTTTCAAGATTAAATTTACGTGATGGTGATGGTTTCATAGATTTTTCCTGAATATATCATCTTTTTATGATATTTTTGAAATGTAAAAAAATGAATTGTATCAAAATTGACATTATTTGAGTTTTAAAATAAATAATATTTTATTAAATGATATATAATTTATAAAAATATCAATTGCATCCAAATGAGGTTGATGTATCTTCAAATTTAAACTATAAACCATTTAGTTTTCAATTTTCATTTTATTATAATTTTATTAACCCCCAAATTATAATTTATATAATTTAAAAATTAAAATTAAAAGGTTAATATAATTGTTAAAAAAAATATAAGGATTAATTCTTAATAGAAACATATATTATATTCATGGGATGATTTTATTGACCCATACTAATAACAAATTTTAAATAAATAATTATGAATCCATTTGTTATGTGAAATAAATTAATATTAATTTATTAATATTAAGAATTCTATGAGTACCACTCCCCTTTCCTATAAAATAGAACCCATTAATCACTTTTATTTACACCCAAGACCAGTTTTTTGGAATATATCGACATAAACCACTTCATAGAATACCTACCAAAATTATAGGTTACTTATTTTGGGCCTAACACAAACATTATTAGTATTTTTGGGTCAATCAATGGAGGTCATCCGAATGCAAGGTGTCATTTTTAACTATGTTTTTCTACTTTACTTATTCTTACACTTACTTAAAATCATCTTCTACAGACATGAAATAATAAAATTAGTATCCTCAACATGATGAGATGTAATATTGCTAAAATCGTCACTTAAATAGATATCTATTCTAAATAAATGAGAAATTAATTACTCATTCACGTGTACCAAAGACTACCACCCAGTGAACTAATATAATTCATTCTCCATCACCATCCCTCAAGATGGTTTACAGTGATGTAATTATTGTTTATATATGATATTCATGATGTAATAGCACAATAAATTTAATCCTATTTTATTATAATAATAGTTAAATAAATGTATTTATTTATAATTTGAACTTTCTAATATGTGTATTTTTAAATTAATAATTTGAATGAAATGTATTAAAAAAATTAAAATTTTCAAATTTATTCTAAAAAATATTAGTTTACATTGTTTAAAAATATTAGAATTACTAGTTTTGTTAAATTGAATTTACTTTTATCAAAATAGTTTTAAATAGAATATTGTAAATGATAATTATATATGAAAATAGTTAATTCGTTTTTGATTTTAAAAATATAATATGTAGCTGTATATTAGTTTCTAATTATATAAACATAGAAATATAAAACTAATTCTTCTTTAAAATTATATTTATGTATTGAGATTAAACATTTCTCTTAAAATTATTATTTTAAAATATTATATGTTGTAATAATAATATCAAATATTTTATTGACATTATTTTGTAAAAAATGCTCGAATTTAATTTATACAAACAAATATTTAAACTAAAATATAAATAATTATATGGATTTTATATATTTTAAAAATATGATATATATATATATGACCAAATAATAATTAATTAAAATATTTAAATTATAAATTATGATTGGACTAAATTTTATAAAATTGGGGTTTATGCTTTAAAAATGATAATTAATAGTTTTAAATTAGAGTATTTTTGTAAAAATTATACAAAATTATACATATATTATAATAATCCTTATAATGATATTATAAAAAAATGAAGATGGGTGTTTAGGGGATCCACTATTAGTGTTATGCATTAAGATCACACCATTGTAGGAGTCAAGGTTTGTACCCTTCATCATCGTGTCGAGGCCGAAGGCATCATGCATGGAGGGAGAAGTCGAATCCATGACTGATCATCTTTAACAGAGTCGAAGTCTTCGTCGTAGATCTCATGTCATGTTGTGGTTCAGGTTTGTTGAGGGTGTCGAGACCAGTACCCGGTGTTCGAAAACGAGTGAGGAAGATTGAGTCTAGGTGATGTCAACCGGTCCAATCGAGGTTTGGGTTTTGTTTGTTTCAGATCTAGGTGAGGTGGGATTTGGTTTTCTTCCTTAGTATTCAATTTTTCATGTGTGTGAATGATTGTTTTCTAATATCTATAAAAATTTTTCATTTGGATTACAAAAAATTTGTCTTTTCTTTTGGTATACGCTGAACTTATGTCGTTTTCTTGATCATTTTCTTTCAACATATCATTTTGATTTTGAACGTTCAATTTAGACGGTAGATTTCGAATTTCTTGTTCATGTCTTATTTTTTAAAAAATAATATGTAAATCAGCTATTGTTTATGATGAATCTTTTGAAGAAAATTTTTTAATATAAAAATTTACATACCATTTTAACTATATAATTATATCATCTTATCTACATATTTTTTTCATTCAACATTCAGTTCTTTCTAGTTTTTATATATATATTTATATCACCCTATAAGTTATGGCTATAAAATCCATAAGTTTGTGTGCTTCTTACTTCGGGTAAAAAACCAATTTGATGTTTACTGGGATTCTGTATAAGGCGATGTCCTTCTACTTTTCAGTGTTTTAGGTAATGGATTATATGATGATTTTGGCATTTTAAGTTCATTATAATCTACCTAATTTCAGTATGGGTGTGTTAAAAAATAATTACATCCCTTAACCAAAATTCTTTGAGTGATGATATTATCATTATTAGTATATTTATTTGTTTATATTGGTGAAAACATATGTATTGTTCTATTTACTATAATTATTTTTCAGAACAAAGTTACGTGATGGAAATTTACTTCTGCAATGTTTATTTATGGTTTTCAAGAAGAAAAAAATAAACGTGTATTGCAGTTTTGAAACATTGATAAATTTTATTAAGGGAGATTATATATATCAATCTTGTTGTACATATCATAATTGTACATAATTATTTTCAAGTTTGATTTGTATTTATGTATGGGATTCAACATTTATTTTTGTGAAAATATTTATTTTAAGTGATTACCTTTATTTTAAAACTTTTTAAGTTAGGAAATTATAATTTTGATTTTTTATATTCATCTCAGATCTGTGTTTATAAAAAAGTTATTACCAAATTTACATATTTAGAATTTAAATTCATGATATATATATATATATATATATATATTCATGATTTTAAGTTCTTCACAACTAAATATATAAAATTAATTTTAAGTATTTATGAAAAATTGCGTTTAAGTAATGTAAATGGGTGTTATAGATGTATATAAGTGTATATAATATACCATTAAATTAATTCACCAATATATACATGTATAAATATAAACACACATATATATATATAGACCAATATAATTTATTTATAGTGTTTATAAATTTATTTTCAATTTATCATCACGTTTCTAAAAAATGTACATAAAATGTCATTGTGTTAATTGAAAATTATGGGCATTGCGTTTGCACATGTACATGGCCTTGTATTGTTCATTACATAGACACCCATTGCATTTATCCTAAGTTCATGTTTTAATTTAAATTTTAATGCTTAGTTCTATAATTATTAATTACATGGATCACATATGTAATACTATATTTTAAATGATATCTTTAAATTTTAATAACAGAATTAATTATTAGATTCAATCATGGAAAATGTATTTCATAGAAAAAATAGGGAATATGTGGAAAATTTGTGCAATGGATTATAGTAGGGGTTTTGGTTGTAACGAGACTCGCAAGAGTTATGAAAGTTTATATACATCCATATATATATATATTCATATATACACACTAATATATTTTGAAATGTGTAATTTTATGCAAATTTATGTTTTTAAAATTAAAAAATCTGTTGAAAATATATACATAAGTAAATAAATCTTAAAAAATTTCCAAAAAAATCATTGCTTGATCGTTTTTAATGTGGAAGGTCATTGGGGAGTGAACCCATCCTTTCCTAAGTGTGTAGGCCCAGAAATCAGTCAACAATCTATGTTTCATAAGATTGGTGTTTTGTTTTCTAAAGCATGCGTAATGATTTCTAAGAAACACTGGATTATGTTTAGGAAATTTTGAATGAAAAAATTTTCAAAATAGTTCCATTATTTTTATGACCTAAGTAATTTCAAATAATGTTTTAAAAATGGAATTTTTTGAAATTATTATCAAAAATATATTTTAAATGGGATTTTCCAAAGATTTTTAAACACCCAACTAGGAATAATAATTCTCAACAAATGTATTAATTATTTTCATCCTATAGAGTTTTCTGAAGGAGTTCTCTTCACTTATGGAGTTATCGCATGTCGTGTCCTTGTTCACATCATTTTATTTTCTGCTCTCATAAATTATATGAATGAGTCTAATTCTTCAGAACCTAGACCGATAAAAGTTACTCGGATATTTAATGTAAATGGTTGGGTCTTATAATTAGAATCAGAAGGACCTTCTACAAAACCTTGGAGATTAGATGTTGTCATCTAATCGGTAGAGTTTAGACGTCTATTAGTATTTGATTCTTCAATTTGGAAAATGGAAATTCGGAATTGTTTTCATTCTAACAAAATGAATTGCGAGGAAAAATTTTTTTTAAGGGGGAATAATGTAACAACCTAGAAAATTTAATCATTTTTTATAATAAAAATAATGTATTATATGGATTTATTTACAATTTAAACATTTTAATATGGGTTTTTTAAAAATATTTATCGAAATTAAATGTTTTAATAAAAGAATTTTCTTCAAATATATATTTTTTTAAAAAAATATTTAATTTGTCTAAAAATTTCAGAATAACTACTTTTATTAAATAAAATTTAACTTTATCAAAAATATTATTTTATTGAATATTTTAAATGATAATTATATTTTAAAATTGTTAATATGTTTTTTATTTTGAAAATATAATATTTATATGTACATTAGTTTTGAATTTTATAAAATTATGAATATAAAACTTATACTATTATAAAATAATAATTTTATATTGAAACTATGCATATCTCTTAAAATTATTATTTTAAATTATTATATGTTATAATAATAATAATAATATCAAATATTTTAATGACATTATTTTTTAAAGAATGCACTATTTTAGTTTATACAATCAAATATTTAAAATATCATAGGAATAATTATATTCATTTAATATAATATAAAAAATATGATATATATATATATGATGTAATAATTATTAATTATTACATTTAAATTATAAATTTTGAGTAGATTAACTTTTAAAAAAAATTGGTTTATGATTAATAAAATTATAATTATTATTTTTAAATTAAAATATTTTTATAAACATTATATTATATTATACATGTATTATAATAATCCTAAAAATGATATATTAAAAAAATCAAAATGGGTGTTTAGGGGACTCTATTTTGGGGTTAGGTTTCATTATTGCGCCATTGTGGGAGTCGAGGTTTGTACTCTTCATCATCGTGTAGAAGCTGGAGGTGTCGCATAGACAGGGAGAAGGAGAGTTCGTGTGTATTAATCATCATAAGAGTTGAGGTCTCCTCCATGGATCACATGCCATGGAGAGGTTTGGGTCCATCGAGGGTGTCGAGGATGGTTTGGGGTGTCCGACTGAGAATAAGGAAGACCGAGTCCAGGAAACATTAATCGGTTCGGTCGAGGTAATGATTTTGTTTGTTCCAGATCTAGGTAATGCAGGCTTTGGTTTTCTTCCTCATGTTCCAATTTTTCATGTCTGCGCCTGTTTGTGGACTGGTCCCTATAAACTGATTTCCTTTGGATTAAGAACATTTCATCGTTATTTTTTTTATAAACATAACTTATTTAGTTATCTTGGTCATTTTCTACATTCTTTACCTTTTTATTTTGAACAATAAATTTAGGCAGAAGATGTCAATTTTGTTATCCGTATTGTATTGTTTTTATTGAATATACCAGTCACTTGATGTTTCAAATGAATCTTTTTATGAAACATTTTGAAAGTAATAATTTAAATACCTTTTTAGATGAATAATTCAAATAGTTTATCTACATATTTGTTTCTATAATCTTACAATGAAAGCTAGATTATATATCTGTAATTATATCAACATGTAAAATATGTCTATAAAATTAATAATTATGTGTAATTTTATTCTTCTAGGAAAAAACCAATTTGATGTTCAATTGGTGTCTGTAGAATAAGAGGTTCTTCTACTTGTCTGTGTTTCAGGTAAGGGATTATATGATGATTTTGGCATTTTATGTTCTTTATAATCTTCTTAATTTCTTGAAGGGTGTGTGAAAAATTATTTTCAATCCTTGACCTAAATTATTCGATTGATGAGATTATCGCCATTATTGTACATATAAATATACATATATATATATATATATATCTGTGCTTGTGATTATAATGGTGTAAACATATGTATTTTTATATTTACTAAATTTATTTTTTAGAAAAAAAAATATGTGAGGGAAATTTATATCGGAAATGTTTATTTTTGGGTTACTTCATGAAAAAATAAACATGTATTGTGGTTTCGAAATACTGAAAAATTTTAGTAAGGGAGATTATATATATCAGTATTAATGCTCATATATTAATTTTACAAAATTATTTTCAAGTTTGATTAGAATTTTAGTAAGGGATTGAAAATTTCTTTTTCTACTAGAATTATTTTTACGTGAATACCATTATTTTCAATCTTTCAAATCATGAATTTATAATTTTGATTTTTTATATTCATCTCAAATCCATGTTTATAGGCAAGGGACTCCAAAATTTACACATTTATAATTTAAATTCATGATTCATATATATATTTATATATACAATTGATCTCAAGTTTGGAAAACATGAATATATATTTTTATTTTCATGTATTAATGACTAATTATAGAGAAGTAATATAAATGGATTCTATAGATGAATATATGTGTATATAATATGAAATTCTAATAATTAACATATTTATTAATGTATAAATATAAATTTATATATATATATATCTACATATGAATTATATTTATCATGTTTATAATTTAATTTTCATTTTATCATCATGTTTATAAAAAATGTACTTAACATGTCATTAGGTTTTATCCACATTATGGGAATCAGGTTTTCACATATACATGACCATGAGTTAGAAGTTACATTGACACCCACAACATTTATAATAATTTAATTTTTATTTATATAAATTTTAAGGCATAGTTCTATAATTAATAAGTACATATATCACATTGATAATATTTTTTTCAATGTCCCCAATTCAATTTTATATCATAATAAATTTATACCTTCAATTATTAAAAATGTATTTAATGGAAATGGATATAATATGTGGACAATTTATGAAATGGTTTATATTAGGGTTTTGGTTGTATCCAAACTCGAAAGAGTTATGAAAGTTCATATACCTCCATATAAATAAATAAATAAATAAATATCTATATTTACACTCATATATATTTTGTGATGTGTAATTTAATATAGAGTTATGTTTTATAAATTAAAAAATCTTCTGAAAATATATATATAAGTAAATAAATTTTAATTTATTTTTTCCAAAAACATTGGTTCTTGTTCATGGTAATTATGGATGGTTATTGGGGTATGAAAACATCATTCGCTATGTAGGTAGGCCCAAAAAACCTTCAACGATTCTAGTTGCCTCAAAATAGTATTGTTTATAGTATCTTGTGTATTGATTTCAGAAAAAAAAACCTAGATTGTGTTTATGAAATTCTGAATGTATGTTTTTTCTAAAATGATATATTAATTTTAAGCAGTAAGTAATTTCAAATAATGTTTTTAGCAGGTCATTTTTTGAATGTATTTTTAAAAAGTTATTTTAAAAAGGATATATCAAAGATTTTTAAACCCATTACTAGGGAAATATAATTCTGACCTCTTCTTTTAATTATCATTCATAAGTCAATTAGAGTTTTCTAAATTTATTCACTAAATTTAGGGAGTAATTGTAAATTGTGTCCTGTTTCGCTTTATTTTATTTTGTAATAACTCTGATAAACTGTAAGCATCTATGTAATTTTTCAGAACCTATACCAGTAAAAGGACCAATGCTTTGTAATGTTTATAGTTGGGTCCTTATACATGAAATATTTATTATTGTTAAACAATAATATGTCATTTATGATCTTATCATTCCATACAAATAAAAATGATAACGTCATTCATTCATACGTGTTAATTATCACCCACACGATGCAATATGATTTGTTTTTATTCACTACATAACATGAATGATATATGAATTTATATTTAAACTATTTAAATTAAATTAATTATATTATGATGATTATCGAAATATAAAACTTTTATTACATTCATTCCCTATGTATCATTGAAAATTTGAAACATTAGTCATGCATACGTACGACCAATTGTCCGCATGATCATAACATTGTTGAATTTTCATAAAACTAAGTAAATGATATAATTTAAAAGTATAATTGATAAAAAAAATTGATTATTATTTCATTAATATTATTTTGGAGTTGATTTATGTATGACCACATTGACTATTGTCATCATACAAAGTTCATTTGGGACACAAGTAATGAATGTCCTTAAAATGTCTAATAAGAACACACATAATTAAGTAATTTTTATAACATGACATGATTGATAATAAAATCTATACAGATTATAAAGAATTTAATTATTTATCCAATGATTATTATTCATGAATATTGTTTCTGAATGTGAATACTTAGACCTAGTGTAAGGGACGTTCTATTAAAAACCTGCATTCAAAGTTCCTTTCACAACTATTTTTTAAAAAGGAAAAAGGAATGTTTTTTAACTATACACACTGTGAGGATTCTACCACATTCATGATGAATTATTAATTTAATATTTTATTTATATTTTTTCATTGTTATTCTCAAAATGGTATTATTTTAATGTGTGGAGTTTTTATATGTTAAAATTGATTTTTACATGAATAAAGTATTTTTTTATCAGAATGCAATTTTCTCACGGATTTTAAAGAATTTTCAAGGGTTTATAGTGGTGGTATATTCCTTAGATATTTTTTATTCATGGTTTATCTAGTTATAGAATCTAATATTATTGGTTGAGCCCCATTATAACTCAAGATACGTCGTATTGAGCACAATTTAGCTCAAGATATGATGGCTTAGACACATTATTACAATCAAATGAATTAGGTACTTCGAATATTGAGGTTGACCATAAGGTTATTCCATTTTTAATGTGAATCTAACAATGATATGGTAATGATGTCACAATTAACCTTTGTGATTTTTCTATGGATTCCTATGAGTTTTTAGGGATAGTGGTTTTAATGGATTTTATGTTTTATGCTTTCACTGACTAATGATTTCTTTATTTTTGTCCCTTAATGTGTTTTTGTGATCATCCAAACTTTTAAACTGTTTTTTCATTGGGGGTAAGGATTAGTAAGAGAAATTAGGAACTCATGTTGGATGTTATGAATATTTTTTGAGAAAAATAATTCATGTTTTATTTGGAACGTTTTATAGTCTATAAAAATTTGATAAAATTAATATAGTATCCACTTGTGTGATTAAGGTATGTTATGTATGTATAAAAAATAAATTATCTTAAAATATATAAATGAAATGATACTATATGTAAAAGAAAATATATTCTTTACTAAAAACCATGGTTTCATAATGATTATGGTTTTGGAATTATATATTGGTTGTGGATATAGGGAGAACCTCTATTTTGTTTTAGGTTTCTGTACCGTTGACTCTGTCAGAAAAATTTAACAGATATTAAAAAAAGATAAATAGTTAGAGGATAATGTAGAATTAATTAAAAATGGTATGTTTTAAAGATCTAAAATTTATTACTATTTTTTTATGATTTTTAAAAATATTATATGTTCCTAGTGATTCCCATTTAAGGAATGTTTTATTGACTAAAGCTCTTGGTTCTCTGTTTCTTATTAATTCATGAATCACTAAAATGTACATTGATAAATAGGGCTATTACTGGGGATGATATGTAAAGATATATTTCTAAAATTATCATAAATTTTTTATAATATTTAGTGGTTTAATGAAAACTGATTGTTATCAAAGGGTGTAATTCATAAATTTTCTAGTGAAAAGTGTGAAAAAGGGAGAATATATCAATGGATTTGGTGGCAGAATCACCAAGTAATAATCAAGACAATATGGTGAATGGGGTTATTGTTGATTGATTAAATAAATATATAAATTTTCATCCCATTAATGATACAATATTATATGGTCATAATTTTAGACTGTATCTGAAGGAGATATTTGGGTTATATAGAGTTCCACTCTCTATTATGTCATTATTTGATCCCATAGTCACATCTAATTTAGATGTTATTTTTTACTGAATTACATTTTGTTATATCATATCCTCAACAATTTTATAGATATTTAGATTGAGTGAATGAGAACATAGAATATATGTTTTTATTTCTCAACGTATTAAAAATTAATTTGGGTCGAACATCTTTCATTGGTTATGTTTTGTTATAATAACTATTTTCATATCATTATACTGATGGAAACATTTGTGGAAATATATGAAAAAAGATGTTGGAAAATGGAATTTTATGATGATATAGGAGAAAGGAAGTTCATGGGAAAATATTTGGTATATGAAATGGTATATTTTGGTGAGTTGATTAAGTAACTCATTATGATAACTGAAAATAGGCTGAACATTTATTAGGATAACCTGGGGAAAGATATTTCTTTTTTGGTAGGAGATCATGTATTTCTCAAATAAAAAACATGGAATAGTTTGATGTGTTTTGGTGTGAAGGGGAATTTGAGTCCATAGTTCATTAGAACATATGAATCCTGTTAAAATTGGAACTGTTTCCTATATAGTGGTCTTAACTCTCCGTATATCTTAGGAACACGTTGTATTCTTTATTTTAATATTATGGAAATATGTGACAGATTCATCTCATATTTTCAGCCCTGAAATAGATCCATTGGTTGAAAATAATTCTAATTAAAAACATACAATTCATGTTCATGACCATATAGATAATTTTTCAATGAATAAGGTGCTTCTCTAGGTTATGGTTTTATGGAAAAACCATATGGATGAAGTTGTAATATGAAATATTTAAAATATTATAAACGAAAGATAATCCCATTTATTTAATAGGTGAATTAAATTTTAAGGATTCAATTTATAAAAGTATTAAGGATTTACAATAATAGTTAATGATAAAATAAAATATTTTCATATTTACTAATTTTAATTAGAGTGTTAAATTACTTATAAAATAATAACCAATTTTAAATCATAAGGGATGTTGCATTAATTAGACAGTTTTCTTAATATTTTTTATTTAAAATATTTTTTTATATATTTTTGAATATTTATTTTCTAAAATTAATATAACATTTGATATCATAATATAAAAATTTACATTGGTAAAAATTTTGGGATTTGTTTTGGAAAATATTGATTTTTTTAGTGAATAGTGAAAATAACTATTTTGTTAAAATAGAAATTTATTTTAAATAAATATTTCATTTAAAAGTATAAATCCATTTTAAATATATTATTAAATAAACTCTATAATATTTATATATATTTATACCAATTAATTATGTTCAAATGAACATTATATTTTTTAAAATATGATTGTTTTCAGGTTTTATGAAATGATTTTCCAGATTACTATTTTAAAATTTGAATTTTTTATGTTTCATATTAAACTAAATAATCCATAATGGGAAAATATTTAATTTAAATGTGTATATTATAAATAATTAAATATTTATTTATTTTGTAGAAATGATTATTATCATTCATATTGATAATATATAATTGTATTTTTCTCAGAAAATTAATCTTATTAAAAACCCCTTGTCTTCCCGCATATAGGGGATTAAAATTAAATTAAAATCTTCCAATTTGGTGGTTTTAATTTGGAAAAAATTATTACATATTTATAATCATAATAAATTATAATTTCTAATAAATCTAACATAATATTTTAAAAAAGTGATTAGGGAAAATAGTAATAGATAATTACATTATTTAAGGAAAAATTAAGTTTATATTGTTGATGAAAATTCATATTAAGGATAAAAATGAACTAAAGACATGTAAAACAATTACAATATAGATATATATCAAACATATCGATTCTTGTATCAAGTTTGGTATAGTTTCAGGTTATATTGACATGAAACAAACAAGGTTTGAAATCACTCAACAAAATATTTATAATTTTTCCACTCACCCCACCTTTAAAAGGATTCGAACTCTAATCATATGCCCACATAGATAAATAAATTAGTATTATAAATTACATATCCAAATAAATTCTAAAATTATCTGTTTTCATCTTAGAGTCCTTATATTTTATATAAATTAATCTGTTGAAGGCCATTGGTGTAAACCAAAAGGAGTTAACCAAAGAATAGGTAATGTTCATAATGAGTATGGAGGGTTACTACCTTTTTAAATGATGATGTTCATTTATTCAGTAAAATAGTTTATGAAATCATCATTTATGTGAATGGAGGGATACTACCTTGTTAAACGATTATGTTCATTTTTTCACTAACAACTCTAATGGTCTGGAATAATTAATTAATTTTTTATATATATGTATTTATGATATCAATAAAATAACTATACCCATGTTGTGTTTATGTCATATTTCATGTTTGTAAATTGCATACCATAGGGGATATGATAATGTCACTAGTGTGTACGGTCGACTACCACCTAGTTATCTGATGTGAAGCGTTTTTCTCTAAAATTTTATTTAAAGGTAATAAACGAAAATATAACGAATATATATAATATAAATTACATAGTTAATATATTAATTAAGAAATTATATCTTAATAAATATATTATATAATTTTCATATTATAATTTTAGACATTTATAAAGTGATAACATTGTGCTTGGACATTTGGACTACTCCCTTCTCGAAATGATGTCACGATTAGGCTTTCATCACCAAATAAAAATAATGATATATATAATTATTCATAATGGAAAAATATTATATAAATTTTATAATTATAAATATTTAACAATAAAATATTACATACCTTCTTTTGAAAATAAATATTTATAAATAAAAACATTACTCATGAGTACATAAGACCTAGAATCCCCATGATCATAACATTTGATATTTTTTCATAAAATTCATCCATTATTGATTTTAAAATAATAATTGATAAATAAAAATAATATTTATGTAATTATTTTAATTCTAGATATGTTTAAATAATGATCATTTTGACCCTAGTCGACCTAGTAATGACATTTTGGATGCATAAACCGAATATGGTCAAAATATCTGGAAAACAATTTAATGATTTTTTAATTTTTTATACCATAATAATATGTAAAATAAATTTACCTATAAAAATTATTTTATTTCTCGAATAAGAAAATAATTAACATATTTTAATTATTCATGAATTTAAATACCAATGTGACTAAAAAACTAAATGAAAGGGACATCCTCTCAATATTCATTCAGTGAATAATGTTTTTGTGTTATACACAAGTACACTTTTAAGAAGTGTATATACATCCCACTGTAAATGTTATATATTTAATTTCACTATTATCAATATATTTTTAATTTTTTTTTAATTTTTATTCATTAATTGGTATTACGATTAATTTGTTTACTAAATGATATGGGACTTCTCTTTTAAAAATGATCAACTTATAATATTTTCATTCATAATATTTATATTCAATGGTAATGTCTTTAAAATGATTTTATAAGGATTTCATGTGGATATAATGAATTTTTAAATTATTTTTTCACTTTTAACTTTAATTTATATTGTTTTAAATCTAATCATTTTATACGTTTTAAATGGAATGTTTTGACAAACAAAAAATTGAATTTTCTACTCATAACAGACATAGTGACAGTAGATTTTAAACCACTATGATAATTATTTGATTTCGGGATTCCATTTTAATATTATATATTTTATATGAAGAAATACAATTCATAATTGCTTTTGGTTATTATTCAATTGAAATGGGATTTTAATGTGAAAATATATTGTGTTTTCCAAAGTGAATTATTTATGAGTTTGAAAGAGTTTCAAATTTTTTATCATGTAAAATTGAAACCTGAATTGTTTATAATTATTATACTATAGATTATTATTATAAATGAGAAAATGGTTCCTTATATATCATTGGGTAATCCATTTATAACTTAAATAGGGGATGGATTCAATTCCGCTAGATAAACCTATAACAATATAAACATATGATAGACTGGATAGGGTCAGTGATCAGGTTATAGCTTACATGATGTGTGCACCTAGATAGTGTTCCAATTCATTGGGTAATTATAATATTGGATTTATGTTGTATTTTTTATAATAATTAAAATGGATTTTAAGGTTTTTATTTATATTATCCTCTATGTCACCAAAATTGTTTTTAATGATTTACATTGAGAAAAATTATTTTCTTTTACAGGAAAATTTTCTTATTACATATCATCAAAAACATTATAGATAAAGTAAAATATTTTATATGTTTTTTATATTAATTTTACTAATATATTTCCTTATATTTTTATTTAATAATGATATTTTTTGTGATCATTTCTATTTTATAACTTATTTCCTTAGGATTTATTGATGTGTAAGAAAAAGGAATAAATTATGTTGAAATTTGTAGAGATTTCATGAAATTATATAATATATTTCATCAAATGTTTTATATGGTGGGAGAAATTTATTATTAATTGAATTGTACACTTTTTGTTTAATGGTTTTGTATATTATGAGTAATATGTATTTCACTGAATCAATAAACCGGAAAAATCCCCGATGCGAAGGAACATAAAATAATGAATTAAAAACATTTATTATGTAATCATTAAGGCTAGGTTCTTATATATATAATTTCACACCATATAATATAATTTTTCATAATAATAAGATAATTTTAAAGGGAATTAAGTACACCATTTAATATATAGTCTTATTTTCAATTTGAAATACGTGTTAGAAAACATAAAAATAAAAAATAAAAAATTACCGAATTAGAATCTCTGGAATAAAAATACAATGAATGTTTTAAAATAAAATAGACATATAAATTTCATTAATTTCTTCATTATTATGATAATAATTCATTTAGGGAAATTTATACTAAACCAATAACAAGAAAAGTAGATAAATTGTAATTACTTTTTAAAATTTAATGTTAAAATGAGAATCCCAAAATAAAATTGATAAACAAATTAATCAGAATAATGTAAAGTTTATGATCATAATAATTCCTCTAAATACCATGAAGGATATATTAATAATATAAATTGAGTACTATAGATTAGTATGTAAACCATGTGGATGAATATTAGTGGCATAATATAAAAAATTCCTCAATGAAGTGTAATTTTTTCTAAACCCCTTAAATTATTTATCACATTGAAAATAAATAGTTTACCTCATTTATATAAACATCACCATATTAATAAATATATTTGGAAACATATTCACATCTATAAACATTATTTTTAACAAGAATTTATTATACATTCAAAATTAATGTATTTATTATTCCAATTACAAGATGATGTAATACATATTATTTTCAATATATTCTATAATTGAGACATAAAACAACATTAATTTGTATTGTGTTATTACTTTAGAGTAAATAAAATAATATGTTATATATATAATTTATTTCTACAAATATATGTTTATTTCATGTTTAAAATGGGAATGATTTAAAAGAATAAGATCCCTAAGAGGATAATTTTTTCTGACAAAATAATATCAACTAATTACTTTACAAAAATTAAAAATTATTTTTTTATCAATTATGAACAATTTTGATAACATATATTAATAATAAATATCATATATGTGCATAAAAAAATATTTTAAGACCATCCATATAAAGAAATAATGAAAACTATAACATGTTTCTTCATGGTGGTGGCAGTATAAAAATTCACCGAGATAACATATCATTTTTAATATAATGGATGGATTGTTGAAAATGATTTATATTTTTAGATTCATAATCATGTTTTAAATAACATTTTTGTTCATTAAATTTAATTTTTTAACCACAATTTTCATGTGGTGAAGGAAAATCTTTAACGACACTCACTGAACTGGTAGTCTATATGTATACCAGAATGATGTTTTTTATATTCAAGGAATAGGGAAAAGAGTGGTTAATAATTAATCCAAAAACATAACATAATTTAATTATAAAAAGTATAATAATTTAATCTTCTTATAATAAGTTACATGGGTTTTTTATTATAACTAAATATTTTAAAATACAATAGAATGTAGTTTTTACCTATAATGAGAATTTGTGGTTTTGTACAAATTAATTCATAGAAATTGGGTAGGTAGGAAATATTCTATTTACCATAGGTTTAAGGGAAAAAAATTTAATTTTAGTTAAATTAACCTTGGAAGTATTTTTATATGATTAATAATAATTTATTTTTCTTAAAGGTGTAGTGGAAGGAAAATTTTATAAGCTGTAAGAATATAAATTGTGTAATTATATCATATTAATATAAAAGAAAAAAAATTCACATGGAATGTGAAATTGAAAATCCAAAATAAAGTAGAGTTCATATGGTATAGTCAATACACACATCAATTACTCATTATATGTAATGATTTTATTATGATATATCAATTTTCACTTGGTCAAACTCATTTTACCTTAAATTAATATTACTATAGTAAACAGGTTTTTAATATAGGTAATTAATTTAATGATAGAAACTTAAAAGAGACTTATTACCTAATTTATGTATTGTTATTTATAAATATGGAAACCATTGAATAAAATTATATTTTTATTGAATAAAATTTTATTTTTCAAATTAGTGTTCAATATGTGTAAATGTTTTTTAAAGGAAATTTATTTTGAAAACAATTATTTTTAACAGAAAATTATAACTGAAATTCCTTTTAAACATAAATATTGGATCATTATTACCCAATAAATAGTTATGAGTATTTAGTAAAAATCATAATCATAATTCCCCATCATGGATACTTAATTTAAACAAATGATCAAATAATATTTTATATTTAAAAAAGTATACTTGTGTATAATAATGTTCAACATGTTCTTCATAAATTCAATACAATATTTTTAAATTATTCATTTTACTCATTTAATATTTTTTACCCATTTCTATTTTTTATTTGTCTTTATGTTATACTTACCACTATATATTGTCACAACCGATATGATATTTGTAAAAAAAATATACTTTTCAGCATTTTAATAAAAATCATTTGTTTCAAAGAAAAATATAAATATTTAAAAAATAGAAATACATATAGAAAATAAATCCAAAAAATATATATTTTTAAAAAACACAAATTTATAATTTTAGAAATATATTATTTAAAAACATTAGTAAAATACAATTAAAACCCATTTTTAAAATATAACAGGACATTCAGAATATTAACCATTTTTATTGTTATTTCAAATCATTATACATGTATTGTTAATATAATATTCATATTAAATTTATTTGTGTAACATTTCACTATAAAATATTTAATTTAAAAAAATATCTTTTAATTTTTTTTAGATAGAAAATATTTTATGACATAAAATGATATTATTTATTATTTAGATGCGTTGAATTAATTTCATCTATTCATTAGATTTATTATATCACATTAACATTCCTTAATATATATTTCATAATGTGGTTACTTTTATTTATATCTTCTCATCCAATGGTTAAATTTGAATAATTTAATTTTATACTAATATTTTTATCTTAACATATCATTTTTCATTTTGATATTGGGTTTCATGTTTGTCATGATTTATAGAACGTATCATATGTATAAATAGATAATGATATCTTTGGGTTATATATTAACCTACATAAATATTTTATCCTCGCTATTTTTTCACACACAAATAAATATTTTTAAGGGCATGTAATAGATATATGACTGAATAGACAATTTCATACAAAATATAAACCATACTAATATTGATTTCTATATGAAATACATCTCAGGATTGAGTTTTATAACCATTATAATTTATTTAATCCTCAAAAAGAGGATCGAAGAATATTTATATTAATATATGAACATAAGATCATTTAGTCTTTGAAATATGACATCATTATTTTGGTATTTTATGTTGACTCTATCTGGAGATATCCGATAAATGAAA
Organism: Viscum album; assembly: GCA_963277665.1. Classification (NCBI taxonomy): domain Eukaryota; kingdom Viridiplantae; phylum Streptophyta; class Magnoliopsida; order Santalales; family Viscaceae; genus Viscum; species Viscum album. The sequence goes on along the minus strand of OY728155.1, from coordinate 445,324,958 downwards.
AAAAAATTCAAAAAATTTAAAAAAATTGTAATTTCATTATGCACATTCATAAAAGTTAAATTTATGATATAATAGTTTTCAAACAAAAAGTTTTTCACTAATAATTAAATATCGTATAATTTGGAGTGGTTATTTAGACAATCATGGAGATCCTCCATGGTATACTATAATAAATAGAATTAAAAACCAATAAGATATCCATAACTCTACATTTATGGATATTAACATTTTATTATTATGTCCCCAATAGGAACCTATCAAAGTATATGACATTCTGTATTCCCTTGGTCAAGAATGTTGCTGATTATTTTCAATCGTTCATTGAATTGGACAAGGGAAATGAATTAGGAAATTAAAATATTCCTAAAATTAGGAAATTGATCTACATATAATACCATATGATGGATTTTAGAATTATAAACTATGTTATGAATGTACTATATAATTTTGTGAAATTTGTTTCTTGATTATTGACATTAACAATATTAAAACTAAAAACATTTTATTTTGAGTACATCCTCGGATGATTCTTTCCCACATTCATGGTAGGTAGGAATGCTAATCATCATTCGATAATCATCACGATTAGAAAAACATAAAAAAAATCCATAATTCACATATTTAGAGTGTTTTGGATTTTTTGTATGTTCGCAATGTCTATCTAAATTCATGAAATTTTTTTCATAAGTGTCACAAAATTTCACAATACAAACCATATCTCATTTTTTTGTTATGAAAATCACCACATTTTTCATTGAAAAACCTTTTAAATATAATTCTAAAAACATATTCTATTATATTAAATAATATAAATATTGAGTTATGAGAATAATAAAATTAATAAATATATTAAATGGAATTAAACATGGATGATGTGACACATAACTGATATTAATAACCTAACATATGAATCACTATGTTTCAGTATTGGATATCAATGGTCATTTATTATTAGGATTAGTTATCTAAATTTTATTATATTATATCATAAAATGTAATTTATATCCATTTAATTTTCCTAATGAGTTTTTTAATAAACCAAATAATATTTCCAGGGAGTGTCAAAGAGGGTGTGTCGTTTGTCTTATTTTTCATAAAAAATGTGATGATTGAGTTGATACCCAACCATCTATTTCATCTTTAATAACTTCAAGTTCAATTACCCCAAAAACTACAACTACTTTTGTTTTCTTAATAGTTACATAATTTTTTATTTTTATACACTCTATACATTACCATGTTTATTAGGATATTTTTTTATAAATTAACTGATCCCAATGGTTTCACAAGACTTTTATATCTATAATATCAAATAATAATCATTATTATTCTAACTGGATCCTGATGAAAAAATTCATGGAATCCTATTCTACATTAATTAAAAATAAACTATATCCCCAAATAAAATAAAATCAAATAATAATTAATATTTATCTAATTATTTTACACTCATAAATGATATTATGTTTTTCATAAAATAAACAAAATTTCATTAAAAGAATCACATGTAAACCCTTAATTCCTCAGATACCTTGATCACGTAATATTTTTAATAAATTTTTTTATCATATCCATTACTATGATACCAACTATGATGATAGTGATCTAGAATCATATAATACTATAAGATTAATAACCTAAATGAAACCCCAAATTCCTCATATACCTTGATCGCATAATCATTTAATTATCATCATTGAAAATAATTGAATTAGACCAAAAAAATCATTCATTTTCACAATCTAAATAATGAATATTGAGTAACATACACAGTAATGAATTTGTGGTTTAGATATTTAGTGACATGGGAAAAGATTAATCTAAAAACACATATCATCAACTTCTAAGGGTAATTATTCCAGTTATAAAAAGAAATGATTATAATTTAAAATGTTTTCAATACCTCCCACAAAATTATTCACACATGATACCATTCTAAATATATTATATGAATTACTTATATAATTATCCTTGGTAAATGTAATCATAATAAGTGTGAGATAAAATGTTTTTTAAGAGGAAATATATATTGGGACATACATTGAATAAATAATATATGCATAATATAACAATAATAAATGATAATAAAATAATTCAATACAAATAACCATATGAATTTGAGATATATCCTTGATAAGAAATATAATCAATAATATGGATACCAATAATAAATATCACAGTGAAGGAATGCATAATTTTGAACATTATATATATTACATTTTAATGTACTTTTCGATGACATTTTAATGAAATGGGTTGAATTAAACAGAATACAAGGATTATTTTGTCTACTGATTCATACATATGCATCAATAGTATATATAATTTTTAACCCCTACAATCAGTAATAATGTCAAATTCCTTCATCATATGAAGGAAGAAAATAAAAATATTCTAAATAATTAACATTCAGTTGTAAATATAAATTATCAATTTTGGAGTAATACAAATAAGACAAATTAGTACATTCTCATATCTTTTAAGTGAATAATATATTCAATACTACCCAAATAATGCATACAGATAGTATTATTTTTACATATTTGATGTATAACAAAATAAAATTGTAGAAAATGGACTGATGACATGACCCAATAAATGAAACCCCACACTCCGTCACCTAGTTCCAGAACAGCTGCCTATAGGTGAATTTATTTATTATTATTTTAATTTACTCATTTTCTATTCTTGATGATCGACCATTATTTTCTGGTTTAAATTAACTGTTTTTTACATTTTGTGTGATATTTTTTTATAATTAGTTAATTTTTATGACGGCGAGTGAATCATCCACCTTTATTAAAAATTTATAATTGAATACTCATCCATCATTATATGTATGAAGATTTTCAATCCTTAGACCCTATTGTATATGTCTGAGTATTATTGTACTGTTGACGATAATGTTGTACTTTGCTAACCACACGATATTGTGATGATATAATAATGTGAAGTTAGAGCAATGGATCAATGGTGATGTGCATGCATAGTCAATAACTTACTCAAGTAAGATTACTTTAGTTCAAAGTTTATTGAAGGATATTAAATATAAATAAAATCATTATATACTCAAGGTAAGTCATTTAATTTTATTTCAATTATGCATTTTTTATAATTTTATCCATTTTCGTGTCTTCAGGATACAAGTAACATGATAACTTACAATCCTAATAAATAATAAGTTGATTTTTTATATTATTGTTTAATTATTAGCATGGAAATATAGTATTAACATATTGATAGATATGGACCACATTAATCAAAAATATTAAAAATACACAAATGAATTTTTTTTAAATGACATTCATCATTAGAATTTGTACTATATTTAGAGTTCGAGGTGCTCTACCAGCCTAGTTGTGGATGCCTCTACTAACTTGAGTAATTATCCTGACATTAATAAGTAAAATTAACTTATGTTGTAAGTAATAGAGTAACCATGGATAGCTTGTTTCTCCATTAGAGGAAATCATTATGTAAATCCACTTTTTGAATTTAGATGTTGGGACTTTACACAAAAATATAGGAGTAACAACACAATGAGGTTGATAAATCTAGTTTCTAACATGAAAAATTAGAGTAGTGGTGTATCTATGAATTTTAGACTTTGAGGAGATGTTTTATGTTTCATTTCCACTAAAATAATCAAGTGATAGTGTCTCCCAGTTCACGTACCAAGGGTACCAAAATTTTGATAAAATAGTGGGATATATTTATGGATTTAATTATTTCATAAATAATTCATAAATCAGTATTAACGATAAAGGTGGTATTATTTTAGATCCGGTATAAAATTTTAATAATTACCAAAAATACACCATGTTATCTATTGGATAATGAAAATTATTAAACTAGATGACTTTCCAATGAGTATTATAGTAACATGAAAAAATCACTATGACATCAGAAAATTATTGTACAGGTGTCCCAAATACTTGTTGATCCACCTTAGGAAGAAATGGTAATAGAAATATGTATAGGGGACACATGTTTGTCACATATAATGGTTATGTATTAATAGTATCATCATCTTCTGATGTGATTTTTGGATATGGAATGATGTAAAGAATGATTTAATATGTTGGCTCATCTAATAAACTATTTTTTGGAATATGTGAAACAAGATATTAATGGGTTATGTTTAAATTGATTATATGCATAAATTATAGGCACATAACTATATTTCATTACATCTCATTCTTATATCTCTATCACCAATATACTCAAGTTTCATTTAAGACTAAAACATAAATAAAATGGGTAAAATTGACTCATTTCCATTTTAGTGATGTTCTGCATTAGAATAAGAATATAATTTTTGTTTTAAACATTACTCCTTATGGTGAAAATGATTAATTTCATGGTGAAACTTCCATTATAAATTATAAATCCAAAGAAATATTTTATATTCTCTTAAAATAAGAGCGTGGATATCATATTAGAAGTTAATTTACTAAAATATTAGTTAATAATTATATGGATGATTAAATACACAGAACTAAATGGAAGAAGTATGTAATAACATATTAATTAGATATTTTCATTAGTTGTTAATCAATTTTTCTAACATAATTCTTTTGTAATGAATAAAATATTCTTATCACAATTGTTTATTTAAATACAATAACCATTTAATAATGATATTTTAAAATATGTAATGGTTATTTTCCAAGAGGCTAAGAAGGTGTTTTTTTTTATCAATGGTCGGATGTTAAAAACATATAATTGATAATTAAAAGGATGTATATAAACATTTTTTAAGCATTATAAAAAAATTAATATCATGTTTCCTTTGGATAAAAGGAGTCCTAATTCCATTATTAGAATTAATTTTTTATTATGCTTAATATTATACCAATTTTCCAAGAGTTCTTAAATCATTGAATATATCTGAGGAATATAAAATTTAGGACTCGTATATCCATTTATAGTAAGATAAAATAGATTTAACCAAAATCAGGTATTTTTGAAGGATATAATAGTTATGGTTGTAGAATCATTTTAGTTAATGGCGTTAGTTATTATCATCACACATACTTACTCAATTTTAGAAAGATTTTACTTTTGAAATAAAGGTAAGTAACAATTCATTCAACATTACTTCAGATGGTTAACATGGTGCCATGTATGCTTCATAAGATTCCAATTTTTAATTAAATTTTAATGTAAATTATGATTTATAAACAGTCAAATATATGATTTTCTTCGGGATGGAATTCCAAAGAATATTTTTAATAATAATTCATTGATCATTATAACTAAGAAAATAGGAATTCATAAATTAATATTGCATTATCCATATCAATTAATTATTTTAATATGGTGGTCCAATGTTGAGTGTTACATGCTTATGCTAATCAATGGAATTTAGAATAGATTAAATTCTAAACACACATTTCTTTATACACATCACGTCATGATGTAAGTAAATGGAATAATCAATGATAATACTTATATTAATTGTATATAAATCTATTATTTTCAATATATGATTACCAATAACAATATTATCCAGCAACAATATTCAACCAATTAAAATAATTGGAAATAATATGATTTATATTATCAGAGAAATAATGTATGTTGTTTGAAAATTTATATAGATGCAAAGAGGACTGTTATGATACAAAGAAACATGAATCAGGAATCTTAAAATTACATATATTGTTTTTATCCTTATGTTTTTATGGATTTTAATGAAATCCCAATGATAGAATTGTTAATGACAAATGCAACACTATTTTTATGTAAAAATGGTGCAGATCACTATATGAGATAATGAGAGCCAAATAAACTTGGGATTGGTAAATTAAAATGCTACCTATGTATTTGGAATAGGAACAAGTTCTAGAAGAATTTGTGGAATGATAAAGACACATAGAAATATATTGTGTAAAAAGGGTGAAATGGTAGTGGGTGTTTTATATTCACTGTACATAGTGATTAATTTTTTATTGTGACTAATTAATCATAAAAGTAAGTAGTAAATGGGTATTAGGTTAAATTAAAAATATTGAATAAAATTCAATAATGGATGACATTAATCAAATAAAATAAGAATTATTTGTTTTAATAATATGCAGATTATTATTTAGAAATTATACATGGTTGGTACATGCATTGTTACACCACGTGTTTTTATGAACCTGTATGTTTTTAAAAAATTCACATTTACATTTATATCTTAAAATACAGTAAGTCAAATAATCCTTTCACATGGAATGATCTCGGTATACTTTACAAGAAACACTAATGTGTCGTACGTTCCATAAAACACTGACTTGGCATACCAAGCATGCAATAGTGAGTTGGCATATAATACACGAAACAATTAGTTTCTGCAAAATATCTCTTTATATTTTTTATTATTATCTAAATTAGATAATTATAACCACGTGGTTAAACATAGTAATATTAATTATAATAAATTATTTTCAAATATTGTTTTTAATTGTTGTATATAAAAAATACATATTTTTAAAAAATATATGACTTTTGGTAAAGTATTTTTCTTGATAAAAAATGTTTTTTTTGAAATGAAGTACTTTTAATAATGAAAGTAATTTTAGAAATATTTAAAAATTAAATTTTATAAAATAAATATAATTTTTGAATTCAGAATGTCAAAATCATCTTACGGGAATTTTTTGTATTTTTATGACAAACATCATTTTTTGATATATAGTGAAATATATTAGTTTTTAGTTAAAAGCCTACATTTTTTCTAATTAATTATCAATGAAAATTGAATTTATAAATTATTTTTTAGGTAAAATTACATCAACATTTCTCTAATAATATAATTAAATTCATTTTTATAAACATCAATTTGATATTTAATAATGAAATCTTAATAAACATTTGAACTTTTTCCTAATTTATAACCCCGTTATTTCATCTCGTATACGAGATTAGTACTAAACATAATTTTGATGCTTATGTAGTTGGAATTTCCAATATAAGACACACACCACTGTAATCATAATAATAATCAGATTCTAATAAGATCATGTTAATTATTAACAAAAACGATTAGTAAAAGTGATTAAAATTAATCACAACATTTAAGCACCAATAAAGCTTAATTAGGGACTCAAAATTACAATTAATGGGACAAATTGCCCTAGAAATGACTTCCTCACACATTGTTTGTCCATATATCTCCAATTAACCTACCATTATTAAATTTTTTTGGTTTTATAAGACTTTATTTAATTAATAAGTTGTGCACACCTAATTTGTTTCTAAAAAATACATATGAGTCCTTTTCCTTCATTATAAAAAGACGCCACCTATACCATTTCGACACACCTAGAATGACTCTTATGTTCAGAAATGTCATGAAAACAATTCCTACCAACAATTTTCCATTCAAATTTAAACACTCCCTTTAGGCAGAAACCCTTTCAAGGAATCCTTTTGGAACAAACCAACATGAGTTACTCGATTTATAGGTAAGAATTCTTTCAATATCCTTCCCTTTATTTTCCATGTCCACCCCATCCACTCTTTTTATTACCTTCTTGTGTGGAAAAACCATTATCCTTCATGTACTAGGATTTTTTATGCAATGTTTATGATCTACACTTACACACACCTCTATCTAATGGATAATGATCATTCAGTTTCTATGTACGGCAAACTACTGCCTCACGAAATGATGTTTATTCATTTATAATATCCAAAAAATCATGGTAACCATTATGTTGGAAGTTTTATTAATATATATAATAAATTATATATATTATGTCTTTATTATTATTTATTACTTCGGTATCAGACATCTTTCTACCTTCCATTTGGGGTTAATATGACAATCTCATTTGAGGAAGTGTGGACTACCGCCCTCTTAGAGCGATGTGATTCATTCACACGTCACATGGAATGTATTAAGGATGGGTTTAATGAAATTATATGATATATATTATATATTCAAGAAAATGTTATATATATATACATATTTCATTTACAAACATTCTTTTAATATGACAATGAAAACAAAAATAATGTTCATGCATACGAACAACATAGCATCTTCATGAAAGGTTTATTCTATTTTCTATTTCATTATGAAATAAATTATTACAATATATATATATTATATATACCAGTTATCTATATATAATTCTAAATTTTTAAATCATGATATTTGTATAAAGTCCAATTCTATAACCTATTAAGACACATGCGATGATCAAAGAAAATAATAATCCAATGTTAAATATTAACATATGATCACTAATAAGTTGGTAATATAAGGTAATAATAAAACCATATTTTTTATGAAATATAAGAACATGATTCGATACAATATTTATAATAAACATATATTTATTATACAATAATCTTGTACCATTAAATATAAAGTCAATAAACAACGTATGGGTAATTTCATCTCAATTTTTATTTCTGTGAGATTCATGTTATGTCCACCACTCATTCATATTGGGTTGTTTATGTAATACCCATGATTTAATTATTTTTTCCTTATAAATAAATATATGGGTATTCACATATACATTCTACGATCCTTCTTTCGTGACGTTTAACTCTCTAATGTTACCAAATCGGCAAATTAGTTTTTTCTGAATTTTCTATCTTTGAGACTCATGTTTTGTTATGAACCTAAACATTTTTTGATGGTTAATATACAAAAAACTCATTTTATATAGTTAACATATTTATTTTAATGATATATTAATCTTAATTTAATTTACTTTTCTTACATGAGGAGTATGATATCAAATAACCATATTAGAAAAGTTTATTGAGAATATTCTATCTTTTTTGTAGATTGATTATGATTATGATTCATTTGATGAAATATATCAAGATTATTCATGAGTTTCCTCATCCAATTTTTATCTATATATCCTTATTATTAGTACCATTTTTCCAATCATTGGTACTTATGAGAATGTTTATAATAAAATTTGATCGTCTCTCTCTTCAGTAAAAAATCTATTGCTTTTGAAATACAATTTTTTCAAAAAATGTTTTAAAAAAATGTTTCAAAAAGATACATTATGATAAAATTCAAGTAGAAGGTACATAAAAAATGTTTTAAAATCATCTTTTATATTTTTTTAAATAAAGGTTTGAATAAAAATGTTTTCAAAAGGTTTTACGTCTTCAAACAAGTTTACAAAGTATAAAGGATATTTTTTCCTCAATAAATGATTTTAAAAGACCTTCACAAATTATTTACCATATAATATGACATCAATTAGTGTTTATAATACATTCATGTGGAAATTATTCAATGATTCTTTTCATATTATTTATCTGAATAGATTATTTTTTCATTTAATGATGTTCATGAAGCCGTTTTCTCATTCATGGGTTATATGCTTTTGAAACCTGTTTCTTTTCACTGGTTATGTTTATGATTAAATTATTATGAAATTGGTCTCTCTACATATGTTTTGATATGATTAACTCATTATGATACATAAATAATTTTCTTGGTTATTGAATGATTATTTATTATCGTATTGAGTATTTATTAACGATTTCATTATGTGAAGAGTCTGACATATATCTACCTCCAATGGAATAATCAAGGATTTATATCTCATGTGATAGAATGGTTTAGAACAAGGGTTTACCCAGTTTATTAATATGGGGATATAATGATGGTTTACTTAATTTAGTAATATAGGACTTGAATGAGGGTTTACACGTTTCAGTAATGCTGGGTTGGAATGGGTGTTGAACCGGTTTAGTAAGGCACTCTATCCACTAAGATGGACTTTGGATTAATTCCTTGGTTACTATGAAAATTAGTATATACTTTTGTGTTTCCATAATTACATGTCTTAAACATATGTTAGTATTTCATGGTTTATTTACTTTACATCCTTTGTATTAACGTCTTATGAATTTCTAGGATTTATTCCATGATTCATGTATATATTCTCTAATATGTAGGGTATGATCTTATATTTTTCAGATCATGTTATCTTACCCTTACGATCATGTTTATTCTTACATTTCTTCCTTTTTTACCCGTACTGGTCATTCCACATCCCAAAATTTTATGTTTCCCTCCTCAGGTTATAAAAATATGTATTATGTTTGATGTTTCTTTGTAGGGTTCTAGTAATGAAGACCCTAGTGGGAGATAATGTATCTCATTTATCTACCAATGTTTATGTTTCAATATTTCCAAATGAACTATATAAATTGTCGACTTTGATCATCTATCTTTATAATGTTTTTGTATACCAAAAATGTTATGTAATGTTAATGTTTGTAAATTTCGGGTCTCTGCATTTGGAATCAGAGAAATGGAATAGTTATCCTTTGGAAACTAGGAGGATTAAATATTATTTAGATCCCTAAGGACATGTCTAATGATAATTCTAAGAACAAAGAAATGTATAAGAAAATTTCTTGGAATTTTAGTGAAGGATAGAGTGAGTGGTTTCCATGAAATACATCCATGTCTGGATACTGTAAGGGGATGTGGCTCTAGAATAGATGTACCTTGGGGTAAAAACTATGACAAGCAGTTCCGAGCATGACTCGACATAATCGGGTGCACGACAATAGGCCTTGTAAGACACCCAGTACAACACTCCCAGGAGATATGTTTTGGGATTTCACAAACACTTCACGAGAAATTGTGAAATATTTATATAAATGTTTACAATGAATAAACTATGATAAACATATGGTTTCATATATTAAAGAAAATTTCATATGTTAGACATCCTAAAAATTATTTTAATGATTATGTAGTTCCTCATTTTAATAACTATTTCTTAATATATACTTCTGGTTTTAGTCTACAACTTAATCATAAAGGAACTGAGTTAATGGGGATTGTGATGGATAATGAAACAATCTCCCTCCTCAGAAACCAAATACTATGGGATATGGAATGAAAAATATCATTGTTATGATCACCCATATTTCTCATGCTATTAATCATGGTGGACCTCCAAATAAGAAAATGAGGGGACAATATTCTGTTGAGTATATCATTAGGATAATTCTACATTCTTTCCGAGGGTCTCTTGATCCACTTTTTTTTAGAAAAATGTATTTTTAACACTGAAAAGTTATTATTCATTATTCAGTGTTGAGAGAATGAGAAATTAATTCTAGTGGTTTATCATGTTGAAGGCAATGTAGATTAGTGGTGGACTCTAATCAAGAATTCCAGGTTTGATGATGAGATTGAATCCGTGGTTTTGGAATGAGTTCAAGAGATTATTTATTCAATAAGTACATTTTTATAATTATTCTTACCAATATTGAAAAAGATATTATTCCATTGAGTCAATGGAAGGATGAGTATATTGGTACCTACAAGGCTAATTTCATGAGACAATCGAGGTATGCTTCATGAATTATCATCCATCACAAAGGTAATTTTGATAGGTTCTTTGGTGGTTTAAAGTGAAGTATCAAGATGGATTTTTTCATTAGAGACTATAGTATCTTTGAAGATATTGTGTGTTGTGAAATCATGGATGAAATGGAGGTGGTGGTCACATATCAATCTCATGGATTTGACAAGAAGAGGAAGATCGAGTTCAAAGAAAACTCTAAGAACCATGGAGAAAAGAAGTAGAAAATTCGTTTCATATCTATGTGTGGGATGAAGCATGAATTAAATTATCATAGGGGGTATAATATATGTTTTAAAGGTGGAATGGGAAGCCATAAAGAAATTTATTATCGAGGTGATGTGAAGAAGGTTGCTAAAATTTCTAATGGAGAAAAAGATGTACAGAATGCACCTCCTACTGTTCGATGTTATAGGTGTAAGGAGATTGGGAATTTTTTTAACTATTTCCTAAACCAATGTTTGTATGATAATGATAGTTGTCAAAAACCTATAAATATGAAGGATAAAGGGAAATCTCTTGAAATTACTATTTATGATGAGGGGTGTGATAATGACATTTTAAAAGGTATAGTTTCCATCTGCTCAAGAATCACTAAGGTAATTTTTGGTTCTAGATATACCAAAACATTCATATCTAAAGATTATTATATGGGTATTATGATTCCTCAAAAAAAATTATATGAGGATGTATTAGTGAAAAATTATAATGGTATGATGACTACATCTCACATTTATGATTCCTCTCCAGTTGATGTTTGTGAGAATGTGCTTCCTGGAAATCTTGCCATTCTTATATGGGTCCAATTTGATGTCATGTAAGTAATTTATTGTATTTATCTATATAAATGACACATGAAATATCAAGGATGTTATGTTACGTTCAATATTTTGATCCTTCCTATAATAATTCATCAATGTGATGATACGTCCAATAGCCAGTGGAGATGAAATCCATTGTATGGGTCTTACATCCCATTCAGAAGGGTTGTTTATCTCATATGGGTGTGGAGAAAATCAACGTCGATGTTATGCATGTTCTTCGGGATTTGGGGATTTTTTTCCAGAAAATTTGACTAGTATTCCACCAAAACGCGATGTTTAGTTCTCTATTGAAGTTATAACTTGTTCCACAACAACTTAAAAACTACTTATAGAATAGACCCGATTTTGTTACATGATTTGAAGATGAAACTCCAAGAAATAATTGACATGGGATTCATTAGGCCAAGTGTTAAATTTTATGGGTAACCGGTTCTATTTGTGATGAAAAAAGATAGATCAATGAAACTGTTCATTGATTATCTAGAGTTCAACATGATCACAATCAAGAAGAAGTATCCTCTTCCCCATATTGATGACTTGTTTGATCAACTGGATGAAGTGCAATACTTTTCTTAGATATTCCTTCATTCTAGATATCATAAATTGAAGTTCAAGAAAAAGGATATACCTATGATGGTATTATGTACAAGGTATGGTAACTAGGAATATACATTGATTCATTTTAGTCTCACTAATTCCCATTGAATCATCATATATTTAATGAATATTGTCTTTAGAGATTATCACAACCAATATGTGGTTGTATTTGTAGATGATAATATTATCTATTCAAAGATAAAGGAATAGTATGATGATCACATGATAATTATACTGAAGACCCTAAGGATGGATAAGTTATATAGAAATGTGAATTTTTGCTAAAACTGTTTTTTGGGTCATAGAATATCAAAATATTGTAGAACAATAGATCTTTCATAGATGGTGGTTATTGAAAGCTTTCCTAGATCAACCATGGTGACTAAGATCCATTGAATTAATTTTTTTTCTTGATATTATTGATGGTTAGAGGATAATTCCTCATTACTATCAAATCTCATGACCATGTTAACATGGAAGGGTGTGAAGTTCATCTTGATAGATAAATGTGAGGCCAATTATAAGGAACAGAAGAGAAGGTTTGTCAGTGCACCTACGATTACATTAACCTGTTTTGGATAAGGGTTTGTAATCTATAGAAATGAATAGAAGAATGGATTGTTATGTTTTCCTATGAAAAATAACATTATAATATCCTATGCACCATGAAATTCGAATATTAAAGAGAAAAATTACCCCAATAATGATTTAGAGTTAGCATCAGATATATTTTTATTACAGACATGGATGAATTATCATTATGGTGAAATGTGTGCTATATATACTCATCATAGAAGTGTAAAATATATATTCACACAGAAGGAGTTTAACATGAACCATAGAATATGGTTATAGATGATAAAGGATTATAAATTATCAATACAATACCACCCTAGGAAAGTGAACAAGGTGACAGATGCTTTGTGTCAGAAGGATTATTCCCGCATATCCATAATGAGGATCATAAAGGATCCAATCTTTATGGATTTTTAATCGATTTATATATAAATACTAATGGAAAGTTATAATATTATCTTTCTAAAATGAATTTTCATCCCTCTATACATGTTAAAATGAAAGAGGTGTATAAGGAAGATTAGGAGCTGAAAAAGAAGGTTAGCAATGTTCCTATGTTTAACCATGCTCCTGATGGAATGATAAAGTTCAAGAATTCTGTATGTGTTCCTTCTATTCAAGATTTGAAGAAGGATCTGTTTGAGGAAGGTCATGGTTATTTATTATATAATCACCCTATAGTATGAATATGTATATGTAATTGAAGGAATACTTCTCTTCGATGGCATGATAAGAGATATCGCAGAGTTTGTATCTCATTGTTTTGTATTCCAGCAATTTAAGGCTGAAAGACAACAGGATAAATGGATTTTTTTATCCATTGCCTATACTAGAATGGAAATTGGAGAACTCCACTCGTGATTTTTTCATTAGACTACCCAAATCATCTAAAGTGTTTAATTGTACATTGGTGGTTGGTTATAGCCTTACTAAGTCATCACACATCATTGCTACCAGAGAATATTTATCAATGGATTGACTTTACATGATCTAAATTATGGATATGGTAAGGTATCATGGAGTACTGTGTTCCATTGTATCAAATCTGAAACAATGGTTTACCTCAATGATATAAAAAAGTATCCAGAAAGAAATTTCTATTGAATTGAATTTCTGCACTACTGATCATCTAAAATAGATAGTCAGTCTAGATTAATTCAAACCCTAGAAGACAAGTAGATATGTTTTCCTCTAGATCTCAAAGGTGGTTGGGATCAACACCTTAATCGAGTTGAGTTTTTATACAACAATATCATGCACTCAATAATTCAAATGAACCTTATGAATCCCTATATAGGAAGAAATGTAGAGATCTAATGTACATGGAAGAGGTAGGATAAAGAAAGTTGTTAGAGGCTGAGATTTCTGATGAAATGGTCGAGAATGATAAACCATTCAATATCCTATCAAGAAACTCAAATATGGACTAAAATTTATATTGATAAGCATTGGTGTGATCTAGAATTTCATGTTGGAGAAAAAGTGTTTTTATGAATCTCACCCAGTAAAAATGTTTTGGGATTTGGGAAGAAGGGAAAAGTATGCCCTTCATATATCGTTCCCTTTGAAATTCTAGATTCTATCAGAATGGTAGCCTATCTCATGGTGTGTCCTCCAAATATATCTCAATTAAATGATGTGTTTCATGTATTGCATCTACCAAAGAAAGTATCTAACTCTTCATCTATACTGATCTCATAGGTCATAATGCTGGAGATGGATCATTCGTACGAGGAGCAACTTGTTGAAATTCTAGACTGATCAATGAATGTTCTACAAAAAAATACATGTATCATGGTCAATTTTTTGTAGAGAAATCATCTGTTAGAGGAAGAAATGTGGGAACATTAGGATATGATGATGCAAAATTATCATCACATTTTTTCCCAAGTAAAGAATTTCAAGGATGAGATTCTTTTTAAGGGGGGTATAATGTAACACCCATAGTTTTTATAGACCATTTTTTGAGAATAAATTTAATTTTCCATTTATATCTGGAAATGCACTATGTCAACGATTCCTTTCACATGAAACTGACTCAGCGTACATTACATGAGTCAATGACTTGGAAAACATTCCATAAAACATATACTTGGAGTATGATGCATGAATCATTGAGATGGCATAAGAAACATAAAACTTTGAGTTTAAACAAAATATCTATTTTTATTATTTTATTTCTTTAAAAAATTAAATTATAACTGTGTAGTTAAAAATTGTAAAATTAATAGTAATAACTGATTTTTTGAAATATTGGTTATAATTATTTTATATAAATTTATCATATTGATAATAAAATATTTGATTTTTGGTAATGTTCTTTTTATGTTTCAGAACATCGTTTTCTAGAAGAAAATAATTATAATAATGAAAGTAATATTAAACACATTTAGAAACATACTTTCATAAAATAAAAAAAATTTAATAATTGAAAATGTCGAAATTATATTTTGATGAATTATTGGGATTTTTATGACAATCTTCATTTTTTGATGAATTGGAAAAATTCCGCTTTTTAATTAAATAAATAATATTTATATAATTAATTATTAAAGATGAATGGTATTATAAAATTTTTTTGGGTAAAATTATATTAAAATTAAATCTACCAATACAATGAAATTCATTAGGATCAACTTCACTTTCAAACCGTAAAAATAAATCTTAACAATCTTTTGAACTTTTCCATACTATAAAGCCAAGTTCTTTCGTCCCGTCTGCAGGATTAGCACTAGTCATAAATTTTCAACTTTTATGATTATAATTTTAGAAATATGATATAAACCAGTTAATTTTATCTAATATTTATATTCAAATAGGGTGATGTTAATTTTTGATAAAAATGATTAGTAAAAGTGATTAAAATTAATCACAATAGTTAAGGCTAAATTAAGCATAATTATGGACTAAACCATAAAATTAAGGGCCCAAATAACCTAGAAACTTGTTCAAAACCCATCTGAATTATATATTCAGGACATAAACCTTACATTATTGAGTTAATTTGGATTTTTAATACTTTTTTTAGTTAAGAACACGTGAACAACTAATTGGTTTCATAAACATCCATGGGAGTCCTTTTCCTTCCCTATAAAAAGTCACCCCCTCTAAACATTCCTCACACATATCGTGAATCATACGATAGATAAAGAGCTGCCCAAATTTCCTCCCAAAAATACTCTCTTTGACTTTGTAGCCTCCCTTGAGGCATAAAATCTCTCATAGAAACCTTTTGGCACAAAGCAAAAGGAGTTACCAGATTTTGAGGTAATGACTTCTTTCAAGTTCCTTTCCTTACAATTCCTTAACCACCCTCTACACTATTTATTCCCTTATTGTGTGAAGAAACCTTTATAATAAACGTACTATGTTGTTGTTATGAAAATATTATGAACTGAAGTTACACACACCTCCATCTAATGGGTGTGGAACATACTATTTCTGTGTACGGTGAACTACTGCCTCACAAAACAATGACTATACATTTCTCCTTTACAAAAAAATCATGGAGAAAATTATGATGCAAAAAATATATATATATATATATAATATTTTTTATTTGTGATTATTTATTTCTTTTTGATCTGAATTGTTTTCCTTCCATTTGGTGTTAATACGATAATATCGTTTGAAAAAGTGTGGACTACCACCCCCTCAATGCGATGTGATTCGTTCACACACCACATTGAATGTATTAAGGTTGGGTTTAATGAAATTATATTATATATATTAAATAGTAACGCTACTTTAATAATTATATATATATATATATATATTATTTATATACTTTCTTTCAATACAAAAATAAAAATGGAAACACAATTCATGCATACAAATGACTTACTGTCTCCAAAAAAGGTATATTCAATTTTGTACGTCATTATGAAATAAATTATTATAGTATACATATACTATATTTCACTAATATTTATATCATGTTCTACATTTTTTAATAATTATATATGTATACAGACTAATGCTATAACAAATTAAGACACATCCGATGAAAAAAATGATTGACTACCCGAAGTGAAACTTTAACATATGATCATTAAAAAATGAGTAATGTAAGGTCGTAATAAAAACATATATTTTATTCTGTGTAATAATATTATTATTTAAAATATTAATAATAATTTTATATTTATTATACATGATTCATGTATGTGTATAGAGAGGGTCAAGAAACAAGGTTAGAGGAATTTCATCTCAGGTTTAATTTTAGCGAGATTCATGTTATGTTCACCACTCATTCATTTTGTGTGGAATATGTACTTGTACTAGATGAATTATTTTTAACTTATAAATAAATTTATGTGTATTCAAATATACATTATGTTATCATTATATCGTGGGGTTTATCTTTCAAAAGTTAGCAAATTGGAAAAATAGTTTTATCTCAATATTCCTTTATTGAGACTTATGTTTTGTTATCCATATAAAAAAATTTAGGTTTATAAAACTCCATTTTTCATATTATATCATGAAAATTATTATTTTAATTTTTTCTTAAGCTTCATTTAATTTCCTTTTCATACATAGAGATTATTATCCCAGGTAACCAGGTTATAAGTGTTTATTGGGACAAACTTGTTGTTTTTCCAGATAGTTTATATTTATTCTTCCTTTTATGAAATTTCTCAATAATATTCATTAAATTCCTTCTAATATGTTTATTTATGATATCGTAATTATTTAGTAACAATTTCCACTATTTTGACCTTACGATAATGGGTTGTAAAAAATCAGACTGTCCCCTGCTTCGGTCAAATATCCATTGTATTCAAAAAACCATGTTTTCAAGAAAAATGTTTCCCAATATGTTTTTTATAGATCCATGAAAATAATTTTCATGGAAAACGAATTTAAAAATGTTTTTAAATATTCCTTTATATTTTTTTAAATATTTTTTTGAGGAAAATGGTTTTCAAAATTTCTTATGTTATAAAAATGATTTTCAAAGAATAAATAATATTTTCCTCAAGAAATTTTTTTAAAAGGCCTTTAAAAATTATTTCACATATAAGGTAACATTCAGTGGGGTTTCTCATTCAATTATGGGAAAATCATTCAATGTTTCCTTTAAAAATATATTCTTGATTGGATTATGTATTGATGGAATTATGTTTATCAAGACTTTTTTACTTTCATGGGTTATATGCTTTTGAAACCCACTTCTTTTCATGGGTTATGTTAAATGTTAAATGAGTATGAAACATGTATCTTTCCACATGTTACAATATTCAAACATATTTATGAACCCCATTAAATTTCATGGGATATGGTATTTTTATTTATGATCTTGTGGAACATATATGTATGATTTAATTACATGATGTGTGGGGCTTATATCATTATTTTTGAATGAATTGAATAATGATTTATATTAATTAAGATAGATAGGGATCAAATTAGGGTTTAACCGGTTAAAGAATACAGGCATGAAAATGGGATTACTCAGTTCAATAATATAGTGTCGAAATCAAGGTTTCCTCGGTTCAGTAATATAGGGATGGAACTTGGGTTCACCTAGTTTATTAAAGGACATTTTCCACTAAGATTTTCTTGGAATTTATTCCTTGGCTACTAGAGGAATAAGAATATTCCTACATATTTCTATAATAAAATGTCTTTATCCTATGGTATGATTTCATTGATTATGTGATTTACTTCCTTTTGATTCATTTCTTATCAACTCCCAAGATTTATGCCATGATTCATGTAAATAATGTTTGATATTTATGGTATGGTCTACTATTTTCATGATCATGTTGTCATACCCTTATGCTCAAGTTTTTTCATACATGTCTCCTTTTTTTACCCATACTAAGAATTTGAACTCACCCCTTATTTTATATCGTTCACCAGGTTATGAAGATATTTTTTATGTTTGATGTGTCAAATAAGGGTTCTAGTCATAATGAACCTATCAAGAGATAATGTATCTCATTTATGTACCAGTTTTTATGTGTCCATGATTAGAAAGGAACTATACAAACTGCAGTCTTTGGTAGTATGCCTGTATAATGTTTATGTATTCTGAAAATGTTATGTAATGTTCATGATTTAAAAGGAAAGGTCACCAAAATAATTGTATTAATGATGATCGATTGTTAAATCCATTTCATTAATACTAAATCCATTAAAATTTAATATGGAATTGATACATTATGTGGTCATTTTATTATGAATTGGATATTAACCCCAGGAATAATGAAAAGTTTCTCTACGGTGAAACAAAATTGAAATAAAGGAATCATTTAATTTCAATACAAGTTATAAGATATTGAAATATATTTTATGATAAATTTATGAAACCAGATAATAGAATATTCATTGAGAATTTTTTTTTCATTTTTTAGAATATTCTAATTGGAGGGATAATTCTCTCAATGTAATATATGTTTGGTAAAATATGGGAATGGTGTATAGCTAATACAGTTACATAGGACCACAATAATGGAAATTATCATGATATTCAATTAATGTAGAAACATATATTTTTTGAAAATTGAAATGTTGATGTAGATCTAATGGTTTATTGACCATATTAATAGTATATATACATAAAGGTTTTTGAAAATATATATTGGAACCATTTGGGAGGAAATTATTATAAATAAAAAATAGAATAAATCATCATAAAGAATCATGTATCGGTCATAATAGGAGAATAAATAGGTGTGTGAAATTCTATAAGTGCCAGTAGTGGATCTATTATTTATTCCATGTTATGTCATACAAATGATATTGAAAATATATATTTATAGTATAAGAAATTGAGAATAATCCTATGTAATTTCACAAAAATGTGTCATAATTATTTTTTTATATACTAACCATTATGGTGTATATATTTATGCATTCACTATATAAATGGAAAATTCCATAGATTATTTATCATATATAATGGTTATAGGAGTTATGTAGCTATAATGAGAACCTCCAAATACTATGAAATTAATCATAAAAAATATTATATATACTAGTTACATGATAATTATATTGAAATGTTTATTTCTAAATATCATGTGATAGCAGATAATATGATTTTCTACTTATTATCTTGATGATCTCACATTGAAATATCTATTCAATTGGATCATGAGGGAAGAAACACTAATAGGTTCACAATATTTTCAGATATCATATGTCTTTCTTATCTTTGAATATGTTTATTTTTCTCCCAACATGAGATAATTATCAATGTGTTTCATTTAATCATGTAATTTGAAGAAAGGATAAAACCATGACATTTATGTTATGGTGAGTTATCTTGTTTTGGGAGCATCATTAGTGCGATAACACTGTATGAGTAATAAAAATATAATTCATCACTATTGGGAAAAAGAAGGAATATTTTAGGAATAATTAAATTTGATATTAATCATTTTATAAATCATTGGTAAATGTATTAGAAGTTATTTCATTCTTATGTGATCAAAAAATAATATTTCATGAATGGACAGTGACAAAAGCGTTCACCATACATTATGATATATCCTGATACAAATATATTATACTACCCATTGTGTGTCCATAGTAAAGGCTATCATTTCTATTAATTTTACTTATCTCATGATGGTATTTTATGGGTTTCTAGACTCATCTCTTGGTCTTTGAATAATATTCACCACAATTGAGATAAGTCCCTTAAGGTCCAGAAAAAATAGTGTATCCCAAAATATACCCTATTCTTGTGAATTAGTATATATGACATGGTGATTATCATCATTGGGTTTGATACATTAACATGTTTTAAAGATAAGACATAAATATATATATTAAATATTATTCAAAAAAATGTATTATTGGGTATAATTTATTTTTTAAAAGTATTCATAAGATACAATTGGAATTTGTAGGAAAATATTATATGAATAATTATAATTTTAATATTCAAGGTTAATTTAATATAGAGGGAATTATGAATCAATTTAACAACTCAAGTATATATTGTAATATATATACACATACATACACTAAATATATTGAAATAATTTTATAAACATATAAATGAAATTATTATGTAGTTATTTCATCATTATGTGTGGTTTTATTCTTATTGAGTTGGAATTATATTTCCATGTGTCAAGGAATTCATTCCGTATATTTGAGAATCCACTGCATATATATGAGCGTAATATTAATCTAAATTATATTCATTATAATTTAATAATATCTGATATTTCCTTTAACTTCATAGTGAGAGAAATTCACCATGAAAACATTTGATCCAAGAATACCTTCATAGAATATACAGAAGGGATTGAGGAGATCGTCGTGATGTCAGAGGAATCATCTGAGTTCTGTGATTACAATTAAAAAATTATGATCAGAATTGGTGAATATAATTGATGTTTTTTATGGAAAACCATTAGGTGTTTTATTTAATATCCATTGATAAATGATCATAGGTGACACGATGTAGGAGAATGAACCACTGAATAAAATGTGGTATTAGATTATTTTTCATTATAAACTACACTAGAGATATATTGTTTATTTACAAGGATCATATCATTTGAATCAAAATTGTTTTTTACATTTGTGATGAAAAATTTTAAATTAGTATACCATTGGAACTAGTTTTGTTCCTTAGTTTGTTCAAAATAACTATTCCATGTGATAACTTCTTCGTTATTTATGTATGGTTTAGTTTAGCAGTCTCATTATTTTAATCTTGTCATAGCACCATTTTATCAAATATTATAACAATAATATAATACTTATTCATTGTAATTATATATTAATATATAATAATTCAAAAAAATTATTAATAGAAAAAATTACAACATTCATTGAGATGGTAGGCCATATGTACACATGAATATTTATTTTTTATTTTATCGAAAAGTGAACTAAATGAATGTAAAAAATGTAATTTAAATTTAATTACCCATTATTATATCATTTATATCAAATTCAATAATTAAATATATCGTAATTTTCTTAAATTTCTAATTCATGTGAGAAATGTATCGCATATCTTTGTGGATGTGGTTGTACACACGAATACCCAGGCAACATTATATTTCCCAACTATTTAGAAGAAAATCATTTAGTTGTGATATTATAATTACATAATTGTAATAATTAGATAACATATATATATGTAAATATAATTTAAATTAATCATTATATCCACCCATGAGATGCAATGTTGGAAAATTAATTACATTATTTCCCAAGGTGGTTGTTTTCTGTACGCATGATTGGAAGTTTCATTTCCCTTTTGAGGGAAGATTCCCTGGTTATATGTAATGAAAATAATACAATAAAAATTGATATATGTGTTATATTTAAGATAATATATCATAATTTATTAACAATATTTTATTGATTCTGTTGAATATATAAAATGAAAACACAAAGTGAAGGAATACACCTCTTATTGGGAGAACTTATTTATATATGAAACTAAAACCTTTATAGTTGGGTTTTTTTGAATAAAATATTGACTTTAGGATGTTATAGGGAAGTAAGTAATTGAATTTGGTAGGTAATGTAAAATCATATGTTCTTTGAAATTGTGAAGTGGAGTGAATAGGGGGGCCTTTTATATATGTGCAAGATGACACACCTTCAATATTTGAAGAGAAAAATATATAGCCATATTTTACCGTTACCAAAATGACACACAATGTATCAATTTCAATATATAAATGGGATAAGGTTTATATATGTGTATAAAATATTAATTGAACATGTTTTTAGGAAATATTAACAAATATCATTTCATTTTAACCCATAGTAAAATATTTTTGACCGTTACCATTATAATTAATATTTACTATTTTATGTATTCATATTAACCAAATGTTAATATTAAAAAATTATATATTTTTATTATTCTAATTAAAAATATGTAATATATTTTAAAACATTTCATAAATATAAGTGTGAGAATTTAATTTAAAGTAAATATACATATGTGATGGAAATGTTTTTTTCTAAAGAGAACAATTTTTTATGTAAAAAAAATTCATATAAAAATAATTATGAAAAGTTTTCACATGGTATAAATCAGTTTAAACTTATTTAATATTCTATTTTTATTGTAATTAATTTTAATACAACAATTAAATTTAAAAATTAATTAAAATGAATGTTTCTAAATAAATCATTTTTTTAATGTTCATTGAAAAATTATACTTTTCAAAAAATTATTAAAATTTCCCGTAAATAATTTTGATGTGTTTATTTCATAAATGATGTTATTTTTCTGAAATATATTTTCTAAAATTTTTAAGTATAATTTTTTTAATATTTTTACAAAAATTATAGAAATTTGTTTATTAAATGTATGTTCATTGTATATAAAGTCATTACCAAAAATTAAGTACATATATATGAGTATATTTTCATTATTTAAATCCATTTTACTTAATTTTTGAAATTTGGTTATTAATATTCATATGAAAATGTTTAATATATAGATTATAATGTTCATGTTTAAAAAAAATATTAATAGTTTGTTTTTTTTCATTGAAACATAGTGTTTCATGTAACACAAGCTACAAGGGAAATTAAATTTATCAGAAATAACAAAAATCATAAAATCATGGTGTGATAAAATATACCCCCATTATAATTAATTTCCCAATTTAAGTTTATCACTCAGATATAATAAATATGGATAAAATTTATTCATCGTATACTTATTTTTATATTTTCATTCTTTAAATTTGTGGTTTGACAACTATATTTTGACTATGTTCATTATCTTCTTTCATATCACTATCTCTTTATGAAAGATGATCTGTAATGGTAATTTCTAATAAAAAATATATTACTCTAACTGTTTTACCTATGTGATTATTATATATAAATATTTTTTCATATACATCATCCAGAGAGATATATATATAAAACATTGTGAACATTGGAGAGTTTTTGAGGATGTGTCAATTGATAGTCTGTTATATATACTCGATCATAATTTTAGAAGTTTCCAACAAAGCTAGCCCTCATTTTTTACATTCATTCAGTTCCCCATAACATTCAACCTTGCTAAAATTCATAATAAAACCTTCTAACAAAAATAAATATCCAAATCACACCGATGATTATCAGTATAAATTCTTTATCACACTAAGATACATTTATTTCATCTTGAATAAATCTTACATTATCTTTTACTTATTTTATTATCTTAGGCTCCTATATCTTTCATTCCCCGGATTTATCCTTACAACATTCAATTATTATACATTTTTCCATATAAATAATTATAAGGTTCCATCAAAATACTTGTGTGATATCTAATATTATAAGAAAATATAACAATATGATTGTGTAGATCCCAACCACCATTGATATAAATAACATAAGATCTTATTATATCCTCTATGTTGTGAATATAACATTCAAACTAGCCATTTTTATGACATTGATACAGATTGATGATAATAAACTATGTATCGAGGTCATTATGAATACATCTATAGAACTTTGAAGTAATTATCTCATCCCAATAATATATAATAAAATTTCGAACTCCATGAAACCATATAAAATATTTAATGTGTCCATTTGAAAGATAATCATTAGGGAAATTCTATTTGATATCATTAATGTGTGATAACATTTTTTGGTGATTGAATACAAACTATATAACAATGTTCTATTTAGATGTTCTGGGGAGTCTAATGAAAAAATCCATGCTGATGTTTTCTTATATCTATATTTTCATGGGTAATGGTTATAGAATCCCCAGTATACCTCTGTCCTGTTGCCTTTAATTACTGACATATAAAGAACTAAGATGTAAAATATATAACAAATCTATTCATGAAAGCCTAATAACAAAATTTATTCATATCTCTATATATCTTTGTACATCCGGGATGAATAAAAAATTATGAACTATATGCCTCCTCTAAAATTTCCTTCATCAAATATAGTGCATATAGAACACATACAAGTTTAATTCTATTCCATTATTCTATATGTCATATAGAATAACATTTCTCTCTTTATAATATATCCCTATATATTTATTTTGAACCTCATTAATGTTCACATAGATAAATTTTTTAAAACTAATTTTATAAAGATAATATATCATCTATTCCTTCATGATTTCAGATCCATCGTATGAAAATCTATAAATATTTGAGCATATTTAGTCCTCATTATAAATAATCTATCATGACTATTTTGAATCAATGAATCACTTGGCATGTTCTCTTTTACATGGTGGGAGTGTATTGAGAAGTACTAATAATTAATTGGTTCTAACAATATTTTTTGGTCCATAATCACCCATTTTTCTAAACATATTGTTTAAAATTTTTTGATAAGTATATATATAACTCCTTTCTCTATAAATATAATTCATCCATTCATTTAATGAAAAAACTACCATATCTAACTTCAAATAATGAGTTGGGTTATTTTTCTCATGTACCATCAATTTTAATGAGCCATACATTTTAACGATAAAATTATCCATGAGAACGCATTATATTGCACACTATGATGAATCACCGTTGATTTGAAAACCATTTCGACATTAGGGTAATGTATGCACTGGTGAACTGACTAATGATATCCTGATTTCTATTAAATTTTACTCACATTAATATGTTTAAATGATATTTTTTCCATTTTATGTTATCTTGGGAAGGGGATTGGATAGGTGTGTCAAATTTCCTATAATTCACTGATAATATCTAGACAAACCCAGAAATGAACTGATATTATTCACCATGGTTGGTCTATGAAAATTTCAAATTTCAAACCTCTTCTATGGATCCACAAATTTACTATAGCTTGTGACTATATGACATAAAAATGAAAATTCTTATTGAAACAATTTAATCTATGTAAATGTTTTATACAAAATCATCTATATCGGGTTCATCATCATAAATCCCAAGTGAGATTTATACTATTACGTACTTTTAGAATATTAAAAATTATTATCTATAAATACTACTAAAAAACTAATCACGGTAATGTTGAAAGAATAAATTCACTAAATATATGAATATTGAGGATGAATTAGTATCATTAAATAGAATCACTATATATTTACAGTGTATGTCCATAAATTTTACATGACATAATCCTGGGTATATTATAATTCTCAAACCACGATTGATGCTATCCATATTGATGGTAAATCTTGGAAAAGTATTGATCTCATCGAAGTTGATTAATGTTGTCATTAATATAGGGAATGAGATAATTTGTTGTGATTTTTATCATCTATTATGCATGATAATTAATGAACAGTCACATTGATCCATAATTCTTCATAAAAAATTGAATAAGTTCACACTAAGGTGACACAGTTGGCGTAATAAATAACATTCCATGTAACGACCCAAAGATTCATTAATGTAAATCCCTCTTGACCTAATTAAATGACTCTTTGTGTTTATATAAAATGTCAACTTCATTGGTTTTTTGTTAAGAATTTTTACCATTTCTAATATAGTCGTTGAACAGTGATCACATGATTAGTATAAATATAGGACTTTAACAAATCCAATTTACTCAGACAAAGGAAGTGATGACCTCGTACAGTAGAATTTCCCCATATGAAGCCCATTTGTTAGAGCTCAAAAAACAGGTGGTGTCTTTGGGCTTCGCCCTAGACCAAGCTGAAGATGAGCGTCATCATGTCAAGCTCAAACGTGACCATCTACGAGAAAAGTGGAAGTTCATTCAAATTACCACTCGAGCGATGTTATCTGAGCCACCCCAAGAGTCTGTCACCATCGCACCCCTTACCCTTAGGTCTTATGCGGCAGTTTTAAGGGGTTATGTAACAAATAGGTAGTACTATGTTCATGTACATTATTTTTGTATATAATAATGAATTTAATTTCTAGTCATTTCTGATGAATTGTAAATAGTTCTTAAAGTACAAATAGTGTTTTTAGTTATTATTTAATTTAGAAATATATTTAATTAAATTAAGGGATATTTTAATTAAATAATATTTTCATAAAATAATATTATTAGTACTAAATTAATTTTTTTTAAATATAAATGATCTTATAATTTTATGATTGCAATTAAATTTTTTATTCAGGTTTGAAAGCCATTTCTGTCAAAACCAGTGAATTTTCGATAAATGTCGGTTTTTATTTTAAAAGTGAAAATTAAAATATTTATAAAATTAATTAGATAAAATAAATTTCATTTCTGGAATCATGACGTTGAAATTATCCAACGCTGAAGTTTTCATAATTTTCCGAGACAGTAAAATTTTTTGGTAAAAATTAAATACCGTTTAAATATATAATGTGTTTTATGACATAATAATGACCCAATAATGATGTAATAAAATACTATAATCTTTATTTTCGGCCAATATATGTTATACCAATAAAATAGTTTGATTTTTGGTTTGTTTGACTTACTTTTCAAAGGATTAATGGAACCCTCAAGACATATTCAACACCTTGCGTTTTTAAATTAATTTCCACGGGAGTGTGACTCACCTCCACATAAGCAACCCTAATATTTTAAGAAGTTCAGAGTTTAGCCTTATAAAATATATATTTCCTCTTTCCTTTTCCAAAAACAATTGGCAAAAACCATGGTATGGTTTGTGGTTTGGATTAATTTAATTTAAGGGGACCCAAACCAAAATAATAAAGAATTCCCTAACCTTTCCTATATAAACTCACCCAAGCTCCAACTTCCTCCTCACTCAAAGCCCTTTAAGTTCATCCAAACTCTTCTCTAATCTCTCTAGAATCATTTCAATGTGCCCCAAGCTCCCTAGAAGCCTCTCACAAGCCTCTCTCTAGCCTTTGGAAGCACACTTCCAAGTAATTGTTTTGTCTTCCTTTCTCATTTTTGTCAATTTTCATTAAGTTGTATTGCCCTTTTAATTTCAATTATGGATGTTTTGGTATGGGTTATAACCTCCCCCATACTTCCCTCTTATTTTTTGAATGATGGTAGACCCCTTTGTCTCTCATTAAATGCCTCCCATGTACACCCGTTACTATGCCGAAATTCCGAAAGGAACTTCTCTCTCTTCTTTTACATTCAATCAATAAGTTTGTATCATTAATCTAAAACTCATTAAAATTGTTGGGACATGTATCTATATGGCCTCCTTACTGTCCATTACATTTAAATATGATGAGGAACCTCTTTCTCTCTCATCAACCATTTTTTATGAGTTCTTATGTCACGCCATTACGTTGTCGATATCGCACCGATTTTCAAAGGCAATGCCATTGTGTAGTGAATACCATGCCCATTTCTCCATCAAAGGTATTCACCTTTATGAACATTTACTTATTGATTATAATGTTTCATATATTAATTCCACATTCCATTATCGTGGAATAGATGATTATGTTTTATGAATCCATGTTTTATTATCCATGTGGCACACTTATGCATGAAATGAAATGTTTAAGAAGGGTGCGCCCTTAAAGCACTCCAATGCATTGGGTAAAGTATAGTATCATGATACATCATCTGAAATGAGTGTTGAATCATGCTAATTCAAGTTAAACTAGTGTTTACTCGTGCTTTATGTGCAATGAGGATTTACTCATGCTCTATGTGCAATGAGCCTTGGCTCATGCTAATTCCATGTTATGTGTTGTTGCCACATTTCCATGTTATGATTATCATGCTTTATCATGAATTTATGCTCATGTTTCTTTTATTCTCTCTTGATATACCTATTGTCTAACATGTGTTGTACTCCCCATGTTATTCCATGTGTACTCTCTTATTGGGCTTTATAGCTCACCCTTTTCTTATGCATGTCCTCAGGTTATCCCATGCAATGCTAAGTGCGAGGGAATGTAGTGGTCATGTAAAGGAAGATTTCGATAATGATTTTGAATTTCATGTTTTAAGTTTTTATGTAATGATCCTAAGCTCCAAAGACACTAAACCTATTGATCTTCATTGTTGTATCAAGTGAAGTTTTATGCAATAAATCATGTTTATGTTTTTAATAAAAGCAGGGTTGTCATAGTTGGTATCAGAGGATAGGTTTTGTTATTTTTGGGATTAGGAAACCCTAGTAAAGCCTTAGATACAAGACTAAGTATAATAAAAACATCCATAAGTTTTTTTAAGTACTGAGTAAGTGGTTTATCAAACAAATACATCCATTTATGGAAATGAGCAGGTAGAGGCGGCTCTGGCACAGATGTATCCTAGGGGTAAAACCCGAAAACACCGCTTTGAGATAGACTCGAATAGGAACTGGTGAACGAAAATGGGCCTTGCTCCACTCTTGGTTACGACACTCCCTTGGGATATGTTTTGATAAATTCAAAATCTTAGAACGAACCCTTATTAAGGGAATTAAAAAAATGCCCCTACGAAAATATGTTAAAAAGTAGATCATGAAAAGACTAGATTGAAGCCTACATACTATTGAGTAAGGAAATAAAATAATATTTATAAGTAATCAACTTTTGTCTTTGGATTAACCTTTATGTGTTACCCCTATCTTTCCTTTTATTCCAGCCAATGGCCGGTAATAGGAGGACTCGGGCTAACAACCGTTGTGAAGATCAGTGTGATGACTGTTCTAATGAGATGCCCTATCCAATGGGATCGGGAATCGAAAACTTTTTCATGCTTCTCTCTAATATAACTAATGTTTTGAATAGAATCACGGGTCAAGAGTAACATTCAACCCCCCTAAGAAATAACAACTCGATATCGAGAGCTTCATGAGACAAAGGCCTCCTACTTTTAGTGGATCATCTGATCCCACGATCGCTGAACAATGGATCAACTCCATTGAAAAGATATTCTCCATCCTCTAATGTTCTGAACAAGAGAAGGCTCTCCTGGTGGCTTATCGTATGGATGGTGAAGCTGATCAATGGTAGAAGTTGATCAAAAATACGAATCCTGATGGGGAGATCGAGGCGTTGGAATGGAAGGATTTCTGGAAAATGTTTTTCGATAAATATTTTTCGTGCACCATCCGGCTTAAGATGGAAAGGGAGTTCCATTCCCTCAAGAAAAAAGATGAAGACTCTATTAGAGAGTATGAGGTAAACTTCACAAGGATTGCACGATATGCTTCCGGCATTGTCATTACCCCTAAATGCAAGGTTGACCGCTTGTTTGGTGGGCTGAAGCCTAGCATGCAGAAAGAATTAGTGATCCATGACTTCGATAGCTATGAGTAAATTGTCTGATGTGTCCTCAAGGTTGAAATTGAGATATGGGAATCACAAGGGTATCATGGGGACAAGAATCATAAGGTGGAATTCAATGCTGGTGGTCTGATGGATAAATCCAATGGTGCTAAGAAGATCCATCACCCCACTTGCCAAAATAGCGGTCAGAAGAACCCTGTAAATTTCCTTAAGGGGACGAGAAAATGCTTCTGGTGTGGTAGAGAAGGGCACCTAGCTGTTAATTGTCGGCAAGAAAGACCCACGGCTACGACAGAGGAGAGGAATTCTCCATTCGAACCTCAACGCATAGTTCAATTCTACAAATGCAAAGAACCGGGTCATTTTGCAAATCAGTTCCCTAATCTAAGGGTTTTCGGAGACAACCAACAACCTCCAAGGCAGCAAGGAAGAGCTTTTTCCATCACCACTGCCAAAGTGAACCCCGAAAACGAAGTGGTGATAGGTACGCTAGTTATTTATTCAATAATAGTGAACATACTTTTTTATTTAGGTTTTACACATTTTTTTATATCTCAAAAGTTTAGTAAAACAATTCCATCACCACCAAAAATCATTCAACTAAAGATGATGGTGAGTACGGAAAATGGGGAAATCATTGCATCCCATGAATATAAGTCCTCCCCTATTAAATTCTGTTGATTGAATTTCCTATCGAACTTCTTCATACTCCCTTTGTTGGAATTTGATGTAATTCTTGGCATGGATTGTCTTTCCTTATATAGAGCCAACATAAATTGTCGGGAGAGGGAAATCACACTCCATATGGAGAATCGACCCCCGATTCATTACAAGTGTCAGGAGTAAGATGAATCTCCTTTAGCTCCATCATCTCAAGAATGGATACTACTGGCTTATGAGCATGCATATCTGGCTCAGATGATTGAGTCCAAGTAAGAGACCATCCTTTAACAAATGCCTATTGTGAGGGAATTCGCTGAAGTGTTTCCCGACGAACTATCTGGTCTTCCTCCAAGAAGAGATGTTGAGTTCTCAATTGAACTTATAACTGGGGTGCTACCAATATCCAAGACTCCATATAGAATGGCTGTTTTAGAGCTTGAAGAGCTGAAGAATCAACTACAGGAGAATCTGGATAAAGGGTTTATACGCCCAAGTGCTTCACCATGGGGTGCACTAGTCCTCTTTTTCAAAAGAAGGATGGGTCAATGCGACTTTACATCGATTATCGTGAACATAAAAAAATCATGATAAAGAACAAGTATCATCTCCCAATAATCAATGAATTGTTTGATTAGATACATGGAGCACAATACTTCTCCAAGGTGTATTTTTAGTCAGGATATTTTCAAGTAGGGGTGAAGAAGGAAGATGTCCCCAAGACTGCTTTTCGTACAAGGTACGGGCACTATGAATTCATATTAATGAAGTTCGGACTCACCAATTCTCCATAAATATTCATGATCTTGATGAATATATTCTTTAGAGTTTACCTTGACAAATTTGTGCCAGTCTTTATAGATGACATTCTAATATACTCCAAAACCAAGGAGGATGATGAGGTGCATTTAAAAACTGAACTAGAGACTTTTCGCAAGGAGAAGCTCTATGAAAAGTACAGTAAGTGTGAGTTCTGGTTGAAGGAGGTCTTATTCTTGGGCCATATCATCACAAGCAATGTGATATCTTTGGAGCCCTCCAAAACATATGCAATTGGGGAATGGTTGAGGCCAACATCAGTAACGGATATTCGTAGCATCTTGGGGTTAGCTGGATATTATCGACGATTTGTGAGGAATTTCTCACGATTGTCCAACCCTCCTACCAAGCTAACTCGAAAGGGATTAAAGCTTTCTTGGAGTGATGAATGCGAAAAAAGATTCAAGGAGTTGAAAAGGAGGCTTATCACTATGCTCATGCTCACTTTACCCACAAGTGGGGAACATTTTGTTGTTTTCAGTGCTGCTTCAAAGAAGGTCTAAGGTTGTGTGCTGATACAGAATGTTAAAGTTATATCCTATTCCTCAAGGAAGTTGAATATCCATGAGCGAAACTATCCAACTCATGATCTGGAGATGGTGGCGGTGATCTCTGCCTCGAAAATCTTTCGGCATTATCTCTATGGAGAGAAATGTGAGATATATATTGACCACTAGAGTCTTAAATATATATTTACACAGAAATAGGTTAATATGGGCCTGAGAAGATACATAGATCTCATCAAGGATTATGACTGTTCAATATATTACCACCCCGGGAAAGTGAACAAGGTGGAAAATTCCCTATGTAGAAAGGATCCAACAATTCTATCAATGATGATAATTGAAAAGGATCCAATCTTCTTAGACTTGATGAAGATGGACATGGGAATTATAGAGAAGGTAAAATCATCAATCCTTTCACAAATTATTTCTCTACTATCTCTTTTGGAAAGGTTAATGGATGCTCAAAAAGATGATGTGGAAATTCAAGAAAAAGTGGAAGCTATCAAAAAGATGAAATCCATGGAGTTTAATGTTAATTAAGAAGTAATTTTGCATTTTGGGAAAAGACTATGTGTTCCATCAAGTCCGGAGCTGAAGAAGGAACTTTAGGATGATGCACATAGTTCAAATTTCACTATTCACCTAGGGAGCACAAAGATGTATCGAGATCTATGAGAAAACTTTTGGTGGGATAATATAAAGAAGGAGATCTCTGAATATACATCAAAGTGCCTAGTGTGTCAGCATGTGAAGGCAGAGAGGCAGAAGTCAAAGGGGATGATGCGACCATTGCCCATACTAGAATGGAAATGGGAGAACATCACCATGGACTTTGTCACCAGACATCCAAGGACATCCAAAGGCAACAATGCAATCTGGGTTGTTGTGGATTGTCTTACAAGGACTACACACTTCATTTCTATTCGGGAGGATTTCTCTTTGGATCAACTGGGAAAAATATATATCAAGGAAGTGGTAAGGTTGCATGGAGTACCACTATCTATTGTGTCTGACCGAGATCCAAGATTCACCTCTAAGTTTTGGAAGAGTCTTCAACATGTTCTGAATACTGAACTGAACTTCAGTACGGCCTATTATCCTCAAACTAATGACCAATTTGAGCAGACTATCCAAACACATGAGGATATGTTGAGAGCATGCTCAATGGACTTTAAAGGAGGATGGGATCAACATCTTCCTCTGGTTGAGTTCTCTTATAATAACAGCTTCCACTCATGCATCCAAATGGCACTATATGAAGCCCTTTATGGGAAAAGGTGTAGAACACCGGCATGTTGGGATGAGGTCGGTGAACTTTAGCTGCTTGGACTAGAACTGGTCGAGGAAATGGTGGAGAAGGTGAGAACCATTCAGCAACATATCAAGGCAGCCTAGAGTTGACAGAAGAGTTATGCAGATAATTGTCGACGAGACCTTGAGTTTAATTTTGGAGACATGGTTTTTCTACGCATATATCCATGGAAGAAGGTCATGAGGTTTTGAAAGAAATGGAAGTTAAGTCCAAGGTACATTGGCCCCTGAGAGATTCTTGATTGTGGCGGGGTTTTGGGCTATCGACTAGCACTTCGACCAACTATGGCCAAAGTACATGATGTCTTTCATGTATCCCTCTTAAGGAAGTACATTCCAGACCCTTCACATGTACTCTCTTCTGAGGTTGTACAATTAGAAGATGATCTTTCTTATAAGGAGAAACTAGTGAAGATCTTAGATCATAGAGAAAAAGTTCTACGAAATAAGACAATGCCCCTCATCAAGGTGTTGTGGAGAAACCACAAGTTTGAAGAAGCGACTGGGGAATCAGAGGATATGATGAAGCTAAGTTACCCACATTTGTTTTAGTGTAGGAAAAGGAAAATTTCGAGGGTAAAATTTCTTAATGGGGGAATATTATAACGACCCAAAGTTTCATTAATGGAAATCCCTCTTGATCTAATTAAATGTCTCTTTATGTTTATATAAAATGTAAACTTCTTTGGTTTTTTGTTAATAATTTCGTCCGTTGCTAATATAGTCGTTGAACAGTGATCACATGATTAGTATAAATATAGGACTTTAACAAATCCAATTTACTCAGACAAAGGAAGTAATGGCCTCATCCAGTAGAATTTCCCCATATGAAGCCCCTTTTTCGGATCTCAGAAAAGATGTGGCGTCTTTCGTCTTCTCCCTTGACCAAGTCCAAGCTGAGCTTCATCATGTCAAGCTCGAACGTGACCGTCTATGGTAAAAGTGGAAGTAGATTGATATTACCAATCAAGCGATGATATCCGAGCCACCTCAAGAGTCTGTCACCATCACACACCTTACCCTTAGGTCTTATGAGGCTGTTTTAAAGGGGTTATGTAACAAATAATTAGTACCATGTTCATGTACATTATTTTTTTATATAATAATGAATATAATATCTAGTCATTTTTGATAAATTGAAAATAGTTTTTAAAGTACAAATGGTGTTTTTAGATTTTATTTAATTAAGAAATATATTTTATTAAATTAAGGGATTTTTAAATTAAATAATATTTTAATAAAATAATATTATTATTACTAAATTAATTTTTATTAAATATAAATGATCTTATAATTTTTTGAATGCAATTAAAAATTTTATTATGGTTTGAAAGCCATTTCTGTCAAAACCAGAGAATTTTCGTTAATGGTGGTTTTTATTTTACAAGTGAACATTAACATATTTAGAAAATTATTTAGATAAAATAAATGTCATTTCTGGAATCAGGACGTCAAAATTATCCAACGGTGATTTTTTCATAATTTTCTGAGACAGTCAAATTTTTGGGTAAAAATTAAATACCGTTTAAATATATAATATGTTTTATGACATCATAATGACCCAATAGTGATGTAATAAAATACTATAATCATTATGTTATGCCAATATATGTTTTACCAATAAAATAATGTAATTTTTGGTTTGTTTGACTTAATTTTCAAAGCATTAATGGACCCCTCAAGACATATTCAACACCTTGCCTTTTTAAATTAATTTCCATGGGAGTGTGACTCACCTCCAAATAAGAAACCCGGATATTTTAAGAATTTAGGACTTTTGAGTTATAAAATATTGTCTTCCTCTTCCCGTTTCCAAAAACCATTGGCAAAAACCATGGGATGGTTTGTGGTTTGGATTAATTTAATGTAAGGGGACGCAAACCTAAATAATAAATAATTTCCTCACCTTTTTTATATAAACCCACCCAAGCTCCCACTTCCTCCTCACTCAAAGCCCTTGGAGTTCTTCCAACCTCTTCCCTACTCTCTATAATCCTTACAGGGTTCCCCAATCTCCCAATAAGCCTCTCACAAGACTCTCTCTAGCCTTTGGAAGCGCACTTCCAAGTAAGGGTTTTTTCTTCCTTTCTCATTTTTGTCAGTTTTCTTTAAGTTGTATTGCACATTTAATTTCAATTATGAATGTTGGGGTATGGTTTTGCCCTCCCTCATACTGCCCTCTTATTGTTTTAATGATGGGAGACCCATTTCACTCTCATTAAATGCCTCCCATGTACACCCATTACTATGCCGAAATTCCGAATGCAACTTCTCTCTCTTCTTCTATATTCAAGCAATAATTTTGTATCATGAATCTAAATTCCATTACAATTGTTGGGACATGTATCTATATGGCCTCCATAATTTCCATTACATGTAAATATGATGAGGAACCAATTTCTCTCTCATCAACCATTTTTATGAGTTCTTATGTCACGCTGTTACGCTGTCGAAATCGCACTGATTTTCTAAGCCAATGCCATTGTGTAGTGAATACCATGCCAATTTCTCCATCAAGGGTATTCACATTTATGAACATTTACTAATTGATTATAATGTTTCAAATATTAATTCCACATTCCTTTATCGTGGAATAAATTATTATGTTTTATGAATCCATGTTTTATGATCCATGTGGATCACTTATGCATGAAATGAAATGTTTAAGAAGGGTACGCCCTTATAGCACTCCAATGCATTTGGTAAAGTATAGTATCATGATATGTCATGTGAAATGAGTGTTGACTCATGCTAATTAAAGTGTAACGAGGGTTTACTCGTGCTTTATGTGCAATGAGGATTTACACATGCTATATGTGCAATGAACCTTGGCTCATGCTAATTCCATTTTAAGTTTTGTTGCCACATTTCCATGTTATGATTATCATGATTTATCATGCCTTTATGGTCATGTTTCTTTTATGCTCTATTGATATGCCTATTGTCTAACATGTGTTGTACTCCTCATGTTATTCCATGTGTACTCCCTTACTGGGCTTTATAGGTCACCCTTTTCTTATGAATGTCCTCAGGTTATCCCATGCAATGCTAAGTAAGAGGGAATGGAGTGGTCATGTAAAAGAAGTTTTCAATAAAGATGTTGTATTTCATGTTTGAAGTGTTTTTGTAATGATCCTAAGCCCCAAAGACACTAAACCTCTCTATCTTAATTGTTTTATCAAGTGAAGTTTTATGTAATAAATCATGTTTAAGTTTGTAATAAAAGAAGGGTTGTCATATTCCATCATTATCCTAGAGTTTCTTCTTGAAGTCATGCAACTTAATAGAGGATATTTTATATAGAGTCATTGAATTACTCATATGACCTAGTATGAATTGATTTGGAAACACAAGTTCATTATTTAGTGGATGTCAAGGAAAATCTTCAAAAAAACATGAAATAAAAATTTAAAAAATTTATATCACTAATGATGAGTTTCTCCCAAATAATAAATATTCAAAAACTCTTTCAAATAGGAATCAAAACCCATATAATCTACGTTATTTCCTTTATTATTTCATATTTATAGTCACACTACTAGATGATCATATGTTGGTACGGATTACCATACATTCCTTACCTTCCACAACAAATGTTTAATGATTTATATATATATATCTAATACATTTTTAATATAAAATAATATAAATATAGATGTTTTATATAAATATTTTTAGGAAGAACATTCTCAAGAGCATAAACTAAATAAGAAACATTAAATTTATATGTGATCATTGTACCATTACTGAATTTCTATGTTAATTCAATACGTAATTTTATGGTATAAGAAGATGAATTTCTATATAGATTTCATGATATAAGATAATTTATTTATTTAATATTGTAGGGTCCGGAAAAATCTGAAAATGAGAATGATAACCAACATTAACCCAAAGGAGATTCTACCCAATTTCCCCCCAAATAATTGGCGAAAAGTATGGATAATACTAAAAGGATGTAAAAAGATGAACCGGTCCACAGACTGGTCCGATGATAATGGTACACGGCCGGTTCCGTGAAGAGCCCCCTCTGCGGACCGCTGTCGTTTGCGGAACAGAGGCGGGGATCCTTCACGGGCCTGGAGCTGGACAGGCTCTAACTAGGTCCACCATCATGAACCTCCCTAGCTGTGAACCTTGTCAACCGGCATGGGCTGCATCAGCTGTCATTCACGAAATGGAGGCAGAACCCTGTGCGGCTGTGAAGCACTCCCCTAGGTTGTTTGGTTCGCGGGGGAGTTTTTTTCAATGCACCCCGCGTGTTGCGGATTGACCAAGTCATTCTTAAAATGGGTTTCCAGTCATGGGCCTCCGTAAAAGGTACCGAATGACCATATATAAACCTCTTCCCCCCCTCTATAAAAGTAGATTGAGGGAGAAGAAAATAGGGGAAAAGGGAGAGGAGAGGAGATCGATCAGATTCTGGTGAAAGGATTTCGAAAGAAGGAGCTTAGGATTTCACAAACAACAACGTTCTGATTCACAAACCAAAACAGGTATGAAGCTGGAAACAAATCAATAGGAACTGATAATGAATAACAACTTGGTGAACCACGAACTTAAAATAACAATAAAATGAAGACCGCGAACTATGGCCCCTCCGCGGATGCACTCCCTGCGGACCAGGGAGTTTATTCCCCTTTTCCGATCCATCGCACCACGTAGCACCCTCCAACATGGGCGAAGCCCTGACCGAAGAACCTCTTACCGGTGTCTCCCTCGGCCACTATTTCTCACATGGACCCCTCCGTATACCAACCCAGTACACGGGCTGAACCCGATGCTGCGAACCACCCTGGTTCGCGGGATGCCCATCAGTCTGCGGACCACCCTTATAACAACCCAAAGTTTCATTAATGGAAATCCCTCTTGATATAATTAAATTTCTCATTATGTTTATATAAAATATCAACTTCATTGGTTTTATGTTAAGAATTTTGATCGTTGTTAATATAGCTGTTGAACTGTGATCACATGATTAGTACAAATATAGGGCTTTAACAAATCCAAATTTACTCAGACAAAAGAAGCGATGGTCTCATCCAGTAGAATTGCTCTATACGAAGCCCATTTGTCAGAGCACAGAAAAGAGGTGGCATCCTTGGTCTTCTCTCTTGACCAAGCCCAATCTAAGCTTCACCATGTCAAGCTCGAACGGGATCATCTACATGAAAAGCGGAATTTGATAGAGATTACCACTCGAGCAATGTTATCCGAGCCACCCCAAGAGTCTGTCACAATCGCACACCTCATCCTTAGGTATTATGCGGCTATTTTAAGGGGTTATGTAACAAATCCCTATTACTTTGTTCATGTATATTATTTTTTTATATAATAATTAATATACCTTCTTATGATTATCGATACATTGTAAATAGTTTTTAATGTACAAATAGTGTTTTTAGTTATTACTTAATTAAGAATTCTATTTTTTAAAATTAAGGGATTTTTTAATAAAATAATATTTTAATAATATATTATTATTATTATTAAATTAATTTTATTAAATATAAATGATCTTATAATTTTATAAATGCAATTATAATTTTTATTAAGGTTTGAAAGCCATTTCTGTCAAAACCCGTGAATTTTCGATAAATGTCTGTTTTTATTTTAAAAGTGAAAATAAAAATATTTAGAAAATTATTTAGATAAAATAAATGTTATTTCTAGAATAAGGACATCAAAATTATCCAACGGTTAATTTTTCATAATTTTCTGAGACAGTCAATTTTTTGGGTAAAAATTAAATATCGTTTAAATATATAATGTGTTTTATGACATCATAATGACCCAATAGTGATTTAATAAAATTCTATAATCTTTATGTTCGGCCAAAATATGTTTTACCATTAAAATAATGTGATTTTGGGTTTGTTTTACTTATTTTTAAAAGCATTAATGGACCCCTCAAGACTTATTATACACCTTGTCTTTTAAAATTAATTTCCATTGGAGTGTGACTCACCTCCACATAAGCAACCCTAATATTTTAAGAAGTTCAGACTTTGGACTTATAAAATATTTTTTTCCTCTTCCCTTTTCAAAAAAACATGGGCAAAACCCATGGTATGGTTTGTGGTTTGGATAAATTTAATATAAGGTGTCTCAAACCTAAATAATAAAGAAATCCCTCGCCATTCCTAGATAAACCCACCCAAGCTCCCACATCCTCTTCACTCAAAGCCTTTGTATTTCATCCAACCTCTGCCCTACTCTCTCTATAATCCACCCAAGTAGCCCCATGCTCCCATGAAGCCTCTCACAAGCCTCTCTCTAGCCATTGGAAGCACACTTCCAAGTAAGGGTTTTTTCTTCCTTTCTCATTTTTGTCCAATTTTCTATAAGTTTTTTTGCCCTTTTAATTTCAATTATGAATGTTGGGGTATGGTTTCGAACCTCCATCATACTGCCCTCTTTATGTTTGAATGATGGGAGACCCGTTTCTTTCTCATTAAATACCTCCCATGTACACCCGTTACTATGCTGAAATTCTGAAAGGGACTTCTCTCTCCACATTTACATTCAAGAAATACTTTTGTATCATGAATCTAAATTCCATTAAAATTGTTGGGACATGTATCTATATGACATCCTTACTTTCCATTACATGTAAATATGATGAGGAACCCATTTCTCACTCATCATCCATATTTATGAATTCTTATGTCACGCTGTTACGCTACCGAAATCCCACAGATTTTCTAAGCCAATGCCATTGTGTAGTGAATACCATGCCCATTTCTCCATCAAGGGTATTCAAATTTATAAACATTTACTTATTCATTATAAAGTTTCATGTATGAATTACACATTACTTTATCATGGAATAAATTATTATGTTTAATTAATCCATGTTTTATGATCCATGTGGCACACTTATGCATGAAATGAAATGTTTAAGAAAGGTGAACCCTTATAGCACTCCAATGCATTGGGTAAAGTATAGCATCATGATACGTCATGTGCAATGATTGTTGACTCATGATAATTCAAGTGCAATGAGGGTTTACTCATGCTTCATGTGCAATGAGGGTTTACTCATTCTCCATGTGCAATGAGCCTTGGCTCATGCTATTTCCATGTTAAGTGTTGTTTCCACATTTCCATGTTATGATTATCATGATTTATCATGTCTTTATGTTCATATTTCTATTATGCTCTATTGATATTACTAATGTCTAACTTGTATTGTACTCCTAATTTTATTCCATTTGTATTCCCTTACTAGGATTTAGAGCACACCCTTTTTTTATGCATGTCCTCAGGTTATCCCATGCAATGATAAGTACGAGGGAATGTAGTGGTCATGTAAAGGAAGTTTTCAATAAAGATGTTTTATTTCATGTTTTATGTTTTTATGTAATGATCCTATGCCCCAAAGACAGTAAAACTCTCTATCTCCTTTGTTGTATCAAGTGATGTTTTCTATAATAAATCATGTTTATGTTTGTAATAAAAGCAGGGTTCTCACAGTTGGTATCAGAGGATAGGTTTAGTTATTTTTGGGATTAGGATTAGAAAACCCTAGTAAATCCTTAGAGACAAGACTATTTATAATAAAAACATCCCTATGTTTTGGTATGTACAGATTAAGTAGTTTATCAAGAAAATACATCCCTGTCTGGATACGAGCAGGTAGAGGCGGCTCTGGCACAGATGTATCCTAGGGGTAAAACCCGAAAATACCACTTTGAGCTAGACTCGAACGGGAATTGGTGCAGGACAACGGGCCTTGCTGCATTCTTGGTTACGACACTCCCAGGGGAAATGTTTTGATAAATTCACAAGCTTAGTATGAACCCTTATTACGGGAATTAAAAAAATTCCCCTAAGAATATATGTCAGAAACTAGATCATGAAAATCCTAGATTGAAGCCTATAGACTCATGAGTTATGGAAATAGAAGTTTATTTATAATTCATCAAATTTCGTCTTTAGATTACCCTTTATGTGTTACCCCTAAAATTACTTTTATTCCATCCAATGGCCGATAATAGGGGACTTGGGCTAGCAACTGTTGTGAAGATCTGTGTGATGACTTTACTAATGAGATATCCAATCCAATGGGAGCAGGAATCATGAACTTTCAAACTCTTCTCTCTTAGCTAACTCAAGTTTTTAATAGAATCATGGGTGAAGAGAAACGTTCAAACCCCCCCCCCCCCCCCACCATGAAATAACTAGTCGCTATCAAGAGATTCATGAGACAATGGCCTCCTACTTTTATTGGATAGTCCAATCCCCTGATCATTGAACAATGGATCATCTCCATTGAAAAGATATTCCCCATCCTTCAATGTTTTGAACAAGAGAAGGTTCTCCTGGCGGCTTATCGTATGGAGGGTGAAGCTGATCAATGGTGGACGTTGATAAAAAATATGAATCCTGAGGAGGAGATCGAGGCATTGGATGGAAGGAATTCCAGAAGATGTTTTTCGATAAATATTTTTCGTGCACCCTCCAGCTTAAGATGGAATGGTACTTCCTTTCCCTAAAAAAAAGACGAATAATCTGTTGGAGAGTACGAGGAAAACTTCACAACTCTTGCACGATACTATTTCGGATTTGTCGTTACCCCCCAAATGCAAAGTTGACTGCTTCTTTGGTGGGATGAAGCCTAGACTGTGGAAAGAATTAGTGATCCGTGACTTCGACAGCTGTGAGGAAATTGACCGATGTGCCCTCAAGGTCGAAATGGAGATCCGTGAATCACTAGGGTATCATGGGGACAAGAAGCGTAAGGTGGACATCAATGCTGGTGGTCCGATGGATAAATCCAACAGTGATAAGAAGATCCAGATCCCCACTTTCCAAAAGTGCGGAAAGAAGCACCCTGGAAATTGCCTTAAGGGGATGAAGAAATGCTTCAGGTGTGGAAGAGAAGGGCACGTAGCTGTGAACTGTCGGCAAGAAAGGACCGTGGCTGCGACAGAGGAGAGGAACGCTCCATTCAAACCTCAGCGCATTGTTCAATTCTACAAATGCAAAGAACCATTTCATTTTGCAAATCAGTGCCCTAATCGAAGGGTTTTTGGAGGAAACCAACAACCTCCAAGGCAGCAGGGAAGTGCTTTTTCCATCACTTCTTCCAAATTGAACCCCAACAACAAAGTGGTTAAAGGTGCGCTAGTTATTCATTTAAGAATAGATAATGTACATTTTGATTCAGGTTCTACTCATTATTTTATATCTCTAAATTTTAGTAGAACAATCCCAGCACCACCACAAATCATGGAAGTGAAGATGTTGGTGAGTATGACAAGAGGGGCAATCATTTCATCCCATGACTATATGTCCTCCCC
This sequence comes from Viscum album, assembly GCA_963277665.1. Classification (NCBI taxonomy): domain Eukaryota; kingdom Viridiplantae; phylum Streptophyta; class Magnoliopsida; order Santalales; family Viscaceae; genus Viscum; species Viscum album. Next base: position 445,281,889 of record OY728155.1, on the reverse strand, counting down.
TGTTTTAATCTGTGGATTGAATTTCCCAGTGAACCTCTTCGTACTCCCTCTAGTGGAATTTGACGCAATTCTTGGCATGGATTGGATTTCCTTATATAGAGCCAACATAAATTGTTGGGAGAGGGAAATCACACTCCATATGAAGAATCAACCCCCGATTCTTTATAAGTGTCAGGAGGAAGACAAATCTCCCTTAGTTCCATCATCTCAAGAATGGATATTACTGCCCTATGAGCACGCGTATCTGGCTCAGATGATTAAGTTTAAGGAAGAAACCATCCATGAAGAAATGCCTATTGTGAGGGAATTCTCTGAAGTATTTCCAGAGGAACTGCATGGTCTTCCTCCTAGAAGAGATGTTGAATTCTCAATTGAACTTATACCTAGGGCATTACCAATATCCATGACTCCATATAGAATGGTTGTTGTAGAGCTTAAAGAGCTGAAGAAACAACTACAAGAGAATCTGTATAAAGGGTTTATACACCCAAATGCTTCACCATGGGGTGCACCGGTCCTCTTTTTCAAAAAGAAGGATATGTCAATGTGGTTTTGCATCGATTATCGTGAACATAAAAAATGATGATAATGAACATGTATCCTCTCCCACAAATTAATGACTTGTTCTATCAGATGTGTGGAGCACAATAATTCTATAAGGTAGATTTGTGGTCGGGATATTATCAAGTAAGGGTGAAGAAGAAAGATATCCACAAGACTTCTTTTCGTACAAGATATGGGCACTATGAATTAATGGTAATGCATTTCAGACTCACTAATGCTCCAGAAATCATCACGGACTTGATGAATAGAGTCTATAGAGATTACCTCGACAAATATTTGGTAGTCTTTATAGATGACATTCTAATATACTCCAAAACCAAGGAGGATCATGAGGAGAATTTAAGAACTGTAATAGAGACTTTGCGAAAGGAGAATCTCTATGCAAAGTACGGCATATGTGAGTTCTGGATGAAGAAGGTCTCATTCTTGGGACATATCATCACAAGAAATGGGATATCTGTGGATTCCTCCAAAACATATGTAATTGAGGGATGACAGAGGCTAACATCGGTAACAAATATCAGTAGCTTCTTGTGGTTAGCTAGATAAAATCCACGATTTGTGGTGAATTTCTCATGATTTTCCAACCCTTTTACCAAGCTAACTCAGAAGGTAGTAAGGTTTTCTTGGAGTGATAAATGCGAAAAAAGCTTCATGGAGTTGAAAAGGAGGCTTATCACTACTCCCGTGCTCACAATACCCACATGTGGGGAACTTTTTGTGGTATTTAGTGATGCTTCGAAAAATACAGTAGGTTGTGTGTGGATGTAGAATGATAAAGTGATATCATATGACTCAAGGAAGTTGAAAATCCATGCGTGAAACTATCCAACGCATGATCTGGAGTTGGTGGCGGTGATCTTTTCCTTGAAAATCTAGCAGCATTATCTCTATGGGGAGAAATGTGAGATATATACTGACCACAAGAGTCATAAATATATATTCAAACAGAGAGCTCTTAATATGCACCAGAGAATATGGATATAGCTCATCAAGGATTATGATTGTTCAATACATTACCACCCTTGGAAGTTGAACAAGGTGGTAGATGTCCTAAGTAGAAAGGACCCAGCGATTCAATCAATTATAATAATTGAGAAGGATCAAATCTTCTTAGACTTGATGAAGATGGACATGGGAATCATAAAGAAGGTAACATCATCAATCCTTTCACAAATGATTGCTCAACTGTCTCTTTAGAAAAGGTTAAAGGATGCTCAAAAGGATGATGTGGGTATTCATGAAAAATGGGAAGCTATCAAAAAAGGGAAATTCTCATAGTTTAATGTTAATGAAGAAGGAATTGTGCGGTTTAGGAAAAGACTATGTGTTTCATCATGTTCGTAGCTGAAGAAGGAACTTTTGGATGACACACATAGTTCAAATTTCACTATTCACCCAGGGAGCACAAAGATGTATCGAGATCTCCAAAAACACTTTTGTTGGGATACTATGAAGAAGGAGATAGTTGGATATACATCAAAGTTCCTGGTGTGCCAACATGTGAATGTGGAGAGGCAAAAGTATAAGGGGATGATGCAACCATTTCCCATACAAGAATGCAAATGGGATAACATCACCATGGACTTTGTCACCGGACTTCCGAGGACATCCAAAGGAAACAAAGCAATCTGGGTTGTGGTGGATCGTCTTAAAAAGAATACACACTTCATTTCTATTCGAGAGGATTTCTCATTGGATCAACTGGAACAGATATATATCAGGGATGTGGTAAGGTTGCATGCAGTACCACTATCTATTGTGTCTGACCGAGATCCAAGATTCACCTCTATGTTTTCGAAGACTCTTCAACATGATCTGAATACTAAACTGAACTTCAGTATGGCTTATCATCCTCAAACTGATGGCCAATCCAAACAGACTATCCAAACACTTGAGGACATGTTAAGATCGTGCTTAATGGACTTTAAATGAGGATGGGATCAATATCTTCCTCTAGTTGAGTTCTCTTATAATAATAGCTTCCACTCAAGCATCCAAATGGCACTATAGGAATCCCTGTATAGGAAAACGTGCAGAACACTGGCATGTTGGAATGAGGTCGGTGAACGTAAGCTGCATGGACCAGAAATGGTCGAGGAAATGGTGGAGAAGGTGAAAACCATTCAGCATCATATCAAGGCAGCTCAGAGTCGACAGAAAATTTATGTAGATAATCATCGACAAGACCATGAGTTTCAAGTATGATACATGGTGTTTCTATGCATATCTCCGTGGAATAAGGTCATGAGGTTTGGAAAGAAAGGGAAGTTAAGTCTAAGGTACATCGGCCCCTTTGAGATTTTTGATTGTGTTAGGACTGTGGCCTATCGACTAGCACTTCCACCTACTATGGCCAATGTACATGATGTCATTCATGTAACCCCCTTTAAGGAAGTACATACTGGACCCTTCACATGTACTCTCTTATGAGATGGTACAATTGGAAGATGATCTTTCTTATGAGGAGAAACCAGTGAAGATCTTAGATCGCAGAGAAAAAGTTCTACAAAATAATACAATTCACCTCATCAAGGTATTGTGGAGTAACCACATGTTTGAAGAAGTGACTTGGGAATCGGAGGAAATGAAGAAGCTAAGTTACCCACATCTATTTAGTGTGGGAAAAGGAAAATTTAGAGGGTGAAATTTCTTAACGGGGGAATATTGTAACAACCAAAAGTTTCATTAATGGAAATCCCTCTTGATCTAATTAAATGTCTCTTTATGTTTATATAAAATATCAACTTCATTTATTTTTGTTAGGAATTTTGACCATTGCAAATATAGTGGTTGAACAGTGATCACATGATTAGTATAAATATAGGGCTTTAACAAATCCAAATTTACTCAGACAAAAGAAGCGATGGCCTCATCTAGTAGAATTGCTCCATACAAAGCCCATTTTTCGATTCTCCGAAAAGAGGCGGTGTCCTTGGGATTCTCTCTTGACCACGCCCAAGCCGAGCTTCACAATATCAAGCTTGAATGGGACCGTCTACGGGAAAAGTGGAAGTTGATATAGATTACCACTCCAGCAATGTTATCTGAGCCACCCCAAGAGTCTGTCACAATCTCACACCTCACCCTTAGGTCTTATGCGTCTGTTTTAAGGGATTATGTAACAAATTTCTTCTACTATGTTCATGTATATTATTTTTTTATATAATAATAAATATACCGTCTTGTCATTATCGATACATTGTAAATATTTTTTAAAGTACAAATAGTGTTTTTAGTTATTACTTAATTAAGAATTATATTTTTTCTAAATTAAGGGATTTTTGAATTAAATAATATTTTAATAAAATATTATTATTATTATTAAATAAATTTTTATTAAATATAAATAATCTTATAATTTTATGAATGCACTTATATTTTTTATTAAGGTTTGAAATCCATTTCTGTCAAAACCCGTGAATTTTAGATAAATGTTGGTTTTTATTTTAAAAGTGAAAATTAACATATTTAGAAAATAATTTAGATAAAATATATGTTATTTCTGGAATCAAGACATCAAAATTATCCAACGGTGAATTTTTCATAATTTTCTGAGACAGTTAATGTTTTCGGTAAAAATTAAATACCGTTTAAATATATAATGTGTTTTATGACATCATAATGACCCAATAGTGATGTAATAAAATACTATAATCTTTATGTTCGTCCAATATATGTTTTATAATTAAAATAATGTGATTTTGGGTTTTTTTTACTTACATTTCAAAACATTAATGGACCCCTCATGACTTATTAAACACCTTGTCTTTTTAAATTAATTTCCATGGGAGTGTGACTCACCTCCACATAAGCAACCCTATTATTTTAAGAAGTTTGGGCTTTGGCCTTATAAAATATTTTTTACCTCTTCCCTTTGCCAAAAACCGTGGGCAGAAACCATGGGATGGTTTTTGGTTTGGATTAATTTAATATAAGGGGTCTGAAACCTAAATAATACAGAATTCCCTCACCTTTCCTATATAAACCCACCCAAGCTCCCACTTCCTCCTCACTCAAAGCCTTTGGAGTTCGTCCAAAATCTTCCCTAATCTCTCTATAATCATCCCAAGGTTCTCCAAGCTCCCAAGAAGCCTCTCAGAGGCCTCTCTTTAGCCTTTGGAAGCACACTTCTAAGTAAGGGTTTTTTCTTCCTTTCTCATTTTTTTCCAATTTTCTTTAAGTTGTTTTTCCCTTTTAATTTCAATTATGAATGTTGGGGTATGTTTTCACACCACCCTCATACTTCCCTCTTTATGTTTTAATGATGGGAGACCCCTTTATCTCTCATTAAATGCCTCTCATTTACACATGTTACTATGCCGAAATTCCAAAAGGAACTTCTCACTTCTCATTTACATTCAAGCAATACTTTTGTATCATGAATCTAAATTCCATTAAAATTGTTGTTACATGTATCTATATGACCTAAATATTATCCATTACATGTAAATATGATGAGGAACCCCTTTTTCTCTCATCAACTATTTTTAGGAATTCTTACGTCATGCCGTTACGATACCCAAATCGCACCGATTTTCTAAGCCAATGTCATTATGTAGTGAAAACCATGCCCATTTCTCCATCAAGGGTATTCACATTTATGCACATTTACTTATTTATTATAAAGTTTCATGTATTAATTCCACATTCCTTTATCATCTAATAAATGATTATGTTTAATTAATCCATGTTTTATGATCAATGTGGCACACTTATGCATGAAATGAAATGTTTAAGAAGTGTGTGCCCTTATAACGCTCCAATGCATTGGGTATAGTATAGTATCATGATACGTCATGTGAAATGAGTGTTGAATCATGTTAATTCAAGTGCAACAAGGGTTTACTCGTGCTTCATGTGCAATTAGGGTTTACTAAAGCTCTATGTGAAATGAGTCTTGGCTCATGCTAATTCCATGTTAAGTGTTATTGCAACATTTCCATGTTATGATTATCATGATTTATCATGCCTTAATGTTCATATTTCTCTTATGCTCTATTGATATTCCTAGTGTCTAACATTTATTTTACTCCTCATGTTATTAAATGTGTTTTCCCTTACTGGGCTTTATAGCTCACCCTTTTCTTATGCATGTCCTCGGGTTATCCCATGAAATGCTATGTACGAGGGAATGTAGTCGTCATGTAAATGAAGTTTTCAATAAAGTTGTTGTATTTAATGTTTTAAGTTTTTATGTAACGATCCTAAGCCATAAATAAACTAAACCACTAGATATTATTTGTTGTATTAGGTGATGTTTTATGTAATAAATCATGTTTAAGTTTGTAAAAAAAGCATGGTTCTCACAATACTGTTTCACGGACGGCCCCTCCAGCCGCGTAGCACCTCCCTATGCGAAGGGCGGCACCCCTCATATACCCATATGGCCCACCAAATCCTTCAGAGTTCCCATTCCCCAAGACAGATTAAATCTTTCCAATCTGGCATGGTCCTTCACAACCCCCTCATTGTCCCATTCATCGGCCCCGACCTGAGGCCTCCACCAGAGCCACCAGGCCCATGTGATGTAACCTTCAGGCACATCAACACACCTTTTTGAGTTCACATACCCATGGTAGGCGAGGGAGAAGGGGTTTCCCTATCCCTTGAGAAAGTTCCTGAGTCACTCATGGGTCCACATACCCACGGTAGTGCAGATTCCATGCCCGGGAGTCCCCTTTCATTCCCTCCACTTGTTAGGACTGCGGCACATCTCCCCTCCTTGGGGATTGGCAGACTAACCATTAGAAGGAAGCACCCATGCACCTCTGTACTTCCCTAGAGTGAAGGACCAAGAGGGGAAATGGACATAGGGGCACCCTTTCCCTCTCTCGCTGCGCTTTGTCTCCATTGGGCATCCATCTCGGAGTAAGCCCAAACTTTTTGGGCCGCTCCATGCGTATGCCCCACTTCACTTCCCACTAACACACCTTTCGCAACGTGATCGCCTGTCCCTACTCCCTCTTGTTTCTCACACCAAGCATGAATCACGTGGGCTTAGAGTAAGCATCAACCATGACATCCTCTCATGGGAATCCTCATAGTGTAAGCCCTAATACATTACCCTGGGCCTCTTCAGAGTGTAAGCCCCATCCCAATTCAAACTACATGGACTTTGATTCCCCACCATAGGGATATGTAGAAGCCTCCAATAGGTTCTAGCCCATTACCCATCAGACTCCTAGTCCTTCACGTCGGTTCTCTAACACCACCCCCATGTGAACTACGAGGACTTTGATCCTTGCCAAGGAATGGTACATAGGAAACCTCCACGAGGTTCTTAACCAATAATCGGTCGTTTCAACCCCCTTCTCGTCGGTTTATCCTTCATCCTGCATGATGTTAAATTGTATTTCCGAACTACGAGGACTATGATTCCCCTCACAAGGATACGTAGGATGCCCATATCATGGATTAAATCCAAACGCTCCATCCATTAATCTGTCCCCCCTGGACGACAATAAAATCTAGAGCGCCCAGTTATGAGGCTTTAAACCAGTTTCTTACCAATGAGTCTCAACTCCTTTGAGTCATTAATACAATGAGGGATGGAAAACCTCAGGCCTAAATGATTCTGAATCCCTACGTCTAGCTGACCATTGCCGACCAGGAATAACTCATGGATACTATGCTTGGTTATAAACCAAAGATTCACGAACATATGAATATGTATTAAATCTATAAGAGAGTCCTTGAACATGAAATAATTCCCCCCAAAAGGGTGCGATGAGCTCGACTTCCCATCCTCTCGACCAATGTGAGTTCTTAAGTGTCTCTGGACAAATCGCCCAGCGAACGCCTACCTTAGGAAAGCAGGTCCACGTATCGTCAGATACATAACTTTTGGGCATTTCAAAACCGATACGAATCAAAAAATGGTGAACCTGATGTGAATATTTAACCAATCATGACGGATTTAACCTAATCTCACTCTGTTCCACCTTATACTCATGAGGAGGGCCAAGAAAGGTCATTAATTTCACATCGAATCATGTGATGCTGCTTTGATGGGTTTTCTGTTTGTATTTGTTAAAATATTTTACCGGTACCACTCAGAACCCCCATTTATCCGAGAGTACCACTTGAACGGTATTATCACAACGGTGGAGGCGGTCATGCGCGCCCTCCAATCCGCATGGAGTCCCTAGTCGCCTGCCCAGCAGCAGCCATAAAAGCAGACCCGGACAGCCCCTATTTCCGTGTAAAACCGTTTTGGGATTCAATCCCCGGAATGATACAATGTGTACCACCTTTATCTTAGGGAGGAGGATGAGGTCTTCACAGATGACTTCATCCCCGCTGAACAGGGGTTTCACTCTAAGGCCCCCATCAGAAGAATTCATCGCAGTCATACCGTGACTCAACATCCTCATGATAATGAGGATGTCACCCCAAGGATCTAGCCCCACGCTCCTCGAGCTCCAGCCCCTCGGACCACCTGACGAGGGCGGAAAATGTACAACCAGGGACTGATCATCACCCTTGTCCCTAAGGAGGAGCTTCGCAACCCGGTTATAGAGACGTATTACGAACAGGCGCATACACTTGTTCGATCCTCCAAAGCCCGCCATCCAGACATGGAAGCATCATACGAGTAGGCGTGCATCCTCGCCAGGCTCCATCGGGCCCGTCACTCACACAGGACGGGACCTACCTGGTTGGAACCTCTCCCTGCCCAGGGTTGTGAAGCGCACCAACCCGACGAGGTGAAGACACAGAGCCTGCAAGACCAGCTCCTAGCAGATGCTCTTGACGCCTACCATCATGTAAGGGTGGAGATCAACAAATCCCACCATCCAGATGTGGAGGCAATTAATAGGCAGGCACATATCCCTGCCAACAAAGGCCACCGACTCGATATGGTGGGAAACCAACATATACAGGGCCATCTCCCTGAAGATGCAAGTAATGTCCACCATCCCAATGTGGTGGCCAATAGAGAGATAAACCATCATATCCCGGCTGAGGGGAAGATTTGTTCACCTACCCGGACACATACGAATTTCCAATACCCCCTGATCACTGGAGGACCGAAGCAGGATATTCCAACTCTGATACCGGAATGGGCCTTCATACCCATTCCAGCCAAATATTTCTCTCTGCATATCTTGGAAATGATGACGGAACTGGTATTGATCCCAGATCATATCTTGCAGACTTTCCAGAATGTGATTGTATCAGTGGCAACAGCAAGGACTCGGGCCCGTGAGCCCATCTCCCCAATTGAGACGAATCATCTAAGAGACGAGATAGCCCCCTCAAAGCCGATCTACATCCCTACTTCAACCCAGGATGGTCGTCGGCCATATTCCACGATGCAAGGGCAACCGGATTGAGCATCTTCACTCGTTCCAACTGGGGGACACCCATCCGTCATGGTGGATGCTCCAGAGCAGGCATATATCCCTGAAAAAAATTCAATATGTTCATCGGCATATCCCAACAGCATCACGGGAGCCAATTAGATAGGTATCGAAAGGTGAAGGTCATTTTCAATAGCAGATGGTCCCCGCTGGCCACAAGAAAGTGCCATGAACGTGCCGAAGGCTGGAGGAAAATAAAGAGTGGGTTCATGACACCGCTCTGCTAGAATATGGGGTTCCCGATGCCGCTAAGCACATATCCAAAGCTCAGAACCCTACCCACCCATTACTATATTATGGGAGTGGTAGTTGTTGTTGTGAAGGTCCTCCCCGAAAAGTTGCTACCAGTAGCTCTGAAGGTCCTCCACAGAGCACCCGCAGGGGCCTCCCCCACAGGAATTTTATGATAGATTACGAGAGTTTCTATTTTGATGCAAGTCATGGAAACCCTCGGCGTGGCTAGAAGATTGAGCAGCAAGAAGTCCCTCCACTTACTTTGGTCCACCTAGAAGGTCATACCCGGGGTATACACTACAAACACTCTCCGTGCAGTGGGACCACAGATTATGATAGTAGTACTCAGTATCAATGTCACAACTACGGAGACCCTCCCCGCAGTGATGTCTCATCACGACAAGAAGGTCATACCCTTTTTGTGGCCTTCCCTGAAGGTCCTCCATAGGGGTTACGTTGCAACGACACTCCGCACATCCAGGCATCAGATCACGATGGTAGTCCTCGCCACCCGAAAAACGGAGGTTCTCCTCGTAGAGACGTCAAGCAATGATATGGCGCTCCCCTCATTTTAGTACATTCTAAAGTCCCTACCCAATGTGTACCCCACAGATATTCTCCATGCGGTAGCTATAATGGTAGTGCTCTCCATTGCAGCAGATGTGATGGTAGTCCTTGCCACCATGGCTTCCATTGCGAAGGTCCTCCGCGTAGTGGCCCCAAGAAAAAAGGAGGTCTTACCCTTGTCGTAGTGTTCATTGAAGGTCATCCCCAGGATACACATCGAACATCAAACAATAATGGTCATCCCCACCATGATGGAACTTGTTGCATAGTCCCTCCTCGTAACAATGCTACTCGGCTAGAAGGTCCTCCCCTCACTACGATACACCTTGGAGGTCCTCCACAGGGTATGCGCTGCAAAAGTCTTCTATGCATTGAGGATTCAAGAAGTAATGGTAGCCCTCTCCGTTACGACATGGATAGCAGAGGCCCTCCCCACCTAGATGTCATTCAACGAGAAGGCCCTACCCTCATTGCAGTACATTATGAAGGCCCTCTCCAGGGTGTACCTCGCAGGTTATCTCCTTGTGGGAACTGTGATGGTAGTCCTCGCCATTGCGATGGTCCTCCCTGCAGTGACATGTCATATTTACAGGAAGGTCCTCCCCTTGCTGAATCAAGCACGGAAAAGACCTCATATTCCAAGGCACTCATAAGTATGGGATTGAGCAAGTCAGAATCCCAGTTAGTCGCTAACAACACCCTTCTTCGATTAGGAGACGGTCTGGGGCCACGTTCATCTTTTGAACCACCCCGGAGTCGCCCATATGATAATTAAACACCTACCAGCCCCACTTCCACCGGTCACACTATCGGTCATCACCTCAGTTAGGCCGAAAAGGTAGAGGAATCACTAGCGGAGGAATATGTCGACATGTCGCACATGAGGAAACGACTGGCCAGAGATGATATCCCAGTTATGGTTTGTCCCACGACCACCTCTCAATTAGACATACCCAAAAAGTTATAAGAAGAATGTTGCACGACATCTGCTCTAATATGTGGGCAACCCTCCGCTGGCTGAAATCAAGCTTCCTTCACAACGAGGGGTATGTAGATCACGTCAAGACAACAGAAGACCACCTATGTCACATCGACCTGGAAGCTCCTCCTCCAGCGCAACAACCCCGACCTGAGAGGCGTAAATGAAGCATGGAGGTAGCTTGCCAACATGAACTACACCAGCTACGCCGCCTCTTTGGTGACGCTCCAACGGGAGTCCATATCAGAGGATGGGGAGACCATGGAGCTCTGCATTTCACTCCGCTCCCGGACCAGAAGAACTCATTTGTCGTAGTGTCTTTCAACTCCATCATAGAAAGAAAATGATCAAGTGGTCCCCCTGTTCGGGAAAGGTGACACACCCAGCAGACATAGGCCTTCAGTAAGTCCTAGAAGAGTCAGTCCCGGTGGGATCAAGCCATTCAAAAAATCTTAAATCAAGCCAATTAAAGAATACGACAAGCCTCTCGCTTAAGATAGGCCAATCAGCAGTCATTTCCTACCTCACCATAGAGGATTGAGTCACGAGCGAACTCGGCAACATATCCATTTCACCCCCGAATTGGGGCATGCAAGGTCCGGCAAGTAGCGATAGTAGAAGCCACTATAGTAATCCAGGGCCAACCCCAGCCTACAGGGATGGGGAATTGTTAACAAAAAATACCCCCGTAAGACCAATAAAAACAGGAAGAGACTCATCATCCAGGGAACAGAGCCAGACCCAGCCCTCAGGGCTGGGGGAATTCTTACCACCTCAACAACAACTTCCCCCATTACAATCAGTATTCTCTCATCTATGGAGGATAGTCAGAAGAGGATGATCTTTCCCTATCCCATCTTTTGATACACCATCCCCCTCAAGAGGGATGCGTACCGTAAGGATGCATCAAAGGACTCTCCGCGTCACCCTTCGTCAAGGAATCCAAAAGAAATCCCGACATAGGAGGGGGAGGACCAGCAAAAGGCGTGGAAGATCCACTTTCTATTTGGAAGATGACGTCTCCCCCACCCCGTGATATGCATCCATCAACTCCATAGAGGCTAACCCCATGGGTGACACTGGAGACGATGCAAATCTAGATGGATCGGGAGACGATGGTTCCATTCAGGCTGTGACTCACAACGAACCACCAGTTGTGCACACCCAGAACCAGAGGGATGTCCTAAATATGGACGCCCCTCCAGCTTACCCTCCACTTCTTACCCTACGATCTTCCAAAAAGGATATAAATAAAGGACCGGATACTCTTAAACTGCCTCCTTCTCTTGAGAAAAATGATCCACTTATGATCGAATGAATATTCGCTCGATAGGAGGAGAAAATGAAAGAATTCAGGTGGCTTAACGTCGAGCTACTCCGGAGGAACCGTCTTATTGAAATTGTTTCCCAAGAAGAGCCACACCATGCACTACGAGCATGTGCATCTCAAGGACCAAGGTTTTCCCCAGCAGAAGAAGCATGGTCAGGGACACCTCCCAATGAGGCTCATGGTCCGTCTAAATACCTGAACATGGATTCAAGTGAATACCAAGACTTCCCTCCACTTAGGAAGCAACCGGAGCAATTACGTCTAAACCCATTGAAGTTGTCACAAACAGCAATACGTGCCCATGGAGCCGGCCATTCCAGATCCTCAGGAAATGCCTCGGGCTACACCTAACCCAAACCGAGACCAATAGGATGTAAACTAGGGACTCGCCAGCACCATCGAGGCACTCATAGCTCGATTGTAAGCAATGGAAGGTCGACGTTATCTGATACAACTAGAGCGGAAGCCCTACCCAGGTTGGGTGAGCAATACACCACCTCCACCCAATTTTGGGAGCCCTGTATTCCCTATTTTTAATGGTTCAGGTGATCTAGAACAGCACTTGATACACTAAGTATCCTATTGCCACCCTATGATGGTAAATCCAGAACAACAAGAAGCAGTGAAACTCAGATTCCTTGTATGGACCATGAAAGGATCTGCCTTAGTCTGGTATATGAGTCTGCCCACTAAGTCAATTAAAAGCTGGGAAGTCCTTCGGCAGCAGTTCCTGTTCCACTTCAGCATGACGTTTCCTAAAACAATGGTCAACGACCTCATGAATTGAAAACAGAGGGAGCATGATAGGATCTCAGATATCATAAACAGATGGAAAGGTCTGACCTACTCTCTGAACAGGACAATGCCTCAAGATGTGATGCTTTCCATATGCATCGATAACCTTCGAGATGAGATGCAAACACAACTCATACTATTGGAGTGAACCAGTGGATTATGCCATCTCTCGGCCATCGCCCAGAGAATTGAAGACATCCTGCAGCGGACCAATATGAAGTCCCTAATAGCCTCACATGCTCTTGAAAAGCAAGTAGTTAGAGCTCAAGCATCCTCTGTCATGCTCAAACCAGCCTTGGCTCCTGCTCCACTGCCTAGGCCTACAAAAAATTGTCTTGGTCCCCCTGTATATTAGAGGCCGCCTTCACCCAAGAGGGATGATCAGAGAGGATCTAAGTAGAACCAGTTTGAGGAAAGAAGAAAAAAAGTATACTCGTTCTGAGAGGACCATGTCTGCGGCTATTTCATCACTGCCATGGATTGCAACTTGCTCTGCCTCCAGGAGCCATGGAAGCCCAATGAAGTCAGCCATGATGATAGGCTAGATTTCTGTCCCTACCATTGAATGTTAGGGAACAGTACCTAGGAATGTTTCATCTTCAAAGACCTCCTGAAAGGGATGGTAGATTCTAGGCAGGTCGAATTGGGACCACCCCCAGCACATGTGACATATATTTCAACCACTGACTTCGAAAAAGGGGAGGGGTGGAAGGAAGTCACCAGAATGAAGGGGCAGAAATTTGATTGTTGGATGACTTAGAAGACTGTCAATGGAGCTCAGGGAAAACTCCGAGCTCAATTATAGCAGTCGGTGTTGTCGCAAAACAACCCCTAATGTCGAACAACCGAAAATATCGGCCTCACAACCCTCCACGAGCCGGTAATCCAGGCGTAATCAAAAAGGGAGGAAACCAGTGCAAGAGGAGAAGTCCACAATGAGGCCGATGTTAGCCCCGACACTGGCAGATTTTAAGCCCTCAAACTTAGGGCCATGGGCACCGACCCACCAAATGGCACCATCAGGGACAACCGACCAGGTTGACCTGTAACAGGATGAGGAGCTAATCATTGGTTCCATCAATTTCATCCATCTAATATAATCGTTCCCTAACAATGGGTATGGTTATTAACCTGAGTTTTCGATGCAATGGGCTGGGAGGAGGAATCACAGAGGCAGGGGATACCAGGGAAGGCGTAGTCGTGGCCGAAACCAACCCTATGGTTTTACCTCGGCCCAAACCGTTAATATCGTGGAAACCTGTGGGAGAGCTATTCAATAGACTCAAAAGGAGAAATAATGTCCATCTACCTCCAAAATCGGCCACTCTGGCCCTGTCATTCTACAGTACCCATCAGAGGAGGAACAAGCCTCTAGCCGCCTGGTGCGCACAGACAGACTGGCCGGGCCGAGTCCCCAGAACGTGGGAACACTGTCAACCTCCAACCCCACGACTGTTCCTTCCTCGTCACGTGCTCAAACTCCTAAAGTGACTTCTAAAACTCTCCCACCAATGGATAAGAATCGGCAGTTTGAGTAAAAATATGATATCCTTAAGCAACAGGCATTAGTACCAGCCAAAATGTCAATCCTAGATTCCCTGAGTTTGTCATAAGATCATAGGGAGGCACTTATTGAAGCCTTGATCAGCCCCCAGGAGTTCTAAGCTGAGGTAGCTACTGCTGAGATTTACCAGACAGAGACTGGCCCGACAAAATTCAATGTGGTGATTTCCTTCACCGATCAAGATGAAGATTCCATAATGCAAGGATATATCAAACCACTATATATGTCTGTCACACTAAATGATGTTGGGATCCACAAAGTCTTTATTGAAAACGGCTCTAGATTTAACCTCCTTCTCCTACGAACACACCACAAGTTGGGCTACAGTGAGGATGACCTAATCCTCTCATCCACAACCTTGTTGAATTATGAAAAGAGTTAACAGAAACCAATGGGGCAAATCAAGCTTAAAAACCAATTTGGTGACATTGTGGCCTACTCAGAATTATTGGTGGTCCAGCAGAACACAACGTTCAATGCCCTTCTTGGAAGTTCGTGGCTCCATAAGCACATGGTTGTTCCTCCATCCTACCACCAGTGTATCAAAAATTTCATTAATGGACAAAGTGCAACATTGAACACTGACAAGGCCCCATTCGATCTCTCCACGTCACACTACATTGAGGTTGGATTTTATGAGAAAAAAGAAGAAGAAGCCTTTGGTCGATGGTATAGAATGGATTCCTACTCCAAATGGTCTAGAAATGGTTCCTGATGACCCCCTCAGGCATCTTGGTAGAGACTATGTACTGCCCATCAACCATGTTGAGAGTAGGGATTCACGCCTGGACACACACTCAACTGTCCTCATGACCTCAACCATGACACCCGAGAAAAGCGGTGCAGAAACAACCGCTGACCCTAAAATTAACGGCAAATACTTGAGCGAGGATGCCCCCAATGCCTTCCTTCTGGAATCCCAGGAGCCCGTGTCAAGAGCTCTCCCCTCACCAGATCAAGAATATGATGAATTTGGAGAAGAGGAGGAGGAAGATCTCAGAAATGCACCCCCAGAATTTGAGGAACATATCTCCACCACTGTGGAAGAGCTCAGGGAAATAAACCTGGGTACCGATGAAGACCCGAGGCCCACTATAATTAGTGCATCCATGTGTCTCAAGGAGCATGAGGTATATACCTCCTTCCTGAAGTAACATCGGGATGTTTTTTCCTGGAATAACACAGAAATTACGGGACTCGATCCCGAAGTTGAGACCCACCATTTATGTCTGCCAGAAGACCACTGGGGCTATGAACAAGCCACCAGATGAACACAACCCTCAAATTCTGCCAAAATAGAGGCTGAAGTTGATAAGATTATTAAAAAGGATTCATTCGGGAGGTCCAGTACCCCATCTGGTTGGCCAACATTGTCCCCGTCAAGAAAAATAACGGACAAATATTCATTTGCATTGATTTCAGAGATCTCAATCAGCATTGTCCGAAAGCTGATTTCCTGGTCCTGATCACTAAGTTATTAATCGACGCAACCGCTAGGTATAAGGCTCTATCCTTCATGGATGGTTATTCTGGGTGTAATCATATCCGAATGGCCCGAGAAGATGAAGAATCCACTACCTTCAGAGACCCTCAAAGAATATTCTGTTATAGGGTCATGCCCGTTGGTCTCAAGAATGCTAGCGCCACATATCAATGGATCATGCATCGTATCATTAAACTATTCCTGGGGAGATTCGTCGAATGCTACATGGATGACTTGGTGGTCAAATCAAGACAGTGCTCGGATCACATGTCAGACCTTGAAACTATCTTCAACAAAATTTGACAACATAGCCTAAAGATGAATCCATTGAAATGTGCCTTTGGGTTTACCTAAGATAAATTACTTGGCTTCATCGTACGCCATTATGGCATCAAAGTCGACCCCGAAAAGACAAAGGCTATCCTTGGCCTGCCACCTCCCCGTAATCTCACAGAGTTGAGAGGATTCTAAGGGCACCTGGCCTATATCAAGTGGTTCATAGCCAACCTGGCAGGAAAATGTTTTCCCTTTACAATGTTAATGAAGAAGGGATTCACGTACCAATGGACAGATGACTGCCAAGAGGCGTTCGACAGCCTAAAGAAGTACCTCTTAATCCCACCAGTTCTCATTCCCCCGGTTGAAGGAATACCTATCATCTTATACGTTATGGCCCTAGAGCGGTCCCTGGGAGCCTTCCTCATGAAGAAAAATGATGTCGGCAATGAAAACAGTCTCTATTACCTTATCCAAACCATGATCGATGCTAAAACTCGATACTCAAACATCGAGAAGAGTTATTTGGCCTTGATCAACGTAGTTCAAAATTTGAAACATTATCTGCAGCATCATGAAGTCCATTTGGTCTCATGTAGTAACCCTCTCAAGTACATCCTTAGCCGCCCAATGCTGATCGGGCACCTGTCCTGATGGGCAGTCATCCTGCAACAGTTCGACATCCGGTTTGTGCCTCAAAAAGCCGTCAAGGTCCAGGCATTTGTAGATTTTCTGGCAGAGCACCCTTCAACAGGGACCACAACACCGGACGCCGAGCTACCTGATTAAAACATCTTCTCAATTCAAAAGGAGTTCCCAAAAATGGAAAATGTACTTAGACAGCGCATCCCGAAGCCTGACTGGGAAAAGGATGGAGGATCTCAAATTTTACAAGGTGGGTTTCTGGATAATACTCATGTCCCCAGAAAAGGCAGTATTTCTATATTCCTTCCTCCTATCAAAAGGATGTACGAACAATGAATTGGAGTATCAAACCTTCATTGTGGGCCTGAATCTCGCACTCCAGGAACAAGTACGGCACCTTAAGGTAAAAGGTGACTCGGAACTGGTCATCAAGCAAGTTAACGGTGACTATGATATTAAAAAGGAGGAGCTGATTCCCCTATTTGACCATGTATGATGGTTAATGGAAAAATTCTCCACAGAACAAACATTGACATATATTCCCCAGTCTCAGAATGCCCAGGCCGACACATTATCTAATGCGGCCACAACCCTAGCTGACCCGAACCGGGATGAAACAACTATCAATATTGCTCATCGTCGAATGGTTCTGTCGTTCGTTCAGGCCAAGATAGAAGAAATCAACAAATTCAGTCCTATACCTAATCCATGTGCTCCTACCACCAGCTGGATGACCCCCATTGAAAACTACCTTCAACGAGGAGAACTTCCATCAGACAGGGCTGAACGAAAGCAAATACAGAGATGGTCAATCAACATTTTCCTATACGACGGCACGGGTCAGCAAGAGGTCCTCTATAAATGAGGCCTCGATGGAGTCCTCCTCAGATGCATTGATGGAGAAGAAACTGAGTCCATCATGACTAAAGTGCATGCCGGAGTATGTGAAGCACATCAGTCAGGTTCTATGCTTTTCCATCAGTTTTGAAGGCTTGGGTACTATTGGACCACTGGGGAATGAGATTGTGAACACTTTACCGCAAAACTCCACTCATGCCAAATTCATGCCAACTTCATACACCAACCCCCGAAGTTACTTCATCATGCAAACTACTCCTGGACATTTTACATCTAGGGAATGGACGTCGGGGGACCATATCCTCCTGGCACAGCCAAACAGCTGACGTATATCCTCACGGCAACCGACTTCATTTCCAAATGGGCAGAAGTTGTACCCCTTAAGGAATTCAGGGAAAGAAACATTTTATGCTTTGTGAAAAACCAATATCATCACTATATTTGGCATCCCTCATACCATAATAATATATAACAACACTAAATTCTTCTATGAAAAATTGTAAAAACTATACCAAGAATATGGTATCAAGGTTAACCACTCATCCCGCTACCATGCAGCGGCCAATGGACAGATAGAGGATTTCAACAAGACCATGACCAAAATTCTCTAGAAAATGGTGGAAAAAGAAAATAAATCATGGCCAGATAATCTCATTCATTCATTGTGGGATAATCGAACCACGATCCACAACGCTACTCGGGCTACTGCGTACTCATTAATATATGGGACCAAAGCGGTCCTGCCCATTGAGCTCCAATTACCCTCACTCCACATTGCTGTTTGTGATCAATTATCCAAAAATGAGCAATCAGAGAAGTGGCTAGCTAAATTGGAATAGCTAGACGAGAAGTGTTTGAACACTTTTTACCATCTAGAAGTATATTAGAACCGGATTGCGTGAGCCTTCAATAAAAAGGATCGTCTTCGGTATTTCTTGGAAGGAGAATTGGTATTGGTTCTCTGGACCCCAATGATACCCGAAAAGAAACCTCCAAAGTAGGAGCCCAAGTGGGGGGACCATATGTTATACACAAGGTCTACTACAATGGAGAATATGCCCTGAACCCCATGGACGTGCAGTTCACTACCGCTACTACAAATGCGAGATTCTTGAAGAAGTATTTCGCATAGAAACTAAAAGCAGTTATCGTCTGAGCTGCAGGATGTTAAATTGCCATGCACCCAATGGTCAAAAATATATGACCCAAAACCAAGAGTATTTCATCCTCAGCGGCATAACTAAAAGCAGTTATTGTCCGAGCTGCAAGATGTTAAACTGACAAGCACCCAACGGTCCAAACTCTATGACCCTAAACTAAGAGTATTTTGTCCTCACTAGCATAACTAAAAGTAGTTATCATCCGAGCTGCAGGATGGTAAACTTACAAGAACCCAACGGTCCAAAATCAATGACCATAAACTAAGAGTATTTCATCCTCACTGGAATAACTAAAAGTAGTTATCGTCCGAGCTGCAGGACATTAAAATGCCAAAAACCCAACGGTCCAAATTCTATAACCCTAAACTAGGAGTATTTTGTCCTCACCGCACAACGATAAACTTCATGGATTTCAGAGAACTATGTGTGGCTTGATTCCTTCCCTCCCAGGATACGTAGTGACACCAGGGTTCTGCATCCTCGCCCAACCATTCCAAAAAACTGCTCTCTCCCCCCGTGTACGGACCAGACCTGCATGGGGTGTATTCCTCTTCCTTACCACACAATGTTAAACTACATGGATATGGATAAAAAATTCCCCTTCTCCCCCTATGTACAGACCAGTCCTGCATGAGGTGTATTCTTCGTTCTCACCACATGATGTTAAACTGCATAGACCTTAGAGAACTACGTGAGGCTTGATTCCTGCTCCCGCGGGATATGTAGCGACGCCAGGATCCCCTATCATGGCGCAACCAATCCAAAATGGAATAAATTTTAAAAAATGTCCCCTTCCCCTTGTGTATGGACCAGCCCTGTACGGGGTGTATTGTCCTCAGAGAACTATTGAGGCTTGATTCCTTCCCTCGCAGGATACGTAGTGACACCAGAATTCCACACCCTGGCCCAACCACCACGAATGAAGCCAAAAATACCCCCTTCCATCATACGGACCAGACCTGCACAGGGTGTATTCCCCAAAAGAACAACATAAGGCTTGATTCCTTCCCTCATGGGATACGTAGTGATGCCAGGGTTCCCAATCATGGCCTAGCCATTCCAAAAAAAATGCTCTCTCCCCCTGTGTACGGACAAGAACTGCACGAGGTGTATTCTTCGTCCTCACCACACGATGTTAAACTGCACGGACTTTAGAGAACTACAAAAGGATTGATTTCTATCCTCGCAGGATAAGTAGTGATGCTAGGGTCCCTCACCCTGGCCCAGCTGTCCGCAAATGAAAGTCAAAAATGTACTTTTCCCCCATGTAAGGATCAGACCTGCACGTGGTGTGTACCTCGTTCGTGCCGCACGATGTTAAACTGCATGGATAATGATTAAAAATTTCCTTTCCCTCGTGTATGGACCAACGCTGCACGGGGTGTCTTCCTCATCCTTACCACACAACGTTAAACTACAGGGAAAAGAAGGAATGAAAATTCCCTCACCCCCTGTGTACGGACAAACCTTGCACGGGGTGTACCCATTTCAAAGAACAATGTACAGCTTGATTCATGCCCTTGCAGGATACGTAGCAACGCTAGGATCCCCCATCCTGGCCCAAACACCCCTGAATGAAGATTAATAAAAATCCCTTTTCCCTCGTGTACGGACCAGACCTGCACTGGGTGTGTTCATCGTCCTTGTCGCATGACGTTAAACTGCACGGGTAAGAAAAAGAAATATGCCCCCTTTCCCCTATGTTTGGACCAGACCTGCATGAGGTGTAATCCAAAAAGAACTATGTGTGGCATGATTCTTGTCCTTGTAGGATACGTAGAGACGACAGGATCTTATCTCCTAGCCCAGTCGCCGACAAAAGAAAACCTAGGCATATATACCCCTCATCCTCACCGTACGACGTTAAACTGCACGGACTTCTCCTCACCGCATGATGTTAAAATGCACGAACTTCTTCCTCACTTCATGATGTTAAACTGCATAGACTATGTCGTGACCCACCCTAGATATATGGAGAAATGAGATGAAAATACTCCTTGGGAATTTGGATACATCCTCTCCATACATCAGACTCCACGACCCGGATAATGGGGTATCTTCATAACCATTCATGGCCATCATAAGTGGAATGTTATTGACCCATAGAAACCATTGAATGACTATGCATACCATGCCCTCAGCGGCACATCATATTGATATCCCCTGGCCCGTCTACCAAAGGCAAGATTTCCCCGGGCGATACTCTTCCAAGCTTCGTACACTTATCGACCTCAGAGCCCCCATATCATATCTCCTGATCCACAAATTTATGGAGTTGTGGTTTACATGTTTGTCCCCATTTTCACATTCAAACATTTCTAGGGTATCCATACCCGGTTAGCCTATTTCTCCACCCATAGTTTACATGACGACCGACATCTATGAACATCAAGCCAGGGCTTGGCTACTTTGACTCAACAGATAATTGCAGTGAAGATGTTTCTTGTATGCTCGGACACCATTATCCCAGGATGCCAAACTCTGTACTGTGAGCATCCATGGATTTTTATAATCATTCATGGCCATCGGAAGTGGAATATTATCGACCTGGGGACACCTATTCATGACTATGCATACCATGTCCTCAGCAGATCTGCATATTGATCGCCCCTGGTCCGTCTACCAAAGGCAAGATTACCACGGGCGGTACTCTTCCTAGATCTGTACTCTTACTGGCCTCAGATCCCCCACACCACATCCCCTAATCTGGGAAACCTCAGAGTTACAGTTTACAACTTTCATCCCCTACCCTGTTCAGATTTTATTAGAGCAAGTTAACTTAGTTATCCTTCAAGTGACTGCAGCAATAGTCACCCAATGGTCTGAGATCTATGACCACAAAACTAGGATTAATTTGCCCTTACCGCATGTTGTTAAACCACATGGAGTGATGGTAAACCCCAGCGTGCAAGATAAATCAGTGCAGGGACCTCTATAGGATTTAACAGCAACCAAGGCAAAATATTCCCAACATGTCCAGATATTTTCTTACCGAATGACAGACTTTGTGGCCCAGACAATCACAGATCCTCATAACCATTCACAGCCATCAGAAGTGGAAATTTATCGACCCATGGACACCTTTGAATGACTATTCATACCATTCCCTCAGCGGCTCTACATATTGATAGCCCCTAGCCCATCTATAAAGGCAAGATTTCCTCAGGTGATACTCTTCCTAACTCTGTACACCTACCGACCTCAGAGCCCTTATATCATTTCTCTTGATCCAAGAAGCCCTGGAATCACGATTTACACCAATCAACCCCTCTCCACATCTTGGGCATGCCAATATGTTCAAGCTCGGTTAAATTCTGATCATGAGAGGCCTTTGCAACTACATCCTTACCACATGATGTTAAAATGCATGGAACATATTGGCTGCTTGGCATAAAGCTACAAAGACCAAACATTATACATCTAGGGAAATGCCTCCAACTACAAGAATTTTAACTGGTTTAAAAATGACCCAATTCCTCACTGCACGACATCAAAATTGAACAACATCGGGAAAAATTCCCCACGTCCTCACTGCACGACGTTAAACTGCACAACATCCTTTAATAATGCTCCTCAGCCTTACCGCATGATGTTAAACTGCACGGAAGTCATCCTTTCCGCATGACGTTAAGGTGCACGGTCAAACCTATCATGGGTTCAGTAAGGAACGAAGGCTTTTCTCTATCCCTCAGTGCACGGGTCAGACCTGCACAAACCACCATCTCACACAAATGTGAGAAGGGATGACTTCACCCATTCTCCATAAATTTAGCCTAGATGTTTCTCCGGTATCCAGACACCCTCTCCTCATAAACCATAAATTGTACTAAGAAATAGATGAACTCTCATAAACCACCCCTGGTGGTCTCGGATCTTGACTTCCCTGAAGTTTCTCAGCTGTCGAGAGGATGCAATCATTGACTTCAGGAAACCTTTGAACAACTATGGATACCATGCCCTTAGTGTCTCTACATATTGATCTCCCATGGCCTGTCGACCAAAGGCATGATTTCCTTAGGCAATGCTTCTCTTCATACACCTCTTGGTCCTGGAACCGCAAGTCCATCCCGGGATTTGGAAACCCTCTGAGCTACAGTTTACCAGCCTCATTCACGACCCTTCTTGAATATGGTGGAATGTCTCTGACACGATTACCATGATCCAGGAGAATCCCTTCCATTCTAGATAATGTCCTAACTACATGAATTTAAACTACGCTAATCTCCAACCATCCATTACACTAGATAAATTCATAGGATTGGGACCTTTCTCCCACACTCTTGATTGATACAAATGTTCTCAACCCCTTTCAGATGTCACATTCCCTTTCTGAGCCACCCTCGGTGGTTTTCATAATTCTCCAAGCGGCCCATGCTGGTTTCCATAACCTAGACTTCCATGAAGTCCTCTGGCCATCAGAAATGGAGAGTCATTGATTTAAGGATACCTTTGCACGACTATCCATACTATACCCTTAGAGGCTCTGCATATTAATCGCCCCTGGCCCATCTACCAAAGGAAAAATTCCCTTAGGCGATGCTCTTCCTATCTCTGCACGCCGATACAGCTCCCATGCCTTGATACATGCCCTACATTTCGTTCAAATCTAAACATGTTCCCCCCACATGCGTCTGAAGGATATCAAGACATCTTTTAATCATCCCAACCTCATTAGGGCCCTCGCCCTACCATATCTGGTCAAAGTTTCTCGACCTAAAACATCATTAATGATAGTCTTCTCAGAGGGACTTTAAAACACTCTCGAAAAGATGCACAAAGCCTGTTAGGTTGAAAACCCGAAAAGGGAAACCTATGAAAAACTCGGGGCATACCCGCTAGGTCCACACCAAATGGGACTAGGAAAAAGTATGGTATTAACAGAAAAAGAGAAGAAAAAAAATTGTGGGGTTTTTCTACAAAACCCCAATAATAGTAAAACTATGCTCGGTGGATCCCATAGTCCAGGAAAAAGTTAGAGTTTGTTTCTATTTTCTTAAATTATGATTAATTATGATTCAGTGAGTTGTTATATATGCATAAATTGTTCTAGTAACAATCAAAATTTATATCAACGAAAGACCGACATGTATTGTATTCCGTTTAACAAAAACGGAGGACATCCACAAGTTGGGGTCTCTCCCTCACAACAATGAAACAAAAGGACTAAGTAAAACAATGTTTATAGGAATGGCTCTAACCATCATGAAGGATCTTGGATCGCTCTCTCCATCAGATCGGAAACCGTGCGGTGGAGGTTGTTGCGAGTCTTCTCCAGCACGGACTTCTCCCTAGCCTCAACCCCGACCATCTAACGAGCGTACCCCACTGTTTTTTGGGGATACTTGATCCCTTTCCTGGTGGCTTCAAGGTTATCAGTCAGAGTTGACAACTGGTCCCTCAGCATCGCTACCTGTAAATAACATTTATGAAACTCATTAGATAGGATGACCGCCTGCTCTCGAGAGCTTGCATCTTGTGCTATCAGATGATGGAGCTTTATCATGGCTTCCTCCAAGGCCCAGGTCCCACAAAGAGGCAGCGAGGTGATAAAATGTGTGTTCAATAGCAAGAAATTCATCACAGGCCATGACAACCTGGAAAGAGAGAAACTGAAACTGCCCATATTCAAAGCCTCGTGACCCCAAACCCAGGAATGAGAATTTAGAGAGCTTCAGTTTTAGTTTACATCTCAGCCATAGGATTTTCAGCTACAATATCGCAAATCCGGGGCTAGGACCATCTGCGAACTTCTTGTTGGTCCTCTATAACACAAGGATCTTTGGTATTCTCGCTAGATAGCCTAGAAATGAAGTCTTCCATTGTGGTATGTGCAAACATGTGAACTCTAGAAGATGGTTCTTATGTTGGAAGGCCTGAAGCTTCTAACTCTGTTTCGGTCTTGGGAATTGAGTTGATAAGACCGGTATTGGCCGAAAAAACTTTAGGAACTGTCTCGCTGGGACCCGAAGACACATGGTCATCCTCATCCATGCCCAAGAAGGATGCATCCGTCTGAACTTCAGCCACAGAGGGGACGGGAGAGGAAAATACCCTGAGTCACTTTGACCAACAAGCCATCATTCTATCCTCCCTTAGAGCCGATGAGGTAGGTGAGGTGGGAACATCAGCAGTAATGACACCTGATCTGGGAACCTATCGAAAAGCCTTCCCCAGTAACCCATCGGGATAATTTTTTACCCACATTATTGCATACTCCAAGGATAGGGTGGCAGCTGCTCCTATGCTAGGAAAGAGAATCCTTTTGTCAGAACCCTCCTGCATCATCATAAACCACAATTCATGGAGAGTGGGCAGGTGCAGTCCTCGAGCCTGAGGAGGGGGAAGGAGAACATGGAGTTGCATACACCCAAACTGGCAGGAAAAATGATGGAGGGAATACAACTCACCTAGAGAAACCCCGTCAATCCACGCGGAAAAAAACCCATCCCATAGTGAAATCACATAAGAACGCTCCTCCAAGCTCCCCTTGTGGTTTTCAACCACGACGCCGTAAGGGGTGGGATAGGGAGAAAAAGCAAACTGGGAGAAGTCACTCAGAAACTTGATGACTTCATCAAAACTGAGGGACATCATGCGAACCCTAGCTGTATCAAGCATGCTAGGCCAAAAGGTAGGATGCGGGATGATTTTGTTATGAAAATACTCATAACAGTGGCAATGATTCGCTATCCAGCCGAATAAAAATTCATATGGCCCACTCAGATGGTAGGGTGACCCGCCCTCCTGCATGTGGCTCATTAGATTGTAAATACAATACAAAGTGGGCACGACCAAATTCACCGTGCGACCCTATACCAGCTCAACTACCATTATCAAGGTGCAAGACCTAACGCCTGGGTTGATAACCCAAGAAGGGAATAGTAACCCGCTCAAAAAGATAGCAAATAGATCTACTAGCCTGAGCATAAGCGGCACACCGGGGCGCACCTCGTAACCCCATGAAAGGTAGACGCCCACCTCTAGAACCGCCCAGTAGAAACCTGGGATGGTCTGTGACTATTGAGAAGGATGAGTCCTGGGGAGCTTGATCTTCGGCACAAGACCAGTGGTGTTCAGAAAGAACCCTATCTAGATACTATAGGGAATAAGAGAACAGGCATGCATGACCTGACCTAGTGACCACTCCGCCATAACCAGCAGATCCCTCGCCAACGAAGGCACTTGTTCGATGTCGTCACATGCGTTAGGAGTGGGCAGAAACACATCATACATCTCACCAATGATTGGAATCCCTCCCAATTGGAATATGTCCCATAAACTAATGCCAACTTCACCATGGGAAAGGTGTAATGTATTAGTGCTTGAACACCAATGACATAGCAGGTCAGGCAGGATCAAATATGGTGGGTAGATAGCAAACTGGGAGGCCCACACAACAGAGTACAGATTCAATGCTTCTAGTGACTCGGGGGATTCCCGGTAATGATGATGGACCCAGAAGGTCTAGCCCCAGTCATTTGAGAAAATCCCACCAGACCGAAGATCCCACCTGGGAGTCCACCCTGTGACGGGATCCACTCGAGAAAGGTTGATAATAGAGGGTTAATTTTTAAAGATAGCTTCTTGAGATAATTCTTGAGTGCACTGATCACATTGTGTCCAAACAGAGCCTCTCAAAATGAAAGTGTCTTTCCGATCAAAATCAGAGATCATCTGCCCCATGAGGCAAGGTTCGCTTGAATGCACTTTGGTGACACTTCCAAGGAAGGAGACGGAAGACCTGAGAATGTATGGGGGGATATGGATGTCGTCATGAAGACCGAAGCCGTAATGCTGAAGTTGATTTGATAGTGGATAACCCAGGATATCATGAGAGAGAAAGTCCTTTAAGACACCATCGTCCGGAATGATGGATCGACTAGGGTCTGATTTGATTCTCTCTGCTCTACGAATCATAGCAAGATGTCTCCTTAAACCAATTGGAAGAAGCACGGCAGTAGGCCTGGGTGCAGGGCTAGGGGGAACCATGTTTTCTCCCTGTACTATAAAAACCAAGAAAATGGTTAGTGCATAATGATAAAATCTGGACAAAAATACCATGTATATGGCAAAGGACTCAAGAAGCCTTCATGATGAGGTCCGCGAGCATGCCTCAAAATGTGGTCCAAGATCACTGCATCCCATGAACCAAGACTATGTGGAAGAGGTCCGTGGTACTCTGGCCTGCGGAGCGCTGGCATGGAAAGCACGAACTAGGTTCCTCGGCAGAATATTAATCCCGGATTTAAATAGTTATGTTCAGAAGACTTAAGAAATTTTCAAAGTCTGGAAGATTTCAGTCCACGGACAATCAAAACCGCGGAGCGAGTTCCTACGCAGCCCATCGTAACTTAATTTTTAGTTAATTAATTGTGTTAGTTCATAGCTGGGATATTGGTCCATGGGTGAAGGTAGGGGTGAACGATTATTGGTTCGTGGAAGTGGAAGCTGGTTCGCGGACAAGGTATTTTGTGAAGGAATGGGCACGCGGATTCAAAAAGCAAGAGACCTCTAGTTTCATGAAGAATCCAGTAAAAGACAAAAGAAGGGCCCCGTATTTATAGGTGTGGTCCCCTACTAGGTCCACTCCCATACCGCAAACGATCCAAGTTTTAGGACCAATCTACATCAGAATGGCCTCCTCTTCGATCCAATTGGACCCCGTTCTGATGGGGGCATTTCTAGGGTCCTGAAAAGTCCGCAAAAGAGAATGAGAATTCCCTTTAACCCAAAGGGAGATTCTACATAATTTCCAACCAACGAATTGGGGAAAAGTGTAGAGAATACTCAAAGGATGGAACAAGACGAACCGGTCCATAGACATGTCTGATGATAACCTTACACGGCCGGTTCCGCGAAGTGCCCCCTCTGCAGACCGTTTTCGTTCTCGGAATAGAGGCAGGGATCCTCCTCGGGCGCGGAGCAGGACGGGCACCAACTCGGTCCACCATCACGAACCGCCCCAACTGTGAACTGTGTCAACCGCCCCGGGCCACATTTGCTGTCATTCGAAAAATGGAGACGGAACCCTGCGTGGCCGCGAAGCACTCCCCGAGGTTGTTTGTTTCACGGGGGAGGTGCGTTCAATTACCCCCGCGAGTTGCGGATTGACCAAGTCATCCATAAACAGGGTTTCCGGTCATGGGCCTCTGTAAAAGGTGCTGCATGACCATAGATGCACCTCATTCCCCCTCTATAAAAGCAGATTGATGGAGAATAAAAGAGGGGAAAAGGGAGAGGAGATGAGATCGATCAGATTCAGGTGAAAGGATTTCGAAGGAAGGAGCTTAGGATTTTTCAAACA
Organism: Viscum album; assembly: GCA_963277665.1. Lineage (NCBI taxonomy): Eukaryota > Viridiplantae > Streptophyta > Magnoliopsida > Santalales > Viscaceae > Viscum > Viscum album. Next base: position 445,253,764 of record OY728155.1, on the reverse strand, counting down.
GTGAAGTTCTGATTTGCAAACCAAAACAGGTATGAAGCTTGAAACGAATTAATTGAAACCGAAAACACATAACAACATGGTGAACCATGAACATAAAATAACAAAGAAATGAAGACCACGAACCATGGCCCCTCCAGAAAGCACTCCCTGCGGACCAAGGAGTTTATGCCCCTTCTCCGACCCGTTGCACCGCGTAGCACCCTCCTACGCGGGTGAAGCCCCGACTGACAATCCTCCAACCGGCATCGCCCTTGAACGTCGCTGCTCACATGCACCCCTCTGCGTACCAACCTGGTATGTGGGCCAAACCTAACGCAACGAACCACCCTGGTTCGCGGGATGCCCATCAGTCTGCGAACAACCCTGTTTCGCAGACAGACCCTTGAGCCAGGTAGAACCTCCCTACGCGATGGGCGCCACCTCTCATATACTCGTGTGGCCCACCAAAGCCTTCGGAGTTCCTATTCCACAAGCTATATAAAATCATTCTAATCCGGATGATCCTTTGCAACCCCCTAATTCGACCATTCATCGGCCCCATGCTGAGGCCTCCACCAGAGCCACCAGACCAGTGTGATGTAATTTCAGGCGCATCAGCGCACCGTTTTGAGTTTCCATACCCAAGGTAGGAATGGGATAAGGGGTTTCCTCGGCCATTGAGTAGGTTCCCGAGTCACTCCTGGGTCCACATACCCATGGTAGTGCAGAGTACAAGCCTAGGAGTCCCCTTTTTCCCCCTCCACTTGTTAGGACTAGGGAACTTTTCCCCTCCACATGGAGTGGCGGACTACCCATCAGAAGGAAGAACCCTTGAACCTCCGTACTTCCCCAGTGCCAAGGACCTAGAGGGTAAATGGACACAGGGGCACCCTTTCCCTCTCCCATAGCACTTTTTCACCATGGGGTATCCATATCATAGTAACCCCCAACTTTTTGGGCCGCTCCATGCATAATCCCCACTTCACATCCCACGGACGCACCTTTCGCGATGTGATCGTCTGGTCCCTATTGCCTCTTGTTTCTCACAGCGAGCATGAATCACATGGGCTTAGAGTAAGCATAGACCATGAAATCCTCTCCGGGGCCTCCTCACAGTGTAATCCCCAATCCATTATGTTAGGCCTCCTCAGAGTGTAAGCCCAATCCCAATTCGAAATATGCGGAATTTGATTCCCCACCACATGGATACGTAGGAATCCTCCAAGAGGTTCAAGCCCATTACCCATCGGAATCCCGGTCCATCTTCACATCGGTTCTCCGACACCACCCACATGTGAACTCCGATGAATTTTATCCATGCCAAGGCATGGTACGTTGGAAGCCTCCATGAGGTTCAATCCAAATAATCGGTCGTTCCAAACCCCTTCTCATCGGTTTATACTTCATCCCGCATGACGTTAAACTGTACTTCCGAACTACGAGGACTCTAATTCCCCTCACAAGGATACATTGGAAGCCCGTATCACAGGTTCGATCCAAACACTAAAGTCATTAATCTGTCCCCCATGGATGACAATAAACTCCAGAGTGCCTAGTTATGAGGCTTTAAACTAGTGTCGTCCCAACGAGTCTCAACTCTTCAGAGTCACTAATCCAATGAGGGATGGTAAACCTTGGGCCTTAATGATTCAGAATCCCTACGTTTTGCTGACCATTTACAACCAGGAATAAAATCTGGATACTATGCTTGGCTATAAACCAAAGATTCAAAAACATATGAATGCGTCTTAAATCTATAAGAGAGTCACAGAATAGGTAATAATTCCACCCAAAAGGGTGCGATGAGCCCGACTTCCAATCCTCTCGACTAATGTGAGTTATTAAGTATTGCTGGCCAAATTTCCAAACGAACACATGTCTTTAGAAAGCAGGTCTATCTGTCATCAGATATAGAACTGTTGGGCATTGCAAAACCTATCTGAAACAAAGGTCAAATAAGATAATTCATTTTTTGAGCATCATTTTCACTATGAAATCATAACTGTTCTATATTAAATTTGATTCTAAATTAATGGATTTTAAAATAACCATAAATCATCATTAATTAGAGTGACTAATCATGAAAAATAAATCATAGGATTTATAAATCATGAAAACATATTTCAATATATGATACATTATGAAAATCCTAGGGAATTCATGATTATTATATATTCAAATCCTTTGTAATGTTCCATAATGATTTTGTGAATTTGAACTACTTATCCCACTCGAGTGTCAAAGTTGGTGTGCTGAAAACCTCATTTTCATGTACTTGGGGATCATATAGTCATATATTAATGTGGACATTTCATATTTTTTATCCCTTGGTACAACTGTGCTAGAGACTCATCCACTTGTAGAATCTAGATTGAGATGTAATTCCTTAGAAACCACTTTCTCTACCAGTCAGAAAAATTATAGGAAATATTATTATACAATGAACTACCACTATTTTTTGGAAGAAGGCATATCATCCATGTTTGAAAATGTTAAATGAAACATTCTATAGTACAAACTATAGTGATCATACCTTCCACATATTGATATTTTATCTATTTTTATCCATATTTATTCCATAACATAATGATCTAAAAAACAAAAATAGAATTCTATTATTTTGGAAATATGGAAAAATAAACAACTTATCCATAAGTGAACCACATCATCTCCGACTATGGTTTTCATAACCACTACCCTCCTTAGTAATATTATACATAATACCATTCTTTATAACAAAACATAAAAAAACATAATAATTGGTTATCTCAGATTCTAATTAGGGATAAGAAAGTGATATTTATATGTCAATATTATAATGAAATTTTAACAATAATATGATAAAGTGGAGAATATACATACAAACCATACACTATATATGAAATATCATAATCTAGAGTCATAAAATATAGCATTTCTTGAATTAAAACAGAAATCAAAGTGGAATCAAAGAATATGAGTCCAAATATCAAAAGATATTAATAATACATAGATGTTTGGCATATAAAAAGATTATAACATTTTGAACATTTATAAATAGAAAGAGGTTCAATAATTATGTTGAGGAAATGAAATTTTTTCCCTTGAATAAACATATTCACCTTAATACTATGTCTATGTTAAATCATATATACACAAAACAATGTTTGAAATATATTATTGCATACATGAAAAAAAAATCCGTGTACAATCTTATGAGAAAGAAATCTAGAAACATGCTAAATCATATGTAGATAAAAACCAGGTTTGTAGATGAAATTGTTAACAACAAATATGGATCACGCATAACATATTTATTGAGGATTTATCCAAATTTTACCATTTCATTTTATGTTTATATAATTATGGGAAAAACAATCACAAAATCATAATTATTTTATATGTTTTCCACGTGATCACAAATAAATCATCATATATCATGAACCATGAATGAGAAATGTGTTTTGTAAAAACATTATCATGTTAAAACCAATGGAAGAGAAATGGTTTTATAACAACTACCTTCATCATAATCAAAAAAGATAAAATAATTGAATACAAATGGAATTATTACAACATATCCCCTTTAAATAATTTATTGAACAGAGGTATGTTTTCATAGGATAATATAAATCCCACCACAAGTTCATTAATACATTCATGAGAAAATTATAATATACATTTTGAAGAAAAAATTTAATACCAAAAATGTTCAGAGATATTGATGAAAAATTTACCGTTTAAAATAATGATGGAAAAATTTACAAGAATATTTAATTCATAAAATAGTAAATTTGGTTGAAAGTACCATTCATATCGCACATGTTAAAAAAAATATTCAATTCATTGTTTTTGTAAAAATTAAAATCTAACATGATGAGAAAAAGACAGGAAGAGTCTTTTAAAATAATTTTTTAAAAAATACAGCTTGTGTAAACAATTTCATTAAAAGAAATATTAGAATTTTAAAAAAATTCTCAAAATATTTATAGAAAACATGGACATATAAGAGAATGGATTTTTGAACAAATTGAAAAAAATGAAGTTTTTCTTTGAAATGTTCTTTATTTATCAGGACTAAATAAAGAGAGGAAAATGAATTGAACAAAATTATTCACTTGTTCTGACCAGTTTAGAAAAATATTCACATGTTAAATGATTGAAATATTATAATATTTCATCATCATAATCATAATCCTATACAATCCATATCGACCATGGGATTACATCATGAAACACTAACAAATTGAAGCCTTTTGAATCATAACATGGTGACATAAATAAAATTAAATAGATATGAATATATAATATTTTTAATTATTATAGAAATATATTACACTCATTTTATATTTATACACAGTAAAAATAATCTTGTTCTGAATAAAAAATGTGTCTAATAACAGTAAATGTTAGATAAAAATAAACCAAATCATATCTCGACATCTTTTACACAATGTTTAACTGACATCATAATCGAAAACATTTTATTATGAATTTATTATTGAACCACAATAATATATTTTAAGCAATATCTGATTTTATTTAAACTCTTTATTATCTATTTATTAACAATGGTTTGTTGATATTTATTTTACGAGTGATAAAAAGTTCATTTTTCTTGTGTGTTTTGCTTCTGCGGTTTTAGTCATTATAAATTTATCATAGCCCTAAAATACCTAATATGTTACTAATTAAATTAACAATATATATATATATATATATATTATATTAATTTTTATAATTGATAAAATTTACTCAAAGAAAATGTATTACATCAATAATAGAGTTGCTATAATCTATGTATCCATGAACATTTTTCTATTTTTTATAATTGGTGTAAGGAATGAATGGTAAATATTAATTATACATAGCAGAATAATTTCTATATCATTGATATGAAATATAATATTTAAATATATCCTTATTAACATCAATTTAAAAATAAAATAGAAAAACATGACATCACTTCATGGAGGTGGTCATACGCATATACACAAGCGATAATAATATTTGAAGTCAATTTTTAATGATAGAATGTATATGTTATATTATCAATCCCTAGTTATTTGGGGGCATGAAATAGATATGAGAGGGAGTTATTTTTGTATGTGGTGGAGAGTACACACTTTGATTTTCGGAAAGAAATAGGCATTCCTACATTTTAAAAACCCCATAAGTGTACAATATAGTACATTCATGATCCTTATATTATACGACGATAATATATAGAAAATAAAAAGGAATTTTATAGATATTTTGATTATTTTTAGCCTTATCGTTTTAGTATATCTCATGATAAAACCATTTTGACATTTACCTTGATATTTAATTTTCAATGATTTTACTATGAATTTTTACCAATAATTATACATATAATAGTACATAAAATTAATAATATTTAATATAAAAATATAATCAAATTGTATAAATCAATTCACAATAGTGTATGAATTGAATTTCAAATTAAATGAGTAGAAGTGACCAAAAACTATGATTTCATAGAGAAAATGTTCATAAGTAGAAATTGTTTTAGGTCAAGATTCAAAAATAAAATGATTGCAATGAAATATATTTTTTCAATAGTAATATAATATATAGTATTTAATTTTTAAATTTATTATATAATAAAAATTAGCATTACAAATTCTTTAGATGAAAAGATAGTTTGTAATAAAAATCAATAATTTTCATTATTCAAAAAACATTTATTCATATTAAATGATTCTAAAAAATAAACTAAAAGATAATTCTGACCTTTTCATTTCAAAAATAATTTTAATTTTAGGAAATATTTTTATAAATTTTATTGAAAATAAATTTCTTATATATTCCCTAAAATATAATAATGATTATTTTTTTGAGTTGATAATTATTTTTAATATATATAGATTTTTCTAAAATTTTAGTAATTATTTATTTATATTTTTTTTTAAAAAATCAACATACATAATTATAAAAATGTTCTTATTATATTCCAAAAAAATATAATGACTAGGCTACAATAATACTTATTAGATATTAATATTAATAGTATATTTTTGTTCGTTATAATTCTGTATTTTTTCCAACATATGATATAGATGAAATTAAATATTCTAGAAATTAAAAACATAAAATAATATGTTGTGACCCAACATTTACCCATAATTAAATTAAATGTTTTATGTTGAAATATTATATATAGAATTATATGAAATATAATTATTCATCCAAGGAATGCAATACATTTTTATATAGTATTTTTATAAATTATTGAATTTATTGATGACATAGAAAAATTATTGATATTGAGATGAATAATAAAATTGAGAAGAAATCATGTGTGATGCAAAATAAGGAAGAATTTTACTATATTCAAGATAATTAGGTTAATGCACAAGGAGAATTTGTCAATTCTTTATATATTTTCCAACAATATTCAGAAGATCTCTAATGTTTAATGAATTTGGATAAATTTAGTGCCAAAAAAATAAAATTTATGTGTGAAAAATGTTCTCAAATTTTGTAAGGATAATTAAATAACCGTAATTATATAATTAAAGAAATGTTTGATGAATAATCTGGTGATACTCATAAATTTGTTCATTCATGGATCATCATCATCATAAAAAAAACAATAAACATAGTCATTTTATAAAGGTTTAGATTAATTGTAATATATAGAGTATGAATTTATGAGAAGACAATAATTTTCATTGAAAAAAAGGGCCCTTATTGGTGACTTAATGAAATAATTACGACAAATATAAAAATTCTCAAAAAACCTAATTCTTACAATTTTATGTCTTCATTCTATGCATTAAACTGGTATTTTAGTGGATTTTGGAATAAAATATTCACTTTTGATAAATTTTCAACCCAATATTTTATTTCTATTAGGATTGGGAAGAAATGTTTAAGAGGGTTTCAACACAAATTAAAAAATAAAAATCAAAATCAAATTATAAACTCTGAACAGAATTATAAGATAATATTTGATATTCATGAATATGTATGTAGTAATTGTTTCTATCCTAGACACTATGACAGAGAATGTATTATACTTCAACAAAGACTAAACACATAATTTTTAATACTCTTAACTCTTAGTTAATGGATAATATACAGAATGATAAATATTTTTTTGTTGATGTTTTACTTAAAGACTTTAATGGGGAAATTTCATTTATCATAGATCATGGATGATCCACTCAGGTGAAAGAAATATTTTTTTTAAAAATATTAAATGCTTAATGGATCCTCAATGACTTTTTTTAATGATGAGTTAATAATGACAAAAAAAATTAATGAAAATCATTTCTTTAAAAAATATATATATAATCCAAATTCACTCATTATGTTTATTTATTTAAAAATATTATTTTAATGTATTGAAAAAATTCTAATAAATTTTTTAAATATAATTTTATGGAGTATTGGTTCATGTTTAAAAGCATTGCTGAAAGAATAATGGTGATTAATAGATGAAATACATGTAATTATTTATTTCAAATCATCAATCGAGATACACAAAACATTACAAACAAAAATATTACATTATTTTTTATTACTTTTTATTATATATCATTATAATTTATGATATAACCCTAATTTTTCAATGACTTTGGAAAAATTGATACAGATAAAATTGTTTCAAAAAATTTCATCAAGATAACCCACAATTTCCTTGAAAATATAAACCTTCATACATATATCATTTGAAAATCAATTATTCATATTCAGGATAAAAAGTATAAATAATAAATTTTGATGAAAAATAGATAGAAAGGGTTAACAAAATAGATAACTATGATCAAATAATAATAACATGCACAAAAGTGTATGAGAACATGATCTTATCATTTGAAAACAATACCAATAAATTCATAGATAAATGCAGGTGATGAATAACTACTTGGGAGCTCATCAGACGTGAATAAAAAATAATTCTGTTACCATGATTCATAATATAATAAAATCAATGAACCAACCATTATTATTGTCTTTTGTTTCCAAAACCTTTGTTTTGTATTATATATGTAACGAGTACAAATTTTATCAATAGAATTTCACTTATTATATCATAAAATACATAGATCCCATAGATAACTTAATAAAAAATACTCACATAAAACAATAAGAATTCATTTTTCATTAAAAAAATATGAAATCAAAATATTATTGGGGGAAAATAATAGAAAATAAGATAATAATAGTGATAAAATTAGTACATACTCGATCAATTAGAGTGATTGAACTCATGAAAAAATATTTAGATATAAATCATAATGTTATAAATATAATACTTATTTTTGATATAAACATATATATAACCATCGTAGAAAACAGAACTAAATGAATAATGAATGAAATAAGTAGTATTTATATAACCTAAGGAACTGATACCATTGGAATAGTCACATGGCACGTAGAAAGTTAATATGACCATCATAAATAGAAAAATAGAATCTATAATATCAACATCACTGAGAAATTATATATAAATCTTATTTGTCATTTGAATTAATGTATGAAATATATTATATAATGGTGTAAGTAAATAAATATTTTAAAAATGAAAAAATAACTAATGTTATTTTGGTTAAACATAAGTGTCTATTTACAATTTCAGAAATAATATATTAGTTTAAAATAAAATTTATTTTCATAAAATAGATTCATTAATTAATATTATATTATATTTTAGTTATAATATAATTTTATGATAAAGTACATAATTTTTCAAACAGTCATAAAATTGATTATAATAATAAAATCAGTATTAATTGAATTATTTATTATATTATTTAAATTGTTTTTTCTATTTATAGATTTATTTTCACAAACTGGATTCCATTTTTCTTACCAATATGTTGAAAAATGGTTATGATGATTATATTATTTTTCAAAAATAGTTGATTGTTGGTGAATAGTGAAATTCTTCAATTTTTGTATTTATCATAATAAGCTAAATACAAGAATATTTGAGCCATGGATGATGTAATTACCTCATCTCTCAAAAAACAATTCAATATTTACTATAATTAGTCTTATGAATCTACAATATTTATATTCATGAGCCAAAATAATAAACTAATGAATATAATAATCAAAACACCCCTCTCACACCCAATAAAAATACCCCTTCTCCTCGTAACTTCAATGAATTTTATATTTCCAATATTCTCCCTAATTACCATCAAAATACTCATACCTATTATAAATAAGATATGGCCTCAACAAATGACCAATTCCATTTTCTTTATGGGGTATTTAAAAGATGATACATTCAAGAGGCAACTATCTCAAATCATTTGTTTTAATTTCATTTCTTATTCTACCTTCTCCCCACCTCCTTCATCCATAAAATCATAATAACTCAAGTATTATGTATATACTATAATGTTATATCTATAATGTAATATCTTTTCTCCAACTCTTTCTTTATCTCATTATATTCAACCAAATGAAATTTCTGTGAAAATCATTGCAATATATCATTTCTGTGGACGATGTTTTTCCCATTTTCATTACATCCATCAAGGATTTAATAATACCATTATTTTGGTTGAAAAATATTTAAATATGTATATTTTATCTTTTTCCTTTTTCTATATCTAATATGTAGACCTGATATTTAATGAAATGAAACTCAATCATGATAAACATAAAAAATAAAAAAATAAAAGAAACAAATATCATTAATGTTTTGTGAAATGAATAGTCCTCATAAAAAAAATGATAAATGGGAAAATTAAAACCTAATAAAATTATTCAATATAATATAATATTAGTTATGTAAAATTATTTCCATTCTAAAATGAATTCCCTAATTATACAAAAATGAACATAAATTGAAACCATGAAACGAACACTCTCAGAACAAAAAAAATTGAATATTTTAACTCATTGAAATGATCATTAATGGTCTTAATAAAATTATAATAAATAAAATATAAATATAAGTGGTTTTTAATTAAGTTTTCTATATCTACCTAAAACAATATGTCACATAATATATATATTTTCAATTTTGTAAATATGACTCATATATATATATATATATAACATTTTTATTTAATCGTTCATTGGTGGGGATATACAGCTAATAATTATTCTATTCATAATTCATTTCTAAAATCTAGAATAATATAAATTCTCTACATTCATTACCACTTTTAAATTAAAACTCAATGAAAAATTTTAATCTATCAATGATTTATAGATAATCAATATAATTGGAAAAACCCATTTTAACTCTATTATGGTTGTATGTAAATTATAATTCTCTTACCCTTTTTAATGATTATATACATGATATCTGAAATCCTTACTTAATTGGATAATTTACAAGATCAATGAACCATAATTTTAACATGTTTTCACATTAGTTGGATATAATATATCATGATATATTCATATTTTATCCTTAATGAATGTAAAATTAATATTTATTTCACTTCATTCTTATATAACAATATGATACACCATTAAATTTTGTCATTTGACATGATTATGATTCCCATTTCATTACATGCTTCACTCTAATGGTTATTCCTAGTGCATGATTTTTTTTGGGGAACAAATATTCATCAATATGTTTTGGTTAGTGTGCTGAGATAACACTCCAATGTTTTTGGAATTTTTTTTCTTGTAATACTTCATTAATGGGACTGTGTAGCAACCATGATCAATTACTAGAAATTTTTCACATTATGATGTATTCATGGAATTTCTCCTTGACTCATTTTTATATCATGTTATATGATTCTTCCACATTCCAATATTTCAATGATAACTTGATTTCATGTTCAATGTGGTATTCTTCCATATGTATATTCTACATTCATTCATTTTATGTTGTTATGCTCTGCCTTCTAACACCCGTGATAATATTTATTCCCATGATTTATTCACTAATTGGTGTTTTTAGTGTATCCAATTTGATTTTGTATTCCCTAGGTTAACCTATGTAGCAATAATAGATAAAATATAGGTAGGATATCATTATATAGATAAATAATTTGTTTAGTTTCATTTTTTCTTATAATGTATGTAGTATTCTAAAGGCACCAGTCATCTAGATCTTTGTTTTCAATTTTTTTAATAATTATGATTAAAATACTATAATAATATGTGTCAAATAAGTGAGTAATTATAGTTGGTATTAGAGGATAGTTTAGTTATTTTATGTTATTTGGAGTTAAAAATTTTTGAATACACCCTAGCTATACTTCTATAACCATGAACAACATTTTTTGAAACATAAGGAATAATAATTTTGGATACAATTCTAATTTATAAGTTACTATTTCTAGGTTTATGGTTTCCTATTTTATTTTCCTATTATATAACTAAAAAAGAACAATATTTTTTTTCATTTTTTTGTTATTGTTCAGAAAAAATTGAACCCATGAAAGGCTCTAAGGTGAAATGAAATGTGATAATCTCTATAATGAAAATACATACATGATGGAAATGGGATCCCATAACTTCATGATAGTACCAGATCAACAGGATCATGTTCTGAATAATTACTTCAATCATGAGGAACACGATCCTTCTCCAAAGAAATAAAAGTTGAGGTTGAATCGTTTATGTGAAAAGGACTTCCTATATTTAGTGGAACATCTGATCCCCCATCATGGAAATATGGATTAAATCCATTGATAATGTATTCCTTGTCCTTAAATGAACATAAGAAGAGATTATCATATTAGTGATATTTTATTTTGATGGTGAAGATGATTAAAGGTGGACACTAAGAAAAAACCAAAATTCTTAGGTGAAAACTAATTCAACGTTTTAGTATGAGTTAATAAAAATATTTTTCAATAAATATTTTCCCAAACTCTAAACTTAATATGGGTAGGGACATCCGTATACTAAAGAAATGGGATGGTGAATCTATCAGTGTATATGAGGAATCATGACATGTCTTGAAGGATACACCTCCATATTTTTCATTAACACTTAAATTAAGGTGGATAACATCTTTAGTGGATTAAAGAAAAATCTATAAAAATCATTACTGATTCAGGAATTTGATAGCTAAGAATATATTTTTCAATCTTCCATAATGTTTGAGATACAGAATAGTTACTAGTACTTGTTTCATTGCATAAGATATTAAAAGTGGATAATAGTGATTAATATTGAATTATGAATAGATAAATCCTCTAATGGAAAGAAAAAACACGCATATTTAAAAAGTGTGGGATGAAGAATCTCTAAATTTTTTTAAATGGAACCAAAAGATTCTTTGAACGTAGAAGAGAGAGGAATTTAGTTAATTTTCATGGAAGGAATTTTATAAGGACTGCTAATACAGAATAATAAATGAATGTTTCAACAAAAAATGCTATTGTTAAATGTTTCAACTACAAGTAATATGGGAATTATGTGATCCAATTCCATATGATAATGATTTTTGGAGACAATCAATAAAAAACAACCACAATGGAAGAAAATAATGGAATATATTGTAACAACTAAGGATGTAATGCCTGACAATGATGTGGTGTTAGGTATGATACTTATTTATTCAATAATATCAAACATACTAATGGGTTCTTGTCATATTAATTATTTCAAATCTTTCATGATAAAGATAACTATTCAATTAACACCCCAAAATATGATGGATGAGTTATCTACGAGAATATTGAAAGTGCAAATTATTTTATACAAATCATAAAATTTCTCATAGATTAATGTTTTTGGACTATACCATCCCAAAAATCAATTTAACTTTATTTGATGGTGTTTGATAAAATATTGGGTATTTGTTAGAAAACATTATAAAATTCAACATCAACTATCAGGAATTAGAGATCACTCTTAATATCATGAGGCATCTCACAATTATATACAATTTCATGGTGGGACATGAATCACCTTCGTAATAAAAATATTAATTTTTGATATACTTTCCTTTAGAGTATTCATTTCAAGATAAATTGATTGAGAAAAATGAGAGAATCATACTTGAAGAAATTCCCTATGTGAGGGACTGCACTAATGAGTTCTCCAAGGAGTTTAATAGTCTTAACCAAGTACTATATATTTATTTTTGAATTGATATTATACACGAATTTCTTCCCATATCAAAAACTCTTAACATGATGGAAATAGTTGATTTAGAGGTTCTTAAGAAGTAGTTACAAGAGAATCTGAATAAAGGTTTTATAAACTCATTTGCTTCCTAGTGTATTGAAAAAATCCTCTACATATATGAATAAATATGGATCTATATCCCATGCATTGATTACTATGAGATCAATAAAATCCAAATTAAGAACATTTATACCCAATGACAAATATATGACTTGTTTGATCTATTATGTGGGTCCATTCATTTCTATATTGTAAAACATTGGTTAGGATATTACTAATTAATGGTGAGAGGAATATATTTATATAACTTCATTTTGGAAGACATATAAAAACTATTATTTTATACTGATTCCCTTTAGACTCATTGATTCTCTCGAAATTTTCATTGAATTAAGGAATAGAATCCTTATATATTACACTGAAAAATTGGGGGTAGTCATTGTAGATGTTATTATGATATACTCCAAGAGTGAGGAGGAGGATTCACATCATTTCAATATTATGGTATAGACATTGAGAAGGGATAAGTTTTATGCAATTTAAAATAAGTTTTTGTTTTAGATAGAAGAAGTATTATTCTTGGGGAATTTTATCACTAGAAATGAAATATACGTGGACCCTTCTAAAAGAAAGGTAATTAAGGTGTGTCCCAACTAGTATCTATAATTTCTATCTGTAGTTTCCATATTCCAAATTGGTTTAGCTGATGATTTATAAGTAACTTCATGCAATTTTAAAACCCATGAATAATGATGTCACATAAGGGAGTATATATTTTGGAATGGTGACTATTAATACTAAATCCAATAGTTAAAAAAAGGTTTATCATAGAAGTAGCACTTATAATACACAAAAGTGGAGAAATAATTTTGGTATAAGGAAATTATTTAAATAAGAAATTATGATTTTATATGATGATAATTAATAACGTGATAGACTACTCATCTATGAAATTTACTGTTAATGTGGAAAAATATCAAACACATTATCAAGAGTTTCTGGTTGTGATATCTGCATTAAAGTTTAAGTGGAAGTATCTCTATGGGAATAAGTATGAGATATATAATGATCACAAGATCATAAATTATATATTTACATAACAAAAGATTAATTTGTTCCCATTATTATTGTTAGATCTTATTATTGATATTGACTACTCAATCCACTATCTTAATAGTACAACGAATAAAGTGGACGATTCACTAGATAAAATGATCATATTACATTACCAATGAAGAAAATTTACAAGGATATAGTCTTTGTATACTTTTGATAGATGTACAGTGAAATAATAACTAAACGTACATCCTTATTCATTTAACAAATGATTACAAAAATATTCGGTACAGAGAAGATAATGGATGATCAATGAAATAATGTAGATATTTATAAATAAGTGGAAGCTATAAGATAGTGAAAATCTATAAGGTTCAAAATTTATGTGGAAGGGCTTATAATATTTGGTTGACAAATATGTGTACCATCCAATATGAAGATAATGAATGTTCTTATGAATTGAGAAAATAGTTAAACATTCTATATTCACCAAGGGAGCCCAAAGATATATTGAGCTCACATAAAATATTATTGGTGGGGAAATATGAAGAAAAAGATCACAGAATATATATTAATGTGTTTGTTATGAAATAATGTGAAGGATGAATGGAAAAATTATAGTTGGACGATAAATCCATTTCTCATACCTACATAGAAATGTGAAAAAACACTATGTGATTTTTAACTAGACATATGAAGACATCCATAAGAAATTTTAATATATAGTTCATTTTGTAATGTAATAAAAATGATGACCAAATTATATTAATTCGATAGGGTATCTTACTAGACCAAATTTCATGGATATACATTAGGGATGTGGTGATGTAAAAGGGTGTTTCATTATTAATTATATATTATTATGATATTAGAGATTCTTATATGTTATGAAAAAGTCTTTGATATGTTCTAAACACATTTCTGAACATCATTATTGCTTATCATCATCAAACTAATGAATTGTTTAAGTGGACCATTTAGACACATGATGAAATGTTAAGAGCGCGTTAAATGGCCTTAAAAGGATGATGAGGTCTTTATAATCATCTTACTAAGATTTATTACAATAATAGTTTACACATGAGAATAAAAATGAATTTATATGAATCCATTTACGGGAAAAGATATAGAATAGATGCATGTTGGGATTACAATGGTCAATGTATGCTAATGGGGACCGGAATGGTCATTGAAATGGAAGAAAAAGAGAATATCACCCAATATCATATTTAGGATCTCTAAAGTAGATAGAAGAGCTACATAGTTAATCATCAAACTAGCATTGAGTTAGAGGTTTTTGAGAAGGTATTCATCCTGATATCTTATTAGTAGAGGGTCATTAGATTTGGTGAGAAAAGAAATATATGTCCTGGGTATATGGGGCCTTTCATGATTATTGATTAGGTAGAAGATGTTTCTAATAAGATGACAGTTGTATAAAACATGAAACAAGTACATGGTGTATACCATATATCAATTTTTATAAAATACATAATAGATCCTTCACATGTACTTTAGAGGTGATATAGTTGGAAAATAATCACTCTAATGGGGAGCATCTGATGATGATTTTAGACTATACAGAAAAGGATCCATGTAAAAATATTCCAACCATTTTTGGGAACTATAGAGAAAACATAAGTATGAAGAGGAAACATGGGAACCAGAGGAAGTGATGAACAATAAATACCCTCACTTGTTTTCACTTTATAATTTAAAATTAAATTTTTAAGAGAAATTTAATTATTATGGATGAATGTAATGACCTTGATTTTTTTCAAATTAATTTCCCTTATTTGTCATAAAAACATAAATCTAATAGATATCCCAATGAAAATCTTATTCTCATAAATAAAAAAGGTACATTAGTCATAAAATAATGAAATAATAATACAAAATTTTTAGTGGGATGATAAATTGAAAATAAGATAATAAGAATGGAAAAATTGGATATTCTCGAACAACCAAAAAGATTGCACCCATGAACAAATCAGTAGAAATAAAAAATGTTAATAATATAAAATTTTTTGGGAATATTAAGTAACATATAATAATGATATAAAATATAAGTAAATTAATAATGAATTATAAAATAGGTATTTATATAAATTAAGGAACCTATACCATTTGAACAGTAACCTGGTCATTTTTATAGTAATATGAGTGTTAGGAATAGTAATCCTGCTATTATTATAGTTACCTAACCAATGAAAGTATAAATAAACTAAATTTATATTATTAATGATCATATGATATATTTATATCAAGGTATAATGAAATAAATTTTTAAAAAATGATATAATATGTGTTGATATTTTATAAATTGTAAATGTTTATTTACAATTATATAATTTATAAAAAGGTTTAAAATAAAATTTATTTTTATAAAGAAGATTAAAAAAATAATAGTTTATTATATTTTAATTATAATATATTTTTAAGAGGCATTAGTTAATTTTTAAAAGTGTCATAAAATTGATTTTTGTATTAAAATCTATATTTTTCAAATAAATGGTAATTCTATTTAAAAAGTTAAATGATCATTTTTTGAACATTATTTTCATAAAATTGTTTAATTTTTTTAATTATAAACATAAAAAAATGGTTAGGATGAATTTTTGATATTTTTATTAATTAATTGTTTTTTTGGCATTAGAGAAATAACGTATTATTCAGTATTTAACATTATAAGATAAATACATGAATTGTTGATTCATTTCATATGTAATAACTCATTATCTAGAACCATCCATCACAATAAACTATATTTATTCATATTAATAAAAAATATTTTTTTCATGATCCAAAATTATAAACTAATAAATATAATATACAAAAACTCCCCTCTCTACCCTGTATAAATACAACATCAGACCACCCTTTCTCCCCACATCATTGAAGCCATGTATCCAAAAAATATTTTTAAAACATTTCCTTCCCAATGCTTTTTATTATGCACAATATATGGTATTATCAATAAAATACTAATTCCAAATTCTATAAGGGGACCTTCAAGGTGGTTATATTCAAGAGGTGACATTCATAAACCATATTTTATTATTTCTATACATATTCAACCCTATATTCACCAACATAATCCATACATGAATAATAAATCCATTTTTAATTTATATTATTGAATGATATGTTTCTAATGTAATATCATTTCCCACCCATTGTCTCATCTCCCCTTATTCACCGAAATGAAATTGTTTTCCAAATTATGGTAGTTTACCGTCTTTATGGATTATGTTATTTATTTACTTTTACTACCACCGACGATGATAATAAAAAGGTTATTATTGTTAAGAAATATTTTAATAGGTATTTTTGGTTTTGTTTCTTGTTCAAGAACAAATATATTGTGATTTTAGTAAATAATATAATAATAGTTTGTGATGATCTTAAAAAATACCGAAATAATCTAAATAATTATCATTAATTATTTTTTTCAAATTAATTATCCTAATAAATGAAAAAATGAAATATTAGACCTTTTAATCATTATATGTTCATTAATTACATTTAATTTTACTTTTTTTAAATTATTCCCATCTAAAAGGAACTTCTATAATTATTCACAATCGAACTGACCACGAAACCATGAAATGAGCTCTCATAGAATGAAAATATTGAAATTTATAACTCATTTATATGGTCATAAATAAACATTATAAAAATATAATAAATCAAATAAAAGGATAATATGTTTTAGTGTAAATAATTGCTGGATCTAATTTGATTATATGGGACATTGATGGAATGTTTTGAACTCATTCATACATAATGTAAGTGATCTTTTAGAACCTCCATATATCCATTTTGTTCTGTTCTCTCTCAATATAGAGCAATATATCACATATTTACATATTATACATTATATATATATATATATATAAATCACACATATATACCATGTTTATATAATTTTATTTGATGTGTATGTAAATTTATTAATGTATTCATTCATAATTCCTTTTGAAAATACAATTAATGGGAACATCACTATTTTAATTCCCTCTTATAAAGTACTACTCAATGATTTTTTTAAAATAATATAAAATTAATAAAATGAATAATTATTTTAAAACCCATTTTAGTTCACTTCAGTTTTTTTTAATTATTATTCTAAAAACCATTTTAAAGACTCTTTAAATATTCTCATAAAAACTGATTTTAGCACCACATTTTCATGGTTAGTTAACAACTCTTTTTAGAGGAATTTAGTTTAGTTGGACATCAATAATGATGATCTATATTTATTTTATTCCTCTATCAATACAAATTTATTATTAAAATCTATTATTTCATAAATACCAATATGATACACCCTTTTTATGCACTGTGAGAATATTACGGTGCCCATTTCATTACATTAGTGACTCGTATGTTTATTACTTATGTTTGATTCATTATTTTGTGATACATACACATGAAAATTTCGTAATAGGAGAGATTCAATAGTGATAAAATGGTTTAGTTAATGTTTAGTATCATGGGACGTCATGTATTGGAGTAAGAAGAAAACCTAATACCTTATGATACATTGTCCATTATGTTATATAGTTTTAATAGTTAGACTAGAATCATGTTTATGTCATGTTTTCTAGTGCTTGAAAATTCAAATACTTCCATGTCTATATGAATACATGTTATATATGTTATGATTCCATATATTTATTAGTGATCCATGCCTTTTATGTTATCATTAATTCCTTCCAAATATTATTATATGTTTTATTCATGTATTTATTCCCTTATTGTGTTTTTATATCATCATTTTTTAGGTATTTCTTAGGTTATCCAATGTTTTTACAGGAGCACAAATGGATTTAGGATATCATTTTGAATGTTAATAAAATGTTTCTTCTATTTTGGTATCATGTTTTCAAATTAGGCACATAGTCTTCTATAGACACCTGACATTCTGATCATTAGGCTCTATTTCATGGATAACTATGCTTAACATCATTTAATAATATGTTTAAATGGATTTCTCATTTATAATAAATCATTATAATAATAATACAAATTTAGAAAAAAAATATTAGTTTCATTAATAAATAATATGAAATTACTCTTCAACTAAACCCATGAAAATAAGAAACTATACAATTTAATAAAAATATTAATTACGAATTGCTGAATTTGAAAATCTGGATCTTTCCAAAATGCAAGGATCATCACCCCCATGAACAAAACAATATAAAATTAATTTAATATTAGTAAACCAATAATTATTTTAAAAATGATATATATATATATACATGATAATAATTTTAGTCAATAATGTCTGAATATTTAAAATTTATTTATAAGAGAAAATATTTTTTAAAATGGTAACCCAAATGGTTGAATATTAATATAGCCATTGGGACTAGTAATATTACTATTGGGAAATATAGCCATTAAAAAATATATCTTTTGGTAAAAAATTTACCTTTATATTTACTATTTATAAAACATGTAATGAGAAAATATAATTGTTGTAGATAAGAGAAATGATGGCCTCAACCATTAGACTTATTCCTTTTGAAGCTAAATTAATTTAACATTGTTGAATGATAGAATCAATAGGATTCAACGTTGAATAATCCCATGCTGTGATTCCAAAAGTATTTAATTAAATTCACTATATGATATGTTTAGAATAATTATGATACAGTCTTTGTTAATGTTATCTTAGCCACCCAATGAATCTAAAACCACCATAGACCTTAACTTTTGATCATATTATAGGGTAATAAACTGAAATGTGTCTAAAACATAGTATCATAAAATTGTTGGTTTTTATATAAATTAAATGATTATTTATTTAATCCCATTTTATAACTTATTATTTTAAATAAAACATTCATGAAAATATGATAAATTATATGATTACAATTTTTGATCCATGTAGATTTTTATTTAAATAAAATGGTTTTTATTTTTTATTAAACTCAATAATTTTCTATAAATCTTATTTTCATTATATTTATATTATGAAACCAATTTATTTCAGTATAAATGATAACATAATTTTACATTATACTAAGAGATTTTTATTTTTGTTAGAAATTTTAATATTTCATTAAAATAGAAATTTTTATTGAATAATGTGTTTTTATTTAAAAAATTAAATAAAATACAGAGAAAATTATTTTCATAAAATAGAAATTATATTTTATATCAGAATATAAAATCTAGGTTATGTTGTGTTTTATAAAATATTCATTAACACATTCTTTTTCAGTGTATACAACAAATACTGCATTGTGTTGTCAATCTATTTTACAACATCAAATATATATAATAATTAGGTAGTTACTTATTAAACCTATTCAATAACCAAAAATATGATATTTAAATAATAATATATATTTTTTATATTTAAATCGATTTTTAAATGCAAAAATGCCTTTCCAATGTTTGTAATATAAATTTGGATTTTAAAATTTAAATTTATGGAAATATAATTTTAGAATTTCCAATATAATATTAAAATATGGATTTTTATCTAATATATTAATATAAAATAAAAATACAAAAATTTCATAAACCATGAAAAAAACCTGCCCACGCTGATGGGTTTTTATTTTTAAAAATCTAGAATCCCATCAACAATATATGGAAATTAATAAATAATTAAATAATTTTTTTATAATAAATACCAACCCATAACTAGTTCCTCTCCACTCAAAACACACAATCCATTATTTTAAAGAAATTTGACCTCCCAAAGTGTATCCTCAAGGTTTCTTTAACTCCTCATGGTTCTATTATAATGTTTTATAAAGTAACACTCTTGGGTAAGGGAAATATCCACTTCCTCATTTCCATTAATGTACATATTATATGGAATGGTTTTTATATATTGTAATTAAATCTATTTTTTCTTTATTAAAATTCCCCATTTCATAAAAAAAATATTTTTTCATAAATGAGAGAACTTCATTCCCTCGCATTTTTTAATTTCTGTAATCTGAATTTTGTACAGTCATTTTTCATTATTCACTTATTGAATTTCAAACTATCATATGAAATTTAATTATATTTGGAAAACCTACACCATTTCCATTTCTATGGACATTATCTTATAATTAAATATTTTTTTTCAATTCAGTATGTATGAAACTGAAATTCACTTTTTTGGGGTAAAATGATGTAATGATTATGCCATTAAGTACTAATTCCCAAAATGATTTAATATTAAACACATTGATTATTCTCCATGAGTTATAGATAAAATTATTTATTATGATCAATCTAGCTCACATGATTTATGAAATATATATGGTGAACCTCTAAATTTCTACAATTTATTTTGTAAGTTATTAATTTATTGGGAAGTCTTGTTTTACAATACCTTATTCTATAATCTTAGTAATTATGATTTTTGATACCATGATAGGAAAAATTGGTGATCAGAATATTAGTGTTTCATTTATATGTTGTAGTCAAATTTTCATATATAGATTCCAGATCATTTTAATATTACTTAGAACATCTTTAAATGATCATTTCTTACTACTGTTCCTAATTGTCACATGAAAAATATAAATATAAATTTTATTAATTTTATTTATGTTCGCATGTAACATTTGATGTACATCCTATTGATTTTGGATGTAGTAAAATTATCATTGGATGAACCTATAAAGAATTATTTTTACTGGATTGGAAGATTTATTATTTTATTTATGTTTTAAATTTCTATTTTCCAATAAAATAAAAAATAGATGGTCATTTGTTTTTTAAGTGTAGAACTATGTTACAAACATTTGATATATTATTAATGTGAGATTTCACTGTTAGTATCTGATTATGGTTTAGTTATTTGTGTAAATTTGGATTAGAAAAATTTGTAAGAACCCCAAGTATATGTATAAATATAAGAATTCTTCATAGATATTTCTAAAATTATACTGAATGTGGTTTCCAAGAAATGAAATCCATGTATTTTTTAGCAAGTTTATGTGGCTCTATAATAATATTAAATTGCGATAATAAGCTATAAAATTGTGCATTGGGATTTCAATCATCACTACTAGGTTCACGATAACAGGAGTTGATACACACTCTTCATTGGAAACTCCTAGTAGGAATGTTTAGTTAATAACATTCTTTTTATAAACTATTATGAATCATATACATAATTTATTTTTTATTAGATGAAATTTTAAAAATATTTTCAATTATGAATATATCTTAAGACTTAAACTCTTGTTAGAATAACATGTCTAATAAAAATATCATGTCTCCAAAATGAATTTCATCATTTAGATAAATGGAAGAAAAAAATGATGAACCACAAAAATGATGATTAAAATAGACAATTCACTATAAGAATTTATAACATGATGTAATATATTATTTAAAGGATCATAACGATAATGAATCAAATATCTATGGTTATGAATAATAAACTAATCCATGTTTAGTATCCTGATTCACAATTATTGAAATTAGTTATTATAGATTACCTAACATGTTAATTAACCTAATCCATTAGTGGATATGTTGTTCCATAATTTTCTAAACAATGGATGACCCATATAAAAATGATATTTTATGTACTATACTATTCAGACATCAGGAATGTCACATTAAAAATATACCTAATATAAGAAGAAACTAATCAGTGATGTAAACTTATTAAGAGCATAAATCATGGTGGTGATACAGATGATATGGATGGAGATGAGTTTAAGAGAATATTGTTGAATAAAAATTTTCCCCATTCGATTTAGAAAAATAGGCAATGAAATTATAGTGTAGATGTAGAAGTAAAATGAATAATTGATAAGGTAGGATGTGAACAATAATTTAATTGATCAAAAAACCTCATGAATTTTTATTGATCATAATGGATTTGTTGAAAGGTTCTTAGTAAGGATTATACCCATCTTCATTGGAATATAGAAAATCGATATAGTAGATATAATTAAAAGATAGTGATGATCACTATGAATGTGGATATTCTATTTAGATAGACACATTAGTTAAATAGGATGAGTGATTATAAGAGAGTAATAGATCTTACCATAGGGAATAATTTTGATCATTGAATAGATGAAAAAATAGCAACTTACAATGATCAAAAAAATAGTGGAAGAAATATTTTAGGAACATATTATTTGGGAGTTTCTATTTCTACATGATTGAAAGATATATCCATGATGTTCTTAATTTTTTACTGGTTTGGTGCCTCAACATCTAAATAAAAATGATAGATAGCGTATGGTGTAAGCACCTCTTAACGATCAATGATTCATGTGTGTAAAAAATGGAAAATTTTCAAATAACATCCAAATAAGAATCTAAGGGTGGTAAACCTCCATCAACATTAGTATATTTCAAGGTAGAAAGGTATTGATTTCATAATCGCAATAATTGATGTAGTGGCTCCATTGAAATTTGGAGGATGCTAAACTCATTGTGATATCAAATCTGTAAAAACCATTTTTTGAATATAGTTCAATAAATTCATTAATTTAAAACATGTTTGAAAAGAATATATAATCAAACCCTAAACAACTATAAGTAATGGTTTGTGTTAAATACCTTAGAGTAATTATCCAAGAATAAAATATGTGTAGAATCTTTAGTAGAAATTTTTTTGAGTATATTTTCATCCAACCTCTAGTAATCATTCCCCTAGTGAAATTTGATAATATACAATGTATAAACAAGACATCAATGAATAATACTATGATCAACCCTAGAATAAATGAAAATTTATAATATTAAATTCAAAACCAAAAAATATTATCAACGGATTGATATCCCCTTATGTGATCTTTCTAGAACCACCTCTTATAGCTTTATTTATTAAAACACTTATTGAATATAATGAATAAAGATTGTATCTAAAGATAGCAAAAAAATTTATTATTCTAGAAGACATTGATATATATCCTAAAGATTTTCTTAGGCATCCACTAGATTGTTTGGTAGAGTTACTCATTAAACTATTACATTGATCCAATCCAATATTGTATACCCCATAATGAAGGGTTGTGTTGATTTTAAATATATATATAAAAGAAACATCATGATCATCCAGGGAAAAAATTATTCCAGCAAGTGTGTTTCCTTGGGGAACATCTTTTCTATTAGTAGAAAAGAATGATCGATAAATGTGGCTAGAAATTGATTACAAAAAACATAATGGTATCATAATAAATAATAAATATCATCTTACAATGATTAATGAGCTATTCTAAAAGCATCATCGAGCTCAATGTTTTTATATAATTCACCACTGAATGGGGTTTCAGTAGTTAAGGGTTAAAAAATAACATATCCCAAAAAAACATTCCTAATAATAAATGAGAATTATGATTTTTTCGTTACGACCATCTGATTATTTAATAACCCATTAATATTTATTATTATAATGAATATATTTTTCTTAATTACCTTGATAAATTTTTTGTGGACATTATTATTGGTATTCATATATATTACGAAAGTTGTGAGGAGAATGTTCAACAATTGAGGGACATATTATAAAATCTGAGGAATGTGAAACATTACAATAAATTTATAAAATTTGATTTATGGTTACCATAAGTTGAATTCTTAAGGAACATCATTACCAAAATTAGAATCATAAATTACCCAGTGATTAAAAAAGGCATGGTTTAGTGGCCACATACTCCTACTATAACTAGTATTTGTAGTTTTCTTAGTCTATCAGGATACAATAGACAGTTTTTGAAACAGATTTCACCAATTTGAAATACAATAACGGAGTAAAAATAAAATAGATAAATTATTATTCTCAAAATGTTCTGTGGAGAATGATTCAATGAACTTAAGGGGGTATTTTTAAGTGAACAAATGAAAAATTTACCATATAAAAGTCAATGTTTTGAAATTTATATATTTTTATCCAAAAAAATAGCCCAGAATGTGCTATCATAAAAAATGAAAAATTTATTTATTATGAATAATGACAGTTGAAGCTTTATGAAACAATATCCAACTCATTACTATGAAATTTCTTCATTCACATTTTTCCATTAATATATACAGACAATATCATAATGTTAAAAATGTGATATATACTTAGACTGGGAACTTCTGATTTATAAATTTATATACAAGTATATCAATATCTATCCATAATGATTGATAGTGAAAATCAATGAAAATGTTTTCCATGTTCCATACAACATTGTAAATGAAAATAAGGTAGCTAATTCACTTATACATGAGTATCCTGCTAAATTATTAATGATATAAATTAATAAATACCCAGTATTTATAGTAATAAAAAGTGTGGATATGGAAGTAATAAAACTAGAGAACATGTCCTTCATTTTTATATGATTTTACAACCATCTTTTTAAGAGGTGATCAATGAGACACAAATAGATAATTTGGATATTCCAAATTATCTGAAATATTTAATGAAGGGGAAACATCATATATTCCATATCAATGAATATTTTTTCATTTAGTTTGGAATGGTGAATTTCATTCTATTATCACCTAAGATATAGAAAGAGATATTTTATATTGTAAATATCTCATATTTATCCATGAAAAATGGATGTTTTATATTGTATCAAGATCATTGAGAATACTTCTTTGGGGATAACATAGAGAAACCCTTCGATGAGTATACCTCAGAGTTCTTATTATTTCATCAATATAATTCAATTTGTTAGATGCCCAAGATGATAATAACATTATTTACAACACATGAACAGAAATGGGATAACACCATTAAGGAATCTATACCTAGCATCATGAATAAATTTAATGGAAAATATATAATATAGTTTATAGCAGATTAACTCATCAATTCATCTCACATTATCACTATTACAGAAGATTTTTATCTTGAACAAAATTAAATGACATACGTAATGGTATTAGTGAGACATAATAGGGTACCAATTCAATAATTTATGGTATTGATTTAATGTTCCCTTATATATTTTTCATATGTCTTCAAAATGATCTAAATAATGAATTAAATTTCATTATGGCCTATAAAACCTAAACTGATATCAAATATAAACTGGAAATTTATAATAATCAATACATACAGAGAACCTACTCAATCGAATTAAAATGTAAAAAGGATCAACATCTAACATTAATCATGTTCTCTTACAAAAATAGATTATACTCTAGTATTCATATTGATATATATATGAATATATTTATGGGTAGTGATATAGAACACATCATTATTTTGATGATGTTGCTGAGTGAATGAAAATAGGTTCTGATCTTGTGTAGGATATGATAGAAAAGGGTCAATCCATCCAATAATATGTAATATTTTCTTACAGCCAGTAGAGGTGATATGATTTTAATTATTTAATGGTGTAAATTTTTATGATGGAGACAAATCCTTCCATAAAATATCACCATGGAAGAGTGTTACTCCATTTAGAAGGAATGAAATCCTTTTCCCAAGGTAAATTTACACCTTTAATATCATTGATCACAAGGGATTGGTGGATTATCAACAATCATTCCCACCTATCGTGGAATATGTTTTTCAAAAGTCCCACACATCCCTCCTGAAAAAATTCATAACATATCCCTCAAATGCATTGAAATTGAAGGTGGTATAAGTGGGTATTGAACTATCTTATGAGGTGAAGATGGTGATGATCTTGGACTGAAGAGACAACATTCTGCACTATAGGGAAACTCTTGACCCATATGACATTGAATACATTTAAAATTTTAATTACTATTAATTTCCTAAAAAAGACAATTTAGTGGTAATTAGGATTAAACCCATAGGGAATATAGCATGACAAAATTTCAAAACAAACCCCATGGTTGTCAGCTGTTCTTTAACATTCTACTTAACTTTTGATAAAAAAATTATATATCATTATAAATAATCAAATATGAAAAATATTTTTTTATATTTTTTGTAGAGAACTATAATGAAATAGAATAAAATATGTAAAATTGGTGATCAGTAGAGAAAATACATGCTGATAGGCGAACATTCAAGATATATTCTTAGGAAAAATATATACTACTAGTTTAAAAAGTATTCATATTCACATACATTTAAATGTATTTGTAACTATTGAACATAAATGATTCATCTCCCTATCTTAGAGATAAGTAACTCATATTAAACAATTAGGGAGTTTGATACTCTAATAATTATTCAATAACAAAATAATATCTGAAAAAATAAGAAAATCTCATTGAATATTCTGATTTTTTTGAATAGAAAGAATAAAAAAATTGTACCCATAACAAAACTCACCAAATGATCGTGGAATTAATATTTGAATACAAGTTTCCTGAATTAGTCATGTGATTTTAGAATTGATTTGGATGATCAATTATAAAAAAATTTAATTATTAAGTGAATAGACAAATCATTAAATCAAGTACAAAAATAAATTCCATGAACTATGATTTTATACAAATATAATTTTAATATTAATCATTGAAAATATTCAATTAAAAGTTAATTACATAAAAAAATAGGTAGAAAGAACTCCCCTTATATTTCTTCTCTCCCAGATCTGTGGGTCTATGTTCCCAAGAAATCCCTTCAAAGAATCATTGCTACTCTTTAGGTGTCTAAAATTGTGCTTTAGTGGATCTACATGAATTATCCCACTGAGTATTTTGAATGAGTTGGATGATTGATGATTGAATTTCCATTTTTTGATGCTTTCCTTCTTCTTTAAAAATCTACTTTCAAAGTCTGTTTTTCAAAAATGTCATTCACTTTCATAGATATGACTACACCTTTTTATTATAGATGTGATGAAATCATCCCACGATATCTTACTATGTGTGATGAATTTGTACCATCATTGAGCTCATGATTGTATCTTCAAAACAAAAAACAAAGAATAATCAATACAAATTTAAAAAATAGTTTAATAAAAAATTAATTATTTTTTTTAATTATTATAATTATAATTTTAAATTATAATTTTATAATTATTTTTGACTAATTATTATTATTATTTATTATTTAAATTATTTTATTCTATTTAAAACTATTATAATAATTCTTAATTATTATTAATAATTATGAAATTATAAATACTGTTAATATTTTTCAAACTTTATAAAAGATAATATTATCTATTTTTATTTTAAGACAATTAAATTTTATTATTTTATTATATTACATAATTATTTCTATTAGTAAATATTATTAATATTTTCATTATAACTATTTAATTCTAAAAAATAATGTATAGTTATTATAAATATTTTATTTATTTTAAATTATTAATGCTATTAATTTATATTAGTTAATTCATTTAAATTGTGTTATTTAGAAAATTATTTTTATTTTAAATTTATAAAAAAATTATTATAAATTTATTATTTATTAACTATTATATATATTTATTATATTTATCATATATAATTATTTTTTATTTTTTACTTCTTATGTTCTATTTTTCTCCACCCCTATTCATAGCTGCACAAAGTGGGGTTTGGCATCTTGAGTAATTTGTGGCATTGGTCTGTAGCACCTCCTTATCCATGACATCAACATCAAGTTGAATCTTAGCTGTGAGTAGAATTCTCCTCAATAGCGATGACAAACCATCCTCGCAGATCCTTACCACGGCACAAAATATTCAAGCGATGGTGAATGGGGTGGCTTTATCCGGACAAGCCTTCTGTTCTCAAGAATCGCCTCTTCAACATCATTAGTGGTGACACACCTCAAGTACGGCGGTACAACATGCAATGAATCATCCACGATAGTGCTCTCCCAACAAACTATAACGGAATCACCATGACTAGTGGCAGGAGCTTGGGAACGTATGGGATTCTTAAGATCTGAAAATGTTATTCCATTTTGGTAGGATCTGGTCTACGATGAAATCATTGCATCAAAGATATGGTGGTGGATTGCAGAGAATTATTCTAATGGATGATGTTTAGATGAAACCACATTTCTAGGATGAGGAGTGTTAGCGGTGAATCACGGAAAGACTCTGGTGGTGAGAAAATTGAGGCACCAGACTTCTCGCGGGGGAAGACAACCTACATTATGGTGCTCTACTAGGCCTATCGGTGCCTATGGAGGATTTAGAATAAGATGAATTTTGGGAGAGTCCAATCATTTAGTAGATACATTAATACACATATCAGGATCCCGCTCTTAGATATATCCATGCTCTTTGAGGAATGGTGGGAGGCTCTTACCTTGAAGAGCCTGCTTCTCAGTGTTCCATATTCCCATCTACCTAGTAATGTCCCAATGTCCCTATGGGTGTGATGGATTTCTCATACATGCGGTTTGTAACTAATTAATGAGGGTCTATTTCGCTTGGGAACCATCCATGGAGGTGGGGTTATTCGAGACTCCAAGGGTGTGGTCATTATGGTCCTCTCTACTTATCTGGTCAGTGGGACTTCTAACTTGGTAGAATCGAAGGCCACTCTTACCGGCCTCACCCTTCGTCAATAGGCTAATGTACTTCTCTTTGAGGTACTGATAGACTCCCTTGTTCTGTATCATTCCATAAAGGATGTTTGTTCCATCCCATTTTCAATATCCAATATAATTAGAGAGTTCCTGGGTTTTCTTCACAATAACAATATCAAAGTTCTTCACAAGTGGCTTGGTGGGAAAAAATAGGTGGACCACCTTGCCTCAATGGCCAAGCCCATCTCTAACATCTTCTGCATCTCGAATATACACCCCTATAAACCAGAGGGTGTGGATCTCATAAGGTGGGATGCCTATGGGATAGATTACATCAGACATCCTTAGGCTTGTTCCTATTTTTACTTTATCCCTAGAGGTGTTTGTTATATTCTATCCTTCACCTTTTATTTATAAATAAATAAATGATGATGGTGGTGGAAGTTACAATGATTCTGGTGGTGGAAAAAACGATGACATAAATATTGAGAGAAAGGAGGTTGAGGGCAGTATATCAAAGATTTTATGGCTGTAGTGGTCAATTGTGGGCAAATTATGACTGTGGTTGTAACACTCCATGTTTCCATGGTACATTTCCCTTTGAATAATACAATAGCCTGTGTTGTACGCAACTTCGAGTTCTAACACACCACAACCAATCAAACAAGCCATTATGAATATTAATACCCACTTTTTTTTTAAATTTTATAGATTTTATCATTAAAATGGGACTTCATTTTGGGATTCGGAATATCAAAATTAGCTTAGGGTGAATTTTTGGTATTTTTCTAAAAACATTCAATTTTTTATGAATAGTGAAAAACACTGAGTTATAGTTTAAAACGTAATTTTATTTAAATATTTATTTATTTTATTTAAATTTATTATAGGTCATAATAGTTACATAATATTTATAAAATTTCAATTTAATTCATTGGAGTTAGTTTATAATAATTTTTTATATATATAAAATTTATTGAACTGTTCACTATCTTTTACCCACCTCCTAAGAGAATTTTCTCATTCACATAAAACATAATTTTACCGCATCTATAAGTGGAATTTCGAAAATCCAAGTGAATTCGTTGATATCAATAAGGAAAATTTGGTTCAATAAGATGAAAATAATCTTTGGAGAATAGTAACTTTTTATTTTTATTTACCATGGTAAAAAGTTAATAGAGTATTTAAGGGTAAAAATGATATTATTATTACCCCAAAACACGTCCTAATTCTATTTTATAAGTATAATTCGACCAAAAACAACTTTATAAATAAAATATTAACCTATTTTGTCAACTTGTATTATATTAGGACAATTATTATTATTTTATTTAAAGAAGAGTTAAAATAGTGAAAATCAATGTTTAATAACTATAACATTTTTAATTTAGGGTTATACATAAGATAAATTTGACTATAAATATTAATTAGAAAGATAAAACTATTTCATACATAATTATAGTTTATTTATATTTTTTAGACATCATATAATTTAATTTATTTATGACATAATGATGATGTAGTAATAACCGAATTAATGAAATATTAAAATAATTTATATTATAAATATCAAAATAAATGTAATTTAGACGTTTTATTAACTAAACTAATTTTTAAGGTTAATATGACATGTTAGGGTTGGTTAGATGAATTTTTTTGAATTAATAATGCTGTTATGAATTTAGAAAAAACAAAATACCAAGTAGTGTCAAAATTTAATAGAAGAGTTTTGAAAACAAATATTATATTATTAAATTTTATTCTATTCCTAAAAATCTAAATTTCATCCAAAGGACTAATATAATGATAGGTATAAAATTAATTAACCACATGGAGTTCTATTTGAAGTTTTTAGTATGTTTATTAACCATATAATATAAAAATACAACGAGACATGGTAAATGTCAAACTATATAACTAAGAGTTAAATCTAATAGATAACGTTAATATATTGACCCAAACCTATCTAAAACATATTTTTTGAGTGTTTTTCGACCCATCTCCACTTTATGGTTTAAAACATTCATTTTTGAGGAATTAGAAACTTAATATTATTTTATTATAAATTAATATTTCTAGCATCTCTTAAGGTGCCTCTCACCCCTCGTATAAAAGGGTACTCCCCATTCTCTCTAATTCACACCTTAAAATCCATTTGGCTCAGACAAACTCTTCATAAATACCCTCTAAACTATCCTAACTTAATCTTAGATGCCTTGTCTAGTCATAAATCCATCCGATGGATCCATTGTGATCAAACCAAAAAGAAGAACCTGGCAAAGAGGTAAATATTTCCTCACCTTTTTCAAGTTCCTTTCTTCTTCCAAATCCTTTTTCTTTATTTTTCCCATTATAAAACAATACCTCCTGTGTATTATATATATTTTGATGTTATTATAAATATGGTATAACCAAATTCATTATTCTATCCATCCTTTTAATTACAAGTCACCATACATGCGTACGTACGGAATACAGTCTCCACGTGTTGGTGTAATTGTTATTCAATACATTATTATTTGGATGGGTATAATAATGATGTGTAATTTTTTTAAATAGTAAATAAAACATGATAATTATTCTTAATATATAATATAAAATCATATTATATATTATTTTATAATCAAAATAATGACAATGTTGCTCGTGTGTACGTACAGATTACCTTCTCCATGAATGCGATGAGATTCATTCCCCATCGTATCCATTCAAGACTCATTATCATTAGATGGTTAAAAATAATGTTTAATGACTTGATATAATTCTGCATATGAATAATATACATCCCATCTATAATAAATGTGACTCACATAAAAAATATAAAGGAAAATGAATATGTTAACACCCGAAACAACGATAATAATAAAATATTATTAAAAAAGAAATGTTAAAAGATCATATATGATATCATATTAATGTATATGATTATATTATAATTTAATAACAATTATTTCACCATTATACAGGATTTTAACCTACCCTAGACCAAGTAAAATTACAAGGTAAGTGTTAATTCACAATCTCTTTATTATCTGCGGTTGTTTTTATGTAAGTATCTCCTCGAATGTCTTTATCATCCACATCCATTATTCTTAAAAATATATTTCAAAACATTATTACAATTTTATAGACTATTTGTTAAAGTTATTTATACCCTTGTTTGACTTTTTATTATATTTTTTTAAAGGAATATTCTGTCATTTTCCAAACAAGTTCCTTTATAACCTTTTCGACAAATTATGGAAGGAATGTCTTTTTTAAGTTATATGGCAGGTGCGGCTATTTTCCGCCATTATAACATCATCAATGATTCCATTACAAGCTTATAATAATATTTCCAAAATAAATTTTTTTCTTTTATAATTATATCAATTTTAAATGATTTCAAAATAGAAAGATATATTTCTCTAAAAAGGTTATTGATTTCATCCATGTCAACATCCTTTGATGGATTTTAAGTTTATTTGTAGTTGGTCAATTATGATACAAAACTTCCATATTTTATTGAAGGTTTTGTGATATTTTTGATTATGGATGAGTTACTTTTATACCATTCATGATTTATGGATAAATTATTGACATTTTTTATGCTATTCTTAATATAAATGTTTATGTTATGGTTAAACCTTTTCATATAAGGAATGCATTGGACTTAGTATGTGATGGGTGGATCCCGATATAGCTCCTTGATGCATTGGTAGGTCTCATTAGAAAATATAGTGTCTTGGAAAAAGGCCTTCACAAAATATTATTTTTAGTCTTGGCACAAAGCCTAGACTATGTGGTTATGAAAATCTAGAATTATGCATTCCATTGTTCTGAAAGTGGCTTTTAATATTGCATTTGATTATTCGACTAGTATAATATCCATGTGAGTAAGTAAATGGCATTATTTTGATTTATATTTTCCATATTATGATGAATTTTAATTTGGAAATGCTTTTTTTATTTTTATACATTGCCTAAAATGTTTATTATTATTTTTGAATACTTCTGCTATATTGTTATCCTTACTGAGAATCTGAGCTCACCCCTTTCTTTGTTTTATTTTTCCTAGTATGCCAAGAAGTATATTACGACAGACTTGTAGGGATAGTCTATGGGATCTGAGTGTTGTCTATGGAAACATTGTTGTAGTAGTTTTCCATATTATGATGCAATGTAAACCTTATGAATGTATCTAGTACTACCAAGGCTAATAAACTAATCTATCATTTGAGACATGATCTTTTGTGATCTTGACAATGATGTGTAATAATGCACCAAATTTGGGCTTTTGGGGTCGGGGTGTTACAGTTGGTATTAGAGGATGTTTAGTACAATCCTTGGAAACTTGATTTAGGTAAACTCTGATTAGAGCACATAGCCCTAAGATAGACATTAAGGATATGTATAGAATAACTTCCTAGAATTTTGGTAATGTAGAGATTTTTATAGATTTACAAGAAAATACATCCATGTCTGGATATGTGAAGGTAGAGGCGGCTTTATCATAGATGTACCAAGGGGTAAAACCTAAAAACACCACTTTGAGCTACACTAAAATGGGAACTAGTGCATGACAACGGGCCATGCTGCAATCTTGGTTACGACACACCACGTGGATATGCTTAGGATAATTTAATTTTTCATTAAAAACCATTATGAAGGGTTTATAAGTATATAATTCCTCAAAGAGAACATTTTTTATGATTATAGATAATATCCATAAACTTTTCAATTTATGTTAACTGTTTTACAAGTTTGGATTTATGTATTGTGATTCAAAAATTAATCTAGTTTATGCCATTATTTAGAAATGGCACCAAGTTGAAGGAATGCAAACCGTATCAATTCACGCACTCCATGTAGGGATTTCCCTCCTACTCATGATTATTATTGTGGATCTTCTGATGAAACTAGTGCTGATCAGATAATCACCATATTGGGACAACTCACTCAGGTTATGAATAATTACCTTACCTGTATGGAGCAACATGATCCATAGCGTAGAGGATCAATGTTAGATTGCTTCATGAGGAAACAATCACCACCATTCAATGGGGGTAAAAATCCACTAGTAGCTGAGAAATGGATAAATTCCTTAGAGAAAATATTCCAGGCATTGGGGAGTAGCGAAAGGGATAAAGATGTCATGGCTGTTTACCTCCTCACTGTAGATGATGATTAGTGGTGGTCATTAATTCAAAACAAAAAAGAAGATGATGAAGTATAAAATATTGAATTGAGGAATTTAATGAAATTTTCTCATAAAAATACTTTCCTCATGACCATTGAGAAGATATGGAAAGACAATTTCTGAGTCTGAGGCAAAAAGATGATGATAATGTCACAAAGTATGAGGATAAATTTACAAGGATAGCGAGGCAGGATACAGATTATATATGTAACCCAAGAAGTAATATTGATCGTTTCTTTGCTGGGTTAACACCATTTCTCGGTCGAGTATTAGTCTTACAATCTTTATCATCGTATGAAGATATTGTCTCATCTTCTATCAAGACCGAAAAATAATTATCTATGACTTACAACATTAATGCAAATAAGGAGAAGAAGGGATCTACTGAAAACTCTAGAAATGAAAATTAGGTAAAGAAGGAAAAAGTTGGATATATATCCTGTAGCAAATGTGGGAAGAAACACCATGGTACTTGCCGGAAGAGAATGGTTTTCTATTACAATTGTGGTGAAAAAGGCCACCAAGCTCGTGATTGCAAGGGGAAGAAAGAGGATGTTGTTGTTGAATTCTAAAATTGTATAGAATGGGGGAATTATGTGAACGAATGTCCTAAGAATCAGGGAAATATACCTAAAAAGTCCAAGGGATCAAGGTCAGGCTTATGCTATCACTACTACTGAGGTTAAAGCATTGAAAGACCTAGTGGAAGGAAATTTAATGGTTCCCTCAAGTTTAGAAAATGCTTTATTTGATTCTATATCATCGCATTGTTTCAGATCTTCCCAGTTTACTAAGATAATTAGATAGTTCAAATTTGACATAATAAGGGAGTTTTCAGTCAAAAATCTTAAGGGAGGTATCATCGCAATAATGTTTTGTGAATCAATTCCCATTAAAGCATATAAATTTTCTTTATCTGCTGATCTAATCATCATACCCATGATTGAATTTTATATAATCCTTGGTATGGATTGGCTTTCCGACCATGGTGAAAAAATTAATTATAAGAAGAAGGAGGTTACTGTTTTTGATGATGTTGATAAATAACACCTTATCTTTAAAGTAGACATGTCACTACCTGATTCTTATCTATCTCCACCCCCAGTATCTCAACTAAAGTCAATTATTATGAAGGAATAGAATGAACTAACTATGGGTGGGTAAAATAATGTTGAAATAGAGTATGTACCTATTGTGAAATAATATTTTGATGTGTTTCTAAAAGATTTACGTTGACATCCTCCAGAATAAGGAATTGAGTTTTCCATTGATTTAATTCCTAGATCAATTCCCATATCAAAGACCCCTTATAGAATGGCCACTGTGAAATTAGTCGAACTAAAGAAACAACTAGGGGAATTGAGTAATAAGGGATTTATTAACCAATTGTTTCTTCATGGGGATCCCATGTCCTTTTTGTTAATAAGAAAGATAGATCTATGAGGTTGTACATTGACTATAGGGAGATAAATGCTATAACAATAATGAAGATGTATCATATACCACACATTGATGATTTATTTGACCATCTACATAGATCCCAATACATTTCATAGATTGAACTTTGATCTGGATACCATCATTTGTGCATGATGGAGGAATACATTCCGAAGGGAGCATTTCGAACGAGGTATGGGCATTACGAGTTTACAATAATTCCTTTTGGATTTACTGATGAACCCTTTGTCTTCATCGATGTAATGAATAGAGTTCTCAGGGAATATCTCAGTGATTTTGGAGTGGTATTTATTGATGATATCTTGGTATAATTCAAATGATATGAAGATCATGAAAATCAATTGCGCATTATCCTGAAGACTCTTAGACGAAATGAATTATATGTGAAGTTTAGCAAGTGTGAATTCTGGAATCAGGAGATTTCTTTTCATGGCCATATTTTAATTATGGATTGAATCTCCCTTGATACTTTAATGACTAGGTATATCCAATAATGGCCAAAACTGATGAGTATAATTGAGGAATGCAGTTTTATTGGTTTAGTAGGTCATTATCGACATTTCATCTAGAATTTTTCTTGATTGGTTAACCCTTTAACCAAGTTCACATGTAAAGGGGTGAAATTTGTTTGGAAAAAAGAATGTGAAGAACGATTTGAATAATTGAAGAGAATATTAGTCAATGCTATTATATTGACTCTACAATTGGGGAATGATGGGTTTTTTATTTATAGTGGTTCTTCAAAGAAAGGACATGGTTGTGTCCTTATGTAGAATGATTGGGTGATTTCATATGCATCATGAACGCTAAAAATTCATGAAAAAAAACTATCCTACTCATGATCTTGAGTTATCAGCTGTAATCTTTGCATTAAAGATATGGGAACATTATCTCTATGGTGAAAAATGTGAGATATATACCGATCACAAGAGTTTGATATATATTTTCTCACAAAAAAAACTCAACATGAGGAAAAAGTGATGGCTTGAACTACTCAAGGATTATGATTGCACTATACACTACCACCCAAGGAAGGAAAATAAGGTGCTAGATGGTTTGAGTATAAAGGATCATGGTGTTTTGAACAAGATGAGAGTAGAAAAGGATCCTATATACATTGATCAAGTAAAGATGGATATGGGAATCACCATGGAAGGTGAATCATCAATACTTTTTCAAATGGTTGCAAAACCATATTTACTAGAAAGGATAAAGAGTTCTCAAAATGGTGATGAAGAGATTCAAAAGACGATTAAAGCTGTGAATGATGGGAGATGATGTGACTTTGTGTATGAAGATGGAATTTTGAAATTGGGGAAGAGACGTTGTGTTCCCGATATACCAGATCTAAACATATAATTGTTGGATGATTCTTATAGTTCCAATTTCTCTATACACCCTAGGATCACCAAAATGTATAGAGATTTCAAGGAACATTTTTTGTGGGAAAACATAAAGGAGAAGATTTCTGATTTTGTGTCAAGATGTATGGTTTTTCCACAAGTGAAAGCTGGAAGGCAACATCCTAGAAGAGTCTTGCAAGATTTTCCCAAACCTGAGTGGAAATGGGATAATATAATGATGTAATTTGTCATGAGAAGACCAAAGACTCTTAGACAGAATGATGCAATATGGGTCACTGTTTATTGTCTTACCAAGTCGGCATATTTTCTTGCTATAAGAGAAGATTTACTACTTGATCTTCTAGAAAGAATATATATTAATGTTGTTGTGAGACTTCTTAGAGTACCCCTATTGATGATTTCTGATCGTGATCCACATTTTACATCAAGATTCTAAAAAATATTTAGAATGCCATATGTACTAAACTTCGTTTGAGCACTTCCTACCACCTTCAAATGGATGGAAAATCAGAATGGACTATTCAAACCATAGAAGAAATGTTGAGATCTTGATCACTTGAATTTCAATGTATGTGGGATCAATATTTACCTTTGGTAGAATTTTCATATAACAATAGCTTCTATTCAAGTATTCAAATGGCACATTTTAAAGCATTATATGGAAATAAAAGTCGTACACCAACCTGTTGGGATGATATTGGTGAAAGAAAACTCTTAGGCCCCGAAATGGTGGAGGAAAAGATGGAAAAGGTGTAGGTAATCCAAATCAACATCAAAGTAGCTGAAAGTAGGCAGAAGAGTTGTGTTGATAACCGAAGTAAGGATTTGGAATTTCAGGTAGGAGGTCAGGTTTTCTTGAAGGTATCTCCATGGAAGGGTGTTATACGTTTCAGTAAGAAGGGTAAATAGAGTCCCAGGTACATCGGGCCTTTCAAAATTCTAGAACGAATTGGGGCTATAGCTTACCGTTTGGGAATACCACTGAGTCTCTAAAATGTTCATGATGTCTTCCACATATCACTATTGAGAAAATACATGCCTGAACCAACACATGTACTTACCTATAAAGAATTAGAACTGGAACCCAATCTGTCTTATTACGAAGAGCCTTTCAAGGTTCTTGATACAAGAGAACAAGTGCTAAGAAATAGGATGACTCGTCTGATAAAAGTTCTATGGAGAAACCATAAAATGTTAGAGGCAACATGGGAACCCTAGGAACTTATGATGAAGAACCACCTGAGACTTTTCATGTAGTAATATTCTACATATTTCTAGAATGTAATTTTTTGAAGTAGGGGAAAATGTAACACCCCAAGCTTCCATGGTACATTTCCCTTTGAATAATACAATAGCATGTGTTTTATGCATCTTCGAGTTCTAACACACCACAACCAATCAAACTAGCCGTTACGAATTGTAATACCCAAATTTTGAAATTTTATAAATTTTATATTTTAAAATGGACTTCATTTTTGGATTTGGAATATCAAAATTAGCTTAGGGTGGATCTTTGGTATTTTTTTGAAAACATTCAATTTTTGATGAATAATGAAAACACTGAGTTATAGTTTAAAACCAATTTTTTATATAGATAATTATTTATATTATTTAAATTTATTTTAGGTCCAAATAGATAAATAATACATATATAAGTTCAATTTAATTCATTTGAGTGAGTTTATAATAATTTTATATATATATAAATTTTATCTAACATTTCACCGTCTTTTACCCACCTCCTAGGAGAATTTGAAAATTCACTTAAAAAATAATTTTACAACTTCTGTGAGTGGAATTTAAAAACTCTAAGAGACATGGATGATATCATTAAGAAAAATGTGGTTTGATAAGATGAAACTAATTTTTTAGGAATAGTAGCTTTTTACTTTTATTTACCATTGTTAAAAGTAAATTGGGTATTTCATGGTAAAATGAAATTATCGTTACCCTAACACATATCCTAATTTTATTGGATAAGTATAATTCAAACAAATAAAACCATAGGAATAAAATATGAACCTCTTTGGTCCACTTGTATTCGATTAGGGAACTTATTATTATTTTATTTAAAGAAGAGTTAATGTAGTTAAAATCAATGTTTAATAACTAAAACATTTTTAATAGAGGGTTATACATAAGATATATTCAACTATAAATATTCATTAAAAATATAAAACAATTTCCTATATAATTTTATTTTATTTATAATTTTTAGACATTATATAATGTAATTTATTTATGACACAATGATGATGCAGTAATTACCTAATTAAAGAAATATTAAAATAATTGATATTATAAATTTCCAAATAAATGAAATTTGACCCCTTTTTTGGAATTCCACTAATTTTATAGGTTAATACGACATGTTAGGGTTGGTTAGAAGATTTTTTTTTCAAATTAATAATGTTTTTATGTATTTAGAAAAAACTAAAAACCAAATAGTGTCTAAATTGACATAAAAGAGTTTTTAAAACAAAATTATATTATTAATTGATATTCTATATCCTAGAAACCTATGGTTCAGAAAAAGGACTTATGTAATGATAGTTGTATTATTAATGAACCACTTGGAGTTTTCTTGGAATAATATAGTATGTTTATTAACCAAAGAGTATAAAAATACATATAGACATGGTAAATGTCAAACTATTTAACTAAGAGTTAAATCTAAAAGATAAAGTTAATATAGTGACCCAAACCAATCTAAAAATATTGTTTGAGTTGTTTTTTACAAATACCCACCTTATAAGTTAAATAATTTATTTTTAAGACATTATAAACTGATAATTATTTTATTATAAAATAATATTTCTAGCTTTTCCTAAGGTTCCCCTCACCCCTCTTATAAAAGGGAACTCCCCCTTCTCTCTAATTCAAACCTTCAAATCCATGTGGCTCAGCCAAACTCTGCCCAAATACCCTCTAAACTATCTTATATTCAACCTTGAGGAGTTTATTTAGTCATAAAGCCAACCTAAGGATCCATTTTGATCAAATAAAAAGGAAGAAACCAAAGAAGAGGCAAATATTTCATCACCTCTTTCAAGTTCCTTTCTTTTTCCACTTCTTTTTTCTTTGTTGTTTCTATTATAAAATAATAACTACAGTATCATCAATATAATATGATGTTATTATAAATATGGTACAACCAAATTCATTATTATATCCATCTTTTGAATGATATGTCACCATATGTGCGTATGTACAGCTTACCGTCTCCATGTCGTGGTGCAATTGTTATTCAATACATTATTATTTGGATGGGAATAATAATGATGTGTAATTGATGTAAATAATAAATATTAAATGATAATTATTCTGTATATATGATATACCATCAAATTATATATTATTTTAATATCAAAAGAATGATATTGTCACTCGTCCATACGTACGGATTACCGTCTCCACGAACACGATGATATTCATTCCCCATCGAATCCATTAAATAGTAATTTTTATTAGATGATTAAAAATAATGTTTAAAAACTTGATATCATTCTGGATAAGAATAATATACATCCCATTCATTATAAATATGACTCACATAAAAACTAATATAAATTAAAATGAATCTGTTAACACCTGAAATAATGATAATACTAAGATATTATTAACAAATAAATGTTAAATGATCATATATTATATCATATTAATGTATATTATTATTTTTTAATTTAATAAAAATTATTACACCATTATAAAGGTGGGTAACCTACCCTCGACCAAGGAAAAGTACTAGGTAAGTGTTAATTTGACAATCTATTTATTATCCAAGGTTGTTTTTACGTAACTATCTACTGGGACATCTTTATCATCCACATCCATGTTTCTCAAAAAGATATTCCAAAAAATTTATACTATTTTATATACTATGGTTTGAAGTAATTTATACCCTTTTTTTTACTTTTTATAAGATTTTTATAAATTAATATTTCCATAATTTTCCAAA
Source organism: Viscum album (assembly GCA_963277665.1). Lineage (NCBI taxonomy): Eukaryota > Viridiplantae > Streptophyta > Magnoliopsida > Santalales > Viscaceae > Viscum > Viscum album. The sequence continues at coordinate 445,212,308 of OY728155.1, read as the reverse complement.
CAAGGTCATTTATATCCTTTTTGACAAAATTAAGGAAAGAATAACTTTTTTTAACTTATATGCCAGGTACGGCTATTTTCCGTCATTATAACATCATCAAATATTCTCATAAAAGCATATAAGAAAATTTCCAAAATAAATTTTTTCTTTTAATATTATATGAATTTTAAATGATTTCAAAATATAAAGAGATATTTCTCTTAAAAAGGTTTTGATTTAATCTATGTCAACATCCTTTGATGGATTTTTAGTTTATTTGAAGTTTATTTATTATGATACAAAACATCCATACTGTATTGAAGGTTTTGTGATATGTTTGAATATGGATCTGTAATTCTTATACCGTTCATGGTTTATGGATAAAGTATTTACATTTCGTATTCTAGTTTTAATACGAATGTTTATCTTATGTTTAAACCTTTTTATATGAGGATTGCATTGGACTAATTATGTGACGGGTGAAGCGTGCTATAGATCCTTGATAAATAGGTAGGTCTCATGAGACAAAAAAGTGTCTTGGCACAAGGCCATGATAAAATCTTATTTGTTTTCATGGAACAAGGCCTTGACCATGGGGTTATGAATGTATGGCATTATGCATTCCATCATTATGAAAGTGGCTATTGATATTGCATGTGATTATTTGACTAGTAGAATATCCATGTGAGGATGTAAATTGCATTATTTTGATTAATATATGCCATATTATGATGAATATTATGTTGAAAAGGCTTTTCATTTAGTTTTATACATTGCCTTAAATGTTTATTCTTATTTAAGAAATTTTGTGATATATTGTTATCCTTACTGAGAAACTGATCTCACCCCTTTCTATGTTTTATTTTTCCTAGGAGGCGAAGAAGTATATTATGAATGATGTGCAGGTATAGTCATTGGGATCTTAGTGTTGTCTACGGAAACAATGTTGTTGTAGTTTTATGTATTATAATGTAATGTAAACCATATGAATGTATCTAGTAATTCAAGGCTACTAAACTAATCGATCTTTCTAGACTTGCCCGTTTGTGATCATGCCAAGGATACGTAATAATGCACCGACTCTGGGATTCTGGGTCGGGGTGTAACAGTGGTTTGGGAGAAGTAATATGATGGGATAACATGTTTGTCACCACTAAAACAATGGAAGAAGCAGTGTCAGGGAGCAGTGGAAAAGGGGTTGGCACTGACTGGAAATGGAATGGTGGTGGATGGAGGAGAGGAAAAATCGTGCAGCAATGGTGACTCATTAAGTAACATCATGGGTCTAGTAGTGATTCACTGGAGTCACCATTATAGAAGCAGCGACTCAAATGATGATATTAAATAAAAAACTAAAAATTTATTATTAAATAATAATAATAATAAAAATCATTGAAATACTAAAACTAAGAAAACTAGAATTAAAATATCTTAGATAAATGATATCAGTTTTTAAATAAGGAATTGGGTATATTAAATATAAAAATTTGACATAAAATTTAAAAAAAGAATAAAAATTTATAAGCATAAAATATGATGATTTGTTTTTATTAATAACATATTAATATAAAATTTATAAACCAATAAGATTAAAAATTTCAAAAGTATTTTTCCAAATAAACAAAAACACAAATGAATAACTAAATTAATGATATTAGAGGCTTAAAATTACAAATTCATACATAATAATAGTTAATTCTTATATTTAATTTTAAAATTATTACTGTATCATTATTTTATAAAAGGATTACAATTTATTAATTAAATTATTATAAACATTATAAAAGATGTGCGGGAAATGTTTTTTTAGGCCACATAAACCCCCCCCCCCCACATAAGAATTGATTTTACTCAATCAATTTCATGATTGATTTCCTTTTAAAAAGCTAATACATGGTTTTATAAATCACCTCAATATGAATCATGTCAATATATTTAAAAATACAGTACAAGAATTTATTGAATTCTATTTTGACATGAAATAATAAAATTATGTATTTCCTACTTTCACACCCGCACTTGGTGGACAAGATAGAAACGAATCATTCACCATAGAGGATTTTAGTCCTCATTTATGAAACAACCTGCTGATTTACTTAAATTAAAACTTACTTTCTAAATCTATGAATGACAACATGTTAAAAATAAGTGGAATTTGAAACATAACAAATGATACATTTTAATTTTACTTACTCATAGGTTCCAAAAATAATTTTTTTAAATCGCCATATCGATACACATAAATGGTTATATACAAATCAATTTTCACCTTCTTCATCTGGTTTTCACAATTAACCACACCATAATGAACTCGTTTTTGACAACTATTCACTTTATTTTTTAATTATTAATTTATTTGTTTCTTCCAAACCATGTAATTTGTTCTTAGAACTATTCATATACACCGATTAGATATTTTAGAGAGGGATTTCACAGACACAGACATTATAATTAGTGTCTCAAAGAAATAGTGTGGTTTACCAAATTCTTATTTTACTCTAGATTCAAAAATATTTATATAAATACAATTAAAATTCAATCACTAAAGTGATTACTATTTTTTAAATTAAAATGTTATTTCTGTAATAAAAAGTAAAAAATTCCATTTTTATAATATTATGATCCTTACACCACAAAAATATAACCCATATAACTCAAAAAAATTCATCCTAAATAGAATAATTATAAAATCAAAAAAATATTAACTCATCAATCATTCATCATAAAAAATTTCTAATTCATGGAAAATCGTAAATTTTCTATGAGATATTATCATTAAGAATGACTAATTTGAATTGGAGACAAATTCATAGAGAAACTCAATTTGTGAAATATGTTTCACAAATTTAACAATATTTAATTTATTTTTAAAATGCATAAGGACTTTATGGGCTACAATTAAATAATATAATATCTAAACATAAATTGACCCCTCCCCAAAAACTAAATCAAAACTTTGTCCCCTATGTTGAATTCAAAGTTGGAGAATATAATATTATTTAAAAGGTTCAAACAGATATTCAATTTAAGAGTTTAATGACATTTTTTATGGAAACAATTTACATCAAACAAAGTATTTTAAAGAAAATATATTTTATAGTATGATCACTTGAATTATGTTTTAAGCCGAAATATATAAATTTTCAATTTAGTTTAGAAGGTATCATGCCAAACATAAAAATATAGTTAATTAGGATGTGAAATTTAAAATTGGAATAAATAAATTTTCAAAATCAAGGAAAAAGGTATGTTAAAACCTTACAAATTCAATAAAAGAAATAACGGAAGGAAAATCAAGGGTATTACATCCCAACAATTTAATTCACAAAGTGAAGATATTTAAATTCAACGAAACTTAATATCTAGTAATAATCCAATAATTCCATAAAATATCCAGCAAACCAGCACATGCTACAGAACAATACTGAGTCACTACTACATTCACACCACTAAGTTACTGTTTTGGAGACTCACTACCATTAATGGAATGGTGAATTATTAGTGACTATTATTTTATAAATTAATATAGGATAAGAAAAAACTTATTTAGAATTTTAAATATTGTACTTCCCCGATAAAAGTTTATCTATTTATACTCCAACAACGGTTCCTTATGATTTATAATGAATTCTTCTTCTCCTGTAACACCGCTAACAAAACTAATTTTACTATAAATATAATAAATGGCATAAAAAATAATTCATAATAGGCATATATTGATAAGAAAAGGAAATTCAAGAATCACATTATTCCGAAATGAAATATGAACACTATTAAAAAAAGGAAAATCATGGGTTGACTCCCTTGAATAATTGAATTTTAATTCTGCTGTCAGTCATTATTGAAGCACAGCTTTCAAAAATTGTGAAGCAATTCATGATATTTATATGCCCTTAAAAATATATTTTCACTCTATGACCATCAAGAAGAATGATTGTGTTTAATTAAACAAAAATATCTACAACACCATTCATAAGAATTTATTTTAACTGAAAAAGGTTAAGAACATTAAAAATAGTGTTTTCTTGGACAAATATTTAATCTTAAATTAATGGGAATGACATTATCAATAAGATTGAACTCATTGATTTTTATGGAATAATCATGATATAATTTGGACCTCACTTTATATATCTTGGAGTTAACATTAGACTCTCTACTTATCACATCAATCTCACTAAACTTAATAAGTTTCCTCTATTAAATATTTTTAAAATCATAATTAAAAGCCTAAACTGCCCAATATGACTTGTGCTGCAAATTTACAAAAAATTGACAACATTTCCCAAATCAAAACCTAATTGGAGACATACCAATTTTTGTCTTGAAATCTATTCTACAGGAACAAATTTCTTAATTGAACTTAAGTGACCATTCATTCCTATTTTTTGAGATAATTTTCCCCAGAAATTGTTTTATATATCTGTTATAGATTTTTACATGTGCACTACATTGTGGATGTTCGGATGTACCAGTCTTATGAACATATCCATATTTATCAATTACATCCTTACACTTTTAGTTTCTATAATGTGTTTCATTATTAGTTATGAAGGTTTTGGTAACTATGAATCTAGAAAAAATGTTCTTTTCAATAAATTTTCTTACACTGTTAGATTGATTATTCGACAGTGCTACTGCCACATCACACGTAGAAACACAATTAATAGACACAAAAATAAACTCATTCTCATGATATTATGGAAATGGTCCAAAAAATTCTTACCCCAAATAATAAAAAATAGTAACTTTCTAAAATACTGTTTTATGGTAATTCATTTTTCTTTCCATCACTTCCTTGCCACTGACATCTATCAAATACAAAAAAATTACTCATAGCATAAATTAATATAATGGACCAATGAAATATATATTGATGGGCCTTTTGGGATGTCTCATATCCATCATGATGCCATCCCATTAGTGAGGAGTAAAAACTCTCTAGTATTGAAATAATTTCTTCTTATTGTACACAACTTTTATGAATTTTATTAACACACCTATTAAATATTAAATGATCATACCTACGGTAATACATATGTTATGATATGAAATTTTTTATTTTGATGTTAGAAAAAATACTTTGGAATGGAATTATCTGCCAGGATAATAGATAAACATGCAAACCCTGAAAACTACCTAATTAAGACAGTGAGAATATTCTCATCATGAAAGGTAGAGTTAATCTCTATTTTATCTTCATAGTTGGTATTTTCAAGCCTATAAAAGTTGTATAAAACTATGTTCTCAACTCCCTGGTTACATCAAATCTCTATATCAAATTCATCTAACATGTGAATACACCTAATGAGTCAGGGTGAGGATTCCATCTTATATTTCAAGTATTTTAATGAAAAATGGTCAGTAAAGATAATGAATTTAGAACCTAAAATATACAGCCTCAATTCCTATTGGGTATAGCACACTGCTGAAATATCCTTTTAGATAGTTGTATAGTTACTTTGTTCCACATCTAGTAGTATTAATTCATTTTACAGAACATGAAACTTCTTATCTCTCCAATTTCCTTAGACAACTCGAAAATCCATATCACTAGAATCACACTTTAGTTCAAAATGAAGTTTCTCAATAGCTATAGTGATGATAGGTTATGAAGTGAGATATTATTTTAGAAAATTAAATGATTTGAAATAGTTTTCATCAATGATTAATGGAGTATACTTAACAAAAAGGGTATACAAGGGATTTGTAATTATCAAAAATTCTTTGATAATCCTCTGGTAAAAACCATCATACCCTAATAATCTTCTAACACAATTAACATTTTCATGAGGTGGTAACTTTTGAATAACTTTGATCCTAAAAGTGTCAACCTCTAAACCTATCTTTGAAACCTTATTTACAAACACTATCTATTCAGTGACCCTGAAAAGTCCTTTTCCTCAGTTAATATCAATGTTTTTCTCTAAGAACCACTCTAACTGTAACTCCATATTTCCTAAAAATTTATGAAATATCAAATCAACAATAGGGAAATAATCCATAGAAACCTCTATGATTCTCTCAATAATTTTAGAAATGATAGCCATTATCTATCATTGAATGATAGGAGGGGTACCACACAACCCAAAAGCCATCCTCCGGTATGAAACTTTCCCAAAGGTACATGCGGAGGTATTTCTCTCTAGATCCCCTAATGCTACAGGAAACTTGTTGTAACAAGAATACCTATCCATAGAATAGAGTAACTCATTTATAGAAATCCCCTAAATCATTTTATTATGGAATTTCATTGGATAATCATCCTTCCTTACAAATTAAATGAGATTATTATAGACTATAAAGACTCCATTTGGTGGCCTTCCACATTTTAATTTCTTCATTCATTTCATTAGTGACAACAAAGAATCCTCATTTATTAGTGAGTACATGGACCAAACAAACCCAACTACTATTATAGATATCATATAAAATTTTGGAATCGAATAGTTTAATTACTTCCTCTCTCACATTATCATTTATATAGGTATTTAGTCTCCTTTCACACAATACTATAGGTTTTTGAATTATCTCCAATGGAATTTTGTACATGCCGAATGGATAATCCATTTGAAATAATATATGGTCCATCCAATGGTAGATTTTAATTTCATAAATGTATTTAACAATTTTTAATATTTTTTTATTTCATCTCTGCATAATTAATTAGAGGCATTTTGGAATTCTCACCTCAACATGAATATTTATTACTTGCAAGAAGTGGGTTCAGTTCTATGGTGGGTTATTTTTTGCATAATGTAAGGGTCGTAGGCCTAGGAAGTCCAAGGTCATCAGCATATCTGTTATAAATAATTTTAAATATGTAATGAATATTAATTTCATATCCATTTCTATGTTTTTCTTCATTGTTTTACAATGTGGATTGTTCACTCTCATAACATTTCATTTTTAACCTAAAGAATGTTAAACAAGGAAAAATAATCATGTTTTCATAACATATCATCTTCTATATCATCAAAAAAATTACTAGTGATGGTTAAAATAGTATCACCCAAAAGTTCACTCAGAAATAGACTAAGACTAAAAGAAGAGGGTATATTTCCTACCGAAGCGCAAACTTTATGATTGTATAGTTTCATTAATTTTTCTAGAATCTCAGTAAAAGAATATTCAATAGTATTAGAAATATGAAATTCAATATTTCATTTTTCCAAATTACCTTTTTTAAAAATGTTAGCTTTTTAAATTCAAAAATAATTTTAATATAAACTTTAAACATTTATAGACTCTACCTTAGAAAAGTTATCATAGAATATAGGACCATTGACATTTTTTAGAACATTAAATTCTTCTGGTTGATCTCTAATTTTGATGATCAATTGACCCATAGAGTTATTAATAATAGCTCCTCCATATTCCATGAAGGGCCTACCTAGAATAATGATAATATGGTGGTCAGAATCCATATCTGGCACAAAGAAATTGGATGAAAAAAATAGCTTCCCTAAACCATCTAGTAGGTCATATACCCTTCCCAAAGGATGTGTAAAAGAAGTGTCGGCCTAATATAGGTTGATTGTTATGGGTTGAAGATCACCCAATCTCTAACTGTTGGAATAATGAGAATGGGAGTAGGTTTATAATAGCACCTAACTCACATAGGATGTTGTGTTGACTAGAATTTTTTCACGTGTAAGGTATGAAATAATTGTATGGGTCTTTGAGATTTAGAGTTATTTTTTTAAGTACAACACTACACTCTTCAATGTGGCTATATGTTGAAAATTATTAAAATTCATTTTTGTTTGAAAAAAATTTCTTAGAGATTTTAAATATGATGGAATTTTAATCAAGGATTGGATGAATGTGATACTAACCTGATGCATGGTTAAAATCCCAGTGAATAGAAGAAGGACATCCAAATTTTTTCTTTTGGGTTTTAGTTTTTAGGAAATGTGATGGATGGGAAAATGTTACTAAGAATAGTTGGCATGTCCATTATTTATTCAATAGTTTTAACCTTCCCATTTTTTTATGTTTTTAGAAAAATTTTGATACTGAATTCCTCATGAAAATTAATAATTTTATTTATTTTTAATATTTTTCATCTCATGTCTTGAATCTATATAAAACTAATTTTTATTTCACATTCATTGAATCTCTCGGTTTGGGATTTATTATATTTTTTTCAACTCATATTTTAGTATTAATCCAACTTATTATTACAAAAACAATGACATTATCCATAAAAAATCAGTTAGGCTAGGTAGCCTTCCTTTTTCCTTAGAAGTCCTAACTCTAGTAAGCTATCCTAATTTGAGTTTCAATGTTTTCATTCTAACAACAGTTTGAATTTTATCTGATTAAAATTAGATTTTTATTTATTCAGTTCAGTTTTTAATTTTTTATCTTTAGAGTCTATTATATTTATAATTTGATATAATTTTCAAATCACTTGACCCTCAGAATTTCCCAGTGATTTATAAGATTGTACACTTTATTGTTTTTAATGTTTTTCTAGGTTTAGTTTGGTAACCAAGAATAGTTAATTGATTTTACATTCCTTGTTCTTTCATTGAATGTATGTTATGGTTGTTATTACATTGATTCATTATTTTTGAAAATGATTCTTTTTTAGTAGGAATCTTTGCACAATAATTAACAATTTTGGAATTTTCCTTTTGTTGGGATGACATGTCAATGTTTGGACAAATGTTCTTACTGTTCACAAACATTCCACATTGAGAGAGTTGTTCTCTAAGATATTGATTTATGTTTTTAAATCACACATTATGTACACACTATTTTCCATTTTGATAATTTAATAATTGATGTTTATTTGATATTTAGAAAGATTAAATTGAATATCATATTACTAAACTAGTGTTGTTATCATTTCTTTTCACTATTTCTATTATTGAGATTAACTGTTGAGATTTTAATATCTTGATGTTAAAAATCTGTCTCAAAACTTCATCAGGCATATCATTGTAATCCCCCAATAAATTTTTCAAAAATTTTTTAACCCAAGGAAGATACTCATTCATTGATTGTATCCATTAGAACATATGGTTGGAGTTGATAATGGAGACACCACATATATAAGTCTATAATTATTTCCCAAGACAGAAGAAATGATTCTCCATCCTGTTGAATGAGACTTGTGATTTTGGATCACAACTCTCTTTTAGGTGTTTTGTGATAAAATTTTATTATGATTGAATTATAAACATAGTCTCAATTTTCATATATGGTATTATCTAGACTCAACAACCAAAACATAGAATTCAATTTGTGGATAAAGTGATAAATTCTAATTATATAAACACTATTAGGGATTCCTATTAGTTGTAATTGTTATACATTATCGTAGAAATATCTAATTATTGCTAAAGATGTCTTATTAGAGATTAAATTTATTGAAAATGATAAGGATAGGTCAGACTACTTGAGTTCATAGTTTATAGGTCTAGGAGATAAACTAATTTTAGAAAGATTACTTGACACTTGAGGGAGTTGGAACTCACTCATCCAAGGGCTATCAATTTGTTCAATGAGTGCATGATGATGGTTTCCAAAATTGTAAATAGTAACTCTATCTTCTATAATTTCCATTTAAAATTTGTTTTCTATAGAAAATTATAGTTTTTTTATATTTCTATTTTTAGGGGATCTAGTCTAATAGTGTATGATATTGTGCTCGTAAAATGGGAAAAAAATTGAGTCCAGTATAAAATAGAAAATTCCAATTAAAAGTAACATAAATTGAATTTAACTTAATAAAATTGTAACTGATTAAAAAAATTAAGTAGTTTTCAATTTTATTCATTTATTTTTGTTTTTATGTGTTTTTTTATGTTTTTTTGAAGAAGGTGATCACTCTCTGGCTTCCCAAGAAATGCCACCAAAAACATAACCCAAATTTCATTGAGTATGTGTCAATGTTTAATAACATTTATATACTTACAAACTACAATTTAGTGGTAAGAGGTGTCGAACCCATAGGGATAGTAATGTGACCATATTTCTAAACAAACCACACTATTGTTAGTAGTGGCTAAACATTCATTTTAATTTTTTTTTTAAATTTATATTTATTTATAATTAAGTATTGAGAATAAATGATTTTTTTATATTTTTTTAATGAATTCTGATAAGAAGTAGAAAATATTGTTACCAAGAAAGAAATAGAGATGATAAATGTTTAAATATGAATAGTCAAGAGATATGCCTGGGAAAATCTAACCTACCAGTTTAAAAAGGATTTTTTTCACGTACATTGAAATAAAGATGTAACATCGAATAAAATTATTTATCTCCCTTTTCATGGTATCAGTTATGCATATTAAGTAATATTGGAGTTCTGCATTCAAAAAACAATTTAATAGAATTTGTTTCATAAATAAAATCCTCAAATACAATCTCATTGATTGTTCTAAAGATTGTTTTGGATTAAAATATTTGAAAAATGTTATCTATGATATAACACAATGAATGATCATGTATTTTAAATTTTAATTAAATTTTAATGATGAAATCATATGATTTCATAATTGATCTCAATGATAATTTCTCAAAGAATTAAATGAAAATGTGAATAGGAAAATAAAGAAAACTAATTGAACATGAATTTACATGATCTATGATTTTATACAAAAATCATGTCATATTATGAATTAAAAATAATACATTTGAAGTTAAAAAATTACAAAATAAAGAAGAATAAATAAAACCACTACTGATGTTGCTCTCATAGATCAGCAGGTCTTTGTTCTTGAGAAACATCCTAGAAGAATCGCTTCTGCTCTCTGGGTGTCTCCAATTTTACATCAGTGTCTCTCCTAGAAGTCTCTTGATGGGTTTGATGAATGAGTTTAATGATTAATGAATTCCCTTACAATCTTGGTTTTCTTCTTTCTTCTATAACCATCAGCTATCGTACATTGTTTATCACCAATGTCAATCACTGACATAGTTTTTTCTACACTTATTCATCGTACATGTGATTTTATCCTTCTACTAGATCTCAATAATAGTGATGTAATCAACACACTTCTAACTGAATGCAACTGTCTGGTTAGAATGAATTTTTAAAATATTTTTGATCCTAATTTTATATGTGAAAAAAATATGGAATAATTAATGTTATTTATAACAAAAGAAATGTATAAATATTTTACTTATTTTATTAAATATTATAATAATTAGATTAATTTATTATTATATACTAATTTTTTATTATTTAATATTAAATGTGATTATTTTTTACTTTTTATTTTATTTATAACTATTATTAATTAATCAAAATTATTATTACAAACTATTTAATTATAAATACTACTAATATTTTAAAACATTATAAATGATAAATATTTTTATTATTGTTTTTTTGGTTATTAAAGTTTATTATTTTGTTAAGTTAATTAATTACATAATTTATTAAAAAAATTTATTATTTTTATTATAATTATTTTATATATAAAGATAAATTATAATTCTTATAATTCTTATATTTAAAATAAATTATTAAAATTATTAATTTAGATTCATTAATTCTATATATTTATTTTATTTAAGTAAATATTTTTATTTTCAAATTATAATTATTATTATTATAGTTTTATTTTTTATTAATGATTATGTTTGTTTTTTATTTTAATTTTATTTATCCTATTATTATTTTTTTATTTTCTCTCTCCCTTATTCTTAGCCACACACATGGTGTATGGATTCCTGAGGAAGTTGCAACTTTGGCCCACATACCCTCCTCCTCCATGGATTCAACTCCAAATTGAATCAGAGCGGTGGTTATAATTATCCTCTACAGTGATGGAAAACCCTCCTCGCTTCTCATTACAACTACACAGTATCTGCAAGCACTACTGAAAGTTGTGGATCCATCTATTTCAACCTTCTATTGAAAGTGTTTAGCTCTTGCACATGTACATTAGTGTGAATTCTAAAGTATGCCGGTTCATCTTAGTGTATCTCCAAAACGGTGAAACTACATAAACTCAATGTGGAAGCATGTCTATGACCTGTGATAGGATCGTGGGAAGGTATTAGAATCTTCAGATCTAGAAAAGATCTTTATTTTGGTTGGATCTGGTCTATGGTGGTACTAGTGTATCATTTAAGTAGTTCTGGATGACATATAATGTTTGTGTTATCTCTTATTGAGATGCAGTGGTATGTCAAGGATGAGTAGTGTCGGTGAAAACTCACAAAATGTCTATAGAGGTGTGGAAGATGAGACACCGATCAACTAGAGGTGTGAGGGAATAGAGCGGTGACGATTGATGGACAATTTCTAATTGTGGAAAAAAGGGAACATTTTAATGATGACCGAGTTAAAGGAGGTTTCTGGAAATGTATTTTGGATTTCTTGGCTCCAATGGTGACTTGTGGTAAAATAGTGATTTGTGTTGGGATAAATAGTGTGAGGCGGTATGATTTGAGTCATCGTGGAAATATAGGATGTAGAATTAGTGGTGAGTAATGGATAATATGTTGGCGGTGACTTAGAAATGAAGGGTGGTAGATAGAGCAGAGGAAGAAGCTGGTGGTAACTATTACTCATTGATTCACTGTTGGTGTCAAGTGGTGACTTGTTGGAATCACTGTTGCACTAGCGGTGACACAAATTTTCCACTTAAAAATATTAATAAATAACAACAAAATAATATCAAGTATTATTTTTCATTTTTAAAACCATGAAAACTATATTAAAAAATAATATAGATAAATAATTTATGTTATTAAAAATATTTTAAAATTTTTTAAAATAAAAATATGACTTAATATTAAATAAAGGAAATAAAATTTAAAAAATTAAAAGAATAAAAAATTATAAATTGCACTATTATTAAAAAATCATTAACATAAAATTAATAAATAAAGAATAATTTATATTTAGAAAGTAAATATATATAAAAACTAAAAAATATAAATTAATGATATTACAGGATTGAAATTATAATATTAGACCTAAAAATGACTAACTGATAAATGTAATTATCAAAATTTTAAATTATAGTTATTTAACAAAACGATCCCAATTTATTAACAAATTATTTATAAACAGAATAATAATATGTGGAAAACAAGTTTTTTTAGGACACATCAACTCTCAAAGAAAAATTTTCTTGTTCAAACACATAAATTTAAAGAGAAAACATGGGAAATAATGGAAACAATGATAATTTATTAAACTTATCTATTATCAACTAATAATGTGAGATTAAATTTTTGTAAGAAAATTTATTAATGGGGAAAAATTTAATGAACATGACACAATTATTGGTTGTTGTTTGTTTTAGAGTAGTGTCTTATATCATATATAATTATAATAATACAACGCATATATAAAAAACAACACCTTATTTCAATAATTAATATCATTCTATTAGTTTATAAAAAATTCATGAAAATTTAAAACATTTAATAGATGAAAAAATATAAGATATTTTTCATAAAATGGGAAAATACTGGTCTTTCAAATATTTTGTTACCATTTCCCCCATAATAAATAATCAATAAAATCAATTAATTATTAGTAAACCATTTAATATTTTAGTAATGGAAAAATTATATATCCATGATTGGAATTGTAATGAATAATATATGAGGAAAGGAAATTATAAGTATTAGATGAAATATAAAAATTAGAATAGTGACCCGTCTATTGAAATTATAACATAACCATTGGGAATAGTAATATGATTATTGTTTTATATGAAAATTGGGAAGTATGATTGTTGGTAATAATGTTTCTATTAGATTTAGTCTTTATAAAAAGGTAATGAAAAAAGGAAATTAAATAATAAAGGAGAAATGATGTCCTCAACACGTAGGGTCAAGCCATATGAAATCATATATTTAGATCATGGGAGGGGGGATATGTCATGAGGATTCACCCTTAAACTATGTATATAAATTACATTAACAATTGATTCTATAATAAAATAATCTATGAGAGAAGTTCATATTAGTGGAGATCACAGCTAGGTCAATGTCATCTTCGACACCTCCTGAAACAAAAACAATTGCACACCTTAACCAAGGGGAAACGTCAGTTTAATAAGTGATTACGTGTCTAGTCCATAGTATCATAAATATGTAATTTCACTTTTATAAATGAAATGATAATTTTCTAAATTCTATTTTCATAATTATATTATCTTGAAGAATTTTCATGAAAATAAGTTGAAGTTGATAAATGTAGTTTTTGGATAAAAACAAATTTATATTTAAAAAAATATGTACACTATTATAATAAATTATTTTATTATTTAAAATTATTTTTTCCATGAAATAGCTATTTAATAGAATTTTTTTAAAATATAATTAATTGAATAATATTTTAATTATAAAAAATATTATGTGTCTGAAATTTGACTACTTCATAAAAATTATTATTTTTCATTTGATAAGGATTTTTTAATTTTAATATAAAATTACAAAAACAAGAAAATTATTTTGATTAAATAAACACTATATTTTAAATCATCCCCATTAAAATATTATTATGGTGATATTTTTTGAAGTTTCTAATGTAAATTATTTTTTAGTAAATGTAAAAAATAATTTATTTTCTTTTTGGTATGTTTTTTGACATAATATATCATAGTGATTGATTTAAAATTTAATAAAATATAGTCCAAGACCTAATATGTTTTTCTAAGATTTATATTATGTATTTTAATAGATTTAAGTCAATTTAAAAGATAAAAACGATATTAAAATTTCTAAAAGATATCTTATGATTTGTAAAAACTATTTTGTGGGACAATCTAAATTAAATTTCCTATGTAAGATTAAAATATGGATTTTGTTTATAATATTTTAAAATTTGATAAAACATTACTCAAATCTATAAAAACATAAACATAATCTATTTTTTCAAAAATTGTTTTTTAATTTTCTAGAAGCTTTGATTTTAAGCCCTATATTTGGCCATTATTAAATAATTACTCTTTATTTAGTGTATATACCCGACTATCCTCCATTATATCCCACTCCAAATCTATAATTCATGATTTTATATAAATGTTTCCTCCCTAAAAGTCCCTCCAAGGTCTTATTATCTCTTCATAGTTTAATCCCCATGTTTTAGGAATCAACACATCAGGGAATGAGATTTCTCCAATTTCACTTTTAAATTCACAGACCTATATTCTGTATTATTCCATCAATTCAGGATTAACTTTTTTTCATAAATTTTTTTCTTCCCATTACATTCAAAATATAGTGGTACCAATTTGAATCCCTCTTCTCCCCTCATTATTCAATTTTCATAATCCATAATTAATTCCATTAAGATGTTGTATTCAATTCATGAAATTATCACATTCAAATGGAATATATTATATTATTAATGGCCAAACTATTACATTATTCATGGAAATTCCCATAGATTTTAAAAAAAAAATTATTTTCATATTTATGTGTATGAAACCCACATTATCTTTTTTTTTTGTTTAAAATGATGTAATGTCTATGTATTTAAGAACTTATATATGAAATGATTTTATATGATAATTACTAAATAGAATCCAATTTCCTGTGATGAAATGATATATAATTATCAATATGTATCCCTTAAATTAAAACATATGAATTGAGTCCCTTAATATATAATTAATTTAATTGTTAAATAAATAATCCGCATAGATCAATATTTTATCACTCCTATGAGAATAATCTTATTAACAATGTTTTGCGACACCATTTTTATAAATATTCATTATATTCATTTTAACATCTCAATATTATTGTATAACCATATTTATAATTTTTTATACATGATTTTTTTATTATTATATACCTCATCTTCTAATGATTATTAGTAATTGTTATTCCTCATTATCAAAAGTTTAATATATCCTGTATTTATTCCCTTAATGGGATACATAATCACACATTTCATTTGACATATTTCCCCAGGATATGAGTTTATTTAGACATTCTTAAGACAAGTTATGAATATGAATTTCATGTGAATTATTTGATTTTTTATGTTATTCATGTATTACATTCCATATTTCCATGAAAATAAGCCTTAAAATTTATTCCCTATTATAATGTATTGTAACATCTAATGAACTTTTTATATATTAAAATTTGGTATTCCATAATAACATTGGAGTGATATAATTTATCATAAGGTTATCATAAAGCTAGTAATAATAAAAATCATTTAAATTTTATGTCAAGGATATCAACCAATACAATCATCATATGATAGGGTCTGGATAACCACACATGTATCATTTTATGGGATAGGGATAACCACCCATTTTTCATTATTAAGCATATGGTATCGACCAGTGTAACAAATTTCTGATTGAAAAAATATCTCATGTATAGTTTTAGATCATTGAAAATAATTATTAACAAATATATTCTAGGGATATAATGGACCACTCATCAAATAATAAAAATCCATTAATATATATTCTATAAGACCGGGAAATATTATATCATTTCATTATACCATAAAATAAGAAAAAGAGAACAGGGTTAATAAAAATATTATAATAAAAAAACCATATAAGAAAATAATAAAGATGTTATTATATAATCATATCCCTAGGGATGGATAAGTATTACAAATTATGTTATTATATAAAAAATTATTTAAAATATCATTAGTAAATTTCTAGAGAAAAATTCCTTGTTCATTTTGGAAACACTTAATTAAAAAATAAAAAAATATAAATTATTAAGTAATACTTTTACACTAAAAAGAGTTATGTAAAATTTTAAAGGAATTTTTTTAGAGTATCAAATACATGCTACTCAGAAAATCAGTTAATCTAGTAAATTGTAAAACAATGATTCTATTCATATATTTAGAAAAAATTACCTCCTTCAAAAAATGAAAAAAATATTTATTTCAAACATTCTTATAGATAGACAAACATGGAAAAATATTAAATTAATCTATAATTTTAAAATATCAAAAACATTTTTAAGTATATTTTAGACAAAATATGTATGTGGAAGGAAATTATTCCAGCATTAATAGAGTGTTAATATAAATTTTCCTTAAAAAAATATTTTAAGCATTTGAGTATTTATGGAGAGGAAAATAAATGGAAGTATTTTATTTTAGAAAAAACTATAAAATTATTATTGTTCGTATATTTTTAAATATAGATCATATAATTTTTTAAACTATAATTTATTCATAAAAATGGTTGCTAAAATTATATTGTAAAATAAGACACTTACCTCAGGATCATTATTATTTGTAACTAATCTATCATTTTTTATAAAAACTATGTATCTATTTTATTTCCATCGAAAAAAATATAAAATATAAAAAAAATATTTAATCAAATAATGATATTTCTATTACATTTAATTGACAAATAATTATTAAAATTTCATTTTGGAGTGTTAATAATTTCATTTTTCAAGTATGTTCGAGCTCAACGGTTTTGGTCCAGGTACATTGATCATGGTTCCATTTTATCAAATATGTAAACAAATATATTAGTATCGTATATATTAATTAGATTCAAATTAATAATTTTATGTACAAGATATATATTGAAAAATATATTACACAATTTATGGAGGTGTTAGTATATACATACGAAAGAACATTGTTTTCATTTTCAATTAAGAATATAAAATGAATGAAAATTTTTATTTAATAATCTAGAATAATTATTAAATTATTAATATCATATATATATATATTTATAAAATCATTCATTATAAATAAAAATATGTTCTTTTCATAATAAATGAATCACATTGATATGTAGGGGATGTTTCCTACATATACACCAAAGTGATACATTATTTTCCCATTTTATTGGAACGAGATGGAAAATGAATGTGAAAATATCTAATAATATATATATATATTTATAATACTATATACATCATTTTATGATGAATATAAAAGTATTAAAAATGGAAGATGAAGAAATTATATAGAAATATATATTTCATGAGTTATAAACCTTTTTTGAGAGACCATAGTTTTTTTTCATCTTAGTCCATGAAAAATTTATCTGTGGGTAATACTAGTTGATATATAATAAATTGAAGTATGGATGTTAGATATTGGGGAACATATTTTTTATGTATTAGTCTAAAAATCAAGAATAATTGAAAATAATTGGTATCCTTTTATATGTGAGTGAGAAGGAACTCTTGTAATTACATAGAATATTTAAATGTAATTAATATCAATCTCAGGTACAATGTTGAAACATGGCATCCATTAAACTTGAAATTATTCATTGACTCGTGTGTATCTTTTAGATATTATTATCATTTTCCATTACACAACATACAATTACCAACTGAGGGTACCTATCTGACTAATTATTTTCCCCACAATCTAACACATGTTCTTTATGGGGTTTTCCCTCCCTCACCCATACCGTTTAAGAAATCCCATATAACATCCCGATTTTATACGATATATATTAAATAAAATTGTTTTAAATTCATTGATTTATTTCATTATACTAAAATCAAATTTTATCTTGCATTATAATCAACACCAAGAGTATCTTCCATTGCAGACAATATTAAAACTAGTCAACAAAGTTATTTTATACGAAATATTGAGTTTTATAGAACAAAAATATAATATTAATATTTTATATGATATTTTTCTCCTAGATAATGGAATGGTGGGAATTAATGAGAGTAACTAGATTATTATAATATAGTTTTCAAATATTTTTAAAATGAATTCAATGGTAATTGATTAATTATAAATGGAAATAAATACCAATTGAATATAAAGTATGTGTTTTTATTTTTCTGGCCAGAATGAAATTTTAATTTAATAAATTAACTTAATCACTCTTAGAGAAATATATTAATTAAATTTATATGTTATATTTTTCCAAATGTAATTTAAATTAATCAAATCAATTTTAAAGGAATACTATAAGAATAAATCAATTTTTAAGTATAAATTGTTTTGAATTTTTGAAATTTATTTTTATTAACACTTTTTTGTAAACCTATTTTGAATATAAATATTGAATCATTAATACATTTTATGTAAAAAATAAAAATAATTTTTTAAATAGTTAATTTTTAATTTAATTTGGATTATTTTTTTGGTATTTTTCTGAAAACATTTACATTTTGAGAAATATTGAATAATACTGTTTTTTAATTTAAAAGGATATTTATTGATAATTTATTTCTATAGAAAATTATATTTAAAATTGGATTTAAAGTATAATTATTTCAATTATACAAACATATATCCAATTTAGGTCATTTTAATTAATTTCAAATTGAAATTTTATATAAAAACATGTCAATGATTCAAATATGACTCTTCAAAAACCTACACTCTCATCTTGTCCATGGGATTAGTTTTAAATAAATTTCAGGAAATTATATGATTTTAATATTTAATAATTAATACCATATTTGTTATATTAATTATTAATAATTTATAATATGTTTATCCTTGATTTTAATCTTAAATATTAGCAAAGGAAAATAAAATTAATTTCTACGATTCTAGTAAAAACAAGTTAACATAGTGCTTAAAATTTAATCCTGAGAGTCCAAATGACTAAAAAACATGTAAAACCCCCTTGGATAAAAATGAATCGACCATATATATTTCCCTTTGGATCATCAAACCACTAACATAATAATATATTATCATAATTAAACTCATCATATCATCCTTAACATGGTAATAAATAAATAAAATGTAGATGGTTGGGGTATAACAAAGGGGGTTACCAGAAACAGAGGTAACATTGATTGACAATAACCTTTTTTTATATATTTCTCATACCATATAAATTATTCGTATTACATACATATCTTATAACATAAGTATATAAATAATATAATTATATATTGTTATTATTATTTTTATACCAACACCTACACACATTTCCAATAAATTGGTAACTAAATCACCATTCAGGTGTACGGAGAGATGCCACCTCATGAAACAATGTCATTCATTTTCCCTTTACCATGTCTAATGATGGGAAATTGTTATAATATAAAGATAGACTACAATCTAGAAAAATATAGTCACCCAAATTTATAAATAAATTACAATAAGGTTCGAGAAATCCAAGAGGATTTACAAATTCAAGATTCTATTACTCCTCACATATATACATCTAATAGAGGTGCACAAGAACCCTGGTCTCTAAAAGACCTCAAAGTACAAATCTCCTTGATATCCCTATTTGAAAAATCATCATCAACCTAACTATATTCCTACTATACATGTTAAACAATAAATTTTAAATTCCTAACTTGGTTAATTCATTAAAGACAACAGGTAATGAACTGCTAAGAGACATCCCCACTTATTTTCTTTAAGGCCCACACTGTAATTTTAGAATCATATTCATTCCATTAATAATACCTGTTATACTGGATGGAAAGATTAATAACTTTTATCATGGACCATAGATAATATGCATAACCAAATCCCATGCAAATAAAATGATTAAAACACACCTTGAGAAAACCACGATGGGTTCGAAAAAACCCACCATAACCAAAATCCCCTGACATAATAGATGTAATACCATCAACATTGATGTTAATCCATGAGATAATAGGAGTAATCCAATGTAAAAGTTTATGGATGATTGAATTGTGATATCATCCCATAACAGCTATTGATATGAGAATATTATTTAATATTAATTCTCATAACTTCAGTTTTTAACAATTGATGAACAAGAATATAACAATGGATTGATATTCTGTTCTTATTCAGTGATGTTTTCTAGTAGTCAAAAACTATTGAGTTTTATCCCAACCACACATCTATAAACTGTGAGGCACTAATATCTAATAGAAGATTAGAGGATTCATAACTCATTCCAAAAGAGCTGACTGATAACATGAATTGGTCCACCAATAAATCAATACACAATTCTAGTCCAAAAATGCTAGCAACATACTTCTATAGATCATGTGAAAATACAGACTCCATGAAAACGTGTTTCAGATTTTCATCGTCCTCTATACATAAATGGAATGATGGTATAACATATTGTCCAACCCTTTATAATTAATTTGCTCATGTAAAACCTTTTTTCTATCCCTTCCAATAGAGAAGAAATCATGAGGGTTTAATAAAATTTACATTGAATTTTGAGAGACATGTTGTTGGGGGAAATATCTATCACGCTCTAACTTGTTAAAATATTTGTCATTGAAATTCCCAATGTAGTTGGGTTTTCAGACCAATGTATCCACATCCATAAAATATTACTATTGAATCTCCAATCTGATATGAGATGAGAGCCAAAAATCATCACAGTTAACATTAATGGTTGGATCAGAAATTGACATATTAACCTTTTCTTCTAGAATAATGATGATGTAATTGATATGGATGATTATCCAAAATGTACTCCAGCTATTATGATTGGACTTTGTACTTAACATCCAGAAAGTATTTCTTATAATATTATTACATTATTTCAATATTGAAGTCCAAAAGGAAGATTCAAGGTGATTATTTTAACCATCCAATAACATCACTTTGAATATTTTTAAGATAAAGTCACAAGTTAGGTCATTATAAGTAATGAGATACCATATGAATTTCTTAATTAGTGTTTCATTAAAGATCTTTACATCTTTGATACCTAGACCACCAATTTCAATAAACATTTTCAATTCATTCGATTCCACTGTAATCATATTCCTCTCATATATATATCCATTACATATAATTTTTCATAAAAAAAATTAATTTAATTTATAAGAAATATTTTCCACTTCAAATAGGATGAAGTGTAAAAAATATAGGTGTAATAACTGATTTGACAAGATATACCCTTCAATATTTGGATATTACTTTTTTGTTCAATCTAGCAAGTTAGTTAATAATTCCAAATAATATATTCAAAAAATAATTTCTTCTCCCATTTCTTTAAAATAAGGGGACACTAGGTTTACTAAATGGGATGGATTCTTTTCTCACTATAAGTCTTCTAGTAATCCAATTTTCCTTCAATAAGTTATTCTCAATATTATAATAATGGATTTTTTTATGCTAATGGAATATAATACCACATCATCATAATGATTATAGAGGACCTTAATAAAAATTATGGTATCGTGAGATGCCTGACTGGCACATATAATATCATCTATATAGAGAATGTATGACAGAGTGAAGCTACCTCTCCAAGATTTGATTCTCTAATAAATTACAAAAATTTTAATGACCAATTATGCACCTTATTATATAATATTTAGAAGTATCAAACAAAATCCTTGATAGAGCATCTCCATGTATAACTCCACATGAATATTGATATAATCCCCTTTGTGATCCATTGATGAGAATAGAAAATCCGGAAGAAGTGAGAATGGAGTTATATTTTTTTTGAAAAAGTTCATAAGAACCCATAATTCTTGATGACAAAAAATGGAAGTTATAATTAAAAGTGTCAAATGCGTGGGAGACTTCAATCTTCAGTGAAAAATTATGCTCCTTCATATTTCTTTTCATTATATTGACACTTTCACAAGCTGTGAATAAAAAAAATCAAATTTTCTTGGAACAAATCCAAATTGGTTTGGGGTAATGTGGTCCTTCATAATCCCTACATCCCACTCATTATAATTTAAATAATTAATTCCAGAACATTGTTCACAATGAAAACTATTTTAAAATCCTTCATATCAATTTCATATTTTTTTAATCAATTTATGGAAATGTGAATAGATTCCATAAGGCATGAATTCATGGATTAACAGATCCCTCACTTCACATATCGTTTCACCCATCACAATATCCAAATAGAACATGAATAATTTATTAGTAATTCCATCAGGCCTAGTTTCACTATCCATATTTAAATAGATTCACAACACTTATCATTTCATTCAACATAATATCCCTATAAAACAAGAATAATTTATTAGTAATTCCATTTGTCCCTGCTTCACTATCCATATTTAAATACAATAAATCTATTTTGACTTCTATATTTGAAATAATAGAGATGAGATCATTATTTTGCTTCTCTACAATGAATTCTAACATATTTTCAATCATATAATATATTATTCGACTCTATAATCAGAAAAAAAATTAAAATAGTCGTCAACTATATTATAAATTTCTTCTTCAAATTTATACATGAATCCATCAACACTAATCACATTAGTTATCATTATTATTCTATATTCATTATATAATAAATTAAAAAACATAATGTTTCTATATCTATCCTTTATCTATTTAAATTTCAAGTTATTATGATCTCACCATTCTTTATTAGTTATAATTTCACCCATCATAGAGTGGCAATGATTTTCCTCTATAGGGTGAGTGTTTTGTTTCATATTCCTGATTTGGTATTGTGTATGATTTCCATAGAATCATTGAGCTCAATATCAAGCATATAAAACGATTTCCTACTCTATTACCTTAACAATCCCATAGCGTGTAGTAATTTTCTTGAAAATATTTTGAGAGGTATACCCAAATTTTTGAATTTCCAAGTGTCTAAAATAAACTACATATATATAAAAGTAACAAGAAAACCATTTTTAAAATGAAATGATAATTTTACTAATGTTGTAATATTTTTGGATATTTCGAAAATGGTAGTATTATGATCATAATGTTGTTCTGGGAGTGTTAAACATAAAAATCCATTATCCCCTACATTTTAATTCATTTTTATGTAACATGTTTCAAGCATACTTTTCTATCTCACATTCAAGGAATTTATGTTCCACATAAATTTATCTCTACCAATTGGGACTTCTACCAGATTGCACAGGTCAAAACCTGATGAGAACACTAATGTTGATAATTTACGAAATCAAGAGCATATGCATTCTTTATAATTCCACACAGTGTTGAAAACTCCCATTATCATGCATTTATGATCCATGTCTTCATATATGTATTTAAGGTCCCCCCAAATCTCACTTCTTCAAATATAATGTTTAGATTCCTAAAAAAGAAGACAGATAGTCGATCACTTGATTTGTTTAAGAAAATTGAGATTCTATTAGCTTTTTTGTTGCGCAGGATAAATTGAATACTACCATGATTGAGAATCCAAATATGATCCATATTATAGTCATTAAAATGTTTAGAAATGGGGTTTCGGATTAGGGGGGGGGCACTTGAAATCTTTTCATCTCTCAAAAAACATCATTTGGATTATAAATTACAATGATAATTGGTTTATAGTCCTTGATGTTTTGTATAAAAGTTTGTTCATTAGGGAATTCCATATCCTCTGACACTTCCTATATAGAGTCCTCATTGCTTGAGGTCACTGCCACTTATTAGAAGCCCATATTTCTTCTTCCCATCCAAATGGATTTCACTTTTCTTTCACATAACATTTTTTATTCCTCTTTTTGAGGGTTTGACCATCACTAACACATCAAAAAAATATATACTAGCTTGTACATCATTATCATCTTAATTTGAATCATTCTCTACCAGCTAATTATATTGATAATCATCCACCACATCATCCAGGAATGTTCCCTTAAATGGAGTGAATGAGTTTGTAAATCTTATGGGTTCTATTAAATTTTTAGTGTGATCTATATATCTAAAAACCGTAGATAATTATACCTTTGAAAATTTTCCACATTCACAAAATTAATAACTAGATAAGTCATCATTATTTATCACCTTGTAAAATTTTACATCATGATGTTCCACACCATCTAGAAAATCCATTGAATTATCAAGATGATAAGAAACCTGGTTGAATTATATAGTTTTCTTCTTATTGGGGTATTTACCAACATTTATTTGATATTATTTATATTCATACATTATCCTTAAATTTAAGTGAACAAGAGATTGAATCTAGTCTAGTCTTGATCAGATGAGATTTGTTCTTATTCTTGAGAATCCTACATAAGACCTCCAACTACTAATCCATAATATAAGAAGTAAATTTCAACACCATAGGCATGCCATATTCTTTTCAAATGTAGTGGAATCATGAATCCATCGTAGTGAGTATTCTATAAGTCTTTCATGACTCCCTCACCATGAGGAACCTCAATGAGGAATATAATTAAATAGTCCAAATGTTTCATTTAATCTTTATGAATGTTTGAAACCCAACCTCATTTATCAAGGTAAATTTTAAAAAGCTTCTCATCCTTACATGTATGAGTTCAACTGTATGGTTCTACAATTATATAACATTTCCAATTTATAGGTAGGATCACATCCTTCAATTTTCTTCTTCAATATGGAGTATCACTATAAATTCATTCTTTTTAGATGCTACACTCTTTATCTATGTTTTATTCATAAGATCGGTGAATAATAAAAAATAGTTCATGTTGAACATTGGCTTGATTTCATGGTGGAATTCATGATGTATTCTATCACAAATTATAGTAAACACCACATCCTCCACTAGAATTTTTTGAATATCAACATCTAAAAAACTCCTTCATAGTTCCCAAACTGTAGGTTTTCTATTTTCTTGACTATCCAAATGGGATTAAATACCAAGGAGGAGATTACCCATAGGACCAGTGGGTTCTAATAAGCCAATTCGGCTATCACATATGAATCAATATATGGCCATGAAGATTCCTAACATTATCAAGATCAAATTTCCTACCCCACTCCTATATTATTAAAAATACGAGTTAAAATTGAACTGATTTGGGTATCCATGAAATCTAAATTCATTCATCATAGGGGATGGTCACATGATAGTATCCCCTCCCCCTTTTTATCATTCTCTTGTCTCAAACCTCCATATATCGACTATCCATCAAGTGATGTCCTTAAATTTCCATATATTATCTGCTTTTGGAATGAGAAACCTTACGATGATTTAATAACATCAAAGTCTCGCATGTTCATTAAAAATACATTGATTGGATAAAAATTTTAC
Source organism: Viscum album (assembly GCA_963277665.1). Taxonomy (NCBI): domain Eukaryota; kingdom Viridiplantae; phylum Streptophyta; class Magnoliopsida; order Santalales; family Viscaceae; genus Viscum; species Viscum album. The sequence continues at coordinate 445,186,476 of OY728155.1, read as the reverse complement.
ACTTCATTATTTTTTATGATACTTTCTGGTGGAGGTGTGTTAAAATTTTAGAGAGAGATATTCTAAGAACATTTCACCACTTCAACAATCTTGTTCTTCGGTGGTACCTCCACAGATGGGGTGCACTCCACCTCACTTGATTTTGATTCACAATCAAAAAATATCATGATGTCCAAAATAATTTCGTTCTAAACATCTTATTTAAATTATAAGTCTCTTTTACCCAACATATATAGGATCACTTTCATTTTTTTGAATCCTCCTTCTCCACATGCTCTGCCATCATGTATTCGTAAAATTTCATGTAAAAATAATGGTCATGATATTTTTATATGATATATATAATTACATAATAATTTTAATTTTATAATATAACACATACATTATTAGTTCAGTTTTTTGAGAATACTATATCATCGTTTGTGGGCATGTTGACTGCCACCTCCTCAAAGTGATTTCACATGTTCACCCTTTTCATGGAATGTATTAAGGAATGTTTTATTAAACATATATGATATAAATGAAATACTTAGTTTATTCATGAAATAATTATCTATAAAAAAATATAACATATCATTTTATTATTTCTATTTCACACATTGAAAAAGTAATTACATCATTCAGGGATATGTGGACTACCACATCCTTGAAGCAATGCGAATTTTTAATTTTCATAATATCATCATAAGAATGATATATATAAGTATATATAATTTTATAAAATGATATTTTTTATATAATTATCATTCTAGAAAGATAATATTTACTTACCTTCTTCCCTTAATGTTCATTGATAAATGGGAACTGTAACGACCCAAAGTTTCATTAATGGAAATGCCTCTTGATCTAATTAAATGTCTCTTAATGTTTATATAAAATGTCAAATTTATTGGTTTTATGTTAATAATCTTGACCGTTGCTAATATAGACATTGAACATTGATCACAGGATTAGTATAAATATAGGGCTTTAACAAATCAAAATTTACTCAAACAATAGAAGTGATGGCTTCATCCAGTAGAATTGCTCCATACGAAACCCATTTGTTGGAGCTCGGAAAAGAGGTGGCATCCATGAGATTATCTCTTGACTATGCCCAAGCTGAGATTCACCATGTCAAGCTCGAACGGGACCATCTACGGGAAAATTGGAAGTGGATAGAGATTACCACTCAAGCAATGTTATCCGAGGCACACCAAGAGTATGTCATCATCCCACACCTCACCCTTATGACTTATGCAGTTGTTTTAAGGTGTTATGTAGAAAATCTCTAGTACTATGTTCATGTATATTATTTTTTTTATATAATAATAAATATACCTTCTTGTCATTATCGATACATTGTAAATAGTTTTTAAAGTACAAATAGTGTTTTTATTTATTACTTAATTAAGAATTCTATTTTTTTAAATGAAGAGATTTTTGAATTAAATAATATTCTAATAAAATATTTTTTATTATTATTAAAATAATTTTTAATAAATATAAAAGATATTATAATTTTATGAATGCAATTATAATTTTTATTAAGGTTTGAAAGCAATTTCTGTCAAAACACGTGATTTTTTGATAAATGTCGGTTTTTATTTTAAAAGTGAAAATTAACATATTTAGAAAATTATTTCGATAAAATAAATGTTATTTCTAGAATAAAGTCGTCTATATTATCCAACGCTGAATTTTTCATAATTTTCTAAGACAGTCAAATTTTTGGGTAAAAATTAAATATCGTTAAAATATATATTGTGTTTTATGACATCATAATTACCCAATAGTGATGTAATAAACTACTATAATCTTTATCTTCGGCCAATATATGTTTTACAATTAAAATAATGTGATTTTGGGTTTGTTTGACTTACTTTTCAAAGCATTAATGGACTCCTCAAGACATATTAAACACCCTGTCTTTTTAAATTAATCTCAATGGGAGTGTGACTTGCCTCCACATACGCAACGCTATTATTTTAAGAATTTAGGACTTTTTCCTTAGAAAATATTTTTTTCCTCTTCCCTTTTCCAAAAACCATGGAAAAAAACCATAGTATGGTTTGTTGTTTGGATTAATTTAATATAAGGGGTCCCAAACCTCAATAATAAAGAATTCCCTCACCTTTCCTATATAAACCCACACAAGCTCCCACTTCCACCTCACTAAAAGCCTTTGGAGTTCATCCAACCTCTTGCCTACTCTCTATATAATCCTCCCAAGGTGCTCGAAGATCCCATGAATCCTCTCACAAGCCTCTCTCTCTATCCTTTGGAAGCACACTTCCATGTTAGGGTTTTTCTTTCACATTTTTGTCCAATTTTCTTTAAGTTGTTTTTCCCAATTAATTTCAATTATGAATGTTGGGGTATGGTTTCACGCCTCCCTAATACTAACCTTTTTATGTTTGAATGATGGGATAACCCTTTCTCTCTCATTAAATGCCTTCGATGTACACCCGTTATTATGCTGAAATTCCGAAAGGAACTTCTCTCTCCTCATTTACATTCAAGCAATACTTTTGTATCATGAATGTAAATTCCATTAAAATTCTTGGGAAATGTATATATATGACCTCTTTACTGTCCATTACAAGTAAATATGATTATTAACCCCTTTCTCTCTCATTAACCATTTTTATGAAATCTTTTGTCACGCCATTACGCTGCCGAAATCACACCGATTTTCTAAGCCAATGCCATTGTGTAGTGAATACCTTTCCCATTTCTCCATCAAGGGTATTCACATTTATGCACATTTACATATTTATTATAACGTTTTATTTATGAATTCCACCTTCCTTTATCTTGTAATAAATGATTATTTTTAATGAATCCATGTCTTATGATCCATGTGGCACACTTATGCATTAAATGAAATGTTTAAGAAGGGTGCGCCCTTATAGCGCTCCAATGCATTGGGTAAAGTATAGTATCATGATATGCCATGTGAAATGAGTGTTGACTCATTCCAATTCAATTTAAATGAATTTTTACTCGTGCTTCATGTGCAATGAGGGTTTACTCATGCTCCATATGCAATGAGCCTTGGCTCATGCTAATTCCATGTTCAGTGTTGTTGTCACACTTCCATGTTATGTTGTATCATTATTTTTAATGACTTTATGTTCATATTTCTCTTATTATCTATTGATATTCCTAATTTCTAACTTGTATTGTACTCCTCATGTTATTCCATGTGTATTCCCTTACTCGGATTTATAGCTCACCCTTTTCTCATGCATGTCCTCAGGTTATCCCATACAATGCTAAGTACGAGGGAATGTAGTGGGCATATAAAGGATGTTTTCAATAAAGATGTTGTATTTCATGTTTTAAGTTTTTATGTAATGATCCTAAGCCCCAAAGACACTAAACCTCTTTATCTTCCTTGTTGTATCAAGTGATGTTTTTTGTAATAAATCATGTTTATGTTTGTAATAAAAACAGGCTTGTCACGGTTGGTATCAGAGGATAGGTTAAGTTATTTTTGGGATTAGGATTAGAAAACCCTATTAAAACCTTAGAGACAAGACTATGTATAATAAAATGATCCCTATGTTTTGGTAAGTACTGAGTAAGTAGTTTATCAAAAAAATAAATCCCTGTCTGGATACGAGCAGGTAGAGGCAGCTCTGGCACAGATATATCCTAGGGGTAAAACCTGAAAACACCGCTTTGAGCTAGACTCGAACGGGAACAGGTGCATGACAACGGGCATTGATGCACTCTTGGTTACGACACTCCTGGGTAATATGTTTTGATAAATTAACAAGATTAGTATGAACCCTTATTAAGGGAATTAAAAAAATGCCCCTAAGAATATATGTTAGAAAGTAGATCATGAAAATCCTAGATTGAAGCCTATAGACACATGAGTTAAGGAAATAAAAGTTTATTTATAAGTCATCAACTTTTGTCTTAGGATTACCTCTTATGTGTAACCCCTAACTTTCCTTTTATTCCATCCAATGGCCCGTAATAGGAGGACTTGGGATAACAATGGTTGTAAAGATCAGTGTGATGAGTGTACTAATGAGATGCCCAACCCAATGGGTGTGGGAATCACGAACATTTTCATGCTTCTATCTCAGCTAACTCAAGTTTTGAATAGAAACCCGGGTCAATAAGAACGTTCAACCCCCACCCCCCCAAGAAAGAACAAGTCTCTATCGAGAGCTTCATGTGACAAAGGCCTCCAAATTTTAGTGGATCATCTGATCCCACGATCACTGAACAATGGATCAACTCCATTGAAAAGATATTCTCCATCCTTCAATGTTCTGAACAAGAGAAGGTTCTCATGGCTGCTTATCGTATGGAGTGTGAAGCTGATCAATGGTGGACGTTGATCAAAAATGTGAAGCCTGAGGAGGAGATTGAGGCATTGGAATGGAAGGAATTCTGGATGATTTTTTTCGATAAATATTTTCCACGCACCCTCCAGCTTAATATGGAAAGGGACTTCCTTTCCCTCAAGCAAAAAGACAAAGAATGTGTTGGAGCGTACGAGGAAAACTTCACAAGGCTTACACGACACGCTTTCGACTTTGTCGTTACCCCCGAATTCAAAGTTGACCGCTTCTTTGGTGGGATGAAGCCTAGCCTACAGAAAGCATTAGTGGTCGGTGACTTTGACAGATATGAGGAAATTGTCTGATGTGCCCTCAAGGCCGAAATGGAGATCGGAGAATCGCAGGGGTATCAAGGGGACAAGAAGCGTAAGGTGGAATTCAATGCTGGTGGTCCGATAGATAAATCCAATGGTGCTAAGAAGATCCACCATCCCACTTTCCAAAAGTGCAAAAAGAAGCGCCCTGGAAATTGCCTTAAGGGGACAAGGAAATGATTCATGTGTGGAAGAGAAGGGAACCTAGCTATTAACTATCGGCAAGAAAGACCCACGACTACGATAGATGAGAGGAATGCTCCGTTCAAACCTCAACCTGATGTTCAATGCTACAAATGAAAAAAACTGGGTCATTTTGCAAATTATTTCCCTAATCCAAGGGTTTTCAGAGGCAACCAACAACCTCCAAGGTAGCAAGGAAGAGAATTTTCCATCATTTCTACCGAAGTGAACCCCGAAACGATGTGGTGACAGGTACGACAGTTAATCATTCAAGAATAGTGAACATACTTTTTGATTCAAGTTCTACAAATTCTTTTATATCTCAAAAGTTTAGTAGAACAATCCCAGCACCACCACAAATCATGGAAGTGAAGATGTCGGTGAGTACAGCAAATGGGGCAATCATTGTATCCCATGAATATAAGTCCTCCACTATTTTAATCCATTGATTGAATTTCCTGGCGAACCTCGTCATACTCCCTCTGGTGGAATTTGATGCAATTATTGGCATGGATTAACTTTTCTTATATAGATCCAACATAAATTGTCGAGAGAGGGAAATCACACTCCATATGAAGAATCGACCCGGAATTCATTACAAGTGTCAGGAGGAAGATGAATCTCCCTTAGCTCCATCATCTCATGCATGGATATTACTTCCCTATGAGCACGTGAATCTGGCTCAGATGATTGAGTCCAAGGAAGAAACCATCCATGAATAAATGCCCATTGTGAGGGAATTCGCTGAAGTGTTTCCTGAGGAACTGCCTAGACTTCCTCCTAGAGGAGATGTTGAATTCTAAATTGAACATATACTCGGGGCATTAACAATATCCAAGAATCCATATAGAATGGTTGTTGTAGAGCTTGAAGAGCTGAAGGAACAACTACACGAGAATATGGATAAAGGTTTTATATGCCCAAGTGCTTCACCATGGGGTGCACCAGTCCTCTTCATCAAGAAGAAGGATGGGTCAATGCGGCTTTGCATCGATTATCGTGAATGTAAAAAAATCACGATAAAGAACAAGTATCCTCTCCCACGAATTGATGACTTGTTCGATTAGCTTCATGGAGCACAATACTTCTCCAAGGTAGATTTGAGGTCGGGATATTATCATGTAAGGGTGAAGAAGGAAGATATCCCCAACACTGATTTTTGTATAATATACAGGCACTATGGATTCATAGTAAAGCCTTTCGGACTCACTAGTGCTCTAGAAATAATCATGGACTTGATGAATAGAGTCTTTAGAGATTACCTCGACAAATTTGTGGTAGTATTTATAGATGAAATTATAATATACTCCAAAACCAAGGAGGATCATGAGGTGCTTTTAAGAAATGTACTAGAGACTTTGTGCAAGGAGAAGCTCTATGAAATATATAGAAAGTGTGAGTTCTGGTTGAAGGAAGTCTCATTCTTGGGCAATATCATCACAAGAAATGGGATATATGTGGATCCCTCCAAAACAGTTGCAATTGAGGGATGGACAAGGCCAACATCGGTAACGTATATCCGTATCTTCTTGGGGTTAGGTGGATATTATCGACGATTTGTGAGGAATTTCTTATGATTGTCCAACCCTCATACCAAGCTAACTTGGACAGGAGTAATGTTTTCTTGGAGTGATGAATGTAAAGAAAGCTTCAAGGAGTTGAAAAAAAGGCTTATCATTGCACTCGTGCTCACTTTACCCACAAGTGGGGAAATTTTTGTTGTATTAAGTGATGCTTCAAAGAAGGTATTAGGTTGTGTACTAATGAAAAATGATAAAGTGATATCCTATGCCTCAAGGAAGTTGATAATATATGAGCGAAACTATCCAATGCATGGTCTGGAGTTGGTGGTGGTGATCTTTGCCTTGAAAATCTGGCGGCATTATCTCTATGGGGAGAAATGTGAGATATATACTGACCACAAGAGTCTTAAATATATATTCACACAGAAATAGATTAATATGTGCCAAAAAAGATAGATATATATCATCAAGTATTATGACTTTTCAATACTTTACCACCCTAGGAAAGCGAACAAGGTGGAAGATTTCCTAAGAAGAAAGGACCCAATGATTCTATCAATGATGAGAATTGAGAAGGATCCAATCTTCATAGATGTGATGAAGATGGACATGTGAATCATAAAGAAGAGAACATCATCAATCCTTTCACAAATATTTGCTCAACCGTCTCTTTTGGAAAGGTTAATGGATGCTCAAAAGGATGATGTGTTACTTCAAGAAAAAGTAGAAGATATCAAAAAAGGGAAATCCTCGGAGTTTAATGTTAATGAAGAAGGAATTGTGCGGTTTGGGAAAAGACTATGTGTTCCATCATGTCCGGAGCTGGAGAAGGAACTTTTGGATGACACACATAGATCAAATTTCTCTATTCACCCAGGGAGTACAAAGATGTATCGAGATCTCCGAGAAAACTTTTGGTGGGATAATATGAAGAAGGATATCACTGAATATACATTAAAGTGCCTGGTGTGACAGCAAGTGAAGTCAGAGAGGCAAAAGTATAAGGGGATGATGCAACCATTGCCCATACCATAATGGAAATGGGAGAACATCACCATGGACTTTGTCACCAAACTTCTGAGGACATCCAAAGGCAGCAATGCAATATGGGTTGTTGTGTATCATCTTACAAAGACTGCACACTTCATTTCTATTTGGGTGGATTTATCATTAGATCAACTGGCATGGATATATATCCGTGAAGTGGTATGGTTTCATGGAGTACCACTATCTATTGTGTCTGACCGAGATCCAAGATTCACCTCTATATTTTTGAAGAGTCGTCAACATGCTCTGAATACTGAAATGAACTTCATTACGGCTTATCATCCTCAAACTGATGTCCAATCCGAGCAGACTATCCAAACACTTGAGGACATGTTGAGAGAATTCTCAATGGACATTAAATGAGGATGAGATCAACATATTCCTCTGGTTGAGTTCTCTTATAATAACTGTTTTCACTCAAGCATCCAAATGGCTCCATATGAAGCCCGGTATGGGAAAAGGTGAAGAACACCAACATGTTGGGATGAGGTCGGTGAACGTAAGCTGGTTGGACCAAAAAAGGTAGAGTAATTGGTGGAGAAGGTGAAAACCATTTAGCAGCGTATCAAGGCAGCTCAGAGTCGACAGAAGAGTTATGCAGATAATCATCGATGAGACCTTGCGTTTAAAGTTGGAGACATGGTGTTTCTACGCATATCTCCATGGAATAAGGTCGTGAGGTTTGGAAGGAAAGGGAAGTTAAGTCCAAGGTACGTCGGCCCCTTCGAGATTCTTGATCATGTTGGGGCTGTGGCCTATCGACTAGCACTTCCACCTACTATGGACAAAGTACATGATGTCTATCATGTATCCCTCTTAAGGAAGTACATACCGAGCCCTTCACATGTACTCTCTTCTGAGTTGGTACAATTAGAAGATGATCTTTCTTATGAGAAGCAACCTGTGAAGATCTTAGATCGTAGAGAAAAATTTCTACGAAATAAGACAATGCCCCACATCAAGGTATTGTAGAGAATCCACAAGTTTGAAGAAGTGAAATGGGAATTGGGGGAAATGATGAAGCTGAGTTACCCACATCTGTTTTAGTGTGGGAAGAGGAAAATTTTGTGGGCGAAATTTCTTAAGGGGGGAATATTGTAACGACCGAAATTTTCATTAATGGAAATCCACCTTGATCTAATTAAATTTCTCTTTATGATTATATAATATGTCAACATCATTGGTTTTATTTTAATAATTTTGAACATTGCTAATATAGTCATTGAACAGTGATCACATGATTAATATAAATTAAGGGCTTTAACAAATCCAAATTTACTCAGACAAAAGAAGTGATGGCCTCATCCAGTAGAATTGCTCCATACGAAGCCCATTTGTCGAAGCTCAGAAAAGCGGTGGCATCCTTGGGCATCACTCTTGACCAAGCCCAAGCTGAGCTTCACCACGTCAAGCACGAATGGGACCGTCTATAGTAAAAGTGGAAGTTGATAGAGATTACCACTCGAGCAATGCTATCCAAGCCACCCCAAGAGTATGTCACCGTCGCACACCTCACCCTTAGGTCTTATGTAGCTGTTTTAAGGGGTTATGTAACAAATCGATAGTACTGTGTTCATGTATATTATTTTTGTATATAATAATAAATATACCTTCTTGTCATTATCGATACTTTGTGAATAGTTTTCAAAGTACATATAGTGTTTTAGTTATTACTTAATTAAGAATTCTATTTTTTTAAAATTAAGGGATTTTTGAATTAAATAAATATTTTAATAAAATATTATTATTATTATTAAATTAATTTTTATTAAATATAAATGATCTTATAATTTTATGAATGCAATTATAATTTTTAATATGATTTGAAAGCCATTTCTGTCAAAACCCATGAATTTTCGATAAATGTCGGATTTTATTTCAAAATAGAAAATTAACATATTTAGAAAATTATTTAGATAAAATAAATTTTATTTCTGGAATCAGGACATCGAAATTATCCAACGGTGAATTTTTCATAATTTTCTGAGATAGTCAAGTATTTGGGTAAAAATTAAATACCGTTTAAATATATAATATGTTTTATGACATCATAATGACCCAATAGTGATGCAATAAAATAATATAATATTTATTTTCGGAAAATATATTTTTTACCATTAAAATAATGTGATTTTGGGTTTTTTTACTTTTCAAACCATTAATGGACCCCTCAAGACTTATTAAATACCTTGTCTTTTTAAATTAATTTCCATGGGAGTCTGACTCACCTCCACATAAGCAACACTATTATTTTAAGATGTTCGGACTTTGGGCATATAAAATATTGTTTTCATATTCCCTTTCCAAAAAACCATGGGCAAAAACCATGGGATGGTTTTGTGGTTTGGATTAATTTAATATAAGGGGTCCCAAACCTAAATAATAAATAATTCCCTCACCTTTCCTATATAAACCCACCCAAGCTCCCACTTCCTCATCACTCAAAGCCTTTGGAGTTCATCCAACCTCTGCCCTACTCTCTCTATAATCCTCACAAGGTGCCCCAATCTCCCAATAAGCCTCTCACAAGCCTCTCTCTAGCCATTGGAAACACACTTCCAAGTAAGGGTTTTTTCTTCCTTTCTCATTTTTTTCAAATTTTCTTTAAGTTGTTTTGCCCTAGTAATTTCAATTATGAATATTGGGTATGGTTCCGAACCTCCATAATACTTCCCTCTTTTTGTTTAAATTATGGGATACCCCTTTCTCTCTCATTAAATTCCTCCCATTTTCACCCGTTACTATGCCGAAATTTCGAAAGGAACTTCTCTCTCCTCATTTACATTCAAGCAATAATTTTGTATCATTAATATTAATTCCATTAAAAATATTGGGACATGTATCTATATGACATCCTTACTTTCCATTACATGTAAATATGATGAGTAACCCCTTTCTCTCGCATCAACCATTTTTATGAATTCTTATTTCACGCCGTTATGCTGCCGAAATCACACTGATTTTCTTTGCCAATGCCATTGTGTAGTGAATACCATGCCCATTTCTCCATCAAGGGTATTCACATTTATGCATATTTACTTATTGATTATAAAGATTCATGTATGAATTTTAAATTCCTTTATCGTGGAATAAATGATTATGTTTAATGAATTCATGTTTTATGATCCATGTGGCACACTTATGCATGGAATGAAATGTTTAAGAAGGGTGCGCCCTTATAGCGCTCCAATGCATTGGGTAAAGTATAGTATCATGATACGTCATGTGAAATGAGTGTTGACTCATGCTAATTCAAGTTCAACTAGGGTTTACTCATGCTTCATGTGCAATGAGGGTTTACTCATGCTCCATGTGCATTGAGCCTTGGCTCATGCTAATTCCATGTTAAGTGTTGTTGCCACATTTTCATGTTATGATAATCATGCTTTATCATGCCTTTATGTTGATATTTCTCTTATTCTCTATTGATATTCCCAATGTCTAACATGTATTTTACTCCTCATGTTATTCCATGTGTTTTTCCTTACTGGGATTTATAGCTCACCCTTTTCTTATGCATGTCCTCCGGTTATCCCATGCAATGCTAAGTATGAGGGAATGTAGTGGTCGTGTAAAGGAATTTTTCAATAAAGATGTTGTATTTCACGTTTTAAGTTTTTATGTATTGATAAGAAGCCCCAAAGACACTAAACCTATGGATTTCATTGTTGTATCATGTTATGTTTTATGTAATAAATCATTTTTATGTTTGTAATAAAAGCAGGGCTGCCACAAGAACATTACTGATGAATACATACGACCTACTGTCTCAATGATCATAGAGTTGGCTCACTTTTCATAACAACCATTAATATATTATTTTAAAAGTATAATAGATGTAAAAATGTGATAATTATTTCATGTTTATTATTCTTATATTTTCTAATTTATGACCTCAATGACCAATGTTGACCTATGAATGTCAGTTTTGAATCATAAGAAAAATATGGTCAAAACATCTTACTTCAGCATTATTTAATGAGTAATTTTATTTATGATGTTCATTAGTGAAATAAAAGTAATAAGGAATTTTTAATATGTTATGAAGAAGATAAAGAAATAAATAAATAATATTATTTATGAGTGTTGAGGAACATAAGGACAAATTAGGCTCATGGTAAGGGGTATATTAACTGAATTTTCATTCATTGAGTTAAACATCTATTTAATTTATTATTTTATTATTTTAATTGGTGTGAAAGGACCAATAATTTTATTATTATATATTTAAGAGTTTATTTTTTGGATTTCAAATTTTCACATATAGTTATTTCATTAATATATTTTCAGACTAATTATATAGTCTTTGTAATTGATTTTCATCTCACTTTTTACATTTGTCTAACAAATTTCATATTCACAGCATAATTATTAATTTTCGTATTAAATAACAATTTTGAAATATAATTACATGAAATTTTTTATAGTGATGTTATTTAAATGCTTAATATTTTTAATATTACTTTTTGGGATTCTGATTCTAATGTTACAACAATTATAAGGGGATTTCTATTCTCACTATTATTTCAGTGATAATTATGCCACATTCACCACTTAGTTATATTGTGTCTTGTATATACTTCCCATGAATGTATTTTATGAAGAATATAATTTAATTTATGGTTATATAAATAACTATTTTATTATATATCATTCATGGTGTCATGTTTTCAATGTTACCAATGAAGTAATGTACTTTTGTCATAATTTTAGTTCATTGAGACATTAGTTATGTTCGAAACCTATCCTCTATTATGTGGTGTATATAATTCTTCATTGAAAAGAAATAACAGAGGTTTATTTACTAAAATGATAATATATGTTTAAATTAATGTGATTAATTCATTGGTATTATAATTCAAATGTTTCATTTTTTGGGACACTAGGTAATGTTTAATGATTATTTTCCACATTACTGTTTTTAATCTTCATTTATGGTAATTTCTATTAATAATAATCAGTAACCATTATTGTTACATATACTCACCAAGGGATATTTTGTACTGATATCGTCATCATTCTTTTACAAATTTGTTTATATTGTTTCAATGTTATTTCTGTTGAACACAATTTATATACATCGATTAATCATGTTTCAATGAGAGTTTCATTGAACACTTTTATTTTCCACTGGTTGATCATTTTTCAAAGATAATTTTCATTGATACCGTTTTTTCAATATGGGTTATTTATGTATGAAATAAATACTTACTGAACCTATTACATTTCAATAAGTTAAAAATGTATCAAATAGATTTTCATTTAACCAATTTCTTTTAAATTGGTTAATTATATTTCATATATATTTATGTTAAACACATTCATTTTTCATGGTTTAATCATGTTCTATAAATATTTTTATTGTAACCCATTATATCCCATAGGTTAATCCCAATTCAAAGATATTTTTATAGATCCTTTTATATCTTCTCCATGTTAATCATGTTAGGAAAGTGATTATTAGGTGTTCCAATTAGTTTATTATGACATGGAATCTTTTATGTGAGATCATTTTCTAATGGTACTTGGAAATTTGATGGGCGTTTTTGTTATAAACAAATTTTGGGTGGTTTCATGATAAACTAATGAAATATGGTTCAATGATAAAACAATGATGGGTAGTTACATGATAAATCAATAATTTGGTCTTTTATAGCCCTCTAATGCATTGGGTATGTAATTCATATATACAATTATTCCATTTCTAAGAGTGAGATGTAGGGAAGTTGACAACATGGTTATTCTATTTATAAGAATGAAAATTATCAATATCTAGAAAGATAAATTTATGTGTTATATATACATTCTCTAGTTTTGTAATGATTCTGAATATAAATATTTGTATCACATGGCTCATGATTATAGATTTATTCTACTCTTTTATTTTCCTGGTTTTCATATTCTATGTCCTAGGTATAGATGGGTTTGTTTACTTATATGATTCAATGATATTAATTAATTTTTTCATCATACTCTTCTGAACTCTTATTATCATAGATGGAATTATTATTATTTTGATTTTTTTACCAATACTAATTATTTTATCCCACACTAATATTGCTTCCATTTACCCAGTTTTTAAAAATTATGTTCAATGATTTATTATTATAAATTATTCCACAAGGACGATGTTGGTAAATTATTTTGAAGTCATAAAACATGGGTGAAAGGGGAGAAATTTTATTTTTAAATCTTGTGAATTGATTTTATAGGAGTTATTCATCATTATTTAAAACTATTAACCTAAAAGTTCCTCCAAAAATTCAGTGAACCAATTTTTACTTTTTTATGTTATATGGTTTTGATGGAAAGCATTGTGTCATAATACATGAAGTTATAGCCAAAAATCCAATATTATGGATTTTAGTAACATATCTGGGAGTTTGGTTTCTAGGTCATTATATCCTATGGAATCACCCATATTGAATCTAATTTAGGGATAGACTCACATATCTATGGAGTTCTAATTAGGTTGGTTAAGCAAATGGTGAACTATATTTTCATGTGTAATAATATTTATCCATTTAAAGTATCTTCATTCTAGGGTTATTATAATGTCCCCTATATAAAATCAGAATACTCTAATTATTGACCCCAAAACTGAAACCCAAACATTCGCTCTCCAATTCTAACAATGTATTGGATCTGATACCACATTATAATATCAAAAACCATCACACTCTAGAATATTCAACTACACTAGTTCACCATAAGTCCTTATTTGTGCATTGACATATACTAGAGGTTTTAAAATACTACTGAGGGGATATGGATATATTAATATTACCTTTAAACTACTTAATATCCTCTAAAATATAGGTTTTAGTACCCAAGATCTTCAGCTCTACTAGCCTAGTCCTTGTTCATTGAGTTAGTGAGGTCAGGATTTGAAATAGAATTCTTTGAAATAGACATCTATTTAATGGTAGGATAATATAACTTATAAATATCTTCAAAAAATAATTTTTTTAAATGTTTCTATTTCATTGTTATTCTTATCACTTAGTTCAACTTCCATGTTATTCCCATTTGTAACATAATTTTGGTAACAAATATTTTCTATTTTTATTATTCACTGTTAAAAAATGAATGTTGACTAATTACTAAATTTCGAAATTATGATTCAATATAAGGAATAAATTTTATTTAATTAAATATTTATATTTTATAAGAATAAATTTCAAAATAATTATATTGAAGGAAATGTAAATCCAATTATCGTAAAATGAATTTTTATACAAAAAAATTAATATAAATTAATTCATTTTCTAGTAAAAATAAGAAAGTTAATGGAAAATAAATGGTTCAATATAAAATATATATATTTCATTAAAACTAATAATCAATATTTAATTATTTTATTTATTATGAAAAAACAACCTACCATATATTAAAAAAAGAATCAAGTATAACTATTTATAGTTCCAAATTATTATATCATTATTCATAAAAGTTATATATCTATTTTATAGATTTGTATTCATAAAATAGAAATACATATCAATAATATCTATTTTATATTCCATCAATATATAATGGTTACATATTTAGAAATAATAATTAGAAAGAAAAATCATTTGAAAAAATAAAACGTTTAATCATTAAATGATTTTACATGAAATTTAAAAAAAATTCAAATTCCATAATCAATATATTAAAATTTAATATTTTTATATATATTACATTTATTAGTTTATTGAATTGATACTCATTAGTAAAATATCTAGGTTATAATGGTATACCATATTATTGGTTTTTAGACTCGAGATTTCATGGTAAATGTTTTTTTGAATACATCATGTTATTTTAATTGAAATAAATACAATAAATTTGGGTGTAACATTCTCCGATTATTAAAATGATTTTCCCACATGAATATCTATCACATCAATAAAAAATTCAGGACATCTCTATTTCCTCACATCATCAATTTACCATGTTGCTACCTCACATTTGTGATTCCCAATGATAAATTTCATAAGGTTACTAGTATGACTACATAACAAATTGTATATAAAATCACTGAATTGTATTTTTTATAATTCATATGAAATTTATGATATAATGATAAAATATCTATGTTTTTTACATGTGAAGGATCAAATGTTGACATGGGTGAGAAACACTCTCAAGGGAGGCATGCAGTGCAGCTACTGAAAGCCCTATGTGAATAAGGACTGAAGATTTCTCAGACCACACCATGTTCTCCGAGGAGAAACCTCGTGGTTCAAGACCAAAGATGGAGAAACATAGAGATAGACCCGAAGACCAAATGACCAGCCATTCCTACATATCCCATAATGATGGGAAAAAAATCCATACATAGTTCTATAAGTTCCATGAAGTATAATGTCATGTGGTAAAGGTGAAAGAACATTTTAACATTTTGTGGAATGAAGGATACTACCTTTTTATGTTCATTCAAAAAAGAACATAACTAAAATTAAGTGTGATGTCTTTTTGTATAGTGCTATTAAATATAACATTGTGCGGATGGATAAATATGATATTTTTTTATGGTTGTAAAAATAAGTTGATAATGTGGGGAGATACCAGCATAGAGGTGTGTAGAGTGGTTTCATAAAGAAATTAGAAGTGAATGTGGACCAAGGTGGTCTCAAAACCACACCATACACACCTGAGGAATGAATAAGCCATAGGAAAAAATGGTGAAATTTTGGATCTATGTCTAGGCATGAAAAAATTTCTAGGATCACTATGTATCTTATAAGGGAATGAATAAATCCATACATAGTTTAGGATGTTCCATGTGGTTTAATTTCATGCTGTAAGGATGAAATGAGAGAGAGTTCCCTAAGGGGGGGATGCTTGGTGAGACTATACTAAACCTGATGTGAACTTTGAATAAGGAGGCCTAAACCACATCATCTAATCCAATGACACTCAATCCATGAGGCTTAATGACCAAAATGATCAATGGAGCCTCTGACTTGGCCTGAAAAAAAAACTTTTTTGGTGTTCCAATGCATCACATAATTATGGGAATCATTCCAAACATATATCTTGAACATCATTGTAGTTTAACGTGATGTGGTAAGGGAAGAAGAACAATTTAACGTCCAGTGGGATGGTATTGTTGGGTAGTTTTAGGTCATGTATCATAGATCATAAGGGATATTATATTATGGTCATATATCTCAGACCCTAAAAGACAACATTTGCAGTTTGTAGTTATCTTTATGTAGGATGAATGATATCATAGTTTAAGGACATAGATATCCAACAATAAAGGAATACATTTTAAGTTTGTAGTTTATCATCATGCAGGTTAAAATAGATCTTAACTTATGTCACTAATCATGGACCACAAATGACTGTGTTTTCAGTTTTCAGGTTATCATCATGAAAGTAGAAATAGATCTTATTTAATGATCGTATAACTCAGAAAAACAAAATACATTGGTAGTTTGTATTTTATCATCATGCATGATGAAACAGATCTTAGTTAGAGGTTATAAATCTCATATCATAATGGACTACATTTTTAGTTTTCAGTTCACCTTCTTGAAAGTTGATAACCCTATAATGTGTTGTACTACTTGAGGAACATGGTATTGGTTGGAATAGTGATTCACTCTTCATCCATGGTGATCAAAGAGTATTCATTGTTGGGGTAAACCTTGTGAATGCTGTAAGGTTCCTATCATCTAGGATCTTACATTGGTGGCTTCCAGCCACATATCATTACCGTTCATAGCGACAATACTATTTCAAACTGATCGATGGAGCAGAGGTGAAATTTCTTATTGAAATCTCTACCTAACTTATTCTATTGGATCTCAAGATTGTGAATGGTCCGGTCATCGAGGTCTTCCAATTCATACAGATGGACTTATGACACCATGTCTAATGCCATCTGATTGTAAAACACTATACAGAGTGATGGAAATTGAATCAATATGGGTAAGAGTACTTCTATTACATACACTATGTAATATGGATCCACATGGATGTAATTACAAGTTTTCATCTAGTAAGACTAGATATCATTGGGTATCTTTTTATTTATTTTTTTGTTCTGCCCACTATATTTAGAAAAATTATGGAGTGTCTTTTGTTCAATGACTCATTCTATCTTTTCTCATGTGCATGTATATGAGAAGTATGGTTAGACTGGATGTTATACATGATGTACAACTTCATCATCTCGTCTACTCGTAAATTTGTTTCGTCGTCAGTAAAGACTAAATGAGGGACACCAAATAGATGGATGATACCAGAGATCACAAAATCCACGGTAGAACATGCCTTGACGTTTTTGAGTGGAATTGATTATTTCCCTTTGGAGATGAAATATGTTGTTTTTATAATGAACCTAAACTGGAGAGCTGTTTCTGGTGGATATGGTCCCACAACATCGACTCCCCAGACCATAATGGTCCAAAATACATGGTATTATGGAGGGTCTCTAGTAGTCCATGAAAAATATGAAATGAATATGAAATGCGTGAAACCTATTAGAGAAATAAATATAGTCGTGAACCATGGTGGGTAGGTTGTATCCCATCCATCGGATCTGGTAGTAGTGTTTTTACCCTTCCTAATGATCTCTACTAGAACTGGGATGAAATTCGTGCATAACCTAAAGAATATTGCCTCATTTAATACAATAATGACTAAATTCATTACATTCCACATTTTTAGAGGATCTGTTCAAGTCTATGACCACCAGGAAGGATGAATGGTACTATATGCCAATAGATTCACTCACATTGGGCTCTATCTATCAGGATAGTTTTATTTTCTAGGTACTTGACAAATGGAGTTGTTTATCCAAGGGTCTATTTTGATGTGTATGGGGGACCTGGTGGTCCTGATTTGGAGGCATCGATGATAATGTGTCTTACCTTCTAGTTCTCATCATCTTCTAAAGTGACGGGAGAGATGACCTTTAATATATTTCACATTTATAATCAAATCATCTTGGTTAGCCTATACATACGTCGTATTAATGATATACAAGGAACTGACACAACCATTTTGTAATAAAGTAACATGAGTGATTAGTGGATAATAAGTGAATCAGGCCATCAACTGGAGAGTGAGTTATAACAAGGGCACATGATCTGGCATTCTGATGAAATAGTAACTTTTTATCATCTTGACGGTCATCTTGGAGTCCCCCCCCCCCACTTCACATGTAGGTGAGGGAAATAAATCTCAAGGGCCGGAACACAACCAGTGATAAGGTTCTCATACTCTACCTCATTTTTGGTGTGAACACTAACAATAAGAATGAATAGGGAATGTCTGTCTGAGTAGGTGTGATGAAGATGATTCCTAGGATGACTCTATTGTGCATTGTATCATTTCTTCATAGACAATTCAGACTCCTGAATTTTCCATCGATGTGAATCTTCTAGAACAACACAACATGATCAATTGAGAGGATGGCCTCATTTTAAAAATCAACATCTAGATACTACTATGTGGTGGCTAGATAAAAATCATTAAAATCTATAAGTTCCCAACCGTTGACAGCTTTCTACAAATAAAATATGAAGTGGAACTAATGAAGTATCACTACCCACAGAGTTAGATAAAAAATTAGCATTGGGTGATTCATAATATGCTACAGTGGATCCACGAGGGACACCGGCTATATGCAGCGATTCTTTATATAATGCCATAACTTCAACACTGAAAAACCCATCGGGGGAATCTCATCTTGAGAGGAGAATATTTTGTCTCTTTGTTGAGAATCATGTGGAAGAGATAGTACAATATATTTTTTGTTAATTAATTGTTCATATGAGTGGGATGAGTGTCGAGGGATCATTATAGGGTGGTAATATATAGGACCAGTGTTTTATCAGAGGGGGTGTCTTTAGAACCTAAGGATGTATAAGATACCACTTCATCTCTTCAAAAGCAGTCTGGCACTATTTATCCCATTGATATGCAAACCAGTTCGTCATGATTCAAGAAGATAACATACAATTTTCAAAAATATTCTCAATTAATTGGTGTGTGTTAAGTATGTTTCCATGGAATCCTCATAGCTCTTGATGGTTTCTTGAGGGATGAATATGATTGATGGCCTTTTTCTTCTCTCGATTGATCTCAATGCCCTTCTATCTGACAAAAAACTTGAGGGAAATTCCATAGGTATCCCTAAAGGCACACATCCGAATGATGACCATTAAATGATAGGATTTGAGGAAGCCAAAACAATTCTATATATCACTAATATGGTCCTAACATTGATGGGACTCGACTATAAAATCATCTACATACCATTACACCATTGTCATGAGGATCTCATTGAATATGAGGTGCATTTAAAAATAATATGTATCTCTTAAATTATTCAAAATGAAATGCATTTCGTGATATAAAAAGGTACCATGTGTAACCCGTAATGTAATGGATTCATAATCCTCATGGGCCATCTATATATGGTTATACTTAGAATCCCCATAAATGAAGGATAGGTCATGGAACCCAGTAGTGATGTAGATCAATAGCTCTATCATAAGGAAGGGAAAGGTTTCCTTCATATAGTGATGGTTGAGATCATAGATTTCGATGTAGAATATAATCTTTCTATTATTCATTATGATATAAATTATGTCGTAAAACCATCTAGGGTATTGGAAATCCTTTATGAGGTTGGCTTTGATGAGCTTATCAAATTTGGCCTCCACCATGGCACCATGAGAAGGGTGCATCTTCTTCGGAGGCTGCTTGAATGCTCAAGGGATTATCAGGAGATCAAGGTGGTGTACGAAGAAATATAGATCTATTCCTAGAATATTTTCATCACTCTAGGAGAATACATCACAACGGTACTTTAGGATTTCTACATATTATTGTTGTTCCTCTACAGTAATAGATGTGTTGATCAACATTGGCCGTTGATATTTTTTAGTTCCAAGATTCACATGCATCAACTCATAGATAGTGGTGGAAACACCTTCTTAAAATGTGGAGGATCATATTTCAAATACAAGTCATCATCTATGTTTTGAGGATCATTGGAAATAAAAAATTATTATGAGTTAGCTAATTCTGGTGTAATGTTTCTACATGCCTGAGCGATGGTGGAATCTTCATTAGGACACTCAAGTACTACCGATACCATATAGATGAATGATTTTGACCAAATAACATTACGCCTTCAAATGAAGTGACCCCATTGGATAATATCAATGTAGTAGTGGCACATCATCTTTAGTCAGTTCAAATCAGCTCAAAAGAAAAATCCGTTATGGAGTATTTTTATTTCCATGGGAAAAATATCATGATACCTTATAGAGGTATGGGAATTTGAAATCACTCAATCCTAATTTATGTAGTAGTATGGTGTGATCTTCTAACATTCCATGTACCTCAGAATTTGCTTCCCCCTTTTCTCAGAAAAAACAAACAATTGTCCCATGTAAGGGGTTGTGGCTTCCAACTGAGGAATTGGGAGGATTAAAGCATCATTCATGTCTTCCCATGGTTCAACTATAGTAGTAGTGTGATTAATATCATTAGTGTTAACAATATTGTCATTTATATTTTTATAGTCGGCATGTAGTTAGAAAGATTCATAGAAGGAAAAGGGATATGGATCAACATGGAGCACTCCTAGTAAACCATTAATTGAGTACCTGAGGCATTGGAGTAATGAAGAGGGAGCTACATAATTCATGTGGTGCACAACCCTACCCATAATCACATTTTAGTTGGTGACCTATAATTTGTCGATGAACATGTTACTGGAAATAAGGCCACCTAAACTAGTCTTCATGTTGATCTTCCCACAAATCCTTTTCCCATTCCTATCATACCGATTAATTTTCAAGTCAGAGGGACCCAATATGCCTCAGGTAATTGTATATTGCCGAGAATCTAGTTTGGGATAAGACGAATCCTAGATCCTATGTTGATAAGACAATAAAGAAAATACATGCCATTAAACTGGCCAATGATTTATAATCGACATATATGGACCTATATGGGAGAACTATCATCAACACCTAAGAACAAGATCATGTCTTTTCATTCTTCTCACTCAATTGCCATAACATGGATGGAATATTTGGGTTATCTATCAATTTTGAATTGTAGGGGATTTTTTAGAGCCTCTATGATGGAATAACGCATATATTCTGATATTAAGAGGGCCTAGAGGATTCACAGCTTTACATGAATTCTGGAATTCTGATTAATCACATCACACTTCTTCCCTAGGGGAACATTTATACCAATAGTTATTTTCTCGGCCGTAGATAGTACGATGTGCATGGATGAAAGAACCAACATATTTTGGTTGGTTCTAGGTATATTCCATTGATCATTAGCTAAATCATGTAAAATAAATATTGACTTACTATTGGATGATTGAAGTCTGGCCATAGATGAGCATAACTAAACACAGTGCAGCCGCAGTGGCTCTGTATGATTTAGTAACACAAATGGTGGTGGGAGTGAACATGATGAGATAAGATAAAGAGGTTAATCATGATGAGATATATGCTAATCCATCTATATAGTCTTGTATGCATGCACTTCTAGGCATGAAAGATTGGATCTAGCAATCTGATGGTTTACATAGGACTGACTACATTGATGCTGGAACCAACAAAGGATTTTAGAAGCACACTCATGGAAATCCACCTCACTGGGAACCATGTAAGGGTCCACTATTTTGACGGTATTAATTAAAGAATATTACTTTTCATAACTCAAGGAGTCCTATAATACATAGATTATATTAGGGCTGACTACCAATTATAGAGGCATAACATCTTTGAGAGTTCATGATCAATTCAACACTAGTTGGGGTATTTTCATTCCCTTGCGCCGATGGTACCAGATCTTTTAAGAAGAGGAAGGATGATATGTAGATGAATAAATGGTAGTGGGGGGAAGAAAATCGACTTCATAAGGATCGAGTTGATTCACATTTTCATGGATGGTACCATGGGACCAAGTGACTACTCTACGGGCTAACTAGTTTTCATACCTCTGAGACCCGTGACTGGAGACCTACTACCATTCACCCTTGCTTTCTCTATCTGACTAGCTAGAGATACATGTAACTTCTACGGGGGTAGGACCTAACCTGAATTCATTTTTTCGACCAGTTCCTACACCCGGTCCTTGAAAACATAATATTACTAGTGAGTATGTCTGTGTAATTGGTGATATGGGTAGTAGTTGGTGTGATCAGTTAGATCACCATATTGGGGTCTTATGCAATCTAGAAACCTCAAAATCCTATAATCCAAGACACTTCGTAAATAATAGGGGGAAAATATTCTACAAATGTATAGGTTTTATTTCTCATATTGGGTAAAGTGACTATGTTAGCATATCCATGATGAGGGATTAGAGCCTAGTGAGGAGGAGTAAAAACATTATCTCTCCTCGGCAGTTGTGGTCCTTTACACAGTGATGCCTATCGATTATATGGTGGGAGATGCTAATCATGAGGCTTCAACCCTCAGTGAGGTTGTGGACCTCAGTGAGGATATGGATGTGGATTTGTCTGTAACAACCCTAGAGGCTCGAGATCCTCTACCTATTCAACAATGTCAGACTCATATTTGTAGTCACTTATTATAGATATTGTTTGAGGAAAAATACATTATGGTTTGGCCTATTACAAGGCTTCAAATTAAAACTGATCTTTTTCATAAAAATACAATAATCTACCTAGTAATTAATTGTTAATGAGTGATGGGACTAATTCAATCTTTACATTCCCCGCAAAAATCATCAAAAGATGTTCCTGAGTCAGCGACATATCATGTGAATACGTGAGGCCTTTGCACCTAGTTAAAATGACGTCAATGTGATCATATGGATTTTGTTTGTAGTTGTAGATGTTGGAAATACTAATCTTGTGAGTAGTGTTGATTAAATGATTATAAAATTTCCACCAAATATCCTCCTAACCAGATATGGACCCAAATGGTAGCTAGTTGATGCAAATGAATATAGGCTAATCTATTGTCTATAAAAAAACACCAAATCCTGGTTGGCAAATCTATGCTGGAGTTTATAACATGGGTCCACATCTTGGGATGAAGTGTTCATCATGCTACTGTGGTTTACCCATCTCGTTGAAGGGGGGAAAGGGGGGTTCTCGAAATGCAGATGTGCTAGAATATCATCTACACATGCCGAATACAACATGACATCAGGTGGGATATCCACTTGCTACATTTTGAGGGCCTCAAGGAGGGAGATGAAATAACCCATCATATCCACATCACAAGGAACTATCTCTGTGAGGGTCCCCAACCACCGATGTGTTTGATAAATCATCAACAGGATAGAAAAACCAAATGACTTGTGGAGTCGATTTAGCAACTGTTGGAACCACTAGAGGATCAACATGAGGAACATCAGGGGAATAAAATTAAGATTCATCTTGAAGAATTTACTCACATGGTTCCGATGGATTTGTTGTTTCATACCATGGATGATATCTATAATCTTCTATATCTTCCCTATCAGGATATGTTGGGTTTTTGATATCAATGAGAGGAAATTTGCTGAGTGAAACACGTGGTTTCCCCAACTTCCCCAGTAGTGGGTGGATGGAAACATACCAAAGATCACTATATACAAGGTGTCATTTTTCAGGGTTCTAATCAAGGAGCAAATCAACGATCTTCTTATGTTCTGGGAGATACTTAAGAAACACTAACTTCTCGGTATTGTCTTTTTTATTCTAGGTCGAGCCAGATGGGTCGGGGGGATTAATAGTTCTAGTGTGTCTTTTTCCCATACTGGGGTCATGAATGAGAGGCAATTACTAGGCATGTTCATCATGGACAAGAATGTTTCTTTTTTGATGAGTAACAATGCCATGGGGATCTTGCAGATGTTTTTCTATTGCGAATGGAATTTTTTCTTCAACGATCCCTACCTCATTGTCCTTCTCCTTAAAAAGATTGTGACCATCCATGATCACCACGAATTAACCTAGTGGAATATCCTTAATATCACCTGATAATTCAGGTTGGAATTGGATATGTCTAATGTGGAGTGTGGAATAGTGTCCCCAACCATGGATCTGGACCTATGGGAATGTCACAAAAATTATTCTATGGATAATAGTAAATCTCTGAATTCATCATTTCTAGAGTGTTCAATTATAATATGTAAATACAATGTGATTAGTGGCATGAAGTTAAAATAGGTCATTGTTATGGAAATTCGAGTTGATATCATCATAATTCTAATGGAACTTCATATAAACCAACCAAGGATTATTTTGGAATAAATTCATTCCATAGAGAGTTCAAAAGAAAACATTGACCTCGTCATGTGTTAGGGACTGTGGGATGTTGATTTTTGGAGTTATGAATAGAAATAAAATCTCTAGGAAGATTTCCACTATGAGACTACCCCACATGAGTTTCTATTCAGATGTGGTATTGGGAATCTGGTTTCCCCATTCAATTAATAGGGGTAGTTGAGGGACTAGAAACGCTACTGATGTGGACCACTAGACTTGTGGACTAGCTAGTGGATAGAAAATTGTGGGGGATGATAGGCCGCAATAGATTGGGTTATCCCTCAGATAATGTACCATCTAAATCATTACATCAATTTCTTATGGATTGACAACTGCATCATCCTATAAAATTGCAACGACCATTGGTTGAAGATCCTTCCAGTGCTCAATATCTAACATGTCCCAGAACAACTCTCCACGATATCATATCTAGGTAGAGAATGATCCTGGTGATGATAGATAGGAATTCATGAAGATACCTTGGAAAGGATACAAATAGTACTCCTTGTTCCTGTACATATATATGTTTTTAGAGATATGGTGTTTTCTAATTTCTAGAAAGACTAAACTCAAATTAATGGTTCCTACCCGAATTCCTAATACAGAGGTCCTCGGTGAAGGCTCCATCATCAATTCTCATTTCACTTTTGAATCAGAAAATTAAATGGGATTGTCTATGAAATGGGGATTCAAAGGATTCTTCATTTGGTGGAGACAATTCTCCCTCTTGTTCCAGGATGGTTCTTCATGGTAAGGTAGATCATTGACACAGGGGGGACCTCTATACTGGTTGATGATGGAGTATAAAGGACCACCTATTTGGTGAGCTATGGAGAAAGGATCACTCGGGCATATGTCAAATGGATGATGGTGAAGAACTCCATGTATGTTTCTTGATGCGCATGGAGGACCACCATGGTAGAGATAACAAGAGAGGGGAGGGCCTCCACTGGTGGTGGAACGAACATGGGGATGACTTTTATGAAAGAAGTATGTGGTACGAGGAGGACCTCCCTTCTAGATGGATATGATTGAATGAGGATGGCAACTATATTGATCGAACATGACATAGATAGTACCTTGGGGTTGGTCATAGATAAAGCGGTGAGGGCCTCTTCTTGGATGATCGCTGGACTGGGAATGACATTCTATAGAGGTTGTGAAATATGGGGAAGAACTTCATGATTGTGGGTGATGAAGCAGGGGGAACATCACTAATATTTATGCTTCTATGGGGAGGACCTTTTCATTGGCAGGGGATGACAAGAAGAGGGTCTTCATGCTGATAACCTGAGATATAGATAAAATATCTCTACCTGGGATCATGGGCATGAGGTGAACCACCGTGCAGGTTAATTCTATAGTGGGGAGGTTATTTTTATAGGCCAATTTTGGTGGCATGGTAAGGACCTCCATTCTATGTGTGAGATCATGGAGTAACCCCTAATTACCTTATCATGTTACATGGAGGACCTTTGTACAAAATTTCATCATCACGGGTCGGTCCGCGATGATTTCTACTTGTGTGGGTGATTGGAATAACCAGCCTTTCCTGCCCATGGGGTGGTTTGGGTCTCAATCCAAATAATAACTAGATCTTTCCCTACTCGAAAATAGTAGGGAAACTGATAAAATGCGTCAATGGTGGCATGGGTCACTGAAGCTTTAGAAGATGATTCCCCAGGGGAGGCATCTTTCGAAGATTGCTCCTGATGTGGGAGTCGGGTATGATGAACTGAGGCTAGTGGTGCTGGGGAATAGACCACAAGTTCTTAATCCTAATGGAATCGATTGAGATATTGACTCGGCCTGGTGGGAGCCCTCATTAATAGCTCAAGTACATTAGTAATTTTCAGGTTTACTCTAATGTCCATTACCTTGACTGCATAGGGGAATGTTACACAATATTGTTCTGAGTAGAATCTCTTAAAATAGTTAGTTATCAGAGCTAGGAGTAGTCGCTCCATCCACTTCCCTTGTGGGTGGCAGTGACAGTGTTTCACAGATGCCTCAAAATCATGGAATTACAAATCCCTCATTAGGATGAACCCCTCTTATTTGTATTGTTTGATAAAATTTTGAATCACCCTTCTATGGATAAATTATGAGGGTGAGAATTTGTGTGGGTGCCTAATAGTCATGGTTGTTGATGACGTTATGGTAGAGGTCAATTCATATGAGATTTCCACATCAGCATTGCCTCTGCCCCTGCATCTTCCGGTAGGAGGTGACTGGTTTCCTATAGCCTAATTCCTATAAAGTACGAAGAATAACCTATTAGTATTGACAATAGGAAATCACTACCATGTTCCCCATCATTGTTCTATCTTCCAAGGATGGATAGAGATATCCATGTTGACGATGTTTTATACTATAATTACCAATGATTAACTACCCCAAATTCTTGTGAGTTCCATGCCAAACCCCCAATTTTTTTGGTAGGACCTAGTGCATGATAGCTAGATATAGTGACCTACTTATATGATGTTGTTTCGAATTATACTAATCCACATGGATTTAAGAGAAATTATTCATGTCGGTTTCACTATTTTATTATTCCAATGCTATCTTCTATGGCATTCCACCGGCCCAAGCCTTTTCTATAGTGACAACTTCATTGTACGCTGCATTATCATATTCCCAAGGTATGTGACATTCATCTCTTATTCAATGATTTTTAATAATTGATAGAAATTGTATGATGGGATTTTGGTCTCTCCGTCCTGGGATTCCTCATCAAAATTCAAAAAATAGTCTACGTATCCCAAATAGATTAACACTTTGCTTGTGAATCTCTCACTTGTTCCATATATTTTCAGATTTTAGTTAATTATGCTACTTCTATCAGGAAAATCCAAAGGGTCATGTCGAGGTAGAAACCTTCGTTCATGGGAGTAGTTTTATTAGGAATTTCTAGCATGTATAGACAATAGAACAATGCTATGCATGAATTATCCATTATTAGAGGGATTTTTGAGGGGTCAGAAGCATGAGTCAAACCATGCAGATTGTGGGGGGACTTATTCCAAAGGCACATCTCAATGGTTTTTCTCAACATCCCAATATTTACAAGGGGTATACTGTGAGTTCAACATCTAGAAGAGATGAGTTAGATGCATTGAAACACTAATGAGACTGTTTCAAATAGGTACATTCCTTAGAGGGAGCCCCAAGAAGGATTATGGGATGGATGTATCATAATGTACAATGAGGAAGGACTCAATATGGTGTGACCCCAAAGAGACGGTTTCACACCATTAAGCAGATCT
Organism: Viscum album; assembly: GCA_963277665.1. NCBI lineage: Eukaryota > Viridiplantae > Streptophyta > Magnoliopsida > Santalales > Viscaceae > Viscum > Viscum album. The sequence continues at coordinate 445,158,534 of OY728155.1, read as the reverse complement.
TGGAATAAAAAAGGATAGATCCATGATTCCCACCACAAAAATGGAAACACTATAGTTTACCATTGGCTGAGATTGATCATCAGGGAGGCTTCCTATATACCTTGTTTAGAAGACAAGGATCAAAACCCATGTACTTAAAATGGGTATTTTGAGGATTAAAAATGGTTAGCTTCCCTTCCGAAGTGGGGTAGTCCTTATTGGTTGGATATGATATAGACAGCATATGGATGGTTAACTAATCAAGTGATTTAAAGATAAATGGAATGAATATGGATTATTCAAGGATAGATTCCTAAGTAGATGGAGTGATACCACCAGGATGTGGTGGCTAAGGCAAGAATCGGGATGAATGAAGAATGATTGGGTGATGTGGGTGGAATGAATGATGTGGAACTTATGTGAAGGTGAAAATTCTACACTTGAACATTAGGGATGCTTCCTACATATCCTAGGAACTGGGAATGTATTTCCACATAGTATGGTAAGGCACTTGGACACCTAAAGATGAAACCCATGAGAATGGAGGTCATGGTTATGAACCTGAAGGAAGTAGAACTTCTGGGTAGGGTCATGATCTTCTAGAAAAACAAAGACTCCATGGAAAGAATGAGATGGGAAATCTATGATGGGCATGAACCATGGGGGTGGCTTCCTATGTGTCATTGAGGCTAGGAATCATAGACTACATTGTTCAGGATACAGACATTGAATCTCGGTGTACACAAAGCATATTGACCTAGAGATGTTCCAGGGGCCAATACATGGTTAGAGTCCCATCGCACGAAGAGAACTATTGCTTAGATTATTATGGTGAAGTTCTAGGATTATGAATGGTTACCTTCCGGAGTATATTGTAACAACTAAGTGTGTAAGATCCAAGAGATACATCCAAAAAAGTGATGATGTCACTTCATGAGGGTACAATGTTGGGAGGTAGTAATAATGTTTACCCTTGAATGGCATTGAACCAGATAGAATCTTCCAACATATCTGAAAGGGGTAAAAACATTTTTAGTTCTAACAATGCATTTTAACTCCATGTAAGATGAGTGAACAAACATGAAGTAGTTAGAATAGTAGGATTGTAGAAATTGAGGGGATTGAACATTGGGTGGGGGGAATCCTACATTCCATGTTTGGATGAAATAGATCAATGTCCACGTCATTCAATGGAGAGAGCTATGGGGCTTATACATGGATAGAGGCCCACAACCATGATAGGACATACACATCATTAGCTTCCCAATGAAAATTTCATGGTCGATGCTTACTCTAATCCCACCATATTCATTCTCATTATGGGAAACAAGAGGTAAAAACATACCTAATTATCATGTCATGAAAGGTGCAACCACGAGAGATGGTGTGGGTATTATTCATGGATAGCGGACCAAGGATATAGAGATTAAAACTTCCTCCTGGAGGGAAGCACAATAAATTTGTTTGGTTTTATGAAGAGACTAGACAAGGTGCACATGGTGACAATGCCTAAAGGGAGATAGGGATAGATGATCAAGAAGGGGGGAATAAAAAGGTTCTCACCCGCATACCCTATATTGTTTTCTCAGATATCCCATATATGTTTTAACTTATTTATTAACATCATGTGTTGAAGATGTGGTTTCATGGATGTATTGAATTTTTCATCTTGGATGTTGAGGAATCACTCCTCATCCATTGGAATTACATAATTTTTACCAACCTACACCTGGGGAAGAGAAGGGAAAAGAAACACCTCATGCGTGTGTGGTGGAGGAGTGGTCAAGTTTACTGTCCATGTTAGAATAAATATGAATATAAGAAATAGTTGTTAGATTTCTGATGAATGTAAGCATATGGAAGGGAGACACAAAATGAATAAATTTTAATAGGACTCTAAAATCACATCACACACGCCTGGAGGGCCATGCTGGAAAGGGGTTCATGAATCCAGGGGGCTTAACAAGTGGATCTTCATGAAGGAAATAAGTTTAGAGAATGATGGATACTTAATGAAAGAAGTAGGATTCATGAAATAGAGGTTCTTCATGATGGATGTATACTTCACGAGGCAAATAATTTGGAAGAGTAGGGATTCAGCTTAGAAAACATATTGTTATTTGGATAGTGCTCTTTGATGTATTAATGGATTGCAGAGCCCTGAGAAACCGAAAGGGGATCCCTATTTTGTAGAGTATGGATGCGTTCTTGAAGATAATCCCTAAAACCATGTTTCACAAAGCACATTGTAAATAATGGTTAATGATAATCATGTACCTTATGAGATCTATATTTCTATCGAATTTTAATACTCAGGAGCCATGTGAAATTGGAGGTTGGAAGATGAAAATATTGGGTACAAATGGTTATAGGGGGGAGTTGAGAAGCCTTATTATAGAAAATGGTAGTTTATAGTTCTCATGATGTTTTCCACAAAGAAAAAAGGTCACCGTGAAGCTGATATATTCATGAGGGATTTGTTGTACTCATGAAGGAACTTCCATCATTCTTTGCGGTCGCGGAGGTGAGGGGACCACAGAACTGGCCACAAAGTGATATGTCACTACAAGTCTATTATATTTGTGTTGGATTCATTTTACTCAAGAAGGAATCCTCAAATTTCTTTATGGTCATAGAGGCTAGGGATCTTCATAGAAGAGTTTTGAAAAATAGTCTCTTGGTTGATTGATGGATGGATTCCGAGGCCATTTTGGTTCAGATTCACATTAAACTGAATTTTACATTATTCATGGCCTCAATATCATGATTTTTTGAGCTAATAATTAAGATATAATATTAAAAATGAAATTATTTTATGATTTCATAAAAAAAACCAAAATAAACTGAGAATTTATGATTAACATTTTATAAAATGAATTATCCAAATGAAAGAACAAAAAATTACATATGGGAAAATTTATAAATATTTAATTTAATTAATATCATTTTCATCCACATATTCATTATTATTTCCATTTGAAAATAAAATATATAATTGTACATAGATATATTAACAATGAAATGAATGCCCCTAATACAATGAAAGAAATGAAATAATAATAATGAATGGGTCGAAATATGTTATAAAATGAGCGTATTAGGTATTATAAATATTCATATAGTTCTGGAATAAATTAATAACAATATTTAAACCAGTATACGTAATTATTTAAGATGTCTGATGATGTTGAAACTGATGTACGGGACTCTCTAACTATAAAAACAATGTTTTAAATGTTTTAAGTATTTATTTTATAAATATATAAATATATCATGTCCATTTATTTGTATTTTTTTATTAATGTATTTATATATACATGAATTTTTTGAAAAGGTAATTTTAATGTTTATCTCTCATGTTTTAAAAATGGGATCCTTTTATGGTTTTATGGACAATAATTAAGAAATTAATATGCATTCATTATGTCAAAATCAACTTCATTGAAATGTCATTCTATGATTATGTGTGAAATGATTTTATTTTATTTTATTATGTTTTATATACACTTTTGTAATGTATATTTATATAATATATATAGAATATATTAATTTTATTAACTCTCACATCAATGATATAATATTAGTGAGGGAATTTCCATGGAAAAATATCTATTAATGTTCCATTTTAAAAAATTCAAAAAGAATATTTTGTACATGTATGGAATGAATAGAATATTTTAATATCATGTTTTCTTGATTTTTTTAATCATACATTATGATTTTTTTGGTTACATTAAAATAAAATGTTTTCTACTGTATGTGTGTAGTTATTTATTATAATTGATTTTAAAATAGAATGATTAAGTTCTTGAAAGAGTATTTTTTGATGAAAGATTTTATTATTGGTGGGGATTTAATGGTCCTTTATCATTTTATATGATGATGTATGGTTACTTAATAAACAAATTATGGGGTTTTGGTGATAAAATACGGATAGGTGGTTATATTGTTAACAAATTACAAATTGTTCCGCGATAATCCATGGACAGGTATTTATATTATAACCTTCATTTCATTTTCCTAACTGGAGATAGAGGATAGAAATATTGGATACTCCATTTATAAGAGTTATATAGAAATTTATGTCTTATGTTACCTACTTACATCTAATATTCATAATTATGTGTTTCATTAAAGATCAAATGATTTTATAAATATAATATGATTATCTTTTTGAAATGATTATTCATATTTTGTGGTAAAAATATTTGTTTTTATGGGATTTTTTTTAGGTTTTCCCTTGACTAATGGTTTACCATATTTTATAAACCATACTGATATTTTATGATCAAAAATGGTTTTAAAATGTTTTAAATATATTTTTAGGGGTAATAGAGATAATGATGAGATCAATGGGAAAACTGTGATGATAGTTCTTGAATAAAAAACATGTTTTATTATAAATAAATTTGGTTTATGAATAAAATAGAAATTAGTTTTTGGCTCTCACTTGTAATATATTGTTTTATAATTTATGGTTTATCACTAATTCCCAAAAAATCTAATTCTAACAGATCCTTAGGATTGTAAAAAAGTTAATCATAGCATAAATCACTAGAATATATATTGATTAAGGAGGAGTCCTAACTATTAGTATCAGATGTGGGTTTAAATAAAAACACAAATTAAGATATTTTAATAGGAGATATGGATATAATCATATGGTTTAAATTTTTAAATATGGTTATTTGTTTGAATTCTTAAAAACTCTTTTTTATGTGGTGGATTTCTAAGAGATTAATGATATTTTTGTATATTTTCATTAGAAATATAATCAATTTAATTATTGATTATTTTGTGGATAAATTATGAATGAGTTTTAATTTGTATAATATTCAAATATTCTTTTCCCATTTTAACATGTATTAAATCATTAAATGTTATAATTATTTTTTGTTCTAAAAATTTAGGTTGATTTTCCACATAATAGAAAATAAATATTTCAAAACATTCAGATCCCTTCCAAGTGATTTGATTATAGCTATCATTAAAAACTATTGTTCAAATCATTTTTTATCATTCTCAGTATTGAAATCACTTACACCAAACTATTTGACTTATCTAACAAATTTTCTTTTCTTAAAATTTTTTTATGGGCATGGTATCTTATTCATTATATTTCAAAATATTAAAATTACCAAAAATCATTAAAAATTAAATTCCAATATTTACAAGAGTGTTTAAAATTTAAAATTTTTCCATTATGTCCAAGGATAAATGGGATATCATTGAAATACAAATGTTTGGATATATGGTATTATTTATTTTCTTATGATTTAATTATGAAGTTTATTTGGGTTGATATTAATAAATAATAATGATATAATTCATATATTTGATTATATGATGATTTAACATGGAATAATATGAAAAATGGTGGATATTGGTTTAAAAAGTAAGTTTAATGAAGACTGTGATTATGTATTTATTTTTCAAAATATTTATATATAGATATTTTATAAATAAAATGGAAATAATAGAACTCCAAAAGATTTTTTCTATAGTAGGTTTTTTCAATAATTTGGAAAATTATATTTGATTGAATAAATAAATTTTAAATTTTGAAAAAAATTGATACCTTTTGGGTTATGTTTATAATTTTTCAGAAAATTTTAAGCTACTTGTATCCTATAGTATTTCCATATATAAAAACGTTATTTGAGGAACAATGATATTTATTTTTGTGGACATATGTTTTAAGGTATTCAAATTTATTAATGTTTATATTATATCTACTTTTAGGTCAATTATGGGTTCTTTCATTATTATTGTGATAAATTAAGGATTTGGGATAACCTTCAAGGTAAACTATATTAATATTATTTTTTATTTATTTCATAAAATTTATAATATTTTATAAGGATTATATTAATATAGTTATAGAAAATGAAATTCTTTAGACCATGTGAAAACTTGTCCTATCTAGAAAGTTTATAGGAATTTCACCTAGTACCAAAGGGATACACCGATTAATCACATACTACTGGCCTATGTGAAATACCATTTAGTATGAAATTTCAGTCTTTATTAAAACCATTTGATATGTGAAAAATAAGTTAATTTTTGGGAAATAAGATTTTTCTTACAAATAACCATGGGATTGGAAAAATGATTATTGGATTTCATGATTAATGTTCCTTCGGAAGACATTCACTATTTATGGTGATCATATATGATTAAATTATATTTAATTAAATGGGATTTTATTTTAGAAATAAAGAATTGATTATTTTCTATAAACCTATATGATATATGGTGATTCCAGTTAATTATGGTAATAAATACTATATCATAATGAATATTATATTATGGTATGATACATTAAAATTCATTGATATTATTTAGAGATAAACATTTTATTCCTAATGGAAGAGTAATTGATAAAACCCTTCTATTTTTTGGGTCTTAATCATATACTTAAAATAATTGAAAATTTTAAGGGTATATAAATGTTTATTGATATATATTGAACATTATGTATTAAAATTGAATAATGGAGATTAATGTATTTTTCCATCATATAATCCTTTATTATTTTTGGCAAATTACATTATCTTATAATTATTTCTTTTATTTTAGGTAATTCATAAATACCAAAAGAATATAGAGTTGTACTTTTCATGACTTTGTGATCCATAAATTATTATTCTCATGCGTCATGTTTGAAACATTTAGTAGGAATACTTTTCATTTGAATAAATATTGAGGATGAAAAAATACTTTTAATATAAGTATATTTCCTAATTTTTTTAGTATAGGTAGTAAAACAATTCCTCCACATTATGAAAAATAATGAAATAATATGGTTATGTGTATAATTTTCATACAATGAAATCAAAGGCCTTTTAACAAATCTTAGGTTTATGGTGGTCAAATTTCTTATGAACATTTTCTATATCACTATATATCAGTCCATCAAAGTTATAATTTCTCATACATGCCCATTTTTTCTAAAAGGAATCCTAGTGTGTGTTGTGTCAGTTGACCTTCATGCTTTCCATTCTCACTTCTCAAGTCGTAGTTTGATTGATACCTTTTACAATGTGGGATTTCAACAAAGGTATTTTGAAATGTAAAACACCTAGTTTTCTATCTTGAGTGAAAATTTTGATGATGAAATATATTAGGGGTTTAGGTAATGTATAATATTTATATTTTTGAAATAAAAGAATATGTTATATAATGTATAAGATATGTATATCTAATCTTAAATAAAAAACTAAACATATTATTACAATGTGACCATTATATCATGGGAATTATATTTTAAAAAGTGAATAATATTAATAGAATAATGAAATATAGCATTTTAATACTCATTTATAATGTATTAATTATTTATTTTCAAATAACCACATAAATATTTAGTAAATTTACTTTATTTTACAAAAAAATCATTTTATTCAAAAATCGGTTTTATTGCATTTAATGATTGATTATTAAAGAATTTTTAAGAAATTATATTAACACTATTAAAATAAATTAAAATAATTTTTCAAATAATAATATCATGTTTTAATTTAGGTTATTTTTTCATTTTTCAGTAAATATTAGGCTTTTAATAAATAGTGAAAAATATACACTTTTGTAATAAATTCTTTTATTTTCAATAAATTTATCATTTTAAAAAGGAAATTGTTTATTTGAATTTTATTTAATGTAGAAAAATTAATAATGAAATATATTTTTGAAATCCAAAATTATTTGGAATCATCTATTAAAGTTATTCCATGATAAGATTATTTTTAGGTTTAAAATAGGGTTTTTCTAAAGGCTTTTAAAATACATAATATTTCTCAATTTTTATTAATTATGATAATCTTGAAAGTTAATGTTTTAAAATAAATATATATACAATATATCAAAAAATATTAATATATTCTCATAAAATGATATATATTATTCATATAGTAAATATAAATCTTCCTTTTTCTTGAAAAACACACATTTTGAAAAGCTACATTTTTATCGCATCTGTGGGTTTTGATTTAAGTATAACTTTGCTAATTCCATTAATAGAATATGGAAAATTAGACTACATATTTTAAATTTTAATTTACAAATTATTATTTAGTTTATTTCATTTTTAGTTATAAAAAATTATAATGGTAAGTAGTAGTTTTACCACACTAATGGTAAAATAATGAAACAGGTTAATGTTAAAAACAAAAAAGATCAAAATACCTAAATACTAAAGCATTAAATTAGTGGTTGACGTGTTTATCCACCTTAAAAAATAGTTAATATAATAATTATTAATTTATTTCATTGTAATTATTTCCAAAACATGTGTTTGGATTTAATTATAAAATAATCATTATTTAATCAATTAAAACCACCAATCCTCATATTTAAATTCCAATCCCCACAACCCTCATTCCCAAATAAATCCATGTGGATATCCAATTATCTTTCAAGACCTATTCTACTATGTCATGACCCCCTTACCCTATTGTGTACCCCTCCTGGGTCGGCAACGTTAGAAGGGAGATAATGACTCCCGAGTCCGGCCTCCAGTAGGCCCTGGATTAGCGACTAGCACCGAGGGTATAGTAATCACACAAATGGGAGGCATTACCCACTAAATAAACACATGAGGAAGATAGAGATATGATAAAAACCGGCCAACTCCAACTCAAAACTCAAATATAAATGAAAATCCATGATCCCATAGGTAATGTCATTCAAAAGTAGAAAAACTGGACAGGGAAAACCATAGATACCCAAAAGAAAGTAAAAACAATAGCAACCACAAGCCCGAACAGCTCCTGCAACCCCAAGCTAGTAGGAACCTGCTTGATCTCCAACCTGCTCTAGGTGACCTGAAAAAGAGTTTGTATATACAAAGGCTGAGTATTGTGGGGAGGGGGTTGTGACATAATTACTCTTTTCATATCCTAGTTCTCATTTCCTCACCTGAAGGACTATTTAAAGGCCAAAATGGGGTCTACCAAGGATTTGATATTCAAGAGATAACTTTCACATAACATCTCTCATGATGTATTTTCATCTCAAATTTATACACACCTCATTCATCCATCATGTAATGATGAATTAATTACCATTTATATACTTAATTTTTTATATATAATGGAATATCATATACAAATCCATTTTATTATCTCCACTAATTGAAGAAAACAAAACATTTGTCTATATTATGGAGGTTAGTGTTCTCTGTGAATAATACATGTTCTTTTTCTATTAAAATTATTAAGCCGTGAAATAAATATATTATTATGGTTAAAGAATATTTTAATTAGTATAATATTACTTATTTAATGATATATAATTTATATATATTCAAAATATTATTTATAACATAATTAGTTCATGATGGTTGTGAAAATATTCCTGAATAAACTAATCATTTATCATTAATGTTTTATCAAATGAATCATCCACACGTGTAACGCCCGGACCCCAGTTACCCACAGTCGGTGCATTATTGCGTAACATTGGCATGATCACAAAAGATCAAGTCTCGAAAGACCGATTATTTTAGTAGCCTTTGAAATACTAGATACATTCATAAATGTTACATTACATCATAAAGTGAAAAATCACAATAACATAGTCTCCATAGTCCACACTTCTATCCCATTCAGAATATCCCCTTTAGGCAATCCCTGTAGGTCAGTTATAAAATATCTCTTCACATCATGGGAAAAATAAAACATTAAAAGGGGTGAACTCAGATGCTCAGTAAGGATAACAATATAGCGGAATCTTTCATAAATAAACATAAACATTTAAGGCAATGTATGACTAAAAAAAGCCTTTTAAACTTAAACAGCAACATAATATGGCCAAAGTAAAATGAGATAATTCCATTTACTTATTCACATGGATATTCTACTAGTCGAATAATCACATGCAATATCAATAACCACTTTCATAATGATGGAATGCATAATGCCAGACAATCATAACCAGGTATCCAAGGGCTCGTGGCAAGACTACAAATAAGATTTTGTCAACGCCTCATGCCAAGACACTAGTGTGTCTCATGAGACCTGCCGATGCATCGAGGAGCTATAGCGGGCTCCACCAGTCACTTGTTATGTCCAATTCATTCCTCAAATGAACTGGTTTAAACCTATCATAAACCATAACAAAATTGTATCACATAAAACATATGTAAAGGAAACATAACAATTCACCATTTCAATCACAATATATCAACACAACACATTGATATAATAAAAACATTATCAAAACCATTTTCAATACCAAAATAAAATAAAATTAAAACTTGTTATTTATTTTTCATTTAAGAAATGTTATGGCTTGGAGAGGAATCTGAAACTCAAATAATGGCCACGGTGGTGGAGAAGTCGTTATCTCCGCATACGTACGACAAGAAAAACATTCCTTTTTTCCAGTTAGTAAAATGATTCATATAAAAAGATTATTTTTTAATAAACGTAAAAGTCAAAGGGGTTTATACACCGCATAAAAGAAATTTGTGTATAAAACAAAATATGCCTCAATGAATGGAGATTGAGACGAAGTCCCTTACAAATATCATTTTTTAAATAAAATAGATCTATTATGTGTATTCACTATATGTACACATAAATAAATTATAAATACAAGATAGTACATAATAATATCATGATATAATTTTAAAGTAAGAGATTAACCCAAACAATGGAAATTTGGTTAAGAAGTTCCCTTACCTCGTATCCGACATGACTCGACTGCTCTTTAACCTCCTGAATAAAAAACCAGAGTTAATATCTACTTGCTTAAGAACATTTTTCATGTTCATCATCCCTTTTATATCACTTATTACAATGTTACGAAAATTATGTAGTCATTTAAGTTAATAACGGTCGTTTGTTGATCTTTGGTACTTGAGTCAACAATAAACTTCTTATAATTACAAGTTGTTTATGTGGAAGAATATCCATTATCTCTAGAATTATATTCATGATTTAGATATCATATATATCCTATATAACCATTATATACATGAATTTATAATATTACATAACATTTAGAGGTAAGAAATGAAATGCATCGTTCATGGAGACGGTAAGTCGTACGTACGCAAGAACGCTACTTTCATTTCTATTTCATATTTAACGGAATGAAGTTATAATTATATAAAGGTATAATATAATTCTAGTATAATATAATGTATAATATGATTTACTCCATCCTTTATACATCCCACAGATGGTATTAATGATTCAAATCACTTTGAGGGGGCGATAGTCCGCACTTCCTAAAATGAAAATATAGTGTTTACCCATAATGGAAACCTTAAAGGTATGACATAAATGAAAAATAAAGAAGTTTAAGTAAAATATAAACATATTATATATCATATATAAATATAGTGACATCTTAATGGCCACCTTTGAAAGTGTTATATGAGTGTTGAACAATCGTCATTTTATGAGACAGAAATTCGCCATCCACAGAAAAACTATGTTCATTAACCATTAGATTTAGGTGTGTGTAAGTGTAGATCGAATCCTTCTTATAACAACATCCTAGTATATTGAGGATACTGTTGTTGTTACAAAAGAAAATAATAAAAAGATTTTAGGGGGTCGGAGAAGCAAAGTAATACATAAGAACTTAAGAGAAAACACTACCTTTAAAACGGGTAACTCTTTTTGATTTGAGCTCAAAGGCTTCCTTGGGATGACTTCTGCCCAAAGTGAGGCTCCTAGGAGTAAGATTAGGATGTGGAGAGACAAAATGGTCTGGGGTTGGCCGAGCCAATGTCTTGAGAGGTGTGGGTAAGGTGATAGAGGTGGGGGCCTTTTATAAGAGGAGAGGAGGGGCACTCTTGGAAAGTTATAAAAGGTTACTTTATTATAAAATTCTTTTCGGATTAAAAAGGTCCCAAAATTATTTACATCAAGGATAAGGTGATGAGAGTTCTAAATCCACCCATCTAATAGTTTTTTTATAGGTTTAGGTCTTACATTTTACATTATTGTTTCATTTTATTTAAATCGTTAAATAATGAGGTAATCGTTGCATCATCATGGTGTCATACATAATTTAATTTATTTAATTTCTAAAAATTATAAATAAACTATCATGATGTAGGAAATCTTTTTATATTTCTGATAAATATTTATAGTAAAATATATCACTTTTATAACCCCATGTAAAAATTGTTTTTGTAAAACAACTCATGTTTGTCACATTTTTATTAAACATTAAATAAAAAGTTTTTAATGTCATTTTCCTACCAAAGTGGCTCAATGGGGTCCCAAGTTGACCCATGGATTGTTTTGGTCCTCAATGACTCATCCAATAGGGATAAGACATGTGTAATGTTCATTTCATATTATTATAACATTATCTTTACCTTAAATTACACTAATTACTTTTAATCGCGATTAATTAAACTTAAAAGTTACTATACATCAAAAAATTATTTTAATCCCATTGAAATACATTTTACTTCCAAATGACAACCATGTATTTTGGATTTTTGAAAATCAAATCACAGATGTGGTAATGTTTCATTTAAACGAAAAATCAGTTTTTTTACTACCACTTAGTGGTTTCACTATTCATCAAAAATTGATGTTTTTCAGAACTATGCCAAAATTTCACCCGAAGCTATAATTGATATTCGGAATTCAAAAATTATTTCTATTTTAAAAAATTCCAAACATATAAGTTGCATTAATTAATTTTATAATTAATTCCCGTTGTCACAACAAATAGCGTGTTTTTAAGAAACAATATATATCAAAAGATTGACAATTGTTTATGTCCAATTTCAATGTGAAATTAATTATAATGATCACCATTGGATAAAATGGTAAAAATATATTCTAATTATACTCTAAAACCACTCAATAGTATAATTTATCACTAAAAATTATTTTGATTAAAAAGTTGTTTTTAAGTATTTTTCACTATTCATAAAAAAATGGATGTTCTCAGAAAAATACCAAAAATTCAACATAGGATATTTTCGATATTCAGAATCCAAAAATGAAGTCCATTTTTAAATATAAAATATATATAATTTCAAATAGTGGGTATTAATATACATAATGGCTATTTTGATTAGTCGCAGTGTGTTAGAATCTCGAACTTGCGTACAATGCAAGCTATTGCATTATTGAAAGAGAAGCGTATCATGGAAGCTCAGGGTGTTACATTCTCCCCTCATTCAATAAATTGCATCCTCGCAATTTGAAATTTTTCTTTGAAAATAAATGGTTGAAAATAGAAAATACATTTTTGGAAAACCCACATCGAAAATAAGGTTAATCAAAATATAACTTTAAAAGAAAGAAAGATAAGTACAAAGGTCACCCGAGATAGCCCATAATAGGATTCTATGAAAATATGGATATGGAAGAAAAACAAACCATCAAGTTCTGATGGAGAGTTGTAGAAAACAATATTAGGAGTAAGTTAACCATAACAAAATCACAAACTTGTGATTGGTTAAACAGTCATTGAATCCCCAGTTGGAAAAGTTAACCGGCAAAGTTTTTGTTTTAAGTTACCTTTTATAAATTTGGGGAATTTATTTAGAAAATTTACTAAGAATGAAAGGGAATATACATACTTGTAATTTAGACATTCATTCTTTAATAAATTTTGGCCACAAACCCATCTTTCACTCTAAAAGGTAATAGAACTAAAAAATATTCTATTTATCATAATTGTATAAGGTTCCAAATATTAACACATACCATTTAGATTAGGAAAACTTTTTTTTAATACCCAGGGACTTCCTGTAGGCTAGTGGTAGGTAATAAAGTCCTATCGCACTATGGTTGTGGGTTCGATTCCTATGGCTTTGTCCAAAGCGAAGGGTTATCCCCCGACCTGCAGGTTGTCCTTTTCTTAAAAATATAGTATTATAATATTCCATATGTAATATTCAGAAATGTTTTAACCTTAAACAATACTATCTAAAGTTCAACTTAATCCATTCCAACCATTATAGTTATCCAAAATACCTCTACCGAGACTTTCTCTAAAAGGTTTCTAAATTCCAAAATCAATTGTAACATCAGATTCCCCAAAAAAGTAAAGTTTCTCTTATTGTCACATACTAAAAATATGATTAACTTCATCATATTAAAACCTAAATTAAAAAAAAGTACTACAGTACAATCCTAATATATATCACATTATTCTTATAACCCGAATATAATCCTTGAGTCCAAAAGAACTGATACATTAATTATTCCACATCAACTATTGTAACAATATATGATTATCCTTGATCCCATGGCCTTTTCTGAGATAAGTTTCCCTGATTATTAGGACATTAATTTGCATAAGGCCCTATTTCCCTACAATTTTAGCATTCAACATTGATACCCACTTTCTTTCACTTGCAATCACGAGCCTGGTGACCTTTTTCTCCACATTTATAACAAACTCTCATTCCTTTTAGGCATGTAATGGGGTGATTCTTCCCACAATTATCGCATAATGGAAAATCCTCCTTTCCTTTTTCCCTTTATCTGTCTCTTTTTACACTGTTCTCTTCTTCTCTTGATTTACTTTGTTGTCATAAGACTTAGAGAATTCATTTTTTTCATGATAGCACACGAGACTATATCTTCGTATGTTGAGAAATATTGTGATACTAAAGATTGACGGAGAAATGGTTTTAACCCATCAAAGAAATGGTCAATCGTACTTCTTGGGTTACGTATATAATTTGCATCATGCCTCGCTAACCTTGTAAAGTTAGCCTCATACTTTCCAACATTCTCATCCTTCTTTTGTCTCAGACTCGGAAATTGCCTTTCCATATCTTCTCGATGGTCACGAGGTAAGTATTTTTCTTAGAAAAGCTCTTTGAACTCCCTCCATTCCATATTTTATACTTCATCATCTTCTTTAGTATTTTGAATCAATGACCACCATTTATTAGCATCTCCAGTGAGGCGGTAAACTGCCAGTACAACCTTCTCCCATTCGCTACACCCCAAGGCGTGGAATATTTTCTCTAAGAAGTTTACTCATTTCTCACCTAATAATGGATTTGTATGCCCATTAAATGTTTGCGGTTTCTGCCTCATGAAGCAGTCTAACATTGATCCTCCACTTTGCGGATTAGGGTGCTCCATACGAGTAAGGTTATTATTCAAAACCTGAGAGAGTTGTCCCAGTATGGTGATAAGCTGATCATCACCAGTTGTATCTCCAGCTCCACAATAATTATCATGAGCAGGAGGGCAATCCCAACATTGAGTTCATGCATTGATACGGTTTCCATTCCTCCCACTAGGCTCCATTTCTAAACAATGTGATAAACTAGATTAGTTTCTGAATTAAAATACATAATTCCATACTTTTAAAACACTTAACATAAATTGAACTATTTATGGATATAATACATAATCATAAAAATGTTTTCTTTGAGGAATTATGTACTCATAAGCCTTTCATAATGGTTTGTAAAGAAAATTATAATTATCCTAAGCATATCCCAAGGGAGCGTCGTAACCAAGAGTGAAACAAGGCTCGTTGTCGTGCACCAGTTCCCGTTCTAGTCTAGCTCAAAGCTGTTTTTTCGGGTTTTAACCCTAGATACATCTGTGCCAGAGCCGCCTCTACCTGCTCATATCCAGACAGGGATGTATTTCTTGAAAAACTCACAAAATCCCTATAATACCAAAATTCTAGGAAGTTATTCTATACTAATCCTCTAAGTCGATCTTCGGGCAATGTGCTCTAATCAGAGTTTATCTAAATCTATCTTCCAAGGTTAATACTAAACTACCTATGATACCAACTGTAATGCCTCAACCCCAGTTACCCAGAGTCTGTGCATTATTGCGTAACATTGGCACGATCCCAAAAGATCAAGTCTCGAAAGACCGATTAGTTTAGTAGCCTTGAAAACACTAGATACATTTATAAATGTTACATTACATCATAAAGTGAAAAAATCACAATAACATAGTCTCCATAGTCCACACTTCTATCCCCTTTAGAATATCCCCTTCAGACTATCCCTGTGGTCATTCATAAAATATCTCGTCACATCTAGGGAAAAATAAAACATCGAAAGGGGTGAGCTCAGATGCTCAGTAAGGATAACAATATAGCGGAAGATTTCATAAATAAACATAAGAATTTAAGGCAATGTATGACTAAAACAAAAGCCTTTTAATCTTAATCATAAACATAATATGGCCAATGTAAAATGAGATAATTCCATTTACTTATTCACATGGATATTATACTGGTCAAATAATCACATGCAATATCAATAACCACTTTCATAATGATGGAATGCATAATTCCATACTATCATAACTACATAGCCAAGGCCTCGTGCCAAGACTACAAATGAGATTTTGTCAAGGCCTCGTGCCAAGACACTAGTTTGTCTCATGAGACCTGCCGATTCATTGAGGAGCTATAGCGGGCTCCACCAGTCACTTTTTAAGGCCAATTCATTCCTCATATGAACAGGTTTAAACATATCATAAACCATAACAAAATTGTATCACATAAAACATGCTTAAAGGAAACATAACATTTCCACATTTCAATCACAAGATATCAATACAACACATTGATATAATAAAAACATTATCAAAACCATTTTCAATACCAAAATAAAAGAAAATTAAAACTTGGTATTTATTTGTCATTTAAAAAAAATTATGGCTTGTAGAGGAAGCTGAAACTCAAATAATGGTCACGGAGGTGGAGAAGTCGTTGTCGACGCATACGTATGACAAGAAATACATTCCTTTTTATCATTTATTAAAATTATTATTATAAAAATATTCCTTTTGAATAAACGTATAAGTCAAAGGGGTTTATACACCGCAAAAAAGAAATTTGTGTATAAAACAAAATATGCCTCAATGAATGGAGATTGAGACGAAGTCCCTTACAAATATTATTTTTTAAATAAAATATATCTATTATGTGTATTCACTATATGTACACATAAAGAAATTATAAATACAAGATAGGACATAATAATATCATGACATAATTTTAAAATAAGAGATTAAGCCAAAGAATGGAAATTGGGTTAAGAAGTTCCCTTACCTCGTGTCCGACTTGACTCGACTGCTCTTTAACATCCTGAATAAAAAAATAGAGATAATATATACTTTCTTAAGAACCTTTTTCAATTTCATCATCCCTTTAATATCACTTATTACAATGTTACAAAAATTATGTAGTCATTTAAGTTAATAACGGTCGTTTTGTCGATCTTTGGTACTTGAGTCAACAATAAACTTTTTATAATTACAAGTTGTTTATGTGGTAGAATATAAATTATCTCCAGAATTATATTAATGATGTAGATATCATATATATCCTATATATCCAGTATATACATGCATTTATAATATTACATAACATTTAGAGGTAAGAAATGAAATGCACCATTCTTGGAGACGGTAAGTCGTACGTACGCATGAACGCTACTTTCATTTCTATTTCCTATTTAATGGAATGAAGTTATAATTACATAAAGGTATAATATAATTCCAGTATAATATAATGTATAATACCATTTACTCCATCCTTTATACATCCCACATATGGTATTAATGATTCAAATCACTTTGAGGGGGCGGTAATCCGCACTTCCTAAAATGAAAATATCACGTTTACCAATAATGGAAACAATAAAGGTATTCCATAAATGAAAAATACAGAAGCTTAAGTAAAAAATAAACATATTATATATCATATATAAATATAGTGACATCTTAATGTCCCCCTTTGAAGGTGTTTTATGAGTGTTGAACAATCGTCATTTCGTGAGGCAGAAATTCACCATCCATAGAAACAGTATGTTCTTTAACCATTATATGTAGGTGTGTGTAAGTGTAGCTCGAATCCTTATTATAACAACATCCTAGTATATTGAGTATACTGGTTTTGTTACAAAATAAATTAATAAAAAGAGTTTAGGGGGTTGTACAAGCAAAGTAAAACATAAGAACACAAGAGAAAACACTACCTTTAAAACGGGTAACTCTTTTTTATTTGAGCTCAAAGGCTTACTTGGGAAGCTTTCTGCCCAAAGTGAGGCTTCTAGGAGTAAGAGTGGGATGTTGGAAGACAATATGGGCAGGGGTTGGCCGAGCCAAAGGCTTGAGAGGTGTGGGTAAGGTGATAGAGGTGGGGGCCTTTTATAAGAGGAGAGGAGGGGCACTCTTGGAAGGTTATAAAAGGTTACTGTATTATAAAATGATTTTCGGATTTAAAAGGTCCCAAAATTATATATTTCTAGGATAAGGTGATAATAGTTATAAATCCACCCATCCAATAGGTTTTTGACATGGTTAGGTCTTAGATTTTACATTATCTTTTCATTTAATTTAAATCGTTAAATAATGAGGTAATCGCTACATCATCATGGTGTCATAAATAATTTAATTTATTTATGTCTAAAAATTATAAAAAAAACTATCATGATGTAGGAAAACGTTTGATCTTTCTAATGAATACTTATAGTAAAAAATATGACTTGTATAACCCCATTTAAAATCTGTTTTAGTAGAACACCTCCTGTTTGTGAAATTTTTATTTTCACATTAAATAAAAAGTTTTTAATGTCATTTTCTTACAAATGTGGCTCCATGGGGTCCCCAAGTTGACCCATTGATTTTAGTGGTCGGCCATGACTCATAAAATAGGGTTAGGACATGTGTCAAGGTCATTTAATATTATTATAACATTATCTTTACCTTAAATTACACTAATTACCTTTAATCGCGATTAATTAAACTTAAAAGTTACTATTCGCCAAAAAAATTATTTTAATCCCATTGAACTACATTTTACTTCCTAATGAAAAAAATGTATGTAGGATTTTTGAAAATCAAATCACAGAAGTGGTAATGTTTCATATAAATGAAAAATCAGTTTTTTAACTACCACTTAGTGGTTTCACTATTCATCAAAAATTGAAGTTTTTCAGAACAATGCCAAAATTTCACCCTAAGATATAATTGATATTCCAAATTCAAAAATGATTTCAATTATAAAAAATTACAAATAATTATTTTGTATTAATAAATTTTATTATTAATTCCCACTGTCACAACAAATAGTATGTTTTTAAGAAACAATATATATTAAAATATTGACAATTGTTTATGTCCAATTTCAAAGTGAAATTAATTCTAATGATCACCATTGGATAAAATGGTAAAAATATATTCTAATTATACTTTAAAACCATTAAATAGTATAATTTATCACTATAAATTATTTTTATTAGAAAAGTTTTTTTTATGTATTTTTCACTATTAATAAAAAATTGGAAGTTCTTAGAAAAATACCAAAAATTCAACATAGGCTAATTTCGATATTCCAAATCCAAAAATGAAGTCAATTTTGAAATATAAAATAAAAATAATTTCCAAAAGTGGGTATTAATATACATAATGGCTATTTTGATTGGTCGTGGTGTGTTAGAATCTCGAACATGCGTAAAATGCAAGATATTGCATTATTGAAAGAGAAGTGTATCATGGATGCTCGGGGTGTTACAACACGTTAGAAAGAAAACCGATATATGGGACCACTAATAATTATTGATGTGAACTAATAAAATTTCATTCCACAGATATTGTTTTACTTCTAATTTACAAGAATGTATATAATAACACACAAATGAATTAACCATGAAACCATGAAACTAACACCCTTCAAGCATTAAATATAATGAAATTTTATTAATGAACTAGTGGGAGGTTGTTATAAAATGATCATATGTGGTATTAAAAATTGAATATGTTTTGTAATAATTGAATAACATTTTTTAAACCATTTTATAGGAGGTTTTAACATGCTTGGTGGAATTCAAACCTGAGGTAAGAGACTCTTTAAATGAAAAACCTTGTTTTAAATATTATAAAGATTTATTTTGTTAATAATTATATTTCATGAACATGTTTTTTAAAACTACTTCTTATTAATATATCTATATGTAAATTAATGTTTTAAAATGTTTTTTTAAATATATCAAAAAACATAAAAAGGTATCATTATAATATTTTATATAAGGGATTTCATAACCCAATTTATATTATTTTAGACAAACTTCAAATCCGTTGACAATTTATTTCTATAATTATGGGTGAAATGAATTTTTCCTTTCGTATGTTTTATTTCTGCATGTTTTATGTGGTTTTTATATTGGACACATAATTAATTCATTTGATAAACACTCACTTCTATGATTTGATATTTGTGAGTTACTTTATTTAAAAAATTATTTTAATGATTATATTTACATATGTAAAAAAGGATTGTTTTTCACATATATAGAAAAAGTTTATTTTTTGTCTCTACTATATAATTATTATTTTATATCTTAATCTAAATGTTTATATGGTTACTTTAATGGAAAATTTGTTCCATTGTACATGCACAGCTTTTCAAAATATGTTATTTCAAAATCGACAAATTATTATATTCAAATGATTTTTTATGATGAAATAATTCATGATTTATAATGGTGGTATGATTCTTTAGAGTGTTATATGATGATTTTATTTCCATTATAAACTAATGATGGGTAATTCTATGATAAACAAAAGGTGTTTTGTTATATTATAAACCAATTATGGATGGTTCCATCATAAACCAAGGACATGTGGCGAAATTATAACCTATAATAAATTAATTAATTTATAGTTAAAGGTTATACATATTAGATACATAATTTGTAAGAGTGATATTTAAAATGATTTCACATGTTACATATTTTTTACTTAAATTATTTATTATGTGTTTTTTAGGAAATCACTAGATTTTAAAATGGTATGACAAAGATTGTTTTTAAATGATGAGTCATTTTTATTATAAAAATATCATATTTAATATAATTTTTTGGGTTTTACAAGTTAAATGATTTTCTATATATTATTTTCCTTACTGGACTTTTTTCTCCTACCATTCATTAAAATCTTCTTTATTTGTTTTATGGGCTAATAGAGAAAAATATTAGTTCAAGGGGAAATTTGTGATGATTTTTTATGAAGAGAAAATGTGTCTTGTTTTTAAGACTTTTGTGTTATGAAAAAAATGCCTGATATTTATATTTTTACAAATGTATTGTATGGTATTCCCTATGTATGATTTAGTACTAATAATCTAAAAATTTAAACCAAAAATATCATCAGAGTTGTAATAATTTGAAATAAATTTTAAAATATATATAATATGCAATGTTTAAGGCTCGGTATGTAATCTAAGGTTAGTTTGAAACTATGTTAAAATATATCTAACGATATTTTGGTCTGTATACTGTAGAAAAATGATCATATACCGTGTAATTCCCCTAAAAACACAATGTGTATACTATGGCTACTGAGAGATGATCATGTGTTCAGTGATTTTGCTAGTGAGGCCTCGCCTTATAAGACATGTGTGTAATGCCTTGATCTTCCTATATTAGATATTAACCTATACTGTTAGATAATGAATCCTAATATGCTATATGTCTTCTTCTTGACTCTAGATAAACCAAGTTTGGTGCATATGACATTCCCCATTTTAGATCTATATGGGATGTATCACAGGCTTCTTACACTATAAAATTCCCACTCATGTTAGTCAAACATGTGGTAGTTGTTTCAAGGTGTTTAATTTCAAGAATAAATTACATGTAATATCCATCCATCAATAAAAAACTATGAATATGAAAAAACCTCTATGTATATTATCATCTAACTATATCTCTCATCTTATATGTGAAAACTAATTCTTCTTCCTCCCTGGTGATGTGACCAAAGAAGTGATCCTTGTCAATTAAAAAGTGAAATTTAGTTTCCTTATAATATTTATGGTACTATATTTGTTAATTCAAAGAATTATATTGATTTTTTTAATAATCTTATTAAGTATGAGAATACACCGTGATTTCATAAAAATAGAATACAAAACAACAATACAATTAGGGGTAGGAGAACCGATTCGCCAATGCAATGAAAATATTCGACACAGTTGCATGATTGATTTGAATAATCAGATACTAATAAATAATAATCCTATTATGAAACATTTTATGAGGTATTTATGAAGTTTTAACATGTACATGGTGATATCCTGACCTCAAATAAATATTTGAGAAATCTTCAACTCCTCACAGATGATATAAATGGACACTTATACAACAAAAATGATTATAATTCTTCATATAAAAACGATTAAAATTCTATTAAAACTCACTAATAATGAGGGTTATGTTGAAATTTTTGGAAATAAAAGTTCAGTGAACCCCAAAAAGATGTATTGCTCCTAATAAAACCCTTAGATTCTATCTCCTGTATCTATCTCTTGAGCACTTACAACTCATTGGGTTCTATCCTGTAATAAGTGATGGACACTTGTGTACCTCATGTAACATGATCAATAGGGAATCCCACATCATGTTCTGGTTGTACAAAAGAAAATTGATCTAGGATGAAATCCATGAAATAATCTACTAACAAATAGAATTAATTCTGATGTATTAACTAATAATCCATCATAATTATAGAAACATAGGTTATCATTCCATCAATACTATGATTCTCTAGTCCATCTCTTCCTTACTAGATTTCATCTTAACCATTTGGAATATATATATCTACCTCTTGTGATGCGAATAATACCCTATAGCAATATTAGTCGACATAATTTTGATATGAGACAAACCATTCCAAGCAAAAAATAATTTCAAAATAGCCATCTAAAGGATGATAATTTTATATAACATTAATAGCCAATGTAGGTGCTACGAAAATCATAACATGAATTATATAAGTTCTCATACTCTACTCCCCCTACACATGTTTCACTGTATAATCCTTACTGTTCCATGACCCTGACATGCAACATGACTTCCATGAGACGTAATTCATTGCTAATGTTGGGTAACTAGTGTATGGGTACCCTGAACATTACTATTTCTTTGATATGTAAATCCGATAATAATCCAAATCAATTCCTTACATGGAGATACAAATATTTCTCAAGTATTCAGAGTCGTTGATGGTCCCGACCTATAGTTCATTTAAGGGTGGATTCTACAAAACCGTAATAAATGTCTAATTCTTCAACTGGATTGATACTCAACTGGGAAAATCTTTGCCAAAGGTTTCATGGGACCCAACATATAGTACAAATTAAATTCTAAAAAACCAATAATATGTGAACTCTATCTGTTAATTATCTTAAAAGAGGTCTCAATGTTATGCTTCCTTCCACTAGATACAAAACCACTAGGTCAAAAAATACCCCACTGTAATCCTGAACTGTATATTCCATTGGGTAAAATTTTACAATAATTTGTTAATATACTGTATTATACCTAGTTTTCAGTCGAAGAATGTTGAAATTATAATGAATAAGATGAACGGATCAATCCTCAATATCTCTCACTTTAATCAAATCCTCAGTAGTAATGTTATTCACAAAGCACTAAAAATTAGTAAAATTATTTGAATAATCCATAAAGGACATAAAACTCTTATATATGTTCATGAACTCCACCAACATAATTATCCTTAGTGGACTCAAGGAAATTGTTTTCATAGAACCTCAATTGTGAATCCACCTAAATCAATTCATAGTGATAATTTTCTAGGTTAGGAATATCCCACTAAAGTTTTGTGGATTCTTGAAGCATATACATCACTATCTGGACTCCCCTAGTAGGAGGAGTCTCCAGGTTATCAAGATAGTTAATACAATATCATTATATAACACTACCTACTGGTGCAATCCATCGCTTGAAAAATCAGGTTAATGTTGCTATTGGAACTCTTATATGAATTCTATCTCTCTAAAGATACAGGTCTCACATCTCCCTATAAATTTTTCATAAAAAAATTAAAAAATACCCTAAAAAAGGGAATCAACACCCATGTTAAGAATAGCAGCAGGTTCCATAGGTGTAACCATTAGAGTTAACCTCTTTTACTCAGTTACACCTACCTCTAGAGAATAATCGTCACTACGCTCATGGAAAATGACCTAGGTATATCATGATGGAATAACTCAAAATCACTAAGGACATTCCTTAAAAAAGATTTAATAATGGTAAAATTAAATACGTAAGGATATGACAGGTCAAATATTTCTTATAAGTTTGTCACAACTCATTCTTAATCCAAAATTGTTGCATGGGTGTTAGGAATGATCATAAATAACATGAGGGATACTACCTAATTCCCACTACATAGTTCGAATCTAGGTCAAGCTCTCTATTTTACAATTAGGGTCCTGATATAAGGATATTCATTTGTAGGTTATATAAGAAAAACCCATTATGTTAAAATTTTCTTCCCATTTTAATGGTTACGATAATAGAATTTATGATTTATGAATTATTCCTTAAATATTATACAATAGTTAAAAGAATTCTCTTCCCAATTTTTCTAAGTACATCTTTTATGAATTGAAATTGGTATTTCAAGTTATTTCATACAGACCATTACATTTAATTTCAGAATGAAATAGGTAGTATAATATTATTTTACTAGATGAATCATCATTCCAAATATATTGAGGTAATTTCTCTCAGAATATAAAAAAGAAATTCATTTATTCAAAAAAAAACTAACAGTTAATACTGTATAACCTCAGTTACATAACTCAAACATGTGATAATTTGTTAGTTATGGTTCCCTAAAAATATATATAGAAAAAAGTGTTATCTGTGATTAAGAGCCTTTAATTATTCCAATTATTAATCCATGCAATAAATTTTAGAACAGTTTCAATTATAAATATCAAGGAATACAAAATGATCGCCCAAAAATGTACACATTTAGTATATGTTGCATGGAATAAGTCATGCCATTTTTAATCTAATAAGGTTACAAAACTATTAATTTATCTATTATTTTTTCTTTATCAGGCTAAGGATAAAATATTATCCCACAACTTACTAATAATAACATAACATATAATGTATGTCATCAAATAGGAGAATCAAGACAAATGTGATAATAATAATCTAGAAATTCATGGGCCATACCATGTTATTTTGATTTTACCCCATACGTGGGTTAACTACTACCAAGATTATTCTCATTACCAAAAACCAACATGTATTAGTCTCTATTATATAACCAAAAATAGTAATTCAAGTAAAATAAATCCTTTTATACAAATTTGTAACATCCCGTACCCAGTTCACATATAGGTTTCTAAATCCAGTTGGCCACTAGTCCTAACGAATTCATTCTAGTATACCAGATGATGAAGATTTGTTGAAAGGGTATAAGGTGGTAGAGAGGGGAGACTATAGCCTCATAATACGTTTATCACATTAGTGTATTAAATGAATTATAGGAGAATTATTATAAATTAATACATGATGAGATAAAGTAAAACATATTGATGATAAAAAACAGTCATCAATAACATTATTGTCTACTACATAAAAAATGATATATGTTCATTTCGGAAAAAAATAAGGAATAGTAAAAAAGGAATTATGCACAAATAAATTATGTTATTTAAATTTAACTAAAAATACAAAATGTTTATATCCTAATATCATCATGATAAATAGCTCAATCTTATTCTCCCCCACCACCATGCTATAATTAATCATGCGTTGACAACTAGATTATTTCCCCTATCCCTACCAGTATCTATGAATTTTATCCTTATACTAATTAGTAGCCCAAAAATGGTGTCCAATATATATATAAATACACCACCAATTGTATTCACACAAATCTAGCCTATTAATATTTGTAATAAATATTTTTTGGTATAATAATAAATTTCTAATGTTAATGAAAACTATAAAAAGTTCATGAAATCATACGACAATAAAAGAATGTTATAAATATTGTACATCAATATATATATATGAATTTAAATAGTATGTCATTACTATGTTGGCATATACTACATGTCAATAGTATATCAGACTTAAATGGGTAAGGTCAAATGATATATAACTTATGTGACCTCATCAAGACCAAAGATCACTTCGAATGATTATATCAGAATAGTAACCTACCAAAATGGTTTGGGTATTAAGTGTATATCCTGGGAGATATATATCCAAATATATGATTTTATATTGATCTAATAGGTTTTATACCATGATATTAATCAATAGTTACATATTAAATGTAGTCATACAAATGGGTTGTAGGTGATATACCTCGATCCCCTAGTCAGTTCCTTACTATTATGAAATAGGTTCTGAACATTTATAACATGTTGGTTAAATAATAATATTTCCAATATCAAGAAAATAATATAAAAAATAAGGTATATGTTAGTTTCCAAACTCAATTATGATTAGAACAATTTAATTTGTGCATTTAATTAATTTATGACCAAATCTATAAAGGATCTTCAAATGCCTCAATGGTGTTAGATTAAAAAATCATAAAACAATATGGAAAAATAATAGAACCAATACCTTATTACCATGATAGAATATTCATCTAGTATTGGTCTTTCATTTTTTCCAGGTCAAAATAATAATTAAAAATAAATGATCATTATAAATACAACATAAGATCTAACAACAAAATAAATACATTAATAAAAAGACAAATTATGACATGAGATAATGGAATTGAGTTCTTATTTATGGATATTCAACATGATATATAACATGTAAATCAAATTCTAGATAGTGGAGTTTCATCAAATCATAGCTTTACATTGGAGGAGGACTACAAAGTCGAGGAGTTATTGTGAAATGAAGAAGAATGAAAAAGTTGTTATAAAATTTATGATAATGTACGCCAATTGAACCATTTGAAACACTTTTTATGATACATGATTTTTCCTGATTGGTTTCCATACCATTCATTAACCGTATTGATGGAACATTCCAAAGATTGACCCGCACATGATTTATGTGAACAATTTTTTAAACATTGTGGACCTCATTCGCTACGAAATTTCAAGGGTGAATCCCCCTTATGCGGTCAAGTAGAATGTTTATAAAAATAGATATTATTTTTAACACCCTCTACATCTCCTTGAAACTAACCGTATTGTTTTTTTCAAAACAGGAGGCCTCTTGAGAAAGGGTTGGTCAAACCATAGACCAAGAATTTTACTCTATAATTTGAATTTGTAAGATCCAAACATTCCATGCACACTCCTGATTCAAACTCTATGTGATTAGGAAAGTTTATAAGGATAATATACTATATTTAAGCTATAATTAAAAGTATATATACATCATTGAAAATATAGGGTTCTCATTATTTCTATAAGATTTTTGAGGGTAACCATCAAGATTGCATAATGAATTGCATTAATATAAATAAATATTCATGTTCAAGGTGATGCAAATTTATATATATACAATATAAGTTTATTTTATGATTATACAATCCCGACTATTAATATTTATTCAGGATAAGGTGATCTTGTAAACATTATCCCTGAGTTTTAAGCATTGTTAAAAATTTAGATGATTGTAGTGATATTATTGGTTTTTACAAATTAGTGATCTAAAATGATATTATAAAAGAAAAAATAACACATATGTTTAATATTAATGATATTATATATAATATCACATTAAATTAGTTGAATATATGATTTTTAGGATTTTTAAATCTATTAATAAAATTTATTCATAATAAATACCATTAAATTAAATTTCAAGTCTATTAATAATGATAGCTTTAAAAATTCATTAGAGTAATGAAATTAAAATAAAATCTTTTAAAAAATCCCTATTACAATTATTTCAACAAAAACATTCTTGTGACACATAAAATAATCAAAAATATTAATATTTATTTTTATATCAATTAATTTATTTTTTATAATACTTGGATAAGAATTGTGATTTTGGTTTATAGGAACTTAATATAAATATATTATCTCTAAAATATATAAAGAAATTAAAATTATATAAAATACTGGTTCTTATTTCCATGAACTATTTACAGCATAACAAATAATCATTTTCCCTATAAAACAATATTGTAGATATTAAAACAAAGAGATGTAAATTTAATATCACTTCAGGACATAATACAATATCATCATTGCCAAAACAAATGTCACCAAGACTCCATATCATGGAAATTTATGCGAGTATAGATGAAATATAACTATCTGATTTAAATAAGTGGTTTTTGAGTAATATTTTTAATTCTTTGTCACATTATTTATAGACATTATTATCTAATTTTCCATTTTTGAGGTGTCAAATATTTAACATGATTAATATTCAATATGAAAAAAAATAACATTAATGTATTTTCCAAATATGTAGATTTATATTCACAATTCTACCACGTTGGAGATAAAAAAATTCTTAAGATTGAAGGATCTATAAGGGGATATATGAATGTTCAAGAAAAACACATCATTATAAGATAATTTTACAATATATAGGTTTTAATCACAATATCCATAAAAAATATATAATAATATTTTAATATACTCCTTGGTTTGAATGTTTTTCTCATACTCCTCATTTTTAAAATGGTGATATGCAGTACTAAATCAACACACCATATCCAAATAATTTTGAAGGCTTGATCTGATCAAAAGTTTAAGAATCATATTATTGGTAGGTACTATAGAAATTTTCACTCCAAATAAGAATTACATTTCATGAGTGAATGTCAAGGGATGTCGATAAAAAGGGAAATATTCCCTTATATTAATTAAATTTAATGAATTAATCAAGAGATTGTCTACAACCCAAATAGAAAAATGGACTTTAAAAATTTTGAGAGGTTTGATGAAGAAGTCAATATTGATATTATAATATTTACATTATATAATGAATAATTATTATAAAATACCTTGTTACCATTATCTCTCCACATTAATGTGATGAAATAAGAATTACTAAGATACATACTTCATAATATATCTCTTCTTGTTGTACAAATAGAAATAATCTTTAATTTCTATATTCAGAGTCCAAATTCCATGATTAATAATTAATTATAAACTATGATATTCTCTAAATATATCATTATTCATGACTGTTATTGATGGGAAAGATACTTCATTCTTCAAATATCCAATTCCTTCAAAATTTAATGTTTAACTCTAAAAAATTTCTCATATTCCTATATAGTTTCAAATCCTCCTTCTACATCTCTTTAATTATCACATTCATATATGGTTCAACTATATTATGATGAAGATTCCATTTTTAACCTTCCTTAATTATTTTAATTTTCTATTCATTTCAAATACAAAAATTTTGTATAGTTTTTTGTCCACATCAATGAAAAAGAGGCATGACCAATTTCAATCCGAGCATCAACCACCCTATTTAATTTTACAAAATTATATAGTATTGACAATTCAGAAACATCAATAAGTTTGAACCATATCCTGTAACAACCCAGAGTTTATAAATGTATTTCTCTTTTAAAATAACTCTTTGATATAATATAATATATAGTAATATGTACACAAATAAACCCAAAAAAATTAGTTTCATTAACCAATTATATTGCATTAATCAGTAATGAAACCAACTAAAACTCCAAATATTATAATTTGAAAAAATATAAAATAGGAAATATAAAATGGGAAGAGAATAATCTCCCCATTCGACAAGAATCATCACCCCATGTCTAACACTATATAAGAGAAACATGATATTTGTAAACTAAAAAAATTATTGATAATGACCATATTAAATTATTTGTTTAATTGAGATGAACGATGAATCAAGAAATTATAGGTCCCTACTGGAGGAAATATGACCATTTTAATAATAATTTGAACTTTATAATAGTATCTTCATTGTAGTGAATAATAACCTGACCATTAAGAATTGTAACCAAGCAAAAGGGAATAGTAACAAGACCGTTAGAATAATAATGCTTCCTTAAAATAATATATTATGATATAAAAAATATTTTTAATGATTAATTTTTGTAAATATTAATATTATAATTATTATTATTATTATATATCGCGAGTGAAAAACTCAATGAAAATATAAGCTTGTTTTTAATAATCTATACATTAAGGTATTTCACATATGTCATAATTTTTATATTAATAAAAAAATTATCAGTTATAGAAATTTATTCTTACCGAATGATTATCATTTATAAAATATGATTTTCAATTTTTTCCAGGGGATATTTTTTGTTAATTATCTGAAATACTTTATTTTTTGGGTGAATATTAATAATAAATTTTTTTTCACATAACCAGTGTATCTCAAATTAAATAATTCATGTTATAAATAAATAATTAATCTATTATAGATCCATATGTTATTCCATTTAATATTTAACTTCATAAATTATTCATTAAAGTTACATTATTTTAAATTACACACCAATTTTTTTTTTCAAATCCGTAAGTCAAATGTGATTCCTTAAAATAATAATTTTTCGTTCATTCGACTTTCTTTTTTAATAAACTAATGAATTCAAATTGTAAATATTTTTAATTTATTAAATATAGTTATGGAATACATATGAAAGATATATACTACCCTAAACTCAATGTTATATGTTTTATCCTTTAACATAATATATTTTTTCATTCTAAAAACATCCTTGTAATCTAGTATAAATCACCTCTCTCTCTCCCCTTGCAGAAGAACTCAAAACACGCTTTAGAAAGCCTAAAATATTCCAAAATACTTTTTAAAAATATATTTATCCCATATAGAGTCATTATTTAGTAAACCGACTTCAATCATCACGTGAATTTTTTGAGGCTTATAAGTGAAGCTACACCTAGGAATAAGTATGTTTCGGTCAACTCATCTTTTTATTATTACTTATATTTATTATATATATTTTAAAAACCAAAACATTCAAAAAAACTATAAGAGAAATTCATATGTAATTTAACATTATATAAATTATTTTAACCTACTATATGAAATATATCTACTATATAAAAAAAATTCATTCATCTATTTATCGCTCTCTAGATAATGTACCATCAAAGGTTGGTTAACCACTTACAGAATCATTTTGATGTTAAAACATATAACCATCATCATTTTTCAATATTATAAATTATATATTATATATTAACTTTTCATTATATATATTATAATCCTCTATAATTAATTACAGTTATTATAAATTAAAATTAATAAAATATAGAAATCGGGGAAAAAGTGAACATTTTATGTAATATTTGATATGAAAATGACTATAAAATATCAATTAAATTATGAAATATAATCAAAGGAAAATAATTTAAAAATATTTTTAAATATTATAATAATTCAGTTCTAGATCAATGTTTTAAAAAATATATGTTTATTATTCACAATTCAAAAAAGGGATGAAATAAATGGAAAATTTAAGTAAGTAGAGTATTGAACCCAACTCCATTTTTTGGGTTTTCCCTCATTGAATTCAATTATAGTATGTGTATTCCATTAATGTTCCTTAAATATATTATAATTATTCTTCCCATTTTTTAGGGATATACATCTTTCCACTATGATTTTTAATCAATATACAATTGTTTTCCAAAAAGATATTTCTTTCCAAAAAAATTCCTCCACCCATAATGTGATGTTCTCTATCCAAGTAAAAAAGTATCTTTTATTAAAAATTATTAAACAAAATTCATTTTAGGTAAAAGAAATTTCTATTTTGATTGAATGTTTAAATATGGGCTGAGGTGAATTAACATTGATTTAAATGGAGTTATTGGGGTGTTTTTGGGTTGTTTGGAGGCCGGAACCAAGTTTTTGGGGGTGAAAATGGCCTAGTGCATTATTAGTTCAAACATGTGGTGCCAGTCATACGGTATAATAAACTGTAGAAGGATTAGGAAGAGTGTAATGGGAGGAAGCACGATTCTAGTAAACCATGAGATTTGGTCCGTACAAACATGTGTAAACCTCTATAATATTAATAGAGGTTTTTTATGGTTTCAGCTTGATTTTACAAGGTGTGAAGGAAACCATGATTGTTTCCCATCAATATAGCTAACTGTGCACAATTGGAACATTGTTAGTCAAATCATGCACTCAAACATTAAATCCCCTTTATTTTGGGTAATTTTCAAAATTTAAATTTAATAAAATTATACTTCAATATAAATTATCATGTTCTATCCCAGACATCAACCTAAGAATTTTTTACCTCCCTATGACGCTCTACTGTAGAATTTTATCCCAACACTCCATCCTTTATCTGATTCATGGGCCACTCATCATGTTAGATTAACATCCATGGGTACTCGATTCCTTTTTTTCTGTTATTTTTTTTTGTCTTCATGTCAACTGCGCTATTTTTTGGAAAGTTAGTATGCCCATATTTCAGTTTTGTATTCATTCTTCCTTTCTAACTCAAACAGAGTCGAATCAAGAGTTGATATTGGAAGAGCACTCTACTACTGATCTATCATATGTGTTCCATAATATTCCTATTGGTTTTGGTGATTTATAGATAATGATTCTATTGTTCTTCAAATATAAATTTCTAATACCTCCTCAAAATTAAATTGATCAAACAAATTAAATGAAATTGGATCTATTACGGAAGCCCTTAGGTTCCCCTATGTTGTGTTGGAGGTCATTCGGTCAACCAAGGGCACCTACGGGGTGTTCCCTTTCCTATAACACATGTTTAACCTCCATGGTCTATGATTTATGATTTCCTAGTCGATAGACACTTAGTTATGTTTAAATTATATTTAAGTTCTTATACATAAGATGAGTTGCCTCTTTTTTAGGTTGAGAATTAGATTAAATGAAATGTGATGTATTTAACATCATAGTACACGCATGGGTTGGTATAACAAGGGTATTCATTCTATTTAGATTCATTGAATGTTATTAAATTGATATCAATGTTTTACTGTACACCCTTGATAATTTATTCTCATTTGGTCTTGATTCAGTGGGATTCTTTGGGCCTCACTAACATTTGGATATGGCATGCTTGGACTCACATATTACATGCTTAGTTGACATACACCTTGGAATCCAACCAGTGCCTAACCGAGTTTCCATTGATATTATCCTAATAATTGATATCGCTTCCCTGGACTAATACACATTTTATATATCCCTTTATGGTCTAAAAATTTGTTTATTACATAAAAACCATGGGAAATATTATACACTTAATTATACAACTTAGTTATTTATATTTGACACATGGGTTCATATAGATAGGTAGTGGATGAAATGAAATGTGTGGATGAAAGGAAATTATGTTTTAGTTATTTATTCATTGTCTATAACTATATTTTTATGGAGACTGAACATCTTTTCCAAGGATCTTGACCAACTATTTCAATGTTACAGGTTGATTAGTTACATTCCATGAGCATATTTACATTTATTTAATTCTGACCTAATTATCTGGACACTCTTTAGGATGTTATATTTCACATTGTAGAGCTGTATAGATATTTTCGTGGTTACATACAAGGGTTCTGTGACACACCAAATTTAAAATTCCATTGGGTACCCAAACAGACTATTTGGATGCAGGTAGCGACCAAGGAAAGCTCCCTTAGTTTGATGATTTATTTTGTTCCATGCTTTGGATCAGGGGATCATGGGACCAAGATGAGGCACATGATTCTATTTATAGATATTAATTTTTATTACTATTGGTATTATAAAATACATATTTTACTATAATTTATTGTACCAATTTTTTTACAATTTATAGAGACATGTATCATCATCATTGTATACCAATGATTTCTTTTTGATATTGAAACATATTCCTTTTCTGTATCAATTTTCCAGATTTTTTATACATTCTCTATTTACTATTATTAGTATTACTCTATGTTATGCTCTGATAATGAGAATACAGTGTCCCCACTAACACACCTTGTCCCACACTTCTATTCATAAGCCTCTGGAATTTGGGGAGATGCGCTTGATGCCATGTGAAAAAATCAAGATCGTGAAAATTTTGAGTGAAATTTGGGTCTGGGATATTAAAAAGTGTTGTAAGAGGTATTTATGTTTTTTTTAATTAATTTTTCATGATAATAGAATAGGATCTGAAGGAATATGAATCTGGTATTGAGCTATGCTCGGTAGTTTCTAACCAATGTATAGGAAAAAGCCAAATTGCCCCGGATGAAATTGATATTTTATAGATTTTGGTTTTTATATAAGATTGGATTCTACCATTTGGTGATGCACATAAATTTTGATGTTATTACTGATATTAATATGGGTTTTGATTCATTTTCAACAAGATAATGTGAAGGCATTCCATATCATGCATCACATTTTCCACTTGCTAGAAATAACATGCCATGCAGTATGCCACACCATTTAGGATGTATTACTTGTTGATAAATGTTATTATCAGTGCTATGATAGATGTACCTAATGTTGTGATTCATTTTGTGAAGTGGATACAGATTTAACTCTGTATTGAAGTTCTTGAGGATTATGGGTCCTTATGGTTTGGAATGTGAAACAACTTTTGATTCAATCATTTAAAGTGAATTTCATACGGTGTGAATTTTAGGGGCACCACATTTGGATTCATGAAGAGTATGGGCCCTCATGGATTTGAATTTGGAAAACCATTTGAAAAAACCATTCATTTAGAATTTTATATAATATAAATTAATTTTAAATGAATTGAAATGGTAGATTGAACATATCGAAAGAGACATAACCAATACCCTACTTGTGAGTTCCCACGTGGCACTACCTCTATTGAATTTTTGGACTACTTAGTTTTTACATTCCTAGATTTTGGAGTAGGGTCTAGGGATTTACCCAGTTTTAGGACGGTTCCTACCTTTCCTGTGATTTTAAACTATGAATCTTGATGTAGATCTTTTATAAGGAATTATTTTGGTATTATAGATGCATGAACCCATGGAGACCTCCGGTCATATGCCCGAAGGGTGGCGACGACCGCGCTCTGAAGGTGGGGGCCCATGGGAAAATGGTGGATCCTACATTATTTTGAGATGTGATCCTAGTTATTGTTCTAGAAATAGGTATTGACGAACAATTTAGTGAGGGATTATATTTATTTATATAGATTTTAGGGAGAATCATATTCTATTTTGTTAATAGATAAGATGAAACATGTGTTCCAGTAGCAGCATCACCCACATTTTGCGTGGTGGAGTTCCACATGATACTGACCTATGGCTAGTGACCACTCATGTGATTATTGAGCATCTGGAGGCACCTCATATTTTGAGAGTAAATTTGGAAACATACATTATTTATTGAGTATAAAATAACAAGTGGGATGTTCTAAACTAGGATGACATGCAGTGAGATATGGTTTGGGATGATTTACAATATCAATTCTCTAACTACATTTACCATGAGATTCTATGGGAAAATAAAGACAATGATTATATGCATATGGGGAAGGCACTATGATAATTATAGAGTATTCACCATGTATTATATAACTATGCTTTTTTTGCTGATGTACTATACTAATGAGATATTGAGGTCAAGATGCTTCAATGAAGGTATCTAGAATCCTATTTGATCTCATGTCAACATTTTTAGATTGACCTATATAACTGAATTTTTGAATCATACACTAATTATAGTGTGTAACTTTATGGTATATGTGGGCATAAAGTAGTGAAGTGTAGTCTCATAACCCTTTCATTTACAGTCTTTATGTAGGAAGCACAATTTTGAGGCTTCCCAGGAGGTGAGTACCAATTAGGCTATGAGTATTGGTTGAACAGTCTTCTTTCATTTATATTGAAGATGATTCCACATGAATATTAATTGATATTGTGACCTAGTCAAATGCCAAGCTTCTAGAAGGACGAGTCACGTGTAGTGTTCTTTCAGGACCATTACTCCATCATTGAGTGATTGGGGTCATACCTGACACCAGGTTTGGGAGTGGGTTTCTCATAAATGCATCAAGTAGGGATATGGAGATGTTCTGGTCAACTAGGCTGAGGTAGTTGTGGTCATGGTGTAGGAAAATAGTAACCAGTTTCAATGATAAAATAGTGTGGGAATACATTTGGATGTGAGGTTCTCTAAATGGGTTCTGGATCAGGCCAGATATACTCTGTATAGCCTACCTCTGATGAGAATGGTTCTAGACCATCTATGGTGAGAGGTATGATATTAATATCCTATACTCTTGCATCATCTATTTTTTTTATATTTTCATCACATAGATTCACATCTTCACATATGGTGAAAAGATTTGTATTGTCATATAGAATTATGAGAGAATTATAATTGAAGAAACACTATTAGAAATTAGAATAGAGGATGTGTTGGAGTGTAGGGATTACCCCCTTGAGGTTGGTGTGTGTCACTTTTAAGAATATATTTTTTCCTCTAGATTACTAGGTTTGATGTCATACATAGGATGAATTGGATAATATCTTTTTAAGATTAAATTTACATCTATCGCTGTATGGTGACATTGACATCACTCTAGGTTTAATTATATACTCATAATGTTTAATGGGATGTATAGGTGATCCTAGCTAGACCACAACATCATGGGCTTGGAGGGATGAGATCCCAGATTACTAAAATACATCTAGATATTTAAAGAGGGTAGCATGAGAACATCCCTATAGTGGTTGATCAATTTTGGAATTTTTTCTGAGATTAGATTTTTTGTTTATCTCATGAGATTGTGGTTTTGGTCTTCATCAATCTTATTCAAGGAGATGTACCAATATCCATTACTCCTTATAGGATAGTTATGATGGAGTTATAGGAGCTCAAGAGGTTTCTAGACGATTTGGAGGCAGATGGGTTTATCTAAACCAATAAAACTCCATGGAATTCATTGATACTTTTTGAGAAAAAGTTCATTGGTACGCTTCTTTAATGCCTAGATAATCAGATATTGAACAAGTTGATAGTTAAGAACTAGTATCCATTTCCACAGATAGATGACCTGTTTGATCGGTTTTTAGCATAGTTATTCCCCAAAAAATATTTTATGTCATGATATGACTAGTTATATGTTTGACCTAATAACATAGCTCATATAGCCTTTTTAATAGGTATGGTATATATGAGTTACATGTTTTATCATTCAGTCTCACAAACATGCCATCAATATTCTTGGTTTTGATGAATTGAGTGTTCCATACTTATCTATATTCATTTATGGTGGTATTTGTGGATGATATTTGGTTTATTCTCATAATAGACATGACCATTCCAATCATCTTGAGATCATTTTGGATACCTTTAAAGAGCATCTGTTAAATTATAAACTCATAATGTTATACTTATGGTTACATCGTATTCCCCTCCCGAGTCACATATCTTAGAGATGGGAGTATCATTACATCTAGAGAAGGATAAATCTGTAGTTTTCTTGTATCACCCCAAGAACATCATGATATATGGAGTTTATTAGGACTAGATGGATATTAAAAACATATCATATAAGGATTTTCCTGCTTAATAAAACTACTTACTAGCTCAAATATTAAGGGTGTGAGGTTTTTATGGTAAAATACCTATGATACATCCTTTTGGGAGATGAATGGGGGATTGAATTCAGCACCGGTCCTAATACTGCCATAGTTGGGCCTGATCATAAAAATATATTGTGTTTCATCTGGTATCGATCTTGTAGTAGTACTGATATAGGGGTAAATTATAATGGTGTATTGTTCTTGGATGTTGATTCCACATGAGAGAAAATACCCAACACACGATATCGATTTACCTATTGTCATTCATATTATGTGTTGTTGGAGACATTACTTACTCAGATATTGTTTTTTTGTGTACATAGACCAAAAAATACACAAGTAGATATTTAGACAGTGTGATATGAATCTTAGTTAGTGAATTAGGGTTCATTGCCTATACTACTTTTAAATTGAGCTTGCCTATATGCATGAGAAATTAAATTTAGTGTATGGTACACTGATTAGGAAGAATCAGTTACATATAGTTCTATAGATCAGTACCATGTGGGAGCTTATGGATTAGTTATCTGAGATTCACTCATAGGTGTGTGAATGTTATAGGCATAATTTTCAATCATCGTTAGTTGTGACCTCTACACAACTATATATAGTTAGGATTATCAATATTTCAAACCTAAAATGTCTAGTACTATGGGAGATTGTGTAAGGTAAGGACCACCATCATCGTTAAATCATAGGTGGGGATAATATTCTCTGTATCCATGGTCATGTATGGGTTTCTTCCGATATGCGTGAGGAGATTATGTGAGATTTTAATAACTCGTTTTGGGTATTGCAGACTAGAGTCGTTGTAACGACCCGAGAAACCATGTTTTGAGTTATGACAAGTTTGTTTTACAATGCCACCCGTTAAGTGAACAAACAGTCAACATATAAGATAATAATAATAATAATAATAGAAAAACTTATCAAATGAATGAAAGCTCCTTTTATTCAAACGAGTAACATCACGGTGGCTAAAACTCACATTGATCGAACAAGAGGATAAGCTAACCAAAAATCCCAACAAAAAACCCAATTACAATAATTGGGAGACCGCTTAAAACCACCAGGACCCCAAGAAGGTGGTAAGGGTTTCTGGCATACATCTGAATGAACATGAGGATGGACAAATCCACTGCAACCGTGTTGAGCACCAAGGGAATCACACGAACCATCTCCTCCTTTCTCCTTCAGTCACCTTGAATGAGGGATACCCTGAGACCAAACTCTTTATAAGTACACTAATTCGACCGTTGAACCCTAACGACTATAAATATGACCGTTGGATTCTCCTATCCTCTATGTTTTATTTTTTACCGTTGGAGATAAGGATAGCTTAACCCTGAAAGGATTGGAAAGTTAATTTTTTTAAGAATGACATCCATGATAATTTAATTAATTTATTTCTTGTATTCCAAAAATGTGAATTATATTTTATGTCTCAAAATGGTGAAAATTAATATTATTATCTTTTTCCACTAATTCACTATACTTTTTTAAATTAAACTTTTATTTTCTAATTATATTAAATCTGATGGATTTTTACTTTATTAGTTATATATATATATTTCATCAAACCTTAAATTAAATTTATTATTTTTATCTCTAAATTAAATATAAGTAATAAAAATAATGCAAATATTTATAGTTTTACCTTTTTATTAAAAGTTTTGAAACTATGTTAAATTATGGTTTTATTTACAATAAAAATTTTGCGTCTTTATGTTAACGCTTACACGAATACTATTATTACATTAAAAACAATGAAGATAATAAGATGATTGTAAAAATTTAAAATAATTGGTAATGTTATATGAATTTGTGTTTTTGAAATTATGTTAAATATGGAATTAACAACCAAAATTTTTATAACAAATGTATTCAAATCATTCCATGTATTTATAAAATTAAGATAATTGTTTTTTTTAAAGAAAATATTAATATATTTTATGACATAAATAGGGGTTTAATAGCTTAATATATATTGGTGTATTTGTAACTCTTGATTTAGGATAATAATAGTTTATTAATAAGGTTATATTAATGATTTTATAACAAGTTTAATAAAATAATAAAACAACAGTTTTTATATGATAAAAACGTTGAAAAAAACGAAATGTATATATTATGTTAAGACGTTAAAAACAAAGCTGAGTTTTATTTTTTTTAAACACTGCAGCAACCTAGAGCCGTCTGATCCAGCCCTCCGATCGCGGCCATCCATTCTTTTTAATGCCGCATTTCTTCTGGGCCGCCCAATCATTTTCCATCTAATCATGACCATCCATTTTTTTCGCATCTCTCTCTCTCCGGCGGTTCTTTCTTCTTCCTTGTGCCCACATTACCAGTATTGGCAGCGCTTTCTTCTTCTTAGGCTGTCGGGTGGACCCGTTTCTCTCCTCCTTTCCACAAAGTTGGCACCGCCCCTTTTATACCCGACCTCGGTTCCATCGACGCCTCTTCACGCTTGTTTTTTGAAACCGGGAGTTGCACCGAAGCAGGGGATGTTCCTTCGGGTTTCTCTCTAAGAACCTCCTTTGGAAACCTCTAAGACCTCATCCCCGCCTCTTGCTCTCCTCCTCCCCAAGCTGGTAAGGGACAAGTTCTGTTTTGTCTTTGTTTTAACTTTGTTTTTTATATATACATATATACGTGTGATATGTATATATTTTCTGGGTGTTTCTCTTGCCTCATCTACTCCTTCCCTCTGAAACAGGTAAGGGAAAATCCTTCCTTCTGTTTCATTTTCTCCAGCTTTGATACACTTTATTTTATATACGCTTTACATATATATGTGTAGATATAAAATTTTATAAGGTAAAAAAACTGAATCTCACCTTTTCAATCTACCTGTTTTGAGAGGCGAACAAAGTTAAGGCCTTGTTCTTAATTTATCCGGTTTTGGTGGATATCTCTAGTCATATACACTTCATATGCAAGTGTATATAAATTTATATAAAGCCCTTAAAAACTGGTTACCACTATTCTTCTCTTCCAGAACTCAACTGGGTTAAAGGATGTTTTTTTTCTCTTTGGGTTTATTCCAATTCGGTTTTAATGATACACACCTTGCATGTAAATATATATATATATTTATTCATACATATATATATACAATGATACCTGCATCTGTACACCATTTTTTTCCACATGTTTATAACCCTGGTTTTGCTCTGCCTTTGAAAAATGGAGTTGCGGGTAATTTTATCAACATGTAAGATGATGCAAATATGTAGAGAATATAGATATATATGTACATGTGAATATATATAAGATGTACATGTACACCTATGTGCGAATATGAGGAAAAGTTTCTTTAATTATTTATCACCTAATGATTTTTTTACAAAATTATATGTACCCTTTAAAAATATTATTTCAAGAAAAGTACCCAAAACTATTTGTATACATGTTCATATGTACGATGAAGTTTAAGGGTTAGTTTTGTGTCAAAATAGTTCTTTCAATTGAAAATTTTCATTTATCATCATTCTTCATAAATTAGGATTTTGGTTTTGTGAAAATGGGTAGTATGAATTCCTTAAACTTTTACAAGTATATACATGTACTCATATTTATGTACCCATGATTATGGATCGATCACGTTTCATGAAAAAAATTGATTTTATGCCAATAAGGGTTTTATCGAAATTAAGTTCATTTATTTTATATAAAAGAACCCCTTTCGGTTTATTAAACATTGATTTTTCCTAGTGTATAACATGAGGAATAATATCGTTTACGTTGATGCATATGTGTATACGCACCTAAATTTATATATGTATATACATAATTATATATATATATATATAACCTTGAATCAATATGTCGTCCTCAAATACAAGTTCTTTTATGATGTTTGCAAACATTACAAAGGAAAGGGGTTCATGTTATTTAAAGTGCTAAAAAGAGATTTTTACACAATTATATATATGATTTTCCCCAAGATGGACCTAATTACGCACCTTGTACCCCTAACTGCATGTATATTTTCACAGTTTTAATTAAACACCCACAATACCCATTTATCAGCATATGTGTTAGTTATGAACGACCTTGTTTTAACTGGATATTATGATGTTTTGGAAGGTAGGTGCTTATGTTCATTTCCTTAAAACCCATGTTTCAATTGTTAAGATAATTTTTTATGTATACAGATTTTTAGCATGCATGTCTTAGCCTTATTTATGATTGAACTGCCTTCAAGTTAAGAATATGTATGTAAAAAGGGGGTTTGATCAAGAATGTGTGAAACCCTATGAAATAAAGACCATGTCAAGATCTGTGATAGATGTTTTGAACTTAAATGTTTATGGATGGGTGTGCCCAGATTTATAGAGCGCTCTAATGCATTGGGTAAAGTAAGAGTCTCATGAGACGTTATGTGCGACGGTATTGGTGGTTAGCCTTGGCTTGTGCTTTCATGTGCGACGGTCTTGGCAGTTAGCCTTGGCTTGTGCTTTCATGTGCGCCGGTCTTTGCATTTGGCCTTGGCTTGTGCTACTATGGGAAACGAGATTCGCAGTGTGCCTTGACCCGTACTAAGTTATGTTTTCAAGATCATGACACGAGGTCTTGACAAAAGCCATACTTTTCACTTTCCCTCTACTTGTAATGATAAATGGTCAACCAATGGGATAGTCCAACTAACATGACATCCCCTGGTTGAAAACTCCCTTGACATAGAGAATGAAATCATGAGATAAGAATAGTAATTCATGTGGAAGGATATTATAAGAACTTTATGTGCCCATGAATCATGTTATGAATATTTTCCCTACTTACAAACAAATTATTGGAACTGAAGTAATCTTGGTTGTAAATTATGCATCTTCTATTTTTTATGTGTTTGCACTCTCTGATTATGTTTACTTTAAAGCTTATTGCAAGTTCGTACTTATTTTTTGTGCAAGTAGTTTCAAAAATGTAAGATTTACTTGTTTTAAGAAAAGATAATGCTTTGTTTCATTTTAGTGAAGAGTTATATTCAAAATGACTGCTTTGAGAAAACGTTTTCTTAAAATATTTTTAAAACCCCTTACTGGGCATATTTGCTCACCCTACATTTTTGTTTAAAATTTTTCAGGCATGGTATGTACTGATGATGTTTATCAGAAGCAGCTGGTTTCCCAGAGTCCTGAACCTCGCAATCTTCTATAGTAATGGGATATATTATATTATTTGTAAATGTTGTAATGAAATGTTAGTATATCAGGTCTCATGAGGCACCCGGGGATCGGGGTCTCTACAGTTGGTATCAGAGGATAGGTTCAGGAAACTCTGGAAAAACAGGTGGTATAAATGTATTACTATGATTGACTTAGTAAAAATGTTATAACATTCAGATGGATGATGTACCTACTGACCTACTGTCACTTCCCACTGAGGCTCTAGAGAACATTGTATCTCTAGCTAGCCATGAGAACTTTCTAAATTATTCCCGAATTCACATGACGTGTAAGCACCTACATGACATGTCAAACTCGCCTATTGTGCTTAGTCTTCACCGGGGATTGGGGATGGATTATCTCATAATAATGATGACCTAATTTCCCTCTTACGCACGTCAGGGGAAGTATTAGGAGGGACTCTTCCGAGTGTTCACGATTGGCGAGGAATTTGGCACGATGCTTGATAACCCCTTTCAAGAAGTCACTGCTGCCGGAGACCTCTGAGTAGCTTACCTGTGCCAAATTTTTCACTACGGCTTCTGGGGCCAGTTAATGGACTTTGGGGTGTTGGAAGATGAGTCCACTCGATTGTCTCTTAGGCAAGAGGTGTATACTGATGTTTCCCAACTCCATACCCCTCACGCTAAAATCAGGAGGCGTCATAGATGTTCCCATGAGTTCAGTCCTGTCTGTTCAGCCTTTGTGAGGTTTGAAGAGTTAGGGAGTTTTTCCACTCTTTGGGGTGTACGTTTAGTAAACTCAGGCTTTGTTATGTAAACTTGTGCATAAATGAAAGTTTCATGTTTCCTTTCATGTCTCTACCTTATAAATGTTGTTAAGAGTTTCCTCTCCAATTTTTTTCAGATGGTTGGTCAAACAAACTTCTCATCACTACCCGATGAGTTAGTAGAGGTTATCATGATCTGAGCATGCACGGTGGATTATCCGTCCTTTCTCCACCTGCGAGGGTCTTGCCAGCATCTGCTAGATCTAGCAAATGGCCCTGAGATTCTTCGGCTGTGTGAAGAGGATGATCATGTTTTTCACCTCATCACTACTGCTCAACTCCCCTGCTATAGGCGAAGGGGAAGGTACTATGAAGGCTTATTCCAGTGTTTTACACTGGCACAGAACTTCTCTGCCTGAGTGTGCTTCCTCGTAGCTACCTGGGATGGCCAGCTTATTGCAGCCTATATGTTCCAAGTCTTGAATCTTAGTCTCCTTAATCACATCTTTCCTCTCGACTACCTCGAGCGTGATGTGGGCCGAAGAGTTATCAGGGAGTTTATCTACTGAGAAGTTTCCGAGCTTTTCGCCGCACGAGCCTCCCTTTGGAAGCCCGTGTGCAGTACGCACGAGCCGGAGTTCAAGACGTACTGTTCGAAGTGCAGCTGGGCTAGGGAAACAGAAGAACTATGTGCCAACTTTGGTATTTCGTTAACCGAGCTGGATCCA
Organism: Viscum album; assembly: GCA_963277665.1. NCBI lineage: Eukaryota > Viridiplantae > Streptophyta > Magnoliopsida > Santalales > Viscaceae > Viscum > Viscum album. The sequence continues at coordinate 445,114,600 of OY728155.1, read as the reverse complement.
CTGTTTTGGTAATGTTGTACGTGTGGGGTCTCTGTTTTTCATTTATGAATAGAATTACGAGGACACAATTCTTTGAAAGGGGAAATAATGTAACGTACTAAGAAACCATTTTCTGAGTTATGACAAGTTTGTCTTACACTGCCACCCGTTATGTGAACAAACAATCAACTTATAAGATAATAATAATAAAAATATTAGAAAAACGCATCAAATGAATGAAATCTCCTTTTATTCAAATGAGTAATATCATGGTGGCTACAACTCACATTGATCAAACAAGAGGATACGCTAACCAAAAATCCCAACTAAAAACCCAATTACAATAATTGGGAGACCGCTTAAAACCACCAAGACCCCAAGAAGGTGGTAAGGGTTTCTGGCATCCATCATAATGAACATGAGGATGGCCTAAGCCACTGCAACCGGGCTGAGAACCAAGGTAATCACACGAACCATCTCCTCCTCTCTCCTTCAGTCACTTTGAATGAGGGATAACCTGAGACCAGACTCTTTATAAGCACACTAATTCGACCGTTGAACCCTAACGGCTATAAATATGACCGTTGGATTCTCCCATCCTTTATGTTTTATTTTTTATCGTTGGAGATAAGGATGGCTTAACCCCTAAAGGATCGGAAAATTGAATTTTTTTAAGAATGACATCAATGATAATTTAATTTATTTATTTCTTGTTTTCCCAAAATGCGAATTATATTTTATGTTTCAAAATGGTGAAAATTAATATTATTATCTTTTTCCACTAATTCGCTATACTTTTTTTAATTAAACTTTTATTTTATAATTATATTAAATCTGATGGATTTCTACTTTATGAGTTATATATATATTTCATTAAACCTTAAATTAAATGTATTATTTTTACCTCTAAATTAAATATAAGTAATAAAAATAATGTAAATATTTATAATTTGACTTTTTTATTAACAGTTTTGAAACTATGGTAAATTATGGTTTTATTTACATTACAAATTTTGTGTCTTTATGTTAATTCTTACACGAATACTCTTATTACATTAAAAACAATAAAGATAATAAAATGATTGTAAAAATTTAAAATAATTGGTAATGTTATATGATTTTGTGTTTCTGAAAAAATGTTAAATATGGAATTAAGCAAGCAAATTTTTTATAACAAATGTATTCAAATATTTCCATGTATTTATAAAATTAAGATAATTGTTTTTTAAGGAAAATAATAATATATTTTATGACTTAAATAGGGGTTTAATAGCTTAAAATATATTGGTGTATTTATAACCCTTGACATAGGATAATAATAGTTTATTAATAAGGTTATATTAATGATTTTATGACAACATTAATAATATAATAAAACAACAGTTTCTATATGATAAAAACGTTGAAAAAAAAGAAATATATATATTATGATAAGACGTTAAAAACATAGCCGGGTTTTATTTATTTTAAAAACACTACAGCAACCCAGAGTTGTCCAATCCAGCCCTCCGATCGTGGCCATCCATTCCTTTTAATGCTGCATTTCTTCTGGGCCGCCCCATCATTTTCCATCTAATCCTGACCGTCCTTTTTCTTTGTGCCTCTCTCTCCCGCGGTTCTTTCTTCTTCCTCACGCCCACAGTACCAGTATAGGTAGCACTTTCTTCTTCTTAGGTCTGCGAGTGGACCCATTTTCTCTCCTCCATTCCACAAAGTCATAACCGCCCCTTTAATACCCGACCTCGGTTCCATCGATGCCTTTTCACGCTTGTTTTTTTACAGGGAGTTATCAGGGGCTGTTCCTTCGGGTTTCTCTCCAAGTACCTCCTTCCGAAACCTCCGAGACCTCGTCGCTGCCTCTTGCCCTCCTCCTCCCCAAGCTGGTAAGGGACAAGTTCTGTTTTGTCTTTGTTTGAACTTCAGTTTTTATATATACATATATACGTGTTATATGTATATATTTTCTGGGTGTTTCTCTTGCCTCATCTACTCATTCCCTCCGAACAGGTAAGGGAAAATCCTTGCTTCTGTTTCGTTTTCTCCAGCTTTGATACACTTTATTTTATATACGCTTTATGTATATATGTGTAGATATAAAAGTATATAAGGTCAAAAAACTGAATCTCGCCTTTTCAATCTCCCTGTTTTGAGTGGCGAATGAAGTTAAGGCCTTGTTCTTAATTTCTCCTATTTTGGTGGATATCTCTAGTCATATACACTTCATATGCAAGTGTATATAAATTTATATAAAGGCCTTAAAAACCAGTTACCACTGTTCTTCTCTTCCAGAACTCAACCGGGATAAAGGAAGTTTTTTTTTTCTCTTGGGGTTTATTCTAATTCGGTTTTAATGATAGACACCTTGCGTGTAAATATATATATGTATTCATAAATATATATATATACAACGATACCAGCATGTGTGCACTATGTTTTTTCACATGTTTATAACCCTGGTTTAACTCTACCTTTGAAAAATGGTGTTGCGAGTAATTTTATCAACATGTAAGATAATGAAAATATGTAGAGAATATAGATATATATGTACATGTGAATAAATATAAGATGTGCATGTAAACCTATGTGCGAATATGAGGACAATTTTATTTAATTCTTTTTCACCTAAAGATTTTTTTACAAAATTATATATATCCTTTAAGATTATTATTTCAAGAAAAGTACCCAAAACGTTTTGTATACATGTTTATACGTATGATGAAGTTTAAGGGTTAGTTTGGTGTCAAAATATTTCTTTCAATTGAAAATTTTCATTCATCATCATTCTTGATAAATCAGGATTTTTGTTTTGTGAAAATGGGTAGTATGAATTCCTTAAAATTTTACAAGTATATACATGTACTCATATATATGTACCTATGTTTATGTATTGATTGTGTTGCATGAAAAAAATTGCTTTTATGCCAATAAGGGTTTTATGGAAATTAAGTTCATTTCTTTTATGTAATAGAACCCATTTCGGTTTATTAAACATTAATTTTGCCTAGTGTATAACATGAGGAATAATATCGTTTAAGTTGATGCACATGTCTATGCGCACCTAAATTTATATATGTATATATATAATTATATATATATATATATATATATAATCTTGAATCAATATTCCGTCCTCAAATACAAGTTCTTTTATGATGTTTGAAAACTTTACAATGGAAAGGGGTTCATGTTTTTTAAAGTGCTAAAAATAGAGTTTTACACAATTATATAAATGATTTTCCCAAGATGGACCTAATTACGCACCCTGTAACCCTAACTGCATGTATATTTACACAGTTTTAATTAAACACCCACAATACCCATTTATCAGCATATGTGTTTGTTATGAATGACATTGTTTTAACTGGGTGTTATGATGTTTTGGAAAGTAGGTGCTTATGTTCATTTCCTTAAAACTGATGTTTCAATTGTTAAGATAATTTCATATATATACAGATTTTTAGCATGCATTTCTTAGCCTTATTTATGATTAAACTGCCTTCAAGTTAAGAATATGTATATAAAAAGGGGTTTTGATCAAGAATGTATGAAACCCTATGAAAGAAAGACCATGTCAAGATCTGTCAGGGATGTTTTGAACTTAAATGTTTATAGACGGGTGCGCCCAGATTTATATAGTGCTCCAATGCATTGGGTAAAGTAAGAGTATCATGAGACTTTATGTGCGACGGTCTTGGAAGTTAGCCTTGGTTTTTGCATTCATGTGCAACGGTCTTGGTAGTTAGCCTTGGCTTGTGCTTTCATGTGCGACGATCTTGGAAGTTGGCCTTGGCTTGTGCTACTATGAGAAATGGGATTGGCAGTTTTCCTTGACCCGTACTAAGTTAGGTTTTCAAGATCATTACACAAGGTCTTGACAAAATCCCAAATTTTCACTTTCCCTCTACTTGTAATGATAATTGGTCAACCAATGGGATAGCCCAACTAACAGTACATCCCCTAGTTGAAAACTCCCTTGACATAGAGAATGAAATCATGAGATAAGAACAGTAATTCATGTGGTAAGATATTATAAGAACTTTATGTGACCATGAATCATGTTATGAATATTTTCCCTGCTTACTCATAGATGTTTAGAACTGAAGTAATCTTGGTTGTAAATTATGCATCTTCTATTCTTTATGTGTTTTCGCTCTCTGATTATGTTCACTTTAAAGCTTATTGCAAGTTCGTACTTCTTTTCTTTGCAAGCGGTTTCAAAAATGTAAGATTTACATGTTTTAAGAAAAGGTAATGCATTGTTTTGTTTTAGTGAAGTGCTATATTCAAAGTGACTGCTTTGAGAAAAATTTTTCTTAAATTATTTTTAAAACCCCTTAATGGGATTATTTTCTCACCCTACTTTTAGTTTAAAAATTTTCAGGCATGGTATGTACGGATGAAGTTTATCAGAAGCAACCGGTTTCCCAAAATCCTGAACCTCACGATCTTCTATAGTAATGAGACATGATATATTATTTGTAAATGTTGTAATGAAATGTTAGTATATCATGTCTCATGAGGCACCCGTGGATCAGGGTCTCTATAGTCACCAAGATGTACCATTACTTATGCCTTTAGTACTAGTGGCTAGTAATGGAATGCAAGGTTGAAATTTTTATTACAAGGTGATCAACCTGCTAGCATGTGAGGTGGAGAATTAGTGACCAGACAAGTATTTAAAATAGTTACCTATTCTTTTGTGTAAATTGGATGATGTTATGATGAATGTTTTTTACATTTTACAATGGTCTTCTTGCGGTAACAATGTTGTGTGGGTTGTTGTTGACAGGCTCACAACGTTTTCCATTTCATACCGATCACGGAGACTTTCTGTCTAGATGATCATGGGAGGTTGTATATCTGTGATATTGTGTCACTTCATAAGGTCCCATGCACTATCATTTTAGATAGGGATTCCCTCATTACATCTCATTGATGGAAATTTTTTCAAAGGGGCCTATGTACACAAGTGCTTCGAATAAGAGAAAACCACCCTCAAAATTATTTCCAGTCAGAGCATATGATAAAAGTTTTTGGGGACAAATTGAGAGCATGCTCCATAAATTTTTTCGGTTTTTGGGAAATACATATACCCCTAGTTTAGTTCACATATAATAACATCTTGCAAGAGATGATACATATGGAACCTTATGCGGAATTATATGCTAGGACATGTCGATCACCTGTGTTCTGGTTTGAGGTAGGTGAAGAGGATTTACTAGGACCATGCCTCGAACAGGAGACATTTTGGTATGTCATGTGGATTCATAGGTGGATGGCTACTGAATTTTCTAGAAAAAATACTATGTCGATTACCATAGGTGTCCTCTATAGTTTTAGCATGGGGATTAAGACTATTTTCATGTTTCACTAAGGCATGTACACAGATGGATCAGGAGATAGGGTAATTTTTCATTGGGATATCTCATGCCATGTGAGATTCTGGATATATTTGGTCTATTAAAATATGTAGAGAATTCAACATAGAGGTATTTACACATTAATGAATCTTTATAAGTTTCTTAGTGATGCCACTATCTCGAAATCATGTATCATGATTTCCAGCCGGATGAGGTTGAGATTTAGGTTGATACGTCTTTTGTGAAGCACTCGATTAGTATTGTTGGAAGGAGCACGAAGGTTCTCTAAGGCTGGTCATTTCCTCTAGTATGGGTGTTATGGTAGTATTATCATTTATAGGATAATACATTGGAGCTAGATGCCAAAATACTTTCTCACTCGGAAGAGTTGTTCTCAGATGGATCATATCCACCCATAAGATAGAAATTCGGTGATGAATTTCATTAATAGGATAATATTGTAAAAACCCATGATTTTGTAGGAGGTAAAGACCCCTTATTCTTAGATTGAAAGTTGAAATATGGAATAAAGTTATTTACCTTTGAGTTCATCGGTGCTACGTGGGTGTATGAGGATTTTTTATATCCTGAAACCTAGATTTGGCATAAAAATTGACTAGCACAGGGTTACTTCAAAATGTGCGAGGAAAGCTTCATGTTCTGATAAACTATGCGAGGATAGGGAAGAGAGTAGGGTAATGACACATGATTTGAGGAAAACATGTGATTTTTTCAACATGTTCATGTGGAATCCTCTATAATTATAAAAGAGTATTTTTTTCATAGTATCCATATGGTTAGTGAAACCTTTCACGTGCCCTTTCCTTATAGTAAGTTGTTTATCATTCGCACACACTTTTTCATACCGTGAACTCAAACCATACAACCCATTTATTTTTGGTAGTTTTTAGTATTTTTTATAAATGTAAAATCTATTTCAACATAAACTGTCATTTTCACTCCTTCCCAACAACCTTCACATTTTTTAGCTCCCTTTGATGATTTAAAGTATAATTTGATATGAAATCTCCGTCTGATATTCGCTTCAAGCACCACTCTTAAAATTGGATATGTATCGATGAGTACTCAATTACCTTTTTTTTCAACATTTGTCTTCATATTAGATAATATATTTAGGTGAAAGCTAATATATAATAATTTCATGTTCATCATCCATTAGTCATTTTTTTCCAATCCATGTTGGATTATGAGTTGAAATTGGATGAGAACTCTACTATCAAGACATGGTAGGTGGTATTCACTTTTCACATTGGTTTTGGTGCTTTATGGAATTATATTCCATTATTCCCCCTAGTGTAATTTCCATCGTAGCCCATAAATTAAATATAATAACTACAATAAATAAAATGGGACTTTTAAAGGAATTTCGTAGTTACCATTTTGATGTGTAGGTGGTTGTTAACTCTACCATGCCCACCAATGGGGTGTTACCTTTTCTAATGCCCCATGTTGAACCATCCATGGGTTATGATTTACCCATTTCTAGTTAACTGAAGCATATTTATATTTAAATGACATTTAATTTCATATATATGAGTTTTTTTCCTTTTTTCATATTTCTAGATTTTCTTAAATGATTTAAATATATTTTCTATTCGTTATCTTGGATTTTTATCAATTTTATAAATAAGTGGGTATACTCATTGGGCACCTTAAATATGGAAAATCGATAATGAATTGGTATACTCATGGTATATAGTGGTAATGTTTTGGTTTAACAATAAAGGGATGTTTGTGAAATGGTACTGGGCAAATAGGTTGTTATACCATGGGTCATGATTCCATTTAGATTACATGGATTTTATTACATGGATTTTGATGTGGTAGTGAAATCCTTGGTTAGGTATTATACATGAGTCTTGATTCCATGGGATTCAGTGTGAATCTCTACAACTTGTACCCTACTTGCTTGGACTCACATAGGGGATGTTCTATTTCTATGCTCTTAAAAAACCAACCAACTCCCAATCCAGTATCCATCAAGATGATCCTTGTACATGGGAAGGATTAATTAGTCATACACACCATGAATCCATCCCTTCAAGTGATAAAAAATTTATTATTACTTCACGACTAGGGTAATATGATACACTAGGTTATACAGCTCATCACTGGTTGTTTGAAAATTTGGGTTATACAAAAAGGCCATGGATGACAAGACATGTTTGGATGAATAACATACCATGTTAGTTATTTATAATTTTTTTGTAGCATCCTTTTTATAAAATTTTTACCATCATTTCAAGGAACCTTGAGAGTCTATTTCAATTCATTTAGTTTACTTGTTACATGTCATGGTCTTATTAAAATATTTTTACTGCTTAGATGTTTACCTAAACAATGTTTATCATGTATTAATTTATAGCCTGGTGTTGGATAGATCATTGTGTGGTTATATACTGGGATTTTATCTTACAACAACTTCGAGACACTATTGGGTACCCCAAAAGATAATATTGATATATGTAGAGATTGGTGAATGTGCCCTCAATTCGATGTTTGGGTTTTTAACATGCTCAGGGGGAGGGGAGCATAGGATGGATATGAGGCTCACGATTTTATTTAGAGATAAAAAAATTTCATTTTGGTATTTTGATATATGTATTGTACTGTACTAATCTATACTCATATTGGATGCTTTCTAGAGTCATGTATCGTCATAATTATGTTTATGATATTCCGTTAAGATATTTATAACTATTCCTGTGGGGTATCTATAGTTTTCATGTTTAAATGCATATTCAACAGAATGTTATTGATATTCCACTGGGTTACACTCTGGTAATGAGTGAATAGTCTCCCCAATGACACACCTAGGACCTCATTACTAGTCGGAATCCTCTGGCATTTTGGGTGATGCGCTAGAAGACATATGACCAACTGGGCTCCAAGAACTATTGAGTGGTATTTGGTTTTGGGAATTTGTAATTTATTTCATGAATATGATTTTTATAGATTATTTTTCCATATGTGATTATGTAAATTTTATGAAATGATGTGTCTTCTTGAAATTATATTGTCTTCTAAACCATTCGGTAATGTGATACATCTCATGAGATAATGTGTAATATTTTTGAACATGATTATATCATATATCACAATGATGATGGTTTGAATGATGAACATAAGATATGCGTAAAAATTATTTCATCTTTTTTGAAAAACAATTGTGTTATTTTAGTAGTATGAAATTATGTTTAGTTTTTATTCATTTCCACATTCCATGCCTTTATCGTAGGATTTCGTCATTATGATTATTATGTTTATTATTTTATTATTATAATATGATTATTGTTATTGTCACACTTATTGTATTGAACAATGTCACGTATTTCTACTTTTACTGGGATTTTTTATCACCCCTTTCATTGACATATATCATTAAGTGAATACATGTTCTAAGGGAAATTTGAGATTTTAGAAGGATAAAGTATAAAAATTCAATAAAATGAATTTTTATGATGTACATGATACACAAAATCCCAATTTTCCCATGAAACCAAAACATTTGATCATGGATTTGAATATCTATGATGTTTTCTTATCTTAAAATGATGTAATAGTCACGTAATAAATATGTGGTCGCTATAGTTGGTACCATGTCATGGTTTAGTTAATTTTCGATTTATGATTATTTAATGTTAGTAATCATACATAGATAACTCTAGTTATATGTAAATATCCTAGAATCTTGTTTTTGAAATCAGATAATCATTGGGATCACATATGATATTCATTTATAGTTAAATGTGAAAGGGAATATGTTATTTATTCATTTATTATTGAATTATGGTTTCTTTTAACCATTTCTATTTTATAAAATGATAGAAAATATAAGAAACATGAACAAAATTCTATATGAGGGACAATGTAATGATTGTATGAATTATATCCCCATTTTCATTGGAGGTGGAGTTTAAAAAATAATGTTAATCCTTAGATACTTGTATCAAAATATGAACAATAAACTAAACTATGAGGAACATCCACCTTCCCCCCCCCCATAATTATCAACTATCCGTTGAGTTTATTATTCTTAAACGACCACTGACAATTAGTGGTTCTTCGGATCCACTTGTCATGGAAAAATGGGTTAACTCAATGGAGGAAATCTTTATTATGCTTCACTATCGTAAGACAAATAAATAGACTCTAATAATCTCTTATTTTTTCAGAGAAGATGATAAATTCAATTTTTTGATAAAGAACAACAAGATGAATAATGAAATAGAAGAGATTGGGTTTGAAGACTATAGAAAAATCATTCTTACCATGTATTTCTCTCAAAATCTCTGAACAATGATTTATATATAATTTATAATGCGGATGAAAAGTGATGGTGAATATATCACATCTTACAAGAAAAACATGACAAGAATATCAAGATATTCTTCAGGTTTTATTATCAAAACTGATTGGAATGTATATTTATTCATTAGTGCGTTAAATGAACACTATTTATAGGTTCCAATGATATAAGACTTATTGTGTTATAAAGAAGAGGTTCAATTTACTCTCTAATAGGAGATAGAGTTTATTGATTTGTCCCATGATAATATAGATTAGAAGAGAAGAATAGAGTTTCATGATGGTGGGTAAAATTATAAATGAGGAAAGAAGATCAAACTACCCACATTCCAAAAACATGAGAAGAAACATCATGCTTGTTTTATCAATTGGATGGGTAAATGGTTCATGTGTGAGAGAGAAGGCCACTTATCTTATAAATGTTTATGATACAAGAAGAATATAATCAGTATAATATAGGTAATAATGGAACCTCCTAATGAACCACCCATGATTCAAGGATTCAAATGTAGGGAGGGTGTGAACTATGAAAACAAGTGAATTATACCATGGCTGACCTTGGGAATTTATTATAAATCACACCAAATCAAATAAGGTAAGGAAATTATTAATCCATCACTAACGTTGAAGTGGATTATGAAAAATGAATTTATACAAGTTACAATTACTATTCACTCCTAAATGGAAAAATATTTATTTGATTATGGTTCTACGCATTGCTTTATATAATACATGATTTGTAGAAAAATTGAATCAGAGCACCAAATCCATGATGTAGAGACATTTTTATAAACACCTTGTGGTGTAATCCATGAAACCCAATTATTATGATGTTCTCTTGTAAGATTCAATGAGATAATTCATCTAGGGAAAATTTTAAAACATTCATTGGTGGAATTTGATGCTATCATTGGCATCGATTGGATCTCATTATATATATCACACATCCACTATGAGGAAAAAAGAGATATCTTACTATAATCGAAACTATCCCATTATCCAATAAAAATGAAATGAAGATAAATGTCATAATAACCACTTAGTTATTATTATTTTGTGGTGGATATACTGCCACTGTTGATATATTATATCATTAAATATTTTATCATCATGTTATTTAATATTTTCATTTTTTAATATTACATTTGAGTCCTCTAATTTAGATTTTTCATAGTAATAAGGTAATTTTTATTCTCATATTTATTTCTATGAGGCTTATTCCATATCCACCACTTTTTTTCTTTTTTTGGTATATACTTCATTTTATTTAATTTTATAACTCCTATACTTGAATTTAGGTGGATATACATATCTATTTGACAATATCTCATTCATGGGGTTATGCTTTCGATTTTACTAATTTAGTAATGCACTTTTGTCACAATTTTCATTCTTTGAGATGTTTGTTATGTTATACACCTATCTTCCATAACGAGGTTTATATCATTATCCTTTGACATTAAATATCATGAATATCAATATTGACATGATATTTTAAGTTTCATTTAATGTTATTCCTTCATGGTCATAGGTTAAAAAAAATTCAATGTCATAGGGGACACTAGTGAGTTCTTAATGAATATTATCCTCATTAATGTTTTTAATGTTCTTTTATGTGATTTTTAACAGATCAAATTAAACATCCATTATTGTTACATACCCTCTAGAATGTATATTTTGAATTTAAACCATCTTCATTCTTCTATGGACGGACTTAGATTGATTCAATTATATTATTATGGAACCCATTTAATTTCCATGTTTTTATAACATTTCAAATGTATTTTCATTGAACCCATGTCGTTTCTGGTAGTTGATCATGTTTTGAAGATATTTTCACTGAACCAATTTCATTTACAATTTTTAATTTCATTTTAAAGAGATGTTCATTGAACAAATTTCTATTCCATGAGTTAATCAGGATTCAAATTCATTTTTACAAAAGCATTTATTTTAAATGGGTTAATCATGATTCAATGATATTGTTATTGAAAAAAATTATTTTCTAGGGGTTAATCATATTCCAAAAAGATCTTTATGGAACAAAATTTCCAAGTCCATGGGATAATAATTATTCAAATATATTTTTATATAACCTATTTATCATTCATGGGTTAATATAGTTATAAAAGGTATTAATAGTTATTCCAATTAGTTTATGATGAAATGAAATCCTTTATGTGTGATTATTTTTCAATGGTACTTGGACAGTTTATGGGTGGTTACATTAAAAACACACAATGGTTTCTTTTTTGATAAACCAATGATGAGTGGTTTGATGATAAACCAATGATGGATGCTTATATGATAACACAATTATTGGTGATTCCATCATATCCCTCCACTGAATTGGGTTTGGAATTCGGTCTTATAAACATTCTATTTGAAAGAGTGGCTTGTATAGAAGTCAACTACATTGTAATTCCATTTGTAAGAATGAAAATTATAATTATGTCCCAAGATACCTTTTTTTGTTATTTCTCCATCCTATGGGTTTATAAGTTTTCTAGATATTGATTATAACATCACATGGATTATGATAAATTATTTTGATGACTTTTGACATTTCCATGTTTTCATATTTGATTATTTTAGTTTTTTTTGGAAGTTATTTTATGATTTTCTCATACACATTGATTATGTTATAATACAAATATTCACTATTATTCTCATCAATTACATTCAATTTTTAATTATTATGTTTAACATTGTGAATAATTTGAGCTCACACTTATTATGTTTCCATTACCCAAAAATTTAAATAATGATGTTCAATGATTTATGCCTATAAATGACTTCAAAATGATGATTTTGATTACCTATTATGAAATATGAAAATTTCAGTGAAATGTGAGAAATACTATTTTGAACACACCTAAATTAGTTACCTAGGAATTATTATTAATTCTCTAATACTCTAAAGATAAAAGTTCCTCTAGAATGTATGTGATATAAGTTTTAATTTTTATGCTGTGATGTTTTAATGGAAAAAATTGTGTCATAAATATTAAGATCATTCCCTAGAATGGAATGTTATAGATTTCAATATAGGATATAAGAGCACGATTTATATATTGTCATATCCTCGGGCATCACCAATATTGAACCTAATCTAATAATGAACTCAAATAACAAGATAGTTTTAATTAGGTAGACTCCTAAAAATAACAATTCATCGTTTTTTCAAGCGTAATAACATCTATCCTTTTAATGTGTCTCTTTTCCAGGGGAATTAAAATATACCCTAAATAAAATAAAAACACCCTCATCATGGACACCTACCCAAAATCCCAACAGTGTTTCTACACATTTGGCGATAAATTGGATATGTTACCACATGGGAATATCTCGAACCAACACACTCTACGATAATGGACTTCCTTGGTTCACCAAAAGAATTTAGCTGTTCTATGTCATATGATGAAGGTTTCCAACTTTTAGTGTAGGACAATGAATATATTTATCGGTGCCTTCCTTTAGATATTATCCACTGAAATATAGGTAGTTGTAGTTTAGATCATTTGATGAACCAACCAAGTCATTGTTCATAGTGTGAGATATGTCAAGGAATTATATTGAATTCTTCAAAATAGAACATGTTTTATGGTAAGATAATATAGGGTATATATCTATTCAAAAAATAAGTATATCTAATGTTTCAATTGTAATTTTATCCATATCTCTTAGCTGAGAGGCCCCATTAAACCCGTTTTTAACTTAATTACGGTCAAAACATATTACTGTTTTTATTATTCATTGTGAAAAAATAAATATCATCTCATTAACAAATTTGGACTTGATGATTCAGAATATAGAATCAATTTTATTAAAATTAATTTCTATATGGGTTATAAGATACTTCTAAAATAAATATGTAAAATGAATAGTTAACCCATTTCTATAAAAATGAATTTTTTATCATAAAATTGAATTTATGTTAATTCATTTTTTAGAAAAATCATCAATTTTAATGAAAAAATAAATGGTTGAATATATAATATATATATTTTTAGTAAAAACATATCCCTATATTTTATTATTAAATTTATTTGGAAAAAACAAATTGCATATATAATTTTATTATCAAGAAGAACAATTAATATATTTAAATTATTTTATCTTCATTTATATCCTTTATATAAAAATTGTATGGATGTTCATTGATAAATTTATAATATATATAATTAAAATAATTTTTTAAATTAAATCTATATAAAATATATACATAATAATATATTAATGTTAGAAAAAACATTGCTTTAAAAAATACATTTAAATCATGAAATGATTTTATAAAAATGTAATGATTATTTATAAATCCTAAATCTTGAGATCTATATTTAAAAATTAATTATATATATATATTGCATATTTTATATTATTCTATATATAATCATCAGTTAAATGGGTAAGTTATAACTGTATAATATATTAGAGTTATCTAGACACGAGGTTATGTATAACGAAATTTATCAAAAACTAAATGTTATTTTAAAGGGAAAAAAATTATTTTTGGGTAACATTCTACCCTGATTAAAATTATGTGTCCCTATGAAAACACATAACATTGATAAAGAATGAGGATATCTCTATTTCCACATATTATTAAGGGAACATGTAGTTTGCTCACTTTTCTGATTCCTATAGAGAAATTTTACAAGTTGAGTATTACTTTTACATATCTCATTATCTAAAAAACCCATGACATATATATATTATTATCTATGTGAATGATAAAAATAAAATTGTAAAACCTCTATCTTTAGTTCATGTGATGGATCAGGTATAAAATTCATGAGGTGAGATATATTGAACACATTGTAGATATGTGAGTGGTTTGGTGGAACTCAAATGTATAATTTTATAGTCCCTAAGGGCATACAAGCATTATGTAAATAATTATAGAATTTTATTAGAAAAATATTCTTTACAATCAATATTATCCACAGAATATCATAGATGTTTAGTTTCATTGGAAACATGGATACATAAACAACTAGATTATAAAAATATATTTCATGTCCCACTATGTTTTCAAAATATAGTACTATTGTTTTGAATGACATAAATAAATTATTTTTCATATATTGGGGAATATAAAACATAATAAATAACGATCTCATATTCCTAGTAAGGGTATACATGGGAGATATTAGTCCATGATCATTTATAAGAATATAACAACCATGAGGGTATGATAAAATGAGTATAAAAATACAAAATACTAAAATAAATTACATAGATGGTGATCTGGTCCATGGAATAAATCTTGGTAGTTTATAAAAAATAAATCATAATATAATCATTACTTTTGATCCTTGATAATATATCATAAGAGTGTGATCATGTTTGATAATGTGTAAAAACATTTGGAATAATAATAATTATAAGAATCATATTTTAAAGATCACCTCCCTGAAAATCCCTAAAAATGGTTATAAACCCATTATATAAAAGCCTACATGGTTGATTCCAACATTATCTTATGAGTATCACTATCCCTGTAAACAATTTTATAATTACCTAATGATGTGGAGGGATATATAGTCTTTTTCAAAATATAACATAAATTTAATCCATTCATATGAATTACAAAATATCATAAAATATTTAACATCTCATCATAGAATAACTAATAGATAATAAATTTCTTATATAAACATATCATCATTATCATAATAATAAAATCAATAGTTGTGGATTAATTGATTAATGGAAAGAAAAACTATTTTATTTATCAATTTAGACATCATAATAAAATGTTTATAGAGTGAATATATATTTAATCATAGGAATGTGTCTTAAGTGGGGTATAAGAAACATGAAATTATGTTGACTTACATGAAAAACGCATTCAATGTTACATTGAAAAAATTTCATTGAGAACATAGAAAATATAAATTTCATTACATATGAATAAAATATAAAACCAATAGAATATTGAGAAAATGATTTCATTTGAAAATAAAAATGGAAACATGTAATGTAATATTCATTTAAATAAATGATATGGATTATAAGAACCTCTCATCAATATAAAAGAATTATTCCATACATTAATAAAATGTATAAAATTTACTCATTGAGGAAAGTAAAAAAATAATCCACCAAAAAAACATTGTGAATTGTAATGTATAGTTAAATATTACATGAAATATTCATTGTATCATTGAAAATATAATTCATGTAACTATTTTAGAAAATATGGATGTTTAAGGAAAGAGTCCGGACAACATTTTGAAATTAGGCCTATTTTCCATAAAACATTATTTGTGATTCATTTGAGTAACAAATAAAGTAAAAAAGAAAAAATAATGAAAAATTCATTATGAACAAAATGATAAGAAAATACATGCACTTTTAGAATAGTGAATGCATCTAACCAATGCAAATTTAATCCTAAATGATTCCAACTATATCGAGATTGATGAATTAACCCTTACTACATTGGTAAATATTGTATCCTAAGACCCATGAAATCATAACTTCAAAATAAAAGTTAAATATAATTAATCTTATTATATTCATTAAATAGCATTTAAATGGGGTATAATATACACCACATCATTATTGATTGGTGTGTAACATAAAATATGTCCAAAAGAAAATTATTTAAGATGATCAATACCTTTCACCATTTTAATATCCAAATAAAAACACCATTAATGAAATTATATCAATTATAAATTTGAAAACCGATGAATGATACATTATATAAATTTAAAATGTTTTAGTTTATAAACATTATAAACATAATTTGGTTCATATCATCAATAATGATTCAATGAAATAATATTTAGGAAAATAAAAGTTATGAAATCGATAAACCATAAATTATAAACTATGAAATATATAAAACTATATAGATTTTTAAATACCATATTTTCAATTAAATGAATTATAAAATACATACATTGGAATTAAATTATCCATTTAATGGAAAATAATTTAATTATGGAATATGTCTAACAGAAATAAAATAGACAAGAGAAACCTTTACAATATATCTTACACGATTTATATATTCTTTAAAATCTTGTATAATGAAATAAATTTTATTATATTCCTTTAACCTCACTATATTAATTAATATAATATCATATTTTATAAGAATATAATATTTCAACCCATATATAGTCTTAATTATATATTAATATCATCATTTTGGGGTGATAATTGTTTAAATTTTTTATACATTTTTCTTCTTAAGATAAAAAAATTGTTCATTGTTCATCGATCAAAAATATAATAAAAATTAATAATAATTTGATTATTTTATTTAATCCTCATATATAGTTTCATAATGACTTATATAAAGTTGGGATAAAATTAATTACATTAATTCATGGAGGTTGTAGGTTGTATATATGCCTGATTTATGTTTCTATATTTCCATGGATGTAATAAAAGGTAATTAATAAATCATCTTTATGTAACCCTATTAATAATATATATATATATATATATTATTTATGAAATTCATCATTGTCAACATCCATATAATGTGGTAATGTAAAATGCATCAAAAATAATTTTGGTTGTTGTGGCCCACAGGTATGCACAAGTGTTATGTAATTTTCCATCATAATGGGAAATGGAGAAGTATAAGGTTATGAAATTATAAAAATATAATATCACTATATGTTACAACTATTTTTATTACATTTTAAGTGTTATAAATTTTTTTATGGAGTTATAAGTATACGTAAAATGAGAATATCTTGTTATGAAAATAACCTCATCATTGAAGAAAATGTTTTTTATATATCTTTAAGGACAATAGAGATAGTATTTGAAAACCTCCATAATGTATTCAAGGATGGTAAGAACATGTTTTCACATATTTTGGATGTGTTAAGTGTCTCTAGAAGTATGTTAAATAGAGGATATGTCACAATAGACATTTAAATTTATTTTTTTTCATTACTTTGGGTTTTCGCACCTAGGTTCATGATGGGTCCCGATATTAATTTTTTGAGGTTTAATGACTTATATGGGTTTCGAACCGTTGTGCGGGCACTGCACAGTTGGCGATAGTTGCACGGTTGGCCCGGGTTCTTGTGCAAATATCTATCTCACAAAATAAATAAGGTCATTTGTAAATTAAATAAGTAAAATGATTAAATAATAATAATAATAATAATGAAAAATTGTGTATATAATAATGTAGTTATTATTCAGAATGGTTAATAATATTTCTATTATTAAAAATTTTCTATTAATATAATTATTAATATATGTTTTTTAATTTTAATTATTATTATTAATATTCAGTAATTTATTTAATTATTATTATTATTATTAAATTTATTATAAAATGAAAAAAAAACTAGCGCTACCCGCCCAGGCACCCCCATACCATATCGTGTTGTGCCCAACCCCCCCCCCCCCCCACCCCCCCTTGAAACCGCCTCTCCCTCACCTCCCTCTGCACTCTGTTCCTCTGCCTCAAACCTCACACCTTTGTTTTGACCATCCAACACCCCCTCCCTCCTTCTATTCTTCCAACAGCTGACCCCTGCTCTGACCCCTTCACGATCCAGCCTCACCCATCCCTGCGCCAGCCAGTCGACACCCTTGTTTCTAGTGGTTTCTGGCTTGTGACCTAATGGCATCCTCCCACTCCTAATCTGGCCAACTACGGTCTTCTCTTGCGAACCTGACCCAAAAGGTTGTTTCTCCTCCTCATATGATAACCTTCCCTTAGTAGTTTTTCTTCGTTAATTTGGGATTTTTAATTAAATTATTTTAACCATAATACCAAAATTGTGTTTTTGTGTTTTCCTCACTTTTTATGGTGTGTGGTTCATCCTCAATGGATTATTCTTATTTTCATTGATGTTTTGTCACGTCTGTGCTTGATTTTAGGTAGTAATTTTCATCCCATTCCATTCTAAAGCAATTAATCAATTCTTGTGTTGCTTCAATTATCATTTTTACTAGATTCACAGCTTTATAATATATCTAATTAGTCAGGTTCAGTGTTTTTAAAATTTTATAATTTGTTAACAATATATCTTGTGGTATTTTGATATGGATAAGTAGTGTGACAAGTATTTTCTAGTGGTTTTGGTGTGTGTGTGTAAAATGAAAATGGGTTGTTTTGTGAAAAATGGTTCTTTTCATGAAATGGTTGGTATGGACAATTTTTGAAATTGGTTAATTAAATTGGGAATGTGATGCGAAACGTATTATTATTATTTTATTATTTTGGAAAGTACTTCATGTTATTTTTATTTAAAAAGAGTTTTTAGGTGTGTTTTTGGTGAAAATCATTGTTGTGCTACTTAAGAATGTACTTTATAAATTGATTAAAGGATTTAATAAATTATGTGTACTGCTTCCAGTTCCAATGGAAGACCGTCACACACATATAGTGGTATATTTATATATATGTGTATATCATTTATGTGTGCATTCCCCCTTGGAGTGAGAAATACAGGCATTTGCTAAAGGTTATACATAGATATATATGAAGGTATGTGCACGCAAGTGGATAATTGCATGTGTTAGAAATCACTAAATGTCAAAGGTTGACTTGTCCTGCATGAGGTAGGAGAATCCAAATTTTCTTTCCTGATTAATACCATATAATTCCTCAGGGTTTTAATTAAATATTTAATGTGATTCAGACCTTTTCAATATATTTCGTTAATATAATATAATGGTTCCAAGATAATTGGTTTTGTTACCAATATTTTTTAAGTATTTCCCTGATTATGTTCTTATATGTTTTTTTGGAATTGTGTTCTTTAGATGTGAAAATATGTATTTCAAATTTATTAGACTTGACACACACTTTAGTTATACTCTTCAATAGTGTATCATGGTGTTTTTTTGGTTTGTGAGATTTGGTTGAGAAGTTTAAGGAATTTTTTTGTAAACTATTTGATTGTATTATATAATTATAGTAAACTGGTTTTGTTGTTTATATAATTTTTTATAAATTATTTAGTCTGTTTGTGTAATTGTAGATAATTTTTTTAGTATGTTTTATTAGTTTCTTGTTTTTCCGAAATTAGAAAATTTAAAATATTATTGACAAATGTATTTTGGTTTGGTCCTTTGTGTGGATTTTATGAATGGTTTGATTTTTTTTCAAATGGTTTGTTCATTAGTCCTTTATTGTGTGTTTTGATGAATTTTGTTCTCAAGGGGCCATTTGGCTGTTTCATATGACTGTGCATTTTTCTTTAAATTTTTTTAAGGTTTTACTAAAAATGCAATGGATGCATTGGATTTCAAGGCCCGATTGAATCTTCAAACTCATGGGTGATGTTGTCTTCACTTTTAGAATGATTTGTGTTTTGAAATTGTTTGTGTCTGGTCAGAGTTTTAAAATGTTTTTATAAAAAAAAATTTACAAGGATGTGAGATGACAGCCTGTTTGGTAAATTCAGCTTTAGTGTAGTGTTTTTGTTGATTATTTGAAAGGGTAGTGTTTTGATCATTGTATGCCCATTTAAAAAAATAAATGTTTTGTAAAAGTTATCAAATGGTTTTAATGATTTCATGGCAAGACATACTGGTTATAACCTTTTATCATGTTGTAAATATATTTTTGGGGATCCTCTATATGGGGATATCCCTTATGGGTTATTATATGGGGTGTCTGTGTTTGGGGTAGGAAAGTGTAGTGAGATGAGTCAGCCATTCTAGGGCCTCCTACATACATAGTATTATTACAAACATCATGTTTTCGTAAGATTATTTTATATTATCTAGTGACGGTTGCTGATCTACCCTAATTAGACGGGTTGGTACCCCCATGGATTAGTTGTTAGGCTAGACATGATTTTCCATTAGATTGGTTGTTTATAGGGAAGCCAGTTGGTTGTATACTTAAGAGCTTTACCATAAGTCCATGTTTAGTTAAGAAACTGAGTACATACAAGGGTCTCCAAGTGATATTAAACATTACCCATGGTTACTAGAATATTTTTCTTTTCTTGTTCACTATTCATTATACTAGTTTAGTTCTAGCTTACACTACTTACTTGTTCTACATTAGCCCAGCTTCGGTATACATTGATTTAGATTTTGTTTATGGAAAGAAAAATGATCTTAGAAATGGTATGTCGCAGGTGTTGTATTTTAAAATTGTAAAAACATATTACATATTTTAAAATGTGAAAACATTTCTTTTACATGTGTATTTCAAACAAGTGTAAATGGATGGTTTCGGAAAAATAGATGTTATATTCTATGGTTTATCATTGAAACTATGCTGAACCTTTTTAATGCTCAGGGCTATTTTATCATTTTAGTTACAGGTTCCTTTTTCTCAGTTTCTCGTGGCCATGTTTTCCATTATTGGAGTGGGGCTTGTGTTTGGTTTGGTGGTGACCAAGAAGGTTAGGTGGAGGTATGTGTGGTCTTACATTATTTTTCCATAGCTAGAGTTTAGTTTTATTTTTCTATTTATTCTTGTTTATTAATTTATCTTTTATGGGACCAATCATTCCCAAAAATTAAATTTTGATTCCCAACACTAGTTTCCTGCCGGTTGGGATCAGGAATTCCCCACGGGATATGCGGTGGATCGGCATGAGTAAAATGTTCAGGGTTGACCCCAATTGTTTTGTCACAAAATGGTATCAGAGCATGCCCTGATTATTTGGGGTATCCGGTAGATTGATAGTAGGACATTTGGGACTCATAAGGTAGGTACGAGAAGGGCGTCATGAACCGTCGCGCGTTCTTAACCTTGAGTCGCTAAGGGTAGTCCTGGATTTGAGTTTGTGACTTGTTCTATTTTGTTTCAGATTGAGGGATGACTATGGAGAAAAGTAGATGTTACATCATTATTTCACAAGGAATAGTGACCATTGAGAAGTTCGAGTACATGGTTTTAGATCCTCCTTGTTATTGGCTCATACATGGGGCATGTCTCAGTACCATGTTGCTAGGTTAGGCATGACTACTAGTCCCTCACTCCAGTATTTTGAAGAACCTTCAGTTCCATCATGATTTTGGATGGTGTGAGTGATCTTTTGAAAATAAAAAGGGGTTTTTAAATGAGAATGATTTATTTTAAATTGTTTCAAATTCATTGAATGGGTATTAAAACCGAATTCTCTTGGTCAAAATAAATCTAGTGTTTGTTTTGAATTGGTAATGAAATGTTTTTGGTGCATCCTCAAGAACTCTTTATTAATGTTCTCACATGTGAGGTAATAAATGGGAAGTTAGCATTGGTGAGAATGTATGAAATTAAATAAAGACATGTTCAACTATTCATGAGATTACTTGGGTGTGTACATGGAATTAAAGGCTTGACCTTGTTTTTCTAAATTGATTTTTAAAAGGGGAAATTATTTTGGAAATTGAATTTGGTTTGAAATTTGGGTTTGTAATTTGTATAGAGTCCCTGAAAAAAGGTGTTTTATAAGGATACAATGACAATGGGATTTTAAAAATGTAATTTAGGGTTGTGTTTGTATTTTTTTTTGTTTTTGAGCTAGTCATTTTGGCTCAAGATGTTACATTTAACTATACTTTTATTTGATATCAGTTTCAGAATTGTGTTTTGTATATTGTTCAGAAAATTCCACATAGAAAGGTCCCCAAGGTTTCAAATAAGTCATGACTATTTATTTGTTATTCTCAGATGTTTCATTTCTATAATAGTGATCAGGGTCTATTAGAGGTAGTAGAGTGGCATGAATTGGTTCATAATGTCTTCAAGATATTTGTAACTCTTGAATCTGCAAGCGTGCGTGCGATTTTGTGTCTATTCGAAGGTTCACCCTTGGATGAATTTGATTTCTTCTACCCACCATCATTAATTGTTGGGATCAAGTGTGACATTTTTAAATCCTTCTTCGTTCGATGGTTCATACCTAAAGAGGTGAAGGCGATGAAAATGGGAGAGTTCATGTGTATTCAACAAGGCCAATAGATGGTAAAGACATATGTTGACCATTTAAAGGAACTTGTATCCTTTTCACTAAAGGTAGAATTAAATGATTTATTGAAGGCTTGTCTCTTCCTTAGGGTTCTTTATATAGAGATCAAGGAGCGGTTCCTCCCTTCTAAGGACCATCATTCTGAGAAACTGGTTGATGAGGCGTTCTTATCTGAGTTGGTCTATGGAGTGCAGATGGTTGGAGGTCAAGTGTATCCAGTTTCTCATAAATATTCCCCATATAGTGAGAAGGGTTTTTCAAATGAACCTAGTTCAAATGTTTCTCTGGTAGTGGTTCTAGGTTCCAGTTCATCATCCCGTTCAGTGGCGTGACACCAGTGTGTCCGGTTCGGGCACGTGAAGTTGTCATGTCACATCCATCTGAAGACGTTTCATCGTTGTGGTTGGCTAAGTCAGATAGAGTTTTTTTGCAGGAATAATCACCTGAAGAAAACTCTATAACCAGAGGAATTCTTATGCCACCTTGTGAGTCAAGAGATTCTTCAGCCATCAGAGCCCTAGACATAAGTATTTGCATAAATCTCATGCACATTCATGGGTAACCGGGGGAGTGAAGCCTCGGTTCGAGTTTTTTTCTGTGTTGGCAGTAAAACATTTAATGTCATTTCATTCTTGTTTTTCTGCTGTAAATTTTTTGGAAATCATGTATGTTTATTGTTTTTGTAATTTTATAATGGACATGTCCTATTATAATCAAGCCAGTCTACATTGTGTGGATGTGGTTTTCTAGATTGTGTGTTTTTTTAAAGATTGGTTGTCCCTTGTATAGGTCGATCATGGTTTAGATATGTTTGTTTATAGATGTAAGTACGTGTGTATGAATCAATGTAAATGGTTATTCATGGGTTCACTACTTGGGTTATGTTCTTCCCAGGGGTTTTACCTTAATATTGTGGGCTTTTGGTCTGAGTAAAGAAATCCATGTTTCAATAGAGGTGTTGCTTCACACATGCTATAGAAGCTATTTTGGATCGGTTCGGAGTCCCACATCACCCCTATACTGGGGTGATATGTTTGGGAGTTTAATCTCTATACTAGTTTAGTTATTTTGGTGGGGATAACCCCCTCGTATTCTCTCATTCAGTTATATTGTTGTTCAATTCGATTTCAATGGTGCATGGAATCTTTTTTTGTCTATTGTTCAGTTTGGTGACTTTTTGGGAGATGAAACTATCTATGGATGGGAGAATTTTCAAAACCGAATTTTTTAAAAAAAATCATGGCTATGGGTTCTTGTTCCATTGTTCGGGATGGGTCTCGACTTAAATTTTTTGATGTTTAATGATGTTGGTGGGTTTTGGACCGGTGTGACGCCATCGCACTATTAGGGGTAGCCAAGAAAATCGGCCGAGGTTCTTGTGAAGATGTATATCGCTCAAAAGAAAAAATATTATATGTAAATTAAATAAGTAATATATTTAAAAATTAATAATAATAATAAATAAATTTTTGTAGATAATAATGTTTTTATTATTTAGAATGGTTAATAATATTTTTATTACTTTAATTTTTTTATTAATATAATTATTAATAAATTGTATTTAATTAGAATTATAATAACAAATATTGATATTTTTATTTTATTATCATTATTATTATTTCTATTATTATTATTATAGAAAAAAACAAATACCTCACGCTACTCTCCCTCGCCCTCCTTAGCACTCTGGCCCTCCTCCTCCAGCCTACTTCCTATGATTCGGCCCTCCGCCACCCCTCGCACTCCCTCCGCATTTCAGGCAGCCGACCCCGCCTCTGGCCCCTTTATGATCTGGCCTCACCCTTTCCAATATAAAATTAGCACTAAACCCAAGACCACATATAGTGGATATTAATGTCACATTCTGAGCACCTGAATAACATTTTAATATATTCAACTAAAATATTTTAATAAGTTAAATTACCAAAGAACATAAATAAAAACATTTACACCTCTAAATGTTTTAACTATCCATTATCATTAAATAAAATCATATATTATCAAATATGTTATATAATTAAAAAAATAAAATAAATTTCATCAAATAACAATTATTCATCAAATAAATAATCATTTTAAAGGTCACCAAAAAATCTAATTTAATTTAATAATACAATGCGTAATATTATCCTAATAAAAAATTATTAACTAATCCTATAAAACATATTAAGGGCTATATATCTTCCAATCATATGTTTTCCATAAAATCCCATTACCAAAACATCACATTCCTAGTTTATTAGTACCATTCTGCATATTCATTTATATTATAATAAAATTCTATTATAAAATTTCATTTGATTTGTAATGATTATTATAAACAGAAAATCATTGAAAGAATTCTCCAAAAATATAATTCAAAAATACCAATACAAGAACACATCAATAATACCAGTTCAACGATAGGAATAACATATTCCTTTAATTATTCTTGGAGTTAAATGTTGGTAAAGGTCATTCCCATGAATAATTTTGTTGTTTCTCCCTCAATATAAATTGAAACAATAACGGTATATTATGATTTAATTTATTTCCCTCCACTAAAATCCAATTTTTTCCTGAGTGCTTTTTCACTTTTTAAACATCTTTTCCCCACATCAAATAATTAATCATTCCGTTGAGACATTATCCTCCATACTTATTTACTCATTGTCATTATCTATGAAGATAAATCAATATTCCCCAATTTACTTCATCAATAAAACTCTTATTTAACTCCATGTGTTCTTATATGGTTTGTTACGAAACTCACCGATATTGGTATTTTCAGTCATGAAATCAGATTGGTTGTTATATATAATGAAAAAATTTCAATTCCTAGATCCTATTTTATTTGTCTTATCATGAAAAAAGTCGTTACATTGTCCCTCAAATTATGGGTTAACAACATTTTTCCTTGTTCAATCCAAGAAGTAAAACCAAAAAACATATTGTGCAAAAAAAATAATCATTATAAGAAATGAAATATTCATGAAAAAGAGTTCATAATCTATCTAAATCATGAAAACATTTCCCACTATGAATCCTTGGGTTTAACATTGGTCATCCATTATCATTTTCTATTAAAAGTATTCGTAATGGTTTATAAAGAAATAGTTAATTTACTCAAGAATGCATGCTATGAGTATCAATCAAAACACACAGTCCTTGGAAAAATCATTTTCCACTAGTGATTATTGTTTTAATAACAAATACTCATTTTTCAGTGTTTTTAAACCTAAGTTCATTAGTTCCACAACCACATCCTCAATCTAGTTTCTAGACAATGATATAGGTTATATGAAAAAGAGGCAACAATCATTACCAAAACATAACATATTATACTATATATAGTATTATCCTAAGGGATTGAACTATTGTTTTTTCATCCATACATAAAAAATAATTAAAGAAATACTCTGATGTCCATTAAAAAAACACAAAAAATACATACATTTTTGTTTCATCATTGTATAATAAAATTCATTGCATATCATTATGATCCATGAAAATTCATATAAATTTTTTCATTGGAATCATTGATATAAAAAACTAGGTCCATAAAAATCAATAACATATTCCACTATGAATCTACATCTAGAAAAGTTCTTATGTATAACATACTTAAATATATAATTCATATCATGTTAAAAAACATAATAAAGGGAGAGGCAAGATTATTTGTAAGGTTAAGCATTTGTGATATGAAAAAATTACCATTTGTAACCATAATGTGTGAATATGGGTATGAGAATATTATAATAACTAATTAAAATCATACCAAAAAATTCATTTAGTATCATTATGGTTCACAGAGTAAATCATAGAAATTAATTATATGTTAATCATAAGATAATTAAAATTTATGGGCTATTTGGACATAACATAAACATATGATCATGTTGGAAAAGATTGGCATATAGTGTGAAATAATTATAATCAACTAAATTAAATATCAATGAAATATTCCATAACCTTCTATGTATAGTGGAAAAAATGCATTATATAAAATATTATCTTCCCAATTCCAATATTCTCTTTATAGTAACTTCATCTTTGTAAATTCTATCATCATTAAAAAATGAACTAAATGGTTATAAAATTATGAGAATACATATCATAAAATCAATACCAATTCATATGTCTTCCACATAATAATATAAAATTAATCATTTAGTCATGACATAACCCATGGAAAAGAAATTATTTTTATAAAAAATTAAGTATGAAAATATTATATGCATTCATTATGGCTAAATTGACCACTTGAAGAAAATGATTTTAATTTAAATACACACATTATCATAATCATACTATGAAAAGAATATAGATGCAATAGAAATATCATAACAATATAGGGGAACAAAAATCATTAAAGTATCATTAAAGATATGAAAACATCTTTGAAAATAACATTTAAAAAAATTTCCTCAGAAACAAGGATAATATCATGTTCATTATATATTTAAAACTGAAGACTCAAAGAAAAATAAAAAATATATATTCTTTTAATATAATCATGGAATCGGGTAATGGATGATTCAATGTAACAAAAGTTTATAATGTCTATAATTACTCTAATGCCTTGTATATTAAGAAAACATTCCTCTTCACTTTTGTAAATGGTTAGAAAGTGAAGAATTCATTAAATTGGAAGAATATTTCATTCAAACTATTCATATGATCATTAATAAAAAGTTAAAAATTTATTTATATTTTTTGTATAGAGTAGAAATAAATATTAATTAATCATATTTATAATGTATAAACATTGAGGAATAATTCTCTTGACCACAAGGAGAAATAAGTTCGGTTATCCTTGAAAAAATTCTTTTTGGTTACTTTGAGTACCAAATAGAGGAAAATTATAAGAATTAATGAAAACTATCTAATTAAATAGAGCATATAAACTAATATATAATTTTGTAATGTTAATCCCAACAATTATGCTAATGAAAATGTATACATACATATTTACACATAAAATTGATATTGAAGAACTATCCCTTACTACATTAGTAACATTTTATTTTTAATATCCATAAAACAATTACATCTAGTGAAACAATATTTATCATGAAATTAATTATATTAATGATATAACAAGTCAAATAGGATTTATTTATATGTTATAAAATTATATATGAGCGTATCATAGCATATGTAAAAATATAGATGATTTACAAAGATCAATATTTACCCCTTTGGTAACATCCAAATCAAATCCCGATGGATAATATAATTAAAATTGTTAAATTAATTACCATTAATTTGGAAGGATAAAAGATATATCATGTAAAGGGGGTATTATATACACTATAAAATAATAAATATTTTGAAGACATAAAAAATGAATCCAAGAAATGATATTGAGATGAAACCCCTTTAAACCTTTTCTAATATTAAAATCCATAACTAATGAAAGGGAGATCATTATATAGATTTTAAATCGAAATATTTTCATCAAATGAATCATAAATGACATTAATAAGTAATTTATAGACAAACAATATTGAAACCCATACTTTTTATACAAAATATTACATATTTAATGTTAAATATTTAATACATATCACATATACACACATGTGGACTTTAAGGGTTTAGTATCTTTACAGAGAATATACTAAATATTATTATTTCTTAAAAAATTATCAAATTATCACTCAATGATTCTCCCACATAGTAATATTCATTGAAAACCCAACATAAATCCTTTCATCATAACATTTGGAAAGAAAACATAATGGGTGAGCTCTTGTCCTTAGTAAATTAAATAATGAGAGATTTCAAGGATCAGAACTGTATTGCATGAGTGTAAGTGTATAAGAATATGATATTAAAATTTTTGTCCAATAATAATGAAACAAATACCTTAATCATGATCCATGGAATAAAACATAGATGTTTATAAGAAATAAACGTTAATGAAATTTAATAATATAATCCAAGAGAACAAAATATATACATAGGAATTAGGAAAAACATTATACTATATCATTGTGAACATATATAAATAGAAACGATTTTACACATTAAGATATGGACTTAAAGTAATGCCTTCACATAAACATATGGAGATAAACCTAGATCTACACATGACTATATCAACATTAAAATATTTCAATCCATAAATATATGGATTTGAAAAAAAGTTAAAACATAACCACATAAACAGGAATAATGGTAAATTCATAACCATATGGATATGAAACCAATTCCACCCAAAAAAAGATGAACATGTAATCCGGATCATGCATATCATATTTAATAATGATTTATCCACCATTACCTAATGAATTGGTGGGATATATAGGTCATTTCTATTGCATAATTAAAACCATACATATATTTGATAATCTATTTTCATATATAAATTTTTTAGTCGTTTACATATGTATTTTTATTGATTTATTAAATAATGTACTAGATATATGCTCAGTTTTTCAAGAATGAGGTTTCATAAGATTCAAAAGAAGAAATGAAGAAAACATATAGAATTAACCAATTATACGGTGTGAATCAATATTATAGGTCATGTATTAAGAATTCACAGTATGTGATAGGTCGTGATCCAAGCTGTAATCCAAGCCACATAGTCAGCAGATAAAGTATCTAGTACATATCATGAGTCACCAATACATGATGTGACATTAGCTAAAGTAGTTCCATGATAAATTCACTATCGCACACATCACGATTCCTTAGTATATGTCATGTATGAAATCAAACCTAATTAATTGGTTTAGATAAACATGGATAATGAAATATATAAAAAAACCACAGAGACCTACACATATTAATGGTACATTACATGTTCCTCTAGTACACATCATGACCAAATTTTCCAATTTATGAGGAAACTCGATAGTACATTTTATAGCATTCCCAAATAAAATTTCTCTTTATTTTCATCCCATTAGATTTTATTTTTCATTTCCCTATATCAATCTCAAAGATCTTTAGTGTTTTACATTTTATATCAATTTAAGAGCCAGGGATCATGTTTCTTTCCAATCGTTCAAATTCTCTTTACATCAATTTCCAATTTTCATTTTCTCTTACCAATGAACATGTGTTTGATTCATTTTCCATTTCTATTTCAAGCATGAATTTCATTAAATTTGTTATTCACCATTCATAAAACTTTGATTTTATGTTTATCTCCCTTTTTATTAAATCCAACTCATTGCATGATTAAAAACTATTCCCTTTTAAATTCAAATAGCATGTCAATAATATATTTCTTCATTTATTTAATTGCATCTCCAACCACTAAGAGTAAATAAACCAATTAGGGATAGGGATCAAGGGAAGATGAATTTGAACACATCATGAATCCTGAAATCTAATTTTGGAAACCCTAAATAATTAGTAATCGGGATAATTTACCAAATTCTACACAATATGTGCGAACATCCTTGACCATGCGATATTGAAACATAAGACCCCTTCTGGATTAATATATACTAGGATACGATCACATTCCTAGGATATATTATTTCAAATTATCCGAACATAAAACACATAGGCTGTTAATATCTACCGATCATAGAATTGTTACTTCCTTGGTAATACATGGTGACTTTACCAAATTCAACTATCGATTGATGTTTTTTTCATAGCCTATGACTTAGGACCCTTATAGAATTATAATTAAGGTAATCCTTTCTCCAGATTTGTGAAATTTGATCCAGACGCCTCCGTAGATACTTGATGTCACTTCTATCCATAGAATTAGTACACTCCAAAACACCAAAACAAATTTAAAGGACTCTAACCTAAGGGTCTGAATCCATTTATCCTCTATAATGAAAGCTTTATTTTTATGGGATCAACTCCTCACATTGACTATTCTTCACCCGGGTATTATGTAATGTATGGGACACTAATAATCTAATCATAATGTGACCCATACGAACCCAGTGATGTGAATGGGCATGTAGAATTCATGCACCATTGTCGAGGAGGAATGCCATGATTTTTGAAGAATTCTAAAATTTGACTAGGGACTATGATTCCCTCACCCCATTCTTCTCTTTTATTTCAAAACCTACCCTTCAATCCCCATTTCTCCACATTAGTGCATGTACCATTATCCCTTGACTCATTTAAGATACCAAGAGTTGGCCAAACCAATAACCATTGATCCTAACATCATAAGGTATCTTTTTTCACATCAGTGATCTACAATGGATGAACAAAATCATCTAGTGGGACCCAAACCACTAAATTCTCATCAAAGAATTTTTTTTAGATCATATGTGGCATCCAAAAAATAAAATCATGGATTATAGATTGACATCAAACCATGGTACAACACCAATCATCGTATGCCTCCCAATGATTCTAAAAACTTTTAGTAAAACTTGGTCTCATTCACATGATCCAAAATATAGGATAATTCAACAGTCTCCAAAGTGAAGAACCAGAGGAGAGCCTTTAAAACTTTCTATGTTTATACGACACCTTTCTCAACTATAGATTCTCTTTAAATTCCATTATACTATATGTATTCCCTTTATCCATGAGATACAAAGTGAAAGACTATCTTAAAATCCAACATTTCGAGTCTATCATGACCATATATGATTTAGATAAAATGTAATATGATACTTATGTTCCAAAAATTAGGACATGGATTCTATGGAATGACATCCAAAATATTTTTCAATCAAATAGAAAATATACACGAGAAGCATGGGATTGATTCTAGGTTCTCATGAGGAAGTATCCACATAATTTCCTTGATGAATGGATTCAGTAGCATACATTTTATCAATGACTACAGTCATCCACACAAACTATAGTTGTTGCTGCTAATGATGGAGGATTTCTGTTTAAGATCCCTCGAATCATAATGGGAAATTATTGATGATGTTTCACACAATGACTTCTTATTGAAAAGTGATCGTGGACCAACATGGTGTGCTATCGATCATATAGATGAGAACACTATACTAGAAGTGCAAGTGGAAATTATAAAAAAGATTGAGTCATTTTAGATACTAGCTACACATCGTCCAACTCAACCCCCTCATGACCCTTCAATGGATATTCAATCATGTGATATGTGAGGTGGCCCTAATATTTACCAATATTTCATGGTAGGATATGAAGAACAACAAGATTGTAATTATGTTAAATAAAATCAAAAAAACTGGCCGTTTCAGCGGAATCAATATTACCAACAGACGTCATCTCAACTACAAATTGAGAGTAGTGATGTCTATTTTCAACCACAAAGTGGTGAAGCATAATTATGAAATTAAGGACCACCATTGTATCCTCTTATAAACCCCATGCCAACACATCGACAAAAAATTAGACAAAAACCTTTCTAACAAATATCTCACTAAAAATCTCATCCTACCCAGCCAAAACATCAAAAACACATCCCCCTCCTACAAGTAACTTGGAAAACCTCATGGGTACATTCTTCCATAAGTCGTATCAGATAATTAAATCCTAGGATACATAAATGTAAAACTGAAGAGCTTCTTTGAGGAGTATGGAGATTCAAATGTGTCAAATATTGAATATCTTATCTAACTGATTAATATGAACTTTACTCGGTAACACTGAGATATACCAAATAGAGGAGGCTATAGAGGTAGTGATGAGAATTTGGAATGTTTGGGACTTTAAAAAACCAATCATTAATAATTAAAGGGGAAAAGAGGATCCTAATGAAAAACTAGAAGAACACTGAGAAGCTGATAAGTATAAACCAGTCGCACGTTAAGAAATTCTTTGATGTGTTCATGCAATAGAACATCTATGTACCATTTGAAGAATGGATTTATTAGATTACAGTTTATTATAAATTTTAAAAGGATCTACTATCCAAAAATAGTAAAATAGAATATATTAGGGTCATATATTTATATGAAGAATGATCTACTATTTTGCAACATAAAATTCACTAATATATGAGAAATTTGGGAAGTTTTACAATTCCATGTGCTATAGGGGAATGCATGTTTAGAAGAGCCCTATACAATATTGGAGAAAGCAATAATTTAATGCCAATGAGAATTTTCCACAATCTCATACTCTAAGAAATAAAATAAATAGAGTAGAAATTATGATAAAAGATAGATTAGTGAAGTATCCTAGTGGCATTCAAGAACAAGATTTGGTTAAAGTCGAGAAATTTTCTTTCTAGAAAACTTCCATGTTTTGGACATGGAAGAAGAATGTGATATCTCTATCATTCATGGAAGGCCATTCCTATAGATTGGAAATAATTCTATAGGTTTAAATCGAGGAAATATGTTCTTTAGATCCGAAGAAGAACATGTGGTGTGTATCCTGATAAAATAATCACAAAAATTAGATGATGTTATGGATTATAATTCCATCTCATTCACCCAGTATAGAGATGAGTACATTATCATTGAGGAAAAAACTGATGATTCACTATAAGTGATAGAAGAATAATAATACATTGAGGATGTAAGAATCAGTGAAACATACAATAGATAATCCTTTACAATCTACAAACCCTCCATCATTCAACTACCAAATTTGGAACTTAAGCCTACACCAATACTATGAAGTATTAATTTTTAGGACTGTCATATTCTATGATAAGCGTTATCAACTATGAAAATTATCAGGAAAAAAGTAGAGAAACTGATAGATTTTTTGGAAATACGTAAGAAATAAATTTCTTGGGGAGTTATATTCATTAAGAGAATCAATCCTACTGAACGGAATCATAGAATCTTACATGAAGAAAGGGTTAAGATTAAATGACATCCTTAAAGTTGGCCCACAACATCACTAGATGGAGAGTCAATGTTGATTACTGATGTCTAAATTCAGAAACCAGAAAGGATCAATTTCCCTTAACATTCATGGACTATATTATAGAAATAATTTCCAGGAAAGAATTTTAAATATTCCTATATGGATATTCAAGAAACAATAAAATTTTAGTCGACCTCACTGATTGAATAAAGACCACTTTCACATGCCCATTTCGTACCTTTTCATATAAGATAATGTCATTATAAATGGGAAATGCTCCAATAATGCTTCAAAGACATATAATTCTTATTTTCAATGAAATGGATGAATTATTCCTAGAAATATTCATGGATTACATTTCACCCCATGATAAATCATTTCATGTCAATTTAAGAAATCTATATTTGGTATTTCTACACTATTAAGAGAAATACCTAGTCCTGAATCGTGATATATTCCATTTTATGGTACAAAGTGTAATAGTCCATGTACATAAAATCTACATGGAAGGCTTCAAATTTGATCCCTTAAAAATATAAGTCATCAATGAAATTCTGAAACACTAAACTTTCAATGGAATTAGATATTTTCTAGTCCAAGATAAATTTTATAGATGATTCGTGTAGTATTTTTCTATATTTTCCTTCTCATTGACACATCAATTATCAAATGATGTTTCTTTTTAACTCCCAGAATCCTACTGACAAGAATTCAATACACTAACGAAAAGTCGTGTAGCATCACCATTCATCATTGCACCAAATTGGGAGAAATAATTTGAGTTAATGTGTGTTTACAATGACCTTCTAATAGGTGTTGTGTTTGGAAAACACATTGGGAACACCTTTTTCCATTTTATTATTTGAGCCAAAAACTATGTGATGATCCATTCAATTACAAAAATACATAAAAATTACTCTTAACCATTGTATATTCTATCTAGAAATTTTGATCATATTTGGTTTTGTCTCATATGTTTGGTCACATTATTCACACTTCCCTCAGATACATAATGTGCAAGAATCATGCCAAACCATGTTTGATACATTGGATACTCCTAATACAAGAATTCTATATCATGATCATTAATATAATAGGGATAGAGAATGTAATGGTAAATCAATTTTTAATAATCCTCTACCCATCATTAAGGAAGATGATGAGGCTAACATTGAGTAGATTTTCTAGATGAAACCATGTTTCGTATGATGTTTCAACTGTGGTTCTCAGATATTGATAATATTCTTACCATGATATTTCTACATCAAGACCTCTCCTACCATCAACAAAAAATATTTGTGTTAGATGCCAAGAATTAAAACTGGGATGGGCCTTTATTGATCACGAATTGTGAAGATGGATTATTATGACATTTCCTCCCAAAAGAAAAAACCCACAATGTTATTGATATGTGTCATTGATCACCTACCAACAGACATCACATACTTGAGCAGACAAATTCCAAAAATTTTAAAAGTATATTATTAAATCCAAACTACATAAATAGGCAAGGGAATTTTTCAAAAGATTTGATAGATAGCAGTGAATCATAAATATTGGAAAATGAAATGAGATACCACAAAACCCCATTATGGATGCCAAAATATTCAAAATTTGGTGCATAAATTTCATGGGATTGATTCCCAAACCACATGGAAAAACTAATTTTTTTTTGGAGTTACTATGTTTCAATATATTTTTATGGTGAATCCACTGCACATGACACAATGAAGGTTGTCATGAACATTCATTAGGTGAATCTGTTTTAAATATTGGGATTTCTGAGAATACTCAATAATGATCGGGAAACAAATTTTGAAAACTGAGCTATTTGGGGAATGATAGACTAGTATGGCCTTAGATACAATATGGGAACTCTCTACTACAACAAATGAGAGGTAAAGTAAAACATTTAAATAGAGAGGTAAAGAAAATTTGGGAAAAGTTCTTGAATACAAATCGAAATGACTGGAGTCTCAAACTGGATGATGCACTATGGAGATACTAAATAACCTACAAAACACCCATATGCACCACATAGTTTATAAAAGTTAATGGAAAACCATGTCATCTCCCAGTTGAGTTCGAGCATCATTCATTTTTGGAGATCAAGAAATAAAATATGGATTCAGAGAAAGCTGTAGAATCTAAGATGTTTCAATTGACCTCTTTGGACAATGTAAGAGGAGATACATAAGAAAATGAAAAGATCTACAAGGAATAGATGAAGAAATTGAGTGATCAGCGTATTGAAAGATATACTTTTGTACCTGGGAATAAAGTTTTATTTTTTAACTTAAGAATGAAACTATTCTCAGGAAAGATAAAATATTGATGGTCAGTCCTTTTCAAATTAACTCTATTCATCCCTTACAAAACCATAAAAATACAAAGAGAAGGTGCACCATCATTCATGGTGAATTGGTAAGGGTTAAAAAATTTCGTTGAACTATTCAATGAAGTATGTGTCATCGGCCTTAAATTTACTTAAGCATCAAAAAGAGTCAAGATCTTGACTAAAAAAGTATAGAAAACTATGAGGAAACCTCAGGTATGAAATAATATACTAGTGTATATTAGGATAGTCATAGTGGATTTTTGATTAGACCAGTAGATGAAGGAAAGAAGTGAGACGAAAATGGGATACAATAATTCTGTAAATGTCATGTACCAGTGGTTCACTATGTGTACCCTTTTTCTATAAATTAAATTTTAATTACCATTACATTACATAAACACATTATACACATCCTATAACATTAATGATCTATTTTTAAAAATTTAGTTCACGAATCCTTAGGTCATGACCCAAACACTCTTTACCGACTATTCATCTTCCACCTCTCGATCGTCTGCATTGGTGAACCCCACCCCCTCCTCCATTATCCCTTCACCAAACCCACCCACCTTTCCCTATTTCCCTTCTCTAACAGCTAATCTCCCCCTCTCCTATTTTCTATTCAAACCCCAACCCCAACCCCTCTCTTCTCTCTCTCCTCTCTCATCCACATGCTCCTGTACACCAGCCGAAACTACACACCCATTCATTCATGGATCACACAAAGATACCCCATCCCTCTTCCTCCTCCTCCTCCATCTTAGTTTCAAAAAAATGTCTTCCATCTATGTTCCCCCATGCTACACCTGTTAAACCATCTACACCATCTGTATCCCACACTACACAAGCTCCCTAGGATCATTCCACCTCATCCTCCAATTCATGTAGCAACGATATCTACCTGAACCTGATTCTAGGATTTTCCAACTAGATCACTGGGTAAATCTTATCATGTTTGTGGAAAAATCCATACGTACAAACAAGACTTTCTACATGCACATCCTGGCCCAAATAAACATTGATGACGCTATATTTTACCTTCTTGGGACGTTGAACAATAATACATTTATCAATTTTAATGAGGAGACATTTTAGAAGTTGTTTCTATAATTTTTATCCACTTTTCATATGGTTAGGGATAGACGTAGGTTCCTTCTCAGTAGATAGACACACGAGCTCTCATTTTCATAGTTTGGTATTAGGACATTTATTTATATAGATGATTTTATCACTCAAGGAATTTATCTAATAATTCAACTACAATAACCTTGTGAAGCTTTTTTACAGTTGTGAAATATGATCGCCTACAAACCCGAGCTGTAGCATAACCCTTGCATCACAAAGTCCACTCAGTTGTAGGGTCTGACACTATGAATCATGTATCGAGCAATAGAATATGGATTGTATGACTGAGATGAGTTTAATGTTAGTTTCATCCATGCGAATGTGTTGATTCTCACAACAGCCATGGGAAACCCAACCATTAGTATGTCTTCCCAATTTTCCAAGTATTAAAATACATATGGTCGGAGGAAGTGTGGTATATTTACAGTCGTCTCATAAAGTACTCTTTTGTCCATGAACATGGATATGTTTGATGTAGTATGTCCCCTCACCCCCTTTGGACCTATCAATATTATCAATCTTGTGATGCTATTCAAGATGCCAATGTAAGTGTTGGAGGATAACACTTACTGTTGGGAAACATGCATCCTGGAAGAAACACCATAGGGATGACCACCACCCCCAACAAAAGAAGTAGTAGAGCCACTGCTTAAGACACACTCTACCCCAACACCTATACGACTCATTCCTCGTCACAGTTCTACCTATGCCTGATCTACCCTTCCTACACCATCCAACCCACCTTCAGTGAGATATGGGACACTGAGTAGTGAATCATTGGAATCCTTCCCCTGATATCCACTCATATTCATCTCTTATTCATTTTTCACATGAAATATACTACACTACCAGCATCCACCCAAGCCATACACTCATCTACCACCATCCCCCACACCCTACAGTCCACCTCAACTTGCTTTATAACCTCAATAACCTCATTGATACGTGGGAGTACTTAGTGGAGTATGCCTAACGGGGGAAGGGATGGCCACAGACTCCACCCTAGAGGTATGTTTCGTGGATATAGCTGCCATACCCATGACCTCATTTCTGATTATAAATGCTACATAGCCTTCCAAAACCCATCTACCAACTTCCAGGACCCCACCATGTATTGTAGCCACCATTCCACCTACTCCTGCCATTACTATAGATGATGATATAGCTAGCCAGTGTGTAGCGCCACCTGATGGCAAGATGGCACTGGAGGAGATCATTAGTCAAGAACAATTGAAATTAAAATCTAATTTATTTTTGTTCATTGGGTGTATTTGTGATAGGACTTGGAATTTATTTTATCATTTTTTGACCTATTTTTTAATTATTTTATCTATATATGTGGGGATTTACTTTCACATTTCTTTTTTGGGATGATAATCATTTATTTTTTTAATATAGAAATTTATGGATCCTTAGAGTTGTCTTCAATCTTTGATTGTCCATCAACAATATATTTTTTGGAAGAAAAGGTTCTCTTGGTTTACATTGACATTGAACTTTATCCTTAATACATTTCCATAGAAATCCATGCACATCAAAAACCACGTAGAGTAATGATCCCTTTCTTCCATCACAATTTTCTCGGTCATTGTGCAGAACCTAAAGTAATAAACCTACCCAAGTAACCTCGAGACAGGGAAGACGTACTAACTAGTAGCTACAATAATGAAAGGAGAAACATAACAAGTGGAATCACTAAAGTATATCTTGGTCATTCCATTGGGAAGAAGACATCTTGTTAGCACTATATGGGAGGCAAACCCTAGTCATTCTTCTGTCAGGATATATTTTCCATCATTTATTCCTTTAAATATTTTGTTTTGAGACTCTATTTCAACTAAATTTTAAACATTTCAAAAAAATTAATTGAATAAATACTTACAACCTATAATTATTTTACACTACACCTAGTTATTATTCTACTAACACAATGGTTTTACCAGCTAGATAATATTTTATCTATTGAAGGATTTGTTCTCTATCCCCTTATGAATGATCGATGGACCCAACAGTAATCCAGATCGAAATCCATCTTGGCATACCAATTCATTCAGGGAGCTCTAGATTCCCAGTTTTTTACAATTTTGAAAGTCCATTTTAATTTTTTTAGTCTTTATTACCATGACACACCCACATTTATTTTATGTAAAGTGAAGAAACATTCACATTCTATGTGTGTGTGTGGGGGGGGGGGGTTCACATGACTGTCACTAACGATACACATGTGTTATTATTTGTTCTAACCTATCTAAGATACATTTTTCAAATTTATAAACATGATTTAAACATGAAAACATTATTCCGATGTAAATAAAAGAAAAATACAAGATGGAAATTCATAAATTCAAGGTTTTTTATTTGTTTGGAAATTTAGAATGATTGTTGATTTTAGAAATTTGATTCAAATTAACCATTTTGGGAATTATGATCAATTAAATCATTACATATTATTATACCTACATCATTTCTCATTAACTGATATTATTATAAGCCACAAATTATACATTCATTTTTGAGAATATTTCATGAGAGATTACTAGGACGTGTCATCCTATCCGAACATGCATTGAGATCTTATTGATACGACGACTGACCATGTACAAATTGAAAATTATCGAGCAAATTTATGTTTTCCATTTTTTCTGACACCCTCCTGACATGTTTTCATTTTTTTGTCCATAATTTCAAGGAATTTATTTATAGGATGAAGCTATTCCAATAAAATTAACCATTCATACCATGATCATGGTATAATGTATGGATTACATTTGAACAACTGTGGGGGAGGAAATCAGATAGCATGGGACATGTCATTTTTAAGATATGTATTGTGTATTAATATGAATATTTGGTTTTCATCCATATCTACATTGTTTCGTTTCAATTTTATTTCTATTCCATTGAAAAATTAAATGAAAAATAAAAATATACAATTGTTGTGTATTGGGAATATAAAAAATCATTATTTCCATACATATGAATCCATTGAAGGATCGTATGTTGTTAGGGGATGGATCTGAGATCAATCCTAGACCATACATTCAAAAAATAGAAATTCAAAAGAAAAAAGAATAGAATAGAATGGTCATTATATATGTACTTTTTTTATGTGGATCTAATGGGATATGCAATAGTGTTGAATTTATTAGTTAGAAGGAGGCATTATATTCCACTTATCATGACATTCATGCATTATGCTTAATATATTTCCCTCATTTTGGGATTAATCTCTACTTTTTTCCCACCTACCCACATCATAATAGTCGTCATAACATAACTGGTAAAGCCCTCATGATTAAGTTTTCACTTTTTGTTACTAAGTAGAGACGATAGAACCAGTAAATTCTTATTTTTAGGAACATGTACTTAAAGTATGAGCATAACTCAAACTTCATTTTACCATAAGTTAAGAGAGAAAATTAATTGATAGTTAAAATAAAAATGTGTATATAACTCAAATAATAGGTAAAATATCATAAATAAAATATTAGAATTTGTTTTGAAAATCGAGAGTAGGAGGCATGTCTAATTTTTAATACAGTGATGATTCTAAACACTAAAAATTTTCCTTTTACACTTAGTTTAATTTTCATGGACTTGGTGAATGTTTCCTATTTTAAAATTTTCTTATCTATTTTTTATATCATTATTAAGACCTTTTTACTTGAGGACATACAATTGTTCATGTGCGGGGGGATTTGATATTCCGAATTCATATATAGTTTTTCCTGTCATTTACTTGTGAATTTTCATCGATTTATTCGAAAATTCACTTGGTATATGATGAATTTTTAAGGAAAGAGGATTCAATTGGTATTTTCATAAGACTTCTGTCGGCTCTGAGCTGTCCTCATCCGCTCCTGGATGACCTGGACCTTCTTTGTCATGGCCTAGACCATCTCCGGTCCCACAAGTGCTGACTCCCCAGGGTCTATCTAGCACAAAGGAGATCTGCAGGGTCGGCCTTACAATGCCTTGTATGGTGCCATCCCGATGGTGGAGTGGTAACTCTTGTGGTATGCAAACTCCACCAAGGGTAGGTGGTCCTCCCAGCAGCGACCAAAGTCGAGGACACATGCGCGGAGCATGTCCTCGAGAGTCTGAATGGTCCTCTCCATCTGACCATCCGTCTGAGGGTGAAAGGCAGTGCTCAGACGTAGCTACGTCCTGAACGCCTCCTGCAACCCCTTCCAAATCTAGGAAGTAAAGCGAGCATCTTGATCTGAGATGATAGATGATTGCACACCGTGAAGCCATACAATCTCCTGAACATAGAGACGTCCCAAACTCTCTACTGAGCCCTGCTCTCTGATGGGAAAGAAGTGAGCCGACTTGGTGAGTCGGTCGACAGTCACCCAAATGGAATCGTGACCTCTGGAAGTTCGTGGAAGTCCAGTCACGAAGTCCATAGATAACCCATCCCACTTCTACTCAGGGACCTCCAAGGGTTGTACCAAGCCTGCTGGTACCTAATGCACTGCCTTCACCTACTGGAAGGTGAGGCATCGAGAAACGAACTCTGCCACAGCTTTTTTATGCCCAGCCACCAGTGCTGTCATCTGAGGTCCTGGTACATCTTCTCCACTCTATGATGTATCGCCAAATGAGAAGTGTGAAACTCTCTTAGCACCTCCCCCCGTAAAGCAACTGGTACCAAGGTACGTCCTCTAAAAAGGACGTTGTGATCTACTCCAAAGGAGAAACCATCAGGTGCCTGTCCTAAGGATATCTATGCACGCCGCGTCTCATAGTTAGCGTCCCCACATTGTGCCTCTCTGACCCACTGCAGTAGTGGAGGGGTGACTTTGAGAGACTGAAGGAAGGCTGCTCCATTTCTATCCATGAAGGATATCTACAAATAGGCTAGCTGCTTTGTCGCCTACTCAAGTAGTTGAATGCACATCCTCCTGCTGAGAGCATCAGCTACCACGTTCCCCTTCCCAGGAGTATAGACTATCTCAAAGTCATAGTCCT
The DNA here is from genome assembly GCA_963277665.1 of Viscum album. Lineage (NCBI taxonomy): Eukaryota > Viridiplantae > Streptophyta > Magnoliopsida > Santalales > Viscaceae > Viscum > Viscum album. The sequence continues at coordinate 445,072,853 of OY728155.1, read as the reverse complement.
AGAGGAACTCATGCCATCGTCGCTATCTCAGGTTTAGGTCCTTCTAAGAGAAGATGTACCTGAGACTCTGATGTTCAGAAAAGACTATAAAGCACTCGCCCATCAGGTAGTGTCTCCATGTCTTCAGAGTAAAGACCACTGCTGCTAAATCTAGGTCATGGGTAGCGTAGTTCTTCTCATGTGGCCTCAACTGACTTGATCTATTGGTGATCACGGCCCGCTCCTGCATCAGGACACATCTGAGTCCGGTCCCTGATGCATCCCAGTATACTACGTACCCTACTCCCTCCTCAGGCAACCTCAAGATAGGTGCGCTAGTCAATCTTTGTCTCAACTCTTGGAAGCTCTGCTGACATCTGTCTAACCACACAAAGGGTTTCCCCTTCCTCCTTAACGTTCTGCAAAGCTGCAAAGATATCTCCTTTCCCGAAAAGGGAAATCATGTCTCATCCCCTGGATGAACAACGTTCCTTGCCAAATATAGTCAATCCCATCATGATTAGTTAATTCATGGCATGGATAACGTCGTAAGGCCTCGACGCTGCTACCAAGATATCCAACCATTACTCTCACCCCCAAGGGTTGAGTCACACTGTCAGCATCAGTATGTGGTCACTTGATCTCCTCCAGTAAGAATCTTGCAAGTGAGGGTCAAGTCAATAGTGTTTATCTGGCACCTCTTAGTAATAACAAAAAAAAGCCAAGAAAGAAAATTTCACTATTGAAATTGTCTTTTATTAATTCAACTCAAAGTACAAGGACACAAGGCAACACAAACAACGAAGATATAGGCATATTGGGCAAAGGCCTTTATGCCTGGAGTAAGACCCGCACTTGTTCACCTACTTCCCGAGCTCCTTGATTGTAAGCTTCAGCTGCCTGAAGTTGTGCTCTCCCCGGAGGTCGGGGTGGACCTCCTGGTGGTGGTGGGGGTAGAGCCTCAAAACGCCGTCCACCACCTGCTGCTCGACCAGCTCCTCAGCCTCGTCAACCTGCTCCCTGCGGACTGCCACGGTCGAACCTCTGCCTCTGCCTAGGTGGTTCCTCAACCGTCTGCTGCTCCTCTTCATGGAGGGGCGGGAAGTCACGATCCATGTGGCCCTGCCCGCCGCATGCATAGCATTGTCTTCCACTCATAAGACTGGTTCTGCTGCGTGTGCCCCGCACCTCCGAGCCAGTATCTTGTGGTCGTCCGCCCGTTGGCCTGGCCCGCTTGGATCTCTGTGACATCTATCTACTACCAGCTGTAGAAGACTCTGCCATGTGTCGCCCTGCGGTAGGTCTCACCGCTGGTGTAGACTCAGCAAGAAAACTCTCGATGAGAAGATCTCGCTCCAGTACTCCTACCTGAGTCGGAATGCTGAGGGAGATCAGCGATGCCCTGATCTCATGTCTCAATCCCTGCTCAAAGGTCCTGGCCCGGAAGAATGGGTCTCGTACCATGTCTGTCGAGTAGCACGAGAGATCGGTAAATCTCGTCGAGTACTGGGCGGCCGTCAAGCTGCCCTGTCGCAGCTGTAGAAGCTCTTGGATGTGCACCGCACGGAGGGTGGCTGGGACGAACTCCGAGCAGAAGAGGCTCTCAAAGTCCGTCCAGAGAAGAGATGCCTCATCATGCACCTGGAGCATCAAGCACCACCATCGGCCCGCTGTCGCGTGCAGTAGGCTCGCTGCGAGGATCACCATGAGGTCTGCTGGTGTCCTCACTAAACTGAAATCTCTCACCACTCCCTCCAGCCAATCCTCGGCAGCCTGGGGGTCCATCTCCCCATGTAACTTGGGCGGTCGCTATCGCTGGAACTCGTGCACTGCACTAAGGCGATGTGCATTGTCAGCGGCTAGGGCTGGAAGCATCGGTGGCTCGGCGGGTAGAGGTATCGCCGGTGCCTTAGCTGTCAAAGGGTCATGCACCGAGGCCTCGTCACTCGGTGGGCTGTCGTCATGCACAACTCTCGGAACCCTAGCTGGCTGTCATCGTGGGGCCATCCTGAAATGGAAACAGGTGCACCATGGTCAGAACAGTATATCTGGTGAGCTGAAACAAATTAATCACAATGAAATCTTGAAACACACATGCAATAAATGTTTTTGTGCATTAAGTCAGAAATTAGACGTCAGGGTCCTAGTGTACGGATACATCGGCTGTCGCACCAACACTGGACTCCCTGGACTGATAACCACACCCAATATGCTTAACACTATTTCTTTACATAGAAAAATATCAGAGTCCCATGTTCTGTGATAGAACCGAACTCCTCTGATACCAATTTGTCACGACCCGTCCTCGGGGCTCATGTCGTGACTACCCCAAGCCTGCCTTCCACAGGCCAGGGGCTGGCAACTAGCACCAAAGCGTATATCCCGATAAAAAGAGAAGGCATTGCCTTTGTAAAGTAAACAAACACCACAGAGCAAGAAGGCAGTAGAAGTGAACACTAAGTAAAAACAGAGTACAACAGTAAGTGCGGAAAGGTAAGTGTGCCAGTATACAAACCCAAACTGAATGTAAAGTACAACTGGAAGGGAAAACAGCAACTAAAAAGTAAAGCCACAACGTCGAGCTGTCCACTAGAAATCCCACCTGAAGGGTGGGTACATATAGCCTCCACTGCTCCTCCTGTTCAGCCGACCGCTCCAGGTACGTCCCGCCCAGTGTTCCACCTACAGGTACCGTCCTGCTCCGCAAGCCTCAACCACGATCAGCGTTATCCTTCATCTCCAACCAACAAAATGTAGTGCGGGCATAGCCCGTGTAGGGGTGAGTATAAGCTACTCAGTAGGGACCCCGAGACCACCGAAGGTCTCCCCAAATCCACAAAGGATAATCCACAAAGGAAAGATACAATCATGAAGTAACATACGACACCGCTTAGGTATATGCCCATACATATAACTAAGTCATCAATTCTCGTTCGGCTCAAACATCCGAGCCGAAGTACAACCCAGTCCACATAGGAAAGCAAAATGTAAATCCATACAGGATAGCATAACACAATCTACATAGTAAAGTAAAATGTAAATCAACACAGGATAGCCCAACACAATCCACATAGGAAAGAAAAACAGGATTCAGCTCACACAAGTATACTTCTTTGTATGACGATGGAGATGATCAGATATTGTCACTGATTCATCTAAGTCATCGGACCCACAAAGGATCGATAGGTACTAACCCCCGCAATGACCCACAAAGGATCTGACCCACCAAGGATTGATAGGTAACTAACCCCTGCAAAGAACCACACAGGATCGGACCCACACAGTATCTGTAGACGCTGGCTCACACAGAACAGGTGAGCGCTGACCCACACAGGATCGGACCCACACAAAATCGGTAGCACTGATCCTCATAGGATCGTTGAGTTCTGTAGTCATCGTCGTCAAATCAACTAAGGATCTATGTACAGTCGTTTTCGTCACAGTCGCAAATGAAGCCAGCACTAGGGTCCCCGCACACAGCAAGCTCGTTCGGAAGGGTCTGCTCCACAAGCCAAGAGGGTGATACATCAACTGACACAAATTCTGGAGTTGATGTATCCAAAAGTTCTATATCGTCAACAGGAACTCAACATCGCAGACGGCGCGTCAATCGGACGCCCGGTCTGAGAGTTATTGGCTTTTTCGTCCCAGGAGCCCGGTTGGTTTTTAAGTCAAAACCAACCCGACCGTACTCCACCTGCGTCCAAACCTCGGGCGGAGTAAGCCAAAAGATCTGTCTCACTAAGAGGAATCCAACCATGTCGACGGCACGTTAATCGGACGTCCGGAACTCAAGTTATAAGTGTTTCCGCTCCGAGGGCACGGTTGGTTTCGTGTACGAACCAACCCGGCCAGACCCAAAGTTCTCTGAAACTTTGAGTGCGATATAGAGAAACAACTGTCTCAATCAATGGATCACATCGCCTAAGACGGTGCGTCTATAGGAAGTCTGTAGCCTGAGATATGGGCAAAAGGCCGAAAAAGGGTTAAAAAACGGGGGTTTCGGGCCCGGACCGACTCGGCCCGAGACCCCCTGGGTCGGCCCGACTGGGCGCGGCACGGCCTGGCGTGCTGGAACGCGGCGCCGGCTGGCTCGGGCGAATAGCTGAGCCGTTCCGTTTTCGGGGGGGGGGGGGGGCGTCCCCCCGGGTTTTGAAACCGCGGCCCCCCTTAATGGGGGCCGCTAGCTGGCCGGCCGGGGGTTTGAACCCCCGGCTTCCTTCCTGTCTGGCCGGCCGGTTTCTGCCACCACAGGACCGGCGTCGGCTGGTCCCCTCCCTACTCCGACACTTGCGGCCCGGTTACCGACCACCGGTTCCCACGCACCGCCGCGGCCCGGTACTGGCCGCGACCTTCATTCATCTAGTGCGGCGCGACGGCACCGCACCCCTCCGCCGCGACCCCACTCCAGCCGTGGTGCTTTTGTGGTTCTCTGGCGCAGCATGATGGCGCCGCGACTTGGTTCATATTTTTAAAAATGTGGCGTGTCGGCATCGCATATTCTTGTCATTCGTTCCCACGCGGTGCGATGGCACCGCGTCACATCCCGTCGTACCGCAACAACAAGAAAATAAATGGGAGGGGGTCGGCCATGTTTGTGCGGTCCGGCCTCCTCCCGTTAATTGATAGCATGTGGTCCAATTATACGTGGATAATGAATGAGAGTAAATCACGAAAAGAAATTTCATAAACCCCTACCTCATGCGATCTTGAACAGAGGTTCGTCGAATGAGGATTCGTCGTGGGAAGAGACGTCGTGAAAGAAGACATTGACGACATCGCGGTACACGGCGTCGCGTAATCGGTTTCTGAGAACTCGGCGTTCTTCGTCGAAGACCGATGTGTTCTTCGTGTTCTTCGTCGAAGATGAAGAAGTTCCACAAGTTCCTTGGCTTTTCTCCCAATGTTCACACAACAAGGTTCCAACAACAAATAAAATAAGTTCATCTCTTATTTTATTAACATAACATAAACTTTTGAATTTCAAGAGTTTGAATTAATTCCACTTAATTAGTTCATGACAAGTCATCATCCATAATAGTGAGTTGATGGGGTTTAAGAATGTGAAGCGGTGGTGTTCATGTGGGCCCCACCACCCTCATAACCTCCCTTGGGAAGTTGGGTAGTTACCCAACTTCCACCCAAAGCTTAAACCACTTAAAGTAAAAATAAAATTGTTGCATAAATTTTATTTTACCTTCCCCATAAATTAACAACTTCTCTCGTGTAAACGCAACTCCGGAAATGGATTTTTTAAGCAATTACCGGCACTGCGGTTCTATCGGTGCCCTTGGAATACGATTCCGAGCACCGGTTCAAAAGTTAGAAATTCCCGCTCGTTCGTTCACTGAACGTTCCTGAGCTAAACTTCGGATAGAAATTCCGGGCACACCGGGCCTCGGAATCAAGTGCGGTCAATAACTGTGTTCATGTAAAATCCCAAAGAAAATTAAGAAAAAAAATTTCCTTGAATTTTACTGTTCTTTACATACCATTTTAATAAAATAAAAAATAAAAAATAAAAAGAGGATTATTGCCTTCAAGATGATTATATTATAGTTAAATATGATTTATACTATTCCAAATTAGCTGTTACATTATTTGTCCATTGACATATTATTTTCATTACATTTTTTACTAAAACAACCCTCCCTTCATTTTTAAATCACCCCTCTCACACCCCTTGTAGAACCACTGAAGCACCAATTTACAAAGAATAAAATATTAAAAATCGTTCCTAAATATACCCATAGAATACAAAGGGACGTTTTGGAGTAATCCAACTCCAATCATCAACTGATTTTTGTTGTCGTATAAAGGAGTCTAATACTATAAATAATTATGTTTTGATCACCACATGTTTTTATTATATCTTCATTTTCTTCTCTTTCATTCCTTAACATAAAAATTCAAAACAAAACAATCTATGAATAATTATGATTAAATTTAACATTATATTAATTAGGTTACCCCACTTTAGGTAACATATCTACTATATATATAAATTTTAAACATCCAATTCTTTCTCTATGGATAATGTCCCATCAAAGGTTTGTTAACCACCAATAGATACATTTCCAGGACAACACTTATAACCATAATAATGGATGTAAATTATAAATAATATTTAATATATAAAAATTTAATTATGTGTATTATAAAAATATTGAATAAATTATACTATATTATAAATTACATTTTATAAAATATAAAAATCAAAGAAAAGCAAGATATTATTAGGTAATAGATTAATTGAAAATGAATACACTATTACCTACGAAATTATGAAATAAAATCAAGTGAAAATAATTTAGTAATTTTTTTTCAAATTAATGTAATTCACTTATTGATCAATTATTTAAGAAATCAGTGATTATTATTTAGGAGGTGAAAAGGCGATGAAATAAGGAGGGATTTAAGGTAAGGGAATTCTCGAACCCAACTCAATTTCATTATTTTTTCAGTATTTCACATTAATTTCGGTATTGGTATTCCTTTAATATTCCTAAAATACCATTTTATTATTCTACCCTTTTTAGGGATATACATGTTTCCACCATTATTTTAAATTGAAATCGTGTTATTTTCCAAAATTACTTTTATTTTAAAAATGAATTTCTTTCCAAAACAAATATTCCACTCATCATTTGACATTTATTTTCCACAAAAAATGATCTTCTATTAAAAATTATTATCTTCCTTTTTTAATTTGGGAAACATGGTGATTATTTATGAATGTATTCTTATGAAATCATTATGAAACCCAATTTTTTCCATCGTTTATTTCACGACTATGATTATTATACATTATTTTTTTTAAGCATGATTAGGTTAATATTATGAAGTTACGATTTTTCTTGCATGTATATAACCCTTTAGTTCATTGGGTAATGTGGAATGTCTCATGAGATAATGCATATTGTTTGTGAACAATATTAAATCTTGGATCACATTGATGAGTTTATGATTATGAACAAATGTTTTCAGGAACATTATCCCAGATGTTCTCCAAATTATATGTGTTATTTGACCACATTGACTTGAAATTTAATTTTTATGCATAACCACATTTTATGTATTTATCAAATGTTTCCATCACGATATTAATGATGATGACGCTATTCTTATGATATGATGATAATTGTTATAATAACCCATGTAATATTGAATCATGTTAATTATTCGTTCACTTACTCAGAACTATGATAACTACTTTTGTTGATGTATATCATCATGTGATTAAATTATCTAAAAATAATTTGAGATTTTAGAATGATAAATAAAATAAATATCAAAAAATGGTTTATGTTTTATGTAGTACTAGTAAATTGTTATCCTAAATTTCACATGATGCAAAACCTATTGAGATTGTATTTCTTTGTCTATTAGGAATTTTATCCTAGAAATGATGTTATAAACATATAATATATGTAGGGTCACTGTATTTGGTATCAGATCAACATTTAGATAATTTGGAAATTACGATTATTTTACTCTATGGATAAACCATAGGTAAGTAGAATTTTATATAAATATATAGTAATTGTTGTTTTTATGAGGATAAAAATAGGTATCCAATAATATATTCCATTATAGGTAATTTATCATGTTATTAAATTATTTATTCATGAATTATTGTTATATGTTTTCCTAAAACATTTTCAAATTTATAAAATAATGGGAAACATGAAAAACATGCCCAAAAAACCTTGTGATGGAAAATATATGGATTTTCCTAATGATATACCCAATTCCTTTGGAGGAGTAGTTCATAAAATCATAGAAATGATTGCATTGTTATCATAGGCTATGAATAATAAAATGTACCATGTGGAGCATATGTCATCACATTATAAGGATAAACTAGCCATTGAGTCTATCCTGTGAAAACGACCACTAAGGATTTGTGGTTCTTCATAAACTCTTGTAACAAAAAAGGGTAAAAATTGAAATGATATATTATATGCTTATGTTATCATGTAATTATAGGGTTATGTTTTTAATATAACATTTAGATGGAGAATTTGACCAATGGTGGGAATTGAAAAAGAAAAAAAGTGATGGATGGAACAGAAGATATTGAGTGGAAAGAAATGAAAAATATATATCCTAAAATGTATTTTCCATAAAATATTCTAAAAAATAATGATATATAATTCATAAAGTATACAAAGAAATAAAGTTCTATCTATCTCAACATATGAGGAAAAATATCATAAGGCCTTCAAGATACACCTTGGGGATTTTTTATCAACAGTGATATACCAATCGATTGATTCATTACTGTTTTAAATCAAACAACATTTAAAGGATAGAGCTATATAAGACATTGTGAGTAATGAATAATTGGTTCAATGTACCCTAAAAAAGATATGTCATCTAAATAGTTATCCCACGATTATGGAGAAAAGAAAAGAATAATAGAGTTTCAAGCTAGTGGTCAAATGGATAATGAGGAAAGAGAATGAAACTACCCACATGTAAAAAATATAGGTATAAAATATATTGGAATTTTATTAAATGTAAGGGTAACTATTTATGTATCAGAGAGAAATTCACCGTGCTAATAAATGTTAAATAGATGTGAATAAGATGACTGACATGATTGAGGAAAGGATGGAATGTCTTAATGAACCAACCATTTTTTAATTATTAAAATGTAGGGATAAATAATACAATGAATGGTATATCATGAAACCATAGTTAAATGTAGGAAATCATCATTAAAAAAAGTAAATCCAATAAAAATCGAATGATTATACCACCACTAATGTTGAAGTAGAGCATGAAAATGAAGTCTTACATTTTACAAATAAAAATCATTTAATAATAAAAAATGATTTATTTTTTTATTTTTCTACAAATTCGTTTATATTCTTCTTGTATTATAGAATAATTGAATCATTGGATCAATACCTTAATTCAGATATATCTATAAAAAATATAGTGGAGAAATCAATGCAACTAGTTTTTTGGGCACTTATCATGTAAGAGTCTATGTGAAGATTATTCTAGAAAATATTTTAATACATACAATGGTTGAATTTCTTAATATACTATTCATGGAATTGATCTCAATATATAGATCTCAAATTTAGCTATTGATAAAAATAAATATCTTCTTATATTCAAAACTATCCCACGATCATGTACAAATGCAAGGAAGATAATGAATCTCGTTGGTAAAACCCTTCAATTGTGTGTGTCATGATACACATTAATAATGAATACCATGCCCAAATGGGTGATTTGAATAAAAGTATCATCCTTGAGTAAATTACCATTTTTATGGAATACGTTGATGAGTTTTTCAAATAATTTCCCATACTTCCCCCAAATCGTGAGGTAGAGTTCTCACCAGAGGTCATACCTTGAGCCACTCCTATATAAAAATACCCCTATAAGATAACCCCAATCAAACATGAAGAGTTAAATATTTAGCTTCAAGATCATGTGGATAATGGTTTCATGAACCATAGTGCATCACCTTTCGTTAATATAATGATCGTTGTAATGAAAAATGATTGATAAATGTGACTATGTATTTAGTTCTGGGAGATCAACAAGATCACTTAAATAAATATTATTAAATTACAAGGATTAATGACTTGTATGATGAACTAAAAGGATATTTGTTATTCTAAAACGAGTATCTTCATTCTTGATATCATCAACTAATGTTGAACAATGACTATATTGAGAGGGATTCATTCAAAAAATGGAATATGCACAAAAAGTTCAGAGTGATGTCTTTCATTCTTACTAATTCCCCTCCAATATTAATGGATATGATAAATATATTTTTTTAGACTACATCAGAATTTTTTTTTTCAAATGATGATGTTCAAATTTACAGTATTATCCTGGATGAACATAAATAGAATCTAAGTATTGTTATCCCATTGTTAATGAAGGATAAAATATATTCTATGTTCCACAATTGTGTCCTTTGAATTCTAAAATTATCATTGTTAGGGATCATGACAACACGTGAGGGAATTTTGGTGCATAATTCATAGATAATATATATTTAGGAATGATCTAGACCCACTTACGTCATAGATATCCATTATTTTTCATAAATTAGACTGGTACTACTGATGTTTTGTGATAAATATATGAAATTTTCCAGCCTGCTAACTATGTTATCACGAAAATGGATAATGTATGTATGGATACAATAGTGCGAGGAATTATTTAAGGAGTTCCAAAAGAGGCTAACAACTGCACCTATACTCACACAACCACCATGTGTAAAAGTTTTGGTGATATATTTCAATGATTCAAAGAAGGTACAGGTTCTATAATCATGAAAAATGATAAAGTGATATCCTATGCAACATTAAAATTAATGATACATGAGACGAACTACCTGATGCATGATTTGGAGTTTGAAACTGTGATATTCACTCATATGATTTGATGTCACTACCTCTCTGGTGAAATTTTTTATATATATGTTGATCACAAGAGTATAAAGTATAAATTCACATATAAGGATTTTAACACATTTCAATGAAGATGGATAGAGTTGATTAATGACTATGACTCGCCTTCTCACTGCCATCATATAATGGAGAACAAGGTCGATAATTCTCTTATTAGAAAATAACCTGTAACTCTATCCATGATACAGATTGAGAATGACCATATATTTTTTGTTATGGAAAGAGTGGAACAGGAAATCATAACATCAATGAATATATCCTACTGTGGGTAAATTATTCTCCAACTTTTTTTCCAATAGAATATCAATGATCCAAAAATTTATTTCCAAGATCTACTAAATAATGTGAAACCAGTAAAATAAAATAATCTACATCTTTTCCTCATCGATGATGATGATGTGATTCATTTTGGAATCAATATTTTCAACCTTCATCATTTGAGATAAAGAATGATCAATTGGATAATGTAAATATCTCAACTTTGTATATTCATAATGGAATTACCAAGATGTAATGAATTCTTGGAGAACACTTATGGTGCTAAAACATGTAGAAGAGGATTGTGTAGTATATATCATGGTTTTTGGTATGTCATCTAATTAAATAAGAGTGACATAATTCCAAAGTGATGATGAAACCGTCCACTATACCGACATGAAAATAGGATAATGTCACATTAACTATCTCATTGGTCTACCAAATAAGTACCAATCAAATAATGTGATATGAGTTTTTTGGATGGAGTTACCATGAATTCCCACATTTTCACTATTAAGGAAGATGTATCACTTGAACAACATTCCAAGATACATGTGAAGGAAGTTGTGAGGCTAAACAGGGTTACACTTTTGATAATCATTGAACATGATCCAAGTTTCATATATAAATTCTAGATAAGTATTTATCATTCTTTTAATAATTAATTGAATTTCAGCATATCCTATAAGCCCTAAACAGATGTAAAATCCTAAAAGACTATTCAAATGCATAAATACATTCTATGATCCGTCTTAATGGAATTCAATGGTTTCCATGATCAGTATCTCCCATTTTCTGAGTACTCATATAACAATAGATTCAACTATTGTATTCAAATGAATCTATATGAATCATTGTGTGGGATGCGATGTAAACTCCAATATTTTGGGATGAATAAGGGGATCTAAATATACTTGGAACTAACAATGTTCATAAGATGACAATGAAGGTTGAAGCTATAAAACAACATATAAAAGATGATATGAGTAAAAAAGGATATTATAACAACCATTGAGGGGACATAGAGTTTGAGGTTAGAGACATATTTTTTTATTGAATATCATCATGGAAGCGAGTCATGCAATTTAAAAATAATGTGATTCTTATCCCATCGTACATTGGACACATTGAGATCATTTCTCTCATTGGATTTGCGGTCTATCGTCATTCAATATCACCAAGTTTAGCTCATGTTAATGACTTGTTCGACATATAACTCATGAGGGAGTACATACCCGAACACTCACATGTAGTAAATCATGATGTTGTATAAATTTAGAATGAACTCTCATTTTAAGATATGATAGTGAAAGTCATGGACCATAGAAAAATATTTATATACAACAATTCAACACACCATGTAAATGTATTTTTAAGGGGCCAAAATTATTAAGGGGTGAATTAGGCACTATAGTAATCAATGAAACAAAAGTTCCATAACCTATTCTGATATGAGAATATGAGTTGAAATTTTAGTGATGAATTTACTAAATGGAAGAACAATGTGACAACGCGAAATTTATAAATGATATTTTTCTCTTGAAATAATTGTATGTTATAATAAAATATATATTATTACACACATAATGAATTCAAAAAAATATTATATTAACATTGAATACTAAATTAATCATATATGTGACCCATTAATATTAATGATATTTCAATTTTAAAAAACAAACGATAAAATAAAAATGATAAAATGATAAAATATGGGTCTCCCTAATATAAAATCATCATAGCTCTAACACACTACTCTATCGAAAAAAAATTATTAAACCAATAATCGTTATTTAAATTTGAAATATATAACCTTTATATTTGTTGAATTGAATAATGAATGATGGAAGGTGGATGTGTTTATAGGAAGTAATGTGACCACTAGAATAGTAATGTGAATATTGAAAAAGTATTGTGATTGTTTGGATAGTAACCTGACTGTTTGAATAGTAATTTTACAAAATAATTATAAATTGGGATGTAAATATTATTTATCATTATTAATTTATGAAATTATAAATATGATAATGTAACAAAATATCCTGATAAAATGAGACATAATAAATATAATCACATTTATAATAAAAAAAATATTTTATTGCATTTTGGAAAAGACTTACTTTTTAAATTAAGAATTAAAATTACTTATATTATAAATTTATTTTTTTAAAATAATATAATATATAAAATTATCATTTTAAAATTTTACAAGCATGATTTATTGGTATGTTTTTTAAATATTAAAATTTTCAGGTGAATAATAAAAATAGAGTTTTTCACATTACTGGTTCATGTTAAATTACCTCATTCATGACTTAATAATGAAATAATCATTTATAATAAACATGTTACAACCATGTAATCATTAATTTTATAAATGAGTCATAAAAATAAAATAAACATAAATTTTTATTTCCAAAAACAATGTCCATATTTATTCTTAAAAAAATAAATTTTCATACGTTCTATTTTCTTTTTTAATAAACCGATGAATTAAAATAATAACAATGTTTACTATTATAAACACATTTATATTATATTTATTTATGATTTATATTCTAAAAAATTCACTGTTATAATTTTTACCTTTGATATATTATTTTATTTAACAATAAATTCTATAATTACCCCTCTTGCCAAGCATAAATTTCCCCACTCCCTCCCCTTGGAAAACAACTCATCCCCAACATAAATAAATAATACACTATTACAAAATCATTCCTATAAATCCATTTATAATCAATAGGTAGGTACTGGAGTAATCAAACATCAATCATCAAGGGTGTATTTTCATCATACATGAGAATCTACACTAAGGATTAATTATTTTCCAACCAACTATTCTTTTTATCATTTATTCTTATTATTATAATTCTTTTCCTCACCAAATATTTCACAAACATAGATTATATTTTTTATTATTATTTACGGTAACATTATATTAAATATTTTCCCCCACTATAAATATAAAATTTACTATATATTTAAATTTCAAACCTCTCATTCCTGCTCTATTGAATATGCCCCATTATAAATTTGTTAACCTCAGACGAAGACTTTTACATGTAAATAACTGTAACCACATAATGGATTGATATTATGAATTATATATAACATATAAACATGTTATTATATGTATAAAAATCTTTGGTAATTTATTATAATAATTGAAAAATTATATTTAACAAAATTGAAGAATTGAGGGAAAAAGAATTTTTTTATGAAAGACAGAATATTCAAATGAGTACCCTATAACGTTGTAAATTGAGAAATATAATAAAATTAATGTACATGAAAAATATCTTTAAAAAAATTATCTTTTTGATAAATGTTTTAATAAATATTTTTTTATCCTTCATGAGTACCAACAGCGATGAAAAATGTAGCAATTAATGTTAGGTAATTCTTGAACCAAACTAACATTCTTTTGGTTATCCCTTATTCATATAAAATTAATTATAGATATTCCATTTATATTACATAAATTTAATTTCATTATTATTCAATTTTTGGGGCATATACTTGTTTCCACGTTGATTTTTTAACAAAATACGATGATTTTCAAAATGGGAATTTCCTTCGAAAGAATCATTTGACTCTTAATGTGTTTTTCCTTATAGAAATAAAAATGATTTTTTTATAAAAAATTTTATGATCTATCATTTTGTTTTAAGAACCCAAATCCTTATTCATGTATTTAGGTTTATTAAATCCTTATTAAACACATTCCTCTCTAAGAGTTATTTTATTATTATTATTATTTTCTTTTCTATGTGGAATGTAGGATTATATAAATATTAAGAAGTGATAAATGTGCCTTGATTTTATAACTGAACAGATCCTTGGGTAATATGATTTATGTCATGAGATAATGTGTATAATGATTTAAATATATACTATATTTATACAAAATGATGATATTTTTACTATTTTCATATGTTTTGCATGAATATGATGTTATCATTGTTTACATCTATGTACGGTATATGACCATTTTGACATGATGCTTTAATTTTATGAATTTGCACCTTCCTTTACATTATAACATGTTTCCCTCGTTATTTTCACAATGAACCTACAGTGAATATATGATAATGATGGTTTTGTTTTCCCCTGTTATGTTGATTCATGTGTCTTCTTTATCCTCTTTATATGATTTTTGGATATCCCGTTCGTTGATGTAAAACCATTTTTGATTACAAGTAATAATTAGAAAACATGATTTTAAAAGGTTAATATATTAGGGTTTAAATTAATTTTTATGTTTTATTATTTGATAATTATGTGTGATATGAATTTTCACCACACACTAATCCTTTTGATAATAGATGTGTATCTCTATTATTTTGTTTATATTAAAAATGAAGTAATTGTCATGTAGGAAATATTGTGTCACTGTATATCATATAAAGAATATTGAAATATTTATATGTGAGTATATAAAAAATATTTTATGATAATTATATATAACAAAAGGTCTACCATAATATTGTTTCATATATTTTTTCAATGAAAAATCTACTCCTTCCCACTCTAAATCCTGTTGTTGGAAATTTTTTAACAATATTTGAATTGGTTTAAGGCATAAAGCATAAATATATAATAATATATTGGAAAACATATCAAAACAATTTCAATGAACTACTATAAATCAAAAACCCTTTACCACTAAAAGGATGCTTGAGTATATCTGCATTGAAAACCCATATATTAAGTTCCTTGAAAATTTCATTATAATTAGAAATAAACATAATCTTGTCTCCTTTCAGAGATATGGTAGTGATTGGATTTTACTAACATTATAACTTCTTTACAATGGGTCTCTAATGTCTAGATAATCCATGAATATTGTGGTAGTATGTCATTGTTGTTTATTTTTTCATGTGTTCAATATCTTTTATAATTGATGGATCCACCAATATATGATATATTGAGATTATATGTTGCAAAAATGAATATTTTTGTATCTTTAATTCAATGTTTTTAAATCTTTATATTAATTTTCATTAATTAAGTTCATTTAAACAATTATAGATTGATTTTTATGCTCTTAATTTCTCCTGTAATTTATAATAACACTGTCTATACATACTACCACAAACTGATCATTGTAATATATTTTGACATTATTCCTTAAATCCATGATGTTACAAGCGGACTGAGTATGTCCAAATAGAATAACCATAAATTCATTGTGTCCACTATTCACAGGGAAGGATATATTTGGTATGTATTTATCTTTTCCACTCAATTGATAATATCATGAACATAAGTCAATCTTTGCGATGTATTAATTTCAACATAATTGATAATACAAATCATCAATATTTGGTTGATAATATATATTAGTTATCTCAATATTTTAATGTTATCAATAATATATCTAGATTCATGACTATTGATCAATATTTTTTAAAAAAGAAAATGTTCCCACATTTTTACACACATAACTATATGAATATTTTATCAAGATTCTTATGCTAATTACTTCATCAATTACAACAAATAAATTTCATCCATTAAATATGAATTCATTTAAATAGGTATACCATTAGGTTTGAATTGTATTTAAAATTGAGTATCACGAATAATTGGAATACAAGGACTATATTTCATAAATATGTCAGTAAACTCTCATTCAATGGGAGTATCATCAACAATATTTTTATCCCCAACTTTCTGTGAAAAATAACCCCTTTGATTAAGAACCAAGATGCATAAAAATGATATAATATCCAATAAATAGTTAATATTTATATTCACATATATAGATGATCATATGATGTATCATTATATCCAACATGACTTCCATTAATTAAAAATATAATGGTTATTTATATGAAACAACCCAATAATTTCCAAAAATAAAATCAAATTTTACTTGAGAAAGAATTATGTGTTTTACAAGACACACAATACAATAACAAATAATCATAGAAGACTCAAAGGTTTGTGATGAAATAATCATATAACTACAAATATTTGAATCTAATTCTTCATCAAATCATTGAATTGGTAATAATTTACCCATAAAAAGTTATTGAAACATAAGGTTATTGGTAGAACTAGAATAGAAAAGGACATTAACTATTATAGAGTTATTAGTAGGTGTACCATTCATTAAATCATTATAATAAAACATTTTAAAATAGTGATCACTAGAGAATTCCTATTTACTCTGGGATTAATAGGTGTCTGACATTGATCATTATCACTAGTAATTAGAATTGAGAACTATTTAACTCCATTCCCGTAATCATTTCATTTAGAACACTGATGTATAATTGGTGATTTATTTAGATATTTATATCCATTTGTATCATTAATAAATGTATTCCCACTTTATTACCTTTTTATTTCTTAATAACTGGTCATCCCATATTTAGATCATTTTTTGTATGACATAAGAGGGTTTCCACTGTGTTTATTTCCAAAAATATTTTATAAATGATTTATAGACACCCATAATTTTCATACATATATATCAAATCTCATTAGATGAATCTTAATTACATAACATAAGGATCCATTTTAAAATTTTAAATGTTTGGTGACTTTGGATGCTCTGGTACACAAAACAACTATAAATAAATGAACTACATCACCTACCACTTTGTTCATTAGAATTAACACCCTTCTAATTAATATTATACATAACTAATTTCTTTCTAACCTATGAAAAATCCGAGTAAATGGAGATAGAAGATTTTAAATAAGGTTAAAATGGATGATATTAAAATGAAATAAACATTAGGGGGTTTGAATACCAATATAAAAATTGAAAACCATACCATGTGTATCATATATCTATTGACGCTCCTTTCGTCACAGAATCTAAAGATCAGAAAAGGGGAATATTTGAGCTAAAAGTGATTCAACCTTTGAAGAAAAATATCAAAAAATCTACAAAGTCATGAACAATGGATCAAAAGCACATATTCCGCACAAGTTATATCACTGTCACGCAAGTCCACTTGCGCGATGCATTATGGTCACGCAAGTGACTTGCGCGACCTAAGTGATAACTGCCTGGTAACCGCCCTGGGTCTTCTCCTGCCTATAAACAGACCCTGTGGGCCCCCCATTCGGGAGGATTTGTTTTTCCAGAAACCCATATTTGAGCTCCCGGCATGCTAGTCTCTTCTCAATGTTTCCAGAAAACTTCTAATGTAATTTCTTACCAAGAACGGAAGATCTAAAGAGGGGGAGAAAGGCTTAAGTGTTGAAACTCATCAACACTTATGCACCTGAGTGGCCATCCCTTAAGAGAAAAGGGCCACTCTTGCGCGCCGCCTTAGTCCTTCATTAGATCTTGCGCGCATTTCTTCTGGAAAAGCCTCAAGAGGATTCTAAAGGCTTTAATGAAGAGTCACTCAAGTATTAACCTGCTGGTTAACCGTCGCGCAAGTACACCATGTGTCGCGCAGGCACACCTGCGTGGCCAGGACTTGCGCGCCCACACAGTACATGCGCACCTACCAGGACTTGCGTGCCCCTTCCGTTTTTGGTGCTTTTCTTGCCCATTTCATCCCTCTTAAGCCATTACGCCTTTCCTATTCAAGATTCAGTCTTCAAGAAACTATTCAAAGCCATTTTATGGCATGATTTCTTGATTTGACTTCCTTATCTGAATGGAATTTTGTGGAATATCTCTCAAAACCTAGTGATTTACACATCTTTATGTCACTAAAGATTGATATTTCATTCATTCACCCTCATCCTTTAAGATGAGATAATCCTTAACCAGGGTCTCCTTTTCAGGAATAATCCCCAGTCATAAGTCCTCTAATATGGGAATCCTCTTTCGGAGTAAGCCCCATGTCCCTTAATTTTTTGGGCATCCTCTTAGGAGTAAGCCCCAGATCCCCTAACCTAGGATTCCTTTTTCAGGAGTAAGCCCCAGTCTCAAGCTTGGGCATCTTCCTTAGGAGTAAGCCCCAATTCTTAAAATTCCCAAATCTGGGCATCCTCCTTAAGAGTAAGCCCCAAACCATAATCCTTAACCTGGGCCTCCTTTTCAGGAGTAAGCCCCAGTCTCAAACCTGGGCCTCCTATTCAAGAATAAGCCCCAGTCATAATCCTCTTAACCAGTCCTAATTTACCTTTGATCTGGGATTCCTTTTCAGGAGAAAACCCCAATCATAATTCTTCTTCTAATATGGGCCTTCTTTTCAAGAGTAATCCCCAAGTTAGAGTATTCAAAATCTCCATGAAGCACATATACCTTTATGGACCCTGTTCCTGGATTTCTTCTCTAAAGTGAATCCTAAACCTTCATTTATCTGGGGAGTCATACATACATAAGCCCCACATTATTTCTTATGATTGCATCTTTCATGACACAATTGTCTAATTTTTACCAATACCTCTTGTTTCATACACTAAGGATGACTCACGAAAGATTAGAGTGTAAAAGTAATTTTGAAATCCTTCTTTGATCCATCAATCATAAACATCATACTCCCTTAATCGAAATACGTGGGTTCTGATTCCTTTTCTAAAGAAAGGATATGTAGGTAGCCCGTCTACGAGTTCGATCCCAACTCTAAAATAATCCATGTCCTTCTGAATGACAATAAACTTCAAGTGCCCCACTGAGTGGCATTAAAACCAGCATGGTCATCATAATGACCAAGAAACTTCTGTATAAATGTGTCGAAGGGTACCTGAAACGCACGGCCGATTGCCGCCTATCGACCGGTCAAAATTCTGGTGCTCTGCTAATGTGTATAGCAGCACTCGGGTCGAATCCTCGGCGATGATACTTTGTAATAGTCGTTTGTTTTTAGTTGATTGTATTTTGATTTGGGGGGTTTGTTTGTAGAGATTAATTGAAATGATTTATGGATGATGTTTGATTTACCAAATTTATAAATATTGGGGTGAGTTCATCATTGGAGAGTTAAGCATGTGATATCCTTGAGCCTTACTTTGTATTGCATTAAATTAACACCCATGTCATAAGTTGACGTTGATTGGAATTTTTAAGTGTGAAGGCTTTAATCCAAGCCTTAACGTAACATATGGTTCTAATCTCAAACAAAACTTATTTATGGTAGTGTATTTATGGTTCCAATAATCCATGGAAACCACTCGTTAAACAAAACATATCATTAATCCATGACATATTAAGTTTAACATACACAATATTAATTTAAAGAATACTCATCGAGCAAAACTCTCAATCACTTAACATCCCCGAATTATAACTCACCCCAATGAGAGATTTACTCATCCATTTTGATGTTTAATATTATGGTTAAAATAATTATGATGATAAATTAAGAATAGAAGAAAAATAAAGGGATTAGAAAAGAGTGGTACGTTGACACACACACACGAACGATGATGATAATTAAAAATGGATTTTTGATTGAATGAGGAAGCAAAAGAAGGGAAGGGGATTGAACTGAATTTAAACTATTTTAATAAAATAAATATTAAACTACAGAAGTTGGATGAGAATAAGAGATATTGAAGAAGTAATTTCATTAAAACAGAATTACAAAGAAAGGACTTACAAAATTACAAAAAACGAAGAACACAAAAGTAAGTGAATACAAAGAGAGGAGGAAAGGTCTCTCAAGTGAAAACTTGAGTATGGAAGGTCCTCCCAAGCCTTTGGAAAGGCTTTGGTCGTGCCAATATGATATCCTCTCTTCTGAAATGCCATCCCCTCTCAAGGAGAGAAGGGGATAGTATTTATAGCCCAAGGAGTGGACTGTTTGCATTCTCAATCTGTCCCTCCACTTGCATCGCCAATTTGGCTATTCAGACAGCCGAATATTCAAATATCTCATTCTTAAAAGTTGTAGACAATAATGTTGGACGACTACTCTCAAAATTTGGAGGCATTTGGAAAAGTGGAGATAAAGGTATGGCAGTTTTAGTAAACAAAGGAAAACTGTCCATTTCTATCCATGCTTTTTCAATGGCCAAAATGGGAATGGATTTTGGAATAGGAAGATGCCATCAAATCCGAATGACTTCTTCAACAAAGTCGGCCGCCTATATCTCCTCTTTCACAATGAAAAATATCAGCTCCAGTTCATGCTTACATCATGAGACAAGTCATGCATACTATACTGGTTTTGATTCTCGGACAGAATGGTGAGCTGGAATTCAAAGCATATGTTGGGACCCTTTTTTTTGGATTTGGGCCTTGAAAGTTTTATCCAAGATGACATGTATTGTCCCCCGAATTATGGTGGAGAGTTAAGGTTTTTGGACTTCTGGATTGAACCCAGTAAATCAATCTTCAAGGCTGGTCCAGTTTGTTCACAGATTCTTTGGTCTTGTTTGGGAGGACCATATGACCCTTCAAATGGCATAATTGGCTCATGGTACCTTCTAATGAAATGTTCTATATTTCAAGGATAATCCTAAAAAATAATAACCACACAATTTGGATCAGTATAGTGATAGTTATTATTAAAACATTAAACTGACTCAATTGGACTACTTCTAAAAATGCTCAAAAATTATACTTAATATTAAAACATTAATATTTCACACAAATTATGCACATTTCATATAAAATCAGTAAAGGGAGTATATAATAAGTCATGAAAATATTAATAACATCAACTCCCCCACACTTAGTTTTGTGCATTTCCTCATGTGCAACAAATATAAAAACATGACAAAATCATTTTCACTCAACAACAAATATTAAAATTTTGTTTTCTCCAATCAGGTGAGGTTTAGACTATTTCACTCATCCATATTGAATTCCATCACAAATTTGGTTCACAATAATGCATCAGAAACAATTCATTTTTTCATGTTCAAGGTTTGAATTGGAAAATGTAGGCACTCAAAACTTACTCCTATCAAGATGATAAAAATGTATTTTAGGAGGTTCACTCATTCACCAACGAAAAGTGAAAATCAAGAGTTTGTAAGAGCTCTCAGCTTCCATTCCCAAATCAAATGTGTACAAGAATAAAGAGGTCTTTTAAGGGGTTTTTCAGTGGCTATGGGACGGTAGGTATATAATTTCCAAAGGAAAAGAGGGGTTAAAAACACCAACATGGAAAAATCAATGCACATTTGTTTTCAAATTTTATTTGAAAGGAAATAGAAACACATATTTACAAGGGCATGAATGTGTGATGAATGAAAATTGAGGGAGATAGAAAATGGAATAGGGTGAGATGATGGAATATGTACAACATGGAAGACTTCCAATAATGACACAATACAAGATGATTCAAGTGTTCTTTTTTTTCTCTTTTTTCTCTTTTTTTCGAAAGTTGTGCCTGAAACAAGTCTCACAGTCATCTCCCAACCCATGTTTGATCTTCTCATGGAATTAATTTTAGTAGTTATAACACGATCAAAGGTTGATGATGAATGATTTTTGACCCACCCAAGACACAACCCATTCTGTTTTTTCATTTTTTTTAATATAATTTTTTTTTTCATTTTTTTTCATTTTTTTGAACACTTTTCAATGAATTTTGTACAAATGAAAATTACACATATACACCCCAAAGCTCACAGAATTACAACCTCTCCCCCACACTTGAATGGATGCTTGCCCTCAAGCATATGATGACACATTGGAAATCAATGAATGTACACCCAAAAATGAAGTCCATCCCCCCCCCCCCCACAGACTTAATTTTCAATAAATTGTACAATGAAAATCCATGAAGATGTTGGGTGGGACAAGGTATTAGGCTTGTAATGTGGCTATCAAAAGAAAGGTTTTCATAGGCTCAAAGGGGCTTTCAAAAGTATGATCAATGTAAGGGTAACGGGAGGCTATTTGGCTATTCTGATTCTCATGTGGCTTAGAAAATGCCTCTATCATATTAATGCACACAAAAGATGGAAATTCAGCTCGACGGTCCACAAACTCAAGACTCACAATCTGTGGTGAAGACACACAATGAAAAAGATGGCCATATATGACCTTGGAATGAAGGCTAATGTTAATCCTCATGGTAGGGGAGAATCATTTTCCACCAAAAATTGTTCATTCAAAATGTTTTTTATTGATAAAAAATTGTTTACCCAAGTTTGAGATAAAAATTCAATATATTTGAGTTTAAAACAAGCCTTTTGACTCCCCAAAATGGTTGGAAAGAATTTCAATATTGGATGATGAGTAATTATGACACCCCTTTTTTTGTTAATTTTCATTTTTTTTAAATTTTTTTTTTGAAATTTTTTATTTTTAATGACACATCCACAGAAAAGAGAAAATAGAAAAAAAAGGTTGTGGAAGAATGTTGTAAAAAATGAGAGGGGGAGAGGAAGAAGAAGAAATAGAGAGAATAAGATAGGGACGAGAGATTAAGGAGAGAGAGAGTTAAAGGGAAAGAGGTGCCCCCTGGTTTGGATTTTGGCGGGTCTCTATCCAGTGGTGGTTCTATTGAAGTGGATGGGGTTTCGATGGAAGTCGACGTGGTTCCTGGATTGTGAGACCTCTCATGGTGATGCTTTAACCGATGTCTGTTAACCGTTAATGTCCTTTTGGAAGAGGGGTCTTGGAATTGCACTGCACCAAATGGGTAAACGTTAGTAATAACAAAAGGACCTTCCCAACGAGTATTAAGCTTACCTGGGTGAAGTCGAAATCGAGAATTGAAGAGCATTACCTTTTCACCTTCATGAAATACCTTTCGAAGAATGTGCTTGTAATGGAGTGACTTTGCCTTTTCTTTGTAGAGAATGGAGTTCTCATACGAATCGAGTCGAAGCTCCTCCAATTCAGTCAACAGCAACAATCTTTCTTCACCTGATTTTTCACAAACAAAATTACATGTTTTGACAGCCCAAAATGACTTATGTTGGATTTCAACTGGTAAATGATAGGCTTTACCAAAGACTAGCCTAAATGGAGACATCCCAATGGGTGTCTTATAGGCTGTTTTATAGGCCCAAAGTGCTTCACCAAGTCTATCGGGCCAGTCTTTTCTTGTGGGCTTAACAATTATTTCAAGCACTCTTTTCACTTCTTTGTTAGAAAGTTCAGCCATTCCATTTGTTTGAGGGTGATATGCAGTGGATTTTTTATGTACAACCCCATTCTTTTTCAAAAGTGACTCCATGGTTCTATTACAGAAATGAGTTCCTAAGTCACTTTTCAAAGCACGTGGTGTTCCGAATCAATGGAAGATATGGGTTTTGAGGAACTCACTCACAGTTTGAGCATCATCCTTCCTAGTGGGTTTGTCCTCGACCCACCTAGAAACATAGTCAAAAGAAAGGAGAATGTAGGATAATCCATTGGAAGGGGGAAAAGGTCCCATGAAATCGATGCCCCAAACATCGAAAATCCCACAGAAGATTAATGGCTTTTGAGGCATTTTGTTTCTTTTGGAAATTGTGCCAAACTTTTGGCAAGTGGGACATGATTGAGAGAACTCGTGTGAGTACTTGAAGAGTGAAGGCCAAAAGAATCCAGAATCTATGACCTTCCGAGAAGTCCTTTGTGGTCCAAAGTGGCTACCTCCAGGCATTGAGTGGCAGAATTCCAAGATGGAGGATTGTTCAGTTTCATCAACACATCTCCTAATTACCATGTCAGCCCTAGTTTTTCAAAGTTTATTATCTTCCCAAAAATAATTATTTGAATCACTTTTCATCTTTTATTTTTTTTCTTTTGAAAAATATTCAGGGAAAACACCAGAAACCAAGTAATTGACAATTGGGGCATACCATGGTAACTTTGGAGTGAGAGATGAGAGGTGTTCAGTTGGAAATTCAGGATCAATTATTTCATAATGAGAAGAATTAGAAATTCTACTCAGGTGGTCAGCCACAGGGTTTTCTTTTCCAGGTTTATCTTTTATCACAAGGTCAAACTCTTGGAGCATTAAAATCCATCTTATTAGCCTTGGTTTGGAATCACTTTTCTTATGTAAGAACTTTAATGCTGAGTGGTCCGTGAAGATGATGATTTTGGTACCTGAGAGATAGGGCCAGAATTTATCCAAGGCAAAAACCACAGCTAAAAGTTCTTTTTCAGTCACAGTGTAGTGTGATTGAGTTTCATCCAATGTTTTTGAGGCATAAAAGATGACATGAGGAATGTTTTCTCTTCTTTGACCACGAACAGCCCCAATGGCCCTATCAGAAGCATCACACATCAATTCAAATGGTAAGGACCAATCTGGGGGTTGGATTATTGGAGCATATTTGAGAGCATATTTGAGTTCAACGAAGGATCTCTTGCAAGCCTCATCAAAATTGAATGTGACATCATTTTGAAGTAAACGAGTGAGAGGGAGGGAAATCTTGTTGAAGTTCTGAATGAATCGTCGATAAAAATCGGCATGACCAAGGAAGGACCGAATGTCTCGAACTGTTTTGGGTTCAGGAAGTGATTGGATCACCTCAATTTTGGCTGGATCAACTTGGATACCCTCTTGAGAAATTATGTGCCCTAGAACAATCCCATTTGAAACTATGAAGTGACATTTTTCAAAATTCAGCACAAGGTTGCACTTGACACACTTTTGAAGGACCAAAGAGAGTGAATGTAAGAAATATTCAAATGACTCACCATAAATGGTAAAGCCATCCATGAAGACCTCCATGCAATTATCAATGAATTCAGAAAAGATACTCATCATACACTTCTGGAATGTTGCAGGAGCATTACAAAGGCCAAAAGGCATTCGCCTATAGGCATAGGTTCCAAAGGGGAAAGTGAATGTGGTCTTTTCTTGGTCTTGAGGTGCGATTGGAATTTGGAAGTAACCGGTGTAACCATCAAGAAAGCAATAGTGTGACTTTCTGGCCAATCCCTCAAGAATTTGGTCAAGGAAAGGAAGTGGGTAGTGATCTTTTCATGTTTCAGCATTCAATTTGTGATAATCGATGCACACACGCCATTTGTTTTTCACTCAAGTTGTGACCACTTCTCCATGTTCATTTGTGACAACTGTTATCCCGCTGTAGACGCCGGAAAAGTCCGTCGTTCCCAAACGAAACTCCGGATGCGGAAAGCGAGGTCATATTTGGAGTCGGAAGAATGTTTCGGAGGGCCCGGAGGCCTTGCGCGGAATTTCAGAGGCCCGCGCGCAAAAGTGATGAGTCGCGCGCAAAACCCCCGGGATGCGCGCAATGCGCTGGTCCGGCGCGCATTTTTACGCGCCGCTGGCCCGCGCGGCTCCCTTTGCGCGCCGCGCCCGATTCCGCGCCCCGCGAGAAGGATTTCGCGCTCGCGCCTTGGATTCCGCGCCCGGGGTTGCCTATAAATACAAGGCGACCCCCAACGTTTTAAAGGTTGCTGGAAGTCGAAACGTCTCTCGTGCGCGCAAGTCAACCCCTTCCGCGCGCAATGACGAACTTCAGGTAACCTCCTTTCTTTCGCGCAAGAAAGCCTCGGGGTCCGCCTTCGCGCGCAATCCCCGCTGGCTCCTTTCATTTGAGTAAAAACTCACCCTAAGGCCTTTGCGCGCAAAAGAACCCGCTTGCGCGCAATTGTCACCGGGGTGCGCGCAATCCGGCCCGATTGCGCGCACCCCCTTCTTTCAAGTGGCCATTCATTAAAGAATGAGCCGTTGCCCCCGCGCGCTATCCGAAGCCCGGTGTGCGCAATCTCAAGCATCCGCGCGCAAGGCGCTGGTCCAATTGCGCGCCAGCCCGCCCCGATTGCGCGCCGACCCGCAGTATTGCGCGCAAAGCTCCTTTTTTGCGCGCAATCTGCCAGGGTCGCCCCTGTTGACCCCCTGAGGGTACCCGCCTGTGTGGCACCCGATGATTCTCACCCCGGGTGCCCGCACCGTGCGTTGTCTTCCCGTGCGGCCTTCCGGGCTCGCGCGAAGTGACACGGACCCCTCGGCGGCACCGCTATCGTCCTGCACGACGTTAAACTGCAATCGTCCGAGCTACAAGACGTTAAACTGTTCAGCATTCGTCCCGCAGGACGTTAAACTGCACATACGTCCTGCACGACGTTAAACTGCAATCGTCCGCACTGCAAGACGTTAAACTGCCAAGTGTTTCGTCCTGCACGACGTTAAACTGTAATCGTCCGCGTTGTACGACGTTAAACTGCCTAGCGCTTCGTCCTCAACACACGACGTTAAACTGTACTTCGTCCGGCAAGACGTTAAACCGTCCGCATCATCCGATCCCGTGCTCCGCACGCAGGGTCTCCCCCGGTTTGGATGTGGCCCCCACCCGCTCGTCTCTGCAGGGATGTCGGGATTGTCCCGCTTTTGGGGCGATTTAATGGGAGTGGCTTTTCCCTACGGGGGCAGGGTATTACAAACCCCTAGTTTCTCGTGGGAGGCTGCATATGTGTATCTCCATTGCGCCTCCCCACTGCCGAAGCCAGTAGAGGGTGCGGCTGGGATCGAGGTGTCTTCCGCTTTCGGTCCAAGTCCCTTCCAGCTGAGTTTTGCCGCAGTCGGGCTGCCCCAAGTGCGTAAGTCCTGACAGAATGAACTACGTGGACTTTGATCCCTGTCTTCTATACAGGGTACGTAGGAAGCCTCCCTGAGGTCCAAGCCCACCACCTGGTCGTCCCGGTCGTATTTACGTCGGTTCGTCCATCAGTGGACCCTTCCTGGGTTCACGCTTGCGTTGATTCACATATGAGTCCGCACCTGTGGGAGACTGCCCGTGTGTATCTCCACTGTGCCTCCCCACTGCCCCTTTTCTTATTTCCGTCCAGCATGACGTGAAACTGTGATCCACCCGGCCGTTCCATCCCCCTCTGTGCGAGGTGGTTCGGTTCAACCCTCCGCCCGGCAGCCTCGATCCCCTTGTGAGTCGGCTCGCCAACGTCCAGCATGACGTTAAACTGTACATCCGAACTACGCTGACTTTGATCCGCGCTAACGCGCGGTACGTAGGAAGCCTCTACGAGGTCCAAGCTCTTCACTCCGCCATCCATCCTGACCTGTACCCGGGCCGCCACATCCCGGTGGGGTCATGCCACTTCACTTCACTCCACTTCACCCGGGAAGCCGCCCATGTGCTGGCCCCAGCATCGAAGGTTCCCCGCAAGGGGTTCTGCTATCTGATCCACTCTTCGTGTTGATCAGTCCGATGCCGTCCCCGCCGGACGTTAAACTCGCGGCATACCCCGTGTTAAACACGGGAAGCTGAGGAAAACCTCAGGTGACACAGTTCCCCGTACCCGGTGCGGGATGCCTCAGGCGTCATGCCTTCGAGAAGCCCTATTAGGGATGGAAGACAGATATGCAGAGCCGCAGCGTAAATGCACGCCCCCAACACCCAGAGCCGTCCGGGCTTCTCACCGCAGGTTGCTGCCCCGACCAGACTCCTTGGAGCGTCCGGGCGGAAGCAGCGTAATTAACCGGTGTCCATGAAGATATGGCGCCGGGAGCGAGATTCACGAGCATGTCTTAAATCTATGAGGGAGACCCGGATTAGGCGACGAGTTCCGAGGAGACGTCCGAGGAAGGAGGAGCCGACATCCCATCATCCCGGTTTCGATCAAGGAGCAGACGCCCCTGAACAAAGGGACGGATGCCGCCCGCCTTTGGAAAGCGGGACCGCGGGACCACAAGCTGCGCGCGCCCATCCCCTCGGGTCGACGGGTGCACGCGCGAACGCGTCCTGGCGGAACAGCGTCGGAGCAGAAACCCGACGCACATCCGCACCGAAACAGAAAAATGGTGAACCCGACGTGAATCTCTTCTCCTCGATATGAAGACCGATGGCTTTCAGAGAGGTGTTGGAAGACCGGCATGTTGCCCGGTCGAGCATTCAGTTTTACCCGCCAGGGGCTGGGGAAGTGAAATCGGGCACTCCGTCTCGTGACGTCGATGGCCTGAGTTCCCCCCACGGAAGGCGTCGTGGCACTAAAGGTTGGTTGTCGATTCCTTTTCCTGTCAGTGTTAATGGGTTTTCCCCCCTGCTTTCAGGAATCAAGTCGCCCAACCCAGCGCCCGATCGCCGTCCGCCCACTGGCGCAGGGATAGGGGGAGCACCGACGCGGCCACTCCGCGCGGTCCCGCCCGTTCCACAGCCGTCCCAGCAGCCGCAGCTGCGAGGCGACCACGCCCTCTCTCCCCCTCGGAGGTCATCCAGAGAAGGGTGATCAACAACCTGGTGCGGAGATATGAGGAAGAGGGAGTCATCCCCACCAGGGACATGGCTCGCCTAGACCTCGAGGAGGCTGCGCCTCGCCACCACCGCCGCCCCCGAGGGCCGCGCAGGGAGGCACCGCTGCCTACCTCGACGTTCAACCGCTTTGGGAGTTTATCCCCGGAGCGCTCCGACAGTTCCCTTCCCTATGCGGGTGAGGTGGAAGATGCCCGGGACCACCCTATCCGGGATTCGCTCCAGGGATCCGCGGTAAGGGCTCCCGCCAGGCCGCGGCGACACCGCCGCCAGGCCTCTCAGGTCGAAGAGCGGGCTCTCCACCTGCCCGCACCGCTCATCCCGACTCGTCTGTCCCGACGACAGCGTCGGGCACGAGCGGAAGAGGATGCCCACCTTGGGGCCCTAGCAACAGCGGCCGCATTGGCCCAAGCCACAGTTGGCTCCAGTCGCCGGGCCCCTGCGCATCCTGAGCAGGGGAACTTCTATGCCCGACCTGGATCGAGGCCCCGACCGCCCCAAAGGCAGGTTGGGTTGACTCTCCCGGTTGCTAGCACTAGCCACCGCGGGCCTTCTCGCGGTAGCGCTATTCACCAACAGGGGCTACTCCATGTGGCCGATCCGGGAGGCATGGGTCATCCCACCTTCCGATGCCGGCCCGGAGACCTGCCCGGAATCATCTCTCCCCGCGTCCCCTTTGATATCTGTCCCGGTGCCTCTCGCACCTTGGTTTCCAGTCCTCCTGGCCCCAACACCAGTGCGGCCAGAGGACGCCAGGACAGAGACCAGCCCTGCCCCGAAGAACCACCCAGGGGCGGGAGGGCGAGGCGTCGACGCAGAGGGAAGAATGTTACGGAATTCCGGACAGAGATTCGACCTGTTCGCTTCTCTGATTCGGGGGCGGAGTACGATTCGGCGACAGAGCCCCTTCCCCAATCCCGCCAGTCAAGGGCAGGGGTAGGAATGCGGCACGTCAGCCTCGTACTCCCTGAGAGCGAGATCGATGTGATCCCTGCATCTCTCCGAAGGTATATCCGGAGTAACGAGGGCCTGGTAGACCCCCAAGGATCAAGCTTGCGGTTGGTACCGGCCCCTCCGGAAGCGCCTTCCGCCCCGATCAGAGAAGCCGAAGACCTTATCTGGGGACCGACGGTCGAACCTCGATCTAGTGCACCCTCGGCGAGCACCGATGCTACGGCAGGATGTTCGCTCGCCGGCCCGTCCTATCGTGACGTGGTAGCTGGGGCACCGCCACCCTCAGGGGGCGGCCCGGGATATGGAGGCCAATCGGCCTGCTCGCCGTATTCACCGCCGGCCAGCCCGTCGGCCCGACGGCCCGCCTCGGCACCACTGCCGGTTCCCCGTCCGTTCCCAGCCACTGAAGAGGACCGAGGAGATCTGGGTCCCGAGTTTGGGTCGTGGAGCTTCTGGACCGTCCTTGCAGAGGGCCACTTCCCTGAGAAGTTTTGGCCAGTCGCAGGACCGGGCTTTGATGCACCCGAATCACTCACCCCGGATGAGTTCGAATGCTTCCGCCGAACTCTCCGGGAGACTCACTCCCGTCTTCACTGCCTACAAATGCCATACCCCGGGAGTCAACTACACCTGGAGGATATTGGTGAGCAGTGCCGTCAAATTGACCTGGCCATGCTCCCCGCGGTTCGGCACCCCGGGTCGTTTGGGCACCACGAGGCCCTCCAACAACGATGCGTTGAGTGTTTTCAAGTACTCCGCAAAGTTATTGAGGAAGCCACTCCCCACGTGTATATCCGTGGATGGGGGCAGTACGCTGCCCTACGCTTCAGTGTGATTCGCCGACAGCCCGATTCGCTGGGAGGCCCTGAGGGTATATCCCCAGGGACGGAAACAGTCAATATGGCTGACCTGTCAGGAGAAGGGAACGACTTGGAACTTCTCGACGGGGGCTTCCCCCCCGAAGACAAGCCGTCGTTAGATCCATCGGTGAGAGTTACTCGTCATCAGAGGAACCTCCTGGGACTCCCCACACCCACTGAAGCACTGACGTTAAGCCGAAACGTCAGCAAAGGTAAAGAGCACAGCGAGGCTGTAAAGCCCGCCGACCCATCTGCCTCCATGCGGAGGGCAGAGGAGGATCCCGAGAAGGCTGCGCTACGTCAACAGCTCGCCGAGCAGAAGAAGTTGGTTGACCAGCTCCTCGCCGAGCGCGCTGCAGAGCAGCGGCCTGACTACGGTGATCCTAGGCCAGGACAGCAGGGACCGGAACAACCGCTCCTCGATGAGACTCTCCCGGGCAACCGTGATCATGCCGTGTTCGCCGACAGGAGAGAGGCCATTGCCTATGGCAAGAGGGCGCGGTATGTTTCGCCACACCCTCCCGAGCGGCGTGACTACCTGAGAGACCCCGCTCGGATTCCTCCCGCTGCCCCAAGGGCCGCTCCGCCCGCCATCCCACGAGCTGCCGAGTTCGACGACCCGGTCGACGACCCGATTGAAGGACCGTGCAATGCGCTCGTGGTTAGAGATCCTCGCCAGGACTGGAACCCATGTCCGGACGATCCGATGGCGGCACTCATCGCCCGTCTGGAAGCCTTGGAGACTCGGCAAGTGGCGATCCCACCGGACGGCAAGCCATACCCAGCATGGGTGGATGACATGCCGGCACCTCCGGGATTCGGGAATCCCACTTTCGCCCCCTTCAACGGGACCGGAGATCCGCCACAACATTTGGCCCATTTCAACTCGAGGTGCGGGCCTATGTTGGGGACTCCGGCGCAGCAAGAGGCCGCTAAGCTTCGCTGCTTTGTCCAGACACTGGAAGGGCCAGCGTTTGTCTGGTACAGCCAGCTTCCCGTCGGGTCGATAGCTAGCTGGGAGGACCTTCGTAGGCAATTCCTCTACCAGTTTAGTTCCACGACCCGGAAGACGAGTATCGCAGACCTCTTCAAATGCAAGCAGAGGCCTGATGAGCGAGTCGCGGACTTTGTCGCCCGATGGAAGGGTCTCACGTATTCCCTTGACATGCCATTGACTCAGGAGCAGTTGCTGACAATGTGCGTCGGGAACGTCAAGACCGAGCTGGTCCCTTCCCTGATCACTCAGAATTACCCCGGAGGGTTCAGGGACTTCTCCGACAAAGCTCAACGTCTCGAGGAAGCCCTGCAACAAGCCAGTCAGGCGCGCCCGCTGCCTCCTATGATTCCTGCAAGGAGAGTCAGCAGGGCTGAACCCGCTGCTGTTGCCCAGATAGAGGCCCCCAGGCCGTTGGAGCTGCTGCCGGCGAGGCCAGCTCCACCGCCTCACAGGAATCCGCCTCCACGGGCTCAGTTCCCGGCACAGCAGCGGCAGCCCCAGAACCGACCGGCCCCTCCGCGTAACGTACCGCCACAACCCAGGCGAGATAATCAGGGTCCACCTCCTCGACAGGCCCCTCCGGCCCCTCGTCAAGACCACGCTCCCAGAGGCCCGCGATACCTGACGTACTCATTTCGTGAGGAACAGGTCCCCGGTTATTTCCGGAGCGCCCTGGAGCAAGGGATTGTGCGACTGCCTGAGTGCTGGAGGCCAGAGGAGGCACATCTCATGGATAACCCCCGCTACTGCCCTTACCATCGAGCCCTGGGACACACCATCCAGCGATGCTATGTGTTTAAGGACTGGCTCCAAGACCAGATTAACAACAACGTAATCAGGTTGGGCCCAGCTCCAGCACAAGTGGCGGGCGTATTCGTGGGATCAGATGACGATAGTGGCAATGAGGACGAATGGCAGCTGGTCTCCGACCGCGGGTCCCAGAAGTATAATAACTGTATGGCCCGCAAGACGATCATTCGCGCCCATGGAATCATCCGTGCGCGCTTGAATCAGCCCGAGCCCCCAGAATCTGCGGGTGCTGCTCCGGCGTCGTCGTCCCAGCCTGCCTCTTCCAAGAAGAGCAAACGGCGGCGGCGCAAGAAGGAAGAGCGCGCCCCGCCAGTTCCGCCACTATCCCGCACTCTCGGTGATTTCATGCCCCCGGAAATGGGGATCCCTCCTCGGATCCGCCCGGTGGTGGATGATTCGTCCGATGAAAGTGTTGGGTACGCTTCGGTTAACACCGTCGAGCTGGTAAATCCCTTTTCGGTTCCCGACATTGAAGAACACCAGGTGGACCTCCCTAGTGTCCCCGGTCGTCGCCACCGTCGGAAGAACCGCAGTAGCAGGGGTCGCCGGGGCACAGCAGCTGGTACCTCCAGCCAGGCCGTGCACGCCACTGAGACTAGGCAGCAGGCTCAAAACCGGGCTCAGCATGCGCAGCCCCCCCGTCCGGGGAAGACGGATTCGCCTCCGCCACTGTTTGTGGTGTGGGACCAGGCAGAACCGCCTCAGCCGCATCGCGATCAGCTCCGCCCTGCCATGAGTCCATCCCGGCCTCCTGACCCCAGTACGGTGACCATTTCCCGGACTGCAACCAGTGAACAGCGAGATGCGCCAAGTACCAGTCGGCCGCCGGTCCGACCGGCAAGGCCCGTCGTACCGCCAGCCGTAGAGCAACCTCCTGTAACCAGGGGCTCGCGCCTGGCCAAAAAGTATGACGTCCTGAAGCACTTGGCCGACATCCCAGCAAGGCTCTCCATCCTTGAGGCTCTGCGCATGTCATCCGAGATGCGCGAGGCGCTCGCTGAAGCCCTGAAGAGCCCCCTCCAGTTTGAGACAGAGGTTGCGGCCGCAGAGGCCTTCCACACCAAAACGATTGAGGACGCCGAATGTCAGGCAGTTATCTCGTTCTCTGGTAAGGATGAAGACCCTCCTATACAGGGACACATTCGTCCGCTGTATGTTACTGGCCAGTTCAACGGCCTTGAAGTCCGGCGCTGTCTTGTCGACACGGGATCCGGGATCAACCTGATTCCGACTCGGACGCTCCGGAGATTGGGGTTGTCTGAGGATGACTTAATCCCCTCCGACCTCAGGATCCAGGGGTATGACCGCACCGAGCAAACCCCGGTCGGCAAGATACGTTTGAAGACCCAGTTCGGTGACTTGGTTGCCAACACCGAATTCATGGTAGTCTCTCAGGACACTGCGTATAACGCATTGATGGGCAGGCCTTGGCTCCACCTTCATGCGGCGGTTCCCTCATCATACCACCAATGCCTCAAATACTCCCTTAATGGTCGAGTGGGCGTGCTTCAAGGAGATGCCTCTCCTTTTGCCTCATGTGAAGCCCGTTATCTGGACGCGGACTATTACAAGAGCAAGGACAAGCAGATCCTAGCAGGTGAGGTTGAGCCTGTCGCTGTCGCAAGCGATCCATGGGCCAGTTTGGATGACGCCTACGTCCTCCCGATTCAACGGTTGGACGTAGCCATGGTTTCGACGGCCTGTGAGTCTCCTGATGAGATGACCGCGACCGCCCGTGCCAGCACCAGCGGCCCAGCAGGATCTGGTGGCCCCAATGCAGTTTCCAACGCAGTTTCTCCCGTGGATGATCCCTCCCCGAGTGGAGAGGACGTGGAAGATGCACCCCCAGCCTTTGAGGAGGGCGTCCCTGCCACGGTCGATGAGTTAGTACAGGTGAACCTTGGAACCAAGGCAGATCCAAGACCCACATTGGTCAGTGCCGCCATGCCCTCCGAGGAGCGACAGCAGTACGTGGACTTTCTCAGGCAGCACCGTGATGTATTCGCTTGGGGCTATGACGAGATGCCGGGGCTAGATCCTCAGGTAGCCGTCCACCGCCTTGGTCTCCCGGCGAACCATCGCGGGTTCAAGCAGCCTCCCAGGAAGATGCACCCGTCCCACGGTGCCATGGTCGAGGCCGAAGTTGACAAGCTTATCAAAGCCAACTTCGTGAGGGAAGTCCAGTACCCCAAATGGCTGGCCAACATTGTGCCGGTCAGGAAGAAGAACGGGCAGATCAGAGTCTGTATCGACTTCCGCGATCTCAACCGCCACTGTCCGAAGGATGATTTTCCCCTTCCAGTGACAGAGCTGTTGATTGACGCCACAGCAGGGTTCCAAGCCCTCTCCTTTATGGATGGATACTCCGGATACAACCAAATCCGGATGGCCCCTGAGGATGAGGAGTTCACTGCCTTTAGGGCCCCCCAAGGTACCTTTTGCTACCGGGTCATGCCCTTTGGCCTGAAGAATGCAGGAGCCACCTACCAACGAGCGATGCACCGCATATTCAAGCCAATCCTCGGCACACTGGTGGAATGCTACGTCGACGACTTGGTGGTTAAATCGCGCCAGCGTCAGGACCATCTCAAAGACCTTGAGAAAGTGTTCGGCTTCCTCCGGTCTCGCTGCCTGAAGATGAACCCGTTGAAGTGTGCCTTCGGGGTCACCTCCGGAAAGTTCCTTGGATTTGTGGTAAGATACCGGGGTATTGAGATCGACCCAGAGAAAATCAGGGCGATTAGCCAGATGCCTCCCCCAGGTAATATCCGGGAACTGCAAGGGTTCCAAGGCCACTTAGCCTATATACGCCGATTCATCGCGAATCTGGCCGGCAAGTGTAAGCCCTTTTCTCGGCTCATGAAGAAGGGTGTCACCTATGTATGGGATAAAGAGTGTCAGACCGCTTTTGAGGAAATTAAGCAGTACCTGCTTCAACCTCCGGTTCTGATGCCGCCTGTGTCCGGAAAGCCGCTGGTCCTCTATGTGACCGCCCTGGAACGGTCCCTTGGTGCCCTTCTAGCCCAGAAGAACAACGAGGGAACAGAGAATAGCCTCTATTACCTCAGTCGCATGCTCCTCGACGCGGAAGTTAGGTATTCCCCCATCGAGAAGAGCTGCCTGGCGCTCGTATTTGCCGTACAGAAATTACGACACTACTTGCAGCACCACGAGGTAGAGTTGGTTTCTCGGGTAGACCCGTTGAAATATATCCTGAGCCGGCCTATGTTGACTGGCCGTCTAGCGCGGTGGGCTGTGATTCTCCAGCAGTTCGACATCAGGTACGTGTCTCAGAAGGCCATCAAAGGACAGGCATTGGCAGACTTTCTGGCAGCTCACCCAACCTCCGCGGATCAGCCGCTGGATCTAGGCTTTCCTGATGAGACCATTCTCTCGGTCGATCATGCCGATCCATGCTGGCAGATGCACTTTGACGGTGCCTCCCGGAGCCCCACCGGTAGAAGACTCGATAATCCTAAGCTCAACAGAGTGGGCTTGGGTATCGTCTTCATTACCCCGGAGCGAGCCGTGCTGCCATATTCCTTCTTGTTGTCAGAGGGCTGTACCAACAATGAGGCGGAATACCATGCCCTCATCACCGGCCTCGAGTTGGCTCTCGAGATCGACGTGCCCCGTCTGTGCGCGAAAGGGGACTCCGAGCTGGTCGTTAAGCAGATCAATGGCGACTATGTTGTCAGGAAACCGGAACTTGTGCCATTGCTGGAGTACACCCTCCTCCTGATGGCCCAGTTCCCTTCTCGTCCAGAAGTTGTCCATATTCCTCGGTCGCAGAACGGTCGAGCAGATGCTTTGGCCAGCCTTGCTGCGTCACTTGCAGACCCTGAACGGGATAACCTGGTCGTCCGCGTGACGCACCGCAGGCTCATCGTTCCCGTTATCCCGGAGGAAGATCGCGGCCCATTGGTGAGCAATCTCACCGTGGTTGCCCCTGTGCCTGGAGCCCCGAGTACCCCAGATATAGCAGTCGAATCAGCCCGTGATTGGAGGGCGCCTTTGGTTGAGTACCTCCAACATGGCACTCTTCCGTCAGATCGGGCCGAGCGCGAGCGAGTTCGACGCCGCGCATCGCAGTTTGTCCTCCAGAGCAGTCCCGGCCTAGAGCAGATCCTCTATAAACGCGGATTTGATGGTGTTCTCCTCCGTTGCCTTCAGGGAGTCGAGATCCCACGAGTCATGCAAGAGGTTCATGCTGGGTCGTGTGGCGCCCACCAGACTGGGCCGAAGCTGTCCCACCAGATTCGGAGATTGGGATACTTCTGGCCCTCCATGATCCACGACTGCATCGAGTATGCCAGGAGGTGCCATGCGTGCCAGGTCCATGCGAACTTTGTGCATCGGCCGCCGGAGCCTCTCCATACCACCAGGTATTCCTGGCCCTTTGCAGTCTGGGGGATGGACGTTGTGGGACCTTACCTGCCGGCGACAGCTCGCCAGTGTCGGTTCATTCTGACCGCCACAGACTTCTTCTCCAAATGGGCAGAGGCGATTCCGCTCAGAGAGGTCAAATCTTGTTCCATCGCTGACTTCGTGACCTCCAACATCATTTATCGATTTGGAGTGCCTCACGCTATCCTCACGGATAACGGAACCAATTTCCGAGCAGCCGAGTTGAAGAAGTTGTACGCCAAGTATAACATTCGCTCGAACCATACATCTCGCTATCATGCGCAGGCGAATGGACAGATCGAGGCGTTTAACAAAACCCTCTCTAACATTCTGCAAAAGATGGTTGGTCAGAACAAGAAGAGTTGGCCGGACAAGCTCCCCAACGCCCTCTGGGCTTATCGGACGACGACTCGCAATTCCACCCAGATGACCCCTTATTCCCTGGTGTATGGAGCTGAGGCCGTCCTGCCCATCGAGATCCAGTTGCCGTCCTTGCGCACTGCGGTCTACGACCAGCAAGCGCCGGACAGAGCTGCTGAAGCCCGTCTAGTCGAGTTAGAAGCACTGGATGAGAATAGACTTCGCGCTTTGCACAACTTGGAGAGGCATCAGAACAGGATGGCTCGAGCTTTCAATAAGAAGGTTCGCCTCCGATCCTTCTTGCAGGGTGACCTAGTGCTGGCCCTAAGAGCACCAATGATCCCCGGCAGGAAGCCACCCAAGTTGGAGCCCAAGTGGGAGGGACCTTTTGTTGTCCACAAGGTCTATCCCAATGGCGCGTACTCCCTAGCGACTATGGATGGTGAGCGTGTCACTCCTCCCACCAACGCTAGGTTCCTTAAGCAGTATTTTGCCTAGCACCATCGTCCTGCATGACGTTAAACTGCAGTCGTCCGAGCTACAAGACGTTAAACTGTTCAGCGTACGTCCAACATGACGTTAAACTGTACATCGTCCAAGCTACAAGACGTTAAATTGTTTAGCATTCGTCCGCACTGCAAGACGTTAAACTGCCTAGCGTATCGTCCGAGCTACAAGACGTTAAACTGTTCAGCATTCGTCCAACATGACGTTAAACTGTACCACGTCCGCGCTGCAGGACGTTAAACTGCCAAGCACCATCGTCCTGCATGACGTTAAACTGCGCTTCAAGAACTACGTGTGGCTTGATTCCCATCCTTATGGGATACGTAGGAACGCCCGGATGTTTGAAACTTCGGGTCCAGCCCCCCACCTCTTGAAGATTCCCCTTTCTCTGGGGAGTCCGCCGCCTTCGGGTCACCCTCAAGGCGTGTCCCTCGACCCCTTGCAGTGGTCCACCGGTGTCAAGAGTACTCTGGTTTATTGCCGGGAGGGTCAGGTTCTGCTTGGTCAGGTTCCTTCCACCCTTCAGGCTTCATGCTCCACTTCATTCGGACCCATCGCCTAAGCCTTGGGTGAGCCCCCCGTGAGCGGTTCGGACACAATGCCTCAGTGCTCTCCCACCGACTCGGGCCGGTGCCCCCAATGGCTTCGGGCAGCAAATCGATATGAATCCTGCGATTGAGCGGTCGATGCTCGTTTGCTGCCCCATTCCATCAACGGTCAGTGCGATATTGATGCTGCTTTTCCGCCACGGTCGGCAGTACTCTCATATCGATACGCCGGTGCTCCCGGTCCTCGAGTGAATGGTCGCATGATTCACAATCTCTCCACCTCCCGTTCTGACCAGGCAAAATCTCGACGCCCTCGACACTATCCCTCAGTGCATCTTCGTATATCCAGGGGATAGGACCGCGAAGTGGCGTACGTGAGGTTCTTACGGTCCGAGCTCTAAGACCATAAACTAAGACTCTCATCTGGGACTACGTTCGAGACCTCTTGCCTCCGAGCCCTGCTTGAGTTCAGCGAATTTACCCCCACCAGTCCTCGTATTCATCGTCCTGCATGACGTTAAACTGCACCTCAAGAACTACGTGCGGCTTGATTCCCATCCTTATGGGATACGTAGGACCGCCTGGACATTCATGTTTCAGGCCCAGCCCCATCCTTCGGGAATTTCCATCCCATCTCGGGCCCTTGGCCCAGTTGTCTCTGGGTATGCGGCGTATGGTGTGAACGCGGGGCTACGCCCTCATTCATGTCGGTTTGCCCGTCACGCTATACGCCCCCCACGTTTGGGGATGCCTTCTGCTTCCCCTTCTTTCCATCTTCGTCCTGCATGACGTTAAACTGCACTTCAAGAACTACGTACGGCTTGATTCCCATCCTTATGGGATACGTAGGACTGCCTGGACGCTTGTGTTTCAGGTCCAGCCCCGTCTCCTGGTTGATCACGGGGATTCACCCTCTTTCGGTTGCTCTCAGGGTGAGTCCTCCGACCCTTTCCGGTGATCTGTTAACATGTTTGGAGTACTTCGGTCTATGACTCGTGGTGTCAGATTCAATCCCGACAAGTCCTGTGTTACTTGTCCGGCCTTGCGCTTCTCCTTGTTCGAGCCTTCACTCAAAGGGATCCTCGTTAGCGGTTTGGGTACGATGCCTTAGCGCTCTCCTACCGCTCCGGGTCGATTTACCGGCGGGTCCTGGGCCGCAAATCGATATGAATCCTGCGATTAAGCGGTTGATGCTCGTTTGCTTGCCCCATCCTAGGCTGACGCGATCGGGTGTTGTGTTGCGAACATGGTCGGCAACACCCTTGATCGCCATGTTGGCTCTTTCAGGCTCCGAACATTGGTTGCGCAGTCCTCATCACACTCCGCCTTTGTGCGTTGTAGTGGAATCTCGACACTCTCTTCATACTGATCTTCAGTACACCTCTACATGTTCGGCAGGTCAACCGGGGCAATGGTGTCTTTTGAGACTCCCACGATCTGAGCACCAAGGATATATGCGGATGTCCTCCCTAAGGGCCATGCGTAGCTGGACCCTCATCCCCATAAGGAGAAAGGAGTCGCCCGAGCAATCGCGTTCTGGGCCCAGCATAGCTGGAGGCTAGCATCTCTGCCCCTCGGGTGATGAACATACGCAGGCCCCTATCCCAAGACCCTTCTCTAGGAATCGTGCGTGACCGCAGGGCCGGGATATGTTCCCACCTCCGCTGGGTCCGCCGCATCGCAATAAGCGGATTCCTCCATGGTCCAAACCACACGACCTTAAACTGTGTTGTCCGGTCCTACCACACGACCGTAAACTGTGATCGTCTTGGCCGCCCGACGAGAAACGGCACTGCATCGTGGTGTTCTCCTCAGGGGACACTCACGTTGGGCGCTGGTTAATAACCACGCCATTTATCAATGCCTTTCGTGGCTTGATTGTTGTGGCGACGCCAGGGATTCCTCAATCACAGGCATGTCGCCACACAAAGAAAAACCACCCACCTTTAAGGACAAACAAGAAATATCAAATGCCGCTTCTTCTGTGTGCGAGGGTCAGACCCGCACCCTTCCCCGCGCTGGTGCCCGATTGTGT
This sequence comes from Viscum album, assembly GCA_963277665.1. Taxonomy (NCBI): domain Eukaryota; kingdom Viridiplantae; phylum Streptophyta; class Magnoliopsida; order Santalales; family Viscaceae; genus Viscum; species Viscum album. Next base: position 445,032,633 of record OY728155.1, on the reverse strand, counting down.
TGCGCCGCGCTTCAAGAACTACGTGTGGCTTGATTCCCATCCTTATGGGATACGTAGGAACGCCCGGATGTTTGAAACTTCGGGTCCAGCCCCCCACCTCTTGAAGATTCCCCTTTCTCTGGGGAGTCCGCCGCCTTCGGGTCACCCTCAAGGCGTGTCCCTCGACCCCTTGCAGTGGTCCACCGGTGTCAAGAGTACTCTGGTTTATTGCCGGGAGGGTCAGGTTCTGCTTGGTCAGGTTCCTTCCACCCTTCAGGCTTCATGCTCCACTTCATTCGGACCCATCGCCTAAGCCTTGGGTGAGCCCCCCGTGAGCGGTTCGGACACAATGCCTCAGTGCTCTCCCACCGACTCGGGCCGGTGCCCCCAATGGCTTCGGGCAGCAAATCGATATGAATCCTGCGATTGAGCGGTCGATGCTCGTTTGCTGCCCCATTCCATCAACGGTCAGTGCGATATTGATGCTGCTTTTCCGCCACGGTCGGCAGTACTCTCATATCGATACGCCGGTGCTCCCGGTCCTCGAGTGAATGGTCGCATGATTCACAATCTCTCCACCTCTCGTTCTGACCAGGCAAAATCTCGACGCCCTCGACACTATCCCTCAGTGCATCTTCGTATATCCAGGGGATAGGACCGTGAAGTGGCGTACGTGAGGTTCTTATGGTCCGAGCTCTAAGACCTTAAACTAAGATCTCTTTCCTTATGGTCCGAGCTCTAAGACCTTAAACTAAGATCTCTTCCCTTATGGTCCGAGCTCTAAGACCTTAAACTAAGATCTCCCCTAAATGGGGTTCCACGTCCTGCATGACGCTAAACTGCACTTTCAGAACTACGTATGGCTTGATCTCCAGCCTGATGGAGTACGTAGGAACGCCCGGGCATTTTGACTCGGGTCCAGCCTCAGGGATCGCTAAGTCCCGCCCCTCCTCGTCGCCGGCCATCTGGCCTGGCTTCTGGTAGAGTGGTGCGGTTGTGATATTCCCCCCGATTCAGCTCGGGATGCCCCATCGCAATGATGGGAAGCGACAGCTTCCTCGTCAAAGAGGTTCTGTCCGAGAACTGGGGTGATTCGCGGCCAGATTAGTGCATCCGCCTAATACGCTTTCCCCACGGTGGCGCAATTTTGGGAGCGTTGGGTTCTGTCCGAACGAAGCATCACTTCGCCCCACGCTTCGCATGCTCTTTTGATCTGGACTTCCACCCTTGTGTCTGAAGGAACCCCCAAGGCGGTATTCATGACGACATGTGGTCCGCCTCCTGCAATATGAATGATGACCTTCGGTCCGTCTCTTGCAGTTGTTATGGTCGATCCACTGTCCGCCTACCGTCTTGGGCATTTCCTGGAAGGCCGACCGTTGTGGATTTCTGAATTAGGGACATGCGGTTTACCCTTGCTCATTTCCCTATGTTCAGATAAAATCTCAACGCCCCTAGCATTGTCCCGCTCGTGTGTTGGGACAACTTGGGGGATGATACATTGATTAGGTCTGAGGTCTCCTTTCCTAGGAATGATCTCCCTCTTTTCTTTAGAAATCCAGGCCCAATTAAGGATGCCTGAAGCTTGGTTAACACTCCCGCGAGACAATTTGTGGTTGAGTATGTTAAGCCGAAAGACGCAGATAAATATATGGATTCATACAAATGGATCGAAATATTAAGTAACGGAAGCAAAATGTTCTAGGAATGGCAAAAAACAAAGCCCCTAGGGATTAGCGTGCTGGATAAGTCTTTCTAATGCCGCTACCCTTTGGCTGGCGGCCTCCAGGGCTGCTTCTCGTTCTCTGCGTGCCCTCTCCTCATCGGCGGTCGCAGCACGCAGTTCGTCAATCCTGGCCTGTGCACGCTCCCGCTCGACTTGGAGTGTGACCATCTGTTGGCCCGCCTCCGTCAGCTGTACCTGAGCGTCGATCAGTTGTGCCGATAGTTGCTCCACAAGCTCGGTACATGCTGCGACGAAGGCCTCCTTCTCTGCCGCCTGCCCTTCGAGGCGCCGGACTTCCTGCTCTGCCGCGAGGAGCGCCTGCGTGCTCTCCGACATGTCCCGACTTTGTGTGACGTCGGCACGTCGGCGGCTCTCGCGCATCTTCTCGGCCACGAAATTACGGACCGTCAGATGGAGGCGTTGAGCATCAGCTCCCCCGGCACACAGGAAGCGCAGCCAGGTCTGAAGTGATCCCATGCGCCCCAGCCATTCCGATGGGTCTCGCTTGAGGAAGCGCTGGATGCACTTCCACCCCCTGCGTCGCGTTACCCGGCTATCCTCGAACGCCTCCGCGTCCGAGTCATCCATCTCCTCGGGGTCGGCAGGCCGGTAAGCAGGGAAGGCAGCCAGCAGGTCTGCTGCAGGGTCCGCCCCTGGGATGTCCTCGTGGGGGATAGGTTCCCCAACACCTGGGCGACCTTCTTCTCTCGCCCCAGCGGCGACGACGCCCTCGTCAGCCCCCCTCTCTCCGATGTCAGCGCCGCCGGCGTCCGGAGCCCCCTGATCAGCAGTTGATGGGGCCGGCCCGGTTTGGAAAGTCTGTTCCGGAGCAGGCGGCATGTCTGCCACCGGTCCACTCGTGGACGGCCCGGGTTCGGCAACCCGGCGAGCCTCCAAGGTTGAGATCACTGCGCAGGGCATGCCGCGGTTAGTCACGGATCATCAATGGCAAGCACCAGCAGTGAAGTAGGGAGACTTACGGGAGGTCGGAGCGTCATCTTCCGCTATCCCGGCCGCCGCAGGGACAGTTGCAGCAGGGGACCCATCCTCACTTGTCAGTTCGACGATAGGTGTCTGGCCCCCGCCTTGTCCTGCTGGCGCCCCTCCTACTCCCGCTGAGGACGCCTGGCCAATATCCGTGCACTCCTGAGAAAGGTGGAGAAATGGGTTAGAAGCTGCGTGAGAGAATGGATGAAACAGGTTGAGTAGGGATAGAAGCGAACCTCGAGGAGCTCGGTGACGTCGACATTGTCGGAGTCGGCCACCTCGCCGCTCTCCCGCGGACTCCTTTGATGGGACTTTCCCTCGGAGCCTTCATCCTCTCCCGTCTCCTCCTCCTCTTTGGAGTTGCTGCTACTGTCATCTTCTCCCGGCGGCATCCGTTCTGGAGCAGGCTCTAGACCGAGCATCACCTTCACCAGAAGGGATGGCTCCGCACGCTGACCACGTTGGCGCGCGTACTCGTCCATTGCCGTCAGATACGCATACTGCCGGTTGAAGTCCACCCTGTCGGTGATCTGGAGGCGCCCGACCTCTGGCAGATAGATTCCGTCTCTGAGTATCTTTCGCCAGATGACGTCGGTCCCCAGTGACTGCCGCAGGGTCATCCAGGCCGACCACAGCGCCGGGAAGACTGCATCGTGGGAGGGTTCGAGCAGACGTCTCACCTGCTTCCCGGGCCGCTCCCCGACCGCCGCATGTGCCCCCTCTCTGGGCGCCGAGGTCGTAGCGGCAGCCTGCGATGTGCCCGCCGCCGAAGTCCCTGCTCGCGCCGGCCCCGCTGCTTGGCGCGCCTCCGTTCTCCCCCGTGTGGCGGCGCCTCGCCTCCTCCCTTGACGCCCGGTCTCCGCACGGGTGACCTCGAGCCGCCGAACTAGCTTCCGTAGAAGCCCCTCAGGGTACGCGATAGCCCAGTGTTCGGCGTACTCGGTTGCCAAACCTGCGTCGACCCCGGTAGGAGGGAGAGTGATGACGTCGCCAGAGCCGAAGGCGACGAACATCAGCCACATCTGGCGAAGGACGCAAGGGTTCGTCTCCTCCCGGACAGCAGTGAATACCCTCTTCGGCATCCGCTGAAGGCACCCGAACTGCCTGGCGAACCGGGTCGGCACGTAAGGCTCGCAGATCACCTTCCCGTCGATCCGAGTCACGAGCACCCCGCCCCGCATGTTCAGGAAGTATTCATGCTGCTCCAGCGGGCCTTGTCCGTTGTCAATCATCTGGCCAACGGGAGTGGGGAACGGGCTGAAGTTGAAATTGGCATGATTGCCAATCCGAACCCTCACGCCCTCCTCACTGAGGTTCATCGGAGTGACCCCCGCAATGTTCAGCAGGGAGGGTCGCAGGCCGTTGCCTGGAGGACTGATGGCATTTGGGAACGTATACCCACCAAGGTGAGCAGCCACCCAGCCGTGGAAGAACTGAAAGGGCCCACAGATCCTTCGTGGCGACCCCCCTCGTGAGATGCGTCCCAGAATGGCATACAGCCTCGCCAGTACCGGGACCCCGAGGTTGTACCTCTTATTGGCAGCCATGGCGCCCGCCATCGCCAGCGTCGCCGGGCGGACGCCCATCCTCGCATCCCGCACTGGCAGGAGCCACCCGCTCAGAAAGGTGGCCAGGAACGCCGCGTACCGGACATTCGGGTCCCGGGCCTCGATGACGCGGTACCCCCACGAGCGGTAGTCACCCGTCTCCAGGACCCGCCAGTACGACCCGTTCCGGCTCCTCTGAGCTGCGGTCGGGCACCGCTTCCCCCTGCCTGGCATCTTGACCGCCGGGTCATGCTCCAGGAACTGGCCGAACCAATCCTTGTAGGCTATGTCCTTCTGGAAGTCTTGGATCCCGAGCCGCTGCGTAGCCAGGTCAAGCAGGTGCCAGGTCAGAATGGGAGTCCGTGACCTGTCCTCCCAGATGTTCTTCGGCGGCAGGAACTCATCGTACTGGTAGCCCTCCAGCGGGATACCTCCGATGCAGTGGATGTCCCAGAGACCGATGCCGACCTCCCCATGGTGAAGATGGAAGGTGTTGGTATCCGGGGACCAGCGGGTGAACAGCTCCGGCCCGAGCTCCGACTGCTGGTAGAAGTGGAACTGCGACGTCCACACCGCCTCAAACAGGCCGATGTACCGCAGCTCCTCTGCGAAGTGATCGCAAGTGTGGCGTACCCAGAACGCCCAGGCCCATTCGCTGGTAAAGTTGCCCCCAGACCGCAAGTCCCAGTCCTTCAGCCAGCCCTTGGTGTCGTCAGTGACACTCTGACGGTATGTGCTCGAGTAGAGGGCTGGAGAATTCTCCGCTGTAGGCTCACCCCCGTCAATGGTTCGCGTCCTTGGGTTCAGGACGTAGATGTCCAAGTGCCTGGTCTCCCTGGCCGGATGCCCATTGTTGGTGATGTTGTAGCGGAGCAGCTCGTCCTCCCGAGTCACCCAGGTTCGCGGCGCATCAATCTCGAACCCTGGCACTGGAACCTCATCCAGGAGGCCAAAGTTCCAGAGCGGCAGGTTGTCTGACAATGGGTATGTCTTCTGGGCCGGCGTTAGTAAGTCGAACAAGGATTGATTGTTGGAAACAATCTCCTTGGCTCCGTAAACCTCCTCGTTCGTCGCCATCTCGGCTCTGCGAGTGGCGGCATCCCCTTCATTTCCTCTGTGCGCGGCCATCTCAGAAGTTGCGGGAGTCGTGCGGGTTAAGGGATGAAGCGTGCGGGATCGGACGAGGCCGGTAGAAAAGTTTGAGAGGCGGCGCGCAATCCAAGTGGACGGCGCGCAATTAGGAAGTCCTTCGCGAAAAACCCCGGGTATTCGCGCAAAAACAGAGCGAAGTCCGGACGGTTTTGCGCGACGAGCGTGCGAATTCCGCGCCGGAAAAGGCAATTTCGCGCACGAGAGCAAAGAGGCTTATCGCGCGGAAGGCCAGTGTACGGACGGAGGGACCCAGTGCCCCTATTTATAGGCGAGGCCGTGGTCCGCGCTGCGCGGAAAAGGATTTGCGCGACCGCATCGGCCGATTTCGCGCCTGACACCCATTTTTGCGCGCCATAGTCCCGCGTCGCCCAGGACTTCGGCATTCCGGCGTCTCCCTCGGAACCCGATCGTTGCGACCTCTCGCCGATCAGATTCCGAGGGGGGGCTTTTGTAGACGCCGGAAAAGTCCGTCGTTCCCAAACGAAACTCCGGATGCGGAAAGCGAGGTCATATTTGGAGTCGGAAGAATGTTTCGGAGGGCCCGGAGGCCTTGCGCGGAATTTCAGAGGCCCGCGCGCAAAAGTGATGAGTCGCGCGCAAAACCCCCGGGATGCGCGCAATGCGCTGGTCCGGCGCGCATTTTTACGCGCCGCTGGCCCGCGCGGCTCCCTTTGCGCGCCGCGCCCGATTCCGCGCCCCGCGAGAAGGATTTCGCGCTCGCGCCTTGGATTCCGCGCCCGGGGTTGCCTATAAATACAAGGCGACCCCCAACGTTTTAAAGGTTGCTGGAAGTCGAAACGTCTCTCGTGCGCGCAAGTCAACCCCTTCCGCGCGCAATGACGAACTTCAGGTAACCTCCTTTCTTTCGCGCAAGAAAGCCTCGGGGTCCGCCTTCGCGCGCAATCCCCGCTGGCTCCTTTCATTTGAGTAAAAACTCACCCTAAGGCCTTTGCGCGCAAAAGAACCCGCTTGCGCGCAATTGTCACCGGGGTGCGCGCAATCCGGCCCGATTGCGCGCACCCCCTTCTTTCAAGTGGCCATTCATTAAAGAATGAGCCGTTGCCCCCGCGCGCTATCCGAAGCCCGGTGTGCGCAATCTCAAGCATCCGCGCGCAAGGCGCTGGTCCAATTGCGCGCCAGCCCGCCCCGATTGCGCGCCGACCCGCAGTATTGCGCGCAAAGCTCCTTTTTTGCGCGCAATCTGCCAGGGTCGCCCCTGTTGACCCCCTGAGGGTACCCGCCTGTGTGGCACCCGATGATTCTCACCCCGGGTGCCCGCACCGTGCGTTGTCTTCCCGTGCGGCCTTCCGGGCTCGCGCGAAGTGACACGGACCCCTCGGCGGCACCGCTATCGTCCTGCACGACGTTAAACTGCAATCGTCCGAGCTACAAGACGTTAAACTGTTCAGCATTCGTCCCGCAGGACGTTAAACTGCACATACGTCCTGCACGACGTTAAACTGCAATCGTCCGCACTGCAAGACGTTAAACTGCCAAGTGTTTCGTCCTGCACGACGTTAAACTGTAATCGTCCGCGTTGTACGACGTTAAACTGCCTAGCGCTTCGTCCTCAACACACGACGTTAAACTGTACTTCGTCCGGCAAGACGTTAAACCGTCCGCATCATCCGATCCCGTGCTCCGCACGCAGGGTCTCCCCCGGTTTGGATGTGGCCCCCACCCGCTCGTCTCTGCAGGGATGTCGGGATTGTCCCGCTTTTGGGGCGATTTAATGGGAGTGGCTTTTCCCTACGGGGGCAGGGTATTACAAACCCCTAGTTTCTCGTGGGAGGCTGCATATGTGTATCTCCATTGCGCCTCCCCACTGCCGAAGCCAGTAGAGGGTGCGGCTGGGATCGAGGTGTCTTCCGCTTTCGGTCCAAGTCCCTTCCAGCTGAGTTTTGCCGCAGTCGGGCTGCCCCAAGTGCGTAAGTCCTGACAGAATGAACTACGTGGACTTTGATCCCTGTCTTCTATACAGGGTACGTAGGAAGCCTCCCTGAGGTCCAAGCCCACCACCTGGTCGTCCCGGTCGTATTTACGTCGGTTCGTCCATCAGTGGACCCTTCCTGGGTTCACGCTTGCGTTGATTCACATATGAGTCCGCACCTGTGGGAGACTGCCCGTGTGTATCTCCACTGTGCCTCCCCACTGCCCCTTTTCTTATTTCCGTCCAGCATGACGTGAAACTGTGATCCACCCGGCCGTTCCATCCCCCTCTGTGCGAGGTGGTTCGGTTCAACCCTCCTCCCGGCAGCCTCGATCCCCTTGTGAGTCGGCTCGCCAACGTCCAGCATGACGTTAAACTGTACATCCGAACTACGCTGACTTTGATCCGCGCTAACGCACGGTACGTAGGAAGCCTCTACGAGGTCCAAGCTCTTCACTCCGCCATCCATCCTGACCTGTACCCGGGCCGCCACATCCCGGTGGGGTCATGCCACTTCACTTCACTCCACTTCACCCGGGAAGCCGCCCATGTGCTGGCCCCAGCATCGAAGGTTCCCCGCAAGGGGTTCTGCTATCTGATCCACTCTTCGTGTTGATCAGTCCGATGCCGTCCCCGCCGGACGTTAAACTCGCGGCATACCCCGTGTTAAACACGGGAAGCTGAGGAAAACCTCAGGTGACACAGTTCCCCGTACCCGGTGCGGGATGCCTCAGGCGTCATGCCTTCGAGAAGCCCTATTAGGGATGGAAGACAGATATGCAGAGCCGCAGCGTAAATGCACGCCCCCAACACCCAGAGCCGTCCGGGCTTCTCACCGCAGGTTGCTGCCCCGACCAGACTCCTTGGAGCGTCCGGGCGGAAGCAGCGTAATTAACCGGTGTCCATGAAGATATGGCGCCGGGAGCGAGATTCACGAGCATGTCTTAAATCTATGAGGGAGACCCGGATTAGGCGACGAGTTCCGAGGAGACGTCCGAGGAAGGAGGAGCCGACATCCCATCATCCCGGTTTCGATCAAGGAGCAGACGCCCCTGAACAAAGGGACGGATGCCGCCCGCCTTTGGAAAGCGGGACCGCGGGACCACAAGCTGCGCGCGCCCATCCCCTCGGGTCGACGGGTGCACGCGCGAACGCGTCCTGGCGGAACAGCGTCGGAGCAGAAACCCGACGCACATCCGCACCGAAACACCCGCCCTTATTAGAAACGACTTGAATTGGACTAACCCATTCACTATCAGAAATTGGGTAGACAATACCAGCTTGAAGAAGCTTGGTAATCTCTTCCCTAACTACCTCAAGTATGAGTTGATTGAGTCTTCTTTGAGGTTGCCTAATTGGTTTGGATGATTTCTCTAGATGGATGTGATGCATGAAAAGGGCAGGGTCGATTCCCAGAATATCCTCTATGGTCCAACCTAAGGCATTTTTGTTTTCTTCTAACACTTGAACAAGTTGGGACTCCTCAGTTTCAGAAAGTGAATCAGAGATAATGACACGGTATGAGGGATCATGGAAAAGGAATGCATACTTGAGGTGTGAAGGAAGTGGTTTTAGATCAGTTCCAGCCTTGATTTGAGATCTAGACAAGTTAGGAGTAGGAGAAGGGATTCCAGATGGGTTTGGATCATTTTACTCAACACTATCCACGGTGGAGCAGTAGAGATCAGAGTTGATGTGGGATTCAAGAGAGTTTTCAAGTTCCTCTAGATTGATGGAGTCTATGAATGAGAGGTCCACATCAACTTCACCATTTATGACTTTGTTAATCATGGTGCAGATTTCACAAGATCCTTTATCATTAGAACATGATGAACATGGTGGATTGGGGTTAGATTGAATCTTAGAAGTGTCCTCAAAAGCATGGATTGAGAATGCAGAGTGATCCTCAGATGGGTATCGCATGGCTTGGAAAATATTAAACATGACCAGTTGGTCACCGAATTCCATGGATAAGATGCCTGAATGGACATCAATCTTGGTTCTCGCAGTCATGAGAAATGGTTTACCTAGAATTAGGGGAGATCAAGAAGAGGTCGTCTCACCTTCCATGTCAAGGACATAGAAATCAGCTGGGAAGATAAGATCATTGACCCGAACAAGAACATCCTCAATTATCCCCTCAGGATTGGCAGTGCTTCGATTGGCTAATTGAATGACAACACCCGTTGGGTGCAAGGGACCTAAACCAAGGTTGGAGAAAATGGATTTGGGCATGACATTTATTGAGGCTCCATGGTCTATGAGTGCATCATCAAAGTTGGAACTCCCTATTTGACATGGAACCATGAAGGTCCCTGGATCTTTGCACTTCATGGGAATGGACTGTTGGGTTGAAACATTTTCAATGTTCCTAAGTTTCCTCTTATGGGTGCACAATTCCTTAAGAAACTTGGCATACTTAGGGATTTGTTTGATGGAATCTAAGAGGGGGATGTTCACTTCAACACGTCTAAACATGTCAAGAATTTTAGGATCCGGTTCAAAGGACTTCATAGGCTTGGAGATGGCTTGAGGAAAAGGAATCGGGTTCCTTAGAGGAATGGAAGGAGGTGAAGGAGTGGATTCAAGTTCCTTTTCCAGCTTTTTGTTCTTTTCATTTTCTAGATCAACATCGAAAGGGGAGGTAGAGCAATCATCATGGGTCATATCAATTTGCTTTCCCGATCTAAGTGCAATTGCACTTACATTACCCTTAGGGTTGGGTAATGGTTGAGCTGGGAGTTGGGATTAATTGGATGGATGTTGCTGGCTAAGGTGGGATGCAATTTGACATGTTTGGGTTTCAATGTTCTTGAGACTAGAACGGGTGAAGGAAGCCAGATCCTCTACAGCACTTTCTCATGGTTGTTTAGAAGAAGAATTGTGTCCCAAATTGGGTTGGCCTTGATTTTGGTTCTTGGGAAAGCGATTGTATTGGGTGGGGAATTGGGAAGTCTCATTAGGATAGTGGAATCCAGGAAGAGTATTGTTCCTTTCGGGTTGAGGAACAAAAGGATAATTTTGATGGATGTTACCACCACTTTGACCATATTGGAACTGGTTTGGATTTTGATGAGGGAACTGAGGAGGATGAGAAATGGGATTACCATACCTCAGAGGGGGGTTAAAGGTAGAAGAGAAGGTCTTAGAGTGGGGTTGGTTGAAGTTTCTAACAAACTGACCTGATTGTTGAGGGTTGAAGTTTCGCTGAGCATATGCCGCATTGAGCTCCATTGTACTAGATGAATCATATGGATCATCTTGAAGTTGTGGACATGTGTCAGTCGGATGAGATGGAGAGTTGCAGATTCCACAATTCTTGATAGGTCCAGGGAATAGTGACTGTGGAGAATATGAGGTTGGGGCTTTGGTAGCCACCTCTAGTTGACGCACAAGACCTGTAAGTTCACTCATCCACTCAGTCATCTTGTTGGGCTCTATGGATTGATTTTCTTGGTCTTGTTTCACTTGATCATGTGCTCGAGTATGGAATTGCTGCGTGTTTGCAGCCATGTTACTTACGAGATCTCTTGCAGATGCAGGAGTTTTGTCAACAAGAGCACCGCCACTTGCGGCATCAATGTGAGTTCGCTCCATAGCCAATAACCCCTCATAGAAATATTGGATCAGGAGTTGTTCAGGGATTTGATGGTGTGGACAAGTTTCCACAAGCTTTTTGAACCTCTCCCAATACTCATGGAGTGATTCATTATGGAATTGACGGATGTCGCTTAATTCCTTTCGGATAGAAGCTGTTCGGGAAGCGGGAAAGAACTTCTCAAGGAAAAGTCTCTTCATGTCAACCCATGAGTTTATGGAACCTGGTGGGAGGTAGTAGAGCCAAGACTTGGCAGAATCCTCTAGGGAAAAGGGGAAAGCTCTAAGCTTGATTTTTTCTTTAGAAACCCCTTGAGGTTTCATGGTTGAGAAGACCACTTGGAACTCTTTGTGGTGAAGATGAGGATCCTCACCAGCTAGACCATGGAAATGAGGAAGAAGATGAATCAAACCCGAATTGAGTTCGAAGTCAGCCTCTATGTTTGGATATTGAATACCAATAGGTTGGTAATTCATATCAGGGGCAGTGAGTTCTTTTAGGGTTTGTTCCCTAGGATTGGCCATTTCAATTTCAATTGGTTGGATGAGGACTGGTTCTTGAATTATTTGAGTATCTCTTATGTTCCTCCTAATTTGGCGAAGTGTTCGCTCAATTTCAGGGTCAAACAAATCTGAGAGATTGTTTGGAAGGCTACGAGGCATTCAAAGAGATTTTGGAAGAAAGGGGAAGATGGGTTTTTCTTTGTATTTTTTCAGTTTATGATTTTTAAGAGGAAGACGGGTTTTTCTTTGTGTTTTTTTTCAATTTTTTTTTTAAATTTTTGTTTTTTTTTGGTTTTTTTGACAATAACTAGAAACTAATGACTACTTAAAGCACCATCCCCGGCAACGGCGCCATTTGAAACACACGGCCGATTGTCGCCTATCGACCGGTCAAAATTCCGGTGCTCTGCTAATGTGTATAGCAGCACTCGGGTCGAATCCTCGGCAATGATACTTTGTAATAGTCGTTTGTTTTTAGTTGATTGTATTTTGATTTGGGGGGTTTGTTTTCAGAACTTAATTGAAATGATTTATGGATGATGTTTTATTTACCAAATTGATAAATATTGGGGTGAGTTCATCATTGGGGAGTTAAGCATGTGATATCCTTGAGCCTTACTTTGTATTGCATTAAATTAACACCCATGTCATAAGTTGACGTTGATTGGAATTCCTAAGTGTGAAGGCTTTAATCCAAGCCTTAACTTAACTTAGGGTTCTAATATCAAACAAACCTTATGTATGGTAGTGTATTTATGGTTCCAATAATCCATGGAAACCACTCGTTAAACAAAATATATCATTAATCCATGACATATTAAGTTTAACATACACAATATTAATATAAAGAATACTCATCGAGAAAAACTCTCAATCACTTAACATCCCCTAATTATAACTCACCCCAATGAGAGATTTACACAGCAATTTTGATGTCTAATATTCTGGTTAAAATAATTATGATGATAAATGAAGAATAGAAGAAAAATAAAGGGATTAGAAAAGAGTGGTACATTGACACACACACACAAACGATGATGATAATTAAAAATGGATTTTCGATTGAATGAGGAAGCAAAAGAAGGGAATGGGATTGAACTGAATTTAAACTATTTTAATAACATAAATATTAAACTATAGAAGGTGGATGAGAATAAGAGATATTGAATAAGTAACTTGCATTAAAACAGAATTACAAAGAAAGGACTTACAAAATTACAAAAAACGAAGAACACAAAAGTAAGTGAAAACAAAGAGAGGAGGAAAGGTCTCTCAAGTGAAAACATGAGTATGGAAGGTCCTCCCAAGCCTTTGTCAAGGCTTTGGTCGTTCCAATATGATATCCTCTCTTCTGAAATGCCAACCCCACTCAAGGAGAGAAGGGGAGAGTATTTATAGCCCAAGGAGTGGACTGTTTGCATTCCCAATCTGTCCCTCTACTTGCATCGCCAATTTGGATATTCAGAGAGCCGAATCTTCAAATAGCTCCTTCTTCAAAGTTGTAGACAATAATGTTGGCCGACTAATCTCAACAGTTGGAGGCAGTTGGAAAAGTGGAGCCAAAGTTATGGTGGTTTTATTAAAAAAAGGAAAACTGTTCATTTCTATCCATTCTTTTTCGATGGCCAAAATGTGAATGGATTTTGGAATAGGACGATGCCTTCAAATACGAATGACGTCTTCAACAAAGTAGGCCACCTATATCTCCTCTTTCACACTGAAAATGCTCAGCTCGATTTGATGCTTACATCATGAGATATGTCATGAATACTATACTGATTTTAATTCTCGGACAGAATGGTGGGCTGGACTTCAAAGCATATGTTGGGCCCCTTTTATTTGGAGTTGGGCCTTTAAAGTTTTATCCAAGATGAAATGTATTGTCCCCCGAATTATTGTGGAGAGTTAAGGTTTTTGGACTTCTGGATTGAACCCAGTAAATCAATCTTCAAGGCTGGTCCAGTTTGTTCACAGATTCTTTGGTCTTGATTGTGAGGACCATATGACCCTTCAAATGGAAGAATTGGATCATGGTACCTTCTAATGAAATGTTCTATATTGCAAGGAGAATACTAAAAAATAAGAAACACACAATTTGGATCAGTATAGTGAGAGTTATTATTAAAACATTAAACTGACTCAATTGGACTGCTTCTAAAAATGCTCAAAAATTATACTTAATATTAAAACATTAATATTTCACACAAATTATGCACATTTCATATAAAATCAGTAAAGGGAGTATATAATAAGTCATGAAAATATTAATAACATCAGTACCATTGACCAAGAATCTCTAATAAATATAGATGATTCTCTATCAATGAAGAACCTCGAATACATACAAATGATTTTCTAAGTTTCCTACATATTTAATCATAGATTGTCAGATCTGAAGGAAAGCTCATTTTATACTTGGTAATGTAATAAGGATTCACGAACATAACTTAAATCTAAAATAGAGTCCCATAGTAGACAATAATTCCCCTCAAAAAGGTGTGACGAGTCCGACCTCCCATCCTCTCGACCAATGCAAATTCCTAAGCCTCATCAGTCCACAAACTAATGGGAACCTACCTTTGGAAAGTATGTATGAATGGATGTGGAATCATTGGATATTTCCTGTTCTAAGAAGAACCCCGTTAGAAACTGATCGGATCTTTTTAACCTCCCATCAAGGCGGTTATCCCCGGATTCCGAGGGAAACAAAAATGGTGAACCCGACGTGAATCCTTAACCAAGTTAAAATGATGTTTTACCTATTTGTTAGGCCCCTATTTAAAACTCAATGAGAGGGCCAACAAAAACAATCATTGACATATGTGATCATCCAAAAGATGTAGTGGCTGAATTTATCTTGATTACGTCTGTTATATCAAACAGGAACTCTTTTTCCAAGATCTTATACATTTCTAGAATGGCTGCTCTCAAGTTCAAACCTGTTAATACTGCTGCTGCAAATGTCACTGCTGCTACTCCTACTGGATCATAATCCGCTCTTAGGACGATAACACCTACTCAGCATCTTCAACGTTGGGTATCAAACGTACTGGTTAAGGAGTACCATCAACATGGTACCATCCCAACTTTGAAAGCTTCCCGACAAGCCCTCCAAGTAAATAACTCACATCGGTCATCCGGACAATGACGACCAGTGATCAAGAAATAGGCGGTGTTGACTACCGTCTCCAACCGTTTCAGGTCATTATCCCAGGAACACAATCACCATTCGCTCCCTTATTCTAGGGAGGTGAATGAGCAAGTCCCTCCGGACCTTAATTCAAATAGACAGAAGTCCTTCCTGAGGGCTCCCACCAACAATCGCCGCCAGACTCGTGCGGCAGTGCACCCTCAACATGATGGGGGTACCAACTCCAGGCATTCGGATCAGGTTCCTCGAACCTGATCAAGCAAGAAAAACCACCAGAGGTGGAATCCGGTCAACAGTGGGCATGTTCTCATCTCTTCCTTCTCCAGAGAAGTCCACCAACCTAACTTGGTGGAAAGCAACGAGCATGCACATACACCAGCCCGTTTTAATTCCGCTGTCCAGCAGACTCGTCTGGCAGCATCACGCCAATCCCGCCAGGAAATTCCGGCAGAGTACTATAAGCAGGAATATACACCTGTTTATACATCATCATCTAGTCAGTAGGCTTGTCTGACTACATATGATGGATCTCGTCAACCATGTTTGGCGAAGTGCAATAAGCAGGCACATACACCTGCTAGTTTTAATCAAGCCTACCAACAGTCTCTCTTGGTAGCATTCAGAGAAGTTAGTCAGAAAGCCCCGACAACAAATAGGAAGCAAACTCAACTCTCTACCCCCACACTTGAGTTCTGTCAGAATTCACTGATAGAAAAATGAGGACACGAGCAGGCACATACACCTGCTCCAAGCCCGGAATGGACATATATTCCCGTTCCGGCAGCTGAAGTCACCAAGAATATTCTATCAATGGTGAAAGAGCATAAGCAAATCCCTGGTCATATTCTGGATGCCTGCCAGGATATTATAACAACTTCAGCGGCATTTTAGGGAAAGACACATAAATATATCCCTACCAGTGGAGTGATACATCAACAATTCACTCCGGAACAGACACGCACATCTGTTCCAGTCCAAGACGGTTATGGGGCATACTCCCCCATATCATATGGATGACCAAGTCAGGCACATAAACCTGATTTGAGAGGAGATCGTCAGCCTAACCTGGCCATCTTTCCTGATCAGGCACATACACCTACTCAGGGTATCCACTTTTGTCAACAAGTGGTTTCCAAGGCGAGTAAGAAGGCGTCAAAGAAAAAGACCTTCCCAGTACAGTCAGGAGATCAAGTGCAAATAAATAACAAGGCCTTGCTCGATGCTAGAGTTCTTGAAGCCCTTAGACAATTATCTATTTGAATTCAAGATTATACTCCCTCGGTTCCCAATAGTGGGAACATTAATTCCGAAGGTCTTCAACAGACACTTCGTCATGAAGGCTTGCTTCATGACAATTCGATCGATCTCGAAGTTTCATCTTCAGATGAGAGCCACAAGAACCCTCTGTGTGGTTAGAAGACCAAGGGGAATGAGATCTCATCTTTTGTTGTAACCCATTATGGGGGTCCTCCCCATGATGATGAATTTTGTTGCGAAAGTCCTCTCCACAGTAGTGATGTACATTTCCTAGAAAATGCTTCAGTGGACAATGTAGTGTCGAGAAATCCCTTTTATCTTGAGGCACTTGCAAATGGGAAACCAGGAATGTCTGAAGCTTTATCGCTATCAGGTGAAATACTTTCTCAATAAAAAGATAGCCCAGGGTGTAGGTCATTCTATAAACCACCCCTAATTCATGCATCTTATAGTTTGATCAATGATTTCTCTACCAATCCTGTTGAATCCAATGAAGCAACAAGGATACACCAACTCTGGTCAAATCAGTTAGACGAATCTTCATCAAATGATAAAGAGGAAATGTTTAACATGAGAAAACAACTGGCGAAAGGTGAGGTGCCAGTTATGTTTTGGCCTCTGGCTGACTCTCAGTATAATATTCCAGAAATGTTGACAGAAGATGAAATTCATGATATTCGTATCAACATATGGAAAACTCTTTGTCAATTGAAAAAGAATGTATTATATTATGATGAATATGAAAATAATCTTAAGATAATAGAAGGGTTATAATGTCAGATTGATTTGGCGTCTCTATCAGTCTCTCGATATCCAAAGGATGAAAATCAGCAGAGAGCCCTTCAACGTTCATGTTTTGGCGCACTAAGAAGATTTTGTCAGTTAATTCCCAATGCCCCATCTGGTATTCGTGTCAGAGGATGGGGTGTTCATGGAGCACTGCATTTCACGGTGCTCTCCAGTCAGCAAAGCCCACCGAAAATGGTCTCATGCAATGTTATTGCCCATGGTCGGCCACAGTCAATGGGCTTTGTTTGTAATCAATAGTTTTCCCAAGGACCGGCTTCAACTAGTTCCTCTCAAAATCAAGAATAAAGAGAACAAGTTGTTGAATTACTCTTGCATCAAGTAAATGAGAATATTGAACAAGCCTCTCATTTGGAGAAAGCACGTCACCGAATGACAGAAGTATCAGAAATCATCCAACGGCCTTTTGAACCGGGTGATAAAAGAGGATATAGATTAATGCATCTAGCTAATTTCCAGACTAAGGTTTGTAAGATCAGGAGTACTTTCAGAAATGTCTCAGACATAGCATGTCAAGAACCACCCCAGCTTGCCAGATTGGTGACTCTTTTAAACCAACCCTCAGAATCAAAAAATATGTTCCAAGGAGATGAGAGAGAACAACAGGAACAGCCCCAGTCCACTGTACTGGGGACTTTTTCATATCATCAATCTCCTCCTCAGAGAAAGTCATTCTTTTCTCGATTGGGGAAGAAACCTCAAGAGGAACAAAGATCCAAATTATCAGGAGGTTCCCAACAAATTACAGTTCATCAAGAAGTTTCTTAGGGATTGAATCAACAAACGTCAATGTCTCATCAAAGACATGGGAGAAGACAATATCACAGAAATGCTGATAGAAGGGATTCAATGAGTTATGCATCGATTAATTTCATCAATGTCGTTGTTGCTGATCCACCAGATGAGGCTCACTATGGGGACTCAGATGAAGAGGTTCCTGTTCAAGAAGATTTATGCATGGACACGAATAAAGAAGGTGTGCATACACAAAGTCAAAGGATTACTTAGAGCTTAAGTAATACTTTGAGTATCACACTTCCCTCTCTCCAAAAAGGATCCAACAAAGGGAAGGGAAAGAACCAGGTTACATATCATTCCTCTAAAGAAGGTCAATCACTCTCACTAGAGCATAAGTTTCCACAACAGGAGGATGAAATGAATGAATTATGAAGGTTGAATGCAGAACTACTTCATAGTAGTCTTCTTATTAAACATGATAGAGTCAGTCAGCCAAAATAATTTATTGCAACTATTGAGACGGATCAAGAATATCCTCCTCTATCAGTACACCATCACAGGTTTAATCCTACGGGTCAAGTGCAACAATAGTTGGAAGTACTACCATCAGTTGCAGCACCAATCGCCACATCTTTCCAAGCTCCAGTCATTGAACCTACCCAAATCCAAGTTCAACCAGATGTTTCTCAAAAGTTAATAACTACTATTGAGTCATTAACAGCTCGGTTAGAAACTATGGAAGAGAAGCATGCACATGTTCAACCAGAAAAGAAAGTTCACCCTAAATGGGTAGATTCAATTTCTCCTCCATCCAGTTTTGGAAACCCTGTATTCCCTATTTTCAATGGATCAGGTGATCCAGAACAACATTTGACGCATTACGTGTCTTGTTGCGATCCTATGATGGGAACTCCGGAGCAGCAAGAAGCAGTGAAACTCAGATGCTTCGTGCGAACCTTGCAAGGACCAGATTTTGTTTGGTATAAAATCTTGCAATCCCGGTCAATTACCAGATGGGAGGATCTTCGCAAAAAATTACTCCTTCAGTTCAACTCAACTTTTCCAAAGACAATAGTTTTCGATCATACAAAATGTATGTAAAGGGAGAATGAAAGGGTCTCTGATTCCAATGCTCGATGGAAGGGATTAACATATTCCTTGAGTTTAGCACTCCCTCAAGAAGGATTGTTTCCAATATGTGTGGAAAATCCACTTGAAGAATTTCGCATTCCGTTAATCCCTATGAAATACACAGGAGGGTTTCGAGACCTTACTTCAATCGCTCAGCAGATTGACGATTCCCTCATATAGGCTAAGGCTAAATCTCGTGTAATTCCATTAGCTCTAGGAAGGAGAATGGGTAAAGCAGGAACTGCTACAGTTATGCTTAAACAAGCACATGTACCTATTTCTACATTAAAAACTTCATCTTCTCGAAGGGCTCCACCTTCTGAGCACCAAAAACAAAGGCCTTTTCATCCAGATGATCAAAAAGATCAAAGACGAAAACAATTTGAGGATTTGAAGAGCAAAACATACTCTTTCCGAAATGAACAAGTTCCTGGTTATTTCATTTTGTCTCTGTAAAAAAAATTGGTTCCATTGCCAATACCCAAGAGGCCAAACATGACAGGAGATGAAGATCGTCCTAATTATTGCCCTTTTCATCAAATGTTGGGGCATCCCATCTAGGAGTGTTTTGTCTTCAAAGAACTCCTGCAAAAGATGGTCGACTCGGGACAGGTCACATTGAAAGGCTCCTCAGCCCAGGTAGCATGTGTCACTACTACAGTTCCATAGGAGGAAGATGAATGACAGGAAGTCAAAAGAAAAAATGCACAAAAGTATGATGATTGGATGGTCAGAAAGACAATCAATCGAACTCATGCTATTTTGCGAACACAATTAAGGAAACCAATTGTGTCCTCTGCCATGAATGTTGCGGAAAAACCCTCTTCGTCAGAGGGAATGTCCTCAAAGAATTGGCATGATTCAAAGAATGAAAAAGAATCAGAAGAAGATGATTATGTGTCAAGGCCTAAATTGTCTATAACTTGGGCGGACTTCATGCCATCTACTTCAAATCCACGGGCACCGCCCCACCAAACGGCATAGCCTAAACAGGCTAATCAGGTAGAGTATTCATCAGACGAAGAGTTAATCTTTGGTTATGTTAATATGATTCAATTAACAGATCCATATGCCAGTCGCAGTTTCGATTTCAATGAGCCTGAATTCCCTGTATCAAACAAAGGAATCTGAGTAAGTTCCAGGGGCTTATGATACAGGGGAAGACATTGATCTTTCAGAAGCCACTATTCCAATTCTACCCCTACTAGAACTGTGTACGCAGCAGAAACTCGTGGTAGAGCCCTTCAGCGATCTCAGCAAGAACAAGCAATTTCTTATACCAATAGCAAATTCATTCCTGAAAAAGTTATTTTGGAAGACCGGTTGAAGGTTCCATCTTCTTCCTCTCAACAGGTAAATGGATATAATTTGTCTAATCTTCCAAAACCAAGAATATTGCCAACTCCTATACAAGATGCATCAACTTCCAAAGCATCTGCTTCCAAGGTACCTGCTAAACCACATATTCCTATTAGGAAATGCAGACCTCTGGATCAAAAGTATGATATATTGAAACACTTGACCCAAGTACCCGCCATGTTATCAATTCTGGATGCTTTGAATCTATCAAAAGATCTTCGGGAAGCACTCATCGAGGCTTTGTCAAGACCTCAGGAGTTTGAAACTGAAATTGTTGCAGCTGAAGTCTATCACATTGAGAATAATCCCGAAGAATGCCATGCAATAATATCCTTTACTGATGAAGATGAAGATGATGTTGTGTATGGACATATTAGACCATTGTACTTATCTGGAAAAGTCAATGGCATGGATGTTCGAAGAGTGTTCATTGACAATGGTTCAGGAGTCAACCTCATGACCATTCATACACTTCATCGATTGGGCCTCACAAAATCTGATTTATCTCCCTCCACCATGATGCTACAGGGATATGATAAAAATGAACAATAACCAGTGGGTGAAGTTACACTCAGAACTCAGTTTGGGGATCTTGTATCCATTTCAAATTTCATGGTTGTTGATAAAGACTCAGCCTTCAACATTTTTCTTGGAAGACCCTAGTTACATCAACATGCGGCTATCCCTTCTTCATACCATCAATGTATCAAATATTGTTTCGATGGTCAAGTTGGGATGTTGTATGGTGATAAGGCCATGTTCAAGACATGTGAGTCTCAATAGATTGAGGCCGAATTCTATCACATGAAGCAAAAAGAGAAATCCATAACAAAGGAGATTACCAAAGTTAATGCTCTATATGGTTTGGAAAAAATTCCAGTAAATCCATTTACACATGTGAGTACAGATTATGTGTTTCCTATCAGTCAAATTGACAAGATAGACCCAAATCAAAATGCTCTTATGGAAAGATCCATAATGTCAATTACGACAATCGAGCCAGACAACATGGGAGAAATTGGTAATCTACCAAGAAGTGATGATAGCATAAATGGTGACGTCTTCATTTCATCTGCTGAAATACAACAAGTCTATGTTTCGCCAATTAGGCCAGAAGAAGTTATAGCAACATCAAAGGTGAAAAATGATGTCGATTCTCAATCCATAATTTCCTCTTTATTACCCAAAGAAGACCCTTCATCATCAATCGGGTTGGAAATGGAAGCTTCTTCTTCAAAATGTGCAAATTTTGACATCTCTTCTGACCATTAAAATTCTGCTTTGTCATCTACTATGCAAGTAGAAATGGAAGAAATAACACATGATGAAGAAGAAGAAGAAGATCTTAGAGATTCTCCTCTAGAATTTGAAGAGGGTATCTCTACCACTGTGGATGAACTCAGAGAAATAAATCTGGGTACAAAGGAAGATCCACGCCCCATTTTAATCAGTGCGGACATGACCCTTGTAGAGAAAGAGATGTATATTTATTTTCTAAAGTAAAATAGAGATATTTTTGCTTGGAACTATACATAAATGCCCAGGATTGATCCTGATGTTGCTACTCTTCATTTGGGTTTACCTGAAGAACATCGAGGATTTAAGCAAGCCGCGAGATAAACACACCCAACTTATGCTTCTAAAATTGAAGCTGAAGTGGATAAGCTTATCAAAGCTAACTTTGTCAGAGAAGTTCAGTATCCCAAGTGGTTGGCTAATATTGTCCTTGTAAAGAAGAAGAATGAAAAAATTAGAGTTTTCATCGATTTTAGAGATCTTAATCGGCATTTTCCTAAGGATGATTTCCCATTTCCGATTACAGAACTTCTAATTGATGCAACAGCTGGCTGTGAAGAACTTTCCTTCATGGATGGATATTCTGGATATAATCAGATCTGAATGGCCCCATAACATGAGGAATTCACAGTCTTCAGAGCCCCTCAGGGTGTGTTTTGTTACCGGGTAATGCCCTTTGTCTTAAAGAATGCAGGTGCAACATATCAGCTCGCCATGCTTCGTATCTTCAAACCCTTCTTAGGGAAACTTTTTGAATGCTATGTAGACGATTTGGTGGTTAAATCCAAACAACGTTCTAATCACATGGCTGATTTGGAAGTCATATTCTGCAAGCTTCGACAACATAATTTGATGATGAACCCCTTAAAATGTGCTTTTGCGATAACCTCAGGAAAATTTCATGGCTTTGTTGTATGCCATCATGGTATTGAAGACGATCTTGAGAAGACAAAGTCAATCCTTGGTATGTCACCTCCTCAAAATTTGAAAGAATTAAGAGGACTTCAAGGACACTTAGCCTATATTCGGCGTTTCATCGCTAATTTGGCAGGAAAAAGTTTACCCTTTACCAAATTGATGAAGAAGGGAGTCACCTACCAGTGGAATGAAGAATGTCAAGAAGCATTTGATATTCTCAAGAAATACCTCTTGGGTCCACCGGTACTCATGACACCTGTAGAAGGAAGACCACTTATCCTCTACGTGACAGCTCTAGAGTGATCACCGGGTGCCTTTCTTGCTCAAAAGAATGATGTTTGGAATGAAAATAGCCTCTACTATCTCAGTCGAACTATGCTTGAAGCAGAAACCCGGTATTCAAGTATTGAGAAGTGCTGCCTGGCATTAATCTTTGCAGTTCAGAAGTTGAGACATTACCTGCAACATCATGAGGTCCAATTGGTATCTTGCAATAACCTGCTCAAATTCATCCTTAGTCGTCCAATGCTTACAGGACGTCTAGCATGGTGGACAGTTATTTTACAGCAATTCGACATTTAGTATGTGTCTCAAAAGGCGATAAAGGGCCAAGCTCTAGCTGATTTCCTGGTTGAACACCCTTCAGAAGAAGACATATCTTTAAATATTGAACTCCCTGATGAGTAATTCTTCTCTATTCAAGAAATTCCTCAAGCATGGGAAACATATTTTGATGGTGCTTCTGGAAGTCCAACAGGGAAGAAAATGGAAAATCCTAAATTCAACAAAGTTGTCTTAGGAATTGTACTCATTTTTCCAGAAAAGGCAGTGTTACCTTATTCATTCTTATTGTGGGAAGGTGGTACCAATAATAAAGCATAATACCAAGCTCTCATCATAGGTTTGGAATTACCACTTCAAGCACAAGTGAATCACTTAAAGGTGAAAGGTGATTCAGACCTGGTAATCAAACAAGTCAATGGGGATTATGCCATCAGAAAAGAAGAATTAATCCCTTTGTATGATTATGTCAGAGAGTTAATGGAGGAATTCCCTTCAGAACCGACATTTTCTTATGTCCCAAGATCACAAAATTCTCAAGCTGATGCACTGGCAAATATAGCCACAACTCTAGCAGATTCAAATCGGGACGAGACAACCATCAGTATTACTCACCGTCGTGCAATTTCACCTTTTGTTCGAATCAGAACAGAGGAAATTAATGAAATTTGTCCCATTCCTGAACTGTATGGTCATACTATAGGATGGAGGTCACCTATCAGGGAATACCTTCAAAATGGAACACTTCCACCTGATAAAGCCGAGAAAGGACAAATCTGGCGACGTGTGGTCAATTTTACTCATTATGATAGCCCAGATCACCTAGAGAAAATTCTCTACAAACGTGGTTTTGATGGAGTTCTCTTCAGATGCATTGATGGTGAAGAGACAATGGTTGTCATGAAAGAAGTGCACGCAGGAGTCTGTGGTGGCCACCAGTCTAGACATAGACTATCTGATCAGGTTCAAAGGCTTGGATACTTTTTGCCTTCAATGATATGAGATTGTGTCGATTTCACAAAGAAGTGTCATTCATGCCAAATACATGCCAACTTCATTCATCAGCCTCCAGAGTTGCTTAAAACAGCTAAATACTCATGGCCATTTGCCACATGGGGAATGGATGATGTGGGACCTTACCCTTCAGCTACGGCTAAGCAGTTTAAGTATATTCTTACTGCTAGTGACTTCTTTTCCAAATGGGAAGAGGCAATACCTCTCAAGGAAGTCAGTTCTAATTTAATTTTTAGCTTCATCAAGTCTAACATCATTACCAGATTTGGTTTCCCTCATACCATATTGACGGACAATGGAACCAATTTTTGTTCATCTGAGATGAAGAAGTTGTATCAAGAATACAACATCAAATCCAACCATTCATCTCGAAATCATGCAGCGGCCAACGGCCAGATAGAAGCCTTTAACAAGACTCTTTCAAATATACTGCAAAAGATGGTGGATAAAGATAAGAGGTCATCGCCTGATAAACTCTTTCATGCTTTATGGGCTTATCAAACTACCACCCGTACTGCAACTCGGTTAACTCCACATTCATTGGTATATGGAATGGAAGTCGTCTTGCCCATTGACGTTCAACTACCCTCGCTCAGAGCTTCCATTTGTGATCAATCATCTACATATGAACAATATCAAAAGCGATTGAATGAATTGGAATGGTTAGATGAGAAAAGATTGTGCACTTTGCACCACTTGGAAGTCTATCAGAATCGAATACCATGATATTTTAACAAAAAAGTTCGTCTTCGTTCATTCACTTATGGAGAATTGGTACTAGTGCTCAGAACTCCAATGATACCAAGAAAGAAACCTCCCAAGCTTGAGCCAAAATGGGAAGGAACTTATTCAATACATAGGGTCTACACCAATGGAGCTTATTCATTAATCTCAATGGATGGAGAACTCATCACTACTCCAACCAATGCTAGATTTTTGAAGAAGTATTTTGTATAAACTGCAAATTCACCACTTTTTTCCTGCAACATGACACTAAACTGTACAGAACCAGTTCATCCTAGATATATGACATTAAAATATACAGAATTGGTCTAGTATGACTTTAAACTCTTACTTAGTCCCGTATGACCGTAAACTATTCACCACTTTTTCCCCGCAACATGACACTAAACTATGTGGCACTAGTTCGTCCTTTCTATATGATGTTAAACTATATAGAAATGGTCCAGTATGACCTTAAACTCCTCCTTGGTCCAGTATGACCTTAAAATATTCACCACTTTGTCCCAGCAGCATGACACTAAACTGTGCAGCACCAGTTCGTCCTTGCTATATGACGTTAAACTATACAGAAATGGTATAGTATGACCTTAAACTTAATCCTCTTCCCACATGATGTTAAACTGTGAAAAAAGTTCCCTAAATGGTCCAATATGACCTTAAACTGCAACTAGGTCCTGTATGACCTTAAACTGCATCTTCAACGGTCCATGCATATGACCCTAAACTGTTTGCAAGTCCCTTACATCCAGCAAGATGTTAAATTGTGACATCCTAACTACATGACGCTAAAATATATAAAATTCCTTTACGTCCGGAAAGACGTTAAACTAAATAAGCATCAAAGGTCTTGTATGACCTTAAACTGCACCATCCATGGTCTATGCATATGACCTTAAACTATTCGCACTTTCGTCCAACATGACGCTAAACTATGTCATCCCTTTTTTGCAAAACATGATGTTAAACTGTGGAAAAATCCCCAATGCGTCCAACATGACGTTAAAATGGTGCACTCTTTTTTCCTCACTGCATGACATTAATCTGCACAGTCCCCCCCCTTTCGTCCAACATGACGTTAAACTCTATTGTCCCCATCGTCCTAACTACATGACGCTAAACTGTACAGAAAGTTCATGATATGTCCTACATGACATTAAACTGTACTTTGTCCCTGCTACATGACACTAAATTGTGCAGCACCAATAGTCCTAACTGCAAGACATTAAACTGCATAGTCCCTTCATAAGTCCCCCATGACATTAAACTGTGTATCGTTAAGGTTGTTGCTACCTCTTGTTTCTCACACCAAGTATGAATCACGTGAGCTTAGAGAAAACCTCAACCATAACACTATCTATGAGCCGCTAACCATGTGTAATTCCCAACAACATTCTTTTAGGTCGTTGTCCCCAAGAACAACTTTATCATTAATTCATTCTTTAATTGAACTCCAAGGACTTTGATCCTTGCTTTCTAGGATGGGTATGTAGGCAACCTTATATGGAAATTCCCAAAACCAATCTCTTCACATTGGTTCACCTCCATCTCATACGATGATGATTCGTGAAACCTACCCTAGAATAAATATCTTTACATTGGTTCACATTCTTCCTTGTTATACGACGTTAAAATATAAAACACTTTTGTCCAGTATAACAATAAACTACAATATTCTTTGATACCTTCACCTGAGAGGGAACCATTATTTACATTGATTTTTCAATCATGTTTCATCTCAAAGACTACATGCATACATGGCAATGCCCAAACCTTTTCTCTTGGGTTAAACCATCATTGTACTAAAGTCCCCTTTCACCCTTCATATGTACAAACCAAATTTGTACAAAGGGTATTTCTAGAACTACGTGGGCTTGATTCCCATCCGTATGGGATACGTAGGAACGTTCGAGTGTCCCTCGAATCCAGCCCCAAGACTTTGGGCCTAACCGCAAATTCCACTTTCAGTCCCTTGGCTGAAAGGTCCCCATGAAAACATACACTGTGTATTTCTTACAATGGTCCAAGATCTATGACCCTAAACTAAGATCTATAATCCTTTTGTCCCACACGACGTTAAACTGTAGTTTAAGAACTACGTATGACTTGATTCTCATCCTTATGGGATACGTAGTGAAGTCCAACATTTCAATTCAGGACCCAGCCATAACATGATTGTGATTAGCATTGATTTATGTATCTATATATACATTGAACAATACCCATCTTTATGTGTCATAAATCCTAGCCTTAAATATTTTCAGATCCTCATAAGTCTATTCATGACTTCTAGTCACAAAAATGTCAAATTTCTGAGAATTCTTTTGCATGACTATGTAGGACGTGCCCATAGGCGTCCTTGCATAAACAGTCTACATAACAGACTTGTTAGCCAAAAGATACTATTATTTGACTATGTAGCTGATGCCCTTAGGTGGCCCTACATAATTCAACCCCCTAACGGGTTTGTCGGATAATGGTAACTTCATTCATGGGAAGAATTCCTCTTTTGTTCTTATTTTTCTTAAATGACAGTATGTAGGGATACACAAAAATGGTAATCCTTATCATACTTGTCGCATATCCTTTTTCATGATCTGAAAGTATTCAAGTCTATGGATTATATTCTCGTTCCCTACGTTTGGGTCAGACATTCGTAGGAGTAATATTCATCCAGTTCTTTGATAATCTTGTTTGGAAATATCTTTTCCATATTCATGTACCTCTTTCCATACAGAAAACTCTATACTTTAGAAGATTTGAATCTCCATAAGCTTTCACTGACTTTTAGCACTAGGAAAGTAAATTTCTGAGAGTTCTTTTGCCCAACTATGTAGCACGTGCCCATAGGTGGCCTTGCATAAACAGTCTACATAACAGACTTGTTAGCCAAAAGATACTATTTTATTTAACTATGCAGCCAATGCCCTTAGGTGGCCCTGCATAATTCAACCCCCTAACGGGTTTGTTAAATAATGGTAACATCATTCTTGGAAAATACTTCTTCTAATTCCTTTTAGCTCTTTTTCATATCATTCCTCAGATTCAAATATCCTTAAGTCATAGTTTACATATTTTCCCTCATACTTGAGTATTGTACTATTTTTTCAGATGAGTTGTCAAGGAATTGAGTCAATTATAATCCATTACGGTCAAAGATATTTTGACCTTAAACATTAGCCTTCTTATGTCCGATGTGCATGAATTTAAACTGCCCACAAAAGGCAAGGGAACTCTAAATAAAAGTCAAGTTCCTAGCTGACTAGACATACATTTTTTATGATTTAGGTAACATTGAGAAATTAAAAGGTTTGAAGTTTGTAGGTTTATTTACATTAATACTAGTACAAATCAAACTATGCTTACTAGGCCCATTGGCTTAGGTAAAATTTAATGCATGTATTAAAAGAGAATGCAAGTACAAATGACTGAAGGTAAAAGTATTTTTCATTGATACAAAAGAGTTAGAAGGACATCCACAGACTGGAGTCTCTTCTCTTTTTCAAGAATTACAAGAGGCTTTCAACATAACTCTTAATTTGATTTACGGCACCCCGAGCTTCATCAGAAATCACTTGGAATTCATTTTATTCAACTGGGTACAATAAGAGATGTAGTGATACCAGCTCTTCTTGAAACAATTGTAAAAGGATGTTCTTGAGTGCGGTTTGAGAAAATTTTCTGTTGATCAAACAGTGACTCTGTTTCTGTCCAATAGACTTGAAAGATGGATACATGTATTTGAGAATAGAGCATTGGAAGTAAAGAGCCATTTGGAGAGAGTACTCTTTTCAGATATTGCTCTAATACCAGGTTTGTCTTCTCTCTACCAACTGGCAGTGGAAAACATTTCAGCCCATGGGTTTTCCATTTTCATATCTGCAAGGAAATGAGATGGAGGAAGAATTTGAAATTTCACACCATTGTTGTTGCTCTTAATGCACAACATAACCGAAATGAAGTAGTAGCAGTGTAGCCACATTTCAGGTGTAGAGTTCTTTGTATCTAGAACATTGAATCCTTGCAGATGACCATGACCATATAGAGGAAGGTAGATACTCTGTGGGAAATTAAGATGATATTTCTTCAAGTACTTAGCCAAATCTGGGAGAGTGTTGTCGAAGTTATCATAGTAATCATGGCCAATGATGTCCATCATATCATCTATCTGCTTGCTAGCCAGTTCATCAACTATTCCGGGTCTAAGAGACATTGATTCTGCACAAAAATTGAATAAATTAAATTTTTAAATGGATTGATTTTTCATAAAATTTGTGAAGAAATCCGAAAAAATGGAAAAGGAACTAAGGAGCGCAAGTATAAAACTTGGCGCGCAATTGTTCCTATGCCGCGCTAGTTTTTACCACGCAAGTCTAAACCACACAAGTACAAATACCTATACAGTAGCACAACATCAATGAAAACACCGGAAAACAGAGCAACCTGTGTAGCTAAGATGTTAGTGTGGCGAGAGCTCGAAGGTATGATGTTCGGAAATCCGAATTCTTGTACGGAAGTGAGGCCCTCTATTTATAGACGCGGTCGGGACCCTGCGCGCCTACACCCAGTGCGCCCAAGCCCTGCGCGATGCGCACTTGCGCGCCGCCCTCTACGCCATGAAGACTTGCGCGCCACCTTTTCATTGGATGTCTTCGATTTCCTCAGAGTCAAATCCTCATTTATTTTGGATCCAACTCTGAGGGGGGACTTTTGTTGACGCTCCTTTCTTCACAGAATCTAAAGATCGGAAAAGGGGAATATCTGAGCTAAAATTGATTCAACCTTTGAAGAAAAATATCAAAAAATTGACAAAGGCATGAACAAGGGATCAAAAGCACATATTCCGCGCAAGTGCAAGTCCACTTGCGCGATGCATTATGGTCGCACAAGTGACTTGCGCTACCTAAGTGATAATCGCTCGGTCACCGCCCAGGGTCTTCTCCTGCATATAAATAGACCCTGTGGGCCCCAATTAGGGAGGATTTTTTTCCAGAAACCCATATTTGAGCTCCCAGTGCCCTAGTCTCTTCTAAAAGCTTCCGGAACACTTCTAAGGTAATTTAGTACCTAGAACAGAAGATCTAAAGAGGGGGAGGAAGGCTTAAGTGTTGAAACTCATCAACACTTACACGCCTGAGTGGCCATCCCTTAAGGTAAAAGGGCCACCCTTGCGCGCCGCCTTACTCCTTCATTAGATCTTACGCGCCCTTCTTCTGGAAAAACCTCAAGAGGATTCTAAATGATTTAATGAAGAGTCGCTCAAGTATTACCCTGCTCGTTAACCGTCGTGCAAGTACACCATGTGTCGCGTAGGCATACCTGCGTGACCAGGACCTGCTCAACCAGGACATGCGCGCCCACGCAGTACGTGCGTGCCTACCAGGACTTGCGCGCCCCACCTTTTTTGGTGCTTTTCTTTCCCATTTCACCCCTCTTAAGCCATTACACCTTTCCTATTCAAGATTCAGTCTTCAAGACACTCTTCAAATCCATTTTATGGCATGATTTCTTGATTTGACTTCTTTATCTGAAAGGAATTTTGTGGAATATCTCTCAAAACCAAGTTATTTACACATCTTTATCTCACTAAAGATTGAGATTTCATTCATTGAACCGCATCCTTTAAGATGAGAGAATCCTTAACCTGGGTCTCCTTTTCAGGAATAATCCCCAATCAAAAGTCCTCTAATATGGGCATCCTCTTTAGGAGTAAGCCCCAAGTCCCTTAATTTTTTGGGCATCCTTTCAGGAGTAAGCCCCAGATCCCCTAACCTGGGCTTCCTTTTTTAGGAGTAAGACCCAGTCTCAAGCTTGGGAATCTTCCTTATGAGTAATCCCCAATTCTTAAAATTCCCAAATCTGGGAATCCTCCTTAAGAGTAAGCCCCAAACCTTAATCCTTAACCTGGGCCTCCTTTTCAAGAGTAAGCCCCAGTCTCGAACATGTGCCTCCTTTTCAGGAATAAGCCCCAGTCATAATCCTCTTAACCAGTCCTAATTTACCTTTGATCTGGGATTCCTTTTCAGGAGTAAAACCCAATCATAAGTCTTCTCCTAATTTGGGCCTCCTTTTCAGGAGTAAGCCCCAAGTTAGAGTATTCAAAATCTCCATTAAGCACATATACCTTTATAGACCATGTTCCTGGATTTCTTCTCTAAAGTAAATCCTAAACCTTCATTTATCTGGGCATTCATACATACATAAGCCCCACATTATTTCTTATGATTGCATCTTTCATGGCACAATTGTCTAATTTTTACCAATACCTCTTTTTTCTTACTCCGAGCATGACTCACGTAAGATTATAGTGTAAAAGTAAATGTGACATCCTTCTTTGATCCATAAATCATAAACATCATACTCCCTTACTTGAACTACATGGGTTCTGATTCCTTTTCTAAACAAAGGATACATAGGTAGCCCGTCTACGGGTTCAATCCCAACTCTAAAATAATCCATGTCCTTCTGAATGACAATAAAACTCAAGTGCCCCACTGAGTGGATTTAAAACCAGCATGGTCATCATAATGACCAAGAAAATTCTGTATAATTGTGTCGAAGGGTACCATTGAACAAGAATCTCTAATAAATAAAGATGGTTCTCTATCGATGAAGAACCTCGAATACATACAAAAGATTCTCTAAATTTCTTACATATTTAATAATTGATTGTCAGATCTGAAGGAAACCTCATTTTATACTTGGTAATGTAATAAGGATTCACGAACATAACGTAAATCTAGAAAGAGATTCCCGGAGTAGACAATAATTCCCCTTAAAAAGGTGTGATGAGTCCGACCTCCCATTCTCTCGACCAATGCAAATTCCTAAGCCTCATCAATCCACAAACTAATAAGCACCTACCTTTGGAAAGTAGGTCCGAATGGATGTGGAATCATTGGATGATTCTGGTTCTACGAAGAAACCTGTTAGAAACCGATCAGAACTTTTGAACCTCCCATCAAGGCGGTCATCCCCGGATTCCGAGGGAAACAAATTCATAATCCAATTTCATGGAATCAATATTTGTAGTTCATAAGACATGAATCGTACAAGATTAAAATAACAAGATCCATGGTAGCATAACATTTTCATAAGAAATAATTTTAGGTATACACCTAAACATATTAAATCAATACCATTATTGTCAAGTATTACTTGAAAAACATTCATAATGTATAGATTCAACTCCCTCACTAATCATAAATATCAGTCTTCACTCCAAAGACTATTATTAGGTATGGGACCCTTAATAATCTTGATTAACATTCCATTACAATCCTATTTATCTAATGAAATATATATTATTATCTAACAACTTTGAGAGATATATGTTTTGGTCCCCAGTGGTTATATTTTTAAAATCTTTCAAGTGTGTACCCTAATATAAGAAAATATTCATTGAAACATAACCCATGGAAAAGAAATGGATTTCATAATTTTTTCAACATTTCCAAACTTGTTGAATATAAATATGATACATTTTCATATTTTCATCATAATAATAATCCATAAAAAGAATAAATAAGGATAATATAATTGGTTAATATATATTGTAATGTTTATGAATCATCAAAGGATGCACTTTAATTTGGGAGATGATTTATAAGTTCACATGGATCATTTATTGAATAAAAGATACCTTTTAATTTGAAATAACACAATTAAGAATGAATAATAATGAAGAAAAAATATTCATTGAAAATCCTTCAAAATAGAAAATTAAATCTCTTAATAATTGATAAGTCATGATTGTGGGATATTTAGTCTATGCCTTATATGCTAAATGAAAAAAGGCCTTCCACACATTAAAAAAATTCAAAAAGTACCTTATTCAAAAAATGAAAATATTCTACCTTTTATAGCATTATGTAAAATTTAATTCAAGGTTGAAAAAGAAATTAAATATTCATTTAATAATATTATAAAATTATAAGATAATTTATTTAGAAACAACATATATATATAATTTATCTTTTAATGATGATAGAAATATAGGAAGTTTTTTTCCAAAAAAAATATTATAGTATTGTGTACATATAGAGAGGAAAATGAATGGAAGTATTGTATTCTAATGAAATTACTAGAGGATAATAAAATTAAATCATGTCGATGGGTTTATATTATAGAATTTCATTAATGGAAACCCGATCATATACAATCCTGATAATCATTGAAATTGTAACATAAAACCCTTACCATTAGTCCAAATTCCATCGTAAGGGTAAGATAATATTTTATAATAAATTTATTTTTATTATTAATATATAATGTAACCATAATCATATGTATCATAAAATATATGACATACCAATGACCTCTTATCACCCAATTATTGAGAAATCGTTATTAAAATAACTATTCTCGTGGAAACTACTTCATTTTTCCAACAGTTTTTGTGTTTGATAGTATTGGTCCTTGAACAATTATCATTGTAATATCATATATAAATTTTTTTAAGGTTAAAAATATTATATATATATATATATATTAATTATATATATATATATATATATATTTCTACAAAACATTTTTATGAAGAAAAATCAATTACATTATCCTTCAAGATGGAAGGTTGTATGTACGCATTATTGTTGTAATGACTTTTTAACTAATTGAAAAAAAGAAAAGTAAAAATTATTCAAGATACATAAAAAATATTATTTCATATTAATAATATATATTAATTAAATATATCATTATTATAATCCATGTAAAACAGAAATGAAAATGAACCATAAAACATCATAGAGGTGGTAGTTCTCAAGTTCACGCTTGGGATGTTATCATTTTATAACATATTATACGGTAAAAAGGTAGGTGTGATATCATCATTAAATATAAATAACTATGTTCTATATATATATATATATATATATATATATATTAGGTTTAAAAAATAACCCCTAAAAATACATGTCTATATAATATGGTAATGAAAGATTAAATGAATCGCTACATCGAGATGGTTAGTTGTATATATATACGTGGAACAATTTCACTTCCCATTTGAAAGATAAAATTGTGATTAATGGTTTTATAATAATCATAATAATATTTTATTATATTGATGGTATATAATTATTTTCTATATATTAAATCCCCCAATTTTGAGGAGTTAAAAGGAGAATTAGAAATAATGTGATAGGTTAATGTGATTGCATATTCATTGAAATAACACCTTTAAATATCCTGTAAAGTATATGATAGTTGGTTTTTTAGATTATCTAAAACTATAATTGTATATAATGATTTTGATAAGATATATTCTTTGAGATTGGATAATATACAAGGATTGATGTCTTTTAAATAAGTGAAATGAGTATTTCCCTTGTATAAGTGATGGGAGGGGCACATTAAAAATATCCTAAAATATTAAAATATATTGAAAACATTATATATGAAAATGAAACAAAATTCATGTAACTCCCCGCGATTTTATGAAGTATATATATATATATATATATATATATTTTCTTTTTAATTTCATTAATGTCTTTTGTTCTGCGCTACACCAAAAGGAGCTTCCACAACATGCATCACTGAATTGCCTTGCATTACACGCAATCGCGACCTTCCACGATAGCGTGTGTAGTATGTAATACTGAGTTTCACTAAAGGAGATATTATTATAATATTATTATGAACTAGACGTTATGAATAGTAATACCCACTTTTTTAAATTTTATAAATTTTATCTTTCAAAATGGACTTCATTTTTGGATTCGAAATATCGAAATTATCTTAGGGTGAAATTTTGGTACTTTTCGGATAAATTTCATATTCTGATGAATAGTGAAGATTACTAAATTTTAATTAAAAACAAATTTTTTAATCAAAACAATTAATAGTGATAAATTATTAATTTGAGGGGTTTTTAAGTATATTTAGAATATATTTTTAAATTTTAATACAATGTTGGTCATTGGATGTAATTTCACATTTAAACCAAATATAAACAAGTGTCAATCTTTTGATAGTTATTATCTCTTAAAAACATGCTATTTGTTTTGATGACGGGAATTAATTTTTAAATTAGTTAATGTTACAAATATGTTTTTAATTTTTTAAAATAGACATCATTTTTTAATTCATAATATCAAATATAGCTTAGGCCTAATTTTCGGTATTTTTCTGGAAACTTTCATTTTTTGATGAATAGTGAAACCACTAAGTTGTAGTTAAAAAAACTAAATTTTTCATAAAACATAATTTTACCTCTTCTGTGAGTGGAATTTCGAAAATCCGAGAGACATGGTTAATATCAAGGACTAAAATTTAGTTCAATGAGATGAAAATAATTTTTGGTGAATAATAAAATTTTACTTTTTTTTACCACAGTTAAAAGTAAATAGGGCAATTAAGGGTAAAAGTGTTATTATTATTACCCTAACACATGTCATAATTCTATTGGATAAGTTTAATTAGACCCAAAACAACCTTAGGAATAAGATATGACCATTTAGCCCACTTGTATTAGATTAGGACATTTATTATCAATTTATTTAGAAAATGGTTAAAATAGTTAAAATCAAAGTTTAATAACTAAATCATTTTTAATATAGGGTTATACATAAGATAAATTCGACTATGAATATTAATTAGAAATATAAGAAGATTTCCAACATTATGGTATTTTATTTCTAATTTTTATACTTAAAATAGTTTAATTTATTTATGATTCAATGATGATGCAGTAATTATCCTATTAATGAAATATTGACA
Source organism: Viscum album (assembly GCA_963277665.1). Lineage (NCBI taxonomy): Eukaryota > Viridiplantae > Streptophyta > Magnoliopsida > Santalales > Viscaceae > Viscum > Viscum album. The sequence continues at coordinate 444,997,513 of OY728155.1, read as the reverse complement.
TAAATGATGTCATAAATACCCAAATAACTGTAATTTGAGACTTTTTATGAATTCCAATAATTTTCTATGTTAATATGAAATATTAGTATTGATTTAATTAATTGTTTTCGAACTAATCATTCTTTTATGATTTTCACAAAAATCAATTACCAAATAGTGTCGAAATTGACATAAAATAGTTTTTAAAAAAATATTATATTATTAATTGTAATTATATTCTTAAAAATCTAAGTTTCGTCCAAGATACTTATATCATGATAGTTTTATCATTAATGAACCACTTGGGGGGTCGCTTGGATGTATATGGTATGTTTATTAACTATATAATATAAAAACACAAAGTGACATGGTAAATGTCAATCTAATTAACTAAGAGTTAAAACTAAAAGATTAGGTTAAAATAATGACCTAAAATTGTCTAAATTCTATTTTATGAGAGGATTTAGACCCATACCCAACTTATCTTCTAAATATATCAATTTTGAGCTATTAAAAACCGAATTTGAATTTATAATAAAATAATAGTTTTTGTTATTCCAAAGGTGCCCCTCTCTTCCATTATAAAAGGGAACCTCCTACCTCTCTTCCTCACACCACTTTGAGCCTTCATGCTCGGCCAACCCCTGCCAACTTATCTTATCCCCTTCCATATAAACATCCTATAGGTCCTTGTATTCTTCAAAGACCAATTTTAGTGCCTTAAGAGGAGGTCTCAAAGAGGTGCTTCAAAGAAGAGGTAATGTCCATTACCGATTCTTTCAACTTTATTTATTCTTCCACTTCTTCTTTTTTAGTTATTTTATTATGAGGTAATAACATCAGTATCAATAATATACAGATATATTATTATAAGTATGAAACAACCATATTTTAACATCTATCCATCCAACGGAAAATGAAATCACCACGCGTGCGTAGGTACGGAATATCATCTCCACGCCGTGGTGTAATCTATTTTCCACCATAACCTTACATGGATGGGTATAATGGTGAAAGTAATGAATATATATGATTATTTTAAAGTGATATTGATTCTGTAATATTATACATACACTTTAATACAATTCCACGATCTTGCGAATGATATCATCGGTCGTGCGTACGTACGGACTACCGCCTCCACGACGCGATGAGATTCACTCTCCATGTTAACCATTCATGAATGATTATAAAGTATATATAATGAATAATAATGAAATATATGACATAATAATGATACTGGATTTATTTATATATATTTATGTATGTCATTTACTTAATTACATTCAATTCAAAAGGGAAACAAAAACTGCGTTCATGCGTACGTATGGCCTACCGTCTCCATGAATGGTGTATTTCATTCCTTTTATCGATCTATGATATATATGTATATGATGAATATATATTATATATAAATCATTTTTTACATTATGGAATATTTTAAATCAGGATATAAGTAATAATATCAAGAACGACAAGTCGAAACACACACGATAAATAAAATGATTTTACCCAAAACGATGCTTTAACATTGAATTTACAAAAGAACGGTTAATATAAAGTCATAAGTGAAACATATATGATATAATAAAAATGAATATGATTCTATAATAATTCAATGACATTATTTAAATCATTATACAGGAGGTTCGGATATGTACGAAGCATATCGGACCTAAGGTAAGGGAAATATCACAATCTCATTTTTATCCGAGATTGTTTATACTTTTGAATTTACTGGGGTGTATTTTATCATCCACATTCATGTTTCCTCAATATGTAATATTATTTACATCCACCTAAAATTGTTTAAATCCAATTTTACCCTTCGGTGAGTTTTTAGTAAAAGATATGAAAGGAATCTTTTGTCGTTTTTCGTACGAGGTACTTTTTGACTTTTCTGACAAAAGTACGAGAAGAATGTTTTTTTAACGTATACGGCATGAAATGATTTTTACGGTTTTATAAATCCTTATTTTCATGAAGCTTCCTCCGAAATATTTCCTGACTATTTTCAACAAAATCCTTTTCTTTTGAAATTTCATGACATTTTGTGAAATGAAAATGATTTTGAAGAAAAAAGGATATTTTTTTCAAGAATTCATTTCAAGTGTTTTATCAAAACCATTTCAATCTAAGATGGCATTATTTCACATGTGTATGTTTCAAGTATCATGTCTCTATTTTTTACATGGTTTCACTTTTCTTATCATTAAATGATATCCATTTCTTTTATATTAATTATGTGATGATGGGATGATGTTTATGAAACCCATTTTATTCGTTGGGTTATTATTAATGATGTATGTTTATTTTGTTTCACAAGTAAGAATGATTTCATTATGAGATGGGTGTGACCTATATCTCCTTCCAATTCATTGGTTAAAGATTTTATATCTCATGAGATAGACATGGCTAGAACGGTAAGTTAATCAGGTTCAGTGTTACAGGACTGAAATGAGGAGTGAACTCGATTCGGAATGGGACTTTGTCCACTAAGATGGTCTTGGCAGCAATGCCTTGTCTATTATGTAAATCATTACATGTTCTTAATGGATTCCACAATTACATGTTTTATTCCAATTCTATTTTATCATGGTTTATGTTCCATTATGATCTATGCCTTATGTACTTCCATTTTTTATGTCGTTGCTCAAGATTTTGATGTTTAAACATTATGTTCATGTTTTTAAGTTCAAATGTATATGATATGTTTTATTTTATCCATGCTTACCCTCACTGAGCATTTGAGCTCACCCTTTTTATGTTTTATTTTCCCCCAGGATCAAAAGAATGGTTTTAGGTATGGAAACAAAAAGTGGAAGATCTTTATGGGAGATGTTGAAGATCTTTCACCACGATTAGAAGATTACGTTCCAAGATTCCAAAGACACTAAAATATTACGGTCCTTGTGTGTTTGTTTTTGTTATGTATTAAATATTCCAAAAATGTAATGAAATGTCCATGTACGTCAGGCTTCAGGTCTCTATAGTTGGTATTAGGGGAAAGGTTTAGTCAACCTTTGGAAACTAGGATGCAAGAACTTTAGTGAGATCCCTAGAGATATTTCTAAGGTATGTCTAGGGATGTCCCTAAGGTTAAATATAAGTGTAGGTTATAGTCCTAGAATTGTGCTAACGATCTTAGAATTAAACCTAAGATGTTATATATTTAAGGTACTCCCCCTTTATTATGTTGTTTTCCCTAGCATGATTTTTTCCTCTCACACTATTCTTTTTGGGTTTTAGACGATGGCTGGAACCCGAAGGAACCGTGTTGATCAATGAATGGACAATGAAATGATTGTCCTCCTGAACAAACAAATGTTATGGGAGATGGAGTGAAAATTCTTATTGCTATACTTACACAATCTATGAATCAATTAGGACTTCCAAATGAGCAGAGAAGGGAACAATATTCTATTGAGTCTTTCATGAGGCAACGTCCACCTTCTTTCAGTGGGTCTTCTGATCCACTTGTTATTGAACAATGGATAAGTAACACTGAAAAAACATTTTCAGTTATTCAATGTTCTGAACATGATAAATTCATCTTAGCAGTATATTGTTTGGAAGGTGAAGCTGATCAATGGTGGAATCTTATCAAGAATATGAGGCCAAGAGATGAAATTGAGTCCATGGAATGGGACGAGTTCAAGAACTCATTTTTCAATAAGTACGTCCCTTGTATTCTTCGTACAATGATGGAGAAGGAGTTTCTTGAACTAAAGCAAAAGGATGATAAATATGTTGGTATATACGAAGAGAATTTTACAAGGCTTGCAAGGTATGCATCTGGCTTTATCATCCAACCTGAAAGTAAAGTTGATCGATTCTTCAGTGGCTTAAAACCAAGCCTTCGAAGGGAATTAGCTATAAGAGACTTCACTATGAATAAATTGTCTGTTTTTATATCAAGGTAGAAATGGAAGTTGGTGTTACATATCCATCACATGGTTTTGACAAGAAACAAAAGATGGTGTTCAAGGAGAAATCTCAGAATAATGGTCAAAAGAAGATGAATGTTTCCTTATGCTCAAAGTGTGGAAATAATTATGGTGGAGATTGTCTTAAAGGGACTAGAAAATGTTTTAAGTGTGGAAAAGAAGGTCATCGAGCAGCTGAGTGTCGAAGTATTGGAAAAAGGGTTGCTAATGATGTGAATAAAGAAAATACTGCAGAGAACGCACCACCAACACTTCAATGCTTCAAGTGCAAGGAAATGGGGCATTATGCTAATAAATTCCCTAATCCAAGGGTTAGTGATGATTGACATGAGAAACCACTTAAGGAAAAGGACAAAGGGAAGTCACATGCGATCACTATTAGCGATGTTGAATATGACAACGATGTGGTGGAATTATTAAGTGTTTATGTAATGGGATTCCAAAATAATGTTGTATATAGTATCTTGGAATATTGGAATATTTATGTATTGGTCTATTGTGGTTTTCAATAATTTAATGGTACCTGTAACCAAGGAAAGTGATTGATATATTATTGTAAAGAAGATGATATGCGCATAATGAAGGGATAAGGAGAAAATGAAATTTTTGACAGTATTCATGAGCTCATGATTGATATAAGGAGAAGGTTATATCATGGTTTGAGTATATAGAATTTTTGAATTTTGGTATCATTCATTTTTTCACTAAGGTTTAATGGGTATTCATTTTTTCAAGAGAATACAAGATTAAGGTATTAACTTGATTGGAATGTGACCAACAAGATATATGGGGGATAAATGATGGTATTCAAATTCTTGGTTGATGACATTTCAAGTAATCATTTTCTTTATTCTATGAGCTTGGACTGAAGTATTATAGATAACCCTAAATATTGGAATGGATTATGTTGGAAATATGTTAGTATTGTTTAAGGATAGAACTTTTTTCGATATTACTGATGGGATTTTATAATAATGTAGTTTTAGAAAAAGAACAACCTGAAGGACGAGCGATATCCCATCGCATCGGACAAAGCTGTGGGAATCGAACCCACAACCGAAGTATGACTGGCCTTTATTGCCTACCACTGGCCTACAAGAAGTCCTTGTTTAGTAGAAACTAGTTTTATTATATTATGAAGTATGATATATGAAGTATAAGTACATTTTAGGAACCATATATGATTAATATCACTATAGATCGACTTATGTATATTTAATAACTTTTGCTAACCTTTTGTTTGAGACAGATGGAATGACCCGTCATTCTATCACATGATCTGCTAACACTTCACAAATAACAAATTCAACTTCATTTCTTTAAGAGATGAAGTGGAAATTGTTCAATGCATGAACAACAGTGAGATTGTACCAAAATAAAGTAACTATTTATTCAAATTCAAATTCATCAACTTTAGGGAAATGATCTTGAAAACCAAAAATGTTGTCTTAGTGCCCTTATATCTGATTAATCAGATGGTACCCTAGATCATCACAAATTTATGGCTTTGTGATTGTTGTCTTTTTCATATCCATGTTCTCTACCACTCTCCATCAGAACATGATGGTTTGATTTCTCTTCCATATCTATATTTTCACCTATGTTCTCCTACGTGGAAACCCAGTGATGAGTTAATTTGGGTAACTTTTACATTTCATACATTAATTTTTAAAGCCAAGTTTTGGTATTCATTTTTACGATGTGGGTTTCTTTTAAAGAAACTTTTGAGTAGTAAACCATTTATAACCCCGACGAATTTTGAGGCCGAAATTCATTTTAAGGGGGATAGAATGTAACACCCCGAGATTTTATGAAATATATATATATATATATATATTCTTTTTAATTTCATTAATGTCTTGTGTTTTACGCTACACCAAAATGATCTTTCATAACACGCATCCCTGACTTGCCTTCCATTACACGCAGTCACGACCTTCCTCGATAGCGTGTGTAGTACGCAATACCGAGTTTCACTAAAGGAGATATTATTATAATATTTTTATGAACTAGTCGTTATGAATAGTAATACCCACTTTTTGAAATTTTATAAATTTTACCTTTCAAAAAGGACTTCATTTTTGGATTCGGAATATCGAAATTAGCTTAGGGTGAAATTTTGGTACTTTTCGGATAACTTTCATATACTGATGAATAGTGAAAATTACTAAATTTTAATTAAAAAAAACTTTTTTAATCAAAATAATTAATAGTGATAAATTATTAATTTGAGTGGTTTTAAAGTATATTGAGAATATATTTTTACAATTTAATACAATGTTGGTCATTGGATGTAATTTCACATTTAAACCAGATATAAACAAGTGGCAATCTTTTGATAGATATTATCTCTTAAAAATGCGCTATTTGTTTTGACGACGGGAATTAATTTTTAAATTAGTTAATGTAAATGATATGTTTCGAATTTGATAAAATAAAAATAATTTTTGAATTCATAATATCAAATATAGCTTTGCCCTAATTTTTGGTATTTTTCTGGAAACTTTCATTTTTTGAAGAATAGTGAAACCACTAAGTGGTAGTTAAAAAAACTAAATTTTTCATTAAACTTAATTTTACCACTTCTGTGAGTGGAATTTAGAAAATACGAGAGACACGGTTAATATCAAGGACTAAAATATGGTTCAATGAGATAAAATAATTTTTGGTGAATAATAACCTTTTACTTTTTTTACCACGGTTAAAAGTAAATAGGGTAATTAAGGCCAAAACTGTAATTATTATTACCCTAACACATGTCCTAAATCTATTGGATAAGTTTAATTCGACAAAAAAACAACCTTAGGAATAAAATATGACCATTTAGGCCCATTTGGATTAGATTAGGACATTTATTATCAATTTATTTAAAGAATGGTTAAAATAGTTAAAATAAAAGTTTAATAACTAAGTAATTTTTAATATAGGGTTATACATAAGATAAATTGGACTATAAATATTCATTATAAAGATAAAAATATTTCAAATATAATGGTATTTTATTTGTAATTTTTAGACTTAAAATAATTTAATTTATTTATGATACAATGATGATGCAGTAATTATCCTATTAATGAAATATTGGCATAATTGATGTTATAAATACCCAAATAAATGTAATTTTAGACTTTTTATGAATACCAAAAATTTTATATGTTTATATGACATGTTATTATGTATTTAATTAATTTTTTCGAACTAATCATTCTGTTATGATTATCACAAAAATCAATTACCAAATAGTGTCAAAATTGATATAAAATAGTTTTTAAAACAAATATTATATTATTAATTGTTATTATATTCCTAAAAATATATGGTTTGGAAAAGATACTTATATCATGATAGTTTTATCATTAATGGGCCACTTGGGGGGTCTCTTGGATGTATATGGTAAGTTTATTATCTATATAATATAAAAATACAAAGTGACATGGTAAATGTCAATCTAATTAACTAAGAGTTAAAACTAAACGATAAGGTTAATATAATGAAATAAACTTGTCTAAATTCTATTGGATGAGATAATTGCGACCCATCCACAACTTATCTTCGAAATATATCAATTTGGAGCTATTAAAAACCGAATTTGAGTTTATAATAAAATAATATTTTTCGTTATTCCAAAGGTGCCCCTCTCCTCCATTATAAAAGGGCACCTCCTCCCTCTCTTCCTCACACCACTTTGAGCCTTCAAGCTCGGCCAAAACCTGCCAAATTATATTCTCCACTACCCTATAAACATCCTAGAGGTCCTGGTATTTTTCAAAGAAAAATTTTAGTGCCCTAAGAGGAGGTCTCAAAGAGGCGCTTCAAAGAAGAGGTAATGTCCATTACCGATTCTTTCAACTTTTTTTCTTCTTCCACTTCTTATTTTTTAGTTTTTTTATTATGAGGTAATAAAATAAGTATCAATAATATACTGATATGTTATTATAAGTATGAAACAACCATATTTCACCATCTATCCATCCAACAGAAAACAAAATCACCGCGCGTGCGTATGTACGGAATACCGTCTCCAAGCCGTGGTGTAATCTATTTTCCACCATCACCTTACATGGATGGGAATAATGGTGAAAGTAATGAATATATATGATTATTGTAAAGTGATATTGATTCTGTAATATTATACATACACTTTAATACAATTCCACGATCTTGGGAATGATATCATCGCTCGTGCGTACGTACGGACTACCGTCTCCATGACGCGATGAGATTCACTCTCCATGTTAACCATTCATGAATTATTATAAAGTATATATAATGAATAATAATTAAATATATGACAGAATAATTATACTGTATTTATGGATATATATATATATATGTATGTCATTTACTTAATTCCATTCAATTCAAAAGGGAAACGAAAACAGCGTTCTTGCGTAGGTACGGCCTACCGTCTCCATGAACGGTGTATTTCATTTCTTTTATCGATCTATAATATATATGTATATGATGAATATATATTATATATAAGTCATGTTTTACATTCTGGAATTATTTAAATCAGGATATAAGTAATAATATCAAGAACGACAAGTCAAAACACATACGATAAATAAAATGATTTTGCCCAAAACGCTGCTTTAACATTGAATTTAGAAAAGAACGGGTAATATAAAGTCATAAGTGAAACATATATGATATCATAACAATAAATATGATTCTTTATTAAGTCAATGACATTATTTAAATTATTATACAGGAGGTTCGGATACGTACGAAGCGTATCAGACCTAAGGTAAGGGAAATATCACAATCTCATTTTTATCCGAGATTGTTTATACTTTGGAATATACTGGGGTGTATTTTATCATCCACATCCATGTTTCCTCAATATGTAATATTATTTTCATCCACCTACGATTTTTTAAATCCAATTTTACCCTTCGGTGAGGTTTTAGTAAAAGATATGAAAGGAATCTTTTGTTTTTTTTTCGTACGAGGTACCTTTTGACTTTTCCGAAAAAAGTACGAGAAGAATGTTTTTTTAATGTATACAGCCTGAAATGATTTTTATGGTTTTATAAAGCCTTATTTTCATGAAGATTCCTCCAAAATATTTCATGACTATTTTCAATAAAATCCTTTTCTTTTAAAATTGCAAGACATTTTGTAAAAAGAAAAAGATTTTGAAGAAAAAAGGATATTTTTCTCAAGAATTCATTTCAAGTGTTTTATCAAAACCAATTCCATCTAAGATGACATTATTTTACATGTGTATGTTTCAAGTATCATGTCACTATTATTTACATGGTTTAAATTTTCTTATTATTAAATGATATCCATTTCTTTTATATGAATTATGTGATGATGGGATGATGTTTATGAAACCCATTTTATTCGTTAGGTTATTATGAATGATGTATGTTTATTTTGTGGCACAGGTAAGAATGATTTAATTATGAGATTGGTGTGACCTATATCTCCCTATAATTCATTGGGTAAAGATTTTATATCTCATGATATAGACATTGCTGGAATGGTAAGTTAATCTAGTTCAGTGTTACAGGACTGAAACGAGGAGTGAACTCGATTCAGAATGGGACTTTGTCCACTAAGATGGTCTTGGAAGCAATGCCTTGGCTACTATGGAAATCATGACATGTGATTAATGGATTCCAAAATTACATGTTTTATTCCCATGCTATTTTATCATGGTTTATGTTCCATTATGATCTATTTCATATGTACTTCTATGTTTTATGTTGTTGCTCAAGATTTTGATGTTTAAACACTATGTTCATGTTTTTAAGTTCAAATGTATATGGTATGTTTTATTTCATCCATGATTACCCTTACTGAGCATTTGAGCTCACCCTTTTTATGTTTTATTTTCCCCCAGGATCAAAAGAAAGGTTTTAGGTAAAGAAAAAAAAAGTGGAAGATCTTTATGGGAGATGTTGAAGATCATTCACCACAATTAGAAGATTACATTCAAAGTTTCCAAAGACACTAAACTATTATGGTCCTTGTGTGTCTTTTTTTGTTATGTATTAAGTATTCTGCAAAAGTAATGTAATGTCCATGTACTTCAGGCTTCAGGTCTCTACAATTCAACATGACTAATAAAAATTCACGAATGCTTTTAAATTACATATAATAAACAATTTTTGACATATTTATATGTTTTTTTAAATAATTTCATTTGGTTCAATACATATGTTTAACTTTCTTATATTTAAAAATGATAAAAAAATCAATTTTAATGGGTTATGAATGATAAAATAATTGAAAATGACTCATAAATACACCATGTTTGATATTTTACACCTCATTCCCTTCACATTTTATAATTTAATTTTTTTATGATCCTTGAATCATTTTAAAATATATTTTTATTATAAAAAACTAGTAATTATAATTTTTTACCTGTTATTTTAAATTGAAATCTATATAAACTTGAAATCAAAATAAAACCAATATAATCCAATAAATCATCTCATATATATTATATTTTTGTAAAAAATTCAAGGAACACAATAATTATTTTAAATAATGTAAATTTTAATATTTATAATATCATGTTTGTTTTATGTCACTTAATTGATGACACATTATTTCAACATAGTGTATTAATTTATAAAATTTATATCATTTCAAAATATTATAAAAAATTTAAAAAATTAAAAATTATTTCTATATGATAAAAATAACCATTAATATTAATTCTACACATTCATTTTTCTCTATGGGAACACATAATATGTATTTTTATGCAAGGGGTGACATTTTTTATTAATCGTTACATAATATATTATATCAGTCACATTCATGATATGTGTTCCAAAAACCAAAAAAAATACACTAAGGTTATAAGGATAAAAATTATATCAACCAATATGATATAGGAAGAAAAATGCTATCCATATCAACAAGATTTAACATAGGTTGGCCTCATTTAACTTTTTACCATGGTGATAATTTCTTATTTTATTTAAAACTCATTATGAAAAAAATTAACTAACATGACTAAGAAATATTATTTTTAGGATAAAAAATGGGATCTATTTTACCAAATTTAATTATGTGGAAGAAAAACATTTTATAACATCATGAAATTCATGAGGAATATTTATTTCATAAAACAGTTCATTATATATCTATAAGAATTTCATACCCATGATCATGTATAATATTACCGAAAACAGTAGACCATGGAGAGATCCATTGCCTCAGAAAATTATTATTAAAAAGTAAACATTACATAGGAAAGAATCATGTAGTAGGAGGATTAACCCCATCAATACAATAAAATAAAGCAACTATCCTTTTCTTCCACGACCCCGTCCAGAAGTCCCACCTCTACCTCTTGGATGCCTTCCCATTTGCCACTGTTTAGGAGTCTTCCAATCCTCAAATTCATTAACCATTTACACTGAGCTATCACTTGCATCATCTTGGTGATCCACTTCAACCACCAGAGCCACATCCTATGCCTCTTCAGTCCTCACCTCACAAGTCTGCACATGTTCATCGGTCTGTACCACTCCAGAAAGAACCTGCTTATGTCCAGAGTCATTAGTCACTATAGGAGACAAAGGTTCCTTACCTTTTCGACTCCTGCTCTCCATGTAAACTCTGTCAATGTCCAAAGAATTAATGAAATCCAGCATAGTGAAGAAATTAGGCTTCACCGAAATACCACCATCAATAGCCTCATTTAGAGGCCCTTTTAATGGAGCAAAACCAGAATGAGAGTCTGCATCACCAGCACAAGGAAGAACACCACTAGGATCAGACTTCTCCACATGTTGCTCCGTGATATCAAAATCCACAATGCCAAGAGTCGTGGAAACAATTGGAGAGTTACCCAGCTTACTCTGCTCTTGAATCACATCAAGAGCAGCATCCGGACTAGAGGAATCACAGACAAGATCCTGTAGAGTAGTAGGACCAGAGGAATCACACAGTAGATACTGCTCCAAGCCCTTACTAGCAACAGAAGAGGCCTCCCTAGGCTAAAATGAAACAACACTGTTATTAGCTGAAGCCATAGCAGCCTGGGCAACATCAACCTTAGTTTCCACATCAATAGAGTGAACATTAGGCCCCATCAAAGCCTCTAATTCTGGGGAAAAATTCATAACAGAAGACACATGATTCCCAGCAGGAACAAAATATTCATCATTTGAACCAAGATTAACTTTAGTCATGTATTGATCCTCTAGAAAAAAAGCACGATCAAAGGCCACCTCACTATCATGGCTAACAAAATCAATCCATTTAACAGGTTCATCTCTTTTAACCAATAGTGGATCAAGGGGAGCACACCCATTACCAGCATCCTTGTCAGTTTTCTTAGCTATAATATCAGCATAATAAGGTGCATTTACCTCCACATTTCCACTACCATAACTAGGTAGTGAAGAGCCTATAATGGGGGAGGATGGAACTACCACATCCTCATGGGGACCGTGATTTACAACCAATGATTTAGGCCCAAAAGTGTCACCGGATTATAGCTTAAATTTACATTTGTCAACAAGATGCCCATATTTTTTACAGTTTGAGCACCTCAAACCAGTATGACATTTATCCATAATGTTCCCACACACACATTGTGTAGGGGTGAAGTGGAGGCCTCTTAAAGTGGAGTACAGTAAAATAGAGTACATGTCCTGTACTCAAGATGTACACGCCGTGTATTTTCTTTTTTTCCATTAAAATGACTGGGGTCACGCCTAATCGAAAGAATCATCTTATTCTATGTCCTATTTAACCGAGAGATGTCATACGACCGCGGAACTTCTCTGAATCCTCGTGCCTTCATCCATTCTCTGAATCGACCGCTATCGATTGTGTTGGAACCGCAACGGTGAGTTCTTCTTTCTCCTAGATCTTTTTTTTCAATTCCTCTTCTTTCTCTTATTATCGTGGGTTGAACATGTGTGCGTTTTTATAGATCCACGTCATTCTAAGGAGAATCAATCTTTGTGACACAACTATATTGATCTCCTAGCATCTGCGTAGATGGTTTGTGCCTTACCTTTCGATGTCTTTTATTTTTATGTGAAATTCCACAAATACCTGTGAACGGGGTATTGTGTGTTTACTGTTTGGACTTTGTGGTTATTCCTGCCTTTCTTGCATGCTTTTTTAGAGGTAAATTGATCATGTTTGTGGATAATTGTTGTGCTTGGATGTTTTTATCATGCTTTATTCTGTTTATGACCTTTGGGTCTTTGTTAGCCTTGACCGTTTTGCCTGTTTCCATGCCTAGTGACCGTAGGATAGAGTAATGATGATGACATGCTTGTTTGTTGTAGACTGTTTAGCCAAGTAGCTCTATAGGTGTACTTTGGTTAGTCAAGTAGCTCTATAGGTGTATTTTTTCCTTATAGCATTATTATGCACTAACTGGAATGGGGCTGTGAGAACCTGGTGCTATAGACTATTAGGGATAGACCGAGTGAGCTTCCCAGACAGGCTTTGACATTATAGGCTCTAGGGTACAAATCGAGTGAGCTTCTAAGAGTGCCGTTGGACATTATAGGCTACAGGGGATATATCGAGTGAGCTTCCCAGGGTGCCTTGGATATTATAGACTACAGGAGGGTAGACCGAGTGAGCATCCCCAGAGAGTCTTTACTTATTGAATAGCTTTAAAACCTTTTCCAGTCTAGATAAGGAATTGACTGAGTGAGCTTCCTTAGAGAGCCTTTGATAGACTTGAAACTATAAGAGTAATTGACTGAGTGAGCTTCCTCGGAGAGTTTCTAGACCTTTGGTCCATGAGGGTTAGACCACGTGATCTTCCTCAGAGAGTCCCTGACTACCCTAGACTATAATGGTAATTGACCGAGTGAGCTTCCCCAGAGATTATAATAAATTCGTACGACCAAACCAGAGGGGTTAGGCTGAGTGCACTACCCAGAGGGTTGTGGTTCTTCTCAGTTAGGACCAGAGGGGATGGCTGCGAGTACTTCCCAGAGGGTTTCCTGTCAGTGGTTAACAGTATTCTTCACAACTTCTTATTGTTATATGGACTTATTACTATTGTATATCTTCCTGTTACTGCCTATTGTTTACTGTTATAGTTTACTGCTTACTGTACTATTACCTGCCATATACTCACTGACTGTTAGGCACAGATCATCGGGTGGTTTCCTACTGGGATTTAGTCTCACACCCTGTTTGGGCCATGCTTTTGGGCCCAAGTAAGATATGTTGTTGTGGGTATAGACATTGTAAAGCACCCCTTGACTTCTGGTACTTGATTTCTTGGAGCAGGAGAGCATGAGACCAAGCTATGGCTTGCGATGCTGAGGAGTTTATCGGTTTACCTTTCTTTTGAACATTGGTTTGGCACTATTGTATTTCCAGCATTGTGACTTATTTGGAAGCTTTCCTAGACATATATATCACGCATAATTTCATATATATGTGTGTGATTTAGCTTTTTATTGCTTTAGTCTTCCAATGTTTACACATGTATGGATTATTCTATTTCCGCTATTTCATATTGTTTATTTATTCTGTGTACTCTGCCAATGAGGGCATAGGTTCCCCAATATCACACCCAAGGCCCTCGCTGCTAGTCAGCAGCCTCTGGCATTTGGTAAAATGTGCTTTAGGCCATGTGACATACCGGGTACGGGTGGGCGCCTCTGGGTGGCTTTCGGAACCGGGACCTTACAAAGTGGTATCATAGGAGTTCTTTTCTCTTCACTTACTATTTGTAGGCTTAGCCAAAGATAGGACAGATTCGGTACTTAGTGTTAAGTTGTGCTCGGGAGTAGCTAACCCGTGTACAGGGAAAAGCCAATCTACCTCACTTATTGCAGTTTTCTGGTTTTGTGATGTTACAGTTGATATGATTTCACCTAGAGTGATTCAGATGACTTGTGTTGTTATTGTTGTTGCTATTATGGTTCTATTTCTGTTTCAACCCGATGAGATGAGGGTATTCCATCTCATGCATCATATAGGCACTTGTTAGAAATCACATGCTATGCATTCTTTCCATTCCATCTAGGGTACATTAGCGATTTCATGTTGTTGTGATAGACTTTGTGTAGATTATGCATGCTGTTATGATAGATTCTTGATAGAATACATGTTGTTTGTTAGAGGACTGTTTGTATTTTACTTGTTTATATGAATTCCAAATTTTGGTTCTTGAGGTGTTATGGGCCCTCTTGAATCGGGATTTGGTGGATCATTGACCTTTTTTCCTTATATATGACTATATTTGATGCCATGCTTTGATTCGCGGGGAGTATGGACCCTCATGGATCGAAATTTGGATCCTTCATGCCTTTCTTTCTATGTTTTCTGGGCTTCAGTGTAGTTTCTAAGCTACTACCAAGAAAAACCTATAATACACAGCATGTACTTTATATGTACATGTCGTGTAGTTTTATACTGTGTCACCGACTATGTGAGCAGAAACACGGGTTGTGGAAAAATCTTCAGGAACACGCCGTGTACGGTAGATACATGCCGTGTAGTAGTGAGTTGTATACCCGGCCATTTCACTAACAACATGTGACGAGGAAGCTCAAGTAGAACATGTCGTGTTTGGTAGGAACACGTCATGTAGTTTTGTTCCAGGTACCCAGCCGTGTCACGAACAACATGGGTCAGTGTTATCTTCTCTTATACACGTCGTGTTTGTTCAGAATATGCCATGTAAGGTTCATCCGTGTAGCCGGCCATGTGACTAACAACACGGGTTGCTGAATCCTTGTCTAGTACACGCCGTGTTTATAGGGAACACATCGTGTAGTTTTAGTTTAACTGGACCATGTAGGGTTAGCCGTGTAAAGTGGCTCGGGCAGGGGAACAGAGTCCAAGTACACGCCGTGTGTGGGGACAATGCACCGTGTAGTTCGGGTTGTTACACGACCAGTGTGGCAGGAGTACACACCCATTTCTTTTGTTTAAGTGAACACACCATGTAGTTTTTATACATGTCGTGTAGTCGTGTTTTGTAAAATATAATTTTTCCTTCTCCTATTCCCATTTTGAACTCTTGTGTTCTAAGTCTTTATAATCTGGATCTGAGGTGTCCTTTTTATCTTTTCTGAGCTATGCCTCCGAGACATCCTCCAGTTGTACGTCAGTTGACAGACTATGATCAGACACCGGATATGGCCGATCAAGATCTTCCTACAGATCCTCCTACTGTGCCAGCCATGGCGCTAGTAGTTATACCCACCATGGGAGTCGATACGCTGTTCAGGGAGGACATCCTGAGGATGATGCATACTTTTCAGGGAGCACCGCCTCATGCCCCATCGATGGCCGAATTGATGTGGGTATTTCAGCAGCAGCATACTCATAATTTCTCAGGGGAGGGAGGACCCCAGGCTGCCGAGTTGTGGTTAGAGGCCACGTTGACTATCTTTGAGCATCTTGAGATACCCCCAGAGAATATGGTAATGCTGGCCACCTATATGCTCTTAGACACCGCCAAGAGGTGGTGGGAGGTGATCTCATAGTCATGGCTCCAGCAGGGTATGTCTTGGGACGAGTTTCGACGTACCTTCTATGACTACTTCTATCCGGAGACCTTGAGGGACGATCGAGCCCAGGGGTTTATGAGTCTACAACAGGGTACTCTTTCTGTTATAGAGTACTTGTCTCGCTTTACTGAGCTGTAGCGTCTCACACCGATCCCAGTAGGTGATGAGTTGTTCCTTGCTAGGAAGTTTGAGGATGGTCTTAGGTAGGAGATCCGTTCACAGGTTAATAAATTCAGTTTGACTTCGATATCCTCTATCATCAACCAGGAGCTTATCACTGAGTGCATTCTGAGGGATTCTGGAGTAGTGAGCCAGGGCGGTTCAACATCCAGAGCTAGTATTCCTCTTACAGATAGTAGGAAGCGTCATAGAGAGTCTTCTTTGAGGAGATCAGGGTAGGCGGGATATGTCTTCTGGCATTTAGGTTGTATGCTACCAGTGCGGTAGGAGTGGGCATACAAGGCCTCAGTGCCAGAGAGATATGATGGAGTGTCGATCTTGCGGCAAGATGGGCCATCTACAGCGGTTTTGTCAGATCATTTCACTTTTAGTTGATTATAGGGGTTCTTCTATCACTCGGCATTATGGAGATGCTTCGCCAGTTTCTCACCAATCCGAGAACTGGAGTCCTTCCTGTCGTTCGGACCGAGGTGGAGGTCGCGGTTGTGGTGGTCATTCACCTGGTCATCAGTAACAGCATATTGGATCAGCTTAGAGTGGTCAAGAAGAGTCATAGGGTCACGGGGCAGGCCAGACAATTGTTTTGGAGTAGAAATATCATGTGTAGGATCCCAGACCTTCTACAGTTCGAGGTACGATCTTAGTAGCCTCAGTTTTATCTTCATCTCTTTTCGATACTGGTTCTTCGAATAGTTTTATCTCTATTTCTATTTTAGGGAGCCTTAGGCTCTGTATCTTTTCGTCTGTTGAAATGTTGACTCTTGACACGCCGTTGGGAGAAAGGACTTCTAGCATACGTCAGTTCAGAGAGTGCCCTCTCGAGGTTGTAGGGTATCTTTTCTTATGGGATCTCTACGTCCTAGAGATGAAAGGCTATGATATCATTCTCGGGATGGACTGGTTGGTTCCCTTCCAGGCATTCGTCGACTGCTATCACCACAAGGTGAGTTTCGTATCACTAGAGGGTGAATCCTTTGTTCATATAGGTGAGTGGGATGTTCAGGAAAGTCGAGAGGGAATCGAGCATCATGGGATAGGAGGAGTTATAGCCCATATTTCTAGTCTTTATCTAGATTTCCAGTGGATTTCACAGCTGGACTTTCCTTCAGTGGTGGATCATTTCATAGACATCTTTCCGGAGGACTCTTCAATTTTACCTCAGGAGCATGAAGTAGACATCTTGATTGAGCTTGTTCTGGGAGCAGCACCGGTGTCCATTCCTCCCTATAGGATGGCTACACCTGAGTTGCAGGAGATCAAGAAGCAATTTTAGGAACTGCAGGCAAAGGGTTTCTTCTGACCCAGTACTTCTCCTTG
Organism: Viscum album; assembly: GCA_963277665.1. Taxonomy (NCBI): domain Eukaryota; kingdom Viridiplantae; phylum Streptophyta; class Magnoliopsida; order Santalales; family Viscaceae; genus Viscum; species Viscum album. Next base: position 444,979,611 of record OY728155.1, on the reverse strand, counting down.
GGGTTCACCTGTCTTTTTTGGGAAGAAGGCAGATGGTACCATTAGGCTTTGCGTTGATTATCCGGATTTGAACCAATTAACGGTCAAGAACTGATATCCCTTACTGAGGATCGATGTTCTCTTCGATCATCTTCAAGGTTCTTGAGTGTTCTCGAAGATTAATTTGAGATTTGGTTATCATAGTTGTGCGTTAGACCATCAGACATACCTCTGATAGCCTTCAGGAGTAGGTATGGTCTATACGAGTATACAGGTATGTCGTTCGATCTCATGAATGTGCCAGCAGTTTTCATAGCACTAATGAACTGAGTGTTCCATCCTTACATGGATTCCTTCATCATGGTCTTCGTGGACGATATCTTGGTGTACTATCACACTCGACACGACCTTGCTACCAATCTTTAGATCATTTTGAGTACACTAAGAGAGCATCGGCATTATGATAAACTCTCTAAGTTCCACTTTTAGATGGATTAGATTCACTTCTTGGGCCACTTCATCTCGGAGAAAGGAGTTTTGGTTGACCCAGAGAATGTGAGAACTGTAGTTTCCTGGGAGCAGCCGAAAATGTCTCTGAGGTGCGGAGTTTTCTAGGGCTGGCTGGATACTATAGGTGCTTAATTCAGGACTTCTCATGCCTAGCAGCACCATTGATAGGTCTGACCAAGAAGGGGTCCATGTTATTATGGTCAGATTCTTGTGAGTCAGCATTTCAGGAGCTGATGTGGAGGTTGACTTCATCACTGATACTAGTCTTTCTAGATCTAGGTAAGATCTATACTATTTATTGTGATGCTTCAGGTATTGGGCTAGGATTCGTGCTTATGTAGAGAGATGAAGTCGTTTCTTTTAGGTCTCAGAAGATGAGGCCACATGAGAGGAACTACCCAATGCACGATCTGGAGTTGGCAGCTGTTGTTCATGCCTTACGCTGTTGGAGACACTACCTTCTGGGAGAGCACTTTATGGATTTCACCGACCACAAGAGTCTCAATTATATCTTCACTCAGCGTGATCTAAATCTTAGACAGCGTAGGTGGGTCGAGTATCTTCATTCTTTCGACATTGAGCTCACCTATACACTGGAAAAGGGAAACGCAGTGGCGTATGCGTTGAGTAGGAGGACTAAGATTCAGGTAGTTCAGGAGGCCATTAGTGAGTGGTAGCTTATGGCTCTATTCTCTAAGATGAACTTGGAGGTGCACGATAGACAGGGACAGACTTTCATATCTTCTGTAGCTGTTACCTCTACTTTTCTTGATCGGGTACGGATGAGGCAGCTATCAGACTCAGAAGGATTAGTCATGCGGAAGAGTGTGTCAGGAGAGGACCTTCTTCCTGGATGGGCTGTGGGAGAGGATGACATCTTGAATTTCCAGGGATGCGTATGGGTTCTAGCTGACATACATGAGGAGATGTTGCGGGATTTTCATTCTCAGTTTGGGCAGTTCATCTTAGCGTCACCAAGATGTATCAGGATCTTCATCACTAGTACGAGTGGCCAGGTATGAAGAGATATGTTTCTGGTTTTGTCATGAGATATCCTACTTGTCAGTAGGTGAAAACAGAGCATCAGAGACCAGCATGCCTTTTACAGCATTTACCCATTCCTTAGTGGAAGTGGAATGATGTCATGATGGACTTCATGATAGGGTTTCCGAGATCACCCCGAGGGAACGATGCTGTTTGGGTTGTCATCGATAGTCTTACGAAGGTTGCTCACATCTTGACGATTAAGGAGACCTTCAATGTTGATGAGTTTGGATGGTTGTACATCTGAGATATTGAACGTATACATGGAGTTCTACACTCCATTTTTTCATACAAGGATACATGCTTTACTTCTCGGTTCTGGAAGGGGATTTAGAAGGCCTTGGGTACACAGGTGCTTTTGAGTACAACATACCTTGCCCAGACTGATGGCCATTCTGAGCGCACGATCCAGGTACTTCAGGATATTCTCCAAGCTTTCATTCTAGACATTGGAGGTTCTTGGGAGAAGCATATCCCTCTTGTGGAGTTCGCCTACAATGACAGTTTTCAGGAGACTATTCAGATGGCACCTTACAAGGCTTTATACGGTAGGCCATGCTGATCACCCTTATGCTGGCTAGAGGGAGAAGAGGTAGGCTTGATGGGACCTCATCTTTTTCAGGATACCCTTGAGCAGATAGAGTTGATTCAGAAGAGGATGGCTACAACACAGTCTCGGCAGATGTCCTATGCTGATTTGCGGAGATGACCTCTAGAGTTCGAGGTCTGGGATCAAGTCTTCTTACGTGTCGCACCGAGGTTGGGACACAAGAGGATTCAATGACATGGTATGTTTTCACCGTGGTACGTTGGGCCGTTTGAGGTGTCGGAGAGAGTTGGGCCAGTTGCCTATCGGTTGAAGCTAGCTCATAAGTACCGGTCCATGCACGACGTCTTCCACGTCTCTCAGCTCCGACGTTACTTTTCAGAACCTTCTCACGTCTTTCAGCCCGAGGAGGTTGAGCTCGAAGAGGATGCATCGTTTGAGGAGCATCCTATCCGGATTGTCGATCGTAGTACGAAGGTTCTCCCAGGCCGGTCTGTTCCCCTGGTACGGGTGCTATGGCAGCACGGGCGAGTACAAGATGAGACTTAGGAGAGGGAGGTCGAGGTACGATCGCAGTGGCCAGAGCTGTTCGGGGTTTCTTCTTCTACGCCTCGCTAGGGAAATTCGGGGATGAATTTCTATAAGGGGGGAAGTTTGTAGGAACCTGGATCTTCATTTTCAGGTATGTCTTTACTTTTTCTGATGTTTTTGAGAAAAGGTGAGTTTCTGGAAATTTTTGTAAGTACATGTTGTGTACTCTCTGAGTACATGTCATGTACTCCGTTGTCATGCCAGGCCATATGCTGGATGTGTCCAGGCCACACACATGGTGTGTAGGAGTGAAGTGGAGGCCACTTAAAGCGGAGTATGGAAAGATAGATTACACGCCATGTACTCAAGAAGTACACACCTTGTATTTTAATTTTTTCCATTAAACAGACCAGGGTCACGCCTAATCGACAAAATCATCTTCTTCTAGGTCTCATTAGATTGAGAGATGTCGTACAACCATGGAACTTCTTTGAATCCTCGCGCCTTCATCCGTCCTATGATTTGATCGCTGTCAATTGCGTTGGAACTATAGTGGTGAGTTATTTCCTTCTAATAGAGCTTTGTTTCTAAATTACTCTTCTTTCTCAAGTTATCGTGGGTTGATCATTCTTTTCATTTTCATAGATCCATGCCTTTCTAAGGATAATCAATCTTTCTGGCTCAATTATATTGATCTCCTGGAATCCAGGTAGGTGTTTTGTGCCTTACCTTTCGATGTCTTTGAGTTTTATGTGAAAATTCCACCAATACCCATGAATAGGTTTTTTCGTGTTTACCGTTTTCCCATTGTGGTTATTCCTTCCTTGCTTGCATGCTTGTGTAGAGGTAAATTGATCATGATATTGGATAATTGTTGTTCTTCGATTTTTTTCCCATTCTTTGTTCTGTTTATGACTTTTGGGTCTCTGTTAGCCTTGGTCGTTCTTCCTATTTCCATGCCCAGTGACCGTAGGATGGAGTAATGATGATAACACGATTGTTTGCTATAGATTGTTTAGACAAGTAGCTCTATAGGTGTACTTTGGTTAGCCAAGTATCTCTATATGTTTACTTTGGCCTTATAGCATTATTTTCCACTGACTGGCACGAGGCTGTGAGAACCTGGTGCTATAGACTATAAGGGATAGACCAAGTGAGCTTCCCAGAGGGTCTTTGACATTATAGGCTACATGGGATAGACCGAGTGAGCTTCCCAGAGTGCCTTTGGACATTATAAGCTACAGGGGATAGACCTAGTAAGATTCCCAGAGTTCCTTGGATGTTATAGACTACAGGAGGGTAGACCGGGTGAGCTTCCTCAGGGAGTCTTTACTTGTTGAATTACATTAAAACCTTTTCCATAATAGAGAAGGAATTGACTGAGTGAACTTCCTTAGAGAGTCTGTGATAGACCTGAAACTATAGGAGGAATTGACCGAGTGAGCTTCTTCAGAGAGTTTCTAGACCTTGGGGCCACAAGGGTTATACCACGTGATCTTTCTCAGAGAGTCCCTGATTACCCTAGACTATAAGGGGAATTGACCATGTGAGCTTCCCTAGAGAGTCTTATAAATTCGTACAACCAAACCAGAGGGTTTAGGCTGAGTGCATTGCCCAGAGAGTTGTGGTACTTCTCGGTTAGGACTAGAGGGAATGGCTACGAGTACTTCCCAGAGGGTTTCCTATTATTGGTTAGTTGTTTGCTTCACTACTACATGTTGTTATGTGGACTAATTACCGTTGTATATCTTCCTATTATTGAATGTTGTTCATTGTTACTGTTTAATGCTTACTGTACTATTACCTTCCATATACTCACTGACAGTTAGGAACATATCTTTGGGTGTTTTCCTACTGGGATTTAGTCTCACACCCTGTTTGCGCCATGCTTTTGGGCCCAAGCAGACTATGTTGTTGTAGTTATAGACAAGGGCAAGCACCCCTCGACTTCTGGTACTTGATTTCTTGGAGCAGGAGAGCATGGGAAAAATCTATCTCTTGCGATGCTGAGGAGTATATCGGTTTAGCTTTCTTTTGTACTTTGATTTGGCACTATTTTATTTCCATCATTGTGACTTGTTTTGCAGCTTTCTTAGACATATGTATCATGCATCATTTCATATATATGTGTGTGCTCCAGCTATTTATTTCTTTAGTATTCTGCTATTTACTCGTGTATGGATAGTTCTGTTTTTGTTATTTCATTTTTTGTATGATGATTTAAAAATTTTATCTCATTATTTCAATTTTATAAAAATTTAAAAATGTAATTTTAATATATGTGAAGAAACTAAGAAGAATACATTTTAAAAAAAATGTAATTTATTGTATAAAAGAGTATATATTATAATCTAATGAATTTAAGAAAAATATATATGCAGATAAAACATTTTACTGAACATAAAATACACTAATTTCATTAAAATCATTCTCCAATAGCGATTATATTAATTTGTTATGATAAAAACAAAATCTGCACAACAAAATAGTCATTTCAAAAATGAAACATTCCTTTTACATTAAAACGTTTTTAGTCAATTCATAACCCATGATATTATATTATATATGTTAACAAAATATAAATTTCATAATTTAGTTAGTTATATTCATACCCAACAATTTAATTTATATGTTATAATGGTTTACTATATTATGGTTCATTTAGACTCATGGTTTCTTGTAGTGAAGGATATCAAAGAGAGAAAATTTATTTAAAAATAAATATATCATTAAATATAGGGGTGATATATTATCCCCTTTATATGATTAATAATTCCCTAAAATATTCATCCCTATTATAGAATACAATGAGTAAATTTCTGCCACATCATATCCTCATGTTCCCAAATATGTTCTTTAAATTTATGTTTCCTCCAGAGGAATTTTACAATAGAGTATTATTATTCTGTATAACATTTTCATTATGATCCAATATTATTATTGGTTGTTCTATATAGGAATACAATTCTCTAATTTATGGAATCTAACTTCCTTACATGATATGGATCTTTTTTGTACTTCCATAGGCAAGATAAATAGAACACATCTTGTACTTGAGATACGTTCGATGGAAGAATGAAGTGAAAAGCTACTATCCCTACAGAATCAAGCATTTAGGAAGGTATTATAATCCTATGTCTAATCATTAAATTACTTCATAATCTATTAACCATTATCAATGGATAAATTCGTAGAAAAACCACCTCACCAACATCAAATTTTAGATCAATCCATTCATTATCATCATACAATTTATTTACACTACGAGTTTCCCTAATGCCATTTCGAATAGCGCGTATATTCTATATAATTTCATTTTTTAAATCATTACCAAAAATATTTCATTCTATTAATTCATCCCATCACATTGGAGTACTATATAGGATTCCTTAGGGGGAATCATAAGGATCCATATGAATTCTTGAGTGAAAAAAAATTTGTATTAAAAGTCTACTATAGAATAGAGGTGATATGAACCACCATTTAATACCGTGGAAAAATATATTATATATCCTATATTGTTTAATTTATTTTATCAAAATTACTGTTTATATAATTATGGTATGTGGTAACAAAATAAAAATATGTGTCTAGGGAGTGCTAAAGACTTTTCTAGAAGGATAAGGTAAATCTATGATGCTGATTAAATATAATATATTGTAGAACAACATGAAACCTTATCATATATATAATATAAATATTTATAATGTTATCAATAGGGAAGTCTTATCTAATGGAAATGAATTGTGTTTTATTTCTATTGTAGTATATTGAAATCCAAATAATGTTATAGACATTTCTTGTTTTTTGGGAGCCCACAAAAATAATTCATGGCATTGTTTTTTCATTTTCACACAATTATTGGTAATTTTTTTAACTTCCTAATAGAAATATATCACTGAACCAAAACATTATGATATACCAATCACCAAGATACGTACTTGTCGGTATCTCTCATCATGATTTCTCACTAGAAAAAGTAATTCATTTCTCAATACATCTTCAAAAAATATGGATGAATTTAGAATGATGACCTATGATACATTCCCAAAAACACCTTCTAAAAATCTGTTATGGACATAAAATATACCCATTTCCCAATGTTTACCATTCCCTCACAGTGAAGGTTATAATTAGTAACATTTATGAACTTATCATACAGTTCCAAATCATTATTCTAAACGTATTGAAACCTCACCTAGATAGATTAATGAACACTAATTTATGAAATATATGATTCTTATCATTACATTAAAATATCTACATGAATAATTAAAGATTACATAAAAATTTGATCCCTTTTTAACCACATCATATAAAAGCTAGCATTAACCTTTTTACACAAAGAATCTTCCTCATTTTGTTCTATTCTATGGTGGTAATGTAACGATTAGTTATAATATTTATTCAATAAAAACCATTTATAAACTGAATAATAAACTCTATATATGTAAATAAATACTTTTTATTTTAGTATAATCATATATATCACATTTTCTCAATAAAAATAATTACTCCATATCATAAATGAATAATTTACCAGAGATAAATCAAAATCATTAATTCATTAATTTTTCTCATGAGCCTTATATTTTAATTAAGAATAATATAAACCATAGATGTTTATATTATAAGAAAAACCATTCCATCAGTCAAAAATTAACTAATGATTATAAACCCTTATGCACTATATGGTAATGTATGCTTGGGTGCCCTCACTAACCTTCTATTTAGTTTATTAAAAATTAATTCACGTTTGTATGTCTAATTGAACATTGTCCCTTATGAGTTAACATGATGATTGCATTAAATATCCTTGAAAATTTTTCTAAAATAACTGCTAGTATTGGGAAAAGTCATAAAAACTATGGATTATACTCACAATGGTTATTCTATTCCAATTTTCATTAACAACCTTTTTGATGGATAAATAGATATATACTTTTTAGGACTATCTTCCACAAAAAATGAAACACTGTAAATCCAAAAACCACACACATATTTTTTTATATATCTCCACCTTCTATAGTGTCTTTAACAAAACACATAGGTGTTATTAAATCTATTATATTATATTTTAATAGAATTGAATATCATCTAAAAAGTCTTACACAAACTAATTAATGTAATTTCAGATTGATCATTTTATTAAATAAATGATGGTTGTAGGGGAATTAGTACATCCAAAATGAATTAATATAGATACATAGTTTCCAAGCATTGTACAGATTGTGGTGTTCTGTATATCATCATTCATAACTGTCAATTAATTATATCAAGTGTGAACATTCATCATTGAAATGTAGGGAATTAATCATAGTTTGTCAAAAAAGTAATCAATATAGGGTATATGGTAATTGTTATTTATAGTGACCATATTATGTTATCTATAAAAAATATATAGGCACATTGAAAAATAATTTTTATAATGAAAATGAACAAGATAACACCATGGTGACAATAATGGATAAATAAATTACTTGTTATTATTCTCTTGGAGTTTCAACCTATATTCCTGCAACTCAACCATGTCTGTTTTATATGGATTATTTGAAATTGGTACAGCACAAGTTACTTGTTCTATTGAGAACACAACTTCATTATTTTGTGGAAGATAATGAATCACTTCAAGAATGATATCATCAAACTCCCAAACAATAAAAATATCATTGATTTTATATTTCTCCCAATATATATGAGATAAAAACCCATTATAAAATAGAATCAAGACCCATACAAAGAATGTGGTTTCCAAATAATTATTATATTTATCATTTCACTAATATAAAATGATAGTTTAGTCCAAAATTTCAAGTATGACAGCCTTTCATCCAGAATTGATGTGGTCTTTATGTAGAGAAAGGAAATATGTACCTACGATAACACCAAATTTGACTAGAGGATGAACAATAAGAATTATTATAATAACATTACAAAGAATATAAATCAGATAATAATCATAAAAATAATATGTAATAATCATATAATTAGGAGGTTTTCATTTCTAATTGATCATATAATATTTGTAATGACATTTTGATATATTTTTCATACCGTTAATATATAAATAAATGGTAAGAACTTGTGTAAAAATATTAAATTATCAATTCTAGATTGTATTATAACTAAACATTTCACCACATCATTATTTCACCACCCATCATAAATATAAATCTCTTAATATTTCTATTTTCCAAATGGATTAAGAGGGTTTTCATGTTGATCATCATCATTATCCTTCATATTTGAGAACATGTTTTCATTAATCGAATACTCTATGTATTTGAAACACTAAACTGTGGTTGGTGAATTATAGGCTGATCTATCTCTATTCACATGATTTTATAACACCATTCCATGACTTCAACATTCATCAAATCGATGATCTTAGTATCCACACATATATAATTTACTAGACCCTATATAAAAATTACCTTCATCAATCCTTCCACACATTGAACCTGAAAGAAATTTTATCTTCTTCACTCCATGGTTTTAAAAACATCTATTGAATTCAATTTTTATTTTCTTATTAAAAATATTACATGGAAATATAACATTAATATTTTTTCCACCTGAATAGAAAATCGAATTATTTAGAAATGAAAATTTAATTACCTTAGCTGTTACACCCTTTGGGGACATGAACAACAAATGAAGATTACATGTGAAAAATAAAATTTTCGGCTTATCTCTCGCTATGTAGTCATTTTCATCATGTTTCTTCTTTTTCATGACATTAATCAAACATTTATATTATTATATATAAAAAATATATTAAAAATTTAATATTTAATGATCCTAAAACTATATAATAAAAACTATATTCTCAATGGTATTGATCCATTATTTAGTAACTAATGGATCCTAAGACAGACTAAATGATGGTTGGAGTTTCCTTACAAATGAATCAATATAAAATTATTGCAACCATTTCTCATTTTGAATCCAAACATGATTCATTTATTTAGTTTATTTTTCTAGAATAATAAAGAGAATTTTTATTCTATCTCACACAAAAAAAATTTCCTCATGTGGAAAGTTATTTCACTATATATCATGTTTATCATTAAATTTTTTCAATTAGGTTGTAGCCACTAGATACAACTAAAAATAAAAGTGTGATAAATAATTATAAATAATGAAAACCATATAGACATTAAAAATAATTTATATGATGTCAAACTCATAACTAATTCATTTTAATCTATGACACCATTGGCCTGACATAAGTTTGTCATTATTAATATCTATTCAATTACTTTATAACAGTTTATAAGAAAAATGTGATTTAGCATAGGCATTTACCCCAGGAGTTTTGATCTATGTGAATTGAAATGGAACATTTCCCATGTATTATAATGATGGAAGAGATATAATCAACATCCTCTTTTCTGGGTCATTTACCCTTTATTCAAATATTAAAAACCATTACTAGTTATATTATTTGGGTTAGGATATTTTTCTAGGAAACCCACAGTACTCTATTAAATAAATTTGAGGTTATCTTATACATTAGTTTATTATATGGATTCTCACTTATATTATCTCACCTTAGTTTCCTAATTTTATCAAAACATTTCTCAAACACCTACTATTGAGACCCAAACATTTCATACATAGTTAACATAGATAATTAGACAAATGTTCAATACATAATATAATGATTTTAGCTAGAATCTTATTGGTTTTGTTATTATAGAATAATTGGTATAATAAACACATGTTCATAAATGTACAAAAAAATATCCCACTATGTTCTTCATAACTAAACACCTTTTTAAACAAATCATGCATAATAAATTGTCATCCTAACATGGGGGAAGAAATATAAGATTGGGTGAGCTCAGATTATCTATAAGGGTAATTAAAAGAGATATTAATATAACTTGGGTATAAGAGAAAAGTGTGATCATTAAATTTGAAACCCATACCCTAAATATCATATATCATAGTCATGAGTCATTGAATGATGATCAGTATTTCATATGGAATGAATCATAAAAAGATAATTGAACATATTCTACGAGTGAATAAAACTACAATAATACATATGTTTGGAATACACATAATCATAAAAAATCATTTCCATTGTATTAAAATCATACATCCAAAATTATAATTGTAGATTGGGATCCCTCCCCAAACCATTGTAGCCGTCATTTCTCAATCCCAACACAATCACAATGGAAAGAGTCACTTACTGAATTAGTGTCACTTTCCGTTCATATTTTTTATATCTTATGAATAATGAATATTTTCATAATGAATTAAAGGTATATGTACTTTTTTTAGAACAAGTCACATAATAAAAATCATACAAATGTGTAACAAAATATCATAAAACATTCATCTAATCATAACATGTCAAAATAAAACTTGCTTCACAAACATTTCATCATTTTATAATGTATGAAAAATAGATTGGCTATATAAACACCCTATCTTCAAAATCATAAAATATCTAAATAAATAGAAAGGATGATATCATTGGATCATATAATCATTATTGATTAAGATTAACATAAGGATATCAACATTGATGGTAAAATATTATAAAGAACAGTTATAATATATATTGAGGAAAATAACCTCTTTACATTGATTTCACTTATTTAATAAATTCTAAAATATTGAATATAAAATATTCATTGGAGAAAATATTTCAATATAACTGACTAATCAAATAATTTTTAGGGGATTATAGTTTTAATTTCTTATCATTTTATATATATATTATAAAAAACATTCAATTTACACTTTTGATAAAAGTTAAAAAGTAACTTTTTTGAAAACAAATGTCTGAAAGATTCATTTTAAACTATTTTTATTAAGTAAATAAATGGTAATAATCCCATTAAATAATCATAAATTATTACTATAATAATTCATTATTTTTATAGAAAACATGGACATATATGTAAATTGGAATTTTTTGAGCCAATGTTTTCCCAACTAGAAACAAAATTGTTTTTTGTTTGTTATCAATCCATGCTAAGTTGATCAAAGAGTTTTATGGATATGTGATCCTACATTGTTGGATCATTTAGTGTTTAAGGTGGAATCATCTCCCAATGTTTATGAAATTTTTGGAGAAACAAATTAGAAGGAAAATGAATTCTTTTTGAAATATTGATTTCCAGGAATGAAACACAGAAAATATGGAAAATAAATTTATTTTATAAAGCATTAAGATTAATAAATATGTGGGTCATTGAGTTAATGTTTGGTTTTGAGAAGGTTTGAAGGTTTTGGAATGTTTTTTTGTGAATAATGGATGAGGCGTGATGAAAATATGGCAATATACATGAATATGAGAAGCTTATCAATTGGAAAATTTTCATTGAAATTATATAAGGAAAATGATCTTTGCAAGCATAATTGATGATAGTTCTCAAAAAATCTTTAGTGATCTTGAGATATTTTTGAAATATGTAATTCCTATAAATAGGTGACCATAAAAAAATTTATTTATGATAGGATATTATTAAATATAAGAAATGATCTAATTTTTAAAGGAAATTTGAAAAGGTAATACTTTTTCAATTAGGAACTCATCATGAGAAGAAGAATCATGAAATTAGTGGTTAAAAAAAATTTCAACAGTGGAATTTCAAAAAAACGTGTTTCCCCAAGACTGGGAGTCTTGGGATATTTTTATGTTTTTAGAGGGTAGATAGTTTCACAAATGCTTAGATATTCTTGAAAATGTAATGATTCAAGAATTCTAAAAGATCTCTTAAACTGACTGTGGGTTTCATGAAATTAATAACTATGAAAAAAGAGGTATTGAGTATCTAGTTTGAGTCTATATTTCATTCATGTTTGTAAATTTATGACTATGGTTCATGAAGAATCTCATTCTATCCAAGTACAAATACTTTTATACCGGATATATTGAGGTGAACTTTATATCATTAAACAAGGAATGTTGTCACCTAGGGAAGTGAGAGAGAGGGAGTCAATGGATGGGATATTATGGATGCATTGTTTATCCCAAAAAAAGTATAAAAACAATGATCATAGAATGGATTAAACATGTATGAAATTTTATATCTAATAATACATAGTGAAACATAGTAGATTATAGTATGGACAGAACTCTCTCTATGTATTCCCCTTAGAATAGAACATACTGGGGAACGATATAATAATATGATATTCTATATCTATTTTTTATATGGGTTTTTAATATATACATGATAATATTTGAGAGGTTTGACTTGTTACATCCAATGTTAGGATAAGATCTTTCCCATTGAATTAATTTGTTAACACCTAGATTTTCCCCTCCCCTCTAATGGTGTTCTAATGTCCTAAATGTGGTATTAGATGGATGTTATAGTTTTTAAATCAATATTAAATTTTTTCATGGGGAATTATGTTAATTTTAAAGGATATAATCCTTTTTATTGAATGAAAATCCATATTTAGATGAATATAATGAGATCTTAGATACAATATCATCGGATGGATGTTCAATTTTCCATTATTCAGTGGATTTAGGTCAGGGATGTGACGGGTCTTTATATAACTGAAATATACATAAAAATGCCTGATATACATTCCAATGCTCAAAATCCTCATACCATATAACTATTTATCAAATATTTTTGTAAGTGATGAGTTTCAATATATCTAAGTCCATGTTAGAGAAACCGTAAAATATATATGGAGGTCAAGACAATGAGATTGAAGCCAAACATATATATTTTTATAATTATCTAAATGATATGATAATGCATAAAGATGAAAATGTAGATAATTTCTTTAAATCACATTATTGATGATCATAGATCTATTTGAGGAATAAGGTAATTAATTATGGATATTTAAATTATGAATACAATCATAAGAGGGTTCTAACATGTGACAAATCAAAAATTATGATCCCATTAAGAACGTGGTATTTCAAAGCCTTATCTTGATGATATTAAAATTAGACATATGGGTTATATAGTTATAGTCACACCTAAAGATAAACAAATGAATTTGAAAGGAAATGGTATTCAGTGACATAGTGAAACCTAAAATTTCTAATGTTAGTTGTGATAGAGATTACATGGATGAAAAATTATTCATATTTTTTTACAAAACAAAACTCGTGAATGGAAATGGGTATTTGATTTAAAATTTATTATTTATTATTTTCATATTTTTATATTAGGAAACATTTATGCTCAGTATTCATGGAGATTCAGTGATGTTTAATGTGAGTCAAAAGTCATTAAAAGGTCACATAGTATGTTCTTTAGAATGGGAGACTATAAATTAGTAATGAAATTATAGAAAAAGATATTATTATATATTAAAAAAATTAATAATCATTGTCTGGAGGATGAATAACCAGATATTTAAGATTCCATGATGGCTACAGTTGAAATGGTATAATCTATGAAAGAAGAAAAAATATAGTCAAATGAGGTTGTAGATATCATGGGGGTATTGAGGGCGCTTTTCATGAGAATGAAATTAAATGAAAGGAATATTGAAATATGGGATCCATTTTAAAATAGTTATCATAATATGTTGATCAACTTGAAGAAGATATTAATGAACTGCATGTGGGTTATAAAGAACATTTGAATACTCTAGAAACCTCAAATGAGTTGTGGAATTTAATGTCCTAACCCATGAGTAGGAAAAATCATTAATGACCTTACATAGATACTAGAGGAAAAGGATAATATTTTTGTGGACCTTTAAGATGATTTTTTTTATTTACAATTTCAATAAGAAACTAAATAAAAAATCATGGTAAATGAATATAAAATTACAATTTTTATTGTTTTTAGATGAAGAGATTTGTAAAAAAACGTTATACTTGTTTCCAAAAGTGTATATAAATCCAAAAATGATCAATCATTGAAAATTATAGGATAATTTAAATTAGAGATGATATAAAAAAATAATAGGATAAAATTAGGATGAACCAATGAAATGGGATGTAGAAAGATGGGCATATGAAAAATGTATATGATGTCCATATAGAGATATCTTCGAACCAGCTGGAGAATAGATCTCAAAATAATCATCACTTATATGGATTATAAAACTAGTCAAATAACTATATAAATTATGGGATATTTGGAGGAATATAATTGAGAAAATATTTCCTATTATGAAATGTCAATTCTCTGGATTTTTGGCTAGTACCAACTCATACTGTAACGATTCAAGGAGCTATATAGATGGGATAATATATGGAATTCAACAATGGAGAAAGAGACCATATCCATCATCACATAGAATAAATAAGGTATGTGTTTTTATAATGTTCTATATGTTTCTACAAATCATGTCATTACAGGAAAATTAATGGTGGGAATATTAACTACAAAACTCTGAGAGAAGTCAATCTTGGTCAACCAAGAAGAATTATGATAACCCATTTATTTATTCCACATTAATCCATGATTTATTACATAATATTACACACATTACAACACTAATGAATTAGTTATCTAGCTTCACTATGAATTAGATACATTACAAAAAAACATAATACATGTGGTACATCGGTATTATTTAAAAATTCATTTACATTCTCATAATAATGCATCATACTTAAAATTACATGTCATAACCAGGGTACAATCATACAAAATGGGTGGGCTATAAATCCATGTAAGAAATAAAATTTTTATAACATGAAAAAATGTTAAATGTTAGAAAATAGAAATATAAATGAGTCATAAAGGAGGTGATATTCATAAACATGAACAATGAGGCATGATATAACAATATAACATAAAGAAACATAGAAAATTGTGGAAATGACTTTAAACATGACAACATTATAAAACGTAGATCATAATTAACAGACATCATAACATGGTGGAAAAAGTCACAATATGGATTAGGTTCACTCCTTAATACCTTTAATGATTTCTCATTAGACTAAAGCATTACCCAATGTATTAGAGAACTATATAAATCTAAGTGTACTTATCACTTTCATTTAATGTATATAAGTAAGTGTTCTACCTAGGACATAAAACATAAGATCATATTCAATCATATTTAACAAAATTCTCAATGATTGTGGAATACATACATTAAATTACTTAATAAAATTAGTATAGTTATGTTAATTTTAATACACATGAGTGGAAACAGTGATTATATTCCCTGTAAATAATTCTTGGAATTGAAAAATTGCTGTGAAATTTTGGAAGCATAAAGACAGTAAATTATGACTCATAAAATTGTTTAATAAGAGATAAAGTGGTCAATGATATTTTTTACATCAAATTTATAGTAATAGGGATTCATTAAATCCCATTAAAATATTAGGAAATGGTAATAGACGTAAGGAAATGAAGAAAATTCATGAAAAAAGAGAAGAAGGAATGGATCCAATACGAAATTAATTTATGGAAACTTGTGTATATAAAGGTTCATGGGTGGGATTAATGATTGTGAATGTGATATCTCATAACATGATTAAACAAAAATTGTATGCGGGACTCATAAATACTTATCCAAATAAGAAAAAATGTATGTCAATAAAAATAACATAAAAGGGATGTTGGAATATAATGGAAATTGTGAGATACCTTACCTTTATAAGGTGATTCTCTATGCTTGAGAGGAGGTTCTTGTGGGCTTGGGGGACCTTGGGAGAAATATATATAGGAGAGTGAAGAGTAAGGGTGTTCTCTAATGTTTTTTAGTGAAGATGAAAAGAGATATTGGGTGGGTTTTTGTAAGAAAGAGTGTGAAGTTCACTATTACTTACCAAATATAGGTTTTAGACTCTATATACAAAATTTATCAAAGCATAGAAACTTAACATGGTTTTATCCCTCAGTTTCAACCAAATGGGAGTGGTTTGAATACTTTTATATTTCAAATCAGCAATCATATAAAAATATTTCCCTTAGTGATGTGGAAGATTGACGTGTTCTTAATGAAATGATTGGAAATTTTAAAATATAATACATGTTTTGCAGGATTCATAGTGGATTTAGAAAAATACTAAAATATACTCAAAACAAAATTAGTTAAACGGGAAAACATAGATTTGGTCTTGTATACCATTTAATGTATCTAATAAATCATTTTGTGTCATTATTTTGTCATAACACACACTATATATTTATAACATATTTAATTTTTTACCAAAACATTTGACACTCTTCGAAAACAATAAATAATTCCCCATAGAATAATTTCAACATTATAATTCCAAAGAAATTATTTTATCTCAAAAAAATTAAAATATTTTAAATTTTCCATTTAATATAATAATTTTCATTTATTTATAACTGGTTTGTTTTTTTTTGATAATATCATTTTTTGAACTTTTATAATAATTATTTTTGACGTTATAAAATTATATTACCAACCATAAAAAATAAATATTATTTAATAATAATATTTGATTAGAATGACATTTATTTTAAAATATATTAAATTTATGAAAATGAATTTCATCATTAATATTACATTTTACCAGAAAATATAATTTGTGCATTATTGAAAAAAAATAAGAATTATTTATAATGTATTAATCATATCATGTAAATAAAACTATTATTTTATTGAGAACGCAATATAAATATTCATATTTATAGTCTCTTAACAATTATCCGTTTATTAATCTAGCAATGACCGTAAGGGTAAGATCCACGATGTTGATATAATAATGGGGTGGTTCAATATACATGGTTTGGGTCATGATCTCGATGATCTTGAACATCACTCGTAAACAGTTTATCTTGTGCTTTAGTTATTGGATCACATCTTGGGATAGGTCAATTTCAATGGATATTGATTATATCTCCATTGTATTCTTTAATTAATGGGTTTTTTATGTTATGATCCTTCCTTTCATGGCCATCACATCATTTTTATGTGTCTATTAGATTTTTCAAAACCCTATATTTAAACTATTTATATGATCATATTTCAAGGAAAAAACTATAAATGGTTATAAAACATAACAATATTTTAAATTTGGTATGATATAATGAAACTATCAAAATACATGTTTTTTCTATAACCCTAATATTTCATATGTAACATAATTTAGGTGCAAAAAAATTTTATTTTTTATATGTTAGTGTCATTATAAAATTTCCCCCATCTGAAATATTGAAATTAAAATTTTCAATTTACACACTAAATAAGTAGTATGAAACTCTGTTTCATCACAACCTATAGTTTCCACATCACTTCATAAACCTATTTTTTATCTATATCACATTGACCAGGTGAATTTTCTTATTTTGTATCACATTGTCTCTATGATCTATGATTTTCACTTTTTTCACCTCATATGAGAGATAGTTATCTAATAGTACCACATATGGATTCATCACATCTGTGGGGTCTCGTATGTAATTACTCATGATTGATGCATGGTACACACCATATAATTTCAATTGGTTATGTGGGAGTAATATTAGAAAGGCCACTTATTTGATTTGATCAAGCATTATAAAGGGGAAAATGTATCTTAGTCTAATATTATCCTTCCTCCCAAATCTCACAAATTTAATCCCTATGGATATATAGAAGAACACCTTATCTCCATCCTCAAATTTAATATTTCATCATAAATTTTTATAATAGATCTTCTTCCAAATTTGAGAATCTAGAATGTGCTATGGAACAGTTTGTACCTTTTCCAACATTTCCTCAACCATTTCAGGACCTTGTAGTTTTCTTTCCCATTATTCATTCTAGCATGCGTGTTCCGAACAATAATTCCAATAACGTTTTTCATAGGGATAATTTTTCATTTATTACTGTAAACAATTATTTTATGAGAACTCATCCAGAAGAAAAATTTGATACCATTATCCCTTTATGTTGAGTGAGAATTCCCTTAACATTTACTCAGGTGTCTGAATAGTCTGCTCAGATTAGCCATGTGTTTTTGTGTGATATATCATGATAAAGCCCAAACCATTATTTATATAATGTTTGAGAATTTTCAATAACATTTAATTAAATCTTATATCATGATGTGAAACAGTCGATTTCATTTTTCCATGTAGAATCATCACATGTCTAAGTTAAATTATTACAATTATTTTTGTGATAAGTCCACTCGACTTGAAATTATATGAAAAGAATTTATAATATATTACATCACAAACCATATTGAATTATTTCCACTTTATATATCCAGAATCCCCATGAAGAATTCCATGGTTATGTTTTCCCATTTCTATATAGTTCTGGGTAATGGTTTTGTAATACCCTTGAATTTTTTAAGCCTTTAATTACTATAATACAAGACCATATGAGGTATATTTAATATCTTGTTCTTCATATTGTCCCACCAATTGTGCACCTGATGGTCTCAATACATCATTCTGGTCGTTGGTTGGATTGATATTGATGAAATATGTGGATCATCCCATAGTTCCTTCTTTAACACAAGATTTGATGGTACACATTTTCGTGACAAAAAACATATAACTCCTTATTCATTTACATGTAGCATTGAGGAATTACCTTTTATTATAGCTTCAAATATCTACTAAATTGCAAAATAACGTAATTTAAAATCAATTATCTTTCCTATAAAGAATGTATGAGCAAAAATTTATAAAATTATTGATGTTGTTCCTTCCATTATGATTCCCATGTCTATACTTTTAAAGAATATAATGATCATATCCTTCTCAATACTCAATAATGATAAAATTTAAGGCTCATTTATACATAGAGAATATACCACATAATTTGATTTCTCGTGGTTGTATTGGGTTAAGGAGTCATTTTCCTTAATCATCTTTAACCATCTTCAC
The DNA here is from genome assembly GCA_963277665.1 of Viscum album. Classification (NCBI taxonomy): domain Eukaryota; kingdom Viridiplantae; phylum Streptophyta; class Magnoliopsida; order Santalales; family Viscaceae; genus Viscum; species Viscum album. The sequence goes on along the minus strand of OY728155.1, from coordinate 444,960,234 downwards.
TGCCTCATTTTCATGCCTTTTTATGTTAATATATATTTGAGGATCTTAATACCCATATATATTTTAATCTTCCCTAAAATATGATTATTAAGAAAAAATTTGAGAACAAAGTTCGCTACATACATCTCTATATCATGATTTGTGTAGTTATGTTCATGGAAATTCAATTTCATTGAAGTGTATGCTATCACATTGTCATTATATACTAGCACACAACCCAAGACCTTGTTCTAACAATATCTATACACCATAAAATGTTCCCCAATTTTGGGTAGCTTAAGTACTTGTTTAGTGATGAGCCTCTTTTTAAACTTCTTGAATCTATCTTCACAATCACATTTCCAAACAAACTTTTCCCTTTTATATGATTTTTTTCTTATAAGGATCCAAAACCATGATAAATTTATTAAAGATATAAGAAAAGTCCTATATAATTCAAGGAAACTTTTGATTATTGTCACAGATATTCACCTTGGACATCCTTCAATTGATTTTATATTTTAATGTTCCATTGGTATCCCATTTCTCATGATAATAATTAAAATTAATGAGGCATCTTTCCACCAAAACTCTCATTTTTATGTATTTATCTTAAATACTCTCCTTTCACCATTTTTTATAAAATTGGACAAATGATCCACATAGTCCTCCATAATTATAGATAATATTATAATATCATCTCAAAATACTGCAAATAATTGGTCAATATAATCTATAATCTCTCCATTCATCATGTCCATGAAGATTGATGGTTCATTATTGAGTCTGAATGGAATTACTCTAAAACCAAAGTGCTTGTACCTTATAAGGAACAAAATAATGGGGATATAATCATTATTTTCCCTTACCTAATAATACTGCAAAATGGAATCCAATCCATACCTAGAATTTTTTTAAGTTACACTAAATGGACTTTCACAAAAGTAAATCCAATCCATACCTATAATTTCTTTAAGTTACACTACATGGAGTATAACAAGGTTTCCTTGGAAGTTCAACCCACACATTTTGATATGGGGAGATATATATTTAGGATGTAATAATTTCCCTGTTTTTCCTTCTTCCATAATTCTATACTTATATGATTTTTTATGGTTTATGAATTGTTTATTAACTTGTGTGATATGTGTAGAACCGTAGTGATAACCATACCCTATCTTTTTTATCCTTTTTTCAAACAATTTAATTCATCCAAATTTTACTTAGGGATGATTATTTTAATTATTTTAAAACATAAATGGTAATAAAAAAGACTAAATCTATAGTTTATAAATCATATTTATTTAATAAATTACTAATTTCAAAAATTCAATGGATTTTATACATGAAATATTATATAACATAAGAAATTTTTTAAATATTTTCACTTTATAATGATTGATAATGATATTGTGAATTTACAAATTCATATCTAATGGTAGTATGAAAATAGGTGTACAATAAGGCTAGTTTCCACCCACTATTTCTCAATTGTGTTTAGCTCAATGTGATGTTATAAAGTTTGACAACTAGTTACATCTATGCCATATCATTATCCAGTTGTAGTTTCCATAACATGGTTTAATTTCATTGAAACCAGATACTATATACATTAAAATAATTATTTTTTGTATTATTATTTTTCGTTTTATCTGTAATTCTTTCACTAGAGTATTTTATTCCTAATACACAAAATAAGTAAACATTCCAATGATACAAGATATGAAATTATTTTTCATTATTAAACATTATTCAATGATTAATTACATATGTTTACATTTCATAAAATATAGATGTCTAATAAGACTCGTGTCTTTTGTAATTAGGTATAATACATAAAAACATAAAATAGTTGATTCATCCCCATTATCTAAAACATCCATAACATGCTCATAATAGTCCATGATACATAAAATGCCACTAGATAACCTTGGAAATACAAGTGAAAGCGGGGAGATATACATCATATAAAGGGAATAAACATGGAATAACTTGAATAAATTATTACATGATAGAAAATATGAATATCAAGGAGACATAAAAGATGTGTTATTCATAAACATTGAAAATGTGTGATTGCATAGCATGACAACATAAAAGTTAAATGTGAATGAATGGAAATGATTTTAAACATCACATCGTAATTTTAGGATAAGTATAACTTCCATGACATCATAACATGGGGTAAAAAGTCCTAGGATGGATTAGGTTTACTCACTAATCCCTTGAATTACATCTCATGAAACTAAAATACCATCCAATGCATTGGAGATCTATATTTTTTTGGGTGTACACGTCACCTTCATAACATGTACATGAATAATTTTTCACATTGAACCTTATACAAAAGAATAAATTTAATCATATTTAATTCAATGATCATGGAGTGTGGAATACATACATCTATGTCACAAATCAGTGGAGTATTTAAATTCCAAGGTGAATATTCAATTGTTTAATTAAAGGTGTTCTTTATAATAAAAAATGTTTATCACGGAAAACTCAGAATTGAATTATTGGTAGAATATCAATAATACCTAAGGATTTAAAAACTGGTTTAATGATGGATAAAGAGGTCTGTTATATTTTTCAATAAAAATTTTATTACATGTGATTAAGAAAATCATATCTCATCAATAAGACTTTGACGTAATAGGCATAAAATGAATAGAATTCTTGAATAAAGAAGATGTGAAAATGACCCCTTCGTAAATTTCATCATGGTAACGTATAAAACCCAAAGACCTTATTGTGTTCCCCCTTTTAACTATTTCTATCATTGATAGTTTATGATTCATGCAACATCAAGTTAAATATCTTAATATACTATTAAATATGAACCCAAGAAAAGTAATATGACCATTAGGAATAGTAATATGACTAGTAGAATAGTAAACTCATCCATTAAATTATAAATAAAATATATTTAACTTATAAATCAAAATATATTGTATTTATGTCATGGAATAAGTAAATAAATATTTTATAAATGATAAATTAACTGTTTTTATTTTAGTAAGTAAAAAATATTTAACTACAATTTTATAGTTAATATATTTATTTAATATAAAATTTATCTTTATAAAATATTCTCATAAATTAATATATTTTTTATGATTAAAAGACAATTTTATTAGACCTTTATTAATTTTTGAATGTGTCATAAAAATAGTAATAATATTAAATTCATTATTTGTTGAGTAAATTATGATTTTATAAAAAATATTTTTTATATATTTATGTATTTATTTTAAGAAATGAAGTTCATTTTGTAATTATACACATTTATAAATGGTTATGGGTAATTTTTTGTTTCTTTTTGAAATAGATGTATTTTTGGTGAATAATGAAATACAGAAATTTACGGTATACATACATTATAAGATAAATACAATATTCCTTGAGTCTTGAATGATGTGAGAACCATAATTTATAACTTCCCTTCAAAATTTAATATATTTTTTGAAAAAACAAAAAAAAATCATATACTCGAGACAAAATAATAAACTAATGATTAAAATAAAAAAAACCACATGTCTCCTCCACTATAAACACCACACCTCACCACCTATTATCCTCAATCTTATAAATCCTTAAATACAGATTATATTCTACTATTTACCTCTTCAAAAAATCTACCCAAAATTATGGTATTTTTATTCTGACCAAGGAAGTTCTCATGGAGAATAATTGAAGAGGTTAATCACTTTTAGTTCTCTTTCAATTTCTTCAATTTATTTTCACTTATTATATCAATAAATATTGTATCCAAAAAATGAATGATAAATCAATTATAATATATATAATATAATTTTATTATGTTAATGTATTATCCTTCATCAAACAAATTCTCTTCCCACTTTTTTTTTTAATATGAAAACATTATCTTTGATGTGTTGATTTACTGAAATTGTAGATGATGCGACTCAATATTTTATTACTACAATAAATTATGGTTATAAAAACATAATAATAGTTAATACATATTTTGATACCCATATTATATGTTATATACAATTATTAAATGAATATATATACATTATATTAATTAATTTGACAAAAGTAGTTCGTGACTATCGAAAAACTGCCAAATTTATCTAAACGATTTTCATTAAAATTATACATAATGGATCATCCTCATATACCAAAAATTAATAAATTATACCATTAAATATTATGGATCTCATTAATAACATATATTTTCAATTTTGGGATAATATTTCAATTTTACCTGATCATCCATATACGTGTAAAAGTAGACTGATCATGAAAACCAAGGAAAAGAACACTTCTGAACGACGTAATTGAATATCATATCTCATTTAAAAGTTCATAAATGATATTAATATAATTATTAGAAATAAAAAAATATTAAGTTGGTTTTTAATTAATTTATTAATGAATCTAATATCATAATCTATGAAATTAACATCAAGTGCAAAACATTTTCGAACATAAGGTACAAGTTTCTTCTCGAACATCCATTTTCATTCAGATTATGATTATCCCCCTTGAAACCAAGGAAATTATTCATTTTTAATATAATTATTCTATATTATATTTTTATATTAAAAAATCAGGTGTCATTATCAGTGCATTTTTCCATTATGGGGAAATACATGCTTTACAATGCTCCCTTCTCAATTCATCCTGATAAGCAAGCCTTATTAAATGGGAACATTTATATTTGTACCCATTTTGACATAATATATATAATATAAATTTAGAAACATATATTTATTATAAAATTTCTAATATTTTCTTCAAATATATTATTTTTTAATTTTTTGTTATTACAAACAATTATGACAAATATTAATGAATTTTTCAAAATAACTGCAGGTTGAAAAGTAAAGAAGTGTATTCTCTCAAGAAAACCATAATTATTTCATTAGATTATTTTCATATATTTAAACACCTCAGTTTAAAATTATTATTTATTGATATTTAAGTCTTACAATTATTATCTACCATATTTTATTAAATGGTTTATGATCTGGCTGACTATGGATGGACTACTTTTATATTCTTCACCACATAATTTAGAATGGTTTGGGATTATATTTATTGATCTAGAAATGTAAATTACATTTCATTTGAATATAATTCCTATGTTCAACCCTATTTATATGAGTAATTCATTGGAATAAATATGTGACAGGTGGGGCCTGATTTAGTTCCTCAACAAATTTGTCGGTTTCATGAGACAAAACAATAATGGATTGGGTCGAGGCCATAATAATTTATTTTTATATTTCTTAGACAAGGCCTCGATGATGTATTTATTTTATATGGAATAATTAATTACCTAGTTATGATAGTTTTAATTAGTAATCCATTTTATTATTTAAATATTATAATATCCATTGTTAATAGTTATTCTCATGTGATTATATATATGGAATTATTCATTTCAATTTTATTCTAGTGATATTATGATTAAGATTATGTTATATTAACATGGGTTTTTAGTCATTCACCATGCATTAATATATATATATATAATACTACATTATATTAAATTCCATTACTAATATTTTGATAAAACCCCTTTCATATATTTAATTTTTCATAAAATGAAAAGATGTGTATTTTGAATGACTTGTAGGGATAACCCTAGAGTTTATGGATGTTTCTAAATTAGTTTTGATGTGGTATTTAATTTGAATTTATAATGTAATACTTATATGTGTGTATATTTTTCCAAAGCTACTAAACTATTTGGCCCTATGGCATGCATATTCACAATTTATTAAACCAATGTAATAATGAAAAGCAGCGGCTCTAGGATACTGGATTTAGGGTATCTAAAGTTGGAATCAGAAGAATTTTAGTAGAATCATGGGAAATATATTATAGAAATCAATTATTAAACATAACCCAAAGATATACATTGAGGATATTCACATAATAGATTCATCTAATTTAGATAAGGTACATATTATGTGTGTCTTCCTGTTAATACATCCAATTCTAGATAATACATGTAGACGTGGTTTGGGAATAAATATACCTAATGGTAAATTCTCCAAAATGGTTTGTCTGGCCTGACTTGGTGTGTCTTGGTACACGAAAATGGGCCTTAATGCACACCTTTATCACACTCTTAGGGGATATAGTCTATTTAATTCAAATTTTTTCTACAAATAATTATGAATTATTTTGAAGTAAATATGTCCCTAAAGGAACCTTGGTGATGATTATTAAATTATCCATGAATAAATTTCTAATATATGTTATGTATTTTTTTAGTTTGAAATTAGGCATTATGATTCATAACCAAATTATGGTACGCCATTTTTTTGAATTTGTTCTTAGTGGAAGGAATTAAAACTATATCAATATATGTATCCCACTTAAGGATTTTCCTCATATGAAAGATAATAATGTTGGTACTAGATCTACAACTGGTGGTGATAAATCGATAAAAATATTAGAGAAGATATTCCATTATTTGTGATGTAATGAAAAATTTATGGTTATAATGGATGTTTATTATCTCTCAAGATAATTTAATAAATTAGGGTAATGATTCAAAATGCAAAGGAGTAGGAAAAAATTATAAATATGGAATGTAAAAATTTTAAAGAAAATTTCCTATAAAAATATTTCCCTTGCAAACAGAGAGCATGTATAGTGTGAAAATTATTGAGTCTAAAACAAAATGTGGATGAAAACAATGAAAAGTATGAATCCAACAATAAATAGTTAGAAAGGCCTAATGAGGAATAAATATGTAATCAAAGGATTTATATTGATCAATTTTTAATGGTGTAAACCCATTTCTCTAAGGGGTATTGTACTTCAAAAATTTCTCATTATACGATGATATTGTCTCACAATTTTTTAAGATAGATAAATATTTATCTAATACTTATTAATTAAATGTAAAATTAAAGATGAAGATAGTGGTAGAGGAAGAAATGGATAAAATGATAAATGAAAAAAGTAATTTTCCAATGTCTAATACTTATGGAAGGAGACACCCTGATACATTCTTAAAAAGTATTGGAGTCTGTTACATGTGTAGAAAAAAGGCCACCAAGTCGGTAATTACAAGGAATAAAAAGTAGTTACCAAAGTTAAATGCAAAAATTTTATAGAAAATGGGACACTATGAAAATGATTTTCCTTGGTGTCAAGGAAAAATTCCCATGAAAAGGGAAAGAGAGAATGTCTAATCTTATGAGATCACGAAAATACAGGTTGACGTTCCTAAAGATGTAGTGACAAGTACATTAATCATTTCCTAGAACATATAAAATTATTTATTTCATTCTGGACCACATCCCTCATTTATATATTCCTCGTTTTCCAATATAATTATACATCTTCTTCTTGATTTAATAAACTTTTTGTTAGTTAGAACTCCTAAGGAATGTATCATTACAACAAATATGTGTCAATTATTCCCATTTATGACACATCACAGTGCTTTAGTTGAAAATATTATCCTCATAAATACGGTTTTTTTAATGTAATCTTTAGTATGGAATGGATATAAAAATATGATGCAAAAATCTATTGCAAGAATAAATAAGTTACTATTTTTTAAAAAGATATCAAATACTTTATCATTAGAGAAGAAACTTAATCATAAGGTTCTTATATAGATTATCATCTATTATAAAATCTATATAAAATTAATGGGGAGGAAGGGAAAATGTCATCTATGGATGAGGAAAGAAATCTTAAAATTGAAGATGTGCCTATTGTACATGAATATGTAGATGTATTTTTAGAACTATTTTTTGGACATCCTCTGGAGTGGAAAGTTCAGTTAATTATTGACTTTATTCCTACTGTAATACCTATATCAAATTATCCTTATAGAATTACCATTGTGGAATTAGTTGAGATAATGAAGAAACTAGAAGAATTGAGTGATATTGGATGTATTCTATGTTGTATTTCTGCAAGGGGAGCCCATATTATCTCTATTAAGAAGACAGTTCGATCCATGATATTTTTCACAGACTATAGAAAAATCAACGTTATTACAGTAATAAAAAATTATCATATGCCTCAAATTTATGATTTATTTGATCATATTCATAGTGCTAAATTTTTTTGATGATTGAAATTGGATATCGATATCATCAATTTCATGTGATTAAGTAATCTACTCCAAAGGAAAAATTTGGACCCATATATATACATTACAAGTTTATATTAAGGACATATGGATTGAGTAATGAACCATATATTTTTATAGATACAATTAAGAGAGCGTTAAAGGGATATCTTGATGATCGTTTATGGCATTTATTGACTATTTCATGATATATTCCAAAATATATGAGTTCCATGAGGACCAATTGATGTTTATTATAGAGTCTATTAGAGGAAAATAGTTATATGGGAAGTTTAGCAAGTGTGAATTTTGGATTGAAATAGTTTATTTTCTTCATTATATTGTCTCTAAGGATGGAATATTAATTTTTCCTATGAAGAAAATTTCACTTCATGAAAATAGATCACCAATGAACATAACCATGGTACATAGATTCATTAGATTAGTAGGTTACCATTGATGCTTCCTTCATAATTTTTTTCAGATTACAATACCCATTAAACGAGCATAATATTAAAATTATTATGTTCCTATGGACAAAATAATGTGAAGAATGTGTGGAAGAATTGAAAGAGTGTTTAGTGAATGCTATGATCATTACTGTACCACTAGGAATTGGTGGATTTGTGATTTTTAGTGATGTATCAAATAAAGGACATGGTTGTGTCCTTATAAAGAATTTCAATGATATTGCTAATGTATCAAATAAATTAAAAACTCATGAACAACACTATCCAACGTAGGGTCTTCATAATGAATCAACAATTTTTCCCTAATGTTATGGACACACTATCTCAATGGTGAACGGTGTGAGATATATACACATAAAATGTGTTTGAAATATATATTCTAACAAAAAGAAGTCAATATGTGGAAATATTGATGCGTTGATCAACTCAAGTATTATTATTGTTCAATACACTACCACTGTGGGACTGTGAATAATGTAGAATATGCCTTGAAAAGGAAGGATGTGGGAGTTCCAATCAAGATGAGTATTTATATGCACCCTATGTACATAGATATAGTTAATATAGATATGACAATTATCAAGGACGGTGAAACATCATTACTTTTACAATTGGTTGACTAACTATATTTTCTGTAATAGAGTAGATATTATCAGACAGATGATGTGAAATTTCTAATAAAAATTAATGTCATGAATGATGAGAAGTTGACAGACTTCGTGAATGAGGTTGAAACACTAAATTTTTTGAAGACATTGTGTTCCCTATATACCTGAGCCAAAAAAGGGAACTATTGGATGATGATCATAGCCTGACATTCTCTTTACACCATGGTATCACTATGATGTATCAATATTTGAAGTAACAATTCTAAAGGCATTTTATGAAGTGGTAAAAAAAATTATGTATCATGAAGTTTAGTATTTCCACAAGTGAACGTTGAAAGGAATCATCCAAGATGAGTAATGCAACAAAGAATTATTCCTACATATAAATTGGATGAAATTACATAGGATTTTCTAACTAAATTACCCAAAACTCTAAGAAATAATGATTCATTATTGGTAATTATGGATCGACATTCCAAATCATCGTATTTTCTCATTATAAGGGAGGATTTTCCAGATGAGAACCTTTCACGAATCTATTTCAATGAATTAATAAGACTGCATAGAGAACCTATTTCTAATGTGATTGATAGTGAACAACGATTTACGTCAAACTTATAGAAAACTCACTAGAAATATTTAGATACTGATCTTTATTTGAGTACTACTTATCACCGTCAAATTGATGGGTAGTTATAATGTATGGTCTAAACACTATAAGGCCTCATGATATCATTCCCACATGACTTTCAAGGTATGTGGGATCAATATTTATCTTGGGTAGAGTTTTCCTACCTTAATAATTTCTATTAATGTATTCAAATTGCATTGAATATGGAATTGTATTGAATGAAGTTGACGTACAATAATTTATTTGGATGGATTTGGTGAAAGAAATCTAGTCAACATAGAACTGATAGTGGTATCAAAAAAAGATAAAGACTATTCAAACCCATATAAAACCGGATCAAAGTTGATAGTAAAGCTATAATTCTAACTAAAGAATTGATTTGGATTTCCAAGATGGAGACCATGTTTTTCTGAATGTTTCTCTATGGAAGGTTATTATACGATTTGGAAAGAAAGGGAATATAAGACCCATGTACATTGGAACATTTTAAATCCTATAAATATTTGTAGATGTGTATTATTATTTGGCTATTACACCAAGGCATTATAAAGTACACAATGTGTTCTAAATCTCTTTGTAAAGGATGTACATGCCAAACCCAACAATTATCGTCACTTTTGAAGGAATATAATTACAACTTGATTTATATTACTATGAAGAGCACCTCTAAATTATGGACACTAGATAGAAGGTATTAAGGAATCAAACAACTCTATTAGTTAATGCAGTTTAGAAAAATCATTACATTAATTTGGTGGTGTGGGAAGTAGTGGAATTTATGAGGAAGAACTATCCAAATAGTATTATGAGGTGAAATTTTAGAAAATTCAAGGATAATGGTTTTTGTATGAGGGGAGAATGTGATATCCCAATATCTTATGGTATGTCACTTTTAAAATTTAATATCCTTGATAATTTATCCTTTATGAAACATCATGTCTAAAACTATAATTTACTATTAAATACGACCATTGGAATTGTAATATAACTATTTGGAATAATAATATGACCAATAGAATATAAAAAGAACCCATTATAGTATAAATAAAATTTATCTATATTATACATGTGAATATTGTATATTTATACAATGGAATAAGTAAATATATGTTTTAAAAATGATAAATTAAGTGTTTTCATTTCTGTAAGTCAGAAATATATAATTATAATTTTATAATTAATAAAATTATTTAATGAAAAATATATTTGCATCAAATAGACCCATAAATTCATATTTATGGGTCTTATTGTTATAAGATAATTTTATGGAAAGTTATTTAATTCTTCAAAGTTTTAAAAAAATAGTTATAATATAAAAATTTGTATTTTTTTAGTAAATGGGGATTTTATTTGAAAATTTTATTTATCATATATATAAATACATTAAAAAAATTAATTTCGTTTTTTAATTATAGATTTTAATATATTCAAATGGTTAATTGAAGTGATTTTTTCAAAAAAGGTGAATATTTAATCAGATGTGAAATACAATAATTTATAGTATATTAATATTAGAAGACAAATACACTATTACTTGAGTAGTAAATGATATATGTACTGTAATCATTAAAATTTCATATTTATTTAATATATTTAGTTATAATGTAATAAATATTCATATTTTTTATCCAAAATAATAAACTAATTCAGAAAACAATAAAAAAGACCCCTCTCCTCCACTATAAATACTACCACTCGACACATATTCTAATCAAACACTAAAAGGCTTGAATCTTTCTTATATTATACTAATTTTATCTCCCAAACCTCTCCCTCAAGTTATTTTATTCTTTGTGTCATGAAAAATTCATTTCAAATTTCCATAAGGAGGTTATCAAGGAGAAAAATTCAAGTGGTAAATCCTTTTTCATTCTCTTTCAATGTCATTTAATTTATTCTCTACTATTATATCCTTACCACAACATTAAAAACCTAAATCGTAATAAAAGTATCATACATATATATTGGAATTTTATTAAGTTAAAAAAATATCAATAATTAACCCTCTTCTCTTCCACCTTTTTATTATAAAATTGAAAACATCAGTTGTGATGTGCCGATTTATGGCTATCATGGACGATGCTGCTTCATTTTCAATTATTTCCTCATAGGATTGTTATAGTATAATAATTATAGGTAAAACATATTGTACTATACATATTATGAGTTATTTATTTTTCTGTAACTATAATATATACATGATATTAAATAATAATACATAACTAGTTCATGATGATCGGAAAACTGCCAAAATGATATAATGATTATCATTAAAGCTCTGGTTGACGAATAATCCTCATTTCTTGAAAAAATAATATATATGACCATTAAATTTTAGTATGATCATTAAAAACATATAATTTCAATTCTATTGAATAATTTTTATTTTACAGCATATTCTATATATGGGTAAATGTAAACCGATCAAGCAAACCATGGAAAAGAGCACTCTCGAATGATGAAATTAAATCTTATATCTCATCAAAAGGTCGTAAATGAACATAATAATATAATAATAAATTAAATACATGTTTAGTAGATTATTAATTAATTTATTTATGAATCTAATTTCATTTCCCTAGATATTAAGTACAAGTGAAGAATACTTATATACATAAGTTAATTGTTTCTTCCCGAACCGCCATTTTTATTCAGGTGATGCTTTCTCCCACATTACACCAATGAAATTATTCATAATTTTTTACATATTTATTCTAAATGATATTTATATATTCCTATGTCAGGTATATATTTCAGTTCATAATTATTTTATAGGGAAATATTTGTTTCAGAAGATTATTTGTAACGCGCTAACCCTAGTATCCCATAGCTAGTGCATTATTACATATCATTGGCATGATCACAAAAGATTAAGTCTTGAAAGATGGATTAGTTTAGTATCCTTGGAAGAAATAGATACATTCATAAGTTTTACATTACATCATAAAATCAATAACTACATCATCATTGTTTCCATAGACAACACTGACATCCCATTAACTATCCCTACAGGTTAGTCATAATATACTTCTTCGCATCCTAGGAAAAATAAAACATAGAAAGGGGTGAGCTCAGATGCTCAGTAAGGATAAAAATACTGGGTAAAATTTCATAAATAAGCATAAAAATTTAATGCAATGTATAAGACTAAAACAAAAGCCTTTTAAAATTGAACTTCAGCACAATATGGAAAAGATAAAAATCAAATAATGCCATTTACTTATTCACGTGGATATTCTACTAGTCGAATAATCACATGCAATATCAATATCCACTTTCATAATGATGGAATGCATATTTCCAGAATTCATAACCACATAGTCAACGCCTTGTGCCAAGACTACAAATAAGATATTGTCAAGGCCTTGTGCCAAGACACTAGTTTTTCTCATTTGACCTACTGATGCATCGAGGATCTATAGCGGGCTCCACCTATCACTTACTAAGTCCAATTCATTCCTCATATGAAAAAGTTTAATATTAATATAAACATTCATATTAAAACTAGCAGACGAAATGTCAATACATTATCCATAACCATAAATAGTGCAAAAATAACACATCAATTGTCAACCATATCACAAAAACTTCAACATAATATGGAAGTTTTTTATCATAATTAATCAACTTCAAATAAGCTTAAAATCCTTCCAAGGATGTTGACATAGATGAAATAAAATCCTTTTTTAAAGAAATATCTATTTTTTATTTTAAATATTTTTAGAGTCACATAATTATAAAGAAGTCATTTATTTTGAAAAAATTATTATAAGATTGTAAAAGAAGCTTCGACGATGTTATAACAGCGGGAAATAGCCGGACCCACCGTATAAGTTAAAAAAACATTATCACCTTAATTTTTTCGAAAAGGTCATAAAGTGCCTTATTTGGAAAATGACAGAAATATTCCTTTAAAAACATATAAGGTCAAATAAGGGTATAAATTAATTTACCCCACTGTCTATTAAATGGTAAAAATGTTTTGAAATACATTTTTAATAAACATGGATGTGGATTATAACGAGGTCTCCGTAGATACTTACGTAAAAACAACCTCAAATAATAAAGAGATTGTCAAAATTAACTGTTACCTTGTAATTTTACATGGTCAAGGGTAGGTTAACCTCCTTTATAATGGTGAAATAATTGTTATTAAATTATAAAAAAAATAATATAAAATAATATTATATAATATATGATCGTTTTACATTGCTTTGTTAATAATATCATAGTATTATAGTCGTTTCGAGTGTTAACTGATTTGTTTTGCTTTATATTCTTTATTATGTAACTAATGTTTGTTATGGATATGATGTATCTTATTCATATTCACAATGATATTAAGTCTTTAAAAATTATTTTTAATCATCTAATTAAAATTAGCCTTGAATGGATACAATGGAGAATGAATGTCATCACGTTCGTGGAGACAGTAATCCGTACGTAAGCACGAGCGACAATATCATTATTTTGATATTAAAATAATATATAATTTTTTATTATATAATATATAAAAAATTATTGTCATGTTATATTTATTATTTACATTAATTACACATCATTATTATACCCATCCAAATAATAATTTATTGAATAATAATTACACCATGATGTGGAGACAGGAAGCCGTATGTATTCACGTATGGTGACATGTCTTTAAAAGGATGGATAGAATAATGAATATGGTTTTACCATATTTATAAAAACATCATAGTATATATAATATACTAGAATTATTATTTTATAATGGAAACAACATAGAAAGAGGAAGTGGAAGAAGAAAGGATGTTGAAAGAGGTGTTTAAATATTTACCTCTTCTTTGGGTTCGTTTTATGATTTGATCAAAATTGCTTCTTAGGATGGATTTATGACTAAAGAAAGGCCTCTAGGATGAAGTTAGGACAGTTGAGATGGTATTTGGGTAGGGTTTGGCTGATCCAAATGGATTTAATATGTGAATTAAGAGAAGGCGGAGTGCCCTTTTATAATAGGGGTGCGGGGCACCTTTGAAAAAGCTGGAAAAATTAATTTATAATAAAATCATTTCGGTTTATAATGGCTCTAATATGAATTATTTAAAGGATAAGGTGGGTATGGGTCGAAAACCACTCAACCAATAGGTTTTAGATAGGTTTTGGTCTCTATATTATCTTTATCTTTTAGATTTAACTCTTATTTAAATAGTTTGACATTTAGCATGTCTCTTTGTATTAATATATTATATGGTTAATAAACTTACTATAAACTTCAAAGATAACCCCAAGTTGTTCATTAATGATATATATATTAGTATATAAGTCTTTTGGATGAACCTTAGATTTTTAGGAATAGAATATCTATTAATATTATAATATTTGTTTTAAAAAATCTTTTATATCAATTTTGACACTATTGGGTATTTTGTTTTTGAAAAATTCATAACCGTATTATTAATTGGAAATAAAATCATATAATCAACCCTAATATGTCATATTAACCTATAAAATTAGTCTAATTCATAAAAAGTCTCAAATTACATTTATTTGGATATTTATAATATAATTTATTTTAATCATAAATTAATATGATAACTATTGCATCCTCATTGTGTCATAAATAAATTTAATTATTTAATGTCTAAAATATATAAATAAAATACCATTATGTATGATATATTTTTTTCCTTCTAAGGAATATTTATAGTCGAATATATCTTATGTTTATCCCTATATTAAAAATGTTTTCGTTATTAAACATTGGTTTTAACTCTTTTAAATCTTCTTTGAATTAAATAATAATAAATGTCCTAATATAATCCATGTGGACCAAATAAGCTCATATTTTAATCCTAAGGTTAATTTTGTCGAATTAAAATTATCCAATATAATTATTACATCTGTTACAGTAATAATAATATCATTTTTACAATTAATTATTATATTTAGTTTTAACCGTGGTAAATAAAAGTAAAAAGTTACTATTCATCAAAAAATATTTTCATCTTACTAAACTACATTTTACTTATTGATATCAAACTTGTGTCTTGGATTTTTTTAAATTCAACTCATAGAAGTTGTAAATTATGTTTTATGTAAAATTGTAAATGCTCCTAGAAGGTGGGTAAAAGACGGTAAAAAGTTTAATAAAATTTTTATATATCTATCATTATTATAAAATGACTCCATTGAATTACATTGAACTTTTATAGGTATTATGTATCTATTTTGACCTAAAATAAATTTAAATAAAATAAATAATTATAAAAAGTCAGTATTGAACAATAACTAAGTGTTTTTCACTATTCATTAAAAAGTGAAAGTTTTCAGAAAAATACCAAAAATTTACCCTAAGCTAAATTCAGTATTCCAAATCCAAAATGAAGTCCATTTTGAAAGATAAAATTTATAAAATTTTATAAAGAGGGAATTACTATTTATAATGGCTAGTTTGATTGGTCACGATGTGTTAGAATCTCGATATTGCATACAACACAAGATATTTCATTATTCAAAAGGAAAAGTATTGTGGAATTTTGGGGAGTTACATTCTCCCCTCCGTCAAATAATTTCGTCCTAGAAATTTATATAATATTACTGCATAAAAATATTAGGGTTGTTCTTCATCATATGTTCCCCAGGTTCCCACGTTGCCTCTTCCATCTTATGGTTTCTTCGTAAAAATTTTACAAGATGAGTCATCTGGTTTCTCAGCACTAGTTCCCTTGTATCATGAATCTTGACAGGCTCTTTGCAATAAGACAGATCGAGTTCAAGTTATAATTCCTCATAGGTGAGTACATGCATTGGTTCAGGCATGTATTTTATCAACAGTGATATTTGGAACACATCCTGAACTTTGGAGAGACTTGGCAGCATTTTCAAATGGTAAGCTAGATCCCCAATTCGTTCTAGAATTTCAAAAGGTCTGATGTACCTGGTACTCAATTTATCCTTATTACCAAAATGTATAACACCCTTCCATGGAGATACCTTCAAGAAAACATGATCTTTGACCATAAATGCCACTTAAATCCTTCGGTTATCAGCATAGCTCTTCTGTCTACTTTTTGCTGCCTTGTGTGGTTTTAGACTACCTTCACCTTTTCCATCATTTCCTCCAGAAGTTCTGGGCCTAAAATTTTTCTTTCACTGACATCATTCCAACAGGTTGGTGTGTAACATCTCTTTCCATATAATTCTTCATATGGTTCCATCTAAATACTAGAATTGAAGCTATTATTATAGGAAAATTCTACCAGAGGTAAATATTGATCCCACATACCTTGAAAGGCAAGTGAGCATGATCTCAACATGTATTCTAAGGTTTGAATAGTATGTTCAAACTATCCATCAGTTTGGGGGTGGTAGGAATTGCTCAAACGATGTTCATTATCAAGGGATTTCTGAAGACTTTTCCATAATCATGATGTAAAACAGGGATCATGATTAGAAATAATTGATAGGGGTACTCTAAGAAGTCTCACTACTTCATTAATATAAATTCTTTCTAGATGATCAAGTGGTAAATCTTATCTTATAGCATTAAAATGTGATGACTTGGTAAGAAGGTTAACAATGACCCATATTGCATCGTTCCTTCTAGGAGTCTTTTGTAGTCCCATGACAAAGTTCATCTTTATGTTATCCCATTTCCACTCAAGTTTGGGAAGAGGTTGCAAGACTCCTCCAGGCTATTGCCTTCCAACATTCACTTGTTGAAAAATCATATATCTTAACAAAAAATCAGCAATCTCCCTCTTCATGTTGTACCACAAAAAATGTTCCTTCAAATAACAATACATTTTTGTGCTCCTAGGTTGTATAGAGAGATCTGAGCTACGACATCATCCAACAACTCTCTTTTTATATCAAGTATATTGGGAACAAAAAGTCTCTTCCCAAATTTCAAAATTCCATCATGATATACGAAGTCACTCAATCTCCCATTATTCACAACTTTAATATTATTTTGAAACTCCTCATCATCAGCCTGAGAACGTTTTATCCTTTCTAGTAAAGATGGTTTGGAAACCAATTGAAAAATCATTGTTGTTTCACCTTCCATGGTTATTCCTATATACATATTGACTAGATCCATGTATATAGGATCCTTTTCAACTCTCATCTTGTTTAAAACTCCATGATCTTTTCCACTTAAAGCATCTACCACCATATTTGCCTTTCCTGGGTGGTAGTGTATTGTGCAATCATAATCCTTGATTAGTTCAAGACATCTCTTTTGCCTCATGTTGAGTTCTTTCTGTGAGAAAATATACTTCAAACTCTTGTGATTAGTATAAATTGAACATTTTTCACCATAGAGATAGTGTCTCCAAATATTCAATGCAAATATTACAGCTGCTAACTGAAGATCATGAGTAGGAGAGTTTTGCTCATGAATTTTTAGTTGTCGTGTTGCATATTCAATAACACTATCATTCTGCAAAAGGAAAAAACCAGGTCCACTATTTGAAGCATCACTATAAATAACAACCCCATCATTCCCTGATGGTAGAGTCAATATAGAATAATTGACTAACATTATCATCAATTATTCAAAACATTCTTCACATTCTTTTGTGAAAACAAATTTCACCCCATTACGTGTGAGCTTGGTTAATGGGTTAGCCAATCAGGAACAATTCTGGAAGAAACGCCAATAATAACCTGCAAAACCAATAAAATTGTGTACCTCAATTATACTTGTCAGTTCTGACCATTACTAGATTGCTCTTATCTTAGAAGGTTCAATGGAGATTCCATCCTTAGAGATGATATGGCCAGGAAAAGAATCCCATGAAGCCAAAATTCACACTTGTTAAACTTCCCATATAATTCATGTCTTCTAAGCGTCTTCAGGATAATGCTCAAGTGTTTTTCATGATCTTCGTTGCTTTTGGACTATACCAAGATATCATAAATAAATAACACTACAAAGTCATCAAGATATTCCTTGAAAACTCTGTTCATTAGAACCATGAAAATAGAGGGTGCATTAGTCAATACAAAAATGCATTACTGTAAACTCGTAATGATCGTACCTGGTTCAAAATGCTATTTTCAGAATGTCTTCCTTCTTCCCACACAACTGATGATATCCATATCGAAGGTCAATCTTTGAAAATTATTGAGCTCCATGAAGTTGGTAAAATAAATCATCAATGCAAGGAAAGGGATACTTGTTCTTTATTGTTATAGAATTGATCTCCCTATAGTAAATGCACAACCTCATAGATCCATCATTCATCCAAACAAAAAGGGAAAGGGTTCCCCATTTAGAAACACTATGGAAAATAAATCCTGTATTACTCAATTAATCTATTTGTTTCTTTATTTACACTAATTCCATAGTATCCTTTCTATAAGGGGTCTTCGATATGGGCCTTGAACCATGAATTAAATCAATGGAAAACACAATTTCTCATTATGGAGGATGTCCAGGTAAATCCTCTGGAAACACATCAAAATATTCTATCAAAATAGGTAAATCCTATATTTGAACATTCCATTACTCACCTACAAATATTTCATTCTCTTCCTCCCCAATAATTGAATTTAGTTGAGCTACTGGGGGTGGATATAGATAAGAATCAGGTGGTGATTATTCTGCTCTAAAAATAAGGTGTTCTTCATCATCATCATCAAAATTCGTGACCTCCTTCTTATAAATCTTTTTTTGGCATCATGGTCTGAAATACAATCCATACCGAGGATTATATAAAATGCAATCATGGGTATGACTATGAGATCAACAGATAATGAACATTTATATGCCCTAATGGGTACTGGTACACAAAAAATTTTGCAAGTAAACTTCCCTTAGGAGTTTTGACTGACAACTCCCTTTTCAAATCAAATTGGAAATATCTAATTTTCTTAGAAACTGGGATGATATGAAGTAATGTGATGATCCAGAATCAAATAAATCATTTTCTAAACCTGAGGAAACCATTAAATTACCTACCACTGTGACTTTTGGAGCTTCAACCTCAGCAGTAGTGATAGCATAAGCTTAGCCTTGATCCCTTGGCATTTTCTAAGTTATGATCCCCTGATACTTAGGACATTCATTCATATAATGCCCATTTCTCTACAATTGTAGCATTCAACATCGACATCCTATTTCTCCCCCTTTCAATCACGATCTTGGTGGCCTTTTTCACCACAATTGTAATAGACTCCCATTCCCTCAGGAAAGTACTAGGGAGTTTCTTCCCACATTTACTACAGGATTGATATTCCACTTTTTCCTTCTTCCCTATATTTTCATTTCCAAAGTGGTCAAAATATCTCTTCCTCTCTTTCTTTTATTTTAAGTTGTAAGATTTAGATAATTATTTTTCTGTCTTGATAACAAATGAGACAATATCTTCATACGATGAGAAGGATTATGAGACTAATGGTCAACAGAGAAATGGGTTTAACTCATCTATGAAATGATAAATATTAATTCTTGGGTTATGTATATAATATGCAGCATGTCACGCTAACCTTGTAAAGCTTTCCTCATACTTTGAGACATTATCATACTCTTCTTTCCTCAGACTTAGAAATTGTCTTTCCATATCTGCTCGATGGTCATGAGAATGTATTTTTCTAAGAAAATATCTTTAAAATCCGTTCATTCCTTATTTGATACATCATCATATTCTTTTGTGCTTTGAATCAATGACCACCATTGATCAGCATCTCTAGTGAGGTGGTAAACTATCATGACTACTTTTTCCCATTCAGCACTCCCCAAGGCATGGAATATTTTCTCTAATCAATTTATCAATTTCTCAGCTACTAACGGATTTGTACTCCCATTTAATGTTGGTGGTTGTTTCCTCATAAAGAGATCTAGCATTGATCATGCACAAAGTAGACCAGGGTGATCCATACGGGTAAGGTTATTATTCATAACCTGAGAGAGTTGTCCCAGTATGGTGATAAGCTGATCAGCACCAATTGTATCACCAGCTCCACTATAATGATCTTGAGCAGGATGGAAATCCCAAATGGGGTGTGTGCAATGTTACAGATTACATTCCTTCCACTAGGCTCCATTTCTAAATAATGGCATAAACTATATTAGTTTATGAATCTAAATACATAATTCCAAACTTCTAAAACACTAAACATAAACTGAACAGTTTATGGATATAATCCATAAACATAAAAATGTTTTCTTTGGGGAATTATATACTCATAAACCCTACATAATGGTTTGTAACGAAAATGAGAATTATCATAATCATATCCCCTTGGAGTGTCGTAACCAAGAGTGCAGCAAGACCAGTTGTCGTGCACTAGTTCCCATTTCAGTCTAGCTCAAAGTGGTGTTTTCGGGTTTTACCCCTAGGTACATCTGTGCCAGAGCTGCCTTTACCTGCTTGAATCCAGACATTGATGTATTTCTTGGAAAACTCACAAAATCTCTACAATACAACAATTATAATAAGTTCATCTATATTAATCATCAATTTCTATCTTAGGGATATGTGCTCTAATCAGAGTTTTTTGAAATCAAGTTTCTAAGTTTTTTTTACTAAACTTCATATGATACCAACTATGATGCCCTGACCCCCATAGCATAGAGTCGGTTCATTATTACACATCATTGGCATGATCAAAAAAGATAAGTCTCTAAAGATCAATTAGATTAGTATCCTTGGAAGTACTAGATACATTCATAAAGTTTACATTACATCATAAAATAGAAAACTACAACAAAATTGATTCCATAGACAAAAGTGAGATACCATTGACTATCCCCGCAGGTCTGTCATAATATACTAATTTTCATCCTAGGAAAACTAAAGCATACAAAGGGGTGAGCTCAGATTCTCACAATGGATAAAAATATAGCAGAAACATTCATAAATAAGAATAAACATTTATGGAAATGTATAAAACTAAAAAAAGCCTCTTAAACTTGAACTTTTGCATAATATGTAAAAGATAAAAATTAAATAATTTCATTTACTTAATCACATGGATATTCTACAAGTCTAATAATCACATGAAATATCAGTAGCAACATTCATAGTGATGGAATGTATAATTCCAGACTTCATAACCACATAGTCAAGGCCTTGTGCCAAGAGTACAAATAAAATTTTGACAAGGCCTTGTTACAAGACACTAGTTTGTCTCATGATACCAACTGATGCATCAAGTAGCTATAGTGGGCTCCACCCATCACATACTATGTCTAATGAATTCCTTATATGAAAATCTTTAAACATAACATAAACATTTGTATTAAAACTAGAAAAAGAAATGTCAATAATTTATCCATAACCATGAATACATTAAAAATAACACATCAATAGTCAAAAATATCACAAAACCTTCAATAAAATATGGATGTTTTGTATCATAATAATTCAAGTTCAAATAAGCTTAAAATCCATCAAAGAAGTTAACATAGATGAAATCAAAACCTTTTTTTATTGAAATATCTCTTTCTATTTTGAAATAATTTAAGAGTCACATAATTATAAAGAAGAAATTAGTTTTGAAAATATTCTTATAAACCTTTAAGGTAAGTTTCTATGAATTTATAACAATGGAAAATAGTCGTACCCACCGTATATGTTAAAAAAACATTCTTACATTAATTTTTTCGAAAAGGTCATAAAGTACCTTGTTTGAAAATGAAAGCTTGATTACTTTAAAAACATAGAAGGTCAAATAAGGGTATAAATGACATTACCCCATTGTCTAGTAAATAGTATGAATGTATTCAAAAAAAAATTTATGAAAAATGTATGTGGATTATAAAGAGGTCCCAGTAGATACATACATAAAAACAACCTCAGATAATAAGGAGATTGTGAAATTAACCCTTACCTTGTAATTTTTCATGGTCAAGGGTAAGTTAACCTCCTGTATAATAGTGAAATAACTGTTATTAAATGATACAATAATCATATACATTAATATTATATCATATATGATCTTTTAACATTGCTTTGTTAATAATATCTTAGTATTATCGTCGTTTTGGGTGTTAACTAATCTGTTTTCCTTTATATGATTTGTTATGTAAGTAATGTTTGTTATGGATAGGATTCATCATATTAATATTCAAAATTATATTAAGTATTTAAAAATTATTTTTAATCATCTAATTAATATTAGTCTTGAATGAATATGATAGGGAATGAATCTCATCCCGTTCGTGGAGACGGTAATTCGTATGTACGCATGAGCGATAATCTCGTTATTTTGATATTAAAATAATATATAATTGGATCTCATATATTATATAAATAATCCTTATCATGTTATATTTATTATTTACATTAATTAGAGATCATTATTATACCCATCCAAATAATAATGTATTGAATAAAAATTACACCACGACGTGGAGATGGTAAGTCGTACATACGCACGTATGGTGACATGTAATTCAAAGGATGGATAAAATAATGAATATGGTTGTACCATATTTATAATAACATCCCAGTATATAGTAGATACTGGAATTATTATTCTATAATGTAATCAACAATGAAAGATGAAGTGAAAGATTAAAAGAACTTAAAAGAGGTGATGAAATATTTATCTCTTCTTCTGGTTCTTCCTTTTGATTTGATAAAAAAGAATCCCTAGTTTGGATTTCTAAGTAAATAAAGTTCTCTAGGATTAAGGGAGGAAAATTTAGAGGGTATTTGGGTAGAGGTTTTCTAAGACAAATGGCTTTGAATGTGTGAATTAGAGATAAGGGGGAGTGCCCTTTTATAAGAGCGGTGAGGGGCACCTTTGGAAAATCTAGAAATATTATTTTATAATATAATAATTTTTGGTTTATAATGGCTCCAAAATGAATTATTTAAATTATAATTTTGGTATGGGTCTAAATCCACTCAACCAATATGTTTTATATAGGTTTGGGTCGCTATATTAACTTTATCTTTTAGATTTAACTTTTAGTTAAATAGTTTGACATTTACCATGTGTCTTTGTAGTTTTATATTATATGGTCAATAAACCCACTATAAACTTCCATGAGAACCCCAAGTGGTTCAACAATGATACACCTATCAGTATATATTTCTTTTGTCCAAACTGTAGATTTTTAGGAATATAATATCAATTAATATTAAAATATTTGTTTTAAAAACACATTTATGTCAATTTTGACACTATTGTGTATTTGGTTTTTTCTAAATTCATAAAAGCATTATTACTTAGAAAACTATTAATCTAACCAACCCTAATATGTCATATTAACCGTTAAAATTATTTTAATCCATAAAAAGACTCAAATTATATTTATTTCGATATTTATAATATCAATTATTTTAATCATTCATTAATATGGTAATTACTGTATCATCATTGTGTCATAAATAAATTTAATTATTTATTCTCTAGAAAATACAAATAAAATAATATTATATAGGAAATATTTTTATCTTTCTAATGAATATTTATACTCGAATTTATCTTGTCTTTAGCCCTAAATTAAAAATGATATAGTTATTAAACATTGATTTTAACTCTTTTAACTCTTCTTTGAATTAAATAATAATAAATGTCTTCATCTAATCCAAGTAGACCAACGATGTTCATATTTTATTCCTAAGGTTTTTTTGGTCTAATTTTACTTATCCAATATAATTAGGACATGTTTTAGGGTAATAATATTATTATTTTTACCCTTAATTACCCTATTTACTTTTAACCGTGGTGAGTAAAAGTACAAAAGTTACTATTCACCAAAAATTATTCTCATATTATTGAACCACATTTTAATTACTAATGTCAACAGTGTCTCTCTGATTTGTAAAATTCAAATCACAAAAATGGTAAAATTATGTTTTATGTAAATTTACAAATGCTTCTAGAAGGTGGGTAAAAGACGGTAAAAAGTCCAATAAAATTTGTATATATCTAAAATTATTATAAAATGACTCCAATAAATTACATTGAATTATATATCTATATTATTTATATATTTTGACCTAAAATAAATTTAAATATAATATATTATTATAAAAAATCAGTTTTAAACAATAACTCAGTGTTTTTCACTATTCATCAAAAATTGAAATTTTTTAGAAAAATAGTAAAAAGTTCACCCTAAGCTAAATTTGGTATTCCGAATCCAAAAATGAAGTCAATTTTTAATAATAAAATTTATAAAATTTCAAAACGTGGATATTACTTTTCATTACGTCTAATTTAATTGGTCGCGATGTGTTAGAATCTTGAAGTTGCGTACAACGCAAGCTATTGCGTTATTCCAAGGTAAACGTACCATGGAAGCTTGGGGTGTTACATTATGTTCTTAATTATTCATGATATAAAGCTTCATTAAGGGGAACATATTTATTTCATAGAAAGTTTCATGTATTAACCATAATTTTTTTAATAAAATAATGTTTTTTTAAAATGAATATTTTTGTAAGTAAAAAATAATTTTTTTTCTAGTTATATAAAAACTATGCTGCAAAATATAAATACTTTTTCAATAATTAAACTTATTTGAAACATAAAAATGGTATTTCATCCCAGAATTACTAGATTATATTGTTATAGTGTTTTAATCTATTTCCAAACCTACGTTTAATCTTATGATTTGTTGAAGTTGACTTATTCTGATTATCATCCACTATATTTTATTAAATGGTTTATGATCATTTTGATTGTGGATGATATACTTTTCTACCATTCTTAATATTACTTATAATGGATATTGATTATGTTTACTGATTGGGGAAATTTATAAAAATTTCATTCAAATATGTCTCTTAGGTTTAATCCCAGTCATATGAGTAATGCATTTGACTTAGTAAATGAAAGGTGTGGCCAACTATAGCCCCATGTTGCATGATTATGTATAATGAGAAAAAATATAAATAGATTCAGCCGGGGACTTAACAATTTATTTTCATATGTCTTGGATGATGCCACAAATCTATGTTTATTATGTCCATAATTAATAATTCATTTAGTATAATATTAGTAATTGATAATCCTTGTTATTATTATACAAGTTAAATATCTATGGTTATGCATCATTTTCATGGGGTTATTTATATGTCATTATTTATTCATCTTTTACTATTTTTATATTATTCTCATGATTAGGTCCTAATGGAATGTGGATTTCTTCATTAATCATGATTTATTGCTTAAATTTTCTTCTACTATATTACTTAATCTTAATGGAAATCTGAGCTCACCCCTTTCATATGTTTTACTTTTTCCATAGGATTTGATGGTGTGAATTATGAGTGAATTTCAAGGATAATATTTGAGTTTATGGATGTTTCCAAAGGAGTGTCAATTTTGTATTTTATATCATGTTTTATTGTAAAACTTGATTTTTTATTTATTTTTTCCATTATATTAAACAATTCAGTCTTTTAGGATGCATCTCCCTTGTTTATTATACTAATGTAATAATGTAAAGCACTAACTTTGGGTCACTGGGGTCGGGGTACTTCTATAATGGGTGTATATAAAGGATCATTGGAAGACAAAATGAGTGTGATATGGTTATCATATCACATGATAATAAAAGTAGAATTCATAATTATGAATAAAAACAAACCCAACTAATAACAAATTAATGTTTAGAGGATTAATATAAAATAGGAAAATCAAAAAAAAGGATATAGGGAGATCACATACCATGGATGGTGTATCAAAATTCATTGAAAGAGATTAATGAGAGCCTTGGGGACCTTGGTAAGATTATAGAGATGGGAGGGAAGAGTAAGTAAATTATCCATGGGTTTTTACTAATGAGGAAATGGGATCGAGTGTGGGGTTTTATAGGAAATAGTGGGGAGTGATTTATTATTTCTCAAACCAGGGTTTTGGACTATATATAATATAGTAATCAAAAACAAAAACCATCCCATGGTGTTTTCCCATGGTTTTGTCCAAATGGTGTCGGTTTTTCTTATTTGTAGGGACAATTTATGAACTAACTTAAAAAACCCTTTCTCATGTTAAAGCAAGTCATATTCTGACATAAATGATTTTAAAAGCATAAAATATAATATTAGTATTGGATTATTAATGAATAATATATAAAATTTCTCAAATAACCTAAAAATGAAATTATTTTAATGGGGAAAATTTTACTTTTTCATGGATTCATTTTATGGTGTTTATTAGATCATTATTTGTATCATTTTGTTGTCTTAATACCATGTATATATTTATACTGTATTTAATTTTTACCCAAACATTAAATTATCTTAGAAAATAATGAAAATATTTAATTTAGATAATTTTTACATTATTATTCAATAAATTATATTTATTTTATATGAATAGTTTTTTAAATATGTGAATTTTATCTTTTAAAATGAGAATTTACATTTATTTATAAATGAGGATTATTTTTAATAATAAATGTTTTTGAACCCTTATAAACCAATATTTTGACATTGAAAATTTATATTAGAAACAATAAATAATCAATATTATTTAATAATAAATACTATTTAATAATAATATGTTATTAAAATATATTTAATCTAAAAAATTAATTTATCAATTGTAATGTCTTAATTGAAATTACATACTACCTAGATATATAATTCATGTTTTATTGATTCAAAATCAAAATAATTTATAATGTAATAATAAATGAATTTAATATATTTGATATTATATTAAAAATGAAATAAATATATTTATATATTTTGCGTCTGGATATATATACATTTATTAGAGAAAAATATTTTTAATGGGTAAGGCATGCGACGTTAAGATTTTCATGTGGTGGTTTGGCATACATGGTTTGGGTTGTGATCTCGATGAGCATAAATATCTTCAGTAAAAGGATTCACTCATGCATTATTTGTTTGATGATAGATTGGGAATTATCGAAGGGAAATCTTAATGATGTTATCTCCCATGAAATCTAAGATAAGTTTTATTCATAGGGTATGATCCAATTGGTAATGGCCATTAGAACAATTTTTTGTGTTAATAGGATTTATCAAAACCATATATTTATAGTAATCATATGATCCTTATTCTATGGATATATTATCAAAAGTTATAATTATTAATGGTTTTTTAATTTCATAAGATATAATAAAACAAATTAAATGAAAGTGTTTAGTATAACTATAATATATAATGTGGAATTTAATTCAGGAACAAAGAATTTTTTTTATAAATTTAGGGGTCATTTCCAGAATTACCCTTGAAAGTATGTATTATCCAAAAAATGAAGAATATGAGTATTATTCAACCAATCATGTTGAAAATTTATAAGAAATGTCATCTTTTACCACCAACTCATTCATCTTTTTCATGGAATGAACAAAAGAACATTGAGAAATCCAACTTGGAAAAAATCACTACTAACGAAAAAGATTCTAGTAGCACTAAGAATCATGACAATGAATTCTCATCCCAGATGGCATTAAATTTAAATTTGATGAATAGTGCATAGAAAATGGTTGATGAAACAGTGATATTCGGTAATGATGGTTTTTTAACGATCAAATGCAGTTGAAGTACAAAAATGAAAAATGATGATCTAATTAAATTTTAACTACTCAATGTGGATAGGATCCATCAGAATCTCGTTAGTGTGATAGAAATATGTTATACAAGATTGGTAGTGAAATTGAATCCAAAGGGTAGAAACATTAAAGAGAATAAAAAAAACATTCATGAATGGATCCATGGAAAATAATAAATTATACCAGGTGTAATATAAAGAAAAACATTTGATCTAAACAATTTTATGGGAGAAAAACATATAGCACCCAATATTGGTTCAGATTAATCAATACATAATTGAAACAATATCCAAGATAAAGGATATTTCCAGCATTCCAATCATAAATAATGATAAATAATGTACACATAATGCATTAATGAAATTAAAATTGATATGGAATTCATATCATATAAGGAAAAAGGGAATAGAATCAACATGATTATTCCACATAGAAGTTTGTGGTCCAATGAATTTGGTTGGAATATATGGAAAGTGGTATAAAGTTATTTTTCTTGATGATTATAGTATAATGGAATGTGTGATGTTTTGAATCACAAAAGTAAATAGATTGACAATATAAAGAGATATATTTTAAGAACTAAGAATAAAACTATAATTAAAATCAAGATATTAAAAATTTGACAATGGAATTTAATTCACATCAAATAAATTTAAAAATTAATCAAATAATTGGATCAATAATAAGGTTTCTTTATTGATGAACCCTAAAAAGGGCTTATTGAATGTAAAAATTGATAAGTGAATATTATAAATAGAAATTTTATGATTGAGAGTTAAATTTATAATAATTACATGAAATATGATATTTAAGTTGCATTATGCACACCAATTTGAACATGGGTATTTATATAAGAGGTAAGGACAACATATAAGATATGTAATTGAAATAAGTCCCTCACTAAAGAATTTTATTCTTTTTTGACGTAAAATTTTCATCCAAAAAAAGAATTAAATCACACAATGTATGGTGATACAACATATGTGGAAATTCTCCATGGATACTAAATGAATATTAAAGAATAAAAATTCAATAATAATCATATTTTAATCACTTTTAAAATAAATTATGAAATGAGTATAGAGAATAAAAAATTAATAACTAAACCTTCTCATGTGTGGATAAGACTAAATATGAAGAGAAAAATAATGGAGGACTAGATTCAAATATATAAATTTTGGAAGGATTTCCTAATATCTAGGGATCCCAACATGGTGATTATTTTGAAGTATAATAAAAATAAAAACCCATTGTTGATGAAAATCTACAAGAACCTTATAGGATAAACTTAAAAAAAATTTGATCAATCCACCAATATTAGGGATTGGAAAACCCCTTAAAATTATGGGAGAATGACGAATGAAGCATATTATTTCCTTCTATCAATTTTGGAACCAACCTCATTTGAATAAGAAGAAATGATGAATCAAGAGTTAAGCCCATGAATAAAGAACATGAATAGATCGAAAAAAATCAAGATTTAGATCTGTTTAAGACACAATAATATCACATTGATATTAAAAAATTTTGTAACAATGGAAATGAAATTTATGTGTTAGGATATACGATCAAATAAATGGGCTGCATGCTGTGTAAATATTATGCATAGATTGAGGGAATTGATGTTGAATAATCATTTCCACTAGTAGTTAGACCTGATCCGATTAGTCTCTTGTAATACATGAATATTAAATAAGGATACAAAGTTTATCAGGTGGATGTCAAAAAAATAAATCCCAAAAGGTGTTTATAAAGAGTAGTCCTATTTTGAGAAATTAGTTATATTTATGATAGTAAATGATGTGAAAATTGCTTGTACATTAAATAGTTTTCTTTATTTCAAAAAACAGGCACTATGATCATGGATTTCCTAACCGAAGACTTATATAAATAATCTAAAATTTAAATGAAGAGGTGTAAATCATAATCTCAATGTAATGATCTATCACAGAGATACATTTATTGTTCTTCTGTATTTTATTTAAATTATATTTTGTGGAAGAAGGAAATGATGGGATGGAGAACCTTCTAATCAATTGAAATGATATTTTTAAATTCCCAAGATTGTGGAACTGATATTTTTTTCTGGGTTCACATTATAAAAATATAATTATTATACCATTATTTCACATGAATAGATCGAAATATAGTTATTACTGAAATTAAACATCCATGACTCCAAACTAATATTGATACCAATTCCTATTATGAAATAGTACAGAAATCATGATGATGAAAAATATGTGGATCCCACCATTTACAAGAGGATCATGGGAAGATTATTATATGTGACAACAACATGGAAAGATATCAAAATTGATATTATTTTAGCGACACTGAAACAAAAAAATCATATGGTAGTGAATTTTGAAACCTATTAAATATTCCAATGATATATTCAATGTGCTTTCAGATTTAGCATATACCTTGAAGAAGGATTGTATAATGAATTATCAACATTTTTTATTCCCACTATGTTCAATATGTTGTGGATCGATATCCCAAAAGTGGGAGTGTTTTCTATATTTGGAACTAATGTGTGAGATGGTCGACCAAGAAACAATATATCATATATCTTATTATGGTTAATAAAGAGTATATCCATATAAAAATGCATGTATTCAACTATAGTGGATTATGAAAATACTGACTGATAGTGGTGGTGGGGAGAAGTAATTGGTGGTGATTCATTATTATAAAAATATCGAGATAGATCTTAAGAAAACCATGGTCCTCTACTCTCGTTCAAAAAATAAAGGTATAAGATATCACAAAATCAAATAAATAGTTGAAACTGTGTTATTAAAATAGATAATGTTGGGACAAATGGTCATGTTTCTTATATAATGATAAATTCATTAACATATCCAATGTTTGAGAAGCATATAATTAACTATGATATCCATCCAACAACCATTTCATGAAGAGGTTCCAATTTATCATGTCTCATTATTTTTGTTAATCTCCTTTATTCACATTGTATATTTAATGATGGTCTACTGGTAGATATGGCCCAGGGAGTTGTTTTTTGTAAGATTGTCCCAATACATGTTATCTAGGTTTATTTCATATGGGAAGAGATGATAAATACCAAAAATGGTATGTTTGTAGGATTTTTTGTGGTCACTCAAGGAATGTAGTTATCTTATTCACTCTTGTTTCCAACACAAATCATTACCCACCTTGAATTAGAGTTATGGATGGGTTCTCCATAACTATTGGGTTTTCGTACATGTTTGGATCATTATTGAATTTATCTATAGATTTAAATAAATCGCAAAGGGTTATATATTTTGAATTAATGTCTTCCACACTTTGAAACATATTTATTTATGTTTTTTCTCAATTCATATAGGTTTAATCATGTATTTTTCAAGCTAAGTTTTCATATAAATTCATAAGATTAACATAAATTGATATTACCCCATTTTAGATGAATATTCAATACAATAGAATAATACATTCCTAAGGAATATTATAGCTTAGTTTCATTAGAAACATATTAAAAAAATATTATATTCGGGTGAAAGATCAAAATCACATACTATAAAGATCTCTACCTTTCGTATGACTACCTAAAACATTTATTCATAACCATGGGAAAGGAAACATAATAAGGTGTGACATTAGATGATCAATAATTGTAAATAAAGGGATGTGTAAGAATAAAAAAATAAACTGTATGGAACCCAAGCATAAAATGTTATGATCATATCCTTCATATTACATATCATAATAAAGACAGAATGTTCATAAGACATGGATGATAATGGAATTAAGATCATAAGTCATTAAAACAAAATATAGTAAATCGTGGAATTATAGAAGACACATAAGAATATATTATTATTTCTATAGTAGACAATTCATTGCTACCAAGACCATCTTGGTAGTATGGGTTCACTCCCCATACCATCTTAGTAATCTTTTTTCACTCCAAGGGCGATCTTAATAGCATGATTTCACTCCTCAGACCATCATGGTTGTCCTGGTTTACTCTCATGTCCTTCTTAATAGTCAAGTTTTATTCCAAATACCAGCACATTCTAACTCATGGGATATAAATCATTTCATAATTAATTTGAGAGATGTATTGGTCCCAACCATCTCATAATGAAATCATACATACATGAGCGACAAGATCAAAATTAATCATATCATGACCCATGAATTTAAATGGTTATTATAAAAATTGTATCATATCATAACCTCTATAAAGAGATAGGTTTCATAATCATTTTATAAAAATCATAACACATGAAAAAGAAATGGATTTCACAAGTATATATCTCGTGACCTAGAAACTGGTTCCATAAAATTATAACATGTGAATGTGAAACATGTATCATAAAGGCCATGAGAATAATCAAAAACCTTTCATAGAAATAATATTAATAGATCCTTAATATCATGTACTATAAGGGAAGGACTAACAACAATATATGTCTTATTCGATGGATAATAATATGGAAATATATATAAAAAACATTTCAGGAAGAAAATGTCCTTTCCTCTATGAAAAAATATTATTAACACATAAAATAATGTAAAAATTATTCTCCATAAAAAATACACAGAAAACCTACAAAAAAGACTTGAAATCATTTAAAAAACATTTTCATATAAAAAATTGAATAATAAGATTAAAAAACTTTATAACATTTTAACTGAAAAATTAGATATAATATATTGAAATCTTGAAAATAATATAAAAAAATTTACTTTACAAAATATTAAAAGTGATTTAATTTTTTTTAAAACCATAACTTTGAAAAAAACTATTAAAACATATAATTAAGGCTTGAAATCTATATGGAAAACATTTTCATTGAAAATATATAAGTGAAGGTTGAAAAAATTTTGTAGAAAATTTTCCTTCAGAATAAATTTTAAAAATATTTTCCTTAAAAAATTAACCTTTTAAAAATGAATATAAAGCTTCAATGAAATGGAGGAAGTTAAATCCATGCATGCCTCTTAAGGTAAAAAGAAAAATCCTTTTAGATTGTAAAAAGGTTACAAAATACATTATTCAGAAAGAGAAAAGAATATTACATTTGAAGTATTTTTAAAATAAAATGGTTAAAATTTTCATTTAATGCATAAAATAGAATGATAAAATATTCATGGATTCACTTATTAGAAATCATGGTTTTTAAGGAACATAACTTCCTGACCGAGGAGAGGGAAAATTCAAGATTTCTTAAAAAGAACTTTATTAACGAGTAGAAAATTTTTACCAATAGATGATTATATAAAAAAAATATAAGATTATAAGTTTCAATAATGTTCTTGAGATATGGATTTTATTATTTCATCACAGGTTTTAAAAACATAAACAATCATGAAAAATGATAATATTGACTCAATATACACTTATAACATGATAACATGGGATCACACACTCCATTTAAGAAAATAAAATTAAATTAAGTATACAATAATATGAAGATATTTCAATTCATTATATAACATGTAAAATTGACTTATAGACACATTTAAAGAGTATTTAGGTTCACAACAAAAAATGATTCTAGAAAAAGGATAATTGGGACATGATAATTTCACCAATTTTGTAAATTTTGAAACACAAAAAACATAAATAAAATATCATTAGATTTAAATGGTAATACCCTTAAATTTATTTTTAATATACATATAATATAATCATGTTATGTACATACACCACACAAATGGAAAGAGTACTAAATATAGCTTGTATCTCATAGAAATAAAAAGTGAGATGAAATACTCTTACCTTGTGTCATGAATAACATCATACTAATTAAAAAAAACTATATTATAAATATAAATATATTATACATAGTATAGAGAACCATATTATAATATATAATTCCATATATGTTATGGTTTTTAACTTATATTACCCTCTTGTTAACAATCATATGTTATGGTTTTCACTCCAGGTAATATTCACTGTGTTCTTTGCATGTGTCTTAATTTGTTGTATCATTGGTACATATACTTATATCATGAATCAATAATGAAAAAAATGATATATATATATATATATGACATGTATATCTAATATATTTGTCTTATAATAAACTATATATGATATATGTAAGAAATGGAATACACCGTTCATGGAGATGGTAAGTCGTACGTTGGCATGAATGTTGTTTCCATTTTATTATCATATAGAAAGAAAGACAAAACATTTAATATATGTATATATGTTTACAATGTCATTAATGAATAATTATAATGTTATAAATATAATATAAGTTTTCTAAACCCATTATTAATAAATTCCATGAATTGTATGAAGGAATCACATCGCTTTTTGGGGGTGGTAGTCCACATTTCGTCAAACGAAATTATTATATTTACACCAAATGGAATGTAAACAAGATATGTTTTGTAAAAGGAATAATGAAGATTAAATACCTAATAAATTTAATATATAATATATATAAACATAGTTTCCATCATAATTTCTACCATGATAGGCAGTAAGGAAAATTGGACAATCATCTTTTTGTAATGCAGAAGTTCACCGTACCAGTAAATAGTGTGTATGTTACCCATTATATTGAGTTTTCTGTAAGTTTATTTTCAACACTTATCATGAAAAAATACTACTATATATTCAATAATGGTTTTTTTACATTCATGGAATAATTATTGTGGTGTGGTGGAGAAAAAAATAAAGGAAATGAGCATGAGATAAGGTCTTACCTATAAATTGGGTAACTCCTGTTTGTTTATTACAAGAGGTTTCCTTGAAAGACTCTATAAAATATTGTAGGATTAAAATAAGAATTTAGGTGTGTTGGTAATTTTATTTAGAATATATTGTAATATGATTCGTGGATTTTGAGGTTTGAAGAAGAGGGGTTGGTAGTTTTCTTTTATTGGGAATTAAAAGGACCCACATTAAATTTTTTGAAAAAAAGTTCGGTGTACAAAATTATTACCTAAAAAAGTCAAAAAAATAAAAACAAACCAATAATGGAAGGTTAATTGATGAATAATTGATAAATAATGGATGTTGTAAAAGTTTCTAGGTCACATTGGATATTAAATTTAAGTTTTATCCTGTACTAAAGATTAATTTTACTTTAATTGATGTAACTAATTTTAATTAATTTCACTAATAATTCTTCTAAAAAATAATTTGATATTACTTGATATTAAAAAATATTCTGATTCCAAATATGGAATAAATTTTTCCAATTTTCCATCATTTTATTGGTAGAAATGAATTTAAAATTAATCATACTGACCAAAAAACATAGTGGGTTTTTAAATTTAAAAAATAATAAAACTATTTTTTTGGTTTTTATATCAAATTTCAAGGTAAAATTGGATATAATGACCTAAATTGGGATAATTGAATAAAATTTTATCTAATAATATTTTTAATCCAATTTGAAATATAATTTATTCATATAATTAAAATAGATGAAAAAATAGTTTTGAATTAAAATCCTATATCTTTTATTATTTATTACCAAAATCAAACCTTATAGAATAATACCAAAAAATTATCCAATCCTAATTTATATGTTCGAATTACAAATATTATGTTTATTTTGACATATTAAATCTATAAAAGATCCCATAATTGGATTTTAAATGGGTTATCCATTAAATGGCGTTTAAACTACATTTATAAAAAATATAGGTTTCTCGGCATAAAATTGGGTTTTTTATGTCTTTGAAATATATTAATAATTAATTAAAATAAGTATGGTAAATATCAAATTAATTAATATATTTATATATTACATAAATATCACTCAATAATGATAATTAATTAAAATAAGTATGGTAAAATTGGTTTATGACTATAAAGATATTAATATTTTCCTATATATTCAATTGGTTTTCATATTAATTTCTATATAATTAATAACATATGAATTCAAATTATATTTGTTTATAAAATATATTTTCCTAAATTAGATAATATTGTTCATAACCACTAATTTAACTACTAGTTTATATAATATTATATTAAATAATAAAATTTTGGTAATATATTTTTTTGGAAAAACTCAGTCATGTGTGTAATGCATGCCATCGAGGAAAGTCATTGTTGCATGTGACGCAAGATAACCTCAATGTTCAATATATAGAAATATAAAATATATGTTTTGTGTTGTTTAAAATTAAATTTTTGTTGCATATAACGCAATCCAAACATATTGATTTACTATTAAATAATATATTTTTAGTGTTATGAGAAATTAAAAACATCGCTGAGGGTAAATTAATTTGGAAAAACACAATTCACATAATATCATGGTGTTACATTATAAGTCCATTAAAAATATTTTTCACTTGGAAATCATAATGTTTCTTAATGCTTTAGTAGTTTAATGTTCTATTCAAATGGACCCACATTATAAAAATGGATACTAAAACTTTCTTTAAAAGGGGAATGGTGGAACCATAATGGTTACCCAATTTAACATGTGATTTGTCTTCCATGTAGGAGAAAATAGATTTCGACTTTGGACAGGACATGTGTGAAAATATTAAATTTTTATGGGGTCTGATTTAGGCCTTAAATAAAAAAAGTGAATGATTGAAGAAAATTTGAGTGCCTCCAAGTCATAAATATGATATTATTTAAAAGACCATCAGTTCAATAAAATAAAGGTATTAAGATAACATATTTTCTTTTGATCATTTTCCTTCTATTGAGTAATTATTTTATTTAAAAGGAATTTAAGAAAATATATGTACCTAATATATTCCTATAAACAAAATTTTATTGTTTAGCTTTTCATTTAGCAATTTCTAATTCATCAATTACATTATTTAATGGATATTTATAAATTAACATTGATTCATGATGTGCTAAAATACACTCTTAGTTTATTTTGAGGCCCAAAAAATAATGAAAAGTATAAATATTTATGTATGAATATTCTTAAAAAATTAAATATAGTTAATACATTAATATGAAAATATAAAACTTACATTATTATTTCATCATAAATATTTATTCATCATAGGTAATTATACATTAACCAAAATATCACGTAAGCCATTGGTAGGTGTAAAAATCGTGTCATCATTCTGTCATTTGTTCAAGACCTGTGCCCTTCTTAGACATGAATGGTTTTCACCATATATAAATGAATTCCTTTTCTAAAACCACAAAAATATAATTTAAAAAATATCATGTGAATCTAGGAAGTAAATTTAATCACTAAATAGCCTTTTAACCATGGTTTTCAATACATAATCAGTGCATAAATACTTCCCCTAAATTTTATCATAATCATTTCACGAATTTTTCACATTATAACCATTCTAAAAGATGAAAATAAATAACAATATAAAGAGTTTCATGAAATCAGATTAATGTCGGTCCCCATATATCTCAAAGTAACTCTTTGTTGTAAAATTCCAGCAATGTGAATACATTTCTTGTAAATTCCCATAAAACATGGTATCAAACATAATTTTCATAAAAAATCTATAAAAAATGAATTCTTATTTATTGAATTGATTACTGGATATATTAAATAAACCAATGATGTTTTAGAATTCATCCATGATCTAATATACTACTTGTTAACAATTCCATAATTAGTTCAATGTTAATAAGTTTTATCCAATTTATTTATTCATATCCCACATTTCATCATCCAAAAAAGTTATCATACAAAGGAAAATATTAAGGGATTTATTTCCCTTAATATTGTGTCTTACAGGGAAATTACCTTGATAATATATCGCTTTTCTACTCCACAGAAACAATTCAACTTGTTCTTGTATATCTATATAAAAAAATAAGTACTGGGCAATAATTATATATTTCACCTTTCAAATAACATAGTTCTTGAATCAAAATAAATAAAAAAATTTATTATTCAAATTAATTTTTCTTCGATTATCATGGATACATAATCCTATTACATAATACATATTTCCTTTCACATTTTATGTGCAGCATCGTCATCATCATCATTGTAACCATAACTCATTCCACTTTTCTCGTCCTTTTTTGGATATTTCCTCTTATGGAACTGATTTTCATAATGACCATTTATTATACACATAAAACACTTAACCCTTGATGATATATTGGGGAGTCCAATATTATTATCCATTTCATTGCTCAACCTTAGCATTTTCCCTTGCAGTCACATGATTTGTGTCCATCTTTTTCAAAGTCAAAACATATTATTATTTCTCTAAAACATTCATAAAAGAGAATGTTTCTATATTTTTGACACAAATTAAACTGAACCTTATTCCATCCATGGTCTCCATTACACAAAGATTCAGTGAACTCTTTCTTTCTCTTCCAGGATGAGTTTGATAGTTGGTTATGGTAATCATTTTTAGTCATTTTTTTGTGAAAACTAATTATGCATGATAAAAACTTATCTCACTGAAGTGATTATACCACAATACATCACATCAGAAAATCATCCATCGCATCCAATGTTAAACCATTTCCTTCCATTTCCCTCTTTTGAGTAATACTAGAAATGTAGTGTGAGAATTACATATCATTGAATAAATTCACAGAGTCATGAAAATTATTATGTAAAGGGGGTCTAAATAATAATACCTTCCTTAATATATGATTTCCCAGGTTTATCCTAGGTTATTTTTAGCCAACATATTTTTAAATCCTTCATTTTGGTTCATGTAGAGTTTTTGAATTCCCAAATCATATCCCCCGGGAGTATCATATAAATTGTTAAGAAATGCTTGTTATTTTATACTAGATTACCCCATGTCTAGCCTAAAAAAACTTGTTGGATTTGTTACCACTAGGTACATTTGTTTTAGATCCATATCCACTTATAGTATCCATACATTGATGTATTTCTAGGAAACCACTCACTTGATCCTTTATAAAAATTCCCGGTCTCTTACATAAACATTTACTCAACAATATACTTATCGTTAGAGACATCCCAAGACATATA
This sequence comes from Viscum album, assembly GCA_963277665.1. Taxonomy (NCBI): domain Eukaryota; kingdom Viridiplantae; phylum Streptophyta; class Magnoliopsida; order Santalales; family Viscaceae; genus Viscum; species Viscum album. The sequence continues at coordinate 444,921,074 of OY728155.1, read as the reverse complement.
CTTTTATACCTAGATATATCACTAATGTTTTATAACCCACATTTCCAATGGTCGAATGAAACATTCCCTTATACTAAATAAAGAGACCCAAGATTAACAAACATTGATATCACACCATTTTAGATGAATATTCATTACATTATAATAATACTAGCTCAATGACCATAATAGTTTATTGTATTTAGAAACAAGAGAAACAAATATTCTATCATAGTAAAATATTTTAAAATTATACCATACTAATCACTTCCTTTAATACTTCTTCCAAAAAACATTATTCATAACCTGGGGAAATGAAACAGAAGAAGGAGTGATCGCATATCTTTCATAAGGCTAAATGAAGGAAATGTGTATTCATAACATGAACAAAGTGTGTGGAACATAAGAATTACATTTTAAGATCATAAAATGTATATTAGAGAAAATAATTAATATTAGAAATTCATAAGATATAGATCATAATTTAATTTTGAGTACAAGTCATGAAAGAACAACATAGGATTAAAACATGGAATTGTGGAACACACAAATGCCTATAATATGATTTCTATAGTTTTCAAGGCATCACTTCCAAGGCCATTTTGGTTGTATGGGTTCTGCCCCCATACCACCTTGGTAGTCATGGTTCACTCCCATGGCCATCTTAGTAGGATGAATTAACTCCTCATAAAGTCTTGGTAGTCATTGTTCAATACCATAGACATCTTAGTAGTCAAGGATCATTCCAATGACTGTCTTAGTATATCTCGAGAGATATATATTTTCACCCATTGCATTTGAGGGATATATGGGTCCCACCAATCAATTAGTGAAATCATACATACATGTTCCACATGATCATAAATAATCATATCATAACCCGCAAAATTAAAAGGTTTTTATATACATGTAATCATATCATTACATGTGTAAAGAAACATGTTTCATTATAATCTCATAAAATAAATAACTAGTGAAAGAGAAATAGATTTCATAAACTTATAACCCTTGGAAGAGAATGAGACTTCATAATTATAATACATGTGAAAGAGAAATTAGTTTCATAAATACCATGTCATTATGCATAACCTATTCATAGAAATAATATGAATGGAACCTTTAAATAATTTCCTAGAATTGAATTAGTATCCTAAACATCTTCAACATAGAAGGAAAATACTTTTTTAATATCATTAAATAATGTTTCTTGAGGAAAATATCCATTCTTTGTTGAATAATTACTTTTTGATACATAAAACCATTTGAAAATAAATATCATAAAAAAATACCTTCAAAACTTATATATAATACTTGAAATCATTTTTTAATTCCTTCTTCTAAAAAATTATAAAATAATAATCATATCATTTTAAATAATTTTTTCTTTGAAATCAAATTAAAATCCAATAACAAATATTGATCATATTTCTAATCCTTTTTAATTTAGAACATATTAAAGGATCTTGAAAATTATTTTAAAACCATTTCTTTAATAATAATTTGAAAAATTATAAATAAGAATTGAAAACATTTTCAAAACAACATTAAATTAAGACATATAAAAGAATGATGAAACTTTTTGAAAACATTTCTCTCTGAAAATGAATTTTTTAAAAATTTTATTATCATGACTAAACATTTAGAAATTCAAAGAAATATTCAATTAAATGATGGTGGTAAATTCATCCATACCATACAAGGTAAAAAGAACATTCCTTTTTCATGATAAAAATTTTAAAACTTTTATTTGTTCAGAAGGAAAAAAATAATGTTTCTTTTAAGAGATTGGTAATAGGAAAAAAGGTAAAAATTTAAATAAATTATTAAAGGAGAATGGTCTAATATTCATGTATACCCTTTTTAGAAAACTTGGTTTTTTAAGAAACATATATTTATGACTGATGAGAGGGTTAATCGAGGGTTTTATTAGAACACATTCATAACTAACATATGTAAATAAGTTTAAAAATGGTACTAGTACATGAATATATCAGGATTAACTAGATTATAAGAAAATTTCTGCACATTCTTGAGATATGGATCGTATGATTTCGTCAAAGGGTGAATAAACCTGAACAATCTTGGAAAGCGTCGAAATTGTCTCAATAAACACTTATAATATGGAAACATGGGATCACACTCTACATGTAAGAAGTGGAAATTAAATGAAGCATAAAATATAATGAAAAAATGGAAATTTAATATATATCATTTAAAATAGATGTATATACTCATCAAAATTTAATTTAGATACAGAAGAAAACACGAGCCTCAAAAAAGTAAAATTGAAAAAAAAAACTAATTTACAGATTTGGTATCTTTTGAAACATAAACCACATGAATCAATGTAATTAAATATAATATGTCAATACCCATAAAAATATGTACTGGACACATATTATATAATCATGTGTAGTAGAAACACCACAGAAAGGGATAGAGTAGATAACATAATATGTATCTCACAAAAATTAAAAGTGAGACAAAAATACCTTAACTTATGTATTGATACTTTTCGTACTCATTAAACCCATATATCACAACCCACCCCCTGGGGCTGGTGTTGTGACTACCCCAAGCCTGTCGTCCATTGGACAGGAGCTAGAGAAAAGCCCTGAAAGGAATATCACTAAAACAGGAAGGTGTTTCCTTTATAAACTGTAAACTCACAAAAACCAAGCACGCGACCAGATACAATCCCAAATTGAACTATATAGTAAACATGATGTCTACAGTATGTAACAGGGATAGAATAAAAGCCCAACTGAAAAGTACCAGAAACACTGGAAAGTACAAGTAAAACTGAGTACAGCTCCGGTGAACACCCACCAAGGATCGTACCAAAAGGGTAAGTACATCTCTCGAACAATCGTCTCTGCAGATCACCTCGCCAAAGGCCCACATCTGAGAAGTCTCCAGTCCATGTACCCTCATCCTCAGTTAGTGTTGTTCATCTCATTCAAAAAACACAACAAGGTTCGGGCATTGCCTGTGCATGGGTGAGTATTACAATAATCAGTAGGGACCTTGAGACCCCTGAAGGTCTCCAAAATCCAAAAAGGATAAACCATACAACATAAATACAACAATCAGCCATACTTAGGTATATTCCCATAAATATACCTAACCTATTAGAAAATATCCACCCCAAACAGGAGGGAAGAATACCACATAGGTAATACCACGAAGTTTGTAGTACAATACAAGTATCACCATGAAGATAAAGTACCACACAGGTACTCCATGAATATATAAGACTCAGATCAATCAAGGTATACAAATCTGAGAAACAGGATTGTGATGCTGACTTACATAGGATTACTATGAAAGTTGATAGCCAGCCACATGAATCTCTAGGGATAATACCAAGTAACATCGCTAGTCACAATGTCAAAACCTCAGCTACTGGAGAAATCCTCCTCTATGGAGTATAGTGGGCCTACCACGTCACACAGTGGCACTTACCACAAACCTTAGACAGCAAAGGTACTCCTCCTATTGAGTATCGTGGGTCTGCCACGTCACACAGATGTGCTCCCCCTCGTGGCCTACGAAGGTACTCCTCCTGTCGAGTACTGTGGTTCTTCCGCATCACGCGGAGGTGTTTCCCACTGTGGGTCTTCCACGTCACACAGATTCGCTCCCCATTGGGCATGTTGAGTAACTCTGAGATGAAACAGTCACCAGTTGTCAAGTCTCAACCTGTCACAAGGTTTTGTATGCACCGCGCTTGGGAGAACCGCTCCCCAAGATATCATTCATACCTCAACCACCCCAAAGTTCCACTAAGAAGTATCCTAACAGTCGAAACCATCATAAGGTACCCAACACAACAGACAACACCTCAATCGGATGCTCGGTCTTTAAGTTATTAGTGTTTCCGCTCCGAGGGACCAGTTGGATTCGGGGTATGATCCAACCAGGCTATACTCCAACCTTGTCCTCATCTCATACCCTGAGCAGGTGATAGCCTGATATGAGGTATATCATTGAAAACAATCGTTCTCCCTTCCGCTGATCAAAGGGATATTCAATCATCAGTAGTGGGTACTTGTTCTTCACGGTCACCAGGTTCAGGTGCCGATAGTCCACACATAGTCTCAAAAACCCATCCACCTTCTTGGAAAACAAAATTGGGGCTGCCCAAGGAGAAACAACTGACCTAATGAACCCCTTTCCCTGCATGTTCTCATTCTTTACACACAACTCTCGAAGCTCCGCGGGACCCATATGATATGCTAGTGTAGATATCGGTGTTGTCCTGGGGTACACATCGATGTAAAATTCTACCACTCTGTGAGGAGGTAGACCCAGAACATCATCAGGAAAAACATCAGCATAATGGTCTAGCACTATAGGATAGCTCAAACTCTCAACATCAACCACTCTGAGGATAAGGCTTTACAAATTATGTGTGATCGGTTGCACCCTCCTCTGGGCAAGTCCATCCTGCACTACAAAAGTTGCATTCTCTCCAGTGAAGGAAAACATGGTCTTATCCATGAAGACACATCACACTTTGCACCTAATATAGTCAATCTGTGAACTAGCTATGGATAACCAATCTATACCCAAGATAACGTCGTAAGGCCTCGATGCTGCTACTAAAAATTCTTAGCTGATGCTCTCACCTCCTAGAGAAAGCTCGCACTTCCGGCACTAGTATATAATCATCGAATATGCTCCTCTAGGAGTATCTATCCATAAGGATCAAGCCAAAAGCTCCACCGGAATCTCTGAGCTCCGGACAAGGGTCGTGGCAATAAAAGGGTGACTAGAACCTATGTCTATAAATACTACAACTACGGTAGGGTAGACACAGATTGTACCTCGTATCATCTCCAGAGCGCCATGGTCATAGGACTCAGCTTCCTGGAGTTGAGCTTGTGACATTCCACCTTCTCTCTGTAGTGGGGGAGGACCTCCTGGTTTTGGTGGTAGAATAACCTCAAATCACCTCCCAACACCGGCTGCATGACCTACTCCTCTTCCAAATTTGTCTCCTACCTTTGGACCTCCTCGATCGAATCTTCACCTCTGACCAGGTGGACGTTCAAATGTCTGTTGGTTATCTATATGGTATTTTGATTTTTCACGAGCCATGTGACCCAATCTACAGCATTAGTAACACTGTATGATCTTAGCATGTCCTACTCTACCTTGAGATCCCAGCACCACCAACCTTGTATCATGCGGTCGTCAATTTGTAGGTCCTGTCCTCTTGGACCTCTACGTCATCTATCTGCTGCCAGCTACAGATGACTCTGGTACATGTCATTCTGTGGTGGGTCTCGTTGCATGTGACTTCTCAGCAAGGAAAATATCCACTAAGATCTCTCACTCTTACACCCCCGCCTACATCGGGATGCTGAGGGAAACCATTGATGCTCTAATATTAAATCTGAGCCCCTGCTCGAAGATCCAGGCCTTAAAAAAGGGTCCCACACCATATATGTGGAGTTGTGTGAGAGGTCAGTGAATCTCTCTGAATACTGAGCCACAGTCATACTACCCTGTTATATGTGGTGATGATTTTGTATACTCATTGTGCATAAGGTTGCTGGGACAAACTCTGCTAAAAAGGAGCTTGAGGTCTACCTAGTTGAGTGTCAACTCATCGTGAACCTGGAGCATCAAGCTCCGCCATCAGTCAGCTGCTTCCTGATGAATGCTAGCAGTAAGGATCACCATGAGATTAGATGGTTTCCATACCCGTTGGAAAACTCAAACCACGGCCTTCAACCTGTTTTGAGCCTCCTGTGGATCTGTCATGCCCCGAAAACATGGTGGCCTCTAGAACTGTAACTAGTGCAATGCATTAAAGCGGTATGAAACATATACTACTAGGTCTGGTGGCATCATCTGCCCAATTGGTAGTGGGGTAGCTATTACACCACCTGATGGTACAACTATCTTAAGGGGGCCCTGCACTGATGCCTCGTCACTCAGTGGGCTATCATCACATACTCTAAATGGAATCTTGGCTAGCTGGCTATCTGCGTGGAGGCATCCTGAAAGAAAAATGTGTTCCACAGTAATTATGTTTATACTTGGTGAGCTGACTCAAACATATCACAAAGAAAACTTTTCAAAAAACCATACAGAATCATTGTTTTAATGAACTGAGTTAGAAATATGACGCCAGGGTCCTGGGGTATGGATACATCAGCCGTTTCACCAACACTAAACTCTCCAAAATGAAAATGACACGCATAACACTTAACACGAATGCATCAAAGAAAATAGAAGAGTCCATGTTCTTTATTAGAACTGAACTCCTATAATACCAATTTTTCATGACCTGCCCCCTCGGGCCCATGCTTTGACTACCCCAAGAACGCCTTCCATAGGACAGGGGATGGCGAGAGGCACTGAAAGGCATATTCCCTAAAATGGGATGAAATTATTTTGTAAACTTTAAAGTAACACAAACCACGAACACAACCAGATTCAAGAAAAAGGTGAACTATATATTAAACAAGGTGGGTAGATAAATTAAAGGGGCCAGAATACAAGCCCAACTAGAAAGTACAGGAAAAATGAGAAATTAAAAGTTAAACTGTGTACATATCCTATGGACACCCGCAAAGGATCCTACGTAAAAGGTTGGTATAGCTCTCGAATGATCTTCTATGCAGATAACCATGTCAAACGTCCACCTCTGAGTAGTCTCTAGTCTAGGTACTCTCGTCCAAAGTCACCATTGTCCATCATCTGCACCCGACTCAACAAGGTGTGGGTGTACCCCGTGTATGGCTGAGTATAATAATACTCAGTAGGGACACCGAGACCCCCATAGAACTATCGAATCCATAAAGGATAAAACACAAAACATAAAAACAAAAGTCAACCCTACTTAGATATATTATCATACATATACATAAGTTATCATAATATACCCGCCTCACATAGGAGGGAAGAATACCACACAGGTAATACCACGAAGGTAGAGTACTACACATGTATCACCCCAAAGATAAAGTACCACACAGGCACACAATAAAGATATAATACTCAGCTCAAACCATGTATACAACTTTGAGAAACAGGATTATGATTCTGACCCACACATGATCGCTATGAATGCTGATAGCGAGCCATATGATTCTTTAGAGATAATAACAAGTAACATCCCTCATCACAAAGTCTAACACCTCAGTTCCTAGAGAACTCCTCTTATATAGAGTACAATGGGCCTGCCACATCACATAGAGGCGCTTCCCACTAACCTTGGACTGCTAAGGTACTGTGGGTCTGCCGCGTCACATAGAGGTGCTCCACACCGTGGGTCTTCCGCGTTGCACAGAGGCACTCCCCCTTGTGGCCTACTAAGGTACTCCTCCTATCAAGTAAAATGGTTCTTTGTCCTCAAATAGAAGATCTCCCCACTTTGGTTCTGCCGCGTCAGACATAGGTACTCCCCACTAGTCCTGTTGAGTCACTCGGAGTCGAAACGTTCAGCAGTCGTCAAGTCTCATCCAGTTGTAGGGTTCTGTACATTTCATGCTTGGGAGAACCACTTTCTAAGACATCTGTCATACCACAATCACCCCAAATTTCATCAAAGAAGTATCCCAAAGGTTCGTCATGTCATAAGGGACCTAACACAATAGATGACATGTCAATCGGATGCCCAGTATGTAAGTTATTAGTGTTTCTGATCCGAGGGCCCGATTGGATTCGTGGTCCGATCCAACCTGTCGATACTCCAACATTATTCAAAACACAACTGTATTATACCAAAATAACAATATCAATACAAGAAATCTAGTGTTGTGGATGTTTCATCAATATAATGCATGGTTCTCAAAATATTGCCAAAAAGGTTAAACTGGTTACGGATGGGCCCGGGTCCGGTCCGACCCGGTATGTCTGACCCAGCCCGACCAGAGTCCAGCCCGGATGGACTGGGCCATGGCGGAATTGGCTTGCCGGCCATGGTCCGGCCTGGCCTACATAGGGTTCATCCTGGCCTGGCCAAGTTGGGCGCGGCCCGCTGGCGCATCCCGCACGAGCTGGCATCGAAGGGGGAGAATCCCCCTTTAATTCAAAATGGAAACGAGCAGCGCTTTTAGGAACTTCAGAGTCACCACAAGACCCAAGTGGGTCTCTCCGACTAGAAATGGCTGGCCGGTGTTCCATCTGGTCCTCCTTTTAGTAGCACAGTAGCACACCGATTGTCCACCGCGGCCGGCACGGCCAACCGCTCTTCAGCTTCTGCCACGGCCAAGAGGCTTCAACCTCCTTTTCAACGAGCAGCGCGGACATTCTCCACCACTCTACCATGCGCCGAACACCTCCATACTTTTCCATGGCTGGTGGGCCGCAACTTCGTTATCATCCGGCAGCGCGAATGCATGCCACCCTTCCTTCCTCGCGGCCGGCCAGGTTTCGGCCACCTCCTTCTTTTGTGAGCCATTTCGGCTTCATTCCAAGCCCCAAAAATATGTTGTTCGTATATTCACGATCCTCATGTCGAGTGATCCTCATCCATATGTCTCACTAATCAAATCATTGTGTTTCCAGCATCATTAAATATTTAGAATTGATGAATGCCTGATGAATGTGCGAAGAACAACAGAAAACGTGGCAAGGACTCACTGCGGGACGATGGCCATGTTAATTTGGCCATTGTCATTGTGAAACCTGAATATGAAGAATAAATAAAAAGATTTAATCATAATCAAATTAAACCCCCTACATTGATTTTCGGATGGAGTTGGTGTGAGTAAGGGGGCACAATCATTGAAGACTAACATCGATGTTCGTCACCCCCGCAAGACACTCAAAGGTCGGTTCCTCATTCTTCGATTCTAGAATTCGTTCTTCGTTAGAGGATCTCTTTTGTTGGAGAAAGATCTTTCCAACTCGCCAAACCTCTCCCCTTTTATACCAATCGCATTTTCCCAAGATAGGTGAGGTGCCTAATTATATATGCTTAATCAATAATTCCATTAATGTCTGTACATTAATTAAATTAAGTTAGCACATTTAATTTGGAGGAACCCAAGAGTTTTAAGTTGATTCATTGATTCCAAATTAATGAATCCTATTAATTAATGTGGAATGTGGTTACACATTTTTTTGTAAATGGGAATTTGATGCCCAACATTAAATGCTCGACCATCATTGTGTGGTCCTCACCTTCATGTTTCAAATGGGAGGTTTGAATTTCTAAAAATAATCATGTATATTTTATTTTCTCCCACGAAATTCCTGAAAACTATTTTCCACCCTCGACCTACTACGGTTGGGGTAAAGGTATCTTTAAGGAAATATCTGCATTGCAAGTTCATGGATGCCCTCAGATTTCAATTACAAGCACCGGTTCAAATGTTACAACAAAACTACTTACAGGTTTACTTAACGTACCCAAAAAAAAGTTCATAAATTCATTCCGGGCACACTAGGCCTCAAAATCATGCACCATCAATTTTTTCAAACTCGTAATAATCCTTTATAATTGAAAAAAATTACATGATAAAATATGGGTCTTTACACCACATGTATAATAAGTATAATTGTATTATAAATATTTTAAATAATCATATTATTATATCCAATATAATATATGGTTCTATTATTACCTTATATTACCCTTTTGTTAATAATCCTATGTTAAGGATTTACTTTGGGTAATATTCTCTTTGTTCATCACATGTGTCTTAATTTGTTATAACATTGGTCCTTAAACTTATATCATGATTAAATAATTTATACCGTTATATAAATATCATGTATATATATTAATTTTTATTATAATAATATATATAATATATATGTATTAAAAGAAATTCATCATTCATAGAGATGGTAATTCGTACCTACACATGAACATCGTTTCTGTTTTTAATATCATATTTAAAGAATGAATGAAAATGAAATATAGGTATATATTTATATAATATCATTATAATTGAAATATAATTATATATATATAATAATCCACTAAATTTATCTTTAATACATTACATGTATTGTGTGAATGAATCACATCAAATTGAGGGGGCAATAGTGCACACTTCTTCAATAGAAATTAACATATTCACCCCAAATGGAAAGTAAAAGAAATGTGTTGGAAAAAAGAATACATAATATTTATGAAATAATAAATATAATATATCATAAATATAAATATATTTTCCATTATAATTTTTATCACTAGATTCGGTAAGTAAAATTGAAGAATTATAGTTTGGGGAGGGAAAGGTTTGTCGTACACATAAACAATATGTTTGTTACCCATTGGATGGAATTGTATTTAAGTGTATGACTAAAACTTATACTAAAAACATCCTAGTGTATTTATTATATTTTTACAGTCATGGAATAAAGGTTGTAGATGGGATTCATATGGAAGATAAAAGAATAGATCTTGAGAGAATGTGTTACCTGTAAATCGGGGGTACTCTTTTAGGTTTGTACCAAAAGGCTTCCTTGGAATAATTTATTATAAAAAATAGGCTTAAAGGAGTAAGGGAGAGATTTTGGGAAGCCTATTGGGTATATATTGGATGATCATATATGGTCTGAGAGGTTGGAAGAAGAGAGAGTGTTGGAGGAATTTTAATGGGAAGGGAAAGGATAGACTCATCATTTCTGAAATTAAGCTATATTTACTGATAATTTTATCTATAAAAATTTATTTTTGTTTAATTTATTGTGATTATAAAATTAATAGATTTTATAGGAGTTTCTTTGTCAATTTTTGTCCTAAATTTAATGTTTAGTCTTTAGTAAAGCATAATTTTACACTAATCAATGTAATTAATTTTAATTACATTCACAAAAAAATTGGATAAAAAAATATTTTTAGGATATTATAAATTATAAATTATTATTATTCCAAACATTGTATCAATTTTTTAAAATTCCAATAAAAGGAGTGGCAGAAATTAATTTTAAATTAGTCATTTTAACGGGACGACACTATGAGGTTTTAATGTAAAATGATAGTTTGGTATGTTTTTGTGCCAAATATCAATGTGAAATTGGTTACAATGATCAAAATTATATTAATTTATTACAATATTTTGTAATTAAAATTTTAAACAAATTTAATAGGTAATTTATCCTTATAATTAATTTTGTTGAAAAAGCACTTTTGAAATAAAATATATTATTTTTAAGTACTAATTATAATAATAAGACCTTATAGAAAAAAAATATGAATATATTATATGAATATAATTTTTTAATATCTTATAAATATAATATTTATTTTTACATAAAAAAACTTATAAATGTTCAAAAAAATAGATTTAAAATGGGTTCTCCAATAAAAGGAATTAAAACTGCCTTTATAAATCGTATAGGTTTTTATGCATATAAAATGGATTGTTCTTAGCCTATTTCAATCAAATATATTGGCTAAATACCAAAATTAATTTATTGAATTTATAAAAAATGTATTACATTAATATAACTCAAAAAATTTAATTAATTTAATTCACTAGGGTAAAGTACCTTGTGACCATAAAAATATTTTTATTTTTCTTTATATTCAATCGGTTTTTAAATTGATTTTTAATTAATTGATAACTTATGTATTGATCTTATATTTTTCTAAACCATAAATTTTTATAAATTAGTTATTACTTATCATAACTAGTAATTTTACTTCTAAGTTATATCATATGAAATTAAATAATATTATTTTAATAATATATTACTGTTTGGTAATACTCGGTCATGCGTGTTAGGAATGCCATTGAGGATTTTTTTTGTTTCATGTCACACAAGTTAACCTTGACATTCTAGGTAGAGCATACAAAAACATTATTGTGTGTTTAGTGTATTATGAACTTGTTTTTTCATATAATGTAATCCAAATATAGTAAATTAATTTAGAAGAATATATTTTTAGTGTTGTGTGAAATGATAAATATCACAAAGGTTTTATTAATTTGAATGAAATGATTCAAAAAATGTCAGGGTGTTACAGATCATATAGTGAAGATTGTTTTATTTTTTAAGGTGGATTACTTTTCTAGTGAATTCCAAATTTTTGGATATCAAAATTTGGTGGTTGAAGAATGATCTTCAAAATATGGATTTCAAGGAAAGGCTCTTTAAAAACAAATAAGTCATAGATTTCATAGTACTTAGAGTTCCCTGATGATGTGGTGCATCCCATAGTAATCTTGTGTTCAAAAGGTTTGATAATTTTTTAATTTCTTTTTTCAAATAAGGATGACGTATGGTGAAAAGGTGTTAAGGTATATAACTATGATAATTATTGAAAATGGAGATATTTCATTGATTATTCACAATGAAAATGATCCTTTAGAACATAAATGAATAGGTTTTAAAAAAAATATGGTGAAAATAAAATATTTTTTAATGTGGTATTTCTTATAAATTTTATGCATCACATAATTATAGGGATGATGAGAATTCAAAATTGGGGAAACACCCATACATAGTGAAGGTCTTATGAGAATTTAATTCCTCATGAATCAAGAATATTTATGGGAAGAATCATTCCAAAAATAATGGTCCTAAACTTATTTTCACATAACAATATTAAAAAATGTTATCCTGTGAATATTGATTGTAATGCACCGACCCCAGTTACCCAGAGTCGGTTCATTATTTTAATACAGTGGGATGATTACAAGGAATCATGTCTCAAAGGACTAATCGGTTTAGCAGTCTTGGAAAATAGATTACATACATTAATGTTACATTACACTTTATAACATAAAAAACAACATAAGTAATCCTTTATGAACTCCATTTTCCCTTAGATTAGCCCTGCATATCAATCAAAATGCACTTCTTGGAATCCTGGGAAAAATAAAACATATAAAGGGGTGAGCTCAAACACTCAGTAAGGGTAAGAAATACAGCAGAAGATAACATAAATATTAAGCAGGGTGAATAATTGAAACCAATGCCTTTACCAATAATAAACATGAATACTTTTATGGTAGTAATATGAGCTGAGTAAATAATGCCATAATAAAACATAAGAATGGGTATTATACTATTCTAATGACCACATGAACCATCAATTTTGTTTTCATAATGAGGGAATGTATAATTCCAGACATTCTGAAACATTTTGTCAAGGCCTCGACTAAGACGTCTAAAAATTATTAAGGCCTCAGTCAAAACCATATATCAAATTGGGATATGGCCTCATCCAATTCCACATCTAGTTGTCTCATGAGACCTATGGATGCATCGAGGAGCTATAGCGGGCTCCACCCTTCACTTACTATGTCCAACACATTCCTCATATGAAAAGGTTGAAACATAACATAAACATTTGTATTAGAACTAGCATACGAAATGTCAATACTTTAACCATAAACAATGAATGGTATAAAAATAGAATATCCACAATAAAACATATCATAACTCAATAAATAAAATACATAATATTGTATTATAATATATCAACCTCAAAAAATAATATCCGGTAAATGATGCTGACATAGTTGAAAATGATGAGTAAAACTTTTTGAGAGAAATATCCTTTTTGTAAAATCATTTAAAAGTCACACATTTATAATGGAAGTAATTTAAAAGATATTTTTGAATCAAAGTTTCCCATAACACTTTGAAACTTTTGAAAAGAATTATTATTTCAAAACATTCATGTCCTTAAAGTCATTTTGAAAACATGGACATTAATTAAAAAGATTTAGAAACTTAAGTCTCTAAAACATTTAAAATTATGATCTTGATAAATATTACCTTTAAAAAATCAATAAATATTAATTTTGAAATCATTTTTATGAAAAATGGATGATAAAAACGTCCTAGTAGATACTTAGGTAAAAACAACCTCGGATAATAAAGATATTGTGAAATTAACCCTTTCCAATTTGGTAACTTACAAAACATACACCCCATGAAAGAAGTATCATACAATGAATATGTAATTACACATAAATTAAAGTGTATTACACAAAAAATAAAATTAGGGGGAGTATATACCCCATACAAAATGTAATAGTGGCAATATGGCATAAATCTCACGGGAATAAGGAGTGAGATGAAAACCCCTTACCTTGCACTTTCCTTTAGTTGAGGTTACGTTTAACCTCTTGTATGAAGACTATAGTTTGTTATTAAATTATACAATAACCATATTAATATTTATTATAACATACATTATTCATTTATGACTTTATACTACCCATTTAATAATAATTTCCTTGTTATATTTATATTTCTGGTAATAATCGCTTTCTTTATCGTACGTGTTTTAACTTGTTACTCTTAATTGTATCACATAGATCATGATTTAAATACTTCCAGAATATAAAAAATGATTTATATATCATATATATTTAGAATATAAATATGTATAATAGAGATAAATATTAAATGGGAAACACCATTTATGGAGACGGTAGTCCGTACGTACGCATAAACACTTTATCTGTTTTCATATAGTATCGAACAGAAGTAAGTGAATAACATATATGTAAGTACATAAATACTTATATATATAAATATATATATCTATAGTAGAATTATAATTTCATATATTACATACTTATTAGTAATATATATATTTTTATAAGCGTCGATGAATGGTGAACTTGGAAATGAATCTCATAGCGTTGTGGAGACGGTAATCCATACGTACACACGAGCGATAATATCATTATTTTTATATTAAAATAATATATAATTGGATGTTGTATCATATATACACAATCATTATCATGTTATATTTATTATTTAAATGAATTACACTTCATTATCATACCAATCCAAATAATAATGTTTTGAATAACAATTACACCACGACGAGGAGACGGTAAGTCGTACGTACGCACGTATGGTGACATGTCATTCAAAGGATGGATAGAAAAATGAATATGGTTGTACCATATTTATAATAACATCACAGTATATAGAATATATTTGAGTTATTATTTTAGAATGGAAATAACAAAGAAAGAATAGGTTGAAAAAGAAAGGAACTTGAAAGAGGGTCGTGAAAACATTACCTCTTCTTTGGGTTCTTCTTTTTGATTTGATCAAAAGGGATCCTTAGGTTGGCTTTAAGATCAAACTAAGGCCTCTAGAGTTAATTTAGGATACTTGGGAGAATATTTGGGTAGGGTTTGGCCGAAACTATTGGCTTTAAAGGTATGAATAATTGGTTAGATGTGGTGTCCTTTTATAAGGGGAGGAGGGGCTCTTTAGGAAAAACTTAAATTATTAATTTATAATAAATTCATATTCGGTTTCTAATGGCTCCAAAGTGGATTATTCAAAGTATAAGGTGGGGATGGGTCGAAATCCACTTAACCTATAGGTTTTAGATAGGTTTGGGTCACTTTATTAACCTTATCGTTTAGTTTTAACCCGTAGTTAATTAGTTTGACATTTACCATGTATCTTTGTATTTTTATATTATATGGTTAATAAACAAACTATAAACATCCAAGAGACCCCCAAGTGGTCCATTAATGATACAAATATCATGATATATGTTCTTTGGAAGAACCTTATATTTTTAGGAATATAATATAAATTAATCATATAATATTTGTTTTAAATATTAATTTATGTCAATTTTGACACTATTTAGTCTTTTGTTTTTGTGAAAGTCATCACAACTTGATTACTTAGAACAAGATACATTTAATCCACCCTAACATGTCCTATTCACATAGAAAATTTGTGTATTTGACAAAAATTTTGAAATTATATTTATTTTAATATTTAAAATACAATTTATTTGAATCTTTCATTAATAAGGTCATCACTGCATCATCATTGTGTCATAAATAAATTTAATTATTAAATGTCTAAAAATAATAAATAAAATATAATTATGTATGAAATATTTTTATCTTTATAATGAATATTTATAACTGAATTTATCATATGTATAACCCTATATTAAAAATGTTTTAGTTATTAAACTTTGATTTTAACTCTTTTAAATCTTCTTTGAATTAAATAATAATAAATGTCCTAATCTAATCCAAGTGGGCCTAAATGATAATATTTTATTCCAATGTTTTTTTTGGTCGATATATACTTTTCAAATAGAATTAGGACATGTGTTAGAGAAATATTAATATCATTTTTACTCTTAATTACCCTATTTACTTTTAACGGTGGTAAATAAAAGTAAAAATTTATTATTCACCAACAATTTTTTTATCTTATTGAACCACATTTTACTCTTTGATATTAACTGTGTCGCTCGGATTTTTGAAATTATACTCACAGATGTGGTAAAATTATGTTTTATCTAAATTCGTAAATTTTCCTAGGAGGTGGGTAAAAGTCGGTGAAAATTTCAATACAGTATTTATATATCTAAAATTATTCTATAATAAATCCAATGAATTACACTGAACTTATATAGGTATTATCTATCTATTTTTACCTTAATTAAATTTAAATAAAATAAATAATTATTTATATAAAAATTCGGTTTTAAACTATAACTCAGTGTTTTTTTCACTATTCATCAAAAATTGAATGTTCTCAGAAAAATACAAAAAATTCACCCTAAGCTAATTTCGATATTCCAAATCCAAAAATGAAGTCCATTTTACCAAACTCAAAACATAGAAGTTGCATTTATTAATTTAAAATTAATTCCCGTTGTCAAAACCAAAAGGCCTATTTTTAAGAAACATTATCTATCAAAAGATTGACACTTGTTTATGTATAATTTAAAAGTGAAATTAATTACAATGACCAACATTGGATTAAAGGGTAAAAATATAATCTAATTATACTTCCAAAACATTAAAATGTATAATTCTAAACTGGAAATTATTTTGATTAAAAGAGTTTCTTTTAGTTAAAATATGGTATTTTTCTCTATTCACCCAAATATGAAAGTTATTAGAAAAACACCAAAAATTTATTGAAACTCAATTATAATGTCCCGATTCTAAAGAAGTAGTTTATTTTGTTAAATTAATTATATTAAAGTTTCAAATATTGGATTTAAAAAGGGTTCTCCATTTAAAGGAGTTAAAATTGCATTTTGTTGAAAATTAATTCTTTTATCTAAAAAAATGTATTTGTTCTTAAATTATGTCTAAGAAACTCATAATATGGATTCTAAAGTTATAAGGATTATATAAAGTTCAAAATTCAGTTAATACTAATCATAACTACTTTTGAACGTCAACTTTGGAAAGTTGTGGTGCGCTTGAACTCGATGTTGCCTGTAATGAAAGTTATTGAATTACTTTGACAAAATAATGTACTATGAAATCTTGGGGTGTTACATTCTTCCCTCCTTCAGTAAATTGTGTCCTCACAATTTGAAATTTTTCTTCGAAAATAGAAGGTTGAAAATAGAAAATACCATTGTGGGAAACCCCACATTGGAAATTGGGTTAATAAAATTAATTCTTAATAAGAGGAAAGGGGGAATGAAAAAGTCACCACCAAATTATGATCTCAGTTAGGAGAACATTGGTGGAAATTATAGACACATAATTGGAGAGAAAATGTAAATATTTATCGGGAGTGATTAAGGTCATCAATCACAAACTATTGTATAATTGTGGGCCTCAAAGCCAGAAATCTATGATGATTTAAAATACCATCGGTTCAACAAAACGTAATGTATTAGGATAACAAATTTTTGGTTTTAGGATCCCTTCCCTAATGTTTAATAATTAATTTATCCATAAAATAAGTGGAAAAATATAAATATAAATATATGTATATATATGTATATATATACTTGACAAGTAGAGTTCCATCCTTCAACTAATTATTACCATGAACTCATCTTTTAATCTAAATGATTTCAAAAAAAATTATATTTATCCTATTCATATAGAGTACCACAAATAATGAATTTATAATTCACATATCAGACCCTTTTTTAAAAAAACTACATTATTCAATCCATGACATCAAGTGCGTCAGTGGTAGGTGATACACCATTGTCACCCTTCGGTTGCGGGTTCAAGTCTTGTGGCCTTGTCGGAAGTGACGGGTTGCTGCCCGACCTTCAGGTTGTCCTTTTTTAGGGAAATCCAAAATTAAACTTAACAATAGTATCAAATTTCAATCTTAATCCATTCCAACCATTAGAATTATCTAAAATACTTATATCCAAACTCTCAGTCCAATGTTTATAAAGAAGTTAAACATAATGAGGATCTTTTTTCCAGAAGTGACTTGTGAACGCCTTCATCGTGTATTCCTTTACAACACCGTAACAACCTGAATTACCAAAATCAGCCATCTCTTATTCAAAAATCACTACCTCATTATCAATACCATATTAAGGATTATCTTTCCTTCAACTATTTAGTTTTTAAAAAGTGTATCTTACTATTATTTCACTTTCCTTAGAACCATATAATCTCAAATCCTAAATATAATATTACTGTAGTACAATCCTTAATTATCTCCATAATTCATGTATATAACGACCCATACTTTACATACATTGTTAATACTTCAAAATTGAAGCACACTTATTACAACATATGACAAAACCACAAAGGACCGTATAGGTATAGTGTCTTTAGAAACTGGGAAACATAAACAACTGGTTAATAAATCTTCTACAGTGTCTCCCATTTATTTCATCATATCTAGGGTCCCTTTTAGCATATTCTACTTAATATCCATCTTCCTGACCTGGGGAAAAGAAAACATAAAAGGGTGAGCTCAAATGCTCAACAAGGGCAAATAAAGGAAATAAAAATCATATCATATCTTTTTGAAAATCATAACCTGCAAAAGAGATCATAATATCTTAACATGGAACAAATCATAGAAGTGAAAATGAGATCCCCATAATCATAACATAAAACTTGAAACATTGTGGCATGAACACATAATCATGGAAAATCATTTCTTGTTAGTCATGACTCATTGCCAAGACTATCTTAGTGGACAAAGTCCCTTTCTGAACCGAGTCACCCTCGTTCCAGTCCTGTTTCACTGAACCGGTATAACCTACCGTTCCATCCATGTCTATCTCATGAGATATAAAATCTTTACCCAATGCATTAGAGGGAGATATAGGTCCCACCAATCTCATAATGAATCCTTTCTTATGTGTGCCACATAATCATAAACCATACATCATAGCGTAACCCATGTAATAAAAATGGGATTCTTAAACAACATGACATCATAAAACAATTCATATAAGATAAAGGAATTCATAAAAATAATTCAATCACAACATGATCAAATCAATGTAATAATAGGGATAAAAACAGGACCCTTTATTATCTTAGATAGAAAATAATTTTGATAAAACACTTGAACTCCATTCTTGAGGAAAATATCATTTCTTCTACAAAAAACATTTTTCCTTTCATAACATGTCATACGACTTTAAAATAAAATAAGTTGATTAAAAATAAACTTGAAAACTTTTAAAGGAATCTTCTTGGAAATAATGTTTTAAAAATCCATACATGCCGTATAAGTTAAAAAAAACATTCTTCGTACCTTTGTCGGAAAAGTCAAAAAGTACCTCGTACGAAAAAAACGACAAAATATTCCTTTCATATTCTTTACTAAAAACTCACCGAAGGGTAAAATTGGATTTAAACTATTGTAAGTTGATGGAAAAAATATTACATATTGAGGGAACATGGATGTGGATGATAAAATACACCCCAGTAAATACTTACGAATAAACAATCTCGGATAAAAATGAGATTGTGGTATTTTCCCTTACCTTAGGTCCGATTTGCTTTGTACGTGTCCGAAACTCCTTTATAAAGGTTTAAATAATGTTATTGACTTATTCCAGAATCATACATATTGATATGATATCATATATGGTCATATTCTTAGCTTCTTGTTAGTAATATTTCATTGTTACTTGTTACTCGGGTTTTTATTGCCTTTTGTTCTTATGCGTGTTTTGCCGAATAAATTCTTATTCTTATTTTAAGGTTATAGATACCTTATATCCGGAATGGTATTAGTGTAAAATATATCATATTTATTCATTCAATTCATTTATATAATTATTATGTAATGATGATCATGTAGAACGAGTCGCTTCACATCGTGGAGACGGTATTCCGTACGTACGCACGAGTGATGATATCGTTCCTATGATCATGGAATTGTATTGGAGTATATATATATAGTATTTAAGTATCAATATTACTTTATAATAATCATAAATAGTTACTCATTACACCATTATACCCATCCTTGTAAAGTGATGGTGGAAAATAGATTACACCACGGCGTGGAGACGATATTCCGTACGTACGCACGCGCGGGGATTTCATTTTTCCATAGGATGGATAGAAGGTGAATTAGGGTTGTTTCATATTTATAATAACATATAAGTATGTAAGTAATGCTGATGTTATTACTTTATCATGAAACAACTAAAGAAGAAGAAGTTGAAGAAGAAATAAATTGAAAAGATCGGTAATGGATATTACCTCTTCTTTGGAACGCTTCTTTGAATCCTCCACTTAGGGAAATAAGATTGGTCTTTGAAGAAGACCAGGACCTCTAGGATTATTCTAGGGAAGTGGAGAGGAGAAAATGGCAGGGTTTGGCCGATCTTGAGTGCTCAAATTGGTGTGAGGAGGAGGGGGAGGAGGTGCCTTTTTATAAGGGAGGAGAGGGGCGCCTTAGGAATATCTCAAAATATTATTTTATATTAAAGTCAAAATCGGTTTATAATGGTTCCAAAGGGTCTTATTCCGAAGCTAAAGTGGGGAAGGGTCGAAATCCTATCAAACAATAAGATTTAGACAAGTTTAGGGTATTATTTTAACCTTATCAATTAGATTTAACTCTAAGTTAAATAATTTAACTTTTACCGTGTCTTTTTGTTTTCTTTCACTATATGGTTAATACACTTACTATAACATGCCAAACGAACCCCAAATTGTTTATTATTAATATATATATCCTTATCTAAGTCATTTTGCCGAACCTTAGATTTTTAGGAATAAAATAACAATTAGTAATATAATATTTGATTTAAAAACTATTTTGTGTCAATTTTGACACTATTTGATATATGATTTTTGTGAAGGTCATAACAGGATTATATGTTCGAACCAAGTTTCTTACATCAACACTAATATATCATAGTAACCTATAAAATTAGTGTAATGCATAAAAAGTCTCAAATTACATTTATTTTGGTGTTTATAACATCAATTATGTCAATATTTCATTAATAAGATAATTACTTCATCATCATTGTGTCATAAATAAATTAAATTATTTAATGTCTAAAAATTACAAATAAAATACCATTATGTAGTAAATCTTTTTATCTTTCTAATAAATATTTATAGTCGAATTTATCTTATGTATAACCCCATATTAAAAATGTTTTAGTTATTAAACTTTGATTTTAACTATTTTAACTATTCATTAAATAAAATAATATTAAATGTCATAATCTAATCCAAGTGGACCTAAATGGTCATATTATATTCATAAGGTTGTTTTTGGTCGAATTACACTTATCCAATAGAATTAGGACATGTGTTAGGGTAATAGTAATATCATATTTACCCTTAGTTACCCTATTTACTATTAACCGTGGTAAAAAAAAGTAAAAAGTTACTATTCACCAAAAATTATTTTCATCTCATTGAACCACATTTTAGTCCTTGATATTAACCGTGTCTGTCGGATTTTCGAAATTCCATTCACAGAAGCGGTAAAATTAAGTTTTATGCAAAATTCAGTTTTTTAACCTACCACTTAGTGGTTTCACTATTCATCAAAAATTGAAAGTTTTCAGAAAAATACCAAAATTTCACCCTAGGCTAATTTCGGTATTCCGAATCCAAAAATGAAGTCCATTTTAAAAAATAAAATTTATAAAATTTCAAAAAGTGGTTATTACTATTCATAACGGCTAGTTTTAATAATATTTTAATAGCATATCGTTGTTTGGTGAAACTCGGTATTGCGTACGACGCAAGCTATCGAGGAAGGTCGCAATTGCGTGTAAAGTAAGCCAAGCTAGTATGTAGTGAAATATTCCTTTGATGATATATAAAAAACAAAATATTACTCATAAAAATATCAGGTGTTACATTCTACCCCCCTTAAAAAGAATTTCGCCCTCGAAATTCGTCACTTTGTAACAAACAGATGAGGATACTTCTCCCTCATCATATCCTCAAGCTCCCATGTAGCTTCTTCAAGTTGGTGGTTCCTCCATAAAACTTTCACCAATCGAGTGGTCTTGTTTCGTAGGACTTTTTCGCTACGATCCAGAATCTCTATCGGTTGTTCTTCATAAGAAAGATCTTGCTCCAGCGGTACAACTTCTGAGCTGAGTACATGTGAAGGATCAGGTATGTACTTTCTCATGAGAGATACATGGAACACATCGTGAACTTGAGAGAGATTCGGTGGAAGCGCTAATCGGTAAGCTACCTTCCCAACACGATCCAGTATTTCGAAAGGACCGATATATCTAGGGCTCAACTTCCCCTTCTTTCCAAATCTCATAACCCTCTTCCAGGGAGATATTCGTAAGAACGCTTTATCACCCACTTCAAACTCTAGGTCTTTTCTTCGGTTGTCGGCATAACTTTTCTGTCGACTCTGAGCTTCTCTTATGTGTTTTTGAATAGATCTAACCTTTTCTGCCATTTCATCAACGAGATCAGGTCCTAACAGCTTTCTTTCCCCAACTTCATCCCAGCAAGTTGGAGTCCTGCATTTCTTTCCATAGAGAGCTTCATAAGGAGCCATCTGAATACTGGAGTGAAAGCTATTAATATAAGAAAATTCCACCAAAGGTAGGTGTTGATCCCAACCTCCTTTGAAATCTATAGAGCAAGCTCTCAACATATCTTCTAGGGTTTGAATTGTTCTCTCAGACTGACCGTCTGTCTGAGGATGATAAGCAGTGCTGAAACTCAACTCTGTATCCAGAGTATGCTGAAGACTTCGCCCGAACTTCGAGGTAAATCTCGGATCCCGATCAGATATAATAGAAAGTGGTACTCCATGCAATCTTACCACTTCCTTTACATATATCCTGGCAAGCTGATCTAGAGAGAAATCCTCTCTAATAGCAATGAAGTGTGCAGAATTTGTAAGACGATCAACTATGACCCAAATAGCATTATTGCCTTTGGATGTTTTAGGAAGTCCTGTGACAAAGTCCATAGTGATGTTTTCCCATTTCCATTCGGGTATGGGTAAAGGTTGTAACATCCCCTTAGACTTTTGTCTCTCAGCTTTAACTTGTTGACAAACCAAGCATCGAGAGACATATTCCGCAACATCTCTTTTAATGCCATCCCACCAGAAGTACTCTTTCAGGTCCCTATACATCTTCGTGCTTCCAGGATGAATAGAGAATGATGAACTATGAGCCTAATCCAGCAGCTCCTTCTTTAATTCGGGGATGGGAGGAACACAAACCCGATTCCTGAACTTTATTATCCCATCACAATCAAGGTTGAATTCAGGAACATTTCTCACCTTCTTTTGTAACTCGACATCTTCTTTTTGTGCCTCTTTAATCTTCACATGTATAGATGGTTGAACATTCATTTGAGAAAGATAAGATTTTTCCTCTTCCATTATAATTCCAAGATCCATCCTTTGTAAATCCATAAATATTGGATCTTTTGTGATCCTCATCATGGATAAACTAGCATGGTCTTGTCGACTTAATGCATCTGCCACCTTGTTTGCTTTCCCAGGGTGGTAATGGATTGAGCAGTCGTAATCCTTAATCAGCTCCAACCATCTTCTTTGACGCATATTCAACTCCTTTTGTGTGAAAATATACTTTAAACTTTTATGATCAGTATAATTATCACACCTTTCACCATAAAGGTAATGCCTCCAAATCTTTAATGCAAAGATTACCACAGCCAACTCCAAATCCTGAGTTGGGTAATTTTGCTCATGGATTTTCAACTTTCTTGAGGCATAAGCTATCACCATATCATTTTGCATAAGAACACACCCCAATCCCTTCTTGGATGCATCACTGTAGATCACAAACCTTTCTCCACTACAAGGCAGTGTGAGCACAGGTGCACTGGATAACCTTCTTTTCAACTCCTTAAAATTCTCTTCACATTCCTCTGTCCAAACAAACTTAACTCCTTTCCGAGTCAACTTGTTGAGTGGATTAGATAATCGTGAAAAATACTTTACAAAATGTCGATAATATCCAGCCAAACCAAGAAAACTTCGGATCTCAGTTACTGTTGTTGGTCTTGACCATCTTTCGATAACCTCTGTTTTTGCTGGATCCACAGATATCCCCTCTTTTGAGATTATGTGACCCAAAAATGAAACTTTTTGAAGCCAAAATTCACACTTGGTAAATTTGGCATAAAGCTTCTCCTTTCTCAGGGTCTTTAATATAATTATCAAGTGATCTTCATGCTCTTCCTTGCTCTTTGAATAGACAAGAATATCGTCTATAAAGACTACCACAAATTGATCAAGATAGTATCTAAAGACTCTATTCATTAGATCCATGAAGATAGCAAGGGCATTAGTAAGACCAAATGGCATCACTATAAATTCATAGTGTCCATACCTTGTACGGAAAGCCGTCTTTGGTATATCCTCCCTTTTGACCCTTAATTGATGATACCCTGAACGAAGATCAATCTTGGAAAAGTATTGAGCTCCGCGTAGTTGGTCAAATAAGTCATCAATACGTGGGAGAGGATATTTGTTCTTGATAGTGATCTTGTTAAGTTCTCGATAATCAATGCAGAGTCTCATTGATCCATCTTTCTTCTTAACAAATAGAACAGGTGCTCCCCAAGGTGACGCACTAGGGTGTATGAATCCCTTATCAAGATTCTCTTGGAGTTGCTTCTTCAATTCCTGTAACTCAATTGGGGCCATTCTATAAGGTGTCTTTGAAATTGGAAAAGCGCCCGGTACGAGTTCTATTGAAAACTCAACTTCACGATTTGGTGGAAGACCCGGTAATTCCTCCGGAAATACATCATCAAACTCCCGTAAAATGGGCATATTCTTAATCGTGAGTTTCTCGCCAACCATTTGAGATAAATAACCTTCATTTAGTGGAATCAATACCCATAAGATGGAAGAAATTTCCACTGGAAGGTTATGTTCATCCTTGCATTGATAGACGATCGTAGATTGATCTGGAATATGAAATGTGACTTCCCTTATTTGGAAATTGATATGAGCTCCATGTAGAGAAAGCCAATCCATGCCAAGAATCACATCAAATTCCACTAAAGGAAGGATCACAAGATTTGCAGGAAGCACTTTCCCACAAACTTCGATCGGAGAATAATTATAAACTTTTGATGCGACTATTGTGCCATTAGGTGTTGTCACAGCTAACTCAACATCTAATTGTTGAGGTAGTACGGTGATACCCTTAGAAAATTTTTCAGAAATAAAAGAGTGGGTGGATCCAGAATCAAATAAAACATTTGCTACTTTAGAGTGGATGGTAAGTTTACCTTTCCCCACTTCGTTATCGTACTCCACATCGCTGATAGAAATTGCATGCGACTTTCCTTTGTCTTTATCCACTAGTGCAGAAAACATTTTTTACGTCGGTTATTTTTCATTATTTACGTCGGTTTTTAGGCGACGTTAATACGGACGACGTTATAAATAACGTTTTTACGTCGGTTATTTAAAACCCGACGTAATATCCCTAACATCACGGTGTTTATCACGTCGGTTCATTAATAACCGACGTGAAAAATGATGGGGGATGGGGATTTATAACGGCGGTTATGATATAACCGCCGTGATAAACCGCGGGGTGGGGGGTTTAGCACGTCGGTTATTATATAACCGACGTGCTAAACATGAGCGGGGGAGTTTATCATGTCGGTTATTTCTAAACCGACGTGATAAAACGCCTGGGATATCGTTTATCACGTCGGTTATGTCATAACCGACGTGATAAACCCTTCCCCGGGCCTATTATCACGTCGGTTTCTTAAATAACCGACGTGATAAAAAGGCCTGGGAATGTTTTAGCACGTCGGTTATCCAATAACCGACGTGGTAAATCGATTCCCAGGCCTTTTAGCACGTCGGTTATATTAAGAACCGGCGTGCTAAAAGGCCCGGGAACGGTTTATCACGTCGGTTCTTGAAAAAACCGACGTGATAAACCCCTACCGATTTATTTACCACATCGGTTATAAAATAACCGACGTGAAAGAGATATTTTTTTTTAAAAATAATTACACTGCTCTCACCAAAAAGCAACTAGAAACCAAACAACAAAAATAACCATGCCAGCCATCCCCCAAGCCCCAACTGAACCCCACCCTCATCTATACCCACCTAACAACCTGGCCAGCCCTCCCCCACCACATTGGAGCCCCACCACAACCCTTGGACACCCCCCCCCCCCCACCCCTTGGACAGCCCCCCCACCCTCATTTACACCCCCCACGACCCTTAGTACAGCCTCAAACACCCATTGGACACCCCTCCCATATCCCTTGGACACCCCCCACCCCTTGGACACCCCCCACCCCTTGGACAGCCCCCCCACCCTCATTTACACCCCCAAGACCCCTAGTACAGCCTCAAACACCCATTGGACACCCCCCCACACCTTGACAGCCCTCCCAGACCCCTTGGACACCCCCCCCCCCCCCCCGACCCCTGGACACCCCCCCCGAGCCCTTGGACAGCCCCAAACACCCCTTGGACACCCCTCCCATATCCCTTGGACACCCCCCCACCCCTTGGACAGCCCCTCCACCCTCATTTACACCCAACCGGCCCCTTGGACAGAACTCCCAGACACCTTGGACACCCCTCCCATATCCCTTGGACACCCCCCCACCCCTTGGACACCCCCCACCCCTTCGACAGCCCCCCCCCCCCACCCTCATTTACACCCCCCGAACACTAGGACAGCCCCAAACACCCCTTGGACACCCCTCCCATATCCCTTGGACACCCCCCCCCCCCCGCCCCTTGGACAGCCCCCACCCCCTGTACACCCCCCGACCCCTTGGAACCCCCCCCCCCCCGACCCCTTGGAAACCCCCCCCCCCACCCCTTGGACAGCCCCCCCACCCTCATTTACACCCAACCGGCCCCTTGGACAGAACTCCCAGACACCTTGGACACCCCTCCCATATCCCTTGCCCCCCCCCCACCCCTTGGACACCCCCCCCACCCCTTGGACACCCCCCCCACCCCTTCGACAGCCCCCCACCCTCATTTACACCCCCCGAACACTAGGACAGCCCCAAACACCCCTTGGACACCCCTCCCATATCCCTTGGACACCCCCCCCCCCCCACCCCTTGGACACCCCCCACCCCTTAGAAAGCCCCCCCACCCTCATTTACACCCCCCGAACACTAGGACAGCCCCAAACACCCCTTGGACACCCCTCCCATATCCCTTGGACACCCCCCACCCCTTGGACCCCCCCCCCCCCCACCCCTTGGATAGCCCCCCACCCCCTGGACACCCCCCCGACCCCTTGGAAACCCCCCCCCCCCCCGACCCCTTGGAAACCCCCCCCCCATCCCCTTGGACAGCCCCAAACACCCCTTGAACACCCCTCCTATATCCCTTGGACACCCCCCCACCACTTGGACACCCCCCCACCCCTTGGACAGCCCCCCCCCCCCACCCTCATTTACACCTAACCGACCCCTTGGATAGCCCCAAACACACCTTGGACACCCCTCCCATATCCCTTGGACACCCCCCACCCCTTGGACACCCCCCACCCTCATTTACACCCCCCCCCCCCGACCCCTAGGACAGCCCCAAACACACCTTGGACACCCCTCCCATATCCCTTGGACACCCCCCCAAACACCCACCCACCCCCTTGGAACCTCTCCCCCCATACCAAAATCCAGACCAGAAAAACCATCAACAGTAGACGAAAACAAGAAGTAGATAAAAATTAAACATTCACTTATATAACATTCAAAACTTACACTGTCAACTTCAAAAAAAACTAAATCCAACCTAAACGACTACGAAATACACAATTACATTGACAATATTCAAAATTACATTTTACATTACAAACAACTAAAAGTCAATCAAACCTGTAAAATAATTTGACCACTCCACTTGTAAGTGTTTGATATCTTCAGCAGTAAAGGGTTGAGGGTCATCAAAAAGCTACAAAGGAAAAGGATAGTAGTCAACGTGTATAATGAATAAATCAAATTGAAATATTATGAGAAAGAGGAAATCTTACCAGGTCAAAACTCAGAACTGTCCCAGTTGTTATTATTTCATACATAAATCTTAACATGTAATATCCGCATTCGATGATGCCTTGTTGCTCATGAAATTTCTGTTTGAATGAGTGTAAATTCAATATATTATTTTTATGTAATAAATCAAAATGTACAAATTATAAATGGATATTTACCTTCGCATGTACATATTTGATCTTGTAATTCCTTTTCTTTGCGCTTTTTCGAAAGTGGACACATGCCCTGTTAGAAAATGATACGAATGGGGTAAATTTAAAATTCATTATAATATATAAAACTATTGTGAAATTGAAACTTACGTTTCCAATATATTCTTAAAACTTTCTCGCACATCATCATGGAAAGAGCATATCCAATAAAGTGCTTTCTCCTAAGGGAAAAAAACCCCTAACATCCAATGATCCCTGATAAAAGGAAATTTAACGTTAGTGGTTTTTTATGTTAAAAGATAATTAACTCTTTGAGAGGGATGTGTTTCATACCTCTCACAAAAAGGCATCATCTAACACTATGTGATTACATTCTTTTCAAATCTATCAGCAATATAAATCATTCTTTGTTCCTCATCCAATGCACATGCTTCAGGGGAAATCAATTGTGGGTCCAGGAATCCATATACATCTGTCAGCTCATTCCTCTCACAAATTTTATACATATACCTAATACAAAGCAGACATAAGTATACATTTTTAATAAATATAACGCAAGGAAAAGGTGTTAAGACTTACATGATAAAAATTTTCACCACGTTGATGCCCAACTTATCTCCAGTGACAAACTCCATGATATCAGTTTTCATAATCCCCACAGTTAGTTCACGTCCACAGACATGAGCTTCCATTGTAAAGTCATAATGATCCGCCAACAAATTTGAATATCTTGACAATTTGTCAAGATTGCTAGTATCTGCATCTGATGTCATAGCTATCTGTCTTTGTTGTTGTCTATACAGTATTTCTTTACCTTTGAAGTATTCCTGTAAAAATAAATTGAAAAATATATTAGTTTTAAAATGATAAAACATTAATAAAAATATAAAATAAAAGATATAACATCCATACCTCTATGGTAATGAGTCGAAGAAGTCTGGATGGCCAAAGTAAAAAATGGCCGATACTATGTCCAACTGTCGTCACCTCATCTGTAGGTAATGGTATCCGAGTTGATCTATCTATAATATCCTGTACAGTGACCCTCTGATTCTCTACCTCTAACTGTTGATGATGAACTGTATCTCCTATACAATATACCATCCCATATGCAACTATATGATGTTGAGGATCATCAACATACAACTCACAATAAGTAGGTAGCTGCGGCGGAGGAGGAGGATCAAAAACGGGGTCCGCAGGCTGAGGTGGGGGAGTGGGAGCTACTGGGAGAGGTGGAGTGGGAGCTGCACCCTAAAATTGTCTTTGCAAGTCTGCAAACATGAACTGCACCGATGCTCTAATCTTGTCCTCCATTGTCGCATTAATATTATGGACTTCAGCCTCCAAGGATTCTATTTTTTTTATAAACTCCCTCAACGTTAGAAGTTGAGGAACGTGGCAACACTTTTTTTACCGATACACTTCCCAGATATCCTCTTACACGGCCAGGATGTTCGGGCTTTCCCAATGCCACAGATAAAATATCTTCCCTCCCAGATGGTGTAAATGTCCCCTGTGAACTCTGCTCCTCAAGAGAGTCCTGTAATAATTAATTGAATATTTCTATAATGATTGGAAATATATGACGAAAATAGTAAACTTAAATAAATAAAATAGATATCTTACAATCCTCTCAACTACGAGTCTCGATTCTTCCGAAAGATATTGTCCTTTTTTGCCCTTCCGAGCTCTTTTCCATTTCTCATGTCTAGATGGAGGGGATGGAGGGGCCACCTCTCCAGAGCTTGAAGACTCAGCTCTTAGTTGTTGAAATTTTTCTGCCATCATTTGTTCTTCCAATAATGCATACCCTCCCCGAGATAAACTATGAGGGTATACATTTTTAGATTGGATCTCTTGATGAGCTTTCCTTGTTTGCTGTAAATTAAGAATAAGTAATCATTAACAAAACAATAATAAGATCATTTATATAAGAAAGCTTATAAAAGTTTACATTGCCCTTACAAAAAATGATTCTTTTCTTCTACTTTCAAAAAATTGTCTCCATGTGTCTTCATCTATAAAAGGATATATACGACATGGATTCTCACGACTCCTATGACCATAAATGAAATCAGATGAGAGGGTTGATTTGAAATCCCTCCATCTCCTAGCAGCCAACGATAAGCATTTCTTCCTGACTCCTCCAGTGTCAGGAATATCAAATGTCATCTGATAAAAAAGAGGTTAAAAATATTATATATACTAGAAACATTTAAAGAACAGTCAAAAAATAGCAAAAGATCTTACCAAAATGGTCTCCCACAGCTGAGAAATTATCGCCTTATCCACACTTCTCCAATCATCATAGAGAATGCTTACTTTTCTCTTAGCCTGAGTTGCTACAAAACCCTTAAAATATTTAGCATTTGGACCTCTAGGAAGATCATCATCATCAAACTCCACGACTATCCTCTCCTCCTTCATACGGGCAAGAGATAATTTTGGTAAACGTGTGCACCCACGCTTACCAACCTTTGAACTCTTTTTCGTAATAGGAGCATGTGAATGTTCCTCCCCAGATGTATGACCAATATGCTCATCTCCAGAATCATGTGGCTGATCAACTGATTGATCTGTCATTTTCCTTCAAATCAAAAAAACAAACATTAGTTCACAAATATACAAATTCAAATATTGTAATACTACTTAATCAGAAAATAGAAAAGTGTACTAAATT
The DNA here is from genome assembly GCA_963277665.1 of Viscum album. Classification (NCBI taxonomy): domain Eukaryota; kingdom Viridiplantae; phylum Streptophyta; class Magnoliopsida; order Santalales; family Viscaceae; genus Viscum; species Viscum album. Next base: position 444,890,091 of record OY728155.1, on the reverse strand, counting down.
ACATAATAGTAAACATTGGTAATATGGTAAGCATGTTAAACAATGATAAACATGGTAAACACAGTCTGTTGTACCCCTCTCTCTTGGATTTTAATGATCACAATCACTCTTATTATGTTCTAACTTGTTTTCAAGTGTTTTTGTTGATAGGCAAAAGGTTGCCAAGGAGTTGGCCCAAGAAAGCTGAAAAGTGGACTCACTGAGTCCACCGGTCAGCCGGTGTGCGCTCATCGGCCAGCCGGAGGACCCAGGCAGTAGACTTGCCCACTGCCTGGTGTCACCGGCCGGTCGGTGGCTCACCACCGGCCGGCCGGTGGACCAGACAGCCTTGCTCTGTCTGGGCCACCGGCCGGCCACTGGCTCACCACCGGCCGGCCGGTGGACCAGACAGAGAGCCTTCCTCTCTGTCTGGACCACCGATCGGCCGCTGGATCACCACCGGCCGGCCGGTGGACCAGACAGAGAGCCTTCCTCTCTGTCTGGACCACCGGCCGGCCGCTGGCTCACCACCGGCTGGCCGGTGGACCAGACAGAGAGTCTTCCTCTCTGTCTGGACCACCGGCCGGCCGGTGACTAGACAGAGAGCCTTCCTCTCTGTCTGGACCACCGGCCGGCCGCTGGCTCATCACTGGCCCGCCGGTGCGCCCAGGACTTCTCCTCTTTACGGTTTTTATTGTTTTATCATTTTGGTTTGATACATGTTTTAATAAGTAAAAAATTTACAATATCTAACATTATATGAAAAAACTAAATGTAAACAAGAAATAAACATGTGTTACCTGTAATTTTAGGAATGTACAGTTGGATTGTTTTCCCAAATTCCTTCGTCGTGATCGTTCCTTATGGCACAAACCATGTCTTCAACATACTCATCATTATGTTCTGTTAATCTTTCCATGGAAGTAGGGATGTCACATGAATCAGCATCTTCATCAAATTCATCCTCACCAACATATTGTTTTTTCCCTTGTAAAACAACAGCCCACTGCATATCTGATTGATCTACTACATAGAAAATTTGTTTGGCATGTGTTTCCATTATAAAAGAATCAGTTGTGTCTTCCAATCTATTCAGATTAACAAGTGTCATTCCAAATTCATCATGTCTGACACTGTTGTTACCGATAAACCATTTACAGTTAAAAACAGGAACTTTAATTTTAAAGTAATCAGCCTCCCATATGTCTTCAATCACTCCATAATATGCACTTGATGCCGAAATTGGGTTTCTGTCCTTAGCACTCGAAAAATGCATTGCTTCTGCAAACACCAATACACCACTATTCTGAACTGCACTTCTGTTGTCCTGAGCTTTCGTATGAAATGTATAGCCATTAATGTCATAAGCGGACCATGTTATCACATTTAAAGATGGACCACCCACTATCCATTTTAATGTCTCTGATACATCCGATCTACCAAGCAAGGTCTTTTTAAACCATGGCAAAAAAGTTTTGTTGTGCTCATTCCAAATCCACATTTCTTTCTTCTTTGGATGACATTGTTTCAACTCATTAATATGCAATGTGATATATGGTTGAACATCAGCTATGTTATTCAAGATGTATGATTCTAACTTCTTCATCTGTTCAGCTGACAGTTATTTGACTTTCAAGCCACGAATCCCCTTTCCCTCATTATTAACCCGTTCATGGCGAGATGGAGGCAAACCTATGTGTTGCGTCGTAGCCAAGTAGCTCGTACAAAACTCTGCTACCTCCTCAGAAATATACTTTTCAATAATGGAGGCTTCAGGTCGATATGGATTTTTAACATATCCCTTTAATATTTTCATATACCTTTCAAAATGATACATCCAACGAAGATATACAGGTCCACAAAGCTTTATTTCTCGAACCAGATGAATCTTTAAATGCACCATCATATCAAAAAAAGTTGGAGGAAAATACATTTCCAAATGACAAAGTATAAAAATTGAATCCTTTTCCAAAATGTTCAAAGCATTCACATCAATCGCCTTGTTACAAATTGAATTGAAAAAATAACACAACCTCATTATAGTCTTTCTGACACGGATGGGCAATATTCCACGCAGTGCAACTGGTAGAATTTGTTGCATCATGACGTGACAATCATGTGATTTTATACCTATCAACTTCAAGTCTTTCAATGAGACAAAATTTTTTACATTTGAAGAATAACCTTGAGGCACTTTGATATCATGAAGACACTGACAGAAGCTACTTTTCTCCCTCTTCGATAATGTATGACAAGCCGGGGGAAGAAATGTTCGTCTTCCTTTAGGAGTGGGAGCTAACTCCAAACGTATTCCCATTGATAGTAGGTATAACCTTGCATTCAACCCATCTTTTGTCTTTCCTTTAATATCTAGCAATGTTCCGATCAAAGAATCATAGATATTCTTCTCCACGTGCATGACATAAATATTATGTTTGACTTCATGATACCTCCAATATGGTAGCTCAAAAAATATTGACCTTTTCTTCCAAATATGTCTATCATTACCAGATTTCTGTGTCTTTCCCAATGTCACATCAAGGTTTTTCACCCTCTCAAAATACAAATCTGGGGATAAAGGTTTTGGAGCAGTATCAAATTCTTGTGAGCCATTGAATGCCTTTTTTAGTCTTCTATAAGGGTGATCCATAGGCAAAAACTTTCGATGACCCATGTACACTGTTTTCCTCCCATGATGCAATTGACAATATGACGTTTGTTGTTCGCAAATTGGACATGCTTTATGCCCTTTAACACTGTATCCAGACAAATTTCCATATGCTGGGAAGTCATTTATAGTGAATAGAAGCACTGCATGCAGTTGAAAATATTCCATTTTATAAGAATCATACACCCTAATACCATCAGCCCATAACAGTTTCAAATCATCAATCAGCGGTGACAAGTATACATCAATATCATTGCCGGGTTGCTTTGGACCAGAGATCATGATACTCAACATGACATATTTGCGCTTCATACAAACTTCAGGAGAGAGGTTGTAAATTACCAATAAAACAGGCCATGAACTATGTGTGCTACTGAGGGTTCGGTATGGATTCATTCCATCTATGCACAAGCCTAGTCTCAGATTTCTAATTTCATTTCCAAATGTAGGGTACTGGGCATCAATTTTCTTCCATTGTGGACAATCAGCTGGATGACGTATTTTTCCATCACATACCCGCTCATCAGCATGCCATCTTAACCTTTTTGCATCATGTGAATTAGCAAATAAACGTTTGAAACGAGGAATTATAGAAAGATACCAAAATACCTTTGAAGGGAGCTCTGTAATCTCTACATCAGCTTGTGATTTTTCTTTCACCTTATACCGTGATGTCCCACATTTAGGACACTCTTTCAGAAATTCATATTCCTTCCTATATATAATGCAGTCATTCAGACAGGCATGTATTTTCCTGTATCCCAATCCCATCGGGCATAATATTTTTTTGGCCTTATAATGTGAATCTGGAAGATCGTTATCTTTTGGAAGAATGTCTTTCATCAATTGTAGCAGCTCTGTAAAACTTCTGTCACTCCATCCATGTTTCGCCTTCAGGTTAATCAATCTTAACACCGCCGACAAAACCGTAAAATCTGTACAACCAGGATATAATGGTTTTTCGGCATCACCATATAGACGTTCAACTGTCGGTTCTATCTCAATTTGTTCTGCTACAATATCGCGAATCATTTCTTCAATTCCATCGGAGTTACCATCTTGCGATTCATTATCATCAGTGACATTCTGTCCAGTTTCGCCATGCCAAATCCAAGGGTTGTAACTCGGATTGAAACCATGACAAATCAGATGGTCTTTTATCTCTCTACTTTTCAACTTTTTCATATTCAGACATTTCAGGCATGGACAGAAAAAAATGTCACTACTTGGAACATTTCGTTTAGCAAATTCCAAAAAGGCATCAACACCTTCCTCATATTCATTGCTCATTCGATGTGCCGTAATCCAACTTCGACTCATTATTACCTATAACAAATAGCAAAAATATATATATTTTTTAGATAAGACAAATATATGTTTATATGAAAAAAATCATAATTTGAATGTAAACAATTTTGAAATATAAAACAAATCGATGTGTATTTAAAAAAATATGCTTGAATATTATTTTTTAAACAAAATATAGTAAGATATAACACCCCCCCTGGACACCCCCTGACCCCTCTGGACAGCCCCCCCGCCCCTCCTGGACACCACCCCCCACCCCCTACCCCCTTGGACACCCCCCTGGACATCCCCCAACCCTCTGGACAGCCCCCCCACCCACCCGGACAACCCCAAATACCCTCTGGAGAGGCCTCCACCCACTTGGACAGCCCCCCACACCCATCCAACCCCTTGGACACCCCCCTAGACACCCCACCAACCCCTCTGGACAGGCCGCCACCCCCTTGGACAGCCCCCCACACCCACCCATCCCCTTGGACACCACCCTGGACACCCCCGACCCCTCTGGACAGCCCCCGACCCCTCTAGAAAGCACCCCCACCCCTCCTGGACACAACTCCCCACCCCCGACCTACTTGGACACCCCCCTGGACACCCCCCAACCCTCTGGACAGCCCCCCCCCCCCCCCCACCCCTCCTAAACACCACCCCCCACCCCCTACCCCCTTGGACACCCCCCTGGACACCCCCCAACACCCACCCACACCCTTGGACAGCCCCCCACACCCACCCACCCCCTTGTAAACCCCCCTGGACACCCCCCGACCCCTCTGGACAGCCCCCCACCCCTCCTGGACACCACCCCCACCCCCTACCCCTTTGGACACCCCCTGGACATCCCCCAACCCTCTGGACAGCCCCCCACCCACCCGGACAACCCCAAATACCCTCTAGAGAGGCCGCCACCCACTTGGACAGCCCCCCACACCCATCCAACCCCTTGGACACCCCCTGGACACCCCACCGACCCCTCTGGACAGGCCGCCACCCCCTTGGATAGCCCCCCACACCCACCCATCCCCTTGGACACCACCCTGGACACCCCCCGACCCCTCTGGACAGCCCCCGACCCCTCTAGAAAGCGCCCCCACCCCTCCTGGACACAACTCCCCACCCCCGACCTGCTTGGACACCCCCCTGGACACCCCCCAACCCTCTGGACAGCCCCCCACCCCTCCAAAACACCACCCCCACCCCCTACCCCCTTGGACACCCCCCTGGACACCCCCCAACACCCACCCACACCCTTGGACAGCCCCCCACACCCACCCACCCCCTTGTAAACCCCCCTGGACACCCCCCGACCCCTCTGGACAGCCCCCCACCCCTCCTGGACACCACCCCCCACCCCCTACCCCCTTGGACACCCCCCTGGACATCCCCCAACCCTCTGGACAGCCCCCCCACCCACCCGGACAACCCCAAATACCCTCTGGAGAGGCCGCCACCCACTTGGACAACCCCCCACACCCATCCAACGCCTTGGACACCCCCCTGGACACCCCACCGACCCCTCTGGACAGGCCGCCACCCCCTTGGACAGTCCCCCACATGCACCCATCCCCTTGGACACCACCCTGGACACCCCCCGACCCCTCTGGACAGCCCCCGACCCCTCTAGAAAGCACCCCCACCCCTCCTGGACACAACCCCCCACCCCCGACCTGCTTGGACACCCCCCTGGACACCCCCCAACCCTCTGGACAGCCCCCCCACCCCTCCTAAACACCACCCCCACCCCCTACCCCCTTGGACACCCCCCTAGACACCCACCCACACCCTTGGACAGCCCCCCACACCCACCCACCCCCTTGTAAACCCCCCTGGACACCCCCCGACCCCTCCGGACAGCCCCCCACCCCTCCTGGACACCACCCCCCACCCCTACCCCCTTGGACACCCCCCTGGACATCCCCCAACCCTCTGGACAGCCCCCCCACACACCCGGACAACCCCAAATACCCTCTGGAGAGGCCGCCACCCACTTGGACATCCCCCCACACCCATCCAACCCCTTGGACACCCCCCTGGACAACCCACCGACCCCTCTGGATAGGCCGCCACCCCCTTGGACAGCCCCCCACACCCACCCATCCCCTTGGACACCACCCTGGACACCCCCCGACCCCTCTGGACAGCCCCCGACCCCTCTAGAAAGCACCCCCACCCCTCCTGGACACAACCCCCCACCCCCGACCTGCTTGGACACCCCCCTGGACACCCCCCAACCCTCTGGACAGCCCCCCCCACCCCTCCTAAACACCACCCCCACCCCTACCCCCTTGGACACCCCCCTGGACACCCCCCAACACCCACCCACACCCTTGGACAGCCCCCACACCCACCCACCCCCTTGTAAACCCCCCTGGACACCCCCCGACCCCTCCGGACAGCCCCCCACCCCTCCTGGACACCACCCCCCACCCCCTACCCCCTTGGACACCCCCCTGGACATCCCCCAACCCTATGGGCAGCCCCCCCACCCACCCGGACAACCCCAAATACCCTCTGGAGAGGCCGCCACCCACTTGGACAGCCCCCCCACACCCATCCACCCCCTTGGACACCCCCCTGGACACCCCACCGACCCCTCTGGACAGGCCGCCACCCCCTTGGACAGCCCCCCACACCCACCCATCCCCTTGGACACCACCCTGGACACCCCCTGACCCCTCTGGACAGCCCCCGACCCCTCTAGAAAGCACCCCCACCCCTCCTGGACACAACCCCCCACCCCCGACCTGCTTGGACACCCCCCTGGACACCCCCCAACCCTTTGGACAACCCCCCCCCCCCACCCCTCCTAAACACCACCCCCACCCCATACCCCCTTGGACACCCCCCTGGACACCCCCCAACACCCACCCACACCCTTGGACAGCCCCCCACACCCACCCACCCCCTTGTAAACCCCCCCTGGACACCCCCCGACCCCTCCGGACAGCCCCCCCACCCCTCCTGGACACCACCCCCCACCCCCTACCCCCTTGGACACCCCCCTGGACACCCCCCTGTAAAAGGGCAACCCATCCAAATGGACACGCCCCAACCCTCTCGATGATTTATAGAAAACGATGAAAAATTAGTGAAATCATAAAATTAGTCAATATTGCAAGTCGAACTAATAGATCTAGGGATGATAAATAAGATTATGGTGCCAAAACGAGTTAAAAGGGTTCGCAATCGAAGAATCTTAGCTAGTTTCAACAAAAAAATCACAACACATATATATATACTATCCGCGAAAAAAAACGAACGAGTGGGAGGATTACCTGAGTGCTGCGAGTTTAGATGATTGATCCGAGGATATTAAATATGAGAAACGATGATCGCAAAATGAATCTAAACCAACGAAATGGACGAGCCGATTTGGGTTTACGCGCGGGAGAGACGAGTCGCGACTGTCGAAGGTAAACTCGCGAATGACAATCCATGGGTCTGGGTAAAATTTTAAATGAGTTATCACGTCGGTTATTCAATAACCGACGTTATAATATTTTTAAAAACATTTATAACGTCGGTTATTCAGTAACCGACGTAAAAACCTTCCTCTGATTCTTTTTTTACGTCGGTTATTTTATAACCGACGTTATAAAGGGCTCAAAATCCGCGTTTTTTTACGTCGGTTATTCCATAACCGACGTCAAAAACATCTGCGGATTCTTTTTTTACGTCGGTTATTTTATAACCGACGTAAAAAGGCCTTCAAAAACCGCGTTTTTTACGTCGGTTATTGAATAACCGACGTAATAACACGAACATATGTCGATTTGTTACATCGGTTATTCAATAACCGACGTAACAAACACCCCCCGCTTCTGTTTTTTACGGCGGTTAATGTATAACCGACGTAAATAACGAAGTCGTGCGATTAATAACGTCAGTTATTCAATAACCGACGTAACAAACACCCCCCGCTTCTGTTTTTTACGGCGGTTAATGTATAACCGACGTAAATAACGAAGCCGTGCGATTAATAACGTCAGTTATAAAAATAACCGACGTTAAAGGTGTACTAAACATAGGTTTTTACGTCGGTTATTAAATAACCGACGTAAAACACCTCGTTTTACATATTATGACGTCGGTTTTATATAACCGACGTAAAAAATAGTGACGTAGAAAACGTTTTCTGCACTAGTGAGCCTTAAGATTTTGTTGACGTCGACCATCATCATCAACTCTTGGATTTGGGCATTGATTGGCATAATGCCCCATCTCCTTGTACTTGAAACATTGAAGTGTAGTAGGTTCATTCTGTGTATCCCTTCCTTTGTTTGCATCATTAGACATCTTCTTCCCATTATCGCGGCATTCAAATGCCCGATGACCTTCCTTTCCACATTTGAAACATTTACTTGTCCCTTTAAGACAACTACCTCCATGTTTCTTTCCACACTTTGAGCATAAGGGAAAGATCATCTTCTTTTCAGTGTGCTCTTTAGATTTTCCATTTGAATTCCATCTTCCTCTTCTTATCAAACCCATGTGACTGATGGGTTAATCCAATCTCCATCTCGACTTTGAGATCACATCGAACGATTTCCTCGTAGCTATTTAAGTCCCTTATGGCTAATGCCCTTAGAAGACTTGGTTTTAAGCCACTAAAGAATCGATCGATCTTACTCTCAGGTTGGATAATAATACCAGAAGCGTACCTTGCAAGTCTTGTAAAATTTGTTTCATAGGTACCAACAGATTCATCATCCCTTTGCTTCAGTTCAAGAAACTCTTTCTCCATCTTTGTTCGGAGAATACGAGGGAAGTACTTATTGAAAAATAATTTCTTGAACTCATCCCATTCCATAGACTCAATTTCATCCCTTTGCCTCGTATTCTTAATAAGATTCCACCATTGATCAGCATCTCCTTCCAAATGATACACTGCTAGGATGACTTTATCATGTTCAGAACATTGAAGAACTGAAAATATATTTTAAGTAGTACTAATCCATTGTTCAACAACTAATAGATCAGTAGACCCGCTGAAAGAAGGTGGATACTGCCTCATGAAGGATTCAACAGAATGTTGCTCCTTCCTTTGCTCGTTTGGAAGTCCTGCATGATTCATAGCTTGAGAAATTTGTGTGAGCATGGCTACAAGATTTTGCATTCTAGCTCCCATATCGTTTGGTTGCTCAGGGGGACAATCATTGCATTGCCCATCGCATTCCGCATTAACACGGTTCCTTCGGGTTCCAGCCATTGACTAAAACCAAGAAGAATAGTGTGAGCAACACTAATTATAATAGGAAAACCACATAATCAAGGATAAAATTTCACACTTAAGGTTTTATCCTAGGGTATTCATGGCAATTTCTAAAACACTAAGATTGTGTTCTATGCTTAGACATATCCTTAGGGTTCTTACTAAGACTTTCACATCCTAGTTTCCAAAGGTTGACTATACCTTTCCTCTGATACCAACTATAACGACCCATACTTTACATACATTGTTAATACATCAAAATTGAAGCACACTTATTACAACATATGACAAAACCACAAAGGACCGTATAGGTATAGTGTCTTTAGAAACTGGGAAACATAAACAACTGGTTCATAAATCTTCTATAGTGTCTCCCATTTATTTCATCATATCTAGGGTCCCTTTTAGCATATTCTACTTAATATTCATCTTCCTGACCTGGGGAAAAGAAAACATAAAAGGGTGAGCTCAAATGCTCTGCAAGGGCAAATAAAGGAAATAAAAATCATATCATATCTTTTTGAAAATCATAACCTACAAAAGAGATCATAATATCTTAACATGGAACAAATCATAAAAGTGAAAATGAGATCCCCATAATCATAACATAAAACTTGAAACTTTGTGGCATGCACACATAATCATGGAAAATCATTTCTTGTTAGTCATGACTCATTGCCAAGACTATCTTAGTGGACAAAGTCCCTTTCTGAACCGAGTCACCCTCGTTCCAGTCCTGTTTCACTGAACCGGTATAACCTACCGTTCCAGCCATGTCTATCTCATGAGATATAAAATCTTTACCCAATGCATTGGAGGGAGATATAGGTCCCACCCATCTCATAATGAATCCTTTCTTATGTGTTCCACATAATCATAAACCATACATCATAGCGTAACCCATGTAATAAAAATGGGATTCTTAAACAACATGACATCATAAAACAATTCATATAAGATAAAATAATTCATAAAAATAATTCAATCACAACATGATCAAATCAATGTAATAATAGGGATAAAAACAGAACCCTTTATTATCTTAGATGGAAAATAATTTTGATAAAACGCTTGAACTCCATTCTTGAGGAAAATATCCTTTCTTCTTCAAAAAACATTTTTCCTTTCATAACATGTCATACGACTTTAAAATAAAAGAAGTTGATTAAAAATAAACTTGAAAACTTGTAAAGGAATCTTCTTGGAAATAATGTTTTAAAAATCCATACATGCCGTATAAGTTAAAAAAAACATTCTTCGTACCTTTGTCGGAAAAGTCAAAAAGTACCTCGTACGAAAAAAACGACAAAAGATTCCTTTCATATTCTTTACTAAAAACTCACCGAAGGGTAAAATTGGATTTAAACTATTGTAAGTGGATGGAAACAATATTACATATTGAGGGAACATGGATGTGGATGATAAAATACACCCCAGTAAATACTTACGAATAAACAATCTCGGATAAAAATGAGATTGTGGTATTTTCCCTTACCTTAGGTCCGATTTGCTTTGTACGTGTCCGAAGCTCCTGTATAATGGTTTAAATAATGTTATTGACTTATTCCAGAATCATAAATATTGATATGATATCATATATGGTCATATTCTTAGCTTCTTGTTAGTAATATTTCATTGTTACTTGTTACTCGGGTTTTTATTGCCTTTTGTTCTTATGCGTGTTTTGCCGAATAAATTCTTATTCTTATTTTAAGGTTATAGATAACTTATATCCAGAATGGTATTAGTGTAACATATATCATATTTATTCATTCAATTCATTTATATAATTATTATGTAATGATGATCATGTAGAACGAGTCGCTTCACATCGTGGAGACGGTATTCCGTACGTACGTACGAGTGATGATATTGTTCCTATGATCGTGGAATTGTATTGGAGTATATATATATATTATTTCAGTATCAATATTACTTTATAATAATCATAAATAGTTACTCATTACACCATTATACCCATCCTTGTAAAGTGATGGTGGAAAATAGATTACACCACGGCGTGGAGACGGTATTCCGTACGTACGCACGCGCGGTGATTTCATTTTTCCATAGGATGGATAGAAGGTTAATTAGGGTTGTTTCATATTTATAATAACATATCAGTATGTAAGTAATACTGATGTTATTAATTTATCATTAAACAACTAAAGAAGAAGAAGTTGAAGAAGAAAGAAATTGAAAAGATCGGTAATGGATATTACCTCTTCTTTGGAACGCTTCTTTGAATCCTCCACTTAGGGAACTAAGATTGGTCTTTGAAGAAGAACAGGACCTCTAGGATTATTCTAGGGAAGTGGAGAGGAGAAAATGGCAGGGGTTGGACGAGCTTGAGTGCTCAAATTGGTGTGAGGAGGAGGGGGAGGAGGTGCCCTTTTATAAGGGAGGAGAGGGGCACCTTAGGAATATCTCAAAATATTATTTTATATTAAAGTCAAAATCGGTTTATAATGGTTCCAAAGGGTCTTATTTCGAAGCTAAAGTGGGTAAGGGTCGAAATCCTATCAACCAATAATATTTAGACAAGTTTAGGGTATTATTTTAACCATATCAATTAGATTTAACTCTAAGTTAAATAATTTAACTTTTACCGTGTCTTTTTGTTTTCTTTCACTATATGGTTAATACACTTACTATAACATGCCACACGAACCCCAAATTGTTTATTATTAATATATATATCCTTATCTAAGTCATTTGGCCGAACCTTAGATTTTTATGAATAAAATAACAATTAGTAATATAATATTTTATTTAAAAACTATTTTGTGTCAATTTTGACACTATTTGATATATGATTTTTTTGAAAGTCATAACAAGATTATATGTTCGAACCAAGTTGATTAAATCAACACTAATATATCATAGTAACATTGAAAATTAGTGTAATTCATAAAAAGTCTCAAATTACATTTAATTTGGTGTTTATAACATCAATTATGTCAATATTTCATTAATAAGATAATTACTGCATCATCATTGTGTCCTAAATAAATTAAATTATTTAATGTCTAAAAATTACAAATAAAATACCATTATGTAGGAAATCTTTTTAGCTTTCTAATGAATATTTATAGTCTAATTTATCTTATGTATAACCCCATATTAAAAATGTTTTAGTTATTAAACTTTGATTTTAACTATTTTAACTATTCATTAAATAAAATAATATTAAATGTCATAATCTAATCCAAGTGGACCTAAATGGTCATATTATATTCATAAGGTTGTTTTTGGTCGAATTACACTTATCCAATAGAATTAGGACATGTGTTAGGGTAATAGTAATATCATATTTACCCTTAGTTACCCTATTTACAATTAACCGTGGTAAAAAAAAGTAAAAAGTTACTATTCACCAAAAAATTATTTTCATCTCATTGAACCACATTTTAGTCCTTGATATTAACCGTGTTTGTCGGATTTTCGAAATTCCATTCACAGAAGCGGTAAAATTAAGTTTTATGCAAAATTCAGTTTTTTAACCTACCACTTAGTGGTTTCACTATTCATCAAAAATTGAATGTTTTCAGAAAAATACCAAAATTTTACCCTAGGCTATTTTCGGTATTCCGAATCCAAAAATGAAGTCCATTTTAAAAAATTAAATTTATAAAATTTCAAAAAGTGGTTATTACTATTCATAACGGCTAGTTTTAATAATATTTTAATAGCATATCGTTGTTTGGTGAAACTCGGTATTGCGTACGACACAAGCTATCGAGGAAGGTCACGATTGCATGTAATGTAAGCCAAGCTAGTATGTAGCGAAAGATTCCTTTGATGATATATAAAAAACAATATATTACTCATAAAAATCTCAGGTGTTACAATGTAACCAGTATACAGTTGATACAACACTCAAATAAAATAACAACATAAGAACACTAGTAATTCCTCTTCATCTAAGGTAGTATCATAACTTGATTATAATCCAATAACATCATTTGCGGTATACTCTTATGATTTGGACATTGGTTCGCATAGTGTCCCAACTCCTTGCGGATGAAACATTGTACATTTGAAACCTTTTTCTTACCCTTATAGTAACGTACTTGGTGTCCTTTTTCTCCATACTTATAACAAACTCCTGTTCCCTTCAAGCGTTTACCAGGGTGATTCATTCCATATTTCTCACATATTGGAAAATCCTTCTTTCCCTTATTCCCTTTATCCATCTTTCTTTCAACCATCCTTTTCTTCTCTGGCTTCCCTTCAAAGCCATAGGATTCAGAGAATTATTTACTGATCTTATTAACACATGATACTATTTATTCATATGTTGAGAATACATTTTAGACTATTTCCTTTCTAAATGTTGTCTTAATACTATGAAAGATATGATCCTTCTTACTTTTTGGATCATACGTATTGCTGGAGTTCGCATTCCTTCTACTGGGCACCATTTCTAAACAATGGCATTCACTAGGTTTGTTTATGAATCACAATTCATAATTCCAAACATGTAAAATACCTAGCGTAAATTGAACAGTTTATGGATATAATCCATAATCAGAAAAATGTTTTCTTTGAGGAGGTATATACTCATAAACCCTTCATAGTGGTTTGTAAAGAAAATGAGAATTATCCTAAGCATATCCCCCGGGATTGTCGTAACCAAGAGTGCAGCAAGGCCCGTTGTTGTGCACTGGTTCCCGTTTGAGTCTAGCTCAAAGTGGTTTTTTCGGGTTTTACCACTAGGTACATTTGTGCTGGAGCCACCTCTACCACCTCGTATCCAGACATGGATGTATTGCTCGGAAAACTGACAAAATCTCTATAATACCAAAATTCTAGGAAGTTCTTCTATACTAATCCTCAAAGTCTATCTTAGAGATATGTACTCTAATCAGAGTTTATCTAAATCTAGCTTCCAAGGTTATTGTTAAACTTCCTCTGAAACCAACTGTAATTCCTTGACCCCAGTTACCCAAATTCGGTTCATTATTTTAATACATTAGCATGATTACAAGGAATCAAGTCTCAAAGGACTGATCGGTTTAGAAGTCTTGGAAAATAGATTACATGCATGAATGTTACATTACACTTTATAAAATACAACACAACATAATTAATCCTTTATAAACTCCATTATTCCCTTAGCTTAACCCTACATATCAATAAAAATGCACTTCTTTGAATCCTGGGAAAAATAAAACATATAAAGGGGTGAGCTCAAATGCTCAGTAATGGTAAGTAATACAGTGCAAGATAACATAAATATTAATAATGGTGAATAATTGAAACCAATGCCTTTACCAATAATAAACATGAAAGATTTTACGGAATGAATATGAGATGAGTAAATAATTCCATAATAAAACATAATCATTGGTATTCTACTAGCCGAATGACCACATGAACCATCAATTTTATTTTCATAATGAGGGAATGTATAATGATAGATATTCTAAAACATTTTGTCAAGGCCTCGACCAAGATGTATAAAAATGATTAAGGCCTCGGCCAAAACCATATATCAAATTGGGAAAGGGCCTCAGCCAATTCCACATCTAGTTGTCTCATGGGACATACAGATGCATCGAGGAGCTATAGCGGGCTCCCCCTGTCACTTACTATGTCCAATACATTCCTCATATGAAAAGGTTGAAACATAACATAAACATTCGTATTAGAACTAGCATACAAAATGTCAATACTTTAACCATAAACCATGAATGGTATAAAAATAGAACATCCAAAGTCAAACATAACTCAATCATTACAATACGGAATATTTTATTATAATAAATCAAACTCAAAAAATAATATCCTATAAAGGTTGCTGACATAGTTGAAAATGATGGGTAAAAGTTTTTGAGAGAAAAATCCTTTTTATAAAATCATTTAAAAGTCACACATTTATAAAGGAAGTAATTTAAAAGAGATTTTTGAATCAAAGTGTCCCATATCACTTTGAAACTTGTGAAAAGAATTATTATTTCAAAACATTCATGTTCTTAAAGTCATTTTGAAAACATGGACATTGATTAAAAATATTTAGAAAGTTAAGTCTTTAAAACATTTAAAATTTTGATCTTGATAAATAGTACCTTTAAAAAATCTTTAAAATATTAATTTTTGTATCATTTTTATGAAAAATAGATGATAAAAATGTCTCAGTATATACTTATGTAAAAACAACCTCACATAATAAAGAGATTGTGAAATTAACCCTTACCAATTTGGTAACTTACAAAAAATAGACCCCATGAAAGAAGTATCATACAATGAATATGTAAATACACATAAATTAAAGTTTATTACACAAATAATACAATTATAGGCAGTATATACACCATACAAAAGGTAATAGTGGCAATATGTCATGAATCTCACGGGAATAAGGAGTGAGATGAAAACCCCTTACCTTGCACTTTCTTTTAGTCGAGGGTACATTTAACCTCTTGTGTAAAAACAATAGTATGTTATTAAATTATAAAAGAACCATATTAATATTTATTATGTCATCTATTATTCAGTTACAACCATTTACTACCCATTTAATAATAATTTCCATGTTATATTAATATTTTAGGTAATAATCGCTTTCTTTATCTTGCGTGTTTTAACTTGTTACTCTTGATTGTATCACATAGATAACGATTTAAATACTTCCAGAATATAAAAAATGAATTATATATCATATATATTTAGAAAATAAATATTTATAATAGACATATATATGAAATGGAAAACCCTGTTTATGGAGAGTAGTCCGTACGTACGCATAAACGCCATTTCCGTTTTCATATAGTATCGAACGGAAGTAAGTGAATAAGATATATGTAAGTACATAAATAATTATATATATAAATATAAATATATATATATATATATATATATATTATAATTATTGTTTTATATATTACATAATTATTAGTAATATATAGATTTTTATAATCATCGATGAATGGTGAACTTGGAAATGAATCTCCTCGTGTCGTGGAGACGGTAATCCGTACGTACGCACGAGCGATAATATCATTATTTTGATATTAAAATAATATAAAATTGGATGGTGTATCATATATATATAATCATTATCATGTTATATTTATTATTTACATGAATTACACTTCATTATCAAACCAATCCAAATAATAATGTTTTGAATAACAATTACACCAAGACGTGGAGACGGTAAGCCGTACGTACGCACGCATGGCGACATGTCATTCAAAAGATGGATAGAATAATGAATATGGTTGTACCATATTTATAATAACATCACAGTATATATAATATATTGTATTTATTATTTTCAAATGGAAATAACAATGAAATAATACATTGAAGTAGAAAGAAACTTGAAAGAGGGTGGTGAAAACATTGCCTCTTCTTTGGGTTCTTCCTTTTAATTTGATCAAAAGGGATCCTTAGGTTGGATTTCTGATCAAACTAAGGCCTCTAGGTTGCATTGAGGGTAGTTGAGAGAATATTTGGGCAGGTTTTGGCCGAATCAAAAGGCTTTGAATGTATGAAGTATTGGTTTGAAGTGGTTTCCCTTTATAAGGGGGAGGAGGGGCTCTTTAGAAAAAACTTAAAGTATTAATTTGTAATAAACACATATTCGGTTTATAATGGCTCAAAAGTGGATTATTCAAATCCTAAGGTGGGTATGGGTCGAAAGAAACTCAACCAATAGGTTTTAGATAGGTTTGGGTCACTTTATTAATCTTATCATTTAGTTTTAACACTTAGTTAATTAGTTTGACATTTACCATGTCTTTTTGTATTTTTATATTATATGGTTAATAAACATACTTTAAACTTCCAAGAGACCCCCAATTGGTCCATGAATGATAAAAATATCATGATATAAGTACTTTTTCTGAAAATTATATTTTTAGGAATATAATATCAATTAATCATATAATATTTGTTTTAAATATTAATTTATGTAAATTTGTACACTATTTGGTATTTTGTTTTTGTGAAAGTCATCACAAATTGATTACTTCGAAAATGATACATTGAATCATCCCTAACATGTCATAAGAACATAGAAAATTCTTGGATTCCATAAAAACTTTGAAATTATATTTATTTCAATATTTATAATACCATTTATTTGAATCTTTCATTAATAAAGTAATTACTACATCATCATTGTGTCATAAATAAATTTAATTATTTAATGTCTAAAAATTATAAATAAAATATAATTATGTAGGAAATATTTTTAGCTTTCTAATTAATATTTATAGTCTAATTTATCTTATTAATAACCATATATTAAAAATGTTTTAGTTATTAAACTTTGATTTACACTCTTTTAACTCTTCCTTGAATTAAATAATAATAAATGTACTAATCTAATCCAAGTGGACCTAATTGATAATATTTTATTCATAAGGTTGTTTTTGGTTGAGATACACTTTTCAAATAGAATTAGGACATGTTTTAGGGAAATATTAATATCATTTTTACCCTTAATTACCCTATTTACTTTTAACCGTGGTAAATAAAAGTAAAAACTTTACTATTCACCAAAAATTATTTTTATCTTATAGAACCACATTTTACTCCTGGATATTAACTGTGTCTCTCGGATTTTTGAAATTCTACTCACAGAAGCGGTAAAATTAAGTTTTATATGAATTTGTACATTCTCCAAGAAGGTGGGTAAAAGACGGCAAAAAGTTCAATAAAATTTTTATATATCTAAAATAATTCTATACTAACTCCAATGAATTACATTGAACTTATATAGGTATTATGTATCAATTTTTACCTAAATTAAATTTAAATAAAATAAATAATTGTTTAAATAAAAATTCGGTTTTAAACTATAACTTAGTGTTTTTTTCACTATTCATCAAAAATTGAATGTTTTCAGAAAAATAAAAAAAATTCACCCTAAGCTAATTTCAATATTCCGAATACAAAAATGAAGTCCATTTTACAAAAATAAAAACATAGAAGTTTCATTTATTAATTTTAAATTAATTCCCATTTTCAAAACCAAAAGGCATACTTTTAAGAAACATTATCTATCAAAAGATTGACACTTGTTTATTTATAATTTTAAAGTGAAATTAATTCCAATGACCAACATTGGATTGAAGGGCAAAAATATAATCTAATTATAATTACAAAACATTGAAATGTATAATTCAATACTATAAATTATTTTGATTAAAAGAGTTATTTTCAGTTAAAATATAGTATTTTTCACTATTCACCAAAATATGAAAGTTATCAGAAAAAACACCAACAATTAATTGAAACTAAATTCTAATGTCCTGATTTTAAAGAAGATGTTTATTTTGAAAAATTTAATATATAAAAGTTTCAAATATTAGATTGAAAAAGGGTTCGCCATTAAGAGGGAGTAAAATTGCATTATTTTGAAAAATATTTCTTTTATCTAAAAAAATTCTTCGTTCTTACATTATGTCTAAGAAACTCATAATATGGATTATAAAATTATAAGGACTATATAAAGTTCAAAATTAAGTTAATACTATTCATAACTACTTTTGAACGGCTACTTTGGTAAGTTGTGGTGCGCTTGAACTCAGGGTTGCCTGTAGTGCAAGTTATTGAATTACATTGAAGAAATAATGTACTATGAAATCTTGGGGTGTTACATTGAGAGTCTTAAAATATTTCGGTGTATTGAAATGTATTAGTGATTAATGAATTCTATTAGCTTCATAAAAATGTGAAGCTTTACATAAATATGACAGATCATTGATATAATATATAGACTTTATGGAGGATTGGAGCTTCATGAACCATAATGTTTAACATCTTCTTTTATTGAACAGAGATTACAAGTGAATCAATTAGGGAATAGGGTGCAATGAGTGTCTATTTCTATTATGGTAAAAATACTTACGTTCCAAATATATTGACTTGACCTTCATGTCAATAAACTGAGTAAGACATCACCAAATGTAGAGACTAAGGAGGAGTCGACCGAAGTGATCTTATGGAGGAAGTGTCTTACCACTAAAAATTATTGTAAAAGAAGTGATCCTATAATGGAATAAAAATGTCAAATATGTTGTAATCCACAGTATATAGTGATGTTTTAGTGGATTCATATATGACGGACACATTGTTGGCGTATTCTTGTTATTTTATCCCATAGTGGTGATCAAAGTTAAATTGCATTATTCTGTATCTATTTTAGCATATAAATGTCTAATATCTAAATGATTAAGTCACATAGGATAAATATGTTCCTACCAACATAGGTAATTTTTATATGTCATTGAAATAAAAAATTTGAAACCCTAATTCACAAATCACTCTCTTGGTGTTATAGGTAACAACAATTTCTCTCTACAGATAGATATAAATTCATTTTTCCCATAAAAATAGAATTGTAGTCTCTTGAGTATATAGATCATGAAAAATGATTTTAAGAAATGAATTATCAAAAAATATATATAGGATAATAGAATTAATAACTTTATTGATAGGTAGATCAGAAGATTTAATCATTGGAAACATGACAATAAACAATTGTGGTAATCAATTTGATTGTAAGATAAAACTAGTAACATATGCCTGAATTAATTCATAAAAGTTTGAAATTCATGTATAATAAATATTTTTTTATTTAAAATATATTAAAAAATCATAATCACACACATATGTATATATATATATTACTATATATAAATTATTTATAATAATTTATCACCAGTTAATTTAAAAATAATTTACAAAAATCACTATTCCAGGTGATAACTGATTTGTTTTTCATGTACGATTTGGTTCTGTTGTATTGGTACTTGTACATTGATCATGATTATGTAATATCAGAATATTCATGGTTATATAAAATCATATATATTTTTTATATACATATTTATAGTCATCCATTAGTTTTATATTTATAAAAAACATTAAACCATTCATGTAGATGGATGGCGATACGTACAAATGAATGTTGATTTCACTTTTCCATGGGTGGAAAAGAAGAAAGATAAATAATGAATCAGCTTTATATAATAAGTATAATAAAATATTAAACAAATATATTCATAAAATATTAATTTATTACTATATAGGTAAAATGGAAATGAAAAAGAAATCACATTGCTTCATGGGGGTGGCTATCCAAAAGTAGACATGATTGATGATAAAATTTTGAATATAATAAGAAGGAAATAAGGTAGTTGTGATTTTATCATTATAGTATAAAGATTAATTTATATATATAATATATAAAAAATATACCCACTATAATAAATATCCATAAAATATTGTTATAAAAAATTAACAGTATCGATGCATGGAGACTGCTGACCAAACATATACATCAGCGATGCATTCCCCTCCCATTAATTGGGAAATAGTGTTTCTAACTGTGGTTTGATAACAATAATATAATATCATTATATTAAGGGTACATAATATAATATTTTATTATAAGTACCACATTTTTAGGGGAGATAAATGATGAATTATGAATTACATTCTTGGTTAATGTAATTACCACATCATTAAATGTACTATATTATATATCCACATGGAGATCATATACTTAGTATTTTGGGAATAAAAGAACCTATATAATGATGATAATGATGTTCATAATATAATTTGGTATGGTCATATTAATCTATAATGCTCAATGTGGTGTAATGTAGTGAAGTGATGGGTTCCCTTTAATATGCGAAGGGAGGTGCATTTTTGGAATTTAATAAATGTATAAAACAGAAAATAGTCATTCTCTATTAAAATTATTTCAAATGGATAGTTACTCAAATATTAGTTAGTATATGGCTTACACACCATTGTCACAAATATTTTGAATCTGATAAATTGTTGTTTTAATCATTAACATTAGGTCTAATCCATAAGATAATCGGTTTAAACCAAAAAAACAGTAAAAAATATTTCAGTATTAAACATTTATGAATGTCACCATAGATGAAAAAATTACATCTAAATTTTTCATGTTTGATTTGTTAAACTATTTTCCTTTCAGTTTTTATATGATAATAATTTTTTGGATTTTTAATTCTTTTACCCAAATATTATTTATTATAAATTATCATAGTTGTAATTTGATCAGACATTTATTTATTATAAAATAAAAATAAATGGAAATAACATAAACAAATTATATTACATTCAGACCCCAATAATGTGTTACATTTTTCTAGGTACTTCATAGAAGGATAATAATTATTTAAATTGTTTTACATTTTAATATTTTTTTGATTGCTTATTTTATTTTTCTATTAATTAAGGAAATAATACATCTACCTTTCATAAGAAATTGTGATATTTATATAAATTAAATGTGGAAAATAATTTCTCTATTCTATTATTAATAATTAAAATTCATTCAAAACATTTTTTTATACATATGTGTAAACTTTTTATCTATTTAAATGAAATAGAGTGGAATTTTCCTTTTTTATTAACATATCATTTTATATAGTTCAATTTCAAGGAAAAGTCCCCCCAAAAAACTATATTTCTATTAAATTGTGGTATGGGTATATATAAAATCAAAAAATTATATTGATGATGAAAACTGAAGTGATTTTCACTAAGTGTTATCCTTTGTTAACCTGATTTACCCTTTTACCACGATGTCAAATATTTATTGTTTCGACAATTCATTTTGACTAAAAAATAAGTTTTCCCGATTATATACTATTATTTTTTATGATAAATAATATTTAATACATTTTACCAAATTAAATCTCTATATTTTCTAAAATTCATTTTATATGTATCCCACAAATAATGATGAAAAATGGTTTTTTGAAGAAAAATGACTTTTTTTATATCCAAATGAATTTTTATACAAAGATAACCTAAAATTTTTATTCATATGTTATTACTTATGTTATTTTATGATTAATTTTACTTATATTTTTTCATACAATTAAAAATATTATGGGGCCATTTCAATTAAATGATATTATAGTTTTACAAAAATCAGTATTTTTCACTATTCGCTAAAAAAGAAATATTTCTATGAAATCAAAATATTTCACCCCAATATAAAATAGTAATTATAATTTATAAAATAATTTCGTTTTTTATAATGCATATTCCAAAAATTATCTAGTGATTGTTTTATAATAAGAATAAATAATGCGATAATACAACTTTTTTGAAAAATATATTTATTATGCAAAAAACATGATAACATTTTATCAAATTACATAAATAAGTTGTAATACTATAAAAAATTTATTAATCAAATTATATATGAATTTAATTAATATAATTCTCTTATCTTTATTAATTTAATTTACTATGATAAAAATGAATTTGGAATATAGAAATGTTTTTAAAAAAACAATTTTTTAACATTAAAATTATATTTATTCTCATTTTAATAAGTTGATAAATAATGAACTAATTTTACACATTATCAAAATTTATAATTTTGTATATTTAGTTATTTATAATCATATATATATATAATTAATGGTTTTGTTATTTATTTATATTTAATTATGGCTCTTTTAGACTCATGAATGCGTCTTTAGAAATTTATCAAAGAGATTATATTTATCAAAAAATAAATATATCATAAAATATCATCATGTTACATAAATACTGATCTTCTTATATATATATATATATATATATATATATTATTTTTTGAATACCCATTTTATTATATTATTCATTTCTTATCAAAACATTACGATTTATGGGTGACTCTAATAACCATTTCTACCATGAGAGTGTATCAAATTATTCATTAATAACTACCAAAGTATCTTATCGATAACAACCATAAATGTCATGGTTTAATGATGATAAATATTCTATTGATCTTATATTCATTTTGGATGATTATACCATAATTTTAACACACAAGCCTTGCAATATATTCCCCTTACATTCTAATAGATTCATCGTCATTTTACATTAGCTAAACTAATTCTTTCATCATTTTTCGGTGAAGTATACAAGGAATATAAGGGTATGAACATTCCAAATCCATCCCATTGTATTTTTTTTAGTGTTGGATGTCTTTTATTGAAATGGGTGAATCCATATAAATTCAAATTTTCATCATTCTATTGTTATGTGTTTGTTGGAGTACATTTCTCTATTAGAATTTCTAGAGAGTAGGTTTGTGGTGCTAGGGTGATCCAAGGTGATGAAAATGACGGGTTTGATGGTTTTTTTGTTTATTTCATATTGGAGTACTCCTATGAATAAATAACTATGAGGAAGTTCATTAGGAGGATACATTGAATAGGTAAAGATATTCATAGACCTTGTTACTCCCTTCTATAAAAAAATGTCATTTTTGCAGTCACCACACCATCATGTTAGCTGTCATCCATCAAAAATACTATTTATCATACACCATGATGTGGAGAAATCCATGATGACTATCATAATTTCATGATCAAATTTTAAATTTCATGTAATTATTAAGTATTTGTACTCATTTTCATCCTGATTTGATGGATTTTTTTCTCAATATTCCCCTTTAATAGTAGTCAACTAATTATCCTCACACCTTCCACTAGTCATGCCTCCTGACAGCCTAAATAATGATTCATCCATATCAAACTTATCTGATCAATGTAATATCCATCTCTTCTTCACTTATCTGTATTACCATTTCATTATTCCCATTTTATATTATTTCTGAGCATGGAAAATCCTAGATTTCATCATATATATTACACCAAATTCCCTATCAGTTTTGATGGAGGTTGATCCACAATCTCGCCATTTTTAGTGAATATTATTTATCATCAATATCGAGGTATGGGATTCATTATAACTATTTTTTTATGTGATAGGGATTAAAAATGTCTATATTTTCATGGGTATGAATAATAGTAGAGGGAACATATCAATAACATTATTTAAAGGTAATATAATAAGTATATGGAATGTGAAAGATTCAGGGTACAAAAAATTATAAATATTTTCCCTGAACCCTACATAGTAAAATGGGGAGAGAGTTCATACACAGTGATATAATAGAAGATTATTATATCTAAAAATTTGAATCAAACATCAATAGTTTGTCATGGTACTCTTACAGATTCATTATCAATAATGAAAGTAAGTTGGCCCATATATTCAGTGGATTACGGATTTTTATATGATATTCCTTGATGATTCATGAATTTGACCACTATGGATATATTTTAAGTTTTTACCTCATCGTATGTATAGTGTCGGGTACTCTAAGTCATATCATGGGCCTTGATATAATGAACATGAAATGGGGATTTTATTATGTGGATTAGTGTATAAATCTCATAGAGGTAAGAAAACTCAATTTCCCAAATTTCTATAATGTGGGGGGAAGTAAATAGAATCTATCTCAAGGGAACATATAGATATTATAAATGTAGATCAGAAGGTAATCACTCTATTCATTATTCAAGGGTGATGAAGAACCTCGCTAATGGGATGAAATAAAAGATATATCAGATCAACATTCGGCTATAAGTCTACTGATTCATCTTATATGAACATTGTCATTATGTTTTCCAATTCATTATTACAGGGGATGTTAGATACTATCAACCAAAAAAAATTCAATGCCTATAGGACATGGAAGGGAATATGAAATCAAAATTGTAGAGCTAAATATTCAATAAAATGTGTTTACAATTATGCTAGTTATTAATTTAGAAATAGAAAAAAACTCTTTTAATCTATTTATATACATTCATTAAAATATATCATGATTACTACCTCATTAAATATGAATTTAGGAATCTATGATAATATAAAATTTATAAATAATGTATTTTTATGAAAAAGACTCCTCCTAAATCAGGTTTTTAGATTAAACCTATAAAAAACCCAACACCACTATCTTTAGTTGAGTTTGATGCAATATTGGCAATGTATTGGATATCCTTTTAAATGAAAACATCATCTGTCGAGAGAGGGATATCACTCATAAATTCCATAGTCATCCTTAGATTCTATAATTGTGTTAGAATGAGGGATAATAACCTTTTTAATCTTTCTCTCATTTGTGGATATTTTTTCTTCTTCACTGAGAATATATATTTCAATAGATTGAGATAATGAAGATATTTGTGATCTAAAACATTCCCATTATGATGAACTATATTGATGTATCCATGAATAATTTCCAAGTCATTCTCTTGACTGGGTGGTTGAGATCCCAATTAAACATATACATAATTATCATCCCATATCAAACACTCCATACAGGATGTAAATCATTGCTTTTCAAGAATAAAATAAGAAGATAAATGTTAATCTAAAAATGCGTATTATATTCCATAATGCTTCACATTAGGGTGTGATAGTACACTTTTTCATTAATAAATATGTATCAATGGGTCTCGCCCTTGATTTTTACAAGATAAAAAAATCAAGATATATAACAAGTATCACATACTATGGATAGATGTATTTTGATGAACTATGTGGGGCCCAATATTTCTCTAAAGTGGGCCTTCATTAGGTATATCAATAATTATTTATGAAGAAGGATTTTATTCCCAAGTAAAACATTCGAATTATGTATCAATACATTGAATTCATTGTGATTACAATAGGACACACTAATTCTCAAGAAATAGTATTAGACATAATACATATAGTGTATTGATATTTCCTTGAAAAAAAATTCTAGCCTCTATAGATGACATTATGATATACTCCAAAAGTATGGAGGAACATGAGAACCATTTCAATATGGTTATTTAATTTTCTATAATGGATATCCTTTTTGAAAGGTGCATTAAATGTTATTTTTTGATGGAGGTTGTATTATTCTTGGGGAATGTTATCATAATAAAGGGAATTATTATAGACCTTTTCTAAATGAAATTAAATTTATGAGTCACGCATAATAACATCTGTAATTGGGATCCACAATTTCCTTGGAATAACTATTTTTACCAATGATTTATGATAAAAATTTCATCATTTCTAAACCAAAATACGTATATCACTCAGAAATGATTAGCATTAATCTATACTAGATAATGAGGATAGAAATTCAAGGATTTAATGAAGGCTTATCACTACACCTGTGCATACACTAACCACAATTGGGGAAATATTCATAGAATATACAATAATTAAATGAAGGTAATAGATTTTTACTATGGTAGAATTATTTAATGGTCACATATACCCCATGTAATTTGAAATTAAAATTTTATAATAATATAACAAATGATATTTAGTTTGTTGTTGTTTTATTAGTTTTCATAAAATAGATATATTATCTCTATTGTTAAAAGTGTGAGATATATAAAGATCGAAAGTGAGTCAAAATATAAATTCCTATGAATAATCATAACATAAACTAATGAAGATGATTTTATATAATAACATTTTATGACTACTTGATTCACTACCATCCTATAAAATCAAATAATGTTGAAGATCCTTATGTAAGAATGATCCTAAAATAATATCAATTATGAGAATTGAAAAGGATCCAATAATTTATAGATTGTGAAGGATGGATAAGGGAATAATAATGAATCGAATTACATCTTTTCATTCTCCAATTATTTCTCATCAATACCTTTTTTAAATCATAATGTATATTCCAAAAGGTATTCTATAAATTCAAAATAAGGAGGAAGCTTCGAGAAATGGGAAATCCTAAGAGATAAAAATTGATATGGGATGATTTGTTATATATTGTTCATTACTAGAATTACCATCCAATATGTCAATAAAAACTGATAACTTTAATGATGAACATTTATCCAACTTCTTCATCCGCCCATAGATCATAAAGATGGATTGATATATCTGATATCACTATTATTTGGAAAATAAAAAAAAAGATCTTAGAATATACATCAAAGTTCATGGAATTCAAACAAGTGATGGATGAAATGAAAAAAAAAACTTTGGGGATGTTGTAAGCATTACCCATAACTACATGAAAAAATGAAAATATCACAATGGTATTTATCAATAGTATACCGAATATAATCAGTTGAAATAATACTATATTTTTTAGGTTAATTTTCCTAAAAAATTACTCATTTTCATTGTAATTCAAAATGATTTCTCACTCAATGAACATGCACTGATTTATAATTGATATGTTGTAAGGATATATGAAATAGCATAATTTATTATATCTGATAGTGGTCTATGATTTAACTACATGTTCCCATAGACCATTCAACATGATTTAAACACTGATTTGAGTATTTTTATGGATTATGATCCATAAAAATATGTGTTTAATATATAAATAATATTTATAAACTATAAGAATTATTGGGAACATTCTTGATGGAAATCAATTATGGATAGTACTAAAAATATACTCTGGTTTGTTATACATAAAATATTAGATTACACTCGAGAATCCAATTAGATTCATATGTATATTATTATTAACAAATATGTATAACATAGACATGATGTTATGAAGTTGAAGGGAAAATTATAACAGGGCATGAAAACGTCATGTAAACTAATTAAAAGGTGAATACCATTCAACTACACATTAGGGATTCAATGATTTGATATAATATCTATGCCAAAAATCATTGATATAACATGTTGTTTGAGTTCAGATATAAGATATTTTCTTTCATATTTTTTTGGGAGGGTATTATGATATTTTGAAATAGGAAAATTCTTGTCCCATGTACATTGGACCATTTTAGATTCCTTATCACATTATACCTAAGTTAAATCAACTATTTATTCCACCAACCATATCCTATATGCATGATGTGTTCCACATATATCTCTTTCTTATGTACATACCAAATACCTCATGTGTATATAATTAAGATGTGGTGCTCCCAGAAAATGACCTTTCTTATGATGAGAAACTATTGAAGATCATCATCTATAGAGATAATTTTCTATTGAACAAAAAAATCACCTAGTCTAATAAATATGGTGATACAAAAGTATGATAATTAGACATGGGTACTAGATAAATGGAGGAATGAGATGTTCCCTCATCCATTTTCACTATATTTATTATATTATGTTTTGAAACTAGAATTCTTGAAGGGGTGGTGGAGAACGTAATGGAATAAAAGTTTATTAATCTAATTTCCCTAATGAAAAAAATAAGTGTGTCACATTTAGTAATATAATATTATATACTGAATAAATGCCACATGATGAAATCAAATGCATTTTATAATAATAATTTTATCATTACATTTTGATAAAATCATATTCTATAAGAATTGAATGTATTTCAATGGGATAGTAAATAGAAAATTAGTCAGTATAAATTGAAAAATTTTGATCTACTCGATCAAACAGAATAATCACACTCAAGGAAAATGTTGAAAAACTTGGACATAAATTAGTAATAAAATATCGATTTGGAAAATGAAAAAAATATATTTATAACCATGATAGAAAAAACATTTTAATTAAAAATGAATGAAATGATAGGTATTTATAGGATGTTTGGAACCCATAAGACCAAAAAAATTATTACTATTGGATTTGTAATCTGACTATGGAAATATTAACTTGATCGTTGGAATATAAATATGGACATTATGAAAAGTAAAATAAACATTAGAATAGTAACCTCAGCTATAAAACTGTAACATAGTATAAAAATAACTTAAAAATGAAACTATATCAAATTTATATATTAATTGATGAAAATAAATAATTTTAAAATTATAAAATATGTGTTCGTATTTTTGTAAAACAAGTATGATATATTTTAATTTTATAGTAAATAAAATGATATAAAAAATTTAATTTCATAAAATATTTTATATATTAATATTATGATTTAAATTAAATAACATATAATTTTATTATATGTTATGTAATTTTTCAAGGTTTCATTAAATCAATTATATTAAAGAAATGATAATTTTTTTTGAAAAGTTGTTTTTATTTAAAAACTAAATTTATCATAAATAGAATTTTATTTTGATAAAATGGATCTTATTTTTAGAATCTACATGAAGAGAATAGTTAGTTTTATTTTATTTATTTTCTAAAATTTTGGATTTTTTAGTTAATTGTGAAATATGGTATTCAATATTATAAGATAAATAAAATATTTATTTAGTCCACGATGATTCATGAACCAAGTGTTCCAAATAACAGTATATAGTTAATATAAATAGTCCCATGAATGATTAATATTTATATTCATGAGTCAAAATAATAAACAAATAAATTAAATTTTCAAAAACAACCCTCATAAACATTTAAATAACTCCCATCCAAACCCATTCTTTTCTAAACTTTTATACCATGAAACATCACAAATTACTTCTCAAAACTCTTAAAATAAACATATACCTTATGTTTTAGTCCTATTATTCTGAAAATGTTCCATTTTATAGTTACTTAATGATTATTTCAAGGGGGAATCATTCAAGGGGTAATATTCCCATGTTAAATTTTATTAATTATTTTCATATTCATCATTCCCATCACCTCCCATATAAAATTTTAATATATTAATATATTATAATATATCTATTATAATTTCATTGTTCTAATTGAATATCTAGCATCTATAACTTTCTATTTCCTCAAAATATAAGGATGATACAGTTTTCCTTATTTTGTCAGTTAACATTCACAAGTGATATTGTGTTTCCTTCATCCATTAAAACCTTAAATGATGGTTATAAAACAATATTTATGTCAATATAAGATTATTATATGTATATAAAAACGTATTTCATTTTTTAGAGTTAATATCGATAAATAATATAAAAAACTAGTATAGAAATTTTGGAAAATTGACAACATAAACTAACTATATAACACTAAAATTAATACATATTGTATCATACATATGTATGAAAAAGAAAAACAAATTGGGATTATTTCAATTTTCTAGAATAAAATGAATTACATTTCATACCACTTATTTTATTCCCATTTGAGAAAAATAGTCAATAATCTTCCTTGTGTTATCCATCCATGAAACCATGAAATGAACACTCATGGATCCTTGTAATATAGGATTATATATCCATGAAATAGACATAAAATGAATGTAATAAAATTATATTAAATTAAATATAAATAGAGATATTTTTAAATTATTTAATTAATGAATACATTTTGGTTATTCAGAACATGAAACACATGTTTAGAATGATTATGGATAATAAGTCAATTGAGCTTTAAAAACCTCTCAATTTCCATTGGGGTTAAGCTATCTCTCTCCCTCCTTCCACGCATTCTAACCCTAATTTTTATAATTACATATTTTATATTATATATATATATATATGTTACAATAAAATATACCCATCTTAAATCATTTTTCTTTCCGATCGAAGTATATATTATTAATAGAACCCTCTGAAGTCCTCTCAAAATGGAAACATGATGAAATGAAACTCCTCTATTTAATACCACTTTTCATGTATACTCCATAAAATGTTCTAAACCACTCATTTTCACTAATATAATTTATTTCATATATTAAATTCAACTTTGATAATTTTTTTGATCTTTTGAAACTATTATTCTATTACCATTTTTAATGGATCGTTACACATTTTCTAAAATCCATGCATAAACTATAAATTTACAAAGTGTTTAACAACAATTTTTCCATGTCATCACTTACATTAGAAATTATATATCATTATATATAATTATTGATTTTCTTTATGAACATTAATTAATAATGTAAGCCCTTCTCTCATTGAAACAATTATGATATACCCATTGAATAAACCATATGACAAGATTGGTAAATATATATATTTCCTAGAGTAAAGATTTTGTTTATTCATTATAATTTATTTCATTATATGGAACACATATTCATGTATATGTTGTAATGGGGGTTCCTAGACAGCACTCCAATGTATTGGGTAATTTTTTAGTCTCATTAGGAGATATGTATGAGATTAGGGAGTATACCTAATCCATAAAAGGATTTTATCCACCATTTGATGCTTTCTTGGATATTATCATTGACATATGATTCAATAATGTTCTATATTTATTCCTTATTCCTCAGGATGTATTCAATTATCTTTATGGTATATCTTTATATGATTATTTCTGATCTTTTCTTTTTATATTATCATCTTCTTCACTCTGAATCATATGTCATGAATTGTCACCAGGTTTATTAATATAAATATATTTTTATTTCACACTGTTTTTCATATATCCCCTATATATCATTTTCACCATTAGAAGACCAAATGTAACCCAGATATCATTATGAATATTAAAATAAAGATATTTTAATTTAGATTCAAATTTTTGATTTTTGTACCTAGTCAAACAAAGACACTCTTATTTTTCATCATTGGTTTGTAATTAATAGAACTTTTTTAAGAAAATTTGTAATAATATGTTTTAGAGGCCTATGTCACTATAATACTACATAGTATACCTGTTATTCACAACCATAGTTTATATAAAATATTTGTCAACTTTTTAAGATCAAAATGTTAATGTATGTAACGTCCTAGTTCCGGGTACCACCCAGAGATTTCCCTTACCTGGTTGGTCACATGGCCTCATGAACATTTCCCTGAATGGAAAAGGCTGCCACGTAGAAGTGAGGGCCTTGGGAGTGATAATGTGGAAACTATTCCCTCATTGCCATAGTACCACAGTGGAAATAAATATATAATAGTTTCAGAAGCAGTAATAATAACATGAAATAGTAAACAACGGATGATTTCATGTTGATAAATAACTAGAGAACATATATAAATGATGCAAGTCACATATGTCTAAGAAATCATTCAAACAAGTCACAGTGATGTAATAGAGTAATAAACCAAAGAAAAAAATGAAAAAAAGAAAATAACTCTAGAAGCATTCGGAGCTTCATCTTGGTCACATGCTCTCCTGTTCTATAGAAATCAAGTACTTGAAGTAGAATGGTTCTTTCTCTTATCAATACATGCAACAATAAAATCTGTTTGGGCACAAATCATGACACTAACAGGGTGTGAGACAAATATTAGTAGGAAATCACCCAATGATTTGTTCCTAACTATCATTGAATTTATATATGGAATGCAATATGAAAAACTAATTAATAAACGAGGAAGTACTAAAAAGTAAATATTTCTACAGTTTCAACTATATAAATTTACATTTTTTTAAATAAATAAACAAAATATCTCAAGAAACCCTCTAGGAAGTTATCACAGTCTAACCCCACTGGCTCAGCTTAACAAAGACTCTTTGAGGAAGCACTCACTGTCAAGTCCCCTTGTGGTCTCGTAACGTTAAACTGCAGACACTCTAGGGAAGCACTCAACTCCAAACTCCCATTGTGATATTGCAATGTGGAACTATAGACACTCTGAGAGATCACTCACGTAAATCTCCTATATGGTCTTTCCATGTGAATATATAACAGACAATTGGTAAAGCCCTTAGCATCAATTTTCCCCATTGTCTAACTACACTAGGTTCACATAACCCTGTGTAAGTCAATTGTGCACAAAAAATATCCAGCAGAAAAAGTAAATCATAGTATAATACTTGGATAAACAGCTAAAAATAATGGCACAAATATGTTAGATAATATCACTCCATCCAAACAGCACTAGGCATGGAAAATAGAGCAGGATAATAGGAAAAACTAGACCCAACAACCAATATCATTCTATCCATGGGAAAAAAATCCATAACAAGGCAATTAAACCCTATCCTCAATCAAGATCCCTCACTCATGCAATAAAGGAATAACATGAATTAAAGGGTTAAATTTGCTAAATAGACAATACCCCAAACTAGGGTATTGGGATATTTGAAAATTTTAATTCAAAGACAAAATACAGATATGCACTAACCACCTACTTCAATGTTGTACAACCGATGTAGTTGAACCTCAACCTCTGAATTGACCTAGAACGTCGTAGATTGATACAATTCCAATGTTATCGACAAAGTTTGATTTGGAGAACGGGCAGTGGTTCAGGGACTCAGAGAAGAATCATCCACTATGGTAACTCCTAAAAATATGATCCAGGTTCTTACATACTTTACCCTTAATGAAATTCATCCTCAAATTTTTCTAAGAAGGTGGAAAAGAGGAATCCCCAAATAGCTTTGGGCACTGCGATCACGCATCGATATCCCTCTCCCAAGCCTCGTCTTGTACTCACCCGTGCTGCCAAAGAACCCTTGCCAGAGGAATATATTCGCCAAGGAAAAGTTTCACGCAATGATAAATGATCCGGATAAGATTCAATTCAAACAACGCGTCAACCTCCAACTCAACCTCCTCGGGTTTAAATACATGATATCGTTATGAGGAGTGACTTCATGGATAAGAAATGTGGAAGACACCATGCATAGCCTGGTACCTCTAAGGTAACTGTAACTGATAGGTGACCAGTCCGACTCTCTCCAAAAACTCAAACATCAAGGTTTATCTTGGTGAAAACTTTCCATGTCTCCTAATCATCATGTGTCCCAACTATGGTGTGACATGTAAGATAACCTGATCTTCGACCTCAAACTACTGAGTTTGTCTCTGTCTATCAGAAAAAGACATCTGTCGTGACTACGTAGTAGCCATCCTCTTCCAAATCCATGCCACCCGCTCTATGGTCTCTTGAATAAGAAGACATCCCAACATAGTTATATCTCCTACATCCATCCAACAAAGGGGTGATCGGAATGGCCTACCGTACAAATCCTCATAGGGTTCCATCTGAATACTTTCTTTCAAAATTTATTGTAGGAAAAATCCAAAGGGGTATTTCCTTCCCCCAAGAATATCCAAATTGTAGGATGCATGCTCTAAACATGTCCTCCAACACCAGAATTGTACACTCGGACTGTCCATCTATCTAGGGTTATTATGTTATA
This sequence comes from Viscum album, assembly GCA_963277665.1. Classification (NCBI taxonomy): domain Eukaryota; kingdom Viridiplantae; phylum Streptophyta; class Magnoliopsida; order Santalales; family Viscaceae; genus Viscum; species Viscum album. Next base: position 444,856,159 of record OY728155.1, on the reverse strand, counting down.
CTCATAAATACATGTATACCCAAAGCCCTCTATAGTCCCTTCCAAACCCACAAAGTAAAACGAGAATCCCCTCATGAAATGATGGAGTGCAGAACCCCATGTAAACGTGCAATATTTCGAATATAAAACTTTCCCAACAAATCAAACCTGAAGGTATCCTTTATTGGTATAAAATTTGAATACTTCATGAGTTTATCAATGACAACCCAAACTGCATCATTTTCTCTAGGAAACCTAGGAAAACCTGTCACAAAATCCTTCACGACGTCATTCCACTTCCCCTCAGGAATGGGTAACTACTAAAAAATCGTTGCTAGTCACTGATGCTCCACCATCACCTGCTGGAAGGTGGAACACCTCATCAAAATACCAATAACATCCATCTTCATATCCCGCCAGCAATAGAGACAGTGTAGATCTCGATACATCTTGGGGACACCTAGATGAACATCAAAAACTGAAGAATGAAAATCCCACAAAAGCTCCTCTTGAATGTCTACTGACACCCATATACATCTATGGAAGCATAAGATCTCATCCTCTCCCATAGTCCATCCATGAATAGGGTCCTCTCCTGACACACTTTCCCGCAGGACTAGGCCTTCAGCATCTGATAGCTGCCTCATTCTCACTCGCTCAAGTAAAGTAAAGGTAATATCTACATAATAAAGAAACTTCTCAACCTGTAAATCATACACCTCCAAATAAATCTTAAAGTACAGAACCATAATCTTCCACTAACTACTATCCTCCTGAACTACCTATATCTGAGGCCTCCTACTCAATTCATCAGCTACTTCAATGCATTTCTCATGCATGTAGGCAAGCTCAAAATCAATGTACTGAAGGTACTCAGCCCACCTTCACAGTCTGAGATTCAGATTTCACTGTGTAAAGTTGTAATTGAGACTTTTTTGGTCGATGAAAACCAAAAAATGCTCTCCCAGAAGATAATTTCTTCAATGATGTAGAGCATGAACCACAGTAGTCAACTCAAGATCGTGTGTTGGGTAATTCATCTCATTTGGCCTCAACTGCCAAGACCTATATGCAATGACGCCATCCCCATACATAATCATGTCACACATTCTAATACCTAATACATCAAAAAAAATTATATCTCTTTCCTGGCTCTGAAAAAACTAGTATCGGTGCTAAAGTCAACCTCTCTTTCATCTCTTGAAAGGCTGATTCATAAGAATCGGACAACATGTACTTCACAAGCTTCTTAGGTAGGCCCTTCAGTGGTTCTACTAATCATGAAAAGTCTTGTATGAAATTTATTTAGTAAACATCCATCCCTAGAAAACTTAGAACCCCAAAGATGTTCTTCGACTGCTACTAGGAAACTACTTCACTCACTTTCTTTGGGTCTACTACAAGTATTATCTTTGAGATTGCATGACCCATTAAGTGAATATGGCCCATCCAAAAGTTTCATTTTGAGAGTGTAAAATACAACCTATGCACTCTTAGTGTACTCAAAATGATCTCAATATGGGTAGCTTGGTCATGTCTAGTTGCATAGTACACCAAGATATCATCCACAAAAACCACCACAATAGAATCCATGTATGGATGGAATACTCAATTCATCAGTCCTATAGAAACTGCAGGAATGATCGTGAGACCAAACTACATAATAACAAACTCTTATAGACCATGCCTTATCTAAAATGCTATAAGAGTTATATCTAATGGTCTAATGTGCTATTGATGATAACCAGATCTCAATTCGATCATTGAGAACACCCCAACTCCTCGAATATGATAAAAGAGATAGTCAATCCTTGGAAAGGGATATTGGTTTTTAACTGTAGACTGGTTTAGCTCATGATAATCCACAAAAGTTCTAATGGTACTATGTTATTTCTTCAAAAACAATATAGGTGATCCACAGGGATAAGTATTGGGTCAGATGAAACCCTTTTCTTGCAACCCCTCTAACTGTTTCTTGAGATCTTGTAACTCTGGTGTATCCATCCTATAAGGGGGAATGGACACCAGTGCCGCTTCTGGGACATGTTCAAAAAAAATTACATCTCTTTCACTAGTAGAAAATCGGAAATGTATTCTGGTTAGACGTCCCTAAAATGATCCACCACTGGAGGAATGTCCATCTGTGAAGTCCCTTGGTTATCCAGATACAGGCTAGAAATATGGTCTATTGCTCCTCCCATCCCAAGATTCTTAGGTCCAAATATTTTCACCTGGACATCCCATTAACCCTTATTTAGAACAAAACCACCCTCTAGTGACTCTAAACTCACCCTATGATGATAGAAGTTGAAAATAGCCTGAAGGGGAACTAACTAGTCCATTACAAGAATGACATCAAACCTCGTCATCTCTAATACATAGAGGTCCCAAAAGAAGTGACACACATAAAAATCAAGAGGGAACTCCTAGAACTGACGTACACTAGTCATTCTAGTCCCCAATAGAGTTTCTAGCATTAATATATTAAAAGAAGTAAAGATACAGAGCCAAAAATCTCAATAACAGCGCCAAATATAAATCTGTGGGAAGCCCCTATAATAAAAAGTGTAGAAACTAAAACTGAGGCAACTAGAATCATACATTTAACTATAGAGGGTTCATGATCCTACTTCGATTGAATCTTATCTGTCTCAAAAGCCTGACCTACACTGCAGCCCTGTGAAGCTGACTGAGATCCCTAAGTTTATCCACCCTGCGGTTATCATAAACCATGTTTCTGAGCACTGCAGCCACAACCTCATCCTCGGCCAGAATGACATGAAGTCTTCCAGCCACCAATATAATATGGGACTGGTGTTCCAGATCTGATATGAGGAGTCTAAAAAACCCTATCAAAGGCTTTTGGTGAGAGAATCTGATTAAAATGATGAAGGTGACCCATCTTTCCACATCATCTTCACTCCAATAGGTCTATTGGGCAATATGGCCTTATATTCCTCCTCTTCCCACACTAGTATCATACCCCCTTACCACTATATGATGTACTCCACCTACTCATATCTCCACGTGTAGACTCGCAATGATGCCTCATGCTCTCTATCGGAGGGGTGCCAACTTCCAATGCTGATCTGCCTTGGCTCACAGCCATAGAATCCCTCAGATTTCACTTTTTGATCACTTCCTTGTTGAGTATTGAAGTTATGGAATTCAAACAGAAGATGTTCACCTAAGATCATATGTCAAGCCTGAGACTATCCTAAAACTTCTCACTAGAAATAACTCATCACCCCATGGAATGGGAGTGAAGCATTGAAGCTCTGTGAAGCGAGAATAATACTCCATGACTGAAAGAGTACCCTACTCTAGACTCATGAACCCTTGGGCTTGATCGGACCTCAAAGTATCTTGGTTTAATTGATCATAGAAGGCACACTAGAACTCATCCCAATCCATAACATACTGGAGTCCTTCCTTTGAGATCACATCCCACCATCTTTTGGCAGAATCCCTAAGCATATAAGTATAGAGCTTCACACTCCTCACTGGAGGCATCTCCAGATGCTCAATGATCAACATCATGGCTTCTATCCATGAATCTATAGCCTGTGGTCCTCCATCCACTGAGATAAGAGTAGGATGCTACTGCTGAAAGACCCACATCAGTTCTTCCATAGACAGGGAAGGATGCAGTGCTCCATGGAAAGTCTGGATAAACCTCATCAATCCATCTCGGATCTATGCACCGACACATATATCTCGGATAACAGCTGGTTCCATGAAAGGTACAGTGGGAGGATCTTATTATAGTCCTTGATCTATCATGTCTGTTGTATGTTCACTGCCTTGTATATGGCATACAACTAGAAGAAATCATGGTGGCATGACACCGTAAGGTCAAGCGTACACCTTAGTGTAAGAACCTAAAGGACTAAAACATATAAGATAAAGAATGGAATAGGATAAAGAAAGCATTAATGTTCATCAAAACATGGATACACGACTTGTATAACCCCTACACAGCGTGTTCTATTATGTCATTACATGGGTGTTTAATTCTTGAGAAATTGGTCATGTAACATCACATACACATGGTGTGTTCTCCATTTACCCAACGTGTACTTGAATCCTTTCCCCATGACTGAGTTCCTCTACATGTCTAAACCGCACAGTTATCTTTGAGAACAAAACTATACGATGTGTTTGTGACAAACACAGTGTGCACTTTTGAGGTTTCAACCGCCGTTGTCATTAGTCACATGGTGGGAGACATGGCTGACTCCACCTGGCATGTTTATTCCAGACACGAAATGTATTTGAAGCATTTCATCCACCTGTGTCGTTAGTCACATGGTCTGACACATGGCCTCTACAACATGGCATTTACTTCCTATACACGGTGTGTTCCACAAAATATTTCCCATCCTCGTGTCCCCACCCACACAGGCTATCACACAGTCAAGGATTACATGGAGTGTACTTATAGTACGTGACTGTACATAAGAAAAACATTTCCTTCCCGAACAGAAGGATACATGGAATTTATTCATCAATAAACACCATGTATTCTAGGTTTTTTCCAGATAGTAAGCCTCAGAAACTACTTAAGAACCCATAAAAATGTTGAAACAAACATTAAAGTTCCAAATTCCTATCTGTGTGGGCCCATACTCCCAGTGAATCAAATCATGGCATCATATTCATGTCACATAACATGTATAACAGTGCAAGAAACAAATGATCCAATAAAATCTGATCCATGAGGGCCCAAAACACCTAAGAGAAAAATGTTTGTCACCCATTAAAATGAATCCTTACACAGACCAACACCTTATCATATAGCACATATTCTATCAAGGAATCAATCACAACAGCATGCATATGTAGCACAACATCTACCACAACAACATTCAATCGGTAATGCACCCAAAATGGCCTGACAAGATTGCATGACATGTGATCTCTTTAAAGTGCAAATATGATGCATGAGATGGCATACCCTTATCTCATCAGGTTGAAAAAAAATATAACCTCAATGATATCAATGATAAAAACAAAAAAACATCTGAGTCACCCAATGGTGAAATCAAATCAACTGTAATAATTTAGAAACACAAAAAATTGAAAAAATCAAGGTAAATTAGATTTTCCTTGTACATGGGTTAGCAACTCCCAGGAACACCTTATTACCAACTAATTATTCCTTCATATCACTAGCTATAGGATTTAAACAGTAAATCAAATAAGTAAAGAATCCTCTGATACCACATTGTAACATCCCAGTTCCACGTACTGCCCAGAGGTTCCCTGTACCTAGTTGGTCACATGGCCTCAAGCACATTTCCCTGAATTTCATAGGCTACAGACTAGTAGTGAGGGCCTTTGGTGTGATAGTGGGGAAACTATGACCTCATTGGTAGTGTAAAATAGAGGAAATAAATAGATAATAGTATTAGAAGAAGGAATAATAACATGCAATGGTAAACAATAGAAGACTACAAGTAGATAACCAATTGTAGCACATATATTAATGATGAATTTCATATATGACTAGGAAAGTAGCCAAAGAATTTACAAAGCTATAATGTAGTACTAAATCAATGTTCTAAATAAAACAAGTACATAACTCTAGCAGGATCGCAAGCCTCTTTTTGATCCTTTTCTCTCCATCTACACAACAATTTTGTACCTAAAATAGAAGGGTTCTTTCCCTTGTATATACATGGAACAATATAATCAGTGTGGGACTAAATCAGGACCCAAACAGAGTGTGAGAGCAATCATAGTAGGCACCCACACAAATATTTGTTCCTAACTATTAGTGAATATATATATATATGGAGGGCAATATTAAAAACAAAGTAACAAAGAAGGAAGTACTAAAAAGTAAACAATACTACTATTTCAACATCATTTATTTCCATTTATTAAATAAATAACCAAACAATCTCAAACTACCCTCTTAGATGTTCTCATAGTATATCCCCTCTGTTTTAGCTTAAAAAAGTCTCTATTCGGAAGGACTCACCATCAATTCTCGTTGTGCTCGTGTAATGGAAAACTACAAACACTGTGGTGAAGAAATCATCATCTAATTCCCCCCATGGTATCGTTACATGTAACTACAGACACTCTGAGTGAGAACTCACATCCATCCCCCCTATGGACTAGCAACGTGGAAGTATAACAGCAACTCTGGGAAGTCCCCCAGCTTCTATTACCCCTATGGTCTAACTACACCAGGTTCCCACAGCACTGTGTAAGTTAATCGTGCAAAAATGATATCCAGTAGCCAAAGTAAATCACATTATACTACTTTGCTAAATGGCTACAAACATGGATCAATTAAGTCAACTAATATCACTCCATCATAACCGCACTATGAATGGAAAACAGAGCAGCCTAATGGGAAAAACTAGACCCAATGACAAATATCAGTTCAAACATGGGAAAACACATCCATAGCAAGCTAATTAAACCCTATTCTCAAACAAGATCCATAAATCATGAAATCATGCAATAAAATTCATTAAAGGTTTGAATTCCCTAAAAACTCAATACCCTGAACTAGGTTATTGTGCACTTTTGAAAATATAATTCAAATACAAACTATAGAGAGACACAAACCACCCTCCTCGACATTATATGGTTTATATTCTTAAACCTCAGCTTCTGAATCAACATAGAACATTGTAGATCAATGTAATTCCAATGTAACCAACGGAGTGTGATTTGGAGAACATACGATGGGTAGAGGTCTTGGAGAAGAATTTTCAACTTATATCGCCCCTTAAAAGAAGATTTGGGTTCTTATAATTGGGATGAACATTATTTTATCATGAAGTTTTTAAGAACATTTTTGGAAGCAAGTCTAGTATTTGGTATTTTATACTATATATGTGGGTTCTATTTTATTGTTTTTAGTTAGACTATATTCCCAAAATGTATTTGGAAATTTATTCACATCAATATTTAGAAATATTTAGGTGCTGGTTAATCTAATATCTTATTCTTCATATTCAAATTAGAGGATAATTCCTACCATTTGGGAGTGTGATATACCATCAGTGATAGTCACCAACATGTTTCCAATTGGATGTGTAAATTGGAAGTAATCATCCATCTTACATTTTTTATGGAATTGTGGGTTTACATTATTGTTTAGGGGTTGTAGTGGTGTTTTACTAATGGTAGGTTATGAATGTGATGGAGTTTTGGGGAAGGATATAATGAGTATTAGAAGAGGTGGTTTCAAATTAGTGTCATTTTTAATTGTAAATTATGTAAACAAAGGATAATTTATACGAAACATGGTTTTAGGTCACTCTATGATTGGATACAACTACCATAATGTTAAATAAGACAATAAAGAGAAGTGATATTAGTCACATGTTAAAAAACTATGAAATTATAATGAATCATTATTGTATTAAACATTGTTTTAAATGGATTGACTAATCATTTCAGTTGAACCTTAAATACAAAATCTAAATATATCTTATTTTGGGTATAGGTTTTGAAAATAGTATTTTATTTCTCAAGAATGGCTCTAGGTTAATAACCTCATCGTGTTCGCATTGAAGATGTTCATTGAAAATGCTAGCAGGTCATTGCACGGTTGAAATCGACATTGAATGATCATTGATGAGAAAAAATGGGAGTTTTAGTGACAGTATATTCATAGGTAGGAGAGTCCTTTTTCAGAATAAATGATGGAGTGAATATTTTTGGGGGCAGAGTTATCTCTCAAAATTATCCACAGTCGATATGAGAACTAGGATTCATTGAATGTTATAATACAGCTTGTGGAATGCAGAGAGTGGTGGTTATTATTCCTATTGAATGATTAAAAGTAGAGTATTTCTTGGGAGAAGTTACATATTTAAATTATATCAAGGATTCGTTATTCAACTAAAAAGGTGGGAAAATATTTGTAGAAACATAACCCTACATAAGGATGCTCCAGTATATGGGAGTTTTGGATATGTTTCTGAAATCATATTCTATATCATTTATATAATTACCCATTATATTCATATATAGAAATTTTATATTTTTAGATGAATATTAAATACATTCAATAAACACAGGCCTGTGGACTTCAAATGTATATTAAATTTAAAACTAGGTAAAAATCATTAGGTGACTGATCTTCAACATCTCCCATAATGATCATCCTTGTTATAATTATTGACAAATATACCCCACCTAAAACCTTTCATCATAACCAGGGTAAAGGAAACATAATAATGGGTGAGATCATATAATCATTAAGGTTAATAAAGTGAGATATAAATGATCAAAAAAGTATGGAATGGGGAAAAGTGTATGAGAAAATAATCATAAAATTTAAAAATCGTACCCAACATATCAGATACCATAATCATGACATAGGGTAAAAATCATGGGAATTCATAAGACCGGAATCATAATGGAATCAAATACATGATCCATGAGAGAATAACATTAGATTAAGATAAGATATTTTTCCATACATATAATAATATATAATCTTTTCTATAATATATATGGATCATTTCGAAGGATATCATAGTGGAATGAGTTCACTCCCTATGGAATCTTAGTATTCGAGAATCACTCCCTAGAACCTCATAGTGGAAATATTTCCACACAGAACATAATTCACTCCACATTCCTGACTAGTACATATCATGATATTTAAATAATTTACCAATTAATTAGAGAGAGATATAGGTAAAACAATTAATATAATGAAAATAATTCATATTTGATTCATAATACCAAAAAACATTCAATATTATAGAACACATTAATAAAGTGGGTGTGAAAAATATTTCTTCATGACCTCGGGAAAAAATACATTAATAATCATTTCAAAATAGCTTGACCAATTGAAATGAAATAGGATTCATAATTTATTTAACATTTCATCATATCATAACCCATGGAAAGTGAATGAGTTTCATAATCATCTTTTAATAAACAACTTAAACCATTCACATAACTAATATGAATGGTTTATTTGGATCATATACCCCGTAATGCATAATAATCATTAAAAAATGTCATATTTAATTGAAAATGATTTGAATTTCAACATGGAAATTTTCATGAGGAAAATATCCTTTCAATAGGAATAACACTTTTTAAAATATAAAACATTTACAAAGTCATTTTATTTAAAAATTACAATTAAAGACCATTTAATGAAAAAAAATCTTGGGGAAAAATATCATTTCCAATGGAAAAAATATAATGTAAAACAAAAAAAATTAAATTACTTTCCTTAGAAAATATTATTTTAATATTATAAAAAATGTTTACAAATATTATATGGGAATGATGGTATTATATTATATTCATGTATTATATGTTAACTCAAATATTCATTACACATTTTTGGTAGAGGTAAAACATTAATTATTATGAAATCTATATGAAGATTATAAAAAACATAAATTAGAACAAGGATAAATATTTCCTAGAAAATCATTTGGATATTTTTAAAAAATAATTTTTCTACCAAACTTTTAGAAAAAAGGGTATAAATAGAAAAATATGGTTTTTATTAAATATATTAATAATGCTAATTTTTAACCCAATCATTGTTTTGAACTCATTTCTATACAAATAGAAGAAAATAATGGGAAATTTTATTATCATGAAATAAAAGAATTAGAATAAATGTATTCAATATCAAGAGTGATGGAGAATATAATTTTCTATTGAGAAAAATAAAACTAATAAATTCTTATAATTTTTGAGATTGTGACATTAAATCAATACCATATTGGTAACATGGAAGCATATTCTATATGAGTGAATAAAATTAAATAAAACTAATAATATCATTATAATAAAAAAAATTCATTGTATTGCATGTAATATGGCCTATATGTACATATAATTTGGAACACTCCATGTTCCATGGTATGATTCCTTTTTTAAATAAATCAATATAATGCAACATAGGCAACCTTGCGTTCAAGCACACCCCAACCTATCAAACGATCCGTTTAAAAAAGAAATTCAGAATTTTAATACCTACTTTTTTAAATTTTATATTTTATATTTTTCAAAATGGACTTCATTTTTGGATTTATAAAGTCAAAATTATCTTATGGTGAATTTTTGGTATTTTTCTGAAAACATTAAGTTTTTTATAAATAGAGAAGAACACTACATTATTGTTTAAAATCGATTTTTTATTTAAATAATTATTTTTAAATTAAATTTATTTTAAATTAAATATAGATTCATTATACCTATATTATTCCAATGTAATTAATTGGAGTAATTTTAAAATAATATTACATATATATAATTTTATTGAACTTTTTAACGTATTTTACCCAATTTCTAGGAACATTAGTAAATTTGCCTGAAACATATTTTTACAGCTTAGGTGAATTGAATTTCAAAAATCTGACAACCATGGTTTTCATCAGTAAGTAAAATTTTGTTCTATAGTATGAAAATAATGTTTGGTGAATAGTAACTTTTGAATTTTATTTTCCACGATAAAAGGTAAACAGGGTTACTAAATGTAAAAACAATATTAAAATAATATAAAATCATCCCAAAACATGTCTTCATTCTATTGGATAAGTTCTTTTCAAAAAAAATAATACTTAGGAAAAAATATGATCCTTTATTATGCACATCTGTTAGATTAGAACATTTATTATTTTTTATTTAAAGAAGCGTTAAAAGTGTAAAATTGATATTTTAATAACTAATTCATTTTGAATATAGGGTAATCCAAAAGATAAATTATACTATAAATTTTCATTATAAAAATAAAATTATTTACTTCATTATTGTATTTTAATTTTAATGGTTAAAAATTAAATAATTAACTTTATTTATAAAACAATGATGATGCAGTAATTACCTTATTAATGAATGATTAGAATAAATGATATTATAAATTTTAAAATAAATGTTAATTGAAACATTAGATGCCATCCACAAATTTTTTATGTGAATATGACATGTTAGGGTTGATTAAATTTATTTTTTTCTAAGGAATCATGTTATTATAACATTTACAAAAAACAAATACTAAATACTGTCAAAATTGTCATAAATGAGTTTTTAAAACCAATAATATTTTATTAATTGATAAAAAACTTATAAAAATATAATATTCTTCCAAATTACTTAGATAATAAATAATATGTCACTAATGATCCTCTTGATGTTTTCTTGGCATTTTATAGTAACTAAATTAATCTTATAGTATAAAAATACAAGAAGACGTGGTAAGAGTTAAACTGTTTAACTAATGGATAATCCCAAAGGATAAGAATAATTTTATGACCTAAACATGTTTAAAAAATATTTTTGGAAAGGATTTAGACTCATCGTCATCTTATCCTTTAATTAAATTACTTTGGATCTATTATAAACCGAATATAATTTTACAAGAAATAAATATTTCATGTTTTTCATAAAGATCCCATCACCTCTCTTATAAAAGGGAAGCTCACTTTCTCTTTAATCAACCCCTCCAAAGCCCTTTGTCTCGGCCAATCCCTGCCCAAATGTCATCCTATCTTCCTTAACTTAATCATAGAGGAAACAAAATTGGGCATAAATCCATTTAATGGAGTCCTTTTGGGGAAATCAAATGGAGAGACCCAAAGAAGAAGAGGTAGTCATTTTATCCCTTAATTCTAAGTTCAGTTCTTCTTGTACTTCCTCTTACTAAGTTGTTAATATAATAAAATAAATACGCCATCATGTAATACCTGATTTAATTTTTTTCATATTATGGGACAACCATTTTACTGTTTCTACTCATCCTATGAAAAAATATCACCATGTGTGCGTACGTACGACTTACCATCTCCACAAAGAGTTGTAAATTGTTTTTCATGTACAATTTTTTTATATGGGAAAACCGATGAATATAATGGATTTAAATAATACATATAACATGAAATTACTTCTGGAAGATTTATATTCCATCCAATTCCATACCATTTTTCTATTAAATAAGTGATACTTTCGCCCGTGCGTACGAAGGACATACCGTATTCCCAACATGATGAGATTCATTTCAAACATTAACCATCCCAAAATGATTATAATATATATATATGTGTGTGTGTGTGTGTGTGTGTGTGTGTTATTCATAATTATGTTATTTATTACATAATAAGTATACTATAAGGATGTATATATGTATGTACATATATTTCATTCACATACTTCCATTCGATATGATAAGAAAATGGAAACAATGTCCATGTGTACGTACGACCTACCGTCTTCCTGAACGGTGTACGCTATTTTATATATTTATATATTATATATATTTATATTATGAATATAACAGATATATATAACATATTATACATTCTAGATGGAATAAAATCATGAATGAAAAATATGATAAAAAATAGCAAGTCAAAACAAGTGCTATAAACAATGCGATAGTACCCGAAATGTTGCATTAACATGGAATTGTTAATAATTTGGTAATATAAAGTCATAAAAAATCATATATGATATCATAAATATTATTAGGATTATGATATAGACTAATAATATGTTTAAAAACATTATACCGGTGTTTCAGACATGTACAGAGAGTATCAGACCTAAGGTAAGGGTTAATTCCTTAATCAAATTATTATCTGAGGTTATTGATGTCTAAGTATCTATAAAGACATATTTATCATCCATGACTATATTTCTAAAACTGTTTTCAAAAAAAATTAATATAATCATCTGGATGTTTAATGTCTTTTGTAATAATGATTAACGTTTTAGGAAATTTTTTGAATGTAATATTTCGGTCATTTTCCAAATGGGGTACTTTATGACCCTTTCGACAAATTAAGGAAAGAATGTTTCTTTGACTTATACAGTGCAAGAAGCTATTTTTATTCATTATTCCACCTTTCCATTTGAATATTACCTTACAAAAATATAATGTTATTTTAAAAAGAAATGTTTTATTTTAATATTTCAGGGCTTTAAAATGATTTTAAGTAAAAGGGATGTTTTCCTCAAATTGTTTTAATGAATTTATTAAATTATTTTCATCTATGTAAACATCCTTTGATTGATTTTATGCTTGTTTGATGTATATTTAAAATGATACATTCCTCCATATGATATTGAAGATTTTATGATAATTTTTACTTTGGATGTTCTATTTTTATACCATTCATGGTTTATGTTTAATGTATTAACATCTCTTATGAAAATTTTAATATGAATGATTACGTTAAGCTTCAACCATTTCATATAAAGAATTAATTGGACATAGTAAGTGATGGTTAGGTCCCTATATAGCCCTCAATTCATTGATAGGTGTCATGATATATACTAGTTTCTTGGCACAAGGACTTGATAAAATATTTTTGAATGGCCATTACATAAGGCCTTGACGTACTAGTTATTATGTCTGGTATTATGAATTCCCTCGAAATGAAATTCGTTTTTAAATGTAATTATTCTATTATTAGAATATCCATCTTAATGTTTATATGGTAATGTTTGATTTATTTTTACCATATTATGTTCAATTATTATGTTTAAAAGTCTGGTGTTTTTATTATACATCTAGCATTAAATGTTTATAGCTTCTGCTAAATTATATACCATTACTAAGAATCTGAGATCACCCATTACTTTTGTTTTATTTTCCCTGGATTGCAAGAAGTGTATTATAATTGATATGCAGAGTTAATCTAGGGGAATAATATAATTCTCAAAGGATTATTTATGCTTTGTTTTATGTTAGAGAGTGTAATTTAAAATTCATTTATGTAATTAATTTTCCAAGACATCTAAACTGATCGGTCCTTCAGGACATGTTTCATTGTAATCATTCCAATGAATTTAAATAATGCACTGGCTCAGGGTAAATGGGGTCAGGATGTTGCTTTTGGTATCAGAGGATGTTTTGAAACAAAATTGTAAATAGATTTAAAAAAACATTACCGACCAAAACCCTACGATAGACTTTGAGGATAAGTATAGAAGAACCCCCTTGAAATTTGGTAAAGTATGGATTATGGATATATTCCATGATGTACATGCCATTAAAGATACTACATGTGTAAAAGGTTCTATAACAGATGTACTGGGGTAAAATCTCAAACAATGTGTTTCAGGTTCGACTCGGGGTTAACCTGGTACGACAATGGGCCTTACTGGGCACCTGGTTTGACACTCCCGGGGGATATGCTTAAGAAAATTCATATTATCTTTCAAAAATATTCTAATGTATTTATGAGTATATATTTCATCAATGGAATTTAATTTATGATTATGGATTATATATGCATAAATTTGTTTAATTTATGTTATGTATTTTACTAGTTTGGAATTATGCATTACGATTCATAACTGAATCTAGTGTATGCCATAGTTTATAAATGGAGCCTAGTGGAAGAAATAGAAATCATATCAACATGTAACACCACAAGCTTCCACGGTATGTTTCCTTTTTTAAATAATTCAATATCATGCGATGTACACAACTCTGAGTTCAAGAGCACTATGAACAATCACAATTTTCAATTAAAAACCATTTATGAATAATAATATTTACTTTTTGAAATTTTTGAAATTTCATTTTTCAAAATGGAAATCATTTTTGGATTCAGAATATCAAAATTAGCGTAGGCTGTATTTTTTTTATTTTTCTGAACACATTGAATTTTTTATCAATAGTGAAAAACATTGCGTTATTGTTTAAAATCATCTTCTTATTTATGTAATAATTTAAAATTTAAAATTATTTTAATGTAAAAATATATATATAAAAACTATATTAGTGTTATATATTTCATTGAAATCATTTTATAATAAGATTATATATATATATATAATTTTATTGAAATTTTTAATGTCTTTTATGCACCTTCTAGGAAAGTTTGTAAATTTGCATAAAATGTAATTTTACCCCTTATGTGAATTTAATTTCAAAAATCAGATAGTAATAGTTATTATAATTATGTAAAATGTTGTTCAATAAGAAAAACATTATTTTTGGTGAATTGTAACTTTAAAATTTAATTGACCATGGTCAAAATTAAATAGGGTAATTAAATGTAAACACAATTATAATAATATAAAACTACCCCAACACATGTAATAATTCTATTGGATAAGATTTTCTCTACCAAAATCACCATTCATAAAAATATATGTTCCTTTTTTATCAACATGGGTTTGATAAGAACATTTATTATATTTTATTTAAAGAAGTGTTAAAAGTATTAAATAAAAATCTTAACAAATAAACCATTTTTAATATATGGTTATACACAAGAAACATTTTACGAAAATTACTCATTAAAAATAAAAAAAACTTTTTCATTCGTCATGTTATTTTATTTATAATTTTTATACATTAAAAAATTAAATTTATTAATAACACAATGATGATGTGTTGATTACTATATTAATGAATGGTTAAAATAAATGATATTATAAATATTAAAATAAATATAAATTTATTCTTTTGATTCCATACACGAATTTCCTAGGTGCATATGACATGTTAGGGTTTATTCAATGTATTTGATTCGGAATAATGAAGTCTTTTTGGCTTTAAAAAATCAATTACTAAATAGTGTCATAATGGACATAAATGAGTTTCTAAAGAAATACTATTTTATTAAATGATATAAAAAACCTAAAAATATATTACACAACCAAAATACATATATAATGATTAAAATTTCATTAATTATCCATGTGATATTTTCTTGGCTTTTATTGTAACATAATTAATCCTATATTATAAATATACAAGAAGACATGGTAGGAGTTAAACTCGTATGTAAGGGTTAATCCCACTAGATAAGGATACTTTTCTAAACTAAACATGTCAAAACATATTGTTTGAGAGGATTGGGACCCATCCTCATCTTAGCCCCAAAATAAATCAATTTGGAGCAATTAGGAAATGAATATCATGTTATAATAAATTAATTTTTCAAGCACTTCTTAAAGTGTCTATCCCCTATCTTATAAAAGAGAACCACCCTTTATCATTATTTCATACCCCCAAAGCACATTGGATCAACCAAATCCTACCCATATTTCACCCCAAATTTCCTCGTGTAATCCTAGATGAACAAAATTGGGCAGAAATCCAACATAATGAGTCCTTTTGTGCAAGAAAAATAGACACCTGAAGAAGAGGTTATTAGTTTATCCCTTCATTCAATGTTCATTTCATCTTGTAAGTCCCCATACTAAGTTGATAACATAAAAAATAGTAACTCTAGAATGTACTATATTTTGACATGTTTTTATGATTATGGGACGACCATATTTCTCTTTTTTACACATCCTATGAAACACAATACCACCATGTGTGTGTACGTACGGCTTACCGTCTCCTCGTCGTGGTGTAAATTTTTATTCATGTACACGTTGTTTATATGGACATAAAAATGAAAACAATGGATGTAAATAATAAATATAACATGATATTGATTCTTTAAAATTAATATTAAATCCAATTATATAACATTTTACCATTAATAAAATGATACTTTCTCTCATACGTACGCACGACTTATCGTATCCACAACGCGATGAGTTTCATTATCCACTTTAACCATCCCATAATGGTTATAAAAAATATATATATTATTCATAATTATGAAATATATGACATAATAATTCTACTTGAATGATATAAATTTATGTACATATATTTCATTAACTTACTTCCATTTAATACGATAATGAAATGGAAACAACGTTCATGCATATATACGACATACTGTCTCTATGAATGGTGTTTTCCATTTTATATATCTACCAATTATATATATTTATATTATGAAATAATATGATATAAATCATATTATACATTATGGAATCATGTAAATCATCATCTATGTAATATGATCCCGAGTAACAAGTTAAAACACAAGTCATAAACTAAGCGATATTACCTAAAATGTTGCATTAATGTGGAATTGTAAATAAATGGGTAATATAATGTAATAAAATATTCATATATGATATCATAAATATTATTTTTATTTTGATATAAGTTGATGTTGTGTTTAATAACAATATACATGTGTTTCGGACATGTACATAGAGTATTAGATCTAAGGTAAGCGTGAATTTTTCAATCTCATTATTATCCGATATTGTTTATATTTAATTTTTTAGTGGGACACATTTATCATCCCAGCACAAGTTTCATAAAAATGTTTTCAAAAAGTATATTTTTACTTTTAAGGGAAGGTTATATTTAATTAGATCATCATTTTAAATGTATTCACAATTTATTTTTCTAAACATGTTTAATTAATGCCCCTATTTTCCAGATGATGTCAAGGATTAATTTAAATGGACCTGATTGTTTTAAAATATTTATCCCTTTCAAAAGACTCGAAGTGGTATGGGATACATTGATTCAAAAATATCTTTTAAATGAATTCTTTTATTAATTGATTTTCTTTTAAATGAATTTAGGAAAAATGGATACTTCACTCAAAAAAATTTACTAATCATTTAAAACTATTTTAATATCATCACTTTATATTATTCATAATTGAGGTTGATTTACTATAATACAATATTAAAAATTTTATTGAATGAGTTATGAAATTTTTTTACTATGGATGTTCTATTTCTATACAATTTATGGTTTATGGTTATAGTATTGACATTTTGTATGCTAGTTTTAATACAAATGATTATGTTATGGTTCCCCCTTTTTATATGAGTAATGAATTAGACTTAATATGTGATAGGTGGGGCCTGCTATAGCTCCTCGATGCATTGGTAGGTCTCATTAGACTAAATAGCTTATTGGCACAAGGCCTGATAGAATATTTGTGAATGGTCTTGGCATAAGGCCTTGACATAGTAGTTATTATGTCCACCATTATGCATTCATCCATTTGGAAGTTAATTATTACATGTGATTATTAGACTAGTAGAATAACCATGGGAATGTTCATATGGTAATGATTGAATTTTTTTTACCATATTATGTTCATGTTTTATTTTTAAATGTATTTTTTTTTTATTATGCATCATTCCTAAAAAATGTATTTCTTTTGATGAATTATTTACCATTACTAAGCATCAGATATCTCCCTTTTCTTATGTTTTACCATTGATGGATGCCAAGAGGTGTATTATGATTGATATATAGGGTTAAGCTAGGGGAATAATGACATAATAAAAGGTTTATTTATGCTGTGTTTTATTTTATAAAGTGTAATGTAGCATTCTTGTATATAATCTATTTTTCATGCCTGCTAAACTAATCATCCCTTCAATACTGGATTCATTGTAATCCTGATAATGTATTAAAATAATTCAGTAGATTTGGGTATCTATAATGTTGGTATCAGAGGGATTTTAGAAATAAAATTGAAAATAGATTTAGAAAACATTGATTAGGGATCATAACCCTAAGAGAGACTTTGAGGTTAAGTATAGAAGAAACCCCTAGAATATTGGTAAAGTAAGGATTACGTGGATATTATATGAAGTACATCCCTATCAAGAAGGTACATGTGGATGTGGTTCTATAAAAGATGTACCATGGGGTGATAAATCTAACATGGTGTTCTGGGGGGGACTCGGGGTTAACCTAGTACACGACAACGGACCTTACTGCGCACCTGATTTGACAGTCTCTAGTGATATTCAAGGGATAATTCATATTTTCATTACAAACCATTATGTAGGATTTATGAGTATATATGTTCCCAAATAAACCATATTTATTATTATGGATTAGATATGAATAACATTTAAAATTTATGTTAAAATATTTACTAGTATAGAATTATGAATTATGATTCAATCTATTGTATGCCATTTTTAGAAATGGAACCTAGTGGAATAAATGTAAATCGTATCAATGCACATAATCCTCATACAAATTTCCCTCCTATGCAAGATAATGCTAGTGGAGCAGGTGACACAACTAGTACTGAACAACTCTTAACAGTATTGTGATTGTTATCTTAGCTTATAAATATTATCAATACCAGTATGGAGCATCCTCATCCACAGTGTGGAGGTTCAATTTTAAACTGCTTCTTGAGACAATAACCCTCATCATTTAATGTGACTTCAAATCCTTTTGTTGATGAGAAGTGGTTATGTTCTGTATAGAAAATATTTCTTCATTTGGGAAGTAACGAAAGGGAAATGGTTGTCATAGAAGTTTATCATGTCTTAGGAGATATGGAACACTAGTGGTCATTAACTCGAAACCCAAAGTAGGATGAAGAAGTGGGAAATATTGAATAGAGTTATTTTAGAGAACTTATTCTAAAGGAATACATTCCTATTAAATAAAGAGCTGATATGTAAACAAAATCTCTGAGCCTATGAAAAAAGGAGGATGAGAATGTTCTAATGTATTAGGCTTACTTCAAAATGATATCAAGGAATGATGTATACTATATACGTAACAAAATAAGTAATATTGATCGATTATTTGATGGGTTAAAACCTTTCCTTCAATGGGATTTGGTCTCACAATCATTCTCATCGTATGAAGATATAGTCTCATGTTATGTCGAGATATAAAAGGAACATTATAAGTCTTATAACATTAATCTATAGTAATAGAAGAAGATAATGGTAGATAAAGAGATAGAAAAAGGGAAAAATGGAAAGAAGGATGTTTCTTTATGTGATAATTTTGGGAAGAAACACCCTAGTACTAGCCTAAATGGAACAGTGGTTGGTAACAAATGGGGTGAAAAAGGTCACTAGGCTCATGATTTAAAGGGAAAGAGAGAAGTTGTGCAATCTTATAATTGTATAGATGTCAAACATTATCCAAAAAATTGTCCAAAGAATCAAGGAAATATAGCCCAAAAAAATAAAATGGATCAAGGTCAAACTTATTTTATTACCACAATCGATATGGAATAACTAATGTATTTGTGTTTTTGGATTCACGAATTGTATTTTTCTTATAAAAAGAATGTCATATATATAAGGTTTGTACTACCGTAATTTTTTTTCATTAAAGTTTTAATATGTGGAAGGTAATCATATATTAATTATGTGATAATATTAACAGCATTATATTTTTTGGGGAATCTAACGTTACAGCTGATTTTGGAAATTTTGAGACCTTTTCGTTAGAGATTGGAAAAAAGTAGTTTGGATAACTTTAATGGTTGTAATGGATTAAGTTGAAAATTGGGTATTATTTTTTAGGTTAAAACATTGGATAAGATTTTTTTTTGGAATGTTATAATACTACTGTTTTAGTAAATGGACCAC
This sequence comes from Viscum album, assembly GCA_963277665.1. Taxonomy (NCBI): domain Eukaryota; kingdom Viridiplantae; phylum Streptophyta; class Magnoliopsida; order Santalales; family Viscaceae; genus Viscum; species Viscum album. Next base: position 444,835,981 of record OY728155.1, on the reverse strand, counting down.
CTGCATGTTGGGCGATAACCCATCCCGTCAGATAAATATGCAGGAATCGAACCCACAATCAAAGTGGGACAATGCTTTATCACCTTAAATTGGCTTAAAAAATATCATGTTTATTATAACATAGTTCTTTTTTCATTTAAATGTTATATTTTTTTATTTGGAACCTTATACTATCAATTTAAATTAAATATTTTTGAATTTTAAGAGTTTGTGGTAGGAATTACTTAATAGATGACACTCTATATGTTAATTAAGTATGCTCACTTATATTCTTAGTATATGAATTAAAGTAATTATACAACATTAGGTAAATGATAATAAAACCCAAACTATTTTCAATGTAGTTCCTTTTGCGAAGAATCAAATGGTCCCTTAGATCATCAAAGATTTATATCTTTCATGTTGTTAACTTTATCCTTATAATATTCTCTATCACTCTCTATCAGAACTTGATGGTTATTTTTATCTTCAATATCCATGTTATCCTACATGAAACCCTAGTTAGTTTTATTTCTCATAACCTTCATAAGTAGTTTTCTTTATTTTAAAATAGAGGCCTCATAAATCCATTTTATGTTGTGGGATTTCAACTATGATATTTTAAATTATCGAATCCCTAGTTTTCAATCCTGATTTTATATTATGAGGATAAAATTTATTAAACTAGGTGGTAATGTAACCCCCTAATATTTCCATGGTACACTTCCTTTTTTTAAATAATTCAATAGTGTTTTATATTCGCAACACCGAGTCCAAACACACTACGACATGTCAAACTACCTGTTTAAAAAGTAGTTATGAATAGTAATACATACATTTTGAAATTTTATAAATTTAATTTTTAAACATGGACTTCTTTTCATGATTTTGAATATCAAAATTATCTGATGTGGTTTTTTTTATATTTTTCTAAAACATTCAATATTTGATGAATAGTGAAACCCACTGTGTTATCGTTTCAAACGAACTTTTTATTTTAATAATTGTTTTTAATTAAAATAAATTTTAAAGTCACAATAGACACATAATTCTAATATTAGTCCAATTTAATTTGTTGGAGTCATTTTATAATAATATTAGATATATAAAATTTTAGTGACCTTTTTAACGTCTTTTACCCACCTTCAGGGCACATTTTTAAATATCCATAAAATGTAATTTTACTATTTCTATGAATTGTATTACAAAAATAGGATAAACAAAATTTTCATCCATATGTAAATTGTAGTTCAATAGGATGAAATTAATTTTTGGTAAATAGTTACTTTTGATTTTTATTTACCACGGTTACAAGTAAATATGAAAATTAAAGGTAAATGTAATATTATAATAATATTAAATTATCCCAACACATATACTATTTCTATTGGATAAGTTTTTTTGACAAGAATAATCATTAGGGAAAAAACCAAGATCTTTTTCCATCCACTTGGGATGGATTAGGACATTTATTATATTATATTTAAAGAATTGTTAAAAGTTTAAACTAAAATATTAATAACTAAACCATTTTAATTTAGAGTTATAAATAATATGAATTCGACTATAAATATTCATTACAAAGATAAAAATATTTCATACATAATGATATTTTGTTTATAATTTATAGATATTAAATTATTAAATCAGTTTATGATGCAATGATTATGCAGTAATTACCATATTAATGAATGATTAAAATAAATGACATTATAAATATTATAATAAGTGTTAAATGATATTTTTGAAGCCATTAGATAAATTTTCACGGTTAATATAAAATGTTAGGGTTGATTCAATATATATTTTTTTGGAATCAAGTTTTAATTACTTAAACAAAAATCAATTACTAAATAGTGTCAAAATTGAAATAAATGAGTTTTTAAAAAAAATACTTTATTAAATGATATAAAAAACCTAAAATAATATGATTCATCCAAATGACTTAGATAATGATTCAAATATGATTAATTATCTGATTCATGTTCCCTTGGAATTATATAGGTACTAAATTAATCCTATAGTACAAAAATACAAGAAGACATGGTAGGAGTTAAACTGGTTAACTAAGGCTTAATCCCAAAAGATAAGGATACATTTATGACATGAAAATGTATAAAACCTATTGGTTTATAGTTTCTCGACCCATCCATATTTAATCCTATAAATAAATCAATTTTTGAGCTATTAAAAACCTAATATAATTTTATAATAAATTAATAATTCAAGCATTCCATAAATTGCACCTCACGTCACTTATAAAAGGGAGACTCTCATTCTATTTAAATAAAACCTCCTAAGCCCTTTCTCTCCGGCAACCCCTACCCAAATATCCTATTAAATTCTCTAGATTTACCTTAGAGGAAATCTTTAGACCTAAATTCATCTTAAGGGCACCGTTTTTCAAAACAGAAGGAGACAACCGAAGAAGAGGTAATTGTTTTATCCAATCCTTCAACGTTCATTTATTCTTGTACTTCCTCTTACTATTTTTTTAACATAATAAAATAATAACTACATCAAATTCTATATTTTTAGTTTTTTTAATATTATGGGACAAAAATATACTTATTTTTCCATCCTATGAAAAACAATACCACCATGCGTGCATATGTATAGTTTACCATCTCCACTCTATGGTATAAATTTTTATTCATTTACACCTAGTTTATATGGGATTAAAGATGAATATAATAAATTTAAATAATACATATAACATGATATTGCTTTTGTAAAATTCATATTCCACCGTATTCTATACCATTTGACCATTATGGAAATTATACTTTTGCTAATGCGTACGTACGGCTTACCATATCCATGATGCGATGAGATTCATTATCCATTTTAACAATCAAAGAATGGTTTTTAAAAAATATATATTATTAATAATTTTGAAATGTATGCAAATAATAAGTCCACTAGATTTATATATATATTTATGTACTTATATTTCAGTCACATTCTTCCATTCAATACATTAAGAAAACTAAAATAACATTCAAGCGTACATAAGACCTACCATCTCCATGAAAGGTGTTTTCGATTTTATAAATCTATCTATTATTTATATTTATATCATGTATATATTTATGATATATAAATCATTTTATTCATTCTAGAAGTATGTAAATCATTATCTTTGTAATGTGAACAAGATAAACAAGGCAAAACACTTATAATAAACAAATCAATATTACCTTAAATATGGCATTAACATGGAATTTTTAATAAATATATAATATAAACTCACAAAAGAATTATATATGATATCATAAATATTATTACGCTTCTTATATAAGTTAATAATATCTTTTAAAACATTATACTTTTGTTTTAGACATGTATGTGGAGTATCAAACATAAGGTAAGGGTTAATTCTTATATCCCATTATTATCTGAGATAGTTTATGTGAAATTATTTACTGCGAAATATTTATCATCAATGTCCATGTATCATAAACATTATTTCAAAAGAAAAATAATATGGTTTTTGCAAGGGTATCTTTAACTAGATCATCATTTTAAATGTTTTAAATAATTATTTTTCAAAATCAATTTAATTAATGTCCATGTTTTCGAAATGATTTTAAAGATTTATTTATTCGAACATGATTGTTTTAAAATGAAAATTCCACTCAAGAGTTTTAAAGTGTTATGGGACACTTTGATTCAAAAATCACTTTTAAATAAATTACATTAAAAAATTTCTGACTATTAAATGATTTCATGAAAAAAGGGTATTTCTCTCAAAGAGTTTTACGGATCATTTTCAACTATGTCAATATCCCTATAGGATATTATTCTGTATTATGGTTCATTTATTATAATAAAATATTCCATATTCTATTGTATGAGTTATGAAATGTTTGACTGTGTATGTTCTATTTCTATACAATTCTTGGTTATGTTTAAATTATTGACTTTTTGTATACTAGTTTTAATACAAATTATTATGTTATGTTTCACACATTTCATATAAGAAATGAATTGGACTTTTTATGTGACAGGAAGGTCCCACAATATCCGCTCGATGCATTGGTAGGTCTCATGAGAGAAACTAGTTTCATGGCACATGGCCTTGACATAGTAGTTATTATGTTCGGCATTATGAATTCCCTCATTATGAAATTAGTTATTAAATTTGATTGTTCTAATAGTATAATATCAATGTAAATGTTTATAAAGTAATATTTGACTTATTTTTACCATACTATGTTCATGTTTTATGTTTAAAAGTCGGTTTTTTTTATTATATGTCTTTTCTTAAAATTTTATAGCTTCCGCCAAATTATTTATCCTTACTAAACATCTAAGATCAGCCCTTTTTTATGTTTTATTTTCCCAGGATGCTAAGAAGTTCATTATGATTAATATGTAAGCTTAATCGTAGGGGAATAATGGAAAAATCAAAAGATTATTTATATAGTGTTTTATGTTAGAAAGTGTAATGTAACATTTATGTATGTAATATATTTTCCAAGACTACTAAAATTATAATTCCTTAGGAAATGTATTAAAATAATGCACCGGCTCTAGATAATTGGGGATAGGGCATTACATATTGTAGGTAATCAATCTATAGATTTCCCTCCTATGAAAGATAATGATAGTTGAGTTACTGACATAAATGGTACTGAATAGCTTGTAGCCGTATTGGGACAATTGACTCAAGTTATGAATAATAACATTTTACATATAGAGAATCATCATACACAATGTGGAGGACCATTGTTAGACAACTTCATGAGACAACATATGCCAAAATTCAATGGGACTATAAATCCTTTTATATTTGAGCAGCGGATGTGTTCCTTACAGAAAATTGTTCTTGCATTGTGAAGTAATGAAAGGGAAAAGGTTTTCATAGAATTTTATCATCTCTCAGGATATTAAGATCAATATTGGTTATTAATTCAAAACATAATGGAGGATGAATAATTTTGAAATATGGAATTGAGGGAGTTTAAGGAACTTTTTCTTGAGAAATACTTCCCTCATAAACAATGACCTTATATAAAATGGAAATTTATGATCCTAAGGAAAAAGGAGAATGAGAATGTTGCAATGTATGAGGATAACTTCAAAAGGATATAAAGGAATGTTATATACTACATACATAACCCAAGATGTAATATTTATCGATTCATTGAAGTTTAAAAACCTCACCGCCGAGCGGATTTGGTTGAAAAATGTTTCTCATGTTATAAAGATATAGTATCATGTGCAATCAGGTTAAAAAAATATTTATGTCTTATGACATTAATGTAAATCCAAATAAGAAGAGAGCGTTGGAGTAAGAGATAGATAAAGGGGAAATAGGAAGAAGGATTTTACCTTATGTGTTAATTGTTGGAAGAAACACCATGTTACATGGCTAAAAGGAAAAGGAGTTTGTTATAGATGTGGAGAAAAATGACACCAGGATCATGATTGTAAGGGAATAAAAAATTCTGTGAAATATCATAATTGTAATGATATGGGACATTATGTAAATGATTTTCCAAAGTGCCAAGGACATATAGCTCAGAAAAAAATGGATCATGGTAAAGCATATTTTGTTACTACAGTCGAAGTGGAATAATTGATGTATTTGTGTTTTTGGATTCATGAAATATATTCTAGTTATAGAAATAATGTGATATATATAAGTATTGTATTGTAGTACTTTTTTCATTAATGATTTAATATGTCATGACCTATCCCCTGGGGTTCGTGCCGTGATTACCCCATTCTAGCCTTCCATAGGCCAAGGTTCGGCGACTAGCACCAAAAAGGAATATCCCCATAACAGGAAGTCATTAACATTAATCTTGTAAAATAACAAAATACAAGAACACATCAAGAAGCCACGAAGAAGTAAAATTATGAAGTAAAAAGTGTACTAAAAGTAAAGGGGTCGGAATACAAGACCAACTGAAAAGTACAAGTACAAAGGAAAAGAGAAAACAGTTCCTAAATCATCCACCGAGGATATTATCTAAAGGGTAGGTACATATCATCACCATAGAACTCAACGTCAGCATGTCGCCTCCGTGTATTGCCTGATCTTGGCTTCCTCTAGTCTCATCCTAGATGATCGCCGTCTGTAGAAGACACAACAAGGTGCAGGTGAAGCACATCAAGGGGTGAGTATAACAATACTTAGTAAGAACCCTGAGACCCCCGAAGGTCTCCCAATGTTCCAAAAATAATAAACCACATATCAAGACCTCGGTCCTAAATCACAATGAAATAGTCATCTCTCACCGGGTATACAACATAGTGATTTGTAATAAAGATGATTAGTATTAATCTATTTAATTTTATCCCATTTGGAAGGTCCACAACTAAACAATGAAAGAGTTGTTCCATTTTCGATCCACACCAGGTCGTGTGCCACTGATCCACGATGGGATACTCAAAGTCTATTCCACACTGGGTCACACACTACTAATCCACACAGGGTCGCTATGATGAAGATCTACATAGGATTGTTATGATGTTGATCCACATAGGGTCACTATGATGCTGATCCACATAGGGTCGCAATGATGCAGATCCACCCAGGGTAGCTATGATACCCATCCACACAGGGTTACTATGATGTTGATCCACTCAGGGTCTCTATGATAATTATCCACATAGGTTTTCTAGAACAGTGGTTGGGATGATTAGTCATACAACTAGATCATCCCACTCTATATTTTCTGATGCTAACACACATTGGTCTCTCTTATTATTCAAGTTACAGTCAACCACATGATTCCCACTAATAACATTCATGATTTTTGGAGAACCACTACCCAAGACATTTTTTCTATTTTTTAACTATTACAACGTTCTGAAAAAACATATACCAATGGGACCGCCTGGTCATTGGGGTCCCAATGTGAAAGACGATTCGTCTTTCAGAAGCCCGGTCTGTGATATATGTACACTTTTTTAAAATGGCCCAATTGGATTCAGGTCTGTTCCAACCTATTTTGTACATCAAAATCCATCAAAACTCACATCGAGTATCTCTAAATGATTTCTTTTACACAAGTTTCCTTTTTCCATTGACGACACGTGAATCCAACACCTAGTCCCTTAGATGAATCCCTTTCTGTGAATCGGGGGTGACCACATCTTGGTTCGGTCCGGCTCTGTAGAGCCTGCTACAATATTTCCGAGAAACTACATCCCACAAAAGGGTCCCAACGCCACTGAAGACTTGTCAAATGGACACCAGGGTCGTCCGTTATGGGTTTTTATTTATTCGGGGGTCGCTTTGGTCTGGGCCCTGTCCGACTCGGTCTGACCGTTCCGATGCAATGGGTCTTGAGGTCTACCTAACCTCACCCAGGACCATCCAATTAAGGTTCTTCCTAGTTCATTGGGTTTGGCCTGTCGAGTTTGGCCCATTGGTTAGCAGGCCCGGACCGCGGTTAGCCTGGCCCGTCAGGTGGGCTCGGCCCACCCGCGATGGCCAGTTAGGCCGCAGGTCCAGCCTGGCCTATTGGGTGGGTCCAGTCCACTGGGTGGATCCATCCCGCCTCCTGTACTGCCTGCCTGAAGGTAGACCATTGTGTCCCACTAGACCCTCAATTGTGGTGATGTTTCTCCAGCCGGTGGGACACTTCCCCACCGCATTGGTAGTCATCCATTTGGCCGACCCGGTTTAGCCAACGATGTTCAGACCTAGGCCACGATGCTCCTTTATGTCGATGCCCACTGGATGAGGCTTCTCTGTGCCACCCACTTTTGCTGAGACCCACTTTCCACGACCACTTCACGCCAAAGGTGGTTCGTGCGGGTGCCGCCTTTATACAGCGCTGCCTACTCGGGTCGGCCGCCATCAGCCCCAATGGAGAACCATCGTGTACCACCTGCCACCGCCTGCGGCTAGTAGTTGTGGGTCTCCTACATCCCCAACAGACATGGAACGCTGTTGGTTTCTTCCACGGTTCAAGGGATATGATCATGTGTCTGATCTTGGTGTCATATGCACCTACGGATCTCTAGATCTGTCGCTGTCATAGTGTGACCCACTATTTTTCATTGTGATCAATATGAGGAAATTGTCACTAAAGAATGAAGTATGAGAAAGTCACAGTGGGTATGGGACTTCTTCTTTTGGCCAGAACCATCCGAGTTAATGTGATAAAAAGCGGGAGATGATTTAATTAATCTAAGACAACTTCATAATATACCTTCTAACTAGAGGAGACGTTCGCTGACTACGATCGACAGAACCTACTTCATCGTTTTCATCATTTCTTTATTCGTTGGCGCTCGTCACTGCTTGCTGAAATTGGTCATGTCATCCTAGTGGTTATCATCATGGTACTTTTTCATAGCTTTGTCTCTCATTGAATTCATGGAAACACTCTACCCCGAGCTCCATATAAATAGGAGAGGGGAAGGGTCAGTAACACATGTAGAATTAAGGAGGTTTATTTAATTAAATAATTGTCCAAATTCCAATGGTTTGGTTACAAGAATAATGAGAAGTCAATCCATTTAATGATGTGATGTTTTGTTTTCCCTACCACTTCCACTCATCCATTGCAGAAAAATAAAAGAAATAAAATAATATAACATGTTATTTTATTAGTATTTCAAAAGTCCATAGAATTAACTTTTTCACCCTACCTACTATAGTCAAAGTGAAGCCCCCTTTAAGAGAATCCAAGTGTTGTAGATTCAACGATGACCTCAAATTTATAATTCAAGCACCGGTTCAAAAGATAAAAAATGCCTCCCGTCCATTTACTAAAAGTATCCTAAAAAATGTTAAGAAATACATTCGGGGCACACCGGGCCTCGGAATCACACGCAATCAATATTCGTAGACTTTTAAGAATTCTATATAATTAAAATAATTACATGGAGAATCAAGGTCTTTAAATTCTCCCTGACATAGGGATTTTTATCCCTGAAATCCACAACATATATTAAGGAAACAAATGGGGGTACTGAGAATGAATCTGAGCCTCATGCTCCCATGTTCTCTCTTGGAGGTCCCCTTGCTACAAGTGAACACGCACAAGAGGTATTGATCATCCACAATAAACCTACTAATGTCGATCCTAAATCTCCACTACAACCTCTGTAATAGTGGCCCCATCGTTAATTCCCAACTCGCCCAAGTGTATAACATGCAATATATCATGCATGTATATCTTCAGTTGTGACATGTGAAAAACATCATGCACCCAATTCTTCTTTGGGGGAAGCGCTAGGTGATCCACCATCTCGCCAAATCTACTATGAACCTGAAATGGTTCGATGAACCTCAGAGATATCTTTTCATCCTGACCAAATCTCCGCAAAGCCTGTCCAGGTGAGACTCATAGGAAGACATGGTCTCCCTCCTCGATTGCCAAAGGTCTCTGTCTCCTTCCAACTTAAGACTTATATCTCCTTTGTACAGTCTTCATCTGCTCCAAGAGGATTTTCACCTTCTCAGTGGTTTCCCGTACCAACTATGGACCCTTAATTGCTGACTCTCCCGGGTTAGTCCATCTTATAGGTGGTCTACATGGTCGACTGTACAAGGCCTCAAATTGTTCCATACCAATGGTGGAGTGATATCTACAATTTTATGAAAACCTAAATAAGGTAAAGTGATCCTCACAAAGGTGGATGAAATCTAGTACGTAGGAATGAATCATTTCCTCCAGTGTTTGAATGGTCAGCTCTGTATGACCATCTGTTTGTGGATGAAAGGTGGTGCTCGAACATATTTGAGTCCCAAACTCCACCTGTAATCACTCCCAAAATCGAGATGTAAATTTTTTTTCATGGTAAAGTATGATTGTTGATGGAACCCCATGAAGCTATAAAATCTCCTGTACATCAAGGAATCCCAAGCCCTGTATTGATCCCTACTCTCAGATGAGTGGGATGTGGGCCGACTTGATGAGTCGTTCAATGATCACGCAGATGGAATCAAGTCCCCTGGATGTTTGTGGTAACCCTATGACAATGTCCGGGAGATACCATCTGAATTCCACTCTAGTAACTCTAGTGGTTATGCTAAGCCTAGTAGAACCTGATGTTGGGCCTTCACTTATAGACAAGTGACGCATCATGAAACAAACTCTTCCACTATCTTCTTTATCCATGTCCACCAGTGCTGACATCGGAGGCCCTGGTACATCTTCACCACACCAGGATGTACCACCAAAGGGGATGTATGTAACTACCTCAACAACTCCTCCTGTAGCACCACTAACACCATGTAGCATCCTATGAAATGGATGATATAATACCCATCATCAAAAAATCCATCTGGTACATGTCCTGATTATATCTGAGCACGTCAAGCCTCACAGTCAATGTACCCAAGCCGTGCCTTCATATCTCACTGAAGAAGTGGGGGAGTGACTGTCATGGACCGATGGTAAGATGCTCAATCTCTATCGACAAAGTATATCTAATGTGGGAAGCTTCCCTGTTGCCTCACTCAGTCACTGTAAACATGAGCTCCTGCTAACTTCAACTACTACTCTATTTCCCTTTCCGAGGAGTATAGACAATCTCATAGTCATAGTCTTGGATGAACTCTAGCCATCATAATTATCTCGGGTTTAGGTACTTCTGTGAGAAGATATACGTAAGTCTCTTATGATCATAGTAGATTTTAAGACATTATCCCATCAAGAAGTGTTGCCACATAATCAAGGCAACAACCACTGCTGCTAACTCTAGGTCATGGGTAGCACAATTATTCTCATGGTGTCTTTGCTGTCGTGAACCCTAAGTGACCACTGCTCGCTCTTGCATCAGGACACATCCTAGTCCAGTCCCTGATGTGTCACAGAAGACTACATACCCAACACCCTCTTATGGTAGCCTCTAGATGGGGGCACTCGTTAGTCTCTGCCTCACCTCTTAAAAACTCTGCTGGAATCTCTCTATACATAAAAATGGTTCTCCCTTCTTTGTCAATGCTAAAAAGTTTTCCACATCTCTTTAAAAGAAATTTACGAATCTCCTGTAGTTTCCAGCCAACCCTAGGAAACTCCGCACCTTGGTCACACACCTGGGTGGCTCCTAGTCATGCACTGGCCGTATCATTGCTAGATCTATTGCATCTCCAACCTCTAAGATTACGAGTCTCAGAATGTGGACCACCCATATCCAGATCTGGCACTTTGAGAGTTTACCATAAAACGGGTGCTCTCATAGTGTATCCAGTACTATCTACAAGAAGATTGGCATGCTCCTCCACCGATTCCAAGTATATCAAGACGTCATTGATGAAGACCACCACAAAGAGATCGAGGTATGGTATGAAGATCGTGTTCATGAGTCCCATGAACAATGCATGGGAGTAGGTTATTTCGAATGGAATAACTAAGAACTCATAGTGGGCATACCGACATCTGAAGGCCATCTTCTACACATCTTCATGTCATACCTTGAGTTTATGATAAGCTGATATAATGTCTATCTTTGAAAACCAATGATCTCCCATTAGCTGATCAAAAAATCATCAATCCTCAGAATTGGATTCTTGTTTTTCACGATCAACTGGTTTGGGCATCGATAATCGCCACAGAGGTTCAAACTCCCATCTTCTTTCATGGAGAACAAAATTGGGGCTTCCAATTGAAAACACTAGGCCTTATAAACCCCTTCGACTTCAAGTCATTCATTTGTACCTGTAACACACAAATCTATATGGGAGACATCTGATATTATTGAGTAGATATCAGAGACATTCTGGGGTATAGGTCGATGTATAATTCCACCTCTCTATGAAAAATTAGTCCGAGAACATCATCAGGGAATACATCGTCACATTGTTCCACCACTACATGATAGCTCGGACACTCAACATCAACTGCTCTGAGGGTATGGCTAGCCCATAGATGTGTGATCGGTTACACCCTCATCCAGGTAATTCCATCATGCGTTGAAATGGTTCCCTTCTAACAAGTCATGGAAAACATGGTCCCATCAATGCAGAGACACCCCACTTTACGCCTAATATAGTCAATTTGTGCATAGACTGTGGATAACCAGTGCATACCAAAGATGACATTGTAAGGCCTCGACACTGCTACTAGAAGATCTCATTCAATTCTCTCACCACCTAGAGTAAGCTCAAACTTCTGGCAGCAGTGTGTAAATGCTGAATCCTCTCTTGTAAGAGTCCTTAATCACAAGGATTGAGCCAACGGTTCCACCGGAATTTCCGACCACCGAATGAGATCTATGGAAATTAAAGAGTTACTAGTACATGCGATTATCTTTATTGTATCTAAGGTAGAGTAGACACAAATAGCACCTAAAATCATCTTTAGAGCAAGGTGGTCAAACGTCTCAGCTGCATGTAGCTGAGCTCGTCCCTGTCCACCTACTCCATGTGGTCTGGGTGGACCACCTCGAGGTTGAGGCGGTTGAACTTCGAACCTCTATCCACCACTTACTACATGACCAACTCCTCTGACACATCCACCGCACTACGAACCTCCTCACTTGAATCTCTCTCTATGCCTTGGTGGTCCGTCGAATGTCTACTGGTTGTAAGTGTGGCTGGTTGGGTAGTCACGATCCAAGTGATAGTGCCTGCCTCATGTAAATCTCTTTATGCTCTTCTACTGGCCTACTCTAGCTCATGAGCATCGCACCTCCGACACTACGTTCTGGGATAGTCCATAAAAAGGTTTGGTCTTCTATGAACTATGTGTCATCTTCCCACTACCAGTCGTAGAGGAATCTTTTATGTATCGCCCGGTGGTGGGTCTCGTTTTCAGTGTCTACTCGGTAAGGATTCTCTCCACCAAGAGTGCTCTCTCTAGAACTCAAGCATGCATAAGGATGCTGAGAGATACAATCAAATATCTGATCTCCCATCAGAGTCCTTGTTCAAATGTCTGCACCCTAAAGAACGGGTCTCACACAATGTCTATAGATTAGCATGAAAGGTCGATGAACCTCGCCGAGTACTAGGCCACAGTCTGGCTTCCCTATTGTAAGTGTAGCAGCTCATATATATGCACAGAGTTTAGAGTCTATTGGGAGAACTCTGCCCTAAATATGCCCTCAAAATCTTCCCAAGTGAAGGTCGCCTTATCAGGTGTCATGTGCCTCAGACTCCACCTTCACCCTGCTGCTCCCTGGAAAATAATTGTAGCTAGGATCACCATTTGGTTTGGGGTGTCCCATCATGGCGAAAAACACTGTCCACAACCTCCAGCTAGTCCTCAACCGCCTGCAGATCTGTCTTGTCTTGGATCCGTGGAGGATTCTTCTCTTGAAACGCGTGCAACATGCTCAATCGGTGTGCAAAATCTTTTGGTGGGGCTGGTGGTAACAGCTTCCCAATGGGTAGTCGGGATATTTATACATGACACTAAGAAGCTAACACCGTAAGAGGTCCATTCAACAATGCCTCGTCACTCGATGGGCCGTCATCACGTACTCTCTTAGGAATCATAGCTCGATGTCTTCATGGCGGTATCCTTAAACGAAATTAGTGACCCACATTCAATAAGTTATATCTGGTGACCTGACTCGAAGAGATCAAAAATAAATCACTTTCAAAACACACACAATCAATGTTTTCATGCACCAAGTCAGAAATCAGAATTCAGGGTCCTAGTGTATAGATACGTCGGTCGCCACACCAACATTGGACTCCCCAAAATGAAATTCACACTCAAAACACATAAAACATCTTATTTATGAAAAGATTGTAGTACAAGTCCATCATTCTGACTCCTCTGATACCACCTTGTCATGACCCGTCCCTCGGGGCCAATTTCATGACTACCCCAAGCCCACCTTCCATAGTCTAGGGGTTGGCGACTAGAACTGAAAAGGCATATCCCTATAATAGGAATGTATTTCCTCTAAAAGTGTACAAATATAAAATCCATGAACGCAACAAGAAGAAACTATGAAGGAAATTGTTGTAGTAACAAGTGTACTAAATGTAAAGGGGCCATAATACATACCCAACGGAAAAATACAAGTACAAATGAAAAAAATAAAATATTTCCTAGAACATCCACCAAGGATCCTACCTGAAGCGTAAGTACAGATTATCTCCACAACACTCCACATCATCCCATCTCCTCTGTGTACCTCCTGTTGTTGGCTTTTTCAAGTCTCATCCTAGCTTCTTGTCGTCTCCACAAGACCCAGCAAAGTGCGGGAAAATCCCATGGAGGGGTGAGTATAACAATACTTAGTAGGAACCCCAAGACCCCTGAAGGTCTTCCAGAGTTCCACAAAGGACAATCCAAAAATCAAGACCTCAATCACAAAGCACTATTCAATAGTAAACTCACACAAGGAATACAACCTAGTGATCAGTAATAAATATGATTAGTCTTATGATACATCATTCTATCCGATTAGGTAGTTCCACAACTGAACCATGTAATAGTTGTTCTATTGTTAATCTACACAGGGTCACGTGTCACTGATCCTTGATGGGCTTCTCTAAGGCTTGTCCTCACTAGCTCTCACCCTGCTGATTCACACAGGGTCGCAATGATGCTGATCCAAACATGGTCGTTATGATTCTGATCCACACAGGGTCTCTATGGTGTTGATCTACACAGGGTGGCTATGATGCTGATCCACAAATGGTCACTATAGAGACCCGAATCTTGACGTACATGGAAATTACATTACTTTTGCGGAATACTTAATACAAAACAAAAACATACACACAAGGATCATAATAGTTTAGTGTCTTTGGAAACTCGGAATATAATCTTCTAATCATGGTGAAAGATCTTCAACATCTCCATTAATGATCTTCCCCCTTTTTTTTCTTACCTAAAACCTTTCTTCAAATCCTGGGGAAAAGAAAACATATAAAGGGTGAGCTCAAATTCTCAGTAAGGGTAAGCATAGAGGAAATAAAACAAACCATATACATTTGAACTTAAAAACATGAACATAATATTTAAACATCAAAATCTTGATCAATGACATAAAACATGGCAGTACGTAAGGCATAGATCATAATGGATCATCAATCATGATAAAATAGCATAGGAATAAAGCATGTAATTTTGGCATCTATGAAGCACATGTAATGATTTCCATAGTAGCCAAGGCATTACTGCCATGACCATCTCAGTGGACAAAGTCCCTTTCTGAATCGAGTTCACTCCTCGTTTCAGTCCTGTAACACTGAACCGGATTAACTTACCGTTCCATCCATGTCTATCTCATGAGATATAAATCTTTACCCAATTCATTGGAGGGAGATATAGGTCCTACCCATCTCATAATGAAATCATTCTTACTTGTGCCACAACATAAACTTAAAACATCCATCATAACCCAAAGAATAAAATGGGTTTCATAAAATCATATCATCATCACATAATCCATATAAAACAAATGGATATTTCATCATAAGAAAAGTAAAAGAATGTAAATCATATAGACATTATACTTGAAACATACACATATGAAATAATTTCATCTTAGATGGAAAATGGTTTTGATAAAACACTAGAAATGAATTCTTGAGGAAAATGTCCTTTCTTCTTTAAAATCATTTTCTTTTCACAAAATGCCATTCAATTTTAAAAGGAAGGGATTTTGTTGAAAATAATCATAAAATCTTATAGAGTAAGCTTCATGAAAATGAGTCTTTATGAAACCATACAAATCCCTTCACTCCGCATAAGTAAAAAAATAACAATTTCCTCATAATTTTGTCAGAAAAGTCAAAAAGTACCTCGTATGGTAAACAAAAGAAATATTCCTTCCATACGATGTGGTAAAAGTAAGAAAAGGGTAGAAATGTCTTAAAAATACATGGAAGTAAAGTAAAAATTTTATGAAAACATTTAGAGAGCATATATACATGGATAATAAACATAACCCCCAGTAAATACTTACGAGTAAACAATCTCGGATAAGAATGAGAATGGAATAATTATCCCTCACCTTAGGTCCGATATGCTTCGTATGGATCCGAACCTCCTGTATAATGATTTAAATAATGTCATTGACTTATTAAAGAATCATATTCATTGTTATGATATCATATATGGTTCACTTATGACTTTATATTACCCATTCTTTTGTAAATTAATGTTGAAGTAGCATTTTGGGTAAAATCGTTTCATTTGTCGTTCGTGTTTTAACTTGTAATTATTCATATGATTACTTAGATCATGGTTAATTACATAAAAAATGTAAAACATGATTTATATATAATATATATTCATAATATACATATATATAATAGATCGAAAAATGGAAAGAAATACACCGTTCATGGAGACGGTAGGCCGTACGTACGCATGAACGATGTTTTCGTTTCCTTATTGAATTGAATGGAATTAAGTATATGACATACATATATATATATATATATATATAAATCCAGTATCATTATTATCTCATATATTTCATTATTATTATTTTATATATACTTTATAATCATTCATGAATGGTTAATCATTGAGAATGAATCTCATCGCATTGTGGAGATGGTAGTTCGTACGTACGCACGAGCGATGATATCATTCCCATGATCGTGGAATTGTATTGAAGTGTATGTATAATATTTAAGAATAAATATCACTTTACAATAATCCTATATAGTCATTATTTACACCATTATACCCATCCAAGCAAGGTGGTGGTGGAAAATAGATTACACCATGGCGTGGAGACGGTATTCCGTACGTAAGCACGCGCGGTGATTTCGTTTTCCATGGGATGGATAAATGGTGAAATAGGGTTATTTCATAATTATAATAACATATTATTATATTATTGATACTGATTTTATTACTTAATAATGAATCAACTAAAGCAGAAGAAGTGGAAGAAGAAATAAAGTTGAAATAATCGGTAACGAACATTACCTCTTCTTTAAAGCTCCTCTTTGAGACCTCCTCTTAGGGCACTAGAATTGGTATTGTAATAATACAAGGACCTCTAGTATGTTTCTAGGGAAGTGGATAAGAGAATTTGGTATGGTTTGGTCAAGCTTGAAGGCTAAAATTGGTGTAAGGAAGAGAGGGAGGAGGTTCCCTTTTATAAGGGAGGAGAGGGGCACCTTTGGAAATATTAAAAATATTAATTTATAATAAATCTAAACCCAATTAAAAACATCCCAAAATGACACATATTATAATATTAGATGAGATAGGGTTGTAATATCATCAAATAATAATATTTAGACATTTTATTAATTTATTTTAAACATTATCAACTTGATTTATCCTTATTTAGTCAATTTAATTTTTTTTGTGGTAATAACATTCTAAATTTTAAATTATAATAAATAATTACTTATTAGTTATGAATTGTCCATAATTGGATACTTTATAACATTTTCTACCATATAAATTTAAATTTTTTATTTTTAAATATTTTTGTGATTTTTAAACAATTTTATAATATGTTATTTTTATAAAATAACAATAGTGTCAATTTTGACACTATTCATTTAATTGAATTTAAATAAAATATATACAGAAGATATGTTCGAACTAAAAGCTTTAATAGATTTATAGAAGGTCATATGAATCTATAAAATTAGTGGATCACATTAAATAGTTCATATAATATTTATTTTATTATTTTTATAACCATTTATTTGGTTTCTCTCTTAATAAAATAATTACTACATCATTTCTTTATAATTATTTAATATACGTATTTGTCGCATAAAAATTAAAAATAAAATCCTATGATGAAGATAAATCTATTACCCTTCACAATAATACTTTTACTCGAATTTATCATCTTAAAATCACAATATTTAAATTGTTATTTTTATTAAATTATGAAGGTGACAACTTTCGCATCATTTTAAATAATATAATATAAGTGTCATAATCACTTATATAAGGCTCCAAATGATCAACTATTATACCATTGGATGATTATGGTTTAACTGTACATGTCCAATAAGTTTTGGTGAGGGTTTTGTGCCTTTTACGGTCACTATTAGTTTAATGAAAACTATATTCTTGATTTTTCACTAGATAAACAATTTCTACATCACTATTGTGTCAAAATTAATGATAATTATTTAATCCTTAAAAATTATAAATAAATTCATATGATGTATATTATTTCATTATATTTCTTGAGACTATTAATTTTCTATGTTTCATTAATTTTATCAATAAATTAAAATTAATATACTTATACTATTTAAGAGAGTGGCATGTTGTCTCTTTCTTTGGTTTTAATAATAATTACGTTATTTTCATGGACAAAAGCCCACTAAATGATTCTAATCCTACCCTTAGGTGATATGGGTTGCCTTTTAGTCATCCAATATGATTTTGGCAGGTGTTAGGGTAATTTTATAATCCTATATTTACCCTTAATTACCTGATTTACCTTTAACTATGATAAATAAAATTTACCGTAGTTACTATTCATAATGCCCAAAAATAAAAATTAGTCTATTAATATAATTTGGACCCACTGATTCCAAATATGGAATCCATTTTTCCAAATTCAATACATAGAAGTTGCATAAATTAAATTAAAATTAATCCCGTTGTCGAAAGAAAACGGGTTTTTGTTTAAAACATTACAAAAGATTGAATTGATTTAACCTACGAATTCAAGGTAAAATCAATGCTAATGACATACATTATATTAAATGGTAAAAATTTATTCTATTTATACATTAATACTATTTAATATTATAATTTAACCACATAAATTATTATGATGAAAAAAGTTGTTTTTAATTAAAATATAGCGTGTTTTTACTATTCATTAAAATATGAAAGTTATCAGAATAACATGAAATTTTCATCCAAGGTAAAATTTTATATCCTTATTCCAAATAATTAATTATATTTTTTAAAATTGAACTTATAAACATGTCAAAAACTAGATTTAAATTTGGTGCACCATCAAAAGGCGGCGAAACTGCATTTTTTGAAAAATACTTATTTTACCAGAAAAATTTATTTTTCTCACATAAAATGTTTTAGAAAATTTATAAGATGAATAATAATGTTATAAAATTCATAATTGGGTTAATTCTATTCATAACGGCTATTTCGTGATAATATTATAACCATATATCGTTATTTAGTGAAACCCGGTATTGCGTACAACACACGCTATCGAGGAAGGTTGTGATTGCGTGTAATGAAAGTCAAGTCAGGGTTGAGTGTAGTGAAAGACTCTTTTATTGTTTCATATAATAAAATCCAACCATATTTCAATTATACATTGAATATATATATATACACTCAATGTTGCGTAGAATAACTTCTATCAAATGAACTTGAAATTGTGTGTAACACGATCCAAGAATTGTGTTGCGTATACTGCAAGCTAATACGGTGTTGCGTATAGCACAAGATAATCTTGGTGTGGCATAAAACACATGAAATCAAATAAATTAATGAGAATACTTATCATAAAATCTTGGGGTGTTACATTCTACCCCCCTTAAAATGAATATCGCCCTCGAAATTCGTCGAGGTTATAAATGGTTTGATACTTGAGAATTTCTTTCATAGAATCCCACATCGTAAAAAAAAGGAATGATAAAACTTAATTTTAAAAATTGAAGTATGAAACATAACGGTTAACCAAATTAACTCATCACTAGTTTTCCACATAGGAGATAATAGGTGAAAATATGGATATGGAGGAGAAATCTAACCATTAAGTTCTGATGGAGAGTGGTAGAGAACATGGCTATGAAAAATCCAACAATCACAAAGTCATATATTTGTGATGATATAAGGTACCATCTGATTCATCGGATATAAGAGAACTAGGACAACATTTTTGGTTTTCAATATCATTTCCCTAAAGTTGAAAATTTTGAATTAGAAGAAATACTTACTTTATTTTGGTACAATCTCACTGTTGTTCGTGAATCGAACAATTTCCACTTCATCTCTTAAAGAAATGAAGTTGAATTTGTTATTAGTGAAGCGATAGCAGATCATGTGATAGAATGATGGGTCATTCCATCTGTTTCAAAAAAAGGTTATCAAAAGTTATAAGTCCATATTATGGTGAGATTAATCGTATATGGTTCCAAAAATGGACTTATACTTTATTTATAATATCGATTAATAAAATAAAACTAGTTTCTACTAACCAGGGACTTCCTGTAGGCCATTGGTATGCGATAAAGGCCAGTCGTGCTTCAGTTGTTGGGTTCGATTCACACAGCCTTGTCCGACGCGATGGGTTATCGCATGTCCTGTAGGTTGTCTTTTTTCTAAAACTACATTATTATAATATCCCATCAATAATATCGAAAAAAGTTCTATCCCTAAACAATTCTAACTTATTTCCAACAAAATCCATTTCAATCTTTAGGCTTATCTAAAATACATCGGTCCAAGCTCATAGTATAAAGGAAATGATTACTTGAAATGTCACATAACAATCACGTGAATGCCATCATTTATCCGCCACATATCATAAGATATATTTTATTGGTCAAATTACAAACATGTGAATACCTTAATCATGTATTCTATTGAAGAATAAACACCCATTGAACCTTAGTGAAAACATGAATGTAGTTAAAAGTTAACACTTTCTACATACCAAAATCCTCAAAATTCTAAATACTCAAACCATGATATCACATAGTCCTTATATCAATCATGATCTCATGAATACAATCAAACATCTCATTATCTTCTTGTCCCTTCATTATGCGCATATCATTTGATTTCTAAAATATTTGAATCACTTTTCATGGTTACTGGTACCATAAAATTATTGAAAACCACAATAGACTAATACAAAAATATTCTAATAAACCATAAAAGTACCTCAACAACATTATTCTTGAATACCAATATATAAACACTTCAATCCATACTCTTCAATGATTGTCCTGGAATAATTCCTTCCTTGATTTTGAAGTAACTTTTTAGGTCAGGTCATTGAGTTGGGTAATGCCCATGTTCTCCACAAATAAGACATTGTACTCCATAACAGTCTGTCACTCTATGACCCTTTTCTCCACATAGATAACATTTGTCCCTCCATTTGAGGTATTCCTCAAGGTTCTTCTTCCCTTCTCTATAAATCTCAATCTTCCTTTCTTTATTCTCCTCAACATGCGAACATGCATAAAAGTCTATCTTCCCTTCATTTGATTAATTAGGCATACCACTAAATTTCACCTTGTTAATCATATATCGCAATGACTGATTCGGCATAATCCCGATATCTTTCTCTCTAAGCATTAAACAATTTTGTTGCTCATAGTCACCAATTTGTACATTGGATTCAATGTTAACCGAATTCCTTCTGGTTCCCTCCATTGACTAAAACACAAAAAGAATTCTGTGAGACCCAAAAATCATGCTAGAGAAAACAACATAGTAAAGGGGGAGCACCCTCAATATCTAACATCTTAGGTTAAATTCTAAGATCATTACCATAGTTTTAGGACTATATCCTATACATATACTTATCCTTAGAGACATGCCTAGACATACATTACAAATATCTCTAGGGATCTCACTAACGTTTTCACATCCTAGTTTCCAAAAGTTTGACTAAACCTCCCTCTGATACCAACTGTAGAGACCCGAAGCTTGATGTACATGGAAATTACATTACTTTTGCGGAATACTTAATACATAACAAAAACAGACACACAAGGATCGTAATATTTTAGTGTCTTTGGAAACTCGGAATATAATCTTCTAATCGTGGTGAAAGATCTTCAACATCTCCATTAATGATCTACCCCATTTTTTTCTTACCTAAAACCTTTCTTTAAATCCTGGTGAAAATAAAACATATAAAAGGCGAGCTCAAATACTCAGTAAGGGTAAGCATAGAGCAAATAAAACAAACCATATACATTTGAACTTAATAACATGAATATAATATTTAAACATAAAATTCTTGAGCAATGACATAAAACATGGTAGTACGTAAGGCATAGATCATAACGGATCATAATTCATGATAAAATATCCTAGTAATAAAGCATGTAATTGTGGAATCCATGAATCACATGTAATGATTTCCATAGTATCCAAGGCATTACTGCCATGACTATCTTAGTGGACAAAGTCCCTTTCTGAATCGAGTTCACTCCTCGTTTCAGTCCTGTAACACTGAACCAGATTAACTTACCGTTCCAGCCATGTCTATCTCATGAGATATAAATATTTACCCAATTCATTGGAGGGAGATATAGGTCCCACCCATATCATAATGAAATTATTCTTACTTGTGCCACAATATAAACTTAAAACATTCATCATAACCCAAAGAATAAAATGGGTTTCCTAAACATCATATCATCATCACATAATCCATATAAAACAAATGGATATTTCATCATAAGAAAAGTGAAAGCATGTAAATCATAGAGACATTATACTTGAAATATACACATGTGAAATAATTTTATCTTAGATGGAAAATGGTTTTGATAAAACACTTGAAATGAATTCTTGAGGAAAATATCTTTTCTTCTTCAAAATCATTTTCTTTTCACAAAATGCCATTCCATTTTTAAAGGAAAGGATTTTTTTGAAAATAATCATAAAATCTTGTAGAGGAAGCTTCATTAAAATGAGGCGTTATGAAACCGTAAAAATCCGTTCACGCCGTATAAGTAAAAAAACAACAATTTCCTCATACTTTTGTCAGAAAAGTCAAAAAGTACCTCGTATGGTAAAAAAAAGAAAGATTCCTTCCATAAGATGTGGTAACAGTAAGAAAAGGGTAAAAATGTCTTAAACATACAAGGAAGTAAAGTAAACATTTTATGAAAACAGTAAGAGAGCATATGGACATGGATAATAAACATAACCCCCAGTAAATACTTAGGAGTAAACAATCTCGGATAAGAATGAGATTGGAATAATTATCCCTTACCTTAGGTCTGATATGCTTCGTATGGATCCAAAACTCATGTATAATGATTTAATTAATGTCATTGAATTATTATATAATCATATTCATTGTTATGATATCATATATAGTTCACTTATGACTTTATATTACCCATTCTTTTGTAAATTAATGTTAAAGTAGTGTTTTGGGTAAAATCGTTTCATTTGTCGTTCATGTTTTAACTTGTAATTATTCATATGATTAATTAGATCATGGTTACTTACATCCAGAATGTAAAACATGATTTATATATAATATATATTCAGAATATACACATATATAATAGATCGATAAATGGAATGGAATACACCGTTCATGGAGACGGTAGGCCGTACGTACGCATGAACGTTGTTTTCGTTTCCTTATTGAATTGAATGGAATTAATTAGATGACATACATATATATATATATACATAAATCTAGTATTATTTTTATTTCATATATTTCATGATTACTTATTATGTATACTTTATAATCATTCATGAATGGTTAATCATTGAGAATGAATCTCATCGCGTCGTGGAGACGGTAGTTCGTACGTACGCACGAGGGATGATATCATTCCTATGATCTTGGAATTGTATTTAAGTGTATGTATAAAATTTAAGAATCAATATCACTTTAAAATAATCATATATAGTCATTATTTACACCATTATAACAATCCAAGTAAGGTGGTGGTGGAAAATAGATTACACCACGTCATGGAAACGGTATTCCGTACGTATGCACGCGCGGTGATTTCATTTTCCATAGGATGGATAAATGGTGAAATAGGGTTGTTTCATACTTATAATAACATATCCATATATGAGTGATACTTATTTTATTACTTCATAATGAAAAAACTAAAGAATAATAAGTGGAAGAAGAAATAAAGTTGAAAGAATCGGTAACGAACATTACCTCTTCTTTGAAGCGCCTCTTTGAGACCTCCTCATAGGGCACTAGAATTGGTATTTGAATAAGACCCGGACCTCTAGGATGTTTCTAGGGAAGTGGAGAAGAGAACTTGGTGGGGGTTGGACGATCTTGAAGGAAAAAATTGGATTTAGGAAGAGAGGGAGGAGGTTCCCTTTTATAAGTGAGGAGAGGGGCACCTTTGGAAATCTTAAAAATATTAATTTATAATAAATCTAACCCCACTTAAAAACGTCCAAAAATGACTCATATTCAAATATTATATGATATAGGGTTGTAATATCACCAACCAATAAAATTTAGACATGTTAGGAATTTATTTTAAACATTATCAACTTGATTTATCCTTATTTAATCAATTTAATTTTATTTGTGGTAATAACATTCTAAATTTTAAATTATAACAACTAATTACTTATTAGTTGTGAATTGTCCATAATTGGATAATTTATAACATTTTATACCATATAAATTTAAATTTATTATTTTTAAATATTTTTGTGATTTTTAAACAATTCTATAATATGTTATTTTTATAAAATAACAATAGTGTCAATTTTGACACTATTCATTTATTTGAATTTAAATAAAATATATACAGAATATATGTTCGAACTAAAAGCTTTAATAGATTCATAAAAGGTAATATGTATCTAGATTAGTAGTGGATCACATAAAATAGTTCATATAATATCTATTTTATTATTTTTAAAACAATTTATTTGGTTTATCTCTTAATAAAATAATTACTACATCCTTTTTGTATAATTATTTAATATACTTATTTTTGTATAAAAATTAAAAATAAAATCCAATTATGAAGATAAATATATTAACTTTCACAATAATAATTTTACTCGAATATATCATCTTAAAATCACAATATTTAAATTGTTATATTTATTAAATTATGAATGTGACAACTTTGGCATCATTTAAAATAAAATAATATAAGTGTCATAATCGCTTTTATAAGGCTCAAAATGGTCAAATATTCGACCATTGAATGATTATGGTTTAACTGTACATGACCAATAAGTTTTGGTCGGGGTTTTGTGACTTTTATGGTCACTATTAGTTTAATAAAAACTATATTCTTGATTTTTCACTAGATAAACAATTTCTCCATCACTATTGTGTCAAAATTAATGATAATTATTTAATCCCTAAAAATTAGAATTAAATTCATATGATGTATATAATTTCATTAGATTTCTTGAGACTATTTATGTTTGAAGTTTCATGAAGTTTATCACTAAATTAAAATTAATATACTTATAAGATTTAAGAGCGTGACATGTTGTCACTTTCTTTGGTTTTAATAATAATTAAGTTATTTTCATGGAAAAAAGTCAATTAAATGATTCTAATCCGACCATTAGGTGATATGGGTCGACGTTTAGTTATCCAATAAGATTTTTTCAGCTGTTAGGGTAATTTTATAATCTTATATTTACCCTTAATTACCTGATTTACCTTTAACTATGGTCAATAAAATTTACCGTAGTTACTATTCATAATGCCCAAAAATAAAAAGTATTCTATTAATATAATTTGGACCCACTGATTCCAAATATGGAATCCATTTTTCCAAATTCAATACACAGAAGTTTCAGAAATTAAATTAAAATTAATCCTGTTGTCGAAAGAAAACGGGTTTTTGTTTAAAACATTACAAAATATTGAATTGATTTAACCTATGAATTCAAGGTAAACTCAATGATAATGACATAAATTATATTAAATGGTAAAAATATATTCTATTTATACTTTAAGACCATTTAATATTATAATTTAACCACATAAATTATTACGATGAAAAAAGTTGTTTTCAATTAAAATATAGCCTGATTTTACTATTCATTAAAATATGAAAGTTATCAGAATAACATGAAAATTTTATCCAAGGTAAAATTTTATATCTTTATTCCAAAGAATAATTATATTTTGTAAAATTGAAAATATAAACATGTCAAAAACTAGATTTAAAGTGGGTGCGTCATCAAAAGGCGGCAAAACTGCATTTTTTGAAAAATAATTATTTTACCCGAAAAATTTATTTTGCTCAGATAAAATGTTTTATAAAATTTATAAGATGAATAATAATGTTATAAAATTAAAATTGTGGTTAATTCTATTCATAACATCTATTTCGTGACAATATTATAACCATATATCGTTGTTTACTGAAACCTGGTATTGCGTACAACACACGCTATCGAGGAAGTTCGTGATTGCGTGTAATGAAAGCCAAGTCAGGAATGCATGTAGTGCAAGACTAATTTATTGTTTTGTATAACAAAATACAACCATATTTCAATTATGTATTGAATATATATATATATATACTCAATGTTGCGTAGAATAACTTCTATCAAATGATCTTGAAATTGTATGTAACACGATCCAAGAATTGTGTTGCGTATACTGCAAGCTAATACAGTGTTACGTATAGCATAAAATAATCTTGGTGTAGCATAAAACACATGAAATCAGATAAATTAAAAAGAATACTTATCATAAAATCTCAGGGTGTTACAGTCACTATAATTTTGATCCACACAAGGTCATTATGATGATGATCCACACAGTTTCATTATGATGTTGATCCACAAAGGGTCCCTAGTATAGTGGTAAAGATGAATAGTCAT
This sequence comes from Viscum album, assembly GCA_963277665.1. Taxonomy (NCBI): domain Eukaryota; kingdom Viridiplantae; phylum Streptophyta; class Magnoliopsida; order Santalales; family Viscaceae; genus Viscum; species Viscum album. Next base: position 444,809,597 of record OY728155.1, on the reverse strand, counting down.
GTAGCTGGATCATCCCACTCTGGAGTTCTTGATACTGACCCGCATTGGTCTCTCTTCTTATTCGTGTTACAGTATGCCACATGATTCCAACTCATAACATGAATGATTATTGGGTACCCGATCCTCAAGCAATCTGTCATATTTCAACTGGTATGAGGTCCCACTAAAATTATACTCAAGGGACTACCCCGTCATAAGGGTCCCAACATGACAGAAGGTGCATCGTTCGGACGCCCAGTCTGTGAGATATGGGCACTTTTGTAAAAAGGGCCCGGTTGGATTCAGGTCTGATCCAACCATGGCTGCATGTTAAACTCCATCAAAACACACATAGAGTGTCTTCAAAGGACCGCCTTGTCATAAGGGTCATTTTTTCACATACAGCGCGTCAATCAGATTCTCGGTCTATTAGTTATATCCCATTTTGGGAAATGGGGGTGATTGCACCTCGGTCTAGCTCGGCTCAATCGAGCCTGCCAAAATATTCCATATGGACGAATTCCCAGAAAGGGGTCCCAACAGCACTATCGGCATGTCAACCGGACTCCTGGGTTGTCATTTATGGGTGTTTAGTTTTTCGACCGGTTGGTTTTGGGCCTGGTCCGACTTGCTCTGACACATCTGACGCAATGGGTCTCGTGGTCTACCTAACCCCACACAGGTCTATCCTGTTAAGGGTTGGCCCAGTTCACCAGGTCCAACCTGTCGGTGTCGGAACATTGGTTCATGGGTCCGGGTCGTGGTTCGCCCGGCCCGTCGGGTTGGGCTCGGCCCACCCACACAAGCCCGTTGGGCCGGGGGGCCAGCATGTCCTGCTGGAGGGTTCGATCGCTTGGCTGGCCCATGTCCTGCTCAGTCTACCCAAAGTCGGACTGTTTTTTCCCGCCCGCCTCGCGATTGCATGGCCATTTCGCAAGCCGGTGGGGGTGCTACCCAACCGCATTAGTGGTCGGCCGTTTGGCCAACTGAGTTCCGCCATCCCAGCATGACACGGGGCCACACCACTCTTTCCTTCTACGACCCACTGGCTTCAGCTACTACGCGTTTCCCCCTTCTGCCCTAACCTATTAGACATGGTTCCTTCGTGCCTCCCTTATACCGTAAGGCCGACTTAGTTCGGCCTCCTTTGGTCACTACGGCCTGCCGTCACGCAACACCTTCCACCGCCCTCAGTCAGTTTCTGCATGTCTCCTCCAGCCATCGCCAACGTGGCATGCCGATTGTTTCTTTCGTGGGTCACCAGACGTGCTCTTATGTCTTTTCTTGGTGTCGTCTAGGAATACGACTCTCCCACTCTACCACTGACATAGCATGACCAACTATTTCATGTTTCCATCAATCTGAGGAAACCATCCCCAAAGAATGGAGAATTAGTGAATAGGTGGAAGGTCCAGGCCTTGTTCATGTGGCCCATGCCCTCTGTGTTAATGTGATAGCAAGGAGGCGATTATTTATTTCATTAAAGGAAAGATTTAAATAAACCCCCTACCTAGAGGAGATGTTCGATGACGACGATCGACATATCCTCCTTCATCGGTGTCATTGGTTCATGATTTTGTGGTGCTCATTACCACTTTCTGAAACAGATCTCGTCATCCATGTGGTTGGCATCATGGTACTTTGCCCGATCATCGTCACTTGGTGAAGTTGTTCCAAAACTCCACCTCAAGATCCATATAAATAAGAGAGGGGAGGGTGAGTAACACATGCGGAATTAAGGTGGTTCATTTAATTAATGAACCTTCCAAATTCCTATAGTGCATTTACAAGAATAAAGGGGAGTCAATCCATTAAATGTTCTGATGTGTTGTTGGTCCTTCCATTGCCACTTATCCACTAGAGAAAATGAAAATAAATTAAATAAAAAAACATCTTATTTTATTAATCTTTCAAAAGTCCTCAAGAATAACTTTTTCACCCCACCTACTATGGTCGAAGTGATTCTTCCCTTAAGCGAATCACAGCACTACAGACTCAATGGTTCTCTCACATTTTTAATCCATGCACAAGTTCAATAGATAGAAAAAACAAAGCCTACACATTTACTAAACATAACATAAAAAAAGTTCAGAAATTCATTCCAGGGAAACCAGGTCTCAGAATCAAGCACCATAAATTTTCACAGACTCATAATAATTCCATATATTTAAAAAAATAAAAAAAATAAAAAAATCACTTGAAAAATATGGGTCTTTACAAAACATGATGAATTTAATAATATATTAATTATTTTAATAAGAGAAACATTATGTTGTTTGGGGAATCTGATGAGACAATTGATATTGGAAATTTAAAGACCTTTTAGATAGATATAGGACAGAAGTATTTTCGATAACTTTAGAGGTTATAATGTATTATGATGAACATTGGATAGTGTAGTTTAACCATAAAAAATTTCTTAAGATTATTTTTGTAATGTTATAATATAACAGTATTAGAAAATAGACAACCTACAGGTTAGGCAATAACCTGTTGCATTGGAAAAAGTTGTCGAAATCGAACCCACAAGAGTAGTGTGATAAGGCTTTATTGCCTACCACTGGAATTCATGAATTCCCTGGTTATTATAACACAATATTATTCATTAAAATATTATATTTTTATATTTATAATCTTATACTATTAGTTTAAATAGAGGTTTTTTTAATATTATTATCTTTTGAAAAGAAAGAAGAGTTTGTGGTGGGAATTAGTTAATAGATGAAACTATACAAGTCAATTAAGTATTCTTCCTTGTGATCGTAGTCTATGAATTAAATTAATTCTATAACACTAGAGAAAGGATTATAAAACAAAAACAATTTTCCTAGTACTTTATTTTGTGATGAATCAAATGGTCCCTTAGATCATCTAAGATTTATAGATTTCTTAATGTTAAATTTCTCCTAATAACATTCTCTATCATTCTCCATTATTAGATGATGATTAGTTTTCTCTTCTATATCCATGTTTTCCAACATAGAACCCTGGTGTGTTTTATTTCCGATAACCTTCATATGTACCTTTCTTTATTTTAAAATATATGTCTCATTAATCCATTTTATGATGTGGGATTTCAACTTTGATATTTTTAAATATCAAACACTTAGTTTTCAATCCTGAGATTAAATTTAAAGAACTCAATTTATTGAAGGAGGGGATAATATAACACCCCAAGCATCTATAGTACAATTCCCTTTTTAAATAATTCAATAGCATGTGATGCAAACAACACCAAGTTCAAGTGCACGATGACATATCAAACGAGCCATTTAAAATGTATTTATGAATAGTAATACCTATTATATTAAATTATATAAATTTAATTTTTCAAAATGGAATTTATTTTTCAATTTGGAAAATCAAAACTATTTTAGGGTGATTTTTTGGTATTTTTCTAAAAACATTAATTTTTTAATGATTAGTGAAAATGACTGTGTTAATGTTGAAAACCAAATTTTTATTTAAATAATTATTTTAAATTAATATTTATTTTAATGTCAAAATATATACATAATATCTATTTTAGTCCAATTTAATTCATTGGAGTCATTTTATAATAAAATTAGATATATAAAATTTTATTGAACATTTTAACGTTTTTTACCCACCTTCTAGGAACATTTGAAAATTTTAAAAAAACGTAATTTTACCACTTATATATATAGAATTTAAAATATGACGGATAAATTTGACATTAATAAGTAAAATTTGGTTCAATAGGATGAGGATATTTTGTGGCAATAGAAAATTTTGAATTTTGTTACCACGAATAAAATAAATAGGGTAATTAAAGGAAAAGATAATCTTATAATAACATAAAATTAAATGAAAACATGTTATAATTCTATTGTATAAGTGTTTTTCAAAAAAAAATCAACTTTCAAAACAAAATATAATCCTTTTTTATCCAGATGGGTTATATTAGGACATTTATTATATTTTATATATAGAAGAGTTAAAAATTTTAAATTAAAATTTTAATAACTAAACCATTTTCAATATAGGGTAATAAAAATGATATTGTCGACTATCAATATTCATTATAAATCTAAAATTGTTTCCAAAAAAATGTTTTTTTTATTTATAATTTTGATACATTAAATAATTAAACTTATTTATCCCACAATGATGATGTAGTAATTACATTATTAATGAAATATTAAACTAAATTATATTATAAATATTAAAATAAATTTAAATTGTATCTTTTGATTCCATACATGAATTTTATAGGTTAATATTACATGTTAGGGTTTATGCAATGTATTTTTTCAATGGAATCAAGTTTTTACGTCTTCAACAAAAATCAATTACTAAATAGTTTCAAAATATACACAAATGAGTTTTTAAAACAAATACTATTTTGTTTAAATGGTATAAAAATACTAAAAATATAAGATTCCGAAAAATGAAATATTTAATGATTAAAATGTCATTAATGATCCACTTGAGGTTCTATTGGAATTTTATAGTAAATATATAAATCGTATTGTATAAAAATACAAGAAGACATGGTTAGAGTTAAACTGTTTAACTAATGGTTAATCCCAAATGATAAGGATAATTATATAAATTAAACATGTATAAAACCTATAGTTGATAGGTTTTAGATTCATATTCATCTTAACCTTTAAATAAATCAGTTTGGAACTATTACAAACTGAATACCATTTTATAATTTATTAATATTTAAAAAATTTCTTAAAATGCCCCTCACCTCTCTTATAAAAGGGTATATCCCATTCAATTTAATTAACACCTCCAATGAAATTTGGGTAGGCCAAAACCTAACAAAATCTCCTTATAACATCCCTCAATTCTTCCTAGAGGTAAAACATTGGGCATAAAGCCAACATAATGAGTCCTTTTGTGAAAATCAAAAGGAGACACTAAAAGAAGAGGTAATCATTTTATCCCTTCTTTCAAAGTTAATTTCTTCTTTCATATCCTCTTAGTAAGTTGTTACAGAAATAAAAAAATAACCACAACATCAACTATATGATGTGATGTTTTTAATATTATTGTACAACCATATTCCAATTTTTAACCATCCTAGGAAAAACTATACCCCCATGTGTGCGTATGTACGACCTATCGTCTCCACGTCGTGATGTAAATTGTATTTCCTAGTCACATTGTTTATATGGGAATAAAGATTAATATAATGGATGTAAATAACACATATATAAATATATTTCTTTTGTAAAATTTATATTCTATCCAATTCCAGAAAATTTTACAATTATGTAAATGATATTTTCACTTGTGTGTGTGTACGACTTACTGTATCCATGACGCGATGAGATACATTCTCCAATTTAACCATCCATGATTGATTATAAAAATATATATATTATTCATAATTATGAAATATATGACATAATATGTTCACTAGAATTATATATATATATATATGTATGTTCATATTTTTCACTCACTTACTTCCATTCAATACATTAAGAAAATGGACATAGCATTCATACGTACGTGTGACCTACCGTCCCCCTGAACGGTGTATTCCATATTATATATCTATCTATTATATATATCTATATTATGAATATATATGATATATAATTCATATTATACATTCTGGATGCTTTTAAATCATGATCTATGTAATTTGATCAAGAATAAAAATTCAAAACATGTGCGATAAACAAAGCTATATTACCCAAAATGTTGCATTAACATGGAATTGTAAATAATTGGGTAATTTAATGTTAAGAATGAAGAATATATGATAACATAATTATTATTATGATTCTGATATAAGTTAATATTATGTTTACAAGCATTATTTAGGTGTTTCAGAAATGTACAGAGAGTATGAGAGAAAAGGTAAGGGTTAATTCCTCAATATCATTATCATTCGAGTTTTTTGATGTGTAATGTCACGACCCATCCCGGTGGGGCCCACATTGTGACTCCCCAAGCCCGCCTCCAATAGGTCATGGGATAGTGACTAGCACCAAGTAGGCATGTCACTAACATGGGAGGCATTGCCTAAGTACCTGTACACACACAAACACATCTCCAAGCCCACAAATGTTGAAATGTAAAACACTAAGGAACAAAAATGCATGCATACAACTAAACCAAACCAACAGAGCACGACTAAAGGTAGAGTGATGTAAAAGTAAACTGGGCCAGAATACAAGCCCACCAAAAACAAGAGTCTGAAAAACTGCAAAGTCCAACCTGTAAGCACAAAGGTACTGGGACTGCTGCTCGTAGCCGTAGGAAATCTTAACCTGTAGGAAACTTAGAAAGCTCGGTCATGTCCTGGTCCACCCTGGACTCTGTCAAAAGGCTTCTCATCTGCACAAGACACCAGACATGCGGGCAAAGCCCGTGCAGGGGTGAGTATAACAATACTCAGTAGAGGACCCCGAAAACAACAAAGCAATACACAAAGTAAAGGTACAGTCAACTAAGCATAATATATGTTTGCCGAACATATAAAACAAACCAGATATACTCAAAACCCAGGTCCGTGGTCTAGAGACCAGTCATGCAACCGCATACCCCCGCAAGGGATTCCGTTTGAAAATTTCATGACGTGCTCGTTCTGGGAGAACACACTCCACGAGTCCTATAGTTCTGATGATGTCCGTTCGAGATGTGATGTTCATCAGAAACCATCACAAGATATAGCTACACTCATTACGGGAGACACACTCCTGAGTGGAAGGGTTACGATAGATAGAAGCACTCATTACGGGAGACACACTCCTGAGTGGGAAAGATATCGATACACAGATGATGATCACTGCCAGAGACATTGAGGATACCGCGACTCATCCGAAATTCACCTGCTAGGTAGAGGATCAATGCCTGGTAAAGTTGGTCACGTCGATACCTAACTCTACATAGGGTCTGGAATGGATAGAGGATCTCGATATGGGCCTCTCGGATGGATGCCTAACTCTATCACAGAAAAGTCTTACTGAAGGGATCATAATCCGGCGTGAGGGAAGGATGCCTGACCTTTAGGGGAAAATACGAATGGGAACTAACCCAAACTAATGATGTTCAAGGCATGGTGAACAAAAGGACCATGCCATTCTCCAAAAAGTACAAGGCGTATAGAAATGATACACGCCGTGTTCTCCGACCTCGGGGACTGCCCGTGTACAACGGCCCATGTCATGAGGCTGGGCATGTAGAAATCTTTATACACAGCGTGTATTAGGGAGTACATGCCGTGTATGGGTCACTGGGGATGGCTCCGTGTACTCTGGCCATGTGCCCGTACACGGTCACCAACCCGTGTACTCCAACCCGTGCAATCTGCACACGGGGAGACCTGCGCTGCTGACCTCGCCTGGCTGGGTGAGGGAGTACACGGTCGTGTACTCCATCATGTTTTCGTGTATCCCTGGGATACACGTCGAGCTCCGCGTAGCCGCCTCTGCCGAGCTGTACACACCGTGCCGCCTGAAGCCTTGTAGAGCATCCCATGTCTGTGTACCACTCGAAGTACACGTCGAGCATCGGGGAAGGTCCAACACGCCGTGTGACTGGGGTCACACATCGTGTGATCCTTATCTAACCCTGAAACCCTAGCTGCCACCATCAGAACTACATGGCGTGTTCTTCAGAAGTACATGCCGTGTATTCTAAAAATTTCTAGAAACGAGGACCTCCGTCGTCGTGACTCCCGTGGTGCTCTGATCATTGATATGGCCATCCGATCGCCACGAAACCTTCCGGTTTTGGTCGCCCCAACACCAAGAAGCTATTTCCGTCGTTTTTGGACCTCTGATCGGCTCCAAAACCATGATTGATATTACCTCTAGAAGAACGCTCAAAGAACTCCCTTTCCGATCTGGTCCGATTTTCCATATGCCATCATTGCTGCACCTCCACAAGAACGTTGCGATGTCGAACCTTTGGTTTGGGATCATTGCATCGCAGAACGTATGCGCAACGATCTGTTGTTTGTCACCCCGTGAAGAACGCGAAGAACGCATGGGGAAATAGGAGGAATAGATCCAAATAAAAAAATTGAGGAGTGAACCTCTGCCGTCGTTCGTCACGGCATTGATCCGCTCCCATTAATAAGATTAAATGGATTAGAGGTCAACATGAATAAAAATCATGGATTAATTCCACAAAATCATCCTAAAGAAAACCCTCCCGCAAAAAATGTACGAATCCGTGGATCAACTTGTTCGTGGTTGATCCGCGTTCGTCATTTAAATTCAAATACGGAGAAAAGAAAATCAAAACAACAACCCCTACCTTTTGAAAGGATCGATTGTTGACGAAGGATTCATGATGTCGTTGTCATCTTGATCCTTCAACGTCGGCGCAATGATCCTTGGTTTCGATCTGTTGTCATTCCTCGTCGAGAATTGCTCTAACGCCTCGTGGATTCGGCAGAGGTTCTTCTCAAGCGTTGCCAACGATTCAACAATTGGTTAACCCATTAAAAATGGAAACAATTTTACATTTAATTGCGCGACAGCATTAATGATGTTGAGTTTCCATTTTGAAATTATTATAACGTGTCATTAATTTAGGAAATAGTTGCACCATCACCACACTACAGCGGATGTTTCCTTAAATGAAATAAAATCAACTGGTTAATTTATTTAATTTTTTTTACTTAAAACGTCTGAAAATTAATTTTTTCCCTCAACCCGCGCCGGTCGAGGTTAGCCTCATTCTTAGGTAAATTCGTCGTCCCGGACGCAACGGTGCACTCAGATTTTTAATCCGGGAATCCTTTTGGAAACTTCCACAACCGCGCACAAGCGCCGACTCACTTAACTAAAAAAATTTCAAACCACCATTCCGGGCTCACTGGACCTCGGAATGATGTGCCATCTTCGCGCCTGGTCATGAAATAATTCCATATAATATATAAAAAAATAATAAACGGAAAATCTGAGACATTACATTCTCCCCACCATGGGGCTTTACATCCCCAAAAAGCCAGAGCAAGGGCTACTCAAAAAGATGAGGGTACTGGGTACGGATTTGGGCCTCTCGATCCCACGTGCTCTCCTGAAGATTCTCGTGCTTCCACCGGACACACACTAAGAGAATCGATCGCCCCCGAAGTATCCTCTCCTGTTAATCCCCAATCTCCACCGGGTACTTAGCAAAGGTCACTCCATCCTCGACGTCCAGCTTGCCCTAGTCGATGACGTGCAATTGGTCATGCATGTACATCCTCAGCTGCGACACGTGGAAGACATCATGTACCCAATGCAAATGTGGTGGTAGAGGCAGGTGGTACGCCACCTAGCCAGCTCTGCCCAGGATCTGGAAAGGTCGGAAGAACCTCGGAGATAGCTTGCTGCCTCAGCCAAATCTCCGCAACCCACATCGAGGTGAGACCCGAAGAAAAACATGGTCTCCCTCCTCGAACTCCAGAGGCCTCTTTTGTCTGTCAGCATAAGACTTCTGCCGGCTCTTCGCAGTCTTCATCCGCTCCCGGAAGATCTGAACCTTCTCTGTGGTAGCTCGCACTAACTTAGACCAATGAGTGCTGACACTTCAGGGATGGTCCAGCAAAGCGATGACCGCCAGGGTCTCCCATACAAGGCCTCGAACGGTGCCATACCAATGGTGGAGTGGTAGATGTTGTTTTATGAAAACTCCAACAGTGGTAGGTGGTCCTCCCAGCTGCGACCAAAGTCCAAGATACAGGACCGCAACATATCCTCTGAACCTGAATGGTCCTCTCTGTCTGACCATCTTTTTGGTGATGAAACGTTGTGCTCAAGCGTAGCTGAGTCTCAAAAGCCTCCTGCAATCCCTTCCACAACCGGGATGTGAAGCGGGCAACTCGGTCTGAGACTATAGTTGAGGGGACGCCATGAAGCCGAACTATCTCTTGTACGTAGAGGCATCCCAATCTCTCTACGGAACTCTGCTCCCTGATAGCTAGGAAGTGGGCCGACTTGGTGAGTCGGTCAACGATCACCCAGATAGAATTGTTCCCCTTGGATGTTCCTGGTAAGACTATCACAAATTCCATCGATATTCCATCCCACTTCCACTCTGGAACTTCCAAGGGGTGAGCTAACCCTGTTGGAACCTGGTGTCAGCCTTCAACTGCTGGCATTTGAGGCATCGAGAAATGAACTCTACTACTGCCTTCTTCATGCATGACCACCAGAACTGTCATCGGAGATCCTGGTACATCTTTTCCACTCCAGGATGTACCAGAAAAGGGGATGTATGAAACTACCTCAAGACCTCCTCCTGGAACGCCACTGGTACAACAGTGTGTCCTCTGAAAAAAGTATGTTCTCCCCACCTTGCGAAAATCCATTAGGAGCATGTCATGTGGTTAACTGAGCACATAAATCCACACAGTCGACAACCCCAAGCTATGCCTCCCTAACTCTCTGTAAGAGTGGAGTGGTGAAAACCATCGACTGTAGGTAAGCTGTGTCCTCACCATCCACGAAGTATAACTGCAACGCGGATAATTGTTGTGTCGCCTCACTCAACAGTTGTGAGCTCGACCTTCTGCTAAGAGCATCTACCATCGTGTTCCCCTTCCCAGGAGTATAGATGATCTCGAAATCATAGTCCTGGAGGAACTCTAGCCAACGCCTCTACCTCAGATTCAGATCCTTCTGTGAGAAGATGTAGTTGAGCCTCTTGTGGTCAGAGTATAAAATGAACCACTCGCCCATAAGGTAGTGTCGCCACATCTTCAATGCGAAGACTACCATTGCCAACTCGAGATCATGGGTCGCAGAGTTTTTCTCATGTGGCCTAAGCTGGTGTGAACCATAATAAATCACTGCATGCCACTAAATCAAGACACAACCAAGCCCGGTCCCTGATTCGTCGTAGAAAACTAAGTACCCGACACCCTCCTTCGGAAATCTCAAGACTGGGGTGCTCGTCAAACTCTGTCTCAGCTGCTCAAAGGCCTGCTGGCACTTTTTTGTCCACAGGAAGGGTTGCCCCTTCCTGGTCAAGGCTGTCATCAGTGCTGATATCTGGGAGAAATCATGGATGAATCTCCGGTAATATCCTACCAACCCAAGGATGCTTCGCACCTATGTCACGCTATGAGGTGGCTCCCATGCTAACACAGTCTCCACCTTGGCTGGGTCCATAGCTACTCCATCTGCTGAGATGACATGCCCCAGAAAGTGGACATCCTGAATCCAGAACTGACACTTCAAGAGCTTTCCATAAATTTGGTGCTCTCGGAGTACATCCAGAACCATTCGCAGGTGTCTCGCGTGCTCCTCCTCTGACGCCGAGTACACAAGGATGCCGTCGATGAAGACCACTAGGAACCGGTCTAAGTACGGCTGGAAGATCCGGTTCATCAACCCCATGAACACTTCGGGGGTGTTCGTCATGCCAAAGGGCATCACCAAGTACTCATAATGACCGTAGCGACATCGAAAAGTCATCTTCGGTATATCCTCATCCCGCACTCGTAGCAGTTGATAGCTTGATCGAAGATCAACCTTCGAGAACCATTGAGCCCCTCTTAGCTGATCGAAGAGGTCGTCAATTCTCGGTAGTGGATACTTGTTCTTCACCATCACCTGGTTCAGGCACTGGTAATCCACGCACAACCTCAGACTCCCATCTACCTTCTTGGAAAACATGACTGGGGCCACCCAGGGCAAAACGCTAGGTCTCACGAAACCCTTGCTCTGTAAATCCTCCAAATGCACCCTCAACTCGCGAAGCTCCGCGGGAGCCATCCGATAAGCCGATGAGGAAATCGGTGTCATCCCAGGGTGTAAGTCGATGTAGAAGTCAATTTCCCGGTGGGGAGTTAGCCCTAGAACATCTTCCAGAAAGAAGTCCTCATACTCCGCCACCACTACTGGGAACTGAGAGCTCACAAAATCTATTGCTCCGAGGGTAAGGATAGCCAACTCATGAGTGATCGGCTGCCCCCTCCGATGCATGAGCCCACTTTGTGCTGCCGGGGTTTCCTTTTATCCGACAAAGGAAAACCTTGTTCCATCATGATGGACACACTGCACTCTTCGCCTAAAATAGTCAATCTGGGCATGGACCGAAGATAATCAATCCATACCGAGAATGACGTCGTAAGGCCTCGACCCTACCACCAAGAGGTTCCAACCGAAACTCTCACCTCCAAGGGTAATATCACACTGTCTCCAAAGGTGCGTGATCGTCGAGTCTCTTCCCATAGGTGTTTCCAAGCGTAAGTATCGAGTCAACGGTTCTACCGGAATCTCAAGGTTTTGTACAAGACATGTGGCTATAAGGGAATGGTTGGAACCTGTGTCTATGAGTACGGAAGCTAAGGTATAAAAGACACAGATCGTACCTCGAATCATCCCTGTGGCCCTTGGGTCGTATGCCTCGACCGCATGTAGTTGTCCCCGTCCCTATCCCCCGGCTCCCTGAGCCTGGTGCGGACCTCTTGGGGGTGGTGGTGGAATTAAGATGAAGCATCTTCCATCACCTATAGCTCTCCCAGCTCCTCTGCCACATCCGCCACCTGGCGGATCTACATGCTCTGATCTCTGCCTCTGTCTCGGTGGTCCATCCACCACTTCCCTGTCAGCAGCCCGACGTGTTTGGAAATCTCTAGAGAGATGCCGCCTACCGCCACATGCGTAGCATCACTTCTCCCTAGGCTGACTGGATCCAGTCTGAGAGCCATGAACTGTCGATCCCCTGTCCTAGGTCCTCCTATGACGTCTCCCACATCCAGATCCCTGCGTCTGACGTCAGCTCCCTGCTGTCGGTGTCTCCGCACCTGTCTACCTGCTGCTGACTACCAGCGGTTGTCTCTGCTCCGCCAAGAAGCTCTCGATCACCAAGGCCCGGTCGAGCACTCCAGTATAGGTTGATATGCATAGAGGCATGACACTAGCTCAGATGTCTCACCGTAGACATCGCTCAACGGTTCGAGCCCTGAAGTAATGATCCCTGACCATATCCATCGAGTACTTGGCGAGGTTGGTGAACCTCAATGAATAGTCACCCACCGTCATACTACCCTGCTGGAGCTGAAGAAGCTCCTGGATACACACAGCTCTCAGCGTAACCAGAGATAACTCCTCCCTGAAGAGTCGCTCAAACTCCATCCACGAAAGAGTCTCCTTGTCGTGAGTCTGTGTGGCCAGACTCCACCATCGTCTGGCAGAACCCTAAAGAAGGCTCGCTCCTAGGATCACCATCTAGTCTGTTGGTGTCCTAACTAGACGGAAAACTCTGGTCACTACCTCAATCCAATCCTCAGCCGCCTGAGGGTCGGGCTCACCTCGGAACTTGAGGGGCCTCTGTCTCTGAAAGTCATGGAGCGCGCTAAGCCTGTTCTCCTCGCCAATCGGTAATGCAGGTACCACTGGCTGCTCCACCGGTAGTGGTATAGCAGGTGCACCACCTGGTGGAAACACCTGGGGAACTGGTCCCTGTATCGAAGCCTCGTCACTGAGGGGGTCATCCTCGTGATCGTGCATCTGAATCCTAGCGGGTATGCATCGCGGAGGCATCCTGTAAAGAAACAAGATGTGTAACGGTCAATGAGTATATCTGGATAGCTGACACCAAGGATATGAAATACACAACCCATTCTTATATGATGCTTGTACCTTTTATTTCCCCGCAACTAGTGTTTTCATGAACCGGGTCGAAAAGCAGGTTATCAGAGTCTTGGTGTATGGATACGTCGGTCGCCGCACCAACACTGGAGTCTCTGGCCTGAAAGTCAAACCCGAAACACTCAACACTGTTGCCCCAACCAAACTCACAGACTCTTGGTCCTAAGGTAGAACCGAACAACTCTAATACCACTCTGTCATGACCCGTCCCGGTGGGGCCCGTGCAGTGACTCCCCAAGCCCACCTCCAATAGGCCAGGGGCTGGTGACTAGCACCGAGTAGGCATGTCACTAACATGGGAGGCATTGCCTAAGTAAATGTACACACACACACACATCTCCAAGCCCACAAATGCTGAAATGTAAAACACTAAGGAACAAAAATGCAAGCATACAACTAAACCCAACCAACAGAGCATGACGAAAGGTAGAGTACTGTAAAAGTAAACTGTGCCAGAATACAAGCCCACCAAAAACAAGATTCTGAAAAACTGTAAAGTCCAACCTGTAAGCACAAAGATACTGGGACTGCTGCTCGTAGACATAGAAATGCCTTCGCCTGTAGGAAACTCAGAAAGCTCGGTCCTGTCCTGGTCCGCCCTGGACTCTGTCAAAAGGCTGCTCGTCTGCACAAGACAGCAGACGTGTGGGCAAATCCCGTGTAGGGGTGAGTATAACAATACTCAGTAGAGGACCCTGAAAACCAAAAAGCAATACAAAAAGTAAAGGTATAGTCAGCTAAGCATAATATATTGTTACAGAACATATAAAACAAACCAGATATACTCAAATCCCAGGCCCGTGGTCTAGAGACCAGTCACACAACTGCATACCCCCACAAGGGATTCCGTTTGAAAATTCTGTGATGCGCTCGCTCCGGGAGAACACACTCCATGAGTCCTATAGTTCTGATGACGTCTGTCCGAGAAGTGATGTTTGTCGGGAACCATCACGAGATATAGGTACACTCATTACGGGAGACACACTCCTGAGTTGAAGGGTTACGATAGATAGAAGAACTCATTAAGGGAGACACACTCTTGAGTGGGAAATATCTCGATACACAGATGAGGATCACTACCAGGGCCATGGCGGATACCGCGACTCATCCGGAATTCACTTTCTAGGTAGAGGATCAATGCCCGGTAAAGTTGGTCACACCGATACTTGACTCTACCTAGGGTCTGGAATAGAGAGAGGATCTCAATCTGGGCCTCTCGGATGGATGCCTGACTCTATCACATAAAAGTCCTGCTGAAGGGATCGTAATCCGGCGTGAGGGAATGATGCCTGACCATCAGGGGAAAAGAAGAAGGGGCACTCACCCAAACGAAAGATGTTCACGGAACGGTGAACAAAAGGAAAAATTCGTTCTCCAAAAAGTACATGGTGTGTAGAAATGATACACGCCGTGTTTTCCAAACCCGGGGAATGCCCATGTACAACGGCCCGTGTCGTGAGGCTGGTCATGTAGAAAAATTTATACACGGTGTGAAGTACGGAGTGCATGCCGTGTGTGGGTCACTGGGGCTGGCTTCGTGTACTCTGGCCATGTGCCCGTACACGGTCACCAACCCGTGCAATCTGCACATGGGGTGACCTGCGTTGGTGACCTCGCCTGGCCGGGTGAGGGAGTAAAAGGTCGTGTACTCCATCCCGTGTCTGTGTATCCCCGGGATACATGCCGAGCTCTGTGTAGCCGCCTCTACCTAGTTGTACACGTCGTGCCGCCTGAAGCCGTGTAGAGCATCCTGTGTCTGTGTACCACCCGAATTACACGTCGAGCTTCAGGGAAGTTCCAACACGCCGTGTGACCGGGTTCACACGCCCTGTGATCCTTCTCTGACCCCGAAACCCTAGCTGCCACCATCAGAAATACACGGCGTGTTCTTCAGAAGTACACGCCGTGTATTCTAGAAATTTTCAGAAATGCGTACCTTCGCCATCGCGCCTCACGTGGTGCTCCGATCATTGATTCGGCCGTCCGATCACCACAAAACCTTCAGGTTTTGGTCGCCCCGACACCATGAAGTTGTTTCTGTCATTTTTGGGCCTCCGATCACCTCCAAAACCATGATTGATCTTCCCGCACGAAGAGCACTCGAAGAACGCCCTTTCCGATCTGGTCCGATTTTCCATCCGCCATCATTGTCGCACCTCCACAAGAACATTGCGATGTCGAAACTTTGGTTTGGGATCGTTGCGTCATAGAACAGATGCGCAACAATCCGTTGTTCGTCACCCCGTGAAGAACGCGAAGAACGCACGGGGACAAAGGAGGAAGAGATCCAAATAAACAAATTTAGGAGTGAACCTCCACCGTTGTTCGTCACGGCATTGATCCGCTCCCGTTAATATGTTTAAACGGAGTAGAGATCAACATGAATAAAAAGCATGGATTAATTCACCAAAATCATCCTAAAGAAAACCCTCCTGCAAAAACGTATGAATCCACGGATCAACTTGTTCGTGGTTGATCCACGTTCGTCGTTTAAATTCAAATACGGGGAAAAGAAAATCTAAAAAACAACCCCTACCTTTTGAAAGGATCGATCGTTGATGAAGGCGTCATGCTGCCATTGTCGTCGTGATCCTTCAACACCGGCGCAATGATCCTTGGGTTCGATCCGTTGTCGTTCATCATCAAGAATTGCTCCAATGCCTCGTGGATTCGGCAGAGGTTTTTCTCAAGCATTGACAATGATTCAACAATTGGTTAACCCATTAAAAATGGAAACAAGTTGATATTTAATTATGCGGCAGCATTAATGACGTTGACTTTAAATTTTGAAGTTATTATGATGCGTCATTAATTTAGGAAACAGATGCACTGTCTCCACACTGCAGCAGATGTTTCCTTCAATGAAATAAAATATACTGGTTATTTTATTTCATTTTATTTTACTTAAAATGTCCGAAAATTAACTTTTTCCCTCGACCCTCGCCGGTCGAGGTTAGACTCATTCTTAGGTAAAGTCGTCGTCCCGGACGCAACGGTGCGCTCCGATTTTTAATCCAGGCATCCGTTTGGAAACTTCCACAACTGCGCACAAGCACCGACTCACTTAACTAAAAAAAGTTCAAACCACCATTCCGGGCTCACTAGACCTCGGAATGATGTGTCGTCTTCGTGCCCGGTCTTGAAATAATTCCATATAATATTTAAAATATTAATGAATGGAAAATCTGAGACATTACATGTAAGTATCTAATGTGATATCTTTGTCATCAATATATCGGTTTCAAAAAAAATTTCAAAAAATGTTTTTATATAATCCTATTGATTTATAATTTCATTTTTACCAATGTTTGAATTTTTATAAATTTTTTTGAAAGGAATCTCTCACGTGTTTTCCAAACATGGTACTTTATGACCTTTTTGACAAATTAAGGAAATAATGGTTTTTAGCTTATATGTTGTGAGAAAAAAATTTCCATCATTATGTATCTTTTCCATTTTTATGAATCCCTTACAATCATATGTGGTCATTTTCAAAATAATGGTTTTATTTTAAAATTTTATGGATTTAATTATTTTAAAGTAAAAGGGATATTTTACTCCAAGAGTTATAATGAATTTATTAAATTATATTCATCTATGTCAAAATCCTTTCTCGTAATTTATAATTATTTGAAGTTTATTTATTATGATACAATCTTCCATTTTTTGTTGAAGCATCAGTGATAATTTTATCTGTAGATGTGATCTTTTTATACCGTTCATGCTTTGCGGTTAAAGTATTTACATTTAGTATTCTAGTTTTAATAAGAACGTTTATATTATGTTTCAACCTATGTATATGAGGAATTAATTAGTCTTAGTAAGTGATGGATGATGTCTTCTATATCACCTCGATGAATCTCTATTTCTTATGAGTCAAACTAGTGTGTTGGCACAAGGCCTTGATAGAATATTTTTTAATGGCCTTGGCACAAAGCCTTGGCATAGTAGTTATTGTGTATAACATTATGAATTCCCTCGTTATGTAATTAGTTATTACATGTTATTATTTGACTAGTATATTATACATGTGAATTTTTATATGGTAATTTTTGACATATTTTTACCGTATTATGTTCATGTTTTATGTTTTGATGGATGTAGTTTTCATTATATATCTTGCATTAAAAGATTATTGCTTCTGCTAAATTATTTACCCTTATTGAGCATCTGATCTCACCTATTCATATGTTTTATCTTCCCAAGATTCCAAGATGTGTATTATGACTAATATGGTAGGTTAATATATGGAATAATGGCATTCTCAAAGGATTATTTATGTTTTCTTTTTTTGTTAGAAATTGTAATGTAACATTCATGTATTTAATCTATTTTCAAAGACAGGTAAATTGATCTGTACTTCGTGACATGATTACTTATAATCATGATAATGTATTAAAATAATGAATCTAATCTAGGTTACTAGGGTTGGGTAATTACTTATTTAATGAATATATGTTAATGAAATATCAAATGTCTCCAAAAGGGAAAATTCATAAAGAAATGTTGGTTACCAATTTATTAACTTTTGAACTACATACTCGATGATGGGTAAATCCATACATTGGTATTTAAATAATGATAATATTAATTATAATAATATTAAAATTAATTCCTTTTAATTTTAATGGCACCATAGAAAATAGATGGTCAATATGTAATGTGTCTCACAAAAGTTAAAAGTGTGAATACAATTAGTCAACTAAAGTCTCATTTCAATCTCGAATTCATTGTTAAATGTTTAAACCAACATTATAATAGATATATGTTTATATATATATATATATATTAGGGAAAAAATATCCACATATATCATACCATATATGATATACTTCAATACTTTTATTTCTATTTATTAATAGTACATTGTTAATGTTATATTTCTGGAAATAACTACTTCATTTTCCAAGTATGTTTTGGTTACGTGTTATTAGTACATTTAATTTGATAATGCTTATATCCTTTATCAAATTTTAACCATGATATAAATATCTTATATTTTCATTGTATATTAATCGATATTTATACATTATATTTACATATAGAAATGAATTACACTATTAATGGAGACGGTTGACCATACGTACCCATGAAGATTGTTTCCATTTCATGGATGGACAGAACAAAACAATGGTATGTAATATATAAGCATTGTAGAATAATTATTATATTACATATATAATTATTATATCACATATATCAGTTATTTTCATTTAATCTATCATTTTTACACTCCGTGATAGATAGAAATGAAAAACACATCACATTTGTTCACGAGGCGGTAGTCCACCGTACCTAGAAGTGACATTATTGTTTTCTGATAGGTTTTAAGATAGAAATTTATATTCTATATTTAATTTTTAGAATTATTTTTAGTTCATATATATCACATATATTAATTAACAATATCCTAATTATATTTTATGTAAAGTGTTTGTTAAGAACGAATCATATTTCTTCACTATGCGATGGTCTAACGTACCCACGAGGGGTGTTATAGTATCCCTAAAAAATGGAATGAAAAAAAGGTATATTATATCTCATAAAAATAATATATAATTATTTTAAAAACATAATACATAAAAATTAAATCTATGAACATAATTATCCATGATAATCAGTGCTGGAAAATCAACTACATTAGTTAATGAGTTGGTAGTCCACTATACACACGATCAATTATTACATTTACCATTTTAGGGAATATAAGATTGATATTGTCCAAGCCATTTACATAATTAAATATCAGTATATTCATGAAATTTGTTTTATTATATCATTATTTTTGAATAAAAATTGATGGACAAGCATGGGGAAATAAAATAAAATAATAGTCTAGGGACATTGTCTATTCTTCAGAAAACATCTTTTGGTTTTACCCAAATGAATTCATTATTTCACTTTATGACATAAATAAATGTTCTAGGATGATTAGAGGTATGTAATGATGTCAAGGTTTTATGTATTTTCATACCCAATGTGTTTTGGATGTGGGAAGAAGATAAGAGAGTGTGGACTCTTCAAAGTGAGGTGATTGACATATTTTTTATTTTTGAAAAGGATAATGAGTATCCAAAATTTTCATATGATATTAGGATTAAAAATGGAGATTTATCTAAATATTTTGTCTAAATATTTCCACCCAATTGGTTTTATATATTTTTTTTCATTTTTAACCCTTATATTTTTAGTTTAACACCACGATAATCCCAAATTTATCTTAGCAATCGGGAATATTTTTTTACTGTTTTCACTATTTGTTATGGTAAAACTACATAGATATTATTAGATATGGTATTTTATAATGATTCTAGAAATTGAATCTATTTTACCAAATTTGATTCACATTATAATAAAAAATTATATATTAAACAAAATCCACAAATATAATGAAAATTCATTCTCTCAAGAAGTGTATTTTTCAAGAAAACAAAGATTTTATATTAACTCTATGTATAATAATAATCAATATATATGTGAATTAAAATATATATATGTATATATATTATATAAAATTTAATTTATATAAATAATTCAATATATTTATTGATTTAATTAAAATGGAGAAACATTATGTAATTAAAAAAGTTTTAAGAAAAAACAATTTTTTGACAAAAATAAACATATAATAAAATATTATCAAAAAGAAATTATATTGAATAAATATAAATAAATAATAATTATTTCACAATAATGGATAATAGTTAATTTAAATTTTCTATTTTATGAAATTAAATTATATTTATATAATAATCAATATTTTTCACTAATCACTGAAAAATAAAAATTTCCCAAAACATCCATAAATTTCACCATAAATTATTTTAAATATGAATTTTTAAAAGTGTAAATTAATTTTACTAAATATTGATTCCAAAATTATCGATAAATTAGTTTTAATATATTCTTCTAAGAATTAGTAAAATTAATTTTTGGCAAAAACATACATATAATGAATATACTTACATTACTAAAAATTGATTTATTTTTTACTAAGAATTTATAAACTAATATATATTGAGTTTTAAATTCATATATATATTGGATAAATTATTTAGTAATATTCTTACATTTCTATTTAATAGCATGATTATAATGTTCCTCTAAAAAATAATATTATTTCAGGTTTCATTGAAGCTCTATGATGAATTTCACAAATGATATCGAAAAAAACATTCATGTTTTTAGTGAAAGAATGAATTAGTGTAGCGTATTACCCCGATTATTAAGAAATACCAATTAATTTTAAAAATAATCTAAATATATATATGTGTGTTAAATTTTACCGCTATTAAAAAGATTTTTTCCATATAAATTGTACTTGGTCATCAATGGTTATCATTTTAAAATTCTGTCATATCAACCCACATAGTACAAGTGAATAATAAATAATCTCATAAAAAGGGAATATTAAAATCATAATGGTTTCCAAATTAAATTCATAACAATTTTTCCACAAAGAAATACAATCTGTGTGAATTTAAAATAGGGATATGGAAGATAATACAATCTGTTAATGGCATATAGATAGATTTAGAGGACATGTTCATGTGAATGTTAACCACTGTGAAGCCATTGATCTGTGATGAGTTAAAAGTCCATTTATCAATCCAAAAAGTCAAACCCTAACCACTATATTTCTATATTATTATTAATTTATTTGTGATGGTTCTTTTTTTATGTCCAAGTCAAGTTCTCAATTAGATTTTTTGAGTTTTTGATGTCTTGGTTGAGTTTTGGACTTGTACACCTGTTTTGTGAACAATTTGACAGTAATTCAAGCGCACTGTAGAAAAAATTTGTTTTTAGTTAAATTTCATCTTTCTTGAAGTACTATAAAATGTAGTTTTGGAGACCCCATACATAGGTGACCACCGTTGGGGGTCGCTATTGGTGCACTATAGCGACTGCCAACGGCGGTCCAATACTTCTCAAAAAAATTATGGCACCCCTCCCCCCAATTCCGAACCTGAACCCTATCCCCGACACCTCGTATCTTCCCATCACCTCCCTTTTTGCACCAGCTCTGGATCTCCCGCACCACCTCCCATCCCGCACTGCATTGGTTCCACCACCGGTTTTTCCAACACTGTCACACATCCCCTTCTTTGCCGCACCACCCATCCCCTCTCTCACTACACTGGCGCCACCTCACTACCTCCTCCTCCAGCTCTCGGTCGTCGTAGGCACCCATACCCTCCCTCACCGCACAGCCATCGACTTTGGCTTCCCTCTTCTTCCCCACCCCTCTCTTGTAGCACCACCTCCAGCTCCCCTCTATTCAGAATTTGTCACAGAATAAGGTATGCCATAATATCCATTTTAAGGTTTCAATTTTGGGAAACTTACAACATAAATTTGACATGAATGAAGATTATATGAATATAGTGTCTAAATAAAAATTGCGGAAATGTAATTTCATGTGTATATGGGTTTGTGTGCATGAAGAATTATGAAACAATGTGTGTTGATAGTGTGTGAATGAGAAGATTCCACACTTTAGTTGAATTTGTAAGTTACATACAATGAAGAGTCCATGTATATGTTGATTGGATTGATATTTTATGTTGTGTTGTTATTTGATTTATATAATTCTTGATTTTATCACAAGTCATTGTGTGTGTGTGTGTGTGTATCCCTTGAGAAAATGTTTGATGTTTGACTACATGTGTGTGCCTGTGTAACCCATGGTACCCATGTTTGTGTTTAATCACATGTGTTTCGATATAATAGGTTATTATTAATAGTATATGATCATCTTTTATATGATATTAACCCATGTTTCAATGTGAATTACTCTGTATATTTTAGAGGTATGATTATGGTGGAATTTAGAGTGATGTATCAATATTTTTTCACATTCTTGTTATTTCCCACAATTTAACTTACCTAACACTTTGGTGTATTTGGTTTTTACTATATGACTTGAGATACCTATCATTGATTATGATTTTTCATTGTTTATTGACTATATTATGTTATTGTTTAACATTTTATTTATTGATACCAAGGGTATATTTTATGTACTGATGACATTCAGACCCTTATTGCTAGTTAAATACATCTTCCATTAAAGGATACCTAATTTAGGCTATGAGGAACGCTGTATTGGACCCTGTGTATCAGCATGGGGAATCATATTCATTGTCCCACATATTCCCTATTGATAACATAAGTGAAGATAGATATGTATTTTTTTGTTCTAGAATTGTATATATATGATGTTATCCATGATATAGATTAGATAGTTTTCCATAAATTATAGATTGACTGCTATATTGTATGGTTAATAATTATTGCATATGATGGCACAAAGACAGTGTGAATCCAAGTGGCAGTGAGAAATTGTTTTTACTAAGATACAGTTTCTCTGAGTTTGAGAATACTGTTCATCACAAATTGATTTTGGGAACTTTCATCCCAAATTATATTTGTTGATTTATTTGTAGGAATTAACATAGTTGCTAAGGTTGATATTTTAATGTTGGTATTTGATGAATTTTTTCAGGTACCACATACATATTCAAGATATAATATTCCTTTGTTGAAATTTTTTTACACTATGGAATTATAGATCTAATTCATTCTTAATATTGTTTCTTGATTATAAAATCATCATTAGATTTTACCATTCCAACACGGGTATGATGAAATGGGATTTCACTTACATTCCATTATCTATTCACCTGTTTATTATTCAGAGATATAAATTGTTTATTTTATCAATGGTCTCTATGCAATTATTTTGTATTTGTTTTAAATATATTTGATATGAAAAATGCATGTAATATGAAGTCTGGTGTAAATTATTGTTAAACAGATATTATTATGTATAAGAGTTGGATTGATCTTTTAAATCGAATGTCTAGAGAATATTTCATGGGCATTATACATTTTATTGAGTTCACTGGAGGATTCCAAAGTGACTTTATTAGTTATCCATGTAGAAAATGTGAAAATAGATATCAATTCACATGAGAAACCATGAAGGAACCAATTCTTATATGGAATTCTGAAAAAATATAAGAGTTGGACTCTTCATGGTGAGAATATATTCGTCATAAAAATATACATGTAGTTCCTATGGGTGTTAATGCGAGGATGAATTATCCAATGCAAGAAATGCTTACTTAAATGGTTTTTGGGTTGGCTCCCGAAGGCATTGACATCCAGAATGCTGAGACCGATGAGATAAATCTACACTCGGGGGAAGATCGTGATTCACATAGTTTTTATGATGTACCTGATGATGCAAAAAGGGAATTATATCCTTCATGTACTTCTTAAAGTAAATTTTCGTTTATTGGGGAGTTGTTTCATTGTAAGACTTTGAATCAGTGGTCAGACATATCGTTCGACATGTTGCTGATGTTATTGAAAAAGGTTATTCTTATTGATGATATGATTCTCGACTCGTATTACCATGCTCATATGTTGATAGAGAATGTAGGTTTTACATATGAGACCATAGATGCTTGTCCTAACAACTGTAAGTTGTTTAAAATAGATACTGCACATTTGGATATTGGTACATTCTATGGAACTTCTAGGTGGAAGGAGAATAGGGGAATTTAGACGCATCAAAGTCAGACTTTGAAATATCGAAAACTAATTGTTGTAAAACAAATGTGTTACTTTCACTAAAATCATGGATGAAAATATATTTTATGTCATCTAAAGAATCTAATTTAATGTGATAGCATGCATAAAGAACTCAGGAAACTGATATGTTAAGCCACCCAGAAGAATCACGTGCATGGAATGATTTTGATAAAAGACACCCCGACTTTACTAATGATGTTCGTAATGTCTGATTGTGGTAGGCAGAATATGGTTTCAATCAATTCAAGTCTATAGTTGCTGAAACTCATAGCACATGGCCAATGGTGTTGGTTCCATATAATTTTCTTCTATGGCCTTGTATGAAGCAACAATTTATATTACTTTTCCACTCTTATTGATGGACCTAGATGTCTAGGGGATAAGATTGATGTTTACCTTTATCCATTGATTAATGAGTTGAATGAATTTTGGGGTGATGGTGTGATTACTTATGCCTGTGAAATGAATGAAATGTTCAAACTTCAAGCTGCATTATTATGGACATTCAATGACATCCCATATTGTTCAAATTTATCAAGCTGGAGTACAAAATGAGAATTTTATATCCCTTGTTGTAATAAAAGTAAAAAATAAGTATGGATAAACAATCTAGAAAATGGGCCTACATTGGTCACATATGTTTTCTCCCCCCATAACAATTGTTCATAAAGGACCGAGTGACATTTGATGGTTCTAGAGTGTTTATCCCAGCACCAAAGATCATGACATCAGTCGAAATGTTATCGTATTTTGGGGAAGAAAACATCCACACAGTACATGAATTTTAGGATTTGGTGGCTCATCCATTACCTAATATTTGGGGTGCAGGTAGACAGCATAGTCATAATTGGAAAAAGAAAGGTATTTTTTACAATCTCCCCTATTGGAAAACTAACAAGCTAAGTAAAAATTTGGTTTTCATGCACATTGAAAAAAATATATTGTGATACTATATTGTCGACCATTTTAGGTGTTAGTTGAAAATCAATGGAACATGTTAATGCACATCATGATTTGGAATAAATGGGTTTAAGGAAGCAGTTGAATTAATAGTTAGATAAGGGAAACAAGGAATATATGCCTGCTGCATAGTATACATTGACTATAAAGGAGAAAGAGACATTTCATTATTTTTTGAAGGTGGTCAAGGTGACTGATGGTTACTCATATAATATCTCAATTTTTGTGAATCTTACTAGCATGACATTCCAAGGATTGAAAAGTCATGACAAACACATACTACGTCAGTAGTCGATTCCAATTTCTATTTGTTATAGTTTATCCCCCAATGTTGTTCAAACGTTGATTGAGATGAGTAATTTTTTTTAGACAACTTTGTTTAAGAAATCAAAGAATGAGTGATTTAAAAAGATTCCAGTACCGAATTGTATTTTTTCTTTTTCAATTTGAAAAACTGTTTTCCCCCCTCATTTTATGATGTTATGGTCTACATGACAGTGCACCTAACTAATAAATTAATGTCTACTGGTCTAGACCAATTCAGGTGGGTGTATCCTATTGATAGGTATATGAATACATAGAAACGATTTGTATGCAACAGAGCTAGTCCAAAGGATTTAATAGCCAATTATTATTTGATGGATGAGTGTACTAATTTTTGTTCAAAATATCTTATAGATGTTAAAACAAAATTAGATAAGAAATATTTGATTCATGATGGTCTAGTTGGAGAAGAAACCATATTTTATATAGACAACATCGAGTGGATACAAGTTCAGCGATATATCATGTTCAATACTACATCAGTTGTACCATTAATGCAGTAAGTGTCTTATCACTTTTATTGTTTAAATTTTAATTGTTTTGATAGAATAAGTTGATCATTTAAGCATCGCATTATCATTTGCCGGAAACAAATTAATGAGCTAAAAGAAGAGATGTCTCATGCAACTGAGTATCAAATTAAACAGTCCCATTATGTGCCATTTCATGATTGGTTCAAGGATTTTGAATGTATAAATTGATTTTTATTATGAGTGAATTATTATACTAATTTCTTTCTGCAGAACTCATTGTTAAATTCTGTGAATTATATAGGTTCATAACCTGAGGGTGTTAGATGACCCCATGCTAACTGAAGAATTTATCCAACTAGATGAGGGTCCATTTATTACGACACGTCATTATAAAGATGTAGATGCTAATGGTTTTCTATTTATTATTAAAGATGTTGACGTCAAACGAGAAACACAAAATAGTGGAATCAGTTGTCCATTCATTGATTCTAGTTATTACTATGGTCAATTAACATACATCACTGAAGTGGTATATGCACAAGGGTTGAAGTACATATTGTGAAAGTTTAATTTGGATATTCTAGTGCGTGGAAGTAAAGTTGATCAATTTCAGTTTACATTGGTTAATTTTAACTATATGTTATACAGAAATGAATGAGGTGATAATAAACCTTTCATTTTGAAATCACAAGAAGAACAAGTATTCTACATTACTTTTTCTTTGAATCCTAGTTGGAAAGTTGTTGTGAAAATGTCTCGGCAAGGAGTATTCTTATTTGAAAAAGATGAACCTGAGATTGTTCCCTTGGTTTCCCAACATCTTAATCAACATACCATAGTTCAATGTGATGAATATTTTAATTGGGTTATAGTTGTTGTTCAAGGAGAAACTATTAATTTAGATGTTTAATGAACGGTCTAATTGTTTTCCAGCTCTTCAGTTAAAATTCTTTATTTAACAGATTAAAACAACTGAAAACTAATTTGGTACATAAGAATTTTTATTTATTATTATTCAGAATTAACCATATGTTCAATCCTTTTTGGAGACATCCCTTGTGGTCATGTATGAACCATGATTTTGGTATGTGGTTCGGTCTCTAGCATTCATTGGATGAACTATATATCTTTGGTATTATAAATTTCATTCTAGATCAAAATGAAAAGGATGATTACTTAGAGTAAAAGAATTTTTTAAATAAGGTGATTCCACCATAGTTATGGGTAAAGGAAAGATTATGGTATTTTAAATGTATTGAATTGTTTTCTGGCCTTGTGGATTTGATTTTAAGGTCACCCACTCCCATTCCATATCCTTTCATTCCTTTTTGTAATTTTTATTTAGATTGATAATCTTTTATGAGATGATGATTCGACATTGAGATCTAATGACCCATATTTCACACACATATGTGTTTATATAGATATAATATCCCCCCTATATAGCCCCACCCCACTCCCCTCGGACAGCCCCACCCCAACCTACACTGCCCCTCCACCTGGATAGCCCCCCCTTATATAGCCCCCTCCCATACAACCCACACACCAAAACTCCCCCCAGAGAGCCCCCACCCCCAAAACCTAGACAACGCCACCCCACTCCCCTAGACAGCCCCCGCCCCCTTCTCTGATAGTCCCCCTTCTTGAAAGCCCCCCCTCCCCCTTGTACTACACCATCCCCTCCGCTACTCCCTGCCCTACAAATTTTAGCCCACATCCCCCCCCCCCTCCCCACCCCACTCCCCCCAGACAGCCCCACCCCAACCGTCACAGCCCCTCCACTCCCCCTTCCACCTCCACTCCCCCTGGATAGTCCCACCCCACTACACCTTCCCCCTTCACCCCCTCCTTCCACCCAGCCAACCCCACTCCCCCAGGATATCCCCACCCCCACCTGTATATCCTCTCCACCTAGACATCACCCCCCTTGGACACCCCCACCCCACTCCCCCTAGAAAACTCCACCCCCACCTACATATCCCCTCCACCTCGACAGCCCCCATCCACCCTTGGATAGCCCCCCTCCTAGACAGCACACCCACCCCCCCCAGAAAGCCCCCACCCCGACCTAGTCAATAGCCCCACCCCACTCCCCCTAGAGAACCCCACCCCCCTCCCGGACAGCCCCCCTAGATATCCCCCCTCCCCCTTCACTACACTATTCTTTCCCCTACCCCCTGCCCTACACCCGCCATCCCACCCCCACCCCACTCCCTCCAGATAGACCCCCACCCCTCGCACCTCGACATCCCCACCACACTCCCTCCCGGAAAACCCCACCACACCACCTGCCCCTCCCCACTCTCAATTCCCCTCTTAGACATCCCACCCCCCATAACCCCCCCCCCCCCCCCCGGACAGCCCCTATATATCCCCACCACTCCCCCAACCCCACTCCCAGATAGCCCACCCCCCAAATCACATCATGTTAAATGAACCCCTTAAATACAAGCCATTTTTTGTACATAATTTTATTTCTATTATGTTATGTTTCAGATTTTTTAAAATCTTATCCCTTTTTGTTTTATAAATAACTATACAAGTTTGATTTTTTTCTAAACAATCCAATTTATCTTTTTTACACTTTGGATGGTCCCCTTACAAATGATTTTGATAACACCAAACATGTTATGGGGACAAGCAGCATATCCACATCATCCATCTAAGCCATCTATGTCTCAGAGTCGATGTATGATTGAATGTTATTGTGATTATTTTTTTATGAAATTCTTATATATATATATATGCACATCTGTCAAATTATGTATAAAATTATTTTCAATAGAACCAGACTCGACTGCTTCTTCCTCTCGAAAGAGAGTCCTTTCTCATGGCATTTCATCATGGAATTCAGACACGGCCATTGAGGTTTCATTTGATTAGATATTTCACCTTGTGGGACTGACTTCCCATACATTTATCTATCAGTTGCATCATATCATATGTGATCCACATTGATTTCTGTTGACCACAAGTGACTGGGAATCGATCCCTTAGGATACATTAGATCTTCTTTGAAGGTATGTTCAGGTATGAAGACCATTTTAGTTTCTCTCATATGTTTAAAAAATATTAACATGTGTGATTTCTTACTAAATAGAATAATATAATTCTGTGTCCTGAGGAGTTTCGATCAGTGTGTATGGGAAAATCAAGAGGGAGCACTGGGTACCAAACGTGGATGCCCCAGGCATTCTGTAAAAAGTCTCGAATGATGTTCTATCATCTCAGTGGCGTGACATAGTATCATTATGGTCTACTAAGACCATTTCGATTAATATATTTATTTTGGTATATATATTTTCAAGAATTTGTGACATTTTATTTGTTTGAAATTAGATTTAATTGAATGTTGGAGGTGTCAGCATGCCATTCCGATAATCGAGCATTGAAGGGACCACTTCACAGGCTCGGGACTCATCACCTGTCTCAAATTCGACTTGATGTATTAATTATTCATTTTTTAATCTACTATTCAATATTATTTTGTGATATATTTTTATATTTTTTTGGTATATAGTTATGTGAGAAAGGTGCACCGACTGATAAAATGTCGGTGTGGATGAGAACTCATGATCAAAATGATCCAGAGGCTGCAGCTCTTATAGTAAGTGATTTTACTCATTAACAATACTTACATGCAGATATATATATATTTAAATATTTCATAGGCTCAATTTTAAGATGAGTTAGAATATCTACCAGAGGACCAGTGACAACTTCCAATACCAATGGATGAGATATTCTATCATATTATTGGTCGTTCTGGGAATGGATATAGTTTGACCTATGGAATGGGGATTCCTAATCCTATAATATAACATGGTAAGGATTCCAGTCCGACTATTTACTTAGATGACACAGTAGCTGTCAGATTTCTAGGAACGTTTGTGCGCTTCGGAGGAGGTAAATGTGCAATTGATCACTGAGGTTAGAACACATCAAGAATATTTGTGTCTGTGTGATAGTGCATGGGATAATACGAAACAGGTTTACAATGAATTTATTTATTTCATTTCTATTATTTTGTTATTAAATTCTTTATAATTTTTATTTTTTATAGGCCCCTGGCACATAGAAAGGAGGTAGCAGGCATGACCACACATGACGCATCCTATTCACGAGGTGTGTTTCTTTTATATTTATTATTGAATCAATGTAACATATTGATTTAGACATTAAATGTAGAATTTATTGAGAATAGGATAGCTTATGTTTATAAAAACTCCACTTTTTTTAATTTTATGAGCATGATAAATAATTGGATACTTTATTGTGATATATAATTTCTTAGAATCCCCATTGGAGGACAAGAATTAGGCAACGTGGCCCAAAGGCATAATTACCCAATGGCCAATTTCCCAATGGACCAATGAACGAATGGCCCAATGGCCTATTGGCCTAAGGGACGAATGGCCTACTAGATCTCATGTTAATTACAAAGTGCTTGATCTTTTGTTACATATTATTTCTATTATATTTTAATTGTTAGAGTTCATCTTTTTGTCGGTCTTGTGAAAACCCTAGTAGAGTGACCTCCTTTCCAAGATTATACAAATGATCTTCATAATGAATAAATTTATGAATTTTACCATTTATTTTAATTTTAGAAATGATTTTATATTTATTTACTTCTATTTATAATGATTATGGGTTGGAATGCTCTCACTCCACTTCACTTACTCTCTGTCATATTACTATAGACCCCATATCAGTTTTGTATAATTGTATTTTTTGTGGTTTTTTTTTGTGGTTTTTGATGGTGTTGGTGGATACATTCAATATATATGGTGCAACTCGGTTGGAATGGTTCCCTGAAATGATTTATAGTTGTTTTGGTGGTGCAAGGGATGTGTTTTGGTGTCCATTCCAATTTTGGATTTTTTTTACTTGTTGGTGTTCTTCTACTGGGGGGGGTGTCCGGGGGGTGGGGGGGCTATCCGGGGTTCGTGGTGGTGGGGGATGTCCAGGGGGGCACGTGAGGGGCTATCCAGGATGAGTAGGGGGGTTGTCCGGGGGTAGTGGGGGGCTATCCCAGGGGAGTTCGGGGGGGGGGTGGGGGGGGGGGGGGGGGGCACGGGAGGGGTTATCTGGGATGAGTATGGGGGGCAGGGGATATCAGGGGAGGGTTTTGGTGGGGGGGTCTAGGGGGACTAGGGGAAGACACAGGGGAGTTTGGGGGGGTGCCTGGGGGGGAACTTGAGGTGAAGTATGGGGTGGGGGTTGTCTGGGGGAGAGTTTTGTTTGGGGGGCTGGGGTGGGAGTGGGGCTATCCAAGGTGTGTTGGTGGGGGGTTCGGGAGGGGGGGGGATGTCTGGGGGGGAGTGTGGGGGTTGGGGGGGGATATCTGGGGGAGTGTGGGGGTTGGGGGTGATCGGGGTGAATGTGTAGGGGAGGTTTTATCTAGGAGGAGTTTTGTTTTGGGGGGGGGTGATGTCTTGGGAATAGTAATCATTCCCGGATCACTGCACGATGACGAGGGTCTTAGAGCGGGATTAGCGGTGATGCGTATCAGGTCTCGGCCACATTTTTTTTCCAATATTGGGTCAATTAATATGATTTAAATTTTGTAATTCTAATCCTATATATATTCTGAATAATTAAAATATGATAAATAAAATATAAAACTAAATAAAAATAATACATATATAACAACAACAAAAAACCAAAAAAGGTGAAAAATAGAACATTTTAACCAAGTAAATGAAATAAAGCAAAAAAAATAAAATAAAAGAGATGGTAGGGGTGAAAAGGGTGGTGGAGGCAGCTTGATCCTGACATAACATGGGTGAAATAGAAAAAATAAATAAATCTCGACTGGCTCTCCCTCTGCGTCATCGTCTGGAAAAACGTAAAAAAAATGTCGACCAGCCTGGTGATCATCGTCTTTGTTATCGAGGTGGGGTGGGAGGTGTGGTTGAATTCAGAGGAGTGGTCAGTAGAAACATGCCTCGGTCTCAGTTTCATCATCAGTGATAATGAAAAAAAATGACCAGCCTGGTCATCATTGTCATCGTGTGGTCGAAGTTAAAGGAGGGGTCAGCGTTGGTGGTGAAAGCTAGAGCATACCATATGTGGAAAAATAAGTCAGTTTTTTGCGCTAAAAAACACCGTGCGGACCCAATTTCCATGGTCGTGCACAACCTGTGAAACTTTGATTATTGTGTGACCCACATGATAGCATACCGGATGCGACTCTGCTACCTGGAGCGGCATTGCATTGCTCTGCACTGCACCAGTTCTATTGTGAGGTGCTACAACGTGATTTGAAAACAATGGTTTGGGGTGACTGTGGTGGGTGGGGTGGATGTTTGGGTTCACTGGGGGTGTCTGTGGTGAGTGGGGGGGGGGGGTTGTTCAGGGCTGGGGCCTATCCAGGGGGAGTGGGGGCTGTCTGGGGGTGGGGGCTGTCATGGGGGAATTTTTTTAGTGGGGGATGGCTAACTTGGGGGGGCATGTGAGGGCTATCTGGGGTGAGTGTGTGTGTGGGGTGGGACTGTTTGGGTGGGGGTGTCAGAGGGTGGGGGTGTAGTTCGGGGTGAGGGTGTAGGGGGGTGTTCGAGGTGAGTGGGGGGATGTATGGAGGGGGGGGATGTCCAGAGGGGGGTGGATGGGGGGTGTACAGGGTTTGGAGGGGGTGGGCAGTTCAGGGTGGGGGTTGACCGGGGATGTTGGGGATGATTGGGGGTGGGTTTCACGTGAGGGGATGTTTGAGGTGAGTGTGTGTGTGGGGGGGGGGGTTGTACGGGGAGAGTTGTTTTTTTGGGGGGTGGTGGCTGGGGGTGGCACCATCTGGGGTGACTGGGGGTGATGTTTGGGGATGGTTTTTTGGGGGGGGGTTGTCTGGGGTGAGTGGGGTGGGGGGGGATTTTGGCATTTTTGAATTTGGGAAATTGGACAGGTCATCATTTAGCATATTGGTCTAATGACCAAATTGCCTATTTCTATATTAGACTAATTGGCCTAATGGAAAATTGGCTAAATGGAGACATGCCAAATTTTCCAAATTCACAAATTCCCCAATTGACCTAAACGATATCATGCCCTAATTCCCTAATTACCTAAAGGCCAAACTACCTAATGGAACAACAATTTCCCAACAACCCCAGCAATGTCCCATTGACCAAATGGCTCAACAATGGCCCAATGATCGAACAATGGCCCAATGACCGAACAATGACCCAACGACCGAACAACCTGCCCAACTGCCTAAAAATGACCCAATGGCCTAACAATGGCCCAAAGGCCTAAAAGTGGCCCCAACAACCTAACAGCTACATAACAATGACATAACAATGGACTAATGGCCTAACAATAGCCCAACGGCCTAACAACGGCCAAACAGCCTAACAACCAGCCGAACGGACTAATGGACTGATAACCTAATTACCTTATGTACTATTGTTTTAAATGACCTATTAGGCTATTAGCCTTATAATATATTTTCCTATTTACCTAATGACTAAATGTCTAGACGAGAGGAATATTAGCATATTGGCCTAATGGCCAGTTGGATAAATAGAGTCTGGCCAATTATCCAAATTATCAAATGCCCTAATGGCCCAAACATCCCCAATTATATTTATATATATATATATACATATTTTCTAACTGAATAAATATTTCAAATTTTCATTTTCTATGTTTATTATTTTATTTTGTATCTTATTGTAGGTTCATTGATGCAGAATATTATAATGGATTGGAGCTATTTAGATCACTGGATATGAAAGAGTATGTCTGTCATTTATTGTTCTTGAGGATCCTAGTGTTTCTGCTATTTCGAACTGATTTGTTTTCATATTTTTTCATTTGTTTTTTTCCATTTTCTATTGTTTGAGAAGCTATGCTATAAATTTTCTTAAACAAATTTCCCCGATTAGCAACCACTATTGGTAGTTGTTGTAGGTCTTTTTTCACTTAACTACTATTTAGATGAGCCTTAGGTCACCTACAACAGCTGCCATTAGCAGTCACTTTTTCCCTACAGCAATGGGCATAATACGACCACCATTGGTGCTATGAAAGTGGTCTTTAATGAACAATAGAAACTGCCATTGCGGTTTCTAATGGTCTCATTTCTAGTAGTGATGGTTTTATTTTCATGGCATGTGCATGGTTTTGGAAAATATGTGCGAGGCATAAGAGAAACCGTGTGTCCTGGGGTTTATTTTTTGGTACTAGTTGTGAAACACCGTATGTTTTTTAAATTTAATATTGAATTAATTTTGTAATCTATCCATTAAACACTGCATTTCCTATTCTATGTTTTGAATTTCAAAAAAAGGTCATCTAGAGTTGTGATTAGTAAGTCATTTGGATTCTTATAGACCAAAAATGTGTTTAGTGAATCATAACATACCCTTATTAATAATAATACGGCCCTTAAGAATAGTATATAATGATAATATTTTATTTCCTTAAGGTAATAAGATATTGATTCTTAATTAATTTTTCAATGTGATATAAAACTAATTATTCTTTTTAAACATTTATTTTTCCAATTAACTATGATTTTATTTAAAAAATTAATTAATACTATCTGGAAATTTATTTTTGAAAAATAGAGTTCATTATTGGATTCTACATGTCGAAAAAATGGTAGGGGTGAATTTTTGGGACTTTTTTGAAATTCTTGAATTTTTTATTAATAGTGAACTACGGTAAAATACCGTATATACAAATTATTAGTTAAATACACTATTTATTAAATCATAAGTGATTTAAAGCCACTTGGTTCGAACTCACATGAACTTATTACTATTAGGGGTCACATGAAACAACACTATTGGTTGTATTGAGGGAAATAATAACAAAATGAATTAAATATTCAAAATTTACTCCTCTCCACCACTATAAAAACTCCCACCACTCCCACTTCTTTTAGCTCCTCTTAGATTAGAGACTCTTAATTGTTCTTCCCAAATAGCCTTACCTAGTCACTCCCTACATCCACATAAGATCTTGGTATTTCCAAAATACCAAAATCCTTTCCCCTAAGGATGTTCCCAAGGAGGTTATATCAAGAGGTAAAGCACCTTTGTTCATTTAGTTTCATTTCATATTCTTTTATTTTGTAATCCTCTCCTTTCTTCCTCTGTCCAAATGACTATGATGGATCTAGTATCATATATATACTGAAATTATATCATGTGAATTTATTAAACATCATCAATATCCTCTCTCTCTATCTGTTTTATTTTATAAACGAAATCAACATCCATGAGTTCCAATTTATAGCCTTCACGGACGACGAAGTTTTGTTCTACAAATTCTCCTTCATAACTAGTCATGAAACCATTTTTATGATTGAACCAGAATTTAATATATTTATTATAACCTAATTAATATTTAGGAACCAGTATACATAAATATTATTAAAACGTATGACCAAACATGTTCTTAATAATCAAAATATCATTATATAATCTAGGTGAATGTCATAAATATTTCATCCAATGATTCATACTATTTCCATGTAACTATGATAGAAATGACCATTAACACTTCAGGATGTTCATAAATGATATTTAATTTCAATTCTTCAGTTTTACATCCATTACACTCCATTACATAAGAACAATCGAACCGATTATAAAAATAAAGAAAACAAACACTCTGGAACGATGAGTTTCAATATAATGGCTTATGAATAAAGGCGTAAATGAACTAAATAAAATTATGAGAAATAAAAACATGTCCAATAGGTTATGAAATAAGTTATTAAAATTTATAATTTCATATTCCATGACCTTATGTTCAATATTTGAACAAATTCCGACTTAGGGTAACAGTTTTATCACCCGAACCCCCATTTTAATTCGTGTTACTTTTAATGTCCTATTACCTCAATGGACCTCTTTTGTATTATAATTTACTCCTAAAATATTATTTTTTAGGGTTATATATTTGTTTACCAAAAAGAATATTTCCTTATTTTATATATGGTTACACTTTTTAAATATAACTTTCAAAATTGTTTTCAAAATAGAAGCTTGATCCAAGGGAATTTCCCTAATTCTTACCTAATTTCAAGGACACTCTATGATCGGTTTTAAGAAACCATTATATTTATAAAATAACTCATTTCATTCTGAAAATAATATCTTACTCCACTTGTTTAATACAAATATTTTTCCTAATGAACTCATCTTTTCAAATTAAGAGTATTTATCCCAAGATTTACTCGAAGATTTTATAAGAGTATCTTCATCTATTTCAACACTCTTGTTTATTGATATGTATTATTGGGATTAGTATTACATGTTATCATATACAATATTTAATTTAATTATTTATTATTATTGGTTCATCACCCACTTTCGGTGCTCTTTTTTCATATAAAAGGTGGCTTCTTTTATTTTTGGTTAATTTCATCATCTCCTATTCATCTTCTCTTGAATTCATGGTTTTTATTTTGGGGGTTTCATCATGAAAAAACCCTAAGAGTTAGTGTTTATGTTTCAATTGTTTTTTACAGTGTTTAGTTGTTTTGTTGGGATAGGTTCTTACTTCCATTGAAGTTACATTTCATTCAGACATCATTAAGGTAGGTGTTTCCATTAGTTTCAATTCCACAACATTTCTTTGATGATTTCCCTTTCAGTTATTGTTTGTGAAATGCGTTAATTTGTTTTTGTGTCTTAGAATTATTTTAATGGTGTTTTTATAGCATAAATTTGAAGAAAATAGGTTTTTATAAGGTTCATACATTTTTTCCTATATTTATATTCATTTATTGTTCTTGATAAAATTATTTCTGTCCATTATATATGAAATTGGTTTTTTAGATTATGGTTAGACTTTCAAGAACATTGGTGATGTGGATTTCTTTATGAGATTGGGACGTGGGTATAAGTGTAATTTCCCATTTGTGTTTATGTTATTATGTGTAATTGTTTTTTTTTGTGGTAGTGTAAATGGTGGTTTTAAATAACGGATCTTGGTAACTCCCTTGGGTTTAAATGAGTGTTCCATTAGATGTGGGCAGATAATATGTGCACAGTTTTAACATATGGATGGGAACACAAAATATAATGGCCTCGAGTGAAATGTTCATCTTGAATTTGAATTTCAAAATGAACTATTTCTTATCCTATTTTTTATTATCCTAATATCATTCAAATGGTTGTTCAAAATACATATTGTATCCTTATAAGTTCCTTTGACACCAAATGATTTCAATTGTGATTTTTAAATAAAATTCCTGAAACATGGCATGTTTTTAATTTTGACATGTGGGCTGGTAATAAAATGGTATAAATGTCTTTTAAGTACCATTATATTTATTGTGAATCATAGATTTGTTTTGGAAATTTTTTTGTATGATTAGATATTTTTAAGGATTTTTTGTACTTTTTGTGTTTTTGGGAAATGGTTTCAATTAGATATGATGTGTCGGCCTAGTTGTAACTTATGTATGGATTATTTTGTGATTGGAACATCTATGATGGATCCCATGAGGTGGGGGTTATCGATTCGTTTGCCTCATATTTTTGTCTATGGAAGCTTGGTGGTTGTAGGTTTCAGTTTGAGTCACATGTGTATGTACATCCCCATTCAACATGTAATATTATCTTGATATTTATGGGAATCATATAGAGGGACGAGTGATAGTTTCTTATCGAACATGATATGATGAGTTGGTACCCCATGGATTTACTTAGAGCTCTTGTAGGTCGTTCCACTAGATTGGCTAGATTAAAGTGGAAAGATGGAATTTGACCCTTGAGAATCACCATACTCCATTATGAGTGTCTGAACCGAGTATGTCCATGGATTACATATATTGATGTTTAAGAAATTCCCACGATTTACTATCTAAATATTCTATTTTACATTTTTAGGTCGTTGGTTATTGTACCTTCATTTTTTCATGAATTTCTGGTCCCCTTTACTTTTAACATATCCCTTTTTCATAATCGGGGATGGATTTGTAATTTGTTACATTTAAATTCATTTTTTAATGAAAATATTTTAAAGAGGAAGGTTGTGTGTGTTGGTTAATAACATGAAGCTATGTTGGTTCATTAAATGGTAATGAAATACTATTTTAAAAATTTATTTCAAAGTACTATTTATATGTTTTTTTTTTAAAATGTTATGGATTCTTTGGTGATTCCACAATGAGAATTTTATGCTCACACCATACCTTATCCACTGAACATCAATAGAACTAAGATTATTTTAAGGTTCAGGTTTCTTTATCATGTTTCTTATGGTGTATGTGAGTTTTTTGGATGGTGGTGAATAATAGGTTACACCAAGATCGATTCATGGTCCCATTGGATTGGTTTTTTACTTTTAGTTTTCAATAGTATCATTTTTGTGTATTTGGATCTATTTATGTGTTCAACCTTTAGTATTCATCAGATCCCAAAATGTTTTTTTCATGTTCTATTTTGATTTTTATTAGTTTTTATTGGGATAAATAATTCTCGTGTGGATATTTTTGATTCCATACACTACTATCCATCCCATGAGGATCAGGAATGTATATTAGGCCTTATCTCGCACCTGGTTAGGTTTCATGTCTAATAGAATTCTATCCTGGTTCATGAGAAAAATGGTTTTCGAGGACCCCTTTTTTATTTTTTATCCTCAAGTTGATTGGAGATTATGATTGTAGGATATTGAGTGCTTTCTATGGTAAAGACATCATTAACCCTTCCTTTATTGTAAGATTGAGTCTCTAGAGGTAGTCTGATATTTGAGTTCATGGCGTTGTTTTATAACTGTGGATGGGGAATGA
Organism: Viscum album; assembly: GCA_963277665.1. Taxonomy (NCBI): domain Eukaryota; kingdom Viridiplantae; phylum Streptophyta; class Magnoliopsida; order Santalales; family Viscaceae; genus Viscum; species Viscum album. Next base: position 444,770,925 of record OY728155.1, on the reverse strand, counting down.
AATTGGACGTGAGTTGGTGTTATATTGTGATATCACATGGAGAGTTACCCATGTATATCTTGATTTCATAGTTCAATGTCAATGTCCATCTATCCATGTATTCCCTTTATGTATTACTACTAGTTCTTCATTATGAGAGTTTAGTTTGTTTTATGTTTTGGGTTGTCTTTGGATTGTGTGAGGATTTTGTTTTTTTCTTGGGCCAGTGTGTGTGGATTTTGGAATGAAATTTTATTTTTTGGAATGTGGATTTTTAATGGAAGATGTATTTGGTGGAATGGTTTTATTTTTTTTGTGGGACTCGGTCTCTGGGTTGGTTAGGAAGGGTGAGATATGGTTTTCAGAATGTGGCCTTGGGGAAAAGTGGTTATGAATGTGTAATGAAAATTGTGGGATTTTAAAAAGGTTTTTGGGTTATTTTGGGTTTGAATTGTGAGTTTTTGTTTTTCCATATACTGTTTATTTGGGTTAGTTTGGTTTGATATCAATTTCAGGTTTTGTATTCTATTTTTTTTCAGATTACACTACCTAGAAAAGTCTCAATGGTTTCTAGCATGTTTCATAGAGTTGTAATATTTGTATAGATTCTATGTATTATGGTTTAATTTAGTTCTTATAGGATATTTACTTTAGTACTTGGTGATCATGTTCTATTAAAGGATATGGTGTGGCTTTAAAACGTTGAAGGTGATTTCAGTTCATTGTGAACTACCAAAGCTGTCGGATTGCATTCCAATTTGGATTCATTAGATGGTCCAACATTGGACCTATGGAATCTGATTTCCCTAAAATCCTTTCAAGTTGGGATGACTTGGGAACTATTTCATACCATTTTTAAATTATATTTTAAAACTGAGGTGGTGAAAATGAGAAATGTGGAAGAGAACTTTGGCATTTGACAAGGTCAGTAATGGTGAGAGCCTATATTGACTATTTCATGGTGTTGGTTTATTTTCCTATAAAGACAGCATCATCTTGTCTATTATATGTTCTTATTTTTATTTGGGGTACCATTTAGAGATCAATAAGTGAGTGTTTTCCTTAATTGAATTTCTTTTTGGAAAGCTGGTGGATGATGAGTTCTTAGATGTGTTGTTTCATAGAGTGCAGGTAGTTCACAATCTAGTTTCTATTGTTAATATGGACAATTGAGATCCTAAAGTAATTGAGTTCCATAGAAACATTTACTTTTGTGTTATTCCTAAAAAAAATTTTTTTTCACTCGTTGAACCAATCATTCATGTGCTTCCAGTGTGGTCATATCCTGCATTCTAAGCCATCAAGATGAAATCTTCTTAAGTCGTGTCATCAATGTGGATGACTGGGTCATCTAGAGAATATATATAACAATCATGGAAAGAAAGGGGAGTCTTGACTAGACTATTCCAGTTCAAGACTATAGGGAAGAAGAATCTTTATGACATAAGGGTTCTCTCTATATTCTCTAGAGTGTAGCTCTTCATGCAGTCAGGATTTTTACATTATAGATAAATTTTTGTCCTAACATCATCTATAATTTTATAATGGAAATGGATAATGGTTCATTGTTTTACTGTTCCTTTTTGTTTAGTTTCTTTTATTTTTTAAAATAAACATGGTGGTTTATATTCCTTTATAGTTTAGTTTTTGTGTTTTAAAGATGCAAATCATTAAATAATTAGTCTCTTTATTGATCATTATTGTCTTTTTATTACGCTTTCTATGGAGATGTTTGTGTGATAAGGAAAATATTAAATTATATCAAGCATGAATTTTGGTTCAACATCCAATTGTGTGTATTTCATTGTGATGGTAGGTTTAAATTTGTTTTGGGATATCTAGTGTTCTTCTGGTTTGTATTAGTTTCATAGTACTATTTGGGTTCTTCTGGTGGGGAGAACAATCCTATTTTTACGACACTACTTTTAGATTGTGTATCTTGTATATTTCTTCAGGTGTGACTTGGGGAGCATGTGGTCACATTTAGGTTCATAGTTTTTTCTTCTCTAATATCATGTTTATATCGATTTTTATTCATAGGATTTCTTGGTGAGTTGTGGTGGGCATAAACTATTTGTGTTAGGGTGAATTTTTACACCCATACCACAATATTTATATTTATTATTATATTGTTTTTTATGGTTGTTTTGAATGATTTTTGGGTCAAGTTCTGGGTTTGAATTTTTGATTTATTGAGGAATTGAGTTATTTTATACATTATGAATGGGTTTTGATCACTTTTTAAGGGTAAACCTTGAGTCCTATTAAGGTATAGGTTGTTTCAATTCAATTTATTTTTGAATAATGTGATTTTTATTTAATACTCGTGGTTTCTGTCCAACCATGTCAGGCCTTGGAGAAACTATCTAGCATCGAGGTTGGCGTATAAGACATATTTCATAGCCTACACATAGTTAGGAGAAGCCATGCATAAAGAGTGTGTGGTGGCTATCCAATTTGGTGGATCCAAATCACACAGATGGCACATGATTTTCCAAACCATGTGGCCATACCATGTGGGGTTTCCTTTCCCTCAAGTAGGGTGCACACAGTTTGTGAACGGTTGGAAAAATAGTGATTCCTCACAGTGTGAGTTGTCCAAATTTCATAAATCATGAAATTCATAGTTTTATGCATTTATCATTTAACTCCCCCCATATTTCATTCCCCGTGGATCGTTTTTTGAACATGAGGGGGCCCACAAGGTCACTTCCCTTAGTTCCACTCCCTCATCTAGTGCTCTTCCTTCAGATCATAGGTGAGTTTTGGTCAATTTCAGTTAATTACCTCACTAGATATACTTCTTATATTGTATTATTGAATTCACATAGTGGGTTTCCACATGGATGAACCCTTATTGTTATAGTTTATGTGTGGTTTGTTTTTCTTTTTATACTAGTGTGTGTGGTTTTTCCATTAGTCTTGTTTCATCCATCCCTTGATGTTTTTTTCATTTGCACGACGTTATGGTTGGTGATTCAATTATTATACTTTTTATAACATTCCATTCATGATGGAGTATTCATTTATTGATTCTAAATTGTCTAAATCATATTTTTGGTATGATAGTTTGATTTATTATTGTGTATTAATATTTTAATTTTGAATAAAATGGGGTTTTAAAGGCTTCTTAAACGTTTTGAAATATGTATATGTGTGAAAAGTGTTTGATAAATTTTTATTTCGACTTTATAGATGAAATTAGTAGTTTGGGTTGTGTTTATAATTTCTAATGATTTTGTGATTTTTTTCATTGTGAAATCAACCCTTAGGTGTAAGTGCAATATGCTATTTCTATTTTAGCGATTTTGTGCAATTATTGTTTTTGTGGTAGTGAAAATGATGGGGTCAATAATGAATCACAGTTAATCCCTTAGTTTACTATGAGTGTTCCATTGGGTATTTGCACATCCATATGTGCATGGGGTTAACATATTGATAGGAACACAATTGATAATGTCCTTGATATCATTATTCATCTTGAATTAAAATTTCAAAATTATTATTTTCTTATTGATCTATCCAATTACCTCATCACATTCAAATGGTTCTTATAAAAACATGTTGACACTACATTCCATCACATCAATAAAAAGAAAAAATGGGAAATTCCATAGAAAAAAGTGGAGAGAATTCATGAGGAATATCATGATTTTCAAAGAATTAAAATTTAAATCACCCCAGTCAAGACGAGTCATGGTCATTGCCCAAGGTACATTAACGCCACATTTTTGGCATGCAATCAGTTGCACACCTAACCACCATTCACTGAGGTCCACATATTTTTCTATAAATAAACCCTTGAGGCCTTCATTTCTGTGGGAAAATTTCCCGAAAGCCTAATCATTGTTCTGGTCTCCCTAGTTCTTCTCCCATGTCTTCTAAAAAATTAAAGGTAGTTCATTAACGTCTAGAGTGGAGGAATTTATGTAGGATCATAGGAAATATTTTCCTTTATAATTTGAAATCCACAAAACATTAACTATTATAGTTCCCAATCCCCCTTAATCATAAACACTTGCATTCCACCAAATCCTCTCAAATAAACTTGAGCTCCCCACTCCGTATATTACCTTTGAATACTTTGGAAGGCTTTCGAAAGATTCACCAATGTATTAAGATTTATGTTTTTAGTCTCTTAAGTAAACATTAGGTCTCCCAAGGCTACTTTCACAGCTGTAGCTGCACGCTAGATACTTACTTGGGATTCCTTCTTTGATCAACCTTATCCCTTCTGTCTATATGATCCTTTCTTCCATCCTTCATTGAAGTAATTCATGGAAAGGATTATTCTTCAATAGCTCCCATATCTGAAAGGGTTTATGTTGAATCATCCACTAAAATCTCTTGACTTATCAATCCTTTTATAAGGGAACATTATCATGTCTCCAATTGGGGATTTCATATCACAGTTATAGGTTTACCACATTTGTTTTTCAATGGGTTTATGATTAATATAGTGCTTGTGGGTTTTTATATATTTAGTGACATGGACCATTATCAAATAAATCGTGTTGGGAAGTTCCCAATTTGGAGGATTAGGTTTTGGGCCATGCCTGTCCCTTATCATCTATAAAACCTAGAGCCTCAAGTATCTGGTAGGAAAGGTATTGTTCACACCTACTTTTCCTTTTGAACAATGTAGAAGTCTCCATACACTAACATGAAAAATTTTATGGAATTCATCCTAGTGTAAGCCCCTAGCCTTTCTTATAGGAGGCTCTATTATTTCTCATCTATACTTCCTTCATCTCCACTCTTTCCTTACATTGTACCCTTGTCAAATGTACGGTGAATATAGGGACATTTAATTGACACATCCTATTCCATCGTCACCACTGTATGCTCATCCTCTTCCACTAGAAAAGGTTGAAATGTGTGTGTGTTTTGTTGAATCATTCACATCCACTTGTTTAAACACCCAACAAGAATCATGTGGGCTTTGAGAACTATTATGATCACAAAATCCACATGATTCACAAATAATTAAATACAACAACGTTGATTCCCAACATAAGTGGGATATGTTGGAATTCTACCTAAGGCCCAAGCTCTATCTCATTTAATCCTTAAATGGTAATCCTTTTCAAGAATTAAGCCTAGAATTATTTCACTAAAAGTACTACACTCTTCTATGAGATTCATCAAAATTTGTGTAAATTGATTCACATCCATGTTGGATACATAGGAATCATCCCTAATGGTAAAACCCAACACATCAAATCAACCTTTTTCTTCCTAGGCCATATTCCCAGCCACGATCCAATCCAACATGAAAACCTGTATCTTTTCCAAGTTAAATGGGATGATTAGGCATGATTTCCACACAAAGTTCAGACTAAGAACATTCCACATATATTTCATTAGCACATGACATAAAACTCTACAGATACGTCTTTATCACATGACCTTAAGTGGTATGATGTGTCCCATTAAGAGGCATCGAACTATGAGGGTTATTATTCCTTTCACAATGATATATAGGTAACCCATTTATGGGTATGATCTAGATATCAAAAAAAGTTGTCTCTTAGGATGATAATATATTCTAAAGTGCCCCACAGAGTTTCTAAAAAACTAATATTATCATAACAACGGTTAAAAGAATCTCTAAATAGTACATGAAAGGATACCATTTATGGAGAACATCAAATACATACAAATTATTCAAACATACACATGATAATAATTGACTATTAATATCAAGGTAATCCTATGTTATACTTGGTAAATTAATAAGGATTCACAAGAAATATCTTAAATCTATAAATGAGTCTCATAGAATGTAATAATTTCCACCAAAAGGGTGTGATGAGTATGACCTACCATCCTCTCAAACAATCTATATTGTTATGTTTTATAGGTACAAACATAATGAATGTTTGAATTTGGAATGTAGTTTCCTTTGGATATAGAACCGTTGGATATTTCAGGTTCCACAAATAAATCTAATGTAAAGCGCACAACAGTAGTGATTCCTAACCCCAAAAAACAATCCGAGGGAGATGAAATAGGAATGGTAAACCCGATGTGAATCCATAACCAAGTTGATAGTGTTACCCATCTATCAGGACCCTCTCAAGTAATAAAGTAAGGTCATATAAAGAAATCGATCAGGCATGTGTCCATATAAAATATGTTTCATTGATGGATTTCATTGTTTTTTAGTATTCTAATAACTCCATTCACTCTAAATGGCTTCCTTCAAGATTTCACTTGTGAATGCCTTTGCCCATAGTCAAGATAAATTCTCAACTATTGGAAGTACATCATAAACATCTCATAATCTTTAATGATGGATCATAAATGAATTGGTTTGAGAATACTATCATCATGGTACTACCATATCCCTGGAGGTTTCATAAAAATCTCTACATGTTAACAACAACCCACGATCATCTAGTTAGCGGGGACCAGGGGTCAAGAAGAAAACGGTTCCAACAACCATATTCAACTGTTTCAGGTCTTTACCCCATAATACAATAACCAGTCCCTCCCATACTGTATCTTGGTGGATCAAAAGGTCAATCATTCCCTCAAATCAAAGATATTGGGGTCCTTTCTGAGGGCTCCCTCCAGCAATCTCTTCCATAAAAACCATGTGTTAGTGAACCCCTAACATTATGGGGGTATTTCTGTCGGTTTTTCGGCCTAGTTCCCTCAGACCTGAGCATGCAAGAAAACCCACTAAGGAATAAATCTGGAAAATACAGATCATTTTCTTCCTTTTCCCCCTCCAACAAAGTTCATCAATTAAACATGGTTAAAAAAAATGAACATGAATATGCAGCCGTCTGCCTTAATTTTGTCGGCCAACAGACTCATCTGGTGGCGACCAACCAATCGTGCCATTTAAATTTGGCAGAGTACCATGAGCAGGAAAATACATATGCCTACAGACAAGCAGCCAGTTACCAGACTCATTTGACTACATTCATGGAATCCCTTAAATCAAACATAGTGGTAACTAGTATGAAGGAACATACACCTGCCTACACTCACCAATCCTACTAGCAGTATCATCTATCATCATTGAAATAATTTTTTCAACCATGATTGGTGAAAAACAGCTAGAAGACACATACCCTTACCAGCATTCATCATGATTTCTAGCAGTCTCATTTGTAAGTACCCAGAGAAGTCAGTCGGAATGATTTGATGACAAACCAAGGGCAGATTCAAGTCGCTGCCCCCATACATGATTACTATCAATATCCACATATAGAAAATGGAGGACAGGAGTAGGAACATACACCTACTTCATATTTGGAATGGATTTATAATCCCATTCTGGCCACTGAAGTTACCGAACACATTTTAGAAATGGTGAATGGGTTGACAAAAATTCCTGCCTATATTCTGGAAGCATACCAGAATATGAAAACATCATAATCAGTAGTAACAGTGGAACAAAAACATAATTTTATCCCCACTCCTTAGATAACTCGTCAACATTCCATCCTGGAGTAGATTCATTCCTTTTTTCTAGTCTATTAGGGTTATGGTGCGTACTCCCCAATAGCATATGGAAAACCGGATCAGGAACATATGCCCATTCCAATTGGAGATAATCATCCCATTATGATAAACACTCCACAGTAGGCACACAGACTAGCCCATGATAACAACTACCCCAAGAATGTGGCCCCAACTATGTGTAAAAGAGCATCTAAGTAAAATTCTCGCCACACATAGTAGGAAGATAAAGATCTAATCTATGACATGAATCCTCTTAATGCTACAATTCAAGAATCTCATAGACATTTATCTATTGAAAATCAAGATCCTACTCTCCCATTACTATATTATAGTAATATTAGTAGTAATTCTGATGTTCCCTATCAGAAACGTCATCATGAAGGGTTGCTTAATGAAATTTGATCAATCCGGAGAATCTATCTATGGATGAGAGACAAGAAAACCCTATGTGTGGCCAGAAGACCAAGGTGGAAGTGGATTTATACCATGATATAATCCACCATAGTGGTCCCTCCCATGATGGAATTTATTATGAAAGTTATATCTAATTTTTTGTTCCATATTGTCAAGAAAATTCTCTAATTGACAATTTATTGTTGATAATTCCCTCTTATCTAAAGGAACATTCCAACATATGTTCAGTCATATCTGATTCCATGTTATTAACAGGTGAAATACCTTCTTAACTAGAATAAAAATCAATGAAAATGTCATTCTCTGAAACTCCCTTGGGTTATTTTCCTTCTAATATGGCTGAGAAAAAATCAAGTGAATCTACAGTTTTTAATAAAACAATCAAGAAGTGTAGCAATGCCAAATTGACAAGGCATAACTCTTAGTTTCCTGACATCCAATGGTTGAGAAGGAGCATGGAACCCTTCACTATGTATGGCTTGCTCCACTAAAGGGGATACACTAGTTAATTACTAATACCCCATCCAGTGTTCATATTAGAGGATGGGTTCACATGGAGAATTAAATTTTATTGCACTCTAAAATCATCAAAGTCCAAAAAAAGTGGTCTCATGCAATTTTATTTCCTTAGACCATCTACAATCAATATATTTTGTTTGTAATGAATGATACACTCAATACCAGGTCTCAGCTACCTCTCATAAATGTTAAGACCAAAGAGAGAAAGCTATTGATTTACTTTTTCCTCATTTATCTACAAACATTAACCAGCAATCCTATGTAAATGATTCCAGTCGTCAGATTGCAAAATTTCAAAAATATCCCAACATTCTTCCGAAAAAATGATATTTAATTGGTAGATGGATAATGAATCCATCCAATGTTCTAGATAGAATTCATATGATTAGAAGATCAGCTGTGATAATCACGGCCATAATATTTCAGGATCCTCCCCAGCCTACTTGTTTGAGATATTGTTTAACTCATCCTTCATGTTCAATAAAAAAATTGGATGTTTTAAAGAAGAAGAATATTAAAATACCTAGAGCACATGGCTAGGGGAACTTCCATGTCTACAATCCCCTCCTCAACAAGGGTCATTTTTCTCCTGATTAGGGAAAAATAGACAAATTGAAAACACAACTAAACTATACAAGTATTCCCTTCATGTTATAATCTATCAAACAATTTCCAAGAATTCTTCATATAAGAGAAAAATGTCTCATGGAGGACACAGAAGGAGACAGTCATGCAGTGATACTGATAGAATTCTATAAATGCATTTTTCATCGGTGAATTTCATTAATATCATTTTAAAAGATCCTCTAGAAAATTATTCCGTTATAGGGGAATCATAGGATGAAGATCTTATCCATAATACAGTACCCACTTCAGAAAATAGAGGTGGTGTGAATACCAGAAATCAAAGGCTTACCCAAAATTTAGGGATTCCACCACGTAACCAACTCCCAACTCTTCGAAATACATCTATCAAGGGTAATGGGAAAGGTCATATCAAGTCTCACTTTTCCAATGGAGAATATCAATCTCTTACTCTTGAAGAATTATTTTACAAACAAGAAGAGGAGATGAATGAGTTGAAAAGACTCATTATAGAGTTACTTTGAAGAAGAAATTTTTCCGGACATGCTCCACATTAAGATTCTCAACTTGAACATCCTGTTTGAACTCCATAGAAAAGAGAGGTTGTTGCAACTACAAATGAATATAGTTAATTACCTCCATTGGGTACAAAACTAGTACATGATAAAACATATCCTTATAGTCTTTTCCCTATTGGTTATAAAAAAATTAACCGCAGTACCACCGCCAATGGTTTTTTCAATCATCGTGCAAGTTCAAGCTCTAGATTTTGTACCTGAAAAGTTCCCATAACATCTAGATATTCCCCAAATTCTTATGAATACAATTGAGGAATTTAAAAAATTATTGGAAACTATAGAATAATATCTTACACCTGTACAACCTGAAAAGAAAGAATACCCTATATGGGTAGATTTATTCCTTGCACCACTCCTTGTGAGTACAACATTTCCAATCATTAATGGTTTAGGAGAACCTAATTATCACTTAACGCATTGTGTTTCTTGTTGTGATCCCATGATGGGGATCCATCAGTAACAAGAAGTAGTAAAGCTCATATGTTTTGTGAAATGATTACTGGGGCCAGCCTTTGTCGGGTATACATGTTTGTAATCTTAATAAATTACTGGATGGGAAGACCTTTGTTAAAAATTTCTACTCCAATTCAGCTCAAAGCTAGCAATGCACCAGTTTCTTATCTTAAAAATTAAAAACAAATGAAGAATGAAATAACTTCAAATTTCATTTACCAGAGAAAATTATTAACATATTTCTTAAATATAAAACTCCCTTAAGAAGAGTTTTGGAAATTTTTGTAGAAAATATTTTATGATGAGTTACACACACCACTAATCCCAATGAAATACATGAGGGTTAAGATACCTTGTATCAATCACCCAAAAAATGTAGGATTCCATTCTAGAAACTACATCTAAATCTCATGTAATCCCATAAGCTCAAGGAAACATAATAGGGAATGTAGATGCTGATACAGTCATGCTCAAATAAGTACATGTACATGAATCTACTTGATAAACATCATCATATCGAAGGGCTTGACCTCTTGAGCATCAACATCAATGACCTCTATATCAAGATGATAAAAAAGATCAAAGGAAAATACAATTTTAGTAGTTAAAAAATCAATTTCTATTCTTTTCGGAATAAACGGGTTCCTAGTTACTTCATTTCAATAGTGGAAAACAATTTAGTTTAGTTTTTAAGGCCAAAGAAACCGAATGAGAAAATATATGAAGATCATATGAATTATTTCCCCTTTCATGAAGTGTAGGGGAATACCATTCAGTAGTGTTTTTTTTCAAATTCCTCCTACAAAAAATGGTTGACTCTAGACTAGTAAAACTATAAAGTTCATCAGCCCATGTAGCATGTCTTACTGCTACCAATCTAGAGGAATAATGAATATGGTAAGAATTCAAAAGAAAAATATCCATAAATATGATGATTGGATTATCTAAAAAAATGATCAACCAAAGTCATGCCATTCTTTGAAAAAATTTGAAACAACCAATGGTACCTCCTACAACTTCTAGAATAAAAAATCCATCTTTTTTAAAAGAACAATACTCAATGAAGTGACATGATCAGGAAGATAAAGAAGAGTTAGAAGAATATGAGCTTCTGTCAAGGCCAATTCTATCCTTAACATGGGAAGATTTCATGACATCAGTCTCAAAATCATGGGAACCACCCCACATAATGGAATAACCAAAACCAACATGTCAAGCATGTAAGAACCCGACTTTTTCTATAAAAGACTTTGGAATATTCTTGATGTTATTCCAGAGCAGTTGTAACACCCCAAGATTTTATGAAAAATATTCTTTTAATTCCATTAATGTCTTGTGTTGTATTCTACACCAAGATTACCTTGCGCTATACGCAACACCGTATTAGCTTGCAGTATACGCAACACTATTCTTGGATCGAGTTACACACAATTTTGATAATAGTTATTCTACGCAACATTGAGTATATATATATATATATAAATATATATATATATTAAATGTATAAATGAAATATGGTTGGATTCTGTTATACAAAACAATGAAGGATTCTTTCACAACACGCAACCCTGACTTGGCTTGCATTACACGCAATCACGACCTTCCTCAATAGCGTGTGTTGTACGCAATACCGGTTTTAATAAACAATGTTATATTATTATAATATTGTCATGAACTAGCCGTTATGAATAGTATTAACTAAATTTTGAATTTTATAACATTATTATTCATCTTACACATTTCTAGAACATGGTATAAGAACAAAATAAATTTTTCGGGTAAAATAAGTATTTTTCAAAAAATGCAGTTTTGCCGCCTTTTGATGGCGCACCCACTTTAAATCTGGTTTTTGACATTTTTATATGTTAAATTTGACAAAATAATATTCTTCTTTTGAATCAGGATGTAAAAATTTACATTAGATAAATTTTTTATATTTTTCCGATAACTTTCATATTTTAATGAATAGTAAAAACACGCTATATTTTAATTAAAAACAACTTTTTTCATCGTAATATCTTATGTGGTTAAATTATAATATTGAATGGTTTTAAAGTATATTTAGAATATATATTTTTACCACTTAATATAATGTTGGTCATTGGACACAATGTTACAATTAAACCGAACATAAACAAGTGTCAATCTTTTGATAGTTATTACCTCTTAAAAACACGCTTTTTGTTTTGACAGCGGGAATTAATTTTAAATTAATTTCTGCCACTTCTGTGTTTTGAATTTAGAAAAATGGATTCCATATTTGAAATCAGGATGTTCAAATTGTGTAAATAGGTAACTTTTATTTTTAGACATTTTGAATAATTACTGCGGTAAATATTTTATTTACCATGGTTAAGGGTAAATCCGGTAAATAAGGGTTAAAAAATAATATTATAATAATATTAAATTACCCTAAAACGTGTCTTAACCCTATTGGTTGATACATGGTCGACCATGGGCATCTTTGGGTCGATTTTGGGACCCCATTGATCCACTTGTAAGTGATAATGACACTTTATTTTAATTAAGTTAAAATGAATACAAAAATGACAAGAGCATATATCTTTTAGCAAAACAATTGTTACATAGGGTTATATATGTTGGATTTTAGATTATAAATATTCATTAGAAAGATAAAAAGATTTCCTACATAATGGTAGTTTATTTGTAATTTTTAGACTTTAAATAAGTTAATTTATTTATGACACAATGATGATGCAGTAATTATCTTATTAATGAAATATTGACATAATTGATGTTATAAACACCAAAATAAATGTAATTTGAGACTTTTTATGAATTCCCTAGGCTACTATGATATATTAATGTTGATTTAATTAACTTGGTTCGAACATTTAATTCTGTTATGACTCTCACAAAAATCATATATCAAATAGTGTCAAAATTGTCACAAAATAGTTTTTAAATCAAATATTATATTATTAATTGTTATTTTATTCCTAAAAATCTAAGGTTCGGCCAAATTACTTAGATAAGGATATATATATTAATAATAAACAATTTGGGGTTCGTTTGGCATGTTATAGTAAGTGTATTAACCATATAGTGAAAGAAAACAAAAAGACACTGTAAAAGTTAAATTATTTAACTTGGAGTTAAATCTAATTGATAAGGTTAAAATAATATCCTAAACTTGTCTAAATTCTATTGGTTGATAGGATTTCGACCCATCCCCACTTTAGCCTCGAAATAATACCCTTTGGAAGCATTATAAAACGATTTTGACTTTAATATAAAATAAAATTTTGAGATATTCCTAAGGTGCCCCTCTCCTCCCCTATAAAAGGACACCTCCTCCCCCTCCTCCTCACACCAATTTGAGCACTCAAGCTCGGCCAACCCCTGCCAAAATCACTTCTCCACTTCCCTAGCAACATCCTAGAGGTTCTGGTCTTCATCAAAGACCAATTCTAGTGCCCTAAGAGGAGGTCTCAAAGAGGCACTTCAAAGAAGAGGTAATTACCGTTACCAATTCTTTCATCTTTATTTCTTCTTCCGCTTCTTCTTCTTAGGTAGTTTCATTATGAAGTAATAACATCAGTATCACTCATATACTGATATATTATTATAAGTATGAAACAACCCTATTTCACCATCTATCCCTCCTACGGAAAAAGAAATCACCGCGCGTGCGTACGTACGGAATACCGTCTCCACGCCGTGGTGTAATCTATTTTCCACCACCACCTTACATGGATGGGTATAATGGTGTAAAGAATAACTATAAATAGTTATTACAACATCATATTGATTCTGATATATTGTATAATCCACTCCAATTCAATTCAATATTTATAGAAATGATATCATCGCTCGTGCGTACGTACGGACTACCGTCTCCACGACGCGATGAGATTCATTCTCCATGTTAACCATTTAAGAATGATTATAATGTATATATAAGAAATAATAATGAAATATATGACATTATAAAGCTACTGGATTTATGTATATATATACATAAGTATGTCATCTACTTACTTCCATTTCAAGACAATAAGGAAAGAAAAACAGCGTTCATGCGTACGTACGGACTACCGTCTCCATGAACGGTGTTTTTCATTTTATTTATCTACCTATTATATATATATATATACTGAATATATATGATATATAAATCATATTTTATGTTCTGGAAGTGAGTAAATCATGATATAAGTAATAATAATTTCAAGAACAACAAGTCAAAACACCTACGATAAATGAAACGATTTTACCCAAAACGCTTCTTTAACATGGAATTTACAAAAGAACGGGTAATATAATGTCATAAGTGAACCATATATGATATCATAACAATGAATATGATTCTGTAATAAGTCAATGACGTTATTTAAATCATTATACAGGAGGTTCGGACACATACGAAGCAAATTGGACCTAAGGTAAGGGAAATATCACAATCTCATTTTTATCCGAGATTGTTTATTCGTAAGTACTTACTGGGGTGTATTTTATCATCCACATCCATGTTTCATCAATATGTAATATTGTTTCCATCCACCTACAATTGTTTAAATACAATTTTACCCTTCTATGAGTTTTTAGTAAAGGATATGAAAGGAATATTTTTTTCATTTTTTTGTACGAGGTACTTTTTGACTTTTCCGACAAAAGTACGAAGAATGTTTTTTTTAACTTAAACGGCACGAACGGATTTTTACGGTTTTATAAAGCCTTATTTTCATGAAGCTTCCTCCAAAATATTTCATGACTATTTTTAATAAAATCTCTTTCTTTTAAAATTTCATGATGTTTTGTGAAAAGAAATTGATTTTGAAGAAGAAAGGATATTTTCCTCAAGAATTCATTTCAAGTGTTTTATCGAAATTATTTTCCATCTAAGATAATAAAGGGTTCTGTTTCTATCCATATTTTTACATTGATTTGACTATGTTGTGATGGAATTATGTTTATGAATTCCTTTATCTTATATGAATGGTTTTATGATGTCATGTTGTTTAAGAATCCCATTTTTATTACATGGGTTATGAAATGATGTATGATTTATGATTTTGTGGCACACATAAGAATGGTATCATTATGAGATGGGTGGGACCTATATCTCCCTCCAATGAATTGGGTAAAGATTTTATATCTCATGAGATAGACATGGCTGGAATGGTAGGTTATACCGGTTCAGTGAAACAGGACTGAAACGAGGATTACTCGATTCAGAAAGGGACTTTGTCCACTAAGATAGTCTTGGCAATGAGTCTTGACTAACAAGAAATGATTCTCTATGATTATGTGTGTATGCCACAAAGTTTCATGTTTTAAGTTATGATTATTGGGATTACATTTCACTTCTATGATTTATCCCATGTTATGATATTATGAGCTTTTTGCAGGTTAAGATTTCCAAAAGCTATGTTCTTATATATATGATGTGATTGATATTTCTTTTGTTTACCCTTACTGAGCATTTGAGATCACCCTTTTATGTTTTCTTTTCCCCAGGATATAAAGAAAGGTTTTAGGTAAAAAAAAAGGGGGGATGACCTTTATGGGAGATATTGAAGAACTTTCACCACGATTAGAAGATTACGTTCCGAGTTTCCAAAGACACTAAACTATTACGATCCTTTAGTGTGTGTTTTTGTTATGTACTAAGTATTCCGCAAATGTAATGTAATGTCCATGTACGTTAGGCTTCGGGTCTCTACAGTTGGTATCAGAGGAAAGGTTTAGTCAACCTTTGGAAACTAGGATGCGAGAACTTTAGTGAGATCTCTAGAGATATTTCTAAGGTATGTCTAGGGATGTCCCTAAGGTTAAGTATACGTATAGGTTATAGTACTAGAATTACGCTAACGATCATAGAATTAAACCTAAGATGTTAGATATTGAAGGTACTCCCCCTTTATTATGTTGTTTTCCCTAGCATGATTTTTGCCTCTCACACTATTCATTTTGGGTTTTAGAAAATGGCTGGAAACAAGATGATTCACGATAATGGAGGATATGATGGACAATGGAATGATATTCTTCATGAGCAACCAAATGAAATGGGATTTGGAAGTCCAAAGATCATTATTATGCCGAATCAGCAATCTCATAATATGATCAATAAAGTAAAATTTGGTAAGTTTCCTGACTCGGCTAATAAGAGAAAGATGGAGTTTCATGATGATCATAGAGGAAAGAAAGTTCAATTTCCCCTATGTAAATCATGTGGGAAGAGGCATCAAGGAGAATGTTTCAAGGGAACTGGAAGATGCTTTGGGTGTGGAAAAGAAGGACACAAAGCAAGTAAGTGCAAAGGAAAAGGGTCGGTTAACACCATGGATGAGGATAATGGTAATGCTACGACATCAAAAATGGTTAAGTGTTTTAAATGTGGAATGTACGGGCATTATGCAAACCAATGCCCTAAGGGAAAGTCTCATGAAGAGAATCAGTATGGTCGTATGGGAAGTATTTATGTTGATGATGATGAAGAGACTACAAATGATATGTGAGATGAAAGAATTGTTGAATCTTGGACAATGGTTTAAGAATGTAGTGGAATGATTACATGTTTATCATGTGTAATGTTGGAATAATGAGACATCTAAGGATTGTTACACTATTGTCTTTCCTTGAGTTTTGAAAGTGTATGATTAATGTTACCAGTATCCATGGAAGGTTATTCAGATATTTTTGGAATGTAGATGATATGCGCATAATGTAGGGATAAGGAGAAAATTAAATGTTTGATAGTATTCATGAACTCATGATTGATATAAGGACTAAGTGATATCATGGTTTGAGTATATAGAATTTTGAGGATTTTGGTATGTGGAAAGTGTTAACTTTTAACTGCACTCATGTTTTCACTAAGGTATTCAAGAGAATACACGATTAAGGACTTTGAATGTTTGGAATGTGACCAACAAGACATATCTTATGATATGTGGGGATCAACAACAGTATTAAATCTCTGGTAATCGTTGTCACTATATTATGAGTGTGGACTGCAGTATTATGTATAAGCCTAAAGATTAGACTGGATTATGTTGGACATAAGTTAGTATTGTTTAAGGATAGAAGATTTTCGATATTATTGATGGGATGTTATAGTAATATAGATTTAGAAAAAGGACAACCTGCAGGACGGGCGACAACCCATCGCTTCGGACAAGGCTGTGGGAATCGAACCCACAACCGAAGTGCGACTGGCCTTTATCGCCTACCACTGACCTACAGGAAGTCCCTGCTTAGTAGAAACTAGTGTTATTATATTAAGCAGTATGATATATGAAGTATAAGTCCATTTTAGGAACCATATATGATTAATCTCACTATAGATCGACTTATGTATATAAGTTTTGCTAACCTTTTGTTTGAGACAGATGGAATAACCTGTCATTCTATCACATGATTTGTTAACACTTCACGAATAACAAATTCAACTTCATTTATTTAAGAGATGAAGTGGAAATTGTTCAAGGCACGAACAACAGTGAGATTGTACCAAAATAAAGTAAGTATTTATTCTAATTCAAATTTTCAACTTTAGGGGAAATGATCTTGAAAACCAAAAATGTTGTCCTAGTTCTCTTATACCTGATGAATCAGATGGTACCTTAGATCGTCACAAATTTATGGATTTGTGATTACTGGCTTTTCCATAGCCATGTTCTCTACCACTCTCCATCAGAACATGATGGTTAGATTTCTCTTCCATATCCATATTTTCACCTATGTGGAAACCCAGTGATTAGTTTATTTGGGTAATCGTTACATTTCATACTTTAGTTATTAAAGCCAAGTTTTGGTATTCCTTTTTACGATGTGGGTTTCTATTAAAGAAACTTTCAAATAGTAAACCATTTATAACCTCGACGAATTTCGAGGGCGAAATTCATTTTAAGGGGGGTAGAATGTAACACCCCAAGATTTTATGAAAAATATTCTTTTAATTCCATTAATGTCTTGTGTTGTATTCTACACCAAGATTACCTTGCGCTATACGCAACACCGTATTAGCTTGCAGTATACGCAACACTATTCTTGGATCGAGTTACACACAATTTTGATAATAGTTATTCTACGCAACATTGAGTATATATATATATATATATATATATATATATATATATTAAATGTATAAATGAAATATGGTTGGATTCTGTTATACGAAACAATGAAGGATTCTTTCACAACACGCAACCCTGACTTGGCTTGCATTACACGCAATCACGACCTTCCTCGATAGCGTGTGTTGTACGCAATACCGGTTTTAATAAACAATGTTATATTATTATAATATTGTCATGAACTAGCCGTTATGAATAGTATTAACTAAATTTTGAATTTTATAACATTATTATTCATCTTACACATTTCTAGAACATGGTATAAGAACAAAATAAATTTTTCGGGTAAAATAAGTATTTTTCAAAAAATGCAGTTTTGCCGCCTTTTGATGGCGCACCCACTTTAAATCTGGTTTTTGACATGTTTATATGTTAAATTTGACAAAATAATATTCTTCTTTTGAATCAAGATGTAAAAATTTACATTAGATAAATTTTTGATATTTTTCCGATAACTTTCATATTTTAATGAATAGTAAAAACACGCTATATTTTAATTAAAAACAACTTTTTTCATCGTAATATCTTATGTGGTTAAATTATAATATTGAATGGTTTTAAAGTATATTTAGAATATATTTTTACCACTTAATATAATGTTGGTCATTGGACACAATGTTACAATTAAACCGAACATAAACAAGTGTCAATCTTTTGATAGTTATTACCTCTTAAAAACACGCTTTTTGTTTTGACAGCGGGAATTAATTTTAAATTAATTTCTGCCACTTCTGTGTTTTGAATTTAGAAAAATGGATTCCATATTTGGAATCAGGATGTTCAAATTGTGTAAATAAGTAACTTTTATTTTTAGACATTTTGAATAATTACTGCGGTAAATATTTTATTTACCATGGTTAAGGGTAAATCCGGTAAATAAGGGTTAAAAAATAATATTATAATAATATCAAATTACCCTAAAACGTGTCTTAACCCTATTGGTTGATACATGGTAGACCATGGGCATCTTTGGGTCGATTTTGGGACCCCATTGATCCACTTGTAAGTGATAATGACACTTTATTTTAATTAAGTTAAAATGAATACAAAAATGACACAAGCATATATCTTTTAGAAAAACAATTGTTACATAGGGTTATATATGTTGGATTTTAGATTATAAATATTCATTAGAAAGATAAAAAGATTTCCTACATAATGGTATTTTATTTGTAATTTTTAGACTTTAAATAATTTAATTTATTTATGACACAATGATGATGCAGTAATTATCTTATTAATGAAATATTGACATAATTGATGTTATAAACACCAAAATAAATGTAATTTGAGACTTTTTATGAATTACACTAATTTTCTAGGCTACTATGATATATTAATGTTGATTTAATTAACTTGGTTCGGACATTTAATTCTGTTATGACTCTCACAAAAATCATATATCAAATAGTGTCAAAATTGACACAAAATAGTTTTTAAATCAAATATTATATTATTAATTGTTATTTTATTCCTAAAAATCTAAGGTTCGGCCAAATGACTTAGATAAGAATATATATATTAATAATAAACAATTTGGGGTTCGTTTGGCATGTTATAGTAAGTGTATTAACCATATAGTGAAAGAAAACAAAAAGACACTGTAAAAGTTAAATTATTTAACTTGGAGTTAAATCTAATTGATAAGGTTAAAATAATATCCTAAACTTGTCTAAATTCTATTGGTTGATAGGATTTAGACCCATCCCCACTTTAGCCTCGAAATAAGACCCTTTGGAAGCATTATAAACCGATTTTGACTTTAATATAAAATAAAATTTTGAGATATTCCTAAGGTGCCCCTCTCCTCCCCTATAAAAGGACACCTCCTCCCCCTCCTCCTCACACCAATTTGAGCACTCAAGCTCAGACAACCCCTGCCAAAATCACTTCTCCACTTCCCTAGCAACATCCTAGAGGTTATGGTCTTCATCAAAGACCAATTCTAGTGCCCTAAGAGGAGGTCTCAAAGAGGCACTTCAAAGAAGAGGTAATTACTGTTACCAATTCTTTCATCTTTATTTCTTCTTCCGCTTCTTCTTCTTAGGTAGTTTCATTATGAAGTAATAACATCAGTATCACTCATATACTGATATGTTATTATAAGTATGAAACAACCCTATTTCACCATCTATCCCTCCTACGGAAAAAGAAATCACCGCGCGTGCGTACGTACGGAATACCGTCTCCACGCCGTGGTGTAATCTATTTTCCACCACCACCTTACATGGATGGGTATAATGGTGTAAAGAATAACTATACATAGTTATTAAAACATCATATTGATTCTGATATATTTTATAATCCACTCCAATTCAATTCAATATTTATATAAATGATATCATCGCTCGTGCGTATGTACGGACTACCGTCTCCACGACACGATGAGATTCATTCTCCATGTTAACCATTTAAGAATGATTATAATGTATATATAAGAAATAATAATGAAATATATGACATTATAAAGCTACTGGATTTATGTATATATATACATATGTATGTCATCTACTTACTTCCATTTCAAGACAATAAGGAAAGAAAAACAGCGTTCATGCGTACGTACGGACTACCGTCTCCATGAATGGTGTTTTTCATTTTATTTATCTACCTATTATATATATATATATATACTGAATATATATGATATATAAATCATATTTATGTTCTGGAAGTGAGTAAATCATGATATAAGTAATAATAATTTCAAGAACAACAAGTCAAAACACCTACGATAAATGAAACGATTTTACCCAAAACGCTTCTTTAACATGGAATTTACAAAAGAACGGGTAATATAATGTCATAAGTGAACCATATATGATATCATAACAATGAATATGATTCTGTAATAAGTCAATGACATTATTTAAATCATTATACAGGAGGTTCGGACACATACGAAGCAAATTGGACCTAAGGTAAGGGAAATATCACAATCTCATTTTTATCCGAGATTGTTTATTCGTAAGTACTTACTGGGGTGTATTTTATCATCCACATCCATGTTTCATCAATATGTAATATTGTTTCCATCCACCTACAATTGTTTAAATACAATTTTACCCTTCGATGAGTTTTTAGTAAAGGATATGAAAGGAATCTTTTTTTCATTTTTTTGTACGAGGTACTTTTTGACTTTTCCGACAAAAGTACGAAGAATGTTTTTTTTAACTTAAACGGCACGAACAGATTTTTACGGTTTTATAAAGCCTTATTTTCATGAAGCTTCCTCCAAAATATTTCATGACTATTTTTAATAAAATCTCTTTCTTTTAAAATTTCATGATGTTTTGTGAAAATAAATTGATTTTGAAGAAGAAAGGATATTTTCCTCAAGAATTCATTTCAAGTGTTTTATCGAAATTATTTTCCATCTAAGATAATAAAGGGTTCTGTTTCTATCCATATTTTTACATTGATTTGACTATGTTGTGATGGAATTATGTTTATGAATTCCTTTATCTTATATGAATGGTTTTATGATGTCATGTTGTTTAAGAATCCCATTTTTATTACATGGGTTATGAAATGATGTATGATTTATGATTTTGTGGCACACATAAGAATGGTATCATTATGAGATGGGTGGGACCTATATCTCCCTCCAATGCATTGGGTAAAGATTTTATATCTCATGAGATAGACATGGCTGGAATGGTAGGTTATACCGGTTCAGTGAAACAAGACTGAAACGAGGATTACTCGATTCAGAAAGGGACTTTGTCCACTAAGATAGTCTTGGCAATGAGTCTTGACTAACAAGAAATGATTCTCTATGATTATGTGTGTATTCCACAAAGTTTCATGTTTTAAGTTATGATTATTGGGATTACATTTCACTTCTATGATTTATCCCATGTTATGATATTATGAGCTTTTTGCAGGTTAAGATTTCCAAAAGCTATGTTCTTATATATATGATGTGATTGATATTTCTTTTGTTTACCCTTACTGAGCATTTGAGCTCACCCTTTTATGTTTTATTTTCCCCAGGATATAAAGAAAGGTTTTAGGTAAAAAAAAGGGGGATGACCTTTATGGGAGATATTGAAGAACTTTCACCACGATTAGAAGATTACGTTCCGAGTTTCCAAAGACACTAAACTATTACGATCCTTTAGTGTGTGTTTTTGTTATGTACTAAGTATTCCGCAAATGTAATGTAATGTCCATGTACATCAGGCTTCGGGTCTCTACAGCAGTTCCTTGAGACGGCATGCGATTCTGAGCCCCGGTGTGGCCGGAATTAAATTTTCAGTGTGTTCACACTGGGAATTCCAAATAAATAAGGTAACTCGTAAACAGTGATCTATATTAGAAATCTGAGTGTACGGATGGGTCTAAAATGGGACTTTTACCTTGGAAACGACATAAAACATGTCGTCACGGGGCGTTTGGACCCCTCACTCGCTATTGGAACGTGAAATGGATAAATTAAATAATTAATTTGTTCATTTAATGGTTAAACTCAGGTGTCTATTAAAAGGTAGCTCGGATTGGAAAATAGAGGGCATCGTTGAGTCCAGAACGTGCTGTTTAGCCTAGGAAGGATGTATTTTTTGTAGGTGAGGGCCTTCTATGAAAAATGCATCTAGGGGCGTTTTCTTAATTTGGAGGCCTCGGACGTTAAGATTTATAACTTTCGAATGGAGTCTCATATTAAAATTTCGAGACTGTCGTTGTGCTCGAGAGGTGGTTTTTACCCTAGGGGAGGCTTAACCTTGACTTTGTCGAAGGTTTCAGATGCGGTTTGATTGGGGAGTTAAATTAATTAAAACATTTTAATTAATTTTATCTACTTAAACTTAACCCCCCCCCCCCCTTCCCTTCCTCATTTTCTCTGACAGAAGGAGCTCAACCAAGGAGAGCCCCTCAAGAAGCTCTCCTCCATCACCTTCTCCTCTCCGAGTGTGGTAGTCGGTAGATCGCTGTGAAGCTTCAAGCTATGCCCACGAGGTAGGAGATCTTCCTTTTGTTTTTTTTTCTTATCACTCCTTTGAACCTAATTTGTAGTGTCTAAATGTTGTTTGATCTTAAAACAAACACCATGTATGCGTAGTACTTTTTCCGAGCGTTCCATCGCCTGTTTCAATTTGAAAATCTGAGTCCTGAGGCATTCACGGTTGTCCGCCGAAGGTCAGTGCGTTTTTGGTGTTTTTTTCCGGCGGTTTTGGGTTCTCTGGCGAGTTGGGATGGCGGTCCGGTGAGGTTTCATAGCGGCGGTGCGGAAACTCAGCAGGGAGGTCGGCCGGGTGGTCGTTGGCCAGTCTGAGTAGGAGGTGCCGACTGAGGAGAGCATGCAGCAGGCCTCGGCGCGAGCGGGGTCGAGGACGTCGGTGCGAGGTGGCGGCTCTAGGCGGGGTGAGGCAGCGGCTTCAGGCAGGGCGAGCCGGCGGATCCAGGAGGCGAGGCCGAGCTCGCCGGGGTGTAACGAAGACTAAGGTCGCAGCGTGCAACCCCGCGGGGGAAACATGACCCGCGTCTCGCAGGTCTTCACACGGCGGGATGATAGGGCACGAGAGCCGGTCTGTGCGTGGACCGCAGGTCCACGGCCATCCCGCGCAGCTGAGACCCGGGCTGGCGCGGGCCGGCCCAGAACGGATGGACCGGCCGGTTCAGGTCGGTCCAGTCCAAGGGGCCGCCCCCTTCGATTTCAGACAACCGTATCTCCCACTACGGGAGTCCATTTTTCATATCGTCTACGTTAGTGTCCTCCAGACGTCGAGACAAAGCTTTTGAGATGGTATCGGGGATTTTTAATTACCGAGACGAGGGATTCGGTGGCACGACACGATGTTAAGTGGACGGGTGTTTTTCTCG
Organism: Viscum album; assembly: GCA_963277665.1. Lineage (NCBI taxonomy): Eukaryota > Viridiplantae > Streptophyta > Magnoliopsida > Santalales > Viscaceae > Viscum > Viscum album. The sequence goes on along the minus strand of OY728155.1, from coordinate 444,746,993 downwards.
GGGGTTCTTGTTTTGGACGGCGCAGACACATCCAATGTTCATTTTGAGTGCCATCAGCGGCGTTGTGACCCTGACATCGAAACAAAGATTTAATGTGTGGTTTCAGGCATTGAAGCCAGAGTTGAGGTGTGGGTGCCACGACCCGTCTTTTAAGCTGCGAGCAGCGTTTAGCAACTTTTTCATCGGACGTCCATTCGGGGCATGCGAACCGTCGATTCTGAGTTTTTTTTCGAAGGGATTTCAATGACGGAATCTTCCCGCTTTAATTTTTCATGGTGGTGCGGGCCCCACGAGGGCCATTTTGGGAGTTGGCATTGATTTCCAAGTTCTTAGCCTGTTTTCCGTTTGGGACAAGTTGATAGTCAATCTTGTGTACTTTTTCGCGAAGATCGCAAAGGTTTGATCCGTTCGATGCGCTTCAGGACCAGGATGCGGGTCCCATGAAAGACCGATCGTGTGCGGTATGGCGAAGTGCATCTTTTTATCCAAATATCAATTCCATGCAAGTAGGCAGTCAATTAGATGTGCTTTTCTGAGGGGATCGCAATGTTGTGATGCACCCAGCTATTTTCAGGACCGAGGATCAGGACCACGGGACGCCGATCGGGCATAAAGCGGTGTCAGACAACTTTTCCATCAGATATCCATTGGAGGCAAGTAAATAGTCTCTCTCGGATGTTTTTCCACAAGGTTTACAATGGTACGATCCATTTGGATGTGCGGAGACTCATTCAAGATCTCATTAAACATGGAAATATGAAGGATGCTCCGGTGGCGGTTCTTCTTGCTGTGTTCGGAATCAAACCCTTGGCGCGCGATCGTGTGCACTCCCAAGAGAGTGAAGTAAATGTTTGAAGAGTTGTAGTTGGTCGTGCCTAGGATGATGATGTGGAAAGTAGGAGTTGTTATGTTTACGCCCTTCACATTAACATTGGGTGTCGTGTGCATGATTGTCTTTGGGCTGAAAACGTAGTATACTATGGGAGTATACAGGAACGCTTGGAGGTAAATGTGGTTGTTTGTTCCTAAGAACGTTTATGCACTTGGTTGGAGTTGACTTGGGGCAACATGTAGTGTGGGCCCCACATGCGTTTCATGTTCTGCTTTGCGTACCCTTGACCTCCCGTGACGTAGAGGTTCCCTATGTTTTGGTTTGTTTGACCAGCCGGGTTGAGTTTCCCCCTAGTTCTATTCTCATTTGTTTGAACAACCAGGTTGAGTTTCCCCCTGGTTCTGTTCTCGTTTTTTTTTGACTAGCCGAGTTGAGTTTCCCCCTGGTTCTATTCTCGATGGTTTGGCCGGCAGTGTTTCTTCGTGATCCCTGGTAGAGTTCTTGTGGATTTGGTGTGACCAACACATTACACGGGCACTGATCCTCTACCCAGGAGGTTGTTTCCAGCATGGATGGCCATGAGGTTGTTTCCAACAGGGCTGGCCGGTGAGATACCATCCATCATGGATGGCCAGTTGTACCATCCAGTATGGATTTCCAGTGTGGTACCATCCAACAGGGATGGCCAGTGGGTTTCCATCCAGTAGGGATGACCAGTGTGTTACCATCCAACAGGGATGGCTAGTGTTGTACCATCCATTAGGGATGGCCAGAGCGGTTCTGGGTTTACCTCCAGCGGGGCTGGGATGTGGTCCCCGATGTTGGGTTTACCTCCAGCTAGGCTGGGAAGTGGTCCCCGATGACGGTTCTGAGCCTCTCTCCAGGGGAGTACCCTTTTTTGGGACTGGGCATTGGGACTCTTCGACAACTTTAGCCGGGTCTCCCTATAGTGGATTACCCTTTTACGGGACTAGCCAGTGTGGCACCCGTTGACTTTTGTCGGGTCTCCCTCCAGTGGTAACCCATCAACGTCTAGCGATTACCCTCCAACGGGGCTGGGAAGGGGGGTCTCCTGTCGACTTTGAGGAGACCTCTCGACTACGGGGTAGTGACGAGGTGTGGTTTGATGTTCCCCCAGAACTCTCAAGTACGAGGGGCACTTTCCCCACCGAGATGCTTCCTTGAGATGCAACCTAAAACCATGCTGGTGAGTCAGTGCTTCCCAAAGCATATAGTGTCAAGGTGCAGTGATTTGAGCCCCTTGACTAGCAATTTTGGGCAGACGTGCGGGATGCTGGGCATCGATGGTGTTTACTTTTGGGAATACTGGCTACTCACTTTCTTGGGATGAGATATGGGATGGAGATCCCCTTATGATCTTGTTCGGGTTTCTTGATAGAGCATATGGATATGTATATACCTTGTTCCAGTACCTACTTCTTGGTTTTTGGTTAATATCTTTCCAGGAGAGGCGAAGAAGCATGTGGTAGGCCATGTGATTTCTGTGTCTAGCTTCATGTGGTTGGATGAGTCTACTCTCCTACTCTAGGTAGCTAAGACTCGACGATAAGTTCATATTCTCACTGTTTCCAGCTCCTTGTGTTTGGTCGAGTCTACTTCCTTCCTATTTTTGGGTTGAGTTTTACTCTTTACTGCACTCTTTGTTATGCTCCTTTAATTTTCCATGTCTGATCTACTGCTCACTCTTCAGTATCTCCTTTGTTACCCCCTCAAGCCTTCAGGGAATCCTACTGAGTATTTTTATACTCACCCCTGCTTGGGCTTTGCCCGCACTTGTTGTACCCTCGCAGACGACAGACATGTGGATCGTGACTTCAGTAGAGCTTAGGAGATCGAGATCTTGGACCGAATATGGTGGTCGGTGTCGGGTTCCAGGTGGGGAACCCTTCCAGTTGTTTTTCTTTTGTTTACCTATTTCCAGGTAGTGGAACGTTTTCGGGTTGGGCGCATGTTTGCACTACTGGAAAACAGTTCTATACCCACGGTTTTTCAAAGAACTATGGGTATAGGGATATTAGGTGAACCTATACCCACGATTGGGCCAAAAACCGTGGGTATAGTATTCTTTTAAGACCTATACCCATAGTTTTGGAGAAAACCATGGGTATAGGGTATTTTCCAAAGACATATACCGATAGTTTTTGAAAACCGCAGGTACTGCGGTTTTTTTAAGACATATACCCACGATTCTCCAAAACCATGGGTATAGCTTTCCCGCGTTATGGAGGTGAACTTAAATTAGGCGGGACATGGAATATATTTTACGGGAAGACAATTTTTTCACGGTTTAGACTAATATATTTATATAAATATAAATATAAACTTTCAAAAGTTATATAGATGGGTTGGTCTGTTGGTTAGCCGCGGTCGTGAGGCGCTTTCGAGGTGCGGGTTCAAAACCCAGCGGGATCTTTTTTGAATTTAAATACCAAATATTAATATATATATATATATATATATATATATATATATATATATAAGCAGGTATATATATATATAACATATAAAAATTCCATCTCAGTTGGTCACTTGGTTGCGAGATTTAGCGCGAGTCCCAGGTTCGAAAACCAGCGGTTGCCTTTTTTGAATTTAAATATCAAATATTAATATATATAAGCAGATATATGTACATATAATAGTTAGAAAGCCTAGCTCGGTTGGTGGCGTGGTTGCGATGGTTAGCGCGAGTCCCGGGTTCGAAACCCGCTGGGTGATTTTTTTTGAATTTAAATACCCCACGGTTTTCAAACTGTGGGGTATTTTGTTTGCCATGCTGGAACAGCCGGTGTGCCACATGTGACTCCCCTATACCCACGGTTCTCCAAACCGTGCATATAGGCAGAGACCCCTATACCGACACCATTCCATCCCATGGTTCACAAAACAGTGGGTATAGGCTATACCCACAGTCTTGGGGGCTATACCCACGGTTTTGAACCGTGGGTATAGGTCGTTTTTCCAGTATTTTTGCCCCTTTTCTTTTTCAGTTTACCTTCAACACTTGATTTTTACTGTTAGAGGTCGATGCATTTTTGTGGTTTATATATAGCAATTGCACTTTAATTTACTTGTCTTTTATTTTACACTACACATCTGCATTGAGTGGGATGCATGTGTGTGTACAGGTACTCAGGAAAATGCCTCCCCAAGTTTTTTAGCCTTCAGTGCTTGTCGCCAATCCATGGACTATGGAGGCGGGCTTGGGGTAGTTGTGGCTCAAGCCCGAGTAGGGTCGGGTCATGACAAAGTGGTATCATAGGTGGTTCGTTCCTTGGGGAATTGTTTGGATGTCCCTAAAAAGAAATTGGTTGGGATTTAGGTAAATAGTGTCAAAGTGTCTCGAGAGCATCTCTCCGGCTAGGGAGTCCAGTGATGGTGCAGCGGCCAACATATCCATTCACCAGGACCCTGATAACCCGCTTGTCGACTCGGCATCACTATGGGAAAAAATACCTATACCCACTGTTCAAAACCGTGGGTATGGCCCCCAAAACCGTGGGTATAGGATATACCCATGGTTTTGGGAACCATGAGGCTGAGTGGTGTTGGTATAGGGGTCTTAACTTATACCCACAGTTTTTCAAACTGTGGGTATTTTCTTCCACCATGTCAAGGATTCAATCCCGCGTCTGACGCAGCAAGTTCCTAGTGCCTAACCAACCCAACAAACATAATTACGTAAATATGTATCTACATTTATATTAATATATTTATATTATTCATAGTTTTAGAAAAATACAAGCCATCAGGATTCGATCCCGCGATGTTGCAGTACATAAACAGATGCCTCATCAACTCATCTACAAAAACTTTGTTAGTTTTTATTTTTATAAAACTATATATATTAATCATACTCGTGTTCCCGCCAAAGTTTTTTTCATTTTACCGCATAATTTATGTTCCCGCCTTATGGTGGGAATGTTATACCCATGATTCTCTAAAATCGTAGGTATATGTATTCCAAAAAAACCACAATACCCACGGTTTTGAAGAACCGTGGGTATAGGTCTTTCGAAAAAACTCTATACCCATGGTTTGGCCAAAACCGTGTGTATAAGTCTCAAGAAAATCACATATACCCAAGGTTTTGCAGAACCATGGGTATTGGTCTTCAAAAATAATCTATACCCATGGTTTTTTCTAAAACCGTGGGTATAGGGTACCTATACCCATGATTTTCTAATACTGTGGGTATAGGTCCCCATATTATCCCTATACCCACGGTTTTCGAAAACCGTGGGTATAGGCCCATTTTCCAGTAGTTCTTGCGGAGACACTCATTGTAGGGAAATTGGTTTGTGAATCACATAGGATTGAGTCTTTGATTTTCCTTCTTGAGACATCTCCCCATCGTTGTTATTGTTGTGATAAACATATATGCTCATCTGATCGCAGAACTCCTTGATAATATTCAGAATGTCTCCGTGAAGACAGCCATCCAGGATACCAGGTTTGGTTCGTGACGACGACACTATGAGCTATGAGGCCACAGTCCAGGACCCATCATGCGAGTCCCTTTCTCTGGGTGGGCCGGTAGCAGCACCCCCACCTAGTGAGCAGCAGACAGCTTTATCAGAGCATACTGAGCTTGAGCGCAGGTTGAGTGCACTCCGTGAGTTCCAGCGATAGAGACCGTTGAGGTTCAGTGGTGAGCTAGACCCTCAGGAAGCGGAGGTTTGGATCAAGGCAGTGGCTCGCCTCTTCAGGTTTGTGCAGACGTCGTCAAATATTATAGTGGCTTTGGCCGCCAACCTTTTCCATGGAGCAGCTTAACATTGGTGGAGTCTGGTGACTCAGTTTCTTGATGAGTCGTCGCTTTCGTGGGGCGACTTTCAGTTTTTGTTTTGTGAGGATTTTTCCCCTCCTACTAACGCTCCATTCAGATTCAGGAGCTCATGTAGTTTCAGCAGGGAGGGATGATGGTGGCTGAGTACGCGGCTAGTTTCACAGACCGTGCATGCTTTTACCTGAACTTGGTCCAGGACGACAACTTCTGAGCACGGATGTTTGAGCAGGGTCTCCGTAGAGAGATTCGTGCTTTCATAGAACCCATGGGGATTCAAACATATTCTAGGGTGCTAGATCAGGCGCTAGTGACAAATATCTTCCTGTCGCGTTCTACAGTTGGTGGTGGAAGAAGTCTCGACCGAGCTGAGACGTCTTCCGTAGCTAGCGGGCATCAGGTGACAGGACCTCCACACAGGTGGCTTTCTCATAACCAGACTCTGGGGTGTGGGCGTACACCACAATGGCATCGGAGGGAACTAGTGCAGCCCGAAGAGCGCTGGTGCTATGCTTACAATGCGCAAGGTCACATGTCTCGAGAATTCCCGACCAGGCGCGCTGAGAACATCGGGCAGGCAGTAGTTGCACCACCACGGCAGAGGAAGCGCAGTGGTCGGAGTAGCGCCCGTAGAGGTGGTTCTAACAGAGGACAGGGTGGAGCTGGTAGTGGGAGATGGCTTTACGAGGGCTTCCCATCACCACTAGGCAGTCCACATCAGGCTCCGAGAGCTGACAGTTGGGACCACAGACAGTCGTGAACTTTAGATGTCTACGATTCTGCAGAGCATGAAGTGATAAGAGGTACGCTTTACGGCTCTTCTACTTCTTGCAGTAGAATTGTTAGACTGTGTGTGTGAAATAATCCCTTCCCTTTACTTTAGTTATTACCAGGGTGGCGCAGGGCATCAGTGTAACCCTGTTTTGGTAAGGTAAAAGGCGTGGGACATTTTTCTTTAGTCGATGGTGTCGACTCCTTCTCTCTCTAAGCGTGTAAGAGAGTCTGGGTCGTGGGACATCGATTGTTAAACCTTGCATGATCAGATATCCTTAGGTGTTTCACCATATGGATATTATGTAGGAGGGAATCACCAGGCTTAGTCCTAGGTCCAAACAGTGATTCTAGTCATGGCATTTGGCGTAGGGGTTTGGTTGGGGAGATGAGATACCCCTGAGAGACTTCAGGCCATTTGAGACCGTGCAAAGGGATGGCGCGGTTCCATACCGCCTTGCCCTAACCCCAAAGTCTTGAGTGGGTGCATGACGTCTCCCACGTGACTCACCCGAGAGGAAGTTTGCATGATCCTATGCACGTCATCGGCAAATGCAGACCTCATGTGAAAAGATCAAATCCTTTGGTTTGTTTCCGGTGATGCGGGACTGTGCAAGAGTTCTTCTGGGTACGGGAGAGCAAAGTGTGGGCTTAATACCCTATGTTTTTCTCTGGTTTTTCTTTTCAAGGATGAAAAGCTTGATAGAGGAAATAATTTAAAACCCCGGTTTTTTCTATAAAAGACTTTGTAATATTCTTTATGTTATTCCAGAGAAGCACCTTCAGACGGCGTGCGATTCCGAGCCCCGGTGTGGCCGGAATTAAATTTTCAGTGCATTCACACTGGGAATGCCAAATAAATAGGATAACTCATAAACGGTGATCTGGATCAGAAATATGAGTGTACGAATGGGTCAGAAATTGGGATTTTTCCCTTTGAAACGACATAAAACATGTCGGCACGGGGCGTTTGGAAGCCTCACTCGCTATCAGAACGTGAAATGGATAAATTAAATAATTAATTTATTCGTTTAATGGTTAAACTCATGTGTCTCTTAAACGATAGCTCGAATTGGAAAACAGAGGGCACCGTTGAGTCTGGAACGTGTCATTTACTGTAGGAGAGGTGTAATATTTTGTAGGCGTGGGCCTTCTGTGAAAAATTCCACCAGGGGTGTTTTCATAATTTAACAGCCTCGGACGTTATGTTTTATAACATTCTAATGGAGTCTCAAATTAAAATTCTGAGCCCGCCGTTGTTCTCAGGAGGTGGTGCTTACCCTAGGGGAGGCTTAACCTCGACTCTTTCGAAGGTTTCGGATGTGGGTTGATTTGGGAGTTAAATTAATTAAAACTTTTTAATTAATTTTCTCTATTAAAACCTAACCCCCCCTCTTTCCCTTCCTCATTTTCTCTGGAGGAAAGAGCTCAACCAAGGAGAGCCCCTCAAGAAGTTCTCCTCCATCACCTCCTCCTCTCCAAGTGTGGTAGCCGGCGGATCGCTGGGAAGCTTCGGGCTACACCCATGAGGTAGGAGATCTTCATTTCATTTATTTTTCAAATCACTCCTTTGAACATAATTTGTTGGGTCTAAATTCTGGTTTATCTTCAAACAAATCCCACGTATAAGTAGTACTTTTTCCGAGCTTTCCATCGCCTGTTTCGGTTTGAAAATCGGAGTCCCGAGGCATTCGCGGTTGTCCTCCGAAGGTCAGCAAGTTTTTTGTGTTTTTTTCCGACGGTTTTGGGTTCTCCGGTGAGCTGGGACGGCAGTCCGGTGAGTGTTCACGGCGGCGGCGTGGCAACTCAGTAGGGCGTTCGGTCGGGTGGTCTTCGACCGGTCTAAGCAGGAGGCGCCAGCTGAGGCAAGCACGCAGCAGGCCTCGGCACGAGCGGGGTCGAGGGTGTTGGCGTGAGGCGGTGGCTCCAATCGGGGTGAGGCGACGGATCCAGGCAGGGCGAGGCAGCGGCGAGGCTGAGATCGTCGGGGTGCAAGGGAGACCGGGGTCACGGCGCGTGACCCCACAGGGGAGACACGACCCTCGTCTCGCGGGTCTTCACGCGGCGAGACAACCGACCACGAGGGTCAGTCTGTGCGTGGACTGCGGGTCCATGGTTGGCCCGCGCAGCTGAGCCACAGGCCGGCGTTGCGAGTCGGGCCAGTCGGTGCGGGCTGACCCCGAACGGGCGGACCGGCCGGTCCAGGCCGATCCAGTCCAAGGGGCTCTTCTCCTCCGATTTCAGAGAGCTGTATCTCCCACTACTGGTGTCCGTTTTCTGTAATGTCTGCGGAAGTGTCCTCCATACGTCGAGACAAAGATATTGGGATGGCCTTGGGGATTTTTAATTCTTGAGATGAGGGGTTCGGTGGTGCGACACGACATCAAGTGGACGAGAATTTTTCTCGGGGGTTCATGTTTTGGACAGCGTAGACACATCCAATGTCCATTTTGAGCATTGTTAGCGACGTTTTGACCCTGACATCGAGATGATGATTTCCAGGGTGGTTTCAGGCATTGAAGCTGGAGTTGAGTGGTGGGACCCATGGCCCGTCATTTAAGTTGCGTTAAGAGTTTAGCAACTTTTTAATCGGACATCCGTTCAGGGCATGTGATTAGTCGATTTTGAGTGTTTTTTTGAGGGCATTACAATGGCGTAATCCGCCCACTTTAATTCTGCATGGTGGTGCAGGACCCACGAGGGTCGTTTTGAGAGTTGGCAGTGATTTCCAAGTTCTTCACCGGTTGTCTGTTTTGGACAAGTGGATAGTCAATATTGTGTACTTTTTCGAGAGGGTCGCAACGGTGCAATACGTTCATTGTGCTTCGAGACCAGGATGTGGGTCCCATGAAGGACCGCTCGTGTGTGGTATGGTGAAGTGCATATTTTTCTCCGGATATCCATTCCATGCAAGTAGGCAGTCAATTTGATGTTCTTTTTCGAGGGGATTTCAATGGTGTGATGTGCCCAACTATATTCGGGACTGAGGATCGGGACCACGGGATGCTGTTTGTTCATAAAGCGGTGTCGGACGACATTTCCATCGGATATCCATTGGAGACGAGCAAATAGTCTATCTCGCATGTTTTCCCATTATTATTATAATGGTATGATCTGTTTGGATGTAGGGAGACTCATTCCAGATCTCCTTAAATGTGGAAATATAAAGGGAGCTCCGGTGGTGGTTCTTCTTGCTGTGTTCAGAAGCAATCCCTTGGCGCGTGATCACGTGCACTCCCGGGTGAGTGAAGTAAATGTTTGAAGAGTTATAGTTGGCCATGCCTGGGCCGATGAGGTGGTAAGTTAGAGTTGATACGTTTACACCCTTCGCGTTGAGGTTGGGTGTCGTGTGCATGATAGCCTTTGGGCTGAAAACGTGGTGTAATTTGGGAGTATACGGGAACGCTTGGAGGTACATGTGGTTTTTTGTTCCTGAGAACGTTTGTGTACTTGGTTGTACTTGAATTTGGGATACAAGTCATGTGGGATCCACGTCTGTGTCGTGTTCTTCTTTGCATACCCTTGACCTCTCGCGATGTAGATGGTCCCTCTGTTCTCGTTTGTTTGACCAGTCGGGTTGAGTTTCCCCCTGGTTCTATTCTAGTTTGTTTGACCATCCGGGTTGAGTTTACCCCTGGTCCTGTTCTCATTTGTTTGACCAGTCAGGTTGAGTTTTCCCTTGTTTTGTTCTCAATGGTTTGGCCGGCAGAGTTGCTTCGTGTTCCCTAGTAGAGTTCTTGTGGATTCGGTGTGACCAACACATTACGTGGGCACCGATCCTCTACCTAGGAGGTTGTTTCCAGCAGGGCTGGCCCGGAGGTTGATTCCATCAGCGATGGATGTTGAGGTACCATCCAGCAGGGATGGCCAGTTGTACCATCCAGCAGGGATAGACAATTGTACCATCCAGTAGGGATGGCCAGTGTGGTACCGTCCAGCAGGGATGGCCAGTTGGTTACCATCCAACAGGGATGCCTAGTGGGTTACCATCTAACAGGGCTGGCCAGCATTGTACCATCCAGTAGGGATGGCCAGAGCTGTTCTGGGTTTACCTACAGTGGGGTTGGGAAGTGGTCCCTGATGTCGTGTTTACTTCCAGCTGGGCTGGGAAGTGGTCCACGATGACGGCTCTGAGCCTCCCTCCAATAGAGTACCCTTTTACAGGATTGGACATTGGGACTCATCGATGAATTTAGCAGGGTCTCCCTCCAGTGGATTACCATTTTATGTGAGTGGGAAGTTTGGCACCCATTGACTTTTTCCAAGTCTCCCTCTAGTGGGAACCCGTTGAATTCCAGGGATTACCCTCCACCGGGGCTGGGCAGGGGGGTCACCTGTCAAATTTGAGGAGACCTCTCGACTGTGGGGTAGTGAAGAGGTGTTTTTTGATGTTCCCCTAGAACTCTCAAGTACAAGGGGTGATTTCCCCACTGAGACGCATCATTGCGACGCGACCTAAAACCATGCGGGTGTGTCAGTTCTGCCCAAAGCGGATAGTGTCAAGGTGCGGGGATTTGAGCCCCTTGACTTTCAGTTCGGGGCAGACGTGCGGGATGCTGGGCATCGATGGTGTTTACTTCTGGGAATGTAGGATAATCACTTTCTTAGGCTGAGCTACGGGATGGAGATCCCCTTAAGATCTTGTTCTGGTTTCTTGACAGAGCATATGGATATGTATATACCTTTTTCTATTACCCACTTCTTGGGTTTTGGTTACTCTCCTTCTAGGAGAGGCGAAGACACGCTGGGTATGCCACGTGCTTTCTGTGTCTAGCTTCACGTGGTTGGACGAGTCTACTCTCCTACTATAGAAAGTGAAGACTTAATGAGAAGTTCATCTTCTCACCGTTTCCAGCTCCTTGTGTTTGGATGAGTCTACTTCCTTCCTCTTGTTGGGTTGAGTTGTACTCTTTACTACACTCTTTGTTGTGATTATTTACTTTTCCCTATCCGATCTACTGCTCACTCTTTGGTATTTCCTTGTTTCTCCCTCGAGCCTTTAGGGAATACTACTGAGTATTTTTATACTCACCCCTTCTTGGGATTTTCCCACACTTGGTGTGACCTTGCAGACGATGGACAGGTGGATTGTGACTTTAGCAGAGCTTAGGATATCTGGAGCTTGGACCACGTACGGTGGTCAGAGTCAGGTTTCAGGTGGGGGACTCTTCCAGCTATTTTTCTTTTGTTTACCTATTGCCAGGTTGTGGCACCGTTTCTGGTTGGGCGCATGTTTTCCCCTTTTCTTTTTCAATTTAACTTCATCACGTGCTTTATACTATTTGAGGTAGATGCACTTTTGTGGTTTATATATAGAAGTTGCACTTTATATTACTTGTCTTTTCTTTTACTCTTCACTTCTGCATTGAGTGGGTTGCATGTGTGTTTATAGGTACTCAGGGAAAGGCCTCCCCGAGTTGTTTAGCCTTCAGTGCTTGTCGCCAGCCCCTGGCCTATGGAGGCAGGCTTGGGGTATTTTCGGCTCGAGCCCGGGTAGGGTCGGGTCATGACAAAGCATAAAATTCATCATATGATGAATTGATATTTAGTTTTTCTAATATTATCCACTTAATGGATCCCTTTGAAAATGAGGATTCTGGTTTTGATGATCCCGAATTCCATATACCAAATTGTGGAACTGGAGGAAGAAGCCATGGTTGAGGATACAAGGGAAGATGTAGATATTCTAGGAACCATAATATTAACTATATCCCTGCTTGAACCATTTTTTGACAGAAACTCGTGGTAGAGGCCTTCAGCAGGTTTGTCAAAAATAAGGAAATTCTCCCACACATGGTAGGATCATCTCTAACATGATCTTTTTGGATGATCAATTTGAGGTTACACCATCACTCTCTCATAAAATAGATTGAACCAATAAGTCTTATCTATAAAAAGATGAAATATTTCCAACTTCTTCCCTCACACATCATACATGTACATCAAGACCACCAACATCTAAGGAACCTACAAAACCACATCTCCATGCTAGAAAACACTAACCTTTAGACCAGATAATGATTTTTTGAAATATCTATCACATGTCACAACCAATTTATCAATCTTAGAAGCCTTTAATATGTCAAAATATATTCGATAATCACTTATTAATTCTATTTCAAGTCCTCAAGAGTTTGAAATATATGAAGCTACTACTGAGGTTTACTGTATAGAGAATGATCCTACAGAATATCATGTCGTTGTATCATTCAAGAATGAAAATGAAGATGATGGTGTACATGGAATAATCCGAACCTGGAATCTATCAGGAATCGTTAATGATACAGATATCTGGTGAGCCTTCATTGATAATGTCTTAGGAGTCAACCAAATTTCCATCCATACACAATACCAATTTGGCCTCACGGAATCTGACTTATCTCTTACACATTGAAGTATCAATGTTATGATAATAATTAAAAATAAACTTTATGCGAGATTATACTCAGAATTCATTTTTGGGATCTTGTGTCTAATTTAGATTTCAGGGTTTTCTGATAGGACACGGCTTCACCATTCTTCTTGGAAGGCCTTGGCTACATCAACATGTGGCTATTACTTCATTACATCACCAATGACTCGAGTATTTATTTAATGGTATAATTGGGACATTTTATGATGATACTCCTCCATTAAAAATGTGTGAACCTTTGTATATGGAGGCAGAATTATATCACACAAAAAGAACAAGTCCTGCAACAAAAGATATAATAAGAATCAATGCTCTTAATGTTTGGAAAAGATCCTGGATAACCCATTCAAACATATGACTATAGATTATATCTATCATATCAATCAAATTGAAAGGATGTACCCAAATCTGAGCATTCATACAGTGACATCCATAATATCAATTGTGACAATTGAGTCTAACGGCATGAGAGAAATTGTTGATCTACCAAGAAGTTGTGAAAGCTTAAATGGAGATTGGTACATATCATCTACCGAACATCATAAATTTTTTACTTCAAAGATCGGTCTTGAAGAAGTTTTCAGAGTAATAAAAAATACCAGGATGTTGATTATTAACACATAATTTTATCTTCAATGATCAAGAGGAACCCTTCATTATCAGTATGGTTAGAGATGATTTCAGCTTCTCCAGGATGATCAAATACTGACTCCTCCTCTAGTTCTAAAGTTTTTCCTTCATCACCTACACTGCAAGCAGAAATAGAAGATGTGACATGTAAGAAATATGAACAAGAATATCTCAAGGATTCTCATCTAACATTTGAGGAAAGAATCTATAACACTATGGATGAGTTTAGAAAAATATATCTGGGTAAATAAGATGATTCATGACCCACTATAATTAGTGTGTCCATGACTACTGAAGAGAAAGAGATGTATACATTATTTCTAAATCACCATCAAGATATATTTCCATGGAGACATATAGAAATTCCATGCCATAATCCTGATGTGGTCACTCATCATTTGGGTATTCCAAAAGAGTATTATGGATTTCCACAGGTGGCAAGAAGAACACAACCAACTCATGCCTCCAAAATTAAATCTATATCAAAAAGACCATCAATGATCACATTGTAAAGAAGGTGTAATATCCCAAATGGCGATACAAAATTTCCCTAATAAAAAATATGAATGGGTAAATCAGAGTTGTCATTTATATTAAATAAATTAACTGGCATTGTTGAAAAGATGACATTCTAGTTCCGATCATATGAGCTTTTATTGATGCAACAACCAGTTATGAAGCCCTCTCAGACATGGAGGGATACTCTAGGTATAATCAAATCCAAATATCCTTAGAGGATGAGGAGTATGCAACCATCAGAGCACCTCAAGGTGTGTTTTGTTATTGGGTAATGCCCTTTGGATTAAATAATGAAGGTGCAACATAACAACATTTCATGCACCATATCATCAAACCCTTCTTAGAAAAAAATTTCTAAAGTTATTTGCATGATCTATTGGTTAAATCAAGAAAAAATTCTGATCAAATGTCTAATCTAGTGACCATATTCAATAAAAAATAGACACATAATTTGATGAGTAATCCCTTGAAATGTGCTTTTAGTGTTACCTCGAAAAAATTACATGGATTCATAGTACACCATCACGACATCGATGTTAATCAAGATAATAAAAAAAGAAATAATTAGCATTCCACCGCCTCATAATTTGAAGGAATTAAGAGGATATCAAGGAATCTTAGCCTATATTTGGTGTTTTAACACCAATTTGACAGGAAAGTGCTTACCCTTCACCATATTAATAAAGAATTGAGTTACATATCAACGGACTAATGACTGCCAAGATGCATTTGATTCCCTGATAAAATATCTCTTCATTCCACCAATATTAATTCCTGCTATTAATGGAAGGACACTTATTCTCGATGTGATAGCTTTAGAGACTCAATTGTTTCCATCCATAATCAAAATATTGATGATGGTAAGGAAAATACAATTTAATATCTCAGTCAAACTATTCATGACATAGAGACCTCTTATTTAAGAATCAAGAAGTGCTAGCTGGAATTAATCTTATTTGTTTAGATGTTGAGGAACTACTTGAAACATCATGAGGTGTACAATGTATCTCTCAATAACCCAGAAAACATTATACTTAGTCATCCTATACAAACAGGACGTTTGGCATGGTGGGAAGTTATTTTGAAATAGTTTGTTATCCATATTGTGCCTAAGAAAGAAATTAAATTCCAAGCCATGGAATAATGCCTTACTGAACACCCATCTGCAAAAGATACATCATTCAATATGGAACTTCCTGATGTAGGAATATTATATATTTTAGAGAGTCCCATAACATGGGAAATGTAATTTTATGGTACGTCTACAAGTCTAACAAGGAAGATAATGGAAAACCCTAATACCAATAAAGTTGGGTTACGAATTGTGCGTATCCCCATAGAAAGTCAGTGTTTCCATATTCAATTCTTTTATCATAAGGCGATACCAACAGTGAGGGAGAATATCATGTTCTCATTGTAGGCCTGGAATTGGCACTCCAGGTACAAGTGATACACATGGAAGTGAAATTTGATTCAGAATTAGTAATCAAATAAATAAATGGGGATTTTTCTATTAAAAAAGAAGAGTTAATCCATTTTTCTTATTATGTCAGATGATTAATGGCCAAATTCCTCTCAGATTCAACAGTATCTTATATACCGCGATCAAAAAATTACCAAGATGGTGCATTGGATAATTCAACCACCACACTAGAATATCAAATAAGGGATAAAACAATAATCACTATTTCCCATCATCGTGTGGTTTCTCATTTTGTTCAAATTTTAATAGAGGGAATTAATGAAATCAACCATTTTTATGATTTTAATGGTCATACTACAAGACTCATGAAGCCTATAATTGAATATCTTTAAAATGAAGTAATTACACAAAATAGAGTTGAAATAAAATAGATTTGATGACGAGTGATCCATTTCATTCTTTATGACATCCCAGATCACCATAATATCCTCTAGAAAGGAGGCTTCGATGGAGTCCTTTTTAGTTGTATTGATTAAGAAGAAACTGAAACTGTCATGAGAGATGTACATGTAGGAGCTTGTGGTGGTCACCATTCTGGGAATATGCTTTGTTATCTAATCTAATGGCTTGGATACTTCTAGCCATCAATGACACAAGATTGCACAGATTTCACCAAAAAAAGTGTCACCCCTCCCATGTACACGCAAAGTCATTCTTAAACCTTGGGAGTTGCTACATACAACAAAATACTCATGGCCATTTGCAACACGATGAATGGTTTTAGTAGGACCTTATCCCACATCTAGGTCTAAGAAGTTCAAGAATATTATTACTACTACTGATTTCTTCTCCAAATGGGTTGAGGGAATGTCACTCAAAGAAGTAGAGTCCAAAATATTTATTTGCTTTGTTAAAGCTAATATCCTTACTAGATTTTGGTTCTATCATACAATATTTATGGATAATAGTTCCAATTTATATTCTGTTGAGGTAAATAAGTTTTAACAGGAACACAATATCAAATCCAACCATTCATATCACTATTGTGTAGTGGCCAATGAAAAAATCGAGGCCTTTAACAAGACCCTATCAAATATACTATAGAAAATTGTGGCTAAAGATACAAATCCTGGCCTGATAAACTTTTTCATGCTTTATGGGATTATGGAACTAGTGCCCGTACTATAACTTCAGAAACTCCATATTCATTGGTATATAGAAAAAAAGAAAAATTACATATTGAAATTCAATTTTATTAACTCCTTGTTGTAATATGTGATCTGTTATCAATAGATGAAACATCTTAGTAGAGATTTAATGGAGATGAAATGATTAGATAGAAATATATTTCATTCTTTGCATCGTTTACAAGTATATCAAAATTAAATAAAATGATCTTTTAAAATGAATTTCTTCCTCTGATCATTTCATCAAGGATAATTGGTATTATTCCACAAGACTCTGATGATACCAGGGATGAATCCTAAAAAATTAAACCAATGTTCTATGGACCTTACACTGTTCATATGTGATACTTTAATTGAACATATTCACTAATATCTATGGACTAAATGTGTATTACAACTCCAACCAATGCATGATTTTTGAAGAATTAATTAGTTTAATCAAACAACATAATGTCTTCCCTGTATGAATTCAAACTGCGCAACACAAAGTCATAGTTTCAAGAAATTACACTGCATAACAACATATGATTCCATGTTGCATGACATTAAAATTCATAGAATCCTTTTCTTTATTTCACATCGTTAACCTTCACAAGATCATATGTCCTCACTACATGACATTAGAATGTACGACTAACACTTTCTTAATATGACATTATGAAATCCCATAAGAAACCTCAAATTGGTATTCCTTGTGATTATTTAAAAAAATAAGTCGCTTCCATGTGAAAGCATCACTCACATCATTTAAACCCTTTAGTGGCACAAGAGTTCCATTTCTTCCTATGTTTGAATCAGATCTTCATAAGAGAATGCATTTGAAGAACTATGTGTTTCTTGATTCTCTTTCCAATGGGATATATAGAGATGCCAGGATCTCTAATCATGGGCTATGACGCAACCACAAAGAAATTTATTTCCTTTTTCTTCCTGTATATGAACAAAATCTATACATATTCCCCTTACGAGATACATGGATTTATCTTTATACCATCTTGGGTCTTACATTTTAAAATTCTTAAAAAATGTGTTAAAATCTCTCGTATCTCCCATAATACTCAATTGTTGTGGGGAATTATTGTTTCAACAAATATTTTTGGATTGATTATAATTTCCATGGGATATATACAGATGCCTAGATCTCTAATCTTAGTCCCAACCACAATATAAAAAATCCATCATCCCTATGTCCAAACATGATTGATATAAGGAACAATCTCAAGAACTACGTGTGTCTTAATTCTCATCCATATGAGATATGTAGTGACAGCTGAGTCCTATCCTCTGATCCATCTGCAATATCCCTTTTTCATGTCATAATCACTTCATGTCCTTACTAAATGACATAAAACATCACAGTACTCTAAGAACTATGAATGACGTGATTCTCAACCTATTGAGATACTTAGTGAAAACTAGCCCTTAACCCTTAGTCCCATCCATGAGATAAAAGAAATTTTTCCTCTCATGAATAAAATTTAAAATAAATAAAAGAGATATTCATTTTGGGTCCTCTCCTTAGAAAACCCACCAAGGAAATAATAAATGTTCTCATTTTACACATGTGAGGGATCTTTGTATGGAACATTAAACTCATGGCCAATATTGATTCAAATATTTATCCTTTTCATTAAGAATTACCTACTTTCATATTTTACACTCTTAATCAAGAATACATTAATATCTTCATATTATTTCTTATGGTTTTTGGTGTCATAATTTCTAATACATGAGGGATCTTTTTCTTGAATATGCAGCACGTGCCCCAAGTGGACTTGTATAAAATTTTCCAACATAACTACTATGTCAGTCAAAAGATTCCATCATTTGGATATGAAGAATATAATCTAGTCAATCCTACACTATACATACCCTATAAAGGGTTTTGTGAAATAATGGTAATATTATTCTTGGTAAAATCATTTTATGTTCCCTTCAAACTTTGATGACTATATTCAAGAATTCATATCATAAAACATCCATATGTGTATATTTTTTCCATTACCTTTATATAGATATGAAACTATCTAAGGCCATGGTATAAAATCTTCCCTCTCCTAGTGTCAAGATCATATTGAAATAACATTGTATCATTTGGCCACATTTCATTTACTATTTCTATTATATTTTGGTCATAGCTATATGACCAAAAACAACAGACGCCATAATTCATACATTTCAGTCAGACCATAGTGGAAATCATATTCCTCTAATTTTATTAATATCATAAAAGGAAATAATATTTTTGTATTGTGGTACCATTCCGCATTAAAAAAATTCGGTGCTATTGAAAATATGAATCCCCATATATTTTCTTCAGCATTTAGGAATATATTGTAAAAAAATCGATCTTTTTTTTTTACTATTTAGTACGTGCCCATAGTGGCCTTTCAAAAAAGTTACCTACAAAATAGTCATGTCAGTCAAAAGATTCCACTATTTGGATAAGCAGCAAATTCCCTACTCAGCCTTGCATAATACAACCCCAATAACAAGTTTGTCAAATAATGGTAACTTCATTCCTGAAAATACTTCATCTAATACCTTTTTCCCTTTTTCACATATCATTATATGAATACAAATATTCCAAAATCATAGTTTACTATTATTCATTTCCATACTTGAACATGGTAGTATCTTTCCAAACAAATTATCAAGAAATTGTAGAATCATGAAAGTTTGATAAATGCAAAAGACATTAAATTATATCAACACAATGTATTCATTACATGACTTATAATTGAACATCATAATACTCTCACTAGATGACTTAAAACTTTTGAGTATACTGTTCTCACTAGATGACATTAAAAGTGCATAGTATAATGTACTCACTACATGAATTTAAAATTGCATACCATGATATTAGAAATCCCACTTTCTGAAAAAAAATTACCATTCTGAACACACTAAATTTCTGTAGAAGTGGTTTCCCCATTCCTGGCCTGTGTTAGCATAGATGGCCCTATATTCATAAAATCTCATTCCATGGAAAAACCAACCATTGTTTTCTTGATTCATCCTAATATTATTTTCCAATTTCTATCAATAAAAAAATGTTCAATTTCTGAGATCTCTCTTTCTTGACTATGAAGTATGTGCCTCAAGGTGGCCTTTTATATGTTTCCTACATTACAAGTGTGTCTTTCAAAAGATGACACTATTTTGATATCCAATATATGACCTATTTGGACCTACATAATATAATTCGCATAACAGGTTTGTAAAATACTTGTAACATTTTTCTTGGAAAATACCTCTTCTATGTTTATAAAATTTTTAGATTTGGTGACCATAAAAAATGACTCAAGATTCCCCTTGGATGTAACTAAAGAATATTAGAGAAATTACGAGCCATTGAGACATGTTTTTTATCTAATTTAAAAATTTATGGTCAAACATATTTGACCATAAACACTATCCTTATTAGTATAATATGAATGACTGTAAATTGCCAATAACAAGAAACATGGTACTCACCAGATTGAAAACCTGCAATAGGAACCCAAGACAAAATTTGAGTCTCACCTCACTAAACAAACATTTTTATGGTTTATGAAATGTTGTGCAATAAAAATCCAAAATATGCTATGTTTTTTGGGTTGTTTATATAAACCTAGTAAAAAATAACACTACACTTACTAGTTCTATAGGATTAGGTAAAAAAGATATAGAGTTCCTTCCATTCAAGTTATTATAATTATGATTATTTAAAATAAATGTTTGATGTTGTAAAAACAATCAACATTTACATTACAATTATAATGAATTAAGGATGAACACATAGATTATTAGGTAAAAATTATTTTCATTTTCAAGTTAAAATACACTTGGGAACATCAAAAAACTACAGTTTCCGTATCATAAATCACAAGAGGTTTTCTACATAACTTTTCATTAATGGATTTTTTGAGATCTTTTAGCAACCTATTGAAATTTGGTTAGCCGGACCTCCTCATTTTATTTTGCATGATGAAGTGATTCTTTATCATTTTTAATGACTTTTAAACCATCATTCTAGTATTCTCTTATTGAATCATGAAGTTGGTCAATCTCTCTTGTACTAATATCCAACTCCTTTTGAAGGCATAACTATTGAAAATTCTTTTCTTTTCTTTTTAGCTTGATTTTAGTCAACATTGTAGAATAACTGGCCATAACTTGGAAAAATACTACTTGAAATTCATTTGTGTCAGTCAATTTTCTGAATTTTATCCGATCATTTCGATGTTTCTGCTCTGTCTTATTTTTTTAGATAATCTATTTCATTGTAGTGTGGATATTGTGGTACTTAAAACCGCCAAATCCCATCATAATGAACAAAGATGAATGTTGTGTAATTCATGAGGATAGTTCTTCAAGTGGAGTTATATATATTATCTTCCATATATTTTTTCATGCCTTACGACATGCAAGACAAAAAGCCTTTTTCAAATAGGATCTGATTTAGAATCACTATCGTATGGAGGAACATATTCCCACTATAGAAGATATGGTAATTTGTTGCAGACATTTTAATTGATTTGTAAATCTATAAGGTGAATATACCTCACATATGATATCCCCTTCAATCATGGTGGCTGATACACCATACCTACAAGATATCATATAATTCCTTAGCTATAAGCTGGTGTTACTATCATAGAAAAATCCCCTATAGGAGGATTCTCATAAGGGAAAAGATGATATTCCTTTTACATATATAACAAGCCCTTATTGTCATAAGAATTAATAAACAAAAGTAAAATACTAGAAAAATAATGAACAGATGGTCAAAATGAACACCCAAAGACATGTACCACACTTTTCACCAGATAAAATCTGAAATTAATAGAAATACACTACCATGAAACCAATAATTGATCTGCTATCCAGAATGGAGACTTCCCTAATTATATATGCCATAAGATCCTATGAATCATTTACAAAATAAGGGTATCCAATCCCACCATCCTCTTCTCATCTATCTTGGCCACAATAACAAAAGTTCATGGCCTAAAACCACCCCTGGAATATCTGATTGGAATTAGATAAACATTGATCCACATGGACAAGAATCTTGAATGATATGCCTTCACATGAATTTTGGAATTGGAATCATACCCCCACTTTTCAAACTCCCCATTATCTAATGTTTTCCCGAAATTGTTGTGTGTACCAATATTTTCTTCTATTTGATATATTATTGGACAAGTGGAAGTGGTACCCTTCGCTTTCTTTTTCACCAGGAATATTTCCATCCACTCCTATAGGTGAATATCCCGCCTTTTTGGGGAAATTTTTGTGGTTGTATTATTGAGATTATAAAATATCTTAATTAACTGACTGACCAGGGCTATTGTATTTTCTAAGTCATTCCATGTAACCTTGAAGGGAATAAACTCATCAAAAATATCTCCATGGATTGGATCTCCAGATATTTTGTAGACATCCCACAAACTGTTGCCTACTTCACCATGTGTCAAATGGAAGGATTCTGTCTTTGGACTCCATCGGCTTAGCAACTCTGGCACAAAATTTTCATTCCTAAATAAATCGGTTTTCACAAACCATACAAACTCAAAAATCCCAATTAATTTTAAGTCATACATAAACTCTCTCTATATCTTTTTCACCCATTATGCCCTCATCCATGTAGTTTAGACACCACATCCTATGAAAAATCCGATCTTTTCTTCCATACCATTGACTGATCTGTCTGAGAATCTTGAAAATTGGACAAATAACATTATGGCTATGGAGAGAGTGTATGTGCATTCAAATCTGGATCACATGCGCTATGATGTATGAAATATTCCTTAAATGGTGTCCCAAAATTAATATATTTTCCCACAATATAAATATTGGTAGACATGAAATTTGTACTGTATTAAAACCAATAATGTGGAATTTAATTCTTTGGGTATTGTATGTCGACATCCAGAAAATGGCCATAACCACATAGTGGAAAATAAATACTCCTTGGAAAATTGAAAAAATATTTCCTTAGATTCTTTTCCAAATTTTTTAGAGTAGTATCACAGATGTCAAAGTAATCATACTCAAAAATATTTTTCATATCGTCAATTCTCTTAGTATCATATTTTTCAGTAGTTCAGATTCTCTTGGTATCCAATTAACAAGAAAAAGTGACCAAAATTCACCATAAATTGTGCTCATTTTGGATTTTTTGACAAAGCCAATAAGAAAATTTTACAAAATCAATAAGGCGCACATGTATATATTTGGTACGTAATTATGGCATCCCTTATTGGTACACAAATCAATAATGTCTAGAAGAATCATGAAAGAAATGAGCATTTGAGGAAAAAACACTTGTGCGCTGAGAGATGTATTTCCATCATACTTTTTAATTTGCGTTGAAGTGAAGCCACAATATATAATCATTGATGATTACCCTACAAGCCATCACCTTTTGTACCCATACTTCATGCACGATTAGTTTGCGCACCACATATACCCCTTTTTGATCATTTTCATAACATCACATCAGTATAATACCCCCTTTTCATTTCAGATCTAATTCTCAAGGGGGGGCTTTCGTTGAATCTTTGTTCCATAAAATTAATAAAAACTGAAAAATGTAAATGCTATATAAAATAGAGGAGAAAAGACATGAAAAAAATCAATATTTGAAAATGCCTCCAATTTGGCTCACCCTAGTCATGTCGATTCTCTATTGGAATGAAAACTACTTGATTTCCATATTTCTTGTGCGGAAGCCACATGAGCGCCTAACCACCAGTTTCCCAAGGTCACTTATTATCCTATAAATATACCCTTGGGGCTCTATTTGTACATAAAAATTTCCATGAATCCCAATTGAGGCTCTGATCACCCTAGTGCTTCGCCAAATTCTTCTAAAACATAAATGGTAGTTATTTAACTCATATTGAGGGGAAATTGAATGAGGATCATAGGAATTAAGTCCCTTTAGTGATTGAAATCCGTAACACATACATGCCTAAAGTGCCCATCATCCCTAAATAAGAAACACTTTTTCAGTACACTATCCTCTCAAAAGAACTGGAGTTCCCCTCTTCTGAGAATACTAGATAACACTCTTGATGTTGTGAGTCAAGTATCACCCATATAGTAGCATATATGTTGTTTGTTACTTAATTAAAAATCTTGTTTCACAAGAAAACATTATCACACATACATGTGCTCTAGATAATTACTTTTCCTCCCCTCTTTGATTTACCTTATCCCTTCAGTTTATACGATCCTTTCATCCTGATTTCATGAAATTCATTCATGGAAAGGATTATTCTACATTGGCTTCCTTTTCTAAAAGTTATTATGTTGAAATATCCACCAAAACCTCATGAAAAACCAATCCTTTCATAAGGTAACATCAGCGTGTCTCATATCTGGGTTTGTATATCTGCAGTCAGAGGTTTACCACATTTTTTTTTAAATTGAGTTGGGATTCATGGTATGTTTTTGGGTTTTATCTCAGTAGTCACATAGACCTCTCTCCCAATAGTAGTGTTAGGGTGTTCCCAGTTTGGAGGATTAGGGTTTTGGCCATGCCCATCCCTTATCTTCTCTAAAATAATGAGTCTCAGGTCCCTAATAGGAAAGGTATAGTTCACGCCTACATTTCATTTTGAACAAATGAGTAGTCTCCCTCTCATACCGGGACAAAATTTTGGGCAACAATCATAGTTTAAACCCATATCCATTCATGTAGGATGATTCTATATTTATTCTATATAATTTTTTCACCTTCACTCCTTCCTTACATTGGACCCCTGTCTAATATAAAGTGAATTGAGGGAAGGTTCATCACCCTAGCCTCAACCACTATCACCGTCGTAGGCTCGTCCTCTTCCACCAGTGAAGGAGGAAATGTGTGTGTGGTTTGTTGAATCATTCATAACCTATTGTTTCTCATGCTAAGAATGACTCATGTGGTCATAGATAATTTTGACGATCACATCATCCACCTGAACCACCAAGAATTAACTATGAGAACTTTGGTTCCCACCATAATTGGGACACATAGAAGGCTACCTCAAGGCCCGAGATCCATCTCATTTCATCCATAAATGGGAATTTTCATAAGGAATTAAGCCCACTATCATTTCTCTCAAAGGACTAAACTCTCCTATGAGATTCATCGAACTATGTTGGCTTTGATTCCCATATATGTGGAATACATAGGAATCCTCTCTGAGGTTCAAAACCAACACTTCATATCAACTATGTTCTTCCAGTTCCATATTCCCAACCATATACTAATTAAACATGGAAACTCACATATTTTCCATGTTCCTTGAGATGCATAGGCATGATTCCCACACCATTATTTGACTAAGAACCTTCTTTTTAGATGTCCTTACAAAATGAAATTATACTAGATGACTAGGTCTTTATCACACGATCTTAAAAGGTATGATGTGTCCCATTTAGCGGCATTGAACTATAAGGATTTTGATTCCTTTATCAAGGATACATAGTTATCCCATTTATTATTACAATCCTTACATGAAAACATACTTTTTTATCCCTTTATGATAATAAATTCAACAGTGCCCCATAATGTCGCTTAAATACCAGTATTATTTTAAAAATGGTTAGAATAATATCTAAATAGTATATTAGAGGATGCCATTGATGGAGAACCTTGAATACCTATAGATGATTCTAAATTTTACACATTTTAATAATTGATTGTAAATTTTTTGGGAAACCTATGTTATAATTATTCGATTATTAACAATTCACTAGAAATATCTGAAATCTTTAGGAGATTCTCGGATTAGGCAATAATTCCCCCCATAAGGGTGTGATGATTCCGACCTCCCATCATATTGACCAATGTATGTTATTAAGTATCATAGGTCCAAACATAATGTATGTATACATTAGGAAATCATGTCCCTTTAGATATAAAATAGTGTTATGTTTTTGGTTCCATAAATTAATCCAAAGGGAACTGCCCAGAATTACTAATTCTTAACCGAAAAACACGTTCTGTGGGAGATGGACAATCCCCATTGTTTCCTAAATGATTCCTTGGATCCCAAATTATTTCCAAGGTATTTTTAAATTTTTTTTCTAAAATATGGAATGTTTTTAATTTTGAGATGTATATTTGTAACTACATGGTATTATAACGCATTCAACACATTCAAAATAATTTTTTCTCTTGGAATTGTTTTAGAAATGTTTTGGTAAATGTATTTGAATCAGAGAATGTTAAATGATTTGTTGTTACTTTAAGTGTTTTGGGAATATTCTTCCAATGTGATATGAAATTTAATCCTATTTGGAACTTGTGTATGGATTTTTGAATGATAGGAACCTCGCTGGTGGATCTTTCATAGAGAGGGTCATAACATAGGTGGTGTCAATGTTTTTCTAGAGAAGTTTCATTTTTATCCATGAATGTGAGGACAACCAAATTCACAATGTATTATTATCAGGGTATTATTATAATTCTTCTATAGGTTCGAGTAACAGTTTCCTATCGTCCCCAATTTGGCAGATTGGTACCCTAATATTTTCATAAATTCCAAGTCGGATGTACAACTGGAATGGGAAATTGATTGATGAGAAAGGTAGTGTGTGTTGTTTTAATAAGGGAATAAATTTTTGTTTCATTAAATGATAAAAAACATACTCTCTAGAATTATTTCAAAATAGTTTTTATGGAATTTTTTTGGAAAGGTAAATTATGTATTCTCTGGTGATTACCAACTAAGCTATTTATAATCACACCCTACTTTTCCAGCTCTGTTTTGGTCGACCTGAGTTGTTTTACAGGTCCATGGTTCCTGTTCAGGATACCTTTTTTGAATTATAGTTGTGTGTATTGTGGTGTTTAGGTTTTCACATTAAGATTTTGAAAGGTTTTTAAATTGGTTATTTTCTTGTTTTAATTTTCATTTATACCTATTTTTTCTGTATATAGATATGATTATTTATTTCAGATTTAGTATTTATCAGATCCCTCTATTTCTATTTCATGTTCTTTTTGGTTTCGTAATCATTTTTAATGGGCCTTAATTTACCCATGCTGATATCCATGATTCACGACAATACTCCCTATCCGAAGAGGATCATGAAGGCCTCTCTGGCCTTGTCTTGAACCAGGTGCTGTTTTGGGTTAGATGGAAGCCTGGAAAAGTTCTTGAAAAAATTGTATTTGAGGGACCATTTGTTAAATTAGCTGTCAGGAACATTATAGATAATGATTTTCAAGACTCGAGATATAGTTCTACTAAATTCTTCATGAACCCTTTCCCATTCTAAACATTTAGTTTCTAGGGGTAGTCTAGAAATTCAGTTCTTATAATTTTTTTGGATAACCTGGTGACGAATGGAAAGGGAGGTGAGCTGGTGTTTTTTTTGTGGAATTACATATAGAATTGAACCATGTGGAGTCTTAATTCACAGTTCAAGATCCTATTTTTGGTTGATACATTCTTGGGGAATGACCAACTAACCATTCTATGGGTTTTGATGTCTACTAGTTCCTTATCCTAGGATTTTAGTGAGGGTTTGTGTTGGTTTTGTTTTGGATTGTGTGGGTTTTGTATTTTTTTGGATTTTTCTAGTATGCTTGTGTTTTTGAATAAAAAATTTATTTTTGGAAACATTCTATCAAAGGAAAATAGAATTATGTGATTGGATTTATTTTTTACAGGGGGGCTCAATGTGTGAGTTTGTTTTGAAAAGTGGGATTTTTTTTGGAAG
Organism: Viscum album; assembly: GCA_963277665.1. Taxonomy (NCBI): domain Eukaryota; kingdom Viridiplantae; phylum Streptophyta; class Magnoliopsida; order Santalales; family Viscaceae; genus Viscum; species Viscum album. Next base: position 444,719,708 of record OY728155.1, on the reverse strand, counting down.
GTGTACTTGGGGAAACATTGTTTTTAATGTAGATTAAAAATGGTGGGTTTCAAAAGAGGATTGTGGGTTTTTTGTTTTTTGGGTTGCGAGTCGTTGTTTTATTTTGGGGTGTTTTTATTTTTTGGGTTTTCTTTTTTAAGAATATTTTGATTGTTCTATGTTTTTGTCTTGAGTATGCCGCTAAGAAAAGTCCAATAGGGTTATAGCGAGTTTATTCAAGTCGTTGGATTTGTCCTTATTTTTAGGGGAGTGGTGGAATTTGGTTCTCACAAACTAGTTCATGAATTCCATGGTGGTCATTGTCTGTTTGAAGCTATTTTTTATCATCAGGATGTTAAACACATTTTTAGGTCATCCCTAAATCCCAAAGCAGTGAATTTGTGTTCTATTTAGGGTTGGTTAGAGGGTTCTTCTTTGGAATGTTGTACGATTATTGTACTAAAATAATTACAACATTGGATGATTTGGGATGTGTTTAATACCACTTTTGGATGATGGTTTATTCCCAATAAAGTGAATATTAGGAAATTGGATGTGATCTTTGGAATAGATCAGGGTCATCATTTGATGAAAACTTATGTTTTTCATTTCATGGAGTTGGTTTTTTTCTCTAGAGATATCATTGTCAGATCCGCTAAAAGATACATTGTTCATCTGGGGTATTCGTCTATATATCAACAAGTATCTTCCTTAACCCAGATAAATTCTATTTAGAAATTTAGTGGATGAGGCATTCATAGATATGTTAATTCAAAGAGCGATTTCTATTAGAAATATTATTTCTCTTAGTTATCCTAAAGTATCCTAATTTTGTGAGATGTTTGTTCCAAAAAAACATTTTATTTTTTGTGTTATTTCTGGAATGATCCATTTAATTACTCATTGGACCAATTAATAATGTTCTTACAATTAATTTAGTTCAGGTATTTAAAGAAATCATGAAGAAATATTCCGATGTATTATTACTGATGTGTCCACCTTGGTCATCTGGAGAAGTTCTATAAATAGTGTTTCCAGAAAGGGAAGTCTCATTCAGATTATGTTAGATCCTAACTGTGGGGAAACTGTTGCTTTATGAAATATGGGATTCATCCATAGGCCCCAGATTGAAAATCTTTATGTAGTCGTTATTTATGTAGTTTTGGGAAATTGATGGCCCATTTTCATCTCCAATGATGTAATGAAAACTTTTGAAGGATAATTTTTTGGTGAATTTTTTTATATGTTTCTCCTTGTTGAAAAGTTTTTTGGTAGTTCTATTTTCATCAAACGTTTGTGATTTCATTTTGAGGACTAATATCTTTTGATTGTTAGTCACTTTGTGGACTTGTCTTCATTTTCATCAGTTATTTTTGTGGAGATGTAAGGTTCTTTATAAAAAATTGAGTTCAAATGTCATGTAGGGTTTGGTTAGACTACATTTAATGTGTTTTTCGGTGGGTTTTTGTTTATGTAGGTAAATCTCACGTGTGTGAAGTTATTTGTAGTTCCACAGAGTTAGTCATGTTTATTTGGTAGATATAAACCTCATATTCTGTACTATGGTTCTTCTCATTGATGTATCTATTATAATATGATGGATGTGACTTCTATAGTGATATTTCACACTGAGGATTGTGATGTTTTCTCTTCTTGTTCATATTTGGTCATGAGATTGATTCCTTGGTTTGATGGTTGCATTTATAAGGCTATATAGTTCTTATGTTTGGGTTAATTATCAAAAACTAGCCTTGATATTTATATTTTTTTTATTTTTATGGTGATGGTTATTTTTTTATTGATTCTAGTTGAGTTCCTAGTTTTAGTTTCTGACTTTCGATGGTCTCAAGTGAGTTTAGGATTTTTTTTTCATAGTGTGTATTCCAGGTTTTAGGTTAAACCAAACATCCTATTAAGGTATATGGTATTTTTAGTAAACTTTCTTCTAGCAATGATTTCTTTATGTGTAATGTGTTTTGTTTGTGTCCAATAGTTCGAGTACTAGGAGAATTTGTGTGTCCTAGGTGTTGGTGCCTGTTATATGATGCATGACTTTTTCACAATTTGGAGAAATTTTAAAGAAAGCTTGCATGGGGGCTATATAAATTTATAGAGCCAAATCTAATGGTTATAACATAGTACAAAACATTTTGACAAACCATGTCTGGCGTCCCTTATCTCCATTAGGGTACAAACGGGTGGTTCCTGGTATGAAGAACTATGAGGACAAACCGTGCTAGTATCCTAGATTACATAAAACTAAAAATTCCATGTATTACACTCATATTTTTTTAACCCCAATCAATATTTTCTCCTCCTTGGATATTTTTTAAGGAACTAAGGGGCTCTAATTTACCCTTCCATTTCTTTATATCCATATTATGATTTTCTTCTATCATATCTGTGTTGATTATTTTTCATTTTTGTCTAATTTCCTCCCTACCTATTCCTCTTCTCTTAGATTATTTATTTCTATTAGGTGGTTTTATTCTGGAATGAACCCTTAGTTTATGTGTTTATGTAAGGGTTTATTTTATTATAGGGTGTGTTTTCTACCTGTGGAGATCATTTCATCCTTCCCATCATGTTTTGTTTCATTATCACATCATTGTGAAATGTGATTCAATAATTTTTCATTTTGAAACAATCCACATATGATTGAGCATTTTGTGAATGTTTCTAATGTTTTATAATTATATTTATGGTCTTCTGTTTTAATTTATTATTTTATATTCTAATAGTAAATTATAATTAAATGGTTTTTCAAAGGGTTCATAAAATTGTTCCATTATATATACCTGAAAATTGTTTGAGAAACATCTATTTGGACCTTAGAGATGAATTTTTTTGATTATGTTGTGTTTAGCCTTACTAGAGCTTTAGTTAATTGGGTTTACATTAGAAATTTAACAGTGGGTTTAATATTAATATCTTATTTGTTTTTTATTAATTTTTTGAAAATTATTTTCTCTAATGGTATTGTAAATTATGGTTGTCAATTATGGATCTTGTGCAATCCATTAGTTTTCAATGAATGTTCCACTAGATGTGGGCACATACATATGTGCGTGTGGTGTATATATGGATGGGCCCACAAATGATTATTTCCTCAAGAGAATTTCCATCTTGAATTTGAGTTTTAAAATGATAATTTTTCTCCTTATCTTCTTAAACCTAGTCTATTTCAAATGGTTATTCTAAAACCCCAATGCTTCCTAATAGATTCCCTAGTTCCCAAATGATTTCAAAATGGGGGTTATATATATTGTTTTTACAAAATGGAACATTTGGAATTTTCATATATGGTTTGGTAACTAAATGGTAAAAAGGTTTGTTAATATCATTCATATTTTTTGTGATTCTATGCTTGGATTTGGAAACTTTTTTGTCAATGTATTTGGATTAAGGATGTTGAAGGCCTTGTTGGTAATTTTGTTGTTTTGGGGAATTTTTTTTTAAAGTTAAATGATCTATAGGGTTAATTGAAACTTTTGGATGGATTGTTCTCTGATGGGAACCAATAGATTATATGATTCAAAAAAATAATGATAAGTCACTCATTCAATCTATAGTTATCATCAAAATAATATTTTTTACTATATATTCAATATGGAAAAATATTTACATAATAAAATATAAATTTAATCTCTAAAAATATATCTAGGATTTATAATACAACATTACAAATATGGATAACGATATTAACCTTTAAAAATTAATTTTTTTAGTAATTTCAATAATTTTTACAAAAAAAAATTATATTTAATCCCCAAAAATCATAAATAATAAATTAATTATCACAAAAAATATATCTGAAAATCTCAGTAATATATTATTAGAAAATATGAAAATAAAACGAATTAAAATAAAACCATAATTAAATCATTCATCATTTTTAAAATTAACTCTCTTTATTCCTAAAAAATAATAGATTCTTGAATATTTTCCTTGAATCCAAAATTATGTAAAATATACAAAATTATTATAAAATAACAACTCAGTTCCAATGAAATCAATACATTCTAATTAAAGTTATCATTATAAATCACCACTTCGTCTAAAATGAACATAATTTTTAACATAAAGATCATATAAAGGGTTAACTTCCCTTAATCATGTTTTTCCATAAAATACCACTTTGCTTCCAGTTTTTTTCTTTGTAATTTTTCCAACTCATCAAATTATAAAAAATAATTAACGAAAATTCTCAATATACAATAATTATATATATTATTATTCATAAATCATAATTCTGTAATTTCTATGTATAAACACCTTAATTAAACCACCACATCGATAAGCCATTAACTTTGCTTCATCATCTTATTCCTTAATAAATACTTCCATTGATATCTTTTTTGTAGTCTCTTAATTTTAAATAGAAACCCCATTATTCTTTAAACCATTTTGAGTGAATTCATGATATTTTACTTAAGACATTGATTTTCATAATTCGCACACATTCCTCATTTATAACATTCATTAGTCAATGTTTCCATATAGAGAGCATTATTCAAATCTATGACATCATCTAAACTTTTAATTTTCTCCTGTTATATTACATTAATTAATTACATATTTTTTTACAAAATAAAAATTGATCTTCCTTCTAAGACATTCTCATGAGTTCTTTATCCAGGATTATTGAATTATTGGAATATAAATCATATTTCCTCCAAGATCTCCGCTACTGAGCTCTCAGATAAATCTATCCATCTCTTCTTTGGTGAGTCTGAGTGTTTGATAAAGTTCATGTTGTTAATCATGTTCATTCATAAATAATTAGAAATAATTAAAATATCCTTTACTAAAGTAATAAACACATTTGGATTCTCATTAAAAAAATTTCTGTGACATTTAATTTTAACCAAGTTCCTTCTTGATCCGGCCATTGACTAAAACTAAAATATGTAGTGTGACAAGAAATACACATAGTGGGAAACCACCTAGTCTAAAAAATCATTTATACTATGTATAAATCAATACAAATATATTTAAATACCTGGTAGCATTGGATAAAACTAGGTCATCCATATTGATCATTCATGATGGGTCTTAAATAAAATACCATTAACCAAAGCATTTACCTCTGCATTGAAAAATAATGTATATAGTAAGTCCTATTGTCATATACTAGGTAAGGTATAGTTAAGCGAGACACACCTTCTTCATCATTAGTAATCCTAGGTACCTTGATTCTTTATCTATATCCACATATACTTTCCAAATTATGATGTATTTATAGGAAAACTGCAACCCTTTCTTTACCATAACATAGGACATTCTCATATAAATTTTATTACCCAAAAGGTTCTTACTAATGTTTTATCGTCAAAGTTTTCTAAAGTTTACATAAACCATTTCTTTGTTCTCAAATTTAACATCACTATATTTTTATACATTGATGTTACATTTTTTATATTAATATTCATTACATTACATAAACACATTCATAAAGACCATAATAATTTAGTGAATTTAGAGAATGGTTAAAAAAATAAAATTTTATTAATGATCTTTTGAATCTCCCATAAATATATCCCCCTTTGGTACTGTTTACATTCATACCCTTAATAAAACCATTCATAATAACTTTGGAAATAGATCAATAGAAAGTCTATGCATATATTCTCAGTAAGAAAATTACAATAAGATACCAAAGATCTAATAAGCCTAAAGTGAACATAATCTCATCAGAACATGATCTTATTATTTAAAAACCATACCATGTACATGAATAATATTAATATTGAGACATATAATAAATAATTGTAATTCATAAATCGTGAATTATAAAGGAATCAATGAACATGATCCCTGATACAATAAATTTTTTGTATGTCATTGAATTATTATATAAAAATAAAAATAGAGATCTTGTCAGAGATCATTTTGGAGGGTAAAATATTATAATGGGTTCGATCCCAAACTATCATAGTTTTCAAGGTTCACTTTCAAGTCCATCATATCAGTCAAATATTTTTACTAAATTATTTCAAATCCTTATTCATGTCTGTTACACACAAAGAGATATAAATATTTTCCTAAGGCATTAGAGAGAGATATAGGTCCCACCAATAAAAAAAATGAAAATCACCCAAATGTGTTCCATAAGATCACAATACATTTATCATATTAGAATCAGTGAAAAATATGGGATTCATAAATATATAATCATAAACTATTCAAATGAAACAATATTTATAATAATTTAATTCTTGCATACCCCATAGGAAATTGGTGGGTATGATTGTTAATTCTTCATTTGATCATATCATAACATGGGGAAATGGAATGCATATCATAAACATATATTCATCAAAATACATAAACCATTTATAGAATTAATATTCTTGGTTTATTTGGATGGTATCCCAAGTAATGGATAAGTTACATCAAAGGAAGACATATATGTTAGAAAATTAATTTTACAGATCACATGGAATATTTAATTAGGAAAATAAAATCACTAATAAAACAAAATTTTAATATATGAAATGTATTAATAATAAAATTCATTAAAGATAATAATTAAATACCATTTAAAAACAATTATTCATGAAATTAACAAATCCAAATTAAAATAGTTTTTCAAAAAATAACTAATTTAAAAACAATTTTCATTAAAAATTAAAATTAAACCTTATAAAAGATTTTTTATAACATTTATTGGTCTGGAAGGTAGTAAATTACATCTATTCCATACACGTTCAAATAATGAATACCTTCACAATATTTTGTAACATCTAAATTAGAATTGATTTGAAAAAAATAAGAGGAATCCTTTTAAAACATTTTGTTAATCAAAAACATTGGAAAAAGTGTTTTTAATAAATTATTGGGATAATATAAAAATTTTACATAATATAAATTTAGAGAAGATGGTTTTGAAAAGAAAATTTTCTTTTGACCGATGACATAAATTAAGAGGATTTTTATGTAAAAACATTATATTGAAATAATTAGTATATAAAGAGAGAAAAATTAAGGGAAAATATATATTACCCTCAAATAACCATAAGATAATAAATTTTATGAGTTATTTATAAATGTATCATAATATTTTATCATAAAAAATATAATCATAAACAATCTTGATTACTGATGTTATTGAAAAATAAAATCTTTAACAATTCGGTAACATTGAATAATAAGGCCCATGATGAAGTAAAATTATATGATACATAAATTATCATGATAATAAATATATTCAAGAGTTAATGTGTAAAATTGTTCTAATATAAACCTAATAAATGAAGATCGGTTCCTAATATAATATATGTCTCAAAGAAGGAAAATTGAGAAAAAAGATAAATTACATATTTTGTAGATTTTGAACCCTAAAAAAATAAAAAATGGAATATAAAATGGATATATAAATCAACATAATGTTCAATATAATATTAATAAAATTAATTCATAGGAATTATATACACCACATAGAATAAATTTTTGGTGAACATGACATGTTTCTGAAAGAAGTAAATTGTTATAGGGAAATCTCATATATTAAGACTTGAATACAGTCACACACAGTCAAAAAACATTATAACAGATATATATTTATTATAAATATATTAAAGAAATATATTAATATGTTATAATTATTTCCTTTTATTACCCATTTATTAATAGTTCCTTATTAACAGTATGTTTTGGATAAAAACTTCTTCCTTTTCCACGTATATTTTACATTGGTCTCTTTGGTCCATCTAATTTCATCATGGTTATATAATTCAAAGATTATTAATCTTGATATAAATATTATATATATTATTTTAATATATATTTATAGTTATATATTATAGTTATATATAGAAATGATTAACATTGTTCATGGTGACAGTATGTCATATATATGATTGAACATTATTTCTATTCCTCAGTTGTAATAACCTTATTAAAGAAAATAATATGTAAAATTTTTAAATAATTATGATTTCATATTTATAATAAATATATCATGTATATTCATTTAATCAATCAACACTACCATCCATGTAAAATATAAATAAAAAACACGTCACATTTTTTCGTGATGGTGAAGTATGTTATACGCATGAAAGAATAAATTATTTTATAATGGTTGGGAAGATAAGAAGTTAGATGCAAAATTTAATTTCAAAAAGTATTTTTAGGTCATAAATATCAAATATATTCATTATAATTATCCTTATTAGCTAACTTGTAAATATTATGTGATGAATGAATCACATCACTTCGCGAGGTGATGGTCTATCGTACAAAAAAGAGAAATTATCATATCCCTCAAGGAATGGAAATTACAAAAAGTAATATTAGGCATCATAATTATAGAAATATATTTATGTATAAAATATGTTATATATAATTTAAACCAATAATCATATGAATCAATGAGAAATTTTGATAGAAAACAGACAACATCGATTCTGGAGGTGACACTCTACCTTACACATAATCAACTGTTTCATTTCCCATTTGGGAGAAGATGATTTGTATGTACGTAATTACATAAAAATAATAAAATCCCATTATAAGGTATATAAATGTATTTTAATATAATTATATCTAAAAATAAATAATTCGATGTGGTGGAAGAAATAATATAAAAATATCGTTGTACTGGGACGATCCATCTTGCCTGGAAGATTACCTCCTGATGGATGAACTGTCTGAATTTTCATAAAGATATTGGACACATTTCTACTCATACTTACCAAAAAGAAAACATAGAGTTATATGTTCTTTCCAACAAAGGAATCAACCAACACACTACTTGGGATGATGACCTATCGGTTGACCTTCTTCCTCTATATGTTAGAGATTGTAATAAAATACCTCATTTCAGACTTTTGTAACTCCTTTATTTTTAATAAATTGTGTCTTGGTCTTTGACCAAGGCATTACATTTAAAAAAATATAAAAATACTATTTAGGGACGATACCACATGTTAAAGAAATTATTTTCATTTTCACAAAGGGTCTCATGGATGAAATTAAGAAGAAATTAACAATTATATGATAATAGGAAGAAATTAATGAAGTTATTTATTTAATTATCTTCCAATAAAATGGATTTTGGATTTGTGAATAATTGATTTGATGGGTTCCTTTTACAACTGAGGTTAGTGACACACTTGTAATTTTTGAAAAGAAAATGTTATACCCACATTTTTCACATTCTAAAATGTTAAAAAAAATTATTTCAATAAAATAGAATATATACATTATAAATATTAGAAAACAATTTTTATGGAACTTTTTTTGTCATTTTTAACAACAATCATTTTACATTTACCCCTTAAAACCCGGTTTTTTACATCAGCCACAGTAATTTTCCCCCTATTTTGATATTTATTATATTAAAAAATTAGATGAAATTAGTAGATAATAAAAATTATTTTGTTAAAAAATGTGGAATATATTTTCCAAAATAAAATTCACTTAATTTGATAAATATAATATTATAATAATCTATATTTTTTATTACAAAATTGGGGTTTCTAGAAGTGAATTTTTGAAGAAAAAGATGATTATATATTTAATCTACATCAAAAAATAATATTACCATGAAACTATATTAAAATTTATTTTTATATAATATCTAAATTTAAATTTTAAGGATTAATCATCCAGTATTATTAAAATTAATTAAAAATTAGAAACATTATGTACTAAAAAAACATTTAAAAAACCCATTTAAAAAATTTACATATACTAAAATCCAATATAAAGTGGATTATAATGAATGTACATGTATTAAATATAAATAAATAATAATTATGTTTTATTAAAATATTATGGAAAATTTAAATTAATTTAATTATTTAAATTAAAATATATTTTAAAAAAGTCATTGTTTTTTACTATTCACTGAAAAATCATTATTTATAAGAAAATCCCATAATTTCACCATATTTAATTTTGATATGATGAATTAAAAATTGTATTCACTGTTGAGAAATAAATTTTGAAAATTTATATAAATTAATTATAATATATTTTCATAATATTAAATAACAAATATTTTTATTGAAAACATAATTTTGATGAATATAATTATTTAATAAAATTAAATTGATTTTTGATTAAGAATTTATATATATATTTATAAGAAGTAGAAAATATATATATATCAAAATATATTTAATAATATTCATATCTTCTTATTCAATGGTCATGTAATAAGGAATAAATTTTAAATAATATTATTTCATGGTTTGTTAACTCTAGGTGTTTTGTGTCATGCACAACATTGAATAAACTCGTTGTTGCAATAAAGCGTTAAAAATCAGTGTTTAAAATAATAGAAGATTTAACATCCTAGGAAATTATAGAATAAGAATATTTAATATTTATTTATATTTATTAATTAGATAGTAATTTTACAATAATGGAGAAACTATGTTTGATAGCGTACTCGACCACCAATAATGGGTTTCTTCGACATCTTACATTCCACACAAGGCTGAGTTATTCCAAAATATAATATATTGTTAATATTATTATTTTAGGTTTTAGTATCTCTTTCTCATTGTCTCTATAAGAACAAATATAACTTACTATATTATGATTATACATGTTTATGAAATGTTTCTACATTTATCCAATAATTTTGATCGGCTTAAAATGATAATAAATCCATTTTAAGCATAAAACACTCTTATTTTTATAATATCTTGTTTTACCATCAGTTTATGGAGAACCCAATTAGAATATTTATTCTGAAACATTTATTATTTATCGTTTAAAAATCAATATTTTTTTGGATGTGGGACATCAGAATTTAATCTACTTGAATTTTTTCTATTTTTGTGAAATGTTTCATTTTTTGAAGATTAGAGAAAAATAAACCATCATATAAACAATTTGATTTTTCATATAAATAATTATTATAATTTAAAAATATTTTTAATGTCACAATAGATCAATAATCCATGTATTAATCTAACGTATTTCATTGGGAATATTTTTATATTAAAACTTTATTAAAAAATTATTTATCATATGAACAAATCTTTTACAAACCTTCTAGCCACATCTGTGGGATTATCATCAAACACAATTTTACACCTTCTATGAATTGAATTTTAAAAAATGGACTTAAATGGTTTTGAACAGTATGAATGTTTTGGTCTAATAAGATCAATATAAATTTTGGTGAATAGTAACAATTCTATTTTATTTACCATGGTTAATGGGTAAATCAGGTAAATGAGGGTAAAAATAATATTAGAATATTATAAAATTACTCTAAATTTTTTCCAAATTCCATTGGATTATTTTTTTTCAACAAAAATCAATCATAGGATGAAATTTTACTCTTTTTATGCCACTTTGGTAAGATTATGACACTTAATATGTTTTATTTAATGTTATAATCAAAATTCCATATTCATATTTTAATAAGTAAATTAATTGTAATATGAAGTTATATTAAAGATAAATTATGTTATAAATAATCATTTTAAATCTAAAATTATTATATACATCATGATAAATTATATATATTTATTTGGACCATAAATAAATTAATGCAATTATGACACAATGATGATTCAGTAATAGAATTATTTATAGAGGAATCAAATAAATGACATTAATAATATTAAAATTAAAATAATTTTGAAATTTTGATTTTATACTAAAATTTATGGATGGATTTTACATTTTTTGTGTTATTTAGGCAATTGATTTCATGGAATCAAGTTGTTATGATTTTTGAAAATGTCTACTACTTAATAGTGTCAAAACTAACATAATTAGTATATTAAAATATAAAATATTTAAATAATTCATATTTTTTTAATAGTCTAAGATTTATCAAAAATGTTGAGATAATTCTTTAAATTTCATTAATCACTCATTAATTGGTCTTTTACATGTTATGGTAATTAATTATTCTCCCAATATTCAACATACCTGATTAAACAGTAAGAGTTAAAAGGGGTTAAAATTAAAATATAAAGATTAAAAACTATTCAAAACTCGTATAATTTTAATTTGAAGATGGTGATTTAACCTGAAATAAAAATATATTACAAATAAATTAGTTTGGTACCATATGGAATAGAAAATTAATTTATATTTATTTAATAATTTTAATAATTCGAAGACTGTCCCACCACTCTCTTATAATAGGGAAAACATTCCTCTCTATTATCAACACATAAAAAACTACTTTTTATGCCAATATCTTCCAAAAAAATTCCTTATAATACCTCCCCACGTTATAGAGTCGTTATTTATGGAAGAACTCCCCCCATATAGGTGTTAAGGTGTTATGAAATGTGATCATCCAAAGGAAAGGAATCATTTTAAGTAAGCATTTCTTTTTTCTTCTTCATCATCATCTTCTTTCAAATAGTGTCCAAACATGATGAGATAATAATTCATGTATACAAAAAATATTTAGAGTTTATTATTTAAATATTATCTTTTAATTCCATCACCACTCCCACAAAATGGGAGTGGAATTAATCATTCATCCGTAAAGTGAAATATCACTTCTCGGAACTAATAGAATATTATTTCAAAAATTGTCTATCATGTGTGGTTATAATGATGGAATTAATATTTGTAGGTGATATTAATGACATATTATAAATTAAAATATAAAAATATTTCAATTATGTTTTTACTTTCCTTGAACATAAAATTATTACATCGTTCGTGTGTACGTGTAAAATATCACATCCACGAAGCAATGTGATTCGTTATTATGAACTATATAAATTGTATGATATATATAAGTATATTTAAATTATAAATATGATATTAATGTTTTCATTATCATTCTGTAAAGGAAAGATAATACTTTACTTTTTTCTATAACGATCAATGAATAATGGGAAATGTTACTCATGCATACGTACGACATACCATATCAATTATTATAACATTATAAATTTTTCCTTACTATAATTAGTTGTTCTATTTAATGGTGTAATTAATTTATGCAAGTGATAATTTTGTCATGAATATTATTTTGGGGATGATGGACTTATGATCGCATGTTCTATTAACATCATACCATGTTCATTTTCGACTCATGTACCAAATGATAGAACATAAGATATGAACATAAATAGTTATGAAATTTTTATTACATGGTAATAAGTGATACAAATGGAATAATAAATATGAAAAATTTTATCTCGAAATTAGAAATTAACATATTTTTATTTTTCCATAATATAATGAATTTATGAGATGAGTCATACTCGAGTTAAGGAACGTCATCTCAATATACTTTTATTGAGTCATATCGTGATGTTATTAAACTTGATTATTTTGTAACGTGTATATAAAAACCTTTTGACATATTAGGTCATGAATTTAAATATTATCATGATATTTAAATATTTGTTTAATATTATTCATTGATAATTTTTATTCAAGAGTTTCTCAAGGGTAAATGGGCGCTTCAACAAAAACATCATTTTAAATGTATTAAGGATTTATTATTCTAAAACAATAAATTTAATGTCCATATTAACAAATAGGGTTTTGAAAATTTATATATATGAACATGTATATTTTAAAATGTTAATTTATCTCAATATTTTTAATGTGTCAGGGGACACATTAATTCAAAATTATCTAGATTAACGGCCATAAATGGTTTTGAAAATGTATTGAATATTTCAATATATTGAAATGATTTCTTGTTATTGAAAATGAAATTGTTATGTTTGAAATGATGATAACTAAAATCTTTTTTGTGCTATGATTATGTAATTATATATTTAAATATGATGGGGTGTTATAAGATAAAAAATTTGTGGTTCTGTGATAATCCACGGATGGGTGGTTATGTTATAACGTTCAAATCATTGGGTATGGAACTTGGCCATATGGCTATTCCATTTATAGGAGTGATATGTGAGGTAGTCAACTGTATGGTTATTCCGTTATGTATCATTGTGTCCACAGATATATTTATATGTTATATGTGACTTATGTTGATTTTATAGTAATATTTTTATTAAGAAATGGGAAATCAATGGGATTATATTCACTGATCAATATTTGCTACGTATTAAATGTGAAAAATATGACATTATGATAAAGTATCCGTGATCTATATGTTTTCAAAAGAATAATAATTTTCCAACGTTTTGTACACTACATTCAATTTTTTTATCAACTCATGTTTTTAAAATGATTCCCACAGGGTATTAGGATGTGTATGAGAAAAGAAGAAGTCACGAAGGTTTTAATCATGAAAAAATTAAATCCCGTGGTAATTTTAAATTTTTTTTAATTTGTCAATAAATATGTAGTGAGTAGATGTGTCTACATTGTAATTTTTTAATTTTTATGTAATAATTATGAAATAATTCTATAAAACTCTAAATAATAAAATATCCTCAATGTAAATTCTCAACATAACAAAATATTATATAATGTTTAAGGATTGGGGATTTATTTGGTACTAATAGAGACGTTTAAATAATTTTAGAGGTAAGGATGTTATCTGGTCATAGGTTACAGATCTTATATAACCTAAAGGGTTACTATTATATAGAATTTTTTTGATGGATTTTGTAAATTATAATGAATGGATAATAACCCAAACAACTGATATATAAATATTTTAAAGGATTAAATTATTATAAAACTATTATGTCATCTGTACCCTATAAAAGATTATTCCTTTAATAATTATTTTAATATTTAAATGATGATTCACTTAAGTTGATTAAGGATAATTTTCCATTATGTAAGGAGGAGATCATAAAAACTTTTTTATCCCTCCATGGTGATTTGATCATAACTATCATCACAAAATCTTAATCGAGTGATTTTAAAGCATCTTGAGTATTCAGATCATCTATATGGAATTGTTTGAGTTTTCCAACACCTACTATTTTCTAAAACAATTTATGGATTATGGTATCATTTTCATATGATTATAATATCTCAATTATTCCAAATATTTTGGAAGTTTAAATACTATAATTAGTTTGAATGATTAATTTTTGAATTTATGGAAACCTACCTATAGATAATAGGAACATCAAGAAGATCATGAAATTTATAAAACAAAAACCATTTCCATTTTATTTTCCTACAATGATGTCAAATCCCATTTAACCTATGAGAAATTTATTGTCTTGTGATTGTTAATATTCTCCTAGAAATGTCATCTATCAAACTGCATCAGAAAATTATGGTTAGTTTTCTCTTTCATATACATGTTTTCCTACATTGAACCATAGTATTTATTATATCAGGTGACCTTTTGTACTTCCCTTCCATTATTTTAATGTAGAGGTGTTATTAACTCAATTTTTGATGTCTAATTTCAATGAAGTAATTATTAACAGTGAAACATTGGTTACCAAGCCAAAATTTAAAATTAGGGGGATGCAATTTTTAAAATGGGGGTAGGATGTAACATACTATGTTATAATAAAATAAAGATATTACATATTTGTAAATATTTATGAATTTGATAGTAATGTTACTTTAATTGGTAATTTATGTATGATTGTGTACTCAACATGAAATTATGGGTTTCTTATAAAGCTTATGTTTCACGCTAGACTGAGTTACACCAAAAAAATAATATATTGTTAATATAATTATTTTATATTGAAGTTATGGATTAACTATTGTATTGGAAATAAAAAATAAAACAAAAAATACTATTCTTATACATGTTTACAAAATATATTTTTTTCATTCACCCAATAAATTTAATATGCGTTAGATGAGAATAAATCAGATTTTATGAATAAAATAATCTAATATTTATTAAAGTAATTTTTCCAACCTTTTTTGGAGAACCCATTTTAAATCCAGTTTTTAATCATTAATCAGTTGTATTCGAAAAATTAAACATCTTCTTTCAACATGGGACATCCAAATTCCAATTTGTTAAATTTTTTTATTTTTCTGAAAAGAATCATTTTTTGACATATAGAAAAAAATCAACATTATAATTAAAAATTGATTTTTTTAAAATAATTATTATATTTTAAAATGATTTTTGAGGTCACAATAGATCAATAAAACATGTATTAATCCAATTTAGGCAATTTATATAACTTTTTAATAACATTGAAAAATTTATTGACTGATTGAATGAACCTTGTACCCACCTACTAGTCACATCTACGAGATTAGTATTAAACATAATTTTACAACTTTTTTAAATTGAATTTATAAAAATGGACATACATAGTTGTAAAAATTATAAAATTTTTGGTCTAATAGGATAAAAAAATTTTGGTGAATAGTAACATTACTATTTTGTTTAAAACAGTTGAAGGGTAAATCAGGTAAATAATGTTAAAAATAATATTATAACATTTTAAAATTAATATTACACTTGTCTGAATTTATTGGATGAGCGTTTTTTGATAAAAATAATTCTTATTATTAAATCATATCCTTTTTATTCCAATTGTTTTAGAATATTTCATTTAATATGTTTTATTTAATGTTATGTTAATAATGTCACACATATATTTTTATAAGTAAATTATTTTTATTATAGAGTTATATAGAAGATAAATTAGATTATAAAGAGTAATTTGAAATTTATAATGTTTATAAACATCATTATAATTTATATATTTTTTTTGACATTCAATAAAAAATTTAAATATGACACAATGATGATGTAGTAAAAGATTCATTAAAGGAAGAATCAAATAAATGATATTAATAACATTAAAATAAATATAATTTGAACTATTTGACTCCATACATAAATTTTATGGATGAATTTTGCATGTTATGATTTATTTAATTTCGTTTTTTTAATGAATAAATTTGTTATAGTTTTTTAAGAAGACCAGTATTGAATAGTGTCAAAAATTGACAAAATGTATATCTTAAAATATAAAACATTTAAAAAATGATATAATTTTTTTAAAAATATATGATTTAGTCCGAAAAGATATGATATGTCTTAAATGTTATTTAATGAACCTTTAATTAATTATTTAACATGTTATAATAATTATTGTAACCCTCAAAGTGTGACTTAGTTGGTAAAAATGTAAGAGTAAAATGGGTAAAAACCCAAAAGATAAGGATTTAAAAATATTCAAAAAATTATAATTTTTATTGGATGATGTGAATTTGACAAAAACACTCTCCTATATTAGAAATAAATTATTTTTGGATCATTTGGAAGATTATAATAATTTATATTAATTTTATGATTTTATCAATTCAAAGAGATCCAGTCCCATTTCTTATAAAAGGGCACTCATTAATCTCTATTAATTGCTGTTGAAAACCATTTCGTTGGACCAAAAACAACCCAAACTCTCAAAACCATACTTCTTGACATTATAGAGGGATTTTTTTAGGAATAATCCCTTCCTTAAAGGTGTTAATGTGTTGAGAAAAGTGATCATTCGAAGGAAAGGAATCATTTTAAATTATGTATTTCTATTTTTATTCTTCTTAATATTCCATCAAATATTATCCAATATTGATTTGATAATAACTATAGTATATTCAATATAATTAGATTTTATTATATTAATATTATCACTGAAATCCTTCTCCACTTCCATAAATTGGAAATGGAATTAATCGGTCTTGTGTCTGTGGGAACAATCGCCTGCATGAACCGATATAAATTTGTTTTCCATAACCATATATAATGAATAGTTATAATGATGGAATTAATTACCTTAATTTTTATTAAGGACATATTAATAAATATAATATAATAATATATAAAATATATTCTTACATTCCATGCACATAAAAATGATAACATCGTTCATGCGTATGTGTCAACTATCACCTCCATGAAGCAATGTGATTTGTACTCATTCACAACATCACTTTTATGATATGTATAAGTATATTTAAATGACTAGTTTGATATTAATTATTTTATTATAATTAGTTAAGGATAATATAATACTTATCTTCTTTCCAAAATGATCAATGGAAAATGGAAAATTTTACTCATGCATACGTACGACCTACTGTCTCCAAGATTATAACATTGTTCATTATTCATTACCATAATTAATGGTTTGATTTAAAAGTATAATTAATGTATAAAAGTGATTATAATTTAATGAAAATTATTATAGATAATATGGAATTATGAAAACATGGACAATTTGCATCATAACAAGTTCATTTTCTACTCATGTACCGAATAACGACAAAACCTATGATATGAGCCAAAATAACTATGTAATTTTTATAACATGGTAATAGGTGATATAAAAGAAAAAATAAAGATGAAAAAGTTTTTCATAAATGTATAAATTATCCTATAATTATTATTAATGAAGATAAATAATGTATTTGATGAGTTAGACCCATGGTAAGGGACTTTGTCTCAATATCCTTTTATTGAGGAATATCTTGATGTTATGCAACATTATTATCTTATATGGTTAATATATAACACTTTTGACTTTAAATATCATGAATTTTTATATTTTAATTTTATTTAATTTTTTTGATTTTTATTCCTTAATAATTGTTATTTAGGTGTTTATCAATTGGTAATGGACTCTGTAACTAAAACAAAGTTTTATCTATTTTAAGGATTTATTCTTCTAAAACATTAAATTTCATGTCTATGTTTTCAAAATAGTTTTTATTAATTTATTTATAAGGGCATGAATGTTTTAATATTTTAATTTATTTCAATGGTTTCAAATTTTTATGGGATACATAGATTTAAAAGAGTCATTATAAAATATTTTAAATGGTTCTTGAAATGGAATGAATATTAAAATTTCTTGAAATGATATCATGTAATAGAAAATGAAATTCTTATGAGTGAAATGTTTATAATTGAAATCATTTATTTGTTATGATAATGTAAATGTACATGGAAATTTTATGGGTGGTTACATAATAAACCAAATATGGGTGGTTCCATGATAAACTAAGGACGATTGGTTTAGTTATAACCTCCAATGAACTAGGTATGACCATTATTCATATGTGTGTTCCATTTATAAGAGTGGTATATGTGGAGGTCGAAAATATGTTTATACTATTTATGTTTGATTGTGTCCACGATAACATTATATGAAATATGTTTTTATAGGGGTTTATTCTAATATTTTGATTACTAAAAGAGTAAGAAATGATCTTATTTTCATTTAAGAGTATGTAATACATCTTAATGGTGAAAATATTACTTTCTGATAAACTATTAATATTTTACATGTTTTAACAAGACTAACAGTTTTCCTTATTTGTATAACCCTTACTGATCTATATATTCTCATTCCAAGTATTCAAAAGGATTTCAATAGTGTATAAGGAATGGGAAGAGGAAGGAATAACTCAAGTTTCTTTTTATTGATAGAAGAAGATATCATTTTATTATTTTAAAGTTTTTTTTTTCAAAAAAAGGGTTTTGAGTAGAAGGGTCTAATTTATAATTTTTGAATTCTTATCTAATAGTTATGGGCCATTTATATAAAATTATAAACCTGAAATGATCCTAAATTTGAAATTGTGACATAACCGAATATTATGTATTTTTTAAGGTTCGGGACTTATATAATATGTATAAAAATTAAATTAATTTGATAAAAATATATCATAAATGTTCTAGATGTTATAGTTCGATGCTTATACCAAATGACGAGTCTAGTGAGATGAATTTCAAGTAGGATTTACATTGAGTTAAACATTTCTAATTAAAAATATTCACACCTCCAACATATCTCAAGGTATTTGGGTGGGAATGTGTTTTTTAGAATATTATATCCTATAAAATATATTCCTGAGAAATGATTAATAATGATTTCCCATGTAATATAGTTATGGTATGAGGATCCCAATTTCCTAGACAGATGGGATTTTGGACATACATGTGTTCTTCATAACCCACATCATCTAATTTATCATGGGATAAGAAATCTCATGTACCATTAAAAATATAATTTTTTTGTTTTTATTGTAAATAGAATGGTTAATAGTTGTCGATATTACTAATATTGTTGAGAATATTTCATCTAGATGGTGGTCCACATCAAATCTATCATTACAAAAATATCATCTATTATTGCAGCAATAGGGTTCTCTATCCTTTGATAATAAATTTAGAGATATTTTAGATATAAGATATCATCCTAAATCTCATCTTACATGGATATTTTTGTGTGTCCATGATGATAGTTATCATCGGGGCCATTGAGGATGTATGGAATATTGTAGCCAATTACATTCTCTAGAGTTCCTGACACTGGGCGATATAGACATATTTTGAAGAACTCATTTGTTATTTTATACTTTGGTTCATGATTTATCTTATTTATGAGATTTTTAGTCCTTCAATTTAACACCCCTTCTATGTGACTTGGTACTTGAGGTGAATGGACATATGGTTCCCATTGAATTAACTACTCTAGTAAGATTTTATGACAATTTATGTAAAATATATAAAGTTTGTGATATAATTAAAGGGAATAACCACTCTATATAGACATATAATATTTAATGATATAGATATATGAAATCATCCTTACCATGGAATGGAATTATTTAGTTTATATTTTCATGAATTGATCATGGAGTCAAATTTTATTCTACGATTCCAATGTTCATTCTATCATTTTCATTAGTGATCAAGACCCATAAAATATATGGAGAGGAATTCTACTCCTAAATTAATTTATGGTTTAGTTTATTCAATGTTTTCTATTTTATATTCTATAGTAGTTCTCATAGGGTTGGGGTTACCTTTACATCGAGAGATTGAGTTTTTGATAGATCTATAGTTATAAACCTATATGTTTTTAGATTTTTTTTTGGATGGTTACTTCTAGGTTACGGGAGATACATGTATTGTTATATTATCTATTTTATTGAGGCTTTATATAAAAAAACATGTGACCATGGGGTGATTTGATTGTCTTTTCAATGAATGATTATTCAATTCTTTATCTTTTTATATATTATTTTTTCTTGAATTTTTTAACAATGAAGAATATATATATGAATTCACAAATTAATGATTAATTCTCTCAAATTAAGTGATTTAGTTATTTCTTGATGATCAATATGTGTTTGGGATATCATCGAATGGGATTAAAAGATAAGGATATAAAAATATTGTATTTGGATGTATTTATAATAATTTTGTGTTCCTTGTAATTCCTTTTAGTTTTCCAATGTATCTAGATATGTTAATATTATTAATGAATATTGTGTTTTGAATGTGGATTAGATATTTTCATGCGAGTTCCATTAAAAAAAACAATTTTACTCTTGTTATTAGGAAAAGAACACATGGAATATGTAAGCTAATTTGTGAGTTCATTATTGAATATAGTTGATCAAAAAAATATCAACATGTATATTTTGGTCACATAATGATTATTTTCAGGGAAATGTAACTTCCTAGTGTAAATTAGATGTATATCCTATGAATATCTGGGGGTAATTTTTTGTAATCCCTAAAAAATGTTTTACAGGTACAGAGTTTCCTTATTCATATAAGTTATTATAAGAGTTTCATAATTAAATTTTATTATCTTTAAACTACCTAGATAACCATAAATAGAAATGATAAGTTATTACCTTGAACTGGAATGTGTGATGATCCTTCAAATTACCTAATGGATATGTTATTAAACAGTCTACTTCATTGTTTTCTAGAATATGGATTCTCCATAAAGATCTACATTGACCATGATCCTTATTTTTCCTCTTGGTTGTGGACTAGTCTTCATTATTTTTTTTATCTAAATTTTCACATAGTATATCTATTCATCCATTGGTTAATGATCATATAGAGTGGATCATCTAAAATATGAAGGACCTTTTGTTCCCTTGATTCCATGATTTTAGATGTTCGTTTGTGTGGAACCTACCCTCAATGGAATTTTCTTATAACAATAGTTTCCACTAGATATTTTTTATGAAACCGTTATAAGATTTTTAAGGTCATCCTTTCGGTTATTATTTTAGTTAGGATAGGCAATAAGAGTTAGTAATTCAAATAAAAAAGATATTTCAATTCATGGAAAGAATGTTTCATCTGAACTTTGAGTGAATCAAGGAAACACAGGACCAACAAAATTCGCACAGAAATTCTATGAAATGACTTATAGATCACATCGTTGGAGATAACATATTTATAATGGGGACTCATCATCATGACATGGGAAGTTTTATTCATAGTTTTTTAATTTATGAATATTCTATTAGATCAATCATGGTTTTGGAATATGTTATATCCATCTTTTATAATATATCACTTTCCCTGAAGATAATATGGATTCCTGACATGTTTCATGGTCACAACTTGAACACTATATCCAAGAAAATTTAAATGTCATCAATTTTTTAGAGATAATAATTAATGATGATACATCCTTTGAGGATTGGACTATATAGATCCATTATACCTCGTAGATTGTGATGCCTGGGAATTCTATTCCTTTAGTTCCTATCATGTGATAACACAACGGTGTGGATTATATCATTATGGAATCTGAGTCATAAAAATAGCCTTAGTATCGAAAATAATTTTTTTGTCCCTTTATCTATAATTATTCATTAAATATACTGATATTTTTATATGTTATGAAATATTTTTGTCAACCTTGTTTTAATGTTATAGCCCGAAAACAATTTTATATATATCTTCCCAGGGAGAGTGTTGGATGGTTTTTTGTCTTGTCTTTATGTGTGAGGTGGTTTTGATCATGTGAAATATTAATTTTTTAGATGTGTCTCATGGTTAATTGTTTGAGATTCCCTTTTACCAACCAATCTATTTTGATTTTGTTATAATCACAATGTGTTAATTATTTTTTAGATGAATAAAGTTTCCTGTAATAGACTGTAAGAATACCATACATTGAGGTTTTACAAATGTTGGATCCATTAGATGTTTCTGGAGCAATATTGGGCCATAATGAAGGAAATTTATTTTTTGGACATTTTGTGTGAGTTTTATATTTGAGTTATTCCTATGAGATATGAGTATGGGGAAAATATATTGGGAGTATTTTTTTAGAGGGTTCTCTAGGTGTGGTTTTTGGTGAGCCATTCTATCTGAAACATGTAGTGTATAGTTCAACATATAATGGAAATATGTGTGGTTTGACAAAATATCATTAGCTCAAAAAATAATATTTTTTGGAAATAGCGGTGATGGTCAAAATTGAATAATAAACTTTTTAATGGAACATGTTTCTATTTTATTATAATTCCTTATAATATTTATATTTTATGATTTTTTTCTAATCTTATCTAATAACACTAATCAACCCCCAGAACACAAAACTATTTCAAACCATTTATCATTAAACATAATCCTTTATTAATCCTAAAGAATTTTCTTTGATCAAGGTGCACTCCAATTTTCTTCCCTTCTAATGGGTACCTATTAATTCTTCTCATTTTTAATGGGTTATTAGAATGGTTATAAATTTATTTTAGTTATATTTTTTAGAAAATATTTATTTGGTTTCTATGATGATTTATGATTGATCATATTTTATTTATAATAAATAATTGAATATCTAAATTAATGTTGAGGATTCATGTAATGAACCTCCAATTACTCATTGGATTGAGAGCTCAACAAGTCATTACCAGGCCTTAAGCAACATCCCCAATACGCCAATGTATGGCAATAAATGCCGAAGGGTTTCAAATACAATTCGCAGACAATTTTCCCTTTAATAAAATAAACCCATCCATTAACCCTTCACTATATGATGCATGAACAACTGAAGACCAATAAACAACATCATTTACAATAAAACACATCAAAGTACACAACAGCAGCAGACTAAACCAAACATCAAAGTACACAGCAGAAAGAGAACAACACAAAACTCCCAAAAGACACCACGACTCAGTGGTCTACAAGCTCCAAGCTCCACAGCATCTCCAAAACATCACCACAATCCAATAGTAATGAGATGCTTTACCTTTACCTCTGTCTCAGAATACAACATCTACAAAAGCACCAAAGTTCCAAAGCAAGGGTGAGTATAAAACTCAGTAGGTTTTCCCCAATGACTTCCCTACTCACGCCACTAGGATAGAAGAGTTAGCCACATTTATATAAAAACAGTTTATTTAAAAAAAATTCACCAAAGTTGTTTATAACAAAATATAAACTAGTTTTCCAAAACCATCCATGCTCAAAAGTATCAAAGAGAAATTTAAACCGTCTTTTCCAACGTGTTGTTTTTCCAGAAAAAACCAAACATGTTCCCAAATCATTTCAAAAACATCTCGTTTCAACATACCCAACCATTTCACAAACTCGTGAAATCAACCATGAATGCATCATTGTGACAGTTCCATACTCATTAGCGGTATCTCTTCGATCTACCAAGTAGTCACATGGTAATTACTTACCATGTTCCATTACACCTTTGGCACTGATCATAAGTTCATATTTCAACCAAGCCTTGTACATATAGTTACCATTGTGTCGTTAAACATTTGGAACTGAGCACAAGGTCCTATTTCAACCAAGCCTCATACAATGAAATATGAACACACACCATACATTCCCAATAATCATGCCAAAACCACCCTTCAATAAAACACCTTTTATTGAAAACTATTTTCCCATCAAAACCAAGTGTCTTCAACCAATTCAAACAATTTCAACAAAACTCCCTGTTTATTGAAAACCAAATCCATAAAAATCATTTCAATCACAAACCATTTCAATAAAACACTCCTCTTTATTCAAATCCCATTTCTCATCAAACCATTTACAATTTCTGAAATTTTATAATTTAAAATCAACATTTTAAATTCAAATAGACAAATCACTTTTCACAACAAATTTCCAAGAATTCACAATTTCCTCAAAACCATAAATCATCACTAAAAAAGAATTATTCCATGATTTTCACAATCAATACCATTAAAATAAAAAATTTTAAACTAAGACAACCAATTATAATGAGAGGATTCAATATTGAGGCCACCTACCTCAACAAAAAGGTAAAACCAAGCAGTGGACGAAGAACCCTCAAGAACACCTGGTCAAATCTCCATGAATCCTCCTCAGATCTCTTCTCCTAACATAACCAAGACCAAATCTCATCGTATTTGGCATCCACACACATATATCTACCCATAACTGGCATTGATCTAAGAAACCGGGAGAAGACGAGAAGTATATCTAAGTAGATCCATGAAACAATTCAATAACGAAGGAGAATGATCACATACCTCAAGAATCCGGCTTCGATTATTCCAAGAGAAGCCTTAAAATCACCTCTGGAATGATGGGAGAACCCTCTTTGACCTTAGGAGAACCAAAATCCTGAGTTAGGGCCACTTAGGATATTTAATGATGCAATTAGAGGCAAAAAGAGTTAGATCCACAATTTAAGGATCTAATTTTAAGTGACCGCACGGTTAGTCCTCACGGTTTAACAAAACGTGCACTAACCGTGAGTTAGCTACTGCCTCGGACACCCTTATCGCTCGGTTTGGCCGCACGATTAGACAAATTGTGCACTGAATGTGTAGAATCCACTGCCTCTCATACCAACTCCACATGGTTTGGCCGCATGGTTTAGACAAACCATATAGCTCTCGTGTTACTTCCCTTTTGCCCCAAAACTCATTCCAAGTCCTCCCGACTCTCCCATTTGACACCCTTAACTTTATAACCATTAAAAGAATCTAGAAATGGTTACATACTAGATACCAGGGGTACTACATTCTCCCCACCATTGTTCTTTTCATCCTCGGAAAGTAGAAAACCATTTCTTTCCTAAAATAGTTCTGGCCACTGCTCCTTCATTTCTTTCTAGAGTTCCCAAGTCTCTTCCTGAATCTGACAATGTTGCCACATAACCCGCACTATAATAATGATTTTCCCACGCAAGGATTTCTCTTACCTATCCACAATCTGTACCGGGATATGTATCAATGAAGCATCCGGCTCTAGGTCAACGTGATCCCATCTGATCACATGGTCAGGATCAGGTTGATACTTCTTTAACTGAGATACATGGAACACATTGTGCACTGAACTGAACCGTGGTGATAATGCCAACTGATATTCCACCTCTCCAACCCGTTCTAGTACCTCAAAAAGCCTTATATAGCGAGGAGATAATTTTATCGGCTTCCCAAAATTATGATGTCCAAGTCTTGGAGAGATCCTCAAAAATACATGATCACCCACAATGAACGCCAATGGTATATGATGGTGATCTGCATAAGATTTTTGATGACTTTGAGCCATCTCCATCTTCTTTCTAATCAACTGAATCTTCTCCGTTGTTTCTTGGACAAGGCTCGGCCCAACTAGTGAAGTTTCACCAGTTTCTACCCAGCATAGTGGATAACGACAAGGACTCCCATATAATGCTTCAAACGGAGCCATATGTATCGAGGCTTGATAGTTGTTATTGTATGAGAACTCCACTAATGGTATATGCTCCTCGCATGAGACACCAAAGTCCATTACACAAGCCCACAACATGTCTTCCAACATTTGTATCGTCCGCTCAGATTTCCCATTTGTCTGGGGATGATACGCCGTACTCATCGTAAAATGAGTCCCCAGGGCTTGCTGTATTGATTTAAATAAATGATATGTGATCCTAGAATCTCTATCTGATACGATAGACACTGGTACATCATGCCTCTTTACCACTTCTTAGATATATATTTTTGAAATATCTTCCACCGTATGGGTTTCACGAATCGAGATGAAATGGGCTGACTTGGTTAGATGATCCACTATCAACCAAATGGAATCGTGTTTCCAGACCGTTCTTGGAATAATTGTAACAAAATACATTTCTATCTGCTCCCATTTCAACACAGGGATAGGTAAAGACTGTAACATACCATCTGGTCTCTAATGATCTGCTTTAAGTTGCTGAAAAGTTAAGCATCGCGAGACGAACTCGGCCACCTTCCTTTTCAGGCTGCTCCACTAAAACTGCGCCTTTAGCGCCTTATACATCTTCTGTGTACCTGGATGTACAGCCCATCTTGAATGGTGGTAAGCATTAAGGGGTTTTTCCTGACAAACTATAGGTACAACCATCCGATCTCTAAAACACAAAACTGAGCCTGCTTCAAGTTTCCATCCATCAATGGTCTCCCGACCATTGAGTTTTGAACTCAATACTAAACATTCAGCATTAGATGTTTGCTCCTCTTTCACCACTTTTACCAGATCATGAACAAGAGTAGATGAAAATAAAACCGCAACATCACCTTGGTTTTCACATTCCACATGCATGTTGGCTAAGACCGACATCAACTTCCATTCATCTGAAGCTTCCTTTTCCAACTGAGCATACAGATTCCTGCTTAATGCATCGGCCACCGAATTTCCCTTACCCAGTGTATACATTAATTCAAAGTCAAACATTTGAAGATACTTCATCCATCTCCATTGCCTCATATTCAAATCACGCTGTGAGAAAATGTGTTTAAAGATTTTGTGATCCATAAACACATTAAATTTCTCACTAAAGAGATATTGTCTCCATGTTTTCAAAGCATGGAAGACTGCAACTAACTCCAAATCATGTTCTGGGGAATTCTTCCGATGCACTCTCAACTTCGTTGAACCATAAGCAACAACATGGTCTCCTTGCATAAGAACACAACCCAACCCTATTCCCGAAGCATCACAAAACACCACATAGCCCTGTCCTGATTCTGGCAAGATCAAAATAGGTGTCTGTGTAAGATGAACCTTCAGTTCCTGGAAAGACTTCTGATATTCTTCTGTCTATTGAAATGGAGCATTATTCTTTGTGAGATCTTTCATTGGTGATGCTAGTCATGAGAAATCATGCACAAAGCGTCGGTAGTAAACAGATAGACCAAGAAAACTTCGTATCTCGAACACATTCCTTGGTGGCTTCTAAGAGATAATGAATTCTATCTTTTCAAGATCAACTGAAATTCCTTTCTCAGAAATTACATGTCCATGGAAACGTACTTCCTATATTCAAAAATTGCACTTTGATAATTTGGAATACAACTGATGGTATCTCAATATTTCCAACACTATCGCCAAGTGTTTCTCATGCTCAGCCTTAGTTCTTGAATAGACCAATATGTCGTCCACAAACACCACAACAAAAGAATCCAGATATTTGCTAAAATATCATATTCATCAATGTCATGAATACTGCTGGTGCATTCATTAGACCTAAAGGCATGACTACATATTTTTAGTGGACATTTCTGCTTCTGAAAGCTGTTTGTGGAATAAACTCCTTTTGAACTCATAACTGGTGATATCCTAACCACAAGTCAATCATGGAGAACCATTGATCTCCCATCAATTTATCAAATAGGTAATCAATCATGGAATTGGATATCTATTCTTTATCGTAACTTAGTTAAGCTTACGATAACAAACACACACCTGAAGAGTTCCATCTTCCTTTTTCACGAACAAAACCGGTGCTGCCCATGGAGACATGCTTGGGCGAATGAATCCCTTGATTTAAAACTCCTCTAACTGCACATTCAATTCTTTTAACTCCATTGGTTCCATCCTATAAGATGGAAGTGAGATAGGACTGCTCCCCGGAAGGAGATCAATCGTAAAATCCAATTCTCACACAGGTGGTAACCCTGAGAAGTTTTCAAGAAAAACATCAGGAAATTGATCCACCACAGTTGGAAAACTATTTTCCTCACTCTCTTCTAATGATGCCAAAGTCGATTCTACCAATTGATAAGAGATCGTTCCCACCATTGGTGCCAAAAAGCTCTTTGCACATTTATTTACCATTCTCTCTCCTCTGAAGAGATGCTCCATGCCGTCCTCAGTCGTGAAACATTTGGAACCAAGAATGCAGCAGAAGCCCCAAACAGGTGGGTTTTAAAATTTCTCCACCAACGGTCAATGTAAAATATCGACGTCGGAGAAGAGTAGCCCGGTCTTAGCCGAGGACCATGCATAGAGGATTTTAAGCACAAAAATTAAACCGTAAAATACCTGGTTTAAATCTGAATCCGCGCACAAAGTCTAATCGTTGTTGGTGATCGCTACTCGAGGAATCCAAAGTCTAATTCCTCTAGATTTTCCACACGTGCTTCAAGGAATCATCGGGAGTGTCGTTTGTCATAATCTGGGTGCTAGCTCAGATTTGCGATGATACCTTCGACACTCCAACGACCACTGCATCGCATTGCTAGCGATGCCCAAGAGAGAGCTCTTTGGATCCAAAGAATCTCTCTCAAGAATGTGGGAGAGAGGAGAGTAGAGAGAAGCTCCATGAATGGTGTTTGTGAAATTCCCTTCCTCTTCTATTTATAGTTCAAAATTAAAATACCTGGTATCACCTCGCCGGCCCTGAATACATAAAGCACTATTAACAACATTTTATGACTACTAAACTGAGCCATAAATATTATTATCATTTACTTGTAATATCTTTAAATATATTACATGGTAATAATTAATTCATTAATCTGACTCGTCACTCCCCTAAATATTAATTGTACCTTGAATAATTTTATATTCTTCAATTAATTTTTTTCATGTATTTACTTAAAACTTGTAAATACATTTAATAAATAAATTCAATACTCATTATTCTAAACTCAAATAATTTGAATTTATTTATTGCATTGGTGATCGTTTAACATTGGAAAAATCCCGAACCCCTATGGCGGGGCCCTCCATGTCAAAAACTCTTATTCAACTGAATAGGGAAGATTCTTGAATAAGCTATTGTGTGTGACCATCTAGGCCCTTATTTTGACAGTAGTGAATAGTATTCATAGACCAAGAGTGGGATCTAGCAACCCATCATGGCCCCTAAAGAAATAAGGATTGTCACAGCAGCGACAACCAACCTATGAACACGCACTGTATAATATAATCTCTTTGTCTGTAATATCTCATAAAGCAGGATGCACTCACGTGTCATCGCCCCTTTCTTGCTTTATAGTTTGTTGATTTAACTGTATGAAGTTACCCTTGACTACCATGTCCATGGTCCTATAAAGGTACTCCCATCCATATCAACATGGCCTGAGATATATTACTTCCATAACATGAAAGCGACAAATCCTTTCTTGACCATTCAACCAATGTCACGCCACCAACGACGCACCTGACACAAACTACCTCGTTACGACTTCATCTCCATGGTTTTCGTCTTGCATCAAAGTATGAAATCAAATGACATACATTGGTAATGATCTCAAGTCAGGAGGCCATTACACATGATCGTAGATAGGAACATCCAATGAAACTTGAAACCTGTGGAGTTCCTATTGGTGGGTCAGTCCTCATGATGTCACTCCTAGAGATCAACAAGTGCAAACTTCATGGGAAGAAGTCTCAATGCTTATGAGCCCCCAACACCTGATGGTCGGACATATACTATGTCCAATTAGTAAGATGTATCTAGACCATAGAACAAATATTTAAGATTAATGTCATAGTATCTAGAGGTTCTCATTATATCATGGGAACTGATATAACCTTTCGATATGACAATTAACCTTTAGACATTACAATTTCAATAGTGGATGTAGAAAAGTCTACACTATAATGGTAAGGAGACATCATGTATAGCTTACTGTACACACGATATGGTAATCTAAAGCACTAAATAGTTGGGTGTAGGGCACCCACTATTTCAACACTCCCACTTGCACTAGAGATAACTTGCTAACCAAACTTGTTAGATAATCACATGATGAACATCATGTTTCTGCTGAATAATGGCTTTAGATACTGGGTCCTCCACGGTTCCACCGCGTGGCTATTCTACTATAGAAACCTCATCTCTTTGAGTTAAACTACTAAAGAGATGGTATCCCGAGTATATCTCACTTTTTTCCACTTTCATAACATGAAATCTTTGCTAGTAAGAATATCATAATCTACATTATGATAATACTTTTCTCACCAGGTGAGATTCCAAGAACTGGAAAAAACTGCTTCTTATATATCTTAGATGCGGTAATGTACTCAGTCTTGTAGGTATGGCTACCACTGGCTTATATGAGCTTGAATCGCTCATCACCATTAGCTTAAATTCAATACCATATCTCATTAATCTATTGAAGACTAGTTTTTTTCCCTAAAAACTAGTATCCTTTCTTCTCCACTTACCAGGTACATATCTTTTGTACTTTCCGAAGTATAATTAGATTGTTCTAACTGCATCCCTTGCAGTGCTCCTGGATATAACTGATATTTGCCTATTGTAAAACATACCTTTTAAATATCAGTTATTGTACATATTATGGCATACATGATTGATCCATCGCTCCGACGTATGGATTTCAACTCACTGAATTTATCTCGTCCCATGTCACAGACAGGTCAACATAGAGAGATTATTCCATTTGACATAGGCAACAATTCATCTCTTGAATTGTTCCAACATGTATTTTTCAATACAATGTCACTATATGTACGATTGACTAGGACCAAGAAACCGATAGATCTACCATAGTAGATCCTGTTTCCTAGAACTTAGGTTGCTACTTTAAGTCAATTATTGGAGAGTAAATTTCATTTTGGTCTTATCTAACTGTCAGACCAATGTGTGTTTTCCATATGTTGCCAAACATATTTCTTATTGGAAAACCTTAGAGCTCCCAATAACCTCTGGTAGACACAGGTAAAACATTTTTATTAAATGTATATACTATGATCATTTTTCTTACTTAAATCTTAATCCAGATTTTAGTAACCTGAAACCTTTATTAGCATTCTGTGACGTGACCATCCCTTTCTGGTTGTGTCGTATAGACACCATCCATGATTGGTGGTCATGACATCCAATGCTAAATAAATTGATCATAGATATTAGCTATGATAAGTAAAATTCTAACGTATTTAGGCATAACAACTTGGTGAAACCAATTGAGCCTTATTGGTACTAAGCTTGTACGATCCATGTATCAACTCACTTGAATACCCACCACAATATTCAAAATAATTGCCCCTTTTTTACTTTGATACATGGAATCCATTAATTGAATTTTATTTGGTCTTATCAATTTTAGCTAATTTCCATACACTGCTTACTTGAAGGAAATATTATTCACATTTAATAATAGATCACCGACCACGATGAATATAAAAACCATCACCATGGTTTTATCCTTCTTACACAGTATGTGTCTCTAGAATATACTTTGTTCCACATGCGCTTGTGGAACTAGTTCCTATGCCAACTACTTGTGCATTTTGAGCAATGGCTAAACACAAGTCAATATAGCTCCCACTATCTCTAATAGAGATGAACACCCTTATATAGAAGTGTAGTCTATTTCTTGACTACCTACTCTCCAATCATAGGGATTTATGTAACATCCTAAACAACTGTTAGGATTATTACACTAAATACACAATGTGTCTATCTTGAAGCTAGTTTGTTTATGTCCTAACAAACTCTTTGCATCCAAACGCATGTTCTTATGACATAATGGGTTTACATCATACTATGACTCATATGATATCCATTTGTCATTATATTTGGAATATGGTTTTGGGATATCGTTGTTATTTTCAAATCATTTCATGAAATAAAATGGAAGTTTCTACTAGTTCCAACATTGATATTACTTAGATCAATACATTGATGTATAAAATGTGCGTTTAAGAATTAATCCATGCTACATTTATTTGATCAATGTTGATATGTAAGACTTTATCATCAATCCTCCCCATTAACATCAATGTCGTGATGTTGATACGGTAATGTGAGTTTAGTAATTGCTCCATGCAACATTATCATGATTGATGAATGCTTGGTCGATGTACTCTTTGGTATCCCAACCCGAAGCAACTCATATCTCCTAACCATGCAAATACTTCGCTTTGATATTCCTTAATTACTTAAAAGAATCTTATGAAGTATATATACATCTAACTTATACTTAGAATAGTTCACACTTTCATGTTGAACTATTTCCAAAAGTTTTGTGATGTACCTTTATTTCTAAAGGATCCTTTGTCCAAACTAAAGATATAGATAATACCATAAGTATTTAGATCTACCAAGCTTAAATACCATACTTGGTATATTCACAATGTCTATTTTTAGTATTACTTGACAATGAATTATCATGTCACTACTGGGTATAATTCTTACATTTATATTCATCACTAATTGCCTATGATTCATGTATTATTGAACTAGTAATTGAGCTTACCAAAAACAACATTCATTGCAGAAACTGAAAGAATGTCTCATTGGGTCCAAGGACACATGAGATTAATGTTTGTGGTTATACTCAACAATATTTCAACATGGATCTTTCACTTGGAAATTAAATAAGTCATGTACTTCTCACTACTGGCCTAGGTATCACCCTTTCACAGCCACTTGGAGAATACACTTGACTACTAGTAATGTTTCTATACTTACTTGGTTATTGTATTTAAATACACATATATAAAAATAATATAGTATTAAATACCCAAGTAGTATAAGAAACATTACATTGATGAATATTCCAGATGTAGAATTGACAATTGCTTCTTTAAATCAGTTTATTGCTTTTAAACTTCCATAGTATTACAAAACAAATAACCTCTATTAATACCTCATTAATTGAAGTACGTCGCGAATATTTCATTGGCATTAAATGCCTTTGACCTTTTCACATTGTCTTTTAATTTATCCTCCATAAGAATTAAATCTTAATTGTCTTTTATTTTTATTCACTTGGTGAACCTTACTTAAATTGGAAATGAAGCATTTACTCAATACTTGTTCATTTTTTAACTTAAAAAGAGTGTTGAGTAATGTGGTGAAAATGATATTTAATGATCATGATCAATATTTCAATTTACACATGTTGGTGTAAACTTCACCTTATTCATTTTATTGTTTCACTTTCTCCTTACTAACATCTCGGAGATGAGACTTTTTGTTATATCATCAATGTCCTAGTGTAGTGACCGCAACTGACTCCGGACATTGATGAAATCATAATGATATAACTATCATATGCTTAGTACATTAGTCTCATGTAATCATTTTAAACCTCCCTTCTTGAGGTAGTTTAACAGTGTTGGGGACACCGACACCTTGAGTTTCCTATATCATAGTACTATGCGCACGTGCATGTACTATTCATGGATACTTATGTCAGTGTGGACATTTACTTTGTCCAATATTTATCACAGTTTTAATATTGTGGTAGAACATGACATTTTTCTACAAAAATAAATTTTAGCAGGTGAGTGCCTTTTATCTAGATTACCGGTTTATACATTTTGATTAATTACATAAATCATTTAATGTATCCAACTATTTTATCGGATTCTAGGAACCCTCTGTGCTAGAATCGGAATACTCTGTCGCTGGATTATTCCAGTGGCAAGGATCCTGGAACCACCCCTCATAGTCTACAAGCTAAGGCAACGCCTCTACTTGGAGGGTTCTAGGTAGGCTTTTGACTGGTCGACCGCTTTAACTTGTGGTTCCTTGATCTGTTGAGTGAAGTCCCAGCTTCTTAAAATCATAATTTGATTTAATCAATGATTTCCTCTAAAATGATATCAAGTTAGCTGTGGATAATCCTTACTAGCACTTTAGTTAAGTTGACCCATCATTCTTATAAGGACTCCCCAGTATTAAGAGGCACCCTTAGCTATGGCAGGACCGACACCTCAAACAGCTGGTTTTGTCCAAATTTTAATGACGGAAGGCTGTTTAGACTTAATATACCTTTGAGGGTTTTATTATTTTTAGTGTGACGAAAGAAATCCTTTTCTATTTTTATAAGCACATACTATGTGATTACACTCACAACTGACCGTGCAAGAAATAGAAATTTCATCACATCACATGTTCATTTTATCTTGTCTGCTTGTTTATTATTATACTATGTGATTGCATAATAAATTACAGATGCACAAAAATAATAAACCATGCAGAAATAAAACGAACACCTAATCATGAGCTGGTACTATTTGTTGATCCGTTGAGTAAATAATGGACCAACCGAAACCCTAGGGGTAAATACCTTTAGTCGCGCGGCTTGCAACTTTAATAGCAATGTATGCTCATCCAATGCATCCAACTCCTATCTGGTGTGTCACCTTCACTTGGTGCGAAGTACGTCATATGTCATCCCGTCATTATACAACATTACTCGCACGCAGGCGAGTGGGTCTCAGGGTATAAATATACAACTCTGAGAATGGGCACGCAGGACCTTATACATATAATGACTCTCAGATGACACGCAGATCACCTTTTTACTTTAAAATAATTATTACATAACCACAATGAAATAATTAAATAAATAATTAAAATAAATAAACAAACACCACACATGCATTGGTAGGTCGATGACTCATGACCAGCATATACGCATTAAACTCACATATATAAAACTAAATGCAGAATAAAATTAAACTTGAATTAAAATAAACATGAGGGAATTAATTTTATTGATTTTAAAATTTCAATCAAATTTTAATTCAATATTAATACGTCGTTTGGTCTCATTTAATTAATTTAATTTTCAAACCAAAAAAATTAAATTAATTATTTAATTTAATTAATCTCCTAATTAAATTAATCATGCCGCATTAAAATTTTAATAACCAAAATTAATGTTTAATTAATTGAATTCTCAACTGAAATAAAATTAATTATTTTAATTAATTTTGATTAAAATAAATCACCCGGACTGATTTAACTTCGGGCAGGGCCTGTGCGGGTCGGGGAGAACCTGCGATGGCTTATTCCGAGCGGTACCAACCTCGTGCAGGGTCGTTCTGGCTTGGGAAGGTCTGGTCTAGGTGGAGCAGAAAAGAATTACCTCGCCCAAGAAGACACAATGGCCAGGGGATTGCGGGGTGCACACGGTGTTGTGCAGGCCCGGCTGCTGCAGCGCGACGTTGGAGGAACCCGGGGTAGGGATTCAGGCGGGTCGTGGTGCCACTGCATGGAGGCGGCCGAGGAGTGGTTAGCCTACTTAGCTGCACTATAGCCCCGAGAAGGGGAGGAGTAGAACCGGCATGGAGCTTTTGCTAATTAAGGGGGCGCCTGAGTGCGGCTCGGACTGCATGCAGCAGCAGGTCTCCTATGCGGGCTGCTACAGGAGTGCGCAGCAAGTTGAAGCAGGGGGAGCACCAGGCGCAGGAAAGGAAGAAAGACCTGTTGGGCGCCGGGATGATGGGGTGGTCGCGGTCTGGATGCAATAGGGAGGAAAACCTGCTGGGTGAGGGGATAAAGGGCAGTAGTTGCAGCGCCGCGAGAAAGAAAAGTCTGGCCTGGGTCTGGGAGTCAGTTGTTGTCTGGCCAAGGGAGGAACAGTTTCTGCTTAGTGCAGGAGTGCACCTGGAGCAGTTCCGTAGGGGCTGGTTCAGGCTGAACATGGGAAGGGAGCAGGCAGCGGAGACTGGGGCTCTGGTGCGGTGCAGCGCCTGGCAGAGTGGCGGAAGCCACTGCACGCTACAGTGCACCGGGGAAAGGAGGCCCCCAAAAAAATATAACGACCTGCACATGCAGGCCGTCTCCCCCCCCCCCCTCCTTTTTTCATTTTACAAAAAAAATATTTTCTAATCCCTCATTTTTTTAATGTAAAACAGTACTTTCAATGTCTTCCCAACCCCCCTTTTATTTAAATATTCCAAGACCCACTTTGCAGGTCTTTCACCCAAATTATTTTTTTATTATTTTCTATGTTTAGACTTAGAAAGAATGAAAACTTATAATAATAAAATATTATTATAATATGTTTTTATAATAATAAAATTATTATTATAATTAAACTATTATTATTATAATTAAATTGTTATAATAATAATCATTATGGTTCATCGGAAAAAAACTATTTCGGTAATCAAATGTCCACCTGGAGATAAAAAAACAACAGGTTTAATTCTGATTTTAAACTTCAGATGACCACAGATGGGTCATCTGATATCAGATTCAAACGTTGTCTACAGCGTTGGGACAGTAATGATGCCCTTCATTTTATTTTATGCAATTTTAATTTATTTGGCTTAAAATTGAGACACGCTCGCTCTGATACCACTTGTTAGAATTGGGAATGCAGCGGAAGCCCCAAATAGGTGGGTTTTAAAAATTTTCCACTGACGATTGACATAAACATGTCGACGTCGGAGAAGAGTATCCAGGTCTTAGCCGAGGACCATGCGTATAGGATTTTAAGCACAAAAATTAAACTGTAAAATAGCTAGTTTAAATATGAAGCCGCGCACGACGTCTGCTCATTGTTGGCGATCGCTGCTCGAAGAATCTGAAGTTGAATTCCTCTATATCGTCCACACGCGCATCATGGAATCTACGGGAGCGTCGTTCTTCGTAATCTGGGTGCTAGCGTGGATTTTCAATGATGCCTTCGATGCTCCAACGACCACCACATCGCCTCGCTAGTGATGACCGAGAGAGAGCTTTTTGGATCTAGAGCATCTCTCTCTAGAATGTGGGAGAGATGAGAGGAGAGAGAAGCTCCATGAATAGTGTTTGGTAAATTCCCCTCCTCTTCTATTTATAGTGCTCAATTAAAATACCTGGTATCGCCTCACCGGCCCCGAATACTTAACGCACTATTAACAACATTTTATGACTACTAAACTGAGCCATAAATATTATTATCATTTACTTGTAATGTATTTAAATATATTACATGGTAGTAATTAAGTCATTAACCCAACTCATCGCCCCCATAAATATTAATTGAACCTTGAATAATTTAATATTCGTCAACTAATAGTTTTTCATGTATTTACTTAAAACTCATAAATACCT
The DNA here is from genome assembly GCA_963277665.1 of Viscum album. NCBI lineage: Eukaryota > Viridiplantae > Streptophyta > Magnoliopsida > Santalales > Viscaceae > Viscum > Viscum album. The sequence continues at coordinate 444,682,047 of OY728155.1, read as the reverse complement.
TTAATAATTAAATTCAATATTCATTATTCTAAACTCGAATAATATGAATTTATTTATTTCATTGGTGATCATTTAACTTTGGACAAATCCCGAACCCCTATGGCAGGGCCCGCCATGTCCAAAACTCTTATTCAACTAAATAACGAAGATTCTTGAATACGCTATTGTGTGTGACCCTCTAGGCCCTTATTTTGACAATAGTGAATAGTATTCACATACCAAGAGCGGGATCTAGCAACCCATCATGGCCCCTGAATAAATAAGGATTGTCACATCAGCGACAACCAACCTATGAACACGCACTGTGTAATATAATCTCTTTGTCTGTAATATCTCATAAAGCAGGACATAGTCACACTCATCACCCTTTTCTTACTTTATAGTTTGTTGATTTAACTGGATGGATTTACCCTTCACTGCCATGGCCATGGTCTTATAAAGGTACTTCCATACATATCAACATGGCCTAAGATATATTACTTCCATAACCTGGAAGCAACAAATCCTTTCTTGACCATTCAACCAATGTCTTGCCACCAACGACGCACCCGACACAAACTACCTCGCCAGGACTTCATCTCCATGGTTTTCGTCTTGCATTAATGTATGAAATTAAGTGACATACATTGGTAATTATCTCAAGTCAGGAGACCATTACACATGATCATAGATAGGAACACCCAATGACACCTGAAACATGTGGAGTTCCTATTGGCGGGTCAGTCCTCATGATCCTACTACTAGAGATCACCAAGTGCGAACTTTATGAGAATAAGTCTCAATGCTTATGAGCCCCCAACACTTGATGGTCGGACATCTACTATGTCCAATTAGTATGATGTATCTAGACCATAGAACATATATTTAAGATTAATGTCATAGTTTCTAGAGGTTCTCATTATAGCCTGGGAAGTGCTATAGCCTTTTGATACAACAATTAACCTTTGGACATTACCATTTCAATAGTGGACGCATAAAAGTCTACACTATAATGGTAAAGAGACATTAGGTATAGCTTACTGTACACATGATATGGTAATCTAAAGCGCTGAATAATTGGGTCTAGGGCACCCACTATTTCAGCAAAAACTAACTATTCCCTTATAACAGTCGATGAGAGCCTTAAACCCTGTCAACCAATCCATACCCAAGATTACATCATAGACATCGATATCCAACATAGAGAAGTCCCATTTCATCTTAGCTCCATCAACAGTTATAGCACATGCTCTACACACAAAGGCATGAAATTCTCTTTCACCAAGAGGAGTTTTCAGTTTCAAGACAGAAGGCATCATTTCTAGTTTTAAGTTCAGAAAATCAGCAATACGAGAAGCGATAAAGGAATGAGATGCACCAGTATCGAAAACACTTGCATGAGGGTAGAATTCAAAAGAATCGTACCACTCACCGTAGACGGTCCAGACTTGTCATCTACCATTATCTTCTCGGCTCCATACAATTTCTTTATTGCTGCACTTTTCTCCTTATTGCCTTGTTGAGATTTCCCTTCTTGAGGAGTCATGGTATTCCTGGAATCATCACAACTAGCTCTGTTCTTCTTGTGAGACTGATTTTGTTGTCCTCTCCATATCGAAGCATATGATTCTTGCGACGCCTGGGAAGTGTCATGCGCCCCTGACCTTGGAGCATTCCTACAAGAGCATTGTAGATTCCCCATCTGTTTGCAATTGTGGCATGCTCTCAGTGGTGTTGTACATTCTAATTTCATGTGATCAGTCGAACCACATTGAAATCAACCTGCTTTGCTCTGGGGTCATGGAGGAAGGTTGACTGATCTTGTTGTCTGGTTCTGATTCGCACTCCCACCTTGGAAGTATGTGTCCCTCTTTCACTTGTTTCCAGTATTAGAGTTCCCACTCGTTCTTGTGGGAATCATCATACCTCCTCCTATCGATCCTGAGATATCACGTTCAGCGACTGTTGCTCTGTTCACCATCTCTATATAATCTGTAATACAGAGCACTGCAATATTTGATCTAATCTCTTTCCTTAGTCCTGATTCAAAGATGCGTGCCTTCAAAGAATTACTTTCCGCAACCTCTAATGAAAAATGGACTAAATTCATGAACTTAACTGCATACTCTTTGACAGAGACGACCTCCTATTTCAAGCTGATGAAATACTTCGTTTTCTGGATCTTGAACATGTGAGGATAGAATTGTTTGTTAAACAAATCTTCAAAATCCTCCCATGTAAGGCCTTCATCCAATTTAGCATGCACCGCTAAATCCCACCACTGATGTGCAAGATCCTCGAGCATATACGTCGCCATATTTACTTTCAACTCTACTGGTTTTCTGATGAAATTGAATATATGATTCATCCTACATAGCCACACCTTCGCCTTCTCAGGTTCAGCATCACCCCTAAAGTTCGTTGGATTCTGCTTCATGAACTGGATGGTATGATCCACATGTCATGGCTCATTCCTCGGGTTCCCCATATCCACAGCTTGAAAGGATTGGAAAATTCTCTGAACCATCTCTTGGTTCACACGTGGTTCTGGTGCAACCACATTCTCTGTAGCTTCGTCGGGTTGGTTTCAACGACGCCTACCAGGTGCCATTTTCTAAACCAACAACAAACTCTGTTAATCTCACTCTCTAGCAACTGTTGGCTTAGTATTTCAAATTCTATCACATCAACTGTCACAACATTGTTCTCAAACAACCTTTATACATGTTCAACCATTTTTGAAAACATTCAACATACTTTTTGAAAGTCAATCTATTTTCAAAATACACCAAATACCATGTTTTAAATGTCTTTTGGTGGTAAACAATTCCCACAATTTTCAAAAATTGTCACCTTTATAAAACTTCTTACTCATTCCTCACAATGAGATATGCAATCCTAGAGGGAAGTCATTCCTCTACAATTCATGTCATGCTCCTCTCATTGGCTAAAACCACGACAATGAGATTTCCAACATTCTAGAAGTGTATCCAAAACATTTATGTACCCGACACCCTGGTAACTTGATGTTCAGCATAAACGGGTTCGCTACGTCCTTTTATGCTATACCTTTCATGTTCTGAAAATACTACTCCTGTCTAAGATTTTAACGCAAGGAATACACAAGAAAAAATTTCAACTCCAAGACCAAGAACATCAATGACTACTTGTTTTGAAAGGACTGAACAAGCTAATACCATTTGTAATGACCCGCCAATTTCTCATTGGCTTGATATCTTAACAAGCCAATACTAGGCCTTTAGCGACATCCCCAAGATACCAAATCCTGGAAATAAATGCAGAAGGGTTTCAAATACAATTGGGGGATGATTTACCCTTTATGAAAACAAACACATTGATTAACCCTTCACTTTATGATGCATGAACAACTGAAGACCAATAAAAAACTTCATTTATAATAAACCACATCAAAGTACATAACAACAGAAGACTAAACCAAACATCATAGTACACAGCAGAAAGAGAAAAACACAAGACTCCCAAAAGACACCACGACTCAGTGGTCCACAAGCTCCAAGCTCCACAACATCTCCCAAACATCACCACAATCCACTAGTAATGAGATTCTTTACCTTTACCTGTGTCTCAGAATACAACATTTGCAAAAGCACCAAAGTTCCAAATTAGGGGTGAGTATAAAACTCAGTAGGTTTTTCCCAATGACTTCCCTACTCATGCCACTAGGATAGAAGAGTTAGCCACATTTATATAAAAACATTTTATATAAAACATTTTCTCCAAAGCAGTTTATAACTAAATATAAACAAGTTTTCCAAAACCATACATGCTCAAAAGTATCAAATTGAAATTTAAACCGGATCTTCCAACATGTTATTTTTCCAAAAAAAACAAGTTTCCAAATCATTTCAAAAACATCCTGTTTTCCGCATACCCAACCATTTCACAAACCCGTGAAATCAACCATGCATGCATCATTGTGATAGTTCCATACTCATGAGCGGTCTCTCATCGATCTACCAAGTAGTCACAAGGTAATTACTTCCCATGGGACATTACACCTTTGGAACCAAGCACAAGGTCATATTTCAACCAAGCCTTATACATATAGTTACCATCATGCCATTAAACGTTTGGAACCGAGCACAAGGTCCTATTTCAACCATGCCTTGTACAATGCAATATGAACACACACCACACATTCCCAACAATCATGCCAAAACCACCCTTCAATAAAACACCTTTTTTTGAAAACCATTTTCCCATCAAAACCAAGTGTGTTCAACCAATTCAAACCATTTCAATAAAACTCCCTTTTTATTGAAAACCAAATCCATCCAAATCATTTCAATCACAAACCATTTCAATAAAACACTCCCCTTTATTGAAATCCCATTTCTCATCAAAACATTTACAATTTCAGAAATTTTATAATTTAAAATCAACATTTTAAATTCAAATAGCCAAATCACTTTTCACAACAATTTTCCATGATTTAACAATTTCCTCAAAACCATAAATCATTACTAAAGAAGATTTATTCCATGATTTTCACAATCAATACCATTCAAATAACCAATTTGAAACTAATCCAACAAATTCTAACGACAGTAGTCGAGAGTGAATCCACCTGCCTAAACAAAAAGGAGAAACCAAGCAACGGTCGATGAACGCTCAAGAAGACCTGGTCAAATCTCCAATAATCCTCTTTAGATCTCTTCTCCAAACACAACCAAGAAAAAATCTCATCATATTTGGAAACCACACACTTATATCTACCTATAACGGGAATAGATCTTAGAAACCGAGAGAAGACGAGAATTAAATCTAAGTAGATATAATAAACCATTCAAGAACGAAGGAGAACGATTACATACCTCAAGAATCTGGCTTCGATTCACCAAGAGGAGCCTTCAGATCAGTTCCGGAACGATGGGAGAACCTTATTTTACCTTAGGAGAATCAAAATCCCGAGTTAGGGCCGATTAAAAGATTTGATGAGGAAATTAGAGGCAAAAAGAGTTAGATCCACAATTTAAGGATCTAATTTTAAGTGACTGCATGGTTAGTCTGCACGGTTTGACAAACCGTGCGCTAACCATGTGTTAGCTACTACCTCGGAAACCCTTCTCGCACTGTTTGGCAGCACAGTTAGACAATCTATGCACTGACTGTGTGAAAGCCACTGCCTCCCATACCAAATCTGCACGGTTTGGCCGCACGGTTTAGACAAACCATGCGCCTCCTGTGCGACTTCCATTTTTTCCCCAAAACTCATTCCAAGTTCTCCCGAATCTTCCATTTGACACCCTTAACATTATAAACATTAAAATCATCAAAGGGTTACATAATAGAAACTGGGGGTACTACAATTCCTTACATCTTCTTTTTTTAAGTTATTTTGTGGATTTACAGTGCATTATATCATTAGGTAACTGTTGAATTATCCTCAAGGAATATTGAACAATAATTTATGAATGATTTTTTTATTTGGTACTGATATTCATGTGATTATTACAAGTTAATATTTTTCCTCTCGTATTGACGATAGGGTTCTTTCATTTCTTTATGATTTGGTTTAGTGTGTTTTTTTTGCATGGAAATGAGGAAAAATAATGTATTTCATTTAATGATTTTTGGATAAATAATATTGATTTAGGTTAAATTTTATTTATATGCATTATTATTATGGAAGTGATGTTATGAATGAAGCATGTTTACTTGGTTTTGTTAGTATATGGGGGTTAAGTCCATATATATTTGTTTCTGACACTTTCACTGGGGCGCGCGTATCCATCTGTGAGGACACGCAGCTATTGCCCCGCATTCCTGCTTTCCAAAGGCGGGTGGAATCCATTCCTCATTCAAGGACATTTGATCCTTGATTGAAACGGGATGATGGGATATCGGTTCTTCCTTTCGTGGATTCCTCCTCAAAATTCGTTACCTAGTCCAGGTCTCCCTTATAGATTAATTTTTGGTTCGTGAATCTTGTTCCTGGTGCCATATCTTTATGGGCACCGGTTAATTACAATAATTTTTTAAGACATTCCATGGGGTCTTGTCATGGTAGTGACCTTCGGTCGGAGTAGATGAAAACATCTGGCATGTCGGGGCATCTCTGGGTACGTGGACATTAGGGAACCTATATTCTTCCTTATAAGAGGGCATCTCAAGGGTGAAAAACCCGAGGCATCCGACGTCGAATGTAAGGAATCATATTCCATAGGCATGAATCTGAGGTTTTCCTCAGCTTCCCATGTTTAACACAGGGTATGATGAAAGATTAACATCTCGCAGAGACGGTTACACCAAAGGCGTGTCTTCCGAGGATTTCCTCAGAAATCTCATGTTTATCACGAGGTAGGACACGAGTTTAATGTCTTTTAGATACGAGATGAGGGTGATCAGAACATACCATAGAGACGGATCAAAGGTGGTGTGTCCCGTAGAGGGGAGATGTCACACCGTGAAGGCTAATCTGGACACCACTGAGGGCGGATCAGGGAGTATGCACCCTAGAATGGGGGAACACCTTGGTTTACCATTGCTGGGATTGAGCCTCGGGGTGGTTTCCTACGTACCTTGTCTAGGAGATAGGGATAAAAACCCATGTAGTTCATAGGGGTGATGAATCGGGGTGTACACAGAGGACAACGACCCGGATACATGATGGGGCTTACGCATGGATAGCGGCCCAGGTACTGCTAGGAGCAGTGAGGAGGTGGATGGCATGATCCCACCGAGATGTGGCGTCCCAGGTGAGAATTAGGGTGGATGATGAATGGATGGATGAAGTGGAGGGGGAATGAAATGGGACCATCGTAATAGTGACGGTGAATTTGGTCTTGAGCCTCGAAGAGACCTCATACGTATCCTCATGGCAGGGAATCAAAGTCTGCATAGTTTGGTGGGACGATGGGACACCTAAGGAGGCGACCCATGAGAATGGATGCATGGATGGGACCCAGAGGAAGTGGAACCTATAATATGGGGCATGACCTTCTCGAGACATATAGGCTCGAGGGAGGGATCAGGATGAAACATGAGTGATGGACTTGAGGCTTCGAGAGGCTTCCTATGTATCCCCGTGGCAGGGAATGAATGTCTGCGTAGTTCATCTGACGACGGCCTACCGCTGAATAACGTTGACAATAAATTACCGCTGAATGGAGGTCCCTAGTTTAACGTCGTGCGGGATGGGGGTGAACCGACGTGAAGGGGGTCGGAACGACTGGGTGGTAGGATTGAACCTCGGGGAGGCTTCCTACATAACATGCCTTGACCTGGATCAAACTCTCCATTATTTGGGATGGGCGTGTCGGCGAACCAATGTGAAGATGGACCGGGGCTCCGATGGGTGTTGGCTTGAACCCTGTGAGGCTTCCTTCATACCATGCCTTAACATGGATCAAAGACCACGTAGTTTAGATTGGGTTGTGTTGGTGAACCGACATGAATGAGGACCCTGGCCCAATAGATGTTGGGGTTGAACCACGTGAGGATTCCTACGTACCAGGCCTTGACATGGATTGATGACCATGTAGTTCAAGATGGAGCATGTTAGAGAACCAACATGAATGAGGACCTTGGTCCGATGGGTGATGGGATTGATCCTCAGGGGGTCTTCCTACGTACCATGCCTTAACATGGATCAAAGACCACGTAGTTCAGAATGGTGTGGGTGATGGAGAACCGACGTGAATATGGTCCTTAGTCTGATGGGTGATGGGATTGAACCTCAGGTAGGGTTCCTACATACCATTCCTTGACATGGATCAAAGACCACGTAGTTAAAGATGGATGTCAGAGAACTGACATGAATGAGGGACTTGGTCTAGGTGGATGGTGAAATATAGTTTAATATCATGTGGGATGGGGGATACAGTTTAACCTCATGTGGGATGGTGTGTTGGTGTTAGGGTCGGTGCTTGCTCTAAGCGCATTTGAGTCATGCTCGGTGTGAGAAACAAGAGGCAGAAGAGACCTGACGATCAGTTCGTGAAAGGTGTGTCCGTGGGATGTGGAGTGGGGCTTACGCGTGGAGCATCCTAGGGAGAGAAATGTTGAGACTTACTCCATGATATAGGCCTATGAGGGTCGAGGCTTACTTCAGGGTGGAGGCCCATGAGGGTCAGGGCTTACACCAGGGTGGAGGCCCATGTGCCACTGTGGAACGGAATTGGTGAATGGGGCTTATGCAAGGAAGTTGCCCGGGTGCCGCTATAGAGCAGCAATCGTGGATGGGGCTTACATAAGGATGATGCCCGGGTACTATTATGGAGCGACAATCGTGGATGGGGCTTATGCAAGGATTCTACCTGGGTGTCTTCCACATGTCTGGCCATGAGGGCATCCCAACCCACTGGTGGATTGATGCCTTCACCTATGTGCCAGCGCACAAGAAGTATAATACCAAGTGTATTGGAATCAGCCAAAAAAATGTAGATGGAGAGGTTTAATTACATGCCTGACATTCAGAATGCAATGAGGATGGCGTAGTAATGGAGGATAGCTATTTAACGTGGCGGAAACACAGCATTCACATCGCGTTAGCATGAAATGGGGACAGAAAAATGAGGGTCAACTGCTGACCATGTTTAAAACACAGGACCTGTCGCAAATGTCATTCAAAGTCTTCCGGGGCGTTGGCCTAGGACGGTAGGTGAGCCGATGTGGAATGGGACCAAGCCTTTATGGTGTACTATAGTTTATTTTCATGTAGATAGAACTGTTAGGAATCTCATGCTTAGAGAATAAGGCATATCGTGTTTGGAGCAAGAGGCATCCTATGATTGGAACATAGGGAGAACTACAGTTTAAATTCATGTAAATAGGAATCTTTCACTACATTTTATAGTCATGTAGAGAGGACTATTGGCATAATAAGCCTATAAATTGATGGTGTTGGGTCTTACGTGAGGGCGGCCCTTTTCTAGTTCAACCTGGAATAGGAGCCATGTGATATAGTTTGAAAGAGTTGCCTAAGGAATGGTTTGACTCAAGGTACTTAGGGAATTGATGATGATGATCTGAACACACAACATGGGAATGAAACCAAGAGGAATATGTCACGTCAAGGTGTTTCATGGTGTGTGTAGGAGTCTCTCAAATCATGGTATTCCACAAGTGGAAGGTAGGTGCACATAAGGGTATAATGGAAAATCCTGACATCCCATCCGGAGAGGTTTGCGGTGAGACTCTCCATTTTTTATGGGGGTCAGTGACGGTAGTGAAGGGACCGGACTGGAGGGGAGGGAAGGTTGTATCCTAGAAAGGGATAGGTCTTCACAAAGTAGCTTCATAGAGAAAAGTTCTCATGGAGCAAATGCCTCTCACGGAGTGAGGGTGGCTCACGGAGCAATGGCCTCTGGCAGAGCAAGGGAGGCTAGTGGAGCAAAGGCCTCTCGCACAGTACTTGAAGAGCATGGACTCACGGAGTAGCATCATGAAGGAAGCTTCTCATGGATCATGGGATCACGGAGTAGCATCGCGAAGGATGCTGCTCGCGGAGCTCTGCCAACCAGGAGATCAGCCGCCCAAGGGGCGTCGTGGCCGTCTGGAGAAGGGGGGTGAGTTGGATATTTATAGGCAAGAGGCGCCGCGGAGCAGAGCTCACGCGACACGAAGAGGGGCTTGCTGGATTCGCAGCATGCTCATGAATGTCAAATGGGTTCACGCAGCTTCCCGCCTTCCTCTCTTCGTGGCGGGTTCACGAATGTCAAATTCATTCACAGAGCATCCCGCCTCATCTGCTTCATAGTGGGCTCAAGAACATCAAATGCGTTCACGGAGCCTTCTGCCTTATTTTCTTCAGGGCAGTCGCGGTGCTGGGGGACTCAGTGAAGGGGCTTCTCAATCCAGTTTTCCAGCCCATCTTCAAATGTCCATATCTCCTAATTTGTAACTTCGTTTAGGCCCTACGACCTAACAAATCAAATCTTGAGAAAGGGGTTACAATCTTGGATCATGTATGGAAGCATCTAGAAAAATTTTGGGACATGTATTCCAGTGCCAACAATATTTTATAGTTTTAACCTATGAAAAATTAATTGGTCAACTACATATGATATACATTTTATTTTTGATAAGGGTAAATTGTTTTTGGTCAATTCATCCAATTTTTCTAAGAATGTTGGATTACTATATTCTAAGGCCATGATACCCGGATAAATATTATTCGTTTTTATGATTTATTCTATGATTGCTATATATAAAGATAATTGGAATATATTTTATGTGGGACTAGGATATATGATGTTTTGGTGAGAAATTGGTTGGTATTTTTTTTATTTAATTATTTGGTGAATAAGATGCCATAATGTATGGTTATATGTTTAGTGGTGCTATTGATGACATTGGTATTGAGAATATGGTCAAAGATAGAATTATGTATTGGTTTTTTAGGAAAAAATAGGATTATTTATTGAATATTTTTATGATTTAATGTCCATATGGTCGGGTTTCTTTTTTATATATTCCTTCCCCACAACATAATAAATCTTCTAGAAGAATGGATTATATGGATATTATGGTATCATAGGATGAGTCCATGAGTACTTGGAATTATATAAAAAATGTATTATAAAAAGTTATCCATTTGGATGAGAGTCTTAATGAATGTATATAATGAAAATAATTCTTGATGAACAATATAAAAGATAGTATTATGAATTGATTTGAAGATTTTTGGTTGGTAATTAATGAAATATGAAATATTCAAAATAAATAAATAAATAAATGCCTCTTGAAAGTTTTATTTGATTATGGTATATATTGTTTAGCATTGGTAGTCAGTTTTTTGAGAGGTAATAGATATTGTTGAGATTTGGTCTATGTAATTTCCTTTAGTCAGATTGTAAGGATTATTTATTCATTATTATATGCGATTATATATCATACCCCACCATTTGTTTTTGGATATCATTACGAATTAGATTATGGGGGGGTTCTCTAATATTGTGTTCATAAGGATGGATGGATTATAACAACTTTCCCCATCCTATTCTCATTATTGTATTCTATTCTAGTGTGAACATAGTTTAGTTTTCTAATATATGTGTTTACATGGGCCATATGGCCTGTAGTCGTTTCACACACATGCTTTTCAAGATATTTTATCTGAAGGATTATTATATGTGTAAAATATATAATATTTTATGACTTTATTTTAGTAAATAATATATGAACTATGGTGGTTCCCAAAAAAAAATTCTTTATTATGAATGAGAATGTTTTTAATGATATTATGTCACACATGAGGTGTGGGTGTTATTCTTCTTAAGTTGAAAATTTGTTCTTGTTTGGAAAAGAATGATCTGAGCATTTGATTTTTCAAACCATAAATGTAGTGGGTAAGTGGTTGTGGGGTAACAGAAATTTTATTATTATTTTTTATATTATATTATTTTTATTATTTTATAATTGTTGATATATCTAGGGTAAGGATATAAATAATATATACTTGTTTATATAACTAGTTAGTTAAACTATATAATCATTTTGATTGAGTATTCTTTCTATATATTATTTATTAGTGGATCCATCTTGGATCCTACTTAGTGTACCTACTATTATCACCCTACATCAATGTAAACTACTTTTTATCTAAATAACACCTTGAGTGTCTAAAATATTAACATAACATTTGATAAAGTGTATAGCATATAACACCAAGTATATAAGAAAACATAAGTCTCCAAGACATTTCTGTATGTTTTTTATTTTTAAAATAATATCAATCAATTAATTTTCCTCTTTTACTGAAAAATGATTCAGTCATTCATTATATGAAAAAATTGTTTTATCATGCATTAAATGAAACCTATAGTTTATCTTGTGTTATACACTACTTTGATTTTTTTCTTTTATTACACAAAATATAATGTTTAATAGAAACATGAAATATTGTTGAAACATAATTATTTAACATGATAGTAATCATGTAGCTTATAAATTTGATATTTTTAATAGTTTTAAAAAAAATTATGAAAATTATAGTAACATATTGACTAGAATAAAATAAAAAATAATCAAATTAAATATAATTTTTTTCTGAAAACTATAAATTTAAAAAAAGTGGTGTAGTCGTGATTCATGAAAATTATATAAATTTTTACTGCACATTTTGAAAAATTATTTAAAAAATAAACATAATTTTTTATAATACGAGTATAAAATTAATCATAGGGTAAATTTTTTGGATTTTCGTGAAATGTTTCATTTTCAATGAATAGTGAGAAATACTAAATTTTAATTAAAACCTTCCCTCTTCATTTATGTAATTAATATTGAAATATTATGATTTAATTAATTTTATTGAAAAATTAATTTAATTTTATATCAATTAATATTATTAAGTTTATTGGATAATTTTTTTATTGAATTTTGATATAAAAACACTGCATTATTATGGACATTTTCACTTTAAAACACTATTTTCTCATCGTGAATACGAGACTATTTTTAAATTAATATTTTCCAATTATATGAATGTAATTCTGAAAATTTTATTTAATATTTGGAATAATTTTTATTTTTATTATCTTGTAAGTTAATATTAATTTTAAACCAAAATTATTATTGAAAATAGTAAAAATTAATTATGATGGATATGGTAAAAATGGATTTATCGGTGGTTAAATAGGGATGATATTTGTTTAATTATACTTAAATATTCTCTAAAATTAATTTAATTGAAATTTTATGACCTTTTCATGTCTACAACTATTGAATAACAATTTTATGATGCCTTTTACATCATAGAAACGTGGTTATGATTGAATCATTTGAAAAATTTACCAATGCTCCACTTACCTCACTTACAAAATGCCACCAAATCTACCCTCTTGTCTGCACATTTACACAGTTTTGGATATCCAATACCTATCTAATTCAGTTTATAAATTCCCTCCCCTTATCAGATAATCCTTATTTATGGTTTTAATCTATCATTTGAAGTACTTTTTTCAAATCTATGTAGGATAATGGATAAAGAGGTAATGTTATTCAAGGAGTTCTGTTTTTTAATTATTTCTCCACCATCGTAAAATCGTTATAAAAATGGTGATATAATATCCTCATTATATTCCATGTACTATGATGTTTTTTGTTTAAGAATTTGACTATAACTATATCCACTTCGATCATATGGGTTACAAAATAATCATTCGAGAGTATAATACACTTCCACCTCATGAACCTATGTCATTGATTTTCCCATTTCCACCACTAACAATTGGACGTTATGATGGGTGTAATGAATATATACATATATATAATATATTAAATAAGTATACTTATATTTTCATTACACCACAAATAACATTATTAGATTATATTACATAGGATATATGATGACGTTGAATATTTGTATGGAGGACTACCACCTCATGAAGTGATACAATTTATCATTCATTATGTCTTTTCAAAGAAGAAGATAATTTTTTAGAAAATTATTTTATGTGATAAACATGGAATAATTATGATATTCATGAAATATTTATTATTCTAAAAAGATAAAATGTATTATATTCATTGATACATTTTCAGTCAAGAAAAGATAATAACATAATTTGTGTATAAGTTGACATCCACCATCATGAAAAGACGTGACACTATTTTCATCACCAAACCACATGGATTCTATATATATGTATATTTAAAGAAACATTATGGTATAAAAGATATTATTATAATTCGTTAATCATAATTTGTTTGTCACATTCTTTCTATAATGATCATTGCAACATCAAAACTTCGTACATGCATGCTTACGACATACCATCTCAACGATCAAGAGGCACTTAATTTATCAAAACCATCATTCATTATTGGGATTAAAAGTTAAATTTATAGATAACTATGATAATTATATCATGATTATTATTCTTTAGAAGATTAAACTGTGTTATATGTGCACAAACCAGATATTTAATGACATAACTTGACTTCAAAAAAAAGTCAATTAACACAAGAAACTTTGAAAATAATTAATTATTGTTACTGAAATGGAGAATATATGATATTAAAATATAAAGTATAATATTATAAATATTATTATTATTATAGATTATGTCAATAGAATTGTCAAAATGGAAATACATGGGGTTCAAAATACATTCAATGAAAAGTATCCGTAAGAAAATGGACTTCAACTCAATTTCTCTTCATTAAAGAATATTGCAATGTTACTCTCCTAATTTCTTTTATATGGTTTATATAATTGCCTATGACCTGAAATATCATGATTCAATCATAAATTATGGTAATTTATGTTTTAATTACAATTATTTCATCCAAAGTGATTTTATATGAAAATTAACATTTCGTAAATTTTATAATGAAATATCACTTTTTTGGTTGTTAATAGTATAATGAAATCAATAAATACATGTGATAATATTTCACTCAACATTAAAATTATATTAAATATAAATATTATTGTTTCATTGATATGATTATTTACATAACTATAAAACATTTTTATAGAAAAGTGTTTACTTTTAATTTCATTTGATCAACTGGGAAAATATTGAAAAATCTATATCCTTTTTATAATAAAAATACTTGTTAATATGGGAAATTTTATACAATTAAATAAATTATTAGATATATATAGAATCATTCTAAAATTTTGGACACCACTAGGGACCAGTAATAGATAACTCGTAAGTACATGTTTTATGGTTTGAATCAATTATCAAAACAAAATGACTTTTTTTCAAATTAGTTATAATTATTCTTGAGGATAAATCTTGATGTTTAAGGGATCACAGGACTGGGTAATATGACCCAAAATAATTAGGAATATAATTCAGTAAAAATTTAGTTAATATTTTCATCTATGATATTTTTTCTATAATATCATATACAGGTGAATACCATTTTTAGTTTATTCATTAAATTCCATACGCTTTCAATTATTTACCTTTCAATATTGATTCTTAAATATCTTACCATTATAGTCATCTTACTTAAAAACTTAAGTTTTTCCATATGATTTCCTTTTCATGATTATTATTTTTATTGATTCAAAATAGATTCAATTTTATATAGTCCTTAATGAGAATTTGAGCCCACCATTATTTTGGATCACATCCTACGAATATGAAGAAGAAATATTTGAAATAGTTTTCAAGGATGGTGTTTATTTTATTGTGATATGTATTATGTTTTATTTTCTATTACCAATGTAATATGATTATCATATATGTATTTATTTATTAGAATATTCTAAATTGATGGTATGTCATATTTTGATTCCTTGTAACTATTCCAATATAATAATAGAGACACCATATTCCATATTATGGTTTTAGTTTCAATACATCTGGAATCAGATTTAGTTGAGTAGAAACCACTGAAATTAGACAGAGGAAAACATATTTTAGGTAACAAAAACCTATGGTAATATTTTAGTATTAATATATAAGAAAATTTTATAAAATTCATACAGAATATATTATGTGCTTATTTATGGATATATATCTCTTAATGATACAAAATGTAGACATGTTTTTGGAATAGTGGTACCAATGTTTAAATACTCCAAAAAGGGAACATTGTGATTAAACTGATTCTCACTTTGTACCTAAAATAGGCACTAGCAGGATTCTTGTTTTTCACACCCACCAGATATGTTATGGGTAATTGTCACAAACCATCCTAAATACCATGGTACCCCGATAACAAATCTCGTCCTAACATACCCTGAAGGGTGTTCCCAATCCCTATGGTTCAGGTACTAGCACTCGACATCATTGAAGATAAATGTTGGAATAGATTCACCACATAAACAGTATAAGAAACACTTATAAGTAAGTATGATCAAAAGAAAACTCCATAGGAAAAACTTTACCAGAAGTCAAAAAGAAAAAAAATCCCAATTATATCATCAAATTAACAGAAAACATGATAAAAACACATTTCACAAAAGAAACAACAAATCAAAGCCCAAATATCAAAATCAATGACCATGTCCAGTTAGTTCTTTCCATTTTCATCAAAATATAAAGAGGTTTTCCATAAATACTTAAAGGAACAGTAATGGGGTGAGATAAAATCCAATTATGTACTCACAAAGGATTCCATTATCAGATGCCACAATAATTTAAAAAATAACGTGTTAAATTTTAACTATGTGGTCTTCGAAATAAAAAAATTATATTTCAAAAATCATGATTTTCCATTTAATTGACCGATTCATATATAAAGAATGGATTCATAATTGATATATATAAAATATTTTACCTAAATTCAGATGTAATATATAAATTATTTTATAAAAAATGACACATATATAAAAATAATAAAAAAAGAGAAATATGATCAAATTCCAAGAGGCATGATAGTTCTAGGTTATGAGAGCCTCACACACACAAATATGTGATCATGAAAACATATTTCCACAAATCCCACATACACAAGTTAAATAGGAACACATCACTACCCCATCAGGGATATAACTAACTACATATGTTTTGTTAGGGTTTTAGAGAGTTAAAAAAGTATTTTCCTTTATAACTCAATAAATACCTAGGCATACATGTTCTCTAAAAAAATTAATAATGGTAATTTTTCTCAAAAATAATTAAAATATAGTTAACCCATTTTGCATTTATATATGGAAAATTCTACTTAAAAACCATAATAGGGTTTTTAATTAACTCATGACTTTTTTCAGGATAAAATTAATGGGTTCTTAATAATACAATTTATGGCATTTTTCAAAAATTACAATTTAAAATAAATTTCATAAATAAATTTCACAATTTAAATTCCCCAATTTAATTCGGAATTTTCCATCAAATTCCACCAACATGACTGAATTAATTATAATTTTTGGGTTTTCCCCAATTTCATACCAAAAAAAATACAGATCAAAATCCTTAATGAAATGTGTTTTCACAATTTAACTGAAATAAATTTAATTTAAATAATTAAATTTATGGTCAAATCCATTTTCCAATCATAAACATAACCACCACCCTTAGGATCATAGGATCAAAAATCACATATCCCGTAATAGGAAACTCAAAATGTAGAATGTCAGAAATGATGATCTGAGAATCAACCCTAGATTCAAGATCTAAAGAAAAATATATTAGATCCTCCAACCATATGATTATCTAAAAAACACTAAGGAGGTGATAATTGATATAAAGAGAAGTAATGAGGATTGAATACCTGCCAGGACATGATCTACTAATGATCTTCAATATTTGATTCACTTTAGAAGAGGTTTGGAGGAGCCATAATGGTTTCTTGAGAGCCCAAATGACCAAAGGGAATTTCCAATACAATGTTTGGGTTTAGTGGGGAAGAATTGATTCCTGAAATAATATGTTAATTTTTGGCAATAAAAAATTATATACACAGTTTTCTATAGGGGCCACATGTGTTTTCAAATAGTACACACTTCTAATGGGATGCACAATTTCTACTAGGGGGGGTCACATGGTTTGGTAAAATCGTGCACATTCTAATTGAAATTAAATTTTAAAAAATCACCTTAGGCACCCCTAAATGAGACCCAACCAAATAATGATCAATTTAGGGGTTTATGAGTACATTAAAATAGTAAGACGATGTTACAACCGTCCAACTATACAAATACTCTACCCACAAAATTTTTTTTATGAAACATAAATGTAAAGAAGAAGAGGCCACTCCACTCTAATTAGTTCTTCTCTCTCACATGTCTAATTTCTATAAGAACTATTATGTTTTTGCACTAAAATCAAATTTATCATCCTCCAATGAAGTACGTTGGTTTTATAATCAGAAATACCTACTGTATTATAACTTATGGATAAATAAATCTTTTTATCAAGATCAGTACATCTTAGAGAATGAGATAGATTAGAAATATAGATTCATATCTATGGTACATGGAATATGTAAAATATCGACATTAACTTTGGAGGATATTATAAATAGAAATCCACATTCACTATATTTCCAAAAACCTCAAAAGATCCCAAAAAACACGGAGCAACATTCCCTTGTATCCTAGGCATTAAATTACCCAAACTATGTGAAACATTCATGAATACATAGGTACTAACTAAAAATTATAATTTTCAATTATGATGATCAAAATTAGACTTATAACGGCTCTATACCATCAACATTTTTTAATGAATCAACAAAATCTTTTTTGTTGTCTCTTATACCAAGATTAGTAAAATCAATGAACTTTCACCAAAATCCAACCAAAAAGTGGAGATTTTCATGTACTGACATTAATGGACTCAAAAGTATCCATTATAATCAGATACATATAATTATTATTTTAATAATGATCATATATGCCCAGATGGTTATCCCATGCTCCATAAATATAAATAATGTAGGAGCAAAGAATGTCCTCAAAAACATTTATAGTTCATTATATTTGGGAATTAGACTTTGCATGGTATTCCATGCTCAGATGGACCTAATATTCCAGTGCCTCCTAAAGGAATATATAAAAACAATATGTAAAATGGGGATCTATATCAAATACTATAGTATATGGAAGTCTCTGAAAATGACCAATCACATTCACATAGAGAAATACTATATCCTAATATTTGGTTATATCATGAATGGGTGTAAAATGATCTTATTTTATTTCCATATTGATCATAAATGATATCAACTTCTTCCTTTTCTTGGTATATGGAATCCTAACCCCAATATCCATAGAGGCCCCATCCCATATCAAATTCGGACCAGGAGGTGGCTGAAGAAATATAGAAGGACTCTGGTGATCAAACCTGACTGGTTTGAATGTATAATTAAGAGAAAAAACATGAAATGATTCATCTAATACCTAGAAACCATGATCATCACTTCATATTAAATAAAATCTTCATTGTTCCTGGGTTTACTATTGATGGGAATTATATAATTTCCCTATCATATAATTCCTGGTACACAACGGTACAAATAACGATTCTGATAACATCGAATTCCCTCTATAGAGAATGACCAGTCAACAACAATATCTTTTCCATAATGTGTGTCTATAATACTAGATACTATTCCAGAAAAATAATTTCTAGAAAAATTGATGTCGGTTGAAATTTTTCAAAGGATACCTCACCCCTAATTCATAGACTCAAATATGAATATTTGTAACAAGTTCAATCGAGTTCCATTATTACAATGATTCTTTCATGTCCCAGGTCATCATTTTCCTTCTCAAATAATCATTGGTGAAATTCAATTTCCTCTATGTATAAGAAAAATCAAAGTCAAAAGATTATAGTAATTCCACCCAAATACTTTGGAGGATATTAAAATATTCTAAAGAGATGATATAACGCAATCTCTTATTTTAAGAATATATCGTAAAAATTTCAATGAAAAGATAAATCCAGCAACTCTTATGTGAATGAATCATATATATGAGTTCATGTTCATCAATTAGATAATTATGTTGATGTGGTCTATGATCTGTATATCCATAAGTGATGACATGATCACCCTACATAATAACACCACCAAAACTAAACCTGATGCATCAAAGAAGACCACATAGCCCTACCCATCATTTTGGAGAGACAACACTGAAACAATAGTCAATATATATTTCATCTAAAAAAATTGTTAATTAAATATGGTTCCTAAATGAATTATTCAATTATTTTGTGTTTTGAAAATCATAAACCTTTTATCATAAAGAAAAAAATTCCTTAAGGATTATTTTCATAAGAAAATTTCCCTTCATTATGTAATTTTTTTCCTAACCACTGTTTTCAATATTTCTATTTATAAAATATTTAAATCAAAATTATTTTATTACTATGTCTAAAATTTGGATTCTTATGTTAAACCTTAGAATATTATAATTACTTGGATATAGAGTGTTTTGTTTTCAGATACCAAATTATATGAAATTCAGCCTCCGAATTCTATGAAATTCAGACTAAAAAATATCTAAAATTCAGAAATCAAATTCTCTGAAATTTAGTCTCTAAATTATCTGAAATTCAGAATCATATTTCTTTGAAATTTAGTCTCCGAATTCTCTGAAATTAGGATTCCAAATTCTTCAGAATTCAGACTTCAAATTCTTTCAAATTAGGACTCATAATTCCTCATAAATAAGACACATAATTCCTCTGAATTTTCGACTCCGAATTCCTCAAAATTCCAACTCCAAATTTCTCAGAATTCCGACTCCAAATTCCGCGAAATTCCATCTCCAAATTACTCTGAATATAGATCCCTAATTCATTGAAATTAATACTCAATAATATAAATAATTCAAATTCCAAATTCTTTGAAAAACAGAATCCAATTGTCCATGTTATATTGCCTCTGAATTTTATTTGGTTGGAATCCAAATTCTATTTTTCCTCAGACTATGAAAATTTTAATTGGTTATGTAATTTCATTTTTCTTACACATACTATGAAACTGTGTCATACAATTTATTTCTAATTACTTATTGGTTGAGTGTCACATGTACATGTCCCTCCTAAATTCAAGGAAAAATATGACCGTTGGAGGAGGAAGCTGACTGTTGGAGTTGTGCGTAAAAATAAGATATAATTTGAATGATCTCAACACTGTTCGATCAATCTAGAGATTACATGATTTGAAGTGATTTATAAATATAGAGACTCTCGAGATTTTTGTGGATATGAACATATGATTCAGTTGGCATCGTGCGACTCTGATTGTTGCTGAGTACACTCGAGATCTTCCAGGGATTGGAAGCCCGAGGTTCTGACTACGTTACATTTTGATGGTTTTCGGGGATAGAAAGACAGATTCTAATATTTCAATTGAGGGATTACCCTGTTGTGGGTAAGACATACTTTCTTGAATGTATAAATCTAAATATGTTTATCCAAGGTTGTTAGATACCCTACTATTGGGGTTAACATATTTTTTACATATTACTTATTTTGTTTCATGGTTTATTTCCTCTGAATTTTGTTAAAGGAATAAAGAATAACTTTCTTATACATTCTATAATTCTCCATAATCTAATAAGTAAGATTACATTTTCATTAATGTAGAAAATTATCCTTGTAAGCATTCCTTAAGATTCATTTTTGGAACTATATTTTTTGGAACCTAATTATTTTTTTTATAGAACATTTTTTAGAGTTTGTAAATTTAACTTTTTTGAAAAATTTAAACATGGTTTTCTTTATTGTTTTAAATTAATGTTTTTAAACAAAAAATTAAACCCTCTTGTAATTGATCATCTATATTTGTATTTCAATCCTACAATTAGTATTATAGGAGGTCTCTGAAATAATTATATTCACATGTATGTTTTCTTGCTCAAGTTTTCTTGCTCGTGTTTTCTTTGTTCTAAATTTTCTTTATTATCATTTGTTTCTTATGTTTTTCATTGATATTTTTTTCTTTATTTACAAACATTTTTTATTAACATGTTTCATGGAATTATATTTTTGAATAGAATAGAAGTAATGAATATTGGTTTCACTGATAATCTAAATTCTAGAAGACCACCTATTTTTTATGGTAATGATATTGAATTCTGGAGAGATAGAATGATGAATCTTTTTATCAACACTAGAGTAGACAATTTTTTAATCTCACTAGAGATTAAGAAACCATGACAAGGAAGTAAAAACCTTCACTAACAAAGAAAAGTCATAATATAAACTAAATTACAAGGTACACAATACATTGTTATTTACTATGACTAAGAATATATATAGTTAAATTTCTTCTTGTGATGATGTTAACTGCATTTGGAAGAAACATGAGGTTACTCATTTGGTGACATCAAATGTAATAGAGACTATAAGAGCTAGGCCTAGAGAAGAATATCATGGATTTATATTTCCTTATTGAGAACAAGTTTTCAATTTGTAACAATGATTTATAACCTTTGTCAATAGTCTACAATCTATGGGTGAGAACAGTCTTGATGATGAAGCTCTTGTGGACATGATAATTGACCTCATGCCCAATGTGTGAGAATAAAAAAGGACATCTATTGATGAGAATATGAAAGTATCTCAAATAAATCTTCATTAGATTTTGGGAACTCTCATTAAATATGAAACACGAATAAAAAGAGATTCTGATATGAATTAGAAGAATAATGGAAATGGAAGTGTAGCCTTTACTAATACCAAAGTCAAGACTTGAGAAGGGGTTATAATATCTAAATCGAAGAAATATTTTGTCATATCTACCTCTAGTGAAAGTGAACATTCTAAAAATGAGTTAATTAATCTTGATCGAAGGATGAACAAGATAGTGGGAAACAAATACTTTCAGTATAAATAAAACAAGAAAGAAAGAAAAGAAAATAATGATTCAGAAGTCCCTTATTATGGATGTAAAAGTCATGGACACATTAGGCCAGATTGTCCCATGACAAAAAGAAAATATAGAAATGAAAATCATTTTGAAATAAACATTAAAAATTATTACAAGGCTAAGGCTAAGAATGTTTTGAAAGAAAATGAAACATGGAGAGACAGTGGTGGTGACTCTTTAAATGAATGATCAGATTATGAATCATTTGGTCAGATGAATATTAGTCTTATTGCCAGAGTACCTATTGAAAATCACTATCTTAGGGCTATGGTACACAGTGTTGAATCCTTAACCTATATGACTTTAAATGAAATTATTTCTAATGAAGAATATTATGAATCTTTAGAAGATGATTCCACCCCTTTAGAAGAAAATATTATACCATCATTTGATTAAGTTTCTAGATTTTATAAACTTATTGATTATGAAAATTGTATGATAAAAAGTATGTTAGAGAAATAAAATACTATAATTTCTCTTTTAACCAAAGAAGTATCAGATCTTTCTAAGGATCTTGATAAAAAAATTATTTTAAATGTGTTTCTAAAAAACATAAGGAAGTTAATTCTGAGAAGGGTGAACATTATATAGATATTTAATATCATATTTGATAAAAAAATATTTTAGAGTCTAAGTCTAGTTCTAAATCTAATAACCACGAGGATAAAAATGTGGTTATTAAAAAAAATCATAAATATTTTCCTATAGGAAATGTCTTTCAAAATTTACCTCTGGTAAGGAATGATGTGACATGATGTGTTCACAAATTCATACATTATGGAATCATTCTGGATTTTTTTATAATGATTCAAACCCAATTTTTAGTAATAATTATTTTCTTCCTTAAAGTGATCCATTTTTCACCAAATGCCAATGTGGATGAAATTGTGAGAAAAAATGTTCTTTAAAAATACTCAATCCTTAGGTTTTGATAAATCTTACTTTTCTAGGAAATTTGGATTTCTAAAGACATAGTTTGAAATTTTTCGATCCATGAAAATTTGGATTCCTAAAGTCCAACTCTTTCATTTTTAGGAAAATAAAGATATTACCAACAACAATAAATGGTACATGGATATTAGATGTTCCCAACATATGACTGGTAACAAAAACTTCTTTGAAAATATTATCAAGAACAAATGAGGAGAAGTAACCTTCAGATATAATGATCAGAGAGAAAGTGTTGGTATATGTGACATTATTATTCTTGAAAAAATTATGATTTAAAATTTTCTATTTATTAAGGGTTATAAGGACAAAAACATTAGAATAAGTCTATTATTTGATTAAGGTTTCCTTGTGAATTTTAGGAATGAAAAATTCTTAGTACACAATTCCAAGGAAGTGTTTAATCCTTCTTCCCATAGGCACTAGAATGTCTACGCACTAAAAATAGAAGACTGATAGAACCATGCTATGCCTTGTCTTAGTGGAATGGAAGATCAATAATTTTTATGGAGAAGAAAGTTATGACATTGTAACCTTATGAATCTATGGAAACTTTCAAGGAAAATATTTTTTAAGGATATACCGAATATTCGATTTTATTATTCAAAATTTTGTGATACCTGTCAATATGTAAAGCAAAATAAATAAAGTTTTAAATCAATTAGGGATGTCTCAACATCTGATTCATTTCAGTTAGTGCATATGGATATTTTTGGTATAACACGAACTGGAATTATTAAAGAAAAATATTATATATTGGTATTAGTTGATTATTAAACAAGATTTGTGTGGGTCTATTTTCTAGAAAAGAAATATGAATCTTTTTCTTATTTAAAAACTTTTAGATCCCAAGTTAATATTGAGAAAAACCTTCCTTTGATAAATTTTATTTGTGATCAGGGAATATAATTTCAAATTTCCAATTTTGAAGCTCTTTGTTGTAAAGAAAAATTACTCAAAAAATCTCAGCTCGAAGAACTCGTCAACAAAATGGTGTTGTTGAAAGAAGAAATCGAAATATTTAATAAATAACTAAAACCATGTTGTGTGAATATTCTATTCCTAAAAACTTTTGGGTTCAAGCTGTATGTTCTGATTTTTATAATATAAATCATGTTTTAATTGGACATTTTCCTAACAAAACACCTTATAAAATTCGGAATGGTAGAAAACTTAGACTTTCTTACATCAAAGTATTTGGTTACAACGTATTCATCCTAAATAGTAATGTTCACTTACATTAGTTTGCACCCAAATCTGATTAAGGAAATTTCTTAGGCTACTCCACAACTTCTACGGCTTATAGAGCTTTAAAAAACATGTACTGTTGAAGAAACAATTCATGTTAAATTTGATGAAACTAAACCTTTTGTTTTTAAAAGACCCAAATATAAATCTTCATATGTGTTTTAAAAAACTGATTTTCAACCCATAATAGATGATCCTTCTGATAAAAAAATTTTCAAGAAAATATTTCTGAATCATTTACCCTATATGACTTCCTACACTATGTTGATGAACAGGTTTTACAAAACCAAAATATGTTTTTTCATAATAATAATCCAGGTGATAACATCATTGGTGGTGTAAATGAACCTATAACGCCTATTGGTTCCTTAAAAAATAAAGTTTAACATGTTTAATTCCATTTCAAATTAGAACAAAAAATAACTGATAATGCTTTGGGTTATGATGATTGGATTAAATCCATGCAAGATTAGCTAAAAGAATTCCAAAGGAATAAAGTCTGGACCTCGGTTGAAAGACCTGAGGAAACATTTTTAATTGGAGTAAAATGGGTCTTCAGAAATAAATATGATTAAAAAGGAATGATATTAAGTTATAATTCTAGAATTATTTCTAAAGTCTATAATCAACAAGAATGAAAAATTCATAATGAAACCTATGATCTAGTAGCTAGACATGAATCTATTCACATTCGACTTGACTTTGAAGAATTATTTAACTTAGACAAATTTCAAATGGATGTAAAGTGTAATTTCCTTAATGGATATGTTCTTGAGGATGTTTATGTTGAACAATCACTTTATTTTGAAAACAAAAAACATCCTAAACATGTATTCAAATTTATCAAAGATATATACAGACATAAAAAATCCCCAATAGCCTAGTACGATAAACATACATGATTTTTTTTACAAAACAATTATGTTAAGGGAACTACTGATAAAACTCTACATATAAATAGAGATAAATAAATGTTTTGATTGTTAAAAATTATGTTGATGACATTATAATTGGTTCAACATAGAAATCATTAACCAATTTGTTTTCAAATTTAATGAAATATGAGTTTGAAATGAGTATGATGGGTGTGTTAACTTTTTTTCTAGGTTTTTAAATTTCTCAAAAACTAGAAGGAACACATATATCTATAAATAGTTATCTTAAATATCTTCAAAAAAAAGTTTGTATTTGAAAACACTAAAAGTATAAACACTCCATCATGTACCTCAAATCCTCTTGATATTGATGAAGTTGGTAAACTAGTAGATCAAACATCATGCAGAGGTATGATATGAAGTTTATTATAATTGATAGATAGTCATCAAGACATAATCTTTTCAGTATTCTTATGTCCTAGATATCAATATAATCAAAATGAATCTCATTTAAAAGTAGTAAAAATATTTTTTCTCAATTTAAAGGGAATCATGGGTTTAAGACTTTTCTATACTTCTAGAAATGATTATGTTTTTACATGTTTTTTAAATACTGATTTTGGTAGATTTAGAATGGATAGGAAATTTGTATCTAGAACCTGTCATTTCTGAGGAGACTCGTTAGTTTCTTGGTCATGAAAAAAACCACACTCAGTAGCACTCACCACTGCTAAAGCTGAATATGTAGTGGCTAAAAGTTGTTTTGATCCATTTTTGCGGATGTAACACACCCTCACAGGCTACCGTATGAATTTTACCAAAACACTAATATTGCATGATAATACTAGTACCATTTATCTAATTAGAAACCCTTCACATCACTCCCATGGAAAACACATTTATATTAGGAATCAATTTCATAGGGATCAAACACTTAATGGAATATCGTTCTTCAATTTATTAGAACTCAAGATCAACTTGCTAATATTTTTACAAAATATTTACCCTTTTATATATTTGAATACATTAATCAAAATTTTGGAATGACCAATATTTGGTAATCTTCGATATTAGCTTTGTTGTTGAAACCTATATACTTACATTAAGACGCTCATTTTCAAAGGGGGATTACATTTTCTTGGTAATCATAATTTTCATTTGTAATCAAAATTTTGCGTAATCATTTTTTTTCAAAAAAATTTGCAATCAAATTTCTTAGTAAAATTTTCTTTGGTGAAACAAATTTTTTTTAGGAAGTCAAAATTCTAGAACTCAAAATTTTATTTACTTAAAAACATTCTAGCTAAAAGGTTTTTTCTTTTTTGTTAAGAAAATTATTTAGAATAAAAAGTTCTTCAAGATGAATTCTCTTCATTACTAACAATTTTCCTAACAATCCAGAAGGTATGTTTCTTAAATTTTCATAATAAAATTTTTTACATATTGGTATATTTATCTTCTTTTATGAAAATTTGTCATATTAACTTTTCTTAAATAAAAAATTTTATCTTAAAAACTACAAATGATAGGAACCTACCAAATTCCTTCTTCAGCATTCATCTCAACCATCAGATCATATCGAGATTATTTCAACTGTTGGATTAATATAGGAATATAAACTATTGGTTCAACACCTATATAAAGTCCCCCATATTCTTTTTACATCTTTGATTTTCAAGATTTTTTGTGTCGAATCTCTGCCTCTCAACATAAGGGCCATTTTCCATTTTTTGTTTTCTTAACTAAAAATGTCTCTGGAAACATCTCCTCAAAAACAAATGTCTTCATTCAAGGAAATGACTACGTGGACCAAGAATATGATTGAATATTTGAGAATTCTTGAATACTTTCCATAATCAGTCAAAACTTTCTTTGATAGAGTAGAAGTTAGGATAAAGGATCTTACAAAAAACAATTTCAGAAAAGATGAACCTAGAAAAATCACCCTTGAAGCAAGAAGTAAAAGATCTGAATGGGAAATTGAATTCAATTGTTTTAAATTTAAAGAGGGAAAGAGATCTTAGAATCTATTTTGATGAGAAGATTAGTAAGAAAAAAAATATTTTGAAGTCTGAATTAGATATCTTAATTTCTCTGGATGAAAACATCAAAGCTCTGGTGAAGAAAATTGAGGATTAGGAATATCTACTCAAGTGTTTTGAAGAATATTATAAAGAGCTTAGAAGCTAAAGACCATTGTGAATAATTTTATTCCAAATGAAAAAATAAGGATAAATTTTTTCATTTCAAATCCAATATTTTTTTGTACCTTCATCATATCAATACTTCCAATAATAATTAAAAAATTCATTTTGTATCATTATGTTTCTGGTATATAGTTTTAATCTTTTATGTACCATGCTTTTTTGCAATTCTCATTATTCCTTTTTTAAATTCACAAAGGGAGAGAATGTAATGATGAAAAATAATTGTTCGTAAATAAATGAATGCCATATGTATGGGGTAGTCTATATAAGGGGGATTTTTCTTAAAGAATGTTTCCTTATGTAAGAAAAATAAAAATCTCTTTAAGGAAGTCAAGAATACAATCCTTAGGGATTCCAAAACCTAAGGAGAAGTTATTTGTATTAACCATTATTCATATGTAATGGAGATAAGTTTTTATTTTATGTTAATAATGAAAAATATATTAGTCCCTATATTCTTTTTTTGGAATGATGTTTGGGATTTTCAATATGGGGGATATTGTAAAGTCA
The DNA here is from genome assembly GCA_963277665.1 of Viscum album. NCBI lineage: Eukaryota > Viridiplantae > Streptophyta > Magnoliopsida > Santalales > Viscaceae > Viscum > Viscum album. The sequence continues at coordinate 444,653,999 of OY728155.1, read as the reverse complement.
ATCAGGCTTCATTATGAATTTTTCCACTCCTCTATTTTTTGAAAATCATAAACACTTTATCTTAAGGAAAAAAATTCCTGTAAGTATTATTTTAATAAAAAAAATTCCCTTCTTTAAGGAAATTTTTAACCTCTCATCTATTTTCATTATTTTTTTTATAATCATTCTAAATAAAACTCATTTTATTACTAAGTCTAAAATTCAGATTTTAATGTAAAACCTCGGAATCTTATAGTTCTTATGAAATAGAGAGTTCTTTTTTCAGAATACATATTCTATGAAATTTAGACTCTGTTTTCTCTAAAATCCAGACTCTGAATTCTCTGAAATTCAGACAATAAATTCTATGAAATTCAAACTCAGAATTCTCTGAAATTAATATCTTTAATTCCCTTTAATTAAGACTCTGAATTCTCTAAAATTTCAAATTTCAAATTACTCAGAATTTCAAATCTGAATTCCTCTAAATTCAAACTCTGGTTTCCTCAGAATTCTGACTCTGAATTCCTCATAATTCCGACTCCAAAATCTATAGAATTCAGACTCAATATTTTTTAGAATTCATACTCTAAATTCCTTAGAATTAAGACTCTGAATTCTTCAGAATTTGGATCCAAATTTCAATGAAATTTGGTTATCTGAATATATATAATTCAAGTTCCAAATTATTTGTAATAAGAAACCAAATGTCCATGTCATATAAAATCTGAAGGTTTATTTCATTATAATATGAATTATATTTTTCTTCTACTTCGAAAAATAAATTTGGTTAATTAATTTCATTTTTCATATACATACTATTAAACGATGTCAAACAATCTATTTCTAACTAACCATTTGTTGAGTTACACATGTACATGTCCCTCTGAAAATCATGGAAACATATGACCATTGGAGGAGGTAGCCAATCATTGGAGTTGCGCCTATAAATAGAAGCTCATTTGAAAGTGCTCAATATAGTTCCATCAATCTAGATATTACATGTTGTGAAGTGATTTCTAGAGGGAAAATCTCATGCTTTGTATGGATCTGATCAACTTGTTCAGTTTTTTTATGCGACTCTGATTGTTGTTGAGTACAATCACATGCTTCTAGGGATAAGAAGATAGAGTTTCTGACTACCTTAAAGATAGAGGGTTTGTGGGGATAACAAGAAATATTCTGATATTTCCATCAAGTTCTTTCCCTGGTGTGGGTAAGATAGAGTTTCTTGAGTGTATAAATCAATGGACCTTTATCCAAGGTTGTTCAATACCAAACACTTTCGGTTAAACGATTTTTTATATTGTTACTTTTTTTGTATCATGTTTTATTTCTTCAGTGTTTTGATAATTGAAGAAAGTATAACATTCTTATAATTTTTAGACTTTTGCATAATCTGATAAGTATAATTCTATATGCTTCATGGTATAATAATTTCCTTCTAAACTTTCCTTATGTTTCCATTCTAGAACTATATTTTAGGAACCAAAGCAACATTATTTCATAGAACTATTTTTAGGGTTCGTAGATGTACCTTGATTAAAATTGTTAAACATAGTTTTCCGTAAGGTTAAAAATGAATTTTTTTAAACATACAATCCCCCCTCTTGTAATTGAGCATCTACATTTGTATTTCGATCTTACAAAAACTCATTCTTAAAATTTTTATCACAATAAAATATTATTTCTTTTAAGAAACAACATTCATTGTTGAGTCCATCCCTATAAAATCCTTTAAAAACTAACGATGATAGACTACCAATCCTTTGAATCTATGAATCTGAAAATCATTTCATAGTTGTTTCCATGTAATATCATATATAAGCTTCTTTAGAATCAAATTAAATATTTTTTCTTCCATAATGTGTCCCAAGAACATCACATCTAAAATCATTAAATATAATTTGGAATGCTTCTCATAAGGAAAATAATTTATAAAAAAATTACATAATTTCTATGAGATGTTGTACATGATCCTCATATAAATTAGATTAAATATGGATTCCACCAATAAAAGAAAACCATGAAAATATCTAGTTACTCATGGAAAATACTATTTAGTAAATTCATATAGATCAGAGGATGATTGGTTAGATAAAACACCATGAAAAGGTTCTCATAATAGATATACCGGCTCTAAATGGTTATTTTCTCAATATCAGATTATTTTATTCTCACATGGGAATATAATGAATTTTTCTAAAAGATCATTCAACTGTGTCTTCAACTCTTTCATTTTAGATAGATTCATGTGGTGAGAAGGAATAGAAACTAGTTGAGTGTCATGTACTTAATTTGCAAAAAACACAAGATCTATTTCTGAAGGAAAACTAGAGATGTAAAAACTGAAAATATCGAGAAACTCAATAGTAACTAGAAGAAAATCATCACTCAAATATAATATATTAATGTCGAAGTGAAAAACTAATACCAATTTTTCCAAAATTGGATAAAAAGGTCTGGATCTACATGGCCCCAGTTATCATTCTCCTTTAATAATACAACACACTACAGCATGTGTAGTAAAGGAGACCCATAAATGATAACAATAAATTAAGAATTTATTTTCAAGGATCCAATCCTTCCAAAAATTAACAAAAAATGGTTTCATGTTGAGAAAAATAAAACACAATGTCAGCTTGATATCAGATAATGTTAAAACTCATGAAAGACTATATAGATATGTCCCTCTCTTTGTTCCAAAGGATGTAGTAAAATTCCTAACAATGATACAAGATCTATAAGAAGATAACATATATTTACAACTCAGGATGAAATAAATGGTTGAGATTCACTGTTATCTAATAAATAACTCAATAATGAATAATTTATAGTGATGGTACCTCTCACAAATAGTAGTCTCATATTTTCTTCCTCTAGAGACTCTTGCACTATATGAAGAATAATAATTCCAGATTCATGTTGTTGAAACTCATTTTTCTTGAATAATATAATTGAATATTAGTTTTATTAGATTTTTTTGATCGCATTCTAATACATGGTGTTTGGTAGTTATGTAATAACATATTCAAGTGTCCCAGGCATCTGATGGAACAACATATCGTGGATACCTTAGTGAACATTAATTTCAAGTGCCACGACATTCCACACTAGTAGAAATGGAACAGTCCTCTAACATGCCCAACAAGAAGTTTGTAAGATAATTTCTATCATGAACCACAATAAGAATAATCATACAAACCATATTCATTAATGGAACTTACACAACTCCTGGGAGAAAAGGATCTCTCAACAAACACTAACTTACTAGATAGGTCCATTTCAACCAATAATGATCTATCATTCACATCATCATAAGAAGTAATATCCTATAACAAAACTTGAGAATAATTATCATATTGAATTTCAATCTCAATCCATTTAGTATTTATCTAATAAAATCATAATATCTCATGTGAAAACTGCACAAACTCAACAAAATAGTTTTCATACTCTATCATAGTATTGTATTCTTACTTATGTTTAAAAAACTCTAAATCAGTTTCATCCAACATTATCTCTGGATAAAACTGGTGAGTGAAAATAAAATTGAAGATATTTTACTCCATGACCTCATGCTTATTCTCCATCTCCACCACATCCCACCATCTCTTGTTAGGTCCCTGTTGCTAAAATATGGAACATTTTAGGTTGAATTCATCATGAATTTAAAAGAACTCAAATATAATATTGTCTTTTCCAAACTAATCATCATCATGTAGGGGATTATTAGAACATTGGAATGCTGGTTTTTTGTGAAGGAACTCCTAATGGAAATTCTTTAAAACACCCCATCAAGGTTAAATAGTTTGAGGCAAAATGATAATGTGTTTGGGTGCTTATCTTATGGATTAGACAACACACATGTTGACTTCAAATAGATTATGGTCCACAACAGTATCAAATCACTTAGATTCATCAAAAGCATCCCCAAGATCTGAATCACATTTATTCTATGAGGAATGAATCTACAAAACATCAAAAGAAAATATTAAAGACATTTGATTAACACTAAAATTGATAAACAAGGGAAATTAATCCAATCATATAGATATAAATGTTTTTTATTTCCTCATATCCAAAATAAAATTAGGTAAAAGTATATAAATAATCCTCAATAATTATTTCCCAAACCATCTATAGTGGTAGATGCCTCATTACGAGGATATCAGGCCTAGAAATCAATCCCAACTACATCCTATGTCCTGAAAACATTAAACAACTACATACTAACATCATGACAAGATAAATATCCAACATCTTTGAAACCACATTTTCATGAACTATCCTATATAGCCTAGTACTCTGATAACTGAGCTAGTCCTCACATTACCCGAAGGGAATTTTGAATACACAAATTTTGTTTATTATTACATAAAATGGAACAAGATAAAAATGGGAATTGTTTAACAACATAAAGATTGGATGAAATAGTTACAAGTCAGTATTATCAAAAGGAAACTCAATTAAGAATATTATATGAGAATCCAAAAATGAAAAAACATTCCCTAAGTACATCGTCAATGTACCAAAAAATAGGATAAACAACCCATGTACAAAAAATACATAGAAGATGAAATAGATATGATTTACAGTAACTACCACATCCAATTTGTTATTCCCCCCTTATCAAACATGGGAAAAGAAAATCTAAAAAATTTTAAACAAACATGTAGCATTTGAGAAAAAAGCTATGTAAGGTCTCACAATGGATTCCAAAAGAAAATTACAAATAAATTTAACAAAATAATGATTTCAATTTTTAATAAATTGGCATTTCAAGAAAAAATAATAATTAAATAAATTATTCATTTCTCTTCTATTAATAGAATCATTTTTAACAAACTTATTAATAAACATTTTATGTAAATATAGAAGTCCTATTTAAAACAGTTTATAAGAAATGGAAGTTATATAAAAATAATCACAATAGAGAAACATGGTCTTATTATAAGTAATATGAGAGTTAAAGGATATGAGATATACACACACTCGAATAGGTGAAAAAGAAAATATTTTTACATGTGTCCCACAGATATTGGTTTAAGTGGAACTTATCACTATTACATCGAGGATGTGCCCTCCCACATATGATTTGTTAGAGGTATAATGTGTTAAAAGTGTGATGTTGTAAATAAATCACTAACTACTAAGGATTTATTATTTTATAACAAAAATAAATAATTTAAAATGTGTTTCTTTACTATATAAAATAAAATTAACACATTTCAATATACCAATTTCCATTTAAAAACCAAAAACTATTATTAAACAATTCATTCCTTCTTTTAAGAGGAAGCCAATAAGTTCTCATACAAAATATTTAATCTATTTTTCTCAAATAAAAATATAAATCAATTTTAGTATATAAATACCAAAATTTCATTAAATAATTTTCCATTAAATTTTATAAACACACAACAATTTGATGGAATTTGTGGTTTTACCCAAATTTCATGAATAATATAGCCCAAGTCACCATCCTAAAAATATTTTTATTCATAATTCAATTAAATGTAATTTAATTGAAATCATCCGATTTAGGGTTAACTCAATTTTACATTCATCAACAGAACCACCTACCTTGGGATCAGGGAATCATGAATCACAATGTTTATAATGGGAAACTCCAATGATGAATATCAACAATGAAGATATGGGAATCGAACCTATATTCAGGATCTATAATAATGAGGATTACAACCTCCAATAACATGGATAGCTAAAAACTCTAAGGGTGATAGAATAAAGCAAGTGATAAGGAATAAGGAAAGAAAACTAATCTAGAAAATATCAAACCGAGAATACACAACATTGATTCACATAAAACGTGGTTTGGAGGGGCTTGAATGGGATCATTACGGCTCCAATTAGCTAAGGGACATCCAATCTCAGGTTAAGGTTTAGAAGGGGAAGAAGTAGAGTTTCTATAATTTTTATGTTAATTTTTATAATAAACAAACCAGATGTGTGGTTTCCTATAAGGGGCACACATTTTTTCAAATCATACACCCTAACCATGTTCCCCTCTAAAGGGGTTCTTGGTTATACTATGTGGGAGCATGGTTTTTCATACTATATTCCAACTATAAAAACCCACACTGCCTTCATTTTTATCATTTTCAATAAAGAGTTCACGTTTTCTAAAAATCATGCACTAATCATGTAGAGACCAAGAGCCTTCAAAATTTTTCAAAATATCACCAAAAGAACCCATAAGGATATAAAAACAAATCAGCATCAACATAGGGAATTAGTATTTCATAAAAATAGTAACTATATGTTTTAATAATTCGTATTTTATTTAGGAACCAGTATTAGTTATTTCAAAATAAATACAACCCCAATGAATCATAGTTTATAATTCTGATATTAAAAATGCATAAATTTTAATTTATTCTAACTATTATATGATAATTATAAATATAAAATTGTGATTTTTAATTTTAAATTTTTGAGATAATCCCATATATTTCATTTCTTATAAATAGAACCTTGATGGATGAGGGGAATCAATAATCAGTAAAAATGTATCTATTTCCGTACTAAGTATGCCAATATAGCTAGTATTATAATTGGAAAAAATATGACTATTTTAGGGAAGTATAATCATGTTATGAAAAAATAACCTTTCTAAAAGGGTTAAACATGTTCCATTGTATGATTATCTTATATTTTATTCTTTTATGTGATTGAATACCCCATCATTTGGCAGGACTACTAATCCAATGACAGCTGGGAAGTGGATTATTTCTATGGAGAGGATATTTATTTCCTTCTGATGGGGTGAAAAGGAAAATGTTAAACTCAAAGTGTATTGTCTCAAAGGTGATGTTGATCAATGGTGTTTGTCGATCAAAAATTATAATGAAGAAGAATTAATAAAACTCGTAGAATGGAAAAATTTGAGGCATTCATTCATTGAAGAATATTTCCCTCATGAAAAACAATGTAAAATTTAGAAAATGATTCATATCATGAAGAAAAGGGAAAAATAAAGTATTGTAGAGTTTGAAAAAACATTTACATGGTTATCTATGTATTCTATAAATTATATAAACAACATGGGGTAAATGATTATACATTTAATTGAAGTACTTAGTCCATGTATCTGATGGGAGCTAGTCCCTCAAAATTTTTCATCATAGGATAACATAGGTATACATTCAATATAAATAGAAAAATAATTCTAATAGTTTTGTAAATTATAAGGGATTACTTATATGAAGATGATGAAAGATAAAAAAATGAATGGATAATTGGAGAGATGTATTTTCCCATATGTGATGACTGGGGAATGAAACACCATTGTACTTACATGGAGGGGATGTGGGTTTTCTTTAAGTGGAGAAAGACCACCATAATCACTTTTCCATTATAAGAATAAAAATTTTAATTTACATTTCTTCCACTATATTGATAGGGGACAATATGAAATCTAATTCCCTAGGTATAGAGAGAATATACCTTAAAAAAGTGATAAAAATAAAGACTATATTGTTGTTACAACCAAAGTACAATGATTAATGTTCATGTTTATTTAGAACCACGAAATATTTTGTGAATTTATTTTATTGATTATATATATTCATTAACAATCATTAGATTTATAATAATTATACAGTATATAATATCATAATGGATTGGAAAGTATGTGTTTAATTGCACCAAAAAATCGATTCTATGTAATGTTGATCTTATTTGAAAACACATGATTATGTAAAGATAACCATTAATATGTGCTCTATATTTAGATAATAATGTAAATTATATGATTATCATATTATACTAGTGACCATAAATTTTTTGAGTGATTTGATGTTTTTTGATATATTTAATGGATTTTAATATATGTTTTGTTTTATGTAGTATATTTTAGAAATATATAGTTTATTATTATAATAATGAAGGTTTTAGTTAAGTTTTTATGGTGATATAGGTATTCACTTATTTATAATGTGAAATTAATATACACTTTTAATTTTCTATGGAATATTTGGTTGAATTAGTGACCTTCCTTCTAAATGATTTCATACATATTGTGGATAAGCATTACGGTCAACTATTTAAAGAAGGGATTAAGTTGATCTTTGGGATTTATCGGATCAAATTATCTAACCATTTTTTGTTTCATTAAATAAAATATGAATATCATGTTACCATTTATTTTTTATTTTAATCCATTAAGTGTAAATTTCACAACATAATTTATAAAATAAATCATTTTTTATATTTATTACTTAGAGTAAGAGTTGAAATTCAAATTGATAAAAACACAACTAAATGATGAAATTTTTATTAGAAAATAGTAATATATAAAATATATATTCATATATTATATGTCAATATAGAAAAGTAACATATAAAATTTTGAAAAAATATATTGAAATTAAATGATATCATATCACAATAATATTGATGATATCATTAACAATTTTGAAGACACGTTGGTTTGTGGATTTTTTGTTTATTTCATTCTCTAGATCTCCCATGTTATTGTGAGAAATGTTTTTAATCACTCTCCATAAGTATTTGGGTGTTATTATTCTCTTCCATGTCCATGTTTTCATCTCCCACCTATGTTCTCCAATACTGGAATCCTAGTATGTGGAATTATAGAAGACATTTTCATGCCCCTTTTAAATTTTAATTAGGTTTTTTTATTAACAATATTTATGATGTGGGTTTCTATGAAATAATTTTAAATGAAAAATTTATCATTATATATATCATGATAAAATTACAATGACCACATTTTTTTGTGGGTTATAATGTAACACCCATAAATATTAAAATATGGAAAACATATTTGACTGCATGTATGAAATACAACACTAATATTTGACAAAAATATAACACATCATGACTTTATGATATATATATATATAACTAAAATGTATTCAAAGGAATATACTATACAAAACACTTATTTTTTCTTCTATTACCCTTAACAGTGAGTATAGCATGCATCACACCCAACCCATGGGTTGGATTGTGGTGCATACAACCCTGAGTTTACCTTCTGTTTCACAAAATATCGATTTGAAATGAAAAATAACATACTATAAAAATATTTTTTTAATATGATATTGATAATATAGTTTTAAATTTATAAGGTAATAATATTACTTAATAAATTATATAAATTATTCTTACATATTTATCATATATAAAATATGAATCATTTAAATGGAAAACACTGTACTTTTCAAAAAAGTGATTTAGTAGCTCATAACACACATAACATTAATTTAAATTCTAAATCATATAAAAATTTTATTTTAAAAAATAATATTAATTTTTGAAATCATAATTCCTAAATTATCATACTATGAATTTTTTGGATTTTTTTGAAATGATTCATTTTTAGATTAATAATGAAAAATATTATGTTTTACTTATAAATTTATTTATAAATTATTGAATAATGATAAAAAGAATTTGATTTTTATTAATGTAAAATTTGTTAATTTTTATATCAATTATTTATTTTAGGCTATTATAGTAATTTTTATAATTAATTATTATGTAAAAAAATTGTACTCATTCAATCATTTTCTCTTTAAAAACAAGCTTTCTCATTGCATATATGGAAATAATATTAAGTTAATTTTTTTTCAAATATGAGAATGGAATTAGTTAAAATGGATTTCATATTTTGAATCTGAATAAATTATATTATCTAATAAGTTAAACCTAATTTTTTTTAAAAATGAATATTGAAAATAGTAAAAAAATACCTCACTAAAGGTTAAAATGGAATTATAGGGATACAAACTAGAAAGATAATGGTACAATTGACCAAATAGTTTTTAAAGACAATTATTAGAACATATATCAACCTTATAAAGTCAAAAAAAATAACACATTTAGGTGAATTCTGTTTCACAGTAAATCTTCTATATTATTGATTTTTAAAAATTAATTACATGTGTACCACTAACCACACATGTAAAAGGAATCCCAAAATGTTCTATTAATAACACCTTCAAAACCATTTTGGTAAACCAATCCCTACCATAATAACTTCCTAAAATCCATACACTCATCATAGAATCCTTTATTTTTGAGGAAATCCAAACATGGTTGGTACAAGTGAAATCCTAAATAGAGTACCTAAAGAACAGTTAAGGTTATTGAAAATAACTTTTAATTTTATTTATTCATCAGCCTCACCTGACTATTATTAAACAAAGATGATATAAAAAATTTATTTTCTACTATATAATTAGATTTATTTTGTTATTATAAAGACCTATAACCATCTACGTGACTATAAAATGGGTTAGGAAATTATTATTCGTGTGTAAGGAAGACTACACCTCGCCAAAGGATGTCATTTATTTATTCATTACCACATCTCACAATTACGTATGATGAAGTATATAAAAAATATATATGATACTTATAGCATAATTATACATCTAGAGTCATTGTACTATATATACAATTTGAATTTCAATTACATAGGAGATATGATAGCATCACTCATGTTTATGGTGGACTACTATGTTTCAATGAAATTTAATTTTTCTTTCAATAACACATTGCATGGATAATGATAACGATAAAGTAGTGATTATATGTAATAAAAATGAAATAGTTATGTTATTAATGAAATGTTTTGAAAAATGAAAATTTAATATATACCATTTTCTTTCATACCATTTCACTCAATGTATGACAACATTATCGTTCGTGTTCATAAGAACTACCACCTTCATGAAATGGTGTGACCATATTCTTATCACAACAACACATGGATGATATATACAATAATATTTAAATAATTAAAATGGAATTTATGATATTATTATCATAATTGAAACACATTATAATAATTTCCTTCATTTTATAATGATCATTCAAAAATGGAACCTTCACTCATGCATACGTATAACCAATCATATATATGATCGTAACATACTTAATTTCTCAATATAACAATCCATTATTATTCTAAAAAGTATTATTGAAATGTAGATAAGGTCATTATTTCATGATTATTATACTTCATATGATGAAACAATGTAATAAGTTCAAGAACTGGACGTTTGATGAATAAATACAAAAGAAAACAATAAAATTATACCCAAAAAAATAAAATGATGAATGGTTATTAGTGAATGGGTGATAATATGTTATAAAAGAAAAATATATAATATTAGAAATATTAATATTGTTCTGGTTCAATTTAATAACAAGATTAAAGCCATTATACTTGATGTTAATGAATACTTATTAAAAAGGAATCATGAGGTAAGGGACATCATCTCAATTTCCCATAATTGAGCCATATTGTATTGTTATTAAAATAATTTCATTTATATTTTTTATATACTTAAATTACACATTTAATATCATGATTCATTCATAATTCAGGGAATTTTACTATTTAATTATTTCATCCAAGGTGATTTTTCCGGAAAATTACCATGTGGTAGAAGTTTTAGTGTGATCCCACTTTATTTTATGAATGTCAAAATTCTTGTGAAATAATCACTTATTATAATAATTTATCATTGGATGTTAATTTTCTATTAAATATACATATTATTGTGTGATGGGTATGATTTTTTCTTAAATCGTATACTATTTTTTACATCGGATGTTTACATTCAATGTTATTGGAAAAATTGGAAAAATATTGATAAATCCATACCAATCATAAAATATTGATTCATAATGATAAGGAACATTTTTTATTAATTAAATAAATTATTTAATAAATGATTCATTGTTTGGACATGCAGGGAGTATGTGGTTATCTATTTTCGATAGCCCCTCGATGCATCAGTAGTCTCATGAGAGGAATTAATTAGCCCAATCAGATTGGGTTTTACCCAGTAACATATATCACGATATAGAACATTTCGGTAAAGGTTTCATGTTCCTTGGAAATAAGATATCTAATAAATAAGAATTTAGTCCTCCTGGAATTTCATTATTATTATTATCCATTATATGTTCTCAATGGTATTCAATAGGGATTTATATCATTATTAGTTAATTGGTTAAATGAAATTCTATTTAAGTTAAATAAAGTCCATATTTATTTTTCCCTATAGTACCATGATATTAACGATTTTTAAATGGAAGGTAAGTTCAGTTATTTACATTGAAATATTAATAATTCTTATTAATTATTGATATTTTTAATTTTACATTACCTGTACTGAGTATTTGAGAAAGTACTTATATTGTTTCTTTGACCAGGATACGATGATGATATCATTAAATGAGTTTTCTAGGATTAATTTCCTTTGATTTTCTAATTTATTTTGATTTATTTTCTATTATCAATGTAAAATGGGTCTCATTTATGTATCTAGATATGAATATATCTATCAACTCTAATGTATTAAAGTAGACAGGATCCCTTATAAACATATATTATAGTTGTTACAAAATCCACATAATATTCTTCATGATTAAGAGGAAAATTATAGGCTATTGAGGTTTCTCAAGAGCGTTATGTGCTTCAAGTTAACTATATGAGATTTTCAATTTTTACATTTAGTTCCATTTTTTATTTTTTTATTACATTATATGATAGTATTTGGTTAATTTATGAAATTTTTAATTAACATATGTTTTTTTGGGGCTTTTACCATAAATCTTGATCTATTTTTTCATATTTTATGATAATTCCACCAATTTTTTGTGTGATATAACCTTAGTGAATGTTATTAACTCATTCTCTAATAGCATTAGGCTATAGAATAATCATCTATATACCACCATGGAAAAAAAAGATGGAATCCTTTTGTGGGGGTTCTGAAGTTGAAACTTTTTGAAATTGAACATTTTATAATATTCCCTTCCCAAAAGAGTCAATTTCATTTATGGCCTAATGTTCTTGACACGTGTTCAATAATTATTTTCACTTCCTTACTAATGATAAATAGAAAAATAAATTTTTATTGGGTGACCGCTGGATAAAAAAACATTTTATGTGGTACCAATGAATTCCTCAGTAGTTTGGGGATTAAAAGACACACTAAAATAAGGTTGATAATGACTCATTATTGACTCAATAGTATTTTTTCCTTCATTCCCATTTTGAAGTACATTATGATTTATAGGTTTATAAAGTTTCATAATCAAATTGACATTATTTTTCATTCTATATCACATTACATTTGATTACACAACTTTAATGTAATTTATTTTTTCCATTAAATTCCTTATTTACTTGTTTCCATTAGGTTACAACCATTGAATAATACCTATAACAATGGTTTCATCAATAATAATAATATTGAGAAACAATATAATATTGAAAAATAATGTATAGGATTTCCTAACAATAGAGCCTCTTCTTCAATTAATTACATCAAAAGATTAATGTATGTTATCTATTGTTATCATTTATTTAAATCCATATTAATTGTTCATAATGAAAATGTTAATTGAATGAACAATATACCAACAAATTTTTTAGCAATGTATTTATTCATATGTGAACAAATATTGCTCTTATGGTGATTTAGTTAATTCTGAATATTTAAATATTTATTTTTTTACCATTAGGTGCATTTGTTCCATTACTAAATCAACTTTAATATATCATGATGGTGATTCCTTATTTAATAAATCAAAAATAATTTCTTTACCAAAACATAAATTTTTCTGTTACACAAAATATTATACTAATTTTTCTCATAAAATGATTCCATATTTATATTATAAAAAATAAATAATCATTTCTCTGATACAAACTACGGCAAACCAAACATTACAGACAAAATTATTACATCTTACTAGTAAATGTTCATAAATTATAATAATGATCCATTCCATAACCATGATGGATTATATCCTATGGGAAAATGGATTCATAAAAATAATACATAAAATATTAACATCATCTCCCATTATTTTCTTCATAACCAGCCCCATTCTTAGACATTTAATACATGAAAATTTTCATCATATATATAGTAATCAAAATCATATCATGTCATGAAATATGATGAATATAAAGATTAAACATGTGAGATGTCAGTGTTCATTTAATTAAATCTTTAGAATATGTTTATGAGAATAAAAAATTGAAATTTTAAATCCATACCTAGTAAATAATTAAACATAATCATCAATAATGGAATAATTCATAGTAGTTCATTAGATAATAATCATAATTAAATCAAAATACAAGATTCATGAGATCTTTAAAATGGAATAGTGTCATGTAATAAAATGGATGCATAAACTGTGACATAATCATAATAATTAAAATATTATTTCATGGATTCTTACCCAGACATTTATTATAGGTTAGTCTTTGGTTTTCCACTCATTTTTCTCTTTAGAATTCATATAACCTTCCAAGAACCATTTTTTGGGTTTGGGTTAGCCACATGTGTACCCTTTTATAGGATTGGAGTAACCTACCATGTAACAATTTATCTAATAAAACATTAATATTTAGATAATTCATTTGATTGAGATAATATTCCCATTCATCTCATAATCATTACCTATTCATATGTTTTCCCAATGATCGGGAAAATTTTTATCATTTCATCATATCTTAATCCATGGAAAATAAAATAGGATTCTTCAATATTTTTATCATAATAATATATGTCATCTAGATAATGAATAATGAAGGTTTTATAGTGTCATATACACAGTGAAGTAAGATATTCAATGAATGATGTTATAAAATAATAAAAAATCATTTCAATTATCAATGGAAAATTTCTTGATGAAAACATAGTTTTTGTTTTGATATCCTCAATATAAAATCATTATATTTCCAAAATATTAAAGAATAAATTTTCATTAAAAATATAAATATCAACAGTAAATGAAGACTACAGGATTAGAAATTTTATTATTGTAGTATAATCTGTTCATTTAGTAACTTTTAATCCAAACATTATATTCACTTCATTGGTAAATAAATCATTTGGAATATTAAAATAATTTTAATTGAAAATATTATTATAGTTTTTAAAACATGGGTAAAAATGATATTATTCAATTATTAGGGAATGGTAAAAATATTTATTAATCCATTTCACTATACATATGGAGTATTAAGAAATGATTTCCAAACTAAATAGTTAATTAAACTTAGTTTTCATTGAAAACATTAACAAATATAGAATTTTTCTATAGCTATGGTTTTAAATACTTTCTATAGAAAAAAACAATGATTACAATTTATAGTCTGTGGTATTCAAACCGTGGACTTAAGAGTCTTTTCAATTGACTTGTTTTTATTTTTCCCCCAATCCATGACACTCAGGGGCCTATTTTAACCATATTACCATGATTATATAACAGTTATTATAGGATTCATAAAAAAGGATCACATTGATTTAGATCCTCTAACATCTATGTTATTATATAGAGTAGTGAACCACTATTTTATTGATTTTTGATGAAATATATTTACATTTTTATATTTATATATATATATATATAATAATTTATATAGTTCAAAAAATTATAACCGTAGGTTATTCCAACAAAATTTTATAAAAAATTCCCACGATTATGCATAAAAACAATAGAGATTGTAAACGTTGGCTATAAGCTAGTTTTATAGTATTGATTCAATTGAAATATTGTTTACATAGAGATTGAAAAAATAATGGAAAGAAATTAATTTCAAAAAAAAGTAATGTATAATATATTTTTTATATTTTCCAAGAGACAGATCATTAAATTTCAACATATACTATGTAATCACAAAAAATCCATTTAAAAATTAGAATGCAACATTAAATGCTTACCTCAAGAACCATAAGCTTTGTATATTCTCAAAACATCTATAAAATTAATATAAATTTGAAATAATTTGATATCAAGACTATATATATACATATAATTTCACATAATATCCACTTATAAAATTTCCACCATTTTTAAAAAAAATTCATTATAATTTTCATTTCGTGGTGTAAAAAGTGTAAATTTTCATGTATATTTCTCTTTGATAGTTCCAGTTCGTGTAATTTTTTCATGGTTACATCATTTTGAAAATTTTAATAATAATATAAATAAAATATATATTCATCATACAGTTATTAATAACCATCCATAAAATTTTATATAGATAAATGAATTACACCATTCATGTAGGTGATAGTGTGAATATACACATGAATATTGTTTTAATTTTCTAAATAAAATACATAAATAATTATAAATAAAATTTTATAAGTAAAACAATTATTACATTAAAATTAACTTATATTTTCCTCAAAAAATAATAAATGTTCATGTGATAGGGTGATGTAAAATTATACTTATCTCTCTATGGATGCTTTAGTTGACATATACGGATGAGTGATACATGAATTTTACATTTAATGTTAGGAGGTTCGAAATTTATGTGAAATAATATTAAAAACATTTTTGTATATTGATAATTCTATAGTAACCATGTTCTGAGGAATATAATTGTTTTATTGAAGGTGGATGAAAAATAATGTTGAATGAGATCGATTATGATTTACATGTTATATGATAGACCTCCTTATGTGTAGTACCATCAGTTTCTATTATATAACACTTTTTTATGATTTTATTGTATATAGAGTTTATAGGTAAAGTTTTGGAGAGTTTTATGATCTTTTAATAAGTTTTGGGGGCTAAAGGAGAGGAGACCAAGCTCCACATGGTCTGTCAAAACTGTTATAAAATCCTAGAAGAACCATGACATAGGAATATTTTGGACAGTAGCATCATCATGGAATATAAATGGTTCAGTAGACCATTTGAGGAGGACATGAAAGTGTTTTCCAGTATAGTATCTAATTCATGGTTAGGGCACAATCTATCTATTCGTGTGAACTATTTATGTGGGGTTTAAAGTCAAATCCTAAAAAGTTGTTCTCACATGATATTCCTCTAACTCTAACATTTTTTCTCCATTATGTCAGTAATTCAGAACTATTTTCCATTTAAGGTAGTATAACCTCTCCCATGTGATTTTGAGTTAATACAGAGCCCTCCCTTAGAGTTTTCAAGCCCAATTCTTATCGTAAGTGATGTTCTTCATCGTTCATTACAAGGTTTCTTACATATACTTATACTATTATATTTATTTCATAGATCTACACCCCTTGTAGTTAGATATCTAATTAGGGAAGCCATAAGATCATATTTTGTCTTAATCATGTGATGGGAAGATATCTGAGGTGGTTTCGTTTTAGAATTGACCTGGTTTCGTGAGCGTTCTACATCTTTTTTAGGTTTTTTTCAAAATAGTTGAGACAGGTGGCTACACTCTCACATCCTCTTAGTATAACTAAACAAAATAGTTTTAAATTGAATATATTATGTTTCATTTTTTTTAATTATAAATTCAACAATGTATGGAAACCCTTTTTAGTGACAGTTGGGTAAATTGTGGAAATATCAAAAATTCGATGTTCGTGAAAATGTGCATTAGTTCATGGTTTTAAAATGGGTATTTTAAATGAGGATTTTCTAGAATTTTTTCACATGGGCTTGATGAAATTTTTCGAACAAAAATTTATTTTTTTATTGAAATAAAATGGGTTTTTTAATTGTATTACTTCACTATTTTCACTAGAAGAATGAGTTTATTGATTTGGTCGAACACACATATATTTGGAATGGGATTAGCCTAGATTTTGTTGCATGTTCATTTGAATTGGGATGAATAAGGGCATGAATAACCCACATAAAACGAATGGGATGGATATGGGTGTGAGGTATGCCAGTCAAAGTGTTGCACTAATTGAAGTCTTAGTGGAAGGATAACTCACTGCTCATGAGTATAGGGAGGTTTAGGATGCATGCATGGTTGGGTCTATGGTTAAATGTAAGGTAATGGTTATTCAAAAATGATATTGATAACTGTTTTTAAAGACTTTTATGGTTGGTTTTAATGGAAATATGACTTTATAGAAATTGGTTTCAAATATAACATCTTTACATTAGGTTTTAAATCATTTTGAGACTTTTTTATAATTAGTTATAAAATATTTTGGAAATTGTTTTATATAAACTGTTTTATATAAATGCTTCTAGCCATTCTATCCAAGTGGCATGAGTAGGGAAGTCACTGAGGAAAGGTTTCTATACTTTTTACTCACCCTTTGTTTGAATCATTGGTGTTTTTGTAGTGTCTATCTTTAAGGACATTAGAAATGGTAATGTATCACACGTATTTAGCACCACCTCATGATACTTGTCTTGTTTAGTGATGTTGGAGCATAGAGATCGTAGAGAATAAAGTCTCATAGTAATCATTGTGTCATTAGTTGTTCATCAATTGTTTAACTTTTTTGGGTTGTCTTATACTTTAGAATACTTTGCTGTGGTTTGGAAATAAAGGTTATATTTGTGTTGACTTGTTTTTATAATGCATCATATAGTGGCTGTTAGGTTATTGTTCTCTGGTTAATGGTTTATTTCATAAAGGGTAAATCTTCCCCACATGCATTCAAAACCCTTATGTATTTATTACCAACCTTTTGTGTCTGGGTTATGTCACTTACGACCTAGTAATGATTAATTATATTCTCAAAAGAATGGGAATAATTGGGTCATAAAAATGGTATCAGCCTTTTCGATCCTTTACAAAAAAAGTGCTCTTCATTTTCATTATCATGGATTTGAAATTAATTCTTATATATTCCTTTAGTTGTGATCATAGATAGGATTAGTATTTTCGGGACCTAAAATGTAGAGCATAAAAATACTTATCTAATATTTTTATTCTCACTAACAAGTTACCCATGAATTTGGTACTAAACTATTTTGGAGACACTTATAGTACTTTCGAAAATTTCATTGTGATGGCTTTAGCTAACGAGATGAGTATAAAATGCATTGTAAAGGAGTGACATCCAACGAGGATTGAATATTTCATTTAGTGAAATTATATACGATTTTGGGCATTGGGTTGATTTTGGAAATATGCAGAAATTGTTTTCAAATTAATGATTTTTGAAATAGCATGAATAATGTATTTTGAAAATGGTTTGATTTTGCAAATAAAAAAATGAATTTTTCAAAATTGCTTGAATTGAGAAAAATATGAATTTGGAAAACAATTTTGTGATAGTTGAGGTGATAGAATTTAAAATTCCAATACATATGTTTCTAGAGAGTGAGACATAAAGATTATGCGGTTGGATTAAAAAATGGAGCCCAGTAGGCATCGTCAAAACCAACCGGAAGAATATGTGGAGAATATAGTTCCACTTGAACCACAAGTGAACCAATAGCTAGTTTTGAGTTTAGTTGAACCATTACAAGCTATAGAGATTGAGAACTAGAGGGATGAGCCAATGTATGAGGAGCATTCCATCTAGTTCATGATGTAGAATCCACTCATGTTTAGGGTGATTCTAAACCCGAAAAGGAAGAGGTGTTATTGAAGTGGATGAATCATATCATCAATTTCATCAGCACACCAACCATGTTGAAGGTTAATATGGAAACATATCTTCTCTAAGATATTTCATGTCAGTGGTGGGATCTAATAGTGCCTGATAAAAAAGATGAATGCCTTTATTTAGGGAATTTTGATGAATTTTTTAATAAACAATTCAATGATCAAACATTCAGGATCCATAGAATGACATAATTCTTCTGAATAAAACATGAAAATCTCTCTAACATAGTGTATGAGGCTAAATTCATGAATTTAGTGTGTTGTTCACTAAAAGTTATGGAATGTGTGGCCTTTAAGGCATGTATCATTTAACCAGGAAGAAGATGGGATATTTTCTCGAAGATTGAGGTACTATGTATTATTGATTATACTAATCTTGGGAATAGAGAGACAGTGGGTGAATTTAATTTCTCTGGATATATTAGAAGAGGATTTTTGATGATTCCTATAGGAAATGGTGGGAACACTAATAGTGGGGGAAAGAAAAATAGGGACACCTATTTTCAATTTGGAAGCAAGAATCAAAATTAGAAAGATGGATCAAAGAACCTTCCTCCATGTCCTACGAGAAAAGTAGGATATTTTCATTGTGGTTCTCTTGACCAAATGAAGAGAGAGTGTACGATATACCCTAGATCATGCCATAACTAAAAGATTATGGGGAATCTTGAACTCTATTGTCACTGTGAATTGATGTCAGGTGCATAAGAAACTTCTCAGGCGTTGCAAGCATCATATGCTTCAATAGGTCGAGGAAGGAAAAATCAAACTCATTAATAGAATAGAGTCAGACATGGTGATTCTAGGAATACCATGAATCCTTGGTAAAAAATCATAGCAATGCCACAATGAGTAAAGTGCATCAATAATGAATTTGAATTGAGTGTAGTAAGTGATTATGGATGATCAAGCTGAACCATCTATGGTGAGAGGTATGAATCTTTTTAATTTTTATGTTTTAAGCATGATATGATGCATTCCATGTTAAAAAATCAATCACTGTTTGGTGAAATAGAATGTTGAACCTTTCACTTCATAGAATGTTCTATAATCACATATGGAGTTTAACTGAAATAGTAATTATTAGTGTTAAAGATGGATGTCATTTATGTAATCCTTAGTATGGATTAATTGACATTGTTTGAGGCTCACATCAACTATTATAGCAGAACTATCAGATTCATTTCTGTGTAAGGTTTTGAGTATCTCTTTACTAGACAAAGGGTTGTAAAGTCATGTGTAATAGGAGTGTTGGCACCAGTAGTGGGAATGCCCTTTTACCAGTTGGCAGTGTCGACATTGGCATCAATGGAAGAGATTGAGGATAGTAGTTTTCCATTAGACATGGATACATTTTCATATGAATATCCCAAGAACATATTTGGATTACCACCTATAAGGGATGTGGAGTTTATGATCAATCTCTATCTGGGGGAATGTCATATTTCCCTTTTTTTATATAGGATGTAACATATTGAACTACGAGAATTTTAAACATATATGGAAGAGATATAATGTAACGATTTCATTCAATGAAACACGTCTCTTTGGGAAGAACCATTCTTCATTATGAAGAAATCAGAAGGAACTACAATGATGTGTGTGTATTATCATAAACATAACAAAGTTAGGATCATTAGTAGGAATCTAATTGGATGAATTGGTAATATTTTTAATTTGTTGAGGGGTTATTAATGGTTCTATAAAATTGGCATGTGATCAAGATATCATCAATTGTGAGTTTGGATGGAATGTATTTTGAAGATAGCTTTTAGATGTGGATATGGACACTATGAATACGTATCCATGCCCTTCAGTATTACAAATGCACCATCAATATCTATTGAATTGATTAATCATATATTTCATACATATCTGGATTCATTTTTTGTGGTGTTTGTGTTTAAAATATTAGTGTATTCAAGGATAAAGTATACCATGGGAAACATCTTTGTGACTTTATATTCGTAGTTATTAAAGTTTAATTTTTTGGATACAAGAGGTATGCTTCCAGGGAAATGTAATTCCTCAAAAAGTTGTTTTTGTGGATTAAGATATGATAAAAGATGTTATCTTTTTGAAACCTAATAAAAATGTCTTTGAGATAAAAAAATTTCTTAGTCTACCTAATTATTAGAGATTCTTTGTGTGTGACTTCTCATGACTAGATTCAATGATGAAAGTATTGAAATATAGGAATTCTTCATTCCGATGGAATATGAAATGTCGGAAGCCTTTCTAAGAGATGAAATTTCATCTTACTTATGCACCTATCATAATTTTTCTATATTCAATATAGCGATACATGTTGTAATATGATGATTCAGGTTGTTGTTTTGGATGTGTTATCTTGAAAGGATACCATGTGGTTTCTTATGGTTCAAGGAAGTTGATAGTGAATGTGAATAATTACCCAACCAATTATTTGGAGACAGTTCCGGTAGTCCAGGCCTTAAAGACTTGGCATCATTATCTATTCGGTGGAAAATTTACTACGTTTATGTATCATAATTTTTTAAAACACATTTTCTCACAACATGATTTGAATCTGAGGAAAAAGAGATGTATGGAGTATTTTCATATGCTTGACATTAAATAGATGTATACATCTGGAAAAGGTAATTCATTAGACGATGCATTAAAAAGAAATTCCCAAGCGCATTAGGAAAAAGAAGCTTCATATGAGTTGAATTTATTGTATGTCCTAGCTGAAAAGTATGTGGAATGTGAAGACCATGGTGGTTTTGTGGTTTTTAATTCTGTATTCATGGTTCATATTCGGTAAATGATGGTCAAAGAGGCAAAAAAATCTTCTATAGATTTCTTGGTTATGAGTTAAAAACTCAATGGCATGGAGACCCTTGGGGGATATAAACTTGATGGGAGTTTGATTTTGTGGTTCAGATATCGGATAGTTTTACCTTTGGTTTTTCATGAGAAACATCTTATTTTCTACCACCATTTGATATAGGATGTTCATCCGGTAATATAGAAAATGTTAAAGGTTTTGAAGGAGCAGTTTTGGTGGAGAGACATGAAAAGAAAAGTGGAATAGTTCATTTCATGATGCCTAACATGTTATCATCTTAAGGCTGAAAAAATACCAATAGGTATGATGCATTATTTACCTCTCCCATTGTACAAATTGAAGTAGATAGCCATGGATTTTATTACAGGCCTCCCAAAAAAGAAGTTTGAAAACATGATGTGTTTTGTGTGGTAGTGGATTAGCTCCCCAAGTCCTCCCATTTAATTCTTATTCATGGAACTCCTTTAGTGGAAGATATTTCTAATATATATCTCAAACAAGGGTTTAAGAGACATGGAATACTAGTTTCTATTATTATATAAATATATCTGAGGTTAAAATCATGTTTTGGGAAATCCTTATAGACTTCCCTTGGGACTCAGTTGACTATGTGTACGGCATATCATCCTCAGACGGATGATAAATATAATGATAATACAAACATTTTAAAAAAATTGTGGAATATTGTAATGGAGTTTTGTGTCTTATGGGAAGGGAATGTATCATTATTAGAGTTCAAATATAATAATTTCTATCAAGACATGATATATATGGATCTTTTTAAAGCATTGCATGGTCATTCTTGTTGTTCTCCACTTTTTGGGGTGTAAATTGATGATACATCTCTAGTTGGGATGATAATTTTCTAGGAAACAATAGAGAAGATCCTGTTGATGAGGAAATGTATGCATATGGCTCATTGTCATCATAATGTTTTTTGTGGATCATTGTCAAAGACTACTGCCGATTATGGTGAGTGACCATGTGTTCATGAGGATCTCTCTAAGGATTGTCCATCATCATTTTGGGAATTAGGGAAAGTTCTCTCCTTGACACATTGGTCTTTTCTATATATTCTAATTGGTTGGAGAGGTTGAATATTAGTTATAATTTCCACCACAATTCAGTTCGATGTGTATTGTGTCCCACATATCTCAGTTTAAAATTAATTAGTCTGATATTAACCCCGTGATTATATGGGATCACATTTACCAAGAGCCGGATTCTTCATTGATACATATCCCACTATAGATTTTGGATAAATAAGAGAAATTACTTCTTGGAAAAATCATCAATCTAGTGTTTATTTTATTAAAAAATTACCAGCTTTACGAAGAGTGTTGAGAATGCGATAAGTAAATAAAAAAGAAATGGCTAGAACTCATTCAGTGAATCAATGGATTTATACTTTATGAGGATGAAAATTACAACGGTGGGGGGAATTTAACACACTATGTTTATGGTATGTCACGCATTTCATTATGTTTTTCTAGAATATATGGTTTTTAGGTGATGTTTGGGAGATTTTGGAGAACATTCAATGATATTTGGGTGCTAAAGGAGAGGCGAATAGGATGAGCATGTGTTTTCAAATCCATATAAAAATTATTTGAGAAACCTTGCACATTGGAAAATATTGGATAAAAGGTTCATCATGGTGTAAACATGATTAAGTAGACCATGTGATGAGGTCATGTGAGGGTCTTCCAGGAAAGAATCTAACATGAGGTTAGCGCATGGTTTGTGTAACCATGAGAACTAATTGTGCACGTGGTTAAACTGAGATACTAAAAAAGTGGGCCTCAAATTTCTTTCCACTAACTCCCTCATTTTTTTCATTTTTTTCCTAATTCGTGATATTTCTCCATTGAAGTTATGATAACCTCTCCTATGTAAATAGTAGCCAATTTAGAGCTCGCCTTTGGCGTTTTCCAGACAGATTCTTGTGGTAAGTGACATTTCTCATCGTTCATGCCAAGGTTACATAGATCAAATTCTACTATTCTATTAGTTTATTTTAAATACAACTGATGTCATTATATCTAAGATTATAGATTCCCAATAAGTCTATATTTTATCTTTATCATGTTAGGGGAATAGAACTTTTGTGGTTTCATAGAGAGTCGACCCGGTTTCGTGAGTGTTCTTCATCCATTCTCTAATTTTGTGATGACAATTGAGGTAGGTGGATTCAATCTCAACTCCTCAAAGTAGAATTGAATAGAATAGTTTTATATTTAATAGCTTATGTTGAATTTATTTCAAATTGGATATTAAGATGTTTTTGGATACCCTCTTTTTTGATGGTCTGGTAAATTTTGTAAATAAGAAACATTGGGTGTTCTTGAAAATTTTCTTTGGTTCTTGGTTATAAAATGTGGATTTTGAAATGAGGATTTTTTTGGAATTTTAGAATATGGGTTTGGTGAATTTTTTTTCATTAAAATTAATCTTTTTATATAAATTAAATACTTTGTTTCAAATCACTTGTTTATTGATTTTCAATAAAATTTTATATATTGAATTGGTGGAACACACATTGATTGGGAATTAGATTGGCATGGGTTTTGGTTTGTGTTCATATTCATTGGGAATGATAAGGGAATAAAGGAACCCCATAAACTGGTTAGGATGGATATAGGAAGGAAGAACCTCCATCAAAGTTGCCCAGTATGTGAAGGCTTAGTGAAAGGATAACTCACCACTCATGTGTATAGGGAGTTTCAGGTTGCATAGATTGTAGGATGTGTGGTTAAGGTTAATGGAATGGTTATTCCAAACTGATATTGAGAGTTTTTTTTAAATCCAAGCTTGGATGTTTTTCTGGATGTTTTATTTTTTGAAAATTGGTTAAAAATAGCTCTTGTTTAGATTTTTATTTAAATTGTAATGACCATTGTTCATTTTTAGTTTTAAATTATTTTGGGAAATTTATTATATCATCAGTTTAATATAAATTTTTATAACCTTTCTATCCTAGTGATGTGAGTAGGGATTTCCTTAGAGAAATCATACTGGGTTTATTACTAACCCCTTCTTCTGTAAGTTTTTTCTTTTTTAGATTCTATAATTTGTGACATGGGAAAAGGTAACATATCATAGTTATTTAGTACCACCTCATGATATGTGGGTTGTTTTGTGATGTTGGAGTATAGAGCTTGTAGAGCATTGAGTCTTCTAGTCATCTTAGAGTATTTAGATGTTCTTCCATCATTTACCGTATTTTCTGTTCAGATTATGATATAGAATACAATGGTGTGGTTTGGTTAAAATTTTGATGGTTGATTATTCTTGTTTTTATCAGCCATCATATAGTGATTATATTATTATGGTTTCTTGTTTAGTGGTTTATATCTTGAAGGTTATATGATTCCCCACATAAATATGAAACCCCTCTATATTTATTTCCATTTTTTGGTATCTTGGGAATTTCACATAAGTCCTAGTAAGTATCCATTGTATTTTCAAGATATTGAGAATAAGTGGTTAATTACATTTGTCTCACAAGTAAATCATTTAGTGATTGTTCTCTAGAGAAGTGAAATGGTTCTAGGAGGATGGGAATTAATCTTGTAAGGTATTTTGTTATTTCATTACCAATATAAGAAGGTTTAAATTCATGAATAAGGGATAATATGATGTGAAAGTTTATAAATATATTCATAGAATAATATGTAAACATGTTTTTGTGGAAATAATATAGTCATTTCTTAATTTAACCCATGTTTACCATGTTATTTCCATTCTTCTACTGACAAATATATACTGCGTTCGCAATTGATTATGATTAATATTAATGTATGATGATCAAAAAATTTGGATATGATGATTAGAGATTAAAAATAAATATCTGCATATTCAATTACTATATGTGGTAGAAATTAATTTTAATATAAAAATAAATATTAAAAACAAAATTCATTTTTTGAAAAATTATTATCTAGGAAAAACAACAAATTTACATTCATTCTATTCCTAGTAAAAACTATCAAAACAAATGTTAATATATTTTACTGAATATATGATGAATAAATTTCAGTATTAACATGAAACAATATTTACTTCTTTAATATATTTTTACAAAAATACATTTTAACATAAAAATGTTATGGAATACAACTCTTTTTAACATAAAATGATTTTATCATCATTGAAAGTCATTTAATATCTAATTTTTTTGTTTATTCATTCATTCACATTAGATTTCATTGAAACATAAATTTATATATAATTAATATACTATTTTTATAAAATCATATCTTACATTTGTAAAAAACATTTATTAATAAAATACAGGTTTAAAATTAATAATTGATTTTATTAAAAAATTATTGATTATATATTATGAATTAATCTATAAATTTCCACTGAAGAAACAATTTCTATATATATTATAATTTTTTA
The DNA here is from genome assembly GCA_963277665.1 of Viscum album. Lineage (NCBI taxonomy): Eukaryota > Viridiplantae > Streptophyta > Magnoliopsida > Santalales > Viscaceae > Viscum > Viscum album. Next base: position 444,627,414 of record OY728155.1, on the reverse strand, counting down.
TTCATATTCAAACCATACATTAAAAATGATATGTTTTATGCTATATTATAACATTTGATCATTTAGACTCAGGGTATCATATAAAGAATGATATACAATACATGATATTTATTTTAATGAAATTGTGTATAATATATATTGTTTTTTGTGATATAATAACTTTATGTTTTCATATAATTTAAGAATTTAATGAATTATGTATTGAAATCCATATGAATATTGCACAATGGAAGTTGAACATGATCACTAATGGAGAAAATTTATATATTGTTACTTTTCTAAATAGAGAAGGATAGTGTATGTGCTCGATATAAAAAAACAAGATGATTATATAATCATTAAACAAGAAAGTGGTTATTTAATCTTCAAAACCATTTACGATCATTCATTATAATGTATGAGGTCCTATGGAGAAGAAATATACTCTTTGAGAAAATATCATTATAAATTTTATATATTTATTCACTCACATGACATATGTTATTATTATGAAACATAGGTTTGAGGCCTTAGTAAGAAAAAACATTTTAGATAAAGAGTAGAGATAGAGTATTTTTTTCTATTTAGACCATATAATGTGATAAAAACTTTATATGTGAAAATGGGAAGCTTTTTGACTCTTTATAAAATCATATATTCTAAAATTATCAATAATCAATACAAATACAGTTTACTGGTCTGGAAAATTATAAAAATACGTGATTGGTAGAGATAACTCATATAAAACTTTTCTAAAATGATATATCTCAATATTGTATATGGAAATATATTAGTGTGTGATTTTAAACTCATAAAATATTTTTTTAAATAAAAAATTCTAATATTTATCATTATTATATATAAAAAAATCCGAACATGATGTACTTACATATAATTATTATCCCTTATGTGATCAGAGAAAATACATCAAACTTGTTTAAGATTGAGTGAAGGGTTATTGCTGGAATTTTTCATAGTTACCCTCCAAATAGAAGTACATACCACTATTATAATAAGGATACTAGAGTAATAATTAATTTTATAGATGATATGGTTCTTTTATATTGAATTAATTATTCTATACATGAATAAAATAATTATATACCTAGAGAATATGTAGTTTTTGTTGAATTAATTGAAGATGGTTATCTTTTTGAAATAATTACAAATGATATAATAATAAAATAAGTTTATTTATAAATTTCAACAGAATAGTAATGATATAATTCATCTCATCAATGGATGAGAATGAATGTACATGTCCCGAAAAAAATTAGAGATCAAGTATTATCTTTAAAAATATTGATGATAATGAGGACATCATCTCATACATTAAGGTCCTCTAAAAAATTTTAGAATAATGGATTATAAGAATTGGATAATAAATTTTCTTATTATATAAAGGAATAATTAGACCGAATTTAGTGGAATTGTAATTTTTGAGGTAATATTCAAAGTTGGAGAAACTTCTATCGTAGGAATAATGTTTGTGATTAATAAAGGTTAAATAAAAATGGTGAATTTGAGACAATTAATGAAAATATTAGTTTTTGAAATAAATTAATATGTAAAAGGGAAAGAAATTTATTGTAATATTAAATTATTTTTTGTTATTGCAACCTTTATAATATTTCATTATGTTACAGCACAAGGGAAATATAATATTATCTAAACTGATGTCAAGTTAACCTTCCATAATTCTGAATTGAAAGAGGGGGAATACATTGAGAATGCCACGAGTTTCAATCTTGGTGAAGATGGGAATCATTTTTTTAGGATAATGACTGACTTATATGGTGTCAAAAAAATCATCATGGGAAATGTATTCTATTCTGGACACCAAAATTAAGATTTTTAATTTAAAAAAGGATAGAGTAAAAAAGAAACCTATATATTAAAAATGATAAAGATGTATCTATATTAACTATTTTTCATATATATTTTATCGTATTTTATTAAAGTAATAACATTTGTTTGGGGATATTTTCCAAATAGATGAATATGAGTTTTGAAATGTCAATTTATATTTATAATATGTACATTTATATCCAAAAATAACAAAATGTTTAGTCTTATATATTTCATTATACAGTTAAGTATTCTACTAAATTGTTAATATTATTTGGAAGGGAGGATAAAATTTTGTTTTGAAACACATTTAATTAGTAAAAAAATGTCTAATGTTTTAAAATGGAAACAAGTTTATTCAATGGAGTAACAAAATTTTATATGAATTCTATTATACATGATAACCTCATGTAAAAATATATATATGTTGTTACACATTATTCATGATATCAATATACATTTATGTTATCCAAAATAATTTCATTAAAATGGATTATTATGTATATTAAGGTCAAAAAATACTACAAAATGAAATATGACTATACATGAATATTTATTTAGTTTGGATATATAGAAATATATTTGGAAGGTTGTGTTGATGATAAAATATCTATATCTATTAAATCATTCTTATATGTAAATATTCTGGATTTTTTGAAGATCATGATGTTTAACTCAGTAACCTTGACCATAAATGAGATATTATATTGGGTTGATGCACATTTCACACCTCAAATAATGTTAACGAAGTCATAGCATGATGATATAATTTTTGAAGTTATGTTTCCTGCTCTATGGGGGTTATCATAATCACAGTTTTGTAAATTCAATAAATAATAATCATCAAATACAAAGAGGTTGATATAAAGATGCATTTTAGAATATGAGGTTGATATAGACAGGTCAAACTCACTCTTTATAATGAAAATTTCATGTTCTAGGTCTCCTTCAAAATTTTGGTCAATGAATTATTGTCAATGTTGGAGATACGAAAACATAGATCCATTTATATTTTTCCTTATATTATCTACAACAATTTAGAAATACTTTATACATATGTGTCAATTGATATGTTTTACCTATGGGGGAGGGGTAATCTATTAATTTTTAGAATTTATAAAGGGAGTTTCCCTAGAAATGGTTGGTTTTCAATATTCTATTTTTCAATGTATGATCTTTTGAAATATTTTTTAATGTTCATTGAAGAATATTTTAATTCAGATTCCAAAGATAGATTTTTATCATTATGTTGTGATTTAATTTTTATGATCATAGAGATAAATAATGACTTTAGAAGATCTGATTAATTATTATAACAATTCTAAATGGCTGTAAAATATCATCAATATAAAACATCAATGATAGCTTTGTTTTAGTTTTTATGTAAAACACTGTTTTTGGGTTTATATTGACTTATTATTCAATTATATTTCTTCTTACACCAGATTCAGTCTTGTAGGATTATAATTACTTAATAATGATTCATTAATATTAGGATGACATTAGAAAGATATATAAATATTTTGGTTGACTATTAAATTGACAAGGGGGTTTTATTGATCCAATTATAGTGTAATAATTATTTATTATGATAAAATGGATATAATTGGTGTGCAATTTGAATATGGAAACACATAAAACATGTTGATAGATATGTGTTTTAGGATGATTCAAAAGATTTTATGTTCATTATGATAATTTTTGTAATGCCCTGACCCGCGTTACCCAGAGTCGGTGAATTATTACATAACATTGGCATGCTCACAAGGAAATCATGTCCCAAAAGACAAATCAGTTTAGTATTATTGGAAACAAGATTCATTCATAAGTTCAAATTTACAACATGAAAAGAAATACAACACTAATTTATTCCATTAGAAATATCCAAGCCTCCTAGATTAATCCTGCAAGTCACTCATAATTAACATCATCATATCCTGGGAAAACGAAACCTAAGAAAGGGGTGACCTAAAACACTCAAAAATGGTATGAAATATGGTGGAATATAACATAAATATTAAGAATGGTGAATAATTGTTAACACATGCCTTTACCGTTAATAAACATGAACACTTTTACGGTAGGAATATGAGTGTTGTAAATAATGCCATAATAAAACATAATCATGGGTATTCTACTAGTCGAATGATTACATGAACCATCAATATTATTTCCATAATGAGGGAATGTATAATTCCAGACATTTTGAACCATTTTTTCAAGGCCTTAGCCAAGATGTTAAAGAAATGATTAAGGCCTCAACCAAAACCATATATCAAAATTGGGAAAGGCCTCGACCAATTCCATGTCTAGTCGTCTCATGAGACCTACCGATGAATCGATGAGGTATAGCGGGCTCCACCCGTCATTTACTAAGTCCAACACATTCTTCATTTGAAAAGTTTGAAATATAATATAAACATTCATATTAAAACTAGCATAAAAAATATCAATAATTTAACCATAAACCATGAATGGTTTAAAAATAACACATCCACAATCAAACATATCACAAAACCTTCAATAAAATAAGGAATATTTGTATCATAATGAATTAACTTCAAACAAGTATTAAATCCATCAAAGGATATTGACATAGATTAAATAAAAACTATTTCAGAGAAATACCTCTTTCTTTTTTTGAAATAATTTAAAGTTACATAATTATAAAAGAAAAATTTTATTTTAAAATTATTCTTATAATCTAGTAAGGGAATCTTTTACGATGTTATAATAGTGGAGAATAACTGCACCCTCTGTATAAGTTAAAAAAAGACATTCTTAACTTTATTTTGACGAAAAGGTTGTATAGTACCTTGTTTGGAAAACAACTGAATGATTCCTTTAAAAACATATAAATTCAAATAAGGGTATAAATGACTTTAAACTATTTTCTAGAAAATAGTAAAAATGTTTTGAAATACATTTTTATGAAACATGGATGTGGATGATAAAGTGGTCCCCGTTGATACTTACGTAAAAAGAACCTCAGATAATAAAGAGACTATAAAATTAACCCTTACCTTGTAATTTTTATTGGTCGTGGGTAGGTTAACCTCTTGTATAATGTTGAAATAATTGTTATTAAATTATTCAATAACTATATACATTAATATGATATCTTATATGATCTACTAATATTTCTTTGATAATAATATTTTAGTATTATCGTCATTTCATGTGTTAGCTGATTCGTTTTCCATTATATGCTTTGTCATGTAGGTAATGTTTGTTATGGATAGAATGTATCTTATTCATATTAAGACTTATATTAAGTCTTTAAAAATTATATTTAATCATCAATTAAAAATTATTCATGAATGGATACGATGGGGAATAAATCTAATCATGTTCGTGGAGACAGTAGTTCGTACGTACGCACTTGCGAGAATATCATTCTTTTGATATAAAAATAATATATCATTTGATGGTATATCATATATAAGGAATAATTATAATTTTATATTTATTATTTACCTTAATTATACATAATTATTATACCTATCCAAATAATACTGTATTGAATAACAACTACACCACAACGTGGAGACGGTAAGCCGTACGTACGCATGTATGATGACATGTCATTAAAAGGATGGATAGAATAATTAACATTGTTGTAATATATTTATAATAACATCACAGTATATATAATATTTTGGAGTTATTATTTTAGAATGGAAAAACCAAGAAATATGAAGTGGAAGAAGAAAGGAATTTGAAAGAGGTGATAAACTATTTACCTCTTTTTTGGATTCTTCCTTTGGATTTGATCAAAAGAGCTCCTTAGGTTGGATTTCTGTCTATAGGAAGGCCTCTAGGATTAAGGGAGGATATTTGGGAGGATATTTGGGAAGGGGTTGGTCGATCCAAATGGATTTGAAAGTGTGAAGATGAGAGATGGGGAAGTTCCCTTTTATAATAGGGGTGAGGGGCACCTTAGGAAATGATTGAAATATTATTCTATAATAAAATAATTTTCGTTTTCTAGTGGCTGAAAAATAAATTATTTAAATTATAAGGTGGTTATGGGTTGAAAAATACTCAAACAATAGTTTTTAGATAGGTTTGTGACACTATATTAACCTTATCTTCTACATTTAACTCTTAGTTAAATAGTTTGACATTTACCATGTCTCTTTGTATTTTTATATTATATGATTAATAAAATACTATAAACTTCCAAGATAACCCCAAATGGTTCATTAATTACATATATAATAGTATTTAAGACCATCGGATGAACCTTAGATTTTTAGGAATAGAATACCAATTAATAATATAATATTTGGTTTTAAAAAGTCTTTTATGTCAATTTTTGACACTATTTGGTATTTTGTTTTTGATAAATTCATAACCACAGTATTAATTTGAAAAAAATTCATATAATCAACTATATAATGTCATATTAACCTATAAAATAAGTTTAATTCATAAAATGTATCAAACTAAATTTATTTGGGTATTTAAAATATCAATTATTTTCATATTTCATTAATAACGTAATTACTGCATCATCATTGTGTCATAAGTAAATTAAATTATATAATATATAAACTTTATAAATAAAATACAATTATGTATTAAATAATTTTATCTTTCTAATTAATATTTATAGTCAAATATATAACATATATAACCAAATTTAAAAATTGTTTTACTAAATGATATATGTTTATGTCATTTTTGTATTTACATTTAGTTAATTAATATAAAGTGTCATTATCACTTAGAAGTGGCCCCATGGTGTCCCGAAATAGACCCAAGGATGCCCATGGTAGGAAATTTATTAGCCAATAGGGTTAGGACATGTGTTTGTGTAATCTAATATTATTATAATATTATTTTTTTACCCTTATTTACCGGATTTACCCATTAACCATGGTAAATAAAATATTTACCGAAGTACTTATTCAAAATGTGTAAAAATAAAAGTTACCTATTTACACAATTTGGACCACCATATTCTAAATATGGAATCCATTTTTCTAAATTCAAAACACAGAAGTGGCATAAATTAATTTAAAATTAATTCCCGTTGTCAAAACAAAAAGCGTTTTTTTAAGAAATAGTAACTATCAAAAGATTGACACTTGCTTATGTCCAGTTTAAATGTGAAATTACGTCAAATGACCAAAATTGTATTTAATGATAAAAATAAAATCTAATTTTATTTTAAACCCACTCAATAGTATAATTTATCACTATAAATTATTTTTATTATAAAAGTTGTTTTTAATTAAAATTTAGTCATTTTCACTATTCATCAAAAACTAAATGTTTTCAGAAAAATTCAAAAAATTCACCCTAAGATAATTTTGATATTCCAAACCCAAAAATGAATTCCATTTTGAATGATAAAATTGATAAATTTTCAAAAAGTGGGTATTACTATTTATAACAGCTAGTTCGATTGGTCACAATGTGTTAGAATCTCGAAGTTGCGTACAACTCAAGCTATTGCAATATTAAAATGGAAACATACCATTGAAGCTTAAGGTATTACATTGTCTCCTCATTCAAATAATTTTTTTCTCTAAATTTATAGAATATTACTTTATAATAATATTTTGGTGGTTCTTCATCATAAGTTCCTCAGTTTCCCACATTGCCTCTTTCATTTTATGGTTTCTCCATAGAACATTTACCAGATGAGTCATCCAGTTTCTCAACACAAATTCTCTTATATCAAGAATCTTGATAGGATCTTCCCAATAAGACAGACCAGGTTCCAGTTCTAATTCTTCATAGGTGAGTACATGTGTTGGGTCAGACTTGTATTTTCTCAACTGTGATACATGGAACACATCATGAAATTTGGAGAGACATAGTGGCATTTCCAAATGGTAATATACAACCCCAATTAGTTCTAGAATATCGAAAGGTTCAATGTACCTGGGACTCAATTTACACTTCCTACTAAATCGTATAATTCCCTTCCATGGAGATACCTTCATGAAAACATGATCTCCTACCTGAAATTCTAAAACCTTCCTTCGGTTATCAGCATAGCTCTTCTGCCTACTTTGAGCTTCTTTGATGTGGGTTTGGATTACCTTCACCTTTTCCAGTGTTGCCTCAAAATATTCTGGCCCTATGAGTTTTCTTTCACCAACAGCATCCCAACATGTTGGTATAAGACATCTCTTTCCGTATAACGCTTCATATGGTGTCATCTGAATACTTGAATGGAAGCTATTATTATAGGAAAATTCTACAAGAAGTAAATATTTATCCCACATACCTTGAAAGTAAAGTGAACAAGATCTCAACATGTCTTCTAAGGTTTGAATAGTCCATTCTGATTTTCCAGCAGTTTGAGGGTGGTTGGTAGTGGTCCAATGTAGTTCAGTATCCATGGAATTCTGAAGACTTTTCCATAATTTTGATGTAAAACGTGGATCACAATCAGAAACTATCGATAGGGGTAATCTATGAAGTCTTAAGACATCATTAATTTATAGTCTTGCTAAATGTTCAAGTGGTAAATATTCTCTTGTATCAAGAAAATGTGTTGACTTGGTAAGATGATCAATAATGAACCATATTGCATCGTTCCTTCTAAGAGTCTTTTGTAGTCCCATGACAATGTCCATCGTAATATTATCCAATTTCCACATAGGTATGGGAAGATGTTTCATGACTCCTCTAGGATGTTGCCTTCAAGATCTGACTTGTTGGAAATCTATACATTTTGAAACAAATTAGCAATCTCCCTCTTCATGTTGTCCCACCAAAAATTTTCCTTCAAATATCTATACATCTTGGAGAACCCAAGGTGCATAAGGAAATTGGAGCTATGAGCATCATCTAACGATTCCCTTTTCAGATCATGTATATTGGGAACACAAATTCTCTTCCCAAATTTCAAAATTTCATCTTCATATACAAAGTTGATTAATCTTCCATCATTCACAGATTTAATCTTCTTTTGAAATTCCTCATCATCAGCCTGAAAACATTTTATCCTTTCTAGTAAAGATGTTTGGGAAATCATTTGAGAAAGCATTGATGATTCACCTTCCATGGTTATTCCCATATCCATCATTACTAGATCCATGGAAATAACATCCCTTTCAACTCTAATCTTGTTCCGAACTCCATGATCATTTATGCTCAAAGAATCTACCACCTTATTTGTCTTCCCTGGGTGGTATTGTATCATTTAATCATAATACTTGAGTAGTTTAAGCCATATACTTTTCCTCATGTTGAGTTCCTTCTGAGATAAAATATACATCAAACTCTTGTGATCAGTAAAAATATTACATTTTTTAACATAGAGATAATGTCTCCAAATCTTCAATGTAAAGATTACAGTTGCTAACTCAAGATCATGAGTATGATATTTTTTCTCATTAATTTTTAGATGTTGTGATTCATAGGAAATAACTATATCATTCTGCATAAGGACAAAACCAATTCCTTTCATTGAGGCATGACTATAAATAACAAACTCATCATTCCCCTAGTGTAGAGTCAATATAGGGTAATTGACTAATATTCTCTTCAGTTCTTCAAAACATTCTTCACACACTTTTTTCCAAAAAACATTAACCCCTTTACGTGTGACATTCGTTAATGGGTTAGCCAATTGTGAAAAATTATGAATGAAACATTGATAATAACCTGCTAAACCAATAAAACTACGTACCTATGTTATACTTGTTGGTGCGGGCCATTCTTGGATTGCCTTTGTCTTAGAAGGGTCAACAAAGTTTCCATCCTTAGAGAAAATATTTCCAAGAAAAGAAAACTTTTGAATCCAAAATTCACACTTGCTAAACTTCACGTATAACTCATTTCTTCTGAGGGTTTTTAGAATAGTGCGAAAGTGAGTTTCATGATCATCATAGCTTTTGGATTATACCAGTATATCATCAATAAATACCACTAGAAAATCATATATACATTCAATAGAACTACTATTCATTAGATCCATGAAAACCGACGGTGCATTAGTCATCTCAAAAGGAATTACTGTAAACTCGTAATGATCGTACCTGGTTCAGAATGTTGTTTTTGGAATGTCTTCCTTCTTCACACACAACTGATGATATCCAGATCAAAGGTCAATATTTGAAAAATATTGAGCTCCATGAGGTTGTTCGAATAAATCATAAATGTGAGGTAGGGGATACTTGTTATTTATTGTTATAGAATTGATCTTCCTATAGCCAATTCACAACCTCATAGATCCATCTTTTTTCATAACAAAAAGAACAATGGATCCCCATGGAGAAACACTAGGGAGAATAAACCCCTTATTACTCAATTCATCTAGGTATTTCTTTAGTTACACTAATTCAAAAATGGCCATTCTATAATGGGTCTTCGATATGGGCCTTGAACTAAGAATCAAATCAATGGAAAACTCAATTTCTCATTCTGAAGGATGTCCAGGTAAATATTTTGGAAACACATCAACATATTCTTTCACAATATGTACATCCTCTGTTGGAACATTATTTTCCTCACCCACAGTTATTTCATTCTCTTCCTCTCTAATAATTGAATTTAGTTGAGCTATTGGGGGTGGATCTAGATATGAATGAGATGGTGACGTTTCTTCTCTAAATATAAGGTGTTCTTTATTCTTGTCATAAAAAATAGTAACCTCCGTCTTACAATAATTTTTTGTATCATTGTCCAAAATCAAATCCATATAGAAAATTATATAAAATTCAATCATGGGTATGACTATGAGATCAGCAGATAAAGAACATTTATATGCCCTAATGGGAACTGATTCACAAAACATTGTAGCAATGACACTTCCCTTTGGAGTTCTGACTAACAAATCCCTTATTAAATAAAAATTATAATACCTAATTTTCTTAGCAAACTAGGAAGATATGAAACAATGTGATGATCCCCAATCAAATAAATCATTGGCTAAACATGATGAAACCATTAAATTACCTTCCACCATGTCTTTCGGAGCTTCAACCTTGGAAATAGTGATCGCATAATCTTGGACTTGATCCCTTGGCCTTTTCTGAGGTAAGTTTCCTGGATGATTAGTACATTCATTTTCATAATATCACATCTCCCAGCAATTGTAGCATTGAACATTGGTAGCGTCTTTCTTTCCCATACAATCACCAGTATGATGGTTTTTCTATCCACATTTGTAGCATACTCTTTTTCCTTTTAGACGGGCACCAGGTTTCGTCCTTCCACAATTATCACAGGGTGGAAATTCAATTCTTCCCTTCTTCCCTAGTTCCTTATTTCCTTTCCTAGAGTGTTCAATATACCTCTTCTTCTCATGATTTTCTTTAATGTCATAAGACTTAGAGAATTCTTTTTCTGTCATGATTGTACACGAGATAATATCATCATACGATAAGAAGGATTGTGATACTAATGCTCGATGGAGAAATTGTTTTAACCCATCAAAGAAATTACCAATATTACTTCTTGGGTTATGTATATAATCTGCAACATTCCTTACTACCCTTGTAAAGTTGGCATCATACATTGCGACATTCTCATCCACTTTTTCCCTCTGACACAGAAATTGCTTTTCCATATCTGCTCGATGGTCACGAAGAAAGTATTTTTCTTTGAAAAGTTCATTAAACTCCCTCTATTCCATACTAGACACTTTTTCATCTTCCAATGTGGTTTGAATTAATGACCACCATTGATCATTATCTCCAGAGAGGTGATAAACTTCCATGAAAACTTTTTCTCTTTCGCTACTCCCCAAAGCGTGAAATATTTTCTCTAAGGAATTTATCCATTGCTCAGCCACTAATGGATTTGTTCTCCTATTTAACGTTGGTGGTTGTTTCCTCATGAAGAGGTCTAACATTGATCCTCCGGGTTGTAGATAAGGGTGCTCCATGCGGGTAAAGTTATTATTTATAACCTATGTTTGAGTTGTCCTTGTATGGTGATATGCTGATTAGCCCCAGTTGCATCACCAGCTCTGCTATAATTATCTTTAGTAGGAGGGAACTCCCTACATGTTTTACATGAATTGATTTGGTTTCTCTTCCTTACACTAGGCACCATTTCTAAAAAATATCATAAACTAGATTAGTTTATGAATCAAAATACATAATTCCAAACATGTAACACACTTAACATAAACTGAAAATTTTATGGATATAATCCATAATCATAAAAAAAATCATTGAGGAAGTATATACTCATAAACCATTCATAATGGTTTGTAAATAAAATGAGAATTATCCTAAGCATATCCCCTGGGAGTGTCGTAACCCAGAGTGCAGCAAGACCCGTTGTCGTGCACCAGTTCCTGTTCGAGTCTAGCTCAAAGTGGTGTTTTCGAGTTTTACCCCTAGGTACATCTGTGCCTGAGCAACCTCCACCTGATCGTATCCAAATGGGGATGTACAGCTTAGAAAACTCACAAAATATCTACAGTACCCAAATTCAAGTATGTTTTTCTATACTAATCTGCAAAGTCCATCTTAGGGCTATGTGCTCTAATCAGAGTTTATTTAAATCCAGTTTCCAAGGTTTGTACTAAACTTCTTCTGATACCAACGGTAACTCCCCGACCCCAGTTACCTAGAGTCAGTGAATTGTTACATAACATTGTCATGATCACAAGGAAATCATGTCCCGAAAGACCGATTAGTTTATTATTATTGGAAACAAGATTTATGCATAAGTTCAACTTTACAACTTGAAAAGAAATACAACACTAATTTATTCCATTTGAAACATCCAAGATCGCTAGATTAAGACTAAAAGTCACTCATAATTAACTTCTTCATATCCTGGGGAAATGAAACATAAGAAAGGGGTGAGCAAAATGCTCAATAGGGATAATAAATACATTAGAAGATAAATTAAATATTAAGCATGGTGAATAATTGAAAACACATGCCTTTACCAATAATAAACATGAACAGTTTAATAGCTAGAATATGATTTTAGTAAATAATTCCATAATAAAACATAATCATGGGTATTCTACTAGTCTAATGACTACATTAACCATCAATATTATTTTCATAATGAGGTAATGTATAATGCAGAACATTCTAAAACAATTTTTCAAGGCCTCAGCTAAGACGTCTAAAAATGATTAAGGCCTCGGCCAAAACCATATATCATAATTTGGAAAGGCCTTGGCCAATTACACTTCTAATTATCACATGAGATCTACCAGTGCATTGAGGATCTATAGCGGGCTCCACCCGACACTTACTAAGTCTAATAAATTCCTCATATAAAAAGGTTGAAATATAACATAAGCATTCTTATTAAAACTAGCATACGAAATGTCAATACATTAACCATAAACCATGAATGGTATAAAAATAACACATCCACATTCAAACATATCACAAAACCTTCAATAAAATATGGAAGATTTGTATCATAATGGATCGACTTCAAACAAGTATAAAATCTATCAAAAAGATATTGACATAGATGAAATCAAAACAATTTGAGAGAAATATCTCTTTCTTTTTTGAAATCATTTAAAGTTACATAATTATAAAAGAAAACATTTATTTTAAAAATATTCTTATAATATTTTAAGGAAAAAATTGAAAATCTTATAACGGTGGAGAATAACCACACTATCCGTATAAGTTAAAAAAATACATTCTTACCTTTATTTGGTCGAAAAGGTCGTAATATAATTTGTTTGGAAAAGGAATGAAATATTCCTTTCAAAACATATAAGTTCCAATAAGGGTATAAATGACTTTAACACATTGTCTAGTAAATAGTATAAATGTTTTAAAATACATTTTTAAGAAACATGGATGTGGATGATAAAGTGGTCCCAATAGATACTTACGTAAAAACAACCTCGGATAATAAATAGAGTGTAGAGTTAACCCTTACATTGTACTTTTCCTAGGTCTGGGTAGGTTAACCTCCTGTATAATGGTGAAATAATTGTTATTAAATTATTCAAGAACTATATACATTAATATGATATCATATATCATCTTCTAATATTACTTTGTTAATAATATTTTAGTATTATCATTGTTTCAGGTGTTAACTGATTCGTTTTCCATTATATTATTTATTACATAAGTAATGTTTGTTATGGATAGGATGTATCATATTAATAATCATAATTATATTATGTCTTTAAACATTATCTTTAATCTTCAAATAAAAATTATTCTTGAATGTATATGATGGGAAATTAATCTCATCGTGTTTGTGGAGATGGTAATCCGTACGTACGCACGACCGAAAATATAATTATTTAGATATTAAAATAATATATAATTTGATGATATATCATATATATAATAATATTTATCATGTTATATTTATTATTTACCACAATTATACATCATTATTATAACCACCCAAAAATAATGTATTGAATAACAACTACACCACGACGTAGAGACGGTATGCCGTATATACACATGTATGATGAAATTTCGTTCAAAGGATGGATAGAATAATGAATATGATTGTACCAGATTTATAACAACATCATAATATATAGAAGATAATGGAGTTATTATTTTAGAATAGAAACAACAAAGAAAGAGGAAGTGGAAGAAGAATGAAACATGAAAGAGGTAATGAAATATTTACCTCTTCTTCGGGTTCTTCCTTTTGATTTGATCAAAAGGGATCCGCAGGATGGATTTTTGACTAAAGGAAGGCCTCTAGGATGAATGGAGAATAGTTGGGAGGATATTAGGGAAGGGTTTGGTCGAGCCAAAGGGCTTTGAAGGTGTGAATTTGAGAGAAGGCGAAGTACCCTTTTATAAGAGGTGTGAGGGCACCTTAGGAAAAGATTGAAATATTAATTTATAATAAAATACTTTTCAGTTTATAATTGCTCAAAAATGAATTATTTAAATTATAAGGTGGGTATGAGTCTAAAAACACTCAACCAGTAGGTTTTAGATAGGTTTGGGTCACTATATTAACCTTATCTTCTAGATTTAACTCTTAGTTAAAAAGTTTGACATTTACAATGTCTCTTTATATTTTTATATTATATGGTTAATAAACATAATATAAACATCCAATAGAACCCCAATTGGTTAATTAATGACATATATAATAGTATTTTATCCCTTTTTCTGAACCTTTTGTAAGAACCGGGTTCTTATTCTTGAGGCATGGTTTTCTTCTTTTCCTTTTTCCTTATATGTTTTTGAGAAAATAAGGATAATGGGGAAAAATACAAAATTTTGAGGGTAAAAGCCATGTAATTTTCCACATGCCATGTACTTTGGCTGTGTGGGATGAGTACATAGGTTGTGTAGGACTTTCGATGATGAAGGGTATAAAAACTGACTACACATCATGTACGTAGTATATACACATCGTGTAATTAGTCGGTAGTTGAACAGTAAGGCGGTTGGAGTGGCTTCCAACAGAGTGACAATACATGCCGTGTAGTCATAAATACACATCGTGTACTCATGTCGATAGATGAACAGTGTGGCGATGAAAATTATCTGCCATAGGAATAGTTAAAAATGAACAGTACACGTCGTGTACTTGAGAATACACACAGTGTAGTTTGTTTTTTTTTCCTCTTAAAATGGGAAGTATCCTCCTCTTTCAACAGAGGAAGCATAGACCACCGAGAGGCCATGGGAGAGATGGTTGAACCTTGGAGGAGTTCCCGACCGCACACCGAAACTCGGATTCCTTCACTGAAGGTCTCGATTGAACCGCACAGACGATTTCTCCACTCTTCTTGAACCCTTACTTCCAATTATTTCTCGAGGGAAAGTTATTTGGGTTTAATGAGTTTTAATTTACCCTAGATCTCCATCTTTCAAGGACATTTTGGAAGGATCTGTTCACATATATTAATCATAGGAGATCAAGGTAGGTGGTCTGCTGTTTATTTCCAACTGTCAAGTCATTTTGGTGTATCGTTATGCTACGAGCCCATGTTTGGGGTGTCTTATGGATGAGGCCTTGACTAATTAAATGCCTATAATTACATATTTAATTTAATTAATATGTCTAAACTGCTTTTTGGGATCATTTCTTGGATCCAGGGCCACACCGTGGGTGTGTTTCCCTTTTTTAGCCATTTGGACCAGATACACGAGGGTATATCGTGATTTTAGCATGTTTTGAGTTTTGTTGAGTGAAAATGTATATAAATTTCTTGATTATGTGTTAGGATTGGCCTAGTTACTTTATTATCATGAAGGCAGTGTTTTGTTTTGCCTGAGGGTAGCATTTTATTTAGCATGAGGGCATCTTTTCTTATGCCAATAGACAGATGCTTCCATGCCTGGGGGCATTATCTCTTATGCATGAGGGAAATATTCATTATGCCTGTGCAAAATCACCTGAGGGTTTTGATTCTGATTACCTAAGGGTAAGGTTTTTCATGTTTGAGGACTTTGTTTACTCGTATATTCAATGTGGTGATTTCATATGTTATACCTTCCAAGCTAAAGTACATGATTGGTATTGTTTTACCTTCTACTTGTTAGATATCTTGTGGTGTTTTTTGTTGTGGCAATATATAGGAGATTTTTGGCTGAGGCTGATTCTTGGGAACATATAATTCAATTATATTTGAATTGTTAAATAATAAATAAATGGAAATGGAAATAGTAGGAGTAACGGCTTTTGAGTACTACCTGGCTTACTGCATTTCATTTCTGCACACTGTTGTTGCACATTTTCACTAATGGTTGGGCACGGGCCTTTGGTGGTTTCCTACTGGGATTTATTTCTCACACCCTATTAGGGTCAGGTCATGGGACCAAACAGATTATATTTCCTCAAGTGTAGATAAGGGCAAGAGTCCCTATACAGGTATTTCATTGTTGCTAAGGAGTAGCAGATCATGGGACCAAGCTTGGGCTTGCGATGCTGCTGAGTTCCTGCTGCACTATTTTATTTTGATTTTATGTATTTTCCACTTGTATTGTATTGTTTCATATTGCAGTTTATCCTATTTTGGATTCTTTCTTAGACTTATGTACACATTGCATCATTATATATGAATGTTGGTCATGCCTTTACTTCAGTACTGTGTCCGTTTTAGCATTGGTATTTTTTACTGCTTCTGCTTTTGTATGATTGTATTTTGTTCTGCTGCATAACACTTTGACAAATGAGGGCATAGTTTCCCCACTATCAGACATAGACCCTTGCTTCACATCGATAGCCTCTTGAATTTTGGGAAATGCGCTTGAGTTCATGTGACCAACTGGGTTCGTGGCACCTGTTGTGTGGCACCCGGATCTAGGACGTTACAAAGTGGAATAAGAGGGATTTTCTTTTCTCTGAGTTATTTTGTTATTTGGATATGACATAAAGAGATATTATGTTAAGGAATTCGGTAATAACTGTGCCTGGGAGTAGCTACCCCGTGTACAGGTAAGGGCCATATTTCCTTGAAGTAAATTGTGATTTTATGTTTATGATTATTAAAATTGATTTCATTTTCACTGTTGGGTGACACACTTTTTGTGTTCTATTTATATGTTTATAATTGGGTTCTATTTAGTTGGAACCCTATGAGATGATGGTATTCCATTTCATGCATCATTTAGGCACATGTTAGAATCTCATTCCATGCATAGTTTCCATGCCATAGAGGTGCATTAGAAATTGCATGTTGTTGTGATAGATGTTGTGCTAGAAAACGCATGTTGTTATGATAGATGTCATAATAAAATACCTGCTATTTTATAGGGTATTGTTATGTAAGGTTTTTTGAATGAATTCCAAACATTGGTTTTTGAGGAGTATGGGCCCTCATCAACTAGAATTTGGTTGATCATAGACTTGTTTACCATGTTATAACACGCATAAGATTCCAAGCTTTGGTTCGCGGGGAGTATGGGCCCTCAGGGATAGGAATTTGGCACTTTGGAGTTGGTTTCATTGTTTTTATGGGCTCCAGAGTAGTTTCTAAGGCTTACTAACTGGAAAAAACCATAATTAACACCATGTAGTTTTGACTACACAATATGTACTCTTCTTTTCGGGATGAAAATTTTTTCTAAGTACACGTCGTGTACCATATATACATGTCGTTTAGTTCCTAACCGTGTCACAGGACGTGTAGGAAGAAACAATGGGTTGGAAAAACTCTAAGGTACATTCCATGTACCGGTTGTACAGATCGTGCATGTTGACCTAGTGTCTGCCTGTGTATCTAACAAAAATGAAGGAAGTAATCTTCGTTTAACCATGCCTTGTAGTCCTTATACACACCATGTAGTGTAATCTGGTAATCCAGCTATGTAACTAACAACACGGGTCAGTGTTATCATTTATAGTACACTTTGTGTCCATAAAGAACATGTCATGTAGTGTGATCCATGTATCCGGCCGTGTCTCTAACAACACGGGACGGCAAAGCTCGTCTAGTACACATTGTGGACCTGAGGGACACGCCATGCAGTCTTGACCGGTGAGAGACCGTGTGGACTTGGTCGTGTGGCTGGGGAAACAGGGTGGTGTACACACTGTGTGCAGGTGTCATACACCATGTAGTGTCATCCGAGTAGCCGGCCATGTCACTAGCAACACGAGCAGTTGGAATTTAAGTCTTACACGCCATGACTATCCGGAACACGCTATGTGGAGTGAGTTGTGTACCTTTCCATGTAACGGACAGCACGAGTCAGGTAATCTCATCCAGTACACATCATCTAGCCCTTATACACGCCGTTTAGAAGGACTCAGACAAGAGAAGAAAATTCAAGTACATGTCGTGTGTGTGGACAACACGTCGTGTGGTTGGGGTGTACATGACCAGTTCTGGAAAAAGTACAAGCCCATGTGAATGACTTGAGAGAACATTCTTTGTAGTTATTATACATGCCGTGTAGTCTTGTTTTGTAAAATATTAATGTTTTTTCTCCTGTTCCCTTCTTACACTCTTTATTTTCAGTCCTTGATGAACTTAATTTGAGGCATGTTTGACCATGTATAGTCATGCTGCCGAGACGACTCGAGTTGTTCCCCAAGAGAGCGTCAATGATTATAATCCAGATATGGTAGTCCACGGGCTACTGATTGTTCCTCCAACAGATCCAAAGTTTGTGTCATCCGTTATACCGGACACAGATGTGGAAGCAGCAGTTCCATGAAAGCTTCATGCGGTTTATGAAGACCCTCCAGGGAGCACCACCGGCTGCCACATCTATGGCAGAGTTGACACGTATATTCCAGTATCATCATCCTCCTACATTTTTAAGGGATGGAGGACCACAGGCTATAGAGTCTTGGCTGGGTTCTATGCAGACTATCTTCAAGAATCGGGAGACGCCTCTATAGACGAGGGTCGATCTCGCTACATACATGCTATGTGATTCCACCAAGAAATGGTGGGATGTTACCACCCAGACCGAGCATCACAGGGACATGGAGTGGGAAGATTTTCAGGCAGACTTCTATGAATTTTTCTTCCTAGGGTCATTGAGGGAAGATCATGTTCTAGAGTTCATGAATCTACAGCAGGACGCCATGTTAATGATTGACTATTTTTCCCACTTCACTGAGCTACAGCGCTTTGCACCAGTTCTGGTGGGTGATGAGACGTTGAGGGATATACTTTTTAAGGATGGTCTTTGATATGACATCCAATCACTAATGAACATTATTTGGTTTCCTATAGTGCTTATAAACTAGGCACTGAATACCGAGCGGAACCTACGGTAAGATAGTGGTGTAGGCCAAGAAGGTTCGACACTAGTTTCTAGTACAATTTCTACCGGTAAGAGGAAGATGCAGATGGATTTCTCTCATGGTGGCAGTACTAGCCAGAAGACTTCTTCAGGTGGCCAGGTGATGTGATACCAGTGTGGTAAAGAGGGGCACAAGAGACCTCAGTGTCCACGTGACCCAGTGGAGTGCCAAGCTGGTGGAAAGATGGGTCATCTGCACCACTTTTACAGGGTGTTTCCACTTGTGGCTATTGAGAGGGGTTCTTTGCAGAATCCGCTTGCAGGAGAAGGTCCAGTAGCTTCTTAACAGTCAGTGAATCGGAATACGTCGGGACGTACATGAAAAGGTGGTGGTCATGGCTGTAGAATCCAAACACCAGGATCTCAGAGACAGCAGGGTGGGTCAGCTCAGGGTAGCCAGGCAGTGTCGTAGGGTTGCAGCACTGGGCAGACATATGCAGTGCAACAGACCCAGCAGAAGCAGGATCTCGGACCTTCCACTGTCAGAGATACTATTCTAGTTGCTTCTGTCTTACCTTCTATATTTTTTGATACTGGTGATACACATAGTTTTATATCTGTGCCCGTTGTGGAGAGACTTAGGATCTATGTTTCTTCTTTTGATATTATGACGCTTGACACTCTATTGGGGACTAGAAATGCTAGTATACGTCAATGTAGGGAGTGCCCCTAGAGGTTGGTGTGTGTATTTTTCTATGGGACCTCTATGTCTTAGAGATGACGAGCTATGAAGTCATTCTCGGGATGGACTGGTTGGTACCCTTTCGCGCCTTTGTGGATTTCTATCATCGCAGGGTGAGTTTTATGTCACTAGAGGGCAGAGAGTTTCTATACAAGGGTGAATGGGATGTCCAGACAAGACGAGATAGACCCGATCATTGTGGGCGAGGTGGTGTGATAACCTAGATTGCGAGTTTATATCTAGATGACGAGGAAACTTGTTAGACAGATTTCCCTCTTGTGGTTGATCATTTCAGGGATGTCTTCTCGGGTGAATTTTTAGGTCTGCCTCCAAGGCGAGAGGTGGATTTCCTTATTGATCTTGTGCCAGGAGTAGCACCAGTGTCCATTCCTCCTTATAGGATGGCTACACCAGAGTTTCAGGAGCTCAATAGGCTGTTGGAGGAGTTACAGACAATGGGTTTCATCTGACCTAGTACTTCTCCTTGGGGATCGCCTTTCCTGTTTGCGAAGAAGGCGGATGGTACCCTTAGAATCTATATGGATTAATGGAAGCTAAACCAGATAACTATCAAGAACCAATATACCTTTCCAAGGATTGATGATCTTTTTGATCAACTTCAAGGAGAAGGAGTGTTCTCGATGATTGACATTAGATCCAGATATCATCAGTTACGCATGGAACCATCAGACATACCGCATACAGCTCTTCAGAGCAGATATGGTCTATACAAGTACATAATCATGCCGTTTAGACACATGAACGTGCCATTAGTTTTCATGGATCTTATGAATCATGTGTTCTACCCATATCTATATTCTTTTGTGGTAGTCTTCATGGATGATATCTTGGTGTACTCTCACACTCGACACGACCATGCCACCCATCTTGACATCGTTTTTAGTACACTGATAGAGCATCGTATATATGATAATCTCTCAAAGTTCCACTTTTTTATGGACTAGATACACTTCCTGGGTCATATTATCTCAGAGGTAGGAGTTGTGGTAGACCCATAGAATGTTAGAGCAGTAGTTTCCTGGGAGCATCCTAAGAATGTTTTTAAAATATGAAGTTTCTTAGGGCTGGCTGATTACTACAGGTGCATTATACAGGACTTCTTCCACTTAGTAGTGTCGTTGACAGGTTTGACTAAGAAGGGTGTGAAGTTAGTTTGGTCAGAATCATGTGATACAACCTATCAAGAACTGATGGGAAGGTTGACATCAGTACGAGTCCTGATACTTCCAGAGCAAGGGAAGAGCTATATAGTTTACTGTGATGCATCAGGTATTGGGATGGGTGTATTGTTGATGTAGGGAGATCGAGTAATTGTGTACGATTCTCGTCAGTTGAGTCCACATGAGAGGAATTACTCGACGCATGATCTCGAGTTGGTCGCAGCTGTTCATGTGTTACGTTGTTGGAGACATTATCTCTTGGGATAACATTTTTTTGTGTTTATGGACCACAAAAGTCTCAAGTACATCATTACCTAGCATGAACTGAATCTGATACAACAAATTTGGGTTGAATACCTTCATTCCTTTGACTTCGATCTTTCTTATACACTTAGTAAGGTTAACGCAGTTGCTGATGCACTGAGTAGGCGGACTCAGTTACCGACAGTGCAGGAGAGCAGTGGTGAGTGGAAGCTCATGGATTTTTTCTCTAAGATGCATTTGGAGTTGCAAGATAGTCAAGGGTGAGCCTATCTTTCATCTGTTGATATGAATTTTACACTCCTGGATAGAGTGAGGATGAGACAACTATCATATTTAGAAGTCCTAGTTCTACGGGAGTCAGTGGCACGTGATTACCCTCCACCTAGTTGTACAATAGGCGATGACAAGGTACTGTGTATCCATGGACGGGTGTGGGTTCTAAGGGATATATGTGAGGTTTTGATGCAGGAGTGTCATGATTTAGCTTGGTAAGTTCATCCCAGAGTTACCAAAATGTATTGTGGATTGAGACGTCTGTATTGGTTACCAGGTATGAAACGAGAAGTAGCTATTTTTGTTGCAAGATGTTCCACTTGTCTGCAGGGGAAGGTAGAGCATCAGAGGCCAGCTAAACTGTTACAACAGTTACCCTTTCCAGAGTGGAAATTGGATGATGTCGCGATGAATTTCATGACAAGGTAGTCGATGTCACAATGAGGCAGTGATGTCATGTGGGTTGTTGTGGATAGACTAACAAAGGTAGCTCGCTTTTTTCCGATCAAGGAGACCTTCAGTGTGGACGATCTCAGAAGGCTATATATCAAAGAGGCGGTACATCTTCATGGGGTTCCTCATTCCATCATTTCAGATAGGGATGCTTGCTTTACATCTCATTTAAGGAAGTTTTTTTAGATGGCACTCGGTACATAGGTGCTTCTGAGCACAACATACCACCCTTAGACCGATGGCTAGTCAGAGCGTACGATACAGGTGTTAGAGGACATGTTGCGTCCATGAATCCTAGACTTTGGGGGCTCCTGGGAGAAGCACATACCCTTGGTCGAGTTTTCCTACAATAACAGTTTTCAGGAAACTATTGAGATGGAACCTTACTAGGATTTATATGGTAGACCATGCCGATCACCTTGGTGCTAGTTGGAGGTAGGTGAGGCAGATTTACTTGGACCATGTCCCATGTAGGAGACTTCATAGCAGGTCCAGTTGCTACAGAAGCAGATGGCTACTGCATATTCTCATCAGAAATCTAATGCTGGTCGCCGTAGATGAACCTTGGAGTTCATGGTCGGGGATCATGTTTTTGTGCATGTTTCACTGAGGATGGGACACAGGCGGATTAAGAGATAGGTTAAACATTCACCGAGGTATCTGTGGCCGTTTGATATTCTGGAGAGAGTCGGGTTGGCTGCCTATCGGTTGTAGTTACCACAAAGGTATAGGGCTATGCACGATGTCTTCCATGTGTCTCAGCTACATCGTTATCACTCAGACCCATCTCACTTTTTTTAGCCTGATGAGGTTGAAATTCAGTATGATTCATCCATTGAGGATCATCTAATTCGTATTGTGGATAGGAGCACGATGGTTCTCTGAGGTCGGTCAGTTCCTCTTATATAGGTGATATGGAAGTATGGCCGAGTGTAGGACAAGACCAGGGAGCGGTAGACAGAAATATGTGCTCAGTGGCCAGATTTGTTCTCTATTTTATCTTTACCACCCTTGGAAGGGAAATTTGAGGATGAATTTTTTTAAGGGGGAAGTTTTTTAAGAACCCGGTTCTTATTCTAAAGGTACAGGTTGATTTATTTCATTTTTTCTTAAGTGTTTTTGAGAAAATAATGAAAATGGGGGAAAATCCCAAATTTTGTGGGTACACGCTATGTACTTTTCCACACACCATGTACATTGTCCATGTGGGATGAGTACACAGGGCTTGTAGGCCTGTCAGCGATGAAGGGTGTAAAAACTGACTACACGCTGTGTACATATTATATACATGTCGTGTAATCAGTCGAAAGGTGAACAGTAGGGTGGTGGGAGTAGCTTCCATTGGAGCGACAGTACACTCCGTGTAGTCAAACATACACGGCGTGTACTCATGTCGACAAATGAACAGTGTGGCGGTGAAAAGTAGCCACCAGAGAAATAGTTAGAAAATGAAAAGCTCACACCGTGAAGTTTATTTTTTTTTTGCTTAATAAGTTCAATAGAATCCTATTTTAATAGAGGAAGATTAGAATACTGGGAGGCCTCAGGAGAGACATTTGAACCTTGGAGTAGCTACCGACTGCACACCGGAACTCGGATTCCTTCACTGACGGCCACGATTAAACCGTGCGGGTGAGTTCTTCACTCTTCTTGAACCCTTCCTTCAAATTCTTTCCCAAAGAGAAGTTATTTGGGATTGAATGTGTTTTCATTTATCCCAGATCTACATATTTCATGGACATTTCGAAAGGCACCGTTCACATATATTGATCATAGCATATTATGGTAGGTGGTCTGGTGCTTATTTCCAACTGTCAATTTGTTTTTGTGTACAGTTGTGCTACGTACTCAGGCCTGGGGTGTCGTATGGTGGAGGCCATGAAAAATTAAATTCCTAGAATTGCATAGTTAATTTAATGAATATATATAAATAGATATCTGGGATCATTTCTTGGATCTAGGGCCACCCCGTGGGTGTGTCTCCCTTGTTTAGACTTTTGGCCAGGATACCCGAGGGTATGCCGTGATTTTAGCATGTTTTTAGTTTTCTTGAGAGAAAATGTATAAAAAAATTTGCTTATGTGTTGGGCTCATCCCGATTACTTGCTTAGCCTAAGGGAAGTGTTTTGTATATCCTGAGGGCAGTGTTTCGTTTAGCATGAGGGAAACTTTTCTTATGCATGTGGGTAGTTGCTTCCGTGCCTGTAGGCATTATCTCATACGCATGAGGGAAATATTCATTATGCATGTGGGAAATCACCTGAGGGTATCGATTTTGATTACCTGAGGGTAAGATCTTTCATGTCTGAGGACTATGTTTACTCGTATATTCACTATGGTGATTTCACATGTTATACCTACCAAACTAAATCATAGGCTTGGTATTGTTTTACCTTCTACTTATTAGATAGCTTGTAGTGGTTTTTGTTGCGGAATGATATAGAAGATTGTGGGCTAAGGCCAAGTCGCAAGAACTTATAATTCAATTATATTTGAATTGTTAAATAATAAATAAATGGAAATGGAAATGGTAGGAGTAGCTGCTTTTGAGTACTTCCTAACTTACTGCATTTCATTTATGCACACTATTGTTGCACATTGTCACTGACAGTTGGGAACAGGCCTTTTGTGGTAGCCTATTGGGATTTATTTCTCACACCCTATTTGGGTCATGTCTTTGGCCCAAACATATTTTATTATTGTAGGTGTAGATAAGGGAAAGAGTCCCTATACAGGTACTTGATTGTTGCAGAGGAGTAGAAGAGCATGGGACATATCTTAGGATTGCGATGTTGTTGTATTCATGTTGCACTATTTTATTTTTCTTTTCTGTATTTTTCCCTTGTATTGTATTGTTTCAGATTGCAGTGTATCCTATTTTGGATGCTTTCTTAGACTTAGGGACATATTGCATCATTAAATATGATTGTTGGTCATTTATTTACTTCAGTACAGTGTCCATTTCAGCATTGTTATTGTTTACTGCTTCTTCTTTTGTATGTTTGTATTTTGTTCCGCAACGTTACACTTTGACAAATGGGGGCATAGTTTCCCCACTATCAGACCTAGTCCCTCGCTGCTAGTCGGTATCCTCTGGCTTTTGGGGAAATGCTCTTGAGGTCATGTTACCAACCAGGTTCGGGGCACCCGTTGAGTGGAACCCTAATCTGGGACGTTACACCTTATATTTTTAGAAATAGAATACAAATTAATAATATAATATTTTCTTAAAAAACTCTTTTATGTTAATTTTGACACTATTTGATATTTTGTTGTTTCTAAATTCATAACAGCATTATTACATTGATCAAAATTCATTTAATCAACTCTATCATGTCATATTAACCTATAAAATTAGTGGAATTCATAAAAAGTTTCAAATTACATTTATTTGGTATTTATAATAACAATTATTTTAATATTTCATTAATAAGGTAATTAGTGCGTCATCATTGTGTCATAAATAAATTAAATTATATAATGTCAAAAAATTATAAATAAAATACAATTATTTAGGAAATCATTTTAGATTTCTAATTAATATTTATATTCTAAGAGATAACATATCTAACCCTATGTAAGCATTGTTTTACCAAAAGATATATGCTTATGTCATTTTTGTATTCACGTTAACTTAATTAATATAAAGTATCATTATTGTAACGTCCCTGTTCCAGGTGCCACTCAACGGTTTCCCCAAACCCGGTTCGCCTCGTGACCTCAAGAGCATTTCCCCAAATTCCAGAGGTTGTCGACTAGAAGCGAGGACCCAGGTCTGATAGTGGGGAAACAGTGCCCTCATTTGTCAAAGTGCAGCGTAGTGGAATCGATAAATAGAATACAACAAGATGAAGCGGTAAACAATATATATAATAGTAATGGATAACTGATAATAACAAGGAAACCATCAGTCATATATATATGAAAATGCAGCATGTCACTATTCTATAAAATAGCCAAAACATGTTACACTGTAATATAATAAAACTAAAGTACAAGTACAGAAAAGAAAAACAGAACAGTCGGTGGCATCATGAGCCCAAGCTCTGTCCCATGCTCCCCTACTTCCCAGAAAAAATCAAGTACCTATATAGGGACCCTTTCCCTTATCCACACTTGTAGAAATGTAATCTGTTTGGGCCGAAGACATGACCCAAACAGGGTGTGAGAAATATATCTCAGTAGGCACCCACCAAAGGCTCGTGCCCAACTGTGTGAAAATATACAACAACAGTGTGCAGTAGTAAAATGCAATAAACTAAGCAGTACTCAAAAGTAACTAACTTTCCCAGTTATATTGCAATTTTATTATTCTTTCAAACATTCAATTTAAGATATCACCACAGTGAATATTCTAAGTAAAACAGCTAGTGTCTTTAGACACGTAAACCCTTAACCTCAGGTAAAGAGAATAAAAACACAGGAATCTGCCCACATGCATATTGAATATTTCCCACAGCCGTACGAGGTGTCACCCACAAGGATAGAATCAACTGCCCACAGGCACGGAAGAAGTTTCCCACAGGCTAAGTAGTACATTACCCACAGGCTAATCACAACACTGTCCTCAGGCTAAACAAGTAATGTGGCCATTCTCAACTTGTAAACAAGAAATAAACATGTGATTCCTCTCAAGGCAATTCTATAATCATTATTATAAACGCATACCCTCGGGTATCCTGGCCAAACAGCTAAATAGAGGAATGCACCCCCGGGGTGGTACTGGATCCAAGCATCCAAACAGCAATTTATCACCACATTTAAACACTTTTACAAATCTAAGTATTTAAAATAGCCACAACCTCAGGCACACGACACCCTAACATGGGTTCGTGGCACAACGGTACACAAAAACACACATTAGTTGGAAATTAAACACCAAGACACCTACCTTAAACGCCCCTGAACGGTATACGCGAACGATGATTCCAGAAATGTCAAAGAACGATGTAGATCTGGGATAATAAAATTCTCGTTAAATAATAAATAACATCCCCTAGGGAAATAATTGGTAAGAACTACGCAAGGAGAGGAGAGGGCTTACCCGTACGGTTCTAGGGAGATTGACGGTGCAGAAAACGGATTCCCAGTACTCGATCTAGAGCTCCTCAAAGATCTGGATGTCCCTCCCAAGCCTCCCTCTAGTTATAAGCTTCCTCTATGAACAATGGAGGCTACTGCCCATTTTAAGCGAAAAAAAAACAAAATACATGGCATGTACTCTCATGTACATTGTGTGTACTTTCCATTTTTTAACTATTCTGTTGGCGGCTTCACGCCAGCGTGGTACTGTTCATCTATAGACATGAGTACACGGCGTGTATGCCTCTATACATGGTGTGTATTGTTGCCCAGCTGGCCACCGCCTTACTATTCGCCTGTCGACTGACTACACGGCGTGTAAATATCTATTACACGTCGTGCAGTCGGTTTTTACACCATTCGTCACCGACATGGCTACACACCATGTGTACTCATCCCACACGGCCAAAATTACACGGCGTGTGGAAACTTACACGGCGTGTACTTCAAAAAATTTGGGATTTTTCCCATTTTTCCTTATTTTCTCAAAAACACTTAAGGAAAGGAGAAAAGAAGAAACTCATACCTCAAGAATAAGAATCAGTTTCTTACAAAATTCCCCCCTTAAAGTAATTTGTCCCTAAATTTCCCTTCCAAAGGTGGTGTAGATATAGCTGTGAACAACTTTGGCCACTGAGCACGTATGTCGGTCTCCCACTCATAATTTTCGTCCTACACTCGGCCATGCTGCCATAACACCCATACGAGAGGAACTGATCGGCCTCGGAGAACCTTCGTGCTCCTATCGATGATATGAATCGGATGCTCCTCAAAGGACGCATCTATTTCAAGCACAACCTCCTCGGGCTGAAAGACGTGAGACAGGTCTGAATGATAGCGACGTAACTGAGATACATAGAAGATGTCCTATATGGCTCGGTATCTCTGTGGTAACTGCAACCGATA
This sequence comes from Viscum album, assembly GCA_963277665.1. Taxonomy (NCBI): domain Eukaryota; kingdom Viridiplantae; phylum Streptophyta; class Magnoliopsida; order Santalales; family Viscaceae; genus Viscum; species Viscum album. The sequence continues at coordinate 444,599,089 of OY728155.1, read as the reverse complement.
GGCAACCAGCCTGACTCTCTCCAGAATCTCAAATGGCCCCACATACCTCATTGAAAGTTTACCCTGTCTCCTAATCCTTATGTGTCCCAACCTTGGTGAAACACGCAAGAAAACCTGTTCCCCAACCATGAACTCCAAGGGTCATCTACGGTGATCAGCATAAGATTTTTGACGAGACTGTGCGGTAGCCATCCACTTCTGAATCAACTGGACCTACTCAGAAGTCTCCTATATGAGACGTGGTTTTAGTAAAGCTACCCCACCTGCCTCTAACCAGCACAAGGGTGATCATCATAGCCTACCATATAAAGCCTCGTAATGTTCCATCCCAATAGTTTCCTGAAAACTATTATTATAGGCAAACTCGACTAGGGGTATATGCTTCTCCAAAGAGCCCCCAAAGTCTAGGATGCATGCACGCAACATGTACTCAAGCACCTGTATCGTACGCTCTGACTGACCATCGGTCTGAGGGTGGTAAGCTATACATAGAAGCACCTATGTACCGAGTTCCCTCTGAAAACTCTGCCAGAAACAAGACGTAAAATAGGCATCCATTTCTAAAATGATATAACGGGGGACCCCATGAAGACGTACGACCTCTTGGATAAACAACTTCTTGAGATCATCAACTCTGAAGGTCTCTCCGATCGGAAAAAAGTGAGCTACCTTTGTGAGTCTGTCCACAACAACCCACACGGCAACATTACCTTGAGGTGACCTCAGAAACCCAGTCACGAAGTCCATCGCGACATAATCTCATTTCCATGCCGGAATGGGTAACTGCTACAAAAGCCCGGCTGGCCTCTGATTCTCCACCATCACCTGCTGACAGGTGGAACACCACGTAACAAAACTAGCTACATATTTCTTCATTTTCGGCCACCAGTACTGACGTCTCAAGTCTCGGTACATCTTGGTAACCCCAGGATGAACTGACCAAGCTGAAGCATGAAACTCTTGCATCAGCTCCTCGCGTATATCCCCCGGAACCCACACTCATCCATGGAAACGCAATACTTCATCATCGTCTATCATCCAACCAGGAGACGGGTCCTCATTGGTCACTGAATCCCGTAGAACTAGGCCTTCTGAATCAGATAGTTGTCTCATCCTCACTATATCCAGGACGATAGAAGTCATAGCTAAAGATGAAATATAGGTATTCCCTTGACTGTCATTCACCTCCAAATGCATCTCAAAGAACAAAGCTATAAGCTTCCATTCACCACTGGCCTCCTGCACTTCTTGTATCTGAGTCTTCCTGCTTAGTGCATCAGCTACTGAATTACCTTTACCAGGTGTATAGGAAAGTTCGAAATTGAAGGACTGAAGGTATTCAACCCACCTCTATTATCTTAGGTTCAAGTCACGCTAGGTAAAGATTTACTTGAGACTTTTGTGGTCCGTGAACACCACAAAATGTTCTCCCAAGATATGATTTCTCCAACAGTGCAACACATGAATAACTGCAGCCAACTCGAGATCATGTGTCGGGTAATTCCTCTCATGTGGCCTCTACTACCGAGACCCGTATGCAACAACTCGATCACCATGCATCAACACAGCTCCCAGTCCAATACCTGATGCATCACAGTAAACTGTATAGCTCGTCCCTTGCTCTGGAAGTATCAGTACTGGTGCTGATTTCAACCTTCCTTTCAGGTCCTGAAAGGCTATCTCGCATGCTTCCGACAAAACTGACTTCACACCCTTCTTAGTCAAACACATCAACAGCGCTGCTAAGTGGGAGAAGTCCTGTATAAAGCGCATGTAGTAACTAGATAGCCCTAAGAAACTTCATATCTCAAACACGTTCTTAGGATGCTCTCATGAAACTACTACTCTCACCTTTTCTAGGTCTACTACAACTCCTTCCTCCAAGATGATATGACCCAGGAAGTGTATCTGGTCCATCCAAGAGTGGCACTTTGAGAGCTTATCATATAGTTGATGCTCTCACAGTGTACTCAATACGATCTCAATATGGGTGGCATGGTCATGTTGAGTGTGAGAGTACACCAAGATGTCATCCACGAATACTACCACAAAAGGATCTAGATAAGGATGGAACACACAATTCATCAAATCCATGAAAACTGCTGGTACGTTCGTGAGTCCAAATGGCATAATTGTATACTCTTATAGACTATTCCTTCTCCCGAATGCAGTGAGAGGTATATATGATGGTCTAATGCGCAGTTGATGATCTCCTGATCTCAAGAAAATCTTTTAGAACACTCGTGCTCCATGAAGTTGATCAAAAAAATCATCAATCCTTGGAAACAGATATCAATTCTTAACCGTCAACTGGTTCAACATCCGATAATCCACATAGAGTCTGACGGTACTGTCTTCCTTATTCGCAAAGAGAACCGGTGAACCCCAATGAGAAGTACTGGGTCAGATGAAACCCTTTTCTTGTAACTCCTCTAACTGCCTCTTGAGCTCCTGTAACTCTGGTGTAGCCATCCTATAAGGAGGAATGGACACCGGTGCTGCTCCTGGCACAAGCTCAATAGAGAAGTCCACTCCACACTCTGGAGGAAGACCTGAAAACTAGTCCGGGAAGACATCCCTGAAACGATCAACCACTGGAGGGAAATCCTTCTGACAAGTCCCCTGGTCTTCCAGATATAAGCTCGCAATCTATTCTATGACTCCACCTCTCCCATGATGCTCTGATCTAACTTCACTCGCTTGAACATCCCACTCGCCCTTGTATAGAAACTCTCTGCCCTCTGGTGATGTGAAACTCACCCTGCGATGATATAAATCCACAAAGTCTCGAAAGGGAACCAACCAGTCCATCTCAAGAATGACATCATAGCTCATCATATCTAAGACATAGAGGTCCCAAAGTAAGTGACACCCACCAACCTCAAGGGGGAACTCATTGCACTGACACTCACTAGTTGTTCTAGTTCCCAATGGAGTGTCTAATGTTATAACATCAGAGGAAGTTGAAACACTGAGACCAAGTCTCTCCACTATGGGTACATATATAAATCTATGTGTAGCACCTGTATCGAAAAGTACTGAAGATAAAACAGAAGCTATGAGAATAGTACCTCTGATAGTAGAAGGTTTAGGATCCTTCTCCTGCTGGGTCTGTTGCACTACATATGTCTGCCCAGTGCCACGAACCTGTGACACAGCCTGGCTACCCTGAGTTTTCCCACCCTGCTGCCTCTGAGATCCTCGTGTCTGGCTACCATGGCCACGTCCACCATCCCTGCCTGCACGCCCTGACGTATTCCAGTTCCCTGACTGGTAAAAAGTTGTTGATCATTCCCCCGCATGCGGAGTCTGCACAGAACCCCTCTCACTAGCCACTGGTGGAAACTCCCTGCAAAGGCACTGCAGATGACCCATCCTGCAGCAAGCCCGGCATTCCACTGGGTCCCATGGACATTGAGGTCACTTGTGCCCCTATTTACCACACTGATAGCACATGACCTGGCCACCTGAAACATTCTTCTGTCTAGTACTACCACCCTGAAAGAAGTCCATCTATCTCTTCCTCTTACCTGTAGAAATAGTACCAGAAACTGGTGTTGAACCGCCCTGGCCCACACCACTAGCTTCCCGCAGGTTCCTCTCTGTAATCAGTGCTTGGTTCACATTAGCATGTACTGAAGGAAACCTGAAAACATTCACCAGTGCTCGTATTTCATATCAAAGACCATCCTCAAAGCGACTGTCTCTCAGCGTCTCATCGCCCACCAGAATGAGTGAAAAATGTTGAAGCTCGGTGAAACGAGAAGAATAATCCATCACTGACATAGTGCCTTACTGCAGATTTATGAAATCTCAAGCTCGATCTTCCCTCAGCATCTCTGGGAAGATGAATTCATAGAAGGATATCTTGAAATCTTCCCACGCCATGTCTCATTGATACTCTGACTGTCTGGTAACATCCCACCACCTCTTGGAGGAATCACATAGCATATAAGTCGCGAGCTTGACCCACCTCCCTGGAGGAATCTCTAGGTGCTCGAAAATAGTCTACATCAACCCCAGCCAAGACTCTGTAGCCCGTGGTCCACCATCCCCTGAAAACGTAGGTGGATGCTGCTACTGGAAGATATGAGTCAGCTCGGCCATAGATGTGGCAGCCGGCGGTGCTCACTGAAAGGTCTGCATGTACTGTATAAAGCCTTCGCGGAATTGCGCCTCTGTTCCTTTGTCCGGTATTACGGCTACCGCCGCATCTGGCTCTGCTGGAGGATCAACTGGTATCCCATGTCCCACCATGTTCCGAGTATACTCGTTGCTGCTCTCCTGAAAAACAATGCGTGAACATCTCGGCGGCATGACACTACACGGTCAAACGCACACCTTAGATCAAGATTATCACAGCCTGAAAACGAAGGAACCAAAAGGGGAACAGGAGGAAGAAGGCATTTAAGATTGCACAACAAAACTACATGGAATGTATACTGACTACACGGTGTGTACCTGACTTCTCTTCCCTTGACCGGGTCCTTCTACACTACCAAGCCACATGGATCCCGTTAAACAAAACTACACGGCGTGTATATAATCTACACGGCATATATTGTGTAATTTTCCAACTGCCTGTGTCATTTGTGACATGGCCAACTACTCGTCATGATACTACATGGCGTGTTACACCCGCACACGGTGTGTACACTACCCCATTTCCCAGCCACACTGTCAGGTCCACACGGTCTATCATTGGTCAAGACTACACAACGTGTCCCATAGGTACACGGAGTGTACTAGACGAGCTTCGCCGACCTGTATTGCTAGTTACACGGCCGTATACACGGCTCCAACTACACGGCGTGTTCAACAGTGGACATGGCGTGTATATATTAAGGTCTCCCCACATACGTGTTGTTAGTTACATGGGTGGACTCTGGGTCAACACTACACGGTGTGTACTTTTGGTACACGGCGTGTTCACACCAAGAATTTCCCTTTCCCATGTCCCCGCCCACATGGTCTCTGACACGGGAAGAGACTACACGGCATGTACTTAGGGTACACGGCGTGTACTAAAAATGTTTTCTTTTCTTCCCGAACAGAAGAACATACACGGCATGTTTAAGGTACTACATGTTGTGTATACTGGGTTTTCGGACAGTATTCCTCAAAAACTTCTCCGGATCCTAGAAAATACTGAAAAAACAACACCTAAGTGCCAAATTTCGATCCGTTAGGGCCCATACTCCCCGCGAATCAAAGTTTGGAATCTTCTATCTGTTATAAATGGATAAACAGTCGATGATCCACCAAATTCTCGTCAATGAGAACCTATACTCCCCAAAAACCAATGTTTGGTGTCCATTCTATAAACAGGATCACACAATAATACCCTATCAAACAGTAGGTATCTATCAAAGCAGCTATCACAATGGTATGCTATTACTAGCACAACATCTATCACAACAACATGCAATTTCTAATGCACCTACATAGCATGGAAACTATGCATGGCATGTGATTTCTAGCATGTGCCTAATGATGCATGAGATGGCATACCCTCATCTCATCAGGTTGCAACTAGATATAACCCATGAATAAAATATAAATAGCATAATCATAAGTGTGTCACCCTTCAGTGAAAATCAATTCAACTGTAAAATTGAAAAATCAGAAAAATTGCAACATGAGGTAAATTGGATTTTCCATGTACACAGGTTAGATACGCTCGGACACAGCTTATTACCAACTATTATTCTCTTCCTATCCCTGACTAAGGCTCTAAATAGTAATTCAAAGAAAAGAACTCCTTTGATACCACTTTGTAACGTCCCAGTTCCGGGTGCCACTCAACGGGTGCCCCAAACCCGGTTCTCCACGTGACCTCAAGCACATTTCCCCAAACGCCAGAGGCTTCCGACTAGCAGCGAGGGCCTAGGTCTGATAGGGGGGAAATTATCCCCTCATTTTTCAAAGTGCAGTGCAGCGGAATAGATAAGTAGCATACCACAAGATGAAGCGGTAAACAATATATATAACAGAAATGGATAACTGATAATAGCAATGAAACCAGCAATCATATATATATGAAAATCCAGTATGTCACTATTCTATCGCGATTCCGCTGGATGTTTTGTTTTACTTTTCTGTACTTGTACTTCAGTTGTATTGTATTGCAGTGTAACATATTTTGGCTGTTTTATAGAATAGTGACATGATGCATTTTGATATATATATGATTGCTGGTTTCATTGTTATATAACAGAAATGGATAACTGATAATAACAATGAAACTAGAAATCATATATATATGAAAATGCAGCATGTCACTATTCCATAAAACATCCAAAACATGTTACACTGCAATAGAATACAACTGAAGTACAAGTACAGAAAAGTAAAACAGAACATCCAGCGGCATCGCGATCCCAAGCTCGGTCCCATGCTCCATTACTTCCCAACTACAATCAAGTACCTGTATAGGGACCCTTGACCTTATCCACACCTGCAGAAACATAATCTGTTTAGGCCGAATACATGACCCAAACAGGGTGTGAGAAATAAATCCTAGTAGGCACCCACCAAAGGCCCATGCCCAACTATGTGAAAAGATGCAACAACAGTGTGCAGTAGTAAAATGCAATAAACTAAGCAGTACACAAAATTAACTAACTTTCCCAGTTATATTGTCGTTTTATTATTCTTTTAAACATTCAATTTAAGATATCACCACAGTGAATATTCTAAGTAAAACAGCCAGTGTCCTCAGACACATAAACCATTACACTAAGGTAAAGAGAATCTAAACACAGGAATCAGCCCACAGGCATATCGAATATTTCCCACAAGCGTACGAGGTGTCTCCCACAGGCACAAAATCAACTACCCACAGGCACGGAAGAAGTTGCCCATAGGCTAAGTAGTACATTTCCCACAGGCTAATCACAACACTTCCCTCAGGATAAACAAGTAATCGGTTCATTCCCAATATGTAAACAAGTAATACACATGCAATTACTCTCAATACAATTCTATAATCATTATTATAAAGTCGTACTCTCGGGTATCCTGGCTAAATGGCTAAACAGAGGAAAGCACCCCCGGGGTGGTCCTGGATCCAAGCAGCGATCCCATATAGAAATTTATCACCACATTTAATCACTCTTACAAATATAGGTATTTAAAATATCCATGTCCTTAGGCACACGACACCCCAACATGGCTTCATGGAACAACGGTACACAAAAATGCACAACAGTTGGAAATTAAACTCCAAGACACCTACCTTAAACGCCCCTGAATGGTATACGCGAACGATGATTCCAGAAAAGTCCAATAACGACGTAGATCTAGGATAATAAAATTCTTGTTCAATTGTAAATAACTTTCCCTCAGGAAATAATTGGTAAGAACTATGCAAGGAGAGGAGAGGTATTAACTGTACGATTCCAGGGAGATTGACAGTGCAGAAAATGGATTATTGGTACTCGATCTAGAGCTCCTTGAAGATCCGGTCATCCCCCCCCCCCCCCGAGCCTCCCTCTGGTTCTATGCTTCCTCTGTGAACATAGAAGGCTACTTCCCGTTTTAAGTGAAAAAACCTAAATACATAGCGTGTACTCTCAAGTACACGGCGTGTAATTTCCATTTTTTAACTGTTTCGTTGGCGGCTTCTCGCCATCGTGGCACTGTTCATCTTTCGACATGAGTACACGGCGTGTACTGTCGCCCAGCTGGCCATTGCCTTACTATTCTCCTGCCGACTGACTACACGGCATGTAAATATCTACTACACAGCGTGTAGTTGGTTTTTACACCCTTCATCGCCGACATGGCTACACAACATGTGTACTCATCCCACACGGCCAAAAGTACATGGTGTGTGGAAAATTACACAGAATGTACTTCCAAAATGTTGGGATTTTTCCCCATTTTTCCTTATTTTCTCAATAACACTTAAGGAAAGGACAAAAGAAGAAACCTGTACCTCAAGAATAAGAAATGGGTTCTTACAATTATCACTTACATGTGGCTCCATGGGGTCCAAAAATAGACCAAAGGATGCCCATGGTCGGACATGTACTATTTAATAGGGTTAGGACATGTGTTAGGGTAATTTAATGTTATTATAATGTTATTATTTTTTACCCTTCTTTACCATATTTACCGTTTAACCATGGTAAATAAAATATTTACCGAAGTAATTATTCAAAATGTCTAAAAATAGTTACCTATTTACACAATTTGGACCACCATATTCTAAATATGGAATACATTTTTATAAATTCAAAACACATATGTGGGAAAAATTAATTTAAAATTAATTCCTGTTGTCAAAAAAAAGCGTGTTTTTAAAAATAATAACTATCAAAAGATTGACAGTATCTTATGTACAGTTTAAATGTGAAATTACATCCAATGACCAACAATGGATTAAATGGTTAAAATATAATCTAATTATACTTAAAACCCACTCATTAGTATAATTTACCACTACAAATTATTTTGATTAAAAAAAAATTTTAATTAATATTTAGAATTTTTCATTATTCTTCAAAAACTGAATGTTTTCAGAAAAAAAAAAGAAAAAATTCACTCTAAGATAATTTAAATATTCCAAACCCAAAAATTAATTCCATTTTGAAATATAAAATTGATAAAAATTCAAAAAGTGAGTATTACTATTCATAATGGCGTGATTGATTGGTCGTGATGTGTGAGAATCTCAAAGTTCCGTATAATGCATGTTATTGCATTATTCAAAGGGAAATGTACCGTGGAATCTTGGGGTGTTACAATTTTGATTCATTATATAATTATAAAATATCCATGAATGTTTAATATTGGAGATAGAAGTATCAAGTGACTTCACCACACCATAATAGATCACCAATACATGAATTGTTTACTTCATGGAAGATAAAAATAAAAATATAGATTAGAAATTGGAATTTTCCAATACTTTCTATTTGTGAGGATGGATTATTGTTAATAAAGAGGATTCATATCCTATACATAGATTCAATTGTGACATGATGTTCATTACATCACATGAACACATAATGATTAATATCAAAAATGTTTTTAAACAATGTGTTTTGATTTAATTGATTATTCTTCTGATAGAAGAGAAATTACATGCCATAGATATAGATGTAGTGGTATTATGAAATGTAAGATCTTTTAGAAATCATACTGGGGAGTACCACACAACATTTAACGTTAAATTAAATATTATTTTGAGGTTTTTTCCTTATGAGAAATAAATATTCATGAACATGGTATGGAGATGGGTATTTTATTGGAGGTTACTCTTGTTGAATTGTATATATTACACTATATAGTTAAGGGAAACACAATAATAAAGGACTATACATGATACTATTCTATATTATTCATAATTATTACCTACTATTCCATATTTCACTAATGTAAATCCGAATGAGTTTCTTATTAATTCATTGGATCATGAAGTTTAGTTTTAAATTGATATATTTCCTAGTTGTACTCATATTTCAAAGACTCCATTTATAATAGATTTTATTGAGTTTTGGTAACTGAAAAATTAACTCAATTAGAATAATAAAAATGGATTCATTCATCCATGTTTATCACCATCAGGTCCACCTAATCATTTTTAATAAGAATGGTGTTTCAATGTGACTCTATATTTATTACCGTGAATTTAACAACACCACTATCAAGAACATGCTTCCTCTACCTCATATTTATGACATGTTTTAGAAACACCATAGAGATCAATATTTTTACAAGATTATACTTTGTTATAGATATCATTAATTGATTGTAAGGTAATATGATATACCGCAGACAACATTTAATATAGGGTATGGTCATTAGGGATATATAGTGATTCCTTTTGGTCATACAAATTCCCTTTTTATCTTCACTGATTTAATAAATACTATATTTAGATATTACCATGATCAGTTTGTGGTAGTCTTCTCCATTTTTTTTCAATGAGTAACAAGAATTTACTTTTTGATAAATAATTACTTAATATCATACCACACTATATAGTCAGTGACATCTAGTTCCATCTTGTTCTTGATAAGAGTTCACCATTGATCTGATCTACCTTACAAATGATAGGAAACCAAAATAGTTTTTTCATGATCCCTACACATGACAATAGAAATGTATCTTTTATGGTACTAATCCATTTTTCAAAAAAATTGTTTCATAGGACCTGATAAAATTATGTGGATGTTCCCTAATTATGGACCCATTATAACATTGTTCCATCCATTTCTTTTTTGGATGCATATCATGGTTAATATCATGAGAAATTTGTATGTTCATGGAAATGATATTTCACATTACATATCCCATAATACTTCATTTATCAAGAATAAGATCTTTTGATTATATATTAGGTTCGTTATGAATAATATTCCATTGGATTCCATCCGTTTAATTAAACAAAAAAGAAGAGTTTGAGAGAAATTAAGTATAGAGGTAAACCACATAATCATGAATTCTCATTTATTGGATTTTTAAAGCATAACACATTATTACCAATCAAATAAATATTAGGTTTAAACTAGTTCATTCATGATCTTTACCATAACGTTATGATTTTTTCTAATACTTAGACTAATCTCTAGGTCTCTTAATAAAATTTTTCATCCATTTTTCAAATGATAACTAAACTTATACATGATACCAACTATAGTAACTCATATATTTCACATATAAATATCAAATATTGTTAAATAAATATTATATATATAACATTATAATCCATTCCTTAATCATATTTTTCTAGGACTTTTGGAATCTTGGATAGATAAACAATAGTTCTTGACTAATCTATAACATCTCCCACTTAGTGCATCATACATAGAACCCATCTTTTACATATCATACATTAAACCATTATTCTGAACCTAGGAAAATAAAACATAAGAATGTTTGAAATCTAGTTCTTAGTAAGGGTTAATAAGGGAGATATACATGATCACATATGGATAAAATAAGTAAAAAGAAAATTATAACATGAGTTTGACATTTGAAATCTATTTCATTCATATCACATATCCTAATCATTTTTCATTAAGTAAATCATGAATTTTCATAAGACATGAATAACAATGTAATAAATGAAGTTGATCTATGAGAACATATCATTGAAACAAGACATGGAATTTAGGAAAACCTATCACATTAGAAAAACATATTTGAAGGCTTTTCACTAAGGAATTCATTAAAAGTAATTCTTAGTATAACTACATATGTACCAACTTCGAGAATGGGATGACCTCACATATACCCTAATATGGGCCTGTGATATCCACATCTATACCCTTTGAGCCAATTAATCATTAATAATTACACAATTCATTAGAGGGAAGAATTTCTCCACTTGTTACATAATGAGAATCATATATATGTGTTCCAAAATATAATAAAATGTTTATCATATAATAACCATTAAAATTAACTGAGTTTAATAATCATTTCATGATAATTAATCCATGGAAAAAGAAATGGATTCATAAAAATAAAAATATCAAAAAATTAAATTGTAAAAATAATTAATAAATATGGAATCATTGTATAATAACCCAAGTAATTCCTATGTAATATCAATGTATTTAATCATAGAGGAAAGATGAATTTTAATGATAAATTGGAACATTACTTGAATAAAATAACCATTCTATTTTGAAATTATTTCTTTAAGATAAAAAAATGCCAAAAATATTTTGAAAAACATCTGATTTAAAATAAACATGAAATCATTTATATTATTCATTAATGAATTTTTCACTCATGAGTATACAAAATCCCAATCATGTTTATAAGTTAAAAGTGAACATCTCATTATAATTTTATAAAAAAAAATTAATTTCATCGTTTGGAAAATAATAATAATAATAATACATTTCAACCCTTTTGAAAAATTAATAAATGGATTAAAATTTCCATAAAAATCATAGTAGAATATATAAGAAAGTTTTATAACAATTTTAGATAACATGTATATTGACGAAAATGTTTTTTCCACCAAATATTTAAATAAATTCATTTGTTTATAAAACATATTTTCAGTATCTTGAGAATTTAATGTGAGGAAAATGAATTGAAAACATGTATTTTTAAGAAATAAGCTGGGAAGTTTAAATTTTATAATTTTATTGAGATGCATATCATAATATTTCACCATTAAAAATATAATAAAAAACAATAATGATAAAAATTAGATAGTATCACGAATACACTAACACTTTTATATCTTTTCAATTATAAAAGCTATGAAATAAATATAATATTATAGATATTTATGTCCGCATAATTTCCATAATAAGAATCATAAATACAATAATGGGTATAATATACACATAAAAAAGGAATATGTTATGTATACGGTTGGTTTCCCATATAGATAAATGTGAGAAAAAGATCCCTTACATTGAGTTCTACATTTTTGAATGCATTCTAACCTCATATATAGTAAATGTAAATATATTTTAATTCAATAAAATAATGACATAAATTATTTTATTTAATATATATTCATTATATACATATATTAATATTATTTCACAATAGTAGGGATATAAAACAAATCACACTGATCATGGAGACAATAGGTCGTACGTATGACTGAAATTTTATTTCATTTTCTTTATAATGTAATGAAAGAAAATTAAATAATAATAAATATTTAATGAAAACTTATTATATCATATAAAATATATATATTCATTTTATATGACTGATATAACTACCAAGTAAGATAGAAATTAAAAAACGCATCAAATCACTTTATAGAAGTGGTAGTCAACACATACAAATGATTGATATTATTTTATTCAAATGATTTGGAAAGTAAGTATGTGGATATGAAATTATCATTAAAAATATTTAATTATATGATAAATATCATATATAAACTTTAAAGCCATTGTAATATACATATGTGATAGATAGTCACAGAAAATGAACTATACCGCTATGTGGAGATGGTCACTCATACGTGCACAAGAGTAATACCTCCACTTCCCATTTGATGGAATAGTTATGGATAATGGCAGTTTAATAATTATAATAATATTTAATAATATTTTTTAGGATGATTTTTTTTGGCAAATACCATTGATTTATATAATGTACAAGCTGCATTAAATTGTAGAAATTTGGGTAAAAAACTGTCTGGCCCTCGAGATACCTCCTTCTGATCCATTCAAAAGGAACAGATAGTAGGTATTTGTGGTTATTATTTACTAAAAATCATATCCTGAATTTTATATAAAAACTTTTATGGGATGGTCGATCTATATAGATCCAAGTGGTATGACCAAAAATAAATTATTTATTTTTTTATAAGGGAGGGAGTGGACACTCTTGAAACTTTTAAATATATTAAATTATGATTAAGTCAATAAATATCAAAATGTTTCAAAATGGAATAAAAATTGGAATTAAATTATATTTTAGACCATATCTTATCCCCACTAAAATATTTCAATATTGTTAGAATGTTTAATTAATTTAATAATTAATTATTATTTTTAAAACATATTTAAAGCCAATTACGACACTATTAAATAAATATAACTTCAATGACTTAAAATAGAAAGCTTTAATTTGATTTTAATTATTTTATATCGCACTAAAATTTAATATTACTGTAAAAAAACCAAGGAACACATTACCCAACCAAAATTATATTATAATTATGTTTTAAAATAATTGATTATTATTTTTATTAATTTGAGAAATGTTACATTGGTGTTCCATATGAAATCCAAGTCTTTATATATTTTCTGTAATTTATAAGTAAAACTCAATCTTGTAAATAATTTAATAAGTTTCAAATATTAATAATTTTTTATTAAAAATTTCTATCTCTATCGATATATATATATATATATATATATATATATTATTTTTAAAGAAAGTGACACTTTGTAACTTTCATTGTTTTAAAAATTATAATTTTCTTTTTCATGGAAATGTATCCATTAAATTTATAAATTTTAAGTATAATGTGTTTATGGTTGAATTAAATTCATTCAAAAAAAATTAATATGAAAAAGTATTTCTTTGTTCATTAGTTTTGAACTAGAATAATCAAATTTAGCATCTAATGAGGTGACAAATTATACCATAGTTACTATTCATATTGAACAAAATAAAAGGGAACTTGGTGACAAATTTGAAAATGTTTATTATAATTATTGTAATAATTTCCCAATTTCAATAAGTATACATTTATATACTTAATTATAATTTTAGTTAAAAACGTGGAAAAAACTACAACTTATAAAAATAATGTATTAAAGTATAAAACTATATTTATTTGTATTTCATGAATAATAAATGAATGTAAAGAGAATTTTATTGAATATCTTATGTATAATTTTTATTAAAATAATTTAATGATGCGAAAAAATAAATTATTTAGTATAATAATTCATTGCTCACATAGAAACAGGGTTTTAGAAACAAAACAACTTTATTTTAAAATGATTTTAATTTTCATTTTTTATTAATTGATAGTCAACAAAATAATATTAAAATTTTAAGCAAGATATTATTTTTATTTTTAAATTTCTATTCATATCAATCGATCTAATGTGTAATTAATTAAATAAAATGATAATATTCTAATAACACATTCTGGTTAGATTATAATTATTGTTGTCTGTAACACAATCAAACAATGCAATACATTTATCTCAAAAAACTATTTAATAAAATATTAGGATACTATATGGATTGGGAAGCCACTATTCTAAATATATTGATTTTATATAGGCATATGTTCAATGTTATTTTAGCCAAAAAAATATGAAAACAATTCTTCAATGAACACATCATATTCAATAAACATATCACATATAATAGTGAAAAAAATAATGAAAGTATCAAATCCTTGGTAACTACAACATCCAAGATGATTATTATTCTTGACTCACCAGTTAGTATTCCATTACATGTTAGGAGACATTCTTAAACTACCTATATATGATCTTCTATATCATAAAATAAAAATATATCTCTTATATAACCTTGTAATTCCCCCATCATAGAATTCTCATCAAAACCAGAGTGACCAAATGTGCTATCCTCAAAAAATAGTGGCTATTAACTACTAGAAAGTTCATAATCAACAATGATATAAGAAAATCCAGTTAAATAATTTAAATTTATTATGAAAATGATACCAAAATATTTACAACATTTAATCAGAGAATGAATAATAAAATAAAACAAAGTTATATAACAAATATTCATAGAGAACCATTCATTAACATAACACACATCAACTGATAATTCAACAGATAGATTTCATATATAAAATAATTAATTCTAAAATACACTCACAAGACCCATTACAATACTTGAGAATAATAACATCCTAGTATCCACAACCTACTAAATTTCCAAAATACAATCCAAAAAATGTTCTCTACTTAAACTAATAGAATTCAAATAGTCTGCATTAGCACTGGGGTGCCTATGAAGGAAGTGAGAAATATCACTAATATGTGTCTCAATAATTTCCTTGAACTATATTTCATTTACTGTGTTTAGGAATGTGTAAAGTAAATATTATAAAAATAAACACATTAAATATGCATGTTAACCCATCCAATATACCACCTAGTGCTATAGGTCACCATGAATTATCTAATCCAAAATGATACTAGATTATACCTTATTTAGTTTCATACTTGAATCCTATCACCATAACCTTATGTCGTCATCAACTTAACCCATACCATACCTATAGAATCTTGGTAGGGTAAAAATCAAGTCAGGAAAACTACCAAAAGAAATATTTTTGGATTTTATTCAATTAATCCAACCCAAACCATCTTAATTTGAAGGTCTCATATTGAAATATTGACCTCAACCATCACTCACATAATGGGGACCTTCTATTCAATCACAAAACCACATAATATCCTAGACCATGTCTCAAGGATGTTAGTTTAATCATAGATTCATCCTTCTCATTCATATCAGACTCCATATCCCTCATGGAAATCCCATCATCCAAACTCATGAAATCACACTCATTCATGGGACTCCATATTAGTCATAGTAGTCCTTCCAATGTTTCTTCTTTCATAGAAGGTAAAAAATTGGTTCTAATACATACCATCTCACACATAGTAGGTCTATACATCTCATGGGTACCAATTAATATCCATAAACCTCTAATTTCAACCCATTATATCTCATAAATAATAGGGAAGACATTCATGATATAATAACAGGTCATTAATTTTTACAATACACAACTCCGACACACACATGAAATCCTTAACTTGATAGCATCCCTCCACATAGCTATTGGATTAATCTCATATTTCTTCATCCTCAATTCATGTTAGATGTATAATGATATACAGAAATATGAATCTTTATTTCTAGTGGACTTCAATGCAGATAGGTATAGATAATTTTTATATCTTGGTGATTTCTATGTAAACAAGTTAGGCTACCGAGACAAATGTCTAAGAAAACAATACAACTATTAGTGGAAGTGGTAAAAACCCCATGTATTTAGTTTGTGGACTCCAAAAAATGATCTAAGGAAACAATTCCAGATGAGTTATAGTTGACATCCATAAAAAAATAGCACATCACAATGACATTAGAGAATAATTATACATATATTAGCTTTGTAGGATATATATATTAAATTAGTTGAAAGTTTACATGAAGTACCACCTTCAATTATATATACTTGGGATATATGGTTTAATTCAATGTTTTGGAGATGTATTAAGAAGGATCTGGATACAAAACACAATTCCATTATGGTTTATCCTACTCTGAATAATTATAATTCTCAAAGAACAAGTAAATCTCTTGATAACATGTTGACAACATCCTATATTGAATTAAAAGGAATGTTGAATAAAAACATTCTTTTTGTGGGATTATTCTAAAAAAATAGAATTCAATATGAAATTTAGATGGATACTTTTGATGATTTATATCATTAAAAGTGTGTAACTACAATGTGATAGAATAAATCATGATAAAGAAAGCTATTGTGACCTAACCTAGATGATGAAATTTTAGGAAATGTTATATCCATTTATATAGGTCACATCAAAATTTGAAAAATAGTTATCCTAAAATTAATGGAAATGATTTAGAGTTTTAATTTATTGAAAAGGGTTCCGAATAAGAACTGTATTTAATTTTGTGATAATAATTTGATGGAATGTAAAGATAATCCCTAGGTATATTAGTCCCTTCAAAATTATTGATCATGTTATGATGATAGCTTATTAATTGGTTCTTCCACCAAATATATCACATCTTATTCCATATATTTCTACTATGGAAATATATACAAGATATATTAAAATTCCTAAACCTATAATTAATATTATTATAGAAATACATATCTTATGACGAATATAAAGTGGAAATAATGTATAATAGAGAGTTTGTTTTATCATACTTGACCACTCACCTTGTCAATGTTTTATGGAGAGACCTCGATTTGAGGACGATCAATCAGAAATAGAGGACATAATGAAACAAGGATATCTTTATTTATTTGTATTGATATAATGAATTTGAAGGGAAATGTTGATTTAAGGTTGGTAGAATGTATCCCCATGAGATTTTATGATTTTTTTTAATATATTTATTTCCTCGATAGCTTCTGTCACTTAAAAAAATGTATAAAAACCATGATATAAAATAATTATATTATTATAATATTTTATCACATGGATATTGGATTTTAGGGAATGAACCAGACTACATAAATTATGAAAATGAATTTATTACACGCAACACAAGTCCTATATCGCTTCGAGATTCTCTAGGGTTCCACCAGCGATAGACGACCCCACTATTCCTTCCCCTCCCAAGGGGGGGGGGGGGGGAGGGCTTAGATTTCATTCTTCTACTCTTTGAGGGTCCTTACCCTTATTTTTCACCTTTTTCAAATATGAGGTTGCTCCCTACCTCCCTAGGTATCATGTTTTCCCCAAAAGATCCTGTTTTTTTTCTAATGGAGGCCCATCACTCACGATTTCCCTCGAGGTATTATCAAAATCTCCATAAATGAAAAATATCACCTTTGTTACCCAATTCAGTCACAAAATACCTTATTTTGATGTTTTATATAGGATCTTCAATAGTCATTGGGGTCATCGTCAATAAACGGTTCTTGGTATGATTGATTTTTACCATATAATGATTCACTACACTTATGTGGAAGACCTGATATTTTCTTGGTCTAGTAGCTCACGATCCATAAACTAATTTTTTTTATCTTCTTTATATGGTCCTTTTCTATGCACAAAAATCATAATATATAGACCTCCAAAATTTGTATCCATTTTCCAGTCATTCTTCTTGCTTACCTAAATCCTTCACATTTTTAGTTGATAGGAAATATTGTTGGTTGCTTCCTAATTATAGGTCACAGAACATAAATCGTCTTCCATCCCTTTGAAATGGGAATATTATTTAAGGTTGATATATAAAAATATCCTTTAGACACAATCACTATTGATATTGAGGTATAATACTCATATAAACAGATAATTATCTAATATTCATGGACTCACTATTGCCAATCCTGCTTCCTCTAAGACTATTATGCACTAAGTTGTCATCATAGGGGAGTAGTAATTATCTTATAGAATCCAATGAGAGAGAATTTCACTATCAGAAAGGGGACTCAAATGAAAAATAGATTATGAAACTATATAATAATTAATGTTGTGATGTCAGTCCTCCTTATGTGGAATATTTGATTCAATCGCTCCCCTTAGTTATGAGACTTTGATTGATTTCAACTGAAATCTGACTTGAATCATCATGAGAATTTATTTATATGGATGAAACATGTTTTTAGTATGTGAATTATATGGGAAACAAGGTCCAATCTATTTTTTAGAATATTGACATATGCCAATCTAGTATGAAACTCAATAGAACAAGAAGTAACCTCATCCAGGTAGTGGTGTTGGGTGATTGAAATCTAATTCCATTTAAAGGATGTTTGGGAGGATGTAGTATAATAAGGGGTTAGTTATCAAGGAGGGAACAAGGATGGATTTAATTTGGGATGGAATCTAACATTGTTACACAATCTACCAAGATATAAGAAGTATAGTTAGATGATGATTACATTAAAGACTCTACCAGGAAGGGTAAGAATACCATTATGGACACTGAGGGATTCCCAAATCATGTTAGGATGTCGCATACTTGAAATGACTACTCTAATTTACCCAAACCACCTGTTAACAGATCCAGTAGTATTGGTTCTCTCGTGAAAAAGATCTCCCTCAATGACATGAATAATTTATTGAAAAGTAGAGTAGAAAATGATTAGTCCGCTCTATAAGAAGAGCATGTTTCTCCTCCCAGTGATGTGGTTGGGGGATCCCAGGCTGACCGAGATTATGATCAAAAGAGGGAGAATATTATTTCTTTAGAATAAAAGTGACCTTAGAGAAAATCATCACATGTTCCTTCTTATTTTCTAATTCAGTTGTGTTGAATGTATCAAGATACAAATAACAAAATAAAACACACAACTATACACCAAATGGATTATTTGGAGGTTATATTGAAGTCAATTAATGTAATGTCCTATAAATTAAATATATTTTTTTAATTATATGGAATTATTATGAGTATATGAAAATTAATGGCATGTGATCCTGAAGCCCAGAGTCCCCAGAATGATCTGTTGAAAAATGTTACGATTTAAATAGTTTATGTTAGCAGTTTTCCTCAAAAAGTGGAATGACTCTTAAGCGGAGGCCCAAATCAGAAATCTTAGGGCATCGTTGCATTCAAGATTGTGGGTTTACTCTAGTCACAATGTATGTTTAGTCGGTGCAGGAATCTAGTAAGAAAAATAAAAATGGCATAACCTTAAATAAAATTATTAAATAAAATTATTTTATTTTTCAAATGCTTATAACTCACGAACAGTTACTCAGATTAAAAACTTGAGACCACTGATGTGCTCTTGAGGGTATGCTTTCATTTGGAAAATTCTAACCCTAGCCAGCGTGGGCCAAAAGTAGAAGTCAGTTTATGGCCGTAAATAAAATAATTACCTAAAAATTATTTTATTATTAAATTATTTATCTTCTAAATAGTAACTTAGATTGGAAATATGAGAGTACTGTTGAGATTGTGAGGGCTTTTTCACCGTAGTAAGATCCTATCCTCGACTTGTGTGGGTCGAGGGTGACTGTTAATAATTTTTGAACATTTTTAAAGGTACGTTCAATAAACATGCGGATGGTTATTTTTTTCTATTGAACTGGTGGTCAGATTGAAAATGGGATGGCACCGTTGAATTCGTAGCGCTGAGATTCTATTAGGCGAAGACTAACTTCGATCGTAAAGGGTCGGATGAAAAATTAAATTTTTGGACTTTACCAAATAAACCACCAAGGGTTATTTTCTTTTCTTTTTTGAAAGCAGTGGAAAAACAATAGTAGATTTGCAGTGCAACATCAAACCATTAAATGTCTTGACACTTATGTGGTGTAACCACACCGATGGATGATTCAATGACGAGTACTAAAGGACGTGAACCTTATCCTTCATTTACAATAGCCCCATACATGGACACTCCTTCCTCATCTGCAACGACTTCCAAAGATCCATAGGTATGGTTATATTATGTTTAAATTCAAGAGAATTTGTTTCCTTTCTTCGTTCCTGAAAATCATGATGAACATAGATCAACCAAGAGGAGTGTATATGGGAATCGTATTAAAATTATGGTAGTTATTGTGGAAAAATATTTAATAGGGTAATCTTTATCTATGGGGTGATTTATTTACAAACCTCTTGATATGATGTTAACGTGGAGGCTCGGGCCAAACGATTAAGGCTCAGGCCCTCCGTCACTTTGGTTTTTGTCACGTTATTCTGTGGAAAGATTATCAACTAGAAATAATCTTGAATCTGGGATCCATACAGGGATGACAATATCTCTGGAGGTCTGTAGACGCTTTAAGAAGTGAAATGGACCATCAAAACTCACCTAGTGGCCTGTGGAAGCCCTACTGGCATGGCACCGGTGACGGGCGCAGGTTGGCGATGGTGGCGGCCGGCTCTCACAGGTCGTAGAGAGACATGGTTAATGTAGGTGCTACGATGGGCTGGCGGGGTGTCTGCCTTCGGCTGGCCCCATAGGCAGTAGGTCGGCATGCCGTTCATGGATGTTGTGGCATCGAGCTGCGTTAGAGGCGACCCATGCCCCGCGGGTCTTGCTGATAGGGGGAGGCGCCACATGCCACCCCCGTTACTTACAGAAGGGACAAAATATCCGTTATAGAGTATGAAAGACCCCCGCATGGGAAACTTTGTTGGGGTCCATTCCGGAAAGTGGTCTAAAACATGTCTATGTTCGGGCAGGTCGGCTCGGTCCGACTGGGTCGGCCTAGGTCCGGGCAGGTCGGGTCGACACGGGTCCGGGCGGGTCGAGTCGGGCTCGACCCAAACCCTTTTCGGCCTAGATATGCTTAAATATCCATATCTCACAAACAAGATTTTCATTTGACAAATTTTCTATGGGGATGGAATCCTTGGAACAAGAAGATACTTTTGAAATACACCACCATAGATTTGGATACTGATATAGTTTGGCTGTGTTGGATCGAACCCAAATCCAACCGGGCCCTCTGTACTAAAACACTTATAACTGACAGTTCGGGCGTCTGATTGATGCACTGTCTGTCACATTGGAACCCTTAAGACATTGAGGTCCTTAGGGATACATAATTTTAGAGCATCGTGGTAGTGGATTCACAGTCGATATCCTTATATGCAGATTCTATGGAACTGAAGTGCACCGAGTGTGGGAAATTATGTGGTTGGCTGTCAATTGAAGAGAGACCATTTGTGGATCAACATCATAGAAACTATGTGTGGATCAACATCATAGTAACCCGGTGTGGATCAGAATCAGATTGACCCTATTTGGATTAGCAATCGAGTGACCCTGTGTGGATTAGAATCCCAACTACCCTCTGTGGATCCACAACATAGTTCCCCTGTGTGGATCAACATCATATCAACCCATTCTGAATCAGCATCATAGCAACCCTATGTGTATCAGTATCATAGTGATCCTGTGTGAATCAGCATCCAAGTGACCCTGTGAGGATCAGTATTCCACGAATCGATGAGGGTCGGCCTTAGAGGGACCCATCATGGATCAGTGACATACGACCCTGTGTGTATCGATAATGGAACAAATTTATTTGTGGTTCAGTTGTGGAACATCCTAATAGAATAAAATGATATAGCTTAACCATGATCATATTTATTCCTGATCTCTGAGTTTTATATCGGGTGTATGTTGTCATTTGATTTGGCTTTGTGATTGAGATCATGCATTGTGGTTTTTCCTTTGTGGAATTTTGAGAGACCTTTGGGGGTCTCTAGATCCCTACTGAGTATTTTTATACTCACCCCTACGTGGTCATTGCCCACACCATGTTGTTTCTTGTGAAGATGATATGAAACTTTCACTAAATCTTGAGGGGCCATGACTTGATGGTGTACCAAGGTGACCGGTTGAAGTAGAGAGCAGCATTGACGAGTTGTACCTACTCTATTGGTAGGATCCTTGGCAGATGACCTCAGGATTTATTTTCCCTTTTTTCTATATTTCCATTTTAGTTAGGCATTTATTCTATCCCCTTTACATCAGTACATACTTTTAAAATCAATGGTGGTTTTTAGTTGTGGTTTCACCTTTCTTATTTTGTTTTGTTTTACTTGTTCCCAGTTTACCCTATCTGTGTGTGAACATGTTTTGAGACAATGCCTTCCTATTTTTGAGAAATACCATTCTGGTGCTAGTCGCCAACCCCTGGCTTATGGAAGGTGGGCTTGGGGTAGTCATGACATGGACCCCGGGGGATGGGTCATTACAAACTAGTATCAGAGGAGGTTAATTCTATAAGATTAACTAAGAGTCTATGTTTTCAATGGAGTAATAGTGTTAAGTGTCTTGATTTAAGGTTTTAGTTCGGGGAGTCCAGTGTTGGTTCTGCAGCGACGTATCCATACACCAAGACCCTAAATTCGATTTTCCAACATGTTGCACAAAAAAACTAGTTGCATGTGTTTTATAAATGTTTTTTATTATTGATATCTTCTGAGTCATCTCACCATGTATGACTTAATTACTATGGTTCATCTTGATTCTCTTTCGAGATACCTCCACGCAGACATCCATCTAAGATTCCAACGTGTGACCATGAGGATGGTCTATAGTGTGATGAGGCTTTTTAAAAGGACTATAGCCCAAGATGGTACCTTCGGTCAATGTTCCTGTGATACCACTGCTTTTTGGTCAGCACTTACAATCAGAACTACCTGTAAAGGACACATAGAGGCTTAGTGCCTTACACGAGTTTCAGTGACAGATACCCCTCAGGATCCCAGGGGAGCTAGACACACAGGTGGCTAAGGAATATCTTGAGATGTTTAATGAGTTTCCATCTAGACATGTCACAATTAAATCATATGGTAATCCTGGCAGTGAGCATTCTATTAGGATCAACAAGCTTTTAGAAGGGTTTAGATCACCCATATCTTAAGATAAGATGACATTTTTGTGGACAGAGCTTGAAAACCTTCCAAAGAGAAGGGGTATCTTTACATAAAAAGCTAGGTTGTACGTGTTCCCAAGAGTATCTACAACTTTGGCCGGACAACATGTAGGTAGCTATGTATTCTTCACAGCGTACCGACCATTCAAGGTACTCGATAAATATGACACGAACAGTGAATCAGGGTTCAGACTTCTGAGCGATATGTTTTTAGGGACATACGAGCCCGAAATATTCCTATGTTCATTCATACTTATGTTATGGTACTAGAGAAATCCTTTTTGGATGAATGTTCTTTGGCTTAGTAGATACATACAGTGAATGTTGGCAGTGGGAAAGTAGGAAACTGGCACCAGGTTTTGTGACAGATACCCATCATGCTTTGTTTTTTTTCCTTTTTGGAATTCTGAGAGACCTTCTGGGGTCTCGGGGTCCCTACATAGTATTGTTATACTCACACCTACATATGCTTTGCCTGCTCTTTGTTGTGTCTTCTGCAAACAATGGGCAACATTCACTCAGTCTCGCGGAGCTAAGACTTGACGATGTACGGAGGTGACTAGTTGACGTGGAGAGCCACAGTAACGAGTTGTACCTACCCTTCAGGTATGATCATTAGTGGATGACCTCAGGAGATTTTTTCCCATTTTGCAGTATTTTTATTTCATTTGGGCTTGTATTTTGACCCCTTTATCTCAATACTTACTTTTAAACTCTCTAATGATATTTAGTTATGGATTCACCTTTCTTCTTTCATTATGTTTTACTTGTGCGTTGGGTACACTTTATATGTCTGTATAGGTTTTGATGCAATGCATTCCCATTTTAGGGAAATGAATTTCTGGTTCTAGTCACCAACCCTTGGCCTATAAAAGGTGGGATCAGAGTAGTCATGGAACGGGCCCTGGGGGAAGGGTCGTGACAATTAAACAATATTTGGTTACCCCTAAAGTCCTGTATCTAAGACTCTTCTCCTACCCCTACACTTTTATTATGAAATGATGAAGGATGTTATTAATCATTATCTGGTATAGAAATATTAATGGTCATCCCCAGGCTAGTGAGCAACATTTTTCATTGTAGTACAAGGAATCATAGGTTACGGGGGTTCAATCTGTTTAATTTATGCTTCTGTTTTATGGTTTCCTTATCTTTGGATGGTCTGTTTTGATTACTATCATTTTCTCTTTTTGATTTTCTCTATGGTTCCCACTCCACCAAAAGATGGTTCCACCATCAAAATCATAAAAACAATTATTGGGAGAATTTAATAAACTTTTATAAAATTAGTTCTTTGGTTGTCCATTAATTTGAAATGAAAATGAAAATCACATGAAAATAAATAAGATGTTTTTCTAAATAACATTTTTATGAAATTAATGAACTATTATCCTGTTATATTAAATTTATAACTATGGTAGAATTATATTAGTCAAATTTATATATTATATATTAAAAACCCCCTTAACTTAAAAGGTATGAGATTAAAATAAATATTTTCTCTTAAAAACTATATTTTATGAAAAAATGATTTTCTCATATTTTGTAAATATGTGTTTAAATTAATTTATTCAATTTATAGATATTTAATTTAATTAAATTAATAATATATTTATTTATTTATTTATGTAGAGAGAAAAAATTATTTAATCATGATAACTTATATGTTTCGACAATATAAATCATAATTGTGGAAAATTATATCACAATGGTAAACAATAAATCATATTGTTATATGATAAAACTTTTTCATAAAGAAAAAAATCTAATATTAAAATTATAGGTTGAATGTCAATATACAATAATCACTTTTCACTCCAAATTGATCTATTTAATGTAAAATTTATCTTTTTAATGATATTTATAACATTTAAAACAAAGAACAATACAAAGTGTCCATATCCCAATTTATAATATTATTTTTTAATTCACAATGGGAAAAAATCATTTGGAATAAATATTGATATTCATCCTAATATTGATGAAATTATTTTATTGATAGGAATTTATTTATAATTTTTTGTAATTATATAATGACCTTAATTTCATATGTGATACGAAAGTATTATTTCCATAATTAATAAAAAAAATATAATAAAATATATTAATGATGTTAAAAGTAATATAATATGGATGATTTAATCTGTTACACAAGTTTTGAGGTTGAAAAAAATATTTTTTTATTTTTTTAAGGAATTATATTTGAATATAAACACTGTATTTATACATTTTAAGTTGAATTGAATTAATTTTTTTAAAATTGAAAATAATGACATTTTATCAAAATAATATTTTTGAAAATTACAAAAAAAATTAAATAATCCAAAAGAGGATAAATAAAAAAACATTTATGGTAATAATTCTATTTGAGAAATATGTATGTTTGACGTGATGTTTCATATGAATTTAATATCTAAAAATATCTTCTCAGTATATCATTTGAATATTTAGGTGGTAATATCAATGGATCAGTCTATAAATGTGTATTAAATTTGGGTTTATTTGCCTTTTTGTCTATTAAAAAAATATTTTCGACGACTTCCCATACATCTTTCTCCAATGACATCATTTACCCAAAACAATGTTATGTTTGAGTAAAATAAAAAAAATATAGAGATCATTCATGGAAGTAAAGATGTTGATTACTTGTGATGTAGTTTTATTTATTTTGGAACTAGGTTCATGTTCTGATAATTTCTTTAACATTTATGGAATTATATTTGGGTTTTCTATGACATAGTAAATAATGTGTGGTACTATGGATCTTAATAATTATGTCGTCACAAGAAGAAATGCCTATACATTATAATAAGATTATAGATATCATATAAATAGTTATAATTTATCCCACTATCTCTTTGAGGAATGATTTAATCTATATTTTGATAATTATTGCAAAAATTATATTTTCACATATATGGATATAAATTTTTTAAAGATATGTTGGGTGGAGTATCCTAAGAAAATCAATTTTGATATTATATATAACCTCAAAAATGGGGATGTCGTCACCAATGAGTTTTGTATAAAATTACTGATGGGTATTCATGAATGGATGAGGGGTTCATTGACATCATTCCAAACATAGTCTGGATCGAGGATAATTATGGCCTCGTAGTTATACCCAATTAGAATGAAATATTTGAAGCTATGAAGAATCTCAAACTAGAATGTGTTCTAGGTCCTTATGGATTTCTAGGATCATTTTACAGGGCCTCATGGGACATGATGAAAGATGATCTTTTTAAGGATATTCAAGAATTCATCCAGGGAGGGTACCTTTTGTGTGTAGCATTTTCGACCACCATTTTGCTTCTATCCAAGACCAAGAATTCATAATCCCTTAATCATTACCGACCTATAATCTTGTGAAATTTCCCCTAAAAATCACGGTCATTATCATTAATGCAATGATTTTACTACATTTCCCATTGTGGATTTACATAGAACAACATTGATCTGCGAAGGGGTGCTCAATCCAGGGGGCTATTGCTTTGGCTCATGAAATTATTATAGATATCAACTTCAATAATCAAGGCTCAAACATCCTCATCATGTTTGATATAAACAATGTGTATGAATAAGTACAATGGAGTGTCATCGAAAAAAATTAGGTTTGGGTGTTTCCCCCTGGAATATTTATCTCATTTTTAGATGTTTTAGCTCCTCGTGGTTGGACCTTACTTTTATGGGATGACTTACGAGTTCTTCAAGGCTACTCGCAGCTTATGCTATGGACATCCACTATCTCCGAGAATCTTTATTCTGACTCAGTATGTACTTAGACACCTCATCTCAAAAAGAATTACAAGTGGTGAGTGTCTCCCATATCGAAGCAGTATGAGATATCCCTCCATCTACAACATAATTTTCACAGACAATACCATCATTTTCCCAAATGTGAGCATTCGATCCATTCAAGACATCAACAAAGTGCTGACAGATTACTTCTTTTGGAGAATCTTGGTGATAAAAAAGAACATTATCGACATTTTCATCTCTATAAAATCTGATCTTAGTATGATATATGTTGTGAGAAATATCCTTGATAATCTATAAGGGGATATTCATATGGTTGTCTAGGGGGTCCCATTTCTTCTAGAAAGCTCCGCATCTATCACTTTGAATCTCTTCCCAGAAAGATGACATATTGGGTTATTAAATGGATAAAAATATATCTTTCATTTGGGGGGAAGATATCACTGGTTAATACTTTCCTACTTGAAGGTCTGTTCCATGACCGTTCTGCTATCAAA
Source organism: Viscum album (assembly GCA_963277665.1). NCBI lineage: Eukaryota > Viridiplantae > Streptophyta > Magnoliopsida > Santalales > Viscaceae > Viscum > Viscum album. Next base: position 444,571,269 of record OY728155.1, on the reverse strand, counting down.
GTAACAAAACGTATCATTAAGAACATTGATATGATTTTCACCTATTTCATCTAGGACCCCCTATCAGAAAGAAAAATACAGTGGTTATCCTAGATCAAGATGGTTGGGTCTATCAGGGAGGGAGGTATTGAACTTTGAATTCTAGAAGTCACAAACCAGTGCATTCTTGGGAAACTAGCATGAGAAGTCCTGGAAAAATGTTCCATGTGGTAGATCTTGATGAAAAAATTCTATCTAACAACCAGACATAATTGGATAGCCACATCACTTCAATGTAGTCAGTTATCTATCCACTCTTCAATTTTCTTCTGTCCTATGCATGCTAGATAGTTGGGAAATGAGAAATTTAGTTTTTGACATCATAACTAGTCTAGAGGGATTATTGTTTTTTCGGGTTGTCCAGTCACCAATATCTCTTTAAAGAAGTTCTCTATAACCCTTATTTCATCAAATAGTTTTTGTAAAAGGATAATCTATACCTCATTAATCTCATTGACCTGAACTTAGACTTTGACTGGTGTTTATTTACTCCATCTACATCAGAGACCTTTAATTCAAGGGACATTGTCTAGAATATGAACCATTATGATCACACTAAGGAATGGAATGAAGTTATCGATCCAAAAAACATTCCAAGATAATTTTTCATTCTCACATGGATAATCATGAATAATGTCATTACCTAGGATTAGAACATTCGATGTTGTGGTATCACCATTTTTTCTACATTCACCTTTTATAAAAATCACTCGGAGAGGAGCATGGTCAATTTATTCATTGAGGGATAGTAGGTGTGCGACATGTGGTCCTTCATAGGGGAGTTCACTAAATTAATCTCTCCAAACATGGTTGATTCCATTTTCCTAGTTAGATGGTATCATGGTTCATGTGAGAAGGGCATGGGGATGATGTCTCATTATGTGGGCCTATTGGATAGATGTTAGTGTATTTTGATTGAAATAAACTAAGGGGGGAATGAAGGGGTTTATCCATCGGTAAAAACCATCATCACTAGAATGAAGAATAAACTTCTTAACTTGGAAAGAATTTCTATCAATTGGATGGATGACCAAACCCTTAAATGGTTTTAAGTAGGTACCTCCATCACCCCAATTAGCAATCATTGAAATGAAAATTATGTATGTTGGCCTCCACCATCAAAGGGTTAGAAAATAAACACATATTGGTACTACAATATGGGGACATCAGCGGAGTGTGGGTTGTCTATGATGCATAAGGTTTGATTATTTTAGCGTTTACTATCTACATGGTCCATTGCACCTCTCTTCAAGTGGAGGCCATGTCGATGTTCACTAGTCTCTATATCTATAGCAAGAGCAAGCTAGATATCATAGAAGCTGAAACTAACTCCCTGATATGGAAAAAGGCTTTTCATTTCATTGGAGATACCCTATGGTCGATTTCATACATCATTATAAAATGTCGAGGGGTCTTGATCAGCAACATCAGAGTGGTCCACACTTGGCGGGAAGGGAAGAAAGTTGTAGATCATCTAGCCTTATTTGATGTAAGTGGTAATGATAATTTATGTTTTCTTAATCTGGTTAGTTTGAGACTGGAGGGGTCAATCTAGTTAGAGGGGATGACCACAACCACCACAACTTTAGGCCTCCTTAGGCCCACGTTTCCTTTTATTTCAGCAGACTGTAGTTTCATTTATGTTTATCTTTATTCTCTTTAATAAAAATTCACATGATGATAATGATTATTGGACTCACTATATTTATAGTACCATTTTTTTCGTGGGAATGTTGGTTGTTCTTATAGTTTTGAGGAATAATTTTTATAAAAGTGATCACTATTATTTTTGGTATATACACATTGGGACTTATAGGATGTAACTTGACATGAGGTATCTATATTGGTAGTATTTAATGAGGTTGTTGAGGGTATAATTCATTTCACAATACATTAAAATCCACAGAATTAAGGTTGATGTATATGCATCCACTAGGATATGGTATCATTTTATCATTATTATGTTGATGTGGGAAGATATATCAATGGAATTTATTATTGGATTACTAAGAAATCCAAATAAAAAGGAAGTTATTTGGGTTATAATTTATCAAATTTCATAATTAGATAACTTATTTATTATCCTGTAGAACGAAAATTAATAGTATCATAGGAGAATGTATTCTTGAGAGGCCTTATGGCTTCATAGAGTCCCCTATACAATAATTTTAGAAAGGGAATCATATTTTGTATCATATTTTATAATGGTTTCAAAGAGGTGATGATTTATTTGTTGAAATTAAACAAATTTAATCATCCATAGTTTGATGGGTGGACAATAAGATCTATCCAAATCCATGAGGTTATGATTTAGAAATGAATTACTTATTTTGGGGTTCTTGGTAAAATCATATGCCTCTGGTTGAGTTTCCATAGAAAAATAATTTCCAGGAATCAATAAAGATGGATCCCATTACTATTTTTTATGGTCGTCCTTGTAAATATACCTTGTGATGGGTATAGTTGGGGGGGGGGATTTACCCAGTTGGGATGAGCATTGTTCAGTAGATGAGAGTGAATATACAACTAAACCATTTGAGGCTAGAAAATTATTTTAATAAATAATATATAATTTGTACTACCAGAATAACATGTTAGATCCTGATGTTGGAAATCAGATCATTCTCAATGTTTCCCTTCCCATGGGACATCATCAGTTTGGTATGCATGGTATGTTAGAACTGGGGTTCATTGGCCTCATTGAGGTCATTGAATTTCTAAGAGGGAATTCATATTTTTTTCATTTTAATCATTAATTTTGTTAATTCAAAACATGATTCATGTTTTAGTGTTGATTTGTTATTACCAAGAACATTCTGATGGGATTAAATGGGAAGATGATATCAAGCCTGACACCACCATGTTTGAAAAATCGGTTCGGAATGTGGATCACTAATATAATATAACATGCGAAAATAAATAACCCCAGTCCATGTAAAATGGAAGTGTACATGAAACTTCAATTAAACATGCAATGGGTAATGGATGATGACTTATTTGTGGCCTTCTCTTTTTGTGTGTTTAGAATAGTGAAATCTTTCATGGGGAAAAAGATTTTATGGATTGGTGGATTTTATTCCAATAAATTCATTGGTATTCCATTGTTTGAGATTGGATTAAAATATTGGTTATTTGAGTGGTTTTTTATTAAAGAGGGTTGGAAATTGATTTTTTTTTTAAAATAGAATAGAATCATGGTTTTGGCTCATAAGTTGTACTAACCAGGCATTATGGAACTAGATGGACTGTAGTGACAATTTCATAATTTGAGAATGTTTTAGAAAACATTGTAACTTACCACATAAACCATATAGGTATCATGGTGGTTATTAAAAGGTGTTTCATTACTAGAGTATGTGTTTTTTAAAATGTGATCCCCATCCCATGTAATAATGCACCCTTATCTGAACCTATAAAATTATGGAATTTACATAGTTTCTCATTTTCATTTTTACTTATATTCACCACTGAATATGAAGTTTATTAGAACTAAAACGTCCATAGAAATCTATAAGATTATCCCACTAGTTTATTTTTTATATTACATCAATATTAAAGGATATCTTCATCATTTACGCATTTTAGATATGATTTTCTAACATATTATTAGACCATTAATTGATATATTATACCCTTGAATCAATGGAATCCAACATGGATGTGATTGTAGGATATATGGGTTTCGCTAGAAATGTATTAATTTTTTTTGTGCCTTTGAATGTGATAATCTAATTCTGTCATTTCCAATCTTCTTTCTCTATAAAAAATAGTTTCTCTCCTTTCTTAAGCAACATGTATCTATAGAAAAATTCTAATTCATAAAAAACCTCATGATCTTGTAAATTACATTTTTTTTGTTTATAAAGATATTTAATTTTATATCAAAATTGATTTATATCGATATATTAATCTTTTCAAAGGGGTTTTTTTTTTAAAATCGTATTTTCAACACAATGTTTTTTATGAAATTCCATACAGACGAATTTGAATATAATGTGGAATTTTAAATGATAGATCGATGATGCATTACTGAAAAAATAATTCATTAATATTGATAATTGTTTCAAAATATGTTTTGGAAAATATAGATCACTATGAATCTTGGTTTTTTTAGGAATATGACATGCTTGAACATTGATTTTTTACATCATAAATGAATATTTTGTTGATATTGATAGATTTTTGGAAAGACTGAATAATATTTGTATTTATGTTATTTCTGGATTTATATTCTTTTGTAGGCATGTGCATGTATTCCCATATTCGAGAGAGCAATAATAAGAGTTCCTATTTATTCTTATTATTATACATGATGGTATATTTCAAGTCTAATTTTAAATTTTATTTATTGTAGTGTATCCTTGGATGATTTTTATGCCTTTATGCACTCATTCATGTAATCTTTATACTACTAGTTTATGTGGATATGAATATCTTTCGTATCATGAATATTGTTTTAAAAACTGATTTATCTTTCGTAATTTATTTATAATATTGTTTTTTAAAATATAGGGCTATATTTTTCTTGTAATAAGAATTTTTATTGATTTCATTTTGAAATCTGAGAAGGAATTGTGCTCATGACATACTTTTCTTATTATTCATTTTTAGATGTAATTTTTTTAATTTTGTAATTGTAAGGTAATAATTTACTTTACAAACTCTTATCATTGTAAGGACTATTTTAGTGAGATTGATTTTATGTGACTAATGGTCAAATGGATAATTTCATTAAAAGTTTCTTATTTAATATTTTGTTTTATCCTATTTTCATAATCTTGAATGTCTCTTGGATATGTACTCTACATTTTCAATATCATCTCTTGGTTTATCTATTTTTCTTTATTCTTGAGGCATGTTCATTATTTTTCTCATTCCTTATGCTATGGGTGTCCTATATTAGTGACAGAATTTGTTGACCTAGGCCGGTGAATTATAACAATCATTGACTCAATTTTATAGTCAAAAAACAAGTGTAATTTTCAATCCTTTTTAATCCTTTTGGTTCAGTAAATTACTAATAAATATTTAGAGGAAAATTCATTATATATGAATATTAAAATCAATAGATTCTCATTCAATAATATTAAATATTTGATAATATTTATATTTTTTAAGTTTTATCTTGAAAAAATTAATATCCATTAAAACCCTTTTCCTCATAAATAAAACATTTAGCATTATTAATATCAATAAAACATTGTAATTTAAATTAGAAAATGTATATCATCAAATAGATTTCATAATTGTATCTATAATTCATATAATATCCAAACCTATCTCAATATTATCATTTTTATTTTCATTAAATTAATAACATGATTTTATCATGTTTCTATGAATATTTTTTTAAACAATATAAGCATTTTAGAAAATTATACAATTTGAAAATATTAAAAATAAATTATAACCAAAATTATAATTTATTTAGAATCATTAATGTCATCATATCAAGTTCATATATTACAATTCCTATATTCCTTTCCTTGGAATCATATTTTTTATTTTAAGGAATATATACAGTAATTTTTTTAAAATAATATTATTAATATAAAAAGGATGATCATAATTATTTATGGTTGATCCTAAATCAAGAAAAATGAAAATGATATACGGTATTACAAAAAATATACATATAAACCAATTTTCAAACATGTTTCTTATATTATAACCTAGTTTTAACCTCCACAAACTTGATGTACCCATTAATGTGGTGACAACTATTTACGACGGAGAAGTTTTTATATTATAAAAATCAACATGAACATTTATCATAATTTCACCCATATAAATAAAAATATGAAATAAACTTAAAAATATTAAAAATCTATAATTGTTAAAAATTTATTTTAATATAAGTTTTATAGCATAATAAAAAATAAATTTCTAAATATAATATACTCTTTTGAAGCATAAATAAAATTTTACATAAAAATAAATATAGTGTAAATTTATATCACATTATTAAGATTATTTCTAAAAAAAATTAAAATTATATGTCTTTCAAAAAAAATCCAAATAGGAAATTTTAAATAAATTTATTAAAATAAAATAAGCAATAGTTTCTCTATAATTATTATTTTTCATTATTAAACCCAAAATCATCATTGTTTAAAAAAATTAGAAAAAATATCTTAAAGATATTATTGAATGATGAATTCAAAAAATATAACTATTTTATTTTTATTAAATTTATAGTATTGGAAGAAATTAATTAATGTATCCTTATAGAAAATGAAATCATAACCATATTTAATGAAAATGTTTTTATAAAGTGTAAAATGAATATACAGACAATTCATTTCCCTTAACCAACATTATATGAATGAAATTAATTTTTTATATATACTTGAGATATAAATTTCAATTAAATTATTCATACAATGTTATTAATATAATTTATATTTTTTAAAATACAATGTTCATGTAAATTAGTTTTTTCATAAGTGAGTCTTCTACCTCCAATATATTTTTCTTTAATTTATAATCATTTTATAATATCTATGTTAATTATTTTTTGTTTTTATTATGGGTGACAATTTTTCATATACTTAATAATTTTTGTAACCACTATTCACATTCACTAATTTTTTATCTATGTTAAAACAATCATTTTTTTGTTCATTTATGATCTGTTTAGCTTGTGGGACCTTCAATTGAACAAAGATTTATTTTAATGAAATATAATGATAAATATCATAGTTCTTAATTTAACCTACATAAATAAGTCTCACCCACTAAATTTTATCTAACCTCTGAAAAAATGGTTTAAAATTATTTTAGAGTAAATTTATTATGGTATAAGATAAAAAATTCCACCATAGAACAGAAATATGTTCTAATATATTAAAATACCATTAATTAAAACTGAAATAATAAAAATAGATTATAAAAAATAATTTCAAAATAAGAAAATTGAAATAAAATGGTTACAAAAAATAAAATATAATTAAGTTCCCAAATAACAAGAACATTGGTGGAAAATTAAAATATTCACATGGAAGAGAAATAACCAGTAAATTTGATGGGAATAATTCTCAACAAAGTTATAATTTTTTGAAATTTTATAAATTTAAAAAGGATATTTATATTAATATTTAATGATCCCAAAAGATATAGAATGCCATCAATTTGGTCAAAATATTGTAAAATGATATCATATTCATTTCAAGATAAATTTTCAAGATCTTAGATATTCTTTTCCATCATGTTAGAGAGAAAAATGAAAAATCCATACTTGATATGTTATATTTAGAAAACAGAATCCTTTGGTTTTTGTTTTAAACATTTTATACCTCTATTTTACACAGATTCATATTTATTAGAATCAATTATGATTTTTAATATGCATAAAATAAGGAATAAAGCTTTTAATGGGTTTCATAATCTTTAAAACAATGAAATTATCTTCCTCCTTTTATTAAAAAAACAAAATGGTAATAATTAAGTAATATAATATGAAAAGTTCAAAAATAATCATATGATAAAGGAATATAATAACATCCAAATCTTCAATAATAAGATTCAATATTCAACTTAAATATCTAAATTAATAAATAAATGTATTTATAATTAACATAATTACCTTCACATTAATGAATGTATTAACCATAACAACTATATTATTCTTATAAAGATACATCCCCCAAAATTAAAATGCATTATACCAAAAAATATTAATGTTAACTCTAACACCTCAAGCTTCCATGTTACACTTATCTTTGAATAGTACAATAGCTTGCATTGTATGCAACATCAAATTCTAGCACACCCCGACCAATCAAACTATTTATTATGTATAGTAAACCCACATTTTGAAAATTTATAAATTTTATTTTTCAAAATGGTCTTCATTTTTTGATTCATAATATCAAAATTATGTTAGGGTTTATTTTTGGTATTTTTCTAAAAACAATCAATTTTTGATGAATTGGGAAAAAAACTACATTATTGTTTAAAACTGACTTTTTATTTAAATATATTTTTAATTTATTTTAATTTATTTTAAGAAAAAATAGATACATTATACCTATATTGGTTCAGTGTAATTCATTTGAGTCCTTTTATTATAAGATTAGATTTATACAATTTTATTGAACTTTTTAATGCCTTTTACCCATCTTCTAGGCACGTTAGAAACTTTGCATAAAACATAATTTTATCGCTTAATCTAATTGACTTTTAAAATTCTTTGAGACACAGTTGACATCAGTAAGTAAAATGTGGTTCAATATGATGAAAATATTTTTGGTGAATAGTGACTTTTGGATGTTATTTACCACGGTTAAAATTAAATACGGTAATTAATGGTAAAAATGATATTATAATTACCCTAAAACATGTTTTAATTATATTTGATAAGTGTTTCTAGACCTAAATCAACCATAGGAAAATAGTATTATTCTTTTTGATCCACTTGGACTAGATTAGTACATTTATTATAATTTTATTTGTAGAAGAGTTAAAAGTATTAAATTCACATTTTAATAACTAAATGATTTTTAATATAAGGTTATACATACGATAAATTTGACTATAAATATTAATTAGAAAGATAAAAAAATTTCATATATCATGGTATTTTATAAATAATCTTTATACATTAAATAATTAAATTTATTTATGACACAATGATGATACAGTAATTACCATATTAATAAAATATTAATATAATTGATAATATAAATATCAAAATAAATGTAAATTTTCACATCTGATGAATTAAAAAAAATTATAGGTTAATATGACTTTTTAGGATTGATATACTATATTTTTTTCTTTGTAATCATGTTTTTTGACATTAAAAAACCAAATTCTAAATTGTGTCAAAATTGAAATAAAATATTTTTAAAAAAAATACTATATTATTAAATAATATAATATTACTTAAAATATATTGATATACAAAATGACTTATATAATGATAGATATGTCATTAATGAACCACTTGGGGTTCGATTGGCATTTTATAGTATGTTTATTAACCATTTAATATAAAATTATGAGAGGACATTGTAAAAGATAAACTATTTAACTAAGAGATAAATCTAAAATATATGGTTAATATGGTGACCTAAAAATATATAAAACCTATAGGATAATAGTTTTTCGACTCATCCACACCATATCCTCGAAATAAATTTTTTTTAGCCATTATAAACCAAAAATGACTTTATAATAAAATTGTATTTTGATCTTTTGCTAAGGCGCCCCTCTATCTCTTATAATTGTGAACATCCCCTACTCTCAAATTCCCACATTCATAGAAATTTGGATCATCCAACCCCTGAACAAATATCCTACCAACTACCCTCAATTCAATCTAGATTCCTCAATTTTATTATAGGCCAACCTAAGGAGCCCTTTTGATCAAATCAAAAAGAAACACATGAAGAAAACGTAACAATTTCAACACCTCATTCAAAGTTTTTATCTTCTTCCACATCCTTTTTCTTTGTTTTTCCTGTCACAAAAAAATAACTCTAGTACCTTCTACATACTGTGATGTTATTATAAATATGGTACAACCATATTCATTATTCTATCCATCATATGAATGAAAAAGTCACCATATGTGCATACGTAAGGTTTACTGTCTCCACCTCATGGTGTAGTTTGTTATTCAACACTTCATTATTTGGATTAGTATAATAATGAGTATAATTGATTTAAATAATAAATATAACATGTTAATGATTCATTTTATTTAATGTATCATACAATAACATATTATTTCATCATCAATAGAATGATATTGTCGCTTGTGCATAGGTACAGATTACCATCTCCACGAACGTGTTAAGATTCACTCCCCAACGTAACCATTAATGAAAAATTATCATTTTATGACTTAAATTAATGTTTAAGAACTTATGTTCATTCCGGATATGAATCAAATACATACAATCCACAACAAACATGACTTACACAACAAAACATAAAAGGAAAATGAATCAGTTGACACCTGAAAACATGATACTACTGAAATTTTATTAACAAACATATATTAGAAGATCATATATGATATCATATTTATGTATGTAGTTCTAGTGTAATTTAATAACAATGATTGAAAAATTATACATGAGGTTAACGTACCATCAACTAATGAAAGGTACAAGGTAAGGGGTAATTTTACAATCTCATAATTTCTCTGAGGTTGTTTATACGTAAGTATCTACCGGGACTTCTTTATCATTCACAACTATGATTCATAAAATTGTATTTCAAAACTTTTTTAATATTTTCTATAATATGGGTTAAATTCATTTATACCCTTTTTTAAGTTTTTATAAAAAAAATTTAACGAAATATTTCCGTCATTTTCCAAACAAGGTACATTATGAAAATTTCGATAAATTAAGGTTATAATGATTTTTAACTTATATGGCAGGTGCGGCTATTTTCTGTCATTATAACACCTTTGAAGCATCCCGTACAATCTTATATAAATATTTTAAAAATAAATGTTTCCTTTTATAATTAGATTACTTTTAAATGTTTTATAAATAGAAAGAGATATTTCTATCAAATATATTTGATTTTATTTATGTAAACATCCATTGACAGATTTTACACTTGTTTGAAGTTGATTTATTATTATAAAATCTTCCATATTGTATTGAAGGTATTGTGATATGTTGTTCTGTGGATGTGTTATTTTTATACCATTCATGGTTTACGGTTAAAGTATTAATATATTGAATTATATTTTTAATACAAATGTTTATGTTATGTTTCAATCATTTCATATTAGGAATACATTGGCCTTAGTAAGTGACAGGTGGCGCCTGCTATAGCTCCTCGATGCATCGGTAGGTCTCATGAGAAAAACTAGTGTCTTCGAATAAGGAAATGATAAAATATTATTCGTAGTATTGGAACATGGACTTGACTATGTAGTTATGTTGTTTGAAATTATGCATTACATCATTATGAAATTAGAAATTGATATTACATGTGATTATTAAACTAGTGGAATATCCATGTAAATTAGTAAATGGAATTATTTGATTTATCTTTTCCATATTATGCTGATGTTTATGTTTAAAATCTTATGTTTTAGTCTTATACATTCACATAAATATTTATATATATTTATGATATTTTCTGCTATATTGTTATCCTTATTGAGCATCTAATCTCACCCCTATCTTATGATTTATTTTTCCCTAGGAGGCGAATAAGTATATTATGATTGACCTATAGGGATATACTATGAGATATGAGGGTGTTCAAAGGGGAAACAATGTTGTTTTTTTCATTTGACAATGTAATGTAAAACATATGTTTGTATCTATTACTTCCACAACTACTAAATTGATCGGTCTTTGGAGACATGATCTCTTGTGATCAGGCCAATGTTATGTAATTATGCACCAACTATGTGTAACTATGGTCAGGGGGTTATAGTTAGTGTCACGGAAAGATTAGTACAATCCTTGGATACTAGATTTAGAAGAACTCTGATTAAAAAACATTACCCAAAGATAGACTTTGAGGATTAGTATTGATGAACATCATAGAATTTAGGTAATGAAGAGATTTTTTGAATTTTCCAACCAATACATCCATGTCTAGATACGAGCAGGTAGAGGCGGCTCTGGCATAGATGTTCCTAGGTGGGAAAACTCCGATAAGGAGTTTCGGGCTTGACCTGAGATATCCCGGTACATGACTATGGGTCTTGCTGCACTCTTAGTTACGACACATTCAAGGGATATTCTTAGGATAATTCAAATTATATTTACAAACCATTACGAAGGATTTATGAGTAAATACCCCCTCAAAGAAAACATTTTTTTATGATAATGGATTATATACTTAAACTGATCAATTTATGTTAGGTATTTTAATAGTTTGGAATTATTTATTGTGATTCATAAACTTGTCTAGTGAATGAGATTACATAGAAAAGTCACATAGTATAAGGAATGCATACCATATTGACTCACATAATCCATATATGTATTTCCCTCTTACTCAAGATTATTATAGTGTAGTTGGTGATTCAATTGGTATTAAACAACTTATAACCATAAAGGGTAAACTCACTCATGTTATGAATAAAAACCTTAGCCGTATAAAGCACCCAGATCCACAACGCGGAGGATCATTGTTAGACTACTTCAGGAGGCAACAACCACCTAAATTTAATGAGACTACAAGTCTATTTTGAGCCGAGCAATGGATATGTTCCTTAGAGAAGGAATTTCATTTTTTGGGTAGTAGTGAACGGGAAAATGTTGTCATGGTAGTATGTAACCTCACTAGAGATGCAGATTAATGGTGGTCATTAATTCAAAACACAATGGAGGATAAAGAAGTATAAAATATTGAATGGAGGGAGTTTAAATAGCTTTACATAGAAAAATACTTTCATTGTGACCATCTAGCAGACATGGAAAGGTAATTTCTCAGTCTGAGGCCAAAGGAGGATGAGAATATCACAAATTATGAGGCTAACATTACAAGGTTATAAAGTAATGAAACATATTATTATGTAACATAATTAGTAATATTTATCAATTATTTGATTGGTAAAAAAAATTATTCTTCGAGAATTCATTTCTAAATCATTCTCACTATACGAAGATATTGTGTCATGTGCTATCAAAACAAAAACTAAATTTTCTAGGTCTTATGACTTTAAAGCATAGAAATAGAAGAAGAGATCCTCGGAACACTCTAGAAATGGAAATAATGGGAAGAATAGAAAATTTTAATTTTCATCCTGTAGTTAATGTAGGAAGAAACACTCAGGTACTTTCCTAAAAGGAATGAGGGTCTGTCAAAACTATGGTGAAAAAGTCCCCAAAGAATGTGATTTAAATGGAATGAAAGAGGCTATTAATGTGGATTGATACAATTGAAGGGTAATGGTGCATTATTCAAATGAATTTCCTAAGCACCAAGGAAACTTAAATCAGAAAAGTCCAATTGAGAAAATCCAAGCTTATGCGACCACTACAGGTGATGTTGAAGCTCATAATGACGTAGTGGAAGCTACTTTAATGGTTTCCTCAAATTTAGAAAATGATTTATTTGATTTTGGATCATCGCATTGTTTCATATATACCTAGATTTATAAGAAAATTAGATGTTTCAAATTTGATTTAACAAGGGAGTTGTCAGTCAAAACTCATACGGGAAGTACCATTGCGGCAATGTTATATGAATTAGTTCCTATTACAGCATGTAAATGTGCTTTATCTACCGATCTAATCATAATACTCATGATTGAATTTTATATAATCCTCGGTATGGATTTGATTTCAGACCATGATGTGAAAATTTATTGTAAGAAGAAGGAGGTTACAATTTTTTATGATGATAAAGATTACCATATTTTCAGAGAAGAAACATCACCATCTGATTCTCATCTAGATCCTACCATAATAGCTCTACTAAATTAAATTATTATAGTGGAAGAGAGTGAAATAACTTTGGGTGAGGAAATGAAATTTTCAAATAGATGATGTTTCTATTGTGCAAGAATATGTCGATGTGTTTCCAGAGGATTTACCTAGACATGCACCAGAACGGGAAATTGAGTATCCCATTGATTTCATTCATGGTTCAAGGCCCATATTAGAGACCCCTTATAGAATGGACAATGTGTAATTAGTGGAACGAATGAAACAACTTGAGGAATTTATTAATAAAGGATTTATTTGCCTTTTTTGTTTCTCAATGGGGAGCCCATGTTCTTTTTGGTAAGAATAAATATAGATCAATGAGGATGGATATTGACTACAGGGAGATCAGTGCTATAACAATAAATAAAAAGTATCCCCTACCTCACATTGGTGATTTATTCGATCAACTTCATGGAACTCAATATTTTTCTACGATTGAACTTCGATCTGGATATCATCAGTTGTGTGTGAAGAAGGAAGACATTCTGAAGATATAATTTCATACTAGGTATGGGAATTATGAGTTTACAGTAATGCCTTTTGGACTGTCTAATGTACCCTATATCTTAATTGATCTTATTAATAGAGTTCTCAAGGAATATCTTGATGACATTGTGTTGGTATTTATTGATGATATATTTGTATACTCTAAACACTACGATGATCATGAAAATCACTTGTGCACTATTCCATAGAATCTTAGAAAATAATAAATTATATGAGATGTTTAGTAAGTATGAATACTGGCTTTAGTAGATTTCTTTTCATGGCCATATTTTCTCTAAGGATGGAATATCTATTGATCTTTCTAAGACAAGAGAAATACAACAATGGACAACACCGATGAGTATAAATGAGGTACATAGTTTTATTGGTTTATCAAGTTATTATCAGTATTTCGTCTAGAATTTTTCCTGATTAGCTAACCCATTAATCAAGATCACATGTAAATGTGTTAAAATTGTTTATATGAAAGAGTGTGAAGAATATTTTTAGGAATTGAAGAGAATATTAGTCAATGATCATATTTTGACTCTACCATCGGGGAATGATGGGATTATTATTTATAGTGATGCTTCAAAGAATGGAATGGGTTGTGTCATTATGAAGAATGATAGGGTTATTTCCTATTCATCACATCAACTGAAAATAACAAATATATCATACTCATGGACATGAGTTCGTAGTTGTAATAATTTCATTGATGATATCGAGACACTGTCTATTTGGTAAATAATGTGATATATATAACGATCACAAGAGTTTGAAATATATTTTCTCACAGAAAGTACTCAACATGAGAAAAGATGATGGATTTAACTACACAAAGATTATGATTTCAGTATACACTACCACCTAGAGAAGGAAAATAAGGTGGAAGATTCATTGAGCTGAATGGATCATTGAGTTTTAACAATATGAGAGTTGAATGGGATCATATGTTCATGGATATAGTAAAGAACAATATGAGAATAATCATGGAAGGTGAAACATCAATTCATTTTTCAAATGGGTTATAAACCATCGTTAATGGAAAGGACAAAAAGTTCTCAGAATGATGAGGAGTTTCAAAAGAAAATTAAAGCTTTGACTGATGAGGAGTTTCAAAAGAAAAATAATGTTGTGAATGATGGAAGATTGATTGACATCGTATATGAAGATGTAATTTTGATGTTTTGGAAAAGCCATTATGTTTCTGCTATACCTGATCTAAAAACGAAATTTTTGGATGATGTATATAGCTCTAATTTCTATATACACCTTGGTAGGACCAAGATGTATAGATATTTGAAGAAACATTTTTTATGGCACAACATGAAGATAGATATTACTGATTATGTGTCAAGATGTATGGTTTTTCAACAGGTGAAGGTCGGAAGAAAACATCCTAGAAGAGACATGAAACCTCTTCCAATACCTATGTGGAAATGGGATGATATTATGATGGACTTTTTCATGGGGATATCAATGACTCCTAGATGGAATGTTGAAATATGAGTCATTATTGATCAGTATACCAAGTCAGCAAATTTTCATGCTATAAGATAAGATTTACAACTTGAACGTTTAGCATGACTATATATTAATGAAGTTTTAAGACTTCATGGAGTACCCCTATCGATTGTCACTGATCGTGATCCACATTCTACATCAACATTTTTAAAAATTCTACATAAGTCCATCGATATTGAACATTGTTTGAGCACTTACTACCACCCTCAAACTGATGGAAAATCAGAATGGACTATTCAAACATTAGAATACATGTTGAGATCTTGCTCACTTGAATTTCAAGGTATGTGGGATCACTATTTACCTATAGTAGAATTTTCATATAACAATAGCTTATATTCAAGTATTTAAATGGAACCATATGAAGCATTGTATGGAAAGAGATGTCACTCATCATCATTTTGAGATGATGTTGATGAAATAAAACTTGAAGGTGCAGAACTTGTTGATGAAACAATGGAAAAGGTGAATATTATCCAAACCCACGTCAAAGTATCTCAATGCAGGAAAAATTTCTATGATGATAACGGAAAGAAGGATTTGGAATTTCAAGAATGATATTATCTTTTCTTGAAGGTATCTTCATAGACGGGTGTTATACGATTCGATAAGAAGGGTAAATAATGTCCCAGGTACATCAGACCTTTCGAAATTCAAGAACGAATTGGAGTTGTAGCTTACCATTTGGAAATGCCTCCAAGTCTATCCAAAGTTCATGATGTGTTTCACATATCACTGTTGTGAAAATAAATGCATGTCCAAATGCATGTACTCAACTATGAAAAAATATAACAGGAACCCAATTTGTCTTATTGTGAAGATCATTTCAAGATTCTTGATACCATACTATAAGTTTTGAGAAACCGGATGACTCATCTGGTAAAAGTTCTATAGAGAAACCATAAGATATTAGAGGCAACATTGGAATTGGAAGGTTGAGATCTATTTCAATAAGATAGATCTTTTTTCAAGAATTGTATCTAATTGAGAAGGTCAATCCAGGGTCTACCATGCATGGGTTTAGTCTAAGAATGCTAAACAGTATGGTGATAATTGGGATAGTGTGGCCAACGATTGGAGAAGAAAAGATGGTCGCCACCATATTGCCTTTATTTTAGAGTGAGGAGTAAAGGAGAGTGATCAGAAATGGCATGAACCAAATGGTGAACTATATAATTTGGGAAAGAAGAGATAAACTGAACTTTGGCGAGGCATCGGTCTAGTTGGCACCAGGTGTGGTGAATTCCTTGTTGATTGTTGTACCAGGTGTACCTATCTCCAGTGAAGCCAAGGTCGAGACGACTCGAACGAGAAGTAAAAAAGAAAATGCAAGCATGTATTTCCAGGAATAGGGACCACCTCATTTCTTCTATAATGTATCCATTATTGTATTAAAGTCACCTCCTACCATCCAAGACAATGCTCTGGTGTCGATGGATTCCAGATCGCTTCATAACTACTCTCTTGAGCTAGTCTCACAATTTTTATATACAAAAGAAAAAAGGCATTCCAAATAGCCCAAACAAGGCTTCACTGTTATGTGCTACTCCGATGATAACAATTTTACCACTGAGATAGAATATTTCTAGGAGATCCACATGTGGTGGTTGGCAGGCCCTCTATGCATGGAGTTTCACATGCCCATTCTTTTTGAAAAAACATTTAAGTTGGAGGAATCATGTTTTGGATCATGCACTACAACAAGGGAAGATTTTTCCATGGATATCTCACTGGAGATGAATTCATTCATCACTCAGGAACCTAATCCCCGAGTGTTCCATATAATGCATGAAATCATTGATGCAATGCTCTCTTGGATTTGTCCCTAGGCGCTTGTTAGCTCTTGGAAACAAAAGAAGATAAATAAGATAACTATCTGGAATGAGACCTGGTGCATACTCCACTCGAGAGAGAAGAGGGAGCCATAGGAGACCGAGGGTCAACATCCATAAAAGAGTATGAGGTTTTGGTAGGATGAGAGTTTGAAGTTATGGGGGAGAGAGGGGGAGTGATGAGAACCAGGGATAAAGAACTGAAGCTATTAGAAATGGGGATCGATGAGAGCGAAGACTCCCCAAGAAGACAGGGAGAGGAAGACATGGTAGGGGCCAGAGGGGGCTGGAGGATGAGCCTGGAATGAGAAACAGCTGGGTTAGGAGGATATTGGAGGCAACCATCCATCCTGAGGAGGAGAGGAGACCATCGGTTGAAATGGCACCAGCACCATGCAGGAGGAAGAAGAGGGAGAGACTTCTCGAGACAACCGCTCAGGTCAAGGGGGAGATGGTTCCACTGGGGAGAGGGACACATAGGTCCATTGATGGCCCCACCTGAAGCAACCGATGACTTGGTGACTCCATCCACTGGGAACAAGGAGCCACCATCTGATGCTATCTTTGAGTGATGCAAGGCACTAGGATACGACTTTTTATTTCTTTAAATGAACACAGAATGATCGTGGATGTGAAAAGACTCATAGAACCGAGGAAGAAATGGTTAAAATAGGGTCTGTCACCATTCGATCGACCCTTCCACTCTGAGAAGCATGTGAAAATAATATGATCGGGTACATTAATAGATGTTTCTCTCTCCACATCCACAAATGGGTTTCAAGCGAGAAACATGGTTTCCTCAAGGGTAGATCCATTCAAGGCGCTATTGGCATCGCTCAAGAAATGATAGGGGACATTAATAAGAAAACAATGGGTTATAATATCATTATTAAAGTGGATATGGATAAGGCCTATGATAGAATCGAGTGGAATTTCATTATTCATGTGATGCGGCATATGGGTTTCTAAGAACAGGTTGTTGTCCTTCTGTTTTGATGCTATAATTCCTTATTGTTCTCGATTATCTTCAAGGGAAAATCTTGTGGCATCATCAAGTAGGTCTGGGGGATAAGGAAAGAAGATCCCATTTCTCCTCGCATTTTCATTATGGTGCAGGATGCCCTTGGTAACTATGTTGATCACTACATGCGTCTTGGATACATCATGCCCTTTCACTGCAGACCCCAATTCCATGAGGTCTCTCATCTCTTCTTTTTTGATGACAAAGTGTTCATTATTAATGGGTGTAGATCTTCCATTAAAGGCTTTAGCAACATCATGGGAGATTATTCTAAATGGAGTGGTCATGTCATCAATGGTGACATGAGTTGTGTTTATTTTTCCTCCTTTTTCTCAGAGCAGTGTGATAATCGTATTTAATCCATTATTGGTATTCGTATAAGGTATTTTCCTGTGGACTACCGGGAGCCCCTATTGATCCTAGACGTATCTGCATTCATCACTTTGATGTTGTGGTTGGAAAGATTTATAATAGAACTTATAATTTGAAGTATCGTTTCCTTTACTTTGGAGGAAGAATCCCCCTAATTAATTGTGTATTGACCTCTATTCTGATGCACATTCTCTCCATTATCAAGGTCCCCAAGGCTATTCTCCATGGTATTGACAAGCTCTGGAACTCCTTCATTTGGGAATCCCATGACAATGGTAGATGTCATTGGGCTTCTTGGAACAAGCTTGCTAAGTCCCCCTCCAATGGGGGCATTATTGTAAGGAATGTAATGGAAATGATGACCTATTTACAAGGTAAAATGGTGTGGGAAGTGATTGAAGGCCACACCCTTTGGTCCAGATTTATCATCAACAAGTATGGAAAAGACCTGAATTCAACTAAAGGAAATCTATCCCCTATTTGGAAGAACCATCAATGGAACAGCCTGAGTCTTGAGAATGTTTCTTGCTAGATTGTTGGGAGGGGGGATATCAGCTTCGGGAACCACAACTGGGCAGGTTCAATGTTTGGCTATCCAAGCTTTCCTCCTCCAAATATGTCCTTCCTAGAATCTAGCTGCAACCCATCCTTCATTCAGGTAGTGTTGGACCACAACCAAAAAAGGATTTTTGATATCCTTACCATGGAGGACCCAGAAGACTTATACATTTTCTTAGGCTCCTCTCAAGGCACCTTTTCAGCAGAGTCTTACAGGCGATCACTATATACTTCCTCCAAAAATGATCTGTGGGGAGATATTATTTTGTGCAAAGAAGTCCACAACAAATATAGCTTCCTTCTCTGGTGCATCTGCAACCAGTCCATATCTACTGATATGGTGGTGAAAGGTAAGGGGGTTTTTCTCATTTATTGGTGATCTTACTACTAGGATAATAAGTAAGAATACACCATGCATTTGTTCATTCAATGATACTCGGTGATGGGATTATGGAAGACATTAGGAGAATTCTCTAGTTTCTCCTCACTTGAGAACAAATTCGACACATTTCTACTCATATGGTTCAACGGAGTTGGTTCCAACTCAAATAAATGGAAGTCATGTTCTCTACTCCATGCAGTTGGTTGCGGATGTATTTGGGATGTGTGAATACTGGTTCTTCATAAAAGCTTCCATTCCGAAGGTTTGGCCTTCATCGTCAGGGCCAGATACCTTGCCTCCAAGCTCTCTGTCTTTTTTAAATGCTGGTACGAGGCTCCTTCTCTGAATAATATTGTGTTGAATAAGAATTCAATTCCCTCAGAGAGTCCCCATGGCCAGTGTATCCATTGGATTCCCCTGCACTACGGCCTTAAAGTCAATAAGGACGGATCATTTGGTTGCGACGTCCTGTGGTGTGGAGGTGTTGTTCGTGATCTCAATGACACTATACATCTTACTTTCAGATCTTACTGTGTCCAAGGTGATTTTTTGGGTGTGGAGGCTAATGCCATCCTCAGTGGTCTTTCCCTATCTCATTCTAAAAGCATCACCTTAACAGCAGTTGACTAGGATTCCCAAATTATCTGTAACTCTCTCAAGGGTCTCTCTCCCACTATGTGGATGATTTTTTATGTGATCTGTAATTACAAGAAGTTCATCAGTAGCAGGATGGTTATTAATCACACTTGGAATGAAGGGAATAGTGTAGTTGACTTCCTCACCTCAAAGGCGCCCTCTGACTCTTCTCTAATGTTGTACACCAGAACTGGCTCCCTCCCCTCAGGATGTACTAATTATGTAATTGGGGACTCCCTTGGTCTGCATCATTTTAGGACCCCTTAAACATTTTCTGTTGCTTTCCCCTGTCAATAAAATTAATGTTGTCAAGAATCATAATAATAATAATAATAATAACTTGGAGAGACCATATGTCTCGTTAATGCTTAAGAGGGGACGTGGGAACCCAAGGAACTTATGATGAAGAACCACCCAAATCATTTTATGAAGTAGCATTATAGAAATTCTGAGGATGAAATTATTTAATGGAAGGAAAAATTTAACACTCTAAGCTTCAACAGTATACTTCCCTTTGAATAATACAATAGCTTGGGTTGTACGCAACTTCGAGTTCTAGCACACCACGACCAAATAAATTAACTATTATAAATAGTAATAACGAAAATTTGAAATATTATAAATTTTATTTTTCATAATGGACTTCATTATTGGATAAAAAATATCAAAATTATCTTTCGGTTAATTTTTGATATTTTTCTGAAAACATTCATTTTTTATGAATAGTGAAAAACCTTACGTTATTGTTTAAAACCGACATTTCATTTAAATAATTATTTTTTTATTTAAATTTATTATATGTATAAATAGATACATAATACCTATATTATTTCAATGTAATTAATCAGAGTGATTTTATAATAAGATTGGATGTATACAAATTTATTGAACTTTTTATCGTCTTTTACCCACCTTCTATGCAGGTTATCAAATTTTCATAAAACATAAAGTTACTGCTTCTGTGAATTGAATTTAAAAAATACAAAGGACATGGTTGAAATTAGTAAGTAAAATTTGTTTCAGTAGAATGAAAATAATTATTTGCGAATAGTAACTTTTGGATTTTATTTTCCAAAGTTAATAGTAAATAGGGTAATTAAAGGTAAAAATGATATTACAAATACCCTAAAACATGTTATAATTCTATTGGATATGTCTTTTTCGACCTAAATAAACCATAGGAATAAAATATTATTATTTTTTATCTAGTTGGATTAGATTAGGACAGTAATTATTATTTTATTTAAAGAAGAGTTTAAAGTGTTAGATTCACATTTGAATAACTAAACCATTTTTAATATAGGGTTATATATAAGATAAATTAAACTATAAATATTTATTATAAATATAAATAGATTTCCTACTTTATCGTATTATATTCATAATTTTTAGGCATTAAATAATTAAATTTATTTTTGACACAATGATGATGCAGTAATTTCATTATTAATGAAGGATTAAAATAACTACTATTATAAATATAAAAATAAATATAAATTCAAGATTTAGATGAATTACACTATTTTTATAGGTTATTATGACATGTTAGTATTTATTTAATGTATTTATTTCTAAGTAATCACGTTTGGTTTACTTTGACAAAAACAAAATAAATAATAGTGTCAAAATTGACATAAATGAGTTTTTTTAAAAAAAATACTATATTATTAAATGAAATAATATCCATAAAAATATAAGGTTCATCCAAATGACTTATATAATGATAGTTATGGCATTAATGAACAACATGAGGTTCTCTATGTATTTTATAGTAAATTTATTAACCATGTAATATAAACATACAAGAGGACATTGTGAAAGATAAACTATATAACAAAGAGTTAAATCTAAGAGATAAGGTTAATATAGTGCCCTAAACATGTCTAAAATCTATTGGTTGAGAGGTTTTTCACTCATAACCACCTTATCCCAGAAATAAATTCTTTTGGATCTATTATAAACTGAAAAGTACTTTATAATAAAAAAATATTTCAATCATTTCCAAAGGTTCCCCTCACATCTCTTAAAAAAGGGCACCTACCCTTCTCTCAAATTCACACATACAAAGCCATTTGGCTCAGCCAAACCCTAATAAAATATCCTCCCAACTACCCTCACTTAAAAACTATAGGACTTACTTTGATCAGAATCCTATATAAGGAGCCCTTTTGATCAAATCAAAAGGAAGTACTCGAAGAAGAGGTTATAATTTGTTCACAACTTTCGAAGTTCTTTTCTTCTTCGACTTCCTCTTTTTTGTTGTTCTCATACCAAAAAAATAACTCTAGTACCTTATACATAAAATGATGTTGTTATAGATATGGTACAATTATATTTCATATTCTATCCATCCTATGAATGACAAAGTCACCATACATGTGTATGTATGGCTTACCGTCTACACGTCATGGTGTAGTTAGTTATTCAACACTTCATTATTTGGATGAATATAATAATGATTATAATTGATTTAAATAATATATATAACATGTTAATGATTTTTTATATGTAATATACCATCTAATGACAAATGATTTCACCATCAATAGAATGATATTGTCGCTCGTGCGAATGTATGGATTATCGTCTCCACGAATGAGATAAGATTCATTTCCCATCGTAACCATTCAAAAATAATCTTAATTTTATAATTTAAAATAATATTAGTATCTAATTATCATTATATATATGAATCAAATACATCCTATCAATAAAAAACATTTTTTAAATAACAAAACATATAAAGAAAAATGAATCATTTAACACAAGAAAAAATGATACTACTCAAATATTATTAACAAAGCAATATTAGAAGATCATATATGATATCATATTTATGTATGTAGTTATTGTATAATTGAATAAAAATGATTTAACTATTATACAGGAGGTTAATTTACCATCGAGTAAGGAATAGATCAAGGTAAGGGTAAATTTTAAAATATATTTATTTACTTGAGGTAGTGTATATGTAAATATCTACTAGGAATTTATTATCATCCACATCCGTGTTTCTTAAAAATATATTTCAAAACATTTGTACTATTTCTTATAATACGGGTTAAATTCATTTATACCTTCGTTTGAATTTTTATTAAATTTTATGAAGGGAATCATTCTGTCTTATTACAAACAAGGTACTTTATGACCATTTCAACAAATTAAGCTAAAAATGTTTTTTTAACATATACAGAGGGTGAAGATATCTTCTGCTATTATAAAAAACTTCAAAGCTTCCCTTACAAGATTATAAGAATATTTTCAAAATAAATGTTTTCTTATATAATTACATGATTATTAAATGATTCCAAAAATAGAAATACATGTTTCTCTCAAATAGTTTTGTTTTCATCTATGTCAACATCCTTTGATGGATTTTAAATTTGTTTGAAGTTGATTTATTATGATACAATCTACCATATTGCATTGATGGTTTATTGATATGTTTGACTATGGATGTGTTATATTTATACCATTCATGTTTTATGGATAAACTATTAACATTTAATATTCTAGTTTTAATATGAATCTTTATGTTATGTTTCAATATTTTCATATGAAAAATGCATTGGCCTTACTAATTGATGGGTGGAGTCCTCTATAGATCCCTGATGCATCGGTAGGAATCATGAGGCAAACTAGTGTATTTGAACAAGGCCTTGAAAAAATATTATATTTATTCTTGGCATGAGTCCTTGACAATGTGGTTATGATGTTTGGAATTATGCATTTCATAATTATGAAATTATCTATTGATATTAACTATGATTATTCGACTAGTAGAATATCCATGTAAATAAGTAAATAGAATTATTTGATATATTTTTTCCATATAAAGCTGATGTTTATTTGTAAAAAAAAATTTTTTTAGTCTTATAAATTGCCTTAAATTTTTATACCTATTTATTATAGTTTCTACTATATTGTTATCCTTACTGAGCATCTGAGCTCACCCCTTTCTTATGTTTTATTTTTTCCTAGGATGCGAAAGATTATATTATGATTGACCTGTAGGGATAGTATATAGGATATGAGTGTGTTCATTGGGGACAAAATTTTTTTGTTATTTCATTTCATAAGGTATTTTAAAATTTATTTATGTATCTATTACATCAATGGCTACTAAACTGATAGATCTTTCGAGACTTGATCTCTCTTGATCATGCAAATTTTATGTAATAATCCATCGACATTGGGTAACTATGGTCAAGACATTTCATTAAACCTTAATTATAAATTATGTCACATAAAATGATACTCTTCTCCATAAAATACCATCATCTAATGCATAAAATGGATATTTACACCTTTAATCTTACGATTGACCTTAGAATCCATAGCCCATTAAAGTACCCACAACTCTGGAATTATCATCAACCAATTACCTTTTATCCTACCACATAATTTAAACCCATTACCCAAAAACTTATTCTACTTCTATTGACCCATACCCCTAAATGTGTTTCTAATGTTATTATCAATAAAAAAATTATTGAATAACAAGGGAGTTGACAACATCAAATATCAACACTCATCCCTAAAAATCTTATAACTTTTAGATTTATCGTTTCATATAATTATGAAAAAACCAATTATTTAAATAAATAGATTTATTTCCATCGAAGTGGGAAGTTTTTTCAGCATAAATATATTTTATTAATAAATTTTATGTCTTTAACATATCACTTAATATTATGAACATGTTAAATAACTCTACCCATAATATAAATAACATAAATATTTATTATAAGATCGTGACCTTTCTGAATATGTATCATGCTCTTTTTCAGTACTTATTAACCCCTATTTATATTATATATTTTTTGGGTTTTCATTCGGGTGTTTATGTTGAAATTGGAACATTTATGATGTTTTTGGAATAAAAATGGTTATTCAATATTTTAAGATCGATTTTCCCCAATCGTGAACCTACTAGAAACATCATGTATTTTCAGAAAGAGGGTAGTTTAATGGTTGGTGCAAGGTTTATAAAAACATTCCCCCTACATGAATAAACCATTAACCCCTAACAAGAGGAACATGGTTAGGAAACATGTTTTTAAAAACCTTTTCTTCTTCCCAGGAAACAACATGAGATTTAATTTACCCAAAGATTTGAAAAATATTCATAAAGCTCCCACATTAACTTATAATATCCCCTATTTTTTCCTATACCTATTCCTACTAATTATGAATCTCCCATGATGGTTAAAAGACTCCCTAAACCTGGTTCATCAAAAATTTAAGATCCAGTTGATGGATCATCTTCTCATTTGTAGTTACATTCTTTTATGATTGGATTGTTCTGTCACCTGATACCTTTTTCAGATGAAGAGGAATGTATTCCCTCAATTGAGGATGGTTTAAATATATATTTTCATGATATAATTCCATTTGATCATGGTCTACGGTTTTGTTCCAATATCATCTTCACTATTTTTCCTTGATCATTATGCTTCAATTTTGGTATTTTTTATTTGGAGAACATCTGACAATGACCATGAGGTCGGTGGTCTAATTTTTATTTCCCATTGTATTGATTATGCCTGTTAGTATCTATAGTGAAATTTTAGATTCCAAATTTTTGAATCACATCTTTAATTGATATAATTAATTGGTTTGTTAATTAATATGTTTATAATTAATGGAATAATGGTATTATAAAAATTTATGAATAATGGTTTTCTAAATATGGATGATTAATTTGACTATGAATTTTTTGGTAGTTGGAATTAAGGCATGTTTCTATTAAACATTATGGGTCAATGTATTATATGACCAAATGTTGATAAATGGTCTAATAGTGAATTATTTAAATAATTCTAAATTATTATATTGGTCAACCATGATTATTGATCAATAAAAATAGTACAGCATGAGGTGAATAATTTATATTTATGTTAATTATTATTAAACTTGAAAAATTTTATATATGTGAATATTTTATATGAGGTTTAATTATTATATCCTTTTTAAATGTGAAATTTTTGATTTATTGATGAATCGGTGTGGTATAGGGGTTGATTATCCAAATAAAAGTATATGATACCATGTGAAGAAGAAGGAACTATGATCCAAATTAGTATATCAACATTGTTTTGTGGGAAATTAACTAACACTCCAAATCCACATGGAGTTGTAGATATGATGTTTTTTGCACCTTCACATAGGCATTGAACTATTCTTCTATGTTTATGTGATATAAAAGTTAAATGAATCGTTTACTAAAACCCCTTAACGTAATGAAATATGATACCCATTTAGGATTGTTTAGACTCCAACACATGTTGAAGATGTTGTTGATGGTTCATGTGTAATCATGAACTGAAGAAGTTACATTCTTAATTAAAGAATTAGTAATTTTGAAAACAATTTACTGGTTTTATTTTACTTTATAATTAAACAAATATACATCCATTTATATGTTATATAGTATATTATAATTAATTGGTGGTGGCCTAAAGAGTTTTACACACAACCTACTAAGGGTTCCTGATATGTAACCAAATCGACTCCATGTTTCCATGAAATGATAATAGAAATATCCCTAAATTATATGGTTGATTCGGTATTGAAAATTATTGAGGAAACTAGTCTTGATTTTAGTACCATCTTTCAGAGCTATATACATATTTATTTGGGGGTTTGAATTTGAAAATTGATAAATACATGGCATGAAATATTTTCTTCATTTGTTTGGATATTGTTTACTATTTTGGTTTTTCATGCGTCATTGGTGTTTGTTGGTTTTAGTGTTATTCTGGATAGGGGTTACTATCATTTATCTTTTGTTTATTTATTTATGTTGTTTTTCCTTGACAAATATTTAATAGTATCCCCATGTTATATATTAGACCCTCTCTACTATTTATCTTCCTCTAGAAAATGGGGAGGGGCGTTTGAGATCATGTGACCAACTGGAAGCGGGAACATGTATGTGGAACCCATGTTGGGTTGTTATATAGCATATTAAAAGAATATTTCTTTTATTTAATTTTTTATTTATATTTTGGAAAGTTATAAACAAGACTACGATGAGTCCGACCATAGTTATGAGAACATCCACAAGAGTAGTTGAACCATTTATGTGGGAAAACTCAAGTACCTAGGGTGGCATTGTTGTTAGTGGTGTGTTCTATTACTATTAGATTTTTAATAACTTTGGGTGATGCACATGTATTGTGATGTTAATTTTTTTTGATATTTTACTCATGGAACAACAACAAATGTGATTATTGTATTCTTTAATCACTGTAAGAACTCAATAATTAATGTGGCATATATCAATTTAGAAAGGAATGAAAATGTGGGATTTGTGGTGAGTTTTTTTATGAAAGTTTTTACATTTATTTTTTAATTTAAATGAAAATGTTCATAATATGAAATTTTTAGTTTTAAATGATGGATATGTGGTAAATATATTCTGATTAAATTGGTTTCCAATGAGAAACTATTTTTATGAATTCTTCTAACCATTTTTGTACATAACATAGATGTGGGATGGTTGATGGTAGTGATATCACCAACCTTTTATCCATGTGGTGTGATTCAATGGATTAATTTTTATGTATTAATGTGAATCCCTCTTACTTAAATATGATAATGATGTGATATGTGTCCTGGGAAATTTGATTAAAATTATAGATATATTTCATTACAATGATTCTAGTTGATATGATTACAATATGGCATGGATTGAAATGTGTATATAGTAATGGAACCTGAGGCTCTGATAGTTTTGTTCGAAGAGAAATTAGAAAAGTTCCCATATAAAAATTCTAACTTTATGATGTTTATAGAAAGAGACCCATAGTGAGTTGTGAATATTTTGTCTAACATGTCATAGAGATCCTGTTGCAGCACCCTCCAACGTTTACCAGAGAGGGTAAACCTCGGGATGTTAGGTTTTGGATTGATTATATCCTGAAGATCAATGAAAACTTATAGACTCATTATAATAAAAGAGTCAAAATGGAAACAGATATGTTGTGTGTCCATGAAAAGTGTTGGTGGGAAATTAAACCATATGATGGAAAATTTGAGAAAATTGTAGGAAATGATTTTCAAGATATGTTCTAGGAGTATTTTTACCCATAGATTCTTATGGAAAATAGTGATGTATAGTCTATGTGGATGACCCAAGATAGTATGTCTGTAATTGGATATTCTGGTTTCCTTAATGATTTTTAGTGTTTTGTTCTTGACTTGGATGGTGATGAACCTACTACTGTAAAATGTACACAATATGGGCATTAATGTGAGATAATGACATAGGTTAACTTCATTAATATATATAAGTTATCTTATGTGGTGAATTGGGCTCTCATATCAGAGGGGAACTTAAAGGAGGATTATTTTTGATGATAAGAGATTTAAATTAAATGATTTGGAGGAATTTATTTTTGTAGTTGGAATCGTATATATGGGAATAAAAACCATGTACATAGAATGAAAACCATATAGGTGGGAGGTTCAGTTAATTAATACAATACTCTAGTGATCTAGAAACAATTAAATAGGTTGGGTCACATTCATAGAAAATTCATCTTCCAAAGGTAGATTTTCGATCTTGTGGTAGGATGAGACTTCTTAAAATATTTTGTAGAAACCCATTAAATATGGGTAATTATGGGGGAGACTTATGTAATTAGAGTGATGGAAAAAGGTATTGTATCTCATATCTGTTTGGATGTTAGATTTCTACATTCCATGGTTATCATTGTAGTGGACATAGTGCTTCTTTAAAAGAGAACATATATTAGTAGAGTGGTGCATTTCGAGAGAATCATATTGTAACACAGAGAAGAAGATGAGGATAGTTTATTGTAGTTAAACATCTATTTGTGGATAATGAGGATGAACCATCAATCTTTAGAGGTACTATTCTTATATATTAGACTCATTCTAGTATCTTTTTTGATACATAGTCCTATCATCTTTTATAACTATACATGTTGTGAACGATTCTATTCTAGAAATAGAATTTTTGAGTAGGGTTATGATGATTGATACTCTAGTGGGAGTATAGATGAGAAGAATTTATTTTTTCAAGGGGAGTTATCTAGTGTTTGAGGAGTATCATTTTCATTGGGGTATTTTCATATGGGAGATGTCAGGCTTTGATATGAATTTTTTTAAGGATTGGTTAGTACCATTCTGATCCTACATTGATTTTTACTACATGAATCTTACTTTTACATCTCCTAAGGGTGAAAATTATGTAAATCATGGTGAGTGGGATACTAAGGCAAGACATGTAGGGAATTTTTATCAGCAATAGGTAAACCATATTACTTAGGGTTGAATCCTTTTTTAGGATAATGGGGTAGTGATTAATGATGTCAATAAATCCATAGTGTACCAGTTTGATGATGTGTCGGGGACTTACCAAGACTTTACATTAGTAGATGTGTTGATTTAACTATTTAGCTTATTTTTAGAAATGATACAGTTTCCATTCCATTATAAAGAATGTCACAATCATAGTTTCAAGAGCTTAAGACTCAACTAGGAGTGTTTGTGGATAATGGATTTATCTGTATATGTACATCACCTTGGGTTTCTCCAATGTTTTTTTCTAAGAGGTATGTTAACACTATGAACCTATGAGTTTATTATCATATTTTGATCCCAAATGAAAATGAAGAGCTTTTATCCACTTCCATGTGTTGGCAATCTATCTGAACAAATATTATTATCTGTTGTTTTTTATTAACATTACCTGAGATCAAGTTAAAATCAGTTTAAATAAAGAACTTTTGATATTCTATATATATATTTAAGAAGATGTTATGGTCAATATGAGTTCATCATGATGTTTTTTAGGCTGAATAAATCCCCGACATTGTTTTTGGAATCAAAGAAAGAAACCATTCACCTAAACTTTTATTAGTTTTTGGTTGTTTTTTGGATGATATTAGTGAACAAAAAGTGTCATTACAATCACTCCAAACATCTTTATATCGTCCGAAGTACAATAAGTGTGAATAGAATATACAAAAATATATCTATGTATCAATTATGAACAAATTAAGTATATTTATTGGGTCACATAATCTATGATGAGGGCATGTTAGTGGACCCATAGAAACATTAGGCAGTGGTTTTTTGGGAGCAACATAAGAATGTTATTGATATTCATAGATTTTTAGATTTAGAGGGCTACTACCACATGTTAATTGATGAATGTTTTTACCTGAAAGCACAAATTGTTGTCTTGTTAAGAAGGTGATTTTTTTCAGTGGTCTAGATCATATGATAATTAGTTACAATAGTTGAAGAATAAATTATATACTACAACAATTTTGATCATACCCATGTCAAGTTAGGATTATACCATGTTTCCTTATGTGATCAATGTTTAAAATGGTTTAGTGATTATGTCGGGGGGTGGAGTTGTGATTCAGGTGGTTTGATAGTTGAGTTCACATGAACATAATTACCTTATACACAATATTTATTGACTATTAGTTATTTATAACTAAATGTGTTGGAAATATTCTCTATTGAGATAAAAAAATATTTTTTATGCTGATCACAAAATATTAATGTATTTATTTTTGAAATGAGATTGAATTAGTTGGTAGTGTTGATATGTTTAGACTATAAAGTTGTTAGATTTTTAGCTAGAATATATGTTGAGAAGGGGAATAGTGTTGGGGACACTTTGAGATGACAAAAATCATAATTTGGCAATTTAATATTCTTCTTATTAGTGGAATATGATGACCTTTCTAGAAGAGAATAATATTATTTTTATAGATGGCTAGGATCAGATAAACCTCATCTCATTATTAGCAGGATGCAATCATTTAGGCAAGATAAGGGAGAAGGTGTATGAGTATATAGTGTGTTTGTCCTTGATGGAATTCCTCAATGGTTTGGAGCTACATTAAAATTTTAATATCAATGAGGATGAGATAATCTATTTCATAAATCAAACTATTGTTCCTATGAGTATGTGATGGGACCTAATGTGTGGTTCATATATGATTGATAAAAATGTATTGTGACCTAGGATACACTATTGGTGGAAAGGAAGGAAGAGGAAGATTAAAGGGTTTATGACATGAATCTACATATGTCAATAGGTGATTCCCAAACATCAATGAAATATTACTTTAATGCATATATTTCTCATTCCATAATGCAAGTGGGATAATGTTAATTGGAAATTCATGGTGGGTCTCATGGTACTCCTCATAATAATGTATCTACATAATTGATTGTGGAATGACTAATAGAATAGACATATTATTTTTTATAATAATACATTCTGGGTTGATTAGTTGGGTGACTAGTTCATTAAGGATATAATCCATCAATATAGGGTTCTACATAGTATGGTTTCAGATCATGACTCAGATTTTACATTACACTTCTGAGAAATCCTTTTGAATGTTCTTTGTATGTAGTAATTTATATGTACGGAATTCCACCCATAAACAAATGGGTATTTAAGATGTACTATATATGTATGGAGGAAATGATGTGTGTGTGTGTGATCCTCTTTGGTAGGTATTGGTAGAATAACATAGATCTTTTTGAGTTATCCAATAATAATAGTTATTAAGAGACTATTCATGTAGAAGCATTTGAGGATCCTTATGGTAGAATATTCAGATCACCCCTATACTGGATAGAGGAAGTTGATTCACAGTTGTTATAACCAAGACTCATGTTAGAGACATCATATATGGTCTAGTTAATTTGAAATAATTTAGCTATGTCTCATGGTAAGAATAAGTAATATGCTGATAAAGGCTGATGCACCTGTGATATTATAGTGGGTGATCCTATTATTGTTTAGGTGTTTCCTAGAATAGATCAACAAAGGATTTAGAGGTAGGGTATATTGGTTCCTAGGATTGTTGGAAATTATAGGATTTTGGAAAGAATTGTCCTTCTTCCAAACCTATTGCCTCTCCTATTGAGGTGTAGTGCTATGAATGTGATTTTACATGTGTCACATCTTTTACGGTATCACCCCGGCCCTTTTTATATCGATATTGTTGATGATGAGATTGAAATCGAATCATTCTTTGAGGAGTATCTAATACATGTTATAGATTACAGTGAGAATATTTTACGGGGAAAGACCATGTCGAGAGTTCGAGTAATGTGAAAACATGGACATGTTCTGGAAGAAACATGGTAGAGAGTGATAGATATACCAAATTAGTGGCCTAATTTTTTTTACCTTGGAGCTTTACATATGATTTGGAGTATAAATCAAGGAAGAGATATAATAATATTAGGATATTGTTTGATCCCAACCATTATAGAGATATATTGTGCTCATTTTATGGTACTCACGTCCTTAGTTTTGTGTATATTTCATATTGGTTTTTGTTTGGGGTTATTTTAGGAGAATTGGAAATGTTGTGATTTTTTGGAAGATAAAGTGGAAGTGCATGATTTTTTAATTGTTTTCCTAAACCTTGCTCCTAAAAGTAGATATAAATGTTATCACAGATAGAGGGGCATGTTACTATTAGGCCTTGGTTTCTCAAATAGTGTTTCCTCCTAGTAGAAATTGTGCACCCCAAATAAGAGGTGCATGATTAAGGATCACAGTTAGAAAAACAATATGTATGGGATTTAATTATATGGAAATTTTATAAAAAATCATAACCCCTTGATATAAACCAATAATCACCTTGTATCGAGTCTAATCATATTTCATATAATTTATATGCTCTCAAGAGGGTTCCAAGGATCCTTTAACCATGTTCTTGATGATTAAAATATCTAATATATGGATTTACTTCTCATTCATAAGTTATTTCATCCCCGATTAGATTCCTCTCACACCAACACTCATTTCTAGATGATTATTAGTGATTTTACTCTGTTGGAGATGGGTTTGATCTATTTTTTCATAGTCTGTATTCTGTTTGATCTTGATCATAGGTTTTGTCCTACATCTTTAGCATTATAGTACGCTTGATCATTCTACATCAATTTGGGAGTTTCTTCTTTAGTGGATTTCCATCAATGAAGATGATATAGGTTGTCTAATTTTAAAATTACATCATCTTGATTTTAATTTTGATTATGTGTTTTTAAATCTAAATTGACACATTTTTAAATGGAATCTTGAGTTGAATTAATTAATTTGTCAATTAATTGATGTTATTTTTGAATTAATGGAATAATAGGATTTTGGAAGTCTGTTTATTGAATTGGATGATTAATGTGATTATTAATTGGTTGATAATGTGAATTAAATGACATTTTGATGAACTTTTAATGGTTAATAGAATACTTTGTTAAATGTTGATAAATAGATCAATGGTGAATTTTCCCAATTATTCCATTTTATTAATGTGATGAACCATTATTGTTGATGAATTAAAATAGTGAACCAAGATTTGATTAATTTATTAGAAGGTTAATGATGATTAACCATGATTAATTTTATACATATGAATATTTGAAAAGATGGTTAATTATTAGTATCCTTGGTAAATGTGATATTTGATATTGTTAGGTGAATGACTGTGGGATAGGAACTAATGCTCTAAATACATAGATATAATAATGAGTGTGGGACAAGGACCGATTGTCATGACCCATCCCTCAGTTCTCGTGTCGTGACTAACCCAAGCCCGCCTTCCATAGGCTAGGGGCTGGTGACTAGCACCAAAGAAGTAATTCCCCATAACAGGGAAGGAATTTCCTTTATAACCTGAAACACACACAACCGAGTATAAGAAGGAATAAAAACTCTAAGTAAGACTATATAACAAAGTGTACTAAAAGTAAAAGGGGGGTGGAAATACAAGCCCAACTGTAAAGTACAAGGAAACTGAAAGTACAATTGAAGAAAAAAAACCTCATTTTGGGTCGTCCTCTGAGGTTCCTACCTAAAGGGTAGGTACAGATCGCCTCCTCAGCACTCTAGGTCCGTCTGTCTCCCCTGTGTATTGTTACGCCGTATGGTTCACCTCCGGGTACCGTCCGGTCCTGGTGCTCTCCTCTTCAGTCATTGATGTCCGTCATCTGTATCCAATACAAGGAGGTGTAGGAATAGCTTGTGCAGGGGTGAGTATAACGATACTCAGTAGGGACCCCAAGATCCTCATGGTCTCCCAAAATCCAACAAGGATAAACCAAAAAGTATGAAATTCGCAGATAACCCCACTTTGGTATATACCCAAACATATACCTGTGTTATCATGTAATCCATCTCAATCATGAGGAGAAAACAAAGTAACTATCTCAGCTCACACAGGTATACAACTTTTTTTGAGAGTTGTAGATGATTAGATGTAGCCACTAAATCATCTATTTTGTCGAACCCATGTAGGATCATGGTACAAAAATAAGAACTATCTAACCAACACATGATCCAGGAACAGTATTCAGAGCTGTCGAACCCACATAGGATCCAGGAACATCATTCAGAACTACTGAACCCCCATAGGATCTAAGAATAGTAGCTAGAAATATCAAACCCACATAGGATCCAGGAATAGTAGTCAGAGCTGTTGAACCCACACAGGATCCAAGAACAGAAATCAGAAATATCGAACCCACACATGATCCAGGAACAGTATTCAGAGTTGTCAAACCCACACAAGATCCAAGAATAGCATTCAGAACTATCGAACCTACATAGGATCTAGGAATAGTGGTCAGAGCTGTCGAACACACACAGGATCCAGGAACAGCAGTCAGAACTGTCGAACCCACATAAGATCTAGGAAGAGTAGTCAGAGCTGTCGAACCCACACAGGATCCAGGAACAGCAGTCAGAACTGTCGAACCCACACAAGATCTAGGAACAATAGTTAGAATTGTTGAACCCACATAGGATCCAGGAATAGGAGTTAGAACTGTCAAACCCACATAGGATCTAGGTACAGAAGTCAGAGCTGTCAAACCCACACAAGATCTAGGAATAACAGTAAAAACTATTAAACCCACACAAGATCCATGAACAGCAGCCAAAAATTTTGAAGCCACACATGATCCAAGAATAGTAGTCAGAGTTGTCAAACCCACACAGGATCCTAGAACAGCATTCAGAACTATCGAACCCACATAGGATCCAGGAACAGTAGTCAGAGCTATCGAACCCACACTCGATCGAGGAATAGTAGTCAGAACTGTCGAACCCACATAGTATTCAGGAACAGTAGTCAGAGCTATCAAACCCACACATGATCCAGGAAAAGTAGTCAGAACTGTTGAACCCACACAGGATCCAGGAACAGAATTCAGAGCTGTCGAACCCACACAGGATCCTGGAACAATAGTCAGACCTATAGAACCTACACAGGATCCAGGAACAGTAGTCAGAACTGTCGAACCCACACAGGATCCAGGAACAATACTCAGAAAGTATCCAGTCACAGGGTTTTCACACAAAGCACCCATGATTCCAGGATGGTCCTCTCCTCAAGACAAGAGTCTATACATCAACTGCCACGAAGTCCAAAGAAGGATTATATCAATGGTCCTGCCACGTCACAGGTGGGAAAACCAAACAATTAGTGTCCAAGACACATAAGATGGGATGTCCAAGACATTTACCAAAAACTACACGACATGTTGGAATAAGGTACACACCATGTAGGCAGACCTTAGGTACTGCCCTAGTGAAACAACCTGTGTCGAAAGGCTTGTAATGTTAAAAAGTAAGAACACGGCGTGTGGTATGGTTACATGCATTTTCTAAGAAACTGGGGTCGACTCCATGTATCCTATTCATGTGCCCCTATAGGGCCTCAACCCATTTTCTCCAACCCATGTAACTGGTATACAGGGTAGCCCGTGTCACTTGCCTTGTCTGGCCATGTGGTGGAGTACATGCCCGTGTACTTCACCCCTAGTCTGTGTATTCCCGGGATACAAACCGAGTCTCATGTAGTCGCCTCTACCATGCTAGGTGAAGAGTACATGTCATGTGACAGGGGGTCACACACCGTGTGATGCGTGTCAAATGCATGTAATCCAAACCGTAGTATGTCCTTAATTCACAATGTGTTATTTGGATTTACATGATGTGTATTCTGGAATTTTCCATAAACGAAGCTTTCAGCTATCATGCCTCCCGTGATGCCTGTTCCTCATTTTGACGGTGATTTTTCCATGAAACTGTAGACTCTAGGTCGTCCCAATGTTCCTAAATCATTACTAGAGTTTTCGGGCCTCCGATCGGCTCTGAAAACACATTATGATTCACCTGCTCAAAGAACGGTCGAAGAATAGTCTTCCCGGTCCAGTCTGATCCATCACCCGCTATCGTCGTCACACCTCCTCTAGGTCGTCGTGTTTTTGGGTCTTCAATTTTGGATCGTTACGTCACACAAAAAACCCACATCATTCCATTGTTCATCACACAAGAAGAATGTGAAGAACACACCATAAGAAGTACAACAGATAAATCGGGTCATTTTAGTTTTGCCCGGTCCCTCAACATTAGTTTGATAGCAAGCGGTTAATGGTAATAAAACAAAACATGAGAAACAATAACAACTTTTATCAAGTCAAACACACCCCTAACTTTGCTTATTTATCTTCGACTTTGGCGCGAGAAGGCGGACACCGATTCATTGTAGACGAACACCTCCTACGTCGAAGGAGGTTATGAAGAAGGAAGTCAAAGATGATCCTCACCGGCGTTCTTCATTGGAATAATGTTTTCTTCGTTCTTCGTTGGCAAGTGATTTTATCCCTAATCTCTCTCTCCTCTCCCAAGTTCCACCAAAATGAAAAATGCCAACCCGAAATAATAGATTGTGTTTATCTATTATTTAATCGTTGGCAAAAAATTCAAATTGGTGGATTAATTAATTGTGAAGGATTTGGAAAATTAAGTGTTAGGGAAGTTAAAGAGGCTCCCCATCACTTAATGGAATCTTGAGGGTTTCTCCCCATTAATGGAGAGTTTGAAGGAGGATTAAAACCTAGGTGGTCCCCACCCCAATTAACATGAAGAGGAGTCTAGGTTCAGGTGGGCCCCATCACCATAACCTCTCATGGGAGGTTAAGGTGTGGTGCTACCCACTTCCAACTTCCATGTGGAGGTTTAGTTTTGGTGGACCCCACCTGAAATATCCACATGGAAGCTCAAAATAAAATAAATTGAAGATTATTTTATTTTATTTTTCCACGAAAAATCCAAAAACTAACTTTCATTTTCAACCCAATGTCGTCGAGGTGAAAGTCTCCTTAAGCAAATACCGGCGTTATGAGTTCAACGATGTCCTCATATTTCAATTCCGAGCACCGGTTCAAAATTTATAAAAACTCACTCATGTGTTTATAGAACGTACTAGAAAAAAACATTAGAAATTGATTCCGGGCACACCGGGCCTAAATATCATGCACCGTAAATTTTCAAAACCTCTTAAAATTCTCATTTAATTAAAAATATTACATTGAAATTCCGGGTCTTTACATTATCCCCACCTTAGGGCTTTACATCCCCATAAGCTGCAACTTGAATTAAAGGAATAAGTGGGGTTACTGAGCACGCATATGATCCTCCCACTCTCATGTGTTCTCCTGTAGGTTCTCGTGCTTCCAGTGAATGCAGACTAGAGGTATCAACCGTCCACATAGGACCCGCTCCTATCGATCCTCAATCACCACTATAACCTCCTTAAAAGTCACCCCATCATCGACGTTCAACTCAACTTGGATGATGATATGAAAAGGGTCATGCACATATCACCATAGCTGGGATATATGGAACACGTCATGCACCTGGTTCAACTGAGGTGGAAGATCTAAGCGGTATGCCACCTCGCCAACTCTGCTGAGGACCTGAAAAGGTCTAATGAATCTTTCAGATAACTTGTCACCTAGACCAAATCTCTCTAAACCTCATCGAGGTGAGACCCATATGAAGATTTGGTCACCATCCTCGAACACCAGAGGTCTCCGTGGTAGCCTGTACCATCAGTGGTCCCACTAGTTCTGACTCCCCTGGGTCAATCCAGACAAGGGTGATTTGCAAGGTCGCCCATATAACGCCTCAAAAGGTGTCATCCCTATGGTGGAGTGATAGTTTTTGTTGTTGTTTGTGAACTCCATCAAAGGTAAGTGATCCTCCCAACAGCGACCAAAGTCGAGGACACAAGCACGGAGCATGACCTACAGGGTCTGAATGGTCCACTAAGTCTTCCCATCTGTCTGAGGATGGAAGGCAGTTCTCAGATGAATTTGCATCCCAAAACACTCCTACAACCCCTTCTATAGTCGGGAAGTAAACCGTGTGTCACGATCGGAGACAATAGAAGAAGGTACTCCATGTATCCAAACAATCTCATGCACATAGAGGCGTCCCAATCTCTCTACTGATCCATGCTCTTTGATTGGTAGGAAGTGGGCCGACTTGGTGAGTCGATCAACGATCACCCAAATCAAGTCATGACCTCTAGATGTATGTTGAAGTCCTATCATGAAGTCCATGGATATCCCATCCCACTTCCACTCTGGGATCTCTAAAGAAAGAACCAAGCATATGGGTATCTGACGCTCCGCCTTCACTTGCTAACAAGTGAGGCATCGAGAGACGAACTTTGCTACATCATTCTTAATTCCCGGCCACCAGTGCTATCATCGATGGTCCTAGAACATCTTTTCCACCCATGGATGTACCGTTAAAGGGGATGTGTGGAACTCCATCAAAACTTCTTCCTGAAGTGACACTGGAACCATAGTATGTCCTCTAAAGAGGATGACGTGATCCTCACATTCAAAAAAACCATTTGGTTCCTACCCAGTGGATATCTGAGCATGTCGTGTCTCACAGCCAGCATACCCACATTGTGCCTCCCTAACTCGCTGAAGGAGTGGGGGTGTGACTATGAGAGACTGTAGAAAAGCTGCTAAATCTCTATCCACAAAGGATATCTGTAAAAGAGCTAGCTTCTCTATCGCTTCTCCTAACAGCTATATACCATACCTCCTATTGAGTGCATCTACAACAACTATCCCCATCCAAAGAGTATATACTATCTCGAATTCATGGTCTTAGAGGAACTCAAGCCAACTTCGCTATCTTAGGTTCAGGTCCTTCTGAGAAAACATATACCTGAGACTCTTGTGATTAGAGTACACGGTAAAACAGTCGCCCATCAGATATTATTTCCACATCTTCAAGGTGAAGACTATTGCTACTAACTTCAGGTCATGGGTAGCATATTTATGCTCGTGTTGTATCCGATTTCGTGAACCATAAGAAATCATTGATCGCTCCTTCATCAAGACACATCTGAGTTTGGTCCCTGATGTGTCGCAGCAGACTACGTACCCAACTCCTTCCTCTGGAAGCCTCAAGATGGGGGCACTATTCAGCCTCTACCTCACCTCCTGAAATATCTGCGGGCATCTCTCCGACCACACAGAGGGTTGTCCCTTCTTTATCAAGGCAGATAGTGGTGCTACAACTCTAGAAAAAAAGAAAAGCTATTGCAGGGTCATCCTCTGAGGTTCCTACTTGAAAGGTAGGTACATATTGCTTCCTCAACACTCCAAGCTCATCCGTCTACTCCGTGTATTCTTACGTTGTATGGTCCACCTCCGGGCACCATCCAATCTTGGTGCTCTCAACCTTAGTCAGCACTGTCTATCATCTGCATCCAACACAACGAGGTGTGGGCATAGCCCATGTAGGGGTGAGTATAAAGATACTCAATAGGGACCCAGAGACCCTCAAGGTCTCACAAAATCCATCAAGGATAAATCATAAAGTATGCAATCAATAGATAACCCCACTTAGGTATATGTCGATACATATACCTAAGTTATCAAGTAATTCATCTCAATAATGAGGAAAACACAAAGTTACTGACTCATATTACATAGGTATACATCATTTGTTGAGAGTTAGAAATGATTAGATGTAGCCACTAAATCATCTATCCAGTCGAACCCACGAAGGATCCTAGTACAGAAATCATAAATGTCGAACCCAAACAGGATCCAGGAACAATATTTAGAGCTGTCAAACCCACAGAGGATCCAGGAACAGTTTTCAAAACTGTCGAACTGACACAGGATCCAGTAACAGTAGTTAGAACCATCGAACCCACATAGGATCCAGGAACAGTAGTCAGAGTTTTCGAACCCACACAGGATCCAGGAATAGTATTCAAAACTGTTTAACCCACACAAGATCCAAGAACAGTAGTCAGAGCCATCAAACCCACACAGGATCCAATAATAGCAGTCAGAACTGTCGAATCCACATAGGATCCAAGAACAGTAGTCAGAGTTGTCAAACCCACAAAGGATCCAGGAATAGCAGATTGAACTGTAGAACCCACACAAGATCCAGGAATAGTAGTCAGATCTATCGAACCCACACAGGATCCAGGAACAGCATTCAGAACTGTTGAATGCACAGAGGATCCAGAAATAGTTATCAGAGCTATCAAACCCACATAGGATCTAGGAATAGTAGTCAGAACTGTTGATCCCACACAGGATCCAGTAACAGCAGTTATAGATGTTTAACCTACACAGGATCAAGGAACAACATTTAGAACTTTCGAACCCACACATGATCCAGGAACATCAGTCAGAACTATCTAACCCACACATGATCCAAGAACAGTAGTGAGAGCTGTCGAACCTACACCGGATATAGAAACAGCAGTTAGAACTGTTGAACCCACACAGGATCCAAGAATAGTATTTAGAGCTGTCGAACCCACACTGGATCTAGGAATATAATTCGGAACTGTCGAACCCACACATGATCCAGAAATATTATCCAGAGTTGTCGAACCCACACAAGATCTGGGAACATCAGTCAGAACTGTCGAACCCACATAGGATCCCGGAATAGAAGTCAGAGTTGTAGAACCCACACAGGATCCAGGAACAGCACTCAGAACTTTCGAACCCACATGAGATCTATGAACAATAGTCAGAACTGTCAAACCCACACAGGATCCAGGAACAGTAGTCAGAAAGCAGCAAGCCAAAGGGTTTCTGCACAAAACATGCTTGATTCCGGGAGGGTCCTCTCCTCAATACAAGATTCGATACATCAACTAACCCAAAGTCCCAAGAAAGAGTATGTAAAAGGTTCTTCCACATCATAGAGGAAAAAACCAAACAATTAGTTTACATGACACCGAGGATGAGATGACCAAGCCATTTACCAAAAAGTACCCAGTGTGTTGGAATAAGGTACACGTCGTGCCCAAGAAAATAGGGTCGACTCCATGTACATTAGCCAAGTGATTGTACATGGACCCAACCCATGTTCTCCAACCTATGTAACTGGTACATGGGGTAGCTTGTCTCACTCCTTGCTTGGTCGTGTGGTGGGGTACATGCTCGTGTACTTCTCCCTGTGTCTTTGTATCCCCATGATACATGTCATGTCTCGTGTAGCCAACTCTTCTATGTTTTTTGAAGAGTACATGTCGTGTGATAGGGGGTCACAGGCCGTGTGATGTGCGTCTAACGCCCGTAACCCTATCTGCAGTACGCCCAAACTACATGGTGTGTTCTTTGGAAGTACACACTGTGTATTCTAGAATTTTCTTGAAATGACACTTTTGGCCAGCGCACCTCTCATGATGCCTGTTCTTCGTTTTGATGGTCTGTTATCCATGAAACTGCAGAATCTAGGTCACCCCTATGTTCTAAAATCATTACCAATATTTTTGGGCCTCTGATCGGCTCCGAAAACACGTTATGATTCACACGCTCAAATAACAGTCTAAGATTGGTCTTCCCGATCTAGTCTGATCCATCTCCTGCTATCGTCGTTGCACCTTCGCTAGGTTGTCATGATGTTGGGTCATCAATTTGGGATCGTTGAGTCACACAAAGAACCCGCAACGTTCCATTTTTCATCACCCAAGAGGAATGTGAAGAACAAACCACAAGAAGTACAACATAGAAATTGGACCATGTTAGTTTGGCCTGGTCCCTCCGCATTAGTTTGATAGCAATCAGTTCAAGGGAATAAAAAAACATATGAGAAACAAGAAAAAAGTTGATCAATTCAAACACACCCCTACCTTTTTTCGTTGATCTTTGGCATTGGTGCGATAAGGCGAATGTTGATTCATTGTATACGAACACGTCCTATGTTAAAGGAGGTTTCGATAAAGGAAGTCAAAGACAATCCTCTCCGTCATTCTTCTTTGGAAGAACATGTTCTTCGTTCTTCGTTGGCAAGGTCTTTTCTCCCTAATCTCTCTCTCATATCCCAAGTTCCACCAAAAAGATAAATTCCAATAGAAAATAATAGATTATGTTTATATATTATTTAATTGTCGGCAAAAAAAATCAAATTGGTGGATTAATTAATTGTGAAGGATTTGGAAAATTAAGTGTTAGGGAAATAGAAGAGGCTCCCCTACACTTAATGGAATCTTGAGAGTTTCTCCCCATTAATGGGGAGTTTCAAGGGGTTTAAAACCTGGGTGGTCCCCTCTACAATTAACACGAATAGGAGGTTAGGTTCGGGTGGGCCACACTACCATAACCTCTCATGGGAGGTTAAGGTGTGCTG
The DNA here is from genome assembly GCA_963277665.1 of Viscum album. NCBI lineage: Eukaryota > Viridiplantae > Streptophyta > Magnoliopsida > Santalales > Viscaceae > Viscum > Viscum album. The sequence goes on along the minus strand of OY728155.1, from coordinate 444,528,503 downwards.
GTCCAAACTTCCAACTTCCATGTGGATGTTTAGTTCCAATGGACCCCACCTGAAATATCCACATGGAAGCTCAAAATAAAATAAATTGAAGATCATTTTATTTTATTATTTTTCACGAAAAACTAAAAAACTAACTTTCATTCTCGACCCACTATCGTCGAGGTGAAAGTCTTCTTAAGAGAATATCGGCGTTGCGAATTCAACGGTGTCCTCGAATTTAAATTTTGAGCACCAGTTCAAAAGTTATAAAAACCCGCTCGTGCGTTTACTAAATGTACCCGAACAAAATTTTAGAAATTGATTTCGGGCACACCGGGCCTTAGAATCATGCGCTGTAAATTTTCATAGACTTGTAAAATTCCCATTTAATTAAAAAAATGGAATTTCCAACTCTTTACAATGATGATCCAAATACCCACATGAACATTGAGTTGTAGGAAATGGATTGAAACTCCAATCACCCATAGGGTTCCCGACATGACAATCTAGAAACCACAATATTGGCGTTGGACCATGGATCTATGTGTCCATGATATGGATGTAAAATTAATTGATTAATTAAAAGTCATTTATATAATGAAAGGATATATCTTTTTTGTGACGGTTCAGACTCCAGCACTAGCCAAAGTAGTTATTGATGGATTAGGTGTCATTATGAACTATGGTAGTTATATGGTTAATTATTGAAAAATGAGATTTGATAATAGCTTACCGGTTTTATTGTACATTATTTTCTATTTATCATCATTGAATGTTATAGAGTAGTTATTATTTTAGACACCATTGGTAGTGTAATTATTATTTTTACTCATACCCTAATCAAGCTACAGGATTGGTATCTGAATAGACTTCATGTTTGGAAAACGTGATAGTAGAAGGAGACCTATGTAAGACAGTTGAGATGGTATAGAGATTTAACTAGGGAACCATATATTTTTTTATTACCCTATGTGGGAGTGCCCATGTATTTATTATTATTTTTTCATTGTACACATGACACATACATGGAATGAAACATATACTACTTTGGTTGGTATATTATTTCCTATTTTGGTTTTCACGTGATATTGGATTATATTAGTTATGATGTTATTTTGGTTATTCATTATTTTTATTTTTATTGTCTATTTATTTTCGTTGTTTTGTTTCTTTGATAAAGAGGTTTTAGTGTCCACATGCTTTAAATTAGACCATAACTTCTAGTGAGAAATCTCTTGTATAAAGGGAGGTGCGCCTAAGTTTATGTGATGAACATACATAGTGAACCAACATGTGGTTCTCAGTTTGGGATGTTACATTTATAACATGTGGAATATAATACATAAAAGGGGGGTCTTAAATAGGTAGTAAGGATAAACATTGAAATTTACATTTTAATTTCAATAATTATAAAATAATGATAATAATAGTATGGTAATAGTAATTCCACAAAAGTGTCATATAAAATAGTTCAATAAATAAATTATATATTGAAATCATACTTGTTATGAAACACTAATCTAAAATAGAACTGATACATTTTAAAATATATTTACTAAATTTTATCATTATATTATACCCATTAAATTGTCTTGTATAAAAGGAAGTAACCATATTATGATATCTATGACGGAATTATATGAGGATTTGCAGTGGATGTTTATAGTATGAAACAAAATTTTAGGAGCATAGAAAAGAAGAATCTATGGTATTACTTCCCTAAGGATAGCCCCAATCCAAAGTCTAACATTGGTATCTTGAGTGAAATAATATGCAAGAGAAGCCAAATTTGTTGGACTTTTCAAAGGAAACATTCTAACAGAACCACTTCCCACGAAATCCACCAAGTGATAACATATTCATAGATATTACACATGAATCATGAGAAGACATGTACCTATAAATTAGAACAATATAATCACCTAAAAATTAACATGGTACATTATTTATAACATTCATTTACTAATATTTTGAGAAAATAAACAAGAAATTTTTTTTGTCAAAATAATTATTTTTTAATAAAACCATTTTTGTATACTATATTTTCACAATCTAAATAAAATGTATATATTATATATTTTATATAGGAATAATATATATAGAGGATAATAGTAATTATATTGGTAAATAATTGGTTAATATAATTAATTTTTTTATACATTTAAACGTTATTCCCCTAAAAATCAATTTATCATTATATTTTATTATTTTTAATTAAAAATTAAAATATAAAATCCATCGATTTGACTGATTAATAATCATCTTTATTTTTTAATGTATAATTTCAATAGTTTCTTAAGATATATTTTTAAATTTTTTTAAAAATAATTATTTTTCATGTGAATTGTAAAGAGAACTATTTTTTCTAATATAGTATACTAATTTTTCAAGAATGAATTTCATATTTTGAAAAACTTTCTATATAAAATTATATAATTGAAGATTGATGGCGCTTCCTATGCTCTCCTGTGATGGAGGTATTCTTAGGCAACCTTAAAGACGATGACGAGCTTCATGCACCGCCCTCCACCCACCGTGGGGGAGGGGCCTTTCGCGGATGATCGTCCTTTCATTCCATTCACAACTCCAGACTTGCTGCCCCCTTTTCTATGGATTAAGCTTTGCCCTAAGGTTCTTGACCTGCTTGATGGGCGTCCGCAGCTTCATATCTCAATCTCGGAGTTTAATGAAGCCTCTACTTGGCATAATCTGACCTTGGTTGCTCGATTCCCGAAATGGTTTCCCCTGGTGGATGTTTTTGACAGATTTGTCTTCAAATATCGGGATCTGCAGGATCACGCTATGGTAGGTCTTGTTGACAGCTATCATATTCTGATTCTGTTTGCGTTTGAGGAAGATCTTATCCATGCCTGGTGTTCGGCTCCCCGGTTTTGCAATGTGCCAGATTCTCTTTTTCTATGGAGTTTTGATATTAATTTACAATGAGATTCTCTGATGGAGGAAACCTAGGTGAGGTTTCCGGAGCTCCCTCTCCCCTTCCAAAACTTTTCTATTATCTCTATGTTGGGGAACTTGGTGGGAAGGTTCCTTTGTGTTGATAATAGGACTCAGGATCTATGCCACCCAGTGGCTCTGAGGGATTTTGTTGAGGTGGATGTTTCTAAAGCGCTAATAGAATTGTGTGGATTGTTGTTGGAGAGGAGCTCCGATGGAGGCATCTGGTGATCTTTGAAACCTGAGTTGATTTTTGTTCCTCATGCCGTCATAGTGGCCATGTTTATCATGCCTTCAAGAAAGGTATTAAGGGGTTTGATGCTTTTAATGTGGCTTCGGTGGGACACGGCATAGGACAAGTTCCTACCAAGGCGTTCTTGCCTCCTCAACCAAAGGTAAGCGACATTTTTTCACGCCTGAGGGAAGACCTAAATTATGGTGGTGAGAAGGAGGAAAGGACGTGTTCAGATGTTTTGGGGATGGAATCTATGAATAACAGTAATGGTAAGGATGATTGTAATGCAGTGGTTGTGAATATTTATGATCGTTTCAATAGTGAACAAGTCAGAGGAAGGGAGGTGAGCTAATGTGGGACTTCCCTGCATAATAGGTTTGAGTGCCTGGTCTGTATTGCTCACGAGGGTGAAGCTGCAGCACAGGGGGTTCTGGAGGAGAAAGGGATGAGGATGGATTATGGAAATATGGATGGGATAGAGGAGGGACTCCATTGTGTTCATGAACAGAATTAGATCTTTAGTCGTGGGGTGTTTGAAGCTGAAATGTGGGATTTTAGCTGTGGTGGCATTAGAGATTATGAGTTGTAGGTTTTGGTAGCAGGAAATAATGTCGAGGTTAGGAAGGATAGTGTCGAAGGTGTTACTGGACTACAAATTCCTGGGGTGGTGCTTGATAAAGATGTTGTGGGGATTTCTGTTGTGCAGCCGGGATGGAGAAGGTGGTTGAGCAGGGGGCGTTGGATAAGAGTCAAGTGGTGGCTAAGCAGGGGGAGAGCTTGAGTAGGATGTGGATCAATAGGAACTAAGGGAGGTGACCAATCCGGGGGAGATATCTCTGCAAGGGGAGCTGGCGAAGCAGGGCTTGGTGGCATGTGATGAGACAGAGGGGGAAGATGTTGCACACGGGGTTGTGGCTGAGCAGAGGGTTTTGGAAGAACATTAATAAGTCTTCCCAGTGGTAACCAATGTGGTAGTGGGGGAGGCTGGTCTCGATAGTGTGGCCGCTTTCAGGTTATCTGGTTTCCAGTCTACTGGACTGGAGTTGAATACGCCTGAGGCGGTGGTTGTGGGGGCTTCTAGTGATGCTTCCTACCATGTGACTGAGCAGGGGGATATGAAGGTGTAGGTTCCAGTGTCTGAGTTGCAGGAGGTGGCTGGGAAGGGGTGCGGGTAGGAGTAGGGCACAGGGATAGGGGATGAGCATGGGTCAGGGGATGCTGCAACATAGGGGGTGGGGTTGGAGCTAATTTTGGATGGTCATGAGGATGCCTCATCTAATGGGGGTGCCTTCACCAGGTCTTTGAAGAACTTTCATGACTCTCATGAACTATTGTCGATCACAGTGGATGCATCAGAGGTGCTCGTCCCCTTTAGATCACTTGATGCTAAGTTTGTTGTTGATGGGATGATTATGGAAAATGAGGATGGGAACTCCAAATGTTTGGTTTTGGAGGACCCTAATATGATGAAAGTACCTGTGCAGATTCCTCTTTTGCAGGAGGGAATGAAATCCCAGTGCTCGATGTTTTGGGGGTATGGCTCTAATGATGATTCTAGGATGAAATCCAACATGGCCCAGATTTTGAAAGAAAAGGCCATTCATGGAGATTATTCCTCTTTTGGGAAAGAAAACTTTGTTGGGGGCCTATCTAGGGAGAGGCTTCCACCTCCCACCTCTTGTTTTCTCAACCAGCAGGAAATTGTTAACGTTGCAGTTCTGAAAGGGAGGAGGCCAAGGAAGGACTACTCTTCCTTGCCGAGAATAGTTTCTACGAGGGCTTCCTGCAAACATTCAAAGAACTCCTCTAGAAAGGTGGGAGGCTTGCTAAAAAGAAGCTGAATGTGGATCAGGAGAAGCTAAGGGAATATTACACCTACTTCTTGAAGCAATATGACTCTTCTGAATGGGAGTCAGCAGACACTGAGGCGGCCTCCGATTATGGTGCTAAGGGAGACCCCCTTGGTAGAGACTATGATGATGATGGAGGTAGGGAAGGATTATAGACCATGTGCTGGTGTTTTTCCTTTTTCTTTTCTGCTTTATTCTCTCCTGTGGACTTCTTCTAGATCTTTGTTTTCCTTTTGAGGCTTTTTTGGGTATGGGTCGATTGACCCTACCCCGCCTCTGTCTATTGCGTCTTTTTCTTATTAATAAATTTTTGGGGGGGTCGAGAATAGCCTGACCTCACACCTTTTCTGGTATATAATTAAAATAAAAAATTAATTATTTAAAAATTCAATGTTATATTCTTATAAGAGATTTGTTTTGTAATATATGATGTAGTTCACTCAAAAAAATTATTTTTAATAGATTATATTTAAAATTATTTCATTCCAATTATAGGAAAATAAGATAGAAAAATCGATATAATATTTTTATAAAATAAATTTTTTATTTAGTTATAAAAATGATATCTATGATTAATGTTAACTATCAAGATAACGGTAAATCTATTATTTTCAACAATTTTTTTTATTAAAACTATATAATTTCTATCTAATTATGTAAAATATTTTGTTATAAAAATTTCTATAATATAATTTTTAAAAATAGATATAAATATAATAATATCCATTCAATTGGAAATCAATACTAGTTTTAATTAAGAACACTTAATATAGAAAACATCATTTTTTTCAAAAGTGTATTTTGACATTTAAAATGTTTTAATTTTGAAATCTAATTTGTTTAATTTATAAATGGATTTTTATTAAATATAGGATATAATAACATTTATAAAACCCATATATAATAGTAAATTAATTATTTTAGGAAATAATATTTTTCTAAGTTAAAAACATGTTACCTAGGTAAAAATGAAGATGTTGAATTGTAAAACAAATAGTAAAATTGAATCATGTTTAATTGATATTTAAAAAAAATGATTTATTATCAAAAATATCTCATGAAACACTAATTTAGATTCCATGATTGATACACATTACATGTGATTTGTCTTCTATAATTATATTAACTTGAAATCTATATATAAATTCTATTCATATCACTTATAAAAGAGACATCACAAAACCACTTCCAAAACACACAAAGAATTCAATTTCAATACTTGTGAAAAATGATTTTTTGACTGATTATAAACCTAATAACATCACAAAAAAATATATTTCTCCATGTTTGCAGCCACATTAATTTTGTAACATCTTATCACATTATATTAGCTTCAAATAGTTTCATAAAATTCATTCTTATAACTTTTAGAAGAGGCATATTACCACATCATCAATAACACATAGACAATTCTTATGAAACCTTAAAAACAATTCAATATAATTATTTATTATTCATTTTCATTTTACTTTACACTAAAGTTAAATTATATTGACTTAATTCCCCAATTTATATAGAATACAATATTGAAAACACAATCATTCAAAGGTGTGTACTCATTTTTATTAAATTCATTTATACACAATATTACATTTTAATTTATTATTTTATCATTACTATATAATGAATTAAATATAATTTTTATAATTAGTTATATCATAATTTTTATATAAAAATTATATACATTTCCCTTTCATATTAAGAAAACAAATAATTTCTATTCATGTGTTGTTTGGAGAACAACAACCACGAAGTGAAAACTTTTGTTTTTAAATAGCCTGACTCTTTTCTAAAAAAATGATTAAATTGAATTTAAAAAACGTAATATATATTATATATATTATCATGTTAACAAAATTATAATGATAATAACTTCCCTTTATTTCATTGAGAAATGAAAATGTTAACCGTGGATTGAGAAAACAACCACCTCTATGTATTATTGTATCTCATTTTTTCATCATGTTTATTTTTTAGTTATTAAATAATACAAAATAAAAATTTCAAGACCTTAATATTATATAAATACTATCATTATTATTCTATTATAATATCATTATTATTCTGTAATAATAGTTTTAATACAAAATAAATTACTTTCATAATCATAATAATTCATCTATTATGGTATGTTGATGTCTCCATCAGTCTTATCACCTACATGAACACTGATTGAAAATAATATCATGGAATACAATGAGAAAATAATATATAATAATGTATAACATAGAAAAGAAATGAAATAATTTTTTTGTCTATAAATTTGTAATACTAAAATAAAACTCATGAAATAATATACCACTTCCTATTTATTACAAGTCACAAAAACGTATTCTTCAACATGTTATTTTCTATTAATTGAAAAAAAACCCATAAAATGAAATTATATATTTTTAAATAATTTTAAATAAAAAATTATAGAGCCTTTAATGATATCATAATTTGAAAATATGGGATAATATTGATTATCAATAATTCTATGATGAAACCAGTTCAATACAATCAATATTACCCACACCCAATAATGAAAATTTATAATAAATTTACAACATACACATAATGATTAATTGTAAAAGAATAGTATAAATATTAATTATATTGGATGAGGTTCTAAAATAAGTGATTATGATTATTATGATTATTAATCCACAAGATAGAGTTTTGTTCTGGGAGTTTAAGATAAATATTAAGGGTTCTCTTATCTCAACATATATTATCGAGTCTAAATGATACTTTTTCAATTTTTTACCAGATAAATATATTGTAAATAAAAATTTAGGTTTTGGTTACACTTTTAACAATGTTAATTTCCAAAAAAAATGTAATTCATTATTTTTTTTTAAATAACCATTTCATGAAAAATGTTTTATCCTATACAACAAATATCATTTTTATAACCCTTATATCTTTACATGGATCTACTTTTGAATATAGTTGTTAATTTAAGTTGTTTTATCAAAACCATCACCATTGCATTTAAAAAATTACATTTCAATGTTATAGATTAATAAATATTCAATATTAATGTGAAAAAATATTTTTTTATGACCATTTTATGTTTTCACTAAAATTTACCACATTAAATTATAATTATTTATTTATAGGGATATTACATTTCATGAATGCCACTCAAAATGTTATAATAAAAATTGATTGGGGTAAAAGTTTCAACCAACTATATCCATGAGGTAAATTTTTGTGTTTTCCACCTTAAATGTTGTGAAAAATGTTTTTTTATTTCTATGGGTTCATTTTTATTTGAGGATTGGAAATCATTGTTCCCAAGGGTTTTCATGATATGTTTAATGATAGATATCTTACTGATCACATATGTATATATAAAAACTCATGGAGTCCATTATCTCCCTATAATAAATTAGTCAATTTTTTATATAACATGAGATAATATATATTGATCCATCATGGATATTATAACATTATAATCCTTGTTCCTTCTTGGGTGTTATTATAATCAAAACGACCTTCTTGGATATGCTCATAAAGATAATAGGGGAACTTATAGGATATTATCAAAAACTAAATAGTGGATCTTCATAGATTTTAATTCAATATAATGATTCCATGTACATTTGGTTGTTCCAAATATCATTTTGATTATTTTCCTCAATGACATGTAATATTCTAGAGACATATTCAAATGTGCTTGCCCTGTGGATATTATTATTATCATATGGATCCAAAATCGTTTTCCATATTATATGTTTCTCACTAATTGTTCATTAATCTTGAATCATAGGAAACTCTGATGTTATCATGTTCTTTTGATGATATATTTATCAAATTATCCTATTTAATCTAATCATTATGATTAATTATTTATTTCTTATTGATTTTTATCCCTTAATGAGTTATTGAGCTCACCCCAATCCTATGTTTCATTTACCATGGGTGTGAAGATGATTATAGATTATAAAAACTCTATATAGATGCATATTATTTATAAATTAAGTGGAGATTTTTGTATATTTTTAATAGGATTCTTATATAGCTAGTACATAGAGACACTAATACTTATATTCCTTAGATTGGTACGTTGATTTGTGATATGTAATGATTTTATATAGGAAATAAAATAATATATTTACTTTTAATCTTGGATTTTTATGAGATCACAATCGATATGAATGATAGTATCATTTGACAAATAAAACCAATATTAATGTTCATAAAAAACTTATTTCATTGAATAATGTTATTTAATTATACATAGCACATTTTATTTATTAATATAGAGCATTCTGAAATCATTCATTGTGAAATGAAACTATTAGAACTCATAGAAAGAAATGTGAAACTATGTTGGAATAATTAGTCATTTTCTCTGTCATCTATTTTCACTCTTTTTATGTATATATAGAAGAACTAAAAAACATTTTTTCTCATTAGAGTTACCTAAATGGTCATGTACAATATCTTAGGAGGAAATTATTTTCCATTAACTCTATTACATTACACAATGCATTGGCGATCTATATTTGGATTTTCTATTTTCATGAGATATATCGTGATCACCCATCACTAACAATAATATTTAATAACCATGAAATTAATAATGTAATTAGTTCAAGTGTTTCTCTATAAAACACAAAGAAAAAATCGTAATTACCTTCATAACTCGATTTACCTAATGAAGTGAAATAGGTTTCATGAATTTGTTCATAAATAATCATCATAATAAATAAATATAAATAATTTTGATTTGATAGTCAGATCATTTCCATAATGAATGGTATGAATAATTAAATTATTTTGTTGTTCGTTAATAGTACCACAACAATATCATGTGAAATATAAGTTTCCAAATAAAGAAGTATCATTTATTTGGAAAAACTATTTTAAAATAAAATTATAAATATAACGATAAATGTATGAAATTTTATGAAATATATATCATTATATTTTAATAATTAAAATGAATAATTTTTATGATATCAAACAAATCCATTCCTTCCTTAAATATTAAAAAACATTATTTTCTCAATCTTTTATACATGGTATCATATTTTACCTTTAGGGAAAACATGAAGATGATTCATTTTAAAAACATTATAATAATTCCAAACATAGAATTATGTTTCATAAAAAATTTATTTGATTTTAGATAACAACATTCAATAAAATAATTTTCTATAACATGGATATATAGGAAAAAATAGTATTAAAATATTTCAAAACCATTATACCAATATTTTGAATAAACCCCTTTATTCCATATTAAATAAAAAATAACTTTGAAATAATGATCCTTGTTACCAACATAATGTACCCTAAATTTAAATTGATTCATAATATTGTATTTATATGAGATATATTATATAGTTTATGAATTTTTATAGGTTTGTCAATCAAAAAATGTCACAAAGAAAGATGTTAGGGGCTAAAACCCTTTAATAAATTAGTATATCTTGATTCAAAATCCATTCAATCATGGAAAATAATATAATTATATAATTAAAATAATTTCAAGAAATTAATATGATAACCAAAATTTAATAATTATTGTTTCCAATATGTATATTAAATCATCTTATATAATATGATAAATTTCATATAGAATTAAATTTTCTAAATATTAACCCTAATAAAGATTATATTAGTTAAAAAAGTAATTCATACATGAATATATTATATTGATATATTTTAAATCATTATAAAATTAGAAATACACCATATAAATTATATGTTAATTATATACATAATGATGACATATCATATTCACATAATATATGATTGAACAGAGTGAAACAAAATTTAGTTATAATTTCTATTACCTCGAGTCCCGAATAGATTCATTTAAATAAAAATTTATAAAAAACAACAATATGGAATCAATTCAAATTATGAATACAATTTTTAATTTTAATTGTTTTAGAATTATTCATTTAACGTCATTTATTATAATGATTTATTTAGTTACTAAATATGTCAATATTTTAGTGGATGTTTTTAGGATGTTTGGTTCAGAATATCTAAAATATCATTAGTTTATTATAAATGGTCAAAAAGGCCAATGAGAAATTATATATATAATTAGAATCAAGTAATTATTATAATTTTTATATGGTTAATTTACAATAACGAAATGTATCTCTATAGAAATTGGAAAAAATGAAGCACATCATTTCATGTAGATGGGTGTCCATATGTACCCATTAACATGGTATTTAGATTTATAATGTATTAAAAATAAATAAAGTAGATAATTATTAATCATTTATGAACAATACTAATATAATATAATCATATTTAGTCACTAAATAAATATTTATGACTATCCATATATTCATTTTAAATGAATAATATTACTTACTGATGGTTTCTGTCCACAGGTACTCATTAGAGACATTATCATTTTCCAGAAGATGGAAGGGTACACATACTGATAATATTGTACTTACATAAAATTGTAATAATGTAATAAATATCATATATATATATATATTAACAAAATCATTATAACTATACAAGAATGTAAGTGATGTAAAATGATATATAACACTTTGAAGGGATTTTTGTTTGCACATGCACACAACTGACTCGTACTTTTCCCCGTAGATTGAATCGTCAAAAAATGTGTCTTAAAATAAACATAATAAGATTTAATTGTAATGAAGAGACTAGTATAATTTTATTATTATGTTTATAATAGATTTTATAGAGGTATAAGAAGAATGAACGTCAATTATATTTGTTAACACTCATGCCACCTATTGTGATATCCTTCTTTCGATTATCCTTACAAACATTGAATGAGGGGTTTATATTCATAAAATTTCTTCAATAGGTGTTAAGGAATTTTTTATTGAGGTAAATTGGAATAATTTTTAAAGTAAATCTAATATTTTAACATTATTTTGAAATCGATTCTTAATACGCTTTTATATGAAAAAGTAGTGAACTTATTTACTATTTTCATTAATTAATGATCATAAATTTAATTATTTAAAATTAAAAATGAAACAAAAATTAATCAATCATTTTTGGTAAAAAAGTTTTCCATCCAGTTAATTAATTATATTATTTTGTGATATTATATTTATTTTTAATACTTTTTAAATAATAAAATTCATTTCAAATCCAATTTCTTGATAATCTAAAAATGTTTATGTCAAACATGTGATGAAAATAGTGTAATTTATGATAAAAATAATATATCACAACCTATATACTATAATTATATATTAATTTAATTTATTATAAAATGAAATCTAAATAATATCTATTTTTAATGTTTATAATGTCAATATCTTGTTTTTCATTTATTTTTATAAAAATATGTTTATAAGGCTTATTCATATGAAACAATTATGAAATATATAAAAGTTTAATATAATTTATAAAAAAATATAATTTATTTATCATAAATAAAATAATATACATTAATCTTATAATGTATATTTACACTTATATATATCATGAAAACATATTGATGATATTTTATGAAATTAAACTAAATTTTTACGAGAATATTATTACTATCATAGAAATAAAAGTAATAATAATTCTATCTTGATCGATAATGAATCCTAATTAAAAATGTATAAGGTATTGGTGGACCAATATAAATCCCACATTTAATGATAATATATTTAAATTTGATCATATTGTTTTATCATGAATTATCATGTTCTTCCTATTACTATGGAATCATCTTTTTTTAAAGAAATTATTTATATGAAAAAAATAAAAGATTATTATTTAACTAGTTTGTGACTTATTTCTATAAAATTTAAATAAATATTCAAAAAATATATTTAATGTGTTACTATATGTATATTTTAAATGACTACATAAATCATAATAAATAACAGTTATTTGAAAATATCCCATTTAATGAATACAAATAATTTAAATATTTTATATCATCTATTCATGTCAAATTAATTGGTATATGATCAATAAGATAAGAAAAATTTCTTTTTTAGAAACTCCTACATAAATTCATATATTGAATTTATATTTAAAAAATAATTAAATTTGTAGTTTTTTAAAATCATTATTTTTCAATAATTATTCAAATTTTATCCTTCCAAGATAAATAAAAAAATACTCAAAAATATTTTGAAGTTATCATTTCAAAAATGGTTTCCATTAATAAATTCTTATTTCTAAAAATTTAAATATTTAATCAAAATATACACACACAAAATTCAATAATACAGATTTATAAGGAAAAATATATTTTGAATTATAAGAAGAATTGATGCTCATTCTATATCAATTAACAACCATTGGTTTTATTTTAAATTTTTTATTAAATATATGTATATATATTTCATTAGAATTATTCATTTATATTGATTACCATAATTTAAATTGCTAAAAATTAACAACACACATAATTCAATTTGCTAAAAAATATCTCTTTTACATTCAAAATACATTGTCAACATTTCTATCCAATTCATAATTAATGTACGAATTAAACTTCATATTATTAAAGAAAAAAATTCATCATATTATACATAATATTTTTATTAATATTCATACTCTCATTTTCAATGTTTAGGGTATAATAATAATTTTTAAAAAATAAATTGGATTTTTATTTAATCTTAATATTGAATATAGTAAATGAAATCCAACATAGTATAAATTAAGGGGATTGTAAAACAAAAAAATAGTGTTATTGGAAGATAAAAATAATATAAATTATTTCTTGGAAAAATATTAACCTAATTTAGATGATTTCAACTAATTTGAAGGATTTGGTGATCCTTCTCGATACCCAAGGGTTAAAAAAAATAAATTAATGACATAGTTGTAATTTTGGAAGATTATGAGGTGTAAAACCAATGATAAGTGTCTTCTAGAATATGTGTTGGATATGTCCTTTTGTATGTGAGTTTGAGTTACATTTTTATAAAATTCATTCACTAAGGTCCACGATGGGAATTATTACAACTAAAGTGACTCAGAAAAATGAAAAAAGGTGTTAGGTCTTTAAAACCATCTCTAGCAAAAAAAGGGTTATATTTAGTTATATTATATAACATTAATCCTTATTTTAAAATTTTTTACATTACCATCATAACAATGTTTATTACCTGGATAATTTACATTATTCCAAAAGTTAATTAATCTATCCATATCAAATATCATTTTTATTGGGATTATATATATGAGTGAAACTTTACAATATTAAATTTGAATAAATGAATGAAATTATCTATAATAAAAACGTAGCAATTAATTAAAGAAACACTATAGAGAAAACATGTAATTGATGATTTTTGTTGATAGATAATAACAATTAATTAGATTTAAATTAAGAATAATTTAATTATATTTGTAAAAAGAAAATTTTATTAAAATAAATTATTCAAAGTGTTATATTCAATTTTTTTTACTAGTATCACATTACTTATAAATGCATAAATATTTTTTAGCATATAATTTATTTTTCACAATAATTAATTAACTCATTCCATTATTGGGTGATTATTTATTATATGATAATTTCATTTAAAAAATGTATTTATAATATATTATTAGCTTCTATCTAATAGTTACAATCTTTTATCACTATTAGATACAAATACACTGAAAAAATTTATATCTAATTGATATGTAATATTAACATTTTAATTATTAATTATTATATATTTCATATTAAAAAAGAAAAATATCTCTTATGGTATCCTTCCTCATGAAACAGTATGAAATTTTTTATATTTTTTAAAAAAATTAATATTTATCTTCAGTGGTATAATCTTTATAGAAGATAAAAATTGTAAATTTTGGAATGTTGGGTTATTTGTTTCACTTTTTGTTTTATATCAGATATATGTTTCCTAATTATGTTTCATATATATTTCTTTTAATGAATTGATGTTATTTTTTTGAAATAAGATTACATCTAACCTAAATAATCAACATCATATGTGTTACAACCCATGTATTTATAAAACAATATATTTTTATATATATTAATATTTTGGAATTTAATATTAATTTTAGTTTAAATGGGGCACTATGTATGATATCATACCTTACACACAACAATGGGTGTCTTCGAAATCTTATGTTGCAGACAACACTGAGTTATATTATAAAATATTACAACAATAATATTAATATTTTTTATGGTATTTAATGCCTAACCATTGTAATGTTCGGAATGAAAAAAATTAACTACGTTTTGATTTAACATATTTTTTAAATGTTTTTACATTTATCCAATAGATTTTAGAGGCTTAAAACTATAATGAATCTAATTTTAGGCATAAAATACTCTAATATTTTTAAATATTTCTTTGATGGCATTTTGAGGTTGAACCCTTTTTAAAAATATTATTTGTAACTTTTATATGTTCTATTATATAGTATAAAATTATTCTATAGAAGTGGGATGTAAAAATTTACTTCGTTTGATTTTTTTAAATTAATGATGAAATCCGTATTTTTGAGAAAAATGAAAAATACTAAATTTTAATTCAAAAATTCATATTTATCTAAATTTTTAATATTGTGGTATTATCATTTTAAATTTATTTAAAGAGTATTTGGATTAATTTTTTATAATTTAATACTATTTTGGTCATTGGATGTAATTTAAACTTTTTATTGGACATAAACACAAGCCAATCTTTTGAATGTTTTTACTTCCTAAAAACTCATTTTCTAGTTTTGAAAATGGTCATTTTTTTAAATTAATTTATACTGATTCTATTTTTTTAATTAGAAAATTTAGATTCAATATTTTGAATCATTTGATCCATATTATGTAAATAGGTATCTCTTATTTTAGTACATTATCAAAATTAACTTCCATATTTGTTTATTTACCATGGTTAAAGGGTCAATTTTGGAAAATAAGGTTAAAAAGTAATATTATTATTAATATAAAACTACAAAAAAACATATAATAATTCTATTAGATGAGATCTGTCTGGAAATAATCATCCTTGGGTCAAATTTAGGATTCCATGGAGCCACATGAGTGTGACAATGACCTTTTATAATATTTAATTTAAAGAAAAGGGCAATATATCATAAATATGTATCTTCTAACTAAAAATATTTAATTTGGTTTACATAAACTATCTCTTAGAATATATTTAGTAATTATTTTTCTAAAACAATTTCCTACATCTTGGTATTTTATTTATACTTTTTTGACCTTATATAATTATATTTATTGATGACATAATGATGATACAACGATTAACTTATTAATGAAATATTCGAATAAATGATTATATAAATATAAACATAAATATAATTTAAACATTTTGTTTCCATAAAATATTTTTTTTAATTCCAATAACATGTGTGGGATGAGTTAATACCTTTTATTGAATGAATCATGTTTTTATGGCTTTAATAAAAAAAATTAAATAGTGTCAAAATTGACATAAATGAGTTTTTAAAAAAAATGCTATATTATTAAATGATATAATAGACCCCAAAATGTATGATTTTGTCAAATTACTTATATAACAATAAAAATATCATTAATTATCCACTTTTAGTTCCCTTAGTATTTTATGGTAACTATAGTAACACTATATTATGAAAATACCATAAGGAATGGAAAGAGTTCTGTTTTTAACTAAGGGTTAAAGCTAAATGATTAGGTTATGTTTGTGGACTAAACTTTCCTAAAACCTATTGTTTGAGTTGATTTCGACCCATACTCATATTATAATCTAAATTTATAACTTTTGAAATATTATAAATTGAAAAAAATTATTATGAAATAATATTTCAAAACATTCTTAAGTGTCCATCCTCCCTCTTATAAAAGGCCACCACCTCCACCCACATACACAAACCTCTCAATCCCCTTGGCTCGACCACATTATACCAAAATAAGTTCCCAAAATCCCTCCCTTCCTCCAAGAAGCCTTAACATTGAATGTATGAAAATTAATGAAATCTATTTGGAAAAAATCAAAATGAGTTACTGGATTTATATGTACCATCTTCTCTCAATCTACTTTCCTTTATTTTCATTCTCCACTCACAATGCTCTTATTATACTATGATTAAATAAAAACACTAGTATCATAAATATACAACAATTTTATTTTCTAATAAGGATTATAAATACACTTACAAACACCTCTGTCTAATCAATACGAATATACTATTTCTATGTATGACAAACTACTGCCTCACGAAACAGTGATTGTTTAATTTTCTCCTACCACCTCTCATGGTGGACATTATCATTGAACTGTATTTGTTTATGATATATATAAATATAATTTCTATTTTATTATTTAATTTTTATTTATAACTTACCTTTATTCTTCGCATAATATGTAAATATGATAATTTCATTTGAAGATGTGTGGACTACCACCCCTCAAAGTGATATAAACATTCATGCCATACATAGAACAAATAAAGTATGCTTATAATGAAATTATGTAACATATATAACATAGATATTATAATATAATTATTATATACCTATATATCATCTAGATTTCAATCTATTAATATGACAATGAAATAAAAGTAGTGTTCAGGCGTACGTATGACCTACTGTCTCCAAGAACAGTGCATTTCATTTCTTATCTCCAAATGTTATGGAATATTATAAAATAAATGTATAATGGATATATATTATATTTAAATCATGAAAAATATTCTTGAGATAACATAGATATAACCACTTGGATAATATGATTCAAAATATGTTGATTTTTTTAGACAAATACCGAAATTCGAAAAAAAAACATCCAATATGATCTCAAATAATTTACTAATTACTATAACATGTTAGTAAGTGATGTAAAATGATTAATAATAATTAAAAACAAGTTAAACCAATTCTAAATTAACAAACATTCATTATTTATTTAATTATTGAATGAACTAGACATGTTATACTTCGTGTAAGGGTCTTCATCTCAATATACTTTCATTGATGTATTTTTTATCATAAGAACCATTATTCTTTTATAAGGTGTATATACAGCCACAATGAAATTTAATTTCAATATTTTATCTATTTTAGGGTAATTTATTAAATATGGTGATTAATATTTACATGTTCAAAGTGTTATGGGATACCTTGAACAATTAATGATTTAATTATCAAAAAAATTTCTTCCTTGGAATATAAATTATATTTTTTGTCAATATTGTATTTAATTAATTTTTTTAAAAAGGAGTCATTTTACATGAAGATTTATTCTTGCATTACAAAATTTAGAAAAAAAATTTGTTTAACATATATGACATCAATGAATTCTCCTCTTCCATAATTTGTATTAGACATTTGGCTTCCTATATAAGCTTTACTATCTTATAAAATGATAAAGAAATCCCTTATTACTTTATCTGAGAATCATGGCATTGAAAATGGGTTATTAAATAAAAATTTTATTTTTATAGAAATTTTTTATCATATGGGATTAGAAGAAGTTTTCAAAAAATTGGTATTTTGATGAACATGTTTTATTCATAAAATGGTATATGAGCGTTATACGAAACATGTGAACCTAATATAGATTATATGAATGTTTGAGCCCCATTATAGCTCACATGTAAGCTTGATGTAGCTTATATGAATGTTTGAGCCCCATTATAGCTCACAAGAGATCCATACATAGGTTATATAAAAGGTTTATCTCCATTATAGCACATGGGTGAGCCCGATATAGCTTATACGAAGGGTGATCCCCATTATAGATCTCTAATTTGGAAGTGAACCATATGGTTATTCCATTTGAAATATTTTGTAATGGTGTTTATCTATATGATGCTCTATGTCATCTAATGGTGTTTTAATTTCATTCTATTTGTTTTAGATATTCACATTGGGAAAAAATTATGAGTTTTATTCATGTGAAAATGTTATGTTTCATCTACTCAATCAACATTGAATGGGTTATCAGGTTTTAACTAAACTAATAATTTTTTATTATTTTTATGTTCATTAAAGAGATTTCTATTCTAAATCAATGGTTTTAAATATTTTCATAGGATTTAAGGGAGAATATAGTCAAGTATGGAATCAAGGAAAATTTATGATGATTAAACATGAAAAAGAAACCATGTTTATTTTTAGATGTTTTTATGTTATAGAAGAAACAGATACTATTAGGAGTATCTAAATTGTTTTTATATGTTTTTTAAGTAATATTTATGGCCTAATTATATAATTATCTAAACATTAATAGAATCTCAATGTGAATTCTTAATATAAATTAAGATTATGTAACATTTACAGATGGGGAATTATTGTTGGTATCAAATTTCAGTTTAGATAACAATAGAATTTAGTATTGGGTTAATTGATTTCCATTATAAGATTTTATATTATGGTCAAGTTGAGATGATATTGTATTTTGAGATTACCTTATTGATACATCTAAACTATTTCTATTTATAATTTTTTTCCGCAGAGGAAATATGAAAGCTATAATGGAAAGGCATTCAGAGGAAAAAAACCTTTCAAATAAAAAACATGAGGTGGTGATAATTGGAACTGAATAGTTTGTTGTGGTTATGAAGTAGTTGTATCAGGATATAAATGGTAATGTTATCCATGAATGGGATCATCCTAGTCAACCACATAAGAATATGTATGCATTGGACCATTTTATGAAGCAACATCCCCCATCATTCAATGGATAATTTTACCCAGTTGTAGCTGAAGGATGGATCAATACCCTAGAAAATATATTCAAAGTTAGGGGATGTTTGAAACATAAAAATTATAGTCTTTACATCTATCATTTTGATGGTTAATCTAATTTATGGTGTTAATTAATTAAGAATACTAGAGAGAAAAATGATCTTGATTCCATGGAATGGGAAGAATTTATAGATATTTTCCTTGAGAAATATTTCCCTAAGGTTATTCAGATTTGGATGGAGAAACAATTATTAGAATTAATGAAAAATAATGATGATTCAGTTTCCATATACGAAGTGAAATTCATAAGATTGGCTTAGTATTTTCCAGATTTTATTCAATACATTGAAAGTAAAATTATTAGATTTTACACAGGATTGAGACATGGGATATAATAATATTTGTCCATCCAAGAAATTAAAAGTACTCAAAATGTGGTTCGTTGTGATGAGAAAATATAACTGGAGTTTTCCAAAACATATGTTCCTCGAGATGATAAGATTAAGAAAGGGTTAATGTGATATGAAATGTAGAGGTAACCAACTAATAATTATGGAGTTAATCACAAAACACGATCCATATATGGTGAAATATATTTTGGGGAATGTATGTCAAGGTCTGTAAAGTGTTACAAGTGTGGTATGATTGGTCACAAGGATAAGGACGATAATGAAAAGGGTCCTGATCGTTCCATTAATAAGATAACAAATTTCTAGTCTATAGTAAGATGCTTTAGCTCCAAAATGTAGTGACATAATGAAAATGAGTTTTTAAAGATAATTTCACAGAGTAGAAATCAGTATGATAGGAGACAAAAAGGTTTGGCAAAATACGTTTCTACTACAAAAAATTGGCATTGAGGCAACTGTTTATGTGATGTAAGCTTCTAAGAGCCTAATATTTTTCGATGTTTAACCATAAGATCAAGGTTTTTTAAACACCTTCATAGGTTTTACATGATGTGATAATATGTTTTTAAAGACCTTTCTGGGATATGTTATTTGTGTTTGTCATTATGTATGTCTTTTTTAAATGTGGAAGTACACATTTAATTCTGTACATTAGTTTTAAGATATTAATATCTTTTATTCTTTTTGTGCACTTTTATGCATAAATTTATTCATATAGATGTACATCATATTCTGTGAAAACTATGAGGATAAAATTTTGTAAATAAGATGGAAATAAATCATGTAATTTTGTTTCATTATGGTTTTAGTCAAGTTCGTTAATAAATTCCTAAACATTATGAAAAGAATCATAAAACAAAAATATTTTTTTTTACCTTTCCTATAGTGAAATCAATGGTCGTTTAACCCATGATAAGTTTTTGGATTTCAATTTGTTAAATTTCACCTGGTCATGTTTTTAATCTCTCTCCATCAGAACAAGGTGGTTAGTTTTTCTTCTATATAAATTTTTTCCAACATGGAATCCTAATATGTGTTATCTGAGGTTCCCTTTTTACCTTTCTTCCACTCTATTATAGTGATAAGTTTATTGACTATTATTATGATGTGGGATTTTGAATTAATGTTCTGAGACCAATTTTAAAATTATAAAGACACAATTTCTAAAAAGGGGGATAATGTAACATCCTAGGTATTTATAGAATAATAAATTTTCATATCTATTAACTTTTTGAATTCAATATTAATTTTTGTTTAAAGTGTACACTATGTATGATAGTGTACCCAACATGCAACAATGAGTTTCTTCGAAATCGAACATTTCACAAAACACTGAGTTATACCAAAAAATAATACAATAATAATATTAATATTTTAAATTGTACTTAACGCCTAGCCGGTATATTTTAGGGAATGAAAAAAATTAATTATATCATTATTTTACATATTTTTAATTTTTTTTACATTTTTTCAATGGATTTTATAGGATTAAAAATATAATAAATTCAATTTTAAGCATAAAATACTCTAATATATTAAAATGGTCTGTTTGAATCATTTTTAGGGAAAACCACTTTTTAAAAATATTTTTTCTCGCTTTTATATGTTTTATTTTATAATATAAACTTCTTCTTTGGAATAGAGACATAAAAAATTTACTTTGATTCAAATTTTGGAATTTTTCTAGTAAAATCCATATTTTTATGAATAGTGAAAAATAATGCATTTTAATTCAAAACTGCATTTTCATCAAATTTATATATATATATATATATATTATAAATTTAGTTGGTTTTAAAGTGTAATTGGATTATGTTTTAATCATTTAATATAATTGTGGTCATTTTATGTAATTTCACATTTTAATTGGGCAATATTACATGTCCGTCATTTAATGGTTTTTACTTCTAAAAACCCCGTTTTTTGTTTTTGACAATGGAAATTTATTTTAAATTAATTTATTCCAATTATATGTTATGAATTTTAAAAAGTGGATTCCATATTATTAATCATAAGGTAAAAATTATGTAAATAGTCACCTTTTATTTTTGGACATTATGAATAGTAATTTTAATAATTGTTTTATTTACCATGATTCAAGGGTAAATGAGTTACAGAAGTGTAAAAAATTATATTATAATAATATAAAATTACCCTAAAACGTCTCTAAATCCAATTGGATGAGATATTTCTGACCATTATAATTCTTGGGTCGATTTTAGGACCCCATGTAGCCACATGGGTGTGATAATGACCTTTTATAATATTTAATTTAATGAAAAGTGAAATATAACATAATCATGTATCTCATAACTAATATAATTTTAATATGATTTATATAAATGATTTTTTTGACTATAAAAAGTCATTATAAAGATAAAATGATTTTGTACATCATTATAGTATATTTATAATTTTCAAACATTAAATAAATATATATATTTATGACTCAATGATGAAGAAGCTATTACCTTATTAATGAAATATTCCAATAAATGATATATTATATACTATAATAAATATAACATGAATATTTTGATTACATACAAGAATATTTTGGATTACATTGTCATGTTAGGTATGTTTTAATGCCTTTGGTTTTAAGAAATCATGATTTTGTGACTTTAAAATAATCAATTTTTAAATAGTGTCCAAATTGGCATAAAAGAGTTTTTTTTAAAAAAAATTACTGTTTCATTAAATGATATAATAGTCCTTAAAATAAAATATTCTTCCAAAAGATTTATATAATGTAAAAAATAACATTAAATATCAACTTGGGGTTCTCTTGTAATTTTATAGAAACTATAGTATCCATATATTATTAAAATACAAGAAGACATGGTAAGAGTTATGTTTTTAACTATGGGTTAAAGCTGAAGGATAATGTTAATTATGTGACCTAAAGTTTTATAAAACCAATTGGTTGAGATTATTTAGACCAATTCAAATAATATCTTCTAAATTTATCACTTTTTAACTATTATAATTTCAAAATAAATTTATAATTGTATAATATTTCATGAATTCCATAAAGTTCCCCCCGACCCTATTATAAAAGGCCACCACCTACACCCACTTAATCCGACATCCGAAGCCTATTAGCTCATCCATATTTTCCTAAATAAAATTCAAAAATCTATCCCTTCATCCTAGAATCCATACCTTAGGAATAATGAAATTCAAGAAATCCTTTTGGCACAAATCAAAAGAAGTTTCATGATATGGAGGTAACGTCTTCTCTAAATATTCTTTCGTTTATATTCCTTTTCACCTCCCTATGATCTTCATATTATATTATTAAAAATTAAAACCAGTATCCTAAATATAGTATAGTGTTTTTATGAGAAGGATTTAGTATACACTTACACCCACCTCCATCTAATGGATACGAACATACTGTTTCTGTGTACCCGAAACTATTGCCTCACGAAATGATGATTGTTCAATTTTATTCTACCACCTCTCATGGTGTCAATTATGATGCAACTTTATTTATATATGATATATATTATATTAATATTGTCTCTATTATTATGTAATTTTTATTTAAAACATTCATTTATGCTTTCCATAATGTGTAAATAGGATAATTTAATTTGAGAAAGTGTCGACTATTGCCCCCTCAATGTGATCAGACACATTAATGCCATACAAGGAACATATAAAGGATGGAGGTTGTGCAATTATGTAAAATATATGGAATAAATGTTATAATAGATGTATAATATACCTATGTATCATTTATTTATCGTTCCATTAATATAACATAGAAATGAAAGAGGGTGCAAGTGTACGTAAGGGCTACCATCTCCATGAACGATGAATTTCACATCTTATCTCCAAATGGTTTGGTTTATTATAAAATACATGTATATATGATATATATGATTTTTAAATCATTAATAATATTCTGGAGATAATGAACTTATCAACACATGGATAATTTTCATCAATTTAAGTACATTTTTTACTCAAATACTGAACATCGAAAAAACTTCTTATATGAACTCATATAATTAAATAATTTCAATAAAAAGTTAATAAGTGAAATAAAATGAAAAAAAAAATAAAAAGGATATAAATAATGTGGAAATTAACTTATGATTATTATTCAATAAATTAATGAACGAATGAGACAAATTAGACTCAAGGTAAGGGACTTCGTCTCAATCATCTTTTGTTGAGGTATTTCCTAATAGTGTTGACCATTATTCTTTTATAATGTATATATACACACACTATGACTTTTAATATCCATATAATATCTAAAAAAATGTTATTTATTAAATAATGTAGATTGATATTTAAATTTTAATGTGGTATGGGACTACTTGAACATTTCATGATTTAATTATCAAATTGTTTTCTTCTTAGGAATATAATAGAAATTTTATGTCAATATTGAATTTTATTAATTGTTTTCAAAAGGAAATTTTTTACATGAATCATTTTAATTTCTTTACAAAATGAAAAATTAATTTTTTTAAACATATACTGTGACAATGACTTCTCTTCCATTTTAACCATTATTAGATATTTTTCTTCCTCTATTAGCATTATTGTATTTTAAAATGATTATAAATCTCTTATTCATTTATTTGGGTATCTTAGTATTGAAAATGGTTTCTTAAAGTAAAACTATATTTTTTATATGGAATATTTTTTTATATGGTATTACAAGATGCTTTGGAAAAAGGTATTTTGTGATGAACATGTTTTATTCATGAAATAGTACATGATAATTATATGAAATGGGTGAGCATGATAGATATTATACAAAGGGTTAAGCCCCATTATTGTTCACGGGTGAGATTGATAAAGCTTATACGAAGGGTTGAGCCCCATTATAGCTCATGGTTGAGCCTGGCATAGATTATACGAAGAGGTGAGCCCCATTATATCTCACAGATGAGCCCGATATAGCTTATTCAAAGGGCGATCCCCCTTACAGATTTCCAATATGAAAGTCACCCATATGGTTATTCTAATTTGAAGATGATTGAAAGGGTTCCATGTTTATGATGTTCGAAGTCACCTAAAGGAGTTTTAATTTCTATCTATTGTTTTAATTATTTTTCATTGAGAAAAAATCATGAGTGTTATTCATGTGAGAATTTTTTGATTTATCAACTCAAAGAACATTGAATGGGTCATCATGTTTTAACAACAATAATAATTTTTTTTATTTTTATCTCCCTTAATGAGGTTTTTTTCTCTCCCCATATATTTAAATATTTTCATTGGATTTAATGGAGAAAGGATGGAATTAGGGAAAAGTTATTATTATTATACATGAAATGAAACCATGTTTATTTTTAGAAGTTTTTCTCTTATGAAAGAAACGTATACTGTTGTAATTGAGAACATTGTATTTTTATTTTTTTTATGTAATTGCAATGGAATAACATCCTAAAGATCTAAACTTGAAAAAAAATCATCAATGTGAATTCTTGACATAACTCAATATTATGTAACGTTTAATGCTGGGGGCTTATAATATGATCCATTATCTCTACAGGAATTTTTTTTTATTACAGTGGAATTTCTATCTAAAAATAATAGGTTTTACAAAATTATAGTCAATCATTATATGGGATATATATTATGTAATAGTAATCCAAGGATAATCAATTTGGATATGAAATGAGATGATTCTATAAAAAATATGTAATCATGGATTAATATTAGAGAACCATTTATGAGGAAGATATTTTATCTGCGTAGACCATGATCGACCACCTGGACATGAAATGATGTGACGGGCCATTTTACGGGAAAATAAAAAAGTTTGATTTATTGAAAAAATTATTTGATACTGAGGGATTAAATTTTTTTCTATTTTATTACTATGTATTTTCTAGGTCATTTATGAGATAATATATAATAAAAATAAAGGATTAAAAGTTTTAAATGGTTATATAGAACTGATAATATGGTTTATCTTTTTTATAGAGTGGGTAATTTTTCCTATTTTATTTTTAATTAATCATTTATTAATAGACAACATTTATTTTTTATTAACTCGCAAAGATTTTTTCATATCAATAAAAAGATTGAAATTCATTTTATCTATAGTGATTTTTTTGTTATTATGGTGTTATTTTTATCACTTCTTATGATACATATGGAATTTAATAGTATTTTATATAAGGAATTGTGTTTATGGTTACACAAATCCAATAATTTCTGACACCATAGTTCTAATATATTATATATCAAACCAAAACTAGTTTAATGTTATAGTCGTGTAAAATTGACTAAAAGAATCAAATCATTTTTATCAGTGTATGAAATATCTAATATATGGTT
Organism: Viscum album; assembly: GCA_963277665.1. Lineage (NCBI taxonomy): Eukaryota > Viridiplantae > Streptophyta > Magnoliopsida > Santalales > Viscaceae > Viscum > Viscum album. The sequence continues at coordinate 444,502,145 of OY728155.1, read as the reverse complement.
TTAATTATAATATAATAACTTCTAAATTAATATGAATATATGACTCAATTAATTTGAAAAAAACGCAATGTAAAGTTGAAATGGAAAGATGGTAAATGTATTGTTCATTTATTTTAGGACTATACAAATTTTATTGTTTAGTATCTCTTAATATAAATTTATTAGGTTTCAAACAATCATAAAATAATAGATTATGGTTATTCAAATTTTTCTATATTAAATCTTAGATAGGGACCTAAATCTCATTTCCAAAGGCATATTATGGTTATGTTTATAAAAAATTGATCAAAATAATCACTCATTGTTTTATAAAAAGTTTCATTAGATTTAATGGTGTTTATTTTTTTCTATAAATATGGAAATCCAATTTTAATGGAGAACCATAAAAGGATTCATGAAATACCATTGTAATAGTGGTAATAATAGTCCACATGGGGGTCAATAAATCATGAATTTCTCAAAAAATAACATATATGAATAAAACATAAATAATTTCGATGACTTTTAACTATAGATACTATTATTCCAATTAACATTATGACTCTCTCCTTTTCCTCCTATATTTTTTCCTAAAAAAATCAAACATTGATAGTAGTTTAAAGTGAGATGTTTTCATGTTTGATACCTTTTTTTACATTAGATTTTTTTTACAACCAACATTATTTTCTATCTTTAATCATTGGAAGAGCTTGTGTTTGAAATTTACTATCATAAATATTTATGAAATAATATGGGGATTTATGTTTATCATTTCATAATAATTAATTAGTCTTTTCAAATGATTTATTTTTATTTATCACAGGAAAAGTTATTGATCCATGTTTATAGTCATAGACCATAGAAAAAAATGACGTTGTTTTCCCAGTAACTCAAAATGAATGATGTTAAGTTCAAGAGATAAAAATAAATTGGTAATGTTAATTCAAAATATATTGGTAACATAAATATCGTATAAGGTTTAACTAAATATATCACTACGATTTTATTACAATTATTCATGATGGAAATGTAATTGAAATTTTTTCGAATATTATCCTAGATATAGGTACCAAAATCCTGCCTAATCAAAAATAATGTACATTCTATACCTTATACATAAATGGGGCTATATTCTTCAATCATAATTTTTATAAATATCTTTTAAAATCATAAAATGTACTCCATCAACAAATGGAAAATACGGGTTGGTGAATAAATAAATTTTTAAGAAATATTTTCATATCAAAAATGATATAATACTACACAATGTATAAAGAAAGTAAGAGAATAAATATTAATCTTGGTATATTAACCAAGGAAAACATACGTCTATCCATACAAAGTGTAATTTTATTAAAATAAATACAAATATTGAGACCAACAAAATCATGGAGGATTTAACTAATAGATTCCAATGGAATATTCCCAAACAAGGTTTTCCACCACTTGGGGAATGGGTCCCAAATAGGGAAAAATAATACAATGATCTAAACTCATTTTAATATAAGAAATTATATATTGAAGTTTTTTGGATATATATTTTGGTTTCAACCAGAAATATTTTGGTTTCTTATAGATCTAGTATGTGAGAGAATGGTATATTGTAGATCTACAGATAGAATTTTGTTCACCTTTGGGAATTTTCCTTGTAAGTTCTTTCTCTTATCAATTTTGATCAAAAAAAATTATTCAGAGTCTCTGGATTTTGTTTCATATAATAGGGATATAAATTACTTTATATAAGTAGAAGATCCTCTATGTCTATGGATCTCAAAAATTTTATGGAAATAGAAAGTTATTTAGTTCGGTGGTTTCTTAAAAGACATTGTTAACAATCAATTCGATCTTTCACATTTTAAATGTACTTTATGTATTTCTTAAATTCATGCTTAATTATTTTAGATATGTGGTACTTTAGGATTCCAAAAAATGGTTTATCTATTTTTTAAAAAAATGTGAATGGATTTGACATAAAACATAATTGATAATTTCGGAAGTTATATTATGGATTTGTGATATTTAATTAAAATGATTTGAACAGGGAAAATAGAATCCCCCCATGTGTGGGATATTTTTGAAATTTAATGCCACCTTATGTGTTATGGATCATGGGAAAATGGGGTACATATTGGGGGATATTTTGAGACATGTAGACTAGGTTTATTTTTTCTTACATTTTTATAGATATGTTCAATAACTATAGTTAAATTTTTTAATGACATGTGGTTTACTTGCGGCAATTTTTTTATATTATTGATCCCATGTTGATGGGATTTGTTTACACATAGTCATTTGATCACTCAGGTGTGAGGATCCTAGATATCCCAGACATAATCTAAAATAATTCCATTTTTTACTCTTCACCTTTTGGAAAGTGGTTTATTTATAAAATCATTGATAAATGTTGTAATAATAAAATTATTGAAGGTCAATCATTTATTCATGTTTTAAGGACTTTTAAAAATGGTGAATTAATTAATTTTATTTAAAACTATATAAGGATTTATTGCAATTATTTTCATTATTTTAAAGATAATTATTTTGTTGGTTTTATTAAAAATGATCATTGAAAATTTTTTAGGATCCAATTGGGATTTATTTCTAAAACTTTTCACAGATCTATGGGTTTTTGAAGATAATTTTTTATCTAATGCAGTTAAAGGGGTCCAAATGTTGGAAGTGGGTTTCTAGGATGAAAATTTTTTAATATTCAGTGGAGACCTGGTGGTATTTTCAACCACTAATCACATATTTATGTGTTATCTACAATTTATATACCTTTGTACAACTATTTCTTATTTGAAATTATATTTCCTTGTATAGTTTTACACCCATTGTATGATTTTTTATTATAATGGTGTCTTATGATTTGTATTTCCAATTTTATTTATTTATTATGTGTATAAATTTACCAAAGGTAAATCATAATTCAACAGTTCTTGAAGAAATCTCAGAATGAAATAGAACACCCTTCAGACCAATAATGGGATGATTGAGGTGTCTGTTTCAGGGTTAACCTATCTTTTTTCATGAATAAATTGTATCATAAAGGGTTTTTTTCTCATGGGGTGCATTAACTAGAATTTTCTTATAAATATGGGATTGGATATTTGGCACATAATGGGTAGGTTATGAGTATGTTATTATCTATGTATCAATGTAATAATCCATATTTAATAAGAGGATCTTAATAAGGATGAATTTGAAATAATGTCTTTATATAGTCGCTATTACTTATTATGTTCTCATGAATCAAACTAACATTTCTCACATTTATAATTCAATATATTCATTCCATGATATAGTTTCATTCCCAGATTTCTTTCAATAATTCCCCATGAGGTTTCTATAGAGGGTGTTCTAAGATGAAACACTCTAGTTGATCTGGATCATCTTTAAGTGATAGTGTTTGTGGTCAATTAATTGGAAAAGGTCATGTTCCCAATACATATAAATATCAATATCTGAAACAAAGTACTCAAATAGATAAATATATTGAATAAGTTATTCTATTAATGAAACTGCATTCCTTCCATGTAAAGAATGGTCTAGAGTAGGTTGACGGAATGTTAGAGAGTGTGAGGTAGTTTTTTGACTTAATGAAAACTACTTATTTTTTTTAAACACAATGTTTTACCCTTATAAACAATGTCCCTAGTATGAGAATATGAGACCTAGTTGTTTAGGTAATAGTATATGATTGATATTATGGGAGAAAAATAAACACCCTTTTTTCCTGTAATTTTTCCATGAATTAGTGAGCATGACCAAATCTATAAAGATTATTACTATTCATCAAGTTTCTCAGACTATAATGGAATATAAAAATATACATCTCTAAACTAGAACATTTTCCAACAAAAAATGTATCGAGTGACATATAAATTTCATTAATGATTAAAATTGGATTATGACCAAATATTTGAACATCGGGTTATGCATTAATTTTTCATTCCAATTTATATGTGGATGAATGACATAGATGGAACATACTGATTTGGTACACTGTTCAGGGTCAGTTGTTATTTCACAATAAGCTATGTTTTTATTTAGTCGATCCTATAGAACAATGTGTCAGTTGGAAGAGAGTCATATAGATTTTGTTAGTGGATCCCAATAGTATACATATATAAAACCATCAATAGTAGTTAGTATTATAGATTCAACTTTCAACTAGTGTGTAATGATAAGGAACATGTGATGTACATTCCCAAGACATCAAAAAAAATTATATGGTGATTCCAATGAAGTCGCATTTAAAATTTATATCAATATTTTTATACTCTATGTCATGTAAAATGATTGTATCACATAATGTTCCTAATGTGTATTTAATAACTTAAACTAATAACTGGTTTTAGAAATAGGTATCTACAATTTATCAATTGTATAAAGTGGAAGAGTTTTTTGTGGATGTTGATGTGGGATTCACAATGATGACATCTAAAATAATGATTTATTCTACTCTGGGACCACATTATTTAATATTTTTTCATCCCATTACCTTATATATACATATCTTTTTAATCTTATAATTCATTCCACATAACTCATTACACTTTTTATAATGTTTTCTATGCCTCTTAAAAATATGAAGTATGCTTTTTAGATATCCATCGTGCTTGATTTTGATATTGGATGTTGATATATTTTGGGATATTATGATTCATAATGTGGTTATAATTTATGATATCCTTAAAAAATATTAGTTTGTTTTCTCTAAATAAACTACTAACCCTTATAAATTTAAGGTGTTCATTAATGCTTCTAATGGGAACTCGTGACAATTATTGTGAGAGTGTGATTTGAGAACTAGATGATCTGGATAATATTTACTACACCCTAAAATGTTTATTTATTATTTTAATAATGAACATTTGGTTGAACCTATTTTATTTTATCTTCTATGGATTGCAAATAAATTTAATTATGCGTTTTCATTAAATTTCACAAATAATACTTTAGAGATAGAAGAAAGTTTTCTAATCGATCAGGTTCAGATAAAAAAATATCCATTAGTTAATAATGTTTCCTACAAGAGGATGTGATTGAATTTACATTTTAGTAGGGTGATTTTGATGGTAATGAATGCATTGGATCTACATAATTTGATTCTTCTTCACCTATTCGTTTTGAAAAAATATTTATGGGACTCTCTATTTGTGATTAAATTATTTAAATCTTAATCATGTGATAATAGTTAATGATTATCCATTTAACCATATCAATTAATTATTTTATCAATATATGGGGTAATCTGGTTCTCAAAAATTGAACTTTCATGTGGATATCATCAACTCAAAGCCTAGAAGGTGTATATCAATACAAATTCCATCTAGAAAAGGTATTTACACGTTTAATATCTTGAGATTTTGTCTGGTATTACTAATTAAAAAAAGTATGTTAATTGCTTGGATGAATAAAATTTTCCATATGTTCCTTTCTTTATTTTAAGTAGTATTAATGTAAAATTTTCTGGTTTACTAGATAGCATTATAAGACCATTAGGGTCATAATAAATCTATTATAAAAATACTCTAGTATCATCATTTTCATGTTATGTTATCATAATATAATAGATTTATTTTATAAGGTATGTCATTTGGAAATATGGTTATAAAAAATGATATCATTATTTTTGGTAAAAAGGTGAAATTTGAATTGTCAAGGGAAGATCCAAAAAATTTCATTTTTAGTGGAAGATTCCCAGGATTTCTGAAGATATTATTGGTTGTTTTTGAATGAATTTAAAAATTCTAAACTTAATTAATAACACTTACAAAAAAATTATAAACATCATATTTGATTCTAAGTGGTTGAGTAAATTTGATTAATTTATTAATTTCTTTAGTTTAGCACCCATTTAGATTTTATAAGAACAAGGAATGGTATATATGGTGTTATGTGATACTTCATGTGTTGGATTGGTTAATGTTCTATGATATAAAGATCATATATTTGGATATATATCTCATCAATATCAACCACATTAGAATAATTATAATATCCATGATTTAGAACACACCACATTCATTCAAGCTCTCAAGAGTTGGGGATGTTTCCTTATTAGGGAAAGGAAAACATTGTACTCTTACAATAAGAGTTTATGTTATATCGTATATCAGAATGACATGGTGGAGTATCAAAGATATTTCAAGATAATAATTTTATAGATATTTAGAAAGTTAAAGTTTGTTGAATATGATTTCAGATGAGTTTTTCCTTCACAATTGGAAATAGAATCTAGGGATGAAAAGAATATAATTGGAATCCATAATATGATTCACCCATATGTGAAGATTTAGGAGGCTATTCTTCTTTTATATTGTTCATTTTTGATGTATTCTAATATAAGTTTTATTTACTTGTAGAAATTGTGGTCTGAATATTTCAAGAGTTTCAATAATTCATTATATCTAACAAGTCATTTTTCTCCCTATAAATATTTATTTATTCATGAAACAAATTTTCATTCCATAATATTGGATAATGGATATGAAATTTATTTTTCATTTCATATATTGTGGTTTCTATTATAGTAAGATGATGATATACTGTGAAATAATGAATCGGAAAATGTGACCTTGTATAAAATGTAACATAGTTGATTTTTTTACTTCATACTATACATATAAATAGATTAAGGTTGATCCACAAAAGTTATTTATATTTATTCGTCCTATTCCAATTCCTATTTTTTAAATATAAAATATATTTATTCTTTTCATAATGGGATTTCTATATAATCCCATATGGAAAAATTCCATATTGGTGGTGAGAGATCAACCAACTAGTTGTCTAAATTTGTTCGGATTTAAGACTCCATAAATGATTATTATTTGGAAATGATGTATATCATAGAAATCATTATGTTTCCCAGTGTTTCATCTACTATTATTTATAACAGTGATGATAACAATAAATCACATTTTTTGAATAGATTCAATCTTTATATGGATTCTCAAGGTAATGTGAGTGTTTTCTAATACCATTAAATAAATTTGAATGGGGAGAAAACTATCTATATATTTTTTGTTCTGATTTTATCTAAAATGATTCACTTTGAAGTCCGTTGAGATACATATTTTAAATTTTTGAGTTTTTATAACAATATTTACTATATATTGATCTGAATGGCTAATTTGGAGGCTTTATATAGATGATCATATAAGTGGAAACCTTTTTCTTTTGAGGTGGATTAGGTTTCAATTGTGGAATAACTAATTTCTTAGGAGACATTAGATATCATTAGGTTTATTGATCAGAGATTAGGGATAGGTCAAATTCACAAATAATCATATTTGATTCATCAAAACAATCCTTTTTAATTTTCTAAAGGTGACTAGTTTTTCTTGAATGTTTCACAATAGTTGGGTCATTGTCAAATTGTAAATAATGGGAAATTTTTTATGGGACCTGTTGGATAATTTGGGGTAATATGGTGGAAAAGAAATTTTTTATACAATTTATATTTTCCATCTATGTTTAATTATATCCATAATGTTTTACTTGTGTATAATCTAAAGAATTATCTTCTCGATCCCTCTCATATTACATACTAGGAGAAGTGTGATATAGAATTAAATATAATAGTATTTAAATGATGGTTTATATTTTTTGATTCATACGTAAAAAAAATATCGAAATTTTATTCACATATTACAAGTTTTGATATGGTTTGTAATAGATTATAATGAGTCATGTGAATTAGTGCCACTGTCGAGGGAGTGATGGCCACATTTTCCCACTAATTAGAATATTCTATCATGACCTTATGGGGAATAAATAATATATTATAGAAAAAATTAAAATATTTATGTAACATATATATATATATATATTATTTAGTTATTACCATACACTATTTTAAACTATTTATTTGTTATTTAAGGAGATCTATGGTTGTTTTTGGGGGTCTCAAGGACTGTTTACTATCAACAAATGTGTAATAAAAAGTGCATGGAAATTATAAAAGGCCTTCAAAATTTTGGTTTTTTGGAATAGTGGAGTTTCACCTTGTTGGATCAAAGTTAGATATTCCATGTACTAAACCATGTTTCGATATACAGTTGATGTATAAATGGAACAAACTGTGGAAACAAATAATTATATCATATTGGAAATTTTTCTGAAAATAAAAAACATATTCCAAAAAAATTAATTATTGGACTTGAAACATCATACATTGCTCATATTCATCCTCTTAATTACTGGGGTCCCGCCACTATGTGTTCCAAATAGTGATTTTTGGAATCCAATCTCTTTCAGATAGAGACTCAAATGGATCAAGGGGAGTTGTTTTAGGGATCATAATGGTAAGATCCCATTTATTATTATTATTCATTTTTCTTATAGAAATCATCTTTTTAATTATATAATGATCAGGTATGTAATGGAGGAATATGTTGGCTGTTCCATGAATGAAATAGTTTTCATATTGATCACATTTGATAGAGAAACGTAGAGACCAGATTCACTTAAATCATTATGCACTCCACTATGAATATTCATAGAATTTAGTTTTTTCTATGTTAATAATTAGATTATTGACTCAATGTTTATTGATATAGGTTTTATGGAATAGGTATCTCCATTACCTTATTGGATCCTCCATTCCTCTTGGTTTTTAAAACAAATTTTCATGGTGTTACAAGTTATTGAGATGGATGGTTTCATGAAACACCATTGTTTACGACTATTAATTTCATTCACATTTTAAAATGGAATTTCTAAAATATTTATTGGAATTATTAAATTTAATTTAATTATTATAGTTTGATCTCATCCTAAAAAGAGGTTTTATGATTTTTTTAAAATATAAATTGATTTAAAATCATTTTTCATTGAGAATTTTGGAATTATTATTGATGTGATATATACACGTTAATTTATTTTGATAAATAAAATAAAATCATTTAAAATTGAATTATTTTTTAATTAAATCATACATGTCTATTCCAAGGGAGATATGAATCCTATTTACTATAATGGGTATTTATTTGGATAAGCATGATTGGTTAGTTTTTGGATACATAGTATATACGTTTGAAACTATTTTAACTGAATTGTTTTCGATAGGGGGTTCACTTGATACAGTTTATTCCTATTTATAGAACTATGTTATTGGGATTTCAATGAACATAGTCATTTTATTACCAAGGAGTGATGATCCAAGATAACCCAAATTGAAATGCCCCTAGGAAATGTTATCATGGACCTTCTTTTGTATAGTACTTTATTTATAAATTCATTGAGAACTTATTGATATATAAATTATTTTAATTTTTTCATTTATTCGTAATTTATAAACAATTTTAAAATAAATTGATTTCAACATTTTATATAAAACTATGTAAATATATATTTAATTTCCTATCCTTCATTAAATTCAATTTTTTTAATAATGTATTATTAGAGAATTCTGTTTTTATTCTACTGGTATGATATTTCTCTTACCCTCCAGAAATCATCGGGAATATGGTATAATTTTTTATTTGATATAGTTAAATACATTATGTTGCATACTGGTGGTGGTATTGAATGTTAACATACTATAAAATTTCATTCATTACAATGTCAGACATTAACCAACTAATCCAATGTAGATGGATTTTATTTTATTTTCATGCCTTAGATTAAGTATTTTTGTTTTTAACTTGTATCACCATTGACATTGTGTCTCAAACCATATGAAATTTTATTCAAATATTTTTTTATATTCCAATAATTGTTTTTGGATTAATGTTGGATAAATAATTTCCAATACAATATATTAATTCCTAGTAACTATTCCTCATCCCATGGGAATTATGTATTCCCTTCAAGAATTTCTATGGTGCCACTTGGGTTTGTTGTTTAGGGATGGACCATGTTGGTTCATTAAGTATATAATAACATTTATTAATTATGTATTCTATAAACTATGATATATCAAATAAAATATCAAAATATCACTATATCATGAATTTCAAAATACCAAATCATGGTGTTTGATATATATTTGTTTTAAGTATGACATGCATTATGACATAAAATATATATGCTAATATATATCATATATATTTTATGAATACTCTTATACCTACTTATATATACCATTTTTATAAATAATTATAGAATATTTTCGATTCCACTAAATATAATATTAAATTTATTATCTTGGAACAAATAATTAAGACTCCTTTTTTTATTCCAAAAAACATTGGAAAATCTATCATTATTTTCACCATAAATCACATTATATATATATTTATTTATATATAACGATCCATAACCCATATATCATAAACTATGAAACACATTAATGTATCTTGATGATATTTTTATAACATATTCCCTATCTAGAAAACTAAAATGTGACATCTTATGGAACTCTATAGTGTTTTAAACTACTATGAATTCTATAATCACATAATGTAAGGAATGACCAGCCTCTAGAAAGACTTTTTTAATACTCATGCTATGTTGGGTTGGAATGTTATATCTTGAAAACACAAGTACCTATATACTTATTTTAAATAATGGTGTAATATATAAGTGTAAATAATCATATAATCTCATTGATCAAGAAACTCAACCACCACGGAACATAAAGTATAACAATATTATGTATATTGTCACACATTCTTGATTTAATGATTTGAGATTGACTAGTTGAAAAAAAAACATCACAATTAATTCAACCTAATCAATGATCATATTATATTCTTCTCATAAAATTGATACACACATTATAGGTCAATAACCATGGTATGAAAATATATTACATAATTAATTCACTATAAAGGGCCTAAATAAAATAAATTTTATTTGAGTGGGAGAATCTAATATGGGATGAAACAAAAATGATGATAAGATAAAAAACATACCCATACACAACAATATTTTCTCAATGACAGGGATATCATAACTACAATATTAAATAATAATGTCTATAATACATAGTTTCCATTATATCATCTAGTATATGGATTAGTTATGAAACATGAAACCCTTGAAAAATCAATACATAGTGTATTATAACCCAAGTGGTAATTTTTTTATAATCCATTACATTTTTCATTTAAGAGAATACTCTATAACTCAATATGAAATATAAAATTTATATGATTAATAATTCTAAAAATCTAAAAGTACTATAAGTTGATCATAATTATAGGACTACTCAATTCCAATCATTGAGTCATAAATTATCATTACACATCATTAGTATATTTTACACACCTAAAGGAAAAATATATTGTTACATGGAATTACATAAAATTATACATTTTTTATTCATAAAATCATTGAATAATATGTATGTATATATATAAGATAATTTTATCATATCCTATATTATTAAAAACTCAAGATACCATTATATATATATATATATATTGTAATTTTTTAAACATAATATATCACTATACTATTCAAGATGCACTAGAGATACATCAATAATACAAGAAACCAGACATATATGTTTCTATGCCTCTAACTGTTAGATTGCCTAAATTGATTTTTTTTAATATTATTTGATTCTCAACATCGTAGTCTAGAGATATTTCTAAACACATTGTAAATAGATATGGAATTACCATTCCTACTATTATGGTGTTGGAAATTATCGATTAAATTGAGAAATATAAAATATTTAGGGGAATGGAGTCATTTATCTATGAAATGATAGAGAATAGATTCAATTTTATGGGTTCTAATTATATGATGGTGATCCTTTATTTTACAAATTTGAACCTTAGGAATGAGTCCATATAACATTTATTGTAGTTTAATTTAGAATTTCCTTTAATATTGAATAAGGAATTGTGGAAGACACTTAGGTTTAGTCAATATCTACTAAATAGATAGAGGTTATGGGTTATACTCATTTATATTAGTAGTGTAAAAAGGATAATGGAGGGATTTTATTTAATAAATTATTCAATTTCTCTATTGGTGAAAAAAGACGGTGTAACGATTATTAAAATCATCCCTAGTGAATATAGTATTGATTGGAATATAAGATTACTAGTAATGAATTATATAATGGGAAAATATTTATAGAACAATATGAGACTAAATATAAAATTCAATGAAAATTTGATTTCCATGAAGATTTTGTTAATGTCTATAACACATAAAATGGAAACATAAATTATAACTCAGAGTACCATATTGGAAAATTATAGAGGTTATTCATATTTCAATATAACATTGGAATTATAATGTTTCACCATGAAAATGATTAGAATAAATGACCTAAATAATTTGTTAATTAATGGAAACATTAGGTCATATCATCACCTAAGAATAATAATAATTTGGGATAGTAATAAACCTTATTGGTCCTCATAAGTGACACTTCATAAAGGAGATAAATTTGGACTGATTTGAACTTTGAGAAAGTGTATGATATGATTATATCTTATGATAACTTTATTTAAATTATGGAACTCATTACCTAAATGTTCTAATTGAATATATATTCCAACACAATTTTATCTCATCAAAAATTAGTATAGACAAGTCATCATATACATTTTTAAATTATTTATATGAATATTGAATCCCTTTTTAACTTTTTTATTATTACAACACTTCATTCCCTGAATTTATTCATTAATGTTTAATAAAGAACAACAATCTGGTTTTTTGGAATACCAAAATGTATACATTTTGTTTAATTCATGTCACCTCATTGTGTGACTATAACATAAAACCTTGGACTAAACATTTTATATGTGTAAAATTTATGATGAAATATTTTATAAATAATGGATAGACAATGAATCACATATTTGATTATAAAAACATTGATAAATGTATACTAAATCCATTAGTTTGAGACAAAAATTATATGATGTTATTGACTTCTATTATATACATTAAAAACGTCCCATGTTAATCATCGTCATCATTCATGGAAATATTACACATAAATATTTTTATGTGACAATTAGCTAAAAAAATGAAATTTGTGACATTTCTAAATTTACCAAAACATTCTAACCAATATTAACTAATTACATACACTTTAACATGAACCAAATCAATGAAATCATTCATTATTTATATTTTTTTTGTATTTTAGTCGTTATATACTCCCAGAAGCCTCATTGAAACTATATTATCAAAACAAATTCTAGTATTCCCAAAAACCATTTTGTTACAAAATTACATTAATATCATTTAGTGGTAATTTTAAATAAATAATATACTATAAATCTTATATTATACATTATTTTACGGGTTTAATGTAATTATTTAAAAAAATCATTTTGAACTGTAAAACAATTACACTATTGAGTGATGGGATTATATCGATTTTAATTTAACAAATGTAATGCTTAATATCCTCCAATGGCCCGAAGGCATTCATTTTTTATTGATTTTTTGATAATCAACCTTTCAAGGGGTGAGGTGGAACCCTTAAAAGTCTCGTAGGCGTAAGTATTACATGGCACATAGGCCTTAGAGAAATTCATTGCCCATAGGCTTAAAACATTACATACAACCCTGACTAACTACTTGGAACTGCTCCTCCCTAGCATCTTCATTGTGAGATTAGCTCTCCACCTTCACATGGCTGTTCGGCTAGGCATTATTGTGCATGCACAAGCTTGTCCCGATGGCAGGTGTCATACCCTCTCATTCTTGCAATCCATTTAGCTTCTTCTGTGGTGAAAGCTCCTTACTCATCCTCCTTGTAGAGCTTGTTCCTTATAGGTTGTTTGGTTTGCATCTATACTTAAGGTGGCCCGAAGGCCTTGAGGTGGCCCTAAGGCCTTACTAACCCAAAGGCATGGGTGGCCCGAAGGCCTGAAAGGACTCAGGGACCAAATCGGTGGCCTGAAGGCCCAAACAGGGGCATATTCCCGGCTGCTACAGTGCCAAACAGTGCCTGTTATAGTTCCCGCTACAGTACCTACTACAGTACTGCACAGTTCTCGCTACGGTACCTGCTACAGTACTGCTATAGTACCTACTACAGTACCCCAGAAATTCTGCCTCCGCCTAGTTTTGATCCCTTGTCGCTTGGATGCACTTACGGAGTCCTTACCAACCGAGATAAGGTTCATGTGCATGTAATGCTTAATATATATTAACCATAAGAAATCCATTTTATCCCCATATTATTTTCTATCATTATATATATGTGATAATTTTTTATTTAAAAAATATAATCTCATTTCATTTATAACCACTAATTATTAATAGATAAAAATTCATATAATAGAAGGTAAATTATATTAAAATAATAATCATTTAATCCAAAAATATCCACACTTTGAAATAATCCACTGATATAAAAAACTCTTAGTCACTTATTTGAGTGCATACATCAAGAATTGTTCATAAATTGTTTAATAATTTTTAAAAAATATAAATAATTTCATTAACAGTTAATTATTTTGTTGGTATCATGTATAATTATAAATATACGAATTTATGTAAATAAAATTATTTGAGTAAATTCTCATTTAATGTTTATTATTACAATCCGTCTAGAAATCTATATAGTTCAACATCTAATTATCAATAATTTATAACATAACAATTACCTCCCACCTGACTCCACATATACATGTTTTTTCATTTTTTCTAACTATTGGAATATTTATTATTGAACATTATAATAAGATTATTTAATTTTTATTTGAAATTTTTACCATCATAAAAATTAAAAACGTCACATGAGATTCAGAATACCCATCCCGCATACATTTCCCCTTAATATTGATTTTACTATGAAACATTTTGTGATCTCATTAATATTAAAAGTTATAATATTCGTCAAGTTCCATTATGATAATGATTTCATAAAGTAGTCCATTACAATATTAGTCATCAATAGATATTCCATCATCTACAAACAAATTACCCAATAATGTTAATTACATGATGAAAAAGCGATGCTTATTATATTGTTATATTTAAACAATTATTTTTAAATATTATTTGAATCATTCTATTCCTATGATAATTATATTTTTCTATATATGGAATTTGTTTTATTATGTCTCTCAAGTGGGTTTTTCTGTAAAAAAATATAAACTTATAACTTTTATACAAATGATTCATTAATTTTTCACCAGTATAGAATGTTTTTTAATTCTTCTTACCCTTTTATATGATTGGTATCGATTTTATTCCTGATAATTATGGTGTCATTCTATCAAAAAATAATATTTTTTTATATGAGTGTCGTTTTTTATAATTATTTATTAAAAATATTTATTAATTATGCTACCACTAAAATTATAATCCCTTATATGTTCTACAACACCCATTTGGGTACGTAGATTAATGTTTCAATAAATAATATTTTATACTCGGTATTTCTCCACATAAATAGCTATATTTTTATACAATAATCTCAATCATATCAGATGTAATTATTCAATAAATTAATAATAAAAATTAAAAAACTATTTATACTCCTTTCCTTACATTATTCCCATAATAAGTTAATGTTTATAATTTTCAAACTATATTTGGAATTACCAAATATAGGGATATATGGATTTAACTCGTACTTTTATCCATTTTCCTTATGCTTTTAAAAATAGAATATGCGGGCACACAATATTTACATAGCCTAAAATGACAAATGAATGATTTTTTTCAATATATTTTCTTTTTAACTAAACTACACATATTACGTTTTTGGTGTTTTTAATTGTTCCATAAATTTTCTCCGGTATTAACATTCAACATATTCATGTTTATACTGATTTAGAATTAATCACAATTACTTCCAACATGTCAAAATGTTTAATCCATAATGTTGTGTAACCCTTTTAACAAATAATATATTGTGTTTCATACCCATATTAAAAATATATATATTTACACATAGCAAAATACATTACATGAATTATATATATTAACCCTTTTACAATAAAATTCAAAATTTACCAGAAATAAAAATCCCATAATGATAATTTATGGTGTAACAGATAGTATTCCAAGATTTTCGCATGATCTACTATAAGACCTGAGCTAGTGTGGAGTCTTACACAATATAAAACTATCCTTCATTTAGTAATAAACATATAATTAAAAACCATCATAACTATAAATAATTTTATATATAAACTATAATTACCCTATAATGTTATTCAATTAACACATAAACTTGTTAATGTCAACATAGAATAAATGTAAATCAATTTTAATACCGATCATTTTAGTACATAAATATAGTTGTGATAATTTATAAAATCATTTTAATCTCATTTAGATAGTAACATTCATAAATCCATTCTGTAAAAAGGTTATATATCATTGTAAATAATTTAATAATAAAAATATATATAATTTTCATAAATATATAATTGAGATTAAAATTTATGAACAATTTATAAATAATAAAATTTTATAAAATTTTTAATTGAATAAATATTTTAGTGATTCCATAAATAAAAAATATTAAAATATCCAATTAATTTTTAATGTGAAATTAATTGAATTGTAATTCTATATGGAATTATATTTATAAATATGATATTTAATAGAAATATAAACATTCCTTATATAATGTGATATATTCCAATTAAACTTGTATAAAATTTTCATTATCATAAAATAGAATATTTAATAATACTTGCTCATTTATCATATCATATATCAATGTACTATTTTATAAGGATAAAATAATATTTAATATAAGACCTTTAATTTGGAAATTTGAAATTATTTATTATTAATAATTAAAAATTTAAATACAAAATGATTAATATTTTCAAATACATTGATATTTATATACCCTTTATAAATTATGTTCTAATTTATATATATTATTTTTATTCATAAATTATAAGTCAGTCCATGTAGAATAATGGTTCTAATAATTAATTATTATATCATTTATATTATTTTATTATATAATTCATAAGGATTTTATCATTAATTATAATCATTTTCATAATTAATTATTTTTAAAATCTTCATAGAATTTGTAAATACCACATAACACGTTGTTTTAATAATTTAGAATAATTAAATAAATTATATAAATAAATTCATGTTTTTAGAAGGAAAAATCATTAATTTCATCTATATAATATTTTTTTGATTGATTTATAAATTCAAGGAAAAATTATAGTTCAAAAAAATTATTTCTATTACAATTAAGTGAATAATAGTTTTAGGTAGAATCCCAAGATAACAATGATAATTATCCAGAATACTTTACATTATAATCTGTTTTTTTCCTAACACGTAACATAGTTTCTAATAGTAAAAAATAGTATGAGATATAATTTTACAACACAAGGAAACTTATTTCATGATATATTTAAAATGATATAGTAATTTTTTGATGAATTAAATATTGATCACTTTTTTGGTGAATTATAAGAGTGGTCTACATCCTTGGGAAGGAAATAGATTCTCCAAGATTCCCTACATTATAGCTTCCAAAGGAAAGAAACCTCCACCACTATTGTTGTTATGTCGAATCATAAATTATAATGAGGTTATGAGATTACAAATCTTCCTTCCATTTATTATCCCTTGGTATTTATCACCAATTCTTGGTCTCAGGCATATATTTTCTTCATGTTCAAGAATTTCATTTTTCCTTTGGTCATCTATAAAGAACCAGTTAATTTTTTCAATTGTTTCCATATTCATGAAGCTATATAGAGTTGGACTTGATGAGCATGTTGTGAATTTTTATCATCGATAAAATTTATCCTTATTTTTTGATTTTTTGGAATCTTAGTAATATCTCCAAATTTTTATACGGTTTCAAAGTCATAAAATAACTTTTACTCATAATGAATGTTATGTTTAGTATGTAATGAATCCAAGGCTCATTATTTCATCTTTAATATAAATGTTTCATATCATAGAACTTGTTTTTTATTTGTTATTTTATGTATATATCACTCTTTATGCAATGAAACATATGCATTTCCAATACATTTTTCTATGATCATAACATATGTCATTTGATTCTCGTCACATGAGGTAGAGAATCCAATGAATCATGTGGGGTAAAAAGCATTAAATCGAGTGTGGTATTTTCAGTGATGACATTACTATAGAAGACTATCTACCATACTCTGATTAAGAATGAGTTCATTTTAGTTTTAAATACATTCAGGGTTTATTTCAATATAAAATCATCATGTATTGAACCATATATAGATTAGTGTTCATTAGAGATGGTGATGTCTTCTGGTGAGATCATAACTAGATACATAAAGGATTGACATACTCCTATTAGTTTTAGATTTGTTTCATACCAAGGGGGTGGGATGTGTTATAATTTTACGGATTTAGTGCCTAACCTTATATAGGGATCATATATACCATATTAGTAGAAATGAAAAAAAACCACCTCATATGACTACGAATTTTAATTTCATGTGGAATTACATGACCATTCGTTTATTGTTAAATGATTAGGATGCTTGTTTCATAAAAGGATTGAAAAGTATGGATAGTGTGGGGTTTTTTAGATGGGATGCCTATATTGTGAGAGGAATCCAAAATAATTAGTTGATGATACCCATGTTTTTTAAATTATGTAAGACTATATTTAAATGTCATGTGTGGATGATGTTTTCATAAATATTAACAACATATAACCAAGAAGTTGTGCTATATAGTTTAAATTCATGTTTCCTAGAATTTATTGTGGATTAAACATGAAGACTATAATTTCCATGAAGGATAGACAGGGTGGAGGATAAATAGATCCTATATGAGAACATAGAAGGTATAAAATAGAATATTTTCTATTTTAATGTTATCATTTGGGCTTATATTTCTACTATATAGGTGATATCTAATAGAAAAAGGTTTATAAATGTCGCATTTCGAGTAGAAAATACAAGTCTCAAGGTTAGAGTTCACATTCACATGACTATAAGGAAATATGCTTTAAAATAGAATAATTGAATAAATTTGATTAGGAATTAGGGTCTAAGTTATTTTTTTTATAAATGAGGAATGTATGAATAAACCCTCATTAAATTGGTGTATGGAACCTTACTACTCATCTTTCCTGTGAAAGGATTTTATGAGGGATTAATTACGTTAGTTACATAAAGGATGTATCATACCTTGTTCGAGTTGTGTAAATCATTATAGATTTTCATACTAGTGGTTTTAGAATAATGGTTGGACATTGATTACATAAAAATAGTTTCATGGAAATTTTAGTGATATGTGGAACATATAATTTTTAAAGGAATAACATCTTCTAGATACAAATGTTATCATAAAAAAATGTTGTGAAAAGTCGTATCTAGCACAAGCCCATGTGAATTTTTTTATATATTTGTTTAGTCATTCATGTTTTCTAACAATATTAATCTATTTAAGTTTTATATTTTCAATTTCATGGAATAAGGGATTGTGAAATTTGGATCATGATGCATTGAAATACAAATTACAGACCCCAAAATAATGGGGTGATACAGTATTTTTAATTTTTTTAACAAATTGGTTAAATGTGTTATGAAATATATTTGGTGTCACACAAGTTATGAATAGCATGAAAAAAATTAGGTTTAGTGACTAACATGCATTTTTTATTGGTGGAATAGATATGGAATACTATTATTTGGTATTTCAGTTTCTAGAAAAACTCGCCAATTTATAGAGTTTTTCACAATAAATTAATTATTAAGGAACCAATTGAGTATATTTTATAATAACTCTTATGATAGTCATGAATCTTTGTTCCATTGAAAATGAATTTCTCATGTAGGTGAGTTTCATGAAAAAACAACGACTTACAAAAATGGACTAGAATTGCACTCAAATGGATCATTTGTTTCATAATGGCAGTCATTTAAGAGATGCATATTTCCTTGATGATATTGTATTTCTAGAGGTTCATGAAAAATAATTGTGCCAAAAAAATTATCCTCATATAATTGGAGTTGATGTGGAATTGTAGTGTCAAATTATGATCAAGAGGAAAAATTGTTGGTAAATGCCAACTATTTCACCACAATTAAGTCATTTTTATCAAACACAATGCCTTTATTGTAATAATAAATTAGATTAGAACACAACATTGTCATTCCCTTGCATATAAATTTTAAGTAGTGTTCCCAAATATCTTCACCTTCTATATTTTCTAATTATTACACTAAAGTTTGTAGGGATCAACATGTTTCTGTAATAGATTCACATTCTAAGACACAAAATTCCCCCAAATCAAAACATTATTGGACCTAAATATATGTTGTATCTAGGGTAATATATATTTTTCTCTTTTAATGATTTCAATTATTATGATTCATTTTGATTTCCCTGATAAAATTCCATTTTCACGTCACTACATTTTTAAATTTGATAATCTTGAAAAAAAATTCAATTAGTCCACAGAAGATAAAAATGGGACCAAATTTTATTCATGGATGTTAAATTTTTACAAAAATCCAATGTCAATTAGTATTGGGGTATTTTTAAGAATAATGTTTTGTTGAACTTGTAAATAGAAGAAACAATTGCATCTTCATAGAAACAAACTACATCACTATTACATCAGACTTATGAATGATGTGATCATACCAATCAAAAATATTCATGCACACACAGAGGATACTGTTATAATTAATTTATTATAATCAATGCATGAATCATATTATTTTTTAGAACATAATAAAGAGATGTGATGGTATTTCGACTTCAACTACAGTGTTATAACATGCATTATTACAGTGCAGTTATATACAGTGGATGAATTTATATATTTACATAAATCAATGTCCATAATAGAATGTTGAACTATTAGATGGGATTCCATCAGAACCAAAAACTATGGTTATTAGGAAACATTATAGATGAATGATTACAAGAATATTGGAAATGTTATACATGTGATGATTATTGATAGGAGCTGGGTCACATCCTGATTTTTAGGGAATATTGATTTCTCAATTCTATGTATATAACCATATATAACATCTTAAATATCTCCTCAATGGGTGGTCTCTAGGAACAAAAATTATAACATTCATTATGAATAGATAGAAACAATTGTATGGAACCTACAATACATCATTTTGATATTCTTGACAGGATTCATGTATGATGAGTTCATTCTATAACCCAATGTATTTTGGAATTTAGATCAACATATAGTGGTATAAAAGACTCTTGTAAATTATGATAGACATTGTAGAGAATATTTTATATCTCTTACCATAAATTTCATTAAATACTTGGTTTGACCATTCATTGATATTCTAGTGGAACAGATACTAAGGAAACCAATATAGTGCCCTGGTGAATGGGACAATAGGAAGTCTAGGTTATAATGGATGATTTTAGATGAAGGTTGATATGAGACACAAGATTTATTGTTCATAAATAGATCCAATAGGTTTCATTTGCTTCATTCATAGAGACATTTATAAGTAGGAATATTTTTTAGTGAGGATCAAATTCATAGGTCTGTTACTATAAACCTGAGTGATAACATAAATTTTAGTATATGTGAAACTGGTCAGCCATGACTTCCTAGTTTTAGATATATTTCAGTGAGAATTGGGGTATTTATCTTGGGATTCATTACCAGGTTAATTTTTAGTATATCCAAGTTTGTTAATTCGTAGATATAGGAATAATTTACTGGGTTTGAAAATCAAATTTCATTACCCCCAAATACCAACCTCTAACCATATATCCCCAATATCATTGTTGTGATGCTCAGGATTTCAAATAGAGTCTAGTTGGTTTCCCACATTAGAAATATCAAAAACATTAACATGAAGAACTTCATGGAATGATTTTCATAAATACATGATAACATACAAGGTACTATAGAGTAGAGGCATTATCTACCGGTCTATTTATGAGGGGTGTTGGTTTTGATGAACATCTAAATCATCAACCGTGAACCATACAACCCGTCCATATTCAATTAATATTTGAAATTCATCAATGATCCATTGAAATTGGAATATTTGGGCTTCCATACAAAATGGAACCCCTATATTCCTCGATAGTTATTATGTATGTTTTCATGATAAGGATTTAGGGTGGTTGTTTTACATATACCGTTCATCTTCATTCTTGTAGACAACTAGAATTATTAAAATAACCAGTTTCATAAATATATGAATGACACCCTAAGAATGAATATAAGGTTATAGGTTTCTTTTGAGGAACTCTATGTGGATTAGGGAATGAGACATTATCCTATTAGTTTATACTACCTGGTTGGAAGGTCTCATGGGGGGGTGAAGCAGTTGTAGGGGGGATCGAGGGACTCTAATTCTTTCACAATCTAGAAGGACCCCAGTAAATTATTACCTTGTGCTCTAGGGATCCCACAAAAATAGTCATTAGAGCTAGTGTAGACCTACATTCCTTCAGTTATAATGTACCGAGTGGCTCCATGAGAACCTAATATACTAGAAAATGTTAGTCGATGTTGATGAAATAAGTTCAAATAATAAGGTGGCATGAGGTATTTTTTTAGCATCCAAGTTAACAGAGAAATGGTGGTGTCTTGACATGTACAAGACTGAGTTTCTAGATGATGGGATCTCCAGAATTTTCAACTGGGTGGACTATCGTGAAAAGTTGAAGGAGTTGAAAATAAGGTCATCATATCAAACTAGTTTGGAGATAGAGATGCTTTTATAAGATTAGTGTATGAAATTTTTTTGTGGATCCCAAAAATTTGATAACATAAAAATAATCATCATAGGATAAATCATACCACAATGTTGATTCATTATATTATAGAGGTTAGGAGTCAAGGGGTTCAACTAATAATAAATCCAGACCCCAGGAGGTTGGGGATATTACCCATGAGGAAGATATGACAAGGGTCTGATTTTGAAGGGAATTTTTTATGCCACATGTTGAATGTTGTGATTGAATTTCACTCCTATTAACATCACTAAACCATTCTTTTAAATCATGATGTGATTGTTGGGATTGGTAGATGAGTCTTTCATGGAATGTGCGGAGGGAGCCTATGAGGATACAAAGGATCCCAAATCGAAATCCTATAATGTGGTCTGAGTGGGATATTTTATCATGGAAATTAGATATGAGGATCCCATATATATTTCCAACCTAGTCATGTTTAGGGGCCACTCCCTCGTGTCCAAGAATCACATCTATATGATAATGTGTTATTATATCTGAGTTAGCTAACAATCAGGACCCCTTTGCATTACAAATGAATATTCAAAATAAAATTCAACTATATTTTCATTTTCATTTTTGAATTATTTAATTTTTTATGATCATATCATAATTTCTTGTATTATATACCTCTAAATCAAGAAATACATGATGAAATTATGGCAATTATAGGGGTGTCTACTATTTTATAGTTGTCTATGAAGATTAAAAAAATATTTCAGGCCCACGGACATGAGAAAATGATCGATGAAGTTGTTTCCCATGATTTTATCTTCTTCTTATTCATATATAAGAACATTATAACATTTAGAGACTTTAAAATAATACTATTCTCAATAGCATAAAAGACACACAATACTTAGAGTAAAAACCACAATATATTATTATCCATATATGACTATTATAACCAACCCATTATATTGGATGTCATGAATAGTATTAAATGAATTATATAATATTTATGATGTTAAAAATTAACATAAATATAATGATTAATTATTGTGAAATTTGAACACATTTATTTAAAAACAATTTTTCTTCAAAAACCAGGTGTTCCTCCAAAGATGGATTCTATTACTTTTCATGGGAAAATGATATATATATATATATATATATATATATATATATATTTTATAATTATAATTTATATATCATAATAATAACTATGTTTTTAAAATATTCAAATCTATAAAATCATAGGATGAATTTATTTTATTTTTCTAAAAATATTTATTTTCTAATGAATAATAAAAATTATAATTTATTTGTTGAAATATTATTTTTAATATTGTAAAAAGGTCCAATATATTTTTTAAATTTTTAATTCTAAAATTAGTTTTGTATTACATTAAATAATTCAATTAAAATTGATTGAATAATGTTAATTTTTTAATTAGGAATAAAAATAGATTTTATATGTTAAAAAGCATTTTTCTTATAAACTATTTTTATACACACAGTGGGTTTTTATAAAAATAAATTATATAGATCATTATTGGTTACAAATTTTAATAGAAAATATTCATTATATGTATAATAAAAATGTTAACATTCACTTAATTTTTTTTACATAGGAGATATGAATATACTAATTAATTCTCATTAAATTGCATTTTTCAAAAATGTGGGATTCATTGCTCATTGAAAATTATATTAAAATTATTTTTACCACCTATATAAAATAAATTTTAGAAAATGGGTTCCATATTTAAATTTATGAGGTTAAAATGTTGTAAATACATCCCTTTTAATTTTTTTAAATATGAATAATAACTGTGGTAAAATTTATCACCTCGGTAAACTATAAATAAGATCAATCAAGTAAAAATTAAATGAGAATCCCATAGTTTTTAAACAAAATAATTATAGGATGTATATAATAATATCCATATAACCAATTTCTCCAAATATATATTTTTAATGGCCAGTTATCCTTGAAAATTAGTTATATAATATTTAAATTAAAGAAACATAGAAACTTTTAGCCTTTGTGTATTAAATATCTATTACATATTCACATTGGGAAAAAATATGAACTAATATAGTTATTCATATTTTGATATTTATTAATTTATTTTAATTATATTAATATATACAAATTTTTAAAAAAATTATATTCCATAAACGATTTTACAACTCCTATGATATATCAATTCAACAATTAGAAAAATGACAGAAATTATTTTAAATATATTGAAATTAATTTAATATGAAATATTTATGGTGTTACATGAATTTTTTTCATTAATATGACTTATTAGTTTTATTTTAAATTAATTCTGTATAATTACATATTCTTATTATTTTTCTTTAAGTCAAATTATATGAATAATTTCTAAATCAGCAACAATGATATTTGATGAAAATAAATTTTTATAAAATTACATAAAAAGTATAAGAATATTAATATAGGACACAAAGGATGTTATATGATATAAAATGTATCCAAATTTCTATTTATAATACATTTGGAACCACTTGGATTTCGAGTGAATTTAATATATTATGTTTTTTTATAAAATTTCAAAATTTTCCCTTCACTTAATTATAAAGGGGGCCCCAACATTAACTTTTTCACACCACCATAAGTATTCAATATGGACCTATCATACCACAATTCAATCTTATATTTATTATCCAACATCTATAAGTGATTTTTTTACTAAAATTATTACCCTAGTATCCTTAAGAGGTGATCTAATTGAGTATATTCAAAAGAGAGGTTGTCCCCATTACCAATCGGTTTCTATTCAACACACTTTTACCAGCACCAAATTTGTAAAATATACATAAAATATTAAATTAAGTACCTTAAATATATTATAATATTATTATCATTATCAAACATATTTTATTCACTATTCTCCATAAAACGGGTTCTGAATGTATCGCTTATGCGTATGTTCGGTCTACCGTCCCCATGAACGGTGTGATTAATTTTTATAACTCAACAATAATGACTGAATGTAAAGTATTATATAATAAATATTTATTATATTTAAGTAATTATTATCATTTTTAATATTAATTAATATTGATCAAATTAAAAATACCAAAATTTCCAAACCAACATATACATGAAAAACGAAGGAGATACCAACCAAAACATTAAAATTAATAACGAAATTATAAAAATGGTTAATAAATTTTTATAATAAAAGTATATATGACATTATAAATATAATTTTGGTTCTATAAAATATTTATTTGAAAAAAATAATTATTATATAGAATCTACTAAAATGTATGAAGAAATTCAGACCAATGGTAAGGGATTTTCATCTCACATCAATTTCATTGAGACACATGCCATATTAACCAATTGATTCAATTATGTAGTGTATATAATGAACACTAATTTATTTTATTAATCATATGAATGTTATATTAATTTAAATATCCATCTATTTTTACTTCTCTTATAGGATTTACTATTCAAATATTAAGAATTTGATAATGGGGTTTATGATACAATCTGATTTTTTATTGAGATTCTTTATGATTTGAGTATCAAATGGGAATTATTTTGATATAACTCTCAATTAACTAATTATTTTACATAACAAATGATTCTTTACAAATAATAAATTTTTTCTATTAATTTTACAAACTTTATGTAATCAATATATTGAAAATATTTTCCATAGGAAAATCAAATTTATCTCCCTCTTCAGTTATAAATAACTTTTTTTCTATATCAATGTTTTAAAATAATTTTTTTTTGTTTTCTCCTACTATTTTTAAATAAATTTCCTCTTGATTTAATTTTTTAAAAATGGTTAAATTTCATCTTCTTGTATTTTTCTAAATTATGTACTCTTTGAACATTTATCAAAAATGTGAATGAAATTTTATCATTTAACATATATGGCATGAATGGAATAACCAAACTTCATGACTATTTATTTATTTGAAGAATCTTCTATAAGATAATGATATATATTAAATTAAAATTATTTCAATATTTTTTTTGAAATATATTAGTTTTAAAATTTATATTAAATATTAACTATGTATTTTCCTCAAGAAATATTTCAAATAACTTTTATGGGAGTATTAATATATAATAACATCCATTAATGATTATTATAATTTAATGGGATTTTATCCAATGACACCACAATTAATAATTATCTTTAAGGATAATTTTTATGTTGATGAGATTTTAATAAATCCCATTTATTTTATATGGCTTATTCTATGATGAATGAATTAAATGTTTATAAAACATGTTTTCTTTGCAAGGGAAAAATGTGAGGACATTATGAATGTTTTATGATCTTTTGTTAAATATATGTATTATTTTCATTATGTTAAAGGGTGGTTTACTATAAAATATAGAGGGTGGTTATTTTATCACCAAGCATGATATTTACAATATTACCAATGATGGTGGTTACAATATAAAACAACGATGGTGTTTACATCATAGCCTAAAATGGGTAGTCCCAAAATTATAAATCCAATTAACTCATTGGATAATGATTGATATCTCAGGTGAAAAATTGTTCTATTTTAGAGAGTGAACCTAGATTAGTAAGTTAATTTTTACCCAATGATTGAATTGGGAGTAAAAAATCACTGCTATAATGGTTTTGGGAGTGAAACAAATATTCTATGATAATATTAGTAGTGATTACCTAACTTATAAAGAAATGATTTTATATACTTATGTGTTTTCTAAAATTACATGTATATCAACAATGTTAAAATCCCATTTAATGGGTTCATTTATTCTTTTAGGAATAATTTCTTAGGAAGTAAGATTATTTAGGCCAATACTCAATATTACGATCTTTGATATGTCAGATATGGACTCCAAATGCGAAGATTATAGCCCCATAAAATTATCCTTCTATTAGGATTATGTAAACATTTATAAATACATTCTTTACTATTACTGATCATATTTGATCAGGTTTCTTATTACTCCTTCCAAAATGATATGATGGAATGTTTTAAGAATGATAAGTCTTAGAAGAGGGTGTGTTTGGAAGAAAATAATTGGATAATCTTATCAACAGGGTGTTTATGTTTCCATGTTTACAAATGGAAGTATAAATGTATGATAATAGTTTGTATTTTTATGTCATATAACGAATATTCATATAAAAAGATAAAATATCCTTGTTTGATATGTATGGGACCTTATTTTTTTTATCATAGGATTGTTTAGTTACCCATTGTAATCTAGGATGAGAAAATTATAGTTATAAACCTATGGATATGTATTTGTATATTATAAAATCTAAATGTTTTGGTAATGCTAATGTATAGCCTATGTTAAACCTATGGTATCATAGATGAAAAATGAGCCTTCAGAATTTAGACATCCCATACATGATTTTTCATTATTCCAAACATTAATTATTTTAGATCCCACTATGATTTTTGGTGTTTTTTAATGGATAAAACCAAGTGGACTTATATTAATAGTGAAAAATAGTCAGCGGATTTTCCTCATAAATAATAAAATTAAACTAGAGTCATAATTTGAAATATTATTACAGTTATCATGATATATGATTAACAACATGCACTATAAACAAATCATGGTCTTACAAAATATGGTGATGATAAAAACCACTAAGTGAATGGGTGGTGGATAATATAATTGAATGATGATTAAAATTCCTCTATATAGAGAATGTGATAGTAAGAATTTAATTTATTTTTCTCATAGGAACAAAAAATATGTTTTTATGTGGAAATAATGTACATGTATCATGTCATTGTGGAGAAAAATAAAGACTTTGATGGAGGAAAATGTAGTCCATAATATTTCCCCATATTTAGTTCAATGTCTCATATATGGGGAATATGTTCACTATCAAACCCAATTTCCTAATACAAGAGTTAAATATTTGATGAAGGAATTACATTTTATGTGAATGGATTAAGGAATATATTTAATTATATTTGAGATTATGTTTTTTAATTGTTATATCAATGATATTTTGGACCAAAGTATAATGATATATACTATTATTATTCTATAATATAATTTTTAAGCATATTTTTAGATGGAAATATAGATTAATAACATTGGTTCGATAGTATTGGGGAACTAGAAAGTTTGTGAATTATTTTGATATATATTAGTATTATTCTATAATATAATTCAAAGTTTGTGAATTATTTTGATGTATAATGATATTATTTTGTAGTGAAGTTCACATAAATGTTATGGATATTATCATAGGTTTTTAACTAGAATATTGGTCATAATTTCATTGGAATAAACCCAATTTTTTTAATGGATCAAGTGATTGAATTTAAAAGATAATTGAATTTTTTTAGGTTATTTTGAACAATAAGTTATTGAGGATTAAATAAACCATTTCTTTTGGAATGTGATTATATGTTAAGTTAATTATGGACTACTAGAGAGTGATATACAAAATCATAAAGGTAGAATAGTGACTCATTGATAAGGTTATATTTGTAGAAATATTTATTGACTTGTTAAAGATTTCCATTTATGATTCTATGAAAAAATTTCTCATGATACATGTATGATGCTCAAAACATTAAATTATTATATATAGATTTTTTGTGGTGATTAAATATATTTGGTATATGTTTCATTGGGTTGCGGTATACATAACCATTAGAATTAAAATGTGATTTAATATATAAATTTATTTTTGATAGTTACAATTAATGTTTTTATATGTATGCCAAAATGAATGAGATCATATTTTAGGTTATAAATTTCATTACTGTAAAGTTTATTATGGTTATTATGAATGTTGGGTTATTTAGGATAGGATATCAGTGGAACATTATTTGTTATTTGAGAATCATTTGTATGTCAATATATTATTTAATTCTTTATTCACTTTGAAAATTTTATTCACTTGCGAGTGCCATTTTTTGTTTTGTATAGTATATAAATGTTGGATAAATAAATTTTTATACTTTTTAAATCTAGTAGAAATTTATTTTAGTGCATCAAAAATGAGAAGAGTTTCGAAAATACTTATCGTTTGCAAAAATAGATTTGATTATAGTGAAAAATGATTAAAGGGGGAAATTATTCTTATTATAAAAGTACATTTACTTATTATATTATTATATGTGTAAAATAAATTCCTAAACTATAGGAAAAAAACTAATATGACATTGATAGCTTATAACGATCAATTTTGAATATTTTATTTCTATTTTACCCTTGATGATTTATGATTTATTTATTGATAATATTTTCATAGTGATCTTCTTTATCATTATGTATTATTAAATTGGAGTTATTTTTATCTTACACATTCATAATTTCACTTCCCACTAATTTTATATTATCTGAAAACACAATTTTAGGGTGACATTTGTATTTCCAATTCAGTCTTTTTAAGAGGGAATATTATTAACAGGTTTCAAGATGTGGGTTTCAAATAAAAAAATTCTAAATATAAAACCATTGATTAATGATATCAATTTAAAATTGATATGATTTAATTTATTAATATGGGGAGACACTAACACACATTGATTTTAAATATAACACTTTATTTGGTAGCATATAATATACGAAACAATGATATTAAAAACATATGATATATTATTTTTTAAATAACTCCACTATAACCTAGACATTAAATTAGAAATAATGAATAACAATAATTTTCTATGGAATATTTTTAAATTTATATCAAAATATAAATTATTTGACTGATTATTCAGAAATAATCCCTAAAATTTTCTATCATATTTCATTTTATTGTTTTTTAGATAAAATATTTTATTTAAATATTGAAAAATAAAAAAAATTATACCATAATAAACTAAATATTTTAAATCATAATATATTTGATATCTTATGGTAAATTTCATGCATTTTTCTGAAATGTTTTATTTCCAATAATTAGTGAAAAATAGATTATTTCTATTGAAACATGTATTTCATTTCAACCAAATAAAATGTAAAATTTTATTTTAAATTGTATTAAATATAAATTTGTACGATCATTTTTTAAATAATATATTTATGTTCATTGGAATAAATTTTTTGTTTGTATTTGGAATAAAAACATTTCCAATACACGAACGGAAGATTTTTTAGAAATATTCTCATGCACACAATATGATTTTATAATAATAAATAAAATCGATCATAATTGGAAAATTATCTTAATGATATCTATACATTATATATTAAATAAATTTTTTTAACACTCATTTATTATTTGTTAGAGAATGGTATAAGAATAAAAAAAATATTCTTAAAATGTATTTTTCTAAAAAATGAGTTTCGTCGTGTGTTGCATGCTTATTTAAAATTAATTTTTACCTCTAATAAAAAATGGATTTGATAAATAGATTTAATATTTATAATAATCATTTTATATTTTTAAATATCCACCTTTTAAATTTGTTCAATATGAATAATATTCATGGTAAAATTTATCAACTTTATAAAGGATAAATCATGTTAATCTGGGTAATTAATAAATGATGAGGCCATATTTTCTTGTCCTAATTTTTTTTAGATGAAGATAATCATAATCTTATCAAATTTTTATTGAAATAAATTTTTTAACAAAAACTATTCAATTAAACTGAAATTCAAAATATTTAATGATATGAATGTTACAAAATGTCACTAACTTAGATTTAAATTTCTCTTATACTGTCAAAAAGAAAAAATAATGATATAAATGAATATAAATTTATATGTTGATATTAATAAAAATATTTTTCCAATAGAATTATATATTTATATATTTATATATACATAATTATTATAACTTCTATAATTAACATAAATTCTTATACAACGCAAACAAAATATTTATTAAATAATTAGAAAGATAAAATAAAAATATTTAATAATATTTAAATAAATATATTTTAAGCAAGTTTTACTATTAAATGAATTTTGTTTATAAATATTACATATAGTTGTAATTTTAATTGATTAAATTTTAATTGCATCTTTTTGTTTATTTCAATTGAATCAAATTGAATTAATAGTGAAAAATGTTTCTAAAATTCTATTTAATGGAATTAATATTTTATTAAATTATATAAACTTAATAAAAATATTAAAATATGAAAAGTGTTCCATATGTGGTCATAAATGTAATCCCTTTCCAATATATAGGCTTTTGGAACCATTTTTCTAGAGAATGAATTTAATATATTTTAATTATTTGACAAATTCCAAGAGTGATGCTCCCCTCAATTATAAAATTACACCTATCCTTTATTTTCTACACCACACATTAAGTATTATTACTCAATGATAACATACCAAAACCCCTTAGAAAGATAATTATCCACATCATATAGGGTTGTTTCCTCCTAAATTAAATACCCAAGGATACTTAATAGGGAATCTAATAAACTTTTATCAAAGTAGATATAATCATCCTAACAGATCATAAAATTTTAAATTCACCTATTATCTATTCTAAACCAATTATAATTTTTAGAAAATGATAAATTATATATCTTAAATATACAGAAGTGTAGTTATTATTATGAATCCACGTTTGTTAGACCTCTTTCTATAAACTGAGATATGAAAGTGTCACATGTGTCTACATACTGCATGTCGTCTCCATGAATGGTGTTATTAATTTTAATATATCTATATTTTGGAAGGAATATAAACATGTATATAATGATTATATATCATATTAATAAAATTAAAAACATTATATAATCATTGTAACCGTAATCAATGTACCATAATTTAAATTACCATAGAAAAAAATACATGAAAATGATATAGATATCAAATGGAATAATTATTTTAATAAAAAAACTATTAATAAATATGTGATATATAACTATAATAAAATGTTATATTGTATTATATATGTTGGTATTATGAAGACCTGACACCAATTTCCTAGAGACAGTGCATTTTTTCATTAAATTGGCATAATTATAAGAAATTCGTATATCAAAGGAACACATTAGTTTAATAGTTTTAGGAAACCAGATATGTTCAACATTACAACAGGATATGTAATACAATATATAAATTACATTGAAAACTTCCATAACACCTTCGTTACCCCTACTAGTCATTCATAATTTACTTCTTCACACCTTGTTAAAATAAATCATAAGAAAGGGGTGACCTCAGATGCTTTGTAAGGGTATGAAATATAGTGTAAGATTTCATAAACATAAACATTATACTTGGTGAATAACTAAAACTCAAGCCTTTACAAATTAACTTGAACATAATATGGAAGAAACAAGGGATGAATAAATAATTCAATAATAAATCATACTGATGGGTATTATACTAGTCTAACAACCTCGTAAACTATTAATTACATTTTTTATAATGAGGGAAATTAATAATGTTAGAAATTATGAAATATTTCATCAAGGCCTCAGCTATCTAAAAATGATTAAGGCCTCGGTCAAAACCATATCGTAAATGAAAAGGCCTTGGCTAAGTCCATATCTTTTTTTTATCATTATAACTACTGATCCATCGAGGGGCTATATCGGGCCCCACTGGTCACATACAATGTGCAATTAATTCTTCATATGAAAGGGGGAAAACTTAAAAAATATATACATTAATATTGAAACTAACATATAAAATAAAAAACATCACTCAAACATAAACACTAACCATTCTGAGTAATGTTGTGAATGGTTTGCGATTGGACATCCATATTCAAACTAATCAGAGATTATTAAATAAAATTTGGTAGATGATATCATAAAAGATTATTCCCAATTATACATAATATTCAATAAGATTTTTGATATAGATTAAATTACTCTTATAAAATCATCGATTAATTATTCAGATAAATACTCTTGTAAGAGTTGTTTTGGAAAAATACTTTTATAAAACCTGATGAGAAATCATATAGTTTTTTTCTTATAAAATTATTTTATTTTAGTAAAATCACGGTTGCTTAAAATATTTTATAAAGTGTACTTAAAAAGAGATAAGAATTCGAGAAGTTCCCTTGAATGAAGCATTTATATCGGGATATGTTTTTAATAATGAAAGATTTGTTTTAGTTAAATTATATAGAAAAGAAAAATAGAAACTATGAGAAGTAAATAAGAATAAATAATAATTTCATTAAGGTATGTAGATAATAAGATTAACCAAAATGGAAATTGAGGTTCAGGTAGAAAATCCTCACCTTATGTTTGAATGTATTCTTCACTTGACCTTAATGTCCTGGGTAAGTAAATTTAATCCATTAAATAAATAATTAATAAAATTATATAAATATATTTGATTGATTAAATATTTGTTATGTTCATTTATTTATTTATTTATATGTTATATGATAGAATTTCGGCATTCTGGAGTGATCGTTACCTTGATTTCATGATCGTTTCTCTTGATTATAAGTAATTGTGTTTTTGTGGAATGGATATAATTATCTAAAAATTAACATATATATTATTTTTGAACATATATAATGTTAAATGGTTACATATATGAAATTTTTACATGGTATGAAGATGATTTATTAGATATGACATTAGTGATAACCATTTAGATTATTTTTTATGATATCTGGATTGTTACAAACTACATTATCATATGAATTAGTATTATCTATATATATTGGTTAACGAGAATTGAATAGTTTATTATACAAATATTATATTATTTTTAAATAATAAAAATGGTTTAATGATAATCCATGAAGGATAAATTGAATAATGAAGGTTCATCATCCAAGAAGGTTGTAAATATGCACCTCCCAAACGAGGATTCCATTTATAAAATAAAAGAGAGATAGATAGTAATTTGAGGAAGGATATTACATTAACATTATAAAATTACAATATATATTTTATAATGGTGTTATAATCATCATTTTGATAGTTTAAGTGAGTAGAAAATAAATAAAATAAAATAAATTGAAAATGCAATGAAAGGAAAAAGGAAGAGGGTTAACATCTTAAAATGTCCTCCTTAAGAACCTCATTTACGAAATGGATTTTTGTATTTTGGAAAGTCCACGAGCTCTTGGACATGGGTAGAGACAAGGTATGAGTATTTGGGTGGATTCTTGTGAAGCTTCAAGTCATAGAGGGGTGAATAGAAGAGGGAGTGAGGGCGGTTTTTATAGTGGGGAGGTGGGTTTTCCCATTATTTTAATCATTATTTTTTAATTTTGGGTCAAGACTATGAATATTCATGATAATTGGGACTCAAATAAGTAATAAGTGGATTTTATTTTTAAGAAATGGATATTTACATCATCCATAACTCATGCATGATGTAGGAAAATATTTTTAGCATATTTTGTAAATTATCGAATTCCACTATAGACAAAAAAGTCATGTATTTTGAAAAAATACCGAAAATTCACTATAACAATTTTCAAATGTGTAGAATTAAAAAAACTACTATATTTTATCAAAAAAAATCTTAATAAGATAAATTTATTTTTAAAATAAAATCATTATTTACATGAAAAAAAATATTTTAAATAAAAAAATGATTTTATAATACATTTAATAATTAACTTAGGTCTAATTATATTATCCTACACTCATAGGATAAAAAAATATTTATTGAAGAATATATTTTATGAAAATAAATTTTATTTTTAATATATTAATTAATGTAAAATTTTAATGAAATATTTATCAATCAAAAAAATATCAACACTTAATTTTATTTCTAGTGTACCTTTACCAACCGAGTCATCCAATTCCTCAACACCTATTCTCTAGAGTCCAGGATCTGGATAGGACAGTAACATTATGATATGTCAGGTTCCAATTCTATACCTTTAGAGGAGACGACAATTCATTGGGTATCGAAGGTACATTCTCAATAAAGAGACATGGAACACATTGTTTACATTGGAAATGTGAGGAGGCATTTCTAAATGTCAAGTCACAACTCAAACACTCTTCATAATTTCAAGAGGTTCTATGTACATGGGGATTAGTATCTGTTTATTTACAAATATTATAACACCCAATCATAGATATAGTATCATTAATACATGATCTCTCTCTTGAAATTTCAAAACCTTTCTTTGATTATCTGTAACACCCCAATCTTCCACCATATTCTTCTCTTTGAATAACACAGTAGCGTGTGTTGTACGCAACTTCGAGATTCTAACACACCACGACCATTCAAAGTAGCCATTATGAATAGTAATACCCACATTTTGAAATTTTATACATTTTATCATTAAAAATTGACTTAATTTTTGGATTTGGAATATCTAAATTATCCTAGGGTAAAAATTTGGTAATTTTCGGATAACTTTTATATTTTGATGAATAGTTAAAATTACTAAATTTTAATTAAAAACAACTTTTTTAATCGAATTAATTAACAGTGAAAAATTAGGAATTTGAGTGGTTTTAAAGTATATTTAGAATATATTTTTACCATTTAATAAAATTTTTGTCATTGTACATAATTTCACAATTAAACCGGACATAAACAAGTGTGAATATTTTGATAGTTATTATCTCTTAAAAACACGCTTTTTGTTTTAACAACGGGAATTAATTTTAAATTAATTTCTGCCACTTCTATGTTTTGAATTTGGAAAAATGGATTCCATATTTGAAATCAGGATTTCTAAATTGTCTGAATAGGTAACTTTCATTTTTAGACATTTTGAATAATTACTTCAGTGAATATTTTATTTACCATGGTTAAAGGGTAAATCCGGTAAATAAGGGTAAAAAAATAATATTATAATAATAATAAATTACCCTAAAACGTGTACTAACCTTATTGGTGAATACATGTCCGACCATGGGCATCTTTGGGTAAATTTTGGGACCTCATGGACCCACTTGTAGGTGATAGGGACACTATATTAATTAAGTTAAAGTAAATACAAAAATGACATAAGCATATATCTTCTAGAAAAACAATTTTTACAAAAGGTTATAGATGTTATATTTTCGACTATAAATATTCATTATAAAGATAAAACTACTTTCTACATAATGGTATTTTATTTATAATTTTTAGACATTAAATAAATTAATTTATTTATGACACAATGATAATGCAGTAATTACCATATTAATGAAAGATTAAGATAATTGATATTATAAATACCCAAATAAATTTAATTTGAGACTTTTTATAAAATAAAATATTTTTAGAGGTTACAATGACATATTAGGATTGTTTATATAAATTTTTTTGAAATAATAATTCTGTTATGAATTCATCTAAAACAAAATACCCAATAGTGTCAAAATTGACATAAAAGAGTTTTTAAAACAAATATTATATTATTAATTGATATTAAATTCCTAAAAATCTATGGTTCGGCCAAGAGACTTATATAATGATAGTTATATTATTAATGGACCACTTGGGGGTCTCTTGGAAGTATATAGTAAGGTTGTAAAGTATATAATATAAAAATACAAAATGACATGGTAAGTGTCAAACTAATTAACTAAGAGTTAAAACTAAAAGATAAGGTTATTATAATGACCCAAACCTATATAAATTCTATTGGATAAGTGGTTTTCGACCCCTACCCACCTTAACCTTTAAATAATCCACTTTGGAGCCATTATAAACCGAATATTAATTTATTATAAAATAATATTTCTATATTTTCCTAAGGTTCCCCTCCTCCCCCTTATAAAAGGACACCACTTCTAACAAATTCTTCACACCTTCAAAGCCTTTTGGTTCTGCCAACCCCTGCCCAAATACTCTCTCAACTTCCCTCACTTAATCCTAGATGACTTATTTTGATCATAAAGTCAACCTAAGGATCCCTTTTGATCAAATCAAAAGGAAGAACCCGAAGAAGAGGTAACGTCTTCACCACCCTCTTTAAAGTTCCTTTCTTATTCAACTTCTACTTTCCTTATTATTTCCATTATAAAATAATAACTCTAGTATAATATATATACTTTGATGTTATTATAAATATGAAACAAACAAATTCATTATTCTATCCATCTCGTGAATGACATGTCACCATATGTGCGTACATACGGCCTACCGTCTCCCCGTTGTGGTGTAATTGTTATTCAATATATTATTATTTATATGGGTATAATAATGATGTATAATTCATGTAAATAATAAATATAACATGATAATGATTATTTATATATGATATACCATCCAATTATATATTATTTTAATATCAAAATAATGATATTGTCGCTTGTGCGTACGTACGGACTACCGTCTCCACGAACGCGATGAGATTCATTCCCCATTGTATCTATTCAAGAATAATTTTCATTTGATGGTTAAAAATAATGTTTAAAGACTTAATATCATTCTGGATATGAATATTATACAACCAATTCATAAAAAATACGTCTTATGTAACAAAACATATAAAAGAAAATGAGTAAGTTAACACCCGGAATGACGATAATACTAAGATTTTATTAACAAATCATTGTTAAAAAATCATATATGATATCATATTAATATATATGATTCTTGTATAATTTAATAAAAATTATTTAAACATTATACTGGAGTTTAACCTACCATCAACCAAAGAAAATTACAAGGTAAGGGGTTTTCATCTCACTCCTTATTCCCGTGAGATTCATGCCATATTCCCACTATTACCTTTTGTGTGGTGTATGTACTGCCCATAATTGTATTAATTGTGTAATACACTTTAATTTATGTGTATTTACATATTAATTGTATGATACCTCTTTCATGGGGTGTATGTTTTGTAAGTTACCAAATTGGTAAGGGTTATTTCACAATCTCTTCATTATCTGAGGTTGTTTATACTGGGACCTATTTATCATCCACATCCTTGTTTCTTAAAATGTATTTCAAAACATTCTTACTATTTTACAGAATATAGGTTAAAGTCATTTATACCCTTGTTTGACTTTTTATAATATGTTTATAAAGGAATCTTTTCATCATTTTCCAAACAAGGTCCTTTTTAACCTTTTCGACAGAATTAAGGTAAGAATGTCTTTTTAACTTATACGGTGGATGCAGCTATTTTCCTCCGTTATAAAGTATTTGAAGATTCCCATACAAGATTATAAGAATATTTTCAAAGTAAATGTTTTATTTAAAAATTATGGGACTTTTAAATGATTTCAAAAAAGAGATATTTCTCTCAAATAGTTTTGATTTCATCTATGTCAACATCCTTTGATGAATTTTAAGCTTATTTGAAGTTTATTTGTTATTTTACAGAACTTCCATATTGTATTGATGGTTTTGTGATATGTTTGGCTATGGATATGTTATTTTTATACTATTCATGGTTTATGAAGAAATTATTGACATTTCGTATACTAGTTTTAAATAAAAATGTTTATGTTATGTTTAAACCCATTCATATGATGAATGCATTGGACTTAATAAGTGACGGGTGGAGCCCAATATAGCTTATCGATGCATAGGTAGGTCTCATGAGACAAACTAGTGTCTTGGAACAAGGCCTTGACAAAATCTTATTTGTATTCTTGACACGAGACCTTGGCTTTGTGGTTATGATAGTCTGGAATCATGCATTACATCATTATGAAAGTGGTTATTGATTTTTCATGTGATTATTCGACTAGTAGAATATCCATGTGAATAAGTAAATAGAATTATTTCATTTTATCTTTTCCATATTATGCTGAAGTTAAAGTTTAAAAGGCTTTTGTTTTAGTTATACATTGCCTTAAATGTTTATGTTTATTTATGAAAGATTCTGGTTATTGTTATCCTTACTCATCATCTCAGCTCACCCATTTCAATGTTTTATTTTTCCTAGGATGTGAAGAAGTAATTTATGAATGACCTGCAGGGATAGTATGTGGGGACATGAGTGTGGACTATGGAGACTATGTTGTTGTAGTTTTTCATTTTTATGATGTAATGTAAAACTTTATGAATATATCTAGTGTTTCCAAGGCTACTAAACTACTCGGTCTTTCGAGACTTGATCTTTCTTGTGATCATGCCAATGTTATGTAATAATGCACCGACTCTAGGCAACTGGGGTCAAGGCGTTATAGTTGGTATCAGAGGAAGTTTAGTACAAACCTTGGAAGCTATATTTAGATAAACTCTAATTAGAGCCCATAGACCTAAGATGGACTTTGAGGATTAGTATAGAATAACTTCATAGAATTTTGGTATTGTAGAGATTTTGTGAGTTTTCCAAGAAATACATCTCGGTCTGGATACGAGCAGGTAGAGGTGGATCTAACACAGATGTACCTAGGGGTAAAACCTGAAAACACCGCTTTGAGCTAGACTCGAATGAGAACTGGTGCATGACAACGAGCCTTGCTGCACTCTTGGTTATGACACTCCCTGGGGATATGCTTAGGATAACTCTCATTTTCTTTACAACCCATTATGAAGGGTTTATGAGTATATACTTCCTCAATGAAAACATTTTTATGATTATGGATTATATCTATAAATAGTTCAATTTATGTTAAGTGTTTTATAAGTATGAAATTATGTATTTTGATTCATAAAATGGTCTAGTTTATACCATTGTTTATAAATGGTGCTTTGTGGAAGAAATGGAAACCGTATCAATGCACGCACTACATGTAGGGATTGCCGGCCTGCACAAGATAATTATAGTGGAGCTGGTGATACAACTGGTGCTGATCAGCTTATCACTATACTGGGACAACTCGCTCAGGTTATGAATAATAACCTTACCCGTATGGAGCACCTTGATCCATAGTGTGGAGGATCAATGTTAGTTCTCATTATGAGGTAAAAACCACCAACATACAATGGGATTACAAATCCATTAGTTGCTGAGCTATGGATAAGTTCCCTAGAGAAAATATTTCAGGCTTTAGGGAGTAGTGAAAGGGAAAAAGTTTTCGTGGTAGTTTATCGCCTCACTGGAGATGCTGATCAATGGTGGTCATTGATTCAAAACATGAAAGAAGATGATGAAGTATCTAATATGGAATGGAGGGAGTTCAAAGATATTTTCTTAGAAAAATACTTTCCTCATGACCATCGATCAGATATGGAAAGGCAATTTCTGAGTCTAAGACAAAAGGAAGATGATAATGTCACAAAGTATGAGGCTAACTTTTCAAGGTTAGCAAGGTACGTTGGAGATTATATATGTAACCCAAGAAGTAAGATTGATCATTTCTTTGAGGGTTTAAAACCATTTCTCTATCGAGAATTATTCTCACAATCCTTCTCGTCGTACAAAGACATTGTCTCATGTGCTATCAGGAAAGAAAAGGAATTCTCTAAGTCTTACGACTTTAAAGAAAATAAAGAGAAGCAAATATCTGTTGATCAATCTAGAAATTGAAATAAGGGGAAGAAGGGAAATGTTGAATAACAATACTGTAGTAAATGTGGGAAGAAACACCCCGGTACTTGCTTGAAGGGAATGGGTGTCTATTATAAGTGTGGTGAAAAAGGCCACCAAGCTCGTGATTGCAAAGGGAAGAAGGAAGCTACCAATTTTTAGTGCTACAATTGCAGGGAGATGGGAAATTATACAAATGAATGTCCTAAGCGTCAGGGGAACTTACGTCAGAAATGGACAAGGGATCAAGTACATGCTTATGCTATCACTACTACTAAGGTAGAAGCTCCGAAAGATGTGGTGGAAGGAAATTTAATGGTTTTCTCAAGTTTATCCCATGCTTTATTTGATTTTGGATCATCGCATTGTTTCATATCTTCCCAGTTTGCTAAGAAAATTAGATATTTCCAATTTGATTTAATAAGGGAGTTGTCCGTTAAAACTCCTAAGGGAAATATCATTGCAAAAATGTTTTGTGAATCAATCCCCATTAGAGCACATAAATGTTCTTTATCCGCTGATTTCATCGTGATACCTATGATTGAGTTTGATATAATCCTCGGTATGGATTTTCTTTCGGACCATGATGCGAAGATTTATTGTAAGAAGAAGGAGGATATGATTTTTGATGATGATGATAAGGAACACATTATCTTAAAAATTGTCACCACCTAATTCTTATCTAGATCCACCCCCATTAGCTCAACTAAATTCAATTATTAGGGAGGAAGAGAATGAAATGACTATGGGCGAGGAAATGAATGTTCAAATAAAGGATGTACCTATTGTGAAATAATATGTATATTTGTTTCCAAAAGATTTATATGGACATCCTCCAGAACGAGAAGTTGAGTTTTCCATTGATTTAATTCCTGGATCAAGGGTTATATCGAAGACCCCTTATATAATGGCCACTATGGAATTATTTGAACTAAAGAAACAACTAGAGGAATTGAGTAATAACGAATTTATTCTCCCTAGTGTTTCTTCATGGGTATCCCCTGTTCTTTTTGTTAAAAATAAAGATGGATCTATGAGGTTATGTGTTAACTACAAGGAGATAAATGCTATAACAATAAAGAACAAGTATCCCCTACCTTGCATTGATGATTTATTTGACCAACTACATGGAGCTCAATAATTTTCAAAGATTGACCTTTGGTCTGGATACCATCAGTTGTGTGTGAAGAAGGAAGACATTATGAAGACAACATTTCAAACTAGATACGGGCATTACGAGTTTACAGTAATGTCATTTGGGCTGACTAATGTGCCCTCTGTATTCATGGATTTGATGAATAGAGTTTTCAAGTAATGTCTCGATGATTTTGTGGTGGTATTTATTTATGATATCTTGGTATACTCTAAAATCTACGAATATCATGAAAATCACTTGCGCATTATCCTAAAGACCCTTAGAGGACATGAATTATATGGGAAGTTTAGAAAGTGTGAATTTTAGCTTCAAGAGATTTATTTTCTTGGTTGTATTGTCTCTAAGGATGGAATTTCCATTGATCCTTCTAAGACAAAGGCAATCCAAGAATGGCCCGCACTGACGAGTGTAACTGAGGTACGCAGTTTTATTGGTTTAGCAGGTTATTATCGACGTT
This sequence comes from Viscum album, assembly GCA_963277665.1. Lineage (NCBI taxonomy): Eukaryota > Viridiplantae > Streptophyta > Magnoliopsida > Santalales > Viscaceae > Viscum > Viscum album. The sequence goes on along the minus strand of OY728155.1, from coordinate 444,459,700 downwards.
TCGTCCAGAATTTTTCGCGGTTGGCTAACCCATTAATAAAGCTCACACATAAAGGGGTTAAATTTGTTTGGACAAAAGTGTATGAAGAATGTTTCAAATAACTAAATATAAGATTAGTCAATTCTTCTATATTAACTCTACCATCAGGGAATGATGGGCTCGTTATTTATAGTGATGCATCAAAGAAAGGACTTGGTTGTGTCCTTATGCAGAATGATAGGGTTATTGCCTATGCATCACGATAGTTGAAAATTCATGAACAAAACTATACTACTCATGATCTCCAGTTAGCAGCTGTGATATTTGCTTTGAAGATATGGAGACACTACCTCTATGGTGAAAAATGTGAGATTTATACAGATCACAAGAGTTTGAAGTATATTTTCTCACAAAAAGAACTCAACATGAGTCAAAGTAGATGGCTTGAACTACTCAGAGATTATGATTACACTATACACTACCACCCGGGGATGTCAAATAAGGTGGAAGATGCTTTGAGAAGAAAAGAACATGGAGTTTTGAACATGATGAGAATTGACAGGGATCCTATATTTATGGATCTAGTAAATTTGGATATGGGAATCACCATGGAAGGTGAAACATCAATGCTTTTTCAAATGGTTTCCAAACCATCTTTACTAGAAAGGATAAAGAGTTCTCATATCGATAATGAAGAGTTTCAGAAGAATATTAAAGCTGTGAATGATGGAAGATTGAGAGACTTTTTGTATGAATAAGGAACTTTAAAATTTGGGAAGAGACTTAGTGTTCCCAATATACATGATCTAAAAAAGGAATTGTTGGATGATGCTCATAGTTCCAATTTCTTTATACACTCTGGGAGAACCAAAATGTATAGATATTTGAAGGAACATTTTTGGTGGGACAACATGAAGAGGTAGATTATTGATTTTGTGTCAAGATGTATGGTTTTTCAACAAGTGAAAGCTGGAAGGCAACATCTTGGTGGAGTATTGCAAACTCTTCCAATACCTGAGTGGAAATGGGATAATATCACGATTGAATTTGTCATGGGACTAACAAAGAATCCTAGAAGGAAAGATGTAATATGGGTCATTATTGATCTTCTTACCAAGTCATCACATTTTCTTGCTATAAGGGAAGATTTAGCAGTTGAACGTCTAGCAAGACTATATATTAATAAAGTTGTGAGACTTCATGGAGTACCACTATCGATTGTTTCAGATCTAGATCTCCTTTTTACTTCGAGATTTTGAAAGAGTCTTCAAAAGGCCTTGGATACTAAACTTCGTTTGAGCACTGCTTACCACCCTCAAATAGATGGATAATCCGAATGAACTATTCAAACCTTATAAGACATGTTGAGATCATGCTCACTTGACTTTCAAGATTTGTGGGATCAATATTTACCTCTGGTAGAATTTTCTTATAACAATAGCATCCATTCAAGTATTTGGATGGCACCATATGAAGCGTTATACGGAAAGAGATGTCACACACCAACCTGTTGGGATGAAGTTGGAGAAAGAAAACTTGTAGGCCCAGAACTGGTGGAGGAAACGATGGAAAAGGTGAAGGTAATCCAAAACCACATCAAAAGTAGCTCAAAGTAGGCAGAAGAGCTATTCTAACAACCGAAGAAAGGATTTGAAATTTCAGGTGGGAGATCATGTTTTCTTGAAGGTATCTCTATGGAAGGGAGTTATACATTTTGTAAAGAAAGGTAAATTGAGTCCCAGGTACATCGGATCTTTCGAAATTCTAGAACGAATTGGGGTTGTAGCATACTGTTTGTCAATGCCGCCAAATCTCTCCAAAGTTCACGATGTGTTCCATGTATCATTGTTGAGAAAATACATGCCTGACCCAATGCATGTACTCACCTATGATAAATTAGAACTGTAACCCGATATTTCTTACTGCGAAGAGCCCGTCTGGATTCTTGATATGAGAGAATAAGTGCTGAGAAACCGGATGACTCGTCTGGTAAAATTTTTATGGAGAAACCATAAAATGGAAGAGGCAACATGGGAACCCGAGGAACTTATGATGAAGAACCACTTGAGTCTTTTTATGCAGTAATATTCTATAAATTTCAAGGACAAATTTATTTGAAGGAGGGGAGAATGTAACACCCCAAACTTCCACGGTATACTTCTCTTTGAATAATACAGTAGCGTGTATTGTACGCAACTTCGAGATTCTAACACGCCGCGACCAATCAAAGTAGCCATTATGAATAGTAATACCCACTTTTTAAAATTTTATACATTTTATCTTTCTAAATTGACTTCATTTTTGGAATCGTAATATCAAAATTAGCCTCGGGTAAAATTTTGGTACTTTTCGGATAACTTTTATATTTTGATGAATAGTTAAAATTACTAAATTTTAATTAAAAACAACTTTTTTAATCGAAATAATTTACAGTGATCAATTATTAATTGGAGTGGTTTTAAAGTATATTTAGAATATATTTTTACCATTTAATAAAATTTTGGTCATTGTACATAATTTCACAATTAAACTGGACATAAACAAGTGTCAATCTTTTGATAGTTATTATCTCTTAAAAACACGCTTTTTATTTTAACTACGGGAATTAATTTTAAATTAATTTCTGCCACTTCTATGTTTTGAATTTGGAAAAATGGATTCCATATTTGGAATCAGGATTTCCAAATTGTGTAAATAGGTAAATTTCATTTTTAGACATTTTGAATAATTACTTCAGTTAATATTTTATTTACCATGGTTAAAGGGTAAATCCGGTAAATAAGGGTAAAAAAATAATATTATAATAATAATAAATTATCCAAAAACATGTCCTAACCTTATTGGTGGATACATGTCCGACCATGGGCATCTTTGGGTTGATTTTGGGACCCCATGGAGCCACTTGTAGGTGATAGGGACACTTTATATTAATTAAGTTAAAGTAAATACAAAAATGACAAAAACATATATCTTCTAGAAAAACAATTTTTACACAAGGTTATATATGTTATCGTTTCGACTATAAATATTCATTAGCAATATATAATAATTTCCTACATAATGGTATTTTATTTATAATTTTTAGACATTAAATAATTTAATTTATCTATGACACAATGATGATGTTGTAATTAATGTATTAATGATATATTAAGATAATTGATATTATAAATACCCAAATAAATGTAATTTGAGACTTTTTATAAATTCAAATAATTTTATAAGTTACTATGACATATTAGTATTGTTTATATAAAAAAATTTCTAAGTAATAATGTTGTTATGAATTTATCAAAAACAAAATACCCAATAGTGTCAAAATTGACATAAAAGAGTTTTTAAAACAAATATTATATTCTTAATTGATATTAAATTCCTAAAAATCTAATGTTCGGCCAAGATACTTATATCATGATATTTGTATCATTAATGGACCACTTTGGGGGTCTATTGGAATTATATAGTAAGTTTATGAACTATATAATATAAAAATACAAAATGACATGGTAAGTGTCAAACTAATTAACTAAGAGTTAAAACTAAAAGATAAGGTTAATATAATAACCCAAACCTGTCTAAATTCTATTGTTTGAGTGTTTTTTGACCCATACTCACCTTAACTTATAAATAATCCACTTTGGAGCCATAATAAACCGAATATGAATTTATTATAAAATAATATTTCTATATTTTCCTAAGGTTCCCCTCCTCCCCCTTATAAAAGGACACCCCTTATAACAAATTCGTCACACCTTAAAAGCCTTTTGGTTTGGCCATACCCTACCCAAATACTCTCTAAACATCCATCACTTCATCCTAGAGGCCTTAGTTTGATCATAAAGCCAACCTAAGGATCCCTTTTGATCAAATCAAAAGGAAGAACCCGAAGAAGAGGTAACGTCTTCACCACCCTCTTTAAAGTTCCTTTCTTCTTCAACTTCTTCTTTCCTGGTTATTTCCATTATAAAATAATAACTCTGGTATCTTATATATAATTTTATGTTATTATAAATATGGAACAAACAAATTCATTATTCTATCCATCCCCTGAATGACATGTCACCATACGTGCGTACGTACGACCTACCGTCTCCACGTTGTGGTGTAATTGTTATTCAATATATTATTATTTGGATGGGTATAATAATGATGTATAATTCATGTAAATAATAAATATAACATGATAATGATTCTGTATATATGATATACCATCCAATTATATATTATTTTAATATCAAAAGAATGATATTGTTGCTCGTGCGTATGTACGGACTACCGTCTCCACGAACTCGATGAGATTCATTCCCCATCGTATCCATTCAAGAATAATTTTCATTTGATGGTTACAAATAATGTTTATAGACTTAATATCATTCTGGATATGAATATGATACAACCTATCCATAAAAAACATGGCTTATGTAACAAAACATATAAAAGAAAATGAGTAAGTTAACACCCAGAACGACGATAATACTAAAATTTTATTAACAAAGCAATGTTAAAATATAATATATGATATCATATTAATATATATGATTCTTGTATAATTTAAAAAAAATTATTTAAACATTATACAGGAGGATAAACTACCATCAACCAAGGAAAATTACAAGGTAAAGGGTTTTCATCTCACTCCTTATTCCCTTGAGATTCATGCCATATTGCCACTATTACCTTTTGTGTGGTGTATGTACTGCCCATAATTGTATTCATTGTGTAATACACTTTAATTTATGTGTATTTACATATTAATTGTATGATACCTCTTTCATGGGGTGTATGTTTCGTAAGTTACCGAATTGGTAAGGGTTATTTTACAATCTCTTCATTATCTGAGGTTGTTTATTCTAGGACCTCTTTATCATTCACATCAATGTTTCTTAAAAATGTATTTCAAAAAATTATTACTATTTTACAGAATATGAGTTAAAGTCATTTATACCCTTGTTTGAATTTTTATAAGATGTTTATAAAGGAATCTTTCCATCGTTTTTCAAACAAGGTCCTTTTTAACCTTTTCGACAGAATTAAGGTAAGAATGTTTTTTTAACTTATACAGCGGATGCGGCTATTTTCCGCCGTTATAAAGTCGTCGAAGCTTCCCTTACAAGCTTATAACAATATTTTCAAATTAAATGTTTTATTTAATAATTATGGTACTTTTAACTGATTTAAAAAAAAGAGATATTTCTCTCAAATAGTTTTGATGTCATCTATGTCAACATCCTTTGATAAATTTTAATCTTATTTGAAGTTTATTTATAATGTTACAAAACTTCCATATTTTATTGAAGTTTTTGTGATATGTTTGACTATGGATGTGTTATTTTTATACCATTCATGGTTTATGCAGAAATTATTGACATTTAGTATGCTAGTTTTAATACGAATGTTTATGTTATGTTTAAACCCGTTCATATGATGAATGCATTGGACTTAATAAGTGGCGGGGGGAGCCCGCTATAGCTCCTATATGGATCGGTAGGTCTCATGAGACAAACTAGTATCTTGGCACAAGGCCTTGACAAAATCTTATTTGTAGTCTTGGCACGAGGCCTTTGCTATGTGGTTATGATAGTCTGGCATTATGCATTCCATCATTATGAAAGTGGTTATTGATATTGCATGTTATTATTCGACTAGTAGAATATCCATGTGAATAAGTAAATGGAATTATTTCATTTTATCTTTTCCATATTATGATGAAGTTAAAGTTTAAAAGGATTTTGTTTTAGTTATACATTGCCTTAAATGTTTATGTTTATTTATGAAAGTTTATTCTGTATTGTTATCCTTACTGAGCATCTGAGCTCACCCCTTTCAATGTTTTATTTTTTCCAGGATGTGAAGAAGTAATTTATGAATGACCTGCAGGGATAGTATGTGGGGACATGAGTGTGGACTATGGAGACTATGTTGTTTTAGTTTTCATTTTTATGATGTAATGTAAAACTTTATGAATATATCTTGTGTTTCTAAGGCAACTAAACTAATCGGTCTTTCAAGACTTGATCTTTCTTGTGATCATGCCAATGTTATGTAATAATGCACCAACTCTGGGTAACTGGGGTCGAGGTGTTACATTATCAGCATAAATCATTTTTAAATTTTGAGCTACACTGATAGGTGTTTGAATACTCTTTACCTTTGATGTTATTTCTTCTACAAGCTCCAGACCCAAAATCAATCTTTCACCATCCTCATCCCAACATATTGGTGTGCGAAATCTATTTTTGTACAATGCTTCATATGGTGCCATTTGAATACTAGAATGGAAACTATTATTGCAGGGAAACTCTATAAAAGGTAAATATTGATCTCAAATAAATTTATAGCCATGTAAACAATATCTCAACATTTCTTCAAATGTTTTGATTGTCCTTTCTAGCTTACCTTCTGTTTGGTGGTGATAAGAAGTAATCAAATGAAGCTCAGCGTTGAAATTTGTTAGTATAATTTTCTATAATTTTGATGTTAATATAGGATCACGAGCATACACTATTTAAAGATGTGATCCTTAAATTCTTACAACATCATTGATATAGAGTCGTGTAAGGAGATCGAGTGGAAAATCCAGCCTTATATCATGAAACTATCTAGATTTTGTAGGTCAATCTACAATTACACATATTTCATCATTCATTCATGTAGTTTTGGGTAATCAAGTGACAAAATCCATGGGGATTTCATACCATTTCTATCTAATAATAAGTAAAGGTTTCATGACTCATCTAGGATGTTGTCTTTCAGCCTTCACCTATTCATAAACTAATCATTATGATACATAATCTACAATTTCCCTATTCATGTTATCATACAAGAAATGATCATTCAAGTATCCTTAAATCGTAGTACTACCATGAGGTAAAGATAAATTCAAACTATTGGAATCAACTAATAACTATATTTTTAGTTCGTGTATAGAGGGACCACAAACACTTCCCAAACATTATAATACCATATTCATATATGAATTATTAAAACTTCCCATAATTCACAACATGAATTATCTTTTAATGATTCTCATTGGTAGGATGAGAACATTTAATCCTTTCAAATGAAGATGGTTGGGAATCCATTTGAAAAATTAATTATTTTTCACCTTCTTTGATAAATCCATATCCATCCCCTCTAAATCCATGTATTGAGTATCATTTTTAATTCTCATTTTGTTTAGAACTCTTTGATGCATCTTACACAATGAATCTGCTACCTTATTTTCAATTCGTGAGTGATAGTTTATGAAAAATTGTAATCCATGAGCATCTCAAGCCATCTCATTTCCCTTATGTTATATTATTTTTGTGAGAAGTTGTCTTTTAAGATCTCTTGATTGGTATATATATCACATTTATCAATATAGAGATAATGTATCCATTTCATTAGAGTAAAGATTGTAGCTACTAACACAAGATCATGATTTGGTAAGTTCTGTTCATGATTTTTTAACTACCTTGGTGCATAGTCAATAACTCTATGATTCTTCATTAGGACACATCCATGTACATTTATAATGCCTGAACATAGTAACACAGATACAGTGAATTATTTTAATACATTGGCTTCATAACAGTGAATCAAGTCCGGAAGGACCGATTAGTTTATAAGTATGGAAAAATAGATTACATACTGGAATGTTACATAACACTTTCAAACATAAAACAGAATATAAACAATCCAATAATAATTCTATTTTTTTTTATCCTACACCTTTATATCAATGATAATACACTTCATGGAATCCTGCGAAAAAAAACATAACAAAGGGGTGAGCTTAGATTCTTTGTAAGGGTAAATAATTCAGCGGAATCTATAAACTTTTATGGCAAGATGTATAATAAAAATCATCATTTTTAAACCTAGTCATGATAATAATATGGGAAAAATAAATATAAAATTAACATATAAACATGCAAATGGATAATATACAAGTATAATAATCACATGTAATAATAAATTTTTTAATGATGGAATGAATGATATCAGACATTATAACTACTATGACACAGCCTTGTGCAAAGACCATTCACAAATATTCTGTCAAGGCCTTGTTCCGAGACACTAGTTTGTCTCATGAGACATACTGATGCATCAGGGGGATATAGCAGGCTCCACCCATCCCTTACTAAGTCCAATGTATTTCACATATGAAAATAGAAAAACATAATATACACATTTTTATTAAAACTATGATACGAAATGTCAAAATGTTAACCATAAACTAGGAGTTGTATAAAAATAGCACATCCATGGTCAAACATATCATAACTAATTCAATAATATATGGAACATTTTATTATAAAAAATAAACCTAAATCAAGAATAATATCCATTAAAGGATGTTGACATAGTTTAAAATGATCATTAAACTCTTTGAGAGAAATATCCCTTTTTCAAGAAATCATTCAAAAATAACAGAATTAATAATGGAAGACATTTAATATTTATTTTTGAAACAAAGTGCCCCATAACAATTTTAATCATTTGAATGGGTTAAAATTTAAAAACATTCATGTCTATATAAATAAATCCTTAATACCATTTTGAAAACATTGGCATTAAGTGGAAAGGTTTAGAAGAATAAATATTTAAAACATTTAAAATGATGTTTTAGTTAAAGAGACCCTCAAAACGAATCCTTTTGAAAACTATTATATAAAAAATGGAAATGGATGATAATTAAGTTATAATAAATAAATAATCATAAAAAATCTCAGATAATAATGAGATTGAGGAATTAACCCTTACTTTAGATATGATACTCTCTATATGTGTCTGAAACTCCTCTTCATCGGGTGTCTCCTTTTGATTTTTAAAAAAAACACTCCTTAAGTTGTATTTCTGCCAATATATTCGCCACTAGAACGAATTGAGAGAATTTGGGAGGAGATTTTTGTAGTGTGTGGCCAAGACAAAGGTCCATGGATGTGTGAATATGTGGGTAGAGGTTGTGACCTTTTATAAGAGGGATGCATGGCACTTTAGGAATATCTATAAATATTAATTTATTATAAATTCAATTTCGACTTCTAATGATCTAAAACTCATTTAAATAGTTTATCTGATTATTTTGGTTTGAATACCCATAATACAACAATATATAGATATGTTTTTAATATTTTTTATCCTTATCTTTTTTGTTTAACCTGTATTATATCCTTTTTAATCTTATTGTGATATCATGTTATTTTCAAATTGTTATTTAATATAATTACCATATCTTGTCAAAATACCCACAAAAAGTCATTTATGGAATATTTGGAATTTTATAAACCATTTTTTCCAAATATCAGATTTTTAGAAATTTAATATCATTTAATAAACTATTTTATGTTTTAAGTAATGAAATATATCAATTTTGGACACTATTCATACTTGACTTTTTTATAAATTCATAACAACCTGATTCCTTTGAACCAAGACATTAAATCAAATTTATTGTGTCATATCATCCATAAAATTCCTTTATCACATTAAAATAACTAAATTACATTTATTTTAACATTTATAATATCATTTATTTGAATCCTTTATTAATGAAGCAATCACTGCATCGTCATTGTGTCATAATTAAATTAATTTATTTTCTGTCTAAAAATTATAAATAAAATATCATTATATAGGAAATCTATTTAGATTTATAATGAATATTTAGAGTCGAGGAGATCAATTATATAACCACATATATATGTTTTTACTGAAAGATACATGGTTATGTTATATTTTTCTATACTTAAATTAATTCTTATATAATGTCATTTTCACACCCAAGTGTTTCCATGGGGTCCTAAAATCGATCCATGGAAGACCTTGGTAGTAAATATCTCATACAATGATATTAATACATGTGTTTGGATTGTTTAATACTAAAATAATATTATTTTCTACCCATATTTACCATATTTACCCATTAACAATTATAAATAAAACAATTAATGAAGTTACTATTCAGAATGTCAAAAAATATAAGGTACCTTTTTAAAAAATTGGAACTTATGATTAAAAATATGGAATCCATTTTTCAAAATTCAAAAAACACGTTTGTCAAAAATTAAATTAAAATTAATTCTTGTTGTCAAAACCAAAAAGCGGGGTTTTAAGATGTAAAAACTATCAAAGGATTGGTATGTGTTTTTGTCCAATTTAATTGTAAAAATACTTATAATGAACTAAATTATATTATAAGATAAAAATACAATATTATTATACTTTAAAACTACTCATATGTATAATTTAACACTATAGATTATTTTGATTAAAAAAGTTGTTTTTAATTAAAATTTAGTATTTTCACTATTTATCAAAATATGAAAGTTATTAGAAAATTACCAGAACTATTTCCAAAATAAATTTTTATGTAACATATAAAAATAAGAATTTAATTTCATTAAATTAAATATATAAAAGTGTCAAATTTTGGATTTAATATGGGTTCTCCATTAAAAGCTGGAAAACTGCATTGTTTTTGGAAAATACTTCCTTTATCTAAAAAATTAAATTTGTCCTTATATTATGTCTATGAAACACAAAATATTAATTTTAAAATTATTGGGATATAGATAAAATTTAATATGTGGTTAATATTATTCATAAACGCATTTTAGCCGGCTAGTTTGATATGTCAGGACCCCCTCCCCCCAAAGATTCCCCTCCTGAGCTGGCAATTGTGAAAGGGAGATAATGACCCCCGTGTCCCGCCTCCAGTAGGCCTCGGAGTGGTGACTAGCACCAAGGGTATGAGTTTTCACAATTATGGGAGGCATTACCCTTTTTTATTAATTAAGGCTGGGAAATAGGATGAGTCAAACACAAAAAAGAAAAAGGAACAAGTAAATGAATATAAACCCAAAACCAAGCCCATATGCATGTTTTATACAATACTGAAACAAAAGTATAAGTACAAGAAAAGATACAAATCCTGATACCAAGAAAGTAAAGAAAAAATTGCAACCAGCAAAACTCTAACGCCCAACTAGCAAGGTCCTGCACGGTCCTTGAAGTCCTCCTGAAAACCTGAAAGTAAACGTAGGGTGAGTATAAAATTATACTCCTTAGGGAAACCTAAAGCTCTCATGCACAGGTGGGGAGACATCCTAAAGCACCGTGAGAAAACATAAAGAACCAAATCCTATCAAGGAATCTATCCACCCAACCTTACAGGCCACACTCACCAAATATCGCAAGTCAATAGAGTAGTATAATAATATTATCAAAGTATGGGTACCCCGCACCACCTTCCCACTGAATACTGCTCAAGCCCTCATGACTAATGCTCTGATGCCACCCCCTCTTCCTGAGCTAGTGCCGTAACCTGGCCATACGAAGCTCGAGCTAGTGCCGTAACCTGGCCATACGAAGCTCATAGTATCTCGTCGGCACACAATCCTCATCTATAACCACATCTCATCCCGCATTCCTCCGGCACTCAATCCTTAGCCATAACCACATATCATCCTGAAAACACCTGGGAACCACAACACATCTCATCCCGAAGACTCTTGGGAAACATCTGTTGTAACATACCCGAAGGATCTTGGGCTATAGAACCTGGAAGAGGGAGCATAGGGAAGAACAGTAACCAACCATCCTTTAGATGTTTGGGAATCTCACTCCCCTTCCCATGGGTGTTCGACACGTGGTGGTCAACAAGGGTGGGGTGCGTAAAGAAACATAAAACGTACAGATTTATATAATTATATCAACCACTCAGCCCATCCTAAGTCTTCTACACAAAACATCTGAGCACATGCCCCAACACTGCTACCACAAAAGTATGCACACTATGAACAGCCCCAAACCCCATTAATATTTTCATGTTTCAATGGTTTTAGTTTATCAGTTCTTTAACTACGGAGAAACTAACAACAACCAATCCATATTAAACGCTCATAAAACATATCCCTGCCAACCACAAATAATGTTAGGGAAAACACAAGCAACACAAAACCATTTTCTTTTATCACCCAATCAATTATGTTTATTTTCCGTATTTAATCAACTACCATGACCCATAGTTCATTAGTTAACTCTTCCACTTTTATTCATATTCACAACCCATCCCTACAGCCCTACTGCCAACCACCACAACCAAAAACACCTCGGAAACAAAACTCGTACTGCATCATTATCCCTTAAATACCATTCACCGTAGCTCTGTTGCCCATCATAACCATATGATACATGCCAACCCACAACCAAGTCAACTGTAGCCCCTTTGCTCACCCATTCCACAACAAACCATGAAAAACCCCTTCACATAATTAAACCCCAACCATCACCCACAAAATTTTTTCTTTCATGTTATTTAATCGGGGTGATCATACAAGGGTTCCAGGTATTCATTTAGTCATCCAATTTTACATGATTAACCAATTTCCACTTTCTATGAATTCCATCCACGAAACAATCCAGAAAAACAAGGAAACATATAATAGCATAGGCAAAGTCCCCCAACGATTGTGATTTTTAGTAGGCATAAGCCCATTCAATTCACAACATAATCAAAGGAGAAGCATTGATGGAAATAAAACAACAATACCAAAAAAAATCTCCCCAAAACCATTCTTTAACTAGTTTTTATCTTTATTTACTAGTTCAACTATATCTCATAAAACAAGAGGATACCCACCTCGCATGATGCAAAAAATTGAGAGAGATACGAAGGTAAGATCCCTACCTCAAATGTTTTTGACGAAACCACGACGGTCGAAGAACGCTCAAGAAACTTGGTCGATTCTCCACGAATCCTCTTTAGATATCCTCTCCTAACACAACCAAGACCAAATATCATCATATTCGACATCCACACGCTTAGATCTACCCATAATGGGCATATATCTAAGAAACTGAAAGAAGAGGAGGAGTAGATCTAAGTAGATCTAGGAAATCAAGCAAGAACGATCACATACCTCAAGAAATTGGCTTCAATTTTCCAAGAGAAGCCTCTGGATCACCTCCAAAATGCTTTCGAGAGGTTCTTCTACCTACAAGGAAGGTTAATCCCGAGTTATGGCCACTTAGAGGCTTAAACAAACCATTTAGAGGAAAAAGTGTTCAGATCCACAATTTTAGGATCTAACTTTAAGTTCCTTCACGGTTAGTCCGCACAGTTTAACAAACTGTGCGCTAACTGTGTGTTAGCTTCTGCCACGCCAAACACTCCTCACATGGTTAGTCCGCACGGTTAGACAAACCTTACACTAATTGTGCATTATCCACTTCCTCCAACACCAACCTTGCACAGTTTAGCCGCAGGGTTTAGCCAAACCGTGCGCCAACCGTGCAAAAGCTATTTCCCTTTATCTTTCCTTAAAATTCCACCCAAACGCACCCACAACTCACCTTGACCTCATGAAACACCACAAGCACCACATTTCACAAATTAATGGACCATAGAGGTCCGGGACATTACATCAGATACCTCTCAAAACATTATCTTCCTCGAGAATCCAAAAACCCACCTAAAGAAAGGAGAGGGGTCCGAACAACTCCCCCTCGAAAGATACCTCTCTGGGGAAAACCTCCTTGTTACCAAAGAGTGCCCCCTTCTCCATCTATCTCTTGAGAAATCACAATCGTACCTATCTTCTTCCCCATGAAACCAAGTAAAACAAAAGACTAAACTGTCTGATCATGTTGGTAAGGGATTTCCCTTCCTCCATGTTAAGATACTATCCGCTTTGGGTGGCACTGACTCGCCCGAACAGGTTTAGGCGCATCCACTTTAATTAATTTTAACTAGAGATCAGTTCTTCCCCTCCCCACATCTTAGGAAACTTCACACACATCTGGAGAAAAGGAAAACCTCACATTCCATAATTTTCAAAGTAAAGAGTTCCATCAACCAAGTACAAACAAAAAAAACAAAACTTAAAACAACTCTGGGCACTGGGCGTGCATCTGCGTCTCTCATTCCCAGGTACTTTCTTCAAGCCCATCGTGTCTCCACAACACACGAACCAAAGTAATGGTTCATCCATGAAGCACTTTCTCTTCATGACCTTCAATCATCACTGGTCGCTCCATGAACTTTGCATCATTACGGATATCTTGATCTCCCCAGTCAAGGACATGTGAATCGTCGTTCAAATACCGACAGAGCTGGGTCACATGTAATACATCATGCACCCTTTGTAGTTGTGGTGGCAAAGCCATCTGATAATCCACCTCGCCGATCCACTGCATCACTTAGAATGGTCAGAAAAACCTAGGGGAAATCTTACTCCCTCTTCTGAACCTCTGTTTCCCATGCCGGTGGGGGACCTTCAGGAATATGTGGTCCCCGACCTCGAACTCCAAGGGTCTCCTACTATTATCGGCGTATGACTTATGTCGGTCCTGAGCTGCCTTCATCCTCTCTCGTATAAGCTAAACCTTCTCTGTCATGCTCTGCACCACCTCCGGGCCAAGAACACCTACTTCTCCGACCTCTGTCCAGCATACGGGCGAGCGGCACAGCCTCCCGTACAATGCTTTGAAAGGAGCCATTCTAAGGGTAGAGTGATAGCTGTTGTTGTAAGAGAACTCTATCAGAGGAAAGTGTTGTACCCGTGATCCTACAAGGTCCAAAACACATGCTCGTAGCATATCTTCCAAATTCTAGATGGTGCACTCTGTCTGCCCATCTGTCAGGGGGTGGAAAGTAGGGCTAAGGCGTAGCTGGGTGCTAAAAGCATGATGCAATCCTCTCCAGACTCGTGAGGTAGACTGTGCATCCCTATCCGAGAATATGGACCTTGTAACTCCATGCAACTGCACCACCTCATCCATATACCTTGGGGCTAAGGCATCCACTACACCCGACTCCTTGATTTCCAGGAAGTGATCCGATTTTGTCAACCAGTCCACCACCACCCAGATGTCGTCACATCCTCCTTGAACCTTGGGTATCCCTGTGATGAAATCCATCGAGATGTCGTCCCACTTCCACTTGGGGAAATCTAAAGGTTGCAACAAACCACCTGGAAAATGGTGTTCAGCCTTCACCTGCTGACACACTAGGCACTTGGCCACGAACTCTACCACCGCCCGCCTTACCCCAGGCCACCAAAATTGTCTCCTCAGACCCTGGTAAATCTTGGAAACTCTTGGGTGTACTGCTAGTGGTGAGTTGTGGAACTCACCAAGAACCCTCTCGCGCATCATCTCTGGAACAAACATCTTCTCTCAGAAAATCATCTGATTCCGACCATCCTCCACCCACCCTTCATAGGCATTGCCTTGGGAAACCCGATCATGCATCACTTCACTTTCTGAGTCTCCCCACTGGGACTCCTCCACATGTCGTAGTATAGAATATTTCACTATCATATGATACAGGAAACCTCTACCACCATCCATCCTTGCATCCAGGTGCAGGGCAGCCAACTCCTCCATTGCCTTCCAAGCATCTGCTGACTCTCAAACCGCATCCTTCTGTGACTTCCTGCTCAAGGCATCGGCCACCACATTCCCTTTTTCAGAGGTGTAGGAAATTTTTATGTCATAGTCCTGAAGGAACTCCATCCACCTTCACTATCGTAATATCAGTTCCCGCTGGGAGAAGATATGCTTCAAGATTTTGTGATCCGTGAAGACCATAAAGCGCTCCTCGATGAGGTAATGTCATCACAACTTTAGCGCGAGAAAAACCACTGCAAGCTCCAGGTCGTGGGTGGCATAATTACGCTCATGATGACGTAACTTCCTAGACCCATAAGAGATCACCCTTTGCCACTGCATCAACATACATCTGAGGCCTTTCCCTAAAGCATCACAAAACACTTCATATGCAGCCCCTTCTTCTGGAAATCTCAGCACTAGGGCACTAACCAACTTCTCCTTCAGGTAACTGAAGGATGCCTCACACTAATCATCCCACACGAAAGTTTGATCCTTCTTCATCGAGGCTATCAAAGGTGCTGCAACTCGAAATAAGTTGGGTACGAACATCCAGTACTAACCTGCCATTCCAAGGAAACTACGAACCTCTGTCACGTTCTTGGGTTCTACCCAAGAAACAACCGCCTCGACCTTTGATGGATCCACCACTATTCCATGCTCAGACACCACGTGCTCAAGGAAGTGTACTTCTCGCATCCAGAACTTTCACTTGGGAAATTACCTATAGAGTTGGTGTTGTCAGAGGACCTCTAAAACTGTTCTAAGATTCTTAGTGTGATCCTCCTCTGATCTTGAGTAGATCGGAATGTTGTCAATAAACATGGCTACGAACTGATCCAGGTATTCCTGGAAGACGGAGTTCATGGGTCCCATGAACATAGTAGGTGAATTTGTAACACCGAAGGGCATGAATATAAACTCAAAGTTCCAATTTCTACATCTAAAGGAAATCTTCGAGATGTCACCCTCCTTCACCCTCAACTGGTGATATCCATACCGCAGATCGATATTAGAGAACCAACCTTCTCCCTTAAGCTGGTCAAAGAGATCGTCTATCCTCGGGATGGGTAAAGGTTCTTGACCATTACCTGATTCAGTATTTGCTAGTCGATGCACAGCTTGAGACCACCATCTTCCTTCTTTGAGAACAAGACAGGAGCACCCCAAGGTGACACACTTGGTTGAACAAAACCCTTCTTCATCAGATCGTCAATCTGAATCTGCAACTCCCGCAAATCAAAAGGTTCCATCCGGTAGAGAGCCATCGTAATCGGACGAGCACCAAGTTGCAAGTCTATCCCGAACTCAACATCACGTCGAGGGGGTAGGGTCACCACCTCTTCAAGGAAGACATCCATAAACTCACCGACGATCCCTGAGACTTCCACCATTTCTATATTTTCTGACTCCACTGACAGTTCAGCTAACAAGGAAAGGAGGGGCTCCACTTGCTGGTTACCTTCCTGGTAACCCCACTCGCAGATGAAAGTCACATGTCGGCCGCCTGAGTCTAAAAACGCAACCCTTCTTCTGAAACAATCGATGACGGCACACACTAAGAATAGCCAGTCGATGCCTAGAATGACATCGTATGGCTGCATTTGTAGTAAAAAAATATCTCCACTGAATTGGTGTGGCCCCAAAATCAACCTACATCCTCAGAAAACATTAGACAAGCTGGTCTGACCTCCGACTGGCGTACTCAAAACTAGGGGTACAAAAACCATCTCTATGTCTAGGACCAAGGCATGGGCTAGACTAGGCACAACAAAGGAGTGTGAAACTCATGAATCAAACAAGGCATAATAAAGGGTACTAAACAAGCTGATCATACCTCGAACGACTTCTGGCCCTGCTGGAACTACTGCCTCTATGGCATGAATCTGCCCACGCATAGTTCCTCTGCCTCTCGGCTGTCGTCCACCTCCCTGACCATGCCCTGGTTGAGGTCCTTGAGGAGAGACCTGAGGTCGGCCTCCTCCTACAACGTCTTCCCTCAGAGGAGTGGGAGTTCACTGCCCCTGCTGCTGCTACTGGAAGGGTCTGGCTGGAAACTATTGTGGCTGAGGCGGGTGTTGTACTGGTCCACCTCCACTGTATTGTACTCGCTCTGGGAACTGGTTCTGATGGTGCCCACGGCTGCCATAGATGAAACACCTCAGTCCCGGGCTTGAAGGAAAAGGGAGAGGACCGGGAGATCGGAACTGAAACTACTGAGGCATGCTCCCTACTAGTCAGAACCTAGAGGGCTCTGATGTTGGAGGCCTGCTGCTGACGACTTTCCCCTTTGACGAGCCCAACTGGATTCCTTCTCGTGACACAACTCCCAGCGTGTGCATCCTTTCCACCACTTCTACCTTCTTTTGGACCTCCAAGTATGTTGGTAGGGTGAAGGGAGTATCAACATACTAGATAGAAGTCCGAAGTGCCTCCTCCAAAAGTCTCTCCCAAGACTGCTCATCCAAAAAGTGGTCGGGAGCAAAGTGAAGGAGATCCTTGAACTTGATCCCCAACTCCCTCACTGACATAATCCCCTGCTGGAGGGAGAATAGTTCCTGCCTCTTCTCAGCCTTCATCATGGAAGAGAGGAATTCTACCCGAAACTCCTTCTCGAAGTCAGTCCACGTGACCTCAGCCTCCCTCTTCTCCCCAAGATAAAGCGTCCACCACTGACGTGTTGCTCCACGCATCTGGCTCACAGCCAGAGGAACCCAGTACTCCGTCGGAGCCCAGATCAAGTTGAAAGCTATCACCAGCTCCTCTAGCCAGCTCTCTGTCTCCATGTCTGAGATGCTGCCCTCATACTTCCCGAGAGTCTGCCACTGAAAGGCTCGAAGCGTCTTCTTCCACCGATCGTCCTACTCCTCTAAGTCATATCTTTGTTAATCAGCCAATTCAACCTCCTGGGCCTCGATCTCCCTCACTACTCATGGTCATCTCCCAGGTTCCATAGCTTCAAGGTAAACCAGGAATTCCTAAGCCCGGGTAGTGTAGAATATTGTTCTTAAATTTTCTTAGGCTTCTTATTCATTTTAAATCCCAAAAATTCCCCAGAAAGAAAAGAACACAAGTAGTTATGATGCATGTACCATTCTAAGGGTCTCTACCCTACAATCAGTGTAGCCTCACTTGGTCATTCAGTAGGTCCAGAGTCCTTGCATTGAATCACGGGGGGGGGGCCTAAAATCCCGTGTCCTAGCCGGTCTTCCCTAGCCTATTTCATGCTCCAAGATCACCTGACACTATTTCCATACCATCCCATGCAATCCTCACTATCCCTAACTCTAGACTCCATCCTATCTCTCAACCCCCATCCTCTGATACCATTCAGTCACAACCCCCTCCCACCAAAGATGCCCCTCCTAAGCTGGCAATGGTGAAAGGGAGATAATGACCCCCGAGTCCCGCCTCCAGTAGGCCCCGAAGTGGCGACTAGCACCAAGGGTATGAGTTTTCACAATTATTGGAGGCATTACCCTTTTTATTAATTCAGTCCTAGAAATAGGATGAGTCAAACACCAAAAGAAAAAGGAACAAGTAAATCCCATATGCATGTTTTATACAATACTGAAACAAAAGTACAAGTACAAGAAAAGATCCAAAGCACAATACTAAGAAAGGAACGCAAAAAATGCAACAAGCAAAACTCCAACGCCCAACTAGCGAGGTCTCACACGGTCCCTGAAGTCCTCCTAAAAACCTGAAAGTAAACTTAGGGTGATCATACAAGTATACTCAGTAGGGAAACCTAAAGCTCTCGTGCACAAGTGGGGAGACATCCTAATGCCCCATGAGAAAACAGAAGGAACCAAAGCCTATAAAGGAATCTATCCTCCGAACCTTACAAGCCACACTCACCAAATATCACAATTCAATAGAGTAGTATAATAATATTATCAAAGTATGGGTACCCCGCACCACCTTCCCACTGAATACTGCTCATGCCCTCACACCTAACGCTCTGATTCTTCCCCCTCTTCTTGAGCTAGTTTCGCAACCTAGACATATGAAGCTCGAGCTTGTGCCGCAACCAGGCCATACGAATCCCATAGTATCCTGCCGGCACAAAATCCTCGGCTATAACCACATCTCATCCTGCATTCCGCCGGAACTCAATCCTCAGCCATAGCCACATCTCATCCCGAAGACACCTAGGAACCACATCACATCACATCCCGAAGACTCTTGGGAAACATCTGTCGTAACCTGCCCAAAGGATCTTGGGTTATAGAACCTGGAAGAGGGAGCATGGGGAAGAACAGTAACCATCCATCCTTTGGATGTTTGGGAATGTCACCCCCCGTCCCACGGGTGTTCGGCACATGGTACTCAACATGGGTGTGGTCCATAAAGAAACATAAAACGTACAGATTTATATAATTATATCAACCACTCAGCCCATCCTAAGGCTTCTACACAAAATATCTGAGCACATGCCTTGACACTACTACCACGAAAGTATGCACACAATGAATGGCCCCAAACCCAATTCATCTTTTCATGTTTCAACAGTTTTAGTTTATCAGTTCCTTAACTACCGAGAAACTAAAAACAACCAAACCAGATCAAACATTCATAAAACATATCCCTGCCAACCACAAATAAGGTTAGGGAAAATACAAGCAACACAAAACCATTTTCTTTTATTATCCAATCAATTCTATTTATTTTCCATATTTAATCAAATACTATGCCCCACAATTCATTAGTTAACTCTTCCACTTTTATTCATATTCACATCCCATCCCTGCAGCCCTAGTGCCAACCACCACAACCAAAAACACCTCAGAAACAAAACCCGTACATCATCATTATCCCTTCAATACCATTCATCACAGCTCCACTGCCCGTCACAACCATATGATACACGCCAACCCACAATCAAGCCAACTGTAGCCCTGTTGCTCACACGTTCCACAACAACCCACAAAACACCCCTTCACATAATTAAACCCCAACCAGCACCCAAAAAATTCATTCTTTCATTTAATTTAATCATGGTGATCATATAAGGGTTCTAGGTATTCATTTAATCATCCAATTTTACATGATTAACCAATTTCCACTTTCTATGAATTACATCCATGAAATCATCCATAAAAACAAGGAAACGTCTAATGGAGTAAGAAAAGTCCCCCAAAAACCGTGATTTTTAGTATGCATAATCCCATTCAATTGACAACATAATCAAAGGAGAAGCATTTATTGAAATAAAACAACAATACCAACAAAAAATCTCCCCAAACCCGTTATTTAACCAGTTACTATATTTATTTACCGGTTCAACCGTATATCATAAAACAAGAGGATACCACCCCGCATGATGCACAAAAGTGAAAGAGAGACGAAGGTAAGATCCCTACCTCAAAGGTTTTGGAAGAAATTACGACAGTTGAAGAACGCTCAACAAAACGGGTCGATTATCCACGAATCCTCCTTAGATATCCTCTCCTAACACAACAAAGACCAATGCTCTTCATATTCGACATAGACATGCTTAGATCTACCCATAACTGGCATAGATCTAAGAAACCGAGAGAAGAGGAGGAGTAGATCTAAGTATATCTAGGAAATCAAGCAAGAACGATCACATACCTCAAGAAACCGGCTTCGATTCGCCAAGAAAAGCCTCGAGATCACCTCCAAAATTCTTGGGAGAGGTTCTTCTACCTCCAAAGAAGGGTAATCCCGAGTTATGGCCGCTTAGGGGCTTAAATGAACCATTTAGAGGAAAAAGAGTTCAAATCCACAATTTTAGGATCTAACTTTAAGTGCCTGCATGGTTAGTCCGCACGGTTTAAGAAACCATAAACTAACCGTGCATTAGCTTCTTCCTTTCCAAACACTCCTCACATGGTTAGTCCACACGGTTAGCCAAACCGTGCGCTAACCGTGCGTTATCCACTGCCTCCAACACCAACCTTGCATGGTTTGGCTGCATGGTTTAGCCAAACTATGCGCCAACCGTGCGAAAGCTATTACCCTTTAGCTTTCCTTAAAAGTCAATCCGAACACACCCCAAGTCACCTTGACCTCCCGGCACCCCTCCAGCACCACATTTCACAAAGGAATGGACCGGGGAGGTCCGGACCATTACATGATAGGTAGTAGTTCGCTTGAACTCAATGTTGCATACATTGCACTCTATTGAATTATTTTGGAAGGAAGAGTAACTTGGATTTATGGGGTTTTAAACTATACCCTCTTTCAATAAATTTTTTCTTCAAAATTTAATCTTGGGATTGAAAACAAGGGGTTTTACATTTTAAAAAATCTTAGTTGAAATCTCACATTGAAAAATAGATTAATGAGGCCCCTATATGAAGATAAAGAAAGGTATGTGTGATGGTTACATGAAATAACACATAATAGGGTTCCATGTATGAAAACATGGATATATAAGAGAAAAAAACCATTAGGATATGATGGAGAGTGATATAGAATATTATTTAGATAAATTTAACACCCTGAAAGCTATAAATCTGCAATGATCTATGGGACCATTTGATTCATCGTAAAAGAAAGTACTATGAATTTTTTTTAGTTTTATGATTCATTCCCTTGTGTTTTAGAATTAATTTTATTCACATAATAACAACAATAAAGTATTATTTAATTTACATTTAGAGTTTCATCCTTTAACTAATTTCTACCACAATATCATTTGTCTCTTCAAAATATAAAACTCAAAAAACTTCTATTTATCTAATTTGTATAAGGTTAAAAATATTAAAATAAACTATTTAAATGAAGAAAAATAGTTTATAATAACATAAGACTTCTTATAGGATATTTTAAGTAAATAAATACTTTTCACACTTCAGTTGTGGGTTCGATTCCCGCAGCTTTGTCTAACATGATGGGTTATCACCCGACCTGCATGTTGTCCTTTATCAAAAACTATAGTATTATAACATTAAAAAACTAATCTTAAGAATTTTTTTATCCTTTAACAATAATATCCAATGATCAACATAATGAATTCCATCCTTTATAGTTATCAAAAATACTTATATCCAATCTATGTCTAAAAGGATAGTAAATTTCCAAAATCAATTATGACATCAGATACCTCAAACAATGCAATGTTTCTCTTATTGTATAATAATAAATATATGATTAAATTAATCCAATTAAATACTTAATGGAATAAAATATTCAGTAGTACAATCCTTATTTATATCACATTCTTCTTATAACAAGAATATAATTATTGAATCCAAAAAATAATACATTAATTATTCCACTTCAATTGTAGTAACAACATATGCTTGAACTTGATCCATTTTCTTTTTTTTCTGATCTATATTTCATTGATTCTTCCGAAAATAATTTAAATAACATCCAATTTAATTACAATTTTGGCATTGAATATTGACATCCTCTTTCTTCACTGTGGAATCACGAGCTTGGTGTCCTTTTTTCCCATATCTGTAACAAACTCCCATTCCATTTTAGTCTGATAACATGGTATCTCTTCCCACATTTATCACATATGGGAAAATACTTCTTTCCCTGATTCCCTTTGTCTGTCTCTTACTCTACCGTTCTCTACTTTTCTTGCATTACTTTAATTTCAATAGATATAGAGAATTCATTTTCTATCATGGTACCACAGGAGACAATATCTTTGTACATTGAAAGAGATTGTGAGACCAATCATTGTTGGAGGAATGGCTTTTACCCATAAAATAATAGATCAATATTACTTCTTGTTCTATGTATGTTTCATGCAGAGTGTCTTGTTATCCTTATGAATTTAGCTTCATTCATTGAAACATTATCATCCTATTTTTGTCTTAGACTCAGAAATTTCCTTTCTTTTTTCACCCCATTGTTCAGGAGGAATGTATTTCTCAATGAAAAGTTCATTAAACTCACCCCATTCCATATTTCATACTTTTTCATCCCCCTTTGTGTTTTTAATCAATAACCACCATTGATCTGCATCTCTTGAAAGATGATAGACTACCATGTCAACTTTTTCCCTTTTCTTACTCCCCAAATCATGAAATATTTTCTTTATGGAACTTAACCACTACTCATATACAAAATGATTTTTAGTCCCATTGAATTTTGGATGTTTTTGTATCATGAAACGGTCTAACATTAAACCTTCGCTTTGTGGATCAGGCTGCTCTATACGGGTAAGGTTATTATTCACAACCTAGTTCAGCTATCCTAGTATAGTTATATGATTTTCAGAAACAGTTTTGTCACCATCTTTACTATCATTATCTTCCATATGAGGGAAATCCCTATATGGATTTCATGCGTTGATAAGATATCTATTTCTTCCACTTGGCGCCACTTCTAAATAATGACATTCACTAGATTAGGTTATGAATAATAATGCATAATTCCATACTAGAAAAATAATTATCATAAATTGAAAAAACATATGAATACTTAATCCATAATCATAAATATGGTTTCTTTTAGGATATATTTAATCATAAATCCAACATAATGGTTTGTAAATGAAGTAGAAATTATCAAAAGTAAATCCCCTTGGAGTGTCAAACAAGGTTTACAGTAAGGCTCGTTGTTATGTACCAGGTTACCCCGAGTCAAGCTCAAAACTCCTTATCACTATTTTTACCCCAAGGTAAATATGTTCCATAACCATGTCTACATGTATTATCTAGACAATTATGTAAAACATATAATATCAACATAATCCTTACTTTAACAAAATTCTAAGGGGTTCTTCTATACATATCCTCAAAAATCTATCTTAGGGTTATGATCCCTAACCTTTGTTTCCAAAATCTATTTCCACAGATGTTTCTAAACTTCCTCTGATACCAACTGTAACACCCTAACCCAAGTTACCTAGAGCTGGATAATTATTTTATACATTGACTTGATTATAAGGAATCAATCCCTGAAGGACCGATCAGTTTAGTAGTTTTGGAAAATATATTAAATACCTGAATGTTACATAAAAAATTATAACGTAAAACACAACAGAAATAATCTTTTGAGAATTACATTATTTCCTTATCATAACACTCCATATAAATAATAAAACACTTCTTGGAATCCGAGGAAAATAAAACATAATAAATTTGTGAGCACAGATGCTCAGTAAGGGTAAATAATTCAAAACAATCTATAAAAATTTATGGAAATATGTTTAACAAAAACAAAATCAATTTTCAACATAATCATGAACATAATATGGAAAAAATAAATAAAACATTACCATATAAATATCCACATTGATATTATACAAATCGAATAATCACATGTAATAACTAATTTCATAGAGAGGGAATGTATAATACCGGACAAAATAAATACTACGTCATGGCCTTGTGCCAAGACCCTAGTTTGTCTCATGAGTCCTACCGATGCATCGAGGGGCCATAGAAGGCCCTACACATTACATACTAAGTCTAATAAATTTTTTATATGATAAGGTTAAAACATAACACAAAAATTCATATTAAAACTATCATACGAAATGTCAATACACTACCCATAAAACATGAGTGGTATTAAAATAGCACATCCTTAGAAAAACATATCCTAACGCATTCAATAAAATATGGAAGATTGTATTATAAAAATTCAACCCAAATAGAAAATAATATTTAGTATAGGATGTTGACATAGTTGAAAATGATCATTAAACTCTTTGAGAGAACTATCCCTTTTTCATGAAATCGTTTAAAAGTCACATAATTTATAAAAAAATACATTTGAAATATATTTTTTAATCAATCTGTCCAAAAACACGTTAACATTTTTGAAAGGATTAATATTTTAAAACATTCATGTCAATATAAATAAATCCTAAAAATCGGTTTGAAAACATTGACATTAATGATAAATGTTTAGAAGAATAAATATTTAAATACTTTTAAATGATGTTTTAGTTAATGAGTCCCTTAAAAATAATCCTTTTGAAAACAATTTTATGAAACATTGACATGTATGATACATATTTCCAAGTAAATACTTACAAATAAATAATCTCCGATAATAATGAGATTGAGGAATTAACCCTTACATTAGATCTGATACTCTCCATATGTTTCTGAAACTCCTCTCCTTGGGGTGTCTCCTTTTGAATTGCCCAAAATGAATCCTTATGTTTGATTTCTACCCCATTTTGACCACTAAGATGAATTTATGGAATATTGGAGGAGATTTGGGTAAGGTTTTTCCATGTCAAAAGGTTGATGGATGTTTAAATAAGTGGGTATAGGTGGTTTCATTTTATAAGAGGGATGAGGGGCAATTTTGGAATGTCTAGAAATATTAATTTAGTTTAAATTCAGTTTTTACTAAAAATGGTAAAAACTCATCTAATTTTAAGATAATATGATTTTAGTTTGAATATCGATCATCCAATAATTTTTATACATGTTTATAATATTTTTTATCCTTTTCATTTTGGTTTAACCCTTATTTTACCCTTTTTAATCTTACTGTGATATCATTTTATTTACTTATTGTGGGTTAATGTAATTACCATATCATGTAAAACTACAGACAACAAGTCATTTATGGAATATTTGGTCTTTTCTTAACTATATGTCAAAATCATATATTTTTCATAATTAAATATCATTAAATAAACTATTTTATGTTTTATTTTATGAATTATGTAAATTTTAGAAACTATTCAAACTTGACTATTCTATAAATTAATAACAACATGATTACTTAAATAAAAAGGTATTAACTCTATTGTACTATGTAAATATCATCCAAAAAATTCATGCATGACATCAAAATAACTAAATTACATTTATTATAAAATTTATAATATCATTTATTTGAATCCTTTATTAATGAAGCAATCACTACATCGTCATTGTGTAATAATTAAATTTATTTATTTTTTATCTAAAAATTATAAATATAATATAATGATATAGGGAATATTTTTAGATTTATAATTACTATTTATAGTCAAATAGATCACTTATATAATCCCATATAATATTTTAGTGACATATACAAGTTTATGTAATATTTTTCTATACTTTAACTTCATTCTTATAAAAGTTCATTTTCACACCCATGTGGCTCCATGGGGTCCCAAAGTAAACTCAAGAAGTCCCATGGATTTAAACATATCATCCAATAGGATTAGAAAATTTTTTAGGGTAGTTTAATATTATTATAATATTACTTTTGTACCTTTATTTACCTGATTTACCATTTAATCATGGTAAATAAAATAATTACTGAAGTTACTATTCATAATGTCAGAAAATAAAAGGTACCTATTTACACAATTTGGACTTTATGATTCCAAATATGGAATCCATTTTTCCAAATTCAAGACACATTGTTGGAAAAAAATAATTTAAAATAACTTCTCGATGTCAAAACTAAACGGAGGATTTTTACGAAGTAAATCAATCATAAGATTGACATGTGTTTATGTCCAATTTAAATGTAAAAATAAACTTAATTCCCTAAATTATATTAAATGATAAAAATATATACTAATTATACTTTAAAACTACTGATATGTATAATTTAACACTATATATTACTTTGATTAAAAATTTTGTTTTCAATTAATATTTAGTAATTTTCATAATTCATCAAAATTTAAAATTTATTAGAAAAGTAACAAACATTTATCCAACCTAAATTATTATATCCCACTAATAATGAAGAATTTAATTTCATCAAATTTAATATATATATATATATATATATATATATATATTTAAAAAAAATTGATAAAGTGTTGACCATTATAAGGAAGAAAAAACTGAATTTTATTAAAAATACTTATTTTATATGAGAAATTGAATTCGTCCTCAAATTATTTCTAGAAAACACATAATATGAATGTTAAATTTATATGGTATCTATATAAAACTAAAATGTTTGTTAATACTATTAATAATTTCTTTTAAAGCAGCTAATTTGATAGGTTGTGGTGTGCTTGAACTCGTTGTTGCGTACATTTCATGTTATTGATTTATTTTAAAAGAAGAGTAAATTGGAAAAATGAGGTGTTACAATATACCCTCCTTAAATAAGTTGAATCCTCATAATTTAAACTCAGGATTGAAAACTAGGGTTTTTCCATTTCAAATCATAATTGTTGAAATCCCACATTGAAAAAATGATTAATGAGGCCTCTATTCTATGATAAATAAATGTAACTATGAAGGTTACAAGAAATAACACATACTAGGGTTACATGTATGAAACATGGATATGGAATAGAAAACAAACCCACATGTTCAAATGGAGAGTGATAGAGAATATTATTCAAAGGAAGTTAACAACCAGACTGCTATAAATATGCTATGATCTTGGGACTATTTGATTCATCGTAAAAAAAGTACTAATAAAACATTTTTGGTTTTCGAATCCTTTCAATATTGTTGTAGAATAAATTTAATTCATAGACAAAGAATACAAGGAATCATACTTAATTTACAAGTAGAGTTTCTTCCTTTAACTAATTCCTACAACAAACTCATCTTTCCTTACAAAAGATAAAACTAAAAAACTAATCTACTTATCTCAATCATATATGCTTCCAAATATAAAAATATGTAATTTAAATGAACAAAACTATTTTATAATAAACTGGGACTTTTTATAGGCTAGTGGTAGGTGATAAATCCTTATCGCACTTAGGTTGTGGGTTTGATTCTCATAGAAATATATAAAGAGACGTGTTATCACCCGACCAAAATGTTGTCCTTTTTATAAAACAATAGTATTATAACATTAAAAAAATAATATCAAGAAAATATTTAACCCTAAAAAATACTACCCAAAGTCCAACTTAATCCATTCTATCCTTTAGAGTTATCCAAAGTACTTCTGTCAAATCTCTGTCTTAAAGGTCTCTAAATTTCCTAAATAAATTCTAACATTTGATTCCCCAAACAACGTAATGTTTGTATTATTGTCACATAATTTATATATGATTACCTTAATCATATTAAAACCCTAATGAATGAAAAATGTACGGCAGTTCAATCCCTATACATATTACATTCTTTATATAACCAGAATATAATTATAGAATCCAAAAAACAAAAATACAGTAATTATTCCACTTCAACTGTAGTAATAGCCTAATCATGACCTTGATCTATTTTATTTTTTTGAGCTATATTTCCTAAACGATTTGGACCATCATTTACATAATTTCCTATTTCATTAAAATTTTAGCATTGAGCATTGACATCCTCTTTATTCCCCTTTAAATCATGATCATGGTGGAATTTTTCTCCATATATGTAACAAAATACCATTCCTTTTATTCAAATACTAGGATATTTCTTCCCACATTTATCACATAAGGGAAAATCCTTCTTTTCATTTTTCTCTTTATCTCTCTCTTGATCCATCATTATCTTCTTCTCTCACATTACTTTAATGTAATGTGACTTAGTGAATTCCTTTTCTATCTTGATAGAAAACAAGATTATTATTTCATACGATTGGAAAGATTGTGAGACCAATGCCCATCAGTGGAAATCTATTAACCCATCAAATAATCAATAAATTTTACTTCTTGGGTAACATATGTAGTCTTCAATGTTCCTTGTTAGCCTCATGATGTTAGATTAATACTTTTCAATATTCTCATTCTATTTTTGTCTTAGACTCAGAAATTTTACTTCGATATCAGCTCCTTGTTCACAAGGAAAGTATTTCTCTAGGAAAAGATCATTAAACTCCCTCCATTCCATATTTCTAACTTCTTCATCCTATGTTTTGTTTTTAATTAATGACCTCCCTAGATCTGCATCACATTAAAGATGAAATACTTCCATAAAAACATTTTGGATTTCGTTACTCCCCAAATAAATAAATATTTTCTCTAAAAAAAAGTATCCAATGCTCAGCTACAAAAGGACCCACTAAATGTTGGAGGTTTTTGTAACATAAAGTGGTTTAATAATGTTCCCCGACATTATTGATCCAGCTAATCCACACAGGTATTGTAATTATTCATAACCCCAGTCATCTATACCAGTATGGTTATAAACTTTTTAGTACAACTTTTGTCACTAGCCCCACAATAATTATCTTGCATAAGAGGGAAATCCCTACATGGATATCTTTCATTGATAAGATTTCCATTTTTCCAACTAGGAACCATTTCTAAATAATTTCATACACTAGATTAGGTTAAGAATCATAATACATAATTCCAAACTTGTAAAATATTTGACATAAATTGAAAAATTTATTCATAACTAATCCATAAACATAAATATGGTTCCCATGAGGATATATTTACTCATAAATCCAACATAATTGTTTGTAAAGAAAATCTGAATTATCCTAAGCATATCTCCCAAGAGTGTTGTAAGAACCCAGAGCTTCAGTTTCAGGTACAGATCTCTTTTATGGGATTTTTAATGTAAAATGGAGAATTTGTAAATTTTCAGAGTACACATCGTGTAATTTATGAGTACATGTCGTGTACTCATCTGCCGCTCGAAGTCGTGTGATGGCCGCGTCTGGGCCACACACACACGGTGTGTAGGGATGATGTGGCGGCCGCTTAAAGTAGAGTACAGAAAAACCAAGTACACACCGTGTACTTTCTTTGTATTTCATTAATCGGACCGGGGTCACTACTAATGCTCATAAACATCTTCTTATCCACCTAATTCCATCCGGAGCATCTGAGGAGGCCGATTCTTCTTCGAGCCATTGATTTATCACCAGTTGTTTGAATCAAACTCCATCGATTACAGAAGAATCACAGCGGTGAGTTCTTAGTTCTTCTTTGGCCTCATTTCCTGATTCTTCCTCTTGTGTGAGTTATATGGGGTTGAATATTTTAGATGTTTTTTGTAGATATACTACGTTCTAGGATGATTCATGGGCCGTGGTTCAATTATATCGATCTTCGAGGATTGAGGTAGGTGGTTTGTTTCCCTACATTGAAGTTCTTTGAGTTTTGGTTGCAAAAGTGCCGAATACCCATGTATCGGGTATCCCGAGTTAAGGATTTTTATCCTATTGTTTATTTCCCTAGATTTCTTATTAGATTTGGATTAATTGTTGCTAATATATGCTTGGTTGCATGTCTCAGGATCACCCCATGGGTGTTTCGCCCTGTTTGGCTATTAATTGTCGTTCGGCACCGTTTGCCTATGAGGCAAGCCCTATTGAAATTGATAGTTTTCTTGTTATAACTATTTGCATGTGTTGCCTACTATTTAAATGCTTTTGATGCATGGTAGCTATTATCCAAGTAGTTTTTAAACTTATTTAGGGTTGTTGACAGTCAATTATGCATGACTGGACTGCTCAGGGCTGTGAGAACCTGGTGCGGGAGATCAAAGATGGAATAGACGATTAAGTGCTTCCCTAGAGGGTATGTTGGTTTTAGTTTCGTACACAGGACCTACGGGAATAGAACTTTGTGCTTCCCAAGAGTGTTCTTAGTTACACATGCATCGAGACCACATGAGAAATTAGATGTAAGTGCTTCCTCAGAGATTCTGTAGCTATCATTTCAAGACCATAGGGGAATTGATGTGAGAGCTTCCCAGAGTGTCTGTGCCTTGTTTGATTACTGGAATATAGGGGTATTCTAGTTTGAGCCACCCAGAGAGTCAGTGTGAATTTTGATGGTTGGTAGTGACGATTCCACCAAGACAAAGAACAAGCTTGGGTTTTGTACTGCTTGTGTTTAGGTAGTCTTTTGAGATACATGTTGTGTTACTTGCTTTAACTTGGAATAGAAGGCTTTACTAGTTGTTCCTGGTTGTTTAATTAAATGAATGTGAATGGTAATTGGTAGGATTATTTACTTGTATACTCTTAGTCCATTACTTTACTTATCTTCCTTTACTTTTTATATATTACTCACTGACTGTAGGGCACAAATCTTGTAGTGATTACCTATTGGGATTAGTCTCACACCCTGTTTGGGTCTTGCTTTTCGGCCCAAACAGATTATTTGGTTGCAGGTGTAGATAGGGATTGTTGTCCTTCTACCTCAGGTACTTGATTGATGGTTGGAGCTGGAGAGCATGGGACCGGTCTTTGGCTTGTGATGCTACTGGAGTTGTTGTTTACGTTTAGTACTTTGGCTTCAGTTGTATTTCAGCACATTTTTTTGTTTACTGCTTTCCATAGATACATGTACCATTCTGCATCATTATTATATCAGTCATTGCATCGACTTTTAGTTCAGTTGTTGTATGCTGTTTACTACTTCTTCTATTGTTTATGTTTATTCTTACACTGTATACTTTAACAAATGAGGGCATAGTTTCCCCACAGACTCACCAAGGCCCTCGCTACTAGTCGGCAGACTCTGGTGTTTGGGGAAATGCGCTTGAGGTCATGTGGCGAACCAGGTACGGGGCACCAGTTATGTGGCTCCGGATTCAGGTCGTTACAAAGTGGTGTCATAGGAGTTTTATTCTTTTCTATTGCCTTACTGTTTTGTGACAATAGACAGGGATAGGAAGAAATGGGTAGTTAGTACTTAACTATGCCCGAGATTAATTAACCCATGTATAGGGAAAATCTATATTACCTCGCAATTGCAATTTTCAGTTTTTTCAAGTGTTACAGTTTATTATATTTCACCATTGGGTGATGCACATGTTTTGTGATGTTACATTTTATATGATTGTGGTTCTATTTTGTTGCAACCCTATGAGATGAGGGTGTGCCATCTCATACATCATATAGGCACTAGGTAGTAAATCACATGTCATGAATTTTACCATGCCATCTAGGGTGCATTAGAATTTCATGCTATTGTGATAGATGTCGTGATAAATTATGCATGTTGTTTTGATAGTTGCTATGATAGACATACTTGTTGTGCTGATAGAGTATTGTTTATTTTACATCTTATTTAGCATGGACGCAAAGCTCTGGTCTTAGAGGTGTTATGGGCCCTCGAGGATCACAATTTGGAAGAATATTGGATTGTTATGCTGTTTTAATTGTTATATGCTTTGTTATGATGGAAAGATTTGATTTTCGGGGAGTATGGGCCCCCACGGATCAGAATTTGGCACATAGATGTTTGTTTTTCAGTGTTTCTGGCGTTCAGTGCAGTTTCTGAGTTACTGCCCAGAAAAACCCAGAATACACGGCGTGTACTTTATTAATACACGTCGTGTAGTTTTTAAACTGTGTTACAAACTGTGTGAACAGAGACACGGGGTGGTGGAGAGTCTTCAGGGACACACTGTGTACGATAAGTACACGCCGTGTAGTAGTCAACCGTGTACCCAGCCGTGTCACTAACAACATGGGTTGGGGAAACTCGTGTAGTACACACCATGTTCTATACGAACACGCCGTGTAGTTTTCTTCTGGGTACCCGACCGTGTCACGAACAACACGGATTGGTTTTATCTATTCTTATACATGTCATGTTTGTTCAGAACACGCAGTGTAGGGGTCAGCCGTGTAGCCGACCGTGTAACCGCTACACGGGTCGCTGAAACCTGTCCAGTACATGTCGTGTCTTTAGTGAACACACCATGTAGTTTAAGATTAGGAGGAACGTGTAGGTTAGCCGTGTAAAGAGACTCGGGCAGGGGAGTGGAGTTCAAGTACACGGCGTGTGTTGTGACAACACACCATGTATCTAGGATGTTATATGACCAGTGGTGGCAGAGTTTTATGCCCAGGTGGAATGATTAGAAAACATGTCGTGTAGTTTAAATACACGCCATGTAGTCTTGTTTGGCAAACTTAAGTTTTTATCTCTCCTATTCATGTTTTTTACTCTTGTGTTTTCTGTCCTTGTTAATCCTAAATCTGAAGTGTGATTTTGATTTCTCATAGCAATGGAACCAAGACGTCCTCTCATTGCACGCTAGGAACCAGGCAGTGACCGTACGCCTAATACGGCAGACTAGGGACTACCTGTAGTTCCGCCGATCATTCCAGACATGGAACCTGCAGTGATTCCAGACACTGGTGTCAATGCTCAGTTCAGAGAGGGTTTCATGAGGTTCATGTAGACCTTCCAGGGAGCTCATCATCCTGCCCCATCTATGGCAGAGCTGACGTGAGTCTTCCAGCAGCAGCATACTCCCACTTTCACAAGGGATGGAGGACCTCAGGCTGCAGATTCAGGGCTAGAAAACTTGCTTTCCATCTTCGAGCATTTGGAGACACCCCCAGACAGAAGGGTGAATCTCGTGACTTACATACTGCGAGATTCTTCCAAGAGGTGGTGGTATGTAGTCTCAAAGGCAGGGCGCCAACGGATTATGTATTGGGACGAGTTCCAGCGTTCATTCTACGACTACTTCTATCCAGCAACACTGAGGGCCGATAGATCCAGAGAGTTCATAAACCTATAGTAGGGTACTCTTTCGGTTATGGAGTATTCCTCCCATTTCACTAAGTTATAGCATTTCACTCTCGTTCTAGGAAATGACGAGCTATTTTTGGTAAGGAAGTTTGAGGAAGGCCTCAAACCAGAGATCAAATCACAGGTGAACGTCTTCCAGTTGACTTCTATTACCCTAATAGTCAACCAGGTGCTAATCACTGAAAGGAATCAGAGGGAGAATGGATCTATTGACCAGGGCAGTTTAGCATCCAAGACTGATTCATTACATACTAACCGCAGGAAATTCCACCGAGAGTCTACTCGAGGTGACTCGAGGAAGCAAGGAAATTCTTTTGGAAGATGGGATCTTCCTTCTGGCAACCAGGTGGTGTGCTATCAATGTGGAAAGAGAGGGCATAAGAAGCCTCAATGCCCAAGATATCCAGTGGAGTGCTGAGCTTGCTGCAAAATGGGTCATCTGTAGCATTTTTGCAGGGTTCTTCTTCCAGCAGCGAGTGAAGGAGGATTGGTTTCTACTCCTCGTACAGGAGCAGGATTACCTATTTCGCAGCAGACTGGGGGCTGGAGTTATTTAGGTCATTCAGGCCAGGGTAGAGGTCATGAACACGGTGGTTAGGCTCAGGGAGGATCAGCTCAGGGATATCAGGCTACTACACAGGGTCGCGGTACTGGCCAGATGTTTGCGGTAGAGCAGATTCATCGGGAGCAGGATCCTGGACCTTCCACAGTTCGAGGTACGATCCTAGTAGCCTCAGTTTTATCTTATGCACTTTTCGATACCGAATCTTCTCATATCTTTATTTCTATGCACACTGTGGAGAGCCTTAGACTTACTATCCTTACTTCTGAGGATACGTTGGAACTAGACACTCCTTTGGGACATAGAACTACTAGTGTGCATCAGTGCAGGGAGTTCCCCTTGAGGTGGGCGGGTGTCACTTCTTGTGTGATATTTATGTCCTTGAGATGAAGGGTTATGATTTCATTCTCAGAATGTACTGGCTAGTTCCTTTCCAAGCCTTTGTCGATTGTTATCACCGCAGGGTGAGTTTCGCATCACCAGAGGGAAGGTGTTTTCTTTACAAGGGAAAATGGGATGTCCAGGCAAGCAGAGCTGGACCAGAGCATCATGGGTTGGGCAGTGTTACAGCCCAGATTGCAATTTTATATCTAGATGATCAGGGGACTTCTCAGAAGGACTTCCCTCCAGTAGTTGACCGTTTTCCAGATGTCTTTTCAGAAGAATTTTCAGGGTTGCCTCCGGAGCGTGAGGTAGAATTCTCTATTGATCTTGTTCCAGGAGCAGCACCGGTATCCATACCTCCTTATAGGATGGCTACGCCTGAGTTGAAAGAGCTCAAGAAGTCGTTGGAGGAGTTGCAGTCGAAGGGTTTTATTTGACCCAGTACTTCCCCTTGGGGTTCACCTGTGTTGTTTGAGAAGAAGGTGGATGGTACCTTAAGGCTTTTTATGGACTATCGAAAGCTAAACCAGTTGACAGTCAAGGACCAATAACTATTGCTGAGGATTGATGATCTTTTTTATCAGCTTTGAGGAGCCAGGGTATTCTCAAAGATCGACTTGAGATCCGGCTATCCTCAGTTGCGGGTCAGACCATCTGATATACCTATCAAAGATTTATAAAGCAAGTATGGTCTGTACGAGTATCTGGTTATGCCATTCGGTCTCATAAAAGTGCCGGCAGTTTTCATGGCGCTGATGAACAGAGTTTTCCATCCTTACTTGGACTATTTCATCATTGTCTTTGTGGAAGATATCTTGGTGTACTCTCACACTCGATACAACCATGCTACCCATCTGAAGATCGTATTGACTATACTGAGAGAGCATCAGTTATATGCTAAGCTCTCAAAGTGCCACTTCTGGATGGACGAGATTCACTTCCTGGGCCATGTCATCTCAGAGACAGGAGTATATGTCGACCCAAATAATGTGAGTGCAGTAGTTACCTGGGAGAAGCCGAAGAATGTCTTCGAGGTACGGAGTTTCTTGGGACTGTCTGGTTATTACAAGTGGTTTATACAGGACTTCTAATGCTTAGAAGCACCGTTGATGGGCTTGACAAAGAAAGGTGTGAAGTACATTTGGTCAGAAGCCTGCGATTCATCCTTCCAGGAGTTAAAGGGGAGATTGACCTCAGCACCGATTCTAGTTCTTCTAGAGCTAGGCAAGAGTTATACAGTTTTCTAGGATGCATCAGGCACTGGGCTTGGAGCAGTGCTTATGCAGTAGGATCGTATTGTTGCGTACGGATCTCGTCAGTTGAGGCCCCATGAGAAGAACTATCCTACACATGACCTGGAGTTGGTTGCGGTTGTTCATGCTTTGCATTGTTGTAGGCACTATCTCATGGGAGAGAATTTTGTGTTATATACTGACCACAAGAGCCTCAGGTATATATTCACGTAGCGTGACTTGAATCTGAGATAGCAGAGGTGGGTAGAGTACCTACAGTCCTTCGAATTCGATCTTGTTTATACGCCTGGGAAAGGAAATGATGTGGCTGATGCACTAAGCAGGAGGACTCAATTGTAGGTAGTTCAAAAGGCCAGCAGCGGATGGCAGCTTATGGATATGTTCTTTGAGATGCATTTGGAGGTGCACGACAGATAGGGATAGACAGTTCTTTCTTCTGTTTCTATTACCTCTACTCTTTTACATCGAGTTTGAATGAGGCATCTATCAGACCCATAAGGCCTAGTCCTACGATAGGGTGTGTCAGATAGACACCCTACTCCAGGGTGGACAGTGGGTGATGATGAGGTGCTGCATTTTCATGGCCGTGTATGGGTTTCAGCAGACGTACGTGAGGAGCTGATGTGGTAGTTTCATGCTTCAGCTTGGGAAGTTCATCCTAGTGTCAACAAGATGTACCAAGACCTACACTGTCAGTATTGGTGGCCAGATATGAAGAAAGATGTGGCTGGTTTTGTTATGCGGTGTTCCACCTGTCAGCAGGTGAAGGCAGAGCATCAGCGACCAGCAGGGATTTTACAGCAGTTACCCATTATTGAGTGGAAATGGAATGATGTCGCAATGGACTTCGTGATAGGGATATCTAGATCGCCTCGAGGAAATGATGTGGTTTGGGTTGTAGTGGAGCGGCTCATGAAGGTTGCACACTTCTTGCCAATCAAAGAGACCTTCAGTGTTGATGAGATGGGATGGTTGTACATCCGAGAGATTGTACATCTGCATAGAGTTCCATATTCCATTGTTTCAGACATGGATGTGTGTTTTACTTCACACTTCTGGAAGGGGCTACTGAGGTCTTTGGGTACACAGGTACTTTTGAGTACAGTATACCATCCCCAGACTGATGGCCAATCCGAGCATACAATCCAGGTGCTTGAGGATATGCTCTGAGCTTGCATTCTAGACTTTGGCGGTACTTGGGAGAAGCATATTCCTCTAGTGGAGTTCTCCTACAACAACAGTTTTCAGGCGACTATTCAGATGGAACCTTACGAGGCTTTTTACGGTAGGCCATGCTGATCACCTTTATGATGACTAGAGGTAGGAGAGGCATCTTTGCTGGGACCTCATCTTGTTCAGGAGACCACAGAGTAGGTAGAGTTGATTCGGTAGAGGATGGCTACTCCACAGTCTCGGTAGAAATTTTATGCTGATCAGCGGAGACAACCTTTGGAGTTCAAGGTTGGAGACCAAGTTTTCCTGCATATTACCCCTAGGTTGGGACATAAGAGGATTAGGAGACAGGGGAAGCTCTCACTGAGATACTTCGGGCTGTTTTAGATTCTGGATAAATTCAGGCCAGTTGCTTACAGGTTGCAGTTACCTCAGAGGTACCAGGCTATGCACGATGTCTTTCATGTTTCTCAGCTTCGACGGTATTTCTCAGACATGTCTCATGTTTTTAAACCCGAGGAGGTTGAGCTGGAGTAGGATGCATCTTTCTAGGAGCATCCTATCAGGATTGTTTATCGTAGTGCAAAGGTACTCTGTGGCCGGTCTGTTCCTCTGGTACGGGTTCTATGGCAGCACGACCGTATACAGGACAAGACTTGGGGGAGGGAGGCTAATATGTGATCACAGTGGCCAGTTTTGTTCGAGGTTTCTTCTTCTATGCCTTTTTAGGGAAATTCGAGGACGAATTTCATTAAGGGGGGAAGTTTTTAAGAACTCGGAGCTTCAGTTTCAGGTACGGATCCCTTTTATGGGCTTTTTAAGGAAAAATGGAGAATCTGGAAATTTTTAGAGTACATGTCGTGTACTTTATGAGTACACACCATGTACTCCTATACTGCTCGAAGATGTGTGTTGTCCATGTCCGGGCGACACACACATGGTGTGTAGGGTTGATGTGGTGGCCGCTTAAAGCGGAGTACAAAAAAAACAAGTACACACCGTGTACTCTAAAAGTACATGTCATGTACTTTCTTTTTAATTCATTAATCAGACCGGGGTCAAGCCAAATGCTCATAAACGTCTTCTTCTCCACATAATTATGCCCAGAGCATCCGAGGAGGCTGATTCTTCTCCAAGACACCGATCCGTCACCGGCTGTCCGAATCAAACTATGTCGATTTCAGAATAATCACAGCGGTGAGTTCTTAGTTCTTCTTTGGCCTCATTTCTTAATTCTTCCTCTCGTGTGAGTTATCTGAGGTTGAACATTTTAGACATTTTTGCAGATCTACTCCATTCTTGGACGATTCTCAGGCCGAGGTTCAAGTATATCGATCTTCAAGGATCAAGGTAGGTGGTTTGTTTCCCTACATTGAAGTTCTTTGAGTTTTGGTTACAAAAGTGTCGGATACCCATGTATCAGGTATCCCGGGTTAAGGATTTTGATCCTATTGTTTATTTTCACTAGATTTCTTGTAATCTTTTGATTAACTGTTGCTAATATATTCTTGGTTGCATGTCTGAGGATCACCCCATGGGTGTTTCTCCCTATTTGGCTGTTAATCAATGTTCGGCACCATTTGCCTGTGAGGCAAACCCTATTGCAATTTCTAGTTTTCTTATTATAACTGTTTGCATGTGTTTCCTGCTGTTTAAATTCTTTTGATGCATGGTACCTATTATCCAAGTAGTTGTTGAACTTACTTAGGGCTGTTGACAGTCGATTACACACGACCGGACTGCTCAGGGCTGTGAGAACCTGGTGCGGGAGATCAAAGAGGGAATAGACAATTAAGTGCTTCCCTAGAGGGTCTATTGGTTTTAGTTTAGTACGCAGGACCTATGGGAATAGGACTTTGTACTTCCCAAGAGTTTTCTTAGTTACACACACATTGAGACCACAGGAGGAATTAGACGTAAGGGCTTCCTCAGAGAGTCCGTAGCTATTGTTGCAAGACCATAGGGGAATTGACGTGAGATCTTCCCAGAGTGTTTGTGCCTCGTTTGATTACTGGACTATAGGGGTATACTAGTTTGATCCACCCAGAGAGTTAGTATGAATTTTGATGGTTGGTTGTGATGAGTCCACCAAGACAAAGAACAAGCTTGGGTTTTGAACTGCTTGTGTTTAGGTAGTCTTTTGAGATACTTGTTGTGTTACTTGCTTTACCAGGGAATAGAAGGCTTTCCTAGTTCTTCCTGGTTTTTTAATTAAATGAATGTGAATGGTAACTGGTAGGATTATTTACTGGTATACTCTTAGTCCATTACTGTACTTATATTCCTTTACTTTATCTATATTACTCACTGACTGTAGGGCACAAATCATGTGGTGATTTCCTACTAGGATTAGTCTCACACCCTGTTTGGTTCCTGCTTTTCAGCCCAAACAGATTATTTGGTTGCAGGTGTAGATAGGGATTGTGGTCCTTCTACCTCAGGTACTTTATTGCTGGTTGGATCTGGAGAACATGGGACTAGGCTTTGGCTCGCGATGCTTCTGGAGTTACTGTTTACGTTTAGTACTTTGGTTTTAGTTGTATTTCAGCACGTTTTTTTGTTTACTTCTTTCTATAGATACATGTACCATTTTGCATCATTATTATATGAGTAATTGCTTCGACTTTTAGTTCAGTTGTTGTATGTTTTTTACTACTTCCGCTATTGTTTATGTTTATGCTTCCACTGTATACTTTATCAAATGAGGGAATAGTTTCCCCACAGACTCACCAAGGCCCTCACTGCTAGTCGGCAGCCTCTGGTGTTTGAGAAAACGCGCTTGAGGTCATGTGGCGAACTGGGTACGGGGCACCAGTTATGTGGCTCCAGATTTGGGTCATTAAAAGTGTCAAACAAGGTGTACAGTAAGACTCGTTTTCATTTACCAAGATAAATAAAAACAAGCTTGGAAGTCCATGTCAGAGTTTCTACCCCAAGTTACATATGTTCCATAACCACATCCACATGCAGTATCCAAACGAAGATATACTTCTTGGAATATCAACATAATACCTAATTTAACAAAATTATATAGGGTTCATTTATAATTATCCTAAAATTCTATATTAGGGTTATGATCCCTAATCTTGGTTTTCTAAATAAATTTCCAATGATGTTACTAAACTTCCTTTGATACCAACTATAATTCCACAACAATTATTTCCCAGAGCCGGTGCATTATGTTAATAAATTTTCTTGATTGTTGGGAATCATATCCCAAAGGACCAATTTGTTTAGCAGTCATGGAAAATAAATTACATATTTGAATGTTAAAAAACACTTTCTAACATAAAACACAACTTAAATAATCCTTTGATAATTCCATTATTCCCCTAGAAAAACCGTACACATCAATCATTATACACTTATTTCCATCCTTGGAAAATAAAACCTAATAAAGGGGTGATCTTAGATGCTTAGTATGTGAAAATAATTCATCGGAAGCTATAAACATTTAAAGAAAGATGTATAATTAAAACAGAAGCCTTTTTAATTATAAACATGAACATAATATGGAAAAAATAAATCAAAAATTACTATATAAACATTAACATGGATATTCTATAAGTCAAATAATCACTTTTTATAACTAATTTCATAACGAGGGAATTCATAATGCCAGACATTATAACTATTATGTCAAGGTCTTGTGCCAAGACCATTCACAAAATATTCAATAAAGGCCATATTCTTATACATTAGTTTGGTTCATGAGATCTTCGGAATCATACAGGGGCTATAGCTAGCCCCACCCATCACATACAATGTCCAATGAATTCTCATATTAAAAGTGTGAAATATAACATAAACATGCATATTAAAACTATCATACGAATTCTCGATACTTTAAACATAAACCACAAGTTGTATAAAAATGTCACATCTATAGTAAAACATATCATAACTCATTAAATACAATATGGAGGATTTATTATAATAAATCAACCTCAACAGATGATAATATCTAGTAAAAGATTTTGAAATAGTTGAAAATGGTCATTATACTCTATAAGAGAAATAACCCTTTTTCATGAAATCATTTGAATGTCACACAAGTAATAAGGAAAGACATTTAAAATATATTTTTAAATAAAAGTGTCCCATACCACTTTGAAAATTTTGAAAGGATTACAATTTTAAATAATTAATTTAAATATAAATAAACCATTAAACCCATTTTTAGTACATTGAAATTAATGAGAAAGGATTAGAAAAATAAATATTTAAAATATTTAAAATGATTTTTTAGTTAAATATTCCCTTAAAAAGAATATATTTGAAAACAATTTTATGAAACAAGGACATGGATAATAAATACTTCCTAGTAAATAATTATAGATAAAAAATCTCAGATAATAATGAGATTGAGGAATTAACCCTTACCTTAAATCAGATACTCTGCATACATGTCTGAAACTCCTTTTCTTCGAGTGCCTTCTTTTGATTCGCGCAAAAGGAATCCATAAGATGGATATCTTCCCAATGTTATTTCTTTAGGATGAGGCGTGGGATGTTTGGAGGAGATTTGTATACGGTTTTCCCAATCCAAAGGGATTTGGAGGTGTTAATAAGTGGGTAGAGGTGGTGCCCTTTTATAAGAGGGAGGAGGGGCACATTAGGAATGTCTAGAAATATTAATTTATTATAAAATCAATTTTGACTAAAAATGGTCCAAAACTCATTTAATATGAAGATAATATTATTTTAGTTTGAATACCCATCATTAAATAATTATTCATAAATGTATTAATTATTTTGATACAATTATATTTTTGGTTTAACCCTTATTTTACCCTTTTTAATCTTATTGTGATATTAGGTTATTTACACATTATGGGTTAATGTAATTACCATATCACCTCCGAAGACCTATAAAAAGTAATTTATGACATATTTGTACTTTTATTAACCATTTGGACAAATAATTTATTTTTAGGTATTTAATATCATTTAATAAAATATTTTACATTTTATGTTATGAATTATGTCCATTTTTGAAACTACTCATTCCTTACATTTTTACAAATTCCATACAACATGATTTTTTCGAACCAAAGTTATTAAGTCAAATATAATATATCAATATCATCTAAAAATTTCTTTTATGACATAAAAATAACTAAAGTACTTTTATTTTAACATTTATAATATCATTTATTTTAATCATTGATTAATTATGTTATCACTGCATCATTATTGTTTCATAATTAAATTTTTATATTTTCTGTTTAAAATAAATAAATAAAATATCATGATATAGGAAATGATTTTAGATTTATTATTAATCTTTATAGTTGAATATATAAATTATATAACCCCGTATAAATTTTTTTAGTGAA
This sequence comes from Viscum album, assembly GCA_963277665.1. Classification (NCBI taxonomy): domain Eukaryota; kingdom Viridiplantae; phylum Streptophyta; class Magnoliopsida; order Santalales; family Viscaceae; genus Viscum; species Viscum album. The sequence continues at coordinate 444,417,310 of OY728155.1, read as the reverse complement.
ATACACATGTTGATGATATATTTTTCTATACATTAAATTAATTCTTATAAAATGACATTTTCACACCCTAGTGGCTCCATGGGGTCTCCAAAAAGACCAATGAAAGTTGATGGTAAAAAATATCTCATACAATAGGATTAGGACATGTTTTATGGTAGTTTTATATAATTATAATATTATATTTTTTCCCTTTTTACTAGCTTTACCTTTTATCCATGGTAAATAATATAATTTCTGATGTTACTATTTATAATGTCAAAAAATAAAAGGTACCTATTTACTCAAATTGGACCATAAGTTTTCCAATATGGAATCCATTTATCTAAATTCAAACCACATAGGTGGAAAAAATTAAATTAAAATTATTTTTTGTTTTCAAAAACAAAAAGCAGGTTTTTAAGAAGTAAAAACTATAGAAATATTGACATGTGTTTATGTCTTATTTAAATGTAAAAATACTTCTAATGGCCTAAATTATGTTAAGTGATAAAAATATAATATAATTATAATTTAAAACCACTCATATGTAAAATTTAAAATTTAAAATTATTTTTATTAAAAACTGTTCTTTCAATTAAAATTTGGTATTTTCACAATTCATCAAAATATGAAAGTTATCAAAAAATTACAATACATTTATCAAAACTAAATTTTTATGACTCGATTATAAAGAAATTTTTAATTTTATAAAATTTTATATATTAAAGTTTCAATTTTTTGTTTAAAATGGGTTCTCAATTTAAAAGGCTGAAAAACTGCATTTTTTAAAAAATACATCTTTTATCTGAAAAATTGAATTTTTCATTATATTATGTATATGAAACAAAAAATATACATGTAAAAATTATCTGGGATATGTTTATAATTAAAAATTTGGTTAATTTTATTCATAACTTCTTTTAAATTGGCTAGTTTGATAGATAGTGGTGCGCTTGAACTATGTGTTGCTTACATTGGATGCTGTTGAATTATTTTAAAAGGATGATTACCGTAGAATCTTGGGGTGTTACATTATCCCCACCTTCAATAAATTGTTTCTTTGAAATTTAATCTCGTTATTGAAAACTATGTGTATGAAATTTCAATATAACTTTTTTGAAACCCCACGTCGAAAAATAGATAATAGGGCCTCTATTTTAAGACAAAGAAATTTAAGTATGAAGGTTTCCGAAAATAACACAAACTAGGGTTCTATGTATGAAAAATGGATGTGGAAGTGAAAAAATCCATCATGTTCAGATGGATAGTGATATAGAATATTATTCGAAGAGATTTAACAACTAGAAAACTATAAATTTTCAATGATCTAAGGAGCCATTTGATTCATCAAGAAGAAAGTACTAAGATTTTTTTTGGTTTTATGATCATTTCCCTAGTGTCTTAGAATTAATTTAATTCATAGGATAAGAACACAAGGAAGCATAATTAATTTACATTTAGTGTTTAATCCTTTATCTTATTCCAACCACAAACTCATCTTTCTCATTAAAATATAAAACTCAAAAATACTATATTTATCTCAATCGTGTTAGGTTGAAAATATAAAAATATACCATTTAAATGAAGAAAAATATATAATAATAACTAGGTATTTACTTTAGGATATTGGTAGGTGATAAATCCAAGTCTCACTTCGGTCGTGAGTTCGATTCTCATAGCTTTTTCCAACGCGACGGGTTATAACTTGACCTGAATGTTGTCCTTTTTCTAAAACTATAGTATTATAACATTTTAAAAATTATCTTAAGAAATGGTTTAACCATAAACAATACTATCCAAAGTTAAACATAATTGATTTCAGACATTATAGTTATCCAAAATACTTCTCTCCAATATCAGACTAAAAGGTCACTAAATTTCTGAAATCAATTGTAACATTTGATTCCCCCAACAACATAATGTTTCTATTATTTCCACATAATGTATATATTATTACCTTCATCATATTAAAACCGTAATAAAAGAAAAAATTACAGTACTAAAATCCTAATATATATCAAATTATTCTTATAACCTGAATATAATTCCTGAATGCAATGACAAAAATACATTAATTATTCTACTTCAACTATAATAAAAACATATGACTGTCCTTGATCCATTTCCTTCTATGCTATATTTCCATGATTCTTTGGAAAATCATTTTCATAATGTCGAATTTCATTTCAATTTTAGTATTGAACATTGAAATCCTCTTTAATCCCCTTATAATCATGAGATTGGTGGCCATTTTATCCACATCTATAACAAACTCTCATTCTTTTTTGTCAAATACCAAGGTATTTCTTCCCACATTTATAACATATTAGAAAAAATCCTTCATTCCATTTTTTCTTCATCTGATTCTTTCTCCACCGTTCTCTTATTCTCTTTCATTAATTTAATGTCATATGATTTATATAATTTCTTTTCTAGGTTGATTTAACACGAGACTATATCTTCATATGATGAGAAATATTGTGAGAACAATGCCCTTCAGAAGAAATGTTTTAACCCATCAAAGAATAGATCGATCATACTTATTGGGTTACGTTTGTAGTGTGTTGTGTGACTTGCTAATATCATTATATTAGATTCATACTTTTTAAAATTCTTATCCACATATTGTCTCAGACTCAGAAATTGACTTTCTATATTAATTCTTTGTTCACAAGGAAAGTATTTCTCTAGGAAAAGTTTATAAAACTCCCTCAATTTCTATATTTCCTAATTCTTCATCCTCTGTTGTGTTTTGAATCAATGACCACCAGTGATTTTCATCTCCTGAAAGCTAATATAATTCCATAACAACTTTTTAACATTCATTACTCCCCAAAGTAAGTAATATTTTCTATAAGGAAGTTATCCACTACTCTGCTACAAAAGAATTTATTGTCCCATTTAATGTTGGAGGTTATTTCATCATTAAGAAGTCTAACATTGATCCTCCGCATTGTAGATCAGGATTCTCCATATGGGTAATGTTATTATTCATAACCAAAGTCAGTTGTCCCAGTATGGTTATAAGATTTTCAATACTAATTGTTTCACTAGCTACATTGTCATTACCTTGCATAGGAGGGAAATCCTGACATGAATTTCTTGCGTTGATAATATTTCAAGTTATTTCACTACTAACCATTTCTAAACAATAGAATACTCTAGATTAGGTTATGAATTGTAATTCATAATTCAAACTTGTAAAATAATTAACATAAATTGAAAATTTTATGCAAACATAATCCATAATAATAAATATGGTTCCTTTCAGGATATATTTACTCATAAATCCAACATAATGGTTTGTAAATAAAATAGTAATTATCCTAATCATATCCCCAAAGAGTGTCAAACTAGCTGCATAGTAAGACCCATTGTTGTGCACTAGGTTACCCCGAGTCAAGATTGGAACACCATGTCTGAGTTTTTACCCCTAGGTAAATCTATTCCAGAACCATGTCCACATGTAGTATCTAGACAAGGATGTACTACTTGGAATATCTATTTAATCCATACATTACCAAACTTCTAGGGGGTTCTTCTATACTTATCCTCAATTTCTATCTTATTGTTATAATCCCTAATAATAGTTTTATAAATCTATTTCCAATTTTGTTTCTTAGCATCCTCTTATAGATACTATACCACCCAAATCCCAGTTAACCAAATCTGGTGAATTATTTTAAAACATTGGTTTGATTACAAGTAATCGAGTCCTGAAGGTCAGATCAGTTTGATAGTCTTGGAAAATAGATTACATACATAAATGTTACATAAAAATTTCAAACATATAACACAAAATAAATAATACTTTGAGAATGGAATTATCCTTTATATTATCCCAACATATAAATCATTATACAATTCTTGGAATCCTAGGAAATTAAAACCTAAGAAAGGGGTGAGATCAGATTCTGAGTAAGGTAAATAATTTAGTGGAATATATAAATATTTAAGGAAATATGTATTATAAAAATAAAATCCTTTTTAAACATAAACAAGAACATAATATGGAAAAAATGAATAAAAATTTACCATAAAACATGCACATGGATATTATACTCATCTAATAATCACATGTAATAATTAATTTCATAAGGAGGAATGCATAATGTCCGAAAAAATGACTACTACGTCAAGGCCTTGTTCCAATACCATTCACAAATATTCAATCAAGGCCTTATTCCATGACACTAGAGTGTCTCATGAGACCAAATGATTCCTATAGGGGTTATAACATTACCCACCCATCACATAAAAATTCCAATTCATTACTTATATGAAAAGGGTAAATCATAACCTAAACATTTTTATTAAAACTATAATACGGAATGTAAATACTTTAACCATAAAGCATTATTGGTATAAAAATAGAAAATCCATATTCAGACTTATCATAACTCATTCAATACAATTTAGTAGATTATATTATAATAAATAAACCTCAATAAAGAATAATATCATGTAAATGATGTCGACATAGATATAAATGATCAATAAACTCTTTGAGATAATTATCTCTTTTTCATGAAAACATTTAAAAGTCACACAATATATAAATCAATACATTTAAAAGATATAATTGAAAAAAAGTGTCCCGTACCAATTTGAAACATTTGAAAAGAATAAAATTCTAAATCATTATTGTCTATATAAATAAACACTTAAATGATTTTTGAAAAAATTGACATTAACGAGGATGGTTTAGAAAAATAATTATTAAAAACATTTTAAATCATGTTTTTGCTAAATGGAATCATAAAACGAATCATTTTGAATCCTATTTTATAAAACATGGACATGGATGAAAAATATGTCCCAGTAAATTCTTACAAATAATCAATCTTGGATAATAATGATATGGATTAATTAACCCTTACCTTAGATATGATAATCTCTGTATGTCCCTAAAACTCTTCTTCTCTGGGTGTATCCTTTTGATTTTCAGAAATCAAATCCTTATGTTAGATTATTTCCCAATGTGTTTCCTCTAGGATGAATTTAGGGATTTTTTGAGGAGATTTGGGAAGGTTTTACCAATACAATGGGCTATGAAGATGTTAATAAGTGGTTATAGTTGGTTCCCTTTTATAAGAGGGAGGAGGGTCACTTTAGGAAAGTCTAGAAATTTTAATTTATTATAAATTCAAAATTGATTAAAAATGGTCCAAAACTCATTTAGTTTGAAGATAAGATGATATTGGTTTTAATATCAATAATATAATAAATTGTAGACAAGGTTTAAATATTTTATTATCCTTATCATTTTGGTTTAACCATTATTTTATACTTTTTAATCTTACCATGATATCATGTTATTTAAATATTGTTGGTTAATGTAATTAATATATCATGTCAAAGGACCCAAAAAAGTCATTCATGAAATATTTGGACTTTTATTAAACATATGGAAAAATATTGTATTTTTTGGAGTTTAATATCATTTAATAAACTATTTTATGTTTTATGTTATGATTTATGTCAATTTTGGGAACTGTTCATACTTGACCTTTTTAGAAACTCATAACAACCAAAATTCTTCAAAACAAAGTCTTTAACTCAAATATAATATGTAGATATCATCGATAAAATTAGTGTATGACATCAAAATAACTAAATTATATTTATTGTAACATTTATAATATCATTTATTTTAATCTTTTATTAATGAAGCAGTCACTGCATCGTCATTGCCTCATAATTAAATTTATTTATTTTTTGTCTAAAAATTATAAATAAAATATCCTGATGTCGGAAATATATTTAGCTTTACCATTACTATTTATATTCAAATATATCAATTATATAACCCTATATAAACTTTTTTTAGTGAAAGATACATGTTTATGTTATAGTTTTCTCTACTTAATTAATTCTTATAAAATGTCATTTTCACACATGTGTGGCACCATGGGATCCCAAAATCGACCCAACGAAGATCATGATTGGAAATATCTCATAATATATTATTAATACATGTTTTATGGTAGTTTAATATTATTATAATATTATTTGTTTACCCTTATTTACCATATTTACCCTTTAAGCATGGTTAATAAAATAATTATTAAACTTACTATTCATAATATCGAATAATAAAATGTACCTATTTACACAATTTATACCACATGATTCAAAATATGGAATCCATTTTTCAAAATTCAAAATACATAGTTGGAAAAAATTAACTTAAAATTAATTCCCATAGTCAAGACCAAAAACCGGGTTTTTATGCAGTAAAAACTATTAAATTATTGACATGTGTTTATGTCCAATTTAAATGTAAAAATACTTCCAATGACCTAAATTATCATAAATGATAAAAATATAATCTAATTATAATTTACAACCACTAATATTTATAATTTATCACTATAAATTATTTTGATTAAAAAGGTTTTTTTCCATTAAAATTTAGTATTTTTCACAATTTATCAAAATATGAAAGTTACCAGAAATATATCAAAAATTTATAAAAACTAAATTTTTATGTCACTCATATAAATAAGAAATTAATTTCATAAAATTTAATATATTAATGTGTCAAATTTGGGATTTAAAAAGACTTCTACATTTGAAGGCGAAAAAAATACATTTTTTGTAAAATACTTCATTTATCTAAAAGGTGTTTTTTTCCTTATATTATGACTAAGAAACACAAAATATGACTATTATTATTATATGGGATATATATAAAATTAAAAATGTGGTTGATACAATTCTTAACCTCTTTTAAAATAGCTATTTTGATATGTAGTGGTGTCCCTGAAATCTGTGTTGTGTACATTGAACGCTGTTAAATTATTTAAAATGGTAGAGTACCTTGGAATATTGGGGTGTTACACCTTTTTTTATGCATTACTATAGATCCAAAAACCTTCATCCCTCGTTGGTAGAGTCATGATCAAAGATTTAACTAATATACACATAAATTAATCAAAACATTACTCACATTCTTTTTCCATATGAACATAACGCCATTATGACTAAACTTAGTTAACGGTTTGGATAATCGAGAAAAGTTCTAAAGGAAACATAGATGATAACATAATAAGCTAATACAGTTATGTACATTGGTTATGTTTTTTGGAGTAGTATATTCTTGAACAATCATTTTCTTTTTAGGATCATTTAATTTTTTATCCATAGAGACAATGTGTTGAAGAAAAAAATTGTATGAAACAATAATTCACACTTTCTAAACATCTGAAATAACTTGTTTCTTCTAAGATTCATCATAATAATGCACGAGTTATTCTCATTTTCTTCATAGATTATTTATTATACCAATATATGATCAATAAATACCATAACAAAGTCATCAATATATTCTTTAAAAACTCTATTCATTATATACATGATAAAATAGGGTGGATTAGTGAGTCCAAAAGGCATTACTATAAACACAAAATGCCCATACATTGTTTGAAATGTTGTCTTTTGACAATCTTCCTTCCTTACACAAAACCAATGATATCCAAATCGAAGATCCATCATCGAAAAATATTGGGCTACATGAAGTCGATAATATAAATCATTAATGAAAGGTAGGGGATACATTTTATTTATTTTAATAACATTGATCTCCTTGTAGTCAATGTACATCCTCAGAGATCCACCATTCTAATTAATGAAAAGAAGAGGGGATCCATATGGTAAAACACTAGGGAAAATAAATCATTTATCACTCAATTCCAATAGTTGTTTTCTCAGTTATACTAATTCAATAGTGGACATTATATATGTAGACTTTGATATAGGTCTTGAAAAAAGAATTAAATCAATAAAGAAATTAACTTCCCACACTGGAGGATGTCGACAAAAATATGTTGGAAAAATCTATATATTCTTACATAATAGTTATATTCTCAATTTAAATATTTATTTCCACACCCATATATATTGTGTTCTCATCCTCACCAATAATTTCATTAAGTAGAGAAACTTGGGGTGGATCTATAAAAGAATCATATGATGATGTTAATGCTTTAAAGACATGAGGATCTACGTCATTCTAAAAAAATCCCAATTCATTCCTCTTACAATATATTTTCGCATCATAATTTGAAAGGAAATCCATAATGAGGATTATTTAAAATTGAATCATGGGTATGATGATAATGTTAAAAACTAGGGCATTTTTATGTGTCATAAGATATATTGATCAACATATCGTTGTTGCAATAGTATTCTCATAGGTGTTTTGAATGAAAACTCCTATATTAAATCAAATTATAAATATCTAACTATCTGGGAAATATTGGAAGATGTAAAATAATGGTAACATCCATAATAAAATAAATAATAAAATATTTTTAAAGAAACGATTAATGTTCCTGCCACCATATCATTAGGAATTTCAATCATAGTAGTTGTGATCGTAGAAGCTTTTCAATGTTCTCTTTCCCTTTTTGGAACTTGTTTCCTTGATACTTTGGAAAATAATTACTCTAGTGTCTTATCTCTCTAAATGTATAGCATTTAACATTGATATATTCTTTATTTATCTTGAAATCAACAATATGATGGCCTTTATTTCCACACTTATAGCACATACCTTTTCCTTTTACGTAGGCACTAGCATGTTTTCATCCACACGTATCGCATGTTGGAAAATCCACCTTTTTATTCTTCTCTTTATCCATTATATCATCTTAAAACATATTCTTATATTTCTTCTCCATAAATTCGAAGGAATTACATAATTCTTTCTCTATCTTTATAGCACTTTATACATTTTCTTCATATGATAAAAAATTTGGGAGACTAGTACCCTTTGTAGGATTGGTTTTAAACCATAAAAGAAACAATAAATATTGATTCTTGGATTACGTATATAGTCTATATATTTACTTGCTAACCATGAAATGTTGGATTCAAACTTTTCAAAAAAAATACTCTTTCTATTTGAGACTAATGAATTTCCACTCCATGTCCTCTATTTGTTCATGAGGAAAATATTTTTCTTTTAAAATTTCATTGGAATCAATAAATTTAATTTCTTCTATTTCAACCTCATTATTTTTATTTTGAATTAAAAAACCACTATTGATCTACATATTCCCACTTATGATAAACCATAATAAGAACCTTCTCTCTTTAATTACATCCCAAATCCAGAAATATATTCTATAAACAAGTTATCAAATCCTCCACTACGAATGGGTTTGTAGTCCCATTGAATCATTGAAGTTGTTGTCACATAAGTAGAACTAAATTCCTACTCTATTTTGTGGATCAGGATGCTCAATATGGGAGGGTGATTGTTTGTAACCTGATTTGGTTTTCCCATTATAGTTATAATATTTTCAGCACCAGTCATAGCTGCAATACCAATATCATTATCTTGCATTAGACGGAAATCCCTACATAGGATATGTGCATTGATATGGTTTTAATTACTTTTTATAGGAGCAATTTTTAAATAATTTTACACATTGGATTACATTATAAATCATAATGTATAGTATCAACTATAAAAATACATAAAAAAATATAAATACTTTTCATATCTAATCTCTCAATCATAAACATCATTTCATTAAGGAAAAATATATTTACCCTTCATAATGTATTGTAATGAAAAATCAAATTATTCTAATAAGACACTATAAGTATCAAACTATGAGTATAGTAAGACTCCTTTTCATGTACATGGTTTCCCCAGGTCAGGAACAAAACACCTTTTTGATGTTTTTACTCCTATGTACAACTATTCCAGAATGATGTCCACTAATAATATCCAGATAGGGACTTATTGTCTAGGAAGACACAAATAATATATTCCATACCAAAATTCTAGGATGTTCATGTATAAATATTCTAAATACCTACCATTTATTTGTGTCCCATAATATAAATTTTATAAATTTAGTTTCCATGTGTTTTACTAAACATCTTCTTATAAAAACTATAAAGACCCAACCCTAGTTTCCTAGAGTCGATGACATATTTTATAACATTGGAATAATTCCAAGAAATCAGTATCCCAAAGGAATGAATTAGTTTTTTATTTTTGGAAAACTAGATAACCTCAACATTACAAATTGAAATGAAATAAAATATGATAATTCCTTTTAGGACATATATAAATCCTATGTTACCCCTGTTGGTCATTCATAATTTCCTTTTTCATATCCTTGGAAAATAAAAAATAAGAAATGGGTGATCCAAGATTATTAGTAAGAGTTTTAAATATAGAGGAAGATATTATAATCATAAACATTATACATGGTTAATAACTAAAAACACATGCCTTTAAAAATGAACTTCATTATAATATAGAAGAAATAAGATCTAAATAAATAATTCCATAATAAAGCATAATCAAGGGTATCATACTAGTCAAATAACATCATTAAATATAATTTAGTTATTTTGTAATAAGTTAAATGAATAATTCTAGAAATTCTAAAATATACTATAAGTCCTCAAACATGATATATTTAAATTATTATGGTGTCGGGGAAAACCATATCTGAAAATGGGGAAGGCCTCGGCCAATCCATATCTGTTTTATCTCATAGGACCTACAAATTCATATAGGGGTTATAGAGGTCCCCATCCACCACATACTAAGTAAAATTAATTCCTTGTATTAATGGGTACAAAACTAATTAATATATTCATTCATATTAAAAATAACATATGAAATTTAACTATGTTTCCCCAAACATAAACACTAACTAGTCAGAGTAATGTGGTGAATGGTTTCGAGATAACACTTCCATATTAAAACTAATAATAAAACACTAAATTAAATATGGTATATAATATCATAAAATATTAGTCCCAATTATATATAAAATTCAACAATAGTTTTGAAATAGATAAAACTACAATTATATAATCATCGAGTAATTCTTGAGATAAATAGTCATTTACTTTGAAAAGAAAAGTTTATTGGGATAAATCATTGTATAAATATAGAAGTGAAATAATATAGTTTTATAAAAATAAATTTCGTGTTTCTAGATAAATAATGGTGTCTAAAAATATATGATTCATTGTACTTGAACATAGGTAAAAATTCAATATGTTCCCTTAAATCAGGCCTTTATTTCAAGTTGAAAATTTTAAAGATCCTATTAAACCATGTAACTCCACATAAAATAAGAAATGGTAATTAATATAGTATATAACATTAAAATAAAATTTAAGAGGATTAAATAATAATAAATAACAATTTCATTGCAGAAAGTAGTGAATAAGTGTGACCCGAAAGAAAATGGATGAATGGGTACAAAATCATTACCTTATGTCTGAATGTATTCTAGGCATGACCTTAATTTTGTATATAAAAATTTAAATAGATTAATTAACTAATTAATAACCTTATATACATATATATTATTCATTAATGTTTTATTATGTTAATTTATGTCCTTGTTGATAAGTTATAATGTTGATTTCATTCATTCTAGAGTGTTTGTTTCCTTGATTTTTGGATTGTTTTCCTTGATTATAAGTAATGGTGTTTATGTGGAATGTATATAATTCCATATAATTGAACATATATATTATTAATGAACATAATAATATTAAATAGATATATAAATCACTTTTTTACGTGGTATGAAGTTGATTTATTATATATGACATTAGTGATAACCATTTAGAGTATTTTGTTCATAACTAGATTGTTAAAAACAATTTTGTCATGTGAATTAGTATTATTTATATATATTGGTTATAGAAAATAGAATACGTTATAATGAAAATATTATAGTCTATTTCAACCATTAAAATTGTTTCATGATCAGCCTTGAAGAAGAAATTGAAAAACGAAGGTTTGTCGTCTTTGAAGTTTGTAAATCTGCACCTCTCGGACAATGATTTCATTTATAAAATAAAAGAGGGAGAAACAGTAGTTTGAGGAATGATATTCCATTAACATTATTTAATTTCATTATATTTAAGATTATAGTTTTATCTATCTAATTTGGATAGAGGAGGTGTTGTGAATATTAGAAAATAAGTTAAATTGAAAATGAAATTAATGGAAAAAGGAAGAGGGTTTAACTCTAGAAATGTCCTCCTTGAGAACCTCATTATGGGGTTGGTTTTTGGTATTTTTCAAAGTCCAAGAGACCCTAGATGTGGGAATATAATATGGAATAGTATTCGGGAAGAGCATTTAGATGTTTAATGTCTTACAATAGTGAATAGAAGAGGGAGTGGTGGCTGGGTTTTATAGTGGAGTAGAGGTGAGTTTTTTATTTTAATCATTATTTTATTATTTTGGATCATAACAATGAATAGTGTTGATTCTTGTGACTCCAAATATTAATAAGTGCTTGTGTGTTAAAAATAATTGTAATTTTCATCATCTATGACTCATCCATGATGCAGAAATTCATATATTTAGCATGTATTAAAAAATATAGAATATCACTAATGACAAAAAAATTCAAGTATTTAGGAAATCCATAAAATCACACTAACCACTTTTCAATGTGTAGAATAAAAAAAAGAATTAAATTTTATCAAAATATATTTCTATATAAGGGAAAATTAAATTTGAAATAAATTTATTATTTACAAGAAAAATAAATATTTAAAATTTAAAACTGATTTTATAATACTTCCAAGCATTAATTGAGGTATCATAACATTATTATAACTTTAGAAGAAAATAATATTTATTATGGAATAAATTTTATGAAAATTAACTTTATTTAAAATAAGTTTATTTATTTAAAATTATAATTAAATATTTTTTACACACAAGAATATCAACAACAAATTATTAATTTTTAAAATATTCACTCACATTAATACAGTGCCTAATTTTTATTTATACATAAATGGGTAAGGTTACTATTTGAAAGGTTGCATGACTATTCTTAAGGGTAAGTTATTATTCATAAGGGTAAGTAACTATTCACCAAATAATGTATATTGATTTGATCAGATATTAAATATCTTTCTGATCGCAACCGTGTATGTTAGTTTTTCAAAATTTAAATCATTGAAGTTGAAAAATTATATCTAATGACCATGTTATAACTTTATCCTATAAATATCAAGGTGTTTGTTTTGTATATACTATGTGTTGAATGCATTATATGATAGATATATTCGTAAAACCATGTGTTTCTATATGTATTGTTATATAATTGAATTAATATAAATTTATATTTATTATACATGATGTTCCAATGTATAATATGGAGTCATCCATAAGGCACTAGATTTTGAAATCATGTTTATTTCTATGAGACACATTCCATATTCAAAACTTTTTTCTCTTCCCGGGTATCCATATATCAAATTAATTTATTTAATGATTAATATTATGTATTTTATGGTGATTTACATAACCATATATGAATTTATCTTTCATGGGGATTATTATAAAAATGATACTATAACAGTAATGGGTTTTATGTCTCAATCTCATTTTTTATGAATATTTCTTATGATTAAGTTTCTAATGTTGCATTATTTTGATCCACCTCTTAGGAATCTCATTTATTTTCATTTATTATTGAAATTTATTTAAATTACATGTTTTCATTTCATTTTCAGAAACATGTCTAATCAAGAGATTGAAAATAGGATTTTACCGAATATCATATTTACTTATCACTTTAACGGGGAAAAAATTATTCGATATTCATGTTTTATTAATTTTTTTTTAAATATGGTTTTTAATATTTTATTATAATGGTTTAAATTCATTTTTACCCATGGTTTAATTTTAAAAAAAATTAAAGGAATCCTCTTATCATTTTCTAAAATTTTTATTTTTTACTTTGTAACAAAAACATGAAAAGAATGTTTTGTTTTAACTAATATTAAATTAATGAAATTTCCCACTCTCATGAATGATCAATATTTTTAATTTAACTTTAAATTTTTCAAATGTTATATTAAGTTAATAAAATCACATAAAATTTTAGATGTTTGTTTATTTTAAAAGTGGTTTTTTATGTGGATGTTTATTTTCATCAAGAAATATTTCAATGGTCTTTTAAATTATTTTAAATATAATATAATATTCTTTTAGGATAATTTTTATTTACTAGGAAATGATATGATGATACCATTAATACTCATTCTGAAGAATATTTATTTTTATGTTGATCAGATGTTTATTAAACCCATTTATTTTTTGATGGTTATATTATGTTGAATGGCTAAAATGATTATGAAACTAATTTCTTTTCCTCGTGTTATGGTGTGTTGATATGATTAATGTTTTTAGGCTCTTGTGTCATATATATATATATATATATATATATATATATTATGATAATTTTTTTAATGTTATAAACTATTGATGGTGGGTACATTATACCCAATAATTGTCGTTACATAACATTCAAGGAATGTGGTTTTGTTATAAACCAAGGATAGTGGTAACATTATAATATAGGATTGGTGTTCCCCAAATTATATATCCATCCAATGTGTTGGGTTATGATTAATATCTCATGAGATAAGTAGGACTGGTGAGTTTCCCTAGATCACTTATGGATTTTTTCTTGTATTATAGTTTTGGTATTTTACCATTACTACAATTATAGTTTGTGAATTAAACCCAATCCATTGTGATAATACAAGTAGTAAATCATTTATAACTATTGAAATGATTTTATATGATATTATGTATGTAAAAATTCCATGTATTACACTACTATTATTCTCTCATGGCTCAAGTCATATTAGTAATTTATGATTCATTTTTTTCTAGATTTCAATCTATATTTCAGGGCTTGATATTTTTATCAATGATATATAGTGTATGGATTTCAAATATCCAGATCATGTTCTCATACAATTTTTGAAATAGAATGTTTTTTTATGATCATTATTTTGAATAAATAAATGTTCATTGATTTATTGAATATCTTGATAAAAAAATTAATATTTAATTGTACTATACCTTGATTTAATCTTGTTCTACAAGAAAAACCCATTTTTTCTTGGTTTACACACAACATTGATTTTCTAAGAAACAAATTTTTATTATTATAATTATTTATGTGAGATGGTTATAACCTATCCATTAAATATAATAATAAAAATAGTAGTAACTACTTTTTAATTATAATTTATAATGATTTTATAAAAATAAAATATGTTAATTACAAGGTGTACACTTTTATGTAAACTAATTATATGATTGAAAATACTATTTTGTTAAATGAATTGATTTTTATGTTCTTATATGAAAAATAAATAAATTTATTTTAGACACTGATGGAAATTTAATTTATAAAAATATAAATCATTTTTGAAATCAGAATGTAAAAATTATCTTTGTGTTATTTTTTTGGATTTTTCTAAAAAACATCATTTTTGGATGAATAGTGAATACTATAAAACATTATTCCAAAAAAATTATAATATATATATATATATAATTTAATTTTTTTTTAATTCATAGTTATATTTTGTACCTAAATAAATTTAATTTAGGTCATGAGATCCTATTGCTCATAGAAATTGTATATAAAAATATCCCAATTGTTTAAACATTGTTGTTAGAAACCAGTTATCACCACATAACTATGGGGTTAATATTAAATTAATTTATTCTTCTTAAGTGATTATAATTTTTAAAAATGGATTCCATATTTATAATAATCATAATTTATAATTTATAATAAGGAAAAATTAGTTTTTTACAAAAAATATTTGTGTAGGTGATAAAAATGAGTTACACCATTCAAGAGAAAAATTTTCCTAACAAAGTACTAAACATTAAAATTATGGACCAAATGATCTAGAAACATTTCCAAAATCCATTTTATATTCATATTTATACACTATAAATTATTTTATTGGTTTGGACCATTATTGTTTCCACCTTTCATGGGAAGAATGTTTGTAGAAATTCTTTTAAATAAATTTATAAAAATGCCACTCCAACTCTACTATAAAAGGCCCTCACCCCTCCCAATAATTCACTCATATAATTTACATTAGATCAAAAAAGATCATATATCAACTAAAATAATCCATAAATTCATATTATAATGCAACATTTTGGTACAAGCCCATCTGTGGAATCCCTTTGGTGAAAACAAAAAGGAGGTACCCAAAGAAGAGGTTGCATCCTTCCTCCATCTGTGTTGTATTATTTTAATTATCTATCCCCTAAAATGTTCTTATTCCATGATTACATGACATAATTAATATCCCAAATATACTTCTATTTTTCATCTAAGGGTTCTACCTAATCATACACATAACTCCATTTAATGGGTTTGTACTTATTGTTCTCGTGTACGGGGAACAACCGCCTCACGAAATGATGTTGTTCATTTTTTCTTTACCAAATATCATGGGAGGGTACTATAATAAAAAATTTAATTTTTTTAAATATATTTTTTACTTAAATGTTTTTAAATATTATATAAAATGAACAATTTTTATTTCAATTTTGTGTAAATATGATAACTTCATTTGTGTATGTGTGAAATACTTCCTCCTCAAAACAATGTGATTGGTTCCTAATTTATGTGGAACATATTAAGGAATGGTTTAGTAAAATTATATGATAAATATGAAATAAAGTTTCTAATATAATGAAAATAAATATATATAAAAATATATCTTTTACTTTCATTCTTTCAAAACAATAATTAAACAGAATCAATGTTCATGAGAACGTACGACCCAACGCCTCCATGAACCAATTATTCTACATCATATTTCAATAGATTACATATTATTAAAAATATTTATATAATTGATATATATTATATTTATATCATTTTTAACTTATTTTAATAACTAAATTATGATCTTTGTAAGAGGATCTAGAATAGTAAGTTAAAACATATATTAAAAACAATGATTATAATACCTAAAGCATAACATTAACATGGAATTATGAATAAATAGGAAATATAAAGTAACAGTATAATCTCATATGGTATTAAATATAATAGTTTGTTACATTATTTTGTGTATACCAAACCTATATTTTTATGTCAGAGTTTTTCATGTGTATAATGAGAGTTAGGATATAAGGTAAGGGTTTTCTACTCTCATATTTGTTTCCAAGAGACTTATGATTTATTCACCATTCCTTTCATTTTATAGTGTATATACTAACCAAAAATGTATTACATGATTATTATAGAAACAGTTATAGTTATTTCCATATCTATTTTATGGTCTATCTTTCATTTGATTTTACCCTTAAAAAGCAACCAAATCAGTAATATAGTTTTGGGTCAATTTTCCTTTTTTGAGACAAATATTTTTTATACACCTATGTTATTTTACAAGGTTTATATAATTATATTTAATATTTTATACAATGAATATAGTTATTTTAATTTTATTATAATCTTTACAAAATTTTATTTTCTTAAATGGGGAGTATTCATCAAAGATACCAATTTATAGGATTTTAATGAAACAATCTATTTATATATAGGGACTATTAATGATTATTCTTCCATTGATGAAATATTATGATCCATATCTAATTAAATATCATCATGTATCTTATCTTAAATTTATTTATGATATTATAATTTATTGGTACCATTTTTTGACTCTTTTTTACATAAAATTACTATGAAAATGTTTTTATGAAAATCATATCTCATTTCTCTTTTCGGTTAAAAATCAATTGATTTAGAAATAAATGTTTTCAAAAAAAATCCACAATGTCATTAAAATTATCTTTAAAGGTGATATTCAACGAAAATGTATTTTAATAATGTTTTTTAATTTTTATTAATCTATTTTCAAAGATAAATATTTTCAATGTGTTTCCACGATTCATTTGTATTTTTTCAAAGAAAAACCTTTTCTAAAGTATTTATGATTTCTGAATAATTTTTCAAATAAGAAAGGATATTTACCCATGAAAGGGTTTTCAATGTATATTTATAAATTATTTTCTATCTATCAAGAAATCTATTAGTTTTAGTTAATCCTTTATAGGAAATGATCCAAATTTTCAATTCATAATGTTACTCTGAATGGTTTATGTATTAATCAAATGATTTATAGGAAACAGGTTTCTCATTAAATGACTATATATTCATTAATACATGAGTTTTATACTTTTTAAGATCGATTATTTTCATGGGTTATTCTTTGATGAAATTAATGTGAAACTAATATAATTTATATTGTTAATGATATGATTAAAAGATAATGACATCCCTTTCATTTAATGGGGTATGATTTGACTATATATTCATATTGAACATGTATATATTAATTTATTAAGATATGGGTGGGACCTATATATCCCACTGAAGAGTTGGGTAAATATTAATACCTCATTATATAGACATGGATGGAACGGGGAGTGATCACAGTTTAGTAAAAGAAGTTTTCCACTATGATGGTCGTGGAAAAAATCCTTGACTACTAAGATGGTCCTGGAAGTGAACCATAAAATACAATATAGTTAGGGGAGTTCAACCATACTACTAATATGGACTTGTAAGTGTTTCAATGACTACTATGAAAATTTTTTATATGCTTATATTTCATCCACAAATCAATTTCTTATTCCATTGTTATGATTTCATGGCTTATACACATAATTCCATTATAATTCAAGTATTATGAACTACTACTATTTATGTCATTATTAATTTTTATTCTTCTTTTTATGTTGTTAATAATCATTTAATTTTATGATTACAATCTTTTACCCTTATAATCATGTTTATTCTTAGATATCTCATTTGTTTACCCTTATTGATCATTTAAACTCTTCCCTTTTTTTGTTTCCTTTCCCCCAGTTATAAAGATATGTATTATATATGATTTTGATAGGAAGTATTGTTTTTATGAAAAACATAGTAGGATATATGTTAGTTCACTTATATTCTATTATTTATGATTCCATTATTTCAAAGTAACTAGACTAATATGGTCATTGGGAATCTATTTGTTTAATGTATTTAGTACTCCTAAAAATGATATAATGTTAACTTTTGCAATTTTTGGGTATTTATAATTCATATCAGAAAAACTTTCTAGTTATCCATTGGAAACTAGGATGAATAAACCATTTAGAAAATAATATGGAAAAGTCTAAGGATAAGTCTAAGGATAATGAAAATTAGGGGAAAATTTCTATGGATTTTGATAAAGGAATAAGTCAGTTCTTTCCAAGAAATGAATACCTATCTAGCTACTACAATTGAATGTGGATCTAACATAAATTTACATATTTGTAGTAACTCTAAAAATAAATTATTAATCTATACTTAATTAAGATTTTGTGCATGACAATGGGTCTTTCTGCATAGCTAATTTGATAATCCATGGGGATATGCTTTAAATATTCAAAAACATTTCATGAACCATCATTGAGGATTTTTATATAATTTGGAAATGGATAACCAAGGATCAAATGATGGTGTCATAGATATAGGATGGTTCCGTAATTTATACACCCTATATGTGAGTTTTAAAGATTATTTTTTTCCTTCTATGATTATTGATTCTTACATTATGTTTTTAGGTATTATTCAATGTATTGAACATGAAGGAACTATATAAATATTGAGTGTGAATGAAAATGTAATGATTTTTCTCCTTAGAATCTTTATGTTATGGGATTCGGAATAAAAAATATAGTTTTTTTAGACACTCATCTTTCTCATACTATAAATTGATGGACATCCAAATGATAAAAGGAGGGAAAAACATTCTATTTTTTCCATCATGAAAAAACACCCACATTCATTTAGTGGGTTTTCAGATCTAATTATTTCTAATAATAGGATCAGTACCTATGAAATGATATTCCCCATTCTCTATTGTTTGAAACATGATAAATTCATTCTTCTTGTTTAAAGGCTACATGATGAAGCAGACTAGTGGTGGACTCAATTCAAGAATATTAGGTAGAAAGTGGAAATTTAATCCCTAGATTCAGATGAGCTCATGAACTTATTTTTCAAGAAGTAAATTCATGGGATTCTACATACAATTATGAAGAAAGAGTTTCTTGAATTAAAGAAAAGTGATAATGAATCAGTTGGTACATACAAGTCTAATTTTACCTAACATGTAAGGTATTCTTCTAGTATTATCATCCAACATGAAAGTAAATTTGTTAGGATCATCAAGGTCTCAAATCCAAGGCTCGAAAGAAAATTTTCCATAATATAAGTTAGTTTTTATGAAGATATTGTGCACTGTGTAATCATTTATGAAATGGAGGTTGTGTTTATTTATCAATCTCATGGATTCTAAAAAAATATGGGGTCAAAGAAAAATCAAAAAAACCATTAATATATGAATATAATATTTTGTTTATTTTATAATTTTTTAAATAATCATTGATAATTTTTTCTTAAGGGGTGTAATAAATGTTCTATCTGTGAAAATGAAGTTTATTGGGAATTTTATTTTCGATGTGAGAGGAATAAGTTAGCTAACAATGAGAATGGAGAGAAAACTACACATAATACACTTTTCCATTTTCAGTTGTAAAAGTGTTAGGAGAATGGGACTTATGAAAATCAATGCCTATACCCATGTTTTGATAATGAAGATCATAATAACCAACATCTTAAACTATGGTATGAGGGGAAATCACATGGAATCACTATTTAATACGATGGGTATGATAACTACATGGTGAAATATAAAATTATCATTCACTCTATAACATATAATGTCTTATTTGATTATGGACCTACCCACTCATTCTTATCTAAAGATGTTTATAAGTGTATTCTGATTTCACCCAATTTTTAGATGTTAAATTATCATTAAAACCCCTAATGGTATAATTGCATCTCATTTATATTGTTCCTCTCTGGTTGAATTTTTTTAGAATTTTCTTCCTTGAAATATTATCATTCATCAACTGGTTAAAATTTATGTCATCATAGGCATGGATTGGATTTCTCTTTAAAAGTACAGCATCAATTGTTGAAAAAGGGATTTCACATTTGATATTTCAATATATCCTATGATCTTATATCAAAGGAAAAATAATAATGATCTTCCTAAAGAGATTATATCCAGTATGTGGGTTTAAATTCTCTTTAATAAGAGATGTTTATTTCAAATGGTTGGAGAAGAAATTTACATAGATAATATTCCTATTTTTTGGGACATTGTGGAAGTATTTCTTGAAGATTGGTCTACCCTTCCACCAAAACATGATGTTGAGTTCCTGATAGATATAAAACATGGTTCCACAATGATTTAAATAACTCCCTGTATATTTTCCCTAATTGAGTTACATAAATTGAAAAAGAAACTCTATGAAAACCTTGATAATGGATTCATTCGGCCAAGTGTGTCACCATGGGGTGAATCTGTTTTATTTGTGAAAATGAAATATAGATCAATGTGGATATACATTTATTATCATGAATTTAACAAGATCATGATCAAGAACAAGTATCATATTCCATGTATTTATGATTTGTTTGATCAACAACATTGATCACTTTACTATTACAAGATTGAGCAGCATTCTTGGTATCATCAGTTGGGGATAGAAAATGGGATATACCAAAGAGATAATTCCAAACATGTTATGGACACTATTAATATATACTGATGCCTTTTGGTCTTACTTATTCCCCTAAAATCGTAATGGATTTGATGAACAAATTCTTTTGATATTACCTCAATCATTTTATGGTAGTAATTATTGATGATATTCATATCTATTCAATGATAAATAACACACATGAAAAACACTTTAGAATTGTACTAAAGACCCTAAGGAAGGATAATATGTATGAAAAATGTACAATGTCTTAATTTTGGATGAAAAAGGTTTCATTTTTTGGTCTCATAATCTCTATATATTGTATTGCAGTAGATCAATCAACAATGGAGGATATTGAATGTTGTCCTAGACCAACCGCGATGACTAAGATATATAGTTTTCTAGGTTTTAGTGGATATTATCAATAGTTTGTGGGGAATTTATGAAACAAATATAATCCTCTAAACATATTTACATGGATGGGATCCATGTCCCTCCACACTGAGGAATGTCAGGAATGTTTTAAGGAAACGTGGACAAGGTTAGTCAGCGTAACTCATTTTTCATTAACCAATAGTAGAGAATGGTATTTAATCTATTGTTACACATCTAAGAAGGGACATCACTATGATCTTAAAAAATAACATGTTTTAAGCCTAATCCTCACTACAGATGAAGATTCATGAGAAATGTTACCGAACACCTGATTTGGAGTTAGCCATGGAAAATTTTTCATTAAAGATATGGTTTTATTATCTTTATGGAGAAAAGAGAGATATATATACTGATATACAAGTATGAAATATATATTTACATAAATAAAGATAAACTAGTTCTAGAGAATATGGTTAGAGCTAACAAAGGATTATGACTACTTAATATAGTACCACGTTGGGAATAAGAACAAGGTGGACAATGATTTTAGTCAAAAGGATAAATCGAGATTTTTCATGATGATGATTGAAGAAGATCCAATATTTCAATATTTTGGAAGGATGAAACAAGAAATCATGAATGAAAGGGAATAATGTCATCATGCTTATTTCCCAAAGGGGTGCCTATTGGGACCTGAAAGATCCAATATTTCTATACTATCTTATTCGTGATTATTTCATACTAGGGAGCATATTAGGATATGAAAGATAGATATTAATAAAAATAAAGGTTATAAAATGTGTATCAATGTAGTTGAGATATGATTATGAATAGTTCAAAAAATCATAAGCATACACCTTCATGATTAATTAATGTTGAAGGTAGAGCACCATACTATTGGATAGAATGAAAAATGGTGGGTAAATAAAAACACTATGTAGGTAAAAGATACAACAGATAGGATCCATCATACACCATGTGGGAGAATAAGGTTCTCCGATGTCTATTAATGTAAGGTCCAATAACATTGACAATAGGGACATTTTTTACTACTTATGAAAATAGGTTTATTCCATGGATGGTAATTATAGAATAATAAATAAGGTAATTTCAATATAAGGGTGTGAAAATATGACCATAGGGATCTATGGTTTATGTTCATTCATCAATGAACAAGTAGTGGTATCTTTTCTAACTAGGGAAAAATCCATCATCAATATATGGATTTGGGTGGATTATATATGAGAATAATAAACTACACTAGTGGAGAAGAGGTTTATGAATGGCCTAAAATATGAAATATATGTGTACCTACATATTTTGTGAATGAGATTCATTTTATTCATAGTCCTAAAAATTGGTGTATCTGGACATCAGTTTTTAGAGCCCATGTAAACTTAGGTGAGGGAAATAACATCATAATGTTTCCCTTCCCATGATAGGGACATTGACCGTGTAGTATAATTCTTTATAGAAATAATGATTAATATGTAGTATAACATAATAATGTGATGGAGTGAGTTGGGTATAACGACCCATACTTTACATACATTGTTAATACTTCAAAATTGAAGCACACTTATTACAACATATGACAAAATCATAAAGGACCGTATAGGTATAGTGTCTTTAGAAACTGGGAAACATAAACAACTGGTTTATAAATCTTCTACAGTGTCTCCCATATATTTCATCATATCTAGGGTCCCTTTTAGCATATTCTACTTAATATCCATCTTCCTGACCTGGGGAAAAGAAAACATAAAAGGGTGAGCTCAAATGTTCAGCAAGGGCAAATAAAGGAAATAAAAATCATATCATATCTTTTTGAAAATCATAACCTGCAAAAGAGATCATAATATCTTAACATGGAACAAATCATAGAAGTGAAAATGAGATCCCCATAATCATAACATAAAACTTGAAACTTTGTGTCATGCACACATAATCATGGAAAATCATTTCTTGTTAGTCATGACTCATTGCCAAGACTATCTTAGTGGACAAAGTCCCTTTCTGAACCGAGTCACCCTCGTTCCAGTCCTGTTTCACTGAACCGGTATAACCTACCGTTCCAGCCATGTCTATCTCATGAGATATAAAATCTTTACCCAATGCATTGGAGGGAGATATAGGTCCCACCCATCTCATAATGAATCCTTTCTTATGTGTGCCACATAATCATAAACCATACATCATAGCGTAACCCATGTAATAAAAATGGGATTCTTAAACAACATGACATCATAAAACAATTCATATAAGATAAAGGAATTCATAAAAATAATTCAATCACAACATGATCAAATCAATGTAATAATAGGGATAAAAACAGAACCCTTTATTATCTTAGATGAAAAATAATTTTGATAAAACACTTGAACTCCATTATTGAGGAAAATATTCTTTCTTCTTCAAAAAACATTTTTCCTTTCATAACATGTCATACGACTTTAAAATAGAAGAAGTTGATTAAAAATAAACTTGTAAACTTTTAAAGGAATCTTCTTGGAAATATTGTTTTAAAAATCCATACATGCCGTATAAGTTAAAAAAACATTCTTCGTACCTTTGTCGGAAAAGTCAAAAAGTACCTCGTACGAAAAAAAACGACAAAAGATTCCTTTCATATTCTTTACTAAAAACTCACCGAAGGGTAAAATTGGATTTAAACTATTGTAAGTGGATGGAAACAATATTACATATTGAGGGAACATGGATGTGGATGATAAAATACACCCCAGTAAATACTTACGAATAAACAATCTCAGATAAAAATGAGATTGTGATATTTCCCTTACCTTAGGTCCGATTTTCTTTGTACGTGTCCGAAGCTCCTGTATAATGGTTTAAATAATGTTATTGACTTATTCTAGAATCATACATATTGATATTATATCATATATGGTCATATTCTTAGCTTCTTGTTAGTAATATTTCATTGTTACTTGTTACTCGGGGTTTTATTACCTTTTGTTCTTATGCGTGTTTTGCCGAATAAATTCTTATTCTTCTTTTAAGGTTATAGATACCTTATATCCAGAATGGTATTATTGTAACATATATCATATTTATTCATTAAATTAATTTATATAATTATTATGTAATGATGATCATGTAGAACGAGTCGCTTCACATCGTGGAGACGGTATTCCGTATGTACGCACGAGTGATGATATCGTTCCTATGATCGTGGAATTGTATTGGAGTATATATATATATTATTTCAGTATCAATATTACTTTATAATAATCATAAATAGTTACTCATTACACCATTATACCCATCCTTGTAAAGTGATGGTGGAAAATAGATTACACCACGGCGTGGAGACGATATTCCGTACGTACGCACGCGCGGTGATTTCATTTTTCCATAGGATGGATAGAAGGTGAATTAGGGTTGTTTCATATTTATAATAACATATCAGTATGTAAGTAATACTGATGTTATTACTTTATCGTGAAACAACTAAAGAAGAAGAAGTTGAAGAAGAAAGAAATTGAAAAGATCGGTAATGGATATTACCTCTTCTTTGGAACGCTTCTTTGAATCCTCCACTTAGGGAACTAAGATTGGTATTTGAAGAAGACCAGGACCTATAGGATTATTCTAGGGAAGTGGAGAGGAGAAAATGGCAGGGGTTGGCCGAGCTTGAGTGCTCAAATTGGTGTGAGGAGGAGGGGGAGGAGGTGCCCTTTTATAAGGGAGGAGAGGGGCACCTTATAAATATCTCAAAATATTATTTTATATTAAAGTCAAAATCGGTTTATAATGGTTCCAAAGGGTCTTATTTCGAAGCTAAAGTGGGGAAGGGTAGAAATCCTATCAACCAATAAGATTTAGACAAGTTTAGGGTATTATTTTAACCTTATCAATTAGATTTAACTCTAAGTTAAATAATTTAACTTTTACCGTGTCTTTTTGTTTTCTTTCACTATATGGTTAATACACTTACTATAACATGCCAAACGAACCCCAAATTGTTTATTATTAATATATATATCCTTATCTAAGTCATTTGGCCGAACCTTAGATTTTTAGGAATAAAATAACAATTAGTAATATAATATTTGATTTAAAAACTATTTTGTGTCAATTTTGACACTATTTGATATATGATTTTTGTGAAAGTCATAACAGGATTATATGTTCGAACCAAGTTGATTAAATCAACACTAATATATTATAGTAACCTAGAAAATTAGTGTAATTCATAAAAAGTCTCAAATTACATTTATTTTGGTATTTATAACATCAATTATGTCAATATTTCATTAATAAGATAATTACTGCATCATCATTGTGTCATATATAAATTAAATTATTTAATGTCTAAAAATTACAAATAAAATACCATTATGTAGTAAATCTTTTTATCTTTCTAATGAATATTTATAGTCGAATTTATCTTATGTATAACCCCATATTAAAAATGTTTTAGTTATTAAACTTTGATTTTAACTATTTTAACTATTCATTAAATAAAATAATATTAAATGTCATAATCTAATCCAAGTGGACCTAAATGGTCATATTATATTCATAAGATTTTTTTTGGTCGAATTAAACTTATCCAATAGAATTAGGACATGTCTTAGGGTAATAGTAATATCATATTTACCCTTAGTTACCCTATTTACTATTAACCGTGGTAAAAAAAAGTAAAAAGTTATTATTCACCAAAAATTATTTTCATCTCATTGAACCACATTTTAGTCCTTGATATTAACCGTGTCTGTCGGATTTTCGAAATTCCATTCACAGAAGTGGTAAAATTAAGTTTTATGCAAAATTCAGTTTTTTAACCTACCACTTAGTTGTTTCACTATTCATCAAAAATTGAAAGTTTTCAGAAAAATACCAAAATTTCACCCTAGGCTAATTTCGGTATTCCGAATCCAAAAATGAAGTCCATTTTAAAAAATAAAATTTATAAAATTTTAAAAAGTGGTTATTACTATTCATAATGGCTAGTTTTAATAATATTTTAATAGCATATCGTTGTTTGGTGAAACTCGGTATTGCGTACGACGCAAGCTATCGAGGAAGGTCGCGATTGCGTGTAAAGTAAGCCAAGCTAGTATGTAGTGAAAGATTCCTTTGATGATATATAAAAAACAAAATATTACTCATAAAAATCTCGGGTGTTACATTCTACCCCCCTTAAAAAGAATTTCGCCCTCGAAATTCGTCACTTTGTAACAAACAGATGAGGATACTTCTCCCTCATCATATCCTCAAGCTCCCATGTAGCTTCTTCAAGTTGGTGGTTCCTCCATAAAACTTTCACCAATCGAGTGGTCTTGTTTCGTAGGACTTTTTCGCTATGATCCAGAATCTCTATCGGTTGTTCTTCATAAGAAAGATCTTGCTCCAGCGGTACAACTTCTGAGCTGAGTACATGTGAAGGATCAGGTATGTACTTTCTCAGGAGAGATACATGGAGCACATCGTGAACTTGAGAGAGATTTGGTGGAAGCGCCAATCGGTAAGCTACCTTCCCAACACAATCCAGTATTTCGAAAGAACCGATATATCTAGGGCTCAACTTCCCCTTCTTTCCAAATCTCATAACCCTCTTCCAGGGAGATATTCGTAAGAACACTTTATCACCCACTTCAAACTCTAGGTCTTTTCTTCGGTTGTCGGCATAACTTTTCTGTCGACTCTGAGCTGCTCTTATGTGTTGTTGAATAGATATAACCTTTTCTACCATTTCATCAACGAGATCAGGTCCTAACAGCTTTCTTTCCCCAACTTCATCCCAGCAAGTTGGAGTCCTGCATTTCTTTCCATAGAGAGCTTCATAAGGAGCCATCTGAATACTGGAGTGAAAGCTATTATTATAAGAAAATTCCACCAAAGGTAGGTGTTGATCCCAACCTCCTTTGAAATCCATAGAGCAAGCTCTCAACATATCTTCTAGGGTTTGAATTGTTCTCTCAGACTGACCGTCTGTCTGAGGATGATAAGCAGTGCTGAAACTCAACTCTGTATCCAGAGTATGCTGAAGACTTCTCCAGAACGTCGAGGTAAATCTCGGATCCCGATCAGATATAATAGAAAGTAGTACTCCATGCAATCTTACCACTTCCTTTACATATATCCTGGCAAGCTGATCTAGAGAGAAATCCTCTCTAATAGCAATGAAGTGTGCAGACTTTGTAAGACGATCAACTATGACCCAAATAGCATTATTGCCTTTGGATGTTTTAGGAAGTCCTGTGACAAAGTCCATAGTGATGTTTTCCCATTTCTATTCGGGTATGGGTAATGGTTGTAACATCCCCTTAGACTTTTGTCTCTCAGCTTTAACTTGTTGACAAACCAAGCATCGAGAGACATATTCAGCAACATCTCTTTTCATGCCATCCCACCAGAAGTACTCTTTCAGGTCCCTATACATCTTCGTGCTTCCAGGATGAATAGAGAATGATGAACTATGAGCCTCATCCAGCAGCTCCTTCTTTAATTCGGGGATGGGAGGAACACAAACCCGATTCCTGAACTTTATTATCCCATCACAATCAAGGTTGAATTCAGGAACATTTCTCACCTTCTTTTGTAACTCGACATCTTCTTTCTGTGCCTCTTTAATCTTCACATGTATAGATGGTTGAACATTCATTTGATAAAGATAAGATTTTTCCTCTTCCATTATAATTCCAAGATCCATCCTTTGTAAATCCATAAATATTGGATCTTTTGTGATCCTCATCATGGATAAACTATCACGGTCTTGTCGACTTAATGCATCTGCCACCTTGTTTGCTTTCCCAGGGTGGTAATGGATTGAGTAGTCGTAATCCTTAATCAGCTCCAACCATCTTCTTTGACGCATATTCAACTCCTTTTGTGTGAAAATATACTTTAAACTTTTGTGATCAGTATAAATATCACACCTTTCACCATAAAGGTAATGCCTCCAAATCTTTAATGCAAAGATTACCGCAGCCAACTCCAAATCATGAGTTGGGTAATTTTGCTCATGGATTTTCAACTGTCGTGAGGCATAAGCTATCACCATATCATTTTTCATAAGAACACACCCCAATCCCTTCTTGGATGCATCACTGTAGATCACAAACCTTTCTCCACTACAAGGCAGTGTGAGCACAGGTGCACTGGATAACCTTCTTTTCAACTCCTTGAAATTCTCTTCACATTCCTCTGTCCAAACAAACTTAACTCCTTTCCGAGTCAACTTGGTGAGTGGATTAGATAATCGTGAAAAATCCTTTACAAAACGTCGATAATATCCAGCCAAACCAAGAAAACTTCGGATCTCAGTTACTGTTGTTGGTCTTGACCATCTTTCGATAACCTCTGTTTTTGCTGGATCCACAGATATCCCCTCTTTTGAGATTATGTGACCCAAAAATGAAACTTTTTGAAGCCAAAATTCACACTTGGTAAATTTGGCATAAAGCTTCTCCTTTCTCAGGGTCTTCAATATAATTCTCAAGTGATCTTCATGCTCTTCCTTGCTCTTTGAATAGACAAGAATATCGTCTATAAAGACTACCACAAATTGATCAAGATAGTCTCTAAAGACTCTATTCATTAGATCCATGAAGATAGCAGGGGCATTAGTAAGACCAAATGACATCACTATAAATTCATAGTGTCGATACCTTGTACGGAAAGCCGTCTTTGGTATATCCTCCCTTTTGACCCTTAATTGATGATACCCTGAACGAAGATCAATCTTGGAAAAGTATTGAGCTCCGCGTAGTTGGTCAAATAAGTCATCAATGCATGGGAGAGGATATTTGTTCTTGATAGTGATCTTGTTAAGTTCTCGATAATCAATGCAGAGTCTCATTGATCCATCTTTCTTCTTAACAAATAGAACAGGTGCTTCCCAAGGTGACGCACTAGGGCGTATGAATCCCTTATCAAGATTCTCTTGGAGTTGCTTCTTCAATTCTTGCAACTTAATTGGGGCCATTCTATAAGGTGTCTTTGAAATTGGCAAAGCGCCCGGTACGAGTTCTATTGAAAACTCAACTTCACGATTTGGTGGAAGACCCGGTAATTCCTCCGGAAATACATCATCAAACTCCCGTACAATGGGAATATTCTTAATCGTGAGTTTCTCACCAACCATTTGAGATAAATAACCTTCATTTAGTGGAATCAATACCCATAAGATGGAAGAAATTTCCACTGGAAGGTTATGTTCATCCTTGCATTGATAGACGATCGTAGATTGATCTGGAATATGAAATGTGACTTCCCTTCTTTGGCAATTGATATGAGCTCCATGTAGAGAAAGCCAATCCATGCCAAGAATCACATCAAATTCCACTAAAGGAAGGATCACAAGATTTGCAGGAATCACTTTCCCACAAACTTCGATCGGAGAAGAATTATAAACTTTTGATGCGACTGTTGTGCCATTAGGTGTTGTCACAGCTAACTCAACATCTAATTGTTGAGGTAGTACGGTGATACCCTTATAAAATTTTTCAGAAATAAAAGAGTGGGTGGATCCAGAATCAAATAAAACATTTGCTACTTTAGAGTGGATGGTAAGTGTACCTTTCACCACTTCGTTATCGTACTCCACATCGCTGATAGAAATTGCATGCGACTTTCCTTTGTCTTTAGCCTTAAGATTTTGTTGACGTCGACCATCATCATCAACCCTTGGATTTGGGCATTGATTGGCATAATGCCCCATCTCCTTGCACTTGAAACATTGAAGTGTAGTAGGTTCATTCTGTGTATCATTTCCTTTGTTTGCATCATTAGACATCTTCTTCCCATTATCACGGCATTCAAATTCCCGATGACCTTCCTTTCCACATTTGAAACATTTACTTGTCCCTTTAAGACAACAACCTCCATGTTTCTTTCCACACTTTGAGCATAAGGGAAAGCTCATCTTCTTTTCAGTGTGCTCTTTAGATTTTCCTTTGAATTCCATCTTCCTCTTCTTATCAAACCCATGTGACTGATGGGTTACTCCAATCTCCATCTCGACTTTGAGAGCACATTGAATGATTTCCTCGTAGCTATTGAAGTCCCTTATGGCTAACGCCCTTCGAAGACTTGGTTTTAAGCCACTAAAGAATCGATCGATCTTACTCTCAGGTTGGATAATAATACCAGAAGCGTACCTTGCAAGTCTTGTAAAATTTGCTTCATAGGTACCAACAGATTCATCATCCCTTTGCTTCAGTTCAAGAAACTCTTTCTCCATCTTTGTTCGGATAATACGAGGGAAGTACTTATTGAAAAATAAGTTCTTGAACTCGTCCCATTCCATAGACTCAATTTCATCCCTTTGCCTCGTATTATTAATAAGATTCCACCATTGATCATCATCTCCTTCCAAACGATACACTGCTAGGATGACTTTATCATGTTCAGAACATTGAAGAACTGAAAATATCTTTTCAGTAGTACTAATCCATTGTTCAGCAACTAATGGATCAGTAGACCCGCTAAAAGAAGGTGGACGCTGCCTCATGAAGGATTCAACATAATGTTGCTCCTTCCTTTGCTCGTTTGGAAGTCCTGCATGATTCATAGCTTGAGAAAGTTGTGTGATCATGGCTACAAGATTTTGCATTCTAGCTCCCATATCGTTTGGTTGGTCAGGGGGACAATCATTGCATTGCCCATCGCATTCCGCATTAACACGGTTCCTTCGGGTTCCAGCCATTGACTAAAACCAAGAAGAATAGTGTGAGCAACACTAATTATAATTGGAAAACCACATAATCAAGGATAAAATTTCACACTTAAGGTTTTATCCTAGGGTATTCATGGCCATTTCTAAAACACTAAGATTGTGTTCTATACTTAGACATATCCTTAGGGTTCTTACTAAGACTTTCACATCCTAGTTTCCAAAGGTTGACTACACCTTTCCTCTGATACCAACTATAACGACCCATACTTTACATACATTGTTAATACTTCAAAATTGAAGCACACTTATTACAACATATGACAAAACCACGAAGGACCGTATAGGTATAGTGTCTTTAGAAACTGGGAAACATAAACAACTGGTTCATAAATCTTCTACAGTGTCTCCCATTTATTTCATCATATCTAGGGTCCCTTTTAGCATATTCTACTTAATATCCATCTTCCTGACCTGGGGAAAAGAAAACATAAAAGGGTGAGCTCAAATGCTCAGCAAGGGCAAATAAAGGAAATAAAAATCATATCATATCTTTTTGAAAATCATAACCTGCAAAAGAGATCATAATATCTTAACATGGAACAAATCATAGAAGTGAAAATGAGATCCCCATAATCATAACATAAAACTTGAAACTTTGTGGCATGCACACATAATCATGGAAAATCATTTCTTGTTAGTCATGACTCATTGCCAAGACTATCTTAGTGGACAAAGTCCCCTTCTGAACCGATTCACCCTCGTTCCAGTCCTGTTTCACTGAACCGGTATAACCTACCGTTCCAGCCATTTCTATCTCATGAGATATAAAATATTTACCCAATGCATTGGAGGGAGATATAGGTCCCACCCATCTCATAATGAATCCTTTCTTATGTGTGCCACATAATCATAAACCATACATCATAGCGTAACCCATGTAATAAAAATGGGATTCTTAAACAACATGACATCATAAAACAATTCATATAAGATAAAGGAATTCATAAAAATAATTCAATCACAACATGATCAAATCAATGTAATAAAAGGGATAAAAACAGAACCCTTTATTATCTTAGATGGAAAATAATTTTGATAAAACACTTGAACTCCATTCTTGAGGAAAATATCCTTTCTTCTTCAAAAAACATTTTTCCTTTCATAACATGTCATACGACTTTAAAATAAAAGAAGTTGATTAAAAATAAACTTGAAAACTTGTAAAGGAAACTTCTTGGAAATAATGTTTTAAAAATCCATACATGTCGTATAAGTTAAAAAAAACATTCTTCGTACCTTTGTCGGAAAAGTCAAAAAGTACCTCGTACGAAAAAAACGACAAAAGATTCCTTTCATATTCTTTACTAAAAACTCACCGAAGGGTAAAATTGGATTTAAACTATTGTAAGTGGATGGAAACAATATTACATATTGAGGGAACATGGATGTGGATGATAAAATACACCCCAGTAAATACTTACGAATAAACAATCTCGGATAAAAATGAGATTGTGATATTTCCCTTACCTTAGGTCCGATTTGCTTTGTACGTGTCCGAAGCTCCTGTATAATGGTTTAAATAATGTTATTGACTTATTCCAGATAATACATATTGATATGATATCATATATGGTCATATTCTTAGCTTCTTGTTAGTAATATTTCATTGTTACTTGTTACTCGGGTTTTTATTTCCTTTTGTTCTTATGCGTGTTTTGCGGAATAAATTCTTATTCTTCTTTTAAGGTTATAGATACCTGATATCCAGAATGGTATTAGTGTAACTTATATCATATTTATTCATTCAATTCATTTATATAATTATTATGTAATGATGATCATGTAGAACGAGTCGCTTCACATCGTGGAGACGGTATTCCGTACGTACGCACGAGTGATGATATCGTTCCTATGATCGTGGAATTGTATTGGAGTATATATATATATATATTATTTCAGTATCAATATTACTTTATAATAATCATAAATAGTTACTCATTACACCATTATACCCATCCTTGTAAAGTGATGGTGGAAAATAGATTACACCACGGCGTGGAGACGATATTCCGTAAGTACGCACGCGCGGTGATTTCATTTTTCCATAGGATGGATAGAAGGTGAATTATGGTTGTTTCATATTTATAATAACATATCAGTATGTAAGTAATACTGATGTTATTACTTTATCATGAAACAACTAAAGGAGAAGAATTTGAAGAAGAAAGAAATTGAAAAGATCGGTAATGGATATTACCTCTTCTTTGGAACGCTTCTTTGAATCCTCCACTTAGGGAACTAAGATTGGTCTTTGAAGAAGACCAGGACCTCTAGGATTATTCTAGGGAAGTGGAGAGGAGAAAATGGCAGGGGTTGGCCGAGCTTGAGTGCTCAAATTGGTGTGAGGAGGAGGGGGAGGAGGTGCCCTTTTATAAGGGAGGAGAGGGGCACCTTAGGAATATCTCAAAATATTATTTTATATTAAAGTCAAAATCGGTTTATAATGGTTCCAAAGGGTCTTATTTCGAAGCTAAAGTGGGGAAGGGTCGAAATCCTATCAACCAATAAGATTTAGACAAGTTTAGGTTATTATTTTAACCTTATCAATTAGATTTAACTCTAAGTTAAATAATTTAACTTTTACCGTGTCTTTTTGTTTTCTTTCACTATATGGT
Organism: Viscum album; assembly: GCA_963277665.1. Lineage (NCBI taxonomy): Eukaryota > Viridiplantae > Streptophyta > Magnoliopsida > Santalales > Viscaceae > Viscum > Viscum album. The sequence continues at coordinate 444,383,184 of OY728155.1, read as the reverse complement.
TAATACACTTACTATAACATGCCAAAGGAACCCCAAATGGTTTATTATTAATATATATATCCTTATCTAAGTCATTTGGCCGAACCTTAGATTTTTAGGAATAAAATAACAATTAGTAATATAATATTTGATTTAAAAACAATTTTGTGTCAATTTTGACACTATTTGATATATGATTTTTGTGAAAGTCATAACAGGATTATATGTTCGAACCAAGTTGATTAAATCAACACTAATATATCATAGTAACCTAGAAAATTAGTGGAAATCATAAAAAGTCTCAAATTACATTTATTTTGGTATTTATAACATCAATTATGTCAATATTTCATTAATAAGATAATTACTGCATCATCATTGTGTCATAAATAAATTACATTATTTAATGTCTAAAAATTACAAATAAAATACCATTATGTAGGAAATCTTTTTATCTTTCTAATGAATATTTATAGTCGAATTTATCTTATGTATAACCCCATATTAAAAATTTTTTAGTTATTAAACTTTGATTTTAACTATTTTAACTATTCATTAAATAAAATAATATTAAATGTCATAATCTAATCCAAGTGGACCTAAATGGTCATATTATATTCATAAGGTTGTTTTTGGTCGAATTACACTTATCCAATAGAATTAGGACCTGTGTTAGGGTAATAGTAATATCATATTTACCCTTAGTTACCCTATTTACTATTAACCGTGGTAAAAAAAAGTAAAAAGTTACTATTCATCAAAAATTATTTTCATCTCATTGAACCACATTTTAGTACTTGATATTAACCGTGTCTGTCGGATTTTCGAAATTCCATTCACAGAAGCGGTAAAATTAAGTTTTATGCAAAATTCAGTTTTTTAACCTACCACTTAGTGGTTTCACTATTCATCAAAAATTGAAAGTTTTCATAAAAATACCAAAATTTCACCCTAGGCTAATTTCGGTATTCCGAATCCAAAAATGAAGTCCATTTTAAAAAATAAATTTTATAAAATTTCAAAAAGTGGTTATTACTATTCATAACGGCTAGTTTTAATAATATTTTAATAGCATATCGTTGTTTGGTGAAACTCGGTATTGCGTACGACGCAAGCTATCGAGGAAGGTCGAGATTGCGTGTAAAGTAAGCCAAGCTAGTCTGTAGTGAAAGATTCCTTTGATGATATATAAAAAACAAAATATTACTCATAAAAATCTCGGGTGTTACATTCTACCCCCCTTAAAAAGAATTTCGCCCTCGAAATTCATCACTTTGTAACAAACAGATGAGGATACTTCTCCCTCATCATATCCTCAAGCTCCCATGTAGCTTCTTCAAGTTGGTGGTTCCTCCATAAAACTTTCACCAATCGAGTGGTCTTGTTTCGTAGGACTTTTTCGCTACGATCCAGAATCTCTATCGGTTGTTCTTCATAAGAAAGATCTTGCTCCAGCGGTACAACTTCTGAGCTAAGTACATGTGAAGGATCAGGTATGTACTTTCTCAGGAGAGATACGTGGAACACATCGTGAACTTGAGAGAGATTCGGTGGAAGCGCCAATCGGTAATCTACCTTCCCAACACGATCCAGTATTTCGAAAGGACCGATATATCTAGGGCTCAACTTCCCCTTCTTTCCAAATCTCATAACCCTCTTCCAGGGAGATATTCGTAAGAACACTTTATCACCCACTTCAAACTCTAGGTCTTTTCTTCGGTTTTCGGCATAACTTTTCTGTCGACTCTGAGCTGCTCTTATGTGTTGTTGAATAGATCTAACCTTTTCTACAATTTCATCAACGAGATCAGGTCCTAACAGCTTTCTTTCCCCAACTTCATCCCAGCAAGTTGGAGTCCTGCATTTCTTTCCATAGAGAGCTTCATAAGGAGCCATCTGAATACTGGAGTGAAAGCTATTATTATAAGAAAATTCCACCAAAGGTAGGTGTTGATCCCAACCTCCTTTGAAATCCATAGATCAAGCTCTCAACATATCTTCTAGGGTTTGAATTGTTCTCTCAGACTGACCATCTGTCTGAGGATGATAAGCAGTGCTAAAACTCAACTCTGTATCCAGAGTATGCTGAAGACTTCGCCAGAACTTCGAGGTAAATCTCGGATCCCGATCAGATATAATAGAAAGTGGTACTCCATGCAATCTTACCACTTCCTTTACATATATCCTGGAAAGCTGATCTAGAGAGAAATCCTCTCTAATAGCAATGAAGTGTGCAGACTTTGTAAGACGATCAACTATGACCCAAATAGCATTATTGCCTTTGGATGTTTTAGGAAGTCCTGTGACAAATTCCATAGTGATGTTTTCCCATTTCCATTCGGGTATGGGTAATGGTTGTAACATCCCCTTAGACTTTTGTCTCTCAGCTTTAACTTGTTGACAAACCAAGCATCGAGAGACATATTCAGCAACATCTCTTTTCATGCCATCCCACCAGAAGTACTCTTTCAGGTCCCTATACATCTTCGTGCTTCCAGGATGAATAGAGAATGATGAACTATGAGCCTCATCCAGCAGCTCCTTCTTTAATTCGGGGATGGGAGGAACACAAACCCGATTCCTGAACTTTATTATCCCATCACAATCAAGGTTGAATTCAGGAACATTTCTCACCTTCTTCTGTAACTCGACATCTTCTTTCTGTGCCTCTTTAATCTTCACATGTATAGATGGTTGAACATTCATTTGAGAAAGATAAGATTTTTCCTCTTCCATTATAATTACAAGATCCATCCTTTGTAAATCCATAAATATTGGATCTTTTGTGATCCTCATCATGGATAAACTAGCATGGTCTTGTCGACTTAATGCATCTGCCACCTTGTTTGCTTTCCCAGGGTGGTAATGGATTGAGCAGTCGTAATCCTTAATCAGCTCCAACCATCTTCTTTGACGCATATTCAACTCCTTTTGTGTGAAAATATACTTTAAACTTTTATGATCAGTATAAATATCACACCTTTCACCATAAAGGTAATTCCTCCAAATCGTTAATGCAAAGATTACCGCAGCCAACTCCAAATCATGAGTTGGGTAATTTTTCTCATGGATTTTCAACTATCGTGAGGCATAAGCTATCACCATATCATTTTGCATAATAACACACCCCAATCCCTTCTTGGATGCATCACTGTAGATCACAAACCTTTCTCCACTACAAGGCAGTGTGAGCACAGGTGCACTGGATAACCTTCTTTTCAACTCCTTGAAATTATCTTCACATTCCTCTGTCCAAACAAACTTAACTCCTTTCCGAGTCAACTTGGTGAGTGGATTAGATAATCGGGAAAAATCCTTTACAAAACGTCGATAATATCCAGCCAAACCAAGAAAACTTCGGATCTCAGTTACTGTTGTTGGTCTTGACCATCTTTCGATAACCTCTGTTTTTGCTGGATCCACAGATATCCCCTCTTTTGAGATTATGTGACCCAAAAATGCAACTTTTTGAAGCCAAAATTCACACTTGGTAAATTTGGCATAAAGCTTCTCCTTTCTCAGGGTCTTCAATATAATTCTCAAGTGATCTTCATGCTCTTCCTTGCTCTTTGAATAGACAAGAATATCGTCTATAAAGACTACCACAAATTGATCAAGATAGTCTTTAAAGACTCTATTCATTAGATCCATGAAGATAGCAGGGGCATTAGTAAGACCAAATGGCATCACTATAAATTCATAGTGTCCATACCTTGTACGGAAAGCCGTCTTTGGTATATCCTCCCTTTTGACCCTTAATTGATGATACCCTGAATGAAGATCAATCTTGGAAAAGTATTGAGCTCTGCGTAGTTGGTCAAATAAGTCATCAATGCGTGGGAGAGGATATTTGTTCTTGATAGTGATCTTGTTAAGTTCTCGATAATCAATGCAGAGTCTCATTGATCCATCTTTCTTCTTAACAAATAGAAGAGGTGCTCCCCAAGGTGACGCACTAGGGCGTATGAATCCCTTATCAAGATTCTCTTGGAGTTGCTTCTTCAATTCCTGCAACTCAATTGGGGTCATTCTATAAGGTGTCTTTGAAATTGGCAAAGCGCCCGGTACGAGTTCTATTGAAAACTCAACTTCACGATTTGGTGGAAGACCCGGTAATTCCTCTGGAAATACATCATCAAACTCTCGTACAATGGGTATATTCTTAATCGTGAGTTTCTCACCAACCATTTGAGATAAATAACCTTCATTTAGTGGAATCAATACCCATAAGATGGAAGAAATTTCCACTGGAAGGTTATGTTCATCCTTGCATTGATAGACGATCGTAGATTGATCTGGAATATGAAATGTGACTTCCCTTCTTTGGCAATTGATATGAGCTCCATGTAGAGAAAGCCAATCCATGCCAAGAATCACATCAAATTCCACTAAAGGAAGGATCACAATATTTGCAGGAAGCACTTTCCCACAAACTTCGATCGGAGAAGAATTATAAACTTTTGATGCGACTGTTGTGCCATTAGGTGTTGTCACAGCTAACTCAACATATAATTGTTGAGGTAGTACGGTGATACCCTTAGAAAATTTTTCAGAAATAAAAGAGTGGGTGGATCCAGAATCAAATAAAACATTTGCTACTTTAGAGTGGATGGTAAGTGTACCTTTCACCACTTCGTTATCGTACTCCACATCGCTAATAGAAATTGCATGCGACTTTCCTTTGTCTTTAGCCTTAAGATTTTGTTGACGTCGACCATCATCATCAACCCTTGGATTTGGGCATTGATTGGCATAATGCCCCATCTCCTTGCACTTGAAACATTGAAGTGTAGTAGGTTCATTCTGTGTATCCCTTCCTTTGTTTGCATCATTAGACATCTTCTTCCCATTATCGTGGCATTCAAATGCCCGATGACCTTCCTTTCCACATTTGAAACATTTACTTGTCCCTTTAAGACAACTACCTCCATGTTTCTTTCCACACTTTCACCATAAGGTAAAGCTCATCTTCTTTTCAGTGTGCTCTTTAGATTTTCCTTTTAATTCCATCTTCCTCTTCTTATCAAACCCATGTGACTGATGGGTTACTCCAATCTTCATCTCGACTTTGAGAGCACATCGAACGATTTCCTCGTAGCTATTGAAGTCCCTTATGGCTAACGCCCTTCGAAGACTTGGTTTTAAGCCTCTAAAAAATCGATCGATCTTACTCTCAGGTTGGATAATAATACCAGAAGCGTACCTTGCAAGTCTTGTAAAATTTGCTTCATAGGTACCAACAGATTCATCATCCCTTTGCTTCAGTTCAAGAAACTCTTTCTCCATCTTTGTTCGTAGAATACGAGGGAAGTACTTATTGAAAAATAAGTTCTTGAACTCGTCCCATTCCATAGACTCAATTTCATCCCTTTGCCTCGTATTCTTAATAAGATTCCACCATTGATCAGCATCTCCTTCCAAACGATACACTGCTAGGATGACTTTATCATGTTCAGAACATTGAAGAACTGAAAATATCTTTTCAGTAGTACTAATCCATTGTTCAGCAACTAATGGATCAGTAGACCCGCTGAAAGAAGGTGGACACTGCCTCATGAAGGATTCAACAGAATGTTGCTCATTCCTTTGCTCATTTGGAAGTCCTGCATGATTCATATCTTGAGAAAGTTGTGTGAGCATGGCTACAAGATTTTTCATTCCAGCTCCCATATCATTTGGTTGCTCAGGGGGACAATCATTGCATTGCCCATCGCATTCCGCATTAACACGGTTCCTTCGGGTTCCAGCCATTGACTAAAACCAAGAAGAATAGTGTGATCAACACTAATTATAATAGGAAAACCACATAATCAAGGATAAAATTTCACACTTAAGGTTTTATCCTAGGGTATTCATGGCCATTTCTAAAACACTAAGATTGTGTTCTATGCTTAGAAATATCCTTAGGGTTCTTACTAAGACTTTCACATCCTAGTTTCCAAAGGTTGACTATACCTTTCCTCTGATACCAACTATAACGACCCATACTTTACATACATTGTTAATACTTCAAAATTGAAGAACACTTATTACAACATATGACAAAACCACAAAGGACCGTATAGGTATAGTGTCTTTAGAAACTGGGAAACATAAACAACTGGTTCATAAATCTTCTACAGTGTCTCCCATTTATTTCATCATATCTAGGGTCCCTTTTAGCATATTATACTTAATATCCATCTTCTTGACCTGGGGAAAAGAAAACCTAAAAGGGTGAGCTCAAATGCTCAGCAAGGGCAAATAAAGGAAATAAAAATCATATCATATCTTTTTGAAAATCATAACCTGCAAAAGAGATCATAATATCTTAACATGGAACAAATCATAGAAGTGAAAATGAGATCCCCATAATCATAACATAAAACTTGAAACTTTTTGGCATGCACACATAATCATGGAAAATCATTTCTTGTTAGTCATGACTCATTTCCAAGACTATCTTAGTGGACAAAGTCCCTTTCTGAACCGAGTCACCCTCGTTCCAGTCCTGTTTCATGGAACCGGTATAACCTACCGTTCCAGCCATGTTTATCTCATGAGATATAAAATCTTTACCCAATGCATTGGAGGGAGATATAGGTCCCACCCATCTCATAATGAATCCTTTCTTATGTGTGCCACATAATCATAAACCATACATCATAGCGTAACCCATCTAATAAAAATGGGATTCTTAAACAACATGACATCATAAAACAATTCATATAAGATAAAGGAATTCATAAAAATAATTCAATCACAACATTATCAAATCAATGTAATAATAGGGATAAAAACAGAACCCTTTATTATCTTAGATGGAAAATAATTTTGATAAAACACTTGAACTCCATTCTTGAGGAAAATATCCTTTCTTCTTCAAAAAACATTTTTCCTTTCATACCATGTCATACGACTTTAAAATAAAAGAAGTTGATTAAAAATAAACTTGAAAACTTGTAAAGGAATCTTCTTGGAAATAATGTTTTAAAAATCCATACATGCCGTATAAGTTAAAAAAACATTCTTCGTACCTTTGTCGGAAAAGTCAAAAAGTACCTCGTACGAAAAAAACGACAAAAGATTCCTTTCATATTCTTTACTAAAAACTCACTGAAGGGTAAAATTGGATTGAAACTATTGTAAGTGGATGGAAACAATATTACATATTGAGGGAACATGGATGTGGATGATAAAATACACCATAGTAAATACTTACGAATAAACAATCTCGGATAAAAATGAGATTGTGATATTTCCCTTACCTTAGGTCTGATTTCCTTTGTACGTGTCTGAAGCTCCTGTATAATGGTTTAAATAATGTTATTGACTTATTCCAGAATCATAAATATTGATATGATATCATATATGGTAATATTCTTAGCTTCTTGTTAGTAATATTTCATTGTTACTTGTTACTCGGGTTTTTATTGCCTTTTGTTCTTATGCGTGTTTTGCCGAATAAATTCTTATTCTTCTTTTAAGGTTATAGATACCTTATATCCAGAATGGTATTAGTTTAACATATATCATATTTATTCATTCAATTCATTTATATAATTATTATGTAATGATGATCATGTAGAACGAGTCGCTTCACATCGTGGAGACGGTATTCCGTACGTACGCACGAGTGATGATATCGTTCCTATGATCGTGGAATTGTATTGGAGTATATATATATATATTATTTCAGTATCAATATTACTTTATAATAATCATAAATAGTTACTCATTACACCATTATACCCATCCTTGTAAAGTGATGGTGGAAAATAGATTACACCATGGCGTGGAGACGGTATTCCGTACGTACGCACGCGCGGTGATTTCATTTTTCCATAGGATTGATAGAAGGTGAATTAGGGTTGTTTCATATTTATAATAACATATCAGTATGTAAGTAATACTGATGTTATTACTTTATCATGAAACAACTAAAGAATAAGAAGTTGAAGAAGAAAGAAATTGAAAAGATCGGTAATGGATATTACCTCTTCTTTGGAACGCTTCTTTGAATCCTCCACTTAGGGAACTAAGATTGGTCTTTGAAGAAGACCAGGACCTCTAGGATTATTCTAGCGAAGTATAGAGGAGAAAATGGCAGGGGTTGGCCGAGCTTGAGTGCTCAAATTGGTGTGAGGAGGAGGGGGAGGAGGTGCCCTTTTATAAGGGAGGAGAGGGGCACCTTAGGAATATCTCAAAATATTATTTTATATTAAAGTCAAAATCGGTTTATAATGGTTCCAAAGGGTCTTATTTCGAAGCTAAAGTGGGGAAGGGTCGAAATCCTATCAACCAATAATATTTAGACAAGTTTAGGGTATTATTTTATCCTTATCAATTAGATTTAACTCTAAGTTAAATAATTTAACTTTTACCGTGCCTTTTTGTTTTATTTCACTATATGGTTAATAAACTTACTATAACATGTCAAAAGAACCCCAAATTGTTTATTATTAATATATATATCCTTATCTAAGTCATTTGGCCGAACCTTAGATTTTTAGGAATAAAATAACAATTAGTAATATAATATTTGATTTAAAAACTATTTTGTGTCAATTTTGACACTATTTGATATATGATTTTTGTGAAAGTCATAACAGGATTATATGTTCGAACCAAGTTGATTAAATCAATACTAATATATCATAGTAACCTAGAAAATTAGTGGAATTCATAAAAAGTCTCAAATTACATTTATTTTGGTGTTTATAACATCAATTATGTCAATATTTTATTAATAAGATAATTACTGCATCATCATTGTGTCATAAATAAATTAAACTATTTAATGTCTAAAAATTACAAATAAAATACCATTATGTAGGAAATCTTTTTGTCTTTCTAATGAATATTTATAGTCGAATTTATCTTATGTATAACCCCATATTAAAAATGTTTTAGTTATTAAACTTTGATTTTAACTATTTTAACTATTCATTAAATAAAATAATATTAAATGTCATAATCTAATCCAAGTGGACCTAAATGGTCATATTATATTCATAAGGTTGTTTTTGGTCGAATTACACTTAACCAATAGAATTAGGACATGTGTTAAGGTAATAGTAATATCATATTTACCCTTAGTTACCCTATTTACTATTAATCGTGGTAAAAAAAGTAAAAAGTTACTATTCACCAAAAATTATTTTCGTCTCATTGAACCACATTTTAGTCCTTGATATTAACCATGTCTGTCGGATTTTCGAAATTCCATTCACAGAAGCGGTAAAATTAAGTTTTATTCAAAATTCAGTTTTTTAACCTACCACTTAGTGGTTTCACTATTCATCAAAAATTGAAAGTTTTCAGAAAAATACCAAAATTTCACCCTAGGCTAATTTCGGTATTCCGAATCCAAAAATGAAGTCCATTTTAAAAAATAAAATTTATAAAATTTCAAAAAGTGTTTATTACTATTCATAACGGCTAGTTTTAATAATATTTTAATAGCATATCGTTGTTTGGTGAAACTCGGTATTGCGTACGACGCAAGCTATCGAGGAAGGTCGCGATTGCGTGTAAAGTAAGCCAAGCTAGTATGTAGTGAAATATTCCTTTGATGATATATAAAAAACAAAATATTACTCATAAAAATCTCGGGTGTTACAGTGGGACAAAGGTTCTGATGGATTTTATGTAAAATTTTATTGAATCAATACATTTAGTAAGAACATCTGTGATTTTATTGGGACCATGTGGTGAGTTCCATGGGTTTTTCACTTTTACTATTTTCTCCATTAGTTTTTCCCATGTCCAATGTGGGACTTCAAAATCATAATACTGACTTATGTAAAAAATTCATATTAAATATTTTTAAAATGAATTAAATTTTTTCATCATGCCTTGGAAATTTTATAGCCATTCCAATTAGGCTAATAATTGTAAGGGTAAGCCTCTATATTTTAAATGAGATATAAAACTTATGTGAATAGGGGAGCGTGATTAATAGTTTAATAGAAAATATCATTTTGAGAAGGAACACACAATTTATGTTAAAAAATATATACCATAAAGGGTATTACAACATATTTTTTATGTGAAGATCATACCCAATTTAAATGGAATGGAAATGATGGGTTTAAACATGTTCATTGATTGAATATATTTCTCGAAAAAAGTGTGGAACACATTTTTATAAAATATTCATTAGTTATTTCACATAGTTTAAGATCAGGATTCTTGGACTAACATAGATTTTTATACATTTAGTGTATGATATCATGGACTATGTGAAACTTGTGTATATCATCATATAGAATTGAAAAATTAGTGAATATTTCATTACATGAATTATAATATAAACATAATTTTTAATGTATGAGATGTTTCCCAATTTAAAAACAAATATTCTCTTTGATGTTTTTTAATAGTTTCATGGTGTATTTATAAGATCAACTCTACATTTTAACCACACCACATTGGTGTAAAAAAGTATCATTAAATATCAACAATGGATAGATGAGAATTGAATAATGTTTCGGAAAACTGATATTTATTGATGTTCATGATATATGTGATCTATATGTCTCTACGTGTCCCATGAAATTTTTAATCAACCCATACATAGCTCTAAGAAGATGATCACTAGGAGACCTTAAATTTTAAGGGGCGTCATCTCATGTGAGGGTTCTAGGTTTCACATAATATTTATTCATGAAATAAGAACTCTTCTATGTAGTATAATTTCATGAATTAAGTAAAAAAATGAAAAGGGATAATTTAAAAGTTACAAGGGTTAGATGAAACCATGATGAATTAAATTTAAGGGGGGTCATGCTATAAAAAAGGCAATTAGTTTAAAAACATTTAAAAAATTTGGGAGGTTTATTACATTGAATAGAATAATATCGATTACACTTAAAATGATGAGAAAAAAATTATTTGATGTTAGTTTTATGTTATATATCTCAGACCAAATGTTTTTGATGAATTAAAGGTTATATGGTTAAGACCAAGTGGTTTCTTCCATTTTATAGTCATGGAGCTTAGACTAAGAGGTTTTGTCATGTATAGGGTCATGGATATCAGGACAAGAGGTTTCTTAAAAATAATAGTCATGGATATTAGACTACATAGCTGCTAGTAGTTTAATGTCAGGAAGAACAGACCAAGTGGATAGAATAAGATTATGTTCATGGTAACCAAAACAATATGCGTTTTATTGATTTTATTCTATTTCATGAAATTAAGTATTAAATATTGTTTCTGGTTATGGAAAGATGAGGCTAATTTACCTATCAAAAAACTAAAAGCACAATATAATAAGAAAGTGTGTTACAAAAAATACAATATATGATAAATTTCATTTTATGTTATAAAAATATATTTAATTTATCTGAATCCCATAAATTTTCAAATGAGATTTATTTTTGTATCAATTCAACTCTAAATGAATCATTGTGGATGAGAAACAAAGTAGATAAAAATAATTGATAAATAGTGCTTATAATTCTTGATTTGAGCTGGTATGTATCCTACCCCTCAAACATGTAAGGTATATTGTATAACTCTATAGGTTTCAATGGTTACCAAAAAATCATTACTAAAAATATTTTTTTTGTGAGTTACATATTATGATTTATTTTTTCCAAGTTTCCAACCTCATAATTTTTCATATAGAGAACTGTTAGCTAACAAAGGGTGATAAAAGAGAGGTTTTGTTTAATAAATTAATATTTTATGGAGGGATCTACAATGGTGGCTGAGATATCATGAGAATGGTTGGATATAATTTAAGAAAATATAATAATAAAGTCTCTTGATAATAATAGATCTTCTCCATTGATTGAAAAATGAGTGAAAATTGATGGAAACAAATTTAAAAATGAGAATATTCATGGATCCCTAAGAAGATATTTATATTCTCAAAAGGACACAAGAATATTCTAAAATTTTCTTGGTACAATGAACCTAGAATAAGAAATCATAATGGGATTTTGGACAATATTATAACCATCCTTGCTGGACACTACACAATACATCCAGATACTCTATAGCCTCCACTATATAGAGGGGAAATTATTATAGTTGGGGTAAACTAGAAATTATACACTAGTGAGCCACTAAAAGTTATAAGATAGATGAATATTTTTTTATAGAAACCATCTTTAATATATGAGACACTTACTATACAGTTATCCTCAACTGAGAATCTATCCATACTTCTACAAGTATGAGTTCCATTAATCATTTCCCTATTTATTTAATGCATTATTCCAATTCCCATAATTATTTTAAACAGATGCTACATCCATATAAAGGGTTATTTGGTACAGTAATGCTACTTAAAATGTCGCAATTTTTGGATTCAGATAAGAATAATCATTTATCAATGGTTTATTGAAACATTAAAATTCCATGAAATTTAACATAATGAATTTAATAAAAATACAAAGACTCACTGAAATTAAATTTTTAATCTAATAATTAGTGTTTTTTATCATGAAAACACCATATAGTTGAGAGTTACAACAATCATGTAATTTTTATGATAAAAAATTCTTTTCATAAAAATTCCAATTAAGCATAGATCTGGAATGGAAGAGATCGAAAGAAATTTAAATATATATTCATTATATTGAAAAATATCCTAATGTAAACATTTAAATTATTCATTAACAATAATAGAGAATCATGTTACAAATTTTTTATAAGACCATCACCCTTTTAAATTAATTTAATAAAGATAGTGTGAAATAGAACAACTTATTTAAGAACTAATATGAAAAACATTTAAAAAATTACTCCCCAATTTCTCACCCATTTTGATTATGAATAATAGATATTCATAAATAATAATAAAAAATATAGAGGTTAGATATGATATAAAATTATTTAAAAATTATATTTATGATAAAGATATATTAATAATTTAAAAATATTCTTCTTAATTTCCAAAATAACCAAATAATATAATATTTATATATAAAGGGATATATAGATATATTAAGGAAAGTGAACAAGAAAATAAAATAAAATATAATGAGAATGAAAAAGATTTAGTAATGAAAATCTTCACATCCCATTATCCCCAAATAATAGGATCACAAGAGAGGTAGTGGTTACAGAATAATGTAAAATGATGTTGAAAAATGGATATAGTAATGTGAAAAATATAATAATAGAAATAATTAAGGAGAAGGAATAAGGATAATAAAATCATGTAACTAAAACTATCAGCTAACCATGGTGTATCACACATTTCCTAAATGCATGGATTGAAAATCACTATATTATTACTTTATTTATAGAGTTTGTAGAGGTTATTCACCTATAGTTTAACCATTCATTTAATGGATTTCTCTGATTCAGAATTTTATTAAAAATAACCCAAATAAAATGTTAGAGATAGGTATATATAAATTATTTGTACTCAGGAATTTTTAATCATAGATAAGTACTATATTAAAAAATATTATTAGATGATATATTATATTTCTCAAATTAGTTTTAATTAAAAAATTAAAATTTTGTTTTAAAATTAAAATATATTAATGTTAAAAAAATCTTATTATTAAAAGTACATAACTTTAGAAAATATTTATTATAAACAATTTAAAATAAGTGATTTTTTTCAATGAAATAATTATTTAATCTTCTAAACTAAATATCTAATTTTGGAAAAATTTTGAATAGATATTATATAAGGCTACCCCAAAATCAGTAAAATAGGTGATATAAGGGATCATAGTCATGAAAAATATATTAAGAAATAATGAAAATTTCAAAAACAATCCTTAAAACCTGAAACAAAAAATTCCCATAAAAAACTCATGATTTCCATAGAATAAATGGAATAAATTCATAATGAAATTTTTTTGTATTCACCATTAATTTATTAAAATCAATTAAGGTCATTAGGTTTTGTAAAAATATAAGGGTGTTGATATTCTAATGGGAAAAAATTAAATAAGATATCAACATTTGGATGTGATTTTATAGTTTATTTTAAGCCAAAGAGATATTTTTTTATGTGAAATTAATTAATATTATTTATTAATATTTTTAATGCGGTTGTGTTTTTCCACATTAAATGGATATGGATTAATGTTATCCAAAATTTAAATAGTTTGTGTTGCATCCAATGGAAATGGGTGCAACAACACTTAGTTGATATTTATTTTAATTGGACTATATAAATAGTTACAAATATATTATTTTTATAAACATATGAGATAAAGGATATCTTATTAAATGTTAAGATGCACTTTTACTTTTAAAATCTATTTTTTATCCACTAAAGTAAGCAATGTAAAAAGTAGTTAATTCAAAACATGTTCCTTTTAGATAAAATGAACTGATATTTTTTGTACATTATAAATTACAAATAATTATTTTCATATATTTGATAAGAGATTAAATTTGATTTTATTGAAAACATTCACAAATAGAAACACAAAATATGTTATCAAACTAGTCCAATGTAATGTAAAATAGACAACCAATAACACATCACTATAATTATTCATTGAATGTAACCTTACAATTCAATCTAATGGGAGTGATAATTTCCATAGTTAGATCCATTTTGAATAATTTTATGATATCCATGGTTTATTTTATTCCTTTAAAAAAATATTCAATCTAAAATTTAAAAATATTTAAAAATGGTAATAAATTTTATTTCACCGATAATTATCATATCAAATTTCTTCTTCATTTAATCTAAAAACTCCAAATCAATTTTCATGTTAGTATGAAAAAAATCAGAACATGAGAATAAATTATTGAAAGTAGAAATATATTTTTGATGTTTTTTTCAAAAAATTAGTATAATAATGTTTTCGTATTATAAAACCATCTGAATGAATATATTTAGGAATTAATTTATATCTGGCTTGGGGGACACATTCCACCTATAAAAAAATTTATGTTTTAAAATACTATTTGAAAAAATTTGAATATTCAAAACAATATGGTCATTCTATAGAACAAATTTCAATAGTAAAATAATTTATAAAATATCCATTAACATCCATTGGTAAATGTTTTAAAATAATAATTGAATAAAATTTCCAAAAACAATCTTATGTATTATAACCAAGCTACGGGTGAAATTGATTCACTATACTCAGCTCATTATTATTTTTTATAAATTTTACAATAAAATGACTTTTGTTCCTCAAATATTAATAGAATTCTCTAGCTTGTTTTTAAAACACATTAATAGCTTATATCATATTTCTATTTTAGTCATTAAATGATAGATCATACATCACATATAATGAATTTTAAAAGTTATTATTTCATTCAATGTACCCAATATTCTTTATTAATATCATTATTATGGTTATGGGGTTCATAGTGAGAGATAATGTATAGATTCTCAACCTATTTTATGACTGATATATGAATATGAGTGATTTTTTTAAATCAATTATGAAAATTCAAATTGGATGGAGAATAGATTTTTAAAAAACAATAATAATATAATTTAAAATAGTTTCTTATTCTTATTAAATTTTTATGTTTATTATTTATAATTTAAAAAATTATTTTCAAAAATATTTATATTATAGTGTTTTTAATAAAATTTCATTCTAAATAAATATTTATTCATTGAAAATTTATCACCGATTTTGAATGATAAAATATCCCTTTCATGAGTTTGTGTACCAAAGGGAGATCCAATCATCGTATTTAGAATTGAATTTTAAAACATTTTTCATTTGTGTTCTAAAAATTTGGTTTTGAAAAAAAAATTGATTTTTAAAAACCCCAACATAGGAATTTAATATTTATACTATTCTTATTGGGTTTTCATAATAAAATGACTAATTAGAACATGATTAACAATATGACATAATGTATTCACAACGTCATCACAAAAATATTTTTCGAGTGAAAATAATTTCATAGAGTTGAAGAGATTCCATTCATTGTTTGATTTTTCTTCTCTTCTACCAAGTTTGATTAGGGTGTTTTACAAGAACAATAAGTGGTTTTTTAGTATATGAATAAACATAAATTATTAAATAAAATATGCCAAAATTTTCTAGCATTCTCTCTATGAATATATATAATTTTAAAAACTTTAAATTTTTAATCCTCTATAGAAAAAATGATTTTTTGGAGTCCCTACTTTAGGAGTTATATCATAATCCCATGTCAATAAATATAGGTTGTAAAAAATTACAATATTTTAGGCTTTATTCACCTATAAATTCATATTTATTATCAATTAAAATTACATGATAGAACATTTAATAAGCTTTTGAAGAGGAAATTAATTATAATATTTAAAAAAGAATATTTTATTTCTAATAATGTTGTAATTATTTACAAACCATTTCATCAATAAAAATAAATTTAGAAAGTTTTAATACTATTTTTTATAAGTTGGGTTTTTCGAGAGAGTGAGTTCTATATTGAAAAAGCGGTCGGTTCAATATACATGAATCGCTATCATGTGCATTAAAATATTTTATGATTAGAAAATAATTAGATTTGAAGTTAATTTTATATAAATTTTAAACTCTTAAAATAATAAATAATGTATTTTCAATATAATTTAAATAAATTTAAAATCCTCTACAAAATATATTTTAAAAACACAGTTATATAAATGATTAATTGATAGAAAAAAATGCTTGAAGTCATTTATGAATAATATTTTCTTTATTAAAGATAATTTATAAAACCAAATAGTCCCTTAAATGATTATATTACCCCTATATGTGTAATTAATGTGATGTGAAATCCTTCATAGTTATTAAGAGTATTTAATTTGGATATGTTTCCATACATTTACACCATGAAACTTGTATTGAGGTACCATATAGTTTAAAAAAAATTCCTCAAGAGATACTTATTCCAAAAAAAATTAATAATTAATGATTTTTTTACCGCTAAATTTTTTGTGTTAATATGTTAGAGTATAATGATTCGAGAATTCAAATTTATTTAGAAGTTTTACTTTTATAATTAATAGAGGAACGTTGGATATAATTTAAGATTCCATATCAATCATTTTTTTTAATCACATTTAAATTTTATATGACAAGTTATATTAAAATATATAAAAAATTTATCTTCATAAAAACATTTAAATTTGATTTTTTTAAAATATTTTTTAATATAAACACATAATTCGTGTAACTAATGTTGATCCAATGTTTCCCATATTTTATAGATACAAAAAAACTATTTAAATTTTCCATATTTATGGGGAATTTTAGAATATATATTTTTATTTTTTTAATTATGATATAATATTACCAATATTTGGATTATTTTTAATTTTTTTATGATGAATTCTTCATTTTTCATAAGTATAAGACCCTTTTATTTTTGTATAAATAATTTCTCGTCAATAATATGAATATTTTCATTAAAGAGAGATGAACGTGAATAAGAATGTTTATGATACCCAATTTTGATTTTATTTCTATAATATTATAAATCTTGATAATTTAGTGTAATATAGGAGGCACTTAATTTTAATAAGTATGTTTATGATACCATATTTTGGTTTTAAATTATTCTATAATTCACTATATGGTCAAGTAAATTGATGTGGATGATGAATTCAAGTCCATGGAATTGGAACTTACACTTCATTTTGAGGAATTTGAACCAGTTTTTACATTTAGTCTTTTCTCTGATACATTGCTTATCTAATGTGATATTTTATTTTTCTGACCTATAATTTTAAACACATTCCAAGTCGCCTATAGTTTTTTATTTTGATATTATTTTTTGATTGGTAGATGAAGATATTATTTTGATAGTGATAGATAAATTTCATGGTAAGAATTCAATAGTGATTATCCCCATGTCTGGGGTGTCCTTTATTAATATATTTTAATATGATTGTAGTTTTGGAAAAAACATTTACTGGAATTCTTCCTCAATTTGAATTTATTTATCATTTTCTATATCATCATTAATAATTTGAGTTCCTATGCTTCCAGTTTTTAACAACATTGGATCCTTGTTTTTTCGGCACATTAGAATCCCATGAACTAGTTGAAACCCATAATATTTTCATTATGATAGATTCTATATAATAAAATCACAACAGGACTTTTTACTATTGTAAATGATTTTAAATATCTTAAACATTCATTATAATGATTTATTAGAATATATTTTAAAACATTAAAAATCATAAAAAAAATATCTAATTTAGTATAAGTTAAATTATATGTTTTTTAATGAGTTACTTCTCTCAGTTTCCAAATTTATAACTTGGTTCTCATATGGGAACATGATTAAACTCAATTTTATCTAAACTAAAGTGTAAATAAATCATATAATTAATATTAAATTAAAATTTTCAATATCTTATGGTTTCCATTTTTCATCATATTCATTAGAGGTAATATATTCATGCATTAAAATTTTCCATATATGATAATAAACAATTTCACTAATAAATTATGTTAAATTGTCAAAATTGGAAGTGTTATTTAAATAAAATATCCAGAAAATTGTAATTATATACAATAATAAAATTCATGTTTTGAAATCAATTTATGATTTAATAAAATTTCAAATAAACATAATTTTGAAAACTATAGGTTTTATTAAACATAATCACCAATTATACCAAAAATTGGTAACTGATTATATAATGAGGGTGGGGTGGGGATTTATATTTCAATAAATTTAAATCCCATTCAAAAAATAATGTGATAAATAAACTTCATAATAATTTTTCTACTCAATAAGGTTTATAATAACAATATCAAATTTTGTTCAGATTAAAAATGTTTAAACTAAACATATGTAAGTATGTGAGTCAATGGTAATCGATTCCTTATGTAAAAGAATATTAAAAGCTATAAAAATGATAATGAGTTTGGATAAATGTAAATGAGAGACCCTACTTCTCCACTACTAGAATAAAGAGGTCTATTATATAAATAATTATATCTCAATGGTGCAAAAGAACCCATTATAATTATTTTCCACTACGAGTACCATCTATGAATTTTTCAGTTGAAAAGTGATGTATCCCACATTTTTTAAATGTCTTTACCTTTTAGAAAATGTGGTTGAGAAAATATATGTTTTCTAGAGGAAAAAAATTTATAATCTACTCCAAAATATCTTTGATGCAGTGATTTACATTAGAGTATGTGGAAAATTTAGAGTGGTTGGAGACACTTGATGAAATTAGAACATTTACACATCTTTACAATATTTGATCATTGAATTTGATTAGATTTTTTGATAATATATATTAATGAAAGTATTGAATGGTGTGGTTTTAGGGAGCCAATTGAAGATATTAAATAACATATAATGGGATATAAAAGTGTCCTTTTTGGTTACAATTAAACAATACTCATTAGATATTATTCTGCACCACTAGGATCTCATTTGCATCTACCAGGTCATAAGAGGGTTTTTTGTAGTTGGGGGTGGTTGAGATCTAGAAAAAGAAATTATACACTAGAAAGGTTCATGTTATCTTTCTTTGAGAAGAAATCAACTCCATAGTATGATCCTTGACTGAGATAGTGCTTCTCAACCGAGTATCCAATATTCCTAGTCAATTATTAAGAAATATCCATTTTTCACTAACTATCCTATGTAGTCAGCTATTTCAAATCATTATGGGGTTCCTATTGCAATTCATTAAAATCCATTCAATGGTCATTAAATTGTAAATCAAATTTATTAATGTATTTTTTGAGATAATGTTATTCCATTATCATGTATTTAATCTAAATTAATGATTCAATGAAATTCACAACATGGAATTCAATATAAGTACTAAAAGTCTGCTAAATAAAAATTGTTATAATTATAGTTGTGTATTTATTATCTAAAAATGTGTAAGAGATAGAAAAAGGTAATACATTAACCATATAGAAATGGTGATCCAAGAAGGCCTCAAACGAAAAAAACATCCCTGACACATGTTTCAAAAAAATTTAGTTCATGATTCATGGACAATGAAAATTTCTTTATTTTGAATGATTATGTCTCTTTACCATGTGGAGGAAAACATACCAATACTCCTAAGTCAATCTAAATTATGCTCATTGTGGGTAAACATGGATTGGTGAGTAAACAGTCATATTTTGAGGGATCACATGACTACGGTAAATAAAATACATCATGATAAGGTCCCAATGATAGCATATTTGTGATTAAACATGTGAAAAAGCCTAACATGTTAATGATGAGGTTACAAAACTACATTATAAAAAACTAGGAGGAAAGAATGTAATTCATGACATATAAAATCTAGAACATGAAACAGGGAAACGAAATGGATATAAATTACTACTGATCATTTTCAAAACATATTATTTTGAGATTTATTAGACATTGATGGTGTGACAAAACATTTGATCATTCATTGACCAAGATTGAAACACAAGAACAATCACCTATCATATGTAATTCTTCATGTCATATTACTTTGATTGGAGAAGACCTTATTTTGGTATGTCTCATAATCACAAGGGAGCTAGTTTGGACCAATGGTAAAATGAGTGTCTAAATTATGAATGGGTGGATGTATGAAATAAAATATTAAATGTTGTTAGAGAAAACATCGACACTCTAGGTGGGATTCAATATTCTACATGAACAAATCAAATGGGAACATTAGTGAGATGTAATCTCTATGTAATGGATTTGAGATATTCTAGGGGAAATGTTTGACATATGATGTGAGATATAGATGTCTCTACCTATCCCCAGTAATTAGGAATTAATTAATACATAATTTAAGGTGGAAGTACATAAGGAAATATGAACTATAATAGGATGTCCTCATAGGTGGGGACTAAGAATCCAACAGTTTTATATGGTATTATAGAAAATGTAACATGTTGCCTAATATATTTTTTTAAGAATTTCTTTTCATTCCTTTTAAAATCTTATAGTTATTATGAAGTATCATATAATGCAATTTCATAATACATAAATGTGGTCTCATAGTTTATCATCATTAGACTAGTAGTGGATGTCACCTGGTATAATTTCCTATAACAATGGCATTTTAGTAATGTCTAAAACAATTTCACTAGGAATTTGGGAAACAGTTTAAAATTATATAGAAAATAATAGAATACCATCAAAATATTTCTAGTGATATAATGGATTCCATATCCCAAAACCCATGGGATCCATGCATGGTGGGAGATAATAGAGGTAGTGTTGGGTTTTTCATATAAAAAAGTATAAATGGATTTGTTGGGCTTAGGAAGATGCGTTGAATCAAAAATAAATCTATGAAGTGAGAAGATTAGTTAGACATAATTTAATATTACTAAATCAACCTTCTATTATTGAAATGGGTAATAATGTGTTGCACCCCAGGGTGTAAAAACACAACATGTATGACTGTGGCCTTTCTTGGAGTAATCTTGGGTGCAAATTCATGTACTTTTTGTTTTATTTAAGTACCTTTGGTTGGAGATATTACATGGGGTGTTTTGTGTTGAATTTTTATAATGTTTTTGAGAAAATGGGTTTTTGCATGGTTGGTGCATGGTTAGAGTAAATTGTGCTCCTGGTCCTACTAACCATGCGGACCCTTGTAGTGAGGGGCAGCACAATTGGTGCAGAGTTTGTTAAACTGTACTCCCCTTCCTAGAAAAACCATGCATGTTGTTTTATTTCACCATAAATGTTATCTAAAAAACAATCAATCTCCTAAAACACCCTCATTTCTCCCATGGATCAGGACATAACCTTTTTGGCTGATTCTAGATCATTCTGGAAGAGTTCCAAGGTCATTCAACCCCTGTTAATCATGATTCAATGCTCAAATCGTAGATCCACTCTCCTCTGGGTAATTGGATCTCATAATAATCCTTATTCTATCTATTCTTCCTTCTTCTATTTAACTTTTCGTGGAATTCAGTCACCAATTCTTTTAATCTAAACCAAATTTATGAGATATAGATCTAGAATTGGATATCTAAATTTAGATTGATTAGATCTTGATATTAGTAATCTAACATAAGTATATTTCCCATAATCAACCGTACAACATCAAAGACTATTTGGGTATCGATTCGGAAGCCAGAATAGGGTTTGATAATAACTCAGTAGGCCACCACCAAAGGTGTCTAAAACAAATTCAATAAATAATAGTGTCTGCAAATGTAATAATAATAAGTATAATTTATAAATAATTTTATTATCACATTATTAAATATTCCCTATATAATCAAATAAAAACACTGGGTTCCAGTAGTTACTCGTACCTCAATAATTTTTTTGGAATATGATGGAATCTGATCTTTCCCTAAGGATTACTATTCATTTAAACAACCAATATGAATAACCAAATTACTATTTCTAATAGTGGGTAGAATAAGATTGTTATCATTCATAATTTAATGATACAAAATTGAATGAGTATATTACCACTCATTATAGTTGGTAGAATGAGAATGACATTATTCACCGTATAATAATACATAATTGAATGAGCATGTTATAGTTCAAAATAGTTGACCAAATGAGAATGTTACCATCTACCATTTCATAAAACATAATTTAATGAGAATGTAATCATTAATAATCATTGGTCTAATGAGAATGTTACCATTCACAATTTAATTGAATGTAATATTTCCTATTGTGGTAATTATTGTGAAATTTTTAATATTATGATTACATATTCATCCAAATTTGTTTATTTACTTATACTAGTGTTTTAATCTGATAAAAGACCGTATAGTCTCCCCATCATGACTTATAAACCTAGCTTCTAGTAGATATCATTTATTTCATGGGGAGGTGCACTTGACTTCATGGGACTGACCGTCTCGGGTCATCGTTGTGTGTCACCCGGGTCAGGAAGTCACAAAGTGGTATCAAAGTAGTTTTCTTTCTATTTCTTTTATATTACATTTTAGGAATGGAATATAGGATACTGAGAAGAGTTAGATATTGGAAACAATATTTTGTAAGGGAGTTTCAAACCAATGTATGGGGGGATATCGAGTACTTAGGGTGAGATTATTGGTATTGTTATCTCCTATTATAGTTGCATATTATTTCACCTTAGGTGATACACTTTTGTTGTGATGTGATTATTGTTTCTGAGAATTATTAATTATTGATTCGATTCCAGGAATGGTGTAAGATTTGAGTTTTTATTCATCATTTTAGTCACATAGTATTATTGTGAAATGCGTCAATTTTGTAATGCATGGGAAAATGGGATATGGTTATGTTATTGAACATAAACTACTTTAAATTATTGTGAAATTGTAATTAAAATGGTTCCTAACATGATGTACTTGAATATGGTTCAAAATTAGTATAATATGGTGTCTCAATTAGGAAATTGAATATGAGAATGTGGTTACCCTTTTTAACTATACCTAGGTGTAGAATGGTTAATGGTTGTTTTAACGGCTTGGTTTCAGCTGTGTGATGAGTTTTGGGGAAAAGTAATGTGGTTACATGTTTTTATATTCCCTCAAATGTAAATATTTTTGAGGATGTGTTAGGAATTTTGGTTCTAAGTTTTTTATTTGTCTTGTAGAGATATGCCTCCCTGAACATAGCGTTGTATAATATGACCAGATGAAATGTTTTTGGATGATCTTCCATTGGTGAAACATGATGAACTGATTGTGTCGTCAGAGGAATCAGGAGAAGGGTTCTGATAGGACTTCACCCGTTTAATGCATTAGATAGAAAGAGACCCTAGGTGGGTTGTGAAAATAATTTCTTATATGAAAAGGTATTTTTAGTTATAGAAACCTATGATTTTTACATCAAAGGGTGGGTCTAAGAGAGATGAGTTTTGGTTTGAATCCATCTAGATGATACCTATCCATATAGACACTCTGACTGAGAGGTGGGACAATTGCACTAATTTTATTCTATAAGAACCAGCAAAGCGTTGTTGGGACTTTCAAGCACATACTGGATAGGATGATGTCATGCTATAAAAGGACTTCTTTGAGAGAATCTTGGAGGACTTCTACGTAGAGAAGTTGAGAGAGGAAGGATCTTTCGAGTTCATGAATTTTATGTAGGGGAGCATGTCCTTGATAAACTATGCAAGTCACATTACATATATATAGTGTGATTCTCTTACATTATAGGGAGATGAGACAACTACGATGAGGTGTTTTCAGGATGTACTTAAATGTGATATTAAATCCCAAGTCAATCGCTTTTGATTAATGAAGTTTAATGAGGTGGTAGATCTGGCTCTCATAGATGAAGGGGATTCTATGTATGATTCTGGTACGGGACATATTGTTGACACTAGAAGAACATAAAGTGTGACTTCTAAGAGAATGAAGCATCATTATGACAACATTATTCAAGCCATTGGGATGAAGAGTATACTAAAAATGAGGTTCAATTTAATAGGACCTTACTATAGTTATTTTTCATCAGTGTGGTGGGTCAGTACATTATCATAGGAACTATTTTGGACCACCCAGGATGTGTCGATCTTGTGGAAATAGGGTATATCTATAATGGTTTTTTAGGATAATGAGGCTATCATGAAGTAATATATCAGTAAGAATGAACCACAGTGTCATTAGGGGATCTTTTATACCATATATTTTTGTATGATATATCTCTACTGGTAGAAGAAGTAGATATAGTGGGTTAGGTACTATTGGGTAAGAGTTCCCACGTAACTATAGTGGTTTAACTTAGGGGAGTTAGACGACACCACTTGGAAAAGGGACATGAAGTTGAATATGGTGCAACCTACAATTTTGGAAATTGTGTCTTGGAAATCAAGAGTGAGAGGTTCTATTCTTGTAGCTTATACATTTTATATTTCCTTATTCAATACTGGTTCTTCTCATTACATTGTATCTGCTAAACACATTATTGGTATGATCTTTTTGGTGATGTTTGTGAGCAGGGCTATGATGATAGATAAACCTTTGGTTGTATGGTCATGATTTTTTTTTGAAGGGGATTATCTATGGATAATGTGGAGCACCATTGTCTATGGGGCCAATATATTCTTGATATGATTGGATATGACTAAATTGTGGGTTTGGAATATCTTGTAAAATACTGAGCCCACACTGATTCGTATCGTACGAAAGTTTATTTTATATCTCCTTAGGGTGACCATTACATTTATCATCTAGAGTGAGATATCCAAGAGTTTATAGTAGGTTCAATTACTCAAAAAATGGGATAGCTAATAGAAAATTATTCTAGTCAATTGATGAATGATGGGGTTGTTAGGAAGGATTTCCTTACACTAGTAGTGGAGTTGTTTTAGGATGTCTTTCCAAAAGGATTCTCATGGAGGACAACTCTGAGAGATGTGGAATTTAATATTTATTTCATGTTGGGGGATGAGATAGTATTTATTCCACCATATATAATGACATAGATAGAGCTTCAATTTCTCAAGACTCAGGTGGAGGAGTTTCAAGATAGAGGGTTTATCCGTCCAAGTATGTCGCCTTGGGGATCGCCTATATTCTTTCCAAATCCAGATGATGGTAGTTTAAAATTGTGTGTTGATTAAAAAATGTTTATTAAGATGAGTATAATTAATTTATATCATCTTATGTGTATATATGATCTGTTTTACCACTTTATAGGTAATTATGTGTTCTAAAAGGTTGACTTGACAAAATGCTATAATCAGTTTTGAGTTCGAAGATCTAATATACTAAGGACTTATTTTAAGAGAAGGTGTAGAATTTAAGAGTTTTTTATAATGTTGTTTGTCATGACAACACACCAATATTTCTTATGGCCATTATAAACATGATATTTCATCCATATCTAGATCAATTTTGGGTGGTATTTGAGGATGACATCATATCATACACCAAGTATCCTGATGATGAGGCCCAACATATTGAAATCATCTTGAGTCTACTGAGAGAAAATTGACTATACTCAAATATATCTATGTGTTAATTTTGGATTTACTAGGTACACTTCTTTTATAACACCATATCTGAGTAAGCTGTGTTAGTGGACCTGGTGAAGGTTTGGGCAGTGGTTTCATGGGAGTATCCCATGAATTGTTTTGATATTTATGTGTTTTGGGATTAGCTGGATATTTCAAGAGGTTCATCCAGGGATTTTACTGATTGGTAGTCCCTCTTTGTGGGTTGACCAAGAAGGGGATAAAGTATCAGTGTACGGAGACATATGATTATTATTTTGAGGAGATTAATAATCATTTGATGAAAACACCAATTTTTATCCATCCCCAGTCAGGTGAGGAGTACAGGACTTACTGTGATTCTTGTAGTATTGGACTAATAGTTGTTCTGATGAAGGGAGATCGATTTTTTTTGTATGAGTCTTAGGGGTTGATGCCTCATGATTGAAATAACCCTATGAAAGACCTTATGTCGGTAGAGTTGGTATGTTCTTTGATGTGTTGGGGAAACTATCACTTTGGTGAAAAGTTTATAATGTAAAATGAACATAAGAGAATGAAGTATATGTTCGTGAAGTGGGATTTGAATCATCAAATGTAGAGATGGGATGATTATATGTAGCCTTTGGGAATTGAATTGGAATATGCACCAGGGAAGGGGAATAGTGTGGATGATTCCATGAGTATAGAAACTTTGAGTCTAACGGTTCAAGAGTTGAGTGATGAGTAGAAGATGATAACTTCGTTGGATGAAATTCATGTGGTAGTTTAGGAGAGACAAGAGAAGATAACTCTAGTTTATGTTGTAGTGTATTCTACACATTTCGGACAGATTAGGGGCATACAGTTTTAGGATCTTGAGTTCTTAGCCATTTAAGAAATATTTGAAGGTGGGGAGACACCTTCTAATAGGTAGATAGTTGATGAAGGAATCATATATGTAAAAGATAGAGTTTTTGTACCTACAAGAATCTTTGAGGTGCACATGTGAGAATTTCATGCCTCGATGTGGGTGGTAAATCCAGTTATAACTAAAATGTATCATGACCTATGAAGACAGTTTTGGTGGCCTAGAATGAGAAAAGAGATAGTGGGGTTTGTGAAATGATGCTTCATCTGTCTGCTGGTGAAGGTGGAATATCAATGACATGGAGGCTTTCTATATAATTTACCCATTACAAATCGAATTTTTGGATGACATGACTATGGAAATTATTGTATTTATATCCAATATTCTTTGAAATAAGGATGATATTTGGTTTTTTGGTGATAGATTTACAAAAATAGAACATTTCATACTAATATAAGAAACCATTATAGTAGTGCAATTGGAAGATAATTCTATTTGGGAGATATTTCATCTGCATGGGGTGACTCAAATTATAGTTTCAGATCATGATTCATGGTTTACTTCACAATTTTGGAAGGTCTTGTGGATATTGTTGGGTACATAGGTATTACTGAGTATGACCTTTCTCCCATAGATGGATGGGAACTCGAAGTGTGCTATACAGGTGCTTGAGGATAGGTTATAGGAATGTTTCTTTTACGTTGGTGGGTCAGGGGATACACATATGGATTCAATGGAATTTTCCTTAACCAAAAGATTTCATGAAACAATGCAAATGGATCAATATGAGTCCTTTTATGTTAGGCCATGTACATACACACTATGGTAGATGGAGGTCGGTGAGTCAAAGTTATTGGGGATGATTCTCATGTAGGAGATGTCAGAGTAATTGTAGTTGATTCAGAAATGTATGGCTATAGTTTAGAAATTCAAGTGTCATATGCTGAAAGATAAAGATGACCCCTAGAGTTTATATAGGGTGTTCGGGTATTACTTTGAGTGTCTCCCAGGTTTTTTCACCATAAGATATTAACATAGGGAATGTTAGTTCCCGTGATTTTTGGGGCTTTTGAGATCATGGAGAGAATTGGGCCAGTGGCGTAACGATTGGTTATTCCACAAAAATATTCTGCAATTCATGATGTCTTTCATGTGTCACATCTACAATAGTATCACCATAATCCTTCTAATGTGATCTTTGTGGATAAGGATAACCTTGAGATAGATTTTTCATTCAAGGATCATTTGAAACCTCTGTTGAATCATAGTGAGAATGTGTTTTGGGGAAATATTGTGTTGACAATTCATGTGTTAGGGAAACATGAACGTTTACAAGAGGAAACATGGGAAAGGAAATCCAATATGAGGGCTCAATGGACCATTATTTTTGGGTAATAATTATAGAAAATCAAGGAATTCAAACATGATTAATACTTGTATTTGGTGGGGGAGATTGTAAGATCACGACCATTTTTTAGAGTTATTGTTTCTGATGCTTTCGCCAGGGCGCGCGCATCCGTCCGTCCGCGGAGGAGGACACGCTGCGCTTGTTGCCCCACATTCCCGCTTTCCAAATGCGGGTGGCATTCGCTCCTTATTCAGGGACGTCTACTCCTTGATCAAAACGGGATGATGGGATGTCGGTTCTTCCTTATGTGGATTCCTCCTCAGAACTCATCAACTAGTCCGGGTCTCCCTCATAGATTTAATACATAGTTCGTGAAACTCTTCCCAGTGCCATGTTTCCATGGACGCCGGTTAATTACACTGCTTCTGTCGGGACATTCCAAAGGGTCCGGTCAGGGTAGAAACCTTCAGTCGAGGGAGTAGTCACGTTGAGGCATCAGTAGCGTGTCTAGATGCTGGGGAACCTGGAATGTCTGTCTATTATACCTAGACACAGGGCTTCTCAAGGGCGTGGAGGCCCGAGGCATCCCACATCGAGCGCGGGGAATTATATGCCATAGACACATATCTGAGGTTTTCCTCAGCTTCCTGTATTTAATACAGGGTACATCGCGGGTTTAACGTCCAGTGGAGACAGATCAGCCCGATCTGAGCATTAGCTAGAATAGATCGGATTGAGGGATTTCCGTTGAAGGGATGCCGATACCGGGGCCAGCCCATGGGCGGCTGTGAAGAGGAGCGTACCGACATGGTCTCACCGGGATATGACGGTCCGGGTGAGGATCGGGGTGGATGGTGGATGGATGAATGAAGTGGAGGGTGGAATGGCAAGAAACCATTGCAAGGGCAACAGTGAAGTTGGGCTTGAGCCTTAAAGGGGCTTCCTACGTATCTCCGTGGCAGGGAATCAAAGTCCACGCAGTTCGGGATGGTGTCAGTAAACCGTCATGAGGGTGGACCTTGGTCCAATGGGCATCGTCATAGAACCGACGTGAAGGTGGACCTTGGTCCGATGGGCATCTTCAGTGAACCAACGTGAAGGTGGACCTTGGTCCGATGAGCATCGTCAGTGAACAGACGTGAAGGTGGACCTTGGTCCGACGGGCATCGTCAGTGAACCGACGTGAAGGTGGACCTTGGTACGATGGGCATCGTCAGTGAACCGACATGGAGGTGGACCTTGGTTCGATGGGCATCATCAGTGAACCGACGTGAAGGTGGACCTTGGTCTGATGGGAATCGTCAGTGAACCGACGTGAAGGTGGACCTTGGTCTGATGGGCATCGTCAGTGAACCAACGTTCAGGTGGACCTTGGTCCGATGGGCATCTTCAGTGAACCAATGTGAAGGTGGACCTTGGTCCGATGGGAATCGTCAGTGAACCGACGTGAAGGTGGACCTTG
Source organism: Viscum album (assembly GCA_963277665.1). NCBI lineage: Eukaryota > Viridiplantae > Streptophyta > Magnoliopsida > Santalales > Viscaceae > Viscum > Viscum album. The sequence goes on along the minus strand of OY728155.1, from coordinate 444,353,735 downwards.
GTCCGATGGGCATCGTCAGTTAATCGACGTGAAGGTGGACCTTGGTCCGATGGGCATCATCAGTGAACCGACGTGAAGGTGGACCTTGGTCCGATGAGGGATGGGCTTGAACCTCAGGGAGGCTTCCTACGTACCATGCCTTTACATGGATCAAAGACCTCGTATTTCAAAGGGTTTCATCGGTGAACCGATGTAAAAGTAGACTCGTGGGTCCACTAGTGGTGGGCTTGAACCTTGGGAAGGTTTCCAATGTAGCATGCCTTGACATGGATCAAAGTCCTCATAGTTCAAAAGATTTATGGAATACAGTTTAACGTCATGCGGGGCGGTAGTGAACCCTGACGTGAATGAACAACGGGCGGTGGGCTTGAAACTCGTGGAGGCTTCCTACATACCATGCCTTGGCATGGATCAAAGTTCTCGTAGTTCGGGTTGGCGGTGGGTGTTGGCGAACCGACGTAAATGAGGGACCTTGGTCCGATGGGGGATGGGCTTGAACCTCTGAGAGCATTCCTACGTACCATGCCTTGACATGGATCAAAGTCCTCATAGTTCGGGATGTGACAACGGCTTGTCGTCGGACTGGAATGCAGTTTAACGTCGTGCTGGATGCAGGTAGAACTCGACGTGAATTGGATGATGGGTGGGCTTGAACCTCATGGAGGCTTCCTATGTACCATGCCTTGACATAGATCAAAGTCCTCGTAGTTTGGATGGGTGTGCAGTTTAATGTCATGCGGGACAAGGGGGCATACAGTTTAACGTCGTGCTGGACGGGGGCGAAACTCGACGTGAATGAGAGACTGAGTAATGTGGCTTGAACCTCATGGAGGCTTCCTACATACCATGCCTTGACACAGATCAAAGTCCTCGTAGTTCGCTGGAGGGTGGGGGTCAGGGTCGGTGCTCACTCTAAGCCCACGTGAGTCATGCTCGGTGTGAGAAACAAGAGGTTGCAAGGACCTGATGATCACGTCGCGAAGAGTGCGTCCGTGAGAAGCGAAGAGGTGCTTAAGCGTTAGGCGGCCCATGGTGCTGGGACTTACTCCAGGATGGAGTCTCGGGGTGCGGAAAAGCACAGCGAAAGAGGGATTTGGGACCAATGATGGGGGGTGCCTCATTTCCTATCACGCCCTCCACTGACCTTGGTAGTGGGGAAGTAAGGAGATTCAGGGGTGCAGCCATCCGTTGGGGGACTAGGGTCTCCCTTCTCCTATGAACATACGCCACTCCAATAAGGAGGATATCATTCCTTGTGGATGGGTGATTCCACCCCCGTGGAGACGAGTGGCGTAAAGAATGTTCGAGCTGGGGGGACCCTTCGTGAGAGGCACGAGGTCGGGTCACAGTTTAACGTCATGTGTTGAGGATGTGATGCTTGGCAGTTTAACGTCCGGCAGCTCGGACGAGGTGGGTTCACTCCGCACCCCTAGGACTTACATAACTGGTACCCTCTGGTCCTTGGGGAAGGGAAGGTACCAGTAAGGCCGTGGTCAAGGGGGGTTGTAGAGCGAACCATCGAGGGGTCCACGTTAGCGTGGCTATGCGAAGAAGCAATAGTCGTTATCGTGCCTATGCGAAGAAGCATTAATCGAAGCAACTCTATGAGTGGTATTGTCCATGGGACTTTGAAATCACATCGTGCAAACCTGGAGGGTCGCACGGGAAGAGTAATTTCCAAGTGAAGGAGTGTGCTTCGCAAAGCGGAGTGCCTTGGCCTTAGCATGGGGCATAGGTGTGAGTGGAGGGTGCTTCGTGAAGTGGAACAGTATTCGTGGATCACTGCCTCGCGAAGAAGGGGTGCCTCGCGAAGCAGGGTGCGGCGAAGTAGTGTGCTTCGCGATGCGTAGAGATCCTGCCTTAGCATAGGGATCACTAGTATAGGTTGGGTGTTTCGCGATTCATAAACGCTCTACGGTTGCCCGGGTTCCCTTAGGAATCCCCTTCCTTCACGAATGCCCTTGAGCTTCACGAAGGGCATCCCTCTCGGAAGAGGGGCTCAAAATGAGACCAAGAAAAGGCGTCTCGCGAAGTAGAAGTACCTCGCGGAGCTCATGATTCCCGGGGGCAAAGGGTGCTTCGCGATTCGAGAGAGGAGAAGCCGAAAGGTCAGATTGTCCGTCTTCTGGACTTAGGGGGAGTCAGATATTTATAGGCAAGGGGCGCCGCGAAGCAGAACTCTCGCGCTGCCTCAGGTGCTTCGCGGCGCGCTCGCGAACATCAACGTCGTCCGCGAAGAGTTACCGCCTCTGGAGCTTTGCGGCGGGCTCACGAATGTCAAATGCGTTCGCGAAGAGTTACCGCCTCTGGAGCTTCGCGGTGGGCTCGTGAATGTCAAATGCATTCGTGGAGAGTTACAGCCTCTGGAGCTTCGCGAGACCGCGCTTCTCGGGGTGCTTCGCGGCGGTGCTTCGCATCGGTGATTTGCGTCAGTGCTTCACGAGGTAGCGTGCCAGCCTACTTTTTCGTCCCTTCCGTTCATTCAATATTTTGGCGCCAACAAATGCCCCCCCTCAGAATTGGAGCCGCAGAGGGTAAATGGTCAAAGTCTGAGGGAAAATCGCCAAAATTGTCGGTGGTTCGCGATGCAGCTACGTGAAGGGGGCCCGCAGTGCTGACCGGGGCCACGGATCCGGACGCACTGCGATGCTCCGTGTGGGTGAGGAGCGCCGCGATGCTTCGGGGTCGCTGCCTATAAATAGGGGGGTCGACCTCTTTTTTCTTCGCGCGGCTTCCTTGTCTTTTTGTGCTCTCGACTTCGCCAAGCTCCGCGTACTCCGCGACAGCCCTCCGCGAATCGAGCTTCGTGGCGAACCGTGGGTCTCCGACTCCGCGTCTGCGCCAAGCAAACTTCTACTTGTAGGCCTCGGCCAGACTTCGCGGCTTGGTCTCGTGACCGACCTTCGCGGTCCATCTTCGTGATCCAGCTTCGCGATCCAGCTGAAAAAATTCTTTTCTGAGGGCCAGAATCGAAATGGCCCATCAAGAGGCTGTATTGGGGGTGCTTGCAGATGCTGCCCGTCGGGATGAGATGGCCAACTGTCCAGGCCTTGGGGAGATGGTCCGAAGCCATTCGGACCATGCTTCTTTGACAGATCTTCTATTGGAGGGTCAGAAGAATTATCCGCAGTATAAGAAGCTTCCATTGTACGGCTTCGGGTTGAGGGATGACGTCTTCATCCCTGAGGCGAGTAGGGACGAACCAGCTTGCTGGTTCAGGAGTACACCATGCCAACACCAATGGTTCAGGGCGGCCGATGGTCACGCATAAGAGGACTTCACACCCGTCACCGCTGACTGTCTCTACAACCATGTGAACGATATTGATGGGAGGCCACTGTAACCAGAGACGTCCCCTCCTCTCTACCGTACCATGCTGAAGGCGGCTTTGCAGGACTCGAAGAAGGGATGGTCCGATGAGTGGGACCTGCGCCAGGGCAGAAACTTTACTGATGACTGGGCCTGGTCCTTCTGGGTAGGCGCCTCATGCGAGGAGTTTGGGGCCGAGCTGAGGAGAGTGGGGTTGTATGAGGCCGCATGGGCCTCCCAATTCCAAATTTACCAACCAAAGCAACTGATTCTGGAATTGCTGAGCAGATGGTCGTCTAGGACCAATACCTTTCACCTGCATCACGGGGAGGTGGGAATCAGCCTGTGGGACGTCCGCCAGATTTCTAGGGTTCCGATCTTGGGGGCCATGTATGATGAGTTCCTCCCCGTCATCAGCTCATGGGAGGATACAGAGCAAATGTCGCGACTGGCGTCAGTGCTGATGGCGCTCGTCCCTGGAGAGGACAAGGAGGCAGTGAGGGATGTCCACTTTAGGAGATGGTTCAAATGATTCCTAAATTTCCCAGAGAATAGAGAGTTCCCTCCGAGGCCTCGAACTTGTTCGAGGGTGGCCCAACGGGGCAAGGGTCACTCGTATTGGCGGGTCTTGGAGGACAGCCAATGGAAGACTTGGGGTTTCAGTGTCATCACTGATCAACAGCCGATAGTCAGGCTGGCGGCGTTCATCGCGGCTCTCATCTGTGGTTGGATCCTACCGGTGAGGGATACAAGCATGGGGGTGTGGCCCAGCTCATTTATTATGGTGTCCATGTTGGCCATGGGGCAGCGAATCAATTTGGGGATTCCGATGCTCACCAAACTGTACAGAATGCGGTGGCACATTAGTGAGGGTAAGAAGCTTCCAAGGATATGTGGGCCCTTCCACCTCCTGTATGGGTGGATCGCAGTGCACATCAGGGTGATTTACGAGTATCCAAACCCCATTTCACCGCTGGGATCGAACTTCCGCCCCTCCATCCTGAACGCGGTTGGGAGATTCCCGTTCAAACTAGCCATTCCAATGGTGCTGAATTGGGTGTGGAGGACGGATGAGTTTAATTTACACCCCTTCCCATTGCCTACGGGGATACTTACTGATGACGGGTGGGGAACGGAAGAACATTGGGCTTACCTCCTGGCCTTTCGAGGTGGACTTTTTGTGGCACGGATAGATCGTGTGCCACTCTGCGAACCGTACACCCCGCATCGGTTTGCGAGGCAGTTCCGGTGCCTCCAGTGGCTGACCCCACAGGTCTACTGGGAGGTGCATCATGAGGAGCACCCGTGTGTGATGAGGCAGATGTGGCTCATGTTCACACGGGAAGATGGGAAGATGCGAATTGCATTGCCTCTGTCCACCGCTGCTTTCGGATTGGTGAGGGAGTATGCCATTAGTTGGGAGGCTGCTTACCCAGGGGAGATGTTGAAGTAACCAACTATTTGGGTCGGTGACGGTGGGCCTCCTCTATCTCGTGGTCGGGGCCGAAGGGCAGCTAGGGCCGCTCGCGGTAGCGGGGCTGCCATGGCGGCGAGACCCACACCGGCCGAGGGTATGGAAGCAGCGTTGGATCTGGTGATTCTGGAAGAGCAAGGCCATCCAGAGGGGCAGCCACCAAGGGGATTTCATAGGATATCCACTCAGGCTCCGGGGAAGCAGCTGCGTCATATCGACATGGCAGAGGATGCTGTCTTCCCGGAATCCTGGGACATTTGGGATGTCAACCGGCAATTCCTCAGCCCACCCGAGATATGGCCCCACCTGAATCACCTCGGGATGGAATTACCGGGCATAGGCTCAGTCCGGGCTGGATTCATGGCGTCTTCGGCGGAGGCAGAACAGTACCTGGACGAGCTGGAGGATTACGTTCACTCCAGTGGTGTCCCTCTCCCAATGACAGATCGGGTGAGGGTACTACTGAATCAAATGGTCCCCCCACAGTTATCAGCTGCCGATCTGAGGGAGTGCTTCCCCCTACCGGAAGAATCAGAGGACTCCTCTCGGTAGGATGAGGCTGGAGGAGGGATCCCATTGGAGGAAGGCGATGTCGGAGATCAAGGCTCAGATTCCGACGATTTCACGGAGGCTCTCGAGGTAGCATTCCGAACTTCTTTCCTTACGATCCATTCTTGGGTCACTATGGACTTCTCACCGATGTTTGAGCCATGCAGGAGGAACTTGTTCGCAGGCCTCGTTCTCGCACCTTGGCGGGTGATGATGCAGGACCTTCAGAACCCGCGCCTATGGCTGCGTCCAGTTCCGCATCTGGTGGGACCAGAGCACCCGAGGTGGCTCCTCCGGAATCTCCAGACCTTCCAACAGTATACGGAGGGCCTCGCCTCGGGGTCCCGTCAGTACCGGCTCAAGAGCAGTGCCAGGAGGTCGATCTCCGTAAGTCTCCTCTACTGGTTCCCCTGTCGTCATATGTAGACTATGCCTGCCAACTAACGTTTATGTCCCTCTCTGTCGTACAGTTCTCCGATTGGCGTGGGCTTCTGTGGCAAGACTGGTCGGGATGTCTGGTGGCGTCCCTCCTAGGGGCATGCCAGTGATGGTGGCGATAGTCCCCCCATCTCTTCAAGCTGCAACACACATCATCACCGGTGGGACCACCAGTAGGGTTGTGCCTGAGGTCATCGAGGTGGACTCTGATGAATAGGATCAGTTGGCCGGCCCTACTCCTGTCGCGCCTGCTCCGGCGCCAGATGTCGCGCCGAATTCAATGCCAGATGCAGATCCCACCGAGGACTTCCTGCAGGCATATCCTACGTACGAGCCTGCCAATTGTGCAGACTGGGATGAAACGGCCTCCGACGAGGAAGATAGCAGCATAGTCCTCCGCCGGTCGTGGAAGCTAATCACGCGCTTTATCAAGGACACCCCCCAAATGCTATGGCTGGCCGAAATGGACAGACTCTGCTCGTGGTTGCGCGAAATGTGCGCTGGGGGATTGGACGCCCAACATCCTCACGCACTCATCCGAGATCTTATGGCTGAAAAGATCCGGGAGCATGATCGTGGACTCAGCGTGGGCTGGCAGCGGAGGAAATCAACAAACATCAAGAAGCACCAGGAGGCTGAAAGCGAGGTCCAACAGCTACAGACCCGGGCAGATGAGCACTCAGCCTCTCTGAATGCGCAATCTGAGCTGGTCTCCCAGTTGAAGGCCCAGCTGGCGGATGCAGAGGAGCTCATGAAGAAGTCCTCTAGAAAGATGGTTGTCGTTTAGGCTGAGGTAGAGAGGGCCAGGTCCAAGGCTGTTGAATTACACCCTACCGCTGCTAAGGAGGAGCGGGAGTTGAGTCAGTGGCAGCAAGCTTTGGATGCCACAAGCCAACGGGTGGTGGAGCTGCAACGCTCTTTTGACGGGGTCAACCCGTCCATGGGGGGATTCAACCCCCGGGTATTGTAACATACCAAAAACCTTTTATTGGTACTTTCGTGCTTCAATTTTTCTTTCTTTGTTTTGAATGCCGTAGTGTGCACGATTTCCCCTGTTTGAATCACCTTGTTACATCCCTAAAATGTTTGCAGGACGTTCGGCGAAAATTCCCCAAGCCCACGTGGGTCGAGCCCGATGTGAGAAACAGGAGATAGTTTCCCTCTCATCCCACTTAACATAAGAGTGGGGACCATGCTCCGGGAATCCAGGATTCGGATTACCAGTCCAGATTTCTGAAATACAGGAGAGGCTTGATCGGAGAAGGAACTTTCAAGATAGCTGAATTACCGTTTTTTAGTAAGCTCTTATGCACGAACGGGGCAACGCTAGGGGCGCTGAAATCGGTCAAAACAGATGAAAATGGGAAGTTTGAATCACGAGACCCAAGATTCGGAACACTGTGGGGATGTTGTGAAAATAAGGTACAACCGTTAACCTTGGAGGAGAAGCGGTATCCTTACTGTGTTAGCCTGTAATGGGGACAACAAATGAGGGTCGACCGTTGACCATGTTCGAAACATGGGACCATGTCACAAAATGTTGTCGATCAATCCTTCGGGACGTTGGCCCCGGACAGTTGGTGGACCATAGGTCAAACATCCATACTGTTAGGGGGTCCTTCCAAATATGACCAGTCTTCTGGAACGTTGGCCCAAGATGGTAGGTGAGCCGATGCGGCATGAGACCAGGCCGTTAGGGGGTTCCTTTAGTCATGAAAGAGGATGAGGGTCCGAATAAGGGGCACGCAAAGCGTGGAATATGGAGTGATGGTTTGTCTGAATAGAATCCAACACTTATGTAATTACACCACCGTGGTGGGAGTACGCCATATGGTCACATTGGTTTGATCATGGATCATTCCTTCTTTGGGATAGGGCCTCTCTGGAGAGGGGGCCTGCCACTTCTCAATGGGATCTTAGGGCATCCTGAACTTGTTCAGGGAAAAATTGTAGCTACATAGTTCCCCCCGAGCGGTCAGGCTAGAGGGCCGGAAATGGGGAGGAACAGGATTTTGCGATTCCTGGGGCTGGACCTGAGGCGAAATGTCTGGGTGTCTCTACGTATCCCATAAGGATGGGAACCATGCGTTGAGGACACATGGACTCTGGTAGTTTAACGTCATACAATAGGATGTGGAATAAAAGGGAAGATCCCAGGGAGCGTGTGGTGTAGTAGATATGAAACTGACTTGAATGAGGACTTGGAGTCCAAATCACACCACGTACCCTCGGAGGAAACTCTTCAAGTCAAGGGATCAAGAGTGAGGATTAGGCTGGGCCCGAAGCAGAGTGGTCGGGCGTTCCTACGTACCCCATGAGGATGGTAATCAAGCCATACGTAGTTCTGGAAGCGCAGTTTAATGTCATTCGGGACGATGAGAATCCTGACCGTGTTGGTACACATCCCGCCAAAACTACTAAGCCCACGTGAGTCGTGCTCGGTGTGGGAAACAAGCAGTGGTGGTGGGAATTTCCTGACACAAAAAGGGGCAGGTTAGGGCAAAGGGACGCTCGGTGAATACCGGCCCAATAACACTAACACAATCATTTAGCGCACCTAGATGTGAGAAGAGAAAGAGCCGAGTATGATGGAATTCCACTTGAACATGAGGAAGTGGAAATGTGTGAATCATGGCACTCGAGATTTAGATCAAGATGATGGCGGGGTGACGATGGAGGAGAAATGTTGACAGTGGCAGAAAACCAGCATCCATATCGCGTTAGCCTAGAATGGGGACAAACAAATGAGGGTCGACCGTTGACCATGTTTGAAACATGGGACCATGTCACAAATGTTGCCAGATATCCTCAGGGATGTTGGCCCGAAACGATTGGAGGGTCCTTAGGTCCAGCATTCATGGAGAGCCCTTAAGACTAGTATCCATGTCATCCGAGGGTCCTTTTTGATGTGGAAGAGGATGAGGATCCAAATAGCGAGCTCATGAAGCTTGGTCATGGGACGAGGGGAATGTCCCTATGAAAATCCCACACTTCGGGCTCTTTGTCGAAACACATCTGAATACGACAACGAGACGTATTAGATAGGTGGAGCAGATTCCTTTCCCATAGAGAGATCTTAGTTTAGGGTCGTAGAATTTGGACCATGGATGGGTAAGGGGAGTAGAGGATACATGGCAAGGCGGTTACAAAACCCGATGTGAATGAGGACCTAAGCCCTACTTACCATGCATTCTCTGGGGAAATTCTCGAGTCGAGGGACCGAACACGAAGGTTAGGCTGGGCCCGCGGGGAAGTTCCTGGGCGCTCCTACATATCTCATGAGGATGAGAATCAAGCCATATGTAGTTCTGAATGGTGGCACAGTAAGGTACCAGTTCCAGGGGAAAAGGGGAGTGCAGTCGTGGCCCTTGCACTAAAAGAAGCGGAATTTGATAAATCTTTTTTGTTCTTTAAGGTGAATGGGTTTTTTTTTGTGAAGCGACAGGCCTAGAATAGTAGGCTGTGATGTCGCCACAAGGATCAAGCCGTGATGGGCGTTGACAAATGGCATGGCACATGACCAATACCCAACGTGATGTCCTCTACAACGAGGTCACCACAATGCAGTGCCGTTTTTCGTCGTGCGGCCAGGACGATAATGTCCCAGTTTAGGGTCATATGATAGGACCAAGAATGCATTTTATCGTCATGCAGCGCAAACATAGCAGAGACGATTCTAGGCGGAGAATGTGCGTAGTGTTATAAAACACAATTGATGGAGACATGATCCCACATCACATTGTATGCCATTCAGAGAGGGAGACCTTAGGCCGAGGGGCCTATATAGAGGTAAGAGGTGAAACAGGGGGAGAGACTGGCTCCCTAAATGGGCTGTACTCGAAGACAGGGCGTTCGGGCGGTCCTACGTATCCCATGAGGATGGGAATCCAGTTGAACGTAGTCCCGGATGGATCTTAGTTTATGGTCTTAGATCTCGGACCATGGGATCCCCGAAGGACGCCATATTGCAGCTTTGTCCCCCTGACATGCAAAGGTGCACTGAGGGATAGCGCCAAAAGTGTCGAGATTCCACCTGGACATGATGGGGTGGAAAATGATGTGAATCATGCAACCAATATTCGACGACTGAAGGGGCTGGCGTGACGAAAGAGGATTACTGCTGACCATGTTCGCATCATAGTATCATGTCGTGTTAGCCTGAAATGGGGACAAACAAATGAGCATCGACCACTGACCATATTTGAAACGCGGGATTTTATCGATTTGTTGTCCGAAACCCTCGGGGGCATTGGCCCGTAACGTTAGGAGAGCCCTTGGGCATTTTATCCAGGCCGTTCTTGGGGGTCCCTCCAGGTGTGAAAGGTGATGAAAGCCCTGATGCAGGGAAACACGAAGCTTGACAAGTGGAATGAACTTGATCAAGTTGAATCTGACACTCTTGGTCCTAGAACAAAGTACTCTTAACACATGGGTGAACCGCTGCAAGGGGTCAAGAGACTCAACTTGAAGGTAACCAAGAGATGGCAGGTTCCCGGGGGAAGGGGGCATGGTGCCCAAAACCTTGTATCATACCTACATATCCCCCTCCTGGAGAGGGATAGTCCAAGTGGCCTAGGTGACTGGGAGATCAGGAGATCTCTAAGAGGTGGGGCTGGACCCGAATCCTAGACATTCAGGTGGTCCTACGTATCCCATGAGTATGGGAATCAAGCCATACGTAGTTCTGGAGGGTGCCTTTTAATGTCATGCGGGACAAGGAATAAGAGGGATAAGTCTGAGAACGGGGTTGTGCATGGTGCAACTATTACAAACCCGGCGTGAATGAGGACATAATCCCGCACTACGCCACGCGGTCCCGTAGTCGGGGTCCTGAAGGCAGGACCAGAGAGGTGAATTTTCTGAACTCAAGCTAGACCCAAAGACAAGGGGTCTGGGCATTCCTATGTATCCCATGAAGATGGGAATCAAGCTGAACGTAGTTCCAGATTAGAAACTTAGTTTATGGTCTTAAAGCTCGGACCGTGGATGGTGACAACTTCCTGAGTAAGCACAGATGTCAACCTGATTCCTAAGCCCACGTGAGTTAAACTTGGTGTGGGAAACAAGGGGGGTATCCTCATCGCAATACTAGGGCGAGTCAAACGGGAGTTGGTAGAGAGCCCCGAAGGACACCTTTGACGCGGCTTGTTCCCCCAACGCGCGGACGTGCACAGAGGAAAAGTACCAAGAGTTCTGAGACTCTACCTGGACACGGTGAAGTGATGAAGGGTGTGAATTGTGCACCCGACATTTTGGGCTTAATGGGTTGGCATGGCGATAGAGGAAAACCGTTAACCATGGTGGAAATGCAGCGTCCATATCGAGTTAGCCTGAGGTGGGAACAATAAATGAGCATCAACCACTGACCATATTCGCAACGCAGGATTTTATCGATTTGTTTTCCGAAACCCTTGGGGGCATTGGCCCGTAACGGTAGGAGAGCCCTTGGGCGTAGTATCCAGGCCATTCTTGGGGGTCCCTCCGGGTGTGAAAGATGATGAAAGCCCTAATGCAGGGATACACAAAGCCTAGAAAGCGGGTGCGGACGTGTCTGAGTAAAGCTTGGCATTCCAGGTAATAAACCAGAGTACTCTTAGGAACATCGGTGAACTTCTGAAAAGGGATCGACAAAACAGCTCAGGAGGGAGAGGTACATGGCGTGGTCATTATGAGATCGATGTGAATGAGAAAATAACCTCACGCCACACCATACACTCCTATAAGGGAGGACCTGGGCCGTGGCCCGGAAAGGCCAAGGGGCCTGATGGTTAGGCATTGGTCAGGAAGGCCTGACCTGCTTGCAGTTTATCGTCTTGCAGTGAGGACGAGGGTCGGGGACCCGAGGAGGCCAAGGGGTCTGAGGCTGGGCCTCGTAAGGGGAGGCGTACGACGTTGTACATTATCCCGACGTGAATGAGGACGTAGTCCCACACCACACTGTACACCCCTATGGGGAATCAGGGTCGTGTGCCCGATCTCTAGCACCACCCTGGAAGAAATTTGTCACTTTGGGATGGGGTAGAATGAATCACTGCACTCGATGTCTGGGATATCTCTGGGTGGACCCAAAGATCCAGGGGGTGTTGACCATGTTCGAACAAAACGTTCCCATGGTGACCCGATATGGGAGCAACAAATGAGCATCGACCACTGACCAAATTCGCAAAGCGGGACTTGTATCGGCTTGTTGCTTGAAAACCATCAGGGGCGTTGGCCCGTATTGGTAGGAGAGCCCTTGGGTGTAGTATCCAGGCCGTTCTTGGGGGTCCCTCCGGGTCTGAAAAATGATGTAATCCCAGTCAAGGAGTGGGTGAAGCATAGTTGTATCCATCCACGAAAGAGGAAAATATCTCTAGGGGGGATGTGCAGCCAGGTCGAGGCTTGCTCGATGTGAGTTGGGGCAAAAGTGTGCACCCTGCCATGTCTTGACCCGAGGGGAAGATTTTGGTTTTTGGGCTGGTCCAACAGAAAAAATGTCCGGGCATTCCTACGTATCCCATTAGGATGGGAATCAAGCCATACGTAGTTCTTGAAGGCCATGCAGTTTAGCGTCATGCGGTGAGGACGTGGGAGGATAGAAGAACGGGAGTGGGGACATGGTGCGACCCTTACAATCCTTTTGTGAGCGGGGTTATATGAGAGGGGCTAAGAAAGCCTACTCCCTGCTACACAAAGAGCCTCCGAGGAAACTATTCCCAGGGGGGATAGTGGAAGAGAAAAGCTTGGGGCTGGGCTCAAGACGAGGCGTCTGAGCATTCCTATGTATCCCATGAATATGGGAATCAAGCCACACGTAGTTCTTAAGATGAAGTTTAACGTCATGCGGGATGAGGAGCATCTCATTTGGGGATATGTAAGGTATGGCAAGCAAACCGACGTGAATGAGGACGTATTCCCACACCATACCGTACAATCTCACAGGAGGGTAAGTTAGGGAAAACCAAGGGGCCTGAGGCCGGACCACGGTCAGGGAGGCCTGACCAGCTTGCGGTTTAACGTCTCGCGGTGAAGACGGGGGCCATGGGCCTGAGGAGGCCAAGGGGCCTGAGGCTGAGCCTTGGTCAGGAAGGCCTGACTAGCTTGCAGTTTAACGTCTTACAGTAAGGACGGGGGACCGGGGGCCCGAGGAGGCCAAGGGGCCTGAGGCTGAGCCTCGGTCAGGAAGGCCTAACTGGCTTGCAGTTTAACGTCTTACAGTAAGGACGGGGGGGAGATCTTAGTTTAAAGTCATAGAGCTCGGACCATTTTGCAGTTTATCGTCTTGAAGGATGAAGATGCAGTTTAAATTCTTGCAGGACCTTACAGTTTAAGGTCTTGGTGGACCATAACGTGCAGTTTGAGGTCATGCGGGACCATTTCACAGTTTATCGTCTTGCAGGACGAAGATGCAATTTAAGGTCATGTGGGACCATCTTGTAGTTTAGGGTCGTGCAGGACCCTTTTGCCCTAGGCAAAGTATCTCTTAAGGAACTTGGAATTGGTGGGAGGGGTTATATGCTCTCCATCTGTGGTCACCAATGAGTATGATCCATTGGGGTAAACCTTATGGATGATATAAGTCCCTTCCCATTTGGGTTCTAATTTGGGAGGTTTCCTACAGGGAATCATTGGCGCTCGAAGGGCCAGTACTAGGTCGCCTTGTAGGAAAGAACGGAGACGAACCTTCTTGTTGAAGGCCCTCACTATCTTGTCCTGATGCCTTTCCAGATTGTGCAGGGCACGGAGCCGGTTCTCGTCCAGTGCTTCTAATTCAGCTAGACGGATTTCGGCTACCTCATCTGATGTCTGGTGATCATAAACTGCAGTGCGTAACGATGGCAGCTGAATCTCAATGGGTAGGACGGCCTCAGCTCCATACACCAGGGAATATGGGGTCACCTAGGTAGAGTTGCGAGTCATCGTACGATAAGCCCAGAGGGCGTTGGGGAGCTTGTCTGGCCAACTTTTCTTATTCTGACCAACCATCTTCTGCTTAATGTTAGAGAGGGTTTTGTTGAACGCCTCGATCTGTCCATTTTCCTGTGCGTAGTAGCGGGAAGTATGGTTCGAACGGATGTCGTACTTGGCATACAATTTCTTTAATTCAGCCTCTCGGAAGTTGGTGCCGTTATCGGTGAGGATGGCGTGAGGGACCCCAAACAGGTGGATAATATTGGAGCTCACAAAGTCAACGATGGAACGGGCCTTGACTTCTTTGAGTGGAACTGCCTCTTCCCACTTGGAGAAGAAATTTGTAGCAGTCAGGATGAACCTATACTGGCAGGCTGTTGCCGGTGGATACGGTCCCACTACATCGAGTCCCCATACCACAAATGGCCAAGAGTACTTGGTGGGGTGGAGGGGCTTCGGCGGCCGATGCAGGAAGTTGGCGTAAACTTGGCACGCATGGCACCTCTTGACATACCCAATACAATCGCGGATTATAGAGGGCCAAAAGTACCCCAAGCTCCAGATTTGATGGGACATCTTCGGCCCAGCTTAATGGGCGCCACAGGAACCGGCGTGAACCTCTTTCATAACTTGAGGTATCTCTACTCCTTGGATGCAACGGAGGAGGACACCATCGAAACTCCGCTTATAAAGGATCTTTTCAAGACTGGGGCCGCTCTGGAGGGTAAATTGTAGCGCGCGGCGTCGGATTCGCTCGCGCTCGGCCCGGTCGTCCAGGAGGCAACCATTTTTGAGGTACTCGACAAAAGGCGCCCTCCATTTGGGAGTGGCTTCAACCACTGTGTCTGACAAACCCGGGACCCCTGACGTGGAGGGTCCGATGGTGAGATGACCTACCCGCAGGCCATCATTTTCCTCTTGGGTGACGGGGGCAATGACTCTCCGGTGTGCCACATATATGATCAAATCATCTTGTTCGGGTGCTGCGAGCGATGCGGCCAAGCCATCCAAGGTGTCTGCTTGACCGTTCTGTGACCGTGGGACATGGTTAACCTCTGGTCGAGGAGAGAACTGGACCATTAGGTGGAGGGTGTACTCCAGCAACGGTGCAAGCTCCGACTTCCTGACGACGTAGTTGCCATTAACCTATTTGATTACCAGCTCAGAATCTCCCTTCACATGTAAATGAAACACATGGATCTCGAGGACCAACTCGAGGCCGGTGATGAGAGCCTGGTACTCTACCTCGTTGTTCGTACAGCCTTCTGACAATAGGAATGAGTATGGCAGGACGGCTTGCGCTGGGGTAATGAAGACAATACCCAGGCCTACTCTATTGAGCTTGGGATCGTTGAGCCTCCTACCGGTGGGGCTCTGGGAGGCACCGTTGAAATACATTTTCCAACATAGGACGGCATGATCGACTGAGAGGATCGCCTCATTAGGAAAATCCAGGTCCAGGGATTGATCCGCGGAGGTTGGATGGGCAGCTAAAAAGTCTTCCAATGCCTGCCCCTTAATGGCCTTTTGAGGTACGAACCTGATATCTAACTGCTGGAGAATCACCGCCCACCGTGCTAGTCGGCCAGTCGGCATGGGGCGGTTCAGGATGTACTTTAGTGGGTCTACCTGGGAGACCAATTGCACCTCATGGTGCTACAGGTAATGTCGCAACTTCTGCACGGAGAAGACGAGCGCAAGGTAGCTCTTTTCGATAGGGGGTATCTGACCTCCGTATCGAGAAGCATGCGGCTGAGATATTATAGACTGTTCTCAGTACCCTTGTTATTCTTCTAGGTGAGCAGCACACCGAGGTATCTTTCCAGGCTGGTCACGTAAAGGACCAGCGGCTTTCCGGAGATGGGTGTCATCAAGACCAGACGTTGTAGCAGATACTGCTTGATTTCCTCGAAGGCGGTCTGATACTCCTCATCCCATTCATAGGCGGCGCCCTTCTTCATGAGCCTGGAAAAGGGCTTACACTTTCCGGCCAGATTCGCGATGAATCGGCGTATATAGGCTAAGTGGTCTTGAAGGCCTCGAAGTTCCCGAATGTTGCTCGGGGGAGGCATTTGGCTGATGGCCTTGATCTTCTCTGGGTCGATCTCGATACCTCGGTATCTGACAACAAATCCCAGAAACTTCCCAGAGGTGACCCCGAAGGCACACTTCAACGGGTTCATTTCAGGTGACGGGAATGGAGGAAACCGAACACTTTCTCAAGGTCTTTGAGATGGTCCTGGCGCTGACATGATTTGACTACGAGGTCATCTACGTAGCATTCCACCAATGTCCTGAGAATCGTCTTGAATATGCGATGCATGGCCCTCTGATAAGTGGCACCTGCATTTTTCAAACTGAATGGCATAACCTGGTAGCAAAAGGTACCTTGGGGAACCCTGAAGGCAGTGGAATCCTCGTCTTCGGGGGCCATCCGAATCTGGTTGTACCCGGAATACCCATCCATGAAAGAGAGAGCTTGGAACCCAGTCATGGCATCAATCAATAACTTCGTCACCGGGAGTGGGAATTCATCCTTTGGGCAGTGGCGATTAAGATCGTGGAAGTCGATGAAAACTCTGATCTTCCCATTCTTCTTCCTGACCGGCACAATGTTGGAAAGCCACTTGGGGTACTGGATTTCCTTAATGAAGTTGGCTTTGATAAGCTTGTCAACTTTGGCCTCAACCATAGCACCATGAGAAGGGTGCATCTTCCTCGGAGGCTGCTTAAACCCACGATGTTTTGCCGGGAGGCCCAGACAGTGAACGGCTACCTGGGGATCTAGTCCTGGCATCTCGTTGTAACTCCAGGCAAACACGTCACGGTGTTGTTTGAGGAAGTCAACGTACTGCTGCCGCTCCTCGGGGGACATGGCTGCACTGATCAATGTGGGTTTCGGATCTGCCTCGCTACCAAGGTTCACCTGTACCAGTTCATCAACCGTGGTAGAGACGCCTTCCTCAAAGGCGGGGGGGAGCATCCTCCAGGTCTTCCTCCCCACCCGTGGGGGAATTTCCCGCGACGGGAGATACTTCTGGGCTATCAAAACCTGGGGGGAAACTGGTGCCGGCTTGGGCAGCAGTGGTCATCATATCAGGAGACACACTCGCCATTGAGACCATAGCAATGAAGGCAGTCGATCCTATCCCATCTGGCCTTCGGCCTAAGGGGCCACGTTTGATAATATCAAAGCAGTGGTGACGTGTCGGCCTGAGTCAGTTGATTCCAGCCCAGCGGAAGAGACACGTATGGCGTACCGCCATTGTCATAAGCTTGACATCCCGGTACCGTATAGGGGTAGGAGGTTCTGGGATCACCTGAGCCTGGTTGATGTAGGAGTACGAGTTGATTTTCCGCCGTCGCTTGGACACGGGAACATGCCTTACTTGTGTACCCGAAACAACAAAACATTGCCCCATATCAGGGGTCGTGGCCTCCAATCGGTGGATCAGGAGGACATAGGCGTCATCCATGCTTGCCCAGGGATCACCTGTGACCAGGGTGGGATCATCCTCACTCACTAGGATTTTCTTATCCTTACTTTTATAATAACCCGCATCCAGATAGCGGGCCTCACAAGAAGCGAAAGGAGACGCATCTCCATGGAGCACACCTACTCGACCGTTGAGTGAGTATTTGAGGCACTGGTGATACGACGAAGGGACCGCTTCATGAAGATGGAGCCATGGCCTACCCATCAACGCGTTGTAGGTGGTGTCCTGGGAGACAACCATGAACTCGGTGCTGGCAATTAAGCCACCGAACTGAGTCTTCAGTCAGATCTTTCCAACTGGGGTTTGCTCGGTCCTGTCGTACCCCTGAATTCTGAGGTCAGAGGGAGTTAAATTATCTTCAGACAGACCCAGCTTTCGCAACGTCTGAGTCAGAATTAGATTGATTCTGGAGCCTGTGTCAACGAGGAAGCGGCGGACTTCCACTCCATTGAAGTGGCCAGTGATGTACAGTGGGCGAATGTGCCCCTGTATAGGAGGGTACTCATCTTCACCAGAGAATGAGATAGCTGCCTGACATTCGGCATTTTCAATCGTCTTGGCATGGAAGGC
Source organism: Viscum album (assembly GCA_963277665.1). Lineage (NCBI taxonomy): Eukaryota > Viridiplantae > Streptophyta > Magnoliopsida > Santalales > Viscaceae > Viscum > Viscum album. Next base: position 444,336,008 of record OY728155.1, on the reverse strand, counting down.
TTCTACAGCTGCTACCTCTGTCTCAAACTGGAGGGGGCTCCTTAGGGCCTCGGCAAGTGCCTCGCGCATTTAAGATGACAGGCAAAGGGCCTCAAGGATAGAAAGCCTTGCCAGAATTCCGGCCAGGTGCTTCAGGAAATCATACTTTCGTGCCAAACGTGATCCTCTGCTTACAGGAGGTCGTTCGGCATTTGGAGGCATAGCGGGTCCTGCCGGTTGAACCGGCGATCGGCTAGTACTGGGTACATCCTGCTGCCTGCTAGATGAATCCTGGAGAGTAGTCACTGGACTAGGATTAGACATCGGAGGCTGGCCTGTAGCCGGGCAAGACTGACTGTGATACGAACGAGGTAGCTCTCCCTGATCTAGTAGCACAAACGGTGGTGGAGGTAGAGTCGAGGGCGTTAGATGGGGTTGCGCATGCTGAGCTCTGCGCTGAGCCTGCTGTCTGGTCTCAGTAGTGTGCACGGCTTGGCTGAAAGTACCCGCTGACGTACCTCGATGACCGGCACAGTTGCGATTCCACTGACGTTGACGTCGGCTGGAAACGTTGGGGAGGTCCGCCTGGCGTTCCCCCACGTCGGGAGTCATATAGGGCTTTACCAGCTCCATGGTGTTAACCGAAGCGTACCCCTGACTGTCACTCGAGGAGTCATCCGCCACTGGGCGGATTCTGGGAGGAATCCCCATTTCAGGGGGCATAAAGTCGCCAAGAGTGCGGGATGACGACAACAACGGCAGTGCGCGTTGCTTCTTCTTGCGTCGCCGCTGCTTGCCCTTTTGAGAATAGGTCGACTGTGAAGACGATGCAGAGGTACCGGCTACCTCTTATGAAGGTTCCGGCTACTTCAGGCGTGCCTGTATAATACCATGGGTATGGAAGATGGTTTTTCGAGCCATCCATTCGTCATATTTCTGGGATCCGTGGTTGGGAACCTGCTGCCACTCGCCTTCGCTGTCACTGCTGATTTCTGACCCTGCAAAGACACCTGGAAATTGCACTGGTGTCGGGCCCAACTTGACTATGTTGTTGTTGACCTGGTCTTGGAGCCAGTCTTTAAACACAAAGCATTGCTTGAGGGTGTACCCCAGAATCCTATGATAAGCACAGTAGTTGGGGTGATCGGTGAGATTCGCCTCTGCCGTCCTTCTGCACTCGGGCAGAGGCACAATCCCTTGCTCTAGAGCACTTCGGAAGTAGCCAGGGACCTGATTTTCGTTGAACGAATAAGTATGGTGCCTTCTTTCCGGATAGGGGGCCCTGGGGTCCTGGCCCTGACGAGGGGCCGGAGGGACCTGCCGAGGAGGAGGCGCCTGATTGTCTCGCCTGGGTGGAGGTGGCGCATTGCGCGGGGGAACTTGTCGGTTCTGAGGTGGTCGCTGCTGGGCAGGAGCCTGTGGTTGAGGCGGAGGACCTCTACGGGGTTGTGGTGATGGTGTCGCCGGTAGTAATTCCAGCTACCTGGGGGCTTCTATTTGGGCCACCGCGGCGGGTTCAGCCCTGGCGTTCCTCTTGGCCGGGATCATAGGGGGCAACAAACGTGCCTGACTAGCCTGTTGCAGGGCTTCCTCAAGGTGCTGAGCCTTATCTGAGAAATCTCTGAACCCTCCAGGGTAGTTCTGGGTAATCAGGGAGGGTACCATCTCTATATTGACGTTCCCCACACACATCGTCAGTAATTTCTCCTGAGTCAGTGGCATGTCGAGGGAATACGTAAGTCCCTTCCACCGGGTGATGAAATCTGTGACTCGCTCATCAGGCCTTTGCTTGCACTTGAAGAGGTCTGCTATGCTAGTCTTCCGCGTGGTGGAGCTGAACTGGTATAGGAACTGCTGGCGGAGATCCTCCCAACAGGTCACCGATCCGATAGGGAGATGGTTGTACTAGATGAATGTTGGGCCTTCCAATGTCTGTACGAAACATCGGAGCTTGGCGGCTTCTTGCTGAGTCGGGGTCCCCAGCATGGGGCCACACCTGGAAGAAAAATGAGCCAAGTGCTGCGTTGGGTGCCCTGTCCCGTTTAAAGGAGATAAAGCGGGGTTCCCGAAACCCGGGGGTGCGGGCATATCATCTACCCACGTGGGATATGGCTTGCCATCTGTTGGGACCGCTACCTGCCGCGTTTCCAACGCTTCGAGGCGGGCTGTGAGCGCCGCTATACGATCATCCGGGTGGGGGTCCCTGTCTTGATGGGGATCCCTAACCACAAGTGCGTTTCCAGGTTCCTCAACACGGTAGATGGCTTCGGCAGCTCATGGATCAACTGGCGGAATGACCTGCGGGGCGACTGGGGGAACCTGGACAGGATTCTTCAGATTGCCTCGTCGTTCGGGGGGGTTTGGCAAGACGTATCGCGCCCTCTTTCCATAAGTTCCAGCTTCTTCCCTGTCTGTGGAAGTAGCATGATCAGGGTTGCCCAGAGGCACCTCACTGGGGGGGAATTGTTCCTGCCCCTGCTGCCCCGGCCTGGGATTACCATAGTCGGGTCGCCGCTCTGTGGTGCACTTAGCCAAGAGTTCATCAACCAGCCTCTTCTACACAGCAAGTTTCTGGCGTAACGTGGCCTTCTCAGGATCTTCTGTTTTCTACACAGAGGCAGACGGGTCAAGGTGCTTGATAGTTCCGACGTGCTCCTTACCCTTGCCGGTATTTCGACCGAGCACCAGCGACTCGGTGGGTACAGGGAGGCCTAGCAGGTTCCTCTGCTGACGGGTAACCCTCCCTGATGGGTCCAGCAGTGGCGGTACGCCCTCGGGGGGTAAGTCTCCATCAAGGAATTCAAGCTCGTCTTCCTTGTCCATTACGTTAGCCATGTGGACCGCGACCCCTCTCGAGGGCATGTCCTCGATGTCGCATAGCGAATCAGGCTGCCGTCGGATAGGGTTGAAGAGGAGAGCGGCATAGTGTCCCCAACCATGGACTTGCACATGGGGACAGCTTCCCTGACGATTCTGCGGAGTGCTTTGAAACTCTGAACACATTTCCGTTGAAGGGCACTCTGGAGGCCTGGCGACTCAGGGTGCTGGGCCACAAGGAGTGCGGCCGAATCGATCAGGCGGCATTGCTCGCCGATTTCTTCGAAGTGCTCTCGACTCCTGGGGTATTCCACCCACTCATAACGAAGGCAGAAGTGTGTCGCCCATAGGGTTCGACAAAAACACCCCACCTCTTCAGGGGTAAGAGACTCTGGTGCGCGAAAATTCAGCACCTCCGTCGTCCAGAACTTCTCCAGGAAGTAATCCACTGCAAGAATACTCCATAAGCTCCTGGGCTCAGACTCGGGGTCTGGCCCTGTATTGCCCCACTCGTCAACCGGGGGCAGATGAGGGACCGGTAGCAGTACCGAGGCGGACCTCTGGGATAGTAAACTCGGCGGCGGAGAATACGGAGAACGATCTAACTGGCCGCCGAATTCTGAGCCATCCTCCGAAGAGTGAGGTGACCTGGCCACGACGTCACGATACGATGGGCTGATAGCCACAGCTTCCGGCACAGGAATCGCGGCTACCGGCGACAGGTCATGTCGTCTCTCTACCACCGTTGGCCCCCAAAATAGCTCTATGTGATCTCTGGTAGAGGTAGAGGGCACTTATAGTGACAATGGCAGTGATTGCGCGGTCGAGACCTGCAGAATTCCCAAGATTTATTCCTCCTGGATGTACCTGTGGAGAGAGATGGGAATCTGGTGGACCTCATATTCCGGGAGAATGAGGCTAACGCGTCTGGTTCCTGCCCCATTCCTTGATACGGAGGAGCGGGGATAAGGTTCCATTGCTGAGTTGCATTTTTCTTCAGAGTCGGAGAAGCGGGCAGGTTTGATCTCCAACCAGGCTTTCCCAGGACTCTTCTTGTGGTGGCGACGACCTGCTCTCCTGCCCCAGGGTGGCTCTTCGGGACAGGGTTGATCCCTATCATGTAGCCTCGGGGCGGCGCTGGCGCCGTGATGGAGAGGTCCCCCGCTCGAGATAGCGGAAGTGCGAGGGGCACTGGGGAAAATGTCGAAGGGTACATGGGGAGGACCTCCATGGACAGCACCCATGTGGGCAGAACCTCTGTTGGAACCGGCAGGAGCATGGGGAGGACCTCCATGGTCGATGCAGGCAGAGCGAGGCGGGCCTTCACTCCTCATGTTGCTAGGGTGAGGAGGACCTTCGCCCGTTGCAGAAAGGACGTAGGGAGGGCCCCCATGTTGGAGAAGTAATGGATGGGAAGTGCCTTCAGATCGGCGGTCAGGGGCAGGAGGATGGACTCCATACCCTGTACAGTGGGCGCGGGAAAGGTTCCCACGCCGAGCGTCACTGCCGCGGGGCAGGTCTTCCTTCGGGATGGGGGTAGCATGAGGCATACCTCCATGACTAACTTCGGAGCTGGGAAGGCCCACACTCTGTGGAGTAGTGGTACGGGGAGGGCCTCTATACGGGGTGACATCACCGCGGGTTAGTTCGTGGCGATCACCACTTGGGCCTGCAACCCGGAGAGTCAACCCAGCCTGCCCGTGGGGCGGTTGGGGTCTCGATCCTGGTTGGGTGTAGGAGTGCCCCTGCTCAGTGTATTCAGGGACTTCATGATGTATGTCGGCAGTGGCTCGGGCCACTGTAACTGCTGACGTTGACGCACCTGGGTGGGCGTTCTCAGTCCGGGACCGGCGCTGACGTCGGGTCAGGCGAGCTGGTGCAGGTGGTGCAGGGGCATAGTTTGCCTGCTCTTCCTGCGGAGTCGGACGGCGGCGCTGACGTGGCCGGGTGGGAGCTCTTTCCTGGAGCCCTTGGGTCGGGACCCTGAGCGGGCTGAGCCGGACGGCGCCCACCTCATCAGCGTAAGGCGAGGAGTCGTCGAGGCGTTCCGGGGACAGGCTCCCGAAACGGTTGAACGTTGGGGTGGGGAGCAGGGGCTCCCTGCGCGGCCTGTTAGGGCGGCATTGATGGCAGGTCCTGGATGCCTCCAGGTCCAGGCGGGCCATGTCCCGAGTTGGGATGACCCCTTCCTCCTCGTATCTGCACACGAGGTTGTTTATCACCCTTCGTTGGATGACCTCTGATGGGGAAAGGGGATGTGGGCACCCTGTATTCCGTAATGTGGCGGCCGTCGTGGTGGTAGTGGCGCCATGTGGGGTGGATGTGGAGATGTTGCCCCTGCCCCTGCGTAAGCGAGCGGGCGGTGATCACGTCTCTGTAACAACAACCTAGTTCCTGAGAAACGAAGGGATCAACTCATCAGCACTGAGAGGAAAAGGATTGAAAACCAGTGCCCCAGCATCCTTCCATTCTCCACATCTGTAAGAAGGATCCACTCCAACACGCTGTAGAATGGAGTGCCCCACGTTCTACTGCCCCGACTTCCGGTGAGTTTCACGACAGGCCCGCTATTTTCATGGCGGGACCAGGCGCCGGATATCTGAATCCGTTAACACGTCAATCTACAAGTGTCTCAAACACTACTAATATCCATATTGAGGAGAAGAGTTTCACGTCGGGTTCACCATTTCTGTTTCTGACGCTTTCACCAAGGCGCGCGCATTCGTCCGTCCGCGGAGGAGGACGCACTGCGCTTGTTGTCCCACATTCCCGCTTTCCAAAGGCGGGCGGCATTCGCTCCTTATTCAGGGACGTCTACTCCTTGATCGAAATGGGATGATGGGATGTCAGTTCTTCCTTCTGTGGATTCCTCCTCAGAACTCATCACCTAGTCCGGGTCTCCCTCATAGATTTAATACGTAGTTCGTGAAACTCTTCCTAGTTCCATGTTTCCAGGGATGCCAGTTAATTACATTGCTTCTGTCGGGACATTCCAAAGGGTCCGGTCATGGCAGCAACCTTCAGTCGGGGGAGTAGTCACGTTGAGGCATCAGTAGCGTGTCTGGATGCTGGGGAACCTGGAATTTCTGTCTATTATCCCTGTACACAGGGCTTCTCGAGGGCGTGGAGGCCTGAGGCATCCCACATCAAGCGCGGGGAATTATATTCCATAGACACATATCTGAGGTTTTCCTCAGCTTCCCGTGTTTAACATAGGGTATGACGCGGGTTTAACGTCCAGCGGAGACGGATCAGCCCAATCAGAGCATTAGCTAGAATAGATCAGATTGAGGGATTTCCCTTGAAGGGATGCCGATACCGGGGCCAGCCCATGGGTGGCTGTGAAGAGGATCGTACCGACATGGTCTCACTGGGATATGACGGTCCGGGCGAGGATCGGGGTGGATGGTGGATGGATGAATGAAGTTGATGGTCGAATGGCAAGAAACCATCGCAAGGGCAACGGTGAAGTTGGGCTTGAGCCTTAAAGGGGCTTCATACGTATCCTCGTGGCAGGGAATCAAAGTCTGCGTAGTTCGGGATGGTGCCGGTGAACCGGCATGAGGGTGGACCTTGGTCTGATGTGCATTGTCAGCGAACCGACGTGAAGGTGGACCTTGGTCCGATGGGCATCGTCAGTGAACCGACATGAAGGTGGACCTTGGTCCATCGTCAGTGAACCGACGTGAAGGTGGACCTTGGTCCGACGGGCATCATCAGTGAACCGACGTGAAGGTGGACCTTGGTCCGATGTGAATCGTCAGTGAACCGACGTGGAGGTGGACCTTAGTCCGATGGGCATCATCAGTGAACCGACTTGAAGGTGGACCTTGGTCTGATGGGCATTGTCATTGAACCGACGTGAAGGTGGACCTTGGTCCGATGGGCATCGTCAGTGAACCGACGTGGAGGTGGACCTTGGTCCGATGGGCATCGTCAGTGAACCAACGTGAAGGTGGACCTTGGTCCGATGGGCATCGTCAGTGAACCGACGTGAAGGTGGACCTTGGTCCGATGGGCATCGTCAGTGAACCGACATGAAGGTGGACCTTGGTCCGATGGGCATCGTCAGTGAACCGACGTGAAGGTGGACTTTGGTCCGATGAGGGATGGGCTTGAACCTCAGGGAGGCTTCCTACATACCATTCCTTGACATGGATCAAAGACCTCGTAGTTCAAAGGGTTTCATCAGTGAACCGACGTGAAAGTAGACCCGTGGGTCCACTAGTAGTGGGCTTGAACCTTGGGAAGGTTTCCTACATACCATGCCTTGACATGGATCAAAGTCCTCGTAGTTCAAAGGATTTATGGAATACAGTTTAACGTCATGCGGGATGGTAGTGAACCCTGACGTGAATGAACGAAGGGCGGTGGGCTTGAACCTCATGGAAGCTTCCTACGTACCATGCCTTGGCATGGATCAAAGTTCTTGTAGTTCGGGATGGTGGTGGGTGTCGAAGAACCAATGTAAATGAGGTACCTTGGTCCGATGGGGGATGGGCTTGAACCTCCGGGAGGATTCCTACGTACCATGCCTTGACATGGACCAAAGTCCTCGTAGTTCGGGATGTGACAACGGCTTTCCGTCGAACTGGAATGCAGTTTAACGTCGTGCTGGACGTAGGTAGAACTCGACCTGAATTGGATGTTGGGTGGACTTGAACGTCGTGGAGGCTTCCTACGTACCATTCCTTGACATAGATCAAAGTCCTCGTAGTTTGGATGGGTGTGCAGTTTAATGTCATGCGGGACAAGGGGTCATACAGTTTAACGTCGTGCTGGACGGGGCCAAACTCGATGTGAATGAGCGACCGAGTAATGTGTCTTCAACCTCATGGAGGCTTCCTACGTACCATGACTTGACACGGATAAAAGTCCTCATAGTTCTCTGGAGGGTGGGGGTCAGGGTCGGTGCTCACTCTAAGCCCACGTGAGTCATGCTCGGTGTGAGAAACAAGAGGTTGCAAGGACCTGACGATCATGTCGCGAAGAGTGCGTCCGTGAGAAGCGAAGAGGGGATTACGCGTTAGGCGGCCCATGGTGTTGGGACTTACTCTAGGATGGAGGCCCGAGGTGCGGCAAAGCGCAGCGAAAGAGGGATTTGGGACCAATGATGGGGGGTGCCTCATTCCCTATCATTCCCTCTACTGACCTTGGTAGTGGGGAAGTACAAAGATGCAGGGGTGCAGCCATCCGTTGGGGAACTAGGGTCGCCCTTCTCCTATGAACATACGCCACTCCAATAAAGAGGATATCATCCCTTGTGGATGGGTGATTCCACCCCCGTGGAGACGAGTGGCGTAAAGAATGTTCGAGCTGGGGGGACCCTTCGTGAGAGGCACAAGGTCAGGTCACAGTTTAACGTCATGTGTTGAGGACGTGATTCTTGGCAGTTTAACGTCCTATAGCTCGGACAAGGTGGGTTCACTCCGCACCCCTAGGACTTACATAACCGGTACCCTCTGGTCCTTGGGGAAGGGAAGGTACCAGTAAGGTCGTGGCCAAGGGGGGTTGTAGAGCGAACCATCGAGGGGTCCACGTTAGTGTGGCTATGCGAAGAAGCAATAGCCGTTAGCGTGCCTATGCGAAGAAGCATTAGGCGAAGCAACGCTATGAGTCTTATTGTCCATGGGACTTTGAAATCACATCGTGCAAACCTGGAGGGTCACACGGGAAGAGGAATTTCCAAGAAAAGGAGTGTGATTCGCGAAGCGGAGTGCCTTGGCCTTAGCATGGGGCATAGGTGTGAGTGGAGGGTGCTTCGCGAAGTGGAACAGTATTCGTGGAGCACTGCCTCGCAAAGAAGGGGTGTCTCGCGAATCAGGGTGCTGCGAAGCAGTGTGCTTCGCGATGCGTAGAGATCCTACCTTAGCATAGGGATCACAAGTATGGGTTGGGTGTTTCGCGAAGCATAAACGCTCCACAGCTTCCCGGGTTCCCTTGGGAATCCCCTTCCTTCGCGAATTCCCTTGAGCTTCGCGAAGGGCATCCCTCTCAGAAGAGTGGCTCAAAACGAGACCAAGCAAAGGCGTCTCACGAAGTATAAGTACCTTGCAGAGCTCATGATTCCTGGGGCAAAGGGTGCTTCGCGATTCGGGAGAGGAGAAGCCGAAAGGTCGGATTGTCCATCTTCTGGACTCAGGGGGAGTCCGGTATTTATAGGCAAGGGGCGCCGCAAACCAGAACTCGCACGCCGCCTCAGGTGCTTCGCGGCGCGTTCGCGAACATCAACGTCGCCCGCAAAGAGTTGCCGCCTCTGGAGCTTCGCGGCGGGCTCGCGAACGTCAAATGCGTTCGCGGAGAGTTACTGCCTCTGGAGCTTTGCGGCGGGCTCACGAACGTCAAATGCGTTCGCGGAGAGTTACCACCTCTGGAGCTTCGCGGCGGGCTCGCGAACGTCAAATGCATTCGCGGAGAGTTACCGCCTCTGGAGCTTCGCGAGACCACGCTACTCGGGGTGCTTCGCGGCAGTGCTTCACGTCGGTGCTTTGCATCGGTGCTTCGCGTCGGTGCTTCGCGAGGCAGCGTGCCAGCGTTCTTTTTCGTCCCTTCCTTTCGTGCAATATTTTGTCTCCAACAGTTATCTATGCTAAAAATCCAAGTTCATTATGTTTCATTTAAGTACATTTGGTTGTGGTTATGACTTGGGATGCATTTCAGTGGAATTTTAAGAAACATTTTGGAAAAGGGGGTTGTGTATGGTTGGTGCATTTTTATATTAAACCATGCATACAACCCAGCAAACTGTGCATACCCTTAAAGCGAGGGGCCGCACATTTGGTGCACAATTTGTTAAATTGTGTGCCCATGCCCAGAATAATTGTGCACATGGTTTTATATTACCCAAAATTTTGTTTTAAAATCCCCCAAACCCCCGAATCACCCTTATTTAAACCTTGTCTTTGGAAATAGAATTTTTGGGATATTTTACAGATTATAGAAGGGTTTTATACCCTTCTGACATCTATTCATCATGATTCAATGCTTGAATCCAAGATCCTCTCTTGTCTTGTAAAGTGGACCTTAACCCGGTCCTTGTACAATATTATCTCTTTCTCTTGAACTTTTACTAGAGTGTATTATCAATTTATTATGATATAAATGTAGTTGAGATCTGTATCATCGATTATAGATTTAAATATATATTGACAAGATCATGATATAGTTGATCTTTATTTAGGGATTATATCCTGATCTCATATCTACGTCATTGTGATTCTCTGATTTTGGGGATTTCCATTGAGAAAACATCTGAAAATGAATTGAGATAAGTGATCTAAAATATGAATCCCATATTATTGACTTGATTAAGGATATGAATGTAACAGATTTTCTAGACTTTTATAGAAATAATAATCACTAATTAAATTAATTTTTTTAAAAATTAATTAATTGAGATAATTTTGAAATTGTGAGATTTTGGGTTAATTGAATGAGATAATTAATTGTATAATTAATTATGAGAATTTAATATTTCTTATTATAAGATTTATTTTTGGAAATTAATTATGATGGAATTGAGATGGTAGATTTGTTTATATAATTGTTAAAATAATTAAGGGTTGTGATGTTACAAACTTAGATAATTAAATAATGAATTAATTATTAGTATGTGATTAATTAATGGTTGCATTAATTAAAGGGATTGATGGGATTAATTGATTTTAGAATTATTTAAGTTGTTAATGTGAAGACTAATTTTCAAATTAGCAATGAGGAAGAGGAAATTAATTAATTGAAAAATTAATGTGATATTGGGGTAAGAGGTTTAATTTTGATTAATCTTTCTTGATGTGATTATGTTCTATATGTTATAATGTAGTTATTGTTGATTCACCTTGATCAGTGTGATATATGTGATATTTTAATTATTAAATGGTGAATGGTAACATCCTCATTCAGCCAACTACTATGAGGGGTAACAAACTCACTCAATTATGTATTATTAAATAGTTATTGGTAACATTCTCATTTGGATAGCTATAATTAATTGGTACATGATTTTTCAATTATGTATTATTAATTGGTGAATATTAACATGTTCATTTGGCCATATTCTATGAATGGTAACATGATCATTCAATTATGTATTATGAAATGATGAATGGTAATATGATCATTCAGTCAGCTATTTTGAATGGTAACATTCTCATTAAACAAAGTATTATTAAATGGTGAACTATAACATGTTCATTCAGCCTACTATTATGATTAGTTATATGATCATTGAATTATATTTTAATAAATTTTGAATGGTTACATTATCATTAGGAAAACTATTATGAATGGAAACCTGGTCATTCATATTATCTGTTTAAATGAATGATATGCATTGAGGAAAGATTAGAATGTGACACAGACTGAAGCTAGAAGTGAGGTACGGGTATCTACGAGAACCAGAGGTTTTTATGTGAATAAGTATAGAATATTTATTAATGTGATAAACTATTCATTTGAACATTATAATTATTATTAATACAATTTAATAAACTATTATTGTTTGGATTTGTTTTAGACACCGTTTGTGGTGGCCTACTAGGTTCAACTCACACTCTATTCTGGATTTTGGATCACTACCTGAATATACATTATTGATACGGGACAGGATATGGGAATGGTCACTCGAATAGATTTTTGATTGGGTATGGAGGTTGGATGAGGGAACCCGATGTGGTATGGAACCCAATTGGATGTCTTTAGATTCCTTATTTTCGGTACAATTTTAGACACTTTGACACCTACTTTTTCATGGTACGTTTCTCTTTCATTAGAGTATTGTATTTCATATCTAGGTTATTCTTGTTACATTTGTATCATTATGAATATATATGATTCGGAATTTGTTTATTTATTTACACTAATGTTTTACTCTGAAAAAAGTGGGAATTGTATCCCCATCATGGAATATTGGACCCTCACATATAGTTGGATTCTTATAGCATTAGATCAGGCACGCATGAGGTCTTGTGACTGACTGACTCATGCCAGCATTTCATGGAACTTGGTTCATGAAATCAAACCACCTTATAAGGGGGGTAAAGTGAATGAATCATTTCAATATAGAATATGTGTAATGTAGAAGTTTATGAGTAGGAAAAATATAACCATTTACCACATTCGAAACATATATTACACAACTATGTTGTTCAGAGTGTATGAAACCATGTGGGGGTCAACATGTGCTGCTTTTTTTCAAAAAACACAGACCATAATGTTGCTACTAGGATTTATCGGGGATGTGTTCCCATGACCTAAGGTGATCCTAATTTTTATAGGCACCATATTTGTATGGGTGAATATTTATATACAATGGATTAGTTGGATAATTCAGAATCTATGGAAAGAAGTATGGGTATGGAAAGTGAATCATAGAGAGAGATTTTATCTCCCTAGAAGAACATTTTCATGTGTTCAAGAATATTGAAATTGTATAACAAGACAATATGAATATTAAATCAAATTAAAGGCATGGGAGATGTTCCAACATATCTCAATAGAACCCAAATCAGTGATAGATACGATATATTTTATGTTCATTTGGATAGGAAAATATGAAGTGTAACTTATGGTCATTCACTAAAGACCAAATTTGAGGCTTTTAATCTAGTGAAATTAAAACCAATGGTTACACATTATTTAATATCATATATCATATACTGTCTTCTTAAAAATGGGGTTTCATCATCATGTTTGGGGTTATGGAAAACATGAAAATAAAATATAGAATAACACAAATGGGTTATGTTGGTAGGGTATTAGTGGATGGGTCAAGGATATGAGATTAATGATTCTCAAAAAATCCCATTAAAATTGTTTAACGTCATGCATTTTCAATAATTTTGAATGGTAAATGAATGAAACCAATAGAGAACATAATTTATATAATGGAAAATATATTATAATGTATAAATTTATTTTACAAGGATGTGATTTAAATGTAGTCTAATTTCTTTCAACTAAAAGATAGATAAATCACATTTTAAGTCCTTCAAAATGTGAACCTAGTTCTTAGTTTATGGTCCTAGTACATAGAGCATGATTTTTTTTCTAAAATATTATCGTTAGGAGACTGATCGTGCTTTCATTTGATGAGGACTGAACCTAATCACTAAAAAGGATATGAGTGTCCTCTAAGACCGGGTGAGTCATGATTTGTGTTAGAAAAAAGGAGAAATTTACAACATCTTGTATCACTTGATAGAGCCTAGAAATGATGGAAATATACTTGTGGTTAATGGAACATGAATCACTATTAGGTGACCAATCAAGGGTGGAGAATAATATAATAATCGAATCATGTTTTTTATTCTTTCATATCGATGATATGATATGAAGCATGAAAAAATATCAAGGATGTTCGAATTCCATTTCAGATTTAGAATGTGTATAATAGGGTAAATTTTTATAAAATATACATGGAATGATAAATTGGTGGATGTATTGATCACATCCAGGGATGATGTTTGAATCATATGTTCTGTTATAATAAAATTTATGTTTTTTCCTATTATAAATGTAACATAAATTGATGGTGGGTGTATTTGGACTTGTTTCATCACCATAGGATGGTCCATTTAGTAATAATAATTGTAACTCTATGGAATTTTCCTTGGAATGGATGTTGGAACATTTATCCATATTCACTCACTATAAGGGGATACCATTTGGAAATAAGGATTAATTAATCCAAAAGGTGATATAGAATGTAAATGGGTTAATATAATCCTCGGTACTCCTATAATACACCACCACACATTAAACATGTCATGGTGGTGGTCACTGTGTGGATAGTTGGAGAACATCATGTGTCCAAGAAGTGAGAATGTTGACCATAGGTTAATCATAAGGGTATGAATCCCATCATAATATAAAGAGTATAATGACATAATTCAAAATTCCATTTATTTTATTCTTATAGATCATGGACCAAATGAGAGGGCCTTTTTTGATAATGTGTTTGGGACCATAGATGTTATTGTTTAATTCTATGAAGCAAGGATAGAAAATGTGCCTCTTAGGTCCATGAAAGAAATAAAAGGGAATATCTATGGAATGGAATTTTTTTAGTGGGTATGATCTTATGTGGTATTACATTTTTTCTAGGTGTATGTGTTCCTATACTTTTGTATTGTGTGAATATGTTTCTTTTGTGTAGTTTTATGTCATAGTAATTGTATTTTTTTATTACTTTTTACATAAAAAGACTAGGAAATTATTATAAAGATTTATTTCATGTGAATTTGACTATATGGGGACTATTCCACAAATAGTTCTCCCATTTGAGGAGATTTTTTCTGAGTTAATTCAATTTTTAGTCATATTCATGCATAGGAACCTCTATAAGGAACTATATAGATTGGTATTGATTCCTTATCTTAGTGGTTGTTGTGGTGGGGGGTGATCCATCTCTAAAAAATATCAATAGTTTGTGTTATTTCTGAGTAGAGGTGTAACTTATCATAGTTTTCCTCTAAAATAATCTTAATATACTCCTGAATAAAATCAATGTTTTAGATTCTCCACATCATGAGAAAGGTTTTTAAAAGAATCGATATTGTTCCCTTATGGAGGACCTCTATGGTAACAATCGATCATGGGATGGACCACCAAGATTATTGTTGATAGAACCAATAGTAGGGTTAGTGAAACTAAAATCCATAGTAGATGGTTAGGTTCTTAGTTATAATAATTTTAAAATATCTCCCTATGTAGTGTTTTGGATGAATTGGAGTGCAAAAAGGGTGGGAGAGACCACGTGATATGTTGGAGGAAGGACTCCTAGAGAAGAAACTATAGACGTCCCATGATTTGGAAATTATATTTTTAAAAATGAATATAATGAAATCTTAAGATTAAGAAGAAAATTCAAACATCTGATGATAAGAGGGATGTTTTCATTAGTGGGTTTCCATTTTGTGTGTTGCCCACTATCATATGAGGTTATATTATTTCATTTTCTCAAATTATTCTTGAGTAATATATCATTGATACATGGTGGATTCAATCATATAATGATGGTCGATGGGTTTATGATTCTTCGGTCATGATCTTACATTCCTCAGAACATGAAAATAGTAATATGAACTCATGGGACACATGTAAGACCATGGATTCCTTCTAAGTACACAGAGTCTATTACCCCCCAGTGTCACATATATGACCAATGAATATATCTAATTTCCAACACACATTATTTCAATATACTTCTCTCCTCACTCATGAACAACATAAGAAATATTCAAGGAGTTCCACCTTATAGAAAAATTATCATGGAAAAGAATGTGTAACAATATAATTCATATTTGATAAGAGCCTAAAATGTTAGGTGCACCATGTTGACTAGGGTGGTAAATTTTTTTGTTTTTTTCTAAATTTTACAGGGGAGTTATACACTCCTAATAATTAAATAACAACACCATAGTTGTGGAATCCTCACCCAAGACCTCATGAATTCCAATAGAGTTTTCCTGGAGTACAAGGTCTAATACTATTTTTCATGACCCAATCATCCTTGGTCCATGTTCCTTTTCATTTTTTTTAAACAACCACGAGTAATAGAACAGTTTCTTTCCCATCACACTAGGATATATTACCAATCGACACAATTTATTTAACTACAAGAATCCTAGACCTAACAATAAATATTCATATATGGTGATTATATACAAAACTTATCCTTTACACATAGTATTACATTATATTATGCATAATTAGTCTTTAAGTACAAATTATGAATCGTAAAATATTTTTTAGTTGTTTGACTAGGTACATACAACTGAACACATGATACCAAATTAAAAACGTGTTTGTTCAATATTTTTAATGGAATCCTAAAACCCTTTGATCCCTTATATATAAATTGGATATATTTATGAATTCATGAACAAATGGATGAGATAAAAAGCTTATTAATGGAATAAATATAATAATAAATCACAACACATTGTCTAGAATGCATAATATGATTACATAAAAAGGAATAAACATATGGAATCATAACATACAGAGTATGGGATCATGAAATCACATAATTTTTGTAATTTTTAATCAACTAAAAACATGAAATTATAGAGATTCAATTATCACTACACTTGGAAGATCACAAGTTGAGGCTAACCACCAAGATCATTCCACATGGAGCATGAGTCATGGCTAACCACCAAGACTGCTTCACATGATGTATCGTGAGGGTAAACGTTAGAAAATTAATTGGATTTATAAATTATCAAACCCATAATAACATGTTAATGAATATGTGTGCCTTAGGAAAAAGAAACATAGGGGTTACCCATGAATATAAATGGGTATCATAATCATGTCTTAAATCATAATAAATAGGTGTATCATAAAAGTGTCCATGAATGAATAGATATAAATCATACATGTAAATTAATAAGGGAAAATATGAGTATATCATTCTATTTAATTTTAATCAAAATATAAAATATTTAAAATATTGTTTAAGAATCATTTAAAATAAAACATTTTAGTGTGGTTTAATGAAAATATTAAATATTAATTAAAATAGAAAATGAATAGTTTTTTTATAAATAGATGAAATGAAATAAGATAAATTTATATGATTAAATTATTGATTTTATAAAAATAATTTTTTCTTATAATTAAATATAATGTGCACTTGAAAATGGATAAGAAATCATGAATATCCCTTTAGTAGTGTTTTCCAATCGGGATAAATTAATAAGGTATTTATTTTTAAAACCTATTTTTCAATGTCAAAGAAGGATGTATTAATCTTAATATATGATTATGGAATATTAAATACTTATATAGAATAGATATATAAAAATTAAGATGATTTACATTGGGTGTAAAGAGAGAGAAAGTGCGACCATAATGAAAAAAAGGAGGTTCGGAATGAATCTCATACCGTATGTCTGAAATGGTTCTTCACTTCATATTAATGACCTCGATAATCAAATTAAATAAACTAATTTATTAAATGGTAAATTTTATGAATATAATAGATTTATTATATTTTTATTAAG
The DNA here is from genome assembly GCA_963277665.1 of Viscum album. NCBI lineage: Eukaryota > Viridiplantae > Streptophyta > Magnoliopsida > Santalales > Viscaceae > Viscum > Viscum album. Next base: position 444,319,203 of record OY728155.1, on the reverse strand, counting down.
TTAATTTATATACTTTTTTGGTTATGAGATTCAATTTAGTAGTTTAGTAGCGTTCGTTTTCTTGATTTTCAAGATCGATTTACCTATAAACCTGTACAAAAAATCAGGTAAATTGACATTTTTATAGAAGATGTGTTAAATGATAGTAATTGACATCTAGGATATTAAATGGTTATATAAGTAATTTTTTTATTTTAGGTGAAAAATAATTCTAAGATTAGACGTTAGTAATATTCATTTGGATTATTTTGGTGGTTTTTCAATCATTACAGAATAGATTTGTTTTATTAAGAAATATTATATATATATAATAGTTAAATAATTAAATTGGTTTTAATAAACATATAATAATATTTTTTAACCATAAAAATTGTTTTCTCACCAGTGTTGAAGGAATTAATGGAAATTGGAAACACATCATCCTTGAATATTACAAATTAACACCTCGAGGATGATGTTTTAATTTTTACACAAAAAAGGAGAGAATAAAAATAATGATGTATTGTTACATTAACAAGTTGAGATTATATTATAAATAAGATAACATATTTTTCATGAAACTTGGTTATGGAGTGGTCGGGATAGAAAAATAAAATAAAAACAATTGAGATGAAAATAAAATAAAATGAATGAGGGTTTTACCTATTCAATTTTTCCTCATTTAAAACCTACTTAGGGAAAGGGGGTTGTAGTTTGTTGGGACAAAGAATTCCTAAACGTGGGGGATATTCTTGTTAAGAGGATTTTTTAGAATTTGGACAATTATAAATTATTGAAATGTGTGAGGAAAATAGGTGATGATGAGAGGTTTTTATAGTGGATGAGAGGTGTTTTTTATCATTATTTAATCATTGGTTTATTATTTTTCATCAAGAAAAACAATATTGATGATTCCATGAATAAATAAACTAAATAGATCAGGATAATACTATATTACGGTGCTTACATCAGTGATAAATCCATGAATAGATTATTTAACTTATAATATATATATATATATACCATAATTTAATTTGTCATACTATTCACCTAAAATTCAACTACTTTAGAAAAATCCAAAAAATTGATTATAACAATTTTTTTCTTTTAAATTACAAAACAAAACTCCATTTTATTAAAATAATATTGTGAATATTATAAATTAAATTTTTCATAAAATCATCATTTACTTATAATATACCAATCTTATAATTATAACTAATTTATTAACACTAATATAAATTTATTAAGGTCACATAAAATTATCTTCTAATCAGAAAAAAATATTACTTTATGTATACATTTTATGAAAATTATTTTTCCTTTAAATAATTATATTTCTTATAATATTTTAATTAAATTTTTTGTTTTATAAAAACATTTCAGAATATAATTAATAATTTTAAAAACATTTATTTATATAAATTATGATATAATTATATCATTGTTTTATTTATAAGACAAAAAAATATTTATACATTCATTGGTTTGTTTACAATTTTATTTATTATTTTACTATTCATAAGGGTAACATTACTATTCCAATTTTCATTTTACTATTCTATTGGTAATGGATTAATAACATCTTGAAATACCTCTTATTTCATCCATTATTCATTTATAATGTTTTTATAGAGTTTTATAAGTTATTTTATGTGGTTTATAATATGTAACATTATTATTACAATGTAATTTTCTTTGATAAAATTTTTTGTTGTTACATTCTTCACCCCTTAACAAATTTCTCCAATGAATTTTCATTACAACTATGTGGAAAACAGGTAATGGTACTTATCTTTCATTCCTTCCTCTGGTTCCCATGTTTTCTTCTCCTACTTATGGTTTCACCATTGTAAATTTACTTGGTGAGGGGTCGTGTTGTGTAGAAATTTGTCTTTATAATCCTAGATCTTTACTAGTAGCTCCTTGTAAGTAAGATCATTCTCGTACTGTACCTCATCATAATTTATTACATGTTAGGGATCAGGTATGTACTTACACTATTGGGATATGTGGAATAAATAATTTACTTGATACATGGTGGCTGGAAGTTATAGTCAATAGGCAACAACTCATACACTATTTACAATATCAAAGGGGACGATGTACATGGGACTCATTATTAATTTATTAACAAATATCATCTTCCATTTCCAAGGAGATATGAACTAGAATTACATGTCTCTATCATTAAACACTATGTCTTTTCAATGATTTTATGTACAGCTCTTCTATCGAATTAGGGAATCCTTAATGTGATGCTGAACATTTTTCACATTCTTCACCATTTATTTGTCCATTTGAGGTCCTAGAATATTACATTCACCAACTTCATCCCAACATTCCAGTGTTCTATATGTTTTTATTAATGGTCTTTATATGGAGAACCTGGATTCTCGAGTTAAAACTAAAATTGTTGGAATACACAACCATATATCAATTTTGATCCCATCATTTTTTGAATTCCATAGAACACGCTATCAACATATCTTCTAGTGTATAAATATTCTGCTCAGATTATCCATCATTGTGAGGATGATAGGACATACATAAATTTAGCTCAGTGTTTAAAGAATGTTGGAGAATTTTTCAAAACATGGTGTCAAATATTTGATCTTGATCAGATATAATCGATAGTGGTAATCCTTGCATACTTTCCAATTCTCGAATTTATATCCATTCATGTATCTCCCATGATGAGTACTCTTGTATTTTGATAATGTGAGTTGTAATTGTGTGATGATCTATAATAAACCATGTAGCATTATTTACAAAGATGTAATTGGAATCTGGTGACAATGTCCATGGTCATGTTTTCCAATTTCCAGGTTGGAATATATAATGGCTCAATCATACCCTTAAATTTTTTTTGTTTTGTACATCACTTTATGAAATAACATGCACTTTGATGTATATTCAACAATATCCTTCATCATATTTTTTAATAAATAGTTCTCTTAGAGATCTTAATACCTCATTGTTCGTCTTGGTAGAATAGAGAAGTTTCATCTATGTGAGTCAATCAGAAGATCTTTCTTTATATCAATATTAAATGGATCATATAGTCATTACAAAAATCTCATGACTATTTCATCATGTATTTAGAACTCCAAGGAATTCCCATTTATGATAGCTTAACCTTTTTCTAAATTTTCACATCATTTCTTTGTGCATCCTTCAATTTCTCCACAAGAAATGGTTGGGAAATCAATTGAGAAAGGATGGATGATGTTCCTTCCTTAATGATTACCGTGTCAATCATTTGTAGTTCTACGATGAATATATCATTCTTAATTCTCAAAATTGATAAAGTTGCAGGATCATTTATGCTTAGATCATCCAAAAAATTATTTTACTTAACATGATTGTAGTATATTGAGAATTTGTAATCCTTGATAATATCTAACCATTTTTAGTAGCCCAAATTATGCTCCTTATACATGAATATATATTTGTGCCTCCAATGATCAGTATACATCTCACACATCCCCAAATATATATAATTATTCTTGATATTCAACGCCAATATCACATCTTCCGACTCTATATCATGTGTGGGATAGTTTATCTCACAAATTTTAAACATCCTTGAGGTGTACACTATCACATTTTCATTTTTCTTCAGTATATACCCTAATACCATCATTGAAGAATGTACTCCATAAATAATTATGCAATTTTTGGTAGTTTGATCACTGGTGTTGTGATAACCTTTTTTAAAATATTTGTATAATTATTCACATTAATTTGACTTGAAAAACTATTCTCCCTTTCGAGTTATCTTGGTTAGTGTATTTTAAAATAATGATAATTTCGTTATAAATTGCTAGTAATACCCACCTATACTAAGGAAACTTGTGATCTCCATTTGAATTGTTGGATTTTTTCCATTCTTCGATTGCCTTTATTTGGGATGGGTCCATATATATCACTTTTCTATGGAATTCATTCCCAAATAATTATATTTCCTCCACCTAGATGTCACATATACTATTCTGTGCATGAATTTTTACCCTTCACAATGTCTTTAGAATATTATTCAAATTCTATTCATATTCCTTCTTGCACTTGGATTATATTATAATATTATCCATAAAGACAACCACAAATTTTTTGAGGTAATATAAAAATAATATATTTGATAAATACATTAAAATTTTTAGAGAATTAGTGAGTCTGAAGGTAATCACTATGAACTCATAGTGTCCATACCTCATTCAAAATTTTTTCTTGGGAATATCTTCTTTAGCTTTAAGTAGTGATATAATGATTGAAGGTACACCTTATATAGATACATGGCCCATCATTTTTTATTAAAAAAAATTATTTTATTCATGGGAGGGGATACTTGTTCTTTATCATGATTTTATTAAGATCTTGATAATCAATACTAAGGAACATCAATCAATCCTTATTCTGGACAAAGAGTTCTTGTGAACCCCATGGTGAAGCACTCAAGAATTTAAAACCCTTTCTAAGATTTTACTATAAATTCTTATTTAGTTCCTCAAGATCAGTGGTTCCCATTATATAATGTTTCTTTGATATAGGGAGATATCTATTTATATGTTCAATTGAGAACTCAACCACTTCATCTAGAGAAAGACCAGGAAAATCATCGAAGAATACCTCTTTTTGGTCCCTTAAAATGGGCATGTCATTGAGCAATATTTTCACCCTTTTCTCAATATTAGATATATATATATATATATGATTGATAATAATGTAGTAATATTCATAATTTATATAATGATTATAGTAGATATTCATACTCCTCCCTACCCATGTACATAATTGAACGATGCCTTGGGATGTGGAGAGTGATCTCCCTTTCCTGATATTCTATGTTGTATTTTTATAATGATAGCCAATCCAAAACAAATATATCATCACAATCCTCAAAAGGAAGTGATACATGACTTTCTAGGAGTTATTATTCACAAACATTAGCCGGGGAGGAGTTATATACATTGTATGCAATATTTTCCCCATTTTTTGTTCTCATCAGTAACTCAAACCCCGTATTTTATGGTGATATTTGAATAGTTAAACAAAATTTTCAAGATATTAATGAATGTATAGAAAAGAAATAAAATAGTAAATTTTCTATTATTTATTTAACAACCACCATACCTATCACGACATCATTATTGAATCTACCACTATATTAGAGATAACATATTTCCTTCCTTTCTACCTAAGAGGTTGTTTTTGTCGATTTCCCCCATCAATGCTTGAATAAACTAAGTGGTTCGCATAATAACCATGTTCTTTGAAGTTGAAGAACAATATTAGAGTCTTAGTGTTGATATTAAACTTCACTTATTCTTCTAAATTAGTGGGATTCTTTATATCAATTCGGTAGTTACTAGTATGATACTCTATTATTCCACATAAGAAGCATTTCTTTGTTCCATTTATAATGTTCCAATGATTCTTCATCCCACAATTTTGACACATGGGATATTGGTTTATCATTGCATCATTGGATTTATCTATCTTCACAACTATATTAATCTCCATTTTTCTATTTTATCACTTGGACCATGAGACGAAAATGTGTATCTAATCTCCATTTCAACCTTGAGGGGATAATAGAAAATATCAAAATATCTTTCAAAGCCTTGAATCGCCACCTCTTTTCATATAATCAGCTTTATCCTACTAAAGAGAAGATACACCTTTCTTTCATTGTTCATGAAAATACATAGTAGTATAATGCAATCCTAGTAAATTTTTCCATGTACACTCCAATAGGATCTTCTTTATTTTTCTTCAGTCCAAGGATCTCCCATTTATTCTTAATATGAAGGTTTCGAGGAAAATATTTACTACATTTTTTATTCAAATATTACCTATACATGGAATAAATTTCATCCTCGTAATTTTTGTACTTGATCAGTGTCCAACACTAGATCAGTATCCCCATCAAAATGATATACTTCCATAATAACATTCACTTCTTATCATCCCTGGAAGATAAAGAATATCTTCTTAGGGGAGTTAATCCATTGTTACATGATGATGGGATTAAGAGATCCACTATATATGGGGGTTCTTTGTATCATGATGATTTTGATCGCAACATTCCATTTAGGTGTATATGGGTGTTTCAAATAGTGGATGTGATTATTCATATCATGACCCAGTTGAGAGAGTGATGTCATGAGGTTTTGAGAACCCATTCTCATCATATTGGGCATATCATTAGGGAAATCATCACATTTCCAGTCACATTGATTGTAGTCATGAGTTATTCTATTTCCATCCATTAACTATGACAATTAATTTCTAATTAAGGGGTTTGAATAATTAGTTAATAAGAATATTAAACGGAAACCTTGAACATATAAGGAAAAACTTTTAAATGAAATGTATATCCTTACTTGTGATACCCTATATTTTATACATGAAATTTAGTTGCACTAACCTTATACTCTAATGATACTCATCCATTGAGTTGTTTCAAATAAACATAAATATCTATAAATTCATTTTTAAATTATAATAGATTCCATATTGAAAAATAATCAATAATGGCCACTTACACGGGATTCCCTACTGACTTATCCATTCAAGTTATTATGATATCACATGATTTTCATATGGATATTCGGGTAATGTATATGTTCTGAAGGGAGAGTGATCTATCTTTTATGAAGCTGATACATGTGGATAGTGTGTATTGATTTTTTTAATTTAATTTTGTAGGCCTTGTAAGATTCTACAATTTAAATTACTTTTGTGTTGTTGTTTAATGTCTTTTAAATCAAACAAGATATTGCATTGGTTTAGGATTTTTTATCTCAGGCCTAATATTAATTTATTTTAGGGTATATTATCTTAAACCTAATATATCATTGTTTTTGGGTATTTTATCTCTATCCTGGTATTACTTTAGTTTAGGTTCTATTATCTTGGATAAGATATTTCCTTAGTTTAGTGTATTTTAGCTAAGAACTGATATTGTTTTCGATTAGGGTATTTTATAATGGATAAGATATTGATTTTGTTTAGGGTATTATATATTTGACATGATATTTCTTTAGTTTAGGCTGTTTTATATTGGACATTATATTTATTTAGGTACAATATTTTATCTCATCCCTTATATTAATTTAGTTTAGTTTCATTTATAATGGACATGATCGATGATCATGGTTTTTTGTATATCATGTGAAAAATGACCCAAAACACATGGAGGAGATATGTTCTACTCTGGTGCTGTAAGATATCATAGGGATTAAAAATCACTTTATTGCAGAGTGATGCATTTTTTTGATGATTTTAGGCACATATGTAATATCTTTGGGAATGTATGAATAGTTATGAAAATTTTCTCTTGAAGGAAGGTATCCTTTCCAAGGGGTATGCAATATTTTTGGACATAATATCAGTTGGAGGGAGAAATAATAACATTTTTTGGTCTACCTAGATAGTTGTAATATGGATGATATAAATCATAACCAAAAAGATTGAGTTTGTGAAAATTAGATGGGGAAGAAATTACAAGTATGTCCCTTGACATTGATAGATTTCAGGTTCTGATGTGGTTTTTCTAGGTCTCACAAGTATTGAATCTCTTTTTTTTTGTAAGGAGGTGACACCTATATTTTTCAGGTCTTTCCTCTTATGTTTTTGTTTAATTTTGATGTAAAACATGATAATAAATCCTCTATGAGGGACATGAAAATTTTGTGAAGACTCAAACATATAGATGATAAGGATGGGTATTGGGATGAAGGATATCTAGGAAGTGTTCCAATACTTTAGGAAAGTTTATATCCTAATTTTGAATCTTGATCCCTATGACCTATGGTTTTGAATCACATGTTGTGGGATATCAATGGTTTAGGAATGGAACGTCACAACCTATCCTTGAAAAAGGGTACCAGAAATGGTGATATAATTTTAATAATGTCCAATCCATTAGGATAGTTTTTGTAGGGATTGTATGTCATTTAATAATGTGACTAAGTCTAGAAAATGATATGGGATAATAATAATGGGAGAGGATTAGATCCCCCTAGTGTTTTGAGTTATATCATAGTAGTGCTAGGGATCACAAGGATTAGAAATCCACATTTTCTAAGTGACGCATAAGATATATGACCATATGTGAATTTTCTTGAGACATGGGAAGGTATGCATAGTCAAGAAAAATGTGTATTGAAGCTAAGTATATTTTAAAGGGTCCATGGTAGTTTTAGGTGACCGAGTCACCAAAATCATGAACTATGATTTTTGGAAAGTGTAATATCCAAGAACAGTTTGAGTACCCTAAAAGTTGTTCCAACTACTAGGGAACATATTCCCATGGCTATGATATGTGAAAAATTATTAATCTATCTTTATCCTAAACCAAGGGGTCCATAAATGGTAGATTGACTCTTATTTGGGTTACTGAGTAGAACATTTGAGATTTATGCCTTATTAATTTACCCCCATGTTTTTTATAATCTCTTAAGTTGAAGTGTTCAATGAGTGAATAATTGAATTTTTCTCAGTCTAAGCTTTGAAGTTCTTCATCAAAACTAGTTTTTGGTCTCTGTATCTAGAATATTATTATCCTTTAATTTGGATGAGTAATAAAAAGGGTTTTAGGTCATACAACTTTGACCAACATGTAGGCAGTTTAAGGTCATAGAGCACATGTTTCTAATATGGGCTAAGATACACAAGAGTCTAATTGAGATACCAAGGGTCATAAATACACTATCCTCCTTCTGAGAGGGATATGAAGATATTGTAAATTGTGTATCTAGATTCTTAGGTTGTTAGTGATGATATGGTATAGTCTGAAGGATAGGATAAGATCACATTATATTGTTGATTTAAACCACTTTAGAGTCAGGGCTCACATGTACGGTAATTTCCTTTTTACAGAGTGACAGATTTGGTTGATGACCAAAGGTGAATATGCAGAAACCATGGGAATGTATGGAATGTCATGAAAATGGTCCCATAAAGTACGATATATGTTCAAAAATCCATGAATTATTTTTGTTAAGATGGGGCGCTCAAGGAATGGATTATAGTTTATGAATTGAGGTTATTTATAAGAATATGGATGCACCCCATACTTTGGTTGACCCAAATGAGGTTGTAATAAACATTATATATGAAATGAACCATGGTTGATGGTTTTTACAATATATTTTCATGTCTTAGGGACATATTTCCTCTGTGTATTTTAATTCCATGTGGTGAGGAAATGTTTCATGCAATTTATTATCATGTGGTAAGGAAAGCTGTCATGAAGGTTAACCTCAATCATTACAGAAGTTATTGTCATGATGTTTTAATGTCACGTGACAGAGACATTTTCCTTGTATTTTGGGGTCATGCCATAAGGACCCCAGAACCATCATAAAAAATTTTATATGATATATTGTGTACATAATCATCCAATTCCATTATCTGTTGCAATATCTAGGCCTAGAATTAGGGATCTGTGTGTCGCTATGTGTCATGTGATGGTAGGAATCAAGCCGTATGTAGTTCTTGAAGGGTTGTGTTGTTTAACATCATGTGGTGAGAATAATGCATAAACTACGAGAATGTGCATAAATGTTGCAGTTGGGATCAAGGGTGGAAGTATGGGAATCTCCAAGTACCTCATGAAAATGAGAATCAATCCAAAAATATTCATCAAATAAGAAAAAAATCTTTGCATGTATGACCCATACATGGAGGTGGGATTTATTTCCTTTTATTTTTGTAGTCGGGACTAGGATTGATGAACAACTAATCACTACATATACTTTGATGACAGCAATAAATCCACATGTAGTTCTTTTAGAACCATTTAGATTAACATCATTCAGAAAAGATGAAGATAAACTGATGTGAAAAAATGGATATGTTGTGGTTTTCCCCATGGGTGGAAGCCTGGTTATCACTACATACCACATTAAAATGAGAATCAAGACACATGTGGTTTATGAGAATGAACCTCCAATAGATGTCTGGATTATACACAAATAGGGGGGATTTTTCTATTAGTCATTACTCGACCGAAAACTAATGATTTAGGCATCTCTATGTATCATGTTATATGATGAACCAAGTCAGATGTTGTTCTTAGTTATGGAGGTGTGTTAGAAAACCATAACAAACTATATTATTCCTTGAAGGCGATGCCAATAAGGGTGTGATGTATTATTTCTTTCAATGGGAATTAGACATTTATTTTATCATCATGCACTGAGGAATCATGTTATGCCTTTTACAATCATTCATTCACGGAAAATATTAGCCTATAAAAAGCTATAATGCCTTATTTTTGTGGGGAAGAAATTTCCATAAATCCTAATCCCATTTGGGCTATGGTCAATGTGAGAAATAATGTATGGAAAAGTTTCCTCTCGCCATTTTTCGTGAACCACCTTCTCCAAGACGAGGGAAAGGACTACAAGATGCCATGTTGTTCCTTCTTCAATGTGAATGAGACATAATGACCCCTACTCCCATCTTCAGTAGGCCATACAGTGGAAATAAGGTCCAAGGGTTATCAATCTCAGTTAAATGGAAGACATTACCCTTTTTGTATAACAAGATCAAGAGATAAGATGGTAAATTATAGCAACACAACGGACTAATGATAGAATTAAATCCCAAAATAAATTTCCATATGCATGTTCAAAATAATTGATTCAATGTAAAAGTGAAACATTGGAATAATTTTCAAATAGAAAAGATAAGCAGCATTGACATCTATCTCGACACCCGTGCTAGTAAGGTCTGACACAATCCTCAATGTCCTCCAGGAAACCTGAATGAAGTTCTATATATGTAGGGTAAGTATACATGTATACTCACTAAAGAAACCTAAATCTTTTTTTCACAAGTGGGGATAAATTATAATTCTCCATGAGAAATAGTCGTAACCAAGACACCTAGAAATGAAAACTATCCACCTAGCCACTCTAATGCACACTCCCAAAATAACTCAAGCTCGGTAAAATAATAGTAATAGAAAATTTATATTTTGGTACACCACACCTCTTTCCCCTGGTTATTTAGAACATCCTACACATTAGACCCCCCCCCCCCCCCGCCCCCACAAATGATACTACCGTACCACTACTTCCCCTAATAACAACCATATGGGCCATCCCAACTGCATGTTTATACCGCCCGAAAACTTCTGGGCCACCACAACCACACATCTGGATCGCAGACACCTGGACAATCAAAACTACAATTCCTACCTGCAGACACCTAGGACACAAAAACCATGATTCTTTCCAAAAGAAAACTTGGACTCATCCCAAAGACACTTGGAAAAAAAACATACCCACACACACCTAGCCAAATCACCACAACACTCCTGACCCCACGATTCTTGGGCTATAATGAACCGTAGTTCGTCACAGCCTTCCCGAAGAGTCTTGGGATACCTATGAGAGGGAGCATAGAGATGCAAATAACCATCCACTCTTATGAATAATGGGAAAACACCATCCCCCATGAAAGGGTGGTGTTCAGAACAAATTTTTCAACATGGGTGGGGTGTATATAAGAAACACAAGAACTAAATTTTATACTAAAAGATTGTAAAGAACTCATACCAGTATAAGGGTCCCGAAACAAAAAAAACCCAAACAAAAACACTCTTACTACTACCCTTACATGAACATGTACACAACAAACACAACTAGATCCCAACCCATTTCTGGAAAACTATTTCCCATTGTACCCATTCATGCTATCATGTTCAAGTGATTCAATTTAAATATTACTTTACTTTTGGGAAACTAACAGGCTTTACCACAATCCAAATCAACAACTGAAATAAAAAAAATCAAAACATGTTTTAAAGCATTCAGTCTTATTTCTCTTGTAAATAATAACATCAAAATGGGATACTGTGAGATCCCTCGAAGTACTAGAACAAAATAAATCCCCAGTATACTGGGTCCAAAACATTTATCGTTGTCTCCACACGGCCTTAGAATAAAATACCAACAACCTCTCAACTAGAGGATAAATTCCCATCCACTTCATCCCTGAAATCATCAAACATATCAACCATGCATATCATCATAATAGAAAAAGGTAGTTTTTTAGATTTATCTAACACCATTCATTATGTTTATTTTTTCCATGTGGTTAACTGGGGAGATCACACAAGGGTTATTATTAATCCAGTATCCATTTTATCAACCATATTTAGGTGATTAATTTATTTCCAAGATACATTAATTCTATCACAATATCATCCAAAAAAGAGGGCATCAACAGTGCGCAAGAAAGACCACCATTGACGAGGACATTCGGTGGACATGATCCTATAAAATTGACAACATAAAAACAGATGTAAAACAAAATAATATCATCATCGTTCCCACCACTTAATTCTATATTAGACCATTTAAAATCTTTATTAAAGATTTTTTCATCTATTTCTTGAGTGAACATCGTTATACCCACCTCTCACAATGCACAATAATAAGATAAAAAGGAAGAACCCCAACTTGGATGATCACAGATTGATGTTTTTCCTCCTTGTGCCATGGAATGGGGTTACATGACAGGAAAAAACTAGAAGAACTGAATAGGAGGGATCTCACAAGGGAAAAACTCATCTCTAAAATAGGGACTCCAAGTGCACCAATAGAAAACAAAAAATACTAAGGAAGAAGATATTGACATGAAAAAAAAAGTCTTGATCCTAGAGTTTTGAGATATGTAATCTAGAAGTTCAAGAAAAGTGGATCATGTTTTGACCATGTGGGTGGAAGGTTTCCGACATTTTAATTAAATGATATTTAATAATTTCCATTGAGATAGTGAGATAGACAAAAACATGGTAGTGTGTTGATAAGTAACATTTAATCTGAGAAAAACACATAACAAGGGTGTTACTGGAAACACAAAAAGGGTGTGAAACTGATTAAAAGTCCATACATTTTGTTAAGGAATGGGTATCCACACTCTTAGGGGATCTATGATATCCATTATCAGCCTTAAAATGGCCTTAAACCACCTTAAAATAGGTAATAATAATTAAAATGGATGTTACAGGAAAACTGGGGATTGAACCCCGACACCCCTAGGTGGCATCGATTAGTGAGACACTGATCGGGGCCAATTGATGGCACCGATGGGTGACAACCCTACACTGACACTGATTCCCTCCAGAATCACTAATGGTATAAAGGTTACCCCAAACACTATAATTATGACAAAGCAATGGACTAGGGAGGTTTGGGCCATTACATCAGATACCTATAAAACTATTCTCACCCTGAAAAAATTATTGAGTAAACCAAAATAAAGAGGGATTTGAACAAAAACCTTGAGATACCTTTCAAGATAAAACCACCCTATGCTAAAAACTATAGGGTAAGCCCCATCATCAAGGAACACCTCTCTCATCAATCTCTTAAACAAAAATAGAATCACTAAGTAACCGTGAAAACACGAGAAGTCACACCATCAAGCCTTATGGATTAGGGAGTTCCTTTCTCCATTTTAAGATATTATCCTCTTTGGGTGGCACTAACTCACCCGAACGGGTTTAATCTCATCCTAATTAATGAATCTTTATTTGGGGATCAAGTCCTCCTCTACCCACTAGTAGGAAATTTCACACACATTCAAAAAATAAGGAAAACAATTTATCTCATAGAAAACAAGGTTAAGAATCCACTACAAACAAGGAACCAATAAAAACATAAGAGAAATTATTAAAATGGCTCAAGATAATGGGAACACATATGTGCCTCTCATTCCCAAGTGCTCTCATTGAGGCCACCATGTCTTGATAACACAAGAACCAATGGAATCGTCTATCACTGAAGAACATTCTCCTTGCGATCCTTGATTATCACTAGTCATTCCATGAATGTCACATCGTCCTCGATATCAAACTCTCCCTAGTCGAGGAAGTGGGATTAATTCTGTAATTATATACAGAGTTGAGATATGTGAAATCGGTTTTGGATCCACTCCAACTGTGCTAGAAATGCCAGCTGATATTCCCCCTCGTCGACTCATCCCAACACCCTGAAGGGTCTGTTGAACCTATGAGAGAGCTGGCTCCCTTCACTAATCCTTCTCTACCCACATCGAGGGAAAACATTCAAGACCATGATCTCTAACCTCGAACTATAAGGTCATCCTCCTATAATTAGCATACAACTTATTCCATTCGTAAGCTATCTTAAGCCTTTCACACACAAGGTGAACCTTCGTTTTTGTTCTCTACATTCCCTCTGAGACAAGAACACCTACCTCCCCAACATCTTTCCAGCACATAGGTGAATGACATGGTCTTCCATTAAATGACTTGAATGGTTCCATTACAATTTAAGAGTGATAGCTATTGTTATAGGCCAGCTCTACTATGGTAAAGTGTCATACCTATAATACTCCGAAGTCCAAAACACACGTTCACAACATATCCTTCAACCTCTGGATTGTCCTCTTGGACTTCTCATCTGTATAAAGGTGGAATGTAGTGTAATGGAATATTTAGCTTCCAAAATAATGATGTAATACCTTATAGAATCATGATGTAAAGCATGTATCTTGATCCAAAACGACAGTTCTGGGTACTCTGTGCAGCTGCACAACTTCACCCACGTACTTTTGTAATAAGGCATCCACTTTTCTCAACTCCTTAACCACTAAGAAGTGAGCATATATTGTCAATCGATCCACCACTACGCAGATGGAATCATAACACCCTCACCCCTGGTAATTCTTATGAAGAAATCAATTGATATGTCGTCCCACTTTCACTTGGGGACATCTTAGGACCGCAACAGATCACTGGGAACATGGTTTTTAGCCTTCACCTACTGACACATGAGGAACCTTTCCACAAACTCTACCACTTCCCCCATCACTCCAGGTAAACAAAACTGACCTCTCTAGACCCATTAAATATTGTTTACTCCTCGATGTACTTCTAGGGGTGAGTTATGGACCTCATCGATAACTCCTTCGCATATCATCTATGGGAAAAACAAATTCTCAATGAAATTAATCTAATTCTAATTATTGTATGACCATCCATCTGGTGCATCCCCATGGCGAGCACGATCATGTGTCACTTCAACCTCTGAGTCTCCCCACTAAGACTCCTCCACCTTCTATACCAAGGAATATTTCACTTCCCTATGAAACATATAGCGTCTACCATATTCCACTCTCATGTCTAGATGTAGGGTAGCCAAATCCTCCATTTCATTACACGTATCTGCTGACTATTGATACACGTCCTTCTATGACTTCTTGCTCAAGGTATTTCCACCACATTCACCTCTCTTAGGGTGTTGGATATCTCTAGTTCGTATTATGGAAGAAACTCCATCCACATTATCTATCGCATGTTCAGATCTTGGAGGGAGAAGATGTAACTCAAGCTTTTCCAATCTGTGATGACCATGAAGCGTTCCCTGAGGAGGTAATCCCACCATATCTTCAGTGTGAACACAATGGCTGCATGTTCTAGGACACGGGTGGCATAGTTATGATCATGAGTGCATAACTTCCTATAATCCCAAGATATCACACCCCACTGATGCATCATTACACACCCCCATTTTTAGAAAGGAATCATCACATAACACTTCAAAGGTCACCACTTCTTTTAGAAACCTCAACATTGGGGCACTTACCAACTTCCTTTTTAGATAACTGAATGATGTATGTCACTTCTCACTCCATTCAAAAGCCTAGCCCTTTCTGTTCAAAGTCCATAATAGAGCTACTAATCGAGTGATGTCAGGTATGAACCTCAGGTAATAACCTTCCAAACCGAGAAAACTATGATCATCTTTCACATTCCTGGGTGTTTACCAAGAAACAATGGCTTTAAATGTCAATGGGTCTACAACTATTCCCTACTAGTACACCATGTGTCCACGGAAGTGAAACTCTCATGTCTAGAACATGCACTTGGAAATCTTAACGTAGAGTTGGTGGTGTCAGAGGACCTCCAAAACTATTCTTAAATGCTTA
This sequence comes from Viscum album, assembly GCA_963277665.1. NCBI lineage: Eukaryota > Viridiplantae > Streptophyta > Magnoliopsida > Santalales > Viscaceae > Viscum > Viscum album. The sequence continues at coordinate 444,303,249 of OY728155.1, read as the reverse complement.
GCATGATCCTCATATGATCTTGAGTAGATCAGAATGTCACCAATGAACACAAACAAGAACTAGTCCACATACTCATAGAAAACAGAGTTCATGATCCTCATAAACACATCTGGTATGTTTGTAATGATGAATGGCATGACCACAATCTCAAAGCGACCATATATTCACTTGAAAGTAGTCTTCCATATGTCACCCTCTTTCACCCTCAACTTGTGATATCCAGACCCCAAGTCAAACAAAGATAACCATCATGCTCCCCTCAACTGGTCAAAAAGGGCATCGATCCTCTGGAGGTGGTAAAAGTTCTTTATAGTCAAATGATCTAGTCTTCAGTAGACTATGCACAACCTAAGACCACTGTCTGTTGTCATTGTAGACTTGACTATTGCTCCCCATAGTGACATGCTTGGTAACATAAAACTCATCTTCATTAATTCATCAACTTCAATCAGAAACTCACACAACTAATAAGGCTCCATTAGATAAAGAGATATTCAAATCGGATGGGCACCAGGTTGTAAGTCTATCACAAACTCAAAATCACCTTGAGGGGGTAGCGTCACAAACTCATTGGGGAAGACATCCAAAAACTCACTAACAATCCATAGAAAATCATATATCTCTAAGTTTTTTGATCTCACTAACATATCTACTAACATAAAATGAAATGGCTACACACATCGGATTACCTCCCTACAACTCCACTCCCCAAATAAAGCTATATGTTGGCCACCTGAATCTGATAACATGACCCTTCTAAGGAAGCAGTCGACAATAGCATTCATGGAAACCAACCAGTCGATGCCTAGGATGACATAGTATGGATTTATTTGTAGTAGAAAAATATCCCTACTAGACTGATGTGGCCCCAACATCAGTCTCCATCCTCGATAAACACCAAAGAGGATTGTCTAACCTCCAATAGGCATATTCAACACCAGGGGAATGAAAAGTCTCTATATGTCTAGACCATAAGAATGGGTGAGATTGGGTTAAACAAGATAGTGAAAAGCTCATGAATCAAACAAGTAATAGGAATGTTTACTAAATAGAGTGATCATACCATGAACGACCTCTGTCTCTTCTGGAACTGCTTCCTATGCAACGTGAAACTGCCCATGCTCAACTCTTCTACCCATAAGATATCAGACACCTCCCCAACCACCCCATGTTTAAAGTCATAGAGGAGCACCCTATTGTCAGCCTCCTCTATAACCAACCACCCATGATGGAGTGGGATATTTCTGCCCATACTGCTAGATGGGCCTGGCTGAGAAATGTTACTACTGAGGTGGGTGTTGAACCTGCCCACCCCCACCGTACTTCACTAATACATGGCACTAATTTTAAAGATTCCCATAGCTTCCATAGGTAATTAACCATTTTCCTGGGACCATGGATAAAGGGATATGATCAAGATAATAGAACTGGAAATGTTGATGCCTTCTCCCCATCGTCCAAAACCTGGAAGGCTCTAATGTCGGAGGCCCACTACTGACGACCTTCCCCTTTGAAGAACTCAACTATCTCCCCTCTCATGGAATACTTCCCTATGTGTACATCCTCTCTTATACTTCATCCTTCTTTTGAACCTCCATGTATGTCGGTAGAGTAAATAGAGTTACATAATAATAAAGAGATGGTCAGAGTGCCTTCTATAAGTGACTTTCCCATGACTCCGCATCTGGAAAGAGATCTGGAGAAAAATGGAGATTCTTGAATTTTATCCCCCAACTCCCTTAATGACATAATCCCTTGATGAAGGGAGATAAAATCCTGCTTTTCTCGACATTCATCATTAAATAAAGGAATTACACCTCAGACTCTATCTCACAATCAATCCATGAAACCTCAATTTCCTTTTTCCCCCTGAGATAAATCATCCAACACTGATGCGCTGCTCCCCACATCTAGAAAACACCCAGAAGAACATAGTACACATTCTAATCCTGGATCAAGATGAATGATATCACCATCTACTCGAGCTATCTTTCCTTTTCCATGTCTAAGAATCTACCCTCGTACATTTCTAGAGTCCACCGTTGAATGGTATGAAGAATTTTCTGCCACTCTTTGTCCTCATGCACTCGATTAGACCTCCGCTGATCAACTAGATAAAACTTTTGGGACTAGACTACCTGTACTACTTGTGGATGTTGTTCTGGTTCCATAATTGAAAAATAAATAAAACTCCTAGGCCTGAGTTGTGTGGAAAATTTCATTTTAAATTTTGTTTAACTTTATTATTTATTTTAAATTCTAAAAACACACAAGACACACAAGAAGACATGTCATTATGATGCTTGTTCCTTACTTAGGGTATCTAACCTACAATCACTATATCCTCACATGGTCGATCCGTAGGTCCAGATTCCTTGCATCAGATCAGGGGGGTTACAATCCCATATCATATTTGGTCTTCCCACTGCCTATTTCACACACCATGATTTCCTAAAATCATTTCCCTACCATCCCATGCAATCCACACTATGCCTAACCCCGAACTTTGTCCTGTCTCTCAACTATCTCCTTTGATACCATTATGATGACCCACATTCTCCATGATGAGGGAAAAGATGACAATACTCCCTTCACTTCCTTCTTCAAGGGGAAGAAGAGATAATGACACCTCATTTCCTCCATTAATAGTCCATAGAGTGGTGAGTAGCACCCAAGGTATAGAATCTAATTTAAATTGAAGGCATTAACCTTTATATAGTACATGATTTGTAGGTATGATGGTAAATCCCAGCAACAACATGTGATAAATATTGAATTAAATCAAATAATCCATTCCAATTTGCAAGTTCAAAATAACTGATACAATGTACAAGTAATGCTCAAGAGGAATTTACCAAAAAAAAGAAAATCGGTAATGACAACTCTCCCAACGCCCGAGAAAGTATGGTCCGGAACAGTCCTCAAAGTCCTCATAGAAACCTAAATGCATTTTTATATACATTGGGTCATTATACAGGTATAATCAGTAGGGAAACCAATATCACCCATGTATATGTGGGGAGACATTATAATGGCATGTGACAAAAAAATGTAACTAAAACACATAGGAACGAAAAGTATCCATCCAACCTCACCAAGGCTCACTCCCAAAATAATGTAATCCAGGTAAAATAATTGTAATAGAATATTGATATTTGGGCACCCTACACAGCTTTCCCACTAGTTATTTAGAACATCCAATGCTTCAAACTTCCCCCCAAAAATCCCACTACAGTCTTATCGTCACCCCCAACCGCAACCATATGGGTCATCTCAACCACTTTTTTATCCTTCCCACAAACACCTGGGCCACCAATACCACACATCCCACCCACAGACACCTAAGCCATCACAACCACACTTCTTACCCACAAACACCTGGGCCAATACAACCATGCTTCCTACCCGTAGACACATGGGCCTCATCCCAAAGAAACTTGGGAAACAAACCGGACCGCACACACCGGGGCCAACTCACAACAACACAACTGCCCTGAAGAGTCTTCGGATACAATGAACTTCAGGCCGTCCCAACTTGCCTGATGAGTCTTGGGATTCCTTGGAGTGGGAGAAAAGGGAACTAATAACCAGCCACTCATAGGAATGTCATGGAAAACACCCACCCCCTAAAATGGGGGTGTTAAGAAAAAAGTTCTCAACAAGGGTGGGGTGATCATAAGAAACAGAAGAACTAAATTTTATACATATAGATAATCAACCACTAATCCCAACGTAAGGGTCCCAAAAAAAACTAGCCTGCACAAAACCACTCTTGATGCTACCCTTGCATGCACAAGTACCAAACATCCATAACCAGATCACAACCCAATTCTAGAAAACAGTTACCCATTGTACACGTTATCATTTTCATGTTCAAGTTATTCCATTCATATATTCCTTCACAGCTGGGAAACTAACAAGAATAAACACATATAAAAATAACAATTGAAAGGAAAATAGCCAAAAAAAAGGTTATTAATCATTCACTCTTGGATCTCTTGTATATAATAATATCAAAATGGTATCCTCTTAAATCCCTCAAAGTACTGTATCCAAAACAAGACAAACATACCGGGTCCAGAACATTTATTAAAGCTCCACGTGGCCTCATATTTGAAAACCAATAACCACTCAACTAGAGGTTCCATTCCCATCCACATTATCCCACAAATCAACAACCTGAACAACCATGCATATCATCAAAATAGAGTAAGGAAGTTTTTTATATTTCTCCAACACTAATCATTAAGTTCCTTTATTTATGTTTGGTTAACCGGGGTGATCACACTATAGTTATTATTCATCAATAATCAATTAAATCAACCATGTTTACATGATTAAATCAGTTTCCATGTTACTGTCATTTAATCACATAATTATCCATAAAATAGAGCTTCATTAGATTGCAAGAAGGACCACCAACGACCAAGAATTTCAGTGGACATGAGCCTATAAAATTCATAACATAAAAACGAAGGTAAAACGCAACAACATCATCATCATCCCCAACCCTTCATTCTTTAAAAGCCTCTTTATTATCTTTGTTAAAGTTGGTTTCATCTACATCCTGAGGGAACATCAACATATCCACTCTGTACGATGCATAATAAATTGAGAAGGAAGAGACCTTACACGGATGATCAAGGGTCAAATCGTTTCTTCCTTATGCCAAATATTGCGGTTGTGCGACAGAAAAATACAAGAAGAACCGAATAGGAGGGCTCTCATGTAGGAATGACTCGTCTCTAGAATAGAGACTCCATGTGAACCAAAAGGGAACAAAAGAGGCCAAGGAATAAGATCTTAGCGTGATAAAAAATGTCTCATCCTATAGTAATAGGGTATGCAATTTGTATGTGCTTGAAAAGATGATTGTGGTTTGACCCCACGGCTGGGTGGTTGCACATGTTGGAATTAGTTGAGATTTTATAATTTCCTTAGATAAAGTGAGATAGACCGCCATATGATCTATATTTCATAGGTTACATTTAGACCAATAAAAACACATAACATGGGCATTACTAGAAATGTGGAAAAGGTTGAGAAAATTATTAAAAGGACACATGTTTTGTTAAGTCAAGGGTCTACCAACTCTTAGGGGATCTAATATATCCTTTACCGGCCTTAAAATGGTCTTGAACCACTTTAAAATAGGTAATATAACTTAAAAGAGATGTTGCAATAAAATTATGGAAAGAACACTGACACCCCTCAGTGGAAACATTCGGTGCCGATCGAGGCTGATCGGTAATAATGATTGGTGGAACCGATAGGTGACACCATGGTGACACCCCGCCACAAACACCAAATCCCTCCAAACTCATTGATGGTGTCCAAGACACCCAAAACACTAGAATCATGACAAAGTAACGAACCAGTGAGGTCCAATCCATCACACCATGTAGTGGAATTAAATATTAGGATATATGAATTTTGTATCATGTGGTGGCTAGTAAACGATATATGATCAATTAGTACCTACATATCCCATTGGAATTATAATAAATCCATACATAATTCTAGGAAAATAGTGAATTTTAATTCCATGTGGAAAATACATATAACTTGTAGTTTAATGTAATGTGGAATGTACGTGGAACACCCAATGTGAAATGAAAGAACCAATACAGATCTGTGCAATTTAAGATCATACAGAATGTACATATTTTTAAAATTTAACATCATGTGGTCAATATGTGCTACTAATTTTTAACATCGAGTAACCAAGATGATTTTCATGACATACACTAATGTGGATGCCCAAGGAATGAAAGTTACACAATGTATTTTCTAAGTAACATCGATTATATGGGTAGGGGTGACCTGCTCCCCATCGATCATAGACAATTATTAATACCCATTTAGATATATATTATGTATGATTTAAGGTCCCACCCACTTGGGTTCCACCTTTGGGTTCTTCTTTCTAGGTATTATTAGGGTTTTGAGCAGTAATACCATTTTCTTATGGAGTAATGAATGGAGGAAAACATTTTTGGAAAAGGCCCCCACAAAAAAATTCTAATGGATGTCAATGTATTATGTAAAACATGTTATCATCGATCCTCTTTAATTAATCCCTCCACTTTTTTGATTTATCATCATCATAATGCTTTCTATAAATGTCTATTCTGAGAGAGGTAAGCTTAATTCAATGGGTAATATTAGCTTTTTCTTACACACCATCGATTTTGGAATTGTATGTGTAGCAAGGCACATGGTGGTATGGTAGGCCCATCAATAATGGAGGAGTTTTTATATCCAATAATTTTTTTCCTTTTTCCCTATGTTGTATAGTATATTTAAAATATTCTTATTCAATGCCTCTATTTATCCATTAGCTACTACATGATAGTGTATTGAATGATTAGAAGTAATTTTGTATTAATGTTAGTGTCTATTCAACTCCATATAACAGAAGTTGGATTTTTTATCCATCAATATTTTGTGAGAGACCCTGAAACTATTAATGGTATCGTACTTCACGAAGTTGATGATATTCTAAATCCTAAATAACTTGAGGGGTATCAACTTGTCCCATTTGAAAAAGAAGTCGGTAGCAGTAAGGATGTACTTGAACAATTTTGTCGTCGATGGGGGATATAATTCCATGACATCTATCAAAAAATGAAAATTTCTTGAGATATTTAGTTGTATGTAGTAGTTCTGGGGATTCATGGATGATGTTTTCATTGATTTGGAATGCATGAAATTTCTTGGTGTATTCCACAAAATCATGTATCATGGTCTTCTAGTAGAAACCTAGCCTCTCAATTTTTTGGGAGAGCCTAGTCCCATATTTATATCCACCACAAGAGCCATATGTACTTCTTCCATGATGGAGGAAATCTTTACTTTTATTAGGCATCTGAGTTCGAATCCTTCAAATCCATTCTTATAGAGGAGTTTCTTACCACTAGGACCATCATTTAGGGTGATTTTTTGTTTTACGATGATAAATATATTCCTTTCTCGTTTATTTATTGAGATAGTCCAATTTTAGAGATAATAAATAATAGGCTCCATCTATACAGGGGTGATCATTGGTTCATTAAGCTCGGGGGAGTTGATGACTAGATTGATTTCTTCCATGTCACAAATGATGATCACCCATATAATTCATTGATGTGTTATAGAAAAAATTCTTCTTCCTAATCAGGTTCTACCTGGGTGGTTGATGAATTTTCCAATGCATCCACATGAGTAGTCTATGATTGTAGAACATGATGCAATATGGGATCAAAAGGTAACTCATCCATTAATCTCCTAATATAGCTAGTGAGATAATCCAGTTCGTCCATTTTGATGTCATATTGAAAATTGATCTTCTATATCTTGATCATCGAGTCCACTTTGATATTCATGGAGGCTATATGAAGTGGTATGGATAATTTAAAGAACGAAATGGGGGGTTGGAATTTGTCCTCGCTATTTATGAATCATTCAGATAGTGATGATGAGTAAGGGAAAATTATTTTTCTAGATAGACAAATAAATCCCCTAAACCAAACTGATTAGAATTTGAGGTTTAAATCCATTTTCTGATAGGAATTCATTAGGTTCTATGTAAATACATTTCCCATGTCTGGGGAGTCTCATGAGAATAGATGAATTCCTCATTTGGAAGCTTAGTGTCCATATGTGTATGCTCTAGGAACGATATGATTCAAGAAAATCATTCATGGAATTACCTTTCCCTGAATTCTATGATACAAAATGAATGTTGTATTTAAAAATAATGATGGTCCAATTGGCCATGATCCCATTCATTAAAGGATAACCGACGATGTGCTTGATAGGATCGATGAAATATACTAGATGGACTTCATGGTGCTGGATATAATTTGATAGCATTATCACTATGATGATGAGTGTAAAGAAGTTCTTCTATGCTGAAATACTTTTTTATTATTATTTTCCAAACACTTTTAGGAAAATTGAGAAACCCAAAGTCACAAACAAGCCCGCAAAACACATCCAAAATAGACCAAGAAAACAAACACCCAGAGCAACCAACAAAAACTAAAAGCCAAAGTCTCCATACCCGTCATCGCAACCAAGATAAGGGATCCCAGTGAGGTAATAAGTAATTTTATCACTCCTCGTATCATTTTTCTGTGTAGAGAGGGATCCCAGTGAGCATTCTATTGCAAAAACATATAATATTATTGGACACCATTCCACTAGAGGAATCAAGAGAGGTGTAGGAAACATGTAGTTCTTGATATTTAAAAAGGATTATTGATGGTCAAAATCCCACTGATTAGTGAATATCATCTTAATTATCAAGGTGATGGGGAGTGATTTCTCTTCTAGGTTTTATATGAATAATTAAATATTACTGATGTTCCATTGGAGCCCCCTTAGTTCCATCATATTTCTAGGGGGTTGTGTTTCTATGATTTCCCTTATCTCATCTGGGATGTCCTCAATTCCCTTATAACGTACAAAAAATCCAATGAACATGCATAATATTCCCACAAAATTTGTTTTTAGTGGATTCATCTTCAAACATTGTTTTAACAGCTTACTAAAGACTGTTTAATGGTCTGTGAAGTGATACCATCATTATATAGATTTGAAAACCAGGTCATCATCACAAAATTAAGCTATTTTTCCTGATAATTATTTAATGGTATGATGTATGGTTCATTGATAAGTTAAGAAATCATTCTTTAAGATAAAGGGAATGACTTTATTGAAAATATCCTCGAGGTGACATAAAGGTAGTAGATTCTTTATATTTGGGGTCCATCATTATCTGATTGTACCCCACGTACCCATCCATGAAGGAAATGTATTTGAAGAAAGTTGTTTTATTGATCAAGTGTACTTTGATTGGAAATTGTATGAAGTAATTTGTAAAATGTAGATTTATGTCTTTAAAATTGATGAGGACCATAAAATTCTCATTTATCTTCTTGAAATCATTGATGTCGGCAAGCCATATTGGTTATCGGAATTTTCAGAAAAATGGATTTAATAAAATTTTCAAATTTCTCCTCTACATTTGTTGCATGATAGGGGTGCATCCACATTGATGCTTGTATGAAGAATCGATGCACATAGGGTAGCCCGACATGACCCAAAGAAACAACTAGATTTATTATAGGAATTTATTTGTATTTCTAAGCTATCACATATCTTTGACGCATTAGAAATGTGATATATATCACATTCTATTTGAAGGGAATGGATTCACTTACCAAAGTATACTGGGGGCCATCTTCTATTCTTAGATTTATTTTTTTGAGCTCATTTATGGTGGTGAAGATGCCATCCTCAAATGATGGAGCATCATCCCTAAGGTCATCCTCATATTCATATATCTCGAAGTCTATGGAGACATATCCAGATGATTTTGGAAACATGGGCCGATATCTATCTTCATTATAAAGAGAGAGGCCATGAGAAGAGACATTATCATCCCCTTATTCATGTCAACCATATTTATGGGGAGCACATAGTTGATGTCGAGCATACTCTGAGGATTCACATGGTTAGTCCCAAATCCATTGGGTGCTGAAACCAGTGTTTCATAATCCTCCATTGGTTTCATGACACCACTTTGGTATAAATCTACTACAGCATATGTGGCCATGTTTCAATGGGGGCTCTATAACTAGGTCATGTGTTGACTATTCAATCAATTGGGTACTAAAACACAGATGGAACGTTCAGGGTACAACTAGATGACTATGGAGTGAGTGCCATCAAAGAATAACATTGTATGGAGCGTCTAACTGAGTGTCAATATAATCAGTTACTGGGGTAAGATTTCCAAACTATGATTTGAGCTTGATCATACAAAGAGGAATTTTCTCACACATATAATATGCTTGAATGGTTATATTTGTGGGGGGATCCCCTTCTCTATATCCCAAACATTAGAGGTTTCAAACTAGGATTATATTAATCCTTGGACCATTATCAATCAGATCCATTTGGTATTTGAACTTATTTAGTATTTACAAAAAATATATGGGCTTGATATTCACCTAGATGGCCTCTTCCGAGTCCAGGTATTTCAATGATATGGAGACATGGTATTCTGTTTTCATGATATCCACTCGATAAACCACAATTACAATAACATATTTATATAATTCGCATGGGCTCTAGAGGGTTTTAGCAAGTTTCTACCTATGATATTTCGAAATATGGAGTGAATTATAGACTAAAATATTGGATGGGACCACCACCCACAATTTTATAATGACTTACATTTTCTCCAAAGGTCAGTACTTCTCAATGTGAGGCCCCACCTAGATATACAGATCAAGAGTTATTTCATTTGAGTTCGATGAGCCTACTGCTAGTGAAGATGATGAGAGAGCATCTACTACCAACAGGGCGGGTCGTGCTAGCCTCCCCCTTTGTCTAGGCTGACCATATGATTTCACCCCTACTAGGAGATTATGAAATATAATTGGGTATCGATGGATGATGAATTTTATGGGATGCTCCATGCCTCATTTGAGCTGGATGTTATTCTTTCCCATGTATTTTCAATGCATATATATTTTCTATTGGGATATAATTGAAATATTATGTCTAACCACATCCATGCTTACCCCTATATCCTCATCTTTAGTGTATGTGACATCCCATTCCCTAGTTATATATAGGAAACTCATTCTTTGGGGAATATACATTATTGGTGAAAGGGTATTCGAAATGTATCATTTGAAAGAACCAATGATGAGCTCTTTGTGTTTTAAGGGTTCCATTTTGTGGGTTTGTTCCCCTTATGTGGATATTTTAGGGATGTAGTCCTCAAGAGTTACTAGTTACATTAGAGTAGAATATGAATCCACCTTATCTATGACATCATACTTTCAATGGTTACACACACCATTGGAGGTGTATTTGATGTTTCTGAGATATTGTGGGTCAACGCATCTATGATATCATGGATTCCAATGCTTGATCAACTATTTTGTAGTCATATAGTTGTGAAACATTTTCACACTCTTGGCTGAGAACATCATCCAATCACCCTCTACATCTGAATTGGAAATAGTTTTGAAGACGCCTTCTTTTAAAAGTTAACTAGTGCCACCTGTTCCTAATAGACCATTCCATAAAAAGACAACATTGAAGAGGAATCACCCCTGAATATTATGACCCATACTTCAATGGAAAAGTATGTTGTCAAACTGTCAATAAGGTTGACCTCATCAGGCCTCTAAGGATGTGACAGTGTGAGAAGATTTTTATCCATGCATTCTATAATGTAACAAGAGACATGTTCATTTTGGGGGGAATATTTTTTAGGCATCCATTCTCCAAGTCTTGGGTGACCCTGATATCTATGTGGCTTTGACTGAGGGTGAATCCATGGATGTCATCATTCAATAGGAGGTGATGGGTGGTTTGGGGCCTACTTGAGTTATTGAATTGTGACCATTGTTAGCTTGAGAGTGAAAACTACAGCTTTATATTTTCTAGTCCCTTTTCCCTATCATGCAGGCATTAGGAGGGGTTTAGATTAGGTTCTCTAAATGGATTCGTCAATATTTTTTTCCATTTATGGGAACACACTGAACAGATATAGATACAACATTGGTATTAGAGTTTTATACAACTCATCCTATTGATTTTCAGCATGGGAGATTCCATAGTTTCTCCTATGAGAGAGGGTTTCTTAGTGAATAGGTTAATCCTTTACATATCAATTTGAAATAAGACACCCTCCCATTCTCTCACTGCCTGTAATTAGTTTGATTGACAATTTTCATTTTACTTGATGTAGAACTGAACTGATAAAGGAAATGATGAGGAATGTATTCCCAACCCTCAATGGATAATGGTAGGGGAAGAAACAAAAAATGGATGCTCCAATATTATTTGTATAAAACTACCCAACTTTTTTTCTTCCTGTTGATCTGAAGGACCCATCATCATCCCACATCAGGATACAATGTGTGTGATATTCTATTATGAGTTTCTCACACAATCAATGGTATAGGTTATATGATTAACGAAATTGGTTGGGGACATAGTTTCATCCAACCATTCTGTATATGGAGATCTCTGAGGCTTCATAGGTGTGAGTCTCCCTTCAATTTCATTAATTCAAGTGTAATGGGCTTGAGGACATTAAGAAACTCTGGGAGGGGGTGTTTTCTAAGACAAATCTCTTTTGATGGGATATGGTGGGGGATAATGAAGTGGACCCACTATTATCTCCCACTATATTCTGATTCATCCCATAACTGAATTATTTTCCTTTTGAGGGAGAGGCTATTTTCTCAACTATGTCGAGTCACCATCATTTTCTACATCCTCGTATATGTATACTAACTTCCTGGTTTTGGATCTAGCCTGATTCTCATATACATCTCCTTATGGATGATAGACTATGGGAGGAAAACATTTTTCTCTACATGATGAAAATACATGGTGGGAATATTACCCCATATTAGCTCTTTGTTGTATTTTGTTAGAGCTCATATGTCACTCTCGTATTGTGGAAATTGTTCCTCCAATATTGGAACCTCAAATATTTTAATTGGTGTTGGGATTTATCCATACCATTCCATTTTTATTAGTTAGTGTTCCACCATGGAGGTGGAAAATCTATATTTGGAGGTTCCATAATATATATCCTTTTTTTGTTCCAGGAGTATGCAACCTCATTTTTTGCATCTAAATCACCAGCCTACCGAGGTATTTTTTCCATGATGAATCCCAAATATTCATGTCTTTATCCATGAAATCCAATATTTTTATAGTAATTACATTCACATAGGAATTTGGGCAACAGTGGTTGTTCCATTAATTTTGACGTAACTAGATGATTCTTCATTACCTTTCACTAGGTTGTTATTCAAAAACATGTTCATATTGGTCCATTTAAATCTCCACCCTAGTGTTTTATGATTTCCATGATCATATGATACACTATTCCATGTCTATTAATAGTGCCTCGATGGAGTTTCTGGTCAATATTTCCAAATGGGTCCTGACTAGAAGTGGTTTATCATGCAGTGGGGGGAATTAGAGGGATATCGATTGTTTATTTTTCCCTCACAATATAGAAAATATAGATTCTATTTGTGGATTTGATGATGATAAAAAGTCCCCTATATGTGTGAGATTGTGGTTGTTCAGGGTAAAATTTTGAATTAATTGGTCGTGTTTCACAAGATCTAATGCTTCAAGTTAGGGATTTGATGACTCTCAAGATAGAAATAAAGATATAAATTCCCCTATCCCAGAGGGGTGGGGTTGATCTTGAATCACCCTTGATATATTGAGGCCAATATTAGGGTGTATTGAACCTAGAAATGGTTATTGATATATAAATTCCCCATTCCTAATGGTATAGAGTTTTTTTGCTATTGTTACTGATGTTTCAAAAATACTCTCATAAATTGATGATCTGAGAAGTGGATGTGATGGTAGATGTTCCCCTATACTGATGGGTTGTGATTTCTCTTAGAAAATTGATATGGTGGCTTCTAATATGGCCCATTTTATGCATTTTATCTTTAATCTCATAGGATATAGGTGTGATGTAATCCCATGATGAGAATAATTTTTTACAGGAAATGTTCTAGGTGATTGCAACTTCGATCTCCGTGTCTGAAATTATTTCTCATTTCTTTGGGGTACCTATTTTGATGTATATTTGGATATCCTCTCTAGTTTTTCATATTGTATGGGAACCCTTGAAGTGGGTTCATTATATTATAGTGACCTACTAGCATGAGTATTACCAGTGCCCCTATTTTCATTAGAGGTTATAACTTTACAAAATTCCATATTTGAGGGGTTCTACTATTTGAGGTGTGTGGAACTGGGTAACAGTTTTTGATCTAACCATACTCAAATATAAATGGATCATGTTACATGATAGATTATCTTCTTAAGGGTCTATATTCATTGGAGGCAAACATGTTTCATATTTGATCTATTCTTTTATAGTTTTGGATCTCCGCCCCTCGAGATAGAAGCATCCAGTTGACATTTTATAATTTTGATGGTCTAAATGTGACCCTATTATCCAGGATAGGGGAGGCTTCCATCCCTCAGCTGTAGATGAGTAGAACACAAATTATTTTATAGATAATTCATTCCAACATTTCCTAGATCATCTGGGATCTTATAGTAAATAGTATCAAGGATACAGAACATGATGGGTAGGTTGTTTCTGACTAACACTCCACATATGTCAATGATGGACTCCTATTAAGCAGACAAACATGACTCTATCTAGCCAGATCATAGAATATTATCAAAAATGTCACATTATGATGATATTGGAGTGATGAGGGATGTTGATGTGGAACTGTATTTCATTTAATCTGATGCTTCAAGTACCTCTGTTGTATCACCCCATGTATGGGGTTGCAGGATCCAAATCATGAGATCTTTACCAATTTCTGATTACATCCTAGTCTCCAGTCAAACATAGGAAAAATAGTATTGAAAAAAAGGAAAATAACAATTCTTCTATAATATTTTTAGTGAACTAACTATGAATCCACCTAAAAATGGTGCTCTGGAATGGTTGTCCACTAGGCCTTAGGTGTCCCTCCTAGTATACCAAAGGAATATGACAGGTTACGAGGGTCTGATAAGGTGATAGTGGGAAGACCATTCACTCTTGTGGGGATTATAAAAATGGTCCATATATAATTATAACACAAGGACCATAACTCAAGGGAAATAACAAAATAAAGAATAAGAAAGATATAATACAAAAGAGGAATATTTTTAGAAACTCTAAAGGCCCAAATACAATTTTTAAACATATACATAACAATTTAGGTTATAAAAATGGGCAATCAAGGAAACATTTTAACAACCAAATATGTACATATATAAAAATCATGAAAATGTTAAAATAGAAACTTCATATTGAGGTCTGAACCTCCATATTTACATAGAATTCCTTCTATGAAATATTTCCATCTCAATCAATACGGACCAACTATCGAGCCTGATACATTTCCTGATATCAGATTCATAATGTCTAAACATGTCACGTAGGTCCCCTATATAGTTAGAGAATGAAATACATAGACCATAAAAAATGTTCCATATGTTATATACATAATTATGCATTTTTTTGTAAATATAAGTAAAAATAAAATGTAAACCAATTTTATTAATTAAATTTATTTCCTTGTGCTCTTCATCCAAAAGGAAGCTTCTACCGGCTTCATCCATCACTAGTTTGTCTCCGAAAATTTTCCCTAAAAAATATAGTTGGAATAAAACTCGTTTCATCATATATATTGTTAGTGGTTTGGATCCATGGATAATAAACCAAGTAATCCACTTATGAAAATCCATGCAAGGTAAAAACTCAGGTCCCACCAAAAAATATGTCACCCTACTGCTCATTCTATGAATAAGACATCTTATATCCCAATGACATTCCGAATCAATTTTTACTTAGTCTGTCAGAACTCTGCACATAATTTACCTATAAAATCATTATCTCAATACCCCAAGTCATGACGATGTCTATCATCTAATATAATAATCTTCATCAGCTGAACAAGTAATATCTCAAGGAATCGTCAAATCATTCCTCCAATAATCGCATCCCCTCAGCATCATGTATAATGGTGAGTGTCAAACCCCAAAGGATGGTATTCACACCACCAATCGATGTTCTATCACATGCATGTTGATTTATTTTCTGATAATCCTAAACATATATGAGTGTCAAAACATTCCCCTAAGACACATAGTATACAAGGGCCTCTACCCATAGTGGGTGGTCAACACCGCCTAGACTAAGTCCTATATGTTTCCACATGACTCCAACAACATTTTGACATATAATGGTGAGTATAAATCACTATAAAACATATGAAACATCATTTTAGGGATCATTCCCTTAAGATGATGTCACTAAATCTTGATTGTTTTCACAATATCATTTACTAAGATTGTTTCCCTCTTCTCGGTGACCTCATCGAATAAAATCACAATAACCATGTCTTCTGAATATAAGTGATCAAATTTTCATCAATCCTTTGTCCAAGACCATCATGTTCCCATGGTATTAATAAACGTATATAACAATATAATTAATTTAAAACATTGACATGACCACACCTTCCCATTTTGGCCCGAGACCCTTACACATCATATCAATTTTTAGTGATGCAAGAGCATTCCCATAGGCACATCATATCACAAATTAAAAATATTAGATGGAATTTAATAAATAATTATAATCATAATAGAATAAACAAGAAGAAAAATTTATAACACACTCCTAAAACACCCCCAAAATCATAGAGAAATATAATAACCACATGCCTTATATTACTAGGTTCCCATATCTTTGATATTAGCTTATAACTCAAATCAAATCAAGGGATGTCAGTGTTTTAGATGAACACCCTAAAAATAGAGAAAAAGAACCAAAATTGATTAATAATTACATGTGTTGAGATAAAGTAGATTGATAAGAAAGAGAATTAAAGGCCTGAATGATGAGCATTAAATGAGTCCAATAGATCTCGAATTAGCACTTGGACGATGAAGATTCCTCAAATGAGAATGAATGAAATGGGATCTCCTATCAAGAATAATATAATAAATAAAGGAAAATCTGAGGAAAAACAAATATAAATGGATTGGATGTTTGGTAATATCACTCGAATAAATGAACAGTCAATTTTCTCTAACTATGCTTCAACCGTACGGTGCTCACTATCCAAGAACCTCACATGCATGTAGAAGGAGAACTATTTAAAAAATAATGTGCAAACCATGTGACTCAGCTCTGTTAAAAACTATAGAGGTCTCACACGGCTATGAACCCCCACTAACATAGTTTGAAAAAACCACATCTTGTGTAGTATGTCATCTGTATGGTTACTCCTTGGAGACCACACTCTTTGATCGAATCATACACCACTGCCTATTCTTTTTAGAAATAGATTTTACAGGGTCTGATGCTCTCAAAACTCCCCTAAAACACAAATTAAATTTATGATCCTTAAAACACATCTCTAATTAGATAAATCATTCAATTAAACTCCAGGATGTTTTTCCGATGATTAAGAGAAGAGATGGTTAGACTACCGAAATCAAAAATTCAAATTGGTTTATAATTTTCATCTCACTAATAAACCTGATACAATTCAATATGATATCATATAATAAAAATAATATATATATATATGTGTGTGTGTGTATGTGTGTGTGTGTGTGTATTAGGATTTGGGAAAATTTACATCATTTTATTCATTGATTTTATTGAAGTATAGTTCATGTGTAACATTCCATAATTCTAGATTTCAACTCTCATTGAATAAATAATTCGTCCATGTGATAAAATAAACTATAAAATAAATAGACAATTCAATATTTAGTTACAATGGGATATTATAAAAAAATGAAATTGAATGAGACATAAGAAAATTAAACATAATTAGTAATATTTCATAATGAATGAAACCATGTGAAAATAAAAATTAATACATTGTTGAAATTTACATTATAATGATTTTCATCGAATATCATGCCACTGATGAAAACTATTAAATGATTGCAAAAAGTTATAGATATACTAGGCATTTATCGATGAAATTAGAGAATATCATGATTGATTTTAGAAATGTTTGAAAGGTTATATGTTGGTATGTAATATGATAGTTATATATTTAAATGATTTTATATAGTCATTATACATATATCAATTGGATATATAGTCAATGGAAATACATACTCACAACATTATCATAGAAGTTGTGTAATTTTTTAAAAAAAATATAAAACTACTATTTCAAAAATTATTACATAATATTAAATAAAATACAATGAAAATATTCAGTTATAAAAATACAAATGTTCCCTTTAATAATAATAATAATATTTATAAATAAATTCACATGTTTATAAAATACTAAAAAATATTCTAGTACTAATGTATTTATTTAATTGAATTTTTAGAACATAAATAATTAATAGGATGTGATTAAAATCATTTAATATTAAATTTTTTATTAGTCAAAGAATTAGTTTGTACTTTTTAATTTTTTACACTAATTAATTAAATTGTTCTCATTTACAAATAATTCAAAAATTAAAATGTTTCAATGTATAAACTACTGAATTACCACTCACACAACATGTAATTGATATTATATAATTATAACAAATCATAATTTAAAAAATTTAATTGTTTTTTAAATTAATAATATAAATGAATTAGTTTAAAATAATAAATCTTCAGATTTAGACACATAATTATAATAAATAAAGGACTAATTTATTATATGAAATTAATAAATATTTAAGGAATAATTTTTTCATATTTTGGCATAAAATAGGATAATAATGTAAAATATAGTCACCTTAATAATGTCTAAAACAAGGGTAATGATATATATTAAGAATATAATATATAAAGTACATAAAAATGTATTGTCCAAATAGTTGGATAAAGGAATTTTATAACTCAATTTGTCTAATATCAATTATTTTTTCAATTTTGATGTGGTTTACATGTATGATGGGTTTCCTTACACATTAAAGAACAAGTGTTTGGAAAAATGCCTCTAATGTTCAAATATAAAAGGTATACTACTCTACCAAAATAAATCGAGTAATTCCATTTTAATCCTTAATAACTTCTCCCATTCTCTAAAATTTAATTCCACCCATATTTGTAATCCTAATGTCATATTGTGGAGTTATAAACCCTGCATTTCAAGTAAGATGAATATGAGTAAACTCAAGTATTGAATGTAAATGTAATCACTTCATTAATCATTTTTAATTATCACATTCTTTCACCATTTCATATATTTGATTTATCATGTTAAAATTATATTTCAACAACTAATCTTTATATTATTTGTTATTTTTGACCATATAAAAACTTGTTCTAACGCATGCAGTCATTGTAATTTATCCTTTTTTTGATATGTTTTACCAAGTACATGAAGGATCTTATAATGTTTATATTGTGGATGGTTATGAAACAAATACATGTAATTTTTTGTAATAAATATTAATTAATTTTGTTTTCATACCAATTGAATGAGTATATTAATGACTATAATAAACAAAAAATTATTTTTTTAGTAATTCATTTATTAATGAAATGGTGTGTTATTATAGTTCATAGAAAATATTCATCCTATGTTCCAAAAAATTTCAATTATAATATGTATTTATATTAATAAAAAATTAAACATGTTTTTTAGAATTATATTGGTTATCAGACCTTATTAATATAGTAAGGATAAAACCCCCAAACAAAACCACAAAGGGTAAATGGAACAGTTAACACAAGATTATTGATTCTCTAATAGACATTTATCATATTTGTAATAGAGATTTGTAAATTTATAACATTTATAAAAATCATTGAATACGTATGTTATAAATATTGATGATTATAATAAATTTATTATACTGGTAGTTAGAGTGCATATAACATATTGTATATCCATGTGATGAGTTTCATTGAAAATATCACAATGAAATTGAGATTTCATATTAAAAAATTTACATTAGTGGAATTTATAATTATTTGAACTCTAAAATTAAATGACAATATCTTATATATATATATTATCAATACATTAAATGTTAATACTTTATATATCTTTGGTTAATAACTTAGCTAAAAAGAATCTATAAATGTAGAAAGCCTTATCTCAATTTTCATTTAGGATTCATTCATCGGTATATCAATATCCATTATATCAATATATTGATTTCATTATCAATACATTTTTTATGTTTTGTAGTTATTATTAATTTACATTCTTTCTGTTTAAAAAATTTAAAATACAGTTCATCTTATTAAAAATTTTACATGGGAAATTTTGTATTGGAATTTTATTTCTTTACAAAAGTTAGAATGTAATCAAATTTTCAACATATTTATTACATGATACTATTCCCCCAACATTTTATTTAAATTTAATTTTCAAACTTCACATACAAGTTTTCAGTAGTTGTATAAATTAATTTTTATTTTAAATTTTTTATTAGTTATTTACATTTAAAATAATAGTGAAAAAATATAAAGTGTATTAGCTTTATTATTTAACATTATTTTTAGAATGGTCTAATAATGTGTTTTCATATATATTAAGATATATTAAAATATACATTCAGAATATGGATAATATATTTTGATATCATCCACCTTCACTCTCTAGATGGATCATGACCATGTCTTATAATTTTATCGTAAAACCATTTTGTTTTACATAGAATAATTAAGATATAATATAACTCTGAATGTTATCATGTTTATGTAAATGACATATGCGTGGTTTTTATTTCTATAAGTGTAGTACTATAATTATATATCATTAAAATTAGTTAGATAATTATTTTTGTCACAATATATTCTATTTAAAAGAATGTTTAGAGAACTCAATCCATTTTAAGGCTCTATCCACAATGTTTATGCGAGTATGGTGTAATCTCATTCTACTATAGATCTTCCCAATATTTAATGATTGTATTGGTTGTTTCCCTTGATATCATAAATTATTTTTCTATGATTATGTATGTTATAAACTTTTATTTTGTGTCATCATATTATGCTACTTACCATGTTATGTTTCTATATATCATGATTATTGACGGATGCTTCCTCGTTACAATGACCCATGTCAAACGTTATTTAAAAATATATATTTCATGATTCTTGATTAATCCTAGATGTTCAATTGGGTTAGATTTACTTTTGTTATCTTCATTCACCATGATTATGTTCCCATACTCACAAGATATTATTTTGAAAAATTATAATATTATATAGTTTTTTCATGTATTCTACAATTTTTGTTATTCTATAGTAACATTTTTTTTATGATACCATTATCTATTATTTTAAAAATTGTATTCTGTATTATATTTTAACAATGTTATCATGTGTGGTGATTGTAAAAACCTAATGTTTATAAATGATATTTGTCTTTTGAAATAAATGTGTGTTAGAATATACTAAATCCTTTTATACATAGAACAAAATAGAAAAAAATCATTTCACTACTAACTAATGATTAAGTAGTCAAAATTGAAACCAATTTATATTCTAAACAGTATAATTGGAAAAAATATATAAAATATAAAAATTAAAATATGAAAATATTGATCGATCCAATCTACTAGAATCATCATCCCCACTTCCAACTCTATATAAAAGAAACTAAATATTATTAAACCATGTAGTATTTTAGAAAATGGAAATATTTAACCTTAAAAGGAATTGACATGAATAATTAATGAAGGAAAGTAGAGTTTTTTATTAGAGACAATTTGATAGTTAGAATAGTAATGTGACAATTGGAATAGTAACTATATTATTAAGAATTATAACATTACGATTAGAATAGTAATTTTACAACAAAATAATGAATATTTATAAAAAATTTATCATCATTATTATTATTTTATTTAAATGTAAATATTTTAATGAAAAATATCCAATATCATGTTTAAAAAGCTCAATGAAAATATTGGAACATTTTTAATAAACTGTATTTTAAAGTATTTCATAAAAGTGATAATTTTCATATTAAGAAATAAAATTACAAATTTTATTCATTTTTTTTATCAAATGAAAATAATTTTAAATAAAAACATAAAACTTTTTCAAGGATTAATTTTTTTTATTAAATTTTGAAAATATATATTTTTAGGCAAATTGTAAAAATATAGGTTTTCACAATGTTGATGTATCTTAAATTACATAATTCATAATTTAATAAGGAGCCAAACCATTATAGAACATGAAATTTGGCCAACATATATTCAAACACATTAATAAATAATTAACATTTATACACATTAATTCTATCCCTGAAATTCATTTTCCAAAAAATAAATGTCAAAAATGATTAATTAAAATAACAATTTTTCATTATTTCAACGTTAATTTTTCATAAAATAATGAATTATAATTATAATGATGTTCGAAATAAAAAATACCATTATATTATATATATACGTCTGTGTGATTTTAATATTCAAAAATTTATTATTACAATTTTTACCTTTCATATATTATTAAATATTTTATTATAAAAATACACCACTCCTCAAGTATATCTAACCCCACACTCTCCCCTCGGAAAACCACTCATCACCAAATTTAAAAATCATATCCTCTATCAAATTAATTCTTCTCAATCCCCTTATGAACCATAAGGATTATCTTGAGTATTGTAACTCCAAATATCAATGGTTTTTAGTTTCCTTCAAGTGATTCAACACAAAAGATTATATAAGTTTTAACTTACTCTTTTTTTATTTCTTCTTATTCTTCATTTCATTTTTTCACCAATTATTTCACTAAATGAATTAATAAGATTAATTAAGAAATTTGATATCTTTATAAAAATGATTATATCCTACTATAAGTATCATATTTACGATATATATAAATTTAATACTTCATTTTCTCACATTCACCTCAATGCCCCGTCAAAGGCCGTTTAACCACATATATTGAAATTACTACACAAAAAATTAAAACCATCATCATGTATAGATAATTTTTCATATATATAATATATAATAATTTAATTTTATGAATTATAATTTTATGGGATTAATTATAATTATTTTTCACTTACATTTAAAAAAATACAAAATTGAGGAAAACCAAGAAATGTTTTAAGTAAAACATCATATTAAAATGACTAAATTATGTCCTAGTAAATTATGAAATATAATCATGTAAATATAATTGATAAATAATGGTAAATATTACAATTATTAAATTCATGAACAATTTATTAATAAATTTATGTTTATTATTCAGGAGGCACAAAAGTAACAAAATAAAGTTAGAATTAAGATAAGGGGATTCTAGAACCCAATTCTTTATTTGTGTTATTATATATTACAAAGTATTATTGATTATATTATGACTATAAAATGTTCATTACCTTTATTATTGGGATATAAAATATCCAAAAATATAAAAACAATTCTAAGAAAAGATTTATTTAATGTGAATTCAATTTCCAAAACATCATGTTTTATACAAATTAAAATTATTCTCATCCAATAATGAATAATGATTATTTAGGACTATGTTTGATTATATTTATGTTGAGAAAGAAAATTATTAGGTATCAATGTATCCTTTAGGATCTTCTTATGAAACCCATTATCTTATTTGGTTTTATTTCATATATATAAATTTTATATGTTCTATGTGGAATAAATGATTATAGAAATATTATGATATAATGGGTGGGACTATAATAATATATTTATACTATGCATTGGGTAAGTTTATGTTTATCATTATTTTATGTAAAATTTGAACCCAAATGATGAAATATTTGTTCATAATGATGATGTTCTGAGTGTTAACATATGTTATGCATCAACATGATTCTATATATGTTCTCAAATATGTTTGGTATTTGAGAAATAAGACATGATGTTTCATTTTTATGCATTTTCCCATAGGATGGATTTATCACATATTTCCATATTTATGTTTATAATGTTCCTTTTCTTTTGATATGATGGCTATAGTTAGGATCAACCATGTTATCTTTATTCATGTCCGTTATTCATACTCTTACAAGGGTGAAAGATAACCCAACTCATTGTTGTATATACTATGGTGATTATGTGTTCTATGGAGAATATGAGATACTAAAAGGATAAAGTATATGGATTTAAATAAATTTTTATGATTTATGATTAAAATTTTATGTACGAGCCTAATTTCTCATGAAACTATACATTTTGATCATGTATTTCTATATATATTATGTTTTTATCTAAAAAAGATTTAATGGGTAGATAAGAAAATTAAGGTCACTATAGTTGGTAAAAGATAATGTTTTAGTTGTAGTGGGAAATTCCATTAAGAAACAATAGTGAATG
Source organism: Viscum album (assembly GCA_963277665.1). Lineage (NCBI taxonomy): Eukaryota > Viridiplantae > Streptophyta > Magnoliopsida > Santalales > Viscaceae > Viscum > Viscum album. The sequence continues at coordinate 444,279,393 of OY728155.1, read as the reverse complement.
ACCTCAGATAAATATAATTATATGTAAACACCCAAGAAACATTGATTTAGAAAAATGATAAATGTTGGGATCCTCTAAATATTCATTTGGAGTTATTTCGGAAAAGTTTAAATTATTTATTCATAAACAATTCAAATTAGATTTTTTTCAAACATTTTCTATTTTAAAAAAATTTGGGGACTAGGAAAAAATAGGCAAGAAATTCATTATAGGGATAATTGAATGATTTTCTAAATTATATCCCTAATACCATGGGATGTGGATTTCAAAACACCATTTTAATTCTCACCTTGTTTTTTCATGCTATGAATAATAAAAATTACCATGTGAAATATACCTCTTCACTAAAGATGGATAAAAAATCCAATGAGTCCATTATATAGGAATGACCAACGATATTTAGAGGATCTTATGATCATCATGTTGAAAAATAGTGGGTTAAAGAAATCAAGAATATATTTTCTATGCCCCACTATTTTGAAAAGGGTAAGTTGAATTTATCCAACTATCGTTTGGATGGAATGGATAATAAATGGTGGGTTTTGATAAAGAATATCAACTAAAAGGAATTAAATGTAGTAGATGTAGTGGGATGACTTTATAAAAATATATCATTACAATTATTTTCCCTGAATTCTCAACACAAATATTTAAAGAGAATTTATAGAGATCAAGTGAAAGGGATGTTAATTTATGATAACATAAGAAGAAACATTCAGGGGGAATGCAAGATACAACTCAGCTTTTTTTATCAACATTGATATCAAATTAGACTGATTATTTACATATTTTCAACTACAAAATTATAGTAACTATCTATCCAATAATTTTGTAGTTATGAAGAATTAATTTTATGCTCTCAAAATTTATAGATGTAGTTTATAGAATGATCGTATGGTAATGGAGACACAAAGAGTATAATGTATATTCAATATGGTGTTTCATATAAAAGATAGAGTATAAAGGATCAAACTAACCACATGTCAAAAAATGTGGGAACACACATCATTTGAATTTTATCAAATAGTTTGGGAAAATACTAAATTGCATGATAAAGGGACACCAAACTCATGACTATTGATGTGACATGAGGAATCAAGACAACATAATAGAAGAAATGATGGAACAAAAAAGATCACAAAAAATGGTTCAATGATTACACTATTATATGTATGGGAACTATGGATGAAAATTTACTAAACCATTGGTCCTTGAGTGTAGTCAGTGTCAAAAAACACCAAATCCAATGATGAAATGGAAATATTATTCCATCACTACTATTAATGTAAAGTGTGAAAATGATTTCATAAAAGGTACACATACAATTCACTCAGGAATGAAAATTTTCAATTTGAATTTTTGTCTACATATTTTTTTTATGTCATGCTTGTTTTCTAAAACTTTCAAATCAATTCCCCAATAACTTGATAAAAAAATATTTTTATAAATAACTAGAGATGCAATAATTTTTACCCAATTGTTGAATTATTTCTTGTTGGTGTCCATGGGAAGATTCTTGTAGTGAATATTATAATACATTCCTTGGTTTAATTCTACACAATACTTGGAATGAAATGACTCTCATTATATAAATCACAAATCAACAGTCTTGAAAAAGAAATATAAACACATATTGAAAACCATCCCATGATTCTGTAAAAATATATGGGTGATCATGAATATCCTTTTCAAAATCCCTCAATAGTGTGAGTTAATATACCTTGTTATTAATAATACCATTCAAAACATGTTTATTTAAATAAAAATAATCAGAATATGGAATACCAATTTTTAGGGAATACATTGATTTATTTTCTGAAGAGTTACTCAGTATTCCTCAAGATCATGAGGTTAATTTTTCAATAGATTTAATATTAAGATCCACTCATCTCTCACATTTTCTATATAGAATATCCCTAATTTAATTGGATAAATTATAGAAGTGGTTTATGAGTATTTGAAAAAATGGTTCATAAACTCTAGTACATTTCCTGGTGGTTCTCCGATGGTATTTGTAAGGAAAAATTATTTTACAATGGAGATGAGTGTTGATTACTAGGATCTCAACAATACAACCATAAAGAAACAATATCCACTTCCATGGATTTATGACTTTTTAACCCAAAAATGAGGAGCTCGTTACTCCTAAATGGTGGATCTTTAATTTGGATATCATAAATAAAGGTGAATGAAGGATATATTAAGAATACTTATTTTCATACCATTTACGAGCACTAAGAGTTTATTGTAATTTTTTTTAGATGTTCTAATTACCCATATATCTTCATTGATATATTTAATATATTATTTATAGAATAACTTGATAAATTAGTGGTAGTGTCTCTAAATGATATTCTCACTTACTCAAAGATCAATGAGGAACATGAAGATCGTTTAAGGATTTTGATGGAAACATTATAGATGGAAAAAATATATTCTATTGGTTTATTTGGGTATTTTTTTCTAGGATCCTCTTGGGTTTTCATATATCTTGAAACTATTACTAGGTGGTTTTAGGCATTCACTATTGAAGTGCATGTAATTTGATGTAGGTTTACCTATTCAATTTCCCATAAAATTTATGAATCAGTTGTTTCATTATTATAAAATCATCATTATATGTTAAATATATATGTGTGTGCTTATAAAAAAATTAATGTGAAATAATGTGGTTTTCATTATTATTGTGAAGGTTATTCCATTGTTTTGTTGAATGATATAGACCAAGTGTTCGATAAAGTACATGGTGGAATTTTTTATGTGGTTTGTGGATTTTAAGACATGGATTAGTCTTGAGAATGTTTTTTTGAAATCAGAAGTGTTGATTTCTAATTCTCAAATGGATTTATAATGGTTTTGGACTTGAAAATAGTGTGCATAATTTTCATGAAAAATAGAATAGCATGCAAAATTATGGGTGGCCCGTTTGGAACATTGATGAAAATGGTTTTTGGTTTGCACATGCGGAATCAGTACATTAATGGGAGTTTACTAAACGATTATGAAATGGTTAATGGAATGTTTTACACCTATTTGAAAATTTGGATTTTATTATATTGAAATTGATGCTTAAGGGCCATTTGTATCTTTTTAAAAATATTTTAAAATGATAATCAGGAAAACCCTCTGTGGATAATTTTCATGCCTTTTTATATTGAATGGATATGATGTTCTTACAGTGGAGTAATTTTGACCGATTTATTTTAATGGATGGGACAACCATACTATGGACTCCTCACGATCCATTTACATTGAGCAGCAAGGGATATCCCCAATGAGGACTCTATTATGATCTAATTATTGATGGACAATGGTTGATCCTTGGGGTGTCTTGGGTAATTCTTGTTGTGTGAATTAATGATATATGATATATGGAAATTTTATTAGATGATCATTTGGCATTAGTTGGTTATCCAATTCTATAATATTTACAAGGAAACACACTATAGCTACAGAGTTTCACGAGAATAGTTATTTCACTCATTAAGAATATACTCTTACCAGTGGCCCATAATAGGGAGTTAGATATGGTTTTTTTATTATAATTATATTATATTTCCCCTTAGTCAGACCATTAAGGGTTCAATTGAGGGTAAGGGAGAAATTTGATGTCATCGAGTTGGTCATGCTTTAGGATTTGAGTCAGGATGTATAATATGTTTTGGATTATTTCATGAGCACCTATGTTCTCCTATGTCTATTGAAAAATATTTTTTTATGGAAGATGATTGAAATTTAATGTTGGTTAGTTATCATTCTTATGCTTATTTATATTACCCTTAATATGTGATTATTGTTATATTTTTTTTTATACATGTGATTCTTGGATAAAATTTATGTATTTTCTTTTAATGATTTATGTAATAAATATTTGAAAACATTTTGAACATGTTTTATATCATTCTCATTGTAATACTAATGGTTCCCTCTTTGGGAATAGTGTGGTTTTTAGTAGAAAAAGTAAAATGGGACGTGTTTAGTTTTTATCTGGAAAACAAGTGTGGAAATATTAATTATATATATATATATATTAAATTATTATTATTTTGATTCTTTATTTAAATGTTGTGTATTCAGAATAGTTTTTTTCGATCATGAAAACTTAGTATTAATACTCTTGTATAATGTTGTTTATTTTTTATGATTTATTGAATGTATCATCTGGGTTTTGATCGCACTGGGAGATGGATGGTTTTGTATCAGGGAGTGACCCTCAGGTCATATAGATATGTTGTGTTTATCACGTTTAGTTGGTCATTTTTTGTTTAGTTTGTTGTATTCTTAAATTATATTGTAAAATGGTGCACAAATAGATTATATATATGTGTGGATGATTTTTTATTTTCTACACACATTTTTTTAATGTATATTATGATAAATTTTTCCCTTTGTTACTTTATTGATGCATGACACTAGTTGCAATGTGGGGAGGATCTGGAACGCCTCTTAGGTCTTGTCTGAGTTTGAATTGGGTGACCAGTTTGTTGTCAACCTGGTTTGGTTCAAGAAAATTTCTATGATAGTAACCTTCATAATTCAATATAAATATGAATAATTTTGTAGCTGAGAAAAGGATAAGTTACAAATAGAATATATTTGTCACTATTTCTAGTAGAAGAAGGAATAAGGTTTATGTGGTTGTTTATCATCTCCTTAGAGATACAGATTAATGGTGTCCATTAACTTAAAAAACTAACAAGTTTGAGGGAAATACAAATATGGAATGGAATGATTTTATTTAACTAATCCTGGAAAAATAGTTTCCACATAAACAACTGACATATATCGAGAGAAAGTTGTTGATTCTTAGATAAAAGGAGGATTAAAATGTTTCTATGTATGAAGAAAACATTTCAAGGATAATAATGCATTCCAAAAACTCTGAATGTAATACAATATGTATTATTTATCATTTATTTGATGAGATTAACACAATTATTTGTAGGGCACTAGTCTCTGAAACATTCCCATCATATGATGATATAGTATCATGTTCTATCAAGACATTGACCAAATTCTCCATGTATTATAACAATAAAAGTTTGAATGAGAAGAATTTGTAAATAGAAAAGGTTCTAGATCAAGGGATGAAGTGAATATCCAATATTTATACATGTGATAATTATGTAAGGAAACACCCTAATACTTTTATGAAGAGAATGTTATTTTACAAAAAAATCAAGAGAAAGGAGTCCAAGCTTAAAATTTCAAGGGATAGATAGGTAGAATATTTCCAATGGTTCAACTATACATATATGGGTCACAATGAAAATGAATGTCCCATGAATCAATACAATATATTTTAAAAGATGAAAAAGGATCAATGTCATTCTTATGATGATACAATAATAAAGGTTTATTTATTAAAATATTTTTGTTTTAGATTCAATAATTATTTTGTAAAATTATTTTATCAATTCTTTACTATTAAAAATATCATGAGATATATATGGTTTGAAGTGTTTTACATATTATTAAAATATTTGTAAGAATTATTCTTTTAATTAATGTTTAATGTTTATCAATGTTTTCATGTTTTCTTTTAACAATAAGAGCCACATTAATTTTTATTTGAGATTCTAAAGATAATTTTATTTTATAAGTTTAATACCCTTATATATAAATTTTTGAATGATGAATTTAGATAAAAATCTTTTGGATGAATCTTAAAATAAATATATAAGGATAGATTATGCTAAACAAAAGATATTGTTATTTGAGGATAATGTATGATTCATCATATTGGATGACCTATTCTAATAATTTTGTATTTTATAAATATTTATATGATTATGGAATGACATGAAGAAATTATGATTCATTAAATTCTCTTCATGTATAAAATATTTGTCTTCAATATTCATTTATCAGTAGAAGAAATGAAGTGGAAATATATCAAATCACAAACAAAAGATAATATTATTTTTACGACATGGACATAAATCAATTATGATTATCATATAATGTAATAATATGTATTTTAAATGAATCCCTCAACTATAGAATATGTACTTTGAACGAAACATTTTATCAATTTAATTTTATACCTTAGTAATTAATGGACTTTTAACTAATCATAGATTTATGGGTTTTTGATGGTTAACATTCTAATGACCATGTTCTATATTAATCAATATGAACTTTAAAGTTTTATTTTTCTTCAATTCTATATTCTAAAGTCCCACTAATTTTTTCTAATTCAGAATCTGAGTTTTGTGGTAACCATTTCATTTTCATTTTCCATATTTTTAGAGCATTTTTTATTACTAGTTTTTATGATGTTATATTCCCACAAAAGAAAATTTCAAATATTAACCTTTCATTTTCTAAGTAAAATTTTAAATTGGGAGGGTTAAATTTATCCAAATAGTGTTTAATGACATGACACAATATTTTATCATATGTCTCTATTTAAATTTATCCTCATTGAAAACTTATGTTTCAATCAACACCCAATATAAATGAAGAATGAAATATTATTATGTTATCATTATAATCTATACATTAAATTATTAGAAAATATAAGTAGTAATGAAATTATTAAATATATATTTTCAAACACATTATTAATGAATTAATTAATTATTTGGGAATATGAACTTAAATATTTTATTCACTAATGGGTTTATTTATTTTTATATGAAAATATTATAATCTATTTTCAGAACATGAATAACATTTATTTTATTAAAATATAAAAATTTCTTAAATAATAATATAAAAATTACCTTATGCTAAACTTATGTTAATGTTCTGGAAAAATTGATTTTTTATTGAATTGTGAAAAATACTGCTCTTGGTAAAACAATAAATTTATTTATATTAAAATTAAGCATATTAATTGAATTAAATCTAAGCATAACATAAGTATTATTTAGTAATATAAAATGTAATTAATTTTATGTCAATCATCCTTATACATCATTTTGGTATAAGTATATTTTTATAAATAAAAATGAATATTTCATTAAATTTTTTATTGCTGGATTAATTTGAAATTAAATTATGGAACACATAGAATTATTAAATTCAAAAATTAATGACATATTTCAATTTATAAGGTCAAAATTTATTAAATAGGTCCCATTTGTTTTTTTCCAATCCGAATAGAAACCATGGTAAATTTTTCTACCATGTGAAAGTGTAATTTGAGTGAATTAGGTTAAAAATGAAATGATATTGGACAAAAAAATGATTGGAACACATGATAAAAATACTGGGAGAGAAATTGAGCCTTATTTCCATGAAATGTTTGAACTAGTTTAAGAATCACTGCATCCAGGCGGCTTTCTTTAGATTTATTCATAGACTCAGAAACATCCAACAGTTCTTTATCCATAAGGAACCTACATTCCAAAGGTATGCATTCATTATGATTGAACATTACGATACATAAGAACATGCATTGGTCGAGTGGATGGGAGGTCAGACTCATCATACTCTTTTGGGGGAATTGTTGTCTACTCTGAGACTGTCTTTATAAATGTAAGATATTTTCATGAATATTTATTAATTCACCAAGTATATAATAGGTTTCCCTTGGAATTTTCAATCATTTATTACCATGTGTGAAATTTAGAATAATCTGTATGTATTCAAGGTTCTTCATTCCTGGAGAAATTCGTAGGTATTCGAGGTTCTCCATCAATAAAATCCTCCCATATAATATTTATAGATTCTTTTAATAATAGTTATGATGATACATGTTTTCAATCCACTCAAAGGGGCACTCTTTAATTTATTGTCATCTAGGGAGATGACGGTTTGTTTTGATATTGGGATTGTACCCATAAAATGAGCTACCTATGTATCTTTGTGAATGGAATCAGAACTCTCATAGTTTGGTGCCGCTTGATGTGACACATCATTCCTTTTAAGTTCATGTCATAAGGACCTACCTATACATTTTAATGTCATGTGGTATGGAAATCTAATAAAAAAGTTCTTAGTAATGGTTTGGTGTGCGACTTATTCCTTTGCATCTTGAATAACATGGAAATAATATGAGTTTCCAAGCAAGATTAGACCATGGTGTGAATATGGCCCAAGGAGAGTAGGGTTTAATTTTAAGTGTTCTGTTTGGAAATATAATTGGCGGCCTACACATACCATGTTAATGGAGAGAAAATCCCACATAGTTTGATGTGTCTCATAGGATATTATAGTTTTTTGATAGAAATGAGTTTGGTCAAACTTCTAGAAAATGATTCATTGATGATTTGGGGGGTTTAATTTGGGGGTTATTCCAAAGGAGGCTACCTAGATGAAGGGAATTAGGGTTGGATTCCTAAATATGATATCTAGTGAGCTCGGGCCCTGAGAAGGATTACTATGTATCCCAATTATGATGGGAATCAAAGTTCTCATATTTCATTCATTATGTTATTGCTTATGAATAAAAGATACCCATTTGAGGGGGCTTGATTGGGAGAACCCTTTTTGGAAGCACACCCTTTTGATCTTGGGCCTTCAAGTTGGTGTCCTACGTATCCTAGTTTGAAAAATAACCAGGTTTCTAGAAATTTACTCATTGTGTTAGGGATTATGTATAAAATTTGTCCATTTGAGGGGACATGATTGGGTGATTCCTTTTTAGAATGGAAAACTTTTGATCACTTGCCTTCACATTGGAGTCCTATGTATCCTAGTTTGAATAGGAATCATAGTTCTCATAGTTCAATTCTTTGTGAAAATGTTGTGATCATGAAAAATATCTTAGGCCATGTGAGTCATGCTCAGTGTGAGAAACAAGAGGATGTCAAAGATTCAACAAAGTCACCCACACTTTTCCTCCTCCACTTGTGGTAGAGGGTGCACGTACAACTGCGATGATGGAAGAGGGATAGGCATCTCAGGAAGTGGGTGAGGAAACGACCCCTCCCACTATTATCATTACATGGGAAAAGTTTCCAACTATAAGGAAGGAGTAAAGGTAAAGGATTTAGAGATAATAAAGACTACAACCTTCTACTTCAAAGTTTAAGGTCTTACACCGGGATGGATTCCCTAGTGGATCTCGGTAGGTGAGGGAGACTTCTCATTTTCTTTCATGTAAAAGAAAGCATGAATCATTCCTTCCCTACTAGAGACCTGAGGGTCCAGGTTTTACAGATGAGGAGAGGTCAGAACCCAAACCCTAATCCTCAAAACATGGAACTTCACAACATTATTCCTAGGAGAAAGGTACACGTGACTGTAGATATAAAAACTCATGGACACTCTATGAATCATAACCCCCATTGTGGAAAAAAATTGGGAAACCTATGATTAAAGATATTCAAACCCAACTAGGATACCTACTGATGTGACTTTCCCAAGGGTTTGATATGTCATGGCATTTTAGTGGAGGTCTCAACAGAATACCTTTCAAAAAAGGGATCCAATGAATAAGAAACCATTCTATGTATGTCTTTATAGATGTCTTAATGGCCTGTAGACTAAATAGGGAAGGTGAATAAATGTTGGGTGACCATGTAGTTACTGGTGCACAAGTATGGGTGTTCAAGTAGGCTTGGACGACATGATGTTCACTTTAGCTATGAAAAACATTGACCTTAATACTTGGGTGTGACCTGACTCAAGCCTTCAATAGTTTTCATAGGTATTCCACAGAGTGGGGCACTCATGTTCATGTGAGAGGAATAGGTGATTCACAAGTGTTTCAGATTATTGGAGGTTGGGCGCTTTAAGCACAGAAGTGTTATGTATTTCAAACACCAAAAGGATTATGTCCTATAATCCTCATTCAATTTTTCTACATTAGGTGTTAAAGAACTACCTCAAATGTTTCATAAGACTTGTTTGAAGCACTAGGGAGACCCGAGCTACAATTTAGCTTCAGGGAAATTCTTTTATACAAAGTAAGTCCCCAAGGGTCTATTTATTTGAAAAAATAGGACCCCTGATGAAAAGAGAATAGGCACACAAGTAGGTTTTATGCCAAAATTGGGTGCTTTAGTATATTGCACGCTGATATCTCCTTGGTCTTACTAGGGAGATCCAATGCCCCAAACTTTGATAATATTGATTTTTTATGTGTTTTCTCTTATTTTATCAAAGTTATTTAACTTTTTCATTTTATAGACTCTGAAATGGAAGGAAGTTTAAAAAAAATCATCCCCCCTCAAAATTGGATCTGCAAGGAAAAGAGGATCCTATATTGAGGTAATGTGATGAATAAGAAATAAGAGTTCATTGGGGCATGAATGTTATAGAGTGCAAGGTAAATGGGCATGCAATTTTGTAGCAGGAATTATTCTGGTGTGCATAGTTATATATATCAGCTTCACTTCCATGAAAATTCTCACGACTTCTAGAAATCCATCTCTCAGCGTGCAAGTTATTTTCACTCAGATAATAATGTTCAGTTGCACTTCTACTATATGTTTTTATTAGCATGGTAGAACTGATGTGTTACACATGGGCGCTGGTTTTATAATTGCACGCCATTTTTAAGTCTTGAGCACCATAATTTCATTACAAATTTTTTTTACAATTCATTTGTCAAAACATCAAAAATGAACATACATTGAAGATGATTTTTATTTGTTTTATAGGTTCAATGGATCCCAAAAGAATAAGAACCAATGATGAATTTTCATGTAAGAGGATTGATGACATGATTAGAATTTTTAGTCATGACTACTTTAAAATCTGTGACACCACACTCCCAAACATGGAAAAATATCTGAAGAATTATCACATCAATTTTCCACAGAGAATATATTTTCCTTTTTATAATTATGTTCATCTACAAGAATTCAAAACTTCAGACCCAAAGAACTGTATTCCACTTTCTCGGTTTCTAGACTATACCAATTTATCATCTTTAAAAGTTTCTAATGTGGGCGTATATGCTAATGTTGGGATAGTTGATAAGGCTCGTATCATGCATCACCACTCGTGTGTTCCATATTTGAATGCACCCACATCATAGTTCCAACCTCACTATTATTCATCCATCTATTGAGATTCTCAAGTAGATCAATACAAAGACTAGAATAAACTTTAAGATTTCTATCTAGGAGGGGGTGTAAAACCAACTTAGATGTGGGTATTTTGAGTGTGTAAGATGTGTGAAAAAATTACTGATGACTTAAAAGGTGTTGAAAATTATGAGGCAATATGGGTTGGTAAAACCAATGTGTATAGGAATAACTATGTTGTGTCAGAGTTACTATGGTGATGGATTCTAGAAACTAACCCCTTCTATTTGACAAATGGAGAAGTAGGCATCAGTTTTTGGGATGACTATATGATCTCTGGAGCTCCAATCCTAGGAGATATGTACAATGATTTTATTCTCCCTAAGGTGATGTGGAATGACACAGGTAAGACATAAGACTTGGATCATGAGTTGATAAAAATATTTCATAAACTCAATAATGATACCAACTCAAAGTCCCACACAAGAATGGATATTCATCCAAAGAAGTGTATGGAAATATTCCTGGTAAAGAAGAAGGAAAACTTTTCAACCTGTACTTGTCTGACCAGCTGTCCAAAGGTAGATAAGAGAAGTACACCTGACACATTTTGGACTAAATTAGATAAAGGAGAGTTTGACAAGTGGGTATATGAAGTCAATTCCAAAATACTTACGAAGACACGTCTAGTAGGTTTCTTGTCCATGTGGCTCATCATGAATTTATTACCTATCCGAGATTCCAATAAAGGCGTGAGTCCAAGATCATTTGTTATCATGGCCAAGCTGGCCAAAAGAAGGAAGGAAGGGTTGGCCACTAATATTTGGAAATGATTCATAGGATATTACTTCATATATACATGGGGTTTGGATTTGCCTACCAGGGTTGCCTTTTTCATTCCAGAATGAAGGTCTTCTGAAGCTGATCGGAAACTCCATTGGGATATTTTTATGCTCTAATGACAACATAAGGAGGGTCATATCATCCTCAAAGGCTCACATCTATGTCAATCCTGACATTGCATGTAATATTCCAGAGAAGACGATCCTTCAAGTTGAGGATTCTTTCTCCTGGGACCAAGATCTGGTTTACCCGTTCTTTCCTAGGTTCTTCTCATACTATATTCTCCAAGGGAAATCTGTCCAGCTCTATCATCATAGTGGACATAAGGGGCATGTTGTCATGCTAGAAAAGGTGACAAGGAGAGGTATTGATCGGCCTTCTACAATGCCACATGCGGAGGAGATACCTCCGGAGCTGCTGGACCTTGTTACCTCCTCATCGAATTTGGGGGTCGCCTCTGCGGTGCCAATGGAGTCTGTGGATTGGGTCTAACCTGAGATTTCCTTGGTACTCATACCTTATATTTTGAGGGGTATTTTGGACTTACCGGTTCCTCCCTCACAGCTTTTTCCTGACAGGATTCCACATCCCACGGTAGTAGGTGGTCTGGTTTTTGTTAAGATCCCAGGGCTCGCGTCCCTACCCCCTGCTGTAGATGTTTCTTCGAATAGTGGATCAGGGGTGAATCAGGGGGTCATGGTGTTGTTCTCCCAAGTCTCTAGAGATAATCCTGGGGGTCCTCCCCTACTTCCTCGGCTGTGATTCCTCGACACTCCCAGAATCTTTCCAAGGGGTCCTCCCCCCTTCTTAGTGTATGCTAGTGATGGTGGGTCTCATTCCGAAGCTCGAGCTAGGAGGAAGTGCAATTTGAGCTTGTTATGTATCCCATATTCTCCCACATTGATTTTGACTAATGAGACTATGGTTCATAAAAGATCGAAGGGAATCTTACATCAAGGGGTATCACATTCCCTCATTTTGAAGGTGATGGTCTCTAGAGCCAGCACCAGGGAGCTCATTTTTTAATGATTCCCTTTTATATATGGAATGTTAGGGGGCTTAGTGCTAAGGTGAAATCATATTACCTCAACTATGAATATTCAAAACACAAGGTGCATGTGGTCATTATTCTAGAACACAAACAACATCCTTCTAGAATTGGAGATTACACCAGGAAGCTATGGATGCATGGAAACATGCAGGACAAGTAGTTTAATAGGTATATTTGGGTTTTTTGGCATAAAAGGTGCTCAATGGACTTGGTTCAAGCTGAGGACCAGTTTCTTACCATTAAGGTAACCATTAATCTTGCCTCCTTCTATTCTTCTTTCTTGTATGAGAGCTACGATATGAACACCCGTGAGTCCATGTGGAGGCAGTTAAGCATCTTTGATCCTGGAGTTGAACCGTGGATTATTGGAGAAGATTTTAATATGGTGGCTAATCTGGAGGAATAAAAAGGAATTGGTACTTTTCCCTAGAAATCCTACCTTCTTATTGTGAGCTTCATGGAAGTGAAGGGTCTCTTAGACCAAGGCTTTATGGGTTGGACATTTACATGGTGTAACAACTAGCGAGGAACACGCCATTCGTGGGGTAGGATGGACCGGTGCCTGGCCAATACCCATGTTATTTCTATATTCTGCATCACAAAGGTAACTCACCTCGTTCGGGGTCTGTCAGACCATTCCCCCAACTTGGTCTCTCTAATTTTCTTTCAAAGGCCACATGCATCATATAGATACCCTCAGTATTGGGTGGATCATCCGGGCTATCATGACCTGGTCAGATCAGTGTGGGGATTTCTTTGCCAAGGTAACCTGTGGCACAACCTTCATGGGAAATTGTGGAGGCTTCATTCCTTGCTGCAGTTGTGGGCTAGTGAACTTGTTTCACCTAATAAAGAATTAAGAATTATTATGCATGATGTAGACCATATGGAAAGTATTCTGGAGTAAGAGTGGGATGATGGGGTTATGAGGAGCTATTGGGGAAGAAGTGTACAATGGATAATTTACTTCTCAAGTAGGAGCGCCTGGCCAGGAGGAGGGATAATATCAAATAGCTTAAGGTTGGATACAGAAATTCATGCTACTTTGATGCATGCATTATGGAGCATAAATGGAAGGTAAGGGAGTACATATGGTTGGAAAACGGATCCTTTACTGATGATAGAGACATTGTGGGTGGCTTGGAAAATTATTTCTTCCAGGATCTTCTGGTTGGCCCTTAGATGAGTTTTCCCACTGGTTATCCATAAGAGTCCATGGAAATATTTAATTTTATTCCCAACCTGGTGTTTGAGCATATCAATGACATTCTAGGGGAGTCCCAGATGAGGGTTATATTAAAGAGGCACTCCAGAACATGTCTCCAGACAGTGCCCCAGGCCCGGATGGTTTCCCTTCTTCTTTCTACAGGGAATCCTGGGAGATGGTGATGGTGTCTCTGATCGCAACCATTTAAGATTTCTTTCATAGGGGGCAGTTTTCCTAAGGCGACCTGTGCCACCAACATCATCCTCCTACCCAAGACAAAGGACCTGTCCTCAAACTCACATTATTGCTCTGTTAGTATGTGTAATTTCCCATATAAGATCATGGCGAGCCTTATCAACTTGAGACTGGTCATCCATCTTCTTCAATGGATTTCCCCTGAACAACACATGTTTTTCAAGGGTCGATCTATCCCGTAGGTATTTTCTATGGCACAAGAGATGGTTAACGACGTTAACTTTAAAACTTGTGGCTCAAATATGGTCATCAAACTGGATATGAACAAGGCCTATGATCAGATCAAATGGAGCTTTATTAACAATGTCTTGGCAGGTATGGGACTAAACTCAAGAAACGTGGATATCCTCTTCAGTTGCTTCAGCATTGTATGGTTTTATGTTTTTTATGGGTAAATCTTATGGTTTCTTCATGTCTACATGGGGCCTTAGGCAAGGGGACCCTATCTCGCCTACTCTATTCATTCACATTCTGGACCTGATGGGCCGACTCATCTAGAGAAGCATCAACAACGAAGGGATTCTCCCATATCACTTCTGGTTGAAGGATCCAAAAATATCCCACATGATGTTCTCCAATGATATCATCCTATTCCTGAATAGAAAAAATAGATCCCTATATAGTTTAAGAGCGGTGCTATATATTTATTGTCATTGGATCAAGTTGAGAATTAACAAATTCAAGATAGAATTCGTCATCTCAAATAGGTTCTCGGTCATGAGGGTGGAGTCTATCATCAAGTTTCAAGGAATAAAGAGGGGAGAGTTTCCTATGACTTACCTTGGTGCACCTCTTTCATCTCGAAGAATTATAATTTGGTACATCGACACCCTCCTCTCCAAGATTATGGAGAGAGTTCTGATCTAAAAAAATAAGTTCTTATCTTATGGAGGGAGGATAGCCCGAGTGAACAACATATTGGTGGATTCCCCCATACACGTCCTCTCATCTAGATGGTCCCTAATGGTGTGATCAAATCCATCAATATGATCCTCGCCTCCTTTATATGGGACACATCCACAGAAGGGAAGAAACATTGGGTGTCCTAGATCCGAATGGCGAAACCTGTTGGTGAAGGGGGAATCAGTGTGCAAAACCTCAGTGATACCATATTATATATGCATGAAAGGTGTGAATGGGGAATGATGGAATGACTTAATCTTTGGGTATATACCATGAAATTGCATGTGTCATGGTTTCAAGGATCCATGGATGGGGGTCGCTATACCCTCTGGTCGATAGTTGGGCTGATTTTTTAGGTCCTTAGCCCCTTCACCCGCTTGTTGATTGGGAGAGGAAACCTCTCATTCTGGCACTAGGATTGGGGTGGTGGTATTTTGGAATTTCATGGGATCCCTACCAAAAATATTACATTCATGGAAGCAATCCTCTTCCCATCTTTCTTCTCTGTGGTTCTGTATAACAGTCAGAGGGAGTGTTTTAATCTCATTAATATTAACTCAGAATATTATAGATGTGTCTTAATCACCTCCCCCTTGGGTCTCTTCTCATTGAAGGGATTCCGGGGTGTGTTTCATGGATCGGTGCATCCAGGGGAATGGGATGATATTATCTGGGTGAAATTCATTCCCACTAAATACAACTTTCTCATATTGTGGTTTTGTAACATTGCACTTCTGACTGATGATAACATCTGTAGGTGTGGAATCCAACTGGTGTCCAGGTGCGTGTGTTGTAGTGTTCATGGAGAGGGGATCTCTACTCATCTATTATTCATTAGTGAATGGTTGATCAATTCATGGAACAAGATGGTTTAATTTCAGTGGTTTGTGCTCCGTATGTCGATATCCACCCCTTTTGGGAGGACTGGTTCTATGGCACTGAGGGTGGTGTGGTGGAGAAGGTGGCCCATTCAGTGTTGCTGCATGTCGGGTGTTGGTGTATTTTTCAGGCATGGAACAAGATGAATCATGAAGGTGGGGCAATGACAGCTCGAGTGATTATTGTCTAGGAAAAAGAAATATTACAAGATTGGAACAAGGCAGTGAAGTACTGGAAAGAAGCTCCCTCGCTCCACTGTTTTCCATCCTGTTACAGGGTGAATGTGTCCTCCATTAGCAAGGCAGGAAACTGGGTCATCTGTAATATCCCTTTGGGTGGCTTGAAACTCAATACGGATGGTTCTTGTATACATGGTTACATTAATGACAGAGGGGTGGTGTGGGATATTCATGGCTCTATTTACTAAGCTTCCTCAGCCAGCCTGGGTAAGTGTTCCTCTATCCAAGGGGAGGCTATGGATATGCTCATAGGCCTCACCTTGTGTCGGTAGTAGGGTCTAGACATTTCATAAGTTGAAACAAACTCCATGGTAGTTCACGATTCTTTTAAAGGGTGTGGTGTCGTGCCTTGGTCGATTTTCTATACTATCAGAAAATGTAAAAGAATTATCAAAAGCAACATTAGTGTATGACATACCTAGAGGTAGGTGAACAAGGTGGAAGATTACCTAGCCTCAGTGGTGTAACCTGGAATGGTAGATGTGTTTCTACACACGGATTAAAGCATTAAATCCAAGGGGATCGAGTTTAATAAAGGGTATGCAATCGGGTTGCAATACCTCAGACCCCCACAGGATTATTTCCGGCTATAAGTTTAGGCTTTCTATGGTATCTAAATTTTTATTTGAATGCTTATGATATCAAGGGAATGTTGAGTATGTATAAGGAATTTCATCTCTACCATTATGGGAATATGCCTATGGGGTGATTCGTTGGAGATGAGACGGCGTGTTTAGAGCTAAGGGAATACATGCTAGCTTGTAGAGATGGCATATTGGCCACCAGGATTTACTGAGAAATCATATGTGAGGATTATTATCCTTATAGATTTGCACATCAATTCAAATGTCTACAAAAAAATTAATGTATCCCCCCTGTGTATGTTAGATTATAAAAAAAATGATGGTTTTCTGATAACTATGGTTACTAATATCTATAGAGAAGACTGGGGAAATATTTAATTTACATACCGTTGATGCAACAAGCAGGTTGACTATCTGGTATACAAAAAATTGTGTCGTATCATACCTTGAAGGGATATAAATCCATAATTTCTATCGAGTCAGGATAAAGAGTGGTCGTAGTATGTTGCCCCTTCATTTGGAAATAAATTATTCTTTATAATGTGCCAACTCACTTGAGTTAGAGGGTGGAGGTGACAAGGCCCCAAATTCACTGAAGCGACATCGCACAAGATATAATCCACCTATAATGGTAAGGGGATCGACCCCATCGATCCATACCGAGGTAATACTGAGGTGATCTAGTTTCCATCAATCTAAAGAGTGGCGAGTTCCATTTTCTCATCCCCAATATGTGACTATATGAATTGGGAAGAAACCTAAATCCAAGATTGGAGGATCCTCTTCACAACCATTTGCCATGTACACTGAATATATATGACCAGAGTCTATTCAAACATAAAAAAGTTTATATAGTGACATTGAAACCCTGTTGATAGATCTATGTGAAGTGTTGTATATTCTAGGAATATCAGATCTACAGGCCCCTTTTGATATTCTATCCAAGAAAAATTGTGATGAAGTGAGAACTAACATTTGAGAGATGGAAATGCACATATACGCTATAGATGACCCAATTACCACCAAAAATAGGATTAAGGAAGTGATAGATCATGGTACCAATGATGGGATTTTAATTTTCATTAGATGATTAATTGAGTGATTTTTTGGATCCTGAAGATGTAGGTTCTCTTTTTCTCATATCATCATCAGGTTTTCAATTTGAATTTATTTCAAACATTGTTACTTGGTAGAAATATCATCTTAACATGAAGTTTGCAAAATGAAAATCGACTAAAGTTCCATCACCACAATAGAGCCCTGGCAGCACTGCTATTGGAGCTAAAGGATAGCCCTATGAATTGGGAGAAATATATCCAGCACAACAGTCCAAAGAGGATGAGATTGGAAGGTTATTTCAGTCTGAAATACCTATTTTTGGATATGATGTTGAAATTCAACATAAGTAGGTGAAGAAAAAAAACCATAAAAGAATGATGACCATTGTTAAACACTTTATCAGTAGTGGTAAACCTTCATGATAACATGAATTTAGTTTTATTTGTGAAAAAAATTGTTTTATCTTCTTGGAATTGCAGGAGAATCTTATGCTTCTTCCCTAAAAGAAAATACTGATAATCGTTGAGGAACTATGGAGGGTGCTTCTGAACATGAAAAAATTACTACTAACCCGGTGGTTCTTGAAGAGACTTTGGGGCTAAAGGAACCAATATCTATCCCCATTACTTCTCTTGTTCCTGCAATCATGAGAGGGGATGCCTCTAGTAAATCAATAGTGCTTTATAAGAAATCCAATGTAACAACAACTAAATTCCATTTTGTGATTCTTTAGGTTCATCACATACACCAAAAAATCTTGCAACAACTAATTTTGCGCCCACAACTATTACTGAGGAAGTTGTTCAGGGTCAAAGGTTTTTAGAGGAAATTTGCGAAGAAAACACATCGAGTGATCCCATGGAGGATAAAATCATTGGATCTGTGATATCCTTGGATGATATAAGAATCCTAGGAATGTCTATTGATGAATTATTAGAACACATTAATATTCCAAATTATTTATTATATTTTGATGTTCCCTGTATAGAATAAACTATATGTGAGTTTTCATTAATTGTCCCATTAATCATTTTATGATTAAATTTGTAATCATGATCTGCTGAAATATGCAATTCCCTCTATAAAAAATGTTTCCACGATAATGATTAAAAGAAGCTTTTACATTAATGTCAGTCCTACCATTACAGAGACATTGGATCAGGTGAATATAGGGACAAAATATCATTATGAGATTCATTCTGAGGATCCTGATCAAATTAAAAAGAGCATTCCCCCACCCAGAGACATGAAACAAGACCGTTGAAACAAAGAATGTTGGGGAGGAGTATTATCAGTTGCCGACCTATTTTTTTTTTTTTGTATGAGATGTTGATATTGTTAATGTACTCAGATTTTTTATCCCTTGAAACTAACCATAACTATAATTTAATTCATCATATAGGGCTTTCAACTTCAATGGCTATGCCTGGAGGTGAAGCCTCTATATCTGCTCAAACAGTATTAGATGGTGATGCAACTATTGTCATGGAAGGAGTAGAACAAGGAACTTAGTTATGTGTATTAATCCTAGAATATGTCTCTCCTTATGAAAATGGATCTAAATCAAATCCAGAACTGAAAAATTCCATTCATATTCCTTGTCACAAGGCATGTAAAAATATATGGAAGATAATATCTAAAATTCCCCATGAGTATCTTCCGTCATGAATTCCAGAACATTCAACTTTGTTTATCATGTTGGGATTTGGCGGGTTTGAATACCAAGAAATTCATAAAGCAGTAAAAGAGATTATTCGAAAGATAGAGTAAGAGAATAGGCTTTGTCAAGATCCAATAAAAACTAAATTATTGATCAATATCGATGAATTTGAAGCAGCATTATCCCGATTTGAGTTTAATAATAATGGAATGTTTAAAGAACTGAAAAAAAAAAGATTAAAAAAAGGCTTTTCAGTAGTTTCTTCTTGAATAGTAATTATATATTATTACATTGGATCATGACCATCTTCATGATTCCATCAGAAAAAATCTAGAAGGATGGTGCAGAATCCATTGTAGATGTTAAAGAAGCAATTATCCATGCTGAATAGAATGAAGCTGGTGTACTAAATGAACTTCAATAGTAAGATGATGGGGATCAAGAGGTCACTAACCAAATAAAAAGTTGTGTATAAAACCTATTGTAATTTATGATAGAAGAGAGACTCTATTTTTTGGACGCACCTCTGCGAAATTTTTTGCATAAATGAAAATAATTTTATCTGTAGTCATCTTTTTTCATTGTTTCTATATTTTTTTAACTATGCCAATGGGCCTAGTAAGAATAGTTTTATTTTTTACTAGGGTTGTACAGAAAACCTCACAAACATTGTATCTTTTGACTCTTTCTTCCTCAATATTACCTAAATCATACAAAATGTATATTTAGTAAGATGGGACTTGGAATTTGTCCAGATCGACCTTTTTGGGATTCCAATCTGGTGAGTACCACATTTATTGTTGTTGAAATTTTAGAGTCATGGATGTTATTCAATAAATGGTTAGTGTTTAAGGTCGAATAGTTTTGACAATAAAATATTAAATTAGATCCCAAAAAATAATCAGTACCCAAGAATTGTTTTAATATTCTTTTAATATTTCCACGGGGAATCTAAAATCATGATTTCTATAGTCACCAAATCTAAAACAAGTATAAACATAAAATAAGTCTTTTCTAATAATGAGGTTACGTTTATTTTAAAAACCCGTTATGGGGATTGTGTTATGAAGGGCTGACTAGGGAATATGTTGCATAACCAAATAGTGGATTCTTTTGATTGATAGGCCTGTTATGTTGGAAAATATTATTCAAAGCCACCTAAGGGCACATACTTCATAATAAATAAAAAGAGATCTTAGTAATTTAATATTTTTTTAATGATAATCAATGGAAAATACGATTTGGGTGACTCAAGACCCAAGTGAGTGGTTATTTTTCAAGGAAATGTGTTTTAAGAATAAAGGGTTATCTTTTTCTAAATATTTCATGAATTATAAAACCACTTCTACACAAATTTGGTGAATGAGGAATAGTTAAAATATTTCAGAAAAGGGAATTCCCGATATCATACAATGTAGTTTTAAGCCATGCAGTGGGGACATTGTATTGTGCAGTTGTAAGTCATGCATAGAGGACATAGTGTGGCTTTAATTTATGTTCTTTAGCTTTGAATAAAGTAATAATACTCTCTTAATTTCTTGATAATTGTTTTGGAAACATACAACCATATTTAGGTATAGAAGGTAAAAATTGTAAACTGTGATTTAGGAATTTAGGAATTCGATGAATGATATAGGAACAAATGGGATAAAGGATTTAGAGGAAGTCTTTTCCAAGAACAAAGTAACCATTATTTGACATACCCATTATAGGGGATGTATTATACAGAACCAAATGGGGCATATCTTGTATATCCAAATGGTGACATATTTTGACTGACAAACATGTTATGTTGGAATATTTTTTGTAAGGTCACCTTTGAGCACCTACAACATAGTTAGGAAAAAGTGCTCTCAAAAGATTGAAATTCTATTTCTAAAAGACAAAGAATGTTTATAAAGATTCAAATTTTCCATATCATAGAGTTTGGTTAATGAAGAAAGGTACCTAAATTTGGAGAGGGTATTCCCAAACATGATTTCCAATGAATTAGATGAATTATATTTCTACGAAGGTCTTACCCAAACATAAAAATCATGGTGTCTGTAGTTTTTAAGTTATACAACTAGGACCAGAAATGGAAACAATATATGATATGTGGTCAAGTGATCCAGTGTTATTACATATTTAATTGAACAAATGGAAAGTTAAATATGTATACCATGGTCTTAAAGACTTTCATAATGAGAAAAAGGTAATGGGACAAATATACATGAATGACTGCTTTAAAATATAGATTTTTTTTATTTTTATCAAACCATGAAGGGGAAAATATAAACATTAACCCAGAATGAAATTACCATTATTTGAAAAACCTATTATGGAGTTTTTGTGAAGTAGGGCCAATTGGGTCATATTCTACAGAGCTAAATATAGGAATATTTTGTCTGACATGTCTGTTATGTAGGAAACTTATGCAAGGCCACCAAATTTCATGTACTACAAAGTCAATAAAAATATTTCTTAGATATAAGAAACTCTGTCACCAAAACCCATAAGAAAGAGAATGAAAATATGAAAATATTCAAGATTAAGAGTGTAAAATATGGGAGGGGTTAATGCTCAATGAAAATGAGAAATATTTGAATCAATATTATCCATGAGTTTGAATTACTATACATATATCTGACTCACATGTAAAATGGAGACATTATTTGTTTCCATTGAATCAATATTATGCTCTGTAATTTAGAGTCTCGCAGTGAGGACATTAAGTGATTCTGATGTAAAAAGGAAATATTGTGGCTAGACCAAGGAATTAAACCCATGTGTCACTACATATCTCATATGGATGAGAATCAATCAATACGTAGTTTAGTAAGAATTACCTATACTGGTTTGACTCTTACATAGGGAATAAGAGGGATTTTTTTTATTGTGGGTGGGCCCAAGATTTGAGATCATGGAGTCTCTACATTTCTCATATAGATGAGAATCAAGCCAAACATAGTTCTTGAACAATCATTTCCCATACCAATTGAATTTAATGTTGGAGACATGGGATTTTAACTCATAAAATGGTATAAAAATAAAACCATGTAACTTCAAAGAACACTCTTCATAGATCTAGTTCATATACAAGAGTATAAAAGGAAATAAAAACTTTTGTTGTTGCGGCTGGGCCAAAGAGTAAAAATCCAGGGGTCTCTATGTTTTTCATATCAATGAGAATCAAGCCACGTGTAGTTCTTGAAATGATGCCACTATGCAAATCTGATTCAAACATATGGATAAATGGAACGCATGTACTACCAATGTGTAGTAATGATGTCAATTATGATTGCAAATTGAAGTTATTAATGAAAAAATATAGGAGATGTTAACAATAGAGTTTATTGTCATGTAGCGAGGACAAATTTGTCATCATGTATAATGTCATGCAAAAAGAAAAAAATGCTACCCATTTTATCATCATGAAGCATGGACACAAATGGATGTTATGTAGTGTAATTCCTTGAAACTAGGATATTGTACTGTGAATTTTAGATTCATTTAGTAAGGACATTGTGTATTGTTACAGAAAGTATTTCTTTTATAATATCTCATTGGTTGGAGTTGTGATAAGCTCTCCATCCACTGAGATTAAGGAATAATCTCTTTTTGAGTAGACCCCATGTATGGAATAATGTCCTTCCCACTTTGGATCATGATTTTGATGTTTTGTTCCTAGTATCTTTGGATTCCTAAGGACAGATACAAATTCTCCATGAAGAAATGAATAGAGGCGAAAATCCTTGTCAAAGGATCATTCTATTCTATTATGATACACTTCAAAAAGATGTTAAGTATGAAATATATTTTCATCTAATAGTTCCAGATCATAAAATTGTTTCTGAGACTTCTCATCTATAGAGAACTAATCAAATGTTGCAACTCTGAGTTAAGGCAATTGAATTTCAATTGGAAAATCGACATCTATTTCGTACACCAATGAATAAGGGGTTGCCTAAGTAGCAGTAAGGGTAGTAGTCCAATAATCCAATAATTTAGGAAAAATATTATTAGTCCATGATTTCATATATTTTTCCACCATCTTCAGGAGTATATTTTATAGGGTCTTATTAAATGCCTCTATCTTTCCATTGGTCATTGCATGAGAGTGAGATGAATGGTTGGATTTGATATTTTTCACCTGTTATAACTTCGTAACCTCAATAAAACAAAAATTGGTTCCATTGTCCTTCAATATAGTATGAGGTACCCCAAATCTTGTGATGATGTTATTTTTGACAAATGTAACAATTATTTTGGTACCGATTTATTGGAGAGGTATTGCCTTAGCCCATTTGGATAATAAGTCAGTGTAAGTAATAATATACATAAACTGCTTAGCCGTAGCTATAGGATAATTCCCTACTATATCCATTCCCCATGTGGAAAATTTCCAGGAGTATTTAGTTGTATATAAAAACTCCAAGGGTTGATGAATGAAGTTAGAATTCACTTGGAATGGATGACAATTCTTAGTGAAATCTGTGTAGTCCTATGCCATTGAAGGCCAAAAGAATCCAAGGATTCAGATTTAATTATAAATCCTATGCCCAGACTGGTGAGCTCCACAAGCTCCTGAATGTACTTCTTTCATGACAACTATAGTTTCTTCTCTACAAATAAAACTGAAGAGTATTCCATCAAATCCTCATTTATAGAGTATCTTCTAGTGATATGGACTATCATTAGGTGTAAAATTTTCCACCCGTCATTTGATCAATACTTTTTGTGCTCTATCTGTTGGATGTACTCGATTTTGAAGGTATTCTATGACGGGTGTCATCAATCCCTTTGTATAACCATATGGATAAAAATAGGGCTAATTTCCTGAATTTACTCCATTATAGTTTGAAAAAAATGTGATAAAACATGACAATAGGCTATATTAATGATTGTATCACCCCAATTTGGATCTTTCAGGGTTGTAGATACATTATCCAGTGCATCATCTTGGGTGTTTTGTTATCTAAGGGCATAAGACAATGTCAGCTCTGAGGTAAATTCATCCATTAAGCATTTGACGTAATCACACAATGAGATTAAATTTTCTTTTCTGGTTGAATAATCTTGATTGATTGCCAGCTTAGAATCACCTTTCACATTCCTATGGTTCACTTGTACCTAATGTTCCAATTCTATGCATGCAATGAGATATTGATATTCTTTCTCATTGTTGGCACCGCATTCTAACCACAAGAAGGAAAATGGAAACATGGAATTTCATGGGAAGATAGGTACACTTCCTAACCCCACTTTATTGAATTTGGGTTTTCCATTTTCTTCCCTGTTAGACATCTGTAAGCACCATTAAAATTTATTTCCCATGTTTGGGGATTATATTGAATAGAGAAGACCACTTCATCAGGAAGTTCAGTATTCAATAATGTATTTTCTATAGATGGATGTTCAATAAAAAATTCATCCAAAGCATGACCTTTTATTTTCTTCTACGGAACTAAATGAATATCAAACTATTGCAAAATAACTAGACACAGTACCAAACGGCCTTTATTCATAAGAAGAATGAGGATAAATTTGAGTAAGTTATTGCGAGACACCAATTGGACCTACTGATGTTGTACGTAGTGCCTCTATTTATGAACCGAAATGACTAATGAAATGAAAAAATTCTCAATACTTGAATACTGATCTTTTGTATCAAGCATAGTTCGACTCAGATAGTAAATTCTATTTTCTTTCCCAGCGTCATTCTTTTGGTAACGGAAGGCACCAAGTGATCACTCTAAAGGTGTCGCATATAGAATATGTGGTCTTCCTTCTATAGGTGGCATTAATAATTATGGAATCAAGGTATATTTCTTGAGGGTATCAAATTTCTCTTGGAATTCTTCAGTCCATTAATAGGTGTCTTCCTTCTTCATTAATCTAGTGAAATGAAAACACTTGCCTTATAAATTTGTGATAAAGCGCTGAATATTGGCCAAGTGTCATTGGATTCCTCCTAATTATTTCAAATTTTGAGGAGGTGACATGCCAAGGATTGGTTTTGTTTTTTCAGGATCATCTTTGATGCCATGATGATGTAAAACTAATCTGAGAAATTTTCTTGAAGTTACCCCGAAAGGACATATCAAGGGGTTTATCTAAAAATTTTGTTTCCAAAGTTTATTAAATATGGCCTCCATATTATCCAAATATATCCAACATTTCCTATATTTAACCAACAAATATTCCACATAACATTTTATAAATTTTATTAAGAATGGTTTAATGATATGGTGCATGGAACATTGATACAGTGTACCTACGTTCATTAAGCCAAAGGGAATTTCCCAATTGAAAAACACACCATAAGGGGATCTTAAGTCTATAGACTCTTCATCCTCTGGGTCCATGTATATTTGATTGTACCCAGAGTAGCCATCGATGAAGGAAAGAGCTTCATATCCAATCGTTTCATCAATTAAAAGTTCTGTGATTAGAACTGGAAAGTTGTATTTAGGAAAATTCCAGTTAAGATCAATGAAATCAATGAAAACTCTAATTTTCCCATTATTATTTTTTATTGGGACAATTTTTTCCATCCATTAGGGATATTGAACCTCCCTAACCAATTTTACCATTATAATATTATCGACTTCTTCATTAATTTAAGAGGCATGATTGGGATGTGTTCTTATTGCTGCCATCTTGAATCCTCTATGTTCTAATAAAAACCCCAAATGATGAGTGGATAAATCAGGATTAAGACCTGGAATTTCTGTATGATCACAAGAAAATATATCTCAACGATCCATTATAAATGGGGTATACATCTCTTGCTCTTCATAAGTAATGGATTCACTAATTAGAGTGTGGCGTGGATCTTCTTCTATACCCAATTTTTTTTTCTTTGAGATCATCCACAGTGTTAGAGACATCTTCCTCAAATGATTGAGGAGCATCCCTAAGATCTTGTTCTTATTCTTCCTTAAATGTCACTTATTCTATTTCTACTATCATAGTAGGTGATGAATAAAAACTTTTAGATCTAGGAGAGTTGTCAGTATTTCAAAATCCTGATGAAGATGCATCCATTTATGACCCTACAAATAATGAATGGTATTTTTATATCATTAAAGATGATATAATGGGTTGGGAATCAACATCCTTCTATTACTCTAGTATTGATACAAATTCTTCTTTTCTTATTGATAAATTAGGGACATGTTGAAGTTCAGTGGATTAAATAAAGGCATCTACATTTAAGATTTCACCACTTGGTGAATCAACAATTTTTCCCATGCTATCAGACTTGATTTCCATAATTGACATTATGGAAGTCACTGGACAAGTTCATGGATTTGGGTTTATTATTTCGATTTGATTGATAGGAAACACATAATATGTATTCAAATGTATGAATGGGTTGGTTATGATCTTTTCCCAGCCATTCAGAGCATTGATTCTAGTTAACACCTTTTTCAGGACCTTCTTCCCTTCATGTGATAAAATTTGGCCTCAATATATTGAAATTCACACGTTTTTAATGGATAATTGTAACCATACAATGTCTAGATTTGTCCATTGAAATAGTAATTAAGACATTGGTGGTATGATGACTGATTGGATACAAGTTGATGTAGCCAAGGCATTTCCTGATGAATGTTGAAGGCTATGTCCTAACGAACAACCATGAAATCTAAATTAGAAAAAAGAACTTCAAACTAAGTTCTAAGTGTAATCTTGCCTAGTGGTTCTTTCATATTATTGTCATAACATTGTATCATTAATGTGGAAGGAGATAAGTCATATTCATTGAGGCCTAATTGAAGAAGTGTACAAATATGAATGAGGATGACTCTTGAGACATTATCTATAACGTCTTATTAGATTTCTACGTCTCTGACCCTGCCGGATAGATACAAGGGCCTAATATTTCCATGTACAACATCATTTTCATCTTTATCTATAAAAAATATAACACCATGAAAATATGTTGGATCATTCTCCACACTGTAAAACTCAGTACCAAGAACTTCAATTTCTAACTCATGAGGACATTAAAAAGCATCAATAAGTGATTCTCTAAGATCTTTTGACAGATTCAAGGCATACAAAATTGACAACATGGCTGGTATATGGGCTCGGTATTTCAAAACATTGTACTTTTGGTCTAAAGGTATGTGTTTCATTTCATGGAGATACATTTTTTAGGTGCCTTGGAAGTTGACTCTTATGATATAGATGTACCCTCTGTCAGAGCAGAAATTTGAAATACACATGTCTTTGGTAGATTTGACTAACTATGTCTATATAATTGTAGTGATAACGATGGTGTAACCTCTAGTCAGCCCTTTAAAAATAATCATGTCAGGACTGATTTTTTCATGTGTAGTGGGACTTATTTTTTATTATTGAGCCTATTGAAGGGATCTACCTCATGTTTCTGCTGCATACATGGGTTGAGTAGGGGTAGAGTTAAGATTCTGGCTTCTAGAAAACTCATGTATTCCCATGTATCCTCTACCATGGATTCATCTCCTAGTTACCCAGTTAGGTATAGGGAACTTAGGATCATCATAACCAAGAATCACCATCGGCATAGGGATCTGTTACATGGATAACTTTGATGGAACCAAATATCATTACATCATCTGATGACACTTATTCCTGACAGGTCAGTTCTAGTTATGTCGTTGGGTAGGGTGGTGCCCGTGCTTTCGAAATAGATGGCATGAAATATTGTAGAGTCAATGAAAACATTGGACATGACATGATCTCATAATCTTGTGACTTCTCTTTGTCCTTCTGATCTTGTCGCTTCTTTGTGGATTGACCTTTTGAGGACTAATCTTTTGATGAATGTGTTTTTACTATTTCAGGAGTATCAGAAGACATAATCCATTGATTCGTCACTGTTTGTATAATGGCATGAGTTATTTTGAACATTTTCCTTATAATCAAATAATTTTATATCTATGCATTTTTTTCATTTTACTTCATGTCATTCACCTTTTTCTTATGGATCAGTAAGAGTAGCAAATGCTACTTGGGCTAATGAACTTTTCAGTCTCACATGTCTAGAGTCTACCATTTTTTGGAGGACTTCTTTGAAAACAAAACACTCATGAATGGTATTCCTTGACATCTGGTGGATGGAAAAATTGTTCGTAAGATCTTCATTATCTTCTCTTCTTGGTATCTTCGGCCATGAAAACTAAAACAAATTATTTTCCAAAGATGTGATAATGTAACCAGCAACCTGTTTATTCCGAAAAAAATAAACATTGTTATTTACCTCCCCAGTCTATTTCCTTCTTTGATCTATTTGATCAACATCATGAGGCAGAGCCCTTCGATACGATGAATGTTTTGAAGTGAAAGTAGGTACAACTGCTTTCATGAGTGTGAATATAGCGGCCTCTGATTTTCCTATTCTCCTTGGCATAACTGGTGTAATTACATGAGTTTTAGCTTTAGTTTCTACAATGGAATCCTCCACTAGTTAAGAAATTGAAAATATTTCCCAAAACCCACCTATGTATTTCACATGGATCAGTGGTGTGCGTAACTCCTCATGCATATTTCCCAAACAAATTGGCAGCAACACTTCCTAAGGGAGTGCCAAATTTAAGGAAAATAATAATCCTTTCCATTGAGCAATGAAATCTGAAACTCTTTCATTTTCAATTTGCATTAAATTTTTAAGATAAAAAAATCTTGTCTTCAGCTGCGTTGAGATAAATTGAAGAATGAATTATTGATGGAGATCTTACCATCTTGTAATTGATGGAGATTACAAACTTTTATACCATACAAAAGTTGGTTCCTATAATGACTGCAAACAACACCTATGATTTACTACTTATTATTATTGAGGAGTCCCCTTCAATGGATCACTATGAGAAATGAAATTCATTATGTATTTTTCAGGATATCTTGATCCTTAAATGATGTGGAATATAGTGATAAAAAAATTTGTGTGGGAGGGATCGGATCCACCCACTCAGGGTAATCTCTATTTTCCAGCTGAACTGGCACATTCCATTATTCCATAGCATCCAATCAAGTTTTTAATGGATCAATTGTGTTCATAAACATTTTAGGAATATTCAAATGAGATGGGACATGTACATGTATAATAGCTGGAGCATGAACATGTTCAATGACCAACAAAACCACTTCTGATGGTGCTTCTTGTATTTATCATGGATAACCCACGGGAACTTGCATATAAATATGTGTTCAATCCTGCCATATCTATATACTCAATGGATGGAAATCATTATCCTCATTTGCAGTTACCACAAATCCTCTTTTCTGAGAAGCTCCTACCGGGTGTGCAAGTTGAGGATCTTCCATTGGAGTATTTCTAGTAGAAATGTTGATTCAAAGTAACTCTGTATGGAGTATTTTCAACTCTTTCATCTTCTCTTCTTTCTTTTAAAATATTTATTCAAGTGAAAGAGATTGACCTTCTCCCGGGGAAATGTAAAACGTGATATGAATTTTACCTTCCCCCTTTTTAGATACCTTTCAAAGGGGTGGGAGTTGATTATTTGATTGCATACCAAGATTCTGGGTAAGCCTTTGATTTTAGGTATGCACACATCCTTAATTTTCATTAGTGTATACCATATTATGGATAAGAATTTCATATTCTGATTCCCTTGAATTGGACTCATTTTCTAGAGGATCTTCTGTAATGGTGTCAATGACATTTATTGATGCATAATGAATTGATGGCATTATGTCAGTATCTTTGTAAGATCGTCTCCTTCTGTATCTTCCATGAAACTTAATTCTTCTATATGCTGAATTCCTGGGATTATTTTTTGGATAGTTACCTAATGGGAATACATGGATAATTCTATTGTACGCTCTCTTTATGGATTCATTTCTAATTGGGATAAAACATATTTCCATTGAGGTAGGGATTTTAGATGTGAAACTTTCACCATCCCTGAAGGCTG
This sequence comes from Viscum album, assembly GCA_963277665.1. NCBI lineage: Eukaryota > Viridiplantae > Streptophyta > Magnoliopsida > Santalales > Viscaceae > Viscum > Viscum album. The sequence continues at coordinate 444,248,881 of OY728155.1, read as the reverse complement.
GGTTTGTTCCTCTTCATCTTCTTCAAACCTTCATACATTGTTTATTGAGATCAAACATTTAATTACACAAGCCACCATCCCTATATGTTGGGGTTTCTCTTGAACTAATATAGATGAGACACGTGCATCTTATTTTCTGATTTTTCGTATTTTGGTTTGGACATTAGTTGGTTGTATTATCCAAGAAACACCTAAATCAACTATTTCAGAAGATCATGATGCTATTTTAGACATTTGAATCATCTAATGGATAACATCCTCTAATTCAAAGGACTTATTATTATTCTATGATTGTTACTGAAAAAGTATATCAATTGGTTTATTTCTTTGGTCTTGGAATTGATGAGATCTAGTTGATGCATGTTCTTGAGTGTATACTTGATTACATACCATATCTAATGATTGTAGCTAGCCATGGGCAATAACATTGCATGAAACAACTTTTGTGGGATTTTCTGATTCTGGAGAGCAGTGAAATTCAATTCTCCATGTGCATACCATACCTTAATATGAACAATAGATGGGGAGTTAGAAATTAACTAGTGTATCCTCTTTAAAGCATTGAGGAATGCACCCTGAAGGGTTCTCAATTACTTTAATCATTTTGATTTCAGGAAACTGAGAGAGATTCTAAGTTAATTAGGTCTTTCAACCCTTATATTAACTTTATATGATTCTTATATTCATCATATGGTAATTATTTGGAATTCATATAATGAAGCTTCTTCCATATGTTGAGGTAAACATCATGAATGCAATATTCTTTCATCAATTCCGTAATGTTGTATTGAGAATTTTCCAAAGGTCAGAACATGACTGGTACATCACCTTTAGCCAATCTTTTTCTTATGTTTAGAAAATCTTCATCATCTTTCCCTAGTGGTTTCTCCATTTGGTTTTACTGAGGTGAACACTTCTCGATTATTTTATTAAAAATAATGGAATTAGTATATTTTCCTTCTATTGTATTATATGAAAAATGACCCATGGGAGGTTTGGAGAAGGATCATTCCCTTAAAAGGTATTCTGGTTGAAAAATTATTTCACTCGTTAATGAAAAGGTATCAGACATGACTGGACTTATGTAAGAAAGTGCCTCGATATTAGAAGGATTTATCATTACTACATTATCAATTATAGAATTATATTGACAATGTGAAATACTACTACAGAGACAACTTTCACATAAAATTACATCATGAGGAGGACCACTATGGTGGATTATAGAAGTGGATAAATCCTATTGCTCTTTGGTTTTCTGGGCAAATAGAGGGTTGTTGTGGATCTAATCCAGATATAGGCTATGTGGATTGACTGATATTTCATGAAGAAATCATTCATGATGAAGTTTCTTATTGGGAACATAACAATTAGTGCTACAACTCCCATAATTTGGTAATGATACAGTTGTATCTTAACCTGCAACAGATAAATGTATGAGGGCTTCAAGAAATCCAGCATTAAGATGATCCAGATCAGAGCATGGCTCGTGATTTTCCAACGGTGTTTGGAATGACTTTTTCTTGGATGCTCTCATAAACGTATTTATAACCACTTATTTAGATAAGTGGTTATCATGGGTTGGTGTATGTTCCTTGCTTAGAGTGGTTATCATAACGGTCTGATTACATCTAATTGGAAAAGGTGTATTTTATCGATCCAGTTTTCTATATGACTTAGGGAAGTATGGAACATAACCTTCTTGTACTGGAATAGAGGTATGTATATTCTCTGGGATGGCATGACGATGTGTTATCCCATGTGTGGGGACAAATATTTCTGTATGTTCCCATGGTACTGGTGACGTTGTCTTTAAGATATTCTGGCATGTTTCTAAAATTTTGGAAGGAATTTTTGTTGGACCTTTAACCATTAAGAAGCAGTTTTTGGTGACATTAGTGACTGAAATAGAAATATTATCCCATTATGTATCTGGAGTAGGTGTTTGTTCCAGTAAATATCCTCATTTTCTCGTCATTGGATACTCATAGTACTCATATATGGGGGATGAGAATTGAGTTTTCCCTAGGTATGTCATTAGAGCTTTCTGAAGGATTTCCCCAGGTGCTGGCAAATGAGACTATTGGCAGGCTTGATGAATACTGGAAGGTGTATTTTCCAACTAGCTATTTTCAACCAGAAATGGTTGACGAACATATATCAATATTGGTAGGTGTGACTATTGGAAGAATTGGTGAGTGTAAGAAGGTGTATGTCCATGTTTACTAGTTTCCACCACATTTGATTGGCAGGATTCCTTAAATGTAGTCAGATGAGCCTGCTGATTGGTTGATAATTTGTAAATAGTTTTATGTGACTATTTACTATACACTAACATATTTTCTTGGTGGGACTGGTGGGTCACTGCCAGATGAGTTTTCTAGGCTGTTGAATTAGGATGGATGGGTGTATGTTCCCCCTCATAGTTTTTACTCAAATAAGGTTGATGGACTACTCTGGATGAGGGAAAGGTGTGAATATGCACCCTATTGTCCAAATGTTTTCCCCAAAATTTTGTATTGCATGCCTAGGTTTTAGGGACCTCTTCCAAATGGGTAGAATCAACACCCCCATCATGTTTGGAGTTTGCTACTGCACGATTCTGCTGGTGGCTATTGTTGGTGGGAGTACTCGGGAAGGACCCCTGCATCATTGAATTGAGTCTATTAGTGAAATCTTGATCCACCACTATATAGTATGGGAGGGACATGTTGTTGTGTTCTGGGGAAAAGGACATGAAACCATTTAAGATGATTGTTGGAATCGCCTGCTTCTTGACCATCGGTCATCGCTAACCAGAAAACTGAGGGTTGTTATTACCCTAGAGAGCCAGTTGGGCAACCTCTAGGGCTGGGATAGTACAGCTCTGATGGAAATATCTTACCATCACATTGGAGACCCACCATTAAATATGTTGAGTGGGGGATTAAAACCTTCCTGTGGATGAGGATCCAGCTTGAGTAGTGTCTATGATATTTAGAGATGTTGTCATTAATAAATCCATTTTGGAGTGAATGAATTTCTATGAAAAAACTGAGAGAATAATAAACTCCATTAAAGAAACATCATTTATATGGAGACATGGATGATTGATTCCTTTGTTTGGCCTTCCATTATTAATTCATAGGGGATTTAACGGTTTGTAAAATTATTAACATGGTTATTGATTGAAGTCGGGTTCACTATTTTTGGTTTCATAGTTCCTTGAAATGTGTGTTCTATGTTAAGAATCATTGCATCCAATTAGTTTCCCTTTGATTTATTCATGGAACTGGAAACATCCAACCATTAATTATCCAAAAGGTACCTTATTTACAAATGTAGGCATTCATTGTGTTTGAACATTACAATAATTAAGAACATGCATGGGTCGAGAAGAAGGGAGGTGGGACTCATCACACCCTTTTGGGGGGAATTATTTTCTACAACAGGAGTCATTTTAAAAATTTATTACATTTTCATGAATCCTTATTAATTCACCGAGTATGTGATAGGTTTCCCTTGGAATTTCAATCACTTAATTACATGTGTGAAATTTAGAAAAATCCATATGTATTCGAGGTTTTTCATTAATGGAGATATCTCTATGTATTCAAGGTTCTCCATCAATGGTATCATCTCTTATACTTTTAAGATATTCTTTTAATAATTTTTATAATGATACTTGTTTATAATCGACTCAGTGAGGAACTTTTAAATTTATTGTCATATAGATAGATGAAAGTTTGTTTTGATACTAGGATTGTACCCTTAAATGGGATACCTTCATATCCATGTGAAAGGAATCATAACCCTCTCAGTTCGGTCTTGCTTAATGGAAACTAAATAACATTTAAGGACATGTGATAATGACCTACCCATATAGTTTAATATCATGTGGTATGGGAATATAACTAAAATGTTCTTGATTCAAGGTTTGGTGTGCGACTTTGGCCTAAGAATCCTAGTGAACATGGAACAAATATGGGTTTCCAAGTAACATTAGACCCTATTGGGAATATTTCCTAAGGAGAACAGGGATAATTTGAAGAGTATGTTTTGAACCTCAAGGAGGCTTCCAACGTATGCAATGTGGATGTGATTCAAAGACCACATAGTTTGATGAGTCTCCTTGAAGAGTATAGTGATTTTAGAGAAATGAGTTTGGATTTAATTCCAAATAAGATTCCTTTATTATTTGGGGGTTTAATTTGGAAATTATTTCAAAAGAGGATTCACAAATTAAGGGAATTAGTGTTGCATTCTAGTAGAGGATATCTAGTGATATTGGGCCTTGAGAAGGAATCCTATGTATCTAAATTATGATGGAAATAAGATATCTCTTAGTTAATTAATTGTTTTGGGGATTAGGCATACAAGATTCCCATTTGAGGAGACATGATTGGGTGAACCCTTTTGGGAAGGGCGCCATTTTTATCTCGGGACTTCATGTAGGCATCCAACGTATCCTAGTTTTGAATAAGAATCTGTGTTATCGTAGTTTATTTATTTTGGTGGGGAATATGCATAAAATATTATGATTTGAGGGGAAATGATTGGGTGAACCCTTTTTGAAAGGGAACCCTATTGAACATTGTCATTCATGAAGAATTATTATGTATCCTGGTTAGAACATGAATCAGATTTCTCATAGTTAAAGACATTTTTCAAATTTAGTGATCATGAAAAATCTCTAAGACCATGTGATTTAGGTTCGGTGTGAGAAACAAGAGTATGTAAATGATTTAACAAAGGAACCCACACTTTTCCTCCTCCCATGGTGGAAGAGGGTGTGCCTATGACAATGATGGTGGATGAGGGAGAGGCGACCCAGTAAGAGGGTGTGGCGACGAGCCCTCCTGCTATTCTCTTTAAATAGTAAAATGGTACAATTGTAAGGAAGGTGTGAAGGTGAAGGAAGTACAAAGGAGCAAGACTGCAACCTTCTACTTCAAAGGATAGGGGATTAAACTAGGATGGCTTCCCTAGTGAATCTCAGTTAAGGAGGGATAATTCTTCTTTTCTTGCATGGAAAAGAAATCTTGAAACATACCTTCTCTTTTAGAGACACGAGGTTCAAGGTTTTATAGATGAGAAGGTGAGTTCAGAACCCAAACAATATTCCTTTACATCGGGAACTTCCCAACACTGTTCCTAGTAGAAAGGTCCAAGTGATTGCAGATATAAAAACCCATAGACACTCTATGAACCCTAACCCCATTGTTAAAAAAATGCATGAATTCTCTGATTACGGATATACAAACCCAAATATGAGTCTCGCTGATGTGTATTTCTCAAATGTTAGATAAGTCAAGAGGTTTTGGTGGAGGCCTCAACAAAATAAGTTTCAGAAAAGGGAGCCAATGAAGAATAATACTTGCTATGAATGTCTTTAAAGAGGGAATAATGGATTGTAGACTGAAGAGAGTAGGTGAATCAGATAGGGGATCCCAATTTGGTACTTGCATGCATGTATGGGAGCGCAATTTGGCTTGGGTGACCTAACATTCACTTGAGTGATGAACAACCTGGATGTTAACATTTGGATGAGACCTGACTCAAGCCATTAATAGTATTCATTGGTATTCCCAGATGCGGTGTGCCCTTGTTCTAGTGAGAGGAATTGGTGGCCCACAACTGTTTCTGATTTAGGGAGGTTGGGTGCTTTAGGAGTGAATTTTTTATGTATTTAAAACACTAAAATGACTTATTTCTTATGACCCTCCATAAATTCTTCTTCTTCAGTTGTTAAAGAACTACCTTGAATGTTTCAGATGTCTTGGGAGATGCACTTAGGAAACCAGAGCACAAATTATGCTTCAAGGAAATCCTTTCATACAAATAAAGAACCCAAGGGTCTATTTTTAGGAAAAAAATAGGGCCCTGGGAGAAAAGAGATTGGGCACCCAAGTAGGTTTCATGCCTGACTTCGATTCTTTTGTACCTTGCACGCCAACAATTCCATGGTCTTACTAGGGAGATCCAATGCTCAAGCATTTTCAAATCATGATTTTATTCATGTGTTTTCTCCTCTTTTTTATAAGGCATTTTCCTTTGTAAATTTTTAGACTATATGATAGAAGAGAGTGTCAACATTTATTTTTGTCTATATGAATTCAAGGTTAGGTAATATTACTAGTTATTTACATTTTTTGAGGTTAATATAGTTATAAGAATTTTCTTTAATGAAATGGAAAAGATGTCACATTCATGTTTTTAAATAACAAAACAATTTTTTTATATAGTTGTTACTAATATATCGTAAACTAAAAATATAAATTATAAATCTAATATAATGATCTATATCATGTTAATTTTGTTTTATTTTTTACTGAAAAATAATTACCTTAAATACTTATACAATGATAATGTGTTAATTGCCCAATTAATGGTACTATAAAATAAATTTTATTAAATATATTAAAATAAATTTTAATTTCGATTACTATCAATATTTAAAAAAAATTAAATATTATGTTGAAATTTTATAGAAATAATCAAACAGTTGTACAAATTATTAGTTTTTTCATGTTATTAATTTCAATCTATTGAGTAGTAATTAAAATTTAAATTACGAATATAGTATCATAAAAAATATTTTATTAAATAATTTAAAATTCATAAAAATCATATATTCAGTCTAATTATTTTTATAAGTCTTTAAATGTCATCCCTGATCAATTTATTTGTCTTTTTTTCCTTATATATCAATATATTCACCCTCTATGTGTAAAAATATATGATTTCATAGAAAGGGTTGAAAATGTTAAATAAGGGATTGAAAAAATTTTAAATGTATAATAATGATCTAAACGTTTTATATATTTATTAGAAGTACTTGATTCAACCCTTGTCACCTTATGTCTTAATTAGAGTTTTTTAAGAGACAATTTACCTTTAATATAACATATAAATGTTATTTAAATCAATGATAGTTATAAAATTACACTACCGTTGAATTTAACATCTTTATATTTCCTCCTAGGGAAATTTTCATGATATTAATGAATATAAAAGTCTATTTTAATTTTAATTAAAGGATTCCAAATTTTAAAATATATTTTTAATTTTTATAAGTAATATGATTTCCATAAATTCGGGTAAAATTCAAAAAAGATTCTTATTTAACAAATAGAAAAATAACATAACTGATTTTACAAATTTAAATTTTAATATAATTTGAATGATTAAATCTATTAAATTCATTTCACAGTTTTATATGAAATATTATTTTGGTTTTTATGAATTTTATTCAATTTTATTTCATGATGAATTTGACATCAGTGAAAATGAATAGTTTCTAAATTAACATTAATTATAATTTATCAAAATAATATTTTATTTATATATTTATAATTTTATAAAATATAATAATCTCCAAAATGAGTGGAATATTATTTTAAACATCATATATTTTCCATTTTTATTCATTTTCCATTTATATTAAAATTATTAACCATTTTCTATTAACTAAGTGGTTACCACAGTTAAGGTAAAAAATAACTAACCATGAGGTAAATAAAATAGTTATGTTTTTAAATTAATGAAAAACATTTCAATATAATATTGGATAGTGGGATTAGAAAACTATACTATTGTATCATCAAATAATGTTCCATTTGGAATAATTTGTAATTGTAAATTAATTTATTTTAATTTAATCATTTGCAAAATTCCAAAAGTGCACCTCACCTCAATTAGTAAAGGAAACATCCTCCATCACTTATTTGTACCTCATTAAGCCATACATGTAATAAATACCCAAACCATTTTACTTATCAACATTCTCAAGAATTTTTAGAGGGATTCATCTTCTAGAAAGACTTCCCCTAACATCTGCAAGCTGAGATTCAAAGGGAAATACTTTATTAAGAGGTGATAATCATTAATGACTCTTTCATGTTTATTTATTATTATACTTTCTATTTATGTGTTGTTTCAATAATAAATTAATAAATAAACTATCATTCATATACTAAGATGTTATTATTATTATTAATTAACCATATTTTAACTTTTATCCATCCATTGAGAAATGAAATCACTACTCATGCTTGTGTACGACATACTGTCTCCACCTGGAAATGTAAGTCATTGTTTATCACCACATTAATCATATGTTTCTAATGATGGAAATAATTGATATATTTTATAATTAATAGATGATATTGATTCTGTAGAAATATTATACATTAAACTTCATTACCATTTCTACTATTTAGAAATTGAATCGTCAAACATGCGTATGCACGACTTACCATCTCCAAAATGCGATGTGATTCATTTTCTATGTTAAACATTCAAGATTTGTTCCAAAAACGTTTTTAATGATGAAATATTATATTCGTGAAATTAATATATTTAGAGAGTTTATGGATCTATATCCTGTGAAAAAATAATAGCGACCTTCAAGACAAAAAAAAAAGAATGATATAATAATGCAATTAACACCATAAATTATTCCATTGATAAAATATTATTAACATGAAAGTGGTAAAATGTTATAATGGTATCATATATGATATAAAAATATAAATTTGATTCTTTTATAAGTAAATTATATTATTAAATAAAATATAAAAGAGGATCATACAAGTTTTATGGTAGTCAAATATGAGGATAGAGTTTATTTTACAATCTCATCATTATTCAGGATTTATTATGTTTATGTCTTTATTAGTAAAATATTTATCGTCCATATACAGTTCTTCTAAATTTTCATAAAAATGTATTTTAAAATTCTCTAAATAATTTTTTTTATCAATTTTTACTCATGTTTTACTTTTTGAAAAAATGGAATAAAAGGAATCATTCTCTTAATTTCTAAATGAATTATTCTGTGAATTTTATGAAAAAATACATAATGAATGTTTTTTAACTTATATAGATTGTGAAAATTTTACCTACATAATAGAATATAAATTCATTTAATCATAATTTACATTTCACAAGGTTCTTTTCAATGAAAATTTTTTATTTTATAATTTCATGAATTTTTAAATAAGTGATTTCAAAGTAAAAAATGGGCTATTTCTCTCAAAACATCATCAATGATTTTAAACTTTGTAAAAAAAAATTGATAAATATTATAATTGATTAAGTTTTATCTCTTATTATTCCATTTACAATAATTTATTTAAATGATTATGATCAGTTTCACACTAGATGTTCTATTTTGATACCATACATTACATTTCTCTGGAAGGATTATGGTTATTGATTTGGGAATGTAGTCACATTTCATATACTAGGTTTCAAATAATAATGTTTATGTTGTTATGTTTTTTCAAATTCATATGAAAATTGAATTGTAATTAGAATGTGATGTGTGGGTCAAAATATAACTACTTGACGCATAAGTGGGTATCATGAGAAAAAACTAAACCATGTTATGGCTGAGGAAATAACTATTTATGGAGATTTCTTTGTCAAGGACATGATAATAGGTTTTATAAATTTGTCATTAAACATTCCCATATTGTGAGATTATTTATTGATATTCAATTATATTATATCACTATTAGAATTCCTATTATTAATTTTTATTCTAATGTGATTATTTACAAAGAATTATTGGATAATATTGTATTCTTCCAATATTATTCCAAAGTCATGGAATAAGTTGAATGCATTTTAGTTATTTATATTTAAATAATTTTTTATTCTTAGTTATGATAGATTCCAATTTATGTATACCTTAATTTATTATCTGAGATCACCCTTTCTTATATTTTATTTTTTCTATATATTCCATGAAGTTTATTATGACTGATATACTGGGTTAATCTAGTAGAATAATGGTGTTATACAAGGATTCACAATATTTTATTGTATATTTTAAATTGTAATGTATGAATCTGGTATGTATCTAGTTTTCAAAGTCTATAAAACATGTCTTATCCTTTGTTGTTTTATTCAATATTTCATATGCCGATGTGACAATGTAACCACAAACTCTGGGTTACTAGGGTCAGTGTCATTATAATACATCATTAGAGGAATAATTTTATAGGTTCCTTTATGTAAATCCAAATGATCTATCATTGGCTCCATCAAGCCTCATAGAAACCTCCCCATGTAGTGTAAAAACTATCCCCTTTCCACTATTTCTAACCCATGCTAGTAACTTATTTATTGAATTTTGATTTCATCAATGTAATCAATTTACTACATATGTTTCTAAATTGGTGGAGTGATATGCCACCATCATTCACCAATAAAATAATAAAATATTTCGTTGTTAAAATATCTATAAAAATATAAACATATATGTAGTTATTTTACATATTTATAATTAAACAATCACATTCAAAAATATCAATAAACTAATGAATAATTGGGTAGAATTAAAAAATTTATTATAAATATAGTGGAATTAATTTAATATATGGTATTCATAACTTCCAGACCCAAAATTTCCCCCAATTTTAATAAATATGTGGGTAAACACAAAGAAATAATTATGAATATAAATTAACATTTATGTAATAATTAAATACACTATCTCAATCAGGATTAATCACATAGAATAATCATTATGAAAAACAAGTTATCCACTTCTTAATTAAAAAAATATGAATATTTTATTTCAAAACAAATAATTTTAGTCATAGTATATGAATGTTAATCCTTTCCAAATAGTTGATAGATAATTCTGAATGTAGATCCATGAATAAATTGAATATATGATAATTTTTTATTCTAAATCAAATATTTTTTATCAATGAAAAAGAGGAACATTATACCTTACAAATTTCTAAATCATTTCTTAATTTACAATATATAATTCATACATAAGGGTCAATCTCTTAATGATTAGAATTAATTTTTGAACACAACATCTAAAATCGTATATAATATAACATTAACGATTCATTCCTTAATATTAAATAGTTATCATTTTGTACATATATGCATTTTTCTTAGAGAAATTAAAAACATATATAATTATTTTAAGTAATAAAATTAAAAAAAGATTATTTTCCATGTTCAAATATCGACAGAAAAGAGTAAATTTTACAAATCCTGATATATATTTAAAGGTAACTAACTTTAATGGATATCCTTGTTTGAATATATATGGGTTAATTAAATGAAAATACTTAATGAAAAACGGTTATACACAATTTTAATTTTCAAACACCCCTATTTCATAAGATTCTTAAATTATTAATTTTTTTAATCAACCAATAATTAATATTAATTTACAATGATAGTTTAAAACTTTAGAAAATTCAATTCAACATATATGAAGCTACTAATATATGTTAAATTCATTAGTAGTTAATAGAAATAAAGAATATATATTATATAATAATAATAATTCTTAATATAAATGTAAATGAAATAGGGTATAGTAATTGATGATAAATTGGGGGAAAACGTAACATTTAATGCGTAATAAATAAATTTTGAAGATACACTAAAACTTTAATTTCTTTTACAAAATTAAAAACATATACATCTATAAAGTGTTCATTTCTCCATTTTTTTAAGGATAATAATGTTAATAAAATATATTAAGAATATTATGTAGAAAAAAATAAAAATTACAAATAATAATTTACCAACAAGAAGAGAAATACACACATTTAATGTTTATCAACAAAAATAATAGAATAAATCAAAATAAAAATATAGTTCAATTTTTTAACTAATATTGAAATGATTAAAAATTTTAAAATCTAAAAATTAATCATAGTCTTGTTTTATAAAGGATATGAAAAAAAATTCTAATCATTTGAACTCCCACTATACAAAATTAATAATCATTAGGATCCATTAAACAAATAATTATATTAACAATGTAATAAATAATATAAAAATATATAATAGTAAATAATATTTCAATAAGATATATAATAATAAGTAAAATATCACAAACCTTAATTTAAATTTAAAAATTAATGCTCATTACAAATTATAAAATAATATAGCAACAATGGTATGAAATAAACCGAAAATAAATACATCACCAAGTCATGTACACTTAATTTTGTATAATAAGATTGTAATTAGAAACATTAGTAATCCATAATAGGGAAGTGCTAGAAAGTCCAATAGTAAATTTTTATTTAGATATAAAAGAGTTATTAGGACCCAAATAATGAAAAAATCATAATGAAAGATCACTAAGGCATTGTTTAACTGATACACATTTGAAATAGTGAAAAAATAAACATTAATTTTTGTTACCATTATGATTATTGTTACTTCACATCATGAGTTATAATTTATTATAACAAAGACCATATATCTTATTCTATTTTTTTCGTTATCCTTATAATTATCACTTATTCACCCAAAAATTATCTTTTAATATATAATATTTAAAATTTAATTTGAAAAACGTTTATCATTCGAAATTCACTTATTATAAATATTTTATATTCTATAAACCACATAAAATCACATTTTGAACACAATAGAAACCTTATAAATGAAGAATGTATGAAATATGATTTATTTCAAGAATTTAAGGATCCAATACTGATGGAATTATAACTAATATTTGGGATAATAATGTGACCATTATGAATAGTAATTCATCAAATAAAATAGTATCCTCATTTATTAAAGTATAAATAAAATTTATGCATCTTATAAATGATAATATGATAGGTTTATATCATAATATAAGTAAATAAATGTTTTAAAAAGTATCAATTAAGTGTTTGTATTTTTGTAAACCATAAATGTTTATTTACAAATTTATAATTAATATAAATGTTTAATATAAATTTTATATTCATAAAATAGATTCATAAAATAATATTTTGTTTTCTTATTATTATAAAATAATTTATGAGAATTTAATTAATGTTTAAGAATTTTATAAAATCAGTTATAAATTTTAAATTAGTATTTTCCAAGTAAATGAAAATTTTAATTAAAAATAGAATTTCACATATTTATTAAAATATTTTTGAAACATGGAGTACGTAATTTAAAACTACATTTAAAAAAATTAATAAGATTTATTAATGTTATATTTCTAAAATATTTTAATCTTTATGAATAGTGAAATACCATATGTTACGACATATAATAATATAAGATATAATCATTATTTAATGGGTCATGGATGATGTAAGCACTATAATTTAGAATTATATATATTAAATTAATATATTTATTAATCTGGTTTAATCTATTCCTAGTCATTGTACAAAATAATAAACTAATGAATAAAATAATCAAAAAACTCTCATCTGCTAACATATAAATACTATCATCATGAAATCTTCTCTTTAGAACTCTAAAACCCTGATTGTAGTCAAATTTTCACCCAATACACTTGAAAATAATCTCTATCATATCATGTTTAATTTTTTATTAAAAATTTAATAAAACCAATTTCCCTAAGGATGACCTCAAGGAGTTGAATTCAAGAAGTTAAATCGTCATTTATTATTCTTAAATTTTGATTCGATTTCATTTATTTTCTTATTCTCTCATCACATCCCCTTATTCGGGTGTCATCATAAGTTGAATATATTATATATATTATAATTTAATTATGTTAATTGAATAACTCATCATCAAACCTCTTGTCCTCTATCTTTTATTCTAAAAAATGTAATCATTGTTCATGATATATCAATTTACCATCATCGTGGACGATGCATTTTCATTTTATTTTATTGCATACAAGGATGGTCTTAATAACATTATGAGTAATGAAATATAATTTAATATGTATATTATAAATTTTTTATGGTCTTGAACTAACTTATATACAGAATATTAAATAATAAAATAAAACAAGTTCGTTTTGATCGAAAACCACCAAAATTAATATAAATGATTATCATTAAAAAAATCTAATTAATCATCCTAATATCTAGAAAAAAAATAATATATAATACTAATTAAACTTCTATTATTTTATTAATATCATATAATTTTAATTTTTTATAATTCCCCCTAGTTTACCTGATCTTCCAAACATGTGTTCTAGTGAACCAATCATGAAACCAAGAAAACACATAGTCCCAAATTCAGAACTGAACTATAAAAATCATAGAAATGGCCATTAAAATACATTATAAAATTATAATGAATAAAATACATGGAATATAGGCTCTTTATTTAGTAATTAATTAATCTGATTTTATTATCCAGTATAATAAAGTGAATAAATCATTCAGATATAACCTAATGAGATTTTGATCCTAATTATTTTCTTTGTGTTATTTAATCTTATATAGTATGGATGTACTTATTATGTTCATAAAATTTAATTTCCATTTATTTTTTGAGGATATTCATGTTTCTAATATGATTTTATGATAAATTAAAAAATCAAAAAGAACAATTCTTTCTAAAAACTTGCCTTTTACATCCCTTGAGAATATTTCTTCTTCAATCAAGATTGGTGATTCTTATACCAAGTATGTTATTGCATTTAAATTTTGTAATATATAAGGATTCTTCATGAATGTTTTATTTATAAAATCATTATCAAACCAATTTCCATTCCTCAAGTTATTTTTTTCCTAAATTTATATATATTTTAAGTGGCATGCATGATTATGGAAATTTATGATGTGACAGGTGCACTAGTAATTGTATAGTTCTCGAATGCAATAGGTAATGTAATGTATCTCATAAAATAAAGTAAAATATGCATGAACATGATTATATCATTGTTCATAATTATGATGTTATGATTATGTAAACATGCTATTCATGTACATTATTCAATTATTTTTCATTATTATGCTTGGTAGTTGACCACTAAGATAAAATATTTAATTTTTATGAATTTCTAAATTTCATGTCTTTATATAATGGTTACACTCATGATTATAATGAGGATCTCATGCTTATGTTATGTTGATAATATTTATAATCAGACATGTTAAGTTGAATAATGTTATTATTTATCCTCTTAACAGACTTTTATCCCACCCCTTTATTTGATGTTTATCTTCAGGTAAAAAATTATACTAAAGAGTACATGAGATCCACTAAGAAGCCTGATAAAAATATATTAAATAAAATTTATTTTTTATTATGTAAATGTTATTTTTGGTCCTAAATTTCCCAATACACAATGCAATTGGATCCTTGTTTTGTAACATTGTTATTTTTATAGATTTAAAATGATGTAAATATAATGTATGAAAAAGTAGGGTCTTTGTAGTTGTTATCATAACACCGTTTAGTTAATTTTGGTATTAGCATTAGATAACATTAGTGAAAATTATTATATTGAGCCTGTGTATATGAAATCACCCAAGAATAATTGTTTTAGAAAATATTTAAACATGGGGTTCCCACAAAATATACCTTTTTAGTTTATTGAATAAAAGGAATAACTATTTGTCCACAAATTTTGGAATTATGTTTTGTTCATACCATTTCTGTTTTATATAATTGTGGGTTCTAGGAGAAACTAGGCCAATATCCAATGAATGGGAAAATGTAGCGATTCCTCAAACAAAAACCACTATTCATTGGGCGGTGGATTTTAAAATTTCATGGTGATTCATTTTTAGCTATCTCAGGATATGCATAATAAACTAGGTAATTTTGAATTTCCTCCATCACATACCTAATAGAAATAAGCTATAGAGTATTTTATGCATAAATGTCCACTCAATAAAGAATATCTTTTCTCTGCACCACTTTTATGAGATGGAGATGGTGAATCTGGTCGCTTTTCATTTAGAAAGGAAGGGTGATAAATTTTCATAATTGATTAAGGACCCCAAGCCAATGAATAAAATTTAATATATGGAGTGGGATGGATTTGAGAATAAATTTTTTAACTATTATTGAAATCAAAATATTAATATGAATATAGAGAAACAATTATAAGATATGAAGAAAAAATAAGATAATTTTATCATATATTTTGATTAAAATTTCACAAGGAAAATAAGGTATTTTTTAGGTTTTGTAATAAATAATGATTAGATTATTGAGATGTTATTTATTTTTTTAAAACCAATGCTTCAGAATGATGTATCTATTCAAGGAAATGGGAGTAATTAATAAGTTTTTCATTGTGCTATCAATGTAGGTATAGTGCTTGGAGAATTTTCCCATGGCTACGGAGATAATAAATGATAGATGGACTTTCCAGATAGAGGATCTAATGAAAAAGTTGGAATGAAAACTCAACCACTCACATGTCAAAAATGTGAGAAGAATCCTCATGGGAACTGCCTCAAAGGGATAAGGAAATGCTTGATGTGTTTGAGAAAAGGCCCCTAAAGCTCATGAATGTTGAAGTGGCTTGAGTTATTTGTGTACTATGGTGGGATAATGGAGAAAAGCATCTATGGTTTTATGCTTTAATTATAGGAATCAAGAAAACTATGCTAGCTAGTCCCCAAAACCTCGAGTCCTTGAGTGTTATCAGTGTCAGAAGCTGTAAAGTATAAAGCAAAATATCATTAAATCGATAATATTTATGCTGATATTAAGAATTATTTTGTGATATCATTTATTGTTATTCTTTTAATAATAGTTAAAATAATATTTGACTCTGGTTATAAACATTATTTAACATGTTTCATGTTAAGTAGAACTATACAAAATCTACATGAAAAAATTGAGGTTTAGTTATCTGTGTGAATAGATAATGGTGAAATTAATACATCCAATGTATATATCAGGACCCCAGTTAATTTCTGTGGACTGAACCTCAGTGAATATTTGTTATTTATTCCTCTATTTTATTCATATGTGGTATTGGGCATGGATTGGATGTCAATATACAAATCTAACATTAACTATAGGGAAAGTGAGATTACCCTTCACATCCTAAGGAATCCTCCAATTTTGTAAAATTGTAAGGAAGTGGATGACTCTCCTTCATAATAATCAAATAAGGTGTGGATGTTATTTTATTATAAAAAATAATATCTATGTAATATGATTTAGATATAAGATAGAATCATGATTAAGGACATTTCCATTGTGATGAACTATATTGATTTTCTCCGTGAAGAATTACTCAGTATTCTTCCTGATTGAGAGGTTCAATTCTCATTTGAACTTATTCCTAGATCTCTATCTATATCAAAGACAATATACAGAACAGACACTAGTGGGTTGGAAGAACTGAATAATAATTTAGTAGAGAATCTGAAAAAAGGGGTTTATACACCCGAGTGCTTCACCCTGGTGTGTAACAGTACTCTTCATCAAGAAGAATGATCCATCGATTCACCCCATCAATGATTATCATGATATGAGAAAAAAATGACAATGAATATCTATCACCTTATGGGGATAAATGACTTGTTCAATCATCTATGTGGTCCATGTATTAATCGAAGGTCGAAAATCAGTAAGGATATCACCAATTAATGGTGATGAGAGAAGATATTCCAATGACCCATTTTAAAATGATGTACCAAGACTATTACTAAATAGTGATTTCTTTCGCACTCATTAATTCTAAAGAGATATTCATGGACATTATGAATATAATATTTATAGATTACCTCATAAAATTAAAGGTAGTGTTTATGGATAATATTATGATATACTCTAAGAACAGGGAGGAACATGGAGAGCATTTTCATAATTATCTATAAACCATGTAATGGGAGAATATATCTGAAATTTATAGTAACTCTGAATTTTGGATGGAGGAAGTATATTTATTGGGGCATGTTATCAACATAAATGGAATATATGTTGACCCTTATATGATAAAGGTAATCAATGAGTGGCTTAGGTGAACATATGTAATGGATATCCATGGTTTCCTTAGTCTAGATCGGTATTGCCAAGGATTTGTGAAGAACTTATCATGATTTCAAAACCCACTAACCAAGATAAATCAGAAGAGAGAAAATAATTTCAGGAGTAGTGATCATGAAGACCACTATAAAGAGTAAAAAAAAGGTGTATGACCACACTATAACTCACTATTTAAAAAATTGGGGAACCCTTTATTTATACAATGATTATTTAATAAATTGAATATGTTATTTAGTAAAGAAAAATGATATAGTTATAGCTTACTCATCATGTCAGTTTAAAATTCTTGCAAAAAACTATTCTAAAAATGATATAAAGTTAGAAGTCGTGATCTTCATGTTGAAAATTTAGTGGCATTATCCTTATGGGTAGAAGTGTGAGATATATATTGATCAAAAGAGCCGCAATTATATATTTACACTGAAATATTTTAATATGTTCAAGGTAATATTTTTAGACCTCACCAAGGATGATGAAATCTCAATCCACTACAATCCCATTAAAGAAAATAAAGTGGTAGATAATCTAAGTAGAAAGGATCCTGAAACAATATAAATGATGATAGTTTAAGAGAATATAGTCATCACATTTCTTTTCATTGTACATAAATCATAATCATTAAGGAAGGAAAATAGTCAATCCTTTATCAAATGATTTCTCAACCATCCCTCATGTAGAATATAAAAAATGTTCAATGAAATGATGTGGAAATTCAGAATATGGTGTAAGATCTCAAAAAGTGGAAATACAGATTGTTTAATTATTTTGAGAAAGTATTTATAATATTTGGGTCATGATTATGTGTACCATCCAATACATGGATAAAGAAAGTGATTTTGAGTGATGTACATAGCTCAACCTTATCTATAAACCCAGGGAGTACAAATATGTGTCGAGATCTCCAAGTGAACTATTGTTGAATAAAAAGGATATCACTAAATATATGTATAAAATTTCTTGGTAAGTCATCAAGTGAATGATAAAAGGAAAAAAGACTAAGGGGATGATGAAAATATTACCCATACCAACAAGGAAATGAGAAACCACCAACATGTAATTTGTCAGCACACATCCAAAGACATCAATACGACACAATCCTATATGGGTTGTTGCAGATTGTCTTAAAAAGACCACACACTTTATCACAATTTCTGAGGAATTCTAATTGGGTCAACTTGTAAGGATAAATATTAGAGAAGTGGAAATGATTCATGTTGTACCACTATCAATTATATTCGATTGAGAACAATAATCGCATCCGATTTCTAGAAAATTAACTAATATACTCTAAACAATATAATGAGGTTCAATATGGCTTATCATCCTAAAACTGAAGTCCATCCAAAGAGGAATATTTCGACACTGGAAGACATGTTGAGATCATGTTATATAGACATCAAAGGTAGATGAGTCTGGCATCTATGACTTGTTCAGTTCTATTATGATTGATGTTTACACTTGAGCATCCAATTGAATTCATATGAATCTGTTTATGGGAAATGATTCATAATACTATAATTTTGGGATGATGTTGGTGAACATAAGCATCTTGGACCTGAAACAGTTGAATAAATGGAAGAGAAGGTGAAAATCATTCCACATCACACCAAGGAATCCAATATTTGATAGAATATCTATGCATAAAATCATTGACGATACCTGGAGTATAATGTGGTATATATGGTATTCTTCTTCACATCTCCATTGAAGAAGATCATGATATTTTGGATGAAATGAATGTTTAGTCCCAGGTATGTCATCCCTTTAGATATTCTTGATCATATCGGAACTATGGTCTACTAAAAACAACATCCACTAACCATGTCTCATGTACTTGATTTATTCCATGTATCCCTATTGATGATGTACATACTCGATCCTTCCAAGCTCTGAATCAAGATCTGGTATTTTTGTAAAAATACGTCTCTTACAAGGAGAATCCAATGAAGATCTTGGACTGTAGAGACAAATTTATACAAGAAAATTCTACTCACATGTAATAATTACAATGGGAAAACATAAGTATGAAGGGGTAACATAGGAACTTTTTGAAGTGGTGATGGGGAAGTACCCTCACATTTTTCAACATAGAATGTAATTCAAAATATTATAGGTGAAATTTTATAAAGAAGGATGAATGTAACCACACAAAAATTTATCAATGGAAATTCCCTTCATAAAAATAATTCATAAAGTAAAAAACACATAAAATCACATTAAGAATACAATATAATAATTATAATTTATAAATTAATGAATTAAGATGTATTTCAAGAAATTAAAGAACATATACTAGTTAAACAGTAACTTGACCATTAGTATATTAATGTGACAATTAGGAATAGTAATTCGACCGATATAATAGTAAAAAATTCAATTAATGTATTAATAAAATTTATGCATTATATAAATGGTAATGTTATATAATTTTATCATTGTATTTCTAAATAAATTTTTTAATAATTATGAATTATTTTTTGGTCTTTCTATAAAACATAAATTATTTTCAATAATTATATAATTAATATAATTATTTAATAAAGTATTTTTATTTATAAAATATATTAAAAAATTAAAAAAATCATATGATTATAAAATAATTTAATGAGACCTTACTTATTATTTCAATATGTTATAAAATAAATTATAGTTTTAAAAAAGGTATTTTCTAAGTAAATAATGATTTAATTTTAATATAAAATTTCTCATATTTAGAGAAAAAAAATTATAAAGTGGTGTACAATTTTTTATTATACACTTCAAATAATGGTTATGTAGAATTTTATGTATTTTTATAAAATACATGAATTTTTTGGGATTAGTGAAATCCTGTAATTTACGTTATATAATAGTATAAGATAAAATCAATCTTTATTGAGTCATAGATGATTTAATAACCATAATGTTAAATCCCCCTTCCTTATTTAATATATTTAGTCATAAATTTCAAACTATTCATAGGCTTGAACCATAATAATAATCTAATAAATAAAATTATAAAAAAACACCCACTTCCTCCACTATAAATACCACCACTGACAAACTCTTCTCCTCGTAACTCCGAATACTTGATACTTATCTAATTTCTACCCAATCTGCTTCCCAAGACTCTCATGAATGTCCAAAAACCTGTAGCCTAAACAAAAGATCAAAACCAACTCCCTTAAGGAGTTCTTTAAGGATAATAATTCAGGTGGTTAAATCCACTTTCATTTTTGTTTTTAATTTCATTTCAATTTCATTTTTTTATTATTATCTCCTCATACCCCTAATTCAAATTGAATGATAACTATAGTATCTTAGATATACTATAATTTTATTATTTTAATGGAATAATTCATCATCAAACATCATCTCTTCTCGCTTTTATTCTAAAAAATGAAATCGTCATCTGTGATATCTCGATTTACTGCCATTGAGGATGATACATTTTAATTTTTTTTTCTACCATCATGGATAGTTTTAATACCATTATATTGGATAAAGTATATTTAAAATTTTATTTTATATATTTTTTTATGTTCTGGTTCTAACATATATACATAATTTTGATTAATAATAAAAACATATTCATGATGACCAAAAACTAAAAAAATAATGTAAACAATTATGATTAATATTTAATCTAATGAAATATCAAAATATCTAGGGAAAAATAATTTATACTCCAATTAAAATTATCTATGTTCATTAATAATATATAATTTCAATATTGAATAATTACACCCATTTTACATGATCATCCATACATATATTCATGTGAACTGATCATGAAAACCATGGAAACGACTGGTCCTGAATGATGAAATTGATCTCCATAACTAATCAAAATAGCTAAAAACAAACTTAATAAAATTATAATGAAACAAATACATGAAAAAATGGTTCTATAATTTTAATTAATTATTCTAATTTTAATATCCTAGGTATTAATGTGAAGTAATCATTCAGTCTTACTGTAAGTGGATTATAAAACCCAATATATTTTATTGGGATATTCTATTCTCCAATGTATGAATTTTCATATAATGTTCTTAAAAATTCATTTACATTTTCTTTTCAAGGATATTCTTGTTTCCAATCTCTTTTTTAGGGAAAATTTCCATATTTTTTCGAATGATATCATCCTTCTAAAACAAATCTTTTAATTATCTTGAGATGGTTTCATCCTCACTCAATATTGATGATTTTTATATGAAGTATGATATTCCCTTATTATTTTTTGGAGCCATAATTTTTATTCATGAATGCATGCATTATGAAATTATCATGAAACCAATATACATTCCACAAGATATTTTATTTCCAAATTGATATGCATTTTATGTGGTATTCATGAATATGTAAATTTTCTTATGTGATAGGTGTGCCCCGAATTATATAGCTCTACAATGCATCGGGTAATGTGATTTATCACATGAAAAAATGTGAAATATACATGAAAATGATGCTATTTTTGTCTAAAATGATGATGATATTATTATACATATAAGTTATTCATGAACATGTTGTCATCATTATTTACATCTATGTCTAGAAGTTGACCACTAAGAAATGATGCTTCATTTTTATACATTCCCATATTCCATTCCTTAATCTAATTCTTCCTATCATTATTTTTATTGTAATCCTACGTTTATGTAATGTTGATAGTGTTCATTCGCACCCATGTTATATTGATTCATGTTCTTATGTGTACTCTTACTAGGATTTTAGCTAATCCCATTCATAGATATATAACCTATGGTGAATACTTACACTAAGGTGTACACAAGGTCCACTAAGAAGTTATAGAGTAAGGGATTAAATAATTTTTATATTTTCTTATGTAAATATTATGTTTTTTCCTAATATTCCCTTGATAGTAAACCATTGTATCCTAGTTTTGCAAACTATTATATTGTTTGTATTTTAAATGATGTAATTTAAATTTAAGAAAAAGTATGGTATCTCTATAAAAACCATTCCTAAAATATTTTACTATGCCATTTAGTTTACTATTAAATTTCTAATTAACTTCAAAATCATCTAAAATGGTATAATTATAACATGATTATATGTTCATTGTTAGTTCAATTTTCTCATTAAGAATATAATTTCCCACACTATGATTAGAGAATTCCCAATCATCATTAATTTTCTCCATCATCACATTCATAGGACCCATTAAATGATTAATGTAAGAAAAATAAAATCTAATTATAGTATATTATAAATATTCAACATTATTAACTATTTTTTATACTATTTTTTACATGAATAGTCATGGTTAATTCTTTACAAAATCAAAACATGATATACATAACTCGTCCACGTAATCCATATAAAAAATGATTATAGATATCATTGTATATTCCCATGAGCAACATGATGGAAATTATTAGGAAGTTGAAACATAACATTTCCCTAATTATCTGTAACATAATCATTATATACTTCCTTATAAATTTTATATTTATCAAATAAATCAATTTAGGCATTAATACTATAAGTATTAATATCATTCATTTACTACTTCAATATCAATGTATCTTATATTTGATTGTTTAAAATAATAATGCAAGGTTTTATGTGTCCTAACATCATTTATTCACAAAAATTGATTTAAATTGTTCATTTTTTAAATGATTTTCTTTATATCCATTTTGTCATCTTTCATATAATTCATTAAAATCATTTATACTATTTATAATTAATATAATTTTTTACTCATGTAACAAACATAGTTTTCATTAATTAACCACTAATCCATAAGTATGAATCATCAATAAAGGAACTGGATGAATTAAAAATAGTTTTTAATGTTATTTATGTACAAAATGGAATTGTAGTAGGATGTTGTATTTGTTCTAAAACCAAGTGTGAGACAATTTTTAAGTTGTTTCATTTTTTGTAGTTGGACTTATTTAATATGAGATAATATTAATTTGAATGGAGGGTGTTCTATTCATAGAAGTATAATTTAGTATTTTATAAACATGAGTTATAAATTTATATGAATTTATATCTTCATAAGACATTATTGTTTTTTAAGTGTCATAGATTTTTTTATAAGGAATTGATTTTTTGTAGGATATTCATTATTTTGGTATGAATTTAATGAGATTTTTTATTACATTATCTAATTCAATTTTCATTGATATAATTTAAAAAGGATATAATGTAATCAAAATACATCGATGATGATTTATTATGTATTTTAATATAACAAAAGACATATTATTTGATCATGAATAATATTGAGATTAAAAGAATTCTTTGTCTCAGATCATGTAACAAATTTTGATTGGATAATAAATTTCAACAAAAAACATAACACTGAATCAGTGATTTCTGATGAACTAATATTTCTCAAAAAATATCATTTGGTGATTGAAAAATTTGGAAAAGGAAAATTAGCATAAACTCATTTCATTTATTATGAATTATATCTATATATAATGAGTCTACTAGTATAAATAAAACTATACCTAAAATTATCTAAAATAATAAATAATCCTTTATTGTTAGTTAATTGTGGAATTATAGTAAAGAAATTTCTATTATTAAATGGGAAGAATGTATATTAATATATGTTTTAATTTCAGTTTTATATATTTGAAATTTATTATAATGGTTATAGTGAAGATATTTTACCTGTATGTTTAACAGTGATTATTTTGTTTCCAAAAATCATTATCAAGCCTCGATTTTATTAGTATGGAAATAATTGTGACATAATTGTAAAATTAGAAATATATTAAATTGAATATCTATTTTTTGATTAAGGATCATGAATTGTGATGATGATACATTACAAAATAGTTTTAGAAATATTGTATCAAAGAGTTAGGAATAATGGGAGATTAAAATGTATTACCTACAATTTTATAAATTGCATCGAGGTAAGAAAGAAAATTATTAATCACATAAATTAATATCATTAAAAAGAAAAAAATTCCCATTGTGTTTACATGATCTATTTTAATCTTCAGTAATTTCAAAATATTTTAGAGGATGGACAATGTATTTTTAAAATTGATAATATTATTCATTTGGTCAAATAATATGCATGAATAAGGTAATATTTATCATATGTGTAGACTTCAAGGTATTCATTAATGATGATATTAATTCTGAAGAGAAATATAAAATTATTGATTCATATAGAACAATTAAACAACATACCAATATTTTTTTTCTCTTCAATGAATCATGTATTTAATCTTCACTTACTAGGTACTAGAATAGACAATCCCAAAGTAGTTATAGAAGAATACTAACCCTCCATTTTAATCATTAGAAAAAAAATTATATTCAAGGTCTTGAAATTCATCGAAAACATAGGAAAGATTATGTACTCACATTATGGAAAAAACAAGTAAAAATTCATATGTATATTTAATGTTCATATCATAATTGCATATGGACTTTGTAGATATCAAATAAAATAATATTAAGACCATATAAAGTGACATTAGATAATTTATAATGGATAAATTTTAAAATCTATAGAACTTGTTAACCCCCCCCCCCAACACCCCCACTACTTTATATGCCAAATCATCCCTACATGGAACATCAAATTGGATTGAAGATTAATTGGTTTACTCAATATTTTACACTAATTCAGGTCATATAATATAGAATATATGTTCTATAATTTGATTTATAATTTAAAAACATAATATTTATAATAGTCATGAATGGAATATGATGTTTATATAATATATTTATTCACAATTCATAGAAGTGACTTATCCAATTTTAACTATATTTACACAACTTTAAATATATACAATCGTTATAATTTTTTACAATATAAATTTTTAGGATTTTCAGTTATCAACAATATAAATTTTATTATCAATCACATATAATGTTTATTTTTTTTTTGGAATTTGGATTTTGATGGATATTTGGGACACTATCTAGATAATTTATGATGTAAATACTATATATAATGATTAAAATTGAATATTAATAATGAAACATTTGAATAAATTTGAATAATGGTGTTATGAATCTTAATGATTTAATCATTAGGGTAAATGTGATAGTTTGTCTCTTCACTGAATTTTTAGAAAACATTGACTATAAAACTATTCCAACAATATTTATGAAAACATTTCCTTACTTTTTTGATTCAATTTTATCTTCCACTAAGGATATAAAATATATATCTTGATGATCTTGAAATAAAATTCCATAATTTTTTAATGATGGATTAATTTTTTCATAAAGAACACAAAATAATAAATGGAACTAAATAACTAAAGAGATTTTAGGTTGGGGATAATGAATTTTATTCCTCTAATGAATTATAATATGCTGAGGAAATTGAAAAATAACATAACTGTTTAATGGGCATTATATCGAGAATCATTATATATAGTAATTTTAATTTAGAAATTGACAAATACTATAAATTATTATAAGTCTTGTGGAATTATAGATTTTCCATTTAAAATCTTAAAAATAATTGTTTTGGATAAAAATATGAACTTTTTGATGAAAGGACCTAATGGGTGAAATCCAGAAGAAGATCAAAATTAACCAAGAAGTTCGGTAAGAATAAAGAAAAGGTTCAATTATGAATTGGATAAGAATTTTGAGTAAAAATAGTTGACTAATATATATTAATTGTTTACTCTAATGAGTAATGAATATTAAAATTCAAAATATTATTGGGTAAAATGAAAAAAAAAATAGGGAATTATTAAGTATCTAACAGAATGGAAATTAGACCAACAAGAAAAAAATACTAAAATAAATTGTTGAGTTGCATCCTAACATTAAAACTAACATAATAAAGAAATAAACTCATTTAATCTAGAGGTTGTGATGTTGAATACTGAAAATAAGGAATTAGAAAACAATGAATTTGATTATGATGTGTGTGATAAAATTCATTAAGTAAAATATGATGAGAAATATTGGATGATTAATGTGGGTGATAAACAATTTTCTTCTAAATAAGAAAAAATAATTATGATATAATCATAGTGTATAAATTATAATAACACATTATGAAAAATATGATATAGATATTATAAATAGTTAGAAATAAATTTTTAGTTTTCTTATATAGTGGTGAAATTATATGAATTACCATAAGTAAAAAACTACAATTCTTAAACTCATAAAAGATAAATTTTATTCATTTAATCGTGTATCGTCTAATTTTTTTTCTAGGAAATCCATGTTAGAGAAATGATAATGAAATGGTATCTTATACATAATGATTGTTAGAATCATCTTAATAAAGAAAGATTCCTAAAAAAGAATATAAAATATATAAATGTTTCATGAGAGATAGATCATGATTATAGATAGACATAACATATTATGATAAATACTTTTATTAAAAGATACAATTGGATATATAAATTTTTTATGAAATAATTCTTTATCTTATGGTATAATATTTCACATTCATGGAATTAATTAATGAACAAACTTATGTGGATCTATCGATTGAATATGAGAAACTTTTATTAGAAGAAGAAAATACATAAAAATACTATTTTTAGGTACCTATATAAAATGTATTTAAATTAATGGGGTAGAATGATGGATTTTATGATAAATGGAGTAATTATTTTGATTAATATATGACTAATAAACTATGAATAAATAATAATATTGATAAAGGATAGTATATTTGAGGAGTAAATAAAAATCAAAAATTATTAACTCTTTATGTGGATTGAAAATCATGAATATAGAGATATCCATTGATTCATGAAAGTTTTTTGTCAGCACAAATGACTAGATACTACATGATATTAAAAAATAATAAATAACATGTTTTTATATAGTTAAAACTTGTCATAAATAATTTGTAAATAAATAATTATATAGAAAATTGGAAATTTAAACCTATAATACATTTTAAAAAGATATAATTTATGTGGATTATCATAAAAATTAATTGTTTAGTGGAGTCAATGTTGTGATAATAAAATTTAGATTAATTACCGAGAAAATAAATACCTAATTAGGCTAATAATATGTCTTCATGTAATCATTCAAGGTAAATGATCTTATGGTAACCATTTCCATGTCTTTAATTAAAAAACATTCATTGTACATGTGATCAAAATATAAAAAAAATAGTTTTTTCATATAAGATCAGTCAACTACTATAAATATTATAAGAAACATTATTAATTGTAGAATTAAAATAGAATAAAATTATAAAATTTTCAATATGTAAATATTTACAAACATCTATCAAAAACAGGAGGAATGTTAGTGAACTAGGACACGTGAGATGATAAATTTTTATTTGTGTGAGATGATGAGGAAAAATATCACTAAAAAATATCATTAATTAATCATATGAATTTTTTTATAAGAAAATAACTTATTTTATGTATATAATATACAAAATAAATACAGTCGATATGATTTATGTATTTTTGATAATATTTTAGAAATAATATGGAATGGGTATCAAATTTATCATATTTGATAAGTATATGGAGTTCATTTTAAAATAATTGGAATAAAACTAATTAAAACCAAGAATAAATCCCAATTATTATACTCCTTATATGAAAAAAATTATTGGAGTAGAAAATTAAATTATCCAATTTGTGATTATAATTGGGAGAATTATTATTGAAAAGTATTACTTCTCAATTATTTACTAGGGTATTTTTTTGAATAAAAGTGAGTGTTTAAAGTAGTTATCTACTATAAATGTTTACTAATATGACCTCTTATGAGATATTATAATTGACCAATGTTATTGTTGAATAAAAAATGATATTTTAGTACTTTCTAAATATATAATAAAAATTACACTTTTGTAATGATATATGAGAAGTTTGATGGAGGTAACATTCTTTGATAACTATAAGATTGTATATATAGATATTGGGAAAAATTATTTTCAAAGAATTAGATATTTTATGAGTTAAAAAATTATAATATTTATAATATTTATATTCCATTCGAAGAAATCATTGAGAAATATAGTAAATATATAAAGGTGATTCCTATTCAAACCAATGATGAACTATCTAGAAATTAATTGTATATAAAATATATAATCATTATTAGAACATGGAATAATCTGAAGAAAATATTATATAAAAATTGAATCCAAAAATGCTAATAAATCATTTGGAAGCATATAATATATTGGTAGATTAGAATGTTCCAACATGTAGTAGAATAAAATTGAATTTAGATAATCAACCATATCTTATATCATAGATTGAGACACATATAATTTTTTAATTTAGAAAAAAAATTAATAGGATAATTAATTTATGGAATAATTTGATTTTATTTTGAGAAACTACAGTAGAGTTCTTACATCTGGAACAGAAGAAAAAAAAATTAATGGAATGATGTTAGTAATCTAAAATTGATGAATGAAAAATGGATTGTACTAGGTTAGATATGTTTGGAAGGGATATTAACAAGTTAATAGAACTCATTTTCAATAGTCCATTTCATATATTTCAATATTGAAATCCATTTAAATATACATTTAAATTTCACCAGACATGTAGTAAAATATATATCATGCTGATGTTAAAAAGGGTATATGAAATGGAGAGAAGGATGAAGAATCCTATAAATATTAGCCTATTGTATTTATCCTTGTTATTGATGGAACCAAATTTAAATAAATAAGGCTTCGAATGTGTTATTAGTGTCTCCTAGATGCTAGTACTTAATTATTGGTACCTTCTTTAGAAATATTAAATTCATTAATAATATATTTGATTGCCCCCAATAACAAAATGTTTTGTAATAATCCATTATTAATATAAATTTTTATGTTGATGATATGATTTTTCCATCATATAAATGGAGTTACTGTAATAATGATCATATATATATGGATAATATGTATGAGATTCCCATGCTCATAGAAATAATATATTTTATATAACGTCAATTTATATATAAATAAATGTTAATTCTATTTCAATGAAAAGTATTTATTTTAATTATTTGATCTATTCCATGTTAAAGACTCCTAAGTAGTATAGAAACCATATATAAAGGGAATTTAGCAATATTGTACGTTTATTGTAACAGTGAGGAGACTGTATCCCCAGTGGCATGCTAGCGGTGGTAGGAACTCTAAGATAACAAACATATCATATGGAATTCAATTTAACATTTTTTAAAATAGTTCTCATGTACATAAATATTACCATTAACTATGTGTTTGTGAAAAAATGTGGTCATACCTTAAATATTTCATCATTTTCATATATTGATAATGTAGATGATTATAATGGTAGGGAGACTATATCAGGTGTGAAAGTTTTTTTTAATGAGGTTGTGTTATTTTTCATTTAAAAAATAATAATATAGTTATATAAAAAACTATTGAATATGAATATGTATATTATATTGGATTTTATACATTGATGAACTATATACAAGAATAACATTATCACTAATGGGTAAGGATTAATAATCTAATAATGATTTCATGATACATATTATGTGTAAATGACCTCTATAGAGATATAGTGAAACACTCTAGGTCTCATCACGTTTATATCACATTTCAATTCAAAAATAAAATGTTTGAAATGGGGATATAATGTTGGTATTTTTTTCATATAATATTAAAAAATGTTGAAATTATCTTGAATGAAATACTTAAGGATTTGTCATAAACATTGTGGCTGAACAAGAAGATTTATCCGTTATATATCACATTAGAAAGTTTTAGGAAAATCACACTATAAATATGATTTTATTTCAATGGGGATGAATATGTAAAAAACTGTATATTTATTTATAAACAAAATATATAAATTTAATTTTAAATGAAATTTATAGAAAGGATGAATGTCTATTTGGAGTGAAGGGTAGTTCATCATATTAATTTACCAATGAATTATTGTTATCTAATGAAGTAATTATCATTAAATAACCACTGTAAATGGTGGTGTGGTTTTATGATTATTCTCATAGGAAATGTTTGATATTTGGTGTTTCATGTAATTATTTGTTCTAGTAGAAAAAAAAATCTTATTTTGGAGGTTCATGATGCTATTGTAATTTTCAATGAATATTTTATTTCTTATCAACCACTAGTAAGTAAAATTTGATGCTGTTTATAAATTTATTTTTGTTTGTATAATGTTCGATAAAGTATATTTAATCAGGAAAATGATACTATATTCCCAATTTATATTTATAATATATAAAATAGTGAGGAATAATAATATAATAAAAGGTATTTCATATTCTTTGACCAAATTTTTGATGGGAAAAATCATGTCTCTTACCATATATTGTATTACTAATGAGATGTAAGAATACTATGGTCTGTGAGAATTATCTCGAACATTATTCTATTATTCTATGAACATGATGATGAAGTCCACCCTATATAAATTTTTATTAAAAATACTCTACAAGTCAACAGTCGTACATGATTATAACAATATTGTCTAAGATTCCAAGAAACCATGGATTAAAATAGAGAAATTATTTTTATATATTATTAATATAACGTTATATAGATTTTTGGTAATGAATAAAAGATAACTTTATATTGTAGTATCTCTTTAAAATTTCTTCTATTTGTTATTATTATTTCATTTAATAAAATATGTAACCCCACACGAGTCATGTACTGTAATTTTACCCAAAATTTTGATCACATGGAATTTTTATTTATAATCACAGTCTCAAAGTTTTACTCTAAAAAATAAAATAAAATTTGATAGATAAAACAAATAAATTATTAATGTAATGTATTAAATTAATTTAGTCTGTAGATTTTATGAAGAAGAAAAAATGTTTTTATAAAAACACAAATAACATTGGTCTTATACCTTCTCTTCACACCAATCCACTTCCTGAGGGGTTTGGAACACATTAAATAAATGACCCATTTTATAGAAAGGAGAATATCATCTAAACATGAATTTCACCAAAACATGGAACAATGAAAACACAACAAAATTTTCACAAATAGATTCACAAACCAATAATACTACTATTTGAGTGGGAGGAAGAACTATACATTATTTTTGTGCAATCACGAAGAGCCTTTTTATATTTTTTTCAATAATCCAATCCAAAACAAACCATTTAACGAGGGTTTAACAATGATAGTGTAACCCAACAAAACAGAATTGTACAAAATATATAATTAAATATAATAACATTAATATTAATGTAATATCACATTATTTTTATAGGATATTTTTGATATCATAAATGAAATGTAAGATCATGGTTAAATAGACCACAAAATATAATTATTTAATTATAACTATTATATCATACTCATTTAATTAATGTATATGAGTATGATTAACTATATATATATAGTTCATACTCAATTCCAATATATGTTTTAATTATGTTGACATTAGAAGTAAATTTTTTTAGTGAAGTCATTTTTAGATTCAAAAATTCATTTTTCCGCAAAAATGATTTTGATGATTTTCATAATAAAATATTATATCAAATTTATCCATTAATTGAAATTAAAATTAATTATGAAATAAAAATTTTAAACTATACTTTTTTTGGTTTTTTTATATGTTTTAAATTGTTTCATTTATGGATGAATTTTTTAATATATTGATTTTCATTTAACACTTCCTTTTTTTATTTAAGAATTTACAATGTTATTTTTTAATTTAAAAATTGTTTCAATATAACCATACTTCATTTATAATTTTATTAATTTAATTAGGTTTATTAGAATCAATTTTATGAAGTATTTTGATATGATATAATTTTATACATAAGGAAAAACATTTCTAAAAAACTACATTTCATAATTTTTTCATGTTTAATTTTAAATTATAATATTCTATATATATGAAGTTATTATAATATAATTAAATCCATATTTGGAATAATTATAATTATTTTTCATTAATAGGGAAAAATTAATTTTTGTTCGAAAATAATAGTAACTATGGTTTGTATTTTTATAACTATATGGGTAAATAATGTAAAAAAGAAACTTTTATGGATTTAAAAAATTATCTAGAACTCTCATTATTCTTATTGGGTTATTTACATAGTCCATACATATAAATGTGAATAATTTTTTGCATGTTTCTTCTATTTTCATTTTATAATAACCTATATATTATATTACGTAATGTATATATATATACAAAATGTATCATTAATTACATTAATATCTAAAATATATTTTACATGTGATAAAATAATGATGATATCCTTTAAAAATAATTATCTAGTCTAAGTTAATTCAATTTATCATCATAATTTATTTAATGTTTCTATAAACTAAGTAATAACTGTAAATTTTTATGCAACGCTGGCATTGTGGTTGTGAAAACAATAGAAAAATCAACTAAATGTTTTAAAAAGTGAAATAATATTATTTTTATAGTGACCTATATTTAACCATGGATTTTTTAGATAAATATTTCATATTAATGATTTTTTAAATGTTTATCTTCACATTCCCTTTCTATCATGATGTCATTAATGTCCAACTACACAAGTAGTCTTGAAAATAAGTATAATTGAATATTTTGTAAAATAATATTTTATTTATTTATTTATCCATAAGAATATATATATATATATATATATATTTGGTCATATGAATGATATATGGTCCATCATGTCATCCATGGTAAATTATGTAACCCTTTTCATATTAGATTACCTTTTTTACCCATAAAAATTCAAACCCATAAATATCACAGGGATCATTAAAATAATTGAATTGTAATAAAACTAAGAGAAACGGTGAAAATATATTCTAATCATTCCAAAAATTTATATTATGATAGTATGATTACAAATACTCACCTTATGTTATACAGATGTCAACATTGTTCCACCTCTCCAAGATAATTAATTTATAATAATTCAAGATGTTATGTAATTCATAGAGTTCCCCTCATCCCATTTATAAAAGGGTTCCTCATCTACTATATTCCTCAAAAATTTGATTATCCTAGTACATCTTGGACCTACCTAAGAATCTCCCCAAAATTCCTCTCAAGTACACAGTTTCTTTTTTCTCCACTAGATGTTGGCCTAGAAGGATTATGTTGTATGAAAAAAATTTCTCTGGGAAGAATGTTTAATTCTTAACTGACATATTTTAAGTTTATTTATCCATTTATATTTTATAAATATTATTAATACATTATGGTATAATCAAATTACAATATTTTATATACAAAAATGTTTCAAACATTTTTCATCTATTTTTCCATGAATTGGTTATCAAAAACATTGTTAATGTGTATGTGTAGACAACAACCTCAAAAAATCGATGTGTTAGGTTTTACATAACCAAATATGTTATATATTTATAAGTATTTATTTCATTTACATATATTATATTCCTTAAATAATTATAATTATCAGATGCAATTATCTCATCAATTTTCTAACCCTTCCTTCCATTGGAAAATGATAATTTTATTCCTAAATATTTGTGGATTGAAACCTCCCTGAATCAATGTCATTCAATTTCCATATAATATTTTAATTTATAGTTCTATAAATAAATTTAATCTACGAAAATTATAATTATTTAATTATTTTTATTATATATATTCTTGATCAATTACCACATTCACTATGGTCATCATACCCCCATGATTCAACAAATAAGAAACCATCATATTCAAAAAAGAACACTTGGACTTTACCGATTAGGTAATTAAATATATAATTGAAGTAAATATTATAAATGGGTTAATTATTAATTAATTATCCTATAAAATATCTTAAATAGTTAAATAATAAAAATATAGTTATTATATCGTAGTTAAAGAATGTATATAGCATGATGGAAAATAGGTAATGGAAATAGTCCCAATTTAACTTCACTAACTCATTTTTAAGTGATATAAATATTAATTCTTTTATATAGTGTATATAATAACCATTAATTATTAAATAATCAATCTGTCAAACAAAATGGTACTTAATGATAAAATTGATGTCACTTTATCCAAACGAGTTCAATTTGGTAGCACCCCTATAGGTAAGAGGTTTTATAACTCAATAACCATTCATTGTGTTATACATATAATATATTGACTATGTTATTACATATATATACATGAATATTAATGTTATTTTCCAAATAATATTTATATATTGGGAATTAAAAACATGATTTATTTATAATTGATGATTAATGAAATATTTAAAATATCATAAATGTTTTCCTCAATGGATACAAATTAATAAATATTAATGAGAGAAAACATCCGAAAAAACACAGGATAATACCATATTAAATAAATATTATTTCTGAAAATAATTATTAGCTATGTTTGGAATCGTTTCTTCAATGATAGATTTGACAATGCC
Organism: Viscum album; assembly: GCA_963277665.1. Taxonomy (NCBI): domain Eukaryota; kingdom Viridiplantae; phylum Streptophyta; class Magnoliopsida; order Santalales; family Viscaceae; genus Viscum; species Viscum album. The sequence continues at coordinate 444,213,874 of OY728155.1, read as the reverse complement.
TCTATATCATGTCAACATTTTGTTGTAGGAATTAATGGAATATTTCCTCGAGAAATGATCCACACATGCTCTTAGAATCTTCAAACATACCCTTAAGAATATAATGACATTAGCCTAGAATATCATAACAATTTCATATTTCAACTTTGATTTACCTAGGAATCTCTTCACAGAAGGGAACTATTCGATCTATCTAATCCTGATAGCGGTGGGGGAGTAGGATGACACTCCTTTATAGAGATTAATGTTGTAAAGAGATCTATCAAGGGAATAAAGGGGATTTTATACATATTTCATTGAGAATAAAAAATGAATTGGATATATTAGGAAAATAGAATAATTTTTGTTTATATAAATCTAGGGTTAAAAATCAATAATTACATAATACCCCATTATTTGTTATTTAATACACATGGAACCGTTTTTCCATAATAATATTATTATTATTATTATTTCATAACATCCACAAAGAATGAAAATTAAATTAAGTATTAATTAATTTTATAATATTCAATATATATTATTTCTCACCAATCCAATGAACTCTATTAATCTAGTAAACATGATTATTTTTTAAATAACTTGTGTTATTCTATTTATTAAACATGTTGTATAATAAATAATATATTTATTTCACTATAGTTATGGATAAACATAGTGTGGGTAAATCTATGTCTCATTATTATTTTTATTATGATAACAAGAAAAAAGTACAAGGTTAGCATCTAGAAATACACCATGAAACTAGTAGATAATAATGTTAATGTCACAACAACATAAAACTGCTTACAAATGCTTAGTGTTTATTATAATAACTTTATCACAGTATATCTATTCAAGATGGTTGTATGTTGGTTCCATCGAGCTATATGCTGAATCTATATTTATATGTTAGTCTATAAATAAAACATTCATAAAAAATCCATGTCCATGGATTTATTTAGGACATATCCTTTCCATAAAAGGTCCCATGGTATCAACTTATATTAATGATCAAATGGTGAAAATAATTTTTTTTCATTAAACATTAATGAAATATTCCTAATGACACGCCCAATGTATCTAACCTTTCCTCAAAAAAATTTATTAATTTTTTTAATCAATATATCAAAGTATGTGATTTATAATAACCATTAACAAAAACATTATTTTTTATGGATCGATGAACACATCGAATAGTAGGAAAATCACGTGGAAAATAAAAATATGGGTTTCGTATTCACGGGTCTCATTGTAATAATATATTATTATAGATATTATTGTGGGCGTACACTATAAGAAGGAACCTCAATGTCCTACGAGTTTCCACCCCTAATAGACTGTATCATTTTAACCCTCAAATTATTTAATCCGACTATAGAACGTATATATAAGATTTCATTAATAGATCTTCTAGGCTATCATCATACTAGGGAACTAGTATGGCCTTTTATATTTAAATCTATTATTTGAAAATTCTCACAAGCTATGTTATCAAAAAGTACAACTCTGAAGTGATAAGGATTTTATTAATATTAAAAAAATTAACACAGGTTATCACTATGTACATAAAAGTTGGTTCTGGGGAATTAATTCAAACTAAATCCCACATTCATAAGATGAAACTACTAAGAACATATCCTTAGTTCTTCTCAAAGTCATACAGATAGTCTTAACAAAATACCAATTTTTTTATTCTATAAAATCTTGATATCTATCTACTATACTCAATCCATGGGAAACATCATGTCTTGTATATAAACTGAAATAAATCATTGATCATATCTGTAAAGTTTTTGAGGTATTATAGATTCATTATTTCTCCTATTATGATTGTGTATATAGGTACATAAAAATATCTAAACCTTGTGGAACTAGAGCAAATCACTTCTTTTCTTGATATATACTAATTCTCCTTACTATCTTTCAAATGTATGTACCTCGACTTAGTTCAAGTGGTCTGTCAGATCTATCAAAAATGACATTAATTCGAATGATATAGTCTACATCACCTAAATCATTAATGGATAAATAATTGCTTATATAGTCTATAATTTATTCTAAGTAATGTATTTCATTTTCGATAAATAATATGTCATCATCATATACTACTAGGATTACAACATCAAACCACTTATAAACACATGGCTAACATTCGTCCATAATGAAACCAACAACTTTTATAGATTTATTGAGTCAAATATTTCATTACATAGATGCATCCATCACTCCATAGATGGATCCCTTCAAATGAAAAAAAAAATTGGCATCACTTAGCATCGCAAAACCTTCTTACGGTTTCATATAGCCATATTCCTGATGGTTTTCATTAAGGATATATGTTTTTTTTCTACATCTACAAACTTTCATATATAGGGTATGCTATTATAGATATAATAATTATAATGGTTTTAAACATAGAGGCTATCTAAAAGGATTTATTATATTCAATTCATTGACATTGCTTAAACATATCCTCCACTAGTATTACATTATAGGTACATACATTACAATTCATGGAAACTTTTCCCATGAATAACCATATTTAAACTATAGACATTACATCAACTAGAACATTAATCAAATTCCAAAATTGATTCAAATAAATTGATTCCATTTTATAATCCATGGATTCATTCCATCTTGTATCTTCTAATATCTCTAATGCCTCTTTATAGGAGAGATGTTAATCGTTTTCAACCAATTATGTGTCACTATATTTTTTTAGTATAAATACTTGCTTATCTAGTTATCATACCTTTCTAGAAATATTGTGGTGTACAATGTGTTTTAGGAACCACTGATTCCGTTGGGACCTATGGAATATGTTCTTGTACACACTCTAATGTATCTTGACGATCAACTTCATCAAGTAGAATCTTTTTTCCACTATAAGTTTTAAAAATTTTCTATCCCTCAAGAATAGTTTCTTTTCTAGTGATAATCACTTTATTATATAAGGGTTTTATAAGAATTATCACCTTTTTTACAAAGGATACCCTATAATGATTAACATTATATCTTAAGGGTCCTAGTTTATTTCAAAATAAGTCCTTAATAAACACCTATAAATCCAATACATATGTATGTGTAAAAACATGTTTCCTTCCACACTTCTACACAAATGGAAATCTATTTTTCTTTTTAGATGGAACAAAGTTTAATTTATATTCATCAGTTTTTAATGTATATCAATAAATGGAAAATTGAAGTCCACGATTGGTCATCATTGACCTTATCATGTCTAAAATGGTATGGTTCCTCCTTATACTAACACCATTATACTGTGGTGTGTAAGGTGGAGCGAGTTAAGAAAGAATCCCCAACCCCCATAAAAAGTTCAAAAACTCGTGGATTATATTTTAAAAAATGTGATATGAATGAATCATGTTTATCATATTTACATGTAAATTCTTAAAATAATTCATTAATTATTTGAGTTTCTTTTTGTAATCAATCTTTTACATTATAATGTAGAAATTTCCATATCTACACAATTCATTAGTAAAATAAATTGTGAAAGAATGTCTGCCTCTACCTTGTACTAGAAAGGGTCCACACACGTCAGAGTGTACCAATCCTAGAAACTCTATGTCCCATACCCCAAATCCATTAAAGAGTCGTTGAGTCAATTTTCATTAAAAAATAATGACATCACTAAAGCGATTTCTGATCAAAAGAGACTAAATATCTATCTTGATGGATCGTTTAAAAATTCATATCATTTACATTAAGAAGATGGTGATTCTATAACCAAGTGTTATATGTTTCATGTGAACATTATTCTTTATCTTTATATAATACATAGTTTTTTAGTTCATTTAGTAAAGAAAACTATTTAAATGCGTCATAATATAAAATATGTTTCTTTAAAAAAAGATCTGACATTTATTTGAAATTTTGGGAAAAACATTTGTATCTAGGAAGGATACAAAATTTATGATAGTGGTAATAGTTTTTCATAATTACAATATCTTAACACTGATTTCATTCATCTTGGAAATGAATAGTGGTGGTCTCTAATGGCTAGAGAATCCTGCCATGTATTATTGGTATCTCACAAATCCAACACGATAATAGAAATATTTTGGATTCAAACTGATTACTACATCTAGAAATATATGAAATCACTACAAGTTATATAATATAACTAATTCATAGATATTGAAATATTACACTTGATAATGGATGGTTTTTTAAATTATCTATCTTCTAGGTGTAGTTTCTCTTATAGTTCCCTTCCTCTCTACATTAAAAAACTACTGCTTCTTTTTCATTACACTGTATATGGATTATAATCTTATAAGAATGGCATTTCACGAGATATTTATGCATGTTATGTGTCTTAATCCCCTTCACCATGTTCTTATTTTATTATTCATCATAAGATATAAACATTTTTCATAACTAATGTGATTTTCCACTTAATGATTTATATTAATAAGTTATTAAATACTCTTGTAAATATTTTCCAATTTTATAATTAAAAATAAATCTAGATAATGACTTGGGTAGTGTTGAATGTATGAGATCTATCTGAAACTCATATTATAATTTAATTTATAAAATTTATAATAACTCAATATATGTAATATGGTTGAAACACAAAGCATGGATTATTCTAAAACTACAAGAATAGTTGTAAAGGGATTATTAGAGATCTTGTATATAGATATTCTCACCTTTGAATAAAAGATATCCCAACAGTGATACATCATGTTATATGCATCCATGTTTTCAGGAATTATTAGAATAACATTGTTCATGGATGATAGTAATAAAAACTAAACATATGTAGCATCGTTTAAATGTTTCTCAGAGAGATAAAACAATTTCTCACTATCCACTTTATTAGGATCATCATGAATATGTTCTTCCAACATAAACAATTTCCTTTTATGGTGTAGGATAAAATGTAAACACATTCTCCACTCTTGGAAATTTCTAAATGTGATATTTATATCCTTATATTGTATGCATTATAATGATATATATGAATTCAGGATTTTTTGGTTTCTAAATAATAATATGAGTAGTGATTTCATACATTATATGGAAAAAATTAGAAAAATAAGAAAATATTATAATTATTAATCTCATGAAACCTAGTAGTCCTTATTATTGGATTCTTAGTACCATGTTTCTATAATAATCTATTTGAATAGATCCATAATCCCCTTATATTCACCTTCACATTGGAGGGTCCCAAAAATTGAATTGTATAGGTAGACGTTCCAAATTTACACTACATTAACTCACAGTTCTATAATCTATTTAGTGGAAACCCCAATCAAGAAATCCTTAGAATTGATTTTATCTTCCTTTGACTCTTAGTTAAGACAGGTCATTGTCTAGAAGTAACCCTTTGATGTGAAATATGTTTTTTAATCAAAAATCATGTTATAATTTCCCATAATTGAATTCTCTTCATCTTTTTCAAGTCAAGAACATTTAACTATGTATTGATTTTAGCTTATGTAGTGGAAGGATATACAAGATTAATCTATATATATAAATATATATATAATTGAGGGATATTATATTCATTAAAGTTTTCAAATTTTTATATTCATTACATTATTTTTAATATTAATTGGATTTACTTATGTAATTAACTATGTAATAGAAACTATTTATGTAATATATAGATTATTTTCATTCTGTATTGCAAGACTGTAAATTCATTAATTTTTGTGGTCATGAAAAAACCCCAATGAATAAATAAGACTAAAACATGAAATAAATTAATTAATAATGTGATATTATAATGTTCTATTAATAATGGTTAGATTATATAGGAGATGATAATCTATAATGTTACATTGGGGAAAACACCGTGAACAATTTATGGTTTGTGTTCATTATTTTGACATGTATAGTGATGTATCTCTCTTAGAATGGGTTTTCATCAACACTTATCTTGAACCACCTCCAATAGAATGTGAGATCCATCAATTATATATAATTTCAATCTCTCATAGGTTTGTGTGAACAATTTATTATGTATAGGGTTGACATAAAAGAAATCATGGGAAAAAATCCTTTACATATTGAGAGGGGACCTGAAACACATGCCAACAATTAAATTTAATAATAAATTAAAAGAATCTAATTACATACATTAGTCTAATATATTCTAATGATAATACACATACATGAAATGAATTATCCATTTAATAAATTATCATTCAGTTATGATTGTTCTTAATTAAGATAAATCATGCTTGAATTGTTTTTATTCATTAATTAACAAATTTTTTCATCAAATTTCTCAAATGAATTTTCATGAGATTATCATCCATCATAATTTTATTCAAATTTTATAAACATAATTAAATTTAACTATTTATGAAAATATACCATGGATGTAACACTGTGAGTACCCATCTGAACTACCAGACATATATTATATTTTTATATTATTTACACACATGGAACCTAATATAGTTAAATTATAATATAATATCAAAGTATGTATTATCAATGTAATCACCACACAAATCACATGTAGTTTACATAGCCAGGAAGATTTAAATTTCTACATACTAATAAAATTATTAGCGCATAAACACAATGTGCAGTTCTAAAATTTACCTATAAAAGAAATTATACTTTTCAAACACAAACACACACACATATATAACCTATAAAAAATATGTACTATCAACTTAATTAAAGAACGAAACTCATTTAGATAAGCTTTAATAAGTATGATAAATTAATTTTTAATTCTAAAAAATTTAGTAAAAGTACATTACATTTACATTAAATCTACATTTCATGTATTATTCTAACTATCTATCGGTGAAACCCAAATGCAAACATATACTTTAATCGTGCCATAGAAAATAATTGAGTACATATAGTGCACATGAGATAAATACTATTTGATTTTAGATTTATGTGGTCACCAATCATGTAGGATATGTATGAAGATACCTATATTCCCAGTCACTAAATGACTACATGACATATACTTTAGTTCAATTGAGTGTAATCTAGTTGAAACTGTTCTAGGCTAGCACGATCAATACAAATTATGTATTTAAATTCCCAATTAGTAATAAATATTCATGCCGCAAATTAATTCAGAATTAATAATGTTTCTATTAAATATGGAAACACAAAATTTGCCTCTAGATAACATGGTCTTCACACTTCCTCTATCAATTCGGACTCCTTGAAAATTCCAGATGAGTAATTTGAATTTATTTCATTCATAAAATTAATTGATTTAATTATATTAATGTGTAATAAATAAGAAGAAATAATATATCAACATATTAATTAATTAATGATTAAATTCAAAATTAAAACTATTAAAACATGTTTACATTAATCAATGTTCTTTAAATAGTTTTATTTATTTATGTGACTGCTCTGATACCACTTTTGAAATCTTTCTTATATGGGTGTGCCAGATCATGAATTCCCTACCCATCTTTTTGTTGTAATATATGATTAAACTGACATTTACACAATGTTAAACTCTAGGTAAAATATAATATAATCATTGAATAATAACAATTAGAAATTTGACATCCAAAATGCATGATCATCAAAAATTTTTAATTATTTTAAAAAGTTAATGAATTAACTTGGGAAAATTTCTTCTTTATTTGATGGATATGAAAATAAATATACCTTATACCAATGTTGTGTGACATGAATCGATATTATATTACATAAAACAGTAATCCTCATGTTTTATCCAGACCTCTGAATGTCACCTTAGGAAAATCTTGGTGATAGCTCAATAGATCCTAAATGGTTTATCATTCGCCTATGATCAACACTATAATCTCTTCAAAGAAAGGATATCTTATATATCTATAAAATTTTCAGTAGGGGTAGAATATAATATCTCTCCATTCTAATGAGTTTTCATGGATACGGTGTTCTATGGGGGTTTAACAATATTCTATCCAAATTTCCTTGTGTATAAAAAAGGAATTGGATCTACTAAAAAATGATATAATTGGGTTTATATACAAGAAGGATTAGAAATAAATAATTTATCAACTTTAATTTATTATTCATTATTCCTAGTGGACCACAAAGTCTATAATAATATTAATATTAAAATTATTTCATTACATCCACAATGATATTGAATTAATTTAAATATTCTTAATTTAAAGAATATTCATTATATGTTATTACTCACCATGCTTACAAACAAGGCCCACCATTCCACCACAACATTTATTGAACCAAAAATAATGACAATATATTTAATAAATAAATATCACTACATTATTTTTCGAAAAAATAAATCAATATTAATTTCACTAATTAGAAAAAAAATATTCATTAAATATTCCACTCATAACATATTATCTTCAATAACTGGCGATGGAATATATGTGATCAAGAAAACATGAATAATTATTAAACCACATGTGGGAGTAATATTTATTAAATATTTTCATAATAAATACTATATGTATTTCACTAATATTATTGATATAATTAGTGTGTGGATCTCTAGGATTATTTCTCAGTGGAATAAGGTGAAGCATCCTAATGTACATTATTTGAATCTTGAAACATGTCGTGTAATCTATAGAGAAGTATGTTAATGATGCAACAACATCAAAACACATATATTTTCATACTATGCCATATAATCTCTTTATCATGGTATCTTTAATCATGCTTATTGAATTCTAGTGCCATTAACATATGTTCATGATGTCTCTTTTTAAAACATTACAAGAATAAACATTTCCTACCAAATTCCATGGGCATGGATTGATTTTGGATATATATTTTCCCTAAAAGAGGATATGAAATTATATTCCATTAAGTAATAAAAGGGAAAAATAATTCTTACATTATTCAACAATGAAATATTACTTGGGATGCACCCAAAGTATCTTACCTCACCTTTAATATATGTTAGTATGGTTTTCGTCAATAAATCAATGTTTGTGAATTTTAAAAATTATTAATAATATTAATAACATTTAAGGATAAATATACATGTACATATATAGGAATATTCAATAACACATATAGAAGTGGATTTCTCCCAGTTTGGTTTCATTCTCATAAAATCTTATAATGGTATTTACTAAGGGTGTATTCCATTAGAAGGTTTCTCAATTTCTATGAGTCAACAACCCTAATAGACAATATCATTTTTATCCCTCAATTTATTTTAACCATCTATATTACATATAATAAATAATATTTTCATGGTAATTTAGAGTAATCATCATATAGGGGAATAGTTAGGACATATCGGTGAAAAATATACCATTATTAACTTATCACTTTATATGTTACATAGAAAACAATCATTGTGTGTTGTCAAGTTTATTAATATTCCAAATATTTATTTTAGGTCATCATTAAAGAAAAAGAAGTTGGTTCTTGGTAAAATAAATCCAATAGTTATGAATATATTATGTTATGGTTTTACTTTTACTTTTTTTAAATTATTGAACAAAATAAATTCAGTTAATAATTCAAACATCAATGGTATGACCATTTTAAGGATCATTCTTCTAAATATTGTCTCTATGTGACATGTCATGAATTCTAAAGTTAAATAATTTTATATGGTCTATAAAATAAGTATTGATATTGTAGATCGTTGATGAATCATTGATCATGATATTTAAATTTCATTTTAGTTTGTACATGTCATTACATATTGGTTCAAATGTTATAAATATTTTATGTGTTTTCTTGGTCACAATTTCAATTCTTTGATACATAATTCCTGTTATAAAACATGATTAAAATTATATAGTGAAAAAATTTCCAAATTATTTTGTTTTAAAATATTCATTCATTGAAATTATGTTTTTAACAGAATCATTCTATGTTCCATAAGTCAGTGGCCTTTTTTATTCATGTTTTAAACAAGTTTCAAGGATTTTTCAAATCAAACATCCTTCTTTGAAACATATTTTTTATTCATACACCTGTATTCATTTATATAGCTTATAAAATAACTGTTGATATATAATATTGGGAATCTTATTATGATAATGTTATTACATGTTCAATCTTATGTTCATTTAGGGAATTAGTTATTGGTTATAAAATATTGTAAAAGGGGTTTTCATTAAAAACATTATTTTACATTTTTTAAATACTATTAACCAAAAAATGATTCCATGATTAGTATCCTATTTAAAAAAATTAAAAAAAATCTTTCAAATATTTATTTTACAATTTATGTTGCCCTATTTTAAAAGGTATTAAAACATTATTTTTCATCTTGTTTTCAACACGGGTCACATTTTACAGTATGTACTGAAGATTAGAAATTATGTTTATTTAGAATATTTCTGAAGTTGATGGAATTTACCTCTATAATTATTGTTCATTTTATTGATTCCAAATTTCTGTTTTTTATATTTATGATCAATTAAAATTATTTTCTAAAAATATAAAATGATTATATTTTAATTATACCAAAATAAAATTTCATTTTCTACTATTTTTAATGAAATGATTTAAATGTTATTTGAAATATATTTTATTCTATATAAATACACATTAATGATTCCTCTACATCACTAGGTATATGTTCATATGTTTCCATATTTCTTCCTCCCATGTATAGATTATGTTGATTATTTTACAGTGATTTTCCCAAAATCCATTTTTCATTGGTTTAATAATTCAAAAATGCAATGATTGTTTTTTAAAATGGTATTATATTTCTAAGAGAATGATTATAATTTTATTATTATTGAATATTACAAGGATATTATTTTATTATGATAGGTGATCTCAATATACCTCATTATGATGGGTGAGTACGATACTAGTTATAAGATATGTGATCCTCATATAAGTTACATGATGAGGGATAGCAATATCTATCTCCAAGGTGATGTGTAAAGTTCCCTAACATCAATGATTATTCGTATATGGTTAACCATGATGGTTTGTTTTCTTAATATAACTAGGCTCCATTTTATTCCCTCATGATTGGACATAGGATATCACAATAATATTCCAATGTATAAACATATTTTATCTATGGATACTATGAATTTACAATGGATCCATTTATCAAGATTGACATGAAATGTCTCATGATTATAGATTACCATGGCAATTTTCACTTATAAATATTTATTACAAATCACATTTTTAATTATGAAATTATTTATGGGTGCAAATTATCTTCTATAATTCTTAACAATTTAGATTCATTCACAATGTCAATACGCTCATATTATGCTCATTGATGATATTAAATTGTCAATGTTTATGATAACTCATACAGATTATTTAATCTCTCCCATCACTCTTTTTCAATATCCATAGGATATTAATATTTTTGTTAAATGAGTTATGTCTAGAATGCATTCATGAAGGAGATCGTAAATATGTTATGTGAAATAAAAAAGCTGGGTGAGGTGGAAAAAGATCCTAATAAAAGGCTTGGGTACTATTAGAAAAAATATTTTCATAAGTCTCTAAATATATATGAATAAAATTTAATTCTGTATGAATGTGATTAAACCATCCAATATTATTATTTATATTTAGTATTTATAAAATAGGTTTATTTTTATTAGTTTCGAGGATATAAGTGAAAAAATTATGTTTTTAGCACTAGATCAAGAATTGCAGGATCATAGATATTATATTTAAAGAATTAATATATTTATATGATGAATATATTATAGAAAAATTTTAGTTTTCACCATAAATTTAAATTGAATTAACTGTAATTCATAATTAGACATGTTTCAAACATAAAAAATTTATATACTTTTTAGGGATCATTATTGTGTTACATCAATAATACATTGGCATTAATAAAAGAACAAAATGCAAAATATAAAACATTCTGCATAAAAATTATTCACTATTAATCATCACATATGAATTTCTTCAAAAAATAAATCAATACAATATGTATAAATTATTATTAAATTATAAACAATAGTTTAAATTATTAACATTCATTAATCCCATAAATCATGTGATTAAACCTCTGCAAAATTTCATGTAATTTTATATTTTTATATTGTGGATGTATTTTTATTTATTAAAAATGAATGATAATCCATTTATAAAAGTTTATATATAATTATTTGTATCGTTCTATGAAAAAAATATATATCCTTTACTTTTATACAAGATTTATTAAATTAGATCATTCAATAAATATATAAGAGTCACCTTCTAATATTAAATGTATAATCACATATTCCAAATGGTATATGAAGAAATCGTATGTTTGATTATATCCACTGAATCCTTAAAATATATAGTGTTACATAAACCTAACTTTCAAAATCACTTTTATTGTAAAAACCATTCATTTTCATATACATAACACTCATTCATAAATATATAAGAGATATTTTATTATTGATATTTTTATATTTAATAATATAATATAGTAATAACATCAATATGTAATTGTATTTTACTTTTTAAAATATTGATATGTGGGAGAGAAATCAAAACATCATGGTGTAATTATAAAGGTAAACTATTTTAACAAATTTAAATATAAGTATACAGAACATTAATTTCCATGAAATTCTATAATTTTTATGTTTTTAGTTTAATAAATAACATTAAGAGCCCCTATGAATTATGATTTATACTTAGAAAGGCTCGAAGCATGAGTAGAAATGATGCTCCCCAAAATTTATTAAGAAAAAGATAAAAGTCAGGTGATTACACGAGGTGCAATGATCTTGTACCAGCAAGATAAAAGAGAACAGAGGAAAGAAAAAGGCAAGAAGAACCTCAAAAATCCATGTAAATCCATAAGAGTTGTCATGCATACAAGCAGCAGCCACCCATGCTCGAGTCCTCACCAAAAGCAACCGGCTTCTAAAGCAGGAACACTTTTCCAAAAGCCTCCACCCAGTTCTGCATTTTTGCTCACACAAGGTAACAGCCTCTAAAACAACCTAACTTCAGTTTCTCCATTGCAAAGGACTGAAAAAAGAAAATAGCGAATACATGTTATCTAGGCCAACAAACTCCTTTACTTTCTGAGTGACACAGACATCATCCTCCAAGGCATGAAACACAAAAAGGCACAGCCCACAAGTACACATGACAAGGTTTGAAATTCCCAAACTTGTGTTATGGCTACATGGTGAGAGTGTGCAAGAGAAACACAGCAGGCAGTTTTGCTGCCTCCATTTTCATAGCAGAAAAAAATGCCCTTGATGCACTGCTTGCTTGTTCATCCATGCTAAAAAATGACTCAAGGTCATCACTGTTTTAATGATGATTCTCTTCTTCATGTGGTGTTTTGTTCCTCTTACCAATAGAAAACTCCTCTAGTTCATCTAATGAGGACAGAACTGAACTCCTGATGGTGTCAGGGGTTGTCAAAGAGCATTCGTTCAAAGGTCTCTTGATGACGTTTCCATCTGGCTCAACGCCTATCCTCATTTTCTCCTTCTATTTCCTGAAATCCTCTAGCAGACGTTACAAATCCAAAGATAAACAAAAAGTCATCAATTGAATTTATTGAGGATGAACCCCTCCCTGTGTCTGTTAAGGGGCCAGCAAAATTTTTGTGCATCACCTTCGTCCCTCCATCATTAATTTTTTTGGGTGGGAGGACTATATATGTGGAAATAGCCTTATCATTTTTATTGCCTCAAATTTATCAGGAATATGGTAAGGAAAATTTTGTAGGGGTTCCAAGGAAATTTTTATGTATTTATGGTCAAGAAAATATAAATAACTATGTTATATTAGTCTTTGGGGATTTTTAAAACAATACTTCATCCCAATAATATTCATTTCATATCATATATTTGGAGGATACATATGTATTGGATATTATGATAGCTATTGAGGAATGTATTTCTAGTACGTATTCATGATCTATGTCAATATATTAGTGTTTTAAACATGTATATAATACTCAATAAGGAAGTATATATTTTCCAATGTAGCAATAAACTAACTAAGGTGTATTGTGATGTTGAATCCCTTTTGTCATATTGTCTCTTCACACTGACATACTCTTCATAATAATTTTAAGAATTTTATAAAATATTATTTTAAATGGGATTCCCATATGATTTTATTAAAAACATGAAGAATAATTATGTTGGTCTACTGATAATTTTTCATATCTCCCTTAAGCATTTGTATATAGATATCTTTATAGGTTTCTGAATTATGTAAAAACTCAACACAGGATTTTCTAGAAGAGTTTTTGATGGGGGATGTAAAAAAAATTCTCATGGTTGTAGTGGATGGGAATGTCCTAAAAACATTTATGTATTCTTATAGTAAAATTCATGAACATGTAGTCTTATAATGAACCCCTAATTATAAACATAATATGAATAGATTTTTCTATTGGTAGCCATGAATCAATGAATTCATATTAATGAGGAAACATTATATTAATTTGAAAATGTTTTCTAATATTATTAGGTATTATATTCTTGATTTCATCACATTTTTTATATGTATATATTTTATGATGATAATTTTAATTTCTCAAAAAATCCTATTATTTATAATCTTTAAATATGGGGTGTTATATTCCTGTAGGCTCATCGATTAATTACCAAGAGATTTATGTACAAAATAATGTGATATAATTATAAAAAAATTATTCAATGGTTCTATAGATGGGGTCATGACCATGATTATAGGGTATTTTTTTATAGTATGATAGAGGGGAAGTTATTTAATTGAATATTTACTTAAATATCACATTATTATGTTCATGTGGATTTATAAAATGATGGGTGAATTTTACTAAGGAGATCAATATTCAAACATTGAGGATCTTTCATTACCTTTATGTCTTTGGATTATATACCAATAGAGATATATAATGGTCAATCTTATTTCATCATTAATTAAGAATAATAAGATGTTTAATATAACCACCGTATGGTATGTGTTTTCTAAATGATTTATTTAGACATACCTATATGTTATATTTAATATTTGGAGTATATGTTTCATTAAATAACATAGAAAATTCATATTGATGGGTGTATAGAGGACATTACACATGTTTTATTTTATATTTTATCATCACTTCTAATATTTCCATTTATTTAAATTCATGAGTTGATGGGTCATATTGTTGGTTTTCTCATAATCCATACCCCATTTTACCTCATCTAAGTTGAGTGAAAACTTTTTGTTTTTCGCTTTCTTTAACCACACTAAATTAGTCATATAGAATAAAAAATTAAAAATAATGTCATTATGAATACATTTTTGAAAATGAACATCTATCTACAAATAATGGAATATTTTATAGATTTAAATTGATACATCAGAGGTTCTCTTGGTAAGAGGGAATTGTTAACATATCTGGGACATTCACCATCTAAAGTGTTCTTAGAGATATTGCTTAAAAGTATAATACATAAATACTAGAGGAAGCTGTAGTAGAAGATACATTAAGTTTCCCTTGTAGGATACATTTTTGTGGGATTTTTGGATTCCATGAATTTAATGATCAAGTATCATTGAGTTCCAAGATCAGAGGTTACTCACTAGTTAAGCGGAGGAAATAATGTCTCTAATATTATCTTTACCCTTATATGATTATGGAATGGGAAATATTGTATAAATATACAATTGTGGAATTATAAAAAAAATTTCATCAGTAGATAAATATCCATAGTTGAGGTCCATGAACATCATCAAGTATATAGCCTCTATAAGAGATTCCTCCATGAAACATTGGAGAATATCCATGGTTGTAATTAATCAACAGAGGAAAATAATTAGTATAAGCAGACATGAATTAACAAATTCTATTATAGTGAGGCATATGATTATATATTATTTGAAACAATCCATTTTTCAGTCTTAGTATTCAATGTTGGGTTTTAGTGGAGTCAAAAGTAGTGATTCAATATGTTTATGTAGAGTTTTTTATTTAAAACAGTTATAAAATTTTCATTTTAATATTTCACTGTACAACTAATTTAATTTTAAATCAATAATATGAATTTTGTAGAAATTATATGAAGATAAACCTAGAATAAAATTTTAAATTCTCCAATTGAAATAATATTTTATGAATAATTGGTAGCTTGATATTTATATAATTAAAATTTTATTTATTATGATTATCAATGTATTGAATAAGAAATTTTATATAAATAAAGACTTGATAATTTTAGGTAAAAGTGATATTTTTTTAATATAATGTTTTATGGAATATAGTTTTCCCATTTTAAATTAATAAAAAAATATATAATAATTAATTATAAAATGAAATTTATACAGTATATAAATAATTATAGGAAATTAAATTTATCTAATTTTTATTAATAGTCACAAAGTAAATGTATAATCCACTTAACCATGAAAAATGCATTTACATAAAATATAGTATTTCATAAAATTTATCAGGTTTATTTTTAAATTCTCTCCTACCATGTATAGGAAAAGAATTTGATAAAATGGATTAAAAAATTTTAATCATCAATTCATAATTTGGTAGTGATTTCACACTAATTTGTAGTTTCTTAAAATTTTAAAATTGGATACTGTGGATAAGGTAAAATAATATAATTATGGGGGGGATAGTTAAACAAAATTGATAATGGTTATAATTGTAGTTAAAAAAATTTAAATGCCTTGGGTTTAACTAAATCCAACCATAAAATAACTCTCCATATAAATAGATTCAATTCAAATACAAATTTCTATTTTGGTAACATAAATATATTTTTATACTTTGAAAAATTATAAGTTTTATACTTACCTCGCATATAAATGCTCACCATCTCCCTCAAACTATTAAGAATTATTGATCAAAATGAAAAATTGCCGATAAATATTTATCAATGTAATCCTTATCTATATTCCAAAGGTGCTTTTCTATCCAAAATTATAATTATAGGGTCTTTAAGAGGAAATTTAAAATATATTTTTCTAGGAAGAGGTAACCATATTAACCAAACACATTCATTTTTCTTCTTATTTTACCATAAAATATTTTTTATTATTTATTAAAATCTAATAACACATGTATCTCTAAAAGAATATTATGTTATTAAATTTATGGAATATCATTTATCCATTTTATTCTCAATCTAGAGGGAAATAAATCCATCAATTGTGTGTATGAAATACTATCATATTATGAAACAGATAAATTTGTTTCTATAACTAACTAAATAATATAGTAATAATGAAGGAAATAATGAAACTATATGATACTTAAAAGATAATAATTATTATTTATATTTAATATATCATCTAATTACTTAAACATTCCCTACATAAAATGATAGCATTTCTCATTTTTATATGCAGAATACCACCTCCACGAATTGATATAATTTAATTATCATGCATTCTTTTCAGGGATAACTATAAATATGTATTTTAAGAATATATATATATATATTTATTTATTTATTTATTACATTAATATAATTCTATGAATTTTGAAATTATAACCTTTACATATGAAGTAGGTCTTTCGAGATGAAAAATGTTTTGAAAACTGAATAGTTAACATATGTAACAATTATAAAAACAAATTATTATTAATAAACATGTGAAAAGATAGTGTAAAAGAATATTATATGATATTATATATATATTTTTATATATTTATTTTAAATTTATTTATAATAAATTTTAAGTTAATATATATGATGGTAAAACACTTTCAACTTAATGGAAGCAAGAGGTAAGGTATTTCATCTCAATTTCCCCTCGATTGAAACATATTAGTTATTATGAACATATTTAATTTCAATTTTTGTATATACATTACAATTGATGTATTTAAATTTAAAATATAGTTATTCAGGAGAATGAAATTTTAAATTTCTATTTACTCTAATAATGTGTTACATTTTATATGTTATTAAAATGTTATGGATATATTTTATAATCTCATTTTCACAGGTTTTTTAATCTATTCATTTATGGAATATTATAATATATCCTTCATAAAAACCACATATTTTATAATATTTTGGAAATTTAATGTTATTCCAATTTAACTCAATATTCCACTCTCTAGAGATCGAATTGAGAAATGAAATATTCCCAAGAATACCCTATCATATTTCAATTTTTAGTCATGTATTCTTTTTCCACATCCATACCTCTCAATATTTATTTTACAAAGGACCATTTTATTTTATGAAATATTTTATTATGGAAATATTTTATTATCCATTACTATTTAAATGGTTAGAAAAGAATTATTCTTATATTTTATAAAAGATTATTTTTAAATTTTATACAAAATCATAATATAATTTATTCTTGTTAACTTATACAACGTTAACAGGTTTCCCTGAAACCATAAAATTTTATTCTATTATGACTAGTATATTTGTATCAAATGGTTTTATAAAAAAAATAAATTAATGAAATTTAATTTTAAATTATTGTAAATTATTGTCGTCAATTCTTTAAAAAATATTATTTTACAATAATGCCTATGTTTTGGATAAAATGATTGTAATATTTTATCACTTATAAATTTTAGTTTCATTATATTTATCATGAAACATTCTCTAGATTATGAACATATTTAATTGGAAATTATATTTTTATCCCATATACATATTATAAAAAACATTGATATTCATATTTCCTAAACCAGATTCCAAATAAAAAATTGTTTTTGGTCTAAGAAATATTACAATGAAAGTTATTTTATGGACTGGGGATATCCTGATAATTTGTAGTCATTATAGAATAGTTTTATTTTATTATAATTCATAGCAATTATATTTTAAATTAATCATTAAATATATGAGTAATGCATTGGATGTGCATTTATGGTTGGGTTTTGGCTATAGGAATCACCTTAATGCATCAATATGTCTCATGAGACAAACGAGTTAGATTTCATTTTAAATTGACTTTTGATTATTTCAACAAATATTTGAAAATATATTAGAAAATGGAATTGACAAAGGCAAGTAACAAAATGAATTTCCTTCATTGAGAATTTAGTTATTTTTAACCAAGAAATTGTTACACTTATAATATTAATTGAGGCATTTCATGATGAAGTTGTGGATTATATATCATTAATTTTATGATAATTTATACACCATGATGATTATTACTTAATTACCCACAAATAATTTCATTATACTCAATCGTTATATAGAATTTGATGTCACACATATTTTTCCATTTCCTTTGGATGTAATGAAGGAATATTTGATTGAGTATCAAGGGTGTAGAATATTTTTCTTTCTCAATGTTTTAGATTTTATATATAATGTAATATGGGAATCCTGTATATATCAAATTTTTCATGGATACGATACCGATCAATCCTTTGTAATTTGAACCCTTGTAAATGTTTTGAATGTATTGATTTATATAATTACTCTAGGATATTGGACTTAGGGTCTTTATAGTTGGTATTAGATAATTATTAGTAGAAAATCTAGGAACTAGATTTTGGAAAACATATGTTTGAGAACATAACCATATAACAGAATATGAGGATAATTTTGTTTGTTGGATTTTAGAACAATGTTTTATAAACTATATATTTTCTTGTTTTCCATTATTATACTTAAATTTATTAATACTAGATAGTTAATATTTTTGTGGCCTATATGAACATAGGTGTGGTGGTGGTCAACCCGAACCGATGGCCTTCAATGAATTGGAATATGTTTGTAAACCTAGCTAGATACTCTCAATGAATTTTCTATGGTCAATCTAAAATCCAATTATGAAACATTATAAATTTTATAAAAAATATTTTATTATTTGAGGATATTCAAAATAATAAATGATAATGATTTTGAGTTTATATATGCACTACATATATATTTAATTTTATCACTTTACAAATTATATATTGATAATTATAATTCATTATTTTAGGATGTAATTCAATATATTTCAATGAATAAATAATATAGTGTTATTTTATTATGTTAACATAATAACCTAAATCCAACTTGTCTTCCATAAAATGGTAAATGAAACTGTCAATCGTGTGTACAGCGGACTACAACCTCACAAACCAATGTACATATTTTTCAATCATCACCTCCCACAACTTGATATAAATATATATTTATCATATTTATTTCAAATTTATTAAATTATTATACATGTGGGTTTATAATATCACATACACTGTATAAAATATCATTCCATGAGAATACGATAACATCGTTCAGGTGTATGGTGGACTACCACCTCATGATGTGATATCATTCGTTATTCACATAAATATTAAATTTAATTTATTATGGATATGTTTAATTAATAATACATGATATATATGACATAAAAAATATTCTATAAATTTAATATATTATCTATGTTTCTTTCATTTCATCTATCGTGAAAATTGAAACGGTTTTCATTCGTACATACAACCTACCATTTCTATGAACAATTTAATCCATCTTCCACATATAAAAATAATTCATTAATATAATTATATATAAAATGTATATATATGATATTAATATAATGTATAAAATTATTGATATAATGGAACCATGATAAATGAAAAAGGTTGAAATAAAAATCAAAAATATAGATGAAAAATGAATTTTTTACATCTCAAAATGTAACTTTAAAAAGGAATTGGTATACTAAAAGGTCACACGTAGATCATAAATTGTATGATACATAATATTATTGTCCTGTAATATAAATATATTAAAAATATATTTATTATATAGTTGATTTATATTTTCATGTATTCATTCATGACATAAGGTAAAGGATTTGAAGTCGCTCTTTTATTCCAGTGATACATATGCCATATTCACCACTTATTTATTAGTGTTTATGCTACTCATGAATTAATTTAATGAATATTATAATAAAAATTTTGTACTAAACATATTGATCACATTTTCTCTCTTTTATAAGAAATATGATTCAAATTTTACAAAAGTGCTTAGGGTTTGATGTTACAATATCAATGTTTACTTGGATTATTTGTTATTATGTTTTTGATAATATAATATTGTGTTATATTTCTCTATATCATCTTGAATTTTATTCTTATATGGTTATTTCTTGGTAATACATTTTCCCATTATTATTACGATATTTATTTACTCAATATTATAAAATCTTAATTTTTAAATGTTTAACATTATTTACCTCTCCAATCAATATCCTTATTTAATTCAAATCCATGTATTCTAATAATGTTTTAAAAATGTTTTAATATTACTCTATAATTGTTTAATTAAATTTGTACCCATTATTGAATTTTTCGAAAATTTATTTAATGGAATATTCATTTAATCTTCAAAAAAACCTCTCTTTATTTTTACTGCAAATTTGAGTGAAATGTTTCTTTTTAATGGGTTTGACCTGAACCATTATTCTCAATATCTTTATTGATCAATGATTTAATTATTACTTAATTTATTTTAGAGGATATTAAAAATTGAAAATTATTTCCTTAACATTTAGAAAATTTTAAGAATTTATGGAGGTGATTTCCAAATTAAAAATATATTTTCTTCAAGAGGTGTTCCATGTGATCTTTCAAAATCATTTCCATCTATGATGACATACTTTTTTGTTACTTATTCATTACAGGGGATATGTTACACTTATACAATGTTCATACATTTTCTGTATGGTAATTTATTATAATTAATATATATATATATATATGAAAACCATTTATTTTATGTAGATTATTCTCTGATGAAATGTTTATAAAGACCATTTATTTTCATGGGTTACGATATGATATATGGGCTATGAAGCTCATAACATTTCTTGAGTTCTGAAATGATGAATGTATTAGAATCTCATGGAGCATATATGTATTATTTCCATTATATAATGGGTGTGACCTATATCTCCATATAATGCATTAGGTAGATATTGATTAATAATGAGATAAATAGGATACAAATTGGGAGTAAACCTAGTTTATAAAGTTACTTTTTCCACTACGGGAGTCTTGGGAGTAAACCATGGCTACTAAAATAGATTTTATAGTGAACCCATTTCACCTTGATAGTTTTATAAATAAACCATTCCCACTAAAAAATATTTTCTATGATTATATTTGTTGTACAATTTTTTTTCAAATGAATTTTTTTCTATCAAGGATTATGATATTTGAATCCTTTAATATTCATGCATTATGAAATTCCATGTGGCATGTCATCACTCATATTTATGATATATGATATTTATGGTATATTATTTTTAAATATTATTATTATTTTCTCAAACCCTTAAGCTCTTTTTATGTTGATATATTTATTTTTTTCATGTACTAAGTATATACCTCTCCCTTTATTATGATTCTGTTATCTTGGATCGGAAAATGGAATAATTTATATTGTTTATTAAAATGATGACATTTATGTAAATAATTTTTTGAGATGATATAAATAACTTATGAAACATTTTCTTATGTATCCATGTTTTCTAATGCACTAGACCAAAATGATTCTATAGTGGATGAATATGTTAAATAATGAATATTTTTATATTAAAATTTAATGTATCTGTATAAAAAGTATGGGTAACAATAGTTGGTATCAGATCAATGTATATTTAATCATTGGTTATCATTGATTATATAACATTAGTAAGTACCCTTATGATAGTCCTTGTAATTTGATAATATATTAAGCTACCCTATGGAAATTATTTTACTTTTTCTAGTAATGCATCAATTTTTTGATACTACATGAGAAATTGGTTCTGGATTAAGTTTACCTGGAGGTTATAATAATCAAAAAGGAACATTATGCATTAGTTTTGGGTTACGTAGTACAAGAAATGGGCCTTATTTAGCACCTACATTGACACTCCTAAGGGATATGATTTGTATTATTAAAATTCTATTTATGAACCATAATGAAGTATTTTAGTAATTACCATGAATGACCTTTGTTTTGACTATGGTGACATATATTAAAATTATGGAGTCATGATATATTAATCCTATACATTTTTTTCTATACTATGTGTTCTCCTGTATTATTATTGTTTCATTCACTTTTCATTTTATTTTTATTCAATGGTTATAACCTACATAAGAAATGTATATGTTGAGTGCAATGAAAATGAAATGATTTTCCAACTGAGAATATGGGTACTAGAATGATAAATTTAATTACAATGCTCCTAATAAATTCTGAATCTATGAATCAATATTAGAATTTAGATATGAAAATAGGGGGAAAAATTATATTCAATAATTCTTACAGAAACAATCACCATATATTCGTTGTTCTTCTCATCCAATAATTCATGAGGAATGGATCAATACATAAGAAAATATTTTTTCCATTTTTTAGTGTTCATATTATGAACACTTGAGTATTAATTTATATCTTTTGGAAGGATAATAAAGTCAATGTTGGACACTTATCAACCATAAAAGTCAAAAATATGAAATTTACTCCATGGAAAGGGTTGTGTTTAAGAAATTATTCTTCAATAAGTACATTCCTTGTATTATTCATAATAAAATTGATAATTAAATCCACATGTTTATGTGTGAGGATGATAAGTACACTAGTACTAATTAGGTTGATTTTACAATAAAACCCATGTACACTTATGGTAATACCATCTAACCTGAATGTATGGTTGATAACCCCTTTAGTGGCATAAAATCAAGAATCCAAATGGTGTATGGTATAACAGACATCATTAGATATGGGGAAATAATTTGTTGTGATATAAATGTATAAAGAGAGATTGGGGTTAGCCTCTAATAACATAGTTTTTATATGTAAAAAAATAAATAATTAAAAGGAAAATATATAACCCATATTGAGAATAATAATTTCATTACATTGTGATCATAGTGTGGAAGTAAGAATGATAGAAATTTTTTAATGGGGGACTGTTCAATTTTTTAGGTTTTGGATAGAAAATAATCAATAACTTTATTGACTATGTGATGGGAGGAATATAAATAATGAAATAAATATCAATACTTGTATATAGAGTACAACACACACAATTCAGTTTTAAAATTAAGAGTATTGGCATTATGATAACTAGTTCATGAATATAAAGGTAAATGATGACTATTTCTTTTATGAACCACATATGTCAAGAGTCAGTAAGAAATAGCATCCTATCCCAATTTCATATGAGTTTTGTGAAAACTATACGGTGAAAGTACACTTTCCATCTGCTACATAACTATTTATGTATTAGTTGGATATAGATATAACCAAACTTTTTTAACTAATGAATCATATATCAGTATAAAAATTACACCATAATGATTTATTGTGTAATTATAAGTTAATATTCATAATGATACAATGAAAACATCAAAGGTCTATGAATCTTCTCAAGTAGATGTCTATGGGAATGTACTTCCTTTAAATCCTTTTTTTCCCTCAGGTTGAATTAGATATTATCTTAGGGATGGATAGGATTTCACCATGTAAATCCAATATCAATTTACAAGGATAGGATGTCACATTTGATATTCCAAACCAAACAAATATTGTTTATTATTGAGATAATATATATGAAAATATGATAGAAATTATATACTTTATTCAGGTTTTTATTGTTATTCCAAATAGGTGTATATATTCTATGTTTGTGTATAAACTCAACATCGATGGAATAATTGTTGTACTAATGTTTGATGAAGTTTCTCTTGAAGAGGTTCCTTGTCAAACCTGAAAATGTGATGTGAATTTCTTAATAAAACTCATAACAGGTGTCATGACTATTTCAATGGATCCTAATATAATGACCAAGTAGAGTTATAGGTATTAACAAAACAATTATAAGAAAACCATGACATGGGTTTCATTTGGCCACAATTTTATCCTTAGGAAGATCCATTTATTTTTGTAAAATAAAAACGGATTTACAAAACTCTGCATCGATTGTGAGGAGTTGAACAATATCATGATCAAGATTAACTATCTTCAGCACCATAATGATGACTTTTTTGATCATATATGTAAAATTAAATTCGTTTCCATGATTAACAGTAGATCTTCAAACCATCAATCTTAGGATAATAAAGATAATATTACTAACACATCATTTAATAGAAGTTGTGGATACAACTATAACATAATTATTAAATTTACTCTTACTAATTTCCACAATCTCTTATCGGATTTAATGAAAACTATTTTTAGAAAAAGAATTGGTCATTTTCTTAGAGTAATTATATATTATATTCTCATTAATTTACGGATTAAGGAAGAGAATGAAGATCAAATGAATATTTAACAAAATACCCTATGTATGGATCAAATATATGAAAAAACATATATTTTGTAAATTTTGGATTCAAATTATTTATTTTTTGGTTATATAATATCATGGGAGGGTATATCGGTGGAAGCATCAAAGATAGAGGATGTTGAACATTGGATGAGAAAAACCATGGAGACAGAGATATGTATGGTTTAACGAGATATTATCGATAGTTTATGAATAATTTTTTATGTCAATTTCAACCATGTATCTTTATAACAAGAAATGGATCCATATTCATCTAAAAATATGATTGTGAGGGAAATTTTAGTGAATATAATAGAAAATTAGACAATAAACATGTACATGTATTACATAATATTTTTGATATGTTTTTGATAGACAATTATTTATCCATAATGGGATTAGTATTTTTCCTTATACTAAATGGAATTGCTAGTGATTGTGCCTCACCAAAATTGATGGTTCATGAGAAAAATTACCAAACTCATGATTTGGAGTTAATAGTTATAATTATTGAATTAAATATATGTAGGAATTATATTTATGGAGAAATGTGTGTTATATATAAATATCAAAAAATGTTAAAGTATATATTCCTAGATAATGAGTTAAAAATACACAAGAGATGATGGTTGGAGTTGTTTAATGATTATGAATTATCAATACATTATTGCCATGTAAATGTGAACAAACTGGAAGATTCATTGATTTGAATGGATTATACTAGATAATCTATGATAAGGTTTAGATAAAATTCTATATTTATTGATTGTCAATTGATAGATCATTATATCATGATATTAGGGTAGAAATATTATCTTTCTCTAGTAATTCATCAACCATATATCCATATGTGGATAAAAGGGGCTCCAAAATAATACATGGAGATACCAAATATGGTGAGAAATGATCTTGGGTTCAACCACGATCATGATGGAATGGTACGTTTTAAGAACCATGTATGTGTCCCATCCATACTATATTTGATGAATGTCCTATTAGAGGATGCTCACAATTCATTATTCTCTATTAAATCTAGAATTATAATTCTATATAGAGATCTAAAAGTGTATTTATAGTGTAATGGAATGATATAAAATGTAATAGATTATTAATTTCAATTCTTAGAATTTATACAAGTTATCTCTATGATACAAATGTTTAAAGGGATGTTACAACAATTTGATATACCAAAATGTAATGGGGAAAACACCACCATGGATTTTGTCATTAGACTCTCCAAATAGTCTAAAAGGAATAATGATATATGGTTTATAGTAAATCTCTATAAAATTTAATCACACAAGATCGCCATCAGATAATATTTATTTGCAGATATTCATTAGAGAATATACATTAACAATGTCACATGGTTTCATGGATAGCCACATTGAATTAAATCCTATCTAGGTATGAGGTTTTCTTTTGTTTACTTGCGAATAATTCAATAGGAGTTCGAAAAATAGTTGAGTTTTATCAATGTATATTATCCTCGAAAATATGTTCATTATAAAACACAAGAAAAAACAATATAGAATAAGATAAGATATTTTTATATGTATTTCAATAGTGGTAAAGATGTACACTGACAACTAATTTATATTTTATGCAACAATATAAATCAATCAATCATTAATATTTCTCTTTATAAAAACCAATTTGGAAAAAAATATAAATATAACATAATTGGATTTTTTTTATAATAGAATGATATTGGGACATAAGATAGTTAACAAAATGTGGGAGAATGATAATACTATTCAACGACATATAATGGCAGCAAATAGTTGGTAGAAAGGTTGTGCTAATAGTCACTAGTGTGATAAGTTATTTTATGATGGTGAAAATTTATATCTATGAATTTCAACATGGAATATGGTTATGAAATTCATGCTTAAAGGGAAACAAACCAATATGTATATAATTACCTTTGAAATTGTTATAATATCAGTATAGTAGAATATTTATTATCCCTACCACCAAACCTCTTAAATTTCCCCAATGTGTTCAATGTATCTCCCCTAAGAAAGTACATACCATGTCATTCACATGCATTGAATTTAAAGGTAATACCACTGGAGTATAAAATTTATTATAAGTAATAACTTCTTATGATTTTGGAAAGTAAATATATGGTTTTACAAAACAAGACCACTCACCTAGTAAATTATTTTCGATTAAACCACCTGTTTGATGAATATACATGGGAACTAGAGGATGTAATGTGGATGACATATACTCAATTATTTTTATGAAGTTGACATAATTTCAAGGTTTAAATTAATTTTTTCACTAGTAAAATTTAACACCTTATTATTTTATAATATATTTTTTCGAATATATTTAATTTACTCAATAGCTTGTGTAACACACAACATAGAGTTTTTAATAAACCATGATATATTATTAATATTTTTATTTAAAAAAATAAATTTATAATATTTTCTTAAAAAACAGTGGAATGAATATGAATAATTTTTTTAAAATATTATGTATACTATTTTTATATAACTAACAAATATTGATAATAAGTGTACATAATTTTTAGTAGAGTATTTATATGTATTGAAAATATTATATTCTCATAAAATATTTTTATTTCATTGTGTAAAAAAATAATAAATGAATTTTTTTACACATTTTGAAAATTTGTTTCAAAAAAATATCATTATATTTTTGAAATATACATGTGAAAATTATCATTGACTGAATTTTTTAGAATATCTTGAAATGATTAATTTTATTATGAATATGGAACAAATACTGACATTTGATAAAAACTATTTCTCCATTAAGTGAATTTATAAAAAATTATCTATTCTTAATATTATTTTAAAATTAATATTACTTAAATTATATATGTATTTATCTAATTTATTTTATTGGAATTAGTTTAATATATAATTTTGATATTAAAACATTAAATTATTAGGAAATGTTTCCCATTGGGTAACTAATTTTTTCATCAAATAAATGGTCTTTATTTTATATTAAAATATTCCACCTCTATGAATATAATTTTTAAATATATATTACATTTTTTGGAATCATAATAATTTATATTTTTCTATAATTTGATCTTAATTTTTAAAAAATGAACAGTAAAAACATTAATAATTAAGTACTTGGGTTTAGGATGCCATTATTTTATTGGGGGTTAAACAAAACATTTATGGGTTAAAATTTCCTATAAACATGTGAAAATAGTTTTTATAGTAATATATAGACCTTATATCATATAATAATTAATAATTATTCATTTTGGATCCTTTTTTCAAGTGAAAAACATGGGTACACTTTATTATTTTTGAATATTTTGTGTTTGTCTTCTCCTGCACTTATAAAAGGCCACCGCCTGTCATCTTCACTTCACAATTCTAAAATACTTTTTTTCATAAAATAAATACACATATCACTTAATTTATTACAAAAAAAATTAGAGTCCTTATTTTAATCATAATCACCTCTTATAAATGTTATAGATATAAACCAAATGGTGTTCTCAGAAGTAAAAGTAAAACTCGAAAACTATTTTTTATTTAATCATTATCATGCTTTTTAAAATAGTGTCCAACTAAAATGAAATTATAAAAAAGTAATATTTAACATAATTATAATTTATTATGTTAACTTCAAAACCTATATTATTATACAGTTCTATTAAATTATAATAAAACCATCAATCGTGTGTATGGAGGACTACAGCCTCATAAACCTATGTAATTCATTTTCCATCATCACCTATCATAGATATATATAATGATATATATATAATATTAATGTTATATTTAAGAAATTATAATACTTTGAAAACTATAATATCATATATACTTTCATACTTTCCTTAGGAATATGATAATGTCACTCATGTGTATCGAGGACTACCACCTCGCGAAGCGTTGTGATTCATTCATCACATACACATTATAAGGAATTAAAAAAATGAAAGGTTTAATTAAAATATTGTAAATTTATCAAAAAAAATTATTTTCGAAGGCAATATTTTATTTACCATTCCATTTTTTCATATTTAGATAAAATAGAAATAGTGTTCATGCGTACGTGCGACCAACTATCTCCATGAACAATATAAGTCCTTTTCTCCCAATAATTTAACTTTATTAATATATATATATACACACCTATATAAGGAATTCATATGTTATTTATAAAATTTCTAATATTATAGATATTATCAAAATAAGATTAATTAAAAAAGGAAAATAATACCCAAAAAATTAAATGAAAAATGAAACAAGTATTATATGAAATGTTCTTTTAACAAGGAATTCATAAAAATTATACAACAAAATGTCATAATTAATTAATATATTTCACGATAAATGTGATTACAGATCTGTGGAAGGTTCATAATAAATATATATTTATTATAACATAGTTTCTAACTTGTATAAATTAAATCATGACTTTATATAATGGATTTAAACTCTCTATTTGTTTTGTGATATATTGCATATTCGTCATCTGTTTATTTTTTTAGTGTATATACTTCCACAGAATTTAATTATTGATTATTCACATTAATATTAATATAAATAAATATAACTATAATTTTCAAGCTTTCATAGTGAATTCATTTCAAAAGTTACCAAAGTAGTAACATTTTGATGTTACAATCCAATTGTTTATCTAGATTTTTTATGATAATGCTTCTTATGATGAAGTCATAGAATCTATTTTACCAAAACAACCTTAATTTCAATATTATCTAGTTATTTATTTGTAACAAATTTTTTCCATTAATTTCCCTCTAGTTATGCACTCAATATTCAAAAATAATATTTTGGACAAACACCATATTTATTTATTACTTTGTTTCAAAACCCTTTTTCTTTACTATATATGTTTTCTAAAAATTATTCAAAACTATTTTAATGTTCTTATATGATTTTATAAAGTAATTTTTTCCCACTTTTTACATTTTACATAATGGTTTTAATAGAATATTTATATCTTTATCAGTATACGTAAATGTTTTATTTTTAATAAGAATGATAGAAGATTTTTTTTAAAACATAAGTGGTATAAATGTTATTTTCCATTACCACATATAATAAATTATTTGAATATTTTATTATATGTTTCGAAGGATATTTTTCAAGGAAAACCATTACAATATAATTTTGGAATTATTTGTGTTTTAATGACGTGATTTTAAAATGAAATGATCATTTTTGTCAATAAATTTTTATAACTGATCTTTCATAATCAATTTCTATCTAAGATGACATAATTTTATGTTAGTTAAGATCCATTAGGGATATCATCCAATGATACCACATTTATTATTTCCATATATGGGTTTTTATGATGATAATATGTTTATGAAACCCATTTTCTTATTATGGGATACACAATGATGATTTTTTTGAAACCCATTTCTATTTATGGATTCTGATTTAATTACTTTCATGTGAGGAAAATTGATTTTTATAGTTTATAATATTAAGAATGAATTATGATTTGGGGTGCATGTGTATCTTATTCTCATTTTTTGATGGGAGAAAAATATATGCCTCTTAATTTAATTAAGAAAATATTGATATATCATGAGGTAAACAAGACTGGAATTGGTAGTGAACCCAGTTCAGTATGAGACATTGTGAACTATGATAATGTTGGGTGTGAAACCTGACTACTATGATTACTTGTGTTTTTATACCATTCCACAATGATAGTTTTTAAAATAAACTATTTCTAATTAGTAAATGATTTTATATGTTTATGGTTATCCCAGAAATGTATCCTGTAATAAGTTTTTATTATATCATTGATTATGATCATTGAATTGTCAAGAATTCTTGTATTATTAACTATAATTATTATTCCATGACCCATGATTGTAATCAATGATATGAATGGAATTTTTTTTCAAATTTTATTATAATGGTTTCATTACTTTATTCTCATGTTATGTTTATATATCCATTTTTTTCTCTTAATGCGCATCTGATGTCCCTCGTTATTATATTTCCATTCACCGGGTTATGAAGATATTATTTATGTATTATTTGTCTTTCAAAGGTTTTAGTTATAGAAAAAAATGTGGGAGATTATATATCTCACTTATGAACATTTTTATCATGTATGCATGTTAAAAAAAAGAAATGAAAGAAATGATTCTCACATGGATCATTATGTAATGTAATGAATGTTTTACTATTAAAATGTTTTATCTAAGTATGAATAATATGGGTATTTATAGTAGTTATACAATGTTATTACATATAACATCTCAAAATTTTAGAATCAAAAAGATCCATTACAAGATACTCTTATTTTGGAATATTTAATTTGGAAGAATCATTAATATTTTAGAGAATCTACTAATCTAGTGGTAGATCAGAAATGAATTAAGTCTCAAAATGGGATATTTTTTCCCTTCGCATACAATGAATGTAAAAAGGATCTAGCGATTGGGTATTGTATTAAATTTGATTTCGATCATAGTTTTACATCGATCCAAAATACTTGGGCAAAATAAAAAATAGAATATATGGAATGGAGATCCTTTAGTGTATCACTCATTGATCAATATTACCCATAAGAGAAACAAACTCAAATGATGATATTGTTCCTCAACTAAAATAAAATATAATAAGAGTGTGATTCAATATATGAGATACCTTTTTAGAAGATTACTGGTATCTTGCAGATTACAAACATTGTACGGATAGAAAAATTGACCATTTATTTAAAGGGTTCACACCAAGACTCATAAAAGAAAATGGTTTCTCAATCCTTTTCATCAAAAGATAAAATAATATAATATTTCATCAAAACAATGAATTAATTTTCTTTATCCAATACCATTTTGAGAAATCAAGATTATATAATTCTATATGAAAACCATGGAAAATTGAATATATCAAAGTAGAAGAATGGAGTGATGAAATTTCAATAATGTGAAAATTATATGTTAAAAAACATATAAATTATTTAGTATTATGGTAGTTTATTATGAATTATGAGATTATGGTGATCTGGATAATTAATTAAATGATCTAAGAAAACTGTCGTGGTCTATTTGTTTAACTGAAGAGAAATTATTGATTATTAAAACCAATTTCCCATGTGATAATGGACCCTACCAGAGAATAGGCTATGGGGAGGAGTCCAAGAATATGTGATTAGTAATGCTTATGATGATGTTTATAAAGATTATTTGGTTGGTAATTTTTTATAAACATAAATTTCGTTAAATATTTACTTTATATAGTATCTTCACACTCATTTATATATTCTATATCTTCCATGAATATTATATATTTCTCAACTACCATAAAATGGGTATTTTCAGTAAAGACTCTTAGTTGACATATTAATAGTATAAGGATGTGTCTGTATGTTCATTTTAAGTCACATTGACATTAATTTTTTGAAAACATGATTATTATACATATGTTTAACATTGATATATCCATTATAATATAGTGTCTTTACATTTCTAATAAATCAAATAATTCCCAATGAAAGAAGATTACGATCCATGATGGAAATATAAAATTCATTTTCTTTATATAGTTGAATTTATCATCTAGATCATGTCTAGATCATCCTCTAATATTGCTTAGGGGTGATTTTTTTTTGTATAAATATTTGAAGAAATATATTGATGGGAATGTTAACATTAAAATGGACAATGAAATTATTATACATGAATATATTAATGTTTATCTTATGGAATTATGTAAACATCCACTAGAGCATGAATTGGAATTTTTAATTGATTTACTACCAGATGAATGTCTAATATCATATACACCATTGAGAATAAAAATATATATTAATTTTATCAAAGAAACTACTATATTTAAATGATATGGGATTTGTATACCCCCATGTTTCACCACAAAGATACTATATTTTATTAATTAATATGAATAATTTATCTATAAATTTTTTTAGTAAATATATGGAAATCAATGGTATTGAAATAAAACTAAATTATCATCATCCTCTCATTGATGTCTTGTTTTATCATATTATAAAAAGAAATATTTATCAAATAGTTATCTTCATTCTATTCATCATCATTTGTTTCTAATAATGTAATATATTTTAATGATATAATTACATATGAGGTATGGAAAATATTAATTTAACTTTTATTCCTTTTGGATTGTCGGATGGACCCATTGTTTTTATTTGTATGATTAGTATTATATTCAATGAATATCTTGATTTTTTTTATATTTATTGATGTTATCTTGGAATACTCAAACTTATATTAGAAAAATGATAATCACTAATGAATTATTCTTGACCATATTATAGAAAATAAATTGTGTTAAATTTATTAAATGTGAACTCATGCTTCAATAAGATTCTATTCATGGTCCTATTATGTCTATGGATGGCATCTCAGTTGATGATTTGACAATAGAGGTGTTGAAATAATAATTTTTACAAAATATTATAAATGAGATATATAGATTTATTATATTTAAATGATACTATTATTGGTATATTCATAAATAATTCATTATTGGATAAAATTTTAATCAAGCTTACTTGTAAGGAGTTATATTTTTATAGAAACATTAATCATAATAATGTTTTGGATGAATTAGAAAGGGTATAATCCAATGCACAAATATTGACTCTAACATCTTGAATGGATTAATTTTTTATATATGTGGTTACATTAAATAAGGTAAATGGTTGTTTCCTAATGTAGAATTGAAATCTTACTGAATATTCATCAATATTGATAATGAATCATAAAAAAAACTATCAAACCCATGATCTATAATTTGAAGTGAAAATATTTTTTTGAAGATATGGACAAATTACATCTACGACTTAATATTTGAGATACGCTATGATCAAGAGTTAAAAATAAATTATTTCATATAAAGAGAAAAACATAAAGAAAATATGATTTTGCAATATAGTAAAAATGTATTATTTGATAATAAACTATGATCTATACAGTGCATATAATGTAGTGGATGAATTTAGAATGGGAGACCATAGAGTTATGAACCAATGAAAAAGTAACAGAGATCAAATGTTCAAGGATTTTGTGAATTTGAATATGGTAAATATTATTGATGGGTAAATTTCAATCAATTTTAAAATGATTCCAAATCATACTTTTTTGAAAAAGATACAAATCCCTCTATCTAATAAATAGTAATACTGTTGAGTATATATCATGATACTTTTTTTTAATAGGTAGTGATTGATAGAAAACATCCATTGAGAGTCATGAAGCCTATAACAATTCCTATGTGTATTATTTATGATTTTATTGTGCCCATTATCACTAGATTGTCATAGACACCTAGAAAGAGTTATTCAATATGGATTATTTTTGGATTTCATACGCAATCCGAAATTTTTTCTATATGGGAAAATATTTATATCTTGAGAGTCTTGAACAATTATATTTTTATGAATATGAAAGAATTTATAGTGTAAATATTTCCATTGATTTAGATTTTTATCTATTACATACATTGATATTATAAAAAAGTAATTTGAATGATATTGATACCGAGATTAGTTTGAGCACTTCCTACACTCTAAAACTGATAGATAGTCTAGAAGGAAAATTATTACATTATAATATATATTTAGATGGTACATAATTGACATTAAAGGTATGTTGGATCAATAATAACATTTTTTGGAGCTCCCCTATAATAATTTACTCCACTATAGTAATCAAATAGTGTTGTTTTGTGAAATATTTAGAGGTAGATGTTTTGAAATAATTTTTTGCGATAAAATTTGAGAAATGATTCTTATTGTAACATAACATGTTATGAAAACCAAAATTATGGTTATGACTATTTAGACCCATATTAATGAAACTCAATTTATAAAAAATCATTTCAAGTAACTTGTGGAATTATTTTGAATTTCAACTAGGATAATTTTTTCTCATCCAATTATCTCTATTGAATTTAGTTATATTATTTTTTACGAAAGGGAAACCGAGCCCTCATTAAATCAGATAGTTTTTAATTTCATAAAGAATAATATTTTTCCACACCATTTTATAATTCCACTAGCCCTCTATAAATTACATGATTTTTTCCATATCTCATTGTTAATAAAGTATGTTCTACACCTAATAAAAGTTCTCATCAATGAAGAAATGGAATTGGAAATTTATATTTATTATTATGAATATCTTATCATTTTTTTTCCAAATATTAAATAAGTGTGGTAGATATATATTACTTGAATAATAAATTTACATTGGATATATAATAAATAGAGGAATCAATATTGTATCCTAATAAAGTAATGAAAAAAAACATTTTTTTAGAATGAAATATCCCTAAAAATTTCTAAAATGGAATTTTTGATTACCAGAAGAATATAACACCCTATATGATATTATAATATATGAACATTTTATAAAAATTCATTTAAAATATAATTCGCATTTTAGAATTTCATAGAACAGAAAATCTATTCTTACCAGATAAATATCAATGATTAACTTACGATGTAAAAAATGTGTAAGATCACATGTTTTTTTGGAGGTACTAATATATTTAGTTATAGGTAAAATTATTGTCCAAATCCTAATGTGAATACCCTTTAATTTTATGTGTTAATTGGGGGTGTCTGGGGATTATCATATCCTGGAAACCAACTCTTAGAGAAAGAAAGCTAGGCCGCATTGTTATGATAGAATGTGTTCTCAAGATGCATGGTTTGTTGAAAACGTGTGAGGATATACAAAGGACCCCATGTGACGCAGGGTTTGAGGAATCCATGCAGAGAGAGGCGCATACCCATACAAAATTGAGTAGTTTTTAACATGGATATTTTCCATCGGTTGTTCAAGGTTACACAAATCATACACACTAATCGTGTGAGGTCCCCCTATAATTTTTAACGATAACATTGTTTGGCCAAACGTGCATCGAATTTATATGGCCGATTATTTTGAGAAAACTTGATTGTTTTTAACATAAATTTTTTTATAAACCACATTAATTCTTCTTATCATCTTTTGGAAAATAAAGGGCATTGGGATCTCCTACATAAGGGGAAATCATAGGATTTAGTGTCTCTCCCCCACCCGTATGTAGAATCATGAGCCTTTTATCTCATTGGATCTACTAGGGTATATACATAGATCATATTGTGTCCTTATTCATTTATCTTATTATGAAATGAATTATTTAGGTTCAATCTAATTTGAAATATTTCTAGTTTTATCATCTGTTCTAATTTTTTATTATGATCAGGATGAACTCAGGGATTTATACTAGATTATAAATCTACTACAGACCTATGGTAGGTGGTCTATAATTATTCCTCATGGTTTGGTGTTTTATAGAGGTATACTCCATTATACTACATGATGGAAATTCATGCATTTCCCAAAATATGAATTAAATAATTACATTAAAAAAAATTGTTCAAGTTAGGTTTCCCCTTGAGCATCGTTTGATGGTTTATGGTCATCTAGCCTCAACCAAGGCCACCCATGGAATGCACCCTTACCTTTTCCTACTGTTATACCACCCATGGGGTGTGATTGAGATTTCTTATTTATAGTATGATATGTTATAACAGAATTTAAATTAATTGTTTTATTCGGAGATGGTTTTTCTTCCTTTTCAATATAATACATGATTTGAATTAGTTTAACTATTTAAATTAAAATGAATATATGTAGTGGAATAAATAAATGGATTTAGATTCTAATGAAATGATAATTGTTTTGAATGATCAATGTTTTTATATGACATCATGGGTGTGTTATACAATGGGTCTTATAGAGGAAGTGGATGCCTTGGATGAGATTCCTCCTTACCTCTTGATTCCATTAGATTCCATGGTCCCTACTATGCCTTGTAAACACCATCGAGATACTGTAACACCCAATTATTTGGATAATAGATTTAATATTGAATGCATGAAACACTGAGTCTCTATAAAACACCACTTTGTTATAACATATACAGTAAACCTAATTTTCCACCCCTAGGATTTGAATTTCGAAAAGCTGATATACATAGTTGTGTTCACTAAGATATTTAGAGTCTGACAAGAAAAACAACATTTTGGGTGAATAGTAACATATCCTTATGAATAGTTTTATGAATAGTAATATAACCCTTATGAATAGTATATAAATTATTATTTTAAGGTCTTAATGCTATAAGATAATGATATCTTGATTAATTTTTAGTGGAGATATCAAATAAATTATTGTTTAAAAATTATTTTTTTTATAAAAAAAATTATTATTTTTTTAAAAAATAAATTAATAATAATTAGAAAATTATTTTCCAAATATGGAGTTCATTTTTAAATTCTACATGTCAAATATGGTCAGGAATAATTGTTTTTTATTTTTCTGAAATACTTGAATTTTTTATGAATAGTAAAATACGGTAATTTACCGTATATATAATAATAACTCAAAATAGTTTTTTTCGTATTTTCTAATAGACACTTTAAGGGTAAGTGGTAACCATACATCATAGGATTCAAAAACTCCACCATAGTATAAAAAAAGCACCACATTCTAAAATCATGAGAAAAACATCACTTCTCACTTCTTCACAACCAAAGCGTCATGCCACCAACTTGGGCTTCAAATTCAAATTGAAAAATAAAAAAATGCTTTTTAGACCACGTGCTAGCCGCATCATTAAGATTTTAACCAAGAGAAACCTCGAGTCATGTAATTCTCTCACCTGCCTTAAATCGAGCAGACAACAATCCAATCCAGTCACCTCTGTCATCATCGCTTCTCAGAACCACCACCTTCATCATCACCAATATCGTTGCTAGAGTTTTTCATCACTATCATCATCATCCTCATCGCATGACACCAATGTCCACTTCATCAACATTTACCACCAAATACACCCTTCCCCTTCAACTTCATCTTCCGCTCCACACACTACGTATGAACACAAATATCCAAACACCTCACGAGAACTCCAGAAAATGGTTAGGAACATCCCCATCTATGAAAGAAACCAAATAAGGGAAACACCAGACACAGCTCCATAGACACCCATATGATCATATGAACATGTCCCAAATCCTCATCAGAATCTAACACACCCAACCGACCTTCGATGGAAAAAATAACCTGGAAACCATAGAAGACCACAAGCATTGGGGTCTCTGATGAGCCGAACCACAAATCCATGACCATTAACCAACTAGGTCTTGTAAATAGAAGACACCAAGAGACACTAAACCAGTCGAAATCACATCCCAGAGCACCGGGTAGACCACTGTGCAATCCGCCTTAGAGAGGGATATGGAGGCCAGATGCTAGAGCAGAGAAACGGGCAGCTTAATTCTTCATCAGAACCCAACTTCCAGACCGAAAAGAAACACTAAAATGAACAATGAAACACTGAAATATAAACCAAGTGGGATTTAAACCCTAAAATAAATCTGATTTTGAAACCCTAATAGAACCCAAAGATGCAAAAAAAAGAGAGGGCGCCACCAATAGTCAAATCGTCAGACCCGTGAAAACAAACCGGGAGGGAGGAGAGATCAGTGGAGTGATAAACCAAGAGGGAGAGAAGGAGAAGAGAACCCTAGGGGATGCATTTCTAGAGAAAAGTGGAAGGATCAATTCTGTGTGCCGTTGGGAAGGAAAAAAACCGTAGGGGGAGTGGAGAAGCCGAGAGCCCGAAGACGGGTACCAGGCAATTGAGGGGCCATCATTTACCATTTATATACATTATCATATAAATTCACAATTACTAGCATCATGACTGATGTAATAACACTTAGTTACAACCAACATGCACTTATTACTATTAGGCATTGCATTAATCAACACAATTGGTTGTCTTGAGGGAAATTATAATATACTAAAAAATATAATCAGAAATCACTCCTCACATAAAATATAACCCCCCACCCCACATCACTCCCTCTTCTATTAACACGAATAAGCCTTGAATCTATTCAATGGTCTTACAAAATACCCTTCCCTAGTCACTCTCTACTTTTAGTAGCTCCTAGTCTTTCTAAAAGACCAAAAACGCTTCCCTTAAAAATATTCTCAAGGAGGTAGATTCGAGAGGTAAATTCACATTCTATTTCATTTAATTTTATTTCAAGTTCCTTTCTATTGTTATCCTCTACACACCTACTCTATCCAAATGAAAATGATAACTTAGGTATTATCTATATACTATAATTATATCATGTGAATATAATAACCATAATCAATATCGGAACTCTCTCTCTCTCTTTTATTTTATAAACGAAATCATCATTCGTGAGGTATCATTCTACAACCTTCATGAGCAATGAAGTTTCGTTCTTCAATTTCCCCTTCAATTATGGTCATGAAAATTTCTTATTATTGAACAAGGATATAATATATGTATTATAAAAAATTTAATTTATATTAACTAGTATATATACATAAAATTAAATCATATGTCCAAACAAGTTCATAATAATAAAAATACCTCTAAAATAATCTAAGTGATTATCATTAATATTTCATCTAATGATTCATCCTAATTCCTTGTAAAAAATGATATAAATGTCCACTAATACCTATTTATGATCACAAATAATATGTAAATTCAATTCTGTATATTTACATCCATACCCAATAAACGTCATTACTTAAAAACAAGTGAACTGATTATGAAAATCAAGAAAACAAACAATCTAGAAAGACAGAATTCAATATTATAACTCGTAAATATTTTCATAAATGAAACAAAATTTTGATAAACTAAATTTATTCATAATTTCTTCTGAATTATGTTATTAATGAGGCTAATTTCATATTCCAGGACCATAAGGTCAAGAGAAGAACATTCAGATTTATGGTAAGGGTTTCTTCATCTTACTACCATTTTTGGGAGATATTCCATATTTACTAATACTACAGGTGTATGGTATAATTATACATCCCATTTATGTTTCATAACATTATTATCTTTATTTTTATGATATTAAATGAATCATTTTATGATTATAAATTTTTGGGCATGCAATTCAATTGATTACAAAGTTGTAGGGGTTTTCCACCTGAACCGCGATTTTCATTTATGTTAATTTTATTATATACATACCTATATTAAATTATTATTCATTCGTAATTTATTTTTGAATGATCTATATATGTGTTCCAACTAGAATCCTTATTTCATTTATGGGTAGTCTCATGTTTTAAAAGTAACTTTGAAATTTCTTTCTAAAATACTAGCCCTTTTCAAGGGAATTCATAAAATTCTTACCAATTTTCAATGGAACTCTATAATCTATTTTTAGACACCATTATGTTTAAAAAATTAATCTTTTTATAATGAAAACACTACCTTAATTCACTTATGTTAATAATAATCTTTTTCCAAAAAGAACTCTTCTTTTCAAAATAAATGAGTTTTTATCTCAAAATTTACTCGATGATTTTATAAGACAATCTCCATTAATTTTAAAACTTGCTTTTATTATTATGTATTATTGCAATTAATATGTTATGATATCATATATCATATTTAATTTAATGGTTTATTATTAGTTTGTTTGTGGATGTGTTATCTTAAAACCATTCACCAATTTACTCTGAATGGTTAGTGTTATAGCATAATATTCAGGGAAAGTTATTTTCATTTCATATATTAGTTTCAATATGAATTTATATATTGTGCATGTTTATCCCCATTCATATGAGGAATTCATTGTAAATTGTATGTTTTGGTTGGGTCCCACTATAGCCCCTTGGTGCATCGGTAGGACTCATAAGAAAAACTACGATCATGGCACAACGCCTTGATAAAATGATTATTTATGGACATGGCATGAGGCCTTGATGGTATGATTATTATTTCTCCAATTATTAATTCCCTCATTATGAAAATAGTATTGAAAATTAATGATGTTATTATACTATATTAATACCCTATTATATGATTTATGATTAAATTATTTATTCATCTCATATTCCAACCATAATAAGTTCAAGTTTATTATTTTTAAAGGGATGTGTTTTTAGTTATTCACCATGCCGAATGATTATGTTTATGTTATCTTACGTTGTATTACTTACCCTTAATGAGCATTGGAGCTCACCCTTTTCTTATGATTCATTTTCTTAGGACATAATTATTTTTTTATGAATGACATGCAGAAATAACTTAGGAGTTATGGATGTTTTCAAATGAATTTATATGATGTTAGTTGTTTCTAGTTGTAATGATTATCTTATGCATGTATCTTGTTTCCTAATATAATAAACTATATCATCCTTTGTGATTCATATTCCTTATTTATATTCCAGTGTAATAAAATAATGCATCATATCTGGGAAATAGGGGTCGGTTCCTTAAAGTTGGTATTAGAGGATGTATAGAAGAAAACATGGAAACTAGATTTAGAAAATGTAGATTAGTGGAAAAAAACCCTAAGATGTTCTTCAAGGATAAACATACAAGAACATCCTTTGATTTTTATACACAGATGTACCTATGAATGAAAACTCTGACATGGTGTTTTGGTCTTGAAATGGGGTATCTTCAGACACAAAAATGGGCCTAATTGAACACATGTCTGACACTATCTAGGGATATTCTTTGGATAATTCACATTTTATTTAGAATCCATTAGTAAGTAATTACATGTAAATTTTTTCCTCAATGAAACAATGTTTATGAATATGATATGAGTTATGCTATGTAATTTTTTATGTTGAGATTGTACATAATGATTCATAACTTTATCTAGTGTATGCCATTATTTAGAAATGACGCCTAGTATAAGGAATAGAAACCAAATGAACATG
The DNA here is from genome assembly GCA_963277665.1 of Viscum album. NCBI lineage: Eukaryota > Viridiplantae > Streptophyta > Magnoliopsida > Santalales > Viscaceae > Viscum > Viscum album. Next base: position 444,171,960 of record OY728155.1, on the reverse strand, counting down.
CGTGTCCTATATAGGTATTTCCCTCCGATGTAAGATAATGATGTTGGATCTAGAGTTGTGACTAGTAAAGATCAATTTTTAACTATATTGGGACTAATTACTCAAGTTATGAACAATAACCTTACCCTTATAGAGCATCTGAATCCAGAATGTAGTGGAGCTATGCTACATCGCTTTATGCGACAACAACCTCTTTCATTCAATGGGATTACAAACCCATTTGTAGCTTAGCAGTGGATAACTTATCTAGAGAATATATTTCTATCATTGAGATATAACGAAATAGATATGGTTGTCATAGAAGTATATCATCTTTCGGGAGATGCAGATCACTGGGGGTTGTTAATCCAAAACAAAAAGAAGGAAGAAGAAATAAAAGATATGGAATGGAGGTATATTATATAAATATTCCTAAAAAAATATTTTCCCCATGAACAATGAGAATATATGGAAAGGAAATTCTTGAATCTTAGGTAGAATGAGGATGTAAATTTTTCCAAGTATGAACTAAAAATTAGAAATCTATCAAGGAATGACGTGGACTACATAATTCATACAAGGAGCATGATTTATTGATTGATTCATTGATTTATTGATGGTTTAAAACCATTACATTGACAGCCTCTAGTCTCCCAATGATTCTCATCATACAGTGATATAGTCTCAAGATCTATCAAGACTGAAATGGAATTTTATATTTCTTATGGATTTAAAGGAAAACAAGAGAATAAGAGGATGCCAAAAACATGGAAATGGATATATGGAAATGAGGAATATGGGAATAGTTGACCTTCCATCCTATAGTAATTGTGGGAAGAAACACCCTAGAACATTCTTGAATGGAATGTGAGTTATTAGAAGTTTGGAGAAAAATTCCCTCTATCTCGGGATTGTAATGGGAAGAAAGAAGCTACCAATGTTCAATTCTACAATTTTAGGGACATGGGACATTATGAACATGAATGTCCTAAGTGTTAGGGAAACATTACCCAATAAGGTTGAGAGTGAATGTATAATATTAAATAGTCACAACTGTGGAGTTTGAAATTCATAACAATGTGGTGGAAGGTACTTTAATCATTTCCTTGAAGTTTTCGAATTCTTTATTTCATTCTGGATCGTCGCATTCATTCATATCTTAATATTTTTCCCAGAAAATTAGATCTTTCCAATTGGATTTAATAATGGAGTTGTCAATCAATACTCGTAAGGGAAATATCATTGAAACAATGATGTGTTAGGTAGTCCCTATTATGGCATATAAATGTGACTTATCTATGGATTTTATTTTCATAGACATGATTAAATTTTATATAATCCATGGCATGTATTGGATTTCAAACCATGATGTGGGAATTTATTGTAAGAATAAGAAGGTTACAAATTTTTTAGACAATGTGGAATCCCTAATATTTAGGGATGAAAAATCACCATCTGATTCTCATCTAGATCCACCCTAGTATCTCTACTGAATTAAAATATTAGTGAACAAGGGAATTAAATAACTATGGGTGTGGAAAAGAATGTTCAAATTCAGGATGTACATATTGGGAAAGAATATGTTGGTGTCTTTCCAGAGGATTTACCTGAAAATCCTCCAGAGTAGGCAATTGAGTTTTCCATTAACTTAATTCATGATTCAAGGACCATATAAACAAAACCTTATATAATGTTCATTATATAATTAGTGGAAGTGAAAAATCATCTAAAGGAATTGAGTGATAATGGATTTATCTTCCCCAGTGTTTCTCTATGGGGAGCCCCTATTCTTTTCATTAAGAAGGAAGATGGATATATGATGTTGTACATTGACTATAGAGAGATAAATGCTATAACTATAAAGAACAAGTATCCCCTACCTTAAATTGATGATTTAATTGATCAACTTGATAGAGATCAATTTTTTTGAAGATTGACCTTCGATCTGGATATCATCAGTTTCTTGTAAGGAAGGAAGACATTCCAAAAACATCATTTTGAACAAGGTATGGTCATTATGAGATTATAGTAATTCCATTTGGATTGACTAATTCACCCTTTATTTTCATGGATATAATCAATATTGTTTTGAATGAATATATTGATGACTTTGTGGTGATATTTATTGATGATATCTTTATATACTATAAAATCAATGAAGATCAAGAAAATCACATGGGCACTATTATGAAGATTCTTAGAAGAAATAAATTATATGGGAAGTTTAACAAGTGTGAAATTTGGCTTCAATCAGTTTATTTTATTGGCCACGTTGTCTCTAAGTAAGGAATATCTATTGATCCTTCAAAGACAGTGTCTGTTCAAGAATGGAATACCCCAACTAACATAACTGAGGTATGTAGTTTTAGTGGTTTAATAGGTTATTATCATCACTTTTTAATAACTTCACTCATTTTTTCAACCCAAGGACCAATCTAACATGCAATGGGGTTAATTTAGTGTGGACAAAATAATTTTTGGACTGTTTCGAAGAATTGAAGAGGATAATAGTGAATGCTCTGATCCTAAATCCACCATAGGGGAATGATGGGTTTTTGATCTACAGTGATGGAACAAAGAAAGGACATGGTTGTGTCCTTATACATAATTATAGAGTTATTTCCTATGCATTAAGGAAGAAAAACATTAATAAACAAAACTATACTACTCACGATCATGTGTTAGAAGCTATGATCGTTTCTCTAAAAATATGGAGACACTATCCTTATGGTTAAATATGTGAGAAATATACGGCTCACGAGAGTATAAAGTATATCTTCTCATATAAAGAACTTAATATTAAGAAAAATAGATGGCTCTAACTTCTAAAGGATTTTTATTGTACCATAAAATACATCCAAGGAATGGAAACAAGTTTGTTGATGCATTTATCATGAATGATCATGGAGTTCTCAAAAAAATATCGATTGAAAAGGATCCTTTGTACATGTATCTAGAGAGGATGGATATGGAAATTATCAAAGAAGTTGAAACATCATTAATTTTCTAATTTTTTTCCAAACTAACTTTATTGGATATAATTAAAGCTTCATAGTCTTATGAATAGAATCTTCAGAAGAAAATTAATGTTGTGAATGATATGAAGTTGGATGACTTCATGTGTGAATATAGAATTCTAAATTACGAGAAGAGGATATGTGTTCCCTCTATACCTGAGTAGAAAAGGGGGTTATTGGATGATGATCATAACTCAAATTTCCCTATACAACCAGGTAGCACAAAAATGTATAGATATTTGAAGTGACATTTCTGTCGGGACAACATGAGGCGAGAAATTTATGATTTTGCATTAAGTTTCTCAAACTATCAATAAGTGAATCCCAAACAACAACATCCAAGAGGAGACATGCAATCTATACATATTCCTACATGTAAATGGGATGCCATCACTATGGATTTTGTCATTGGATTACCCAAAACACCAAGAAATAATGATGCAATATGGGTAATTATTGATCAAATTACAAAATCTACACATTTACATGCTACAAGGTATAATTTTCCACTGAACATTTTGGAAGACTCTATATCAATGATGTTGTAAGACTTCCTGTAGATCATCTTTCAATAGAGACTGATGGTGATCATCAATTTACATAAAAATGCTGGAAAAGGCTTTAAAAATATTTGGATACTGATCTTTCTTTGAGTATTGATTATCATTATCAAACTGATGGGAAATTAGAAAGGATGATCAAAACCATTGAGGACATGATGAGATCTCTTTAACATGATATCCAAGGTATGTGGGATTTGTATTTATCCTTAGTTGAGTTTTCATAAAATAACAATTTTCATTAAAGTATTCAAATGTCACCTTACGAAGCATTATATGGAAAGGGATTTCGTACACCAACTTATTGAGGTGAAGTTGGAGAATGGAATCATTTGGGACCAGAGAATGTGGAGGAAACAACAGCAAAGCTAAAGACTATTCAAGGCCATATCAATGAATATCAAAGCTAGAGAAAATTTTATGATGATAATCAATGGAATGATTAGTTATTTCAAGTGGGAGATAATTTTTTCTTGAAATTATATCCATGGAAAGGTGTTATAAGATTTTGGGAAGAAAGGGAAATTGAGCCATAGATACATAGGCCCATTTTAAATTATCAAGAGAATTGGAGGTATTTCATATCATTTGTCTATGCAACCAAGCCAGTTTAATATAAAAAATGTGTTCCATGTCTCTCTGTTGAGAATGTGCATGCTAGACCCAATGATTGTCCTCACTTCTGAAGGTACTGAATTAGAATCTGACTTATCTTATTATGAAGTGACTATCCAGATTCTGGACACTAATGAATTGGTTTTGAGGAATATGTTTACTTGAGTGGTAAAGATACACTGGAAAAATCATACAATCAAAAAAGGCAACATGGGAGCCTGAGGATCTTATGATGATGAACTACCCGAATATTGTTTAGAGGTAACATTCTGGTAATTTCTAAGATGAAATTTTTGCAAGTATGGGAAAATATAACACCCTATGATTTTGCAAAAAAAAATTAATATTAAATGCCTAAAACACTGAGTCTCTACAAAACACCACTTTGTTATAACCTATCCAGTAATAATAATTTTTCCACATCTATGATTTTAATTTCAAAAAACTGACATACATAGTTTCATTCAGTATGATATTTAAAGTCTAATAAGAAAAACATAATTTTTGTGAATAGTAACATACCCTTATGAATAGTAATATAACCCTTATGAATAGTAAAAAATTATTATTTTATTATATTAATTTTATAATATAATGATATATTGATTAAATTTTCAAGGTGATATAAAACTAATTATAGTTATAAAATTGTTGTTTTGAGATAACAAATAAGATTTTATTTAAAAATTAAATTAATAATATTTAGAAAATTATTTTCAAAAAATGGAGTTCATTTATAAATTCTACATGTCGATAAATGGTTTGTGTGAATTTTTGTGATTTTTCTAAAACACTCAAATTTTGGATGAATAGTAAAATATAATAATTTAAAGTGTGTATACCTTATCAGTTAAATTCACAATTCCTAGCATAATGTCTGATGTCAGGACACTTAGTTCAAACTAACATGCACTTATTACTATTAGGGGTTTCATGAATCAACACTATTAGTTGCATTGGGGTAAATAATACAATAATGAATATGATATTCACAAATCACACCTCACCTTCACTATAACCCCCCTCGCACTCTCTTATATTCACTCCAATATGATTTGATGCTCTTCAATGTTCTGTGCAAGTACCCGTCCCTAGTCACTCCCCACATCTAGGAGCTCTTGGCCTTTCCAAAATACCAAAACCCCTTCCCTTAATGAGATTCTCAAGGATGTGGATTTAAGATCTAAATTCACATTCTATTTCTTTCAATTTCATTTCATGTTCCTTTCTATTGTTATCCTCTCCTCACATCATCTGTCCAAATGAATATGATAACTCCAGTATCATCTGTATACTGAATTATATAATGTGAATGGAAACACCATCATCAATATCCTTACTATATCCCTTTTATTTTAAAAAAATTTCATCATCTGTGAGGTGTCAATTTACAACCTTCGTCAACGATGAAGTTTCATTCTTCAATTTCCCCTTCAATAATGGTCAATAAACCATTTTAATGGTCTAACCATGCTATAATATATGTATTATAATCTATTTAATATACAATACCCAGTATATATGCATAATATTAAATAATATGAACAAAATAGTTCCTAATAATCATAATACCGCTAAAATAATCCATGTGATTGTCATAATATTTCATATAATGATTCATCCTCTTTCCATGTAACCAAATGATATAATTTACCATTAACACCTATGTATTTCCATAAATAATATGTACATTCAATTCTATAGATTAACTTTGTAATATCCCACCACATCTCAATTGCTTGAGAGTATGGAAGAATATTACTTGGCCTTAAGCAACGTTCCAAAGGCGGAAAAGACTGGAAATAAATGCGAAGGGATTCGAGAATAAATTTAGGAACAATTTTACCTTAATTAAAAGATAATGAATAGAATGATACACAACTATATGATTCATGTCAACAATCCAACCAAGATCATACCTTATCAAAATACTACCAACTAATCCATGATACAGCCCAAAAAGTTTATCAAAGTACTATGCATAAGACTAAACAAGAGACCCCAAAATAAACCAAGACACACTCCACAAATCCACTCTAATATCCATGCTCCAAGAACCAACACATCACTCAAGAATCAACACGAGCCACTAAAATGTAATTATTTACCTTTACATGTGTCCCAGAACATGACATCTGCAAAAGTACCAAAGTTCCAATGCAGGGGGTGAGTAATAATACTCAGTAGGATATCCCCAAATGATTTCCCTACACACGCCACTAGGATAAAACAGTAAGCATATTATATAAAATAGATTCTATAAAACATTAAATAGTGCAACCATTACCACCATCCAAACAAATCCTTATCAATCCATGTCACACAAGGGAAATTACCAACCATGACATAAACCATATTTGCATCACACATTAGAAAAACAAATTCCATCTTTGCAAATCCACACACAAAAACACAACCATTACGGTGGGACTTCTGCCCATCCCTTCTCATGCCATTCACAACTAGTAGTGCTTCCTGACCACTACCCTTAATGGTGGTTCCTCTGACAACTATCCATCACTTGTTATAGTCACACTCCCTGACCACATTCACATCTAATTCCAATAAGCCATAACCAAACATATAACCCACCAATTTTAGACAACATGCAAATAACCATTTCCATCACATGCCTAACCACATCAATAAATCACTAGTTTATTGAAACCACACTTAAATAATTTTCCATTCCCAACCATATTTCAATTAAAAAAATTATTTCTTGAAAAAAAAATCATTAACAATTTTCCCAAATAAATCCAGGGAACCCATTTTAAAATATACAATTTAAAATCCACAATAGTAGCATTTCCCCCCAATGCCCCCTTTTCCTAAAATCCCTAAAAAAATCACCAGTGGTTTTCCAACCAATTTTTTACACCAAACACAAATTTAATTTCAAGACAAACAATGTAATTATAACCAAGCATTTGGTTCTATAAAAGTGGAGTCAAGAGAGAAGCCACTTAAATTTAGGGTTCAGGTGAAATCTTCCCACAAGAAACCGCACCACAAAATCCCGTGAATGCACCACTGAAACTGCTCTAGATCACATTCCTTAACATCCAAAAGCCATAAAATCAACACCCAAGGCAATCCCAAAACTAGATCATTACCCAATGGTTGTAGATCTAGAAAATCGAGAGAGAGAGAACAGAAGACCTATATAAAATCACCAAGAAATATGAGAGGGAACTTACCCAAGAAGAACTACCATCAAAAAACATTGAAACCCCTTTTCTTTTCTTACAAAATGTGTTGTAGAGCATATCAAACCTTTCAAAACCAAAAATCCAGAGTGAGTCTCAAGTGGGAGAAGATTTGGAGTAAAATAGGTTAAGACCGAGTGAGCATGGATTTAAAAACCCATCTTTAATTGGACATGCGGTTAGCCATCACGGTTTGGAAAACCATGTGCTAACTATGTGCATGAAACTTCCTCGAGAGAAGGGGATCACATGGATGCCTCCCATGGTTTGGGAAACTGTGCGCAGGCCATGCGAAGCCTACTGTCTCCCCCTGCACGGTTTCCTGGAAAACCCACACGGTTTCCCCTAACCCTGCTCAAGTCGTGTGCCCTTAGAAAAACCTAAAAACTTATTCAAAACCATTCAAAACCCTTATGAGATCTTCCCAAATCATCCCAAGAACTATAAACACATATAAATGCATAAATAGAGGCTACATACCTCAAAATGGGGGTGTTACTTTCTCTACACCATTGGAATTTCCATCCTCGGAATATAGGGAAACATTGCTTTGCCGAAAGAGGTCGGGCTATTACATGGCCATCTCTTTCTCCCGCTCCCAAGCCTGATCTTGAATCTGTACATGCTACCATAAAAGGCGAACATAATAGATGATTTTACCATGAAATACATTCTCTTGACTATCCACAATCCTCACTGGCACGTGCACTAAGGAAGCATCTAGTTCAATCTCAACATGATCTCAACGAACCACATGGTCACGATCTGGTTGATACTTTTTCAACTGCGAGACATGAAACACATTATGTACTACACTAAACCATGGTGGAAAAGAAAAATGATAATCCACCTCTCTAATTTGCTAAAGTATCTCAAAAGGCCCAATATACCTCCAAGATTACTTACCCTTCTTCCCAAACCGACGATGTCCCAACCTAGGAGAGATTCTCAAAAACAAAGGATCCCACACCTCGAATGACAACAGCCTTGAAGATGGTCCACGTAAGATTTCTGAAAACATTGAGCCATCTCCATCCTATTCCTAATCAACATTATTTTCTCTATAGTCTCTAGTACAAGGCTCGGTGTGATCTTCTATGTCTAACTTGTTTCCACCCAACATAGTGGAGAATGGCACGGACACCATATAATTCCCCAATCATAGCCATATGTATCTAAGCCTAATAAACATTATTTTAGAAGAATTCCACCAATGGTAAGTGATTCTCCCATGAAACACCAAAATATATCACCCGAGACCTTAACATATCCTCCATGTTTTGTATCATCCTGTCAGATTGGCAATCCTTCTGAGGAGGATATGTCATTCTCATTGACAACTATGTCCAAAGGGCTTACTGCATGGATTTCTAGAAAAAAGAAGTGAACATCAGATATTTATCTTATTCAATTGAATCTAGAACATCATGCCTCTTTACCACCACCTAGATATAGATTTTGGAAAGATCCTCCACTGTATTAGATTCACAAATCAAGATGAAATGGTCTAACTTTTTGAGCCAATCCAAAATCACCAATATGGCCTCGTGCTTCCAAACCATTCTTGGGAGACCCATCACAAAATCCATTGTTATATGCTCCCATTTCCACAATGGGATAACTTGAGATTCCAACATGCTTTCAAGTCACTGATGCTCTACATTGGCTTGATGAAAATTCATGCATCTCGAGAAAAACCTGACCACATCGCTTTCCATACCAGCCCATAAAAACTACGCATCCAGTGCCTTAAACATTTTCTGAATTCTAGGATGGACATCCCATGGTGAATAATGATAAGCCCTGAGAAGTTCCTTTTGACAAGACACTGGAACCACTATTTGATTCCAAAAACACAAGACTAAATTCCTATTCAGTTTGAAGTTCTCAATGGTCTCTCCACCATTGAGTTTTGACATCATCACAATACATTCAGAATCAGATGCCTATGCAACTCTAACCGAACAAACCAAGTCAGGAACCAATGAAACCAGAAAGAAGACCGCCCTGTCATCCCGATTCTAATATTCCAACTGCATGTTGCCTATTACTAACATCAACTGCCACTAAGCTGATACCTACCACACCACTTGAGTAAATGATTTCATACATAATGCATCTACCACCAAATTTCCTTTACCCAATGTGTACATTAAGTTGAAATCAAATATATTGAGATATTACATCCATCCCCATTGACTAAGGTTCAAATCACTTTTTGAGAAGATATGATTTAAGATATTGTGATCAATAATCATATTAAATTTTTCACCGAAGAAAAAATTACACCACATTTTTAAATCATGAACCATTGTTGCCAAATCTAAATCATGTGTTTGGTAGTTCTTCTCATGAAACCTGAATTTCTATGAGCCATACCCAACCACACGATCCCACTTCATGAGAACAGACCCCAACCTTGATCCTAATGGGTCACAATAAATGATGTACCATTTCCCTAGTTAAGTAAAAACAATGATTGGTGCTAATTTTAGGAGACCCTTTAACTCTTCAAAGCATTTATGGAAATTCTTATCCCATTGAAATGGGATATTCTTCCTTATCAAATTTTTCATTAGAGACGCCAATTGTGAAAATTCAAGAACAAAACATCAATGATACCTAGCTAGACCAAGAAAGATACATATCTCGAAAACATTTTTTGGCGGTTTCCATGAGATAATAGACCCTATATTTTTTCAGATCAACTAAAAAACCCTCCCAGAAATAACATGTCCATGGAAATGAATCTTCTGTATCCAAAAGTCACACATAGACAATTTGGAAAACAACTGATGATCCCTCATGTTCCCCAAGCCAATCGACAAGTGCATCTCATGTTATACCCTAATCCTCAAATACACGAGTATATCATCAACAAATTCCACCACAAAAGAATACAGATATATTTAAAATATCCAATTCATCAATTCCATTAACACTTCTGGTGCATTCATTAGACCAAAGGGCATAACCACATACTCGTAATGGCCATATCAACTTCTGAAAGCTGTTTTTAGAATATCCTCTTTCCTCACCCACAGTTGGTGATACCCTGACCTCAATTCAATCTTGGAGAACTTATGGGATCCCCTCAACGAGTCAACAAAATCATCAATTATTGTATATGGATATCATTTCATTGTCGTAACATGATTAATTCTACGATAATCAACACAGATCCGCAATGTTCCATCCTCCATTTTAACAAAGAAAACTGGCACTGCCCATGGATACGTACTGGGCCGGATGAACCCTTTGTTTTCTAACCCTTCCTACTACACCTTTAATTCCCACAATTCTGATGGTTCCATTCGGTAAGACAGAAGTGTGATAGGACCGGTCCAAGGAAAAAGATCAATCGTAAACTCCATTTCTCTCATGGGTGGAAACCCAGATAAGTCTTAGAGAAATAAATCCATAAACTGATACACAACTATCGAAAAAACACTATTCTCGACACCTTCTATTGATTCAAAGGAAAATGCCTCTATTTTATATGATATCGTGCCAACATTTGGTGTCGATAAATATGTTGCACCTATCTTTGCACTCTTATCCCCTCTAAAGAGATGTCTAATTCCATTATCTATCACAAAACTAATTGTTCTCCCATAGAAATCGATTTGGGCCTTAAGCATTTCCCACCAATCCATTCCTAGGACTTTATCACAAGCATCCATCTCAATCACTGAGAAATCCCACATCTATTTGATGCCATCGACAACTAAATAATATCCTCAACATAAGAAGGATCGACACTCTCATTGACCTAGAAGTGATTGTAGTTGCAAAACCGAAGTCATCATTCCCACGTGTAAACACCACAAATCGACGATGTGAGAATCAAGAAAAGAATGCTAAGAACCTATATCAAACAAATATTGCATCAATGTTGAATTTAAAAGAACCATACATGGTACCGTGTATGTTACCGACTGATCGTCCATCACAAGCTACTCAGATCCAAACAACTACTTACTAGACGCACTCTACTCCTTATTACTCTGTTGAGGCGTCTTAGTATTCAAAGAGTCACCATGACCCACATTACTCTGTTGTTGAGTGGTATACTACTACCCACATCCCGTTGAGGTATAAGACCCATGCGAGCCTTGAGGATTGTCATGGAAACCTGACCTCATAGCACTCCGACAATGACGCTATAGATGCCCCCATCTAATTACAATTATGACATGCTTGAGGTTTTGTCGTAAAATCCCACTTGATGTGGCTTATAGAGCCGCACTAAAAACACCCCATATTACTCTGAAGCTTTAGAGGAAGATTCATGGATCTTGCTGTCAGATTCTAAGTTGTGATCCCACCCTAGAAATAAGTGCCCCTCTTCCTCTTGAACCCAGCGTTTGAGTTCCCACTATTTCCCATGGTTTCCAACATACTTCCCTCACCTGTAGCCCCCATAAGATCCCGCTCAGCCACCATAGATCAGTTCACCATTTCTATGTAATCTTATATACACAACACCATTATCTTGGAACAAATTTCCTAGTTCAACACAACTTAAAAAATATGTTCCTTCAATGATGTACTACATGCCACCTCAGGTGCAAACAACACTGTATTCATAAATGTAGTCGTATATTATATCACCACCATGTACCCCAGCTTCAATCTAAAGAAATATGTTGTACGATGAATTTCAAACATGTGAGGGTTGAATTGATTATTAAAAAATTCCTCAAACCCATCCCATGTCACACTTTGGTCCGTCCCATATTGGAATGCCAACTCCCACCACTGAAGGGAAAAGTATTCCAACATATTGGTGGGTATTTCCACTTTTAACTCTGCCATTGTTCCCAAGTATTCAAATATCCAATTCATTATGTTCAACCATGCTTCAACAATCTCTAGCTCTAAATATCCTCTAATGATGGGTGGACATAGGGCTGAGGTGCAACTAAATTTTCAGAAACTTCTTCCAGTTGGTCTTTACGACGCCTAACCGGTTCAATTTCTATCAATACAAAAACAACCATTAGTATCACTCCTTAAACAAGAAAGGGTATAAAATTTTCAAATTTAACCACATAAAAACTATCACAATCAATATTTCCACAAGTTCAAATTTCCTATATTGCACTACCATGAAAAATCAACCATGTTTTAAAAATCAACCCATTTTCAAAATACCACACATTTCCATGTTTCAAATCCTTCTGTTTGGAAACCCCAATTCAGATTTTTCAAAATACACACATTAATATCACAACATATTGCATTATACACCAAGGATATATGCATAATAGTGGGAATTAAATTCTACTATGCATGACATGCCCATCTAATTAGCTACACCCATGACAATGAGTTATACAATGCTGAGTTATCCAATGCCTATAAGTGTCTCCAAAAACATATGTACCCAACTCCCTGTTAACTTTATATTCAACATAAAATTGGTAGATATATCCTTTTATTCTATACATTCCATGTTCTGACATTCAAAAACCTTGCTACCATCCTAACTAAATGTATATATTAAGAATGAATTTCAACACCAAGACCAATGATCAACACCATGGATCGAACAACTGTTCTCACTTAAAATCCATGGACCAAACAAACGGATACCACTTGTAACATCCCTCCTCATCTAATTGGCATGAGAGGGATGAGGAATATTATTTGTCTTTAAGAGACATTCCCAAGGTTCCAAATGCTGGAAATAAATTCCACGGGCTTCGAGAATAAATTTGTGAATGATTTTCCAGAAGAAACTAACCAACCAAACAATCCACAACTATATGATGCATGTCAACAATCCAACCAAAATCATACATTAAAAAAAGACTACCAACTAATCCATGGTACAACCCAAAAATAATATCATATTACTATTCAAAAGACTAATCAAAGACCCCAAAAAACCTAGAAACACTCCACTTCTCCACACCAAGCTTCATGCTCCAAGCACCAACACATCTCCCAAGCATCACAACGAGGCACTAGAAATGAGATGATTTACCTTTACATGTGTCTTAAAATAAAACATCTACAAAAAGCACAAAAGTTCTAAAGAAGGGGTGAGTACTAATACTCAGTAGTATTTCCCTAAATGACTTCCTTACACACACCACTAGGATGAAACTGTTAACACATTATATAAAACAGTTTATATAAAACATTAAATAGTGAAATAATTACCGCCAGCCGAACATAACCTTATCAAGATATGTCACACATGGGAAAGCTCCAACCGTGCTATAAATCCTATCCCCATCACACATTAGCACAAAAATTTCCATCTTTTCAAATACACACACAACAAAGAAACCATTACAGTGGGACTTCTCCCATCTCGTTCACCCCATTCACAACTAGCGGTGCTTCCGAGCCACTACCCTTAATGGTGGTTCTTCAGACCACTATACATCACCATTTATAGTGATACTCCCCACCCACCTTCACATATCATTTAAATAATCCACAAACAAACATATAACCCACCATGGCCACACTACAAGAAAATAACAATTTCTATAACATGCCAAACCACTTCAATAAATCACTGATTTATTGAAACCACCCTTAAATAATTTTAAATTACCAAACACATTTTAATAAAACAACATATTTATTGAAAACCATTTTCATTTACCAATTTTCCAAATAAATCCTAGAGACCCATTTTAAAAAATCCATTTTAATATCCTCAACAAGAGAATTTCACCCCAAAGCCCCCTTTTTCCATAAATCCCCAAAACATCACCAAGGGATTTTCAACCCATTTAACACATAAAAAACAAAATTAATTTCACGAAAAACAAATTAATTATAACCAAGATTCAAGTCCTCACAATGTGGAGTTGAGATATAAGCCACCTACCTTTATGGTTTGAGTGAAATCAACCCACAATCAACTGCACACCAAAAATCGGCGAACACGCCACCAAAACCATCCTTGATCACCTTCCCTAACATTCCCATGCCTTAAAATCAACACCCATTGGAATCCCAACATTATATCTACATCAAACATATGTTGATCTTGAAAACTAAGAGATATATATATATATAAGAGAAGACCCAGAATAAAATCACAATGAACCCCTAGAGGAGACTTAGCCGAGAAGAACCACCTTGAAACCCATTCGATATTCTTCCAAAACATGTAAGAGAGCACCTAGATCCATTGAAAACCCAAAATCATGGGTGAGGCATGAGTGGGAGAAGATTTTGAGTGCAATTGGTTAAGCCAAAAAGATCCCAGATTTAAAAACCCCATCATTAAGTGGTCGCACGGTTAGCACAGAGGGTTTGGAAAAATGTGTGTTAACTATGCGCATGCCACTGCCTCGTGAAAAGGGGTCTGAATGGTTTCCTCACACGTTTTTGAAAATTGTGCGCATGCTGTGAGAAACCTACTATCTCCCCCTACACATTTTCCTGGATAACCTTTATGATTTCTCCTAAACGTGCGCCCTTATAAAAGGCTCCAAACTTATTGAAAACCATTTCAAACTCTCCCAACCTCTTAAGAAATCATCCCAAGTACTTTAAACACATAAAAATTAATACAAATGTCTAAATACTATTTCCTAGTGGATATACATACATCCATTCCACATGTACCCCCTTACGTAAAAACAAGTGAACCAATTATGAAAATAAAGAAAATGAACACTCTGGAATGTGGTAATTCAATATTATAACTTATAAATAAGGACATAAAGTATATAAAAAATTATGATAAAATAAATAAATTTCTAATTGGTTTAATATTATGTTTTTAATGATTCTAATTTCATATTCCAGGACTATAAGGTCAATAGCGTAACATTCAATCATAGGGTAAGGGTTTCTTCATCTCGCATACATTTTTGTGAGATATTTTGTATTCACTAATACTACTTGTGTATGGTATAATTATACTTACCATTGATGTTTTATATCATGAATAACTTTATTTTCATGATATTTAGTTCATCATTTTATGATTATTAATTTGGTTTCATTCTATTATATTGATTACAAAATTGTAAGGGTTTTCCACCCGAACCTCTGATTTCATTCATGTTAAGTTTATTATCTACTAACCTCAATTAAATTATTATTCATTCATAATTTCAGTTTGAATGTTCTATATATGAGTTATGACTAGAATATTTCTTCATTTTATGGGGAGACATACATTTTAAAAAGAAAATTTGAAAATTCTATCTGAAAAACAAGCCTCTTTCAAGGGAATTACTAAAATTATTACCTATTTTCATGGCACACTATAATATTTTTTAATAACCATTATCTTTATAAAATAACACATTTTATTATAAAAATACTTCCTTACTTCACTTAAGATTATACAAATCATTCTCACATATAACACTTTTTTTAAATAAAAGAACATTTATCTCAAGATTTACTCGATGTTTTTATAAGGGTGACTCCATCTATTTCCACACTATTATTGAATTTTATGTATTATTTGGACTAATATTTTATGATATCATATTCTATAATTATCATAAAGGTTTATTATTAGTTCAGTTGTGGATGTGATATCTTAAAACAAATGAACAATTTACTCAGAATGGTTGGTGTTTATGCTAAATGTTTAGGGAAAGTTATTTAAATTTCATATATTAGTTTCAGTATAATGAGTATGTCTTTTATGTTTGTCCCAATTCGTAAGACAAATCCATTGGACATTGTAAGTGTCAGGTGGGTCCCATTATATCCAGTTGGTGCATCGGTATGTCTCATGAGACAAACTACGGTCTTGGCACAAGGCCTTGACCAAATGATTATATATGTACTGGGAATTAGGCCATGAGGGTATGGTTATGATGTCCCACATTAGGCATTCACTAATTGTGAAAATAGAATTTATAGTTCATTTGGTTATTTTACTAGTATAATACCCATGATTATGTTTTATTATGGAATTATTTATTAAGATCTTATTCCTACCATAATGTGTTCATGTTTGATTTTTTTTAAAGGCATGTGTTTTTAGTTATTCACCGTGGCTAATGTTTCTATTTATGATATCTACAGATGAATTGCTTGACCTTACTGAGCATTTGAGCTCACCCATTTCTTATGTTTCATTTTCTTAGGAGATGAGTATTTTTTTTATGAATGACATGATAAAATAACCAAGTATTTATGGATGTTGTCGAAGTAATTTCTATGTTGTATTTCGTTTAGTGTTATACTTCTAAACATATGTATGTATCTTATTTCCAATGCTACAAAGCATATTGGTACTTTGGAATGCATATTCATTATTTATATTCCAATGTAATAAAATATGGCACCAGCTCGGGGAAACTAGGTTCGGGTCCTTACAGATACTCCTAGGACACACTGAAGATTACTTGGTCTTATATACATTAGATCTGGCCATGTGTTGTATGACAATTATGATTGTATGGCTCGACCATGATAAATGTTAAGTGATTCATTATACATCTAGAATGTGGTATACATAACACTTATAGATAAACATAATTTCCATGTTTGATTTGATATATGAGATATACAATATGGTCACGATGCTTATTCATACTGCTTAACTACTGTGTTGTTATAAGATCATGACACTTGTTTATAGGGAGCCTTGTGTCGATATAAATTATCCCATGTTAGGTTAAATTGGACACGGGAACATTAAATTCAGTACATTTATAAATTTTATAACTCCCACTATGATTTCTCTTGTATTACATAGACTATAAAATTTAATGACATCATTGTTTATGGCCTACTGGGATTATAAATTACACCCATTATATGGACATCATTGGGTTCCTTTAAAAATTATATGGATGTAATTAGGGATCGAGTAAATATCTAATAGTTTGAATTTTGAAGTTATGATATGATTCTGAGAAAGGGGGATCAAGACTGAATTGAGTCTTGTGATACTTATAGGGAAAATGATTTTTGGTCATTTTGGTATTTGGATACATATAATTTATTAATGCATGTTTACATATTTTTGGACCATTTTTAGACACATGACATGACATATCATCTCATACATAATATTAATTCTTTAATTTTTTTATATATTTTTCTTTTGGATGTTTACCTACATTTTAGAAATTATTGTGCTTTTGTTACGGTAGTTTAGTAGTCTATTAATCATAATTTCAATTCCTACAACTTATTCATTTACATGATGAATCTTCTAAGGTATTAATATTATAATCCATATTGTTAAACTATTAAAAGTGGGAATAGTCTTTCCACATACTAACCCTAGTCCTTCAATACTATTTGGCAGCCTCTGTAGTTTGGTGATATGTACAAAAGGCCATGTGACCCACCGGCACAAGGCACCATTTACTAGTATCCAGGCCAAGACTTTACAAATTTGTATCATAGGGGATTTCCTTTATTTTCATTATATTTTTTAATAGAAGAATTTGGATTAATATGGAATTCGAATTTGAAAGTGATCTTTGTGTGGGAGTAGCTAAACCAAGTATATTAAAATCCAAATTGATTGGAATATAAATTATTGTTTTATGGATTTTAACTATTACAGTTAAATTGGGTTACATTGTTGGGTGAAAACTATTAATTGTGATTTTCCATTGAAATTATTGAGGATTTTTTTAACATTTACTGATGAGGGGAGGGTATACATATCATTCATTATATTTAATCCCTTTTAAGTATTCACATTCCATGCATTATGACATGCCATATAGGATGCTTTTCATGACATTGTGACTTTGTGATATATGCTTGGAGTTGTATACTAATTGTATGGTAGACGATTTTTAAATGGAATTGAATTTTTTTTTTGGTATATAGATTTCCACCAATAACCTATGAATCCTTTTCCAGATTTCACTATAGTACAAATCCTAAGAAACCAACTATGGCATGCTAGTTCATGGACCATTGGTCACATGGATTGTAACGTTTTATAATGTGGTTTAAGTGGATTCCATATTTAAATTCATGGGTTATATGGGACCTTATATAACGTAATTGATGTGGTATTTGGGTCAAAAATTTAATATATAAAAATAATATAAATGTGAATTCAAATAGAATTTAAAATCTGAATTAGAGAACATGAACTGGTCCAATATTTTGAGTGTGCATTAGGCAGTGTCTCAAGTGATTGTTTATTTTTACCATGTATTAGATGTATGATATTGTATAGGAGTACAAAGAATTTTTAGGAAGTTTTTTAAATATCATATTTTTTAAACTATGATCCTTGGTTATATATCCTTTTAGAAGAATGTGTTTGGTATTTTATAGATATGGAAACATGAATTCATCTAGTTGTATGCCTGGATAGAGGGGATGGCCATACTCTAGAATGTTGTGGGACATTGTCTATCAGTGGATACTTATATATTTCCAAATACAACACTAGATACTTTACAATACATAGGTGAGGAGGCACAATACCACAAGGGGTTTTTATGAAATATATTGAAATTTCAGGTTTCACCATTGCATGTCCTATTTAAGGAAGAGTTGAACCGTGTGTTCTATCTATATTATCCTCCCATGGTTTTAAGGGATACTGGTCTAAAGGATGATAAACTATATTTTGATACTTCTCTATTGATTATTGAGAATATAGAGTGACCTCATTAGAGGAGAGTGAATCAAGAAACCTACATCAATTATGGAAAAATATTGTTCTTGTGAAATTTTTTGAACTTGGATGATAGGTTGGGAGGTATGGTTTGTGGTGTTTTACAAGAAATATTTTATGTCTACCTTTACCGAGAGACACAGATAGTAGAGTGGTTCTATGAGATCAAGAATCATGGGATAGGTGTGATGAATATTATGGAATATTCAACAAGATTTATAGAGATGCATAATTTTGCATCGATATATCTTATTAATGTGGAATCTGAGGAGAGAGGCTTCGAGGAATGTATCAGACATTCAATTTTATAAATGTTCAACAAGTTCAGATTGGAATCTATTACATAAATCCTTATTGTAATACTTTTTACAATGTGAAGCTTGAGGGAAGGTGGGATAGTCTAGTATGGAAATTTTCCAGATCAACCTAGTTGTTCTACATGCAATGCCAATATACGATGTTTTGAAGCATCCAATGAGTTGTATACTATCAAGACTTTTGGTGATGGTAGTACAATGTTCAATCAACAGTATTTTAAGATTGGAATTATGAGGCATCATTATGACTGATACCCCATGGAGTGATGAGATTGCATAAATATGGGGAATGTGCATAATTTTTAAAGGAAATTCCCTCCCATAGTTATTGTATGGGAGACATCTCTTACTCAAGGATAATTATTAGGTTTCATATCTCCATATTTTTTTGGGAGAAAGAGAATTATTTATCAAATAGAATAATGTGGTGGTCATCAACAATGTATACATGAACCAATTTTACCATGAAAATATTGTGGGATTTCAATATATATTGAGGATGTGTCCCAACCTCATGGTTCTAGATAAATAAACCTTGTATAGACTCCAACCAAGAAGTAAGGAACTGGACCATCTATAGTGAGAGTTGCAATCTTAGTAGAATTTACTATTTTCTATCCCCTTTTCAATACAGGTGAATCACATAGTTTAATATATTTATCTATGGTGGAAATGTTTGGGCTTGTTTTCATGTATTATAATGGATCCATAACACTCCATACTCGATTGGGGTTCATAAAGGAGTGTGTGCACTGCTATTGGGAGTTCCCCTTTGATATTGTTGGTTGTCACCTCATATTTAATCATTTTGTACACAAGTTGACAATGTTTTAGTCCATCCTCAGAATGGAATATATAGTTTCTTATCCAAAATAAATTGATTATTATCACTTATGGGTGAAATTCGCATCACTAGATGGAGGATATTATATTGAAAATGGTGAATGAGATTTCTAGGCCATCCCAGATAGACTAGAGCATTGTGTTCTAGGAAGGATGACAACTGGGACTTCTAGTTTATATTCAGATCATCATGGATTACATGAAGTGGACGTACTCCATGTTTTTAACCATTTCCTAGAGTCTTTCATGTATTAAATTCTGGTTTCTTCTCCTAAGATAGATGTGGAGTTCTCTACAGAACTAGTTCCATAAGCTGCATTGGTATCAATTCTTCATAAAATTTCAGATATGACAGAGTTGCAGGATATCAATAGACCACTAGAGAACATATAAGTAAAGGGGTTTATTTGTACTAATAGTTCTCTATGGGGGTCACTTGTCCTTTTATAAAAAAAAGAGGATAGTATGCTTAGGATATGTATGTATTATCAAATATTGAACCAGTTGAAATTTAAGAACATATATACCATAATGAGGATAGATGAACATTTTCATCATATCTGATGTGGCTAGGAGTTATCAAAAAAAATTAATAATGGTTCATCATAAGGTGCATATTAGAATTTCAGAAATACCTCAAATAGATTTTTTTATCTGGTATGGTCTATAAGATTATCTAGTTATGTAGTTCAACAACATGAATGCCCTTGAACATTTTATGGGACTAATGAATTGATTTATCCAGCCTTACCTTGACTAATATGTGGTGGTTTTTTTCTATGATATCTTGGTGTATTCTTATAATTATCACAAACTTGAAAAAAAAAACTTGTGATCTTTTTTGATACAAAGAGGGGGAATATGTTATATATTATGATTTTAATTTTTCACTTCTATTTGAATTAGACTCAATTCGTGGGTCCTATTCTATAAGATAATGAGTATAATTATACCTAGAGAATGTGAGAGCTATAGTTCCTACGGATCATCCCAATGATATCATTTAAGAATGGAGTTTCTTGGGGATAGCTTGATATTACAAGGATTTCATACAATATTTATCATGCATAGCAGTTCCATTGAAGACCTTGACTAATAAGGATGTGATGTTTTGTATTGAGAAATACGTACGAGATAGCCTTTTAAGAGTAGAGAGGGAGACTAAATTTAGTAGCAGTCCTAATTCTTTGAGAATGATGAAAGATCTATAATGTGTATTATTCCACATTAGGTATCATGCTTGATGATGTTCTGATACATGTGGATAGATTCATGGTATACATATGTCATTATTTGTGACCACACAATTGGAATTAAGATATGAATAATATTCATTTGGATGCAGTTATTCATGATTATTTCTATTGAATATATTACACACATGTAGTGAATTTTTTATTGTGCACTAACCATAATAAGAAAAAGTAAATATTTACAAAGTGTGATATAAATATGAGGTAGAAAATGTGGTTTTAGTATGAATAGATTTTTATCATTGAGAATTCCTATATACCTGGGAAATGAGATGCATTAACTGGTGAACTGAGTACACAGACAAATACATGCAGTTCTAAAATCCGGTTGTGAGAGGTTGCTTGTAAATTTGTTTTAGTTATGCACTTGGAGGTGGAGTATATTTAGTGAAATGTCCTTATTTCATCCATAGTAATGAACTTTCCCATTTTTGATATAGTGAGTATGAGTCAGTTATCGAAATATGAGGGCATAGTCTTATGGGAGAGTGTGGAAGGAGAGGAACCACCTCCTGGTTAGGCCATAGATGAGGATGAACTTCAATGTATCCATGGTGATTTTTCATGGATGTAAGAGAGGAGCTAATGTGGGAGTTTCATGCCACAGTTTCCCCTGTATATCCAAGTGTCACTGTGATGTATCATCACCTATGCTGACAAAACTATTGGCCGAGAATAAAATGTGAGGTAGTTGGTTTTGTTACAAGTTGTTCCACCTATCAATAGTTAAAGGAATATCACCCAAATCTAGCCGAAATTTTATAGAAGATACCAATTACTTAGATGAAATAGGATGATAAAGATGTGTTTTTATGACTATTTTAATGAGGTTGCCTTGATGTAATGATTTTGTTTTAGTTTTTGTGTGTAGGCTCATAATGTTCGATCATTTATTTTATATCACAGTGACCTTATTAGTTTTTTATCTTGGTAGGTTATATGTCTATCAGATAGTAAGACTTTAGGGGGTCCTCATATTATGGTTTCATATAGGGATTCCCAGCTTATTTCTTATTTCGAGAATATATTGTTGAGCGATTTAGGTAGATATGTTATCCTAAGAACATCATGTAACCATCATATATATATTTAGTTATATCATATGATTCAGGTTCCCGAGGACATGTTGTGAGCATGATTCTTGGATTTTTGGGACTCATGTGAGAGGGAAGGACCCATTGTTGAGTTTTCCTACAATAATATATATCATAAAACTATACATATGGGACCTTTTGAGTGTTTGTATGGTAGAAAATTTGGATTACTCATAGAAATTTATAGGAAGGAAAGGAATATTTATTATGATGTTATATCATTTAGGATACTTCAGTGAAGATCATGTTGATTAGGAAGTGGATGGATACAGAACAGTCTCTAAATAAAAATTATGTTGATCTCTTTCTATGAATACTATAGTTCAAGTTTATGCATCTAGTATTTTTACATATATCGTAGAGGCTAGGAAACATATTGATTAAGATATAGGGAATGAATTTACTATGATAAGTCATGCCATTGGAGATTATGGAGAGAGTCAGGCTAGTATCCTATCATTTGTAGTTACCTCAGAGGTACTGAGCCCGGCATGAATTATTATAGGTATCTCATCAATAGTATTTTAATTGGGACATGTCTCACACTTTACAACTAGATGATTATGAGTTTAAGGTTGATGCATCCTTTTAGGAGAATTCTATTTGTACATTTGAATTGAGCATGAAGGATCATCAATCCTGGTAAATTACAATAGTATGGTTGTTACTGAATCATTTATAATTAAAAATTGAGACTTGGGAGAGAGATTCTGATGTACGTTCCCAATAGAGAAAGTTAATCTAAGTCAATTATTTACCACCATTGAGAAAGTAATTACGGGGAAAATATAATTTAGGGGGATGATTTTATGATTCAGGGTATTTCTTGAGATATAGTTATCATTAATTTGACTATAAATTTATATTTATGGACTAATATGAATATCATTTGATGTTAGGGTGGTATCTTGGGTTTCTGGGGATTGATTGGAGTTCCGAAAAGAACACATATAGAACCAATGTAGGGTGTATGGTTAAGAGAAGTTGTGTGACCCAAGCCACATGGTTTGACGAAACTATGTAGGGATGGAAAGAGGGATATAGGATCTAAACAGTTTGATGAAACCATGAGGAGGTAGGTACATACATGTGAAAAAGTTGTAGATTATTTAGCATAGGTGGTTTTTGTGGTTTTTACTCTGTTTCTAAAACTATGTGCACTAACCATGAATGGTTCCCCTATATATAGTAATGTGTTCATGGTTGGTGTATGCTTTGGACTATTATGTGATCAAATTATGAAACATAGTATTTTGATTCAAAATAAATGTTATGAAAATGATTTTTTTAAAAGCCTAAATCCTTTTACCTTTCCTCTATTAATCAATAGTGGGCATTGGGATCAACTCTTAAAAGCTAAATCCATGGATTTTTTGTTGTTCCGTAATCTGATATTGGAATTGAGAGTTTTTACCTCAATGGATAGACACTTGTACGTAATTAAATAATCATGTTTCATCCTTCATTCTTCTTGGTACAGAAAACTATATTTAGGTGCAAGCTAATATTGTATTTTACCTTATTCTTCGTCAGTTATTTATTTTTCTTCTAATCTAGATAAAATTAGAGATCGATAATATATGAGCACTCTAATATAGATATAGTGTAGGTATTCTATACTTTTTACTTGTGGTTTGGTGTTTTATAGTTCTATTTACACTATTCTCCATGACAAAAATTACAGTGTTTCCTTGAATAAAAATTGAATAATTGAATTGAACTAAATAGAGATGGTTTGGTTTCTCATTTAGTATCTTTTTATGGAAGGAGGTCATCTAGACTCAAGCTAGGCCACCAATGGGGTGTTTACTCTCCTTTCACTACTATTATACCACTCATTAGGTGTGTTTAAACCTTTATTGTTTGAGGAAGTCCATTTATAAATGAATTGAAATGAATTTTTTAATTTGTAGATAGTTGTTAAACCTTTTCCATAAGGTATATGATGTGAATTACATTTATTATTTAAATGTTAATGGTTATATGAGTTGGATGAATAAATAGATTTTGTTTCTTAAGAAATGATTATTGAATTGAATGCTGAATATTTTCATAGTATGTCATGGTTCTACTCCACTATGGTTCATGATATTGGTAGTCAACACCTTGGATGATATTTATACCTAGGTATTGATTCTGTGGGATTCATTGTGCTATACTACCCCATGGATCCTTATTGATTGTGGTCATAGTAGAAATGTTCTATTGACATTATCCATTTACCCATTCTACGTATATCGTTTTCCCATCATGATTCTCCTGGTAGTTAAAGAGGATGCCTTGGTCATCTATATGATAGATCTGGACTTACAGGGTTTGGAAGTTCTCAATATAAAGATCGATCTCAGTATATGTTACATGCTGGATTATATGGCACATTATTGTTTGTTATGACACTTCTAGATATACTCCTCATTCATGGTTGATGAAAAATATTGTATTTATAGTAAATTTGTGATTCTTAATCCTATTCTGTCATTAATTCCTTGTTATATGATCTTGAAAATAGTTTTTGGGGAGGATTTTAAGGATTTCGGTATTGATTGTTTGGATATATTCTACTTTGGAACATTATATTTAGTACATACATACCTTCGATAATTTTCACTCGACATCACATTTTATTATAAATACTGGATAGATTGTAGACCCTATTGGTGGTGGCCTACTAGGATTTTATCTCACACCCTTTCCCAATCCACCATTGGGTACCCATAAATATTATATGGATGTTTGTTGGGTTTAGGAAAATCACACCTACTATGATAATATAATTATTTCTATTCATTGGAGAAGTAGAACACATTACCAAGATGACGCTGGTGATGCAATATGGGATATTTTTTTTATCCTTTTGGGTATTTTGATACAAGTATTGTATTGATGCTTATATACCTATTTTTGGTCATTTTTATAAAACTAACATGACATATCATCATTTTCATGGGATTAGTTTTGGAACCATTGTACATATCTATATCATGGGTTTTTATATCCTATTCAATTATTATTGTTCTTCCATTAATCCATGCCAGTTGTCTATTATTCATAGTGTCTATTCCTACTACTTTTTCATTGATATAATGTTTCCTCTATTTGACTAATATGATATTTCATTGGATACACTCCTACAAGAGGGAATAATTACCCCAAAGACTCACCTTATAACCTTACATCAATTCATATGCCTTTTGAATTTGGAGAGATGTGCTTGAGGCCATGTTACCCATAGGTTTGGGACATCGTTTAGTGGTATCTGGGTCAGGATGTTGCAAAATTTTCATAGAATGATTTCTATGAAAAAATTTATATTGAAAAAGGAATTTATGTATACTTAAATTGTTTTTTATAACGAATACTCATTTTATTTTAAATAATTAACAATGTAATGATAAAAAAATAAATACATTAAATATCAAATGTTGAAAAAATTTATATTTTCAAAAAAAATATTTAATTGAAATATGTTTTTGAAATTAATTTAATTATAATAATTTATAATAATGAGATATTTAAATTTTAAGTATATATAATATATATGATTATATTAATTTAATCCATATAATGGTGATGACTATTCATATAGTTAAATCTATGTGCATCTAATGCTTGAAAATTTTATTTTCATCAAAAAAAATTTCCATCATGTTTATAGGTTAAATTTTAAATTAATTTATTACATTTATAAGAATGAAACTTCATATAAGAGTTTCTATATTTTTTATCATCAATCATATATTTTTCAATGAGGTCGCTTTGTTTTATGATCATTATTAATCATAGTAACATTAAAAAAAATTACCATGGTTAGGGATTAAAAGGATAAAAATGGGGTCATACTAAAGTGATATTTGTTAATGTGGGTATTTTTTTCAAATTCATATTGGATAATGTTATTACTACCCTATCATATCTCTCTATAAAAATAGATTCATTTTTTGACACATTTATATAATGGTTTCTTAATAATATTTTAATGCTTCAAGAAATTAAATTTACACCACCAACATCACATATAAAAGAGATCCTCCTCCCCAAGCCTCTAAACACCTATTGAGACATTTGTCTTAAAGAAGCTCTAAAATCTCTACCCAATATCCTTATACATTGTTCTATAGTTTCTCATCATCTGAAAAGACAATCCTTACTGTAGCATTCCTCCTCTCACCCATTTTCATCATAATCGGAGGTAGTGTTACTTACTATAAGTGATATCCCAAAGACACCAAAGGCTGGAAATAAATTCCAAGGGCCTAAAAAATAGTAAGGGATAATTTTCCATTTAAATTAAAATAATACATACTAGAATAATATATTCAATAATCATCTATATGATGTATGAGTTGAAAATAAATATCAAAACACAACTAATACAAGAACCATATTATAGTAAAAGAAAACACCAATTGACGTAACCAATATAGTCAAAAGATAACAAAACCCACATACAATAATGACATAAAACTAGAAGATCCCATCCTACTATATGCTCTGTATCAACCAACCATGTCCACAACATCATGAACCATAAAAAATAACTGAGATGCCTTGAATATACATGTATATCAATATTTGACATCTACAATTTCAAAAATGTAACCAATAAGGGTGTGAGACTAAATTCAATAGGATTTCACTAGTAATAACTCAACTCACATAGCTATGACAATACACAATTATGAAAATTTATAAAAAACTTTAACAAATATAACATAGTTTATATCAAATATAAACTGGTTTTACATGTACTTCAATTACAAAAACCCTTTAAATCAATTAATAAATCAATTTGTAATACCCCTT
This sequence comes from Viscum album, assembly GCA_963277665.1. Taxonomy (NCBI): domain Eukaryota; kingdom Viridiplantae; phylum Streptophyta; class Magnoliopsida; order Santalales; family Viscaceae; genus Viscum; species Viscum album. The sequence continues at coordinate 444,144,671 of OY728155.1, read as the reverse complement.
CCATGATAAAACACATCCACACCTATTATACCACATGACACTTACATACTCCTGAGAAGTCTCTAATTTACCTAGGAAGTCAACACAAGGTAACTAATAGTAGTTTCAGATAAACCCATTCTTTGTTTATAACATTTCAACAATAATTTTCTAATAATCAGATCAAAGACATAATTTTAAAATTTATATTTTAAAATTATATTCAATGTGTATATTCTAAAAATCCTTCAAATTTACACTATTTATAAACACCATTACTAATGCTTTATCCAACATGAATAACATAGTGGTTTCAAAGTTATTTCAAAAAAATTTATGTCAATATATGCCATTATGTTATTATCAATTGAGTCATGATATAATCCACCAAACTCACAATGGTTTGTGAAAATTAATAATTCTTAAATGTTTCTCAAAATATAATAATGATCCACCTTTCCTTCCATAGGTACATAGAGGATTCATAATGAAATTATAAATAATTTTTCTAGGAACAAGGATATATCCCCAATTAATTACATATAAGGTTTAAAGATAGAGGGGGAGATTAGATAGAAGATTAATTGCCAAGAATAAATAATTACTATAAATTATCAATCTCCAACTGCATTTTAATAACTTGAATAATTCTCCCAGGTCAAATGAGATCATTGCTCGGGCCTAGAGAGAAAAATGAGTTTAATATTGTGAATTGTTTGTAAAATAAAAACATTACAATGACTTAATACATGTTATATCAGGAAATTTATGATCATTAAATGCACACTAAATGGTTACGCTAAACATTTTAGAAGACTGTGAGAAAAAAATGAAGTGATACTTCCATAATACAATTACATTCATAGGTGGATCACATGGTTAAATAAAACATTTTGCAATCCTTCTTTCCCTAATTTCAAAACATACATGGTTTCCCTCGGATACCCACATAGCTTATAAAAATCTTGTGTCATGCACGTGGACCTATTATTCCTCATAATACATGACACACAATTTCTTGTATGATGGGTACAATATTTTCTAACTATACATAGACTATGTGCCTCCATAAACTACTCCCAAGCATGAAAAAAACACTCTAATCCTCCCAAAACATTTTCTCAAAAATAAATTTACATAAAATATAAACAAATTCATTTACCTAAAAACAGGAGGTCTATATTCTAACCACCATTGGTCTTTCCATCCCGAATAAATAAAAAACCAGAGTTCTCTAGTTAGAGTTCAGGCCACGTCTCCTATATTTTCATTTCATGATCCCACATTTCGTCCAAAATCATACCATATTCTCATAAAACCTACACTATATGGACTACTTTCCCAAAGAAGAAATTCTCATTAATATTTACAATCTGTATCAACACAAGAATCAATACAGAATCTGTCTCAAGGTTAATGTGATCTAGTCAAATCACATGTTTATGATTAGGTTTATTACTCATCAATTGAGATACATGATAAACATTTTTTATGGGATAATAACTTAGTATAAAATCCTTTCGGAGTTGGTTTCCTAGTTCTAGTTTATTTTACATTTATAAAATGTATATTAAATGTATTGTATATTAATTAATATTTTTATTTAATATTTTTTTCTTCTTTATGGATCTACTTTAATAATCTTATAGAGTATACATTTCATTGATAAAGTTATAGTAGTTTCCCTCTGTGATGAGAAACATGAATAGCATTTATTAACTTTAATAAACACCATGAAACATAATAATAATTATACTATTATTAATTTGTGGGGTGTTCCAACTACTACAATAACAAAAATTATGTAACAATCTTCTTTATTAAATTTTTTCCCCATTCCATTTCATGATCTATGAAAACTCTACTAGAATTTATTTAACAATTGAATAAATATTTTCTTCCAAAATAGATACTTCATTCACAATATTTAAAATAAATTTTTATTAAAATATTCATCAAATAAATTAAATATTTTCGTCACACACCAGTTAATAAATATTTATTTAATTAATGTGGTCAAAATACAATAAATAAAGATATTCCATAGACTCTGGAATAATATTTATACGAATAATTATACCAAAATAAAATTAAATCGAGATCAATGGAAACACATTATGTGTGACCCTCTTGAATTAATTCTCATTGAAATTAGGTGGGCATACATAAATTTAAATATTAATGTCTAGAAGTTGGGTCCAACCACCCAAGAAAAATAAATAAATGTCAAAACGTAGACAACCAAGTATATCTACTCACTATATAAGATAACCCCTTTTTTATAATATCTCATTACGATGGTTTCAAATCTATGTAACCAACCTATATTCTTGATATGTATGTTTTTTATATCTAAAATATACATGTCTTTAAACTATGTATATGTAATTTAATGTGATGTGTCTATTCCAGTCAAAGGGATGAGATATCATATTCCATGAAGATGGAAGGGGAAAATCATTCCATGACCTATCCATTAATGACATGTCACTCATGATGCACCTAATGTGTCCAACTTTACAATGAACTCTAATCAACATTGTATACAAAATACATCTAGTTACGAAAGATATAACATGAATTAATAATAATATTAATGTATATGGACCATCACAAACACCCATTGATAGGAATATTTAATTACAACAAAAAATGTAGAATTCCTACTCGCATGACCATTGTCATAATCATCAATCATGGAGATAACTAGATTAAATGATAATGAGAAGAAGCCTCATTTAGTTATGGGTACTCACACATGAATTTATATGTACTATGTGTCCCATTATAGAATTTTATCCAACCATATATAATTATTTGTGAATATATTTATAGAACATCAAGGTTTGCAACCAACCAGGGAACTGCTATTTCCGTATCAAAGTAACGTTTACTATATAAAAATATAACATTAGAGGCATGAAAAAAAATCAAAAAATATGTAAGAATATATTTTATTATTAATTAAAACATCGAATATATATGTAAATAAAATACAAATAGTTGGTCCTAGTACAGAAACTCATAAAAGAATATTGATTTTCCACATCACCAACTTTTTCAGAATTTTGAATAGGTCCTATGTAATGATGAAAAAATGTACAATTTTTACCAAAATTACATTCCCCAGTCCATGAAATGTTTATCTAAAACACATTATCACTCAACTAAAATGAAATGGGTCTTCAATAATGATCCACAAATGATTTATGATGACTTTGAGCCTTCACCATCCACTTTTTCATCAGATGAATCTGCCCTATTATCTCAAGAGCCTAATTGGATCCAACCAATTAAATTTCACAATTTTACTCCCAATGAAATGGATAAATAAAGGACACCCATAATATACATTAAAATGAACCATATATATTTAGAACTGATACTGGTTATTTCATTGGAACTCCACAATCGATATTTGGTCCTCTATTGAGTTATAAAAATCTATTACAAGGTCCCTTAGTATGTCCTATTGTGGTTGTATCATCCTTTTTTAATGACCATATATTTGTGGATGACAATCAATACTCAATTTTAAATTCATTTGATGGGCTTGTTGAAGTGATCCCCTAAATGAGACATAAACTAGTTTTGTATATCAGTTACAATCGATAATGGAATTCCGTGTAGCATTACAACTAATTTGATATATATTATAGACAAGTATTCCCCCTAAATAGTTTAATTAATAGGGATTGAATTTGATGTATTTTTTGGACGATCCACAATCACCCATATGGTATCATGTTTCGTAACAATCCTTTGTAAACATGTCAAAAAATCCCTGACTGTATTCTCCCATTTCTGCATTAGAATCATCAGGGACTAAAACATTCCATATGATCATTGGTGTTATACCTTTGACATATAATAGTTGAGGCATATTGAATAATACTCTTCCACATACCATTTCATTCCATCCCATAGAAAATATTATTTAATTTTACTATAAATCATTATAATTCCTAGATGAATATCCCATTTAGAATGGTGGTATGTATTACGAATTTGTTGTGGACAAACCAATGGTAACATGATCTGATATATAAAAAATTAAATGAACTCGTATACATAATATAATAATCAATTATCTCCCACTATTGATATTTGACCCCATAGAATAACATTGAGAATCAGATATCTGAGCCTTTTTCACATGTGGAACCAAATCTGGAAAAAATGGTACTATAATGAAAACTACAACAACAGCCTAGTTAGTGCATTCATGGAGTATGAATGTCATAACTGAAACCATCAACCACTAATTATAATATTCTTCATCTAATTGATTATATGAATCTAATCTCCAATAATCAACCACCAAATTGAAATTTCATATTGTTTAAATCAATTATAAGTGGGTAATTTAAGTTATTTCATCCATATTATTTGTTTTCGATTCAAATCTATTTTTTAGAAAATGTGTTTCAAATTCATATCATGTGTAAACAGTATGAATATATAACCAAAAATATAATAATTTCATATCAACAAACCATCAACAATATAAAGTATTTTCAAATTAGGTGTAAGGTAGTTCATATCATGATATCATAACATTCAAGATCAATATGTTACAACATGATATCAATTCCTAAGAACACATCCCCATCAAGATACCAATGCTTCAAAATAGAATACATAGCCCTAAATAGACTTTGTAAATTTAAGGATAAGTACTGATAAAAGTATAACATTACATCCTTGAATGTATTTATAACATTCATTGTTCCACTGGAATGGAATTCCATTCCCCATCCAATATGTCATCGATGATACCAGACATGAAAAATAATACACAAGATGTAAGTAGTATATAGCTAACCCAAAGAAACAATTTATCTCAAAATAATTTTTCATTTTTTTCCAAAGATAATAGCTTTAATCTTTTTTTGATATATAAAAACATTTCTAGTAGAAATTAAATTTCCAATGAAATGTTCCACTTGTATTCAAAAAATTCACTTTATTAACATAGAGTATAAATGCTAATCTAGAATTGTAAAAACACTATATCCATGTTTTCCTCATGACTAGAATTTATTCTAAAATAAAACTATATATTATCTTAAAAAACCAACATAATGAAAACTGTATACCTTTGAAAAATATTATTCATCAGTTCCATAAAGATGAGTGACGAATTAATTAGATAAAAATTTGTAACCACAAACTCATAATTCCCCATATCATCCTATAAATGAATTATTTTGAAAATAATTGCTCTGAAACTATATTTTGTGATATCCTATACATATATAAATTTTAGATAACTACAGGGAACCCCTCAATTGATCCAATTGGTAATAAATACATGGAATAGGATTCAAATTCATTATAGGGATTTTTTAGTTTTATAATAATCTTTTAAAAAGTATAATACTAACATCTTCCATCTTCATAAAATGTTTTGGTGCTTCCTGTAGATACATGTTCATTCGGATGAACCCATTACTTTTTATTTAGGCTAACTGATCCAGAAATTACATCAATTCCATTGATTCTATAAGATAAGTCTAAAGAGAATTGTTAATGGATCTGATATGAGAAAAATAATAATATCCCCATATCTTTTGGTTGGAAACGGGAAGAATTTTTTTTTGGAAAAACATCGATCAATTTGTGTAGTATATTTAAAAAATTTATATTCTTGATCTCATATACAGATTACAAAGAGACTGATATCAAACAGTAAGTGGTTGTTCTAAACAACAATACCAATGTTCCTTCTCTATATGAATCAACTCCCCATTCTCCATTGTGGATATTTCTAAAAAATCACAAGATTTAAAACTCACTAGTCATGCATAAAAATTGATATGGTTAACCAATATCATAATCTAATTCATTTCTCTTATCATGTCATAGACATCCATCTCTGTCATAGAGAAATCTCATACCAACTCATTCTGATCTATTATTATCAAAAATGCTAAACATTACATGTTTTGAAACTATTTTTGTCACAAAAGAGAATTTAGTTTCAAAATAAAATAATTAATATCAAAATGTAAACCAATAATATCACTGAAACAAGTTGAAATAAATGTGTGGGACACACCTGTAAGAAAAAACGATCATTTAATAGTAAAATTAAATTGAATCATACTTCTTTAAATTGGAATACTAGATTGATCATACCTGATCACTTTTCATATAAATAAAATTTCATACTCAGTGCATATTGTTATTTTTTTTCTTGTTGAGATTGTATATGATGAGGAGTCATGGTGTTACTTGAATCACTGAGGATCACATGAGTCTTCTAATGAGAGCTATTCTTCTACATTAATTTCATCAATGCATATTATTTCTGAGAAACATGATAATTGTCCCTAGAAAATAACAAAATAGAACTGTGATAATAAGTATAAACATGTCACATATATTTGAAATTGTGACAAGTTTAAAAGGTTTTTTGAAGTATAATTTTATTTTATAGCAATTACCGCAATAAAAAATTGTAGGTTTACAGTTCAGTCGAGGAAAAGGTTTACATATCCCAGAGTATAATACAAATATATTCTACCACTTGAGAATAGGTGTCCCTCTAATTCTTGTTTCTAGAATTATATTTAGCACTTGTCCACATGGTAATGAATATTCATTCTATAATTGTGTTTCTAGAAACACATCTTTATTCCATTATCCCTATATTTACCACTTCAATATATTCTGTAACATAAAGGATTGTAATATTTGAGTGAATTTATTGTTTCAACATTGAGTCAAAAATTTGTTCCTCTAAGGCAGAACATGAAGCAAATTCTAGTGAAATATAGGCATAATTAATAAATTTTCCTGCATAATTCGTATCCAAGTGATTATAATTTTTTAAAATAAATAATTATATTATTTTATAAATTCTGAAAGTGTGGGGATATAATTGTTTCGTGAAAAATTGTTAAAAAAACATCTATGTCATGCCTTTACCCAATTTATCCTGAATTGAAAAATCCCAACGATGTTGTGCTAGTTCCTCTAGCATAAAAATCATTCATATCAATTCCATCTCTACTTGTGTCCCAATAAAATTAAAAAAAAATAAACCTATTCAACAAGACATATTATTTTTACATCGTCAAATCCCCCTAAATGATGGGTGGAATTTTATTTTGAAATAGAACTAAATGACCCACTTTTCTTTGTACATATTTTATGTTCACTCTATCAATGAAATGAAAATAATAGCCAATACATTTGATGAACTATTGGTTCACTAGTTGATTAGGTGAAAACAATCTTATAAGCCTCGTCCAGTTGGTTCTTACAGTGCCAACCCGTTTCCATTTTCTATAACAAAAATAATTGCCATTTAGTCTCTCTCTCTATAAACATGAGGCTTAGATTTTTCATATTACTATTTAAATGAGTTATCCAATCAGGTTTATCAATAATAAACCATTTTAACAATTTCAATATTACCGGCATGAATCTTCTTCAAAATCTCACTCATTGAAAACATTTAATACAATATTCAAAAATAATTACATCTTATGAATTCAATAAATCATAAACTCAGTAATTAAAAATGAAATATTATTTGGATTACATACTATCAATTCATCTAATGAAATTATCATCATCTAAACCTATGATGATGATGTGAAAACGCACCTAGAATTTTCTTGAATAGTTTTGTAACCAACAACCTTCTAACATAATTTTTGGCCTAAATATGTTATATATTCCTTTTTATGATCTAAATTTGAATTTACCACAATCCAATATCATTTTTACCATCCTAATAAATATATCAAAAAATAAATAATAATAAAATTTACAACACCTATAATGAACTCAACTGATACCCAATGATCAAAAAACTGATTCCATTCATAACATCCCACCCTCACCCATTGTATTTAGAAGTGGCATTGTTGTTATTTTCCATAGATGACTTCAGCAATAAAATATATCCATGAATAAAATTATATAATCCTTATGAAAATTTAGAGGATGATTTTACCATTGAATGTTAAACATCCAAATATGATGACTATAATCAATAATCCTTATATGTGATGAATAAATAGAAAAATACAATACAATTCATAACTAAGAAAACAAACATATTATAGTACAATATGAAACCCACTGATATATTAATTGAATCAAATGACACCAAAATATGATGAAACTAAATATATTAAAAAAACTTGCAACCTTCTTCATGATAAATTTTGAAAACCCATGCCCATAGTTTCATAAAGAATCACTAAAGAATCTATAAGTCATACCATAGAATCTAGAATTTATATAATTACTTATCCCATCGCCAGATGTCATCTACAGACACACAATAGTGACCAAGCTATGAATGAGTTTAGACACAGTGGTATTTACCCTTTTAATTTCCATCTAATTATAGTAGGAAAATACAAAGTAAGAACAATTTATTTAAAATATTTATAACAAACTATAATAGTTTATATCATATAAAAAACAATTTTACTTGTTATGAAATAACAACTAGCCTTTAAAACCATCCTCAAATCAATTTGTAATACCCATTCTATGATTCTACACATCTACACATCCACATAATCAATACAAAGCTACATTCCCATACAGATGTGATGTATCTCATTAATATACCAATTAGTTATAAAGTAATAGATAATAGGTTCCCCAATGACACACGCCCCTTAAAAATGGTAAATTCTTTTGAAAAATAACTAAAACAAACCATGTATGAAAAAATATGCTAATCCTATTCACATAAAACATTTCATTAAAACATATAAATAACCATTTTACTTTTATTGAATAAAAAAATTAGAATCACTATTTTTTTCAAAAAATGATTTCCCATATCCCCCCCCCCCATTTCAACAATTTATTAAACCATCTAAATAGTGGTTTCCTAAAATAATCACACAAGCATATAACAATCATTTGAAGAAACTTATTTTCTTTCAAGACAAGACATCTAGTTTTAATAATGTGGTTTCGAGAGATAATCCATCAATATCACAGCAGTTTTTGAAAACAAATAATGACAAAATGATTCACTAAATCTGACCACGATCCTCCATTACTTCCATTGATTAAGAAAGTATTCAACAGAAACTGATTTTAAATCCATAAAAGTACATGTATATATCTGAACAATATTATATTTATGATTCTGAGAGTTATTTGGAGATGATATCAATTAATAATGAACAAAATTTATGAATAATTAGAGAATATGGATCTCCAAATAGCTTTGAATCCCTTAAAACATGGTCCCATGTAGAAGGGGAATGTATCTCAGACCATTGAATAAAAAATAACTTTATATTAAAAATTATTAGAAAATAAAATTTCTCTTAGGATTTAATCTTATATAAATCCAAAAATTTATGATATATAATTGAATGCCACACAGTTCGGCTGATTGTCTGAAAACCATGTTATGCAACATACTTAAGACACCCCCTCACACAGTTGAAATGAGTGGTTATAAAAACTATTCACTAACTATTATTTTAATCTCTATACATACATGAATGTTTTACCTTGTAAATGCGCATGGTTTGGAAAAACCTTGAACCAAAATTATTGAGCTAGTACATCCAATGCCAGAAGCCACACATTTTCCTAGATGTGGTGCATGATTTTAAATAACCATGATCAGATCATACTCATCCAAAAATCCCCTAAAGAATGTTGAAACCCCTTAAAACTTCCCAAAATTCAAAAAATATATATAAATTAAATAAATAAATAAAAGAGCATGTACATGAAACTGGGTGCACTGCACCTTTGGTCCATAAGATGATATCTATAGGATATTTTAAAAATTATATGTAATCATCTAAGTTAAAATATTTATATTTAATTTGTATTTTAACACATTAAATTATGTTCAAAAAATATATATATAATTAAATCAGTGTATCCCATATACTTATATAATTTATTACATTTATGTCTTAATATTTTTTCTTCTTTTTCCACATCAAATGTGAATCAAAACCATCAATCATATGTATGGTAGAATTCCATCGCACAAACCTATAACATTATTTCCCATCCACAACTCACAAGGATAGTCATAATGATTAAAGGAAATATTATACAATATATGTATAAAATAAATATTTTTTAAATATTTAATATATCATCTATTTATCTAACATTCTACTAAATAAAAAATGATAACATCACCCATTGTGTATGTACAGACTACTACCTCCCCAAAGTGATGTGTCTTATTTTCCATGTTTATTTTTTGTGGATGATTACAATTATTTATATAGTGAATATATATATATATATATATATGATATTTATAAAATGAATATAATTCCATTTATGATGAAACTATATCCTATGAAAATTATTCTAAACTTTGGTATTGAAACATACATGAGAACACTAAATAATTAAAACCTTAAATGGAAATAATAATGAATGGTTATTAAATAATTGGAGATAAGATGTTATATTGGGATCATATATTAAACTAAATTTATACAAATCAGTATATATGTATTAAATGTATATATTTAATATGAAATATGTTAAAATAAGTTCAACAATGTGAATGTGTGAGGTTATAGATTTTATTTCTATTTCCACTTCATTTAGTCATATTTTGTATTATGAATATATTTTATTTTAGGTGGGGTATATAAATTGCATATGATGTATCTAATAAGAATATATAATTACTAATATAAATTGATGTTTTAATTTAAATTAACTCATTCATGGAAATAAAATTTAAGAGTAACCAAAATTTAATAATTTTTTTACAATCAATTTTTTTTACGATTGTTTATATTTTAATTGAAATTATATAAAAATATTACCATCAAAAAATATATCTATATTATTATTATATCGATATATAATGTATTTAAATGATTTATTCTATACTATCCTATCATTTTATCTTGAATCATGAACGAAATGTTTTGAAAGAAAACCTGAGATTATTTCTATTTTTTGGTTAGGTATATTTTTCTTCCATCCCATAACATTTCAAAATTGTATAACATATAAACTATTTTTTAACACAATTAATTTATTAAGAACATCATTTTTTAGACTTATAGTTTAATAATGTCTAAAATAATTCATTTTAATGACTTCCAAAAAGTTTTTTTTCATCTTTATTTACATAATATAAAATGGAATGATTCATTATATCACATATGGAGTTAATATATTTCCTCACCATAATAATAATTTTTGGCTATTTTCATTATCTATATGATTCCCCTTGATATAAAATAAATATAAAATAATGTAAATTTATGATAATGGGTATTAATACATTTTCATTTATATTACACAAGATATTATTATATTAAATTATATATATTATGATTTCATGATGGTTTCTATTATATCATATTAGTTTTTTGTCCATTATTAATTTCTTCAAACATCCAATTTATTTTTATTATATTATATTAGAAATTAAATTTCTATTCTATTTCCATATTCTTGGTATCATGGATTTGTTTTTTTTCTTCAAATAATATAGCAGTTATATTTACGGTGTTTATTGGGGAATGATTATTATAAAATTTATTTTTTTTATTGGGAGGGAAACTATATTATGTAATAATTAATGAATAAGTCAACTTATTGATAAGGAATATTAATTAAGAATTAATTTTTTAATTTAATTCATGATTAATTAATTGAACATGAATTTATATATGGGGCCCTATTATTGATGCCTCTCATTTTATAGATAGGTGTCACGAGGAAAAAAGTTGGATTGAATTTCTAAATGAGTTCCTCTTTATACAAACCCATATTCGAAATTATTTTATCATAAAGAATTGATTAAGATAGTTGAAATTATTTATTTCCATCACCAAGAATTAATTTATTTTTTCCATGAGGTTACTTCATTGATATTATTCATGGATTCGTTTGGTTAACAATTTATTGATTAAATATAATGTGTTTTTAGATATTTACCATTCCAGGTTGATTATACCTTATTTCTCATGAATTATTCTGTTGTACACAACCCATACTATGTATTTCTATCCGCCATAATTCTTTCCCATTAGTATGGATATAAAAAAGTAATAATTGAATGTGAATCAATGATATAGAAAATTTAATTTTATATTTTTTATATTTTTTCCAATTTAAATGGGACTCAAGTGTGGATATGGTTATTCAAGACTATAAACCAGAATTTTTGGGGTTATTTGATCCCCTATATATTATTATTATATAATATTATAGACAATATAAATTTATTACTGTATTTGAGGTTTGTTAAAGTGGTTTTGATTGAAACAAATTGAGTGGCATAATCCTAGATTACGGGGTTAGATTTAATCCCTACAATATATCCTCAGAGATATACAAAAATACTATTAAAGTATGTGTTTCCTCAACAACTATTTCTAGTGAGAGTGGTCATGTGAAATAAAAAATAACATTATATATTGGGAACCAAATTGTGGGACTCTTTATTGGATATATGGATTTGGGTGACTTTTGAATTAAAATACTTCAATTAAGGGGGATATATTTATCTTTACCATGAGAGATTGAACAAACAATTTGATATACTAATGAGTCCCTCTTAACACTATTTATCCATATGTCATGGTACATGCCTTTGAGGCCTAATACCATCACGGATCACTTATTCCATATAATAGGTTATAATCAACACTTCCATAATGTACAAATTCATTATATTAATGATTATGCAATGATGAAAGATCTGAATAAGAAAATTGAACACTGATGGTTTGAAGATGAGTTGTTGTCTATAGGAACATAGGTGTTGGTTATGGTGTCCACATAAAAATGATGAACTATAATATTGATATGGATCATATTACATTTATTCCTATTTTAAGTGAAGTCAACCCAACATCTGTTAGTTGGAGATATTTTTAACTCAATGAGATATCGATGAACAATAAACTAAATGATAATGTATCAAATGTATGTTTTATTTTCAATGAAACATTTTCATCATTATATTATTTCATATAGGTTTACCATTTTTAACTGCTAATTTTATTTCCCCTCTTATTTTGATAGTTATATTTTCATGTATGTGATAAAAATACATGATTAAGAGTGTAAATTATCACATAAAAAATTACTCTCTAAGTATGGTCATTATATTTTTTATAGGAAATATTTTTTATATCCTTCAACATTACAAATGATTTTTTTTATATATTTTACTTCTATGGATGGGAAAACACCCATTATAAAGAAGAGTGATCAACATGTTCCATTTATCTGAACTATATATTAAATCAATTTTTCTAACACATCATGGATTATGGTGTCTCATATTATTATGTAAGAATGTGTGTTTTTTTTTTATAATATATATTAATGCCACAAATAAAAGTATAGTTGAATTTAACACCATTGGAGATATAAATGAGTTCTTTGTTAATTAGGATAATTATTCATGTCATTTTTTATAATTTATGATAAATTGGTGGAATTCAATTATTATTGGGATTTAATGTCTCAAATGATAAATGAATAGTGTTATATTGGATTATAAAACATTTTATGAATGATTACGGGTTATATTCATACATAACATGTCTATGTAGGAAATAAGAGGGTCAAAAAAGTGTTTTTTACAATTTAGATGATTTAATGATTATGTTCGTGTGATATAAATATGAGTAGGACATCATTTTATTATCCAATTTATCGGTTTCCAAGAAATCATAATTGTTACTATAATATATAATTCCTCTCTTAAGGTTTTGAGCAGTTTATACAGGAGTTTCATGTCACACATTAATTCATATGGATTATTTTAAGATTTAATTTATCATATGAGGATGTTATATAGGATGTAGAATGTTTATTCCAATCCAAGTATATATAAATGGTAATAAAGGAATATTGCATCATCCTAGATGAAATATGATAAAACCGATGATTCGTTCCATTTTGGATGCATTGAGGGTAATTAAAGAATTTAATGTCTCCATACAGGCCGCCAAATGGTTATATTGGAGTTTCATGATGTTTCGGATGGAAAATTCTGTTATGTTTTTTTATGTGGCATGAAATGATAACATTATTGTACACTATAGTACTATTACATATGTGAATGTTTAAGGGTAATAATGTGATTTATTGTATCCTTGTAATATATATAAATTTTAATATATAGTTTTTATCCATCATGGATATGAAAACCCTTATCTTTATTAAATATTAATTATTCATTTAAAACATAATTGTACAAATACTAAAACCTATAATATTGATAATTATACTTTAATTTAGAATTAGGTACATTAATAAAATCTAAAACAAATAAAACATTATTAATTAAAACTTCCTAAACATGCCCATACTTCAATCTACATGGGATGACATCAATACATATATTGAAATAGATGAGCTATGAATCTCAGTAAGGGAATAAACATGGCCTAACATATATTAAGTAATACACATTAGACAATTGGAATATCAAAGGGTCATAAAGGGTTTGATAATCAGAAACATGTATAATATGTCATGATATAGCTTGATAACATAATGGTATAATGAGAAACGTGGAAACAACATAAGAAACTACATCATAATCAAAGGTCAAATATATCAACAAAGAAACGATGATTTAAAAATTACCTTTATGGGTTTAGATCACTCACTAATATCGTTCATGATGTATCCTGAGACTAGAACATTACCCAATGCATTGTAACACTATATAATGGTAGGTTCACTATTAACTTTCATTTTTGTCTCATGATTAACTATGCCACATAAATCACAGAACATGAAATAATTTTTCATCAAATTTATTCTAATGTTATGTATTGTTGAATATATAAATTTATAAACCTAAAAAAATAATTATACTTTAATAAATTTGAACACCCTTGGTATGAATTAGTTATTGGTATTCAATAAACATTTGTTAGTCAATAAAAATCATAATAAAATTTTGGAAGAATAATGGGGGTGTATAAATATTCATGAAAGAGATTATTGAGACTTAAATAGGTATCTAATAATTTATAAGTAATATAATAATTTAGGTAGATATGGAAGAACATATATCAAAATTATTAATTAGAGAAAAATGGTATACGATAATGTATATACTTGAAAAAAGAGGAGAATGGAAAGAACCCTTACCTTGAGAGTGTGAATACAAATTCTTGGGGGATCTTATCAAGAGATTGGAGAACCATATGAGGAAACTATAGAGGGTAGATAGATTTATGATTAGATCCATGGATTTTTAGTGAAAGTAAATGGGATCATTTTGGGTTTATATCAAAAAAGATAGGGATGTTCCTTATTATTTCCCAAACATTTTTTCTACTCTATATAATAAAATAACCAAAACCACAAACTTTAACATAGATTTTTTCATTGTTTCATTCAAAAAGTTTTGTTTTACAATATTTTATTATTTCAAGGTCCTTAATTATTAAAACATTTTCCATGGTGATCAGGAGGTGAGTCATACTCTTACAAAAGTGATTTGAAATCCTTAAAAAATACTATAGGTTTTTGGGGATTCATATTGGCATTATAAAATTTTTCAAATAAACACAAAATCGCATAATTTTAATGTTGAAATTATTATTTGTTTATGGATACCCTTTATTGTATTAATTACATTGCGTTTTGGTATATATGATGTCATAGTACACAATATATATTTATACCATATTTAATGTTTACCAAAAAAATTGACTATCTTATAAAATTATGAAAAATTAAATATTTTATAATTATTATTTTATGATTCCAAAAAAAATATTATTTTTCTCTTTCAAATTTTTTAAATATTTGAATTTATATTTTTAAATAAAAATCTACTTTTATTATGAAATGTTGGGTTTTTTTACAATAACAGTTTTCATTTTATTATAAAAATTATATTTGACATCGTGAAAATTATATTCTCATTTATATATGATAATAATTATTTAATAATAATATTTTATTTAAATAATAATTATTTCATAAATCAATTAATTCATTAAAATAATATCCATCACCGAATTAGAATACTATCCAAAAACAATTTTTGTTTTGTTGTATCAAAATAAAAATTGTTTATGAAGTAAAAATATTAAGTAATATAATTATTGTTATATTGAAATTAGATTAGTCATATTTATATTGTTATGTTCTTGATAAATATTAGGTTAATACACAAGAAGAAACCCTAGGGGTAAGGTGTGAAAATTTGAGACTTTCATGAGGCGGTTCGGCGTACTAGGTTTGGGTCGTGATCTTGATGTGAATAAAAATCTTTCGGAAAGAGATTCACTTATGTATAATAATATGGGTATTATATTGGGTTTAGTTAAGTGAAATCCCATTAATTTTATCTCCCTTGGATGCTCCGATAAATGGGATTCATATTTTACAATCCTACTAGTTGAGAAAATTACATTTGTTGTCTATGTCAATTGGATTTGTTAAAACCCCAAATTTATAAAAGATATATTATCACTGTTAAGTGGTTATTTTATCATTGTTAATGATACTTAACCATCATTAAAATATAATTGTATATAATAAATCCAACTATGTTCCTATGTTTTCTATATCCATAATATATAATTACAAATTTAATTAAATTTGAAGGGGAATTTTATTTATAAAAGTTTGGGTCATTACAATATTCCTATTTAGAAAATTTCATCATAAAAATTTTCATTTCTCATGATAAAACAGATGAAGTTTCTTCTACTTCATCATCTACTCTAGTTCTCATATTTCTTCTTCAATATTTTGTCTTGTCCAATGCACTTTGACTAGTTTCATTTCTAATTTCGTAGAACATTGTCTCTAAAATCTATGATCTCCACTAGTTGTTCCTCACATGAAAATTCATTATCCAATGGTTCCACCTATATATTGATTAAAAGTGAGTGGTATGGTATGTACTTATTCAATTGGGATACATGTAATTCATCATGTACTTGAGATTGGATTGTTGGGAGTGATAGTCGATAAGAAAACAATCTAATACGATCAATGATCTCAAAAGGACTAATGTATATTGGTCTAAATATTCAATTCCTACAAAATCACAGGAATTTCATTAATATAGATAAGTGGAGGAATACCATGTTTCTAAATTCAAACTCTAGGTCTCATTGATGATTGTATCATAGTTCTTCATTCGACTCTAAGCATCCTTAATGCACTACCGAATAGTCATAACCTTTCCTCAATTTCCTCAACCATATCTTGTACTAAAATTTTTCATTCCCAACATCATCTGAACATGAAAATATTCTAAAAATATTCCCATTAATGGATTTTTAAGGATCCATGTGGAATCTTGAGTAGAAATTATTATTGTATAAGAATTCCACCATAATAAGATGTTGATCCCTTCCTCCTTTTAAGTCAATTGAGCATGCCCCAACATTCCATTAAGTGTCTAGATAGTCTGCTCATATTTTAAATTAGTTTGAGGGTGATAAGAAATGATGCAGATCAACTCAGTATTTATATACTATTATAAAATCATCTATAATATGGAGGTAAATATTTGGTATTGATCTGATACAATAGATAGTGGTGTTCCATGAAACCTCACCACTTATCCAATGTATATCCTTACATGTTTATTGATTGAGAAGTCATATGAAATCGTAATGAATTGAGTAGTCATTGTAATATGCTCCACCACAACCCATATATCATTATTTCCTCTTAATGTCATTGGGGGACCGATGTCAAATTCTATGGTGTTTTTTCCCATTTCCAAGATGGTATGACTAAAGGTTTCATAATCCGCTTAGATTTTTTATTTTACACTTTCACTTGATGAAATTGAAGGCATCTTGATGTATTTATCATGATCTCATTCTTTATATTTTACCAAAAATAGTTCCATCCAAGTTCTTGATATATCATTGTGCCTCGTGTCTGGATGGAGAAGGTCAAGATATGTGAATTGTCCAACATATCCTTCTTTATCATGGGATTTTATGGCACACATATTGATGACCCAAATCACACAAGTACTTATACAATAAAATTTTATTCTAAGGATTTATCTTTTCATACATATTACACATTTTTGTAATTCTTACATCATCTATTTGAGAATCCATTACATTTTCCAAAAAAATATGATTCTGTAATCATTTGTGAATAGATTGATGATTTTCCTTTATTTATGATTCCCATGTCCATCATCATCAAGTATAATAACATATGATTAGTTTCAATTCACAATAATGTAAAACTTTTATGATCCTTTATACTTAAATAGTTTTCCACATTACTCTCTTTCCTAGGATGGTATTATTTTGAGCCTTCATATTTCATGATAAGTTCAAACCATATTCCTCAGTGCATATTCATATCATTATATGTGAATATATACTTGATGATTTTTTGATTTGTTTATATTTCACACTTCACCAAAAATTGTTAATGATACCATATTTTCAATGTAAATATCACTATATCAAACTCCTGATCAAATGTTGGTTAGTTCTATTTTTGAATATTCAATTACCTTGAATCATAAGATATCAATTGTTCATTTTTCATTCACAAACAACCCAATACCTTATTTGAGGCTTCATTTAATTTAATGAATTTTTTTATTATTACTGGTAGTCTGACTACATTTCTAGTGATTAGCCTATTTATCCACTGCTTGAAGCTCTGTTCAAATTCATCATTCAAGGAAAACTAGACTCACTTCCAATATAGTATTGGTTAGAGGGTTTTTAAATCACAAATAATTTCTCACTAATCAATGATAGTACATATGTAATCCAATGAAACTATAAATATATTTCAATGATTTTTTCCACCTCAATAATTCTATTTATTATGTCATTTAATGGTCTATAGATATCCTATTTCTTGTTATAATATTCCCCAATAATGAGAATTTATTCAACTACAACTAACATTTTCTAAACATTGAAAAAAAATCTCTTTGTAAAGTCATTACAATATTGAACTGTTGATCCAAAAACTCATCCTAATTTTTTTACTTAATTATAATATCATCGATAAATAGTACATCAATTTTTTTAGGGAATCACTAAACACTCTATTCATCATTTTCAAGAATATTGGATTATTAATTTTTTGGAATGGATTTACAATGAACTCATAGTGTCCCTACGTTGTACAAAAACATTTTGTGGGGATATTAAAATTCATCACACTAACATGGTAATACCTCAACTATATATCCACCATTGTGATGTATTGTGATACATGTATAAGATCAAACATGTCATCAATTTTTGGACAAAAATGCTTTTTCTTTATCATGATCTTGTTAAAATCATGATAATTAATGAAAAGGTTTTCTGACTAATCCTTCTTCTGGATTAAGAGGTCAGGTTCACACCATGGTTAAGAACATGGATATATTAATTCATTATCTTGATTTTCATTATATTTTCTCTTTAGCACCACATGTTCCACAATAGTCATATTATATGGATTCTTGGATAATGGAATCTCTATAAGTATAATATAGATTGATTATTCATCCTCTGTACTAAGAGGAAGACCAAAAATTTCATCGGGAAACACATCAGTGTATTCCCTCACTGTGGGTATGTATTTAAAGATGATCCTTTCAAGAGACTCAATTATTTGAGAAATCTATTATTTATCATTCAGAAAAAACATACAATTTTGATTTTATGGTTCTAAAGAAGATTCATCTATCTCCATAAATTCTTATAGGATCATAGGATGATTCATGATATTGAGACTGATTTCCTATCACAATAATTTATGCCGACTCTATAAAGGGTAAGACAATACATTCCCATAAATGCTTCAAATTCAGCCACATTGAGTATGAAAAGTTTATTTGGGATGTTTTTACACAAATTTTGATAGGGGAGGAGTAATATACTTAGTATGCAATGATTTTCCCATTTTAATTTTTCTCTAAAATCTATATAACCGTGTTTTATGGTGGTGTTTTTATATTTATACAAAACATTCATGATATTAATGAATGCATAGGACTAGGGATTATAAACCTAAGATTCAATTTTGGATTACGGTTCTAACCGTTTATATAATCCATAATGTACATATGGATGATTATTTTAAAACAATTAAACAAAAGAAATGGGAAACCATGATATTAAAATGGTAACTCGAAAATGACATTTATTGCTTTAACATATTTTTTATCAGCTTCAATATGTGTTTTCTATTATAAATTTTCTAACATAGACATTTATGAGATTTTTTGTTTCATTAATAATGGTTATAACAATCTTGGGAAAATTATAAATCATATCCCCATGGATTGTCAAACCAGGTGTGCAATAATGCCCATTGTCATGATCCATTTACCAGCCAAGTATACATCAATGTCGTGTTTTAGGTTTTTAACCCTATATACATATGTGTTAGAGCCACATACACTTGTACAATCCAAAAATGGATTCATTGTTTTTTGATAAAACACTTACTATATATATTACCAAACAATTTGGATGTTTTTTATATATAGATACATATTTAAGGGTTTCCCTATAAATTTATAATCGTAATACCAAAATCACTACACTTTTCCTTTGATATCGACTATGAAAACCCTACTCTTTATTACATATAAATTATTGAATTATTATATAAAATTAAAAATAATACATCCCAAAATATTTATATGTATTGTTTCAATGGTAATTAGGTACTTTAAATAAAAACTAGTGAAATACATTATCCTTATTTAACACTCCCTTAAGAATCGCGTACGTAAAACTTCATGGGGTTACCTAGGGATATACATAAGAAATGGTGAGATATAAAGCCCAATAAGGGAATAAATATTTAATATCACGATGATATTAATAAATTTTATACAATAAACATATAAAAGTCCCAAAAATTGGCTGAGAATCTTAAAATACAATCATTAGCCATGATATAGAATCATAACAGAAAGGGAACATGGGAAATGTGAAAACAACTTAAACACAACATCATAAACATAGGCCAAAGATAACTGCCAAGAAATCATTATGGAAAAATTCACATGATGGATTAGGTTCATTTTTTTCCCTTGTATGACGTCTCAGGAGACTAAAACATTACCCATTTCATCGGAGTTATAAATAATTTTGGTTGTACCTATCATGTTCAATTCCTTCTCATGATTATGTGTGCCACATATTTCATAAATAAATTAATTGGTTTTCATCACATTTTATTCCATGATAAAGGTGTGTGGAATGAATTCATGTATGTCACAAATTAAATAGAAACAAATGTATAAATCTGAATACCCATGATTGGGATTGGGTATGTGTATCCACTACCCATTTTTTGGCATAGAAAATCACAATGAAATTTTGGTAGCATACCATGGGCATATAAATGTTCATGGAAGGGGATAATGAAAGAGGATGGGGTATATGATCATTTATTATTCATATAAATAGTGATTGGGAAATGGATGGACATATTAAAGCATTAGTAATTATAGCAAAGGGTATAAGATAATGAATATACTTGAATAAATAATAGAAACAAAAGAACCTTACCATAGTAGTGTGAATCCAAATACTTAGGAGGTATGCTTGGGAGCCTGGGGTAACCATAGTTTGACTCTATAAATGGTATGGAATATTAATGAACTTATACTATGATTTTTAGTGAAGACAAGTTAGACCATGGGTGGGTTTATATATTGAAAAATATATATGATATTTCTTTATTATTTTCCCAAACATAGGGTTTTGACACTATATAACACAATAACCAAAACCACTAACCTTCACAAGGTTTTATTCAAATGGTTTCTTCCAAGTAGGTGTTCTTTTTATTAATTTATTTGTCCATGGGAAAAAATTATTAAAATATTACCCTTGGGGATGTCGACCTGAGCCATACTCTCATTGAAATGATTTTAAAACAACAAAATATATTAGGGTTTATGGAGGATTCATAAAGGATTTATAAAATTAATGAAATAAATATAAAATAAAAAAAAATCAAGAAAAAATTTGATTTTTCTTTTTATTTCATATATAGTATTTATTTCATCACTTTTGATAAACTATGAAGTAATAATACACATCTTATATTTATAACATATTTAATTTTCACCTGAATATTCTATAATCTTATTAACATATGAGAAAATCACTATTGGAAAATTTAGATATTTTGATATTAATAATAATAATAATTTTAAATAAATAATTTTCTAATCATTTGATTTTTTTAAAAAAAAATTGTAATCAAAATTTATTATGAAATGGTGGTTTTTTAACAATAATAGTTTTGGAACCCTTGTAATAATTACATTTGAATTCAAAAAAAAATTATATCATAATTTATATTTTCTAAATATTATTTGATAAAGTAACATTATTAAAATATTATTTATTTTAAAAATCCATTAATACAACAATATTAATTCCTTAATTGAATATTAATATTACCAAATAATACAATATGTATTTTATTGCTTCAAAATAAAAAATATTTTATAATGTAATGATAAGAAGTAAACATCACCACTATTATATTGAAAATATAATATACATATTGATATCATTATGTACATGAAATATATCCCTTTAATACACCAGAAAAAAACTACTATGAGGAGTATGTATTTTAGAATTCAAGATGGTGTTTTAATGTACATGGTTAGGGAAGCGATCTCGTAGAGCATGAAATTCTCTTATAATTTTTTTCGACATTCTACTTTTGTGGGGTATAATCATTGGATTTTTTTTAGGTTAAATCCAAGTGAGTAAATCTCATTCAGAAGCTCCAGTAAATGGGAATTATAGGGTATGGTACTACTGGTTGAGGTCATTGTTTCCTTTATCTACGATAACCGAATTTGTTAAAACCCTATATTTATACTCATCATATGATCAATATTTATTTATGATATTAACAATATTAATGATACTTATTTGTATTTTAAATATGATTTGATATAATAAAACAAATTATGTGCATATTTTTCCATATCAATAATATATAATTTCATTAAATTAAATAGTAAGGGGAATTTTCATTATAATTTTTTATTATCATTACAATGGAACACATAATGGTTTCATTGGGGACTTTTTTTTATAGGAGGTCATTAATTGGTATATTGTAGTTTCATGGACTCTATGATGGATGAAAGGTTACATTGGTATTTATTGCATCGAAAGAAAAATTAAGACTATTATACCAGTGTTTCATGATATACTAGAAGGCTTAAGGGTTATGGAATAGTAGAAGGTACTGTACATTTCAGATATAGAATGTACATGGTTTCTTATATGTCCTCTAAAAAGGATTTGAGTCCCATATAGATCAAGGTCACAATTTTATATCATATGATATGGTATTCAACTGATATACATAGATGAAACATGTGAATTATAGTAGAACATGATGTAGGAATATATATTTTAACACCATAGGAGAAGGATGTGTCATACCCTTCAACAACTTGTGATAAGTAGTAGTGTTATTCAATTTATGGTTGTGTGTCTAATAAGAAAATCACATATATAAATTATTAAGTTGATATCATTAATGTGTTATAGTTTATGTTCATAGAACTGGGATAAATAAGTAACATATTCCATTAAATGGGTTTACTGAGAGGCTTATTCTTGTACATCCATGATTCCTCACATTAGTATATGAATATGATAATGTTCTATGATTTCAGAAACAAGGATCCCTATGTGATTTCACATTATTAGATAAAATTGTTCAGGTCAAATGGAGTATATAAGAATGGAAACACATATTATATCATCTCTAATTCATATAGGATGTATAAATGAATGTTGATTGGGCCCATATAAGGATGGAATATATGGGAGTTATTGTGGTTTTATTTCAAGAGATATTGCTATTTAAATGAACATTACTCATGTTTTAGGCATTTTTATAAGATAGTTTGTTACATGAATACCATGTAATATTACATGAGTGGGGAATATTCAAATGAATAATTTGGTTTCAATGAATTTAAAGGATATAGGGGAGGTAGGGGACCTATTTATAAGGAGATAATAATGAATATGAGTCTATAAGGGATGAATTACCCATGTGATGATGAATCAATTGGAATAAGCTGAATTATTTCACTATTTCATTGAGGTTGGGACATATATCTGTGTAATAGTTCTTTTTCTATATTTAATTAATTGGTCTATTTTTCTAATTGAAACATTTTTAATAAAAAAATCAACATGTTTTAGATATTATATAAAATGTAGGAGAGTTTTTCTTATGTTTTCTCATCTTTTGGGACACATGAATGTATATGCTTTTTTATCATCCAAATGATCAAATGATCTTCTACTACACCATGAATAAGTGTAACAATAAAATTTACAAATTGGGGCACTTGATGATGTATCTCATGTTGGGAATCTATGAATGTCATATGTTATTATCCCATTTTTTAGATTGGATAGTCAATAATGAATTCTGGATCTTGTTTTATTGTTAACTATAGAGAGGTGTATGTATTTCTACCCATAATATTGGCTTCTTATTCTCAAATTTGTTGTTTCTCCATTATTTATGTGTCTCCACACTAAAAGAGGAATATAATGAGGATATTTATATTTATTTTATCTTTCACATGAATTCTTGGGATACTAGTCAATGATATCAGTACTCATGGGTAAATGAGTGTCAAATGCGTAGAAGTGACTCATTGTTATAAATAGTTGGGTGAAGGCCAACATCTATGATTCCTAATTACGTTGGAGAAAAATATGATTTTAATTTTTTTAACATTAAGATCTATTAATCAATAATCACGTCATGATTCTTTTAATAAATTATATAATTGAAGTACGGAAAGTTGTTTTTACCATATTCATTCCAGCAAATGGAACTTCATGATATTAAAATATATGGTTACTTGAGCTCTAGTGCATATAAATAAATTCAAACATGTAACACATGAAAAGTATATAGATGTTCTTCAATTCCCTTCAATACATTCATTTGTTCGAAATCATTTTTCATGATATTTTCTTTGTTAATATTTCTTTTAAGTAAAAAAATTTATATTTAGATCATCTAATTTAATATTTCAGAAATAGAAATACATGATAGGTGTAATGGATATATGATTTCGAAAAAAAATATTATTTTGAAATATATAAAACTTTTCCCCTTTTAAAATATAAATGAATACACAAAATAAAAAAATTTCTTAAATTAAAAATTAATTCATAAAATAAAATATAATATGTTTTATCAAAACAATGAAGCTAATAAACAAATAAAAATTAATATATATAATGTTAAAATAATATTATAATATATATATTTTTTAAAAAATGTTACCAAATAATAAAATAATTATCAACAGATATATTTCATTTCAATAAGAATATGAAAAAGTTCATATATTATTTATAAAATATAATAAAAAATACAAAGCATGTTCCATATCATTTATTAAACTATAAAAATAATGATTAATCTAAAAAGTCGAAGAATAAATTTAAGAAATTTTAAATAATTAATGTCATAGAAAAATAATTTTAAAAAATGAATGAAATTATTGATACAAAATTAGTAAATTATGTTTCACTATTTGGGTTTTTATTATATAATTATAATGAAATTAACAATGCTTGGTCGATGTAATAATAATGATCAATTATTATTTGAAGAGAATTTAATGATTCGTGAGGGGTTATAGAATTAGGAAAAATAATATAAATTTTCATCAAGATAATTTAAATGTTTCGATCAAATTTTATATTAAATAGAAATTTTTCTACAACTGAGAGCCTCCACACTATGGTTTGCGATTTTTGTATTTAAGATACTAAATTGATGATTAAATTTCAAATATTATGTCTTGGAGTTTTTTTGGACATTACGTTTTTTAAATTTTATTGTTGGGGTTCTATATCAAATAATTTTTTATGAAAACAATATATTGAAAATGAAAAAGGTGAAACCAAATATAGGAGCTTTGGGAAAATTTGGTCCCACTATGTGGTGACACCTAGTGTGGTGTGAGGGTGAATCAAGTTATGCAATATTAATATTCCTAAACATAGTAATATTTTAAATGTAGTTATTATTAATAAATCACTCATTATCAATGAATATGAACATTATAAGACATTATAATATGGAACATTTCTTAGATAACCTGCAATGATATTTTTGTAGGAATCATAAAAAAACATGTGCTCTGTCAAAATATAATAAAATACTTTGAAATGTATATAATGGACTCAATCACACAATTGGTTAACACCTACCCACATAATAGAAATACTACTTCTCTATCACTAATGGGTGCCTCACTACCCCATATTAATATGTTTCAGATCACAAATTATAAAAAACAAAAACAATAAAAACTGTTTTTTTGTATAAAGGCAATTAGTATTTATGAAGAATGATGATTTTATATGATTATTTATCAGCATCTCAATGATGGTTTAATGATAAAGAATTCACCATTGATTTTTGATTAAGACCACTACATAAAATATCTCTATTAACATAAGTTATATTCTTCATAATTTTGTTCAATCGTATATTTATGATTATGAATAAATATATAATATCTCACATTGATAAAACCTTCTCTAACTTTCTCAATAATGGATAAAACCATTAATTTTCTACACTAAAATCCACATCAATATATTCTAATCATAAAATAAAATTTTACATTTGTTATTATATATTTTAATATGAAAGCCATATAAAATTTTCAAAAATAAAAATGTGGATCGATGAAGCATGACATAATTTTTTAGTCCACACTTTTACTCCAAAAAACATTGTAGAAAAAATGACATCACTATAAAAATATTTTTATTTCTATCATTTCTAAATAAATACGAATCAAAACTCACAATATAGTATCTATGAAATATTTAATAATATTTATTATGGTTCATCTCTTGATAAAACAACACATCTTTATGGTTGAAACAATAGTATCATAATAATATTTTCCTGAACTATATCGATAATAATGATGTTTTATTCGTTATTTAATCTTATAGTTCAATAAATTTCCATAATTATTTTTCAAATGTCTATTTTTGTGATCAATATTCACATTTTTAAGAGAATTCTCTTCACAATCACATTTTTTCTATTACTAATATTAACTACAAAGTCTAGAACATAATAGGGAAAAATATCATCCAATATGACATGATAGCCAAGTCATCCCCAAATTTTCAATTAAATTGTTGAATAATGAGATATTTAATCATATAGTCTCCATGGAAGGTATTAAATAAATTTTTAAATCATATGTAGATGAACCAATAACATCACATGAGATATTTTAAAAAAGAATTATCATAAGATTTAATTGACTTACAAAGGTGGGTTTTTTATCATTAAAAGACCACTATCCAAGATTCCATCAAAAAACATATTATGTCATATAGCGAACTATAAATTATGAACCCAATATTTTCATAGACTCGTGACTTTTTTATTATTTAAAAGAAATCAAAATTTCTCAAAAAATAAATATTCATGCGCTACCTGAACATTCATGATAGTGTATCAAATTGTTGGAAAATCATTCAGTCCTATATAATATGAGCCATGTTCATACATAAAATAAACAAAATAAATTTTTATATTAATGAATCAAATTAATATACTAAGTGTTTAACACTACATTGTATGATATCATTTTTTCTGAAACCTCTACAGGATTACCAAAAAACTCAACTGAAAATTTCCTCCCATTATAAGAATTCATAAACTGCCCTATCATCCATATTAATGTATTATGAGAAGTCTCCCACTTGATAAATTATATGGAATGAAACTATACTAATTTAAATTAAAAATTACAGAAACACAAGATTCTCTATACCTTAATTATCTCTAAATAAATTTTATTGAGATTATCTAAATCTTTGACAATGTGTAAAATTGTCACATCTTTTATGATCAAAATAATGAAATAGAAACAAATAAATTAATGGGTGAGATAAAAAAATAACATTACATAAAAAACATATATATTGTAATTCCACTAAGACAAATTAGAAGTTATTTAAACAAATTATCAAATAACATTAAATATTTAACTCTAATAGGGGAGTGGAGGTTCACTCCCATAGCCATTCCAGAATATAATGAATAATGAACTCTAAGAGTCATCCAATGTATATCAAAAATTAATTTGTAATGTGACTTCACCATAATACCCCAAATTTTATTTTTAGTGGAGGGTTACTATTATTTCCCTTGTCCTTATTCATATTTATCCATGATTAAGAGATTCTATATCTTGAGGTACATTATTCATAACTGCTTCACTAAATTTTCTTATTATATATATTGCAGTGATGATAAGAAATAGCTCTTTATCATCATCAAATCAGATTTTTTTAAAAGAAAAAGTCAATAAAGTCGACAAGAAACAACAAAGTTAGGGGGCCTGAAATAGTGCAACCTGAGGGCATCCTCTCTAACCAAATTAACTCCCTCTCACTTAAAGCTGATAGGATCGTGGAAAAAAGTGTGGATGGAACTCTGATCCCCCACTGAAGCGAGATAATCGACAACCTTGTTCCTTTCGCGCCGCTTGTGGGATACTTGGATTATATTAATTCAGGAGAGCTCGACATTGCCTGACTATGTAAGAAATGGACCAAGTAAAGGGGGCCTTACCTATCAGGAAATCATGAAAAATAAGTCAGTCTCTGCCTGGGATTTGAAAACATGTTGTAGTGTGCATTGGGTTAGCCCGATAAGCATAGCTTTGGCCTCGGCCATCAGTGAGGTGCTGCTGCCAAATGATGACGTGAAGGCATGAACCACACTTTCCCATTCACCGTGGTCCACACCCCCTCCTCTCAGGTTTCCCAGCATAAAGGACCCATCAGTGTCCAACTTGTAGCCAATTTCTGGAGGCCGCCAACAAACCCAGCTCCCCAGCACGAGTCTGATAGGATGCGGCACTAGGATACCGCCCTGCCGAAACCGCAACAATGGAGCAGCCCGCCTGTCATGGATGAACTGAACCATGTCCTCCAGCATGAAGTGGGTTCCTGCAATGATGGACCTTGCGGAGGGAAGAATCCCATCAAACTTGGCCGGGTTCCTGGCTTTCCACATGAACCAGCACCCCACGCTTAGGATCACAGCCATGGTCGTCTGTTCAATACCAAAGTCGCAAGCACTGTAGAACCACCTCTTTAGAAAACACACCTCCCTCTGATCCTGATAAGAATGAGCAAAAAATCCCCCGATAAATGACCAAAACTCTAGATCCCATTAACCTTTGAAGAAAAGGTGGGTCATTCATTCCTCCCACCTGGTATTGATGCAGTGGCATCTCGAGGCAAAACTGATCCCCAGTTTCTTCATGTTCTCATCCGTAGCGAGAGTATAATTCTTGATGCGCCAATAAGAAAATTGAACTTTGATGTGATCCTGTTGCACCATACCTCATCATTCTAGTTTTCCTGGTTCTCTGGGAAGAGGATAGCTTCCGAACATCCCAGGATGTGAAGGAACCTGAGGAGGATGAAGTAAAAACACACATGTCTGGTTTGGAGGTAAACACAATTTACTCAAGGAGCTCCTGTATTTCCTCATCCTGGAAAACATGTGTGAACCCGGGATGACCTCTTGCTTCCTTAATGGTAATCGGGGGGTAAGGACAACCTGGAAATTCGAGCACTTATCCCCCCAGTTCCTAAAACAGAGGAGTAAGGTACCTTCGCCCATGATCCAGGAGTGCTACTGTAGGTCATGGATGAGAGAGAGAATATTCGACCCGAAAGGAGAAACATAGTCCCGCACTACTCCCTCATTCCCCCCAAGGATATGCGAAATTGTCTTCCCCCATAAGGTGCACTCCTCGAGAACATCTAATGCAAGCTTGGAGTTCATGCAGTGCAGTGAGCTACAAAGACTTCTAACATTAACCCCCCCTTCGTGGACTGGCCTCACCAGCCTTTCCCACGTAGTCCAGTTCCGCTTGCCTTCAGACAAAGCAACCCAGATAAAACTGCCCAGCACCTTGTCAATGGTGTTGATGACACCTTGCGGGACAATGTTTGAGGCCAAAGGATAGGGATGGCAGATAAGACACTATTAACATGTGCAATTCGACCCCCAAAATACAAGAAGCTATTTTTCCAGTTCAGGACACGACTATTAATCCTATCCACAACATGGTCGAAGTCACGAACCCGTGGCTTTCTTGAAGAAATTGGCGTTCCCTGGTACTCCATGGGGAAGGATCCCCGCTGGATATACAGGTGGCTGCAAAGGAATACAACACAACTGGGAGCATTCTTCGAGTTGAAAAATATATTACTCTTGGAATTGTTGATCACTTTCCCACTCCAATAGCAATACTCATCTAGAATCTGCTTGATGCCCCGAACCGGGCCCCTACCACCTTTAATAAAAATGAATGTATCATCCGCGAACATAAGGTTAGAGAAAATTGGAGGGTTTTGCTTCCTCCTGTACGGGAGAACTACTCTAGAAGAAAGACCTCGGTTGATGAGGCGACTATGTGCATCCTGAGCTAAGATAAAAATGCTTGGGGAAATCGGGTCCCCCTACCGAAGACCCCAAGTAGCCTGGAAAAAACCTTGTGTCTTACCCATAAAAGAGAGAGCCAACCATGACGAACTGAAGCAACAGAAGAGAAGATCAACTAACTTAGACGAGAAACCCATAGCTGAGAGAACTCTATTTATGTAGCTTCACTTGATCCTGTCATAATCCATGTTCATGTCGAGTTTGATTGCCAAGTTCTAACTGTGGGATTTAAAATTGATGTCCCAGACCACATCCTGCGCCAAAGCAGTGGCTCCGTGAATAGAGTAGCCTCTAACAAATACATGTTTCTCAATCGAGATCCATCAGGGAAGACATCTGGATAGCCTCTGATTTATAACACTCGCAAGGATATTATATGGGAAATTGCTCAAGCTAACTTGCATGAAATGTGAGAGGGAAGATGGATCCTTTATCTTTGGGATAAGAACAAGGGCGGTAGAACTAGCAACCCGAGGGAGGTTCCCTCCATGAAAAAAATCATGAATGGCTCTAATGATGTTACCCTAAACCACATCCCAACCCCCCCCCCTATATAACGACCCTGAAAAACTATCAGGACCGAGAGCACCCTCTGGGCCAAGACACGACTTAGCCTGGAGGATCTCATCCTCATTGGGAATACCCTCCAAGCCCTCATTATCATGAATAGACACAACACTGGGAATCACCCCCCAGTGCTCTACATTTCCACTGGTGTAGTCTCTGGGCATCCTCGGATTGGGGTTAACAAGGAGGTCCTTTAAGAATGAGACAGCCAAGCTTCCCACTATGCCTCTATCATTTGAGTAAGTGTCGTCTTCATGTAAAATGTTAGGCAGGATCAACCGTCTTTTTTCTCTGATACAGGCATGGAAGAACACTATGTTTCTTTGAACCCCTTTTAGCCATTTCACATGGGAGCAGTCCCTCACCATGAACTCCTATTTAAGAAGCAACTTCACCCATGAGTTCTTCACAGATATCAACTCCTAAAACCACTCATCACTCCAATCCTCCCCCAACTGAGATTCGAGGTTGATGATGAAAAGTTTTATGTCCTTCAGATTATCATTAAAGGGAGGCAAGTTCCTAGCCCACGTTTGCAGCCCTTGTTTCAGCCTCTGAATCTTATTGTGGGGAGCCACCTAAGAAAGCCCCGACATCGGACCCTCCCACAGCTCCCAAACAACTTACTGATAGTCACAAAAGCGAGCCCACTGGATGTGAAACCTAAAATGTTCATGCGAGTCCTGACGCGGGAGTAAAGATACAAGGAGCAGAGAATGAGCAGAGAATGGTCTGAGAGACCACACACCAAATGACTAGCCTTAATGTGAGGGAACAAGTTGATATCATTGTTGTTTTCTAAGCACCCGTCGAGGCGGCTCTAGAACCACCTAGATCCTCGCTGGTTGGTGCTCCACATGAAGCGATCACCAGTGTACCCCAAGTCCAGAAGACCCTTACTCGCTGCGAACTGAACAAATTCCAGGCTTGCCTGGCGCGGGAAAACACCTCGACCTCACCGATCGAGGCGGCTCTAGAACCACCTAGATCCTCACTGGTTGTTCCTCCATGTGAAGCGATCACCAGTGTACCCCAAGTCCAGAAGACCCTTACTCGCTGCGAACTGAACAAATTCCAGGCTTGCCTGACGCGGGAATACACCTCGACCTTTCTTATCATCGGGATCAAATACCACGTTGAAGTCCCCTGCCACCTACCATGGTAAATCCACCAGATCAATGGAACCAATCTCTTTCCATAAGCACTTCCGAAATTGAGTATCACAACTCCCATAGACAAAGGATACCAAGAATCTCTCCGAGCCAATTGAAACCTTCACAAAGATGAATTGATTGCCCGCCAAAACCAAATCCACAGAAGTCTCCCTATTCTAGAAGAGCCAAATATTCCGGTTCATCTAGTCTGCGTGCAGAAATCCATGCATCTTAACCTTACCACAGATATCCTTTATTTTAGTCGGATACTGCATGGGCTCCAAAACTACCACAGTTGAAACTTTGTGTTTCCTAGATTCTGAGGCTATAAAGTCAGTCGTAACCCAAACCCCCAATCCACGAGAATTGCAAATAAACATTGATAACATTAAAATAGAATAGGCCCGGTTGTGACCCCAGGCGAAACGGTCCTACTGCTGTGGGTGGAGGGTCTATCCTTAAGGGTAAGTCTCGATCTTTCACATCTGCACACACCATGACTCCATGCTAGAGGAAAGGAATCCAAGGGGGTCTGGGGAGAGGGGGCTCAGTGGCCACACCTCGCTTGACCATTGAAATCTAATGGAAGGAGGGAGACATCCCCTTCTTATCTTTATGCTCTGAGCAAACTGGACTAGCCAGGGCCATGCTGCATCCATCCATCGAACCAACCTCAAAAGGATGAGAAGAAGAGGACTCGTAGGCTGCATCCGCCAGCTCCAAGGACGCGACTCGAGGTTGTTCTGGTGAGGGAAAGAGAAACACTCAGTTATCCAAGGAGAGTGAGGGGGGAGATAGAATCTTCTCCCACAATTTTCCTGCTAGAAGAAGCTAGTGTGGAATGAACAGGCGGACAGAAAAGCCAACAGACCGCGAAAAAACAAGCCTTTGGACTAAGCTCCAATAAACTCGTGTCGAGGGACAAAGCACAATCTGGAGGAGCGGAGGACGGAGGTAAAGGATCTGGGACCACCATATGAGGAGGAGCACCGACCTGTTACGAGGCCGCCAACCGAGAAGAGGAGAGCTCAGAGCCCCCTTCCCTGGGGGAAGGGAGGGCCTCACACGAGTGGACCCTAGGAGACCAACCGGGGCCGCCAGACCTACTGCTCCTGAACACCTGCCTCGTGTATCCCTGAAGGCAACAAGAGGAGCCGAAACTGGGGAACACCGGATAGAAAAACTCTTGATCCCAAGCCACCAAATCATGCACTCTGAATGAGATATTCCTAGGAATCGGTTGGGAATTGTCCAACTCAACAGAAATGTGAGGAACCAAAAAATATTCACAAGAAAGGGTACAATCATCCACGCACAAAAAACCACCTAATGAGTCCCCTATGGCCAAGAGGAAAGCTACGTTCTGGAAAGGAAGAGGAAGGCCAGGGAGACCAACCCAAAACGCAGTACGAGGACCCTCCTTCCCCTTCTGAGCCTCCAAGGACCAGGGTGCCAAACTGAACCTCCATCGACCGAAAAATATCAGAGCTTTTCACCATGCCGAAATAAAATACGCCTCTGACTCCAGCACCAGACAGAAGGAATTGCGATGAAGCGAAGAAACCCGGACCGTGCTGAGCAAGCCCCAAGATTCAACGCATCGTCTGAAGACCAAGAGAGACAGCTTCGCTACCCCAAAGCAAGCCACTAGGGTCCACCTCAGACAATCCACCGCCTCCAAGAACACCCCTGGGGGGACTTCCAGCGAGATGCATGAACCAACCCTCGACACCGTCGGATTGACCGGACTCACCAACGAGAAGCAGATCCGCTAAGAGCCGCTGGACGAGCCGCACAAAGCGTCACGAAATTACCGTACTGGATAGCAAGGCCGCGGAGGAGGACCAGGCATCACTAGAGGATGCTGGAGATCTGGGAGGCCAGGGTCGAAGGGCGCCGGACCCGGGGTCGCCGGCTGGGCGCAGCCCTCCGGCGATGCAACGATCGAAAGAGTTTCAAAACCCTCTAGTGCGTGGGGCGCCTTCTTTTGAGCACCGAGAGCAGCCATTTAGATAGGAATAGCTCTTTATCGGCATGACTATCATATGTTTTAATGGTATTAGTGTTTAACGCAACACCAATATGATTAAGGTATTGTTTCATCTATTAATGTTAAGTAGAAAAAAGAGTAATGACTATATATTTGGTTATGTATTGTTCAATTATATGAATTATTTCTTCATAATCGAACAAGAAATTAAAAATTCTCTAATATACAATTTTGATCATAAAATGAACATACAATACTCTATTAATCTACCCTTATTGCTACTGATCAACAATATAAATTAATATTAACTTATTCCTTTTTTGTACTAGGCCAAAAAATTATATAATTTTTTTATACCAATGCCTTAATTTCATTGAAATGATGTAGTTGTTTTGATAACATTGATAGATATCCACATGATATACGGGAAAAATATATCCACTATCAATTTTTATTATAGAATTATAATCCTTATATTTTTTAATACTTTATAATGTGATCCATTTTTTCATCACCTTCTAAAATATCAATTTTCAATGAAACATAATGTGTTTAAATAACCAACCAATCTACCTTGACGAATCACTTTAGTTCCACCATATCATATATGTATTCTTATATTAATGTTCCATTATTTCATTGCAGTACTTGATAAGCATTGAAAATATAAATTCACCAAACATAAAATTTTTATTTTCACTTCCTATAAGGGCTATAAACTCATTTATTTATGATTCTTTCGAAAATACAAAATCATTTTTCAATCCTATAGAAAAAAAATCAATATTTGACCACTATTTTTAATAAAATAAATATTATTTTTAATTTATATATATTTCATAATCCAATATTTTTTAACATAGATCTAGCAATGAATATTAGCCTCTAAGTTTGCACTTTTTCAAATATGTAATAATTATCATCCGATAATTTTTTATAATTTTCATTAATATAAAATCCATCTGCATTTCTAATGGTCACTTCTAATACAAGATCACATTTGAGAAGTTGTTACTTAAATTTTATTTTGAATCCCCAAAAACTAAATTACACCACTATGATTATTAATAATCACATCATTTCATATTATTATTTTGGTTAATTGGTCTCATCTATTTAAATATCATCCATTTGTGAGCGAAATTATCATAACTATTGTGCCTTGTTTTCATTCACTACACCTTATTATTAAATATTTTTTTAAAAAAATTCCATTAGGTAATGCAAATTGATTTATTTTTTGACATATAATAAATATTATTTTTTTATAATTTTATTTCTAGTAATTATCCCAATTCATAACGTTTATATAACATTCATAAGGAGTATCTTCATAAAAATCACAAAACAAACATAAGATATAAACATTTTTTTATACATCCATCTTATTTTTATTGGGTTTTTATACTCATTAAAAAATATTTCAACCAATTTACATGACAGTCCACAATTTAATTATTGATGAAAAAACATTCATGTAGAATCATTACAACAATTTTTAATTTAATCAATAACATCCCCATTGTGAAATCATTGTTATACTCCACAAGAAACACAATTCATTCGATCCAATTTCAATTGATTGTTGAAAATTATATTTATTGTATATAAAATTACTATATTGAAAATTAATTATTTAAATCATTATTGCTATTTTTTTATATAAGCAAATATATATTCATTTTTCCCTCATGATTTGAGAAATTATTAACACTTCCCAATATCTATAATAATCCAACATTTTGTAATGCGTCTAAAGTATATCAATATTCGATTATTTATATGATACATCTGAAATTGGGTATTTTTTCACCAAAACATAAAAGGGTTATATATGTAATATAATCTAATTATTTTATTTCCCGATGTGGATTCTACTAAACCAGTACCTCAACCTGGTTCACAATATGACCCTAACCATGGTTCCACTTTTTACATTGGTATCCGAGTAAAAGAAAGGGTCACATGTGAAACTGGGAGGAGACTATACCCCCATATCAGAATACCCAACTAGATGTAAATAACTAATTTCGAAAAACATAAAAGTATATTATGAGTATAAATCAAACAAAATAGAATCTTGTTGTAACAAAATGAATTATAGTGAATTCTTGAATAGTCCTGCTATACAAATAACATTGATTACCCCTGGTCTGATCACTTTTACAAAATTTAAAAAAATTGAAAAAAATGCATCAAGACCAATTTCCTTCTCTAATCCTGGTCACATACCTTAGATTTAGAAACCTATCCAGAAGAGATGACCCCATCAATAGATTAAACATGGGGAACCTTCTCAATAATGAAATCATCATCATTATAACTAGTCATCGTGAATCATTGTTCAATATAAATGTAGATATATCATTTTCACACACATTAACATGAATCTATTGGTGGTGAGAAATAAATATCAGTAGGCCTTCCCTAATGGTAAACCTATAACTATCTTATATATGTTCATTCTAAATAATTGTGATCAGACTAGAAGCAACATAACTGAAATAAATAAAAATCACACCATCATATTTTCTTAAATCCATGACCTCAGTCATCTATACCTAATTCATCCAACATTGAGGTGTCTCGATGTGTGACATCTAAGATAAATGTGAAACTGTATTCTTTTGTTTATAATCATGTTTTTTCAGGATTGTAGGGTATTGGAGTTATTTTAGGAGTTTATGCAGCAACTATTCTAGACTTTGGTTTTTGAGAGAACTCATTCGATAATCATAATTCACATCATGCATGTGACACTGGTTTGATTAGGTGAATTTGGTTAGAAGTGTGAAAATAAATGAGACTTTGATATGGGTTCTTGACTTGAATCTATTACTCATGTTTTTTAATACAATGTGATTCCATTTTCTTGTACCTCAAAATCAAAATATTTACAATTTGAATCATTTGTGATTTCTAGTTTCTATGTTCTGAAACCCAAAATCTTAATCTATATGGTTTTTTCATGGATTGAATAAATACTTGGATCTTCTAAGACATTTAGGGTGCTTTATCCTCTTTTAGATCTCCTTATGTTGAACTCGGTCTCCATGCTGGTTGTGTCGCATCTCACTAAGTGATATGCCTTTTCAATTCATTGATTACATTAGATGGGGTTGCAGATTTGAGATGAATTCATTGATATTATGTTTATTTGATAGTGATTCTATATTGACCAACCAATATCAATTGCATGATCTTCTTCTAGGGTCTACTCTTAGATTTGTTCCCAGTGCAGCGTGTGTGCTTACCTATGTATGTACTTTTAAATTCTCCACCAACCCATGTTGATGTGGAATATGATTCTATGATTTTGGAATCATTTTTATGGACTCCTATCGAAATTTAGTGTCCCGTATAGTGGTTTTGGATCCCATCTCATTTGGTGCCTGACCAGAGTTTTATGTTGTTGGTTCCATCTCCAACCCATACTATCTGAGTTGTGGATTAATCTTGTTTTCTTAATTTAATTATTAATTATTTTTATTCATAATTTATTTGTGTCTGTGTAAACATTATATGAGAAAATATAGGTATTTACCTTTAAATAAAATGTATTTTCAAAACATTGTGAAATGGATTAATGAAATGTTTTAAATTACATTCTTTCCATGAATTGAATTTTGAAATAAAGCCCGTGTGAATATGTATGTACCTAGGTTTAATGTAATCCCTAATTCCACCAACTAT
The DNA here is from genome assembly GCA_963277665.1 of Viscum album. Lineage (NCBI taxonomy): Eukaryota > Viridiplantae > Streptophyta > Magnoliopsida > Santalales > Viscaceae > Viscum > Viscum album. The sequence goes on along the minus strand of OY728155.1, from coordinate 444,106,781 downwards.
TTTATTTGTGGGGGTTCACTTGATTGGTGTACCTATATAGACGAGGCATGTTTTTCTATTGAATTATTGTTAACATTTCCCAGGATTCACTCTTGTGATATCCCTCTACACCATATGCCTTTTTTATAAGTAGAAGAGTTTGCACTAGTCTTTGATTCTATTATGAGCAGTCTTTTAGCCTAACCAATAGTGATCGTTGACATGATTTTTATCTATATTGGGGTTTACTCTTTTTGAAATGATTAACTTCTATGATAAATGTGATATAACTTGAATAAAATGTTGGATACTTTTAAAACTGGGTAAAAAATAAAATATTTACCATTATATTGATATACCATTTGTAACTTCTTATTATTAAATATTTTTATAAAATGTTTCAGTTTGGATTATTTTTATAGTGGCTTGATAAGAAACACCTATGTGGGATTAAAATGATCCTATTTTTCTCAAACACTACACACCCCATTAGCAGTCTGTAGACCTAGTTAAGACTACAAATGCTGGGAATGGAATGGTGAAACACTGATGTAGTGAGTCTTTTTTTCCTAGGTTTGGGTATTTAGTAGGAGATAGTGATTGATTTACCATATATCATAAGAGTAGTTTCCTTTTATTATGGTTGTCCTTTGGTTTTTTTGAACATGTTCCTTTTTATTTATTTATATTTTGACTTGCATCATGACCAATATTATATTTTTGTTATGTAATATATTTATCCTTATTCTTTTTTATTTCATTGATCTTTATTATATGAAAGTCTATTAAATGTATCTTCATTGTTTTTTTAAAAATCATTCCCTCATATTCTTATTTGATGCATAGGTACATGTCATCGACCCATGGGAATAGGTAATGCTATTAAAATATGTGGTGGATCGGGTCAGTTGATTATTATCGTAACCCTATTCATTTGATAAAAATTTGTTATCAGAGCTATGTTTTTCCTTAACAGTTCATTTCATCAGATGTTGATCATATTGTATATAGTGTTATCAAATCCTGAGAGGTAGGTGGTAGTGATATCCTAGATATATCTTTCAATTACTATTGGCATATAACCATTTTATGATGGGTTTTATGTCTCTCATGTTGTGTTTTGATCTTATTCTCAGTTTATTATTTTTTATTTTCTAGTTTAATTTGAGTTTATCATATTCTATTACTATTTTTTTAGAATGTACTGATATGCCTCCATGATGTCTCGCACAGGTTCTATCAGAGGGTTTTGTGGATGATCCTCAACATAGTTCGCATTTGGGAAATAATTATATAGAGGAAATTTGGAAACACGTTATTATTTAGGACCAAAATATACACAAAGTCTAGAACCTATTTACTGAGGTTCTTCCATGTGCCATAGGAGATATGGATCGATCTCGTTTGTTTTAACCTAAGAATCCACCATCCATTAGAGGTAAGAATAAACCTTATGTGGGAGCAGAATTTATATACAATAATGAATACATTTTTAACATCATTTAATAACCTCATACCATCAATGTGATGTTCACATCATTCAGGCATTTGGGTCCTAGAAAGAGATGGCGGGATTCTAGGGTACATGCGGATATGTCGGTGTTAGTGGATTGGATGGGTTTGAAAACACTCCTATTTCAGAATTTCATCCTAGTTCCTCTAATGATGGAATTTCCTCTAGAGTTCTCCTCTATGAATTAGGGATATCATTCACTTTTGGAGTTCACTATTTAGTTTGTGGAGCTAGTTCGTTTTTCTCCGAAGGTGGTAATGAATGATCTGTTGAAATTTCATAAGTTCCTTCTTCGTATACAAATTTATATCCAATAATAAGTGTTTATACTAAATATTTATACATATTCAAAGATATTAGATGGATCTATAATGGTAGAAATGATCATGGATAAAAAAAGTAGATGTTATAACCGATATATTCCCCCATGTTTTATCTGTAGGTCCTTACATGGAAAGAATAAGAAAAGATACGATCATTTAAATCATGGTGAAGGTTTTCTTAGTATCCATCCTCCACTACATAATAATTAAATATCAGAAGTTTTCCCCATAAATTTCTATAAATGTCTAATGTTTTCAAAAATATTTCATTCGTATCCCTCCCTAGTAACGATCCTCAATTGTTTTGTCCACTATTGACATCTACTTATTCTGTACCAGTACAAGTGTAATACTCATCATGGTTAGGGGTTGATGGAATAAATGGAAACTATGGAATAATCATAAGCATCAGAATTCACCAGTCTTTACCCACAAACCTTATAAGTAAAGTACCTTCATGTAGTAGATGAGTCTCTGGTAGAGGATTCCATGCGTCTGATGATAGTGAGAGGTTCATTCTTTGTTGCATCCTCTATAGATTTGTTTAAAAAAAATTAAAGTCTCCCACTAATCTATAACATCCTTTTATGTCTATTTTATTAAACATCAAATGGAGATCATTTCATTTTACATGGAGATAGAGAAACCTATTGGGTTGTTGAAAGATATTGTGTTTCGATGTATATATTATTCCTAATTGATAACTAATGAGAAGTTAGTCTGGGATTTCTTCTTTCTCAATCTTAATCTATTTGACATTATCATCGATATGGAATAAATTATTTCTCATCATTATAAAATTTATTTTTAGCATCAATATGTTATATTATGATCTTATTATTAGATCTCTTGGGCGTTTCAGGGACACTCAGATTCTAGATATGGTCACATATGAACATCCATCCCAAATATCAAGGGTTTTATGTCTAATTTTTAAGATAAAATTTAATTTCTTTAATTTCTTTTATCTACCTAGAGTTGTCTGTGTCTACCTCTACATTTTTATAGATGAAGTATTTGATCTTCCTCTCAAGGGACATAGGTATACTTAATGATTGATCTGTTACTTTGTTTGCATCCAATTCTAGAACCCTTAGATCATATGGAACCATTATCACTAAATATTAACAAGATCTAGTTGGATGAACTGGTAGAGAAAGGATTCATTCACAAATGTGTTTCCTTATAGGATGCCCTAGTTCTTTTCAACAAGAAGGATGATTGTTTTCATCAATTATTCATGTAAAATACAATTTTCAATATAGTGATGGTTTAGAAAAAAATATATTTTCCCAAAAAGATGAATTTAATGATTAATTAAATTGGAGAGTGGTTTTTTATTATTGATCTTCATACATGTTGTAATTAGATCAGGGTTTGGGAGTTTGATTTAATGAAGAAAATATTTCAGATTTGGTATGTATGTTATAAATATCATTTGATTGCTTTTAATTGGAATAATGATCCTACTATTTTTTACAATAATAGAATTGATATTCTAAATTATCTATACATCATTGATATATATTTCATTTATGATGTTCTAGTTTATATGATATATTATTTTGATCATGAGAAAAATATGAATTTTGATTTGGAGATTATAAAGAGACACAAAATTTATGAAAATCATTATAAATTTAATTACCGATTTCAGAAATATATTTCCGTATGGATCATGATTTAGGGTTATAGATTGTTAATTTATTTTATGAATTTTAGGTTTTTATTATTATGGGAGGAACCATAGAATGTATATCTTATTTGGATTTCCATAGAACATAGTGGATTCTATTGAAGGTTTGTTGAGGATTTCCCAATTTTGGAAGCAAATTTGATTGATCTTACAAGTAGATGGGTAAAATATTATCAGATGGTAAGTGTTAGACATATTCAGATGAGTTGAAACATCATTTAACAAATACAATTTTGGATTTTACCTGAGTCTTGTGAGGGGTATGTTGTATAATGTGATACTTCTTGTGAGAGTATATGATTTGTTCTTATAGGGGATGGACTTGGGGTATCCTCTTCCTCTCAATAGCTATAGAAGAATAAAAATAATTACCCCACCCGTGATTTGGGTCTTTTCAATGTTATTCATGCACTAATGTGTGAAAAGAATTATATTTTTTTTAGAGACATTCACTTTATATTTTATAAGCATTAGAGCTTGGTTTATGTATTTTCATATATTTACTTGTATCTCAGACTGAGGTGGTGGTTGCAGTACCTTTAAGAATTGATTTCAACATCACCTACACACTAGTTAATTGTAATTTCAACATATATGAACATAATATGAATTTAGAAAAACAGAATGTCTTAAAAATGAATAAAATATTAAACTTTACGATATTCCTCAATCAGATGCATATAAATGATAATGAGGATGTTTCTTGAATGGTTATAACTTGTTTACGGATTAAATCATCACTCAATGAGAGTAATATGTAGAGTTTGAAACATTATTATGAATTCATTGTAATCAGATAAATTATTTATAATGGGGAGACCATTTTATCATCAGTAATTTTTATTGAAAAAACACAGGATCCAAAAACAAAAAACAACAAAAATAAAAAATGAGACAACACCCCCACCCCTATCCAATGGAAGTCATTCACGGAGGCCTAAAATGGTAGATCCCTGTAGCATCCAATTTAATAAAGATACCCCCCTCAGATTTCATACTAACTACTATATGTAAACAAACATCCATCAAACCATCAAATTCCAATGAAGCCAAGTGATCAACAACCATTTATGGTTGGTTTGGCCACTATGATGGTATTATTTACATCTTAAGATGGGTTTTCATCCATGAATCAGTAAGGATACCATTTTATTAATTATATAGTTCTTCTTGGGTCCTTTATCTGATCCCTATAAACATGTAATATCACATGAGATAATGATTATATTGGTCTATTATGAAGGATGACATCGCTAATTTTGTGTATCATTGTTACATGTGCCAATAGGTAATGGTAGAGCATCTGAAACCATATTATATTCTCTAGCCTCTTTTGAGGATAGATTGAAATAGAGATTTGGTGTCCATGAACACATTTTTTGGTCAACAATGAAATACCCAGGGGAATAATTCTATCTCAATTGTTGTTAATCTTTTGAAAAAATCTTATCATATTATTCCTACTATGGAAACTAATATATGTAATGATTGTTTATGTTTTATATGTAATATAACATGATGTTACAGTGGATTAACTATGCCAGTTTTTTGGAAAAGGATACATTGATAACATCCATGTAATAGATGAGTCTCCAAGAAGAAATGGGGACATAGGTCAGGATGAGTATTTCCAACAATCTACATAAAGATTGTAAGACATAGCATGATATTATGGCTTGGGGGGTATTCAATATGCCTTTGTATTAGATTTAGGACAATGGTGTTATTATTAAAAATAGAGTCACTAGTGATTGATCATAATAGTACCCTTCGAGGATTTTTATGGTATCCTATATAGGTTTTCTCTTTATTAGGTAGAGGAGGGTGGGTCCACTCTTTTAAGACCAATTATTTTTCCAGAGACATCTAAGAGGGTTCATAATATATTTCAATGTTTTGTTTCAATACAGGTTCACCATAAAACATATTATGATCATCGATGCCATCCATTAGTGTTTTCTATTATTGACCATATTTTCATATAATTTCCTACAATGATGGGTCAATTTTATCTTTAGAAACTGGGTAAATATGATCCAATAAACAATTGGACATTTGATTTCATTAATTCACACGAGAAGGTTTTGAATTAGTTAGAATTGTATGATTACATGATGGGTATACCTGATGTTTTCCTCATTTCTCAACTCAATAAATACCATCCTTATCTTTCCCATGAACTGATTTGGGAAGAGATTAATTTTTTTCATAATGTTTCTGTTGCATAGAAACCCATGGAGATAACTGATATACATATTAATGTATTTCATTAGTGTTTTAATTAGTTAGTCATAGTGTTAATGAAACACAGATCAGATTCTCTAGAGACATGGGAATGTGAATCATTAGAATTGGAGCAATGGAATCTCTTAATTCTTGAACACCTTTCTTCCAAATGACTTATTGAGTATGAAATGTCTAATGTTTAGGAGGTTGTAACATCTTAGAATAATGATACAATCTTTTTTTATGTTTAAGAGTTTTTTTCTTAGGGTTGGTGGGTATTTTATTTCTTATGATTATTTCTAATGAACTATTCATCATGTTTATTGAATTTAGAATTCATGTACTATGTGTAATTCATAATAGGAATTTTTCACTAGTACAATGCCACATATTTGGTTTAAACATTGAAGATAATTTTGGTCTTGAACTGGGTTCTTGACAAAAATCCATGGGTATCATATTTTTTTTATCTGAGGTGATGTATTGTTCATCATACATGATTCTCATAAAATTCACACAAAGGGTATGTAATTAAAGAGGTAAACCATTAACGATTTTAATGGTTTAAGAACTAAAAAAACTAAATGCTAATCCAAAAACATTTTTTTTATTATTTATCACAAACCCTGGGCTCTTAAAAGAGATTTTATATGGTCCATTTCCTTCAAAAATTACATATTTAGTGACCAATATTTGATGTGGTTGTGCCAAATTTCTCTGGGAAGGAGGAATTTACACCTATTAATTTACATTGTTCAGTGTATTATTTTTAGGACATGTTTAGGGATTAATGTTTCACATGATGATGATTTATTTTTTATCATTCACAATCTATTGTGTGATCTTCTATTTAGGGTTAGTTATTGAGTTTTCCGTGGAAAGGAATGTGTGGTTCACAATGTATTAATTCCTTAACATCTTCTATGACCCATTCATTGATCATTTATGATTTATATTTGTGTCATTCAATCATATATAATTTTTTTATACCATATTCCCCCTCTAATGGTTCTGGATTGTATTGATTTTTTATTGAGAAATGTGTTTGAGGTTGGTGGATTTGTCTTTAGCCTATGTAATCTGAATCGTTAATTAATATTGTATTATTAAAATGTTTTCTAAATAAATTTTGTTGGATAATTTATTTTTTCATTTAATTTTTTTTGAAAATATAGTTTCCCACTTTTTTTGGTAAATGAAAATGTATTTTCAATTTATTGTTAAATGGATTTTAGATTTTTTTTTTCAATTCACAGTTTTTTGGAAATGATTTCTAAGATGAAACATATGGTAATACATGAGTATTTAGGAAGAATATGTAGCATTGGTCCATCATCAAATGAGTTATCAGTGGGTTTACTCAGGGGGTGTTACTTTTCTTCAAAGGCTGATATTTTTAGAGACATGGTATTGACATTGTCTAGGGGATCGCTCATTGGGTGTTCCACTACTCCATACTCCAACATTTTTTGGACATTAGTGCACACTAGACATTGATTATAGTACGATTAGTATTCTAGAAATTCATATAGTGATCCTTGGAATTATTTACTTATTCATTGGTTGTAATATTTTCTCTTTGGTTTATATATTTAATAAATTAGATATTCATTTAATTGTTTTACGTAGATTATTTTAGAACGATAGAAAAAGGAAAACATCTACAATAATTTTTATATAAATATATTTTACTAATTATCATTAATTTTTTATTTAAAATAAAAATATTAGTATTATATATTTAGAACCATATTATGGAACGCTTGGAAGGGATCCGACTGATCATTTTTATCTCATTCATGGAAAACCCATTTGGTGGTGTGTATTACTAGTTATGCCTTTTGATTCATGAAAATTCAACGTGTTGTAGTGAGGAGGTGGGATTTTTTTCAATTGGGTTTGGGTTTTTGTTAGTGATATGGCGGGGTCTTTCCCACATATAATGAGAGTATTTTCCATTTTATGGGGTTCCTTTTTTAATCTATGTCTTTTCTTTTATCAAGTATTTTAATCGTATCATTACTTGTGTTTTCATTAAATTAAAAAAAATTTGTCCCCATGTTTTTTATTGCATCATTCATTCATATGTGTATATAAATATATATAATTTAACTTGATCAGTATTGGTGAAATAATTCAATTTAATGGTTTTATGATTTCTAGTTTCTAGTCGCCACCCCATGGGGATCAGAATAGCCCTTCGGGTATGTGGAAGAACATGTTCGGTGAAATTTTATGAGGGTAACCCAGATCAGTTCATCACATTGACTATGTCTCCATCACTATTCATCAAAATATCATTTGAAAACTCATCCGAGATCACCATCACCATTTCAATTAACATTGCGTACCTTTTCCAGGGTACTCTTACCATCCAGATATCAAATCAAAGGTATCCCATACGATATCCACATTACATCATTCATTAAATCATTATTGGTATTGTGAAAAATAAGCCCTTAATATTTATATAATGTTAAAGTAAAACTATCAACTGAAACATTGGTTTGATAAAAAACGCCATATGATAAACAATATTCCATAAAGCATCAATATGGTAGTATAACCATACATAAAAAATTAGTTCCTCATGCATCATTATTGCAAATAAAACATGGAGTCAGAGCATGATTTTTCTATCTATTCTAGATGGGGTTCCATAATATCCTAGAGAATCATCATAAAACCTAAAAAATGGATTCATAGAGCCATTCTATAATCCAAAACCATCTAACACATGGTTATTAGAACATCTACCTCACATATAAAGCATATTATGTACTAACTAATTTTATAACCTTCATCTAACACCAATTATTATTATTAACTTCCATTACTAGAGTTTTAGTCCATCATATAAACAACATATGTGAAATGTTTACACCACAGTATATAACTACAACAATCAATGTGATCAAAACCACAGTCCACCAGCATTACGATAAAAATATATAGATATTAATACATTGAATCACTGCTTTCCCCATTCAAAAACAACAAATCCATTGTTGTAATTCATCATCTTGCGATGGGAAATCATGGGTTTTATGAATTCACATTCCCATTGTCATGTACTTGTCTCATTATTTGATAGATCAGGTTGTGACCTAAATGAACACCCAAAACCATTACTAACTAAACATACACATACGTTCAAGGTCGTTCAATTAGTTATAAAGATACATAGACCTTTGGGTCAATAGGAATGTAATGGAATCCCTCATCATATCCCTAATATAGTTAAACAAAGAAATACGTACATCTAGGGAACCTATGTATTATTACTTAAGTTGAAATATCCATGTTACATTCCATAGTAAATGAAACTCTCGAGAAAATTATTGTCTCTCAAGGTAAAAAATCATGGATCCTACTCTCTTGAATATCACAACCATAAAGGCATAAATGGTATTCATTCCGGATAAGGAAGATGGTATTAATCCCCACCCCATTCCAACTCACCCTAGGTTGGACAATACACCCAACCAACGACCTCAAGTCATAACTGAGTCCTTATAACCATAGAAAAATTTCTTTCTTGCACAGATATAGGTATCTAATGAACTAATGACAAATCATACAATCATTCAAATGGCCCCTGTAACACCCTATAAATTTATGAAATATTTTTTCTCAAATAAATTTAATTTCCATGAACTCTTCCATTACACACAACACCGGGTATTAACTAATTGTGACAAAAAAATAAATATTATTATAAAAATATGATTATTATAACTTAACCATAATTTTTTTGTATAAATATGATTAATAAAAATTTCAGAATTAAATATAATGGTTTTATATGAAAATAATATATTTATAAAAAGTAAATATTTTTATTAAAATTATTATAGGCTTTGACAATACCTTTTCAACAACAAAATGTTTTTATTTGTTTTTGTGAGTAAATAGTAAATGTCATTTGATTCAAATTTAGAAAATACATTTAAAAAATCAATTATTTTTTGAAATATACACGTCAAAAATTTGTTTCACGTAATTAATTATAATTTTCTAAAAGATGATTTTTTCATAAAAGATTAAAAAATACTAGGTTTTATTAAACATTGTCCTTTCTTTTAATGAAATTAATGGGATAATTTTATTATAATATAGTTGTAAATTTAATATTACATAAATAATTTTATTATTAAACCAATTTAGTCCATTAGATTGAAATTTATGTAGAATTTGTGTATTAAAACATTCCATTCTCTTAAAAGGTTTCAATTTGGAAAACAACAATCTCATCACGTATGTATGTTCAATTTTAAATTAATTTTTTTTAAGTTAAATAAAATTAATTTGAAAAAATTTATTCCATATTTGGAATCAGCATAATTATTATGATATATTATGTTCAACATAAGTTTTTTCCAAAATTAGTACTAAACATATTAAAAATAAGTTTCTATTGTTATGGTTTAAATGGGTTTACCGGTTGTTGAACTAAATAAAAGTGTATTTACTCAAACAAAAAATCCTAAAATCATAATAAATGGACATATTTAAAACTTATCAAATAAAACCATAAAATATATATTTATTTAGATGAATTATTAATAGTAATTATTATAATTTTGGATTATTTTTTGAAATTTCTCAATAATTTCCAATTGGGTTCCATTGGCCACTTATTATAGGACATTACCCCTCCTCTCCATAGAACCATTAAGAAGAATTTTAGTCCAACCAATTACAAAAAATCATATTCCATACTTCTCTACCCATTTCATAAGGTTATTAGTTTTATTACTAAACCCTCCAAATAATTCTTTTGGTATAATACCAAGGATGTTCTATGAAGAATATGTATCGTTATTAACCATGATTTGTTGTTTTATTTTTTCTAACACATACTTAATATTTTCTATAAATATGATGATATAATTAAATTAATATCTAATATTCCAATTTGTTATAATTTTAATTTCATAACCCATATTCACCCCTCTTATATTTAATTGGAAATGAAAATATGATCATGTGTGCGGTGGAGTACGACCTCACGATCGAATGTAAGGTATTTTCCCAAACAACCTCTCATAATGGGATATAAATGTGGATTAAATACATTTGTATTATATTAATGATGTAATTATTATTTTATAATTATAATTTCTCATCTACCTTCATACCCTCTAATCTGTTGGAAGATGATAACATCGGTAGGGCATATGTGTGGACTACCACCTCCACATCGCAATGTGATACATTGTACATTTTTTCCATATATGTAAAAAAGGATGTCATGAACCATCCCTCGGGGCCCATTCTGTGACTACCCCAAACCCACCTTCCATAGGCCAGGTGCTGGCGGCTAGCACCAAAGGCATATATCCCTAAATTAGGAAGGCATTGCCTTTATAACTGAAAACACACACAACAGAGTACACAGATGGATACAAAACACTAAGTAAAACTGTATAACAAGAGAGTGCTGAAAATTAAAGGGGCTAGAAATACAAGCCCAAATGAAAGTACAAGTACAAATGAAAAAGATAAAAATAATTGAAATGTGAAAAGCAGCTCCTAGACCATCCACCACAGATCCTACATGAAGGGTAGGTACAAATAGACTCCTCATCACTCTACTTCTGTTAGTCTCCTCCGGGTACCGACTCATCGTGAGTTCCACCTCCGGGTACCATCAAATCCTTGAACACTCAGTCTCGGTCAACTCTGTCCATCATCTACATCCAACACAACGAGTTGTGGGCATATCCCGTGCAGGGGTGAGTATAATGATAGGGACCCCGAGACCCTCAAGGTCTCACAAAATCCTACAAGGATAAACCACAATGTATGGAATCAACAGTTAACCCCACATAGGTATATGCCCATACATATACCTAATTTATCAAGTAATCCATCTCATTCCTAAGGAAAACACAAAGTTACTGACTCAGATCACATAGGTATACAACTTCTGTAGAGAGATAGAGATGAACAAATGTAGCAACCGAATCATATATTCTGTCGAACCCACAAAGGATCCAGGAATAGAAATCAGAACTTTTGAACCCACAAAGGATCCATGAACAATTATTCTGTCGAACCCACATAGGATCCAGGAACAGAAGTCAGAACTGTCGAACCCACATATGATCCCGAAACAGTAGTCAGAGCTATCAAATCCATACAGGATCCAGGAAAAGTCATCAGTGTTGTCGAACCCACACAGGATCTGGGAATAGTAGTCAGTGCTATCAAACCCACACAGGATCTAGGAATAGTCTTCAATGTTGTCGAACCCACACAGGATCCAGGAACAATTGTCAGTGCACAGCCAGCCACTGGGTTCTGCACGAAGCATGATTGATTTTGGGAGGGTCCACTCCTCAAGCTGAGTGTCGATACATCAACAGCCACGAAGTCCCAAGAAAAATTACCATAGTGGTCTGCCACATCATAGGGGGCTAACCCAAACAAAACGTGTCCAAGATACTGAGAACAAGATGACCAAACCATTTCCCCAAAAGTACATGACATGTAGGAATGAGGGACACACCGTGTTCTTCATACCTCGGGTACTACCTGTGTACAATGGCCCGTGTCGTAAGGATGGTCGTATAGAAAATAAAGTACATGACGTGTGGTATTTTTACACACCGTGTCCAAGAAACTGGGGTTGGCTCCATGTACACTTGCCATGTGCCCACACACGACCTCAAACAGTGTTCGCTGACCCCTGTAACTGGTACACGGGGTAGCCCGTGCCACTGGCCAAGCCTATCCGTGTGGTGGAGTAAATTCCCACGTACTCCACCCCGTGTCCGTGTATCCCTGGGATACATGCCGATTCTCGCGAAGCCGCTTCTTCCATTATGTGTAGAGCGTACACGTCGTGCCTCTTGGCCATGTAATTCTGCCCGTGTCCATGTATTTCCCAGAATACACACCATGTCTCGCGAAGCTGCTTCTGCTATTCCATGCAGAGAATACACGTCATGTTAAGAGGGTCACACCTCATGTGTTACTTGTCTAACATTCGAAACTCAAGCCACATAACTCTCGTACTACACGGTGTGTTCATCAAAAGTGCACGCCGTGTATTTTGGACTTTTCTAGAAACGGCGCATCCAGCTAGCGCGCCTCCCGTGAAGTCTGTTATTTGTTATGAGGGTTCGTTCATCACGATACTTCAGTCACTAGGTTTCCCTAATGTCCCGTAGTCATCTCTGGTGTTTTTGGGCCTCTGATCGGCTCCGAAAACACGATTTGATTTACCCACTCGATGAACGGTCGAGGAACGGTCCTTCATGTTCTGGTCCGATTCGTCGCCCTCTATCGTCGTCGCACCTCCTCTAGGTCATTATGATGTTGGGTCTTTAATTTGGGACTATTTCATTGCACAATGGACTCACAACAATCTATTGTTTGTCTCCCATGTAGAACGCGAAGAACACACCAAACATTCACAGGAACGACGGAGGGATCGGGCCGTGTTCATTTGGTCTGGTCCTTCCGCGTTAGATTTATAGCAAGCGGGTCAAGAGAAAAAACATGGAAGGAAGAATCAATGTTTCTCACATAAAAACACACCTATACCTTTGATTGTTGATCATTGTTCGTTGACAGAGTCGCGGAAGTCGGTTGTCGAAGACGTCTCTCGACAGTTGAATCTTTGAGGAAGAAGTCGAACAAGGTCGGTGTTCTTCGTTCATCGTTGTGAGATGGGGTTTTTCGTTAGAGAACACTAATTATATGAAGCTCTCCTCTTAAAGGCTCCCACCGAATGAGAAATGCCATGAAAAAAAATTCCACATAAATTTCGGGTCTTTAAATTCTCCCCACCTCAGGGATTTACATCCCCGTAAGCTACAACTCGAACTAAGGGAACAGATGGGGGAACTGAGCACACATCTGAGCCTCCCACTCCCATGTGCTCTCCTGGAGGTTCCCGTGCTACCAAAAAACGTGCACCAGAGGTATCGACCATCCATGAAGGACTTGCTTCTATTGATCCTCAATCTTCACTGGAACCTCTGTAAAAGTCACACCATCGTTGACGTCCAAATCTCCATGGTCGATGATGTGAGAAGTGTCATGAACACATCTCCTCAGCTGGGATACATGGAAGACGTCATGCACCCATTGCAACTGAGGTGGAAGAGTTAAGTGGTATGCCACCTCGCCAACTCTGTTGAGGACCTGTAAAGGTCCGACGAATCTCAGATATAACTTATCGCCTCGGAAAAATCTCCATAGACCTCATTGAGGTGAGACCTGTAGAAAGACATGGTCTCCATCCTCAGTCTCCAGAGGTCTCTATCTTCTGTCAGCATACGAATTCATCCTACTTTGTACAGTCTTCATCTGCTCCTGGATGATATGCACCTTCCCTATGGTAGCTCGTACCATCTATGGTCCCACTAGTGCTAACTCCCCTAGGTCAGTCCAGCACAACAACAATATGCAAGGTCATCCATAAAAGGCCTCAAAAGGTTCCATACCGATGGTAGAGTGATAACTTTTGTTTTATGAAAACTCCACCAAAGGTAAGTGATCCTCCCAGATGCGACTGAAATCGAGGACACATGCATGCAACATGTCCTTGAGGGTCTGAATGGTTCGATCAGTCTAAACATCTGTCTGAGGATGGAAGGCGGTGCTCAATCGAAGTTGTATCCTGAAAGCCTCCTACAACCCCTTCCATATCTAGGAAGTAAACCATTCATCATGATCGGAGACAATAAAATAAGTTACTTCATGTAGCCTCACAATCTCTTGCACGTACAGGCGTCCCATTCTCTCTACTGAACCCTGCTCTTTGATCGGTAGGAAGTGGCCCGACATGGTGAGTCGGTCGACGATCACCCAGATAGAGTCATGTCCCCTGGACGTATGTGGATGACCCATCACGAAGTCCATGGATATCCCATCCCACTTCCACTCTGGGACCTCTAAAGGTTGAACCAATACTGTTGGTACATGATGCTCCGCCTTCACTTGCTGAGAAGTGAGGCATCGAGAGACAAACTCCGCTACTACCTTCTTCATACTTGGCCACCAGTGCTGTCGTCAAAGGTCTTGGTATATCTTCACCACTCCTGGATGTACCATTTGAGGGGATGTGTGAAACTCCCTCAACACTTCCTCCTGAAGTGACAATGGCACCATAGTACGTCCTCTGAAGAAGAGGACGTGCTCCCCACCTCCAAAAAATCCATCAGGTGCCTGCCCTATGGATATCTGAGCACATCGTGTCTCGCTGTCAATGTCAACACGTTGTGCCTCCCTGACTCACTGATGAAGTGGGGGTGTGACTGTAAGTGACTAAAAGAAGTCTTCTCCATCTCTATCCACAAAGGATATCTGTAAGGCAGTCATCTTCTCTATCACCTCTCCTAGTAGTTGTATACCAGATATCCTGCTGATTGCATTTGCTACAATGTTCCCCTTTATAGGAGTACAGACAATCTTGAAGTCATAGTCCTGGAGGAACTAAAGCCATCACCACTGTCTCAGGTTCAGGTCCTTTTGAGAGAAGATATACCTAAGACTCTGGTGGTTAGAGTAGACTGTGAAATGCTCTCCCATCAGATAGTGCCACCACATCTTCAGGGCGAAGACCACTGCTACTAACTCCAGGTCATGGGTGGCATAGTTATTCTCATGATGTCTCAACTGACGAGAACCATAAGCAATCATTGCTCGCTCCTACATTAGGACACATCTGAGTCTGGTCCCTAATGCATCGCAGTAAACTAAGTACCCTATGCCATCCTTTGGAAGCCTCAAGATGGGGGCACTAGTCAGCCTCTGCCTCAGCTCCTGAAATCTCTGCTGGCATGTCTCCGACCACACGAAGGGTTTCCCATTTTTTGTCAAGGATGATAGTGGTTCTGAAACTCTGGGGAAGTCCGGTACGAACCTTCGGTAATATCCATCCAAACCCAGGGAACTTCGTACCTCCATCTCATTCCTGGGTGGCTCCCAAGTAGGTACTACCTCAATCTTCACTGGATCTACTACAACTCCAGCCTCTGGGATGTCATGTCTGAGAAAATGAACCTCTCTGATCTAGAACTAGCACTTCGAGAGCATACCATAAAGCTGGTGCTCTCAGAGTGTGTCCAGTACTACCTACAAATTGTAGGCATGCTTCTCCTTAGTATTCAAGTAGATCAGATTGTCGTCGATGAAGACTATGACAAATAGATCGAGGTATGGATGGAGAATCTTGTTCATGAGACCCATGAACACTGTTGGAGCGTTGGTTATGCCGAAAGGCATAACCAAGAACTCGTAGTGGCTGTACCGACATCCGAAGGTCGTCTTCTGCACATCCTCATCACAAACTCTGAGTTGGTGATATCTTGATCTGAGGTTTATCTTCGAGAACCACCGTGCTCCCTTCATAAGATCAAATAGGTCGTCAGTCCTCAGGAGTGGGTACTTGTTCTTCACGGTGACCTGGTTCAGGCAACGGTAGTCGACACAAAACCTCAAACTTCCATCCGCCTTCTTGGTGAACAGAATCGGGGATGCCTAGAGAGAAACACTGGGTCGGATGAATCCCTTCCCCTTAAAGTCCTCCAACTGTACCCGCAGCTCATGAAGCTCCGCGAGAGACATCTGATACGCTGGTGTAGATATCGGTGCCGTCCTGGGGTACGAGTCAATGTAAAAGTCCACCTCTCTACGAGGAGTTAGACCTGGGACATCATCAGGGAAAACATCTATATACTGGTCCACCACTACATGGTTGCTCGGACTCTCCACATCTACCGCTCCGAGGGTAAGGCATGCCAACTGTTGAGTGATCAGCTCCACCCTCCTCCGAGTAAGTCTGTCATGTGCTGAAAAGGCTCCCGTCTTGCCGGTGAAGGTAAACTTGGTCCCATCCGTGTGAACACACTGCACTTTGCACCTAATACAGTCGATCTGAGCATGGAATGTAGATAACCAGTCCATACCCAAGATGACACCATAAGGCCTCGACGCCGCTAAGAGGAGATTTGAGCCGAAGCTCTCACCTCCTAGAGTAAACTTTCACTTCCAGCACTAGAGTGTAATCATCAAGTATACTCCTATAGGAGTCTCTAGATGTCAGGATCAATCCAACTGTGGCATCCCTCCTTTTTATTACATAACTTTTCATTACATTTTACATACATAGGATCTTTAAAGTCTAGTGTCTTGGAAATCAGGAACATAATACATGAAAACAACATAAAAATTCTTCTAAACCACTTGTAAGTCTTCATCAAAGGTTCATCCTATGTATATTTACTACATCTCATATCCTGGAGATAGAAATCAAAGGAAAGGGTGTGCAGAAGGCCCAGTAAGGGTAAACAAGGGAATCAATGTACTTGTGATATCAATAAGAACTTGCATAAAAACATAAAGACATGAGCAATGGAAGAATAGGCATATCATAATTAAAAGAACATGAATCATAACTTGAATATGTGGCTACAACATTTCATTTAGACATTCATGAACATATCACCAAGGTCCATCCCCAATGTGTCATAAAAATTACCAAGGTTATTCACCAAGGTATCATGAAACTTGTCATCTGTAGAGATTAAATCATTACCCAATACATTACAGCGCTATCAGGGCGCGCCCTTAATATGTATTTACTTTCATGTGATCCACATAGACCATAATAAAACATTTCATAAATAACCCATATAGAATGAAATAAATGGGTTTCATCTCAAAATCGTGACGTTTTAAAAGTTCTTAAAAATAAGATCATTATGTCATTTATAACCCATGGAAAGAAAGTGAGGGTTATATGTAAGTAAATTCAAGAATAAAATATATCATTTTTATATATTTATGAATACCCATAGAAAAGAAATAGGTCTGGGTATTCACATAAATAAAACAAGATAATTTCTTGAGAGAAAGAGATAGAAATTTTGAGATGAAATTTCTGCAGCCCAACGACTATATAACATGGTTTTAGAAAACAATAAAAAGAGAGGGTACAAGAGTAACCCACTCATAAATAAATTATAATATATTATAAATACAGAATAACATGGAGATAAGAAAATGGTATGGGAATTTGAATGACATACCACATGAAAAGGAAAGATGAAAGAAAAGAGAAGATGCGATTCCTTTTACAAAAAATTTGGCAGCCTAACGACGTCATATAAAATTTCAGAAAATAAATTGATGAGAGCAGAAAGGGTCTCTAAAAAATTAGATATGAAATGGAAACAAATGAGAACATATAAGAACATACCCTGAACATAAATATATGGATATTAGAAGACACAATACAAAAGAAGTTATGGCTTAAAAGAAGAGGGTGAAAGAATCTCTTACCTTGAAGAGTAACTTTGAAAGCTTCAAGGTCAGGACCCTGGGAGGATTGAGGGAACCTTGGGAGGAATCCTTGGGAGGTAAAGAGACCAGAACTTTTTTGACGAGGATTTGGAAATGAAAATAATGAGGGAAAGGCTTCGTATTTTTAGGAGAAGTGAAGGGACAAGTCATTAATGGCCAAGGGACACCTCATCAGTGGTATTGGAAAAACCATGGGCTTGCCCATGGTATTGGACACTTGGAAAACCTCATACCTTATCATATTATTCATAAGTAGATCAGAAAGATTACATAATTATTACAACCTTAATGATGTCATTAAACACCCGAAACTAAAAACTGTATTTTCACTATTCACCGAAAATTTATATTTTTCAGAAAAATCCTCAAAAATATCTTTAACCTAATATCGATGCTTTGAATTCAAAAATGAACTCCATTTTATAAAAATAATTTCCTAATATTTTCAATTTAAATTTTAATTAAAAAAAACTATTCACCCGAAAAAACTAATACTTGATTAATAATTTCTGAAATAGTTCTTTAGCTATTTTATTAAATTACATTACTTAATCAAGGTGCCTAAATTATATTAATACTTTATTTAAGTGAGACTACTGATCCATTTGGTCACATTACTAATCCTAAGCGTAAAATCACTATTCATAATTTAATATTCACAAAAAATTAAGTCGATCTTATTAGATTCTAAATTTCTTACTGAACACATTTCCAGAAGACCATTTTTTTAAATCATTACACATAATTATTTTTTTAAGGTTTACATAAATATTTTAAAATATCCCCTTCTCCAAAATTCATTAATATACATCTTATATTTATTCGAACATCTGAAACAAAAACATAACCATAAGAAGAAATCACAATTTTATTTATCTCAAAGGATTACACAATGCAGCTACGGTCTCGTTACATAGCCCCTTCTAACCGTAGCTTAGGACCTAAGTTTAATGTGTGCTAAGGTGAGAGAATCCGAGGGTGGCTCTGCCAACATTGCCTGAGTAGTGATTTCTATAAGCTTGAACTTCTCCCAAAGGAGATTCCGCTCCATCTTCACACGATGAAGTTTGTCTTGGGTTTGGTCTAGAGAAAAGCCCAGTGGTGCTACCTCCTTCCCGAGTTTCGTCAGATGGGCTATGATCAGCCCGAGATTACTGGATGAGACCATCAAATTTTCTTTCTGTATTAATTAACCAAGATCACTTGTATTTAGAGACAACAATCACAACATTTAGTTTGCAACGGTCATATTGACCAACAATCATATAACAGTCGAAACCCAAAGGTCTCATTTTAATTATACTCACATCATTAATTAAAGAATATATTTTTGTTGAGTATATACTAAAATAACACACAAAATTAGGAAACAAGAATTCATTCAAAATTTCAGGTCGTTACATTCTTCCCCCCTTAAGAAATTTTGTCCCCTAAATTTTAACTCGTATCCTCAGAAAAGAAAAGGTGTGGGTACTTATTCCTCATATACTCCTCTGGTTCCCACGTGGATTCTTCATATTTGTGGTTTCTCCACAACACCTTAAAAAGGTAGGTATTTTTGTTGCGTAGAACCTTGTCTCTACGATCCAACATCTCCACCGGCTGCTCCTCATAACATAGTTCATGTTCCAGTTGTACAACCTCTGGGTTTAGTACATGTGAAGGGTTGGGTATGTACTTCCTCAAGAGGGATACGTGGAAGACATCATGAACTTGTGCTAGATTTGAAGAAAGTGCAAGCTGATAGGCCACTACTCCCACACAATCAAGGATTTCATAGGGGCCAATATACCCGGGCCGAGCTTCCCTTTCTTCCCAAACCTAATGACTCTATTCCAAGGTGAAATTAGAAGAAATACCTTGTCACTGACATCAAACTCCAAGTCCCTTCGATGGTTGTCGGCATAACTCTTTTGCTGACTTTGAGCATCCTTAATGTGTTGTTGGATGGCATGACCTTTTTCTATCATCTCTTGCACAAGATCAGGCCCAAGAATCTTTCTCTCACTAGCTTCATCCCAAAAAGTATGAGTTCTACATCACTTCCCATATAGAGCTTCATAGGGTGCCATTTGAATGCTCGAGTGGAAGCTGTTGTTGTAAGAGAACTCAACTAAAGTGAGATATTGATCCCATCCACCCTTAAATTCCATTGATAACGTTCTCAACATGTCCTCAAGTGTTTAAATATTCCTTTCAGATTGGCCATCAGTTTGGGGGTGATAGGCCGTACTGAAATTAAATTCACTGCTCAGATCTTGTTGAAGAATTCTCCAGAATTTTGATGTGAACCTTGGATCATGACCAGATATGATAGAAAGTGGAACTCCCTCCATCCTTACCACTCCCTTCACGTAAATCCTGGAAAGTTAATCAAGAGAGAAATCTTCCCGGATAGAGATTAAATGGGCAGTCTTGGTGAGACGGTCCACAATAACCCATATCGCATTGTTTCCTTTGGAAGTTCACGGAAGACCGGTGACGAAGTCCATAGTGATATTGTCCCACTTCCATGATGGTATGGGTAGTGGTTGCAATACCCCTTTAGGAAGTTGTCGATCTGCCTTCACTTGCTGATATACTAGGCACCTTGAAGTGTAGTCAGGAATCTCCCTTTTCATATTATTCCACCAATAATGATCAAGAAGGTCCCTATACATTTTTTTACTTCCAGGATTTATAGAGAAAGTAGAGCTATGAGATTCATCCATAAGCTCCTTCTTTATGTCCGGAATAGATGGAACACATAGTCTTGTACGAAATATCAATAATCCTTTTTGATCAATATTGAACTCAGGAAACTTTCCATCCTTTACAACCTCCAACATCTCTTGTAACAAAGGATCTTCATTTTGAGCCTTCTTGATCTTCTCTAGTAATGTCAGTTGAGAAATCATTTGGTTTAGGGTTGATTATGTCCCTTTCCTTATAATTCCCATGTCTAGCTTTACTAGTTCATTGATCAAAGGATCTTTTTGAATCCTCATCATGGAAAGAACAACTGGGTCTTTCTTACTTAATGCATCAACAACTTTGTTTACTCTTCCTAGGTGATAATGAATTGAACACTCATAGTCTTTAAGAAGTTCCAACCATATCCTTTGTCTCATGTTCAATTCCTTCTGTGTGAAAATATACTTCAAACTTTGATGGTCTCTGTATATATCACATTTCTCCCCATAATGATAGTGCCTCCATATCTTCAGAGAAAAAACGACTGCAGCCAGCTCCAGATCATGCGTAGGATAATTTTGCTCATGAATATTCAACTATCTAGAAGCATAAGCAATGACCTTGTCATTTTGAATGAGGACGCACCCAAGCCCTTTTAGAGATGCATCACTAAAAATAACAAATCCTTCTTCACATGAGGGAAGAGTTAACATAGGTGCAGTAACAAATCTCTTCTTCAGTTCTTGGAATATTTCCTCACAATCCTTTGTCCAGATGAACTTGACCCCTTTTCGAGTTAACTTGGTTAATGGATTAGAATGTGGTGAAAAGTTTTTCATAACCCTCCTATAATATCTTGTTAATACAAGAAAACTACGAATCACATTTATTGTTGTAGGTTGAGGCCACTCCTATACAAATTTTGTCTTTGCAGGGTCAACTGTGATTCCTTCATTGGTTACAATGTGCCCTAAAAAAGTGACTTGTTGTAACTAGAAATCAAATTTACTGAACTTTCCAAAAAGCCTCTCCTTCCGCAGAGTTTTCAAAATAACCCTTAGATGATCTTCATGCTTCTCGCGACTTTTGGAATATATCAGAATATCATCAATAAAAACTACCACAAATTTATCAAGGTAGGCCTTAAAGACTCTATTCATCAAATCCATAAAAATAGCAGGTGCATTAGTCAGTCTGAAGGGCATAATAACAAACTCATAATGCCCATATCTTGATCAGAAGACAATTTTTGGAATATCTTCTTTCTTCACCCTCAATTGATGATAACCAGATCGAAGATCAATCTTAGAGAATAATTTAGCCCCACGTAGTTGGTCAAATAAGTCATCAATTCTTGGAAGAGGGTATTTGTTCTTCACTATGATCCCATTTAGTTCTCTATAATCAATGCATAGCCGCATCGATCCATCCTTCTTCTTCACAAAGAGAATAGGTGCTCCCCAAGGAGACACACTTGGTCGGATAAACCCCTTCTCCAAAAGATCTTGGAGTTTTTTCTTTAATTCCTACAGCTCCACATTTTCCATCCTATACGGGGCCTTTGATATCAGTTGAAATCCAGGTACGAGTTCGATGGATAACTCTACCTCTCTTTCTAGGGGAGGTCTAGACAACTCCTCCGGAAATAAATCAATGTATTCCTGGATGATGGGGACATTTTCTATCATCAAACTCTCATCTTGTTCTTCTTCTTCACCAATAAACTCCATAAATAAGGATATATGGGGTTCTTTTAGACAAAGATGAGGTTGAGATATCTCTCCTTGGAAGATAACTGTAGGTTTTCCATTCAAGACTACTGATATTTTCTTGATTCTGTAGTTGATCTTAGCATTATACTTTGAGAGCCAGTCTATCCCTAGTATAATGTCGAATTCCAGCATGGGAATGAAAACTAGATTTGCGATAAGATTGTGCTCACTAAAGTAAATCCAAGAGTTTCTAAACACTAAAGATACTTGGATAGTCCCACCAGAAGTCTTGACTAACAACTATACTTTTAGAAATTCAGGTGTTGATTCTAAATTCCTTGAAAACTTGGAGGAAATAAAGGAATGCATAGAAACAGAATGAAACAAAGTATATGCTAGCTTTGAGAGGAAAACAAGAGTACCTGAAACCACATCATTTGGAGCATCGACTTTAGCTGTCACGATATCAAAATCATGGCCTTGATCCCTTGGCCTTTCTTGCGGATGATGGTGGTTCCCCTCCACTTCCCTCAGATTGGTACAATGATTAGGAAAGTTCCCATGCTGTCCACACTTGAAAAACTGGACATAAGGTAGGGCCTGCACCATCTTCCCCTTTTCGTTTGTGTTTAGAAGTTGAGGTTTCACCTCACCATGACAATTCCTCGCAATGTGGCCATCTCTTCCACTCTTGTAGCACTTCCCATTCCCGAGTAGGAAGTTCCCCGAATGCGTCTTACCACATTTATTACATGTGGTAAGTTTCACTTGCTTTCCTCCTCTTCCGTGATCAAAAGTCCTCCCTAAGCTGGGCTCCATCGATCTCTTCTTGTCATTAGATTTATGAGACCACTGCGTCTCACCAAACTCTAGCTCGACTTTCATTGCACTCTGCATGATCTCCTCGTAGCTATCATAATCTTGGTTGGCTAGATTCTTCCGTAGATGAGGTCTCAGTTTACCGAAGAATCTTTCAACCTTACCATTTGGATCCATGAAAATGGTAGAAGTATATAGTGAAATCATTGGGAAGTTCATCTCATAGCTTTCCACAGATTCATTCTCCTTCTGCTTCAGCTCGAGAAACTCCTTCTCCATTCTTGTTCTCATGGAACGAGGGAAATACTTACTGAAAAAATCCCTCTGAACTCCTCCCACTCCATAGATTCAACTTCCACTCTTTTCCTCATGTTTTTGATCAGTTCCCACCACTGATCAGCTTCTCCCTCTAAGCGATAGACAACCAGGGTGACCTTCTCTTGCTCTGAACAACACAACATAGAAAAGATCTTCTCTATAGAGCTGATCCATTGCTCAGTAATCAAGGGGCCAGTCGATCCACTGAAGTTTGGTGGTCATTGGTGCATAAAGGACTCAACATAATGTTTTTCCCTTCGTGGTGAGATCGACCTATCATCTTGATTCAAGTTATTACTCATAACTCGAGTCAGTTGGTTCATCATTCACATGAATGTTTCCATTCCAGCTTCCATCGGAGGGCCGTCAACGCATGGTTCATTGCAGTCACCATTTGAACGTTCCTCCTATTGCCTGCCATTTTCTAGAAGAATAAAATCTTAGTGAGAATCTTGTTTCATTTATGAATCTTTTAACTATAAAGGATTCTACGTCTTAAAACATTATGCTTAACCAATTATATTTCTCTATAATTCCTTCATAATGATTCATAAAAAGCTTACGATTAACCAAACATATCTCTCAGGAGTGTCGTAACCAAGAGTGCAGCAAGGCCCGTTGTCATGCACTAGTTCTCATTCGATTCTAGATCAAAACGAAGTTTTCAGGTTTTACCCCAATGTACATCTATGCCAGAGCCGCCTCTACCTGCTTGTATCCAGATAGAGATGTATTTGTTTGATAAACCACTTACTCAATACTCACCAAAATACCGAGAAGTTTTACCTATATTTAATTTTTTCTCTAGGGTTCTTCCTAAAGTTTTCATAGCCTAAATTCCATAAATAACTAAACGATAATTTGATACCAACTGTGGAATCCTGCCTTTTTATTACATAACTTTTCATTACATTTTACATACAGAGGATCTTTAAAGTCCAGTGTCATGGAAATCAGAAACACAATACATAAAAACAACATAAAAATTATTATAAATCACTTTTAAGTCTTCATAAAAGTTTCATCCTATGTATATTTATGGCATCTCATATCCTGGAGATAGACATCAAAAGAAAGGGTGAGAAAAAGGCCCAGTAAGGGTAAACAAGGGAATCAATGTACTTGTGAAATCAATAAGAACTTGAATAAAAAAATAAAGACATGAGCAATGAAATAATAGGCATATCATAATGAAAAGAACTTGAATCATAACTTGAATGTTTGGATACAACATTTCATTTATACATTCATGAACATATCAACAAGGTCCATCCCCAATGTGTTATAAAAATTACCCAGGTTATTCACCATGGTATCGTGAAACTTGTTATCTCTAGAGATTAAATATTTACCCAATGCATTGGAGCGCTATCAGAGTGCACCCTTAATATGTCTTTACTTTCATGAGAGACACATATATCATAATAAAACATATCATAAATAATCCATAGATAATGAAATAAATGGGTTTCATCTCAAAATCGTGACATTTTAAAAGTTCTTAAAAATAAGATCATTATGTCATTTATAACCCATGGAAAGGGAGTGAGGGTTATATGTATGTCAATTCTAGAATCAAATATATCATATTTATATATTTATGAACACCCATAGAAATTAAATAGGTTTGTCTATTCACATAAATAAAATAAGAGAATTTCTCGAGAGAAAGAGATAGAAATTTTGAGACGAAATTTCTCCAGCATAACGACTATATAACATGGTTTTAGAAATAAATAAAAAGAGAGGGTACAAGAGTAAACCACTCATAAATAACTTATAATGTATTATAAATACAGAATAACATGGAGATAAGAACATGGTATGGGAATTTGAATGACATACCACATGAAAAGGAAAGATGAAAGAAAAGAGAAGATGCGATTCCTTTTATGAAAAATTCGATAGCCTAACAACAACAATTAATTTTTTTTCAAAAAATAAATTGATGAGAGCGGAAAGGGTCTCTCCACAATTAGACATGAAATGGAAATAAATGAGAACATATAATAACATACCCTCAACATAAATATATGGAAATTAGAAGATACAATACAAAGGAAGTAATGGATTAAAAGAAGAGGGTGAAAAAATCCCTTACCTTGAAGAGTAATTTCGAAAGCATAAAGGTCGGGACCTTAAGAGGCTTGAGGGAACCTTGGTAGGAATCATTGGGAGGTAAGGATACCCAAACATCGTTTAGGAGGATTTGGAAATTAAAAGAATGAGGGAAAGGCTTGGTATTTATAGGATAAGTGAAAGGACAAGTCATTAATGGCCAAGGGACACCTCATCGGAGGTATTGGAAAAACCATTGGCCTGGTCATGGTATTTGCCCATGGTATTAGCCACTTGGGACAACTCATACCTTATATTACTATTCATAAGTCAACCAGAAATATTACATAATTATTACATCCTTAATGATGTCATTAAACACCCGAAACTAAAAACTGTATTTTCCCTATTCACTAAAAATTTATTTTTTTCCAAAAAATCCCCGAAAATCACCTTAACCTAATATCGATGCTCTTAATTCAAAAATGAACTCAATTTTATAAAAATAATTTTCTATATATTTTTAATTTAATTTTTAATCAAAAAAAAACTATTCACCCGAAAAAACTAATACTTGACTAATAATTTCTGAAACAGTTATTTACCTATTTTATTGAATCACTTTAGTTAATTCAGTTGCCTAAATTATATTAATACATTCTTTAAGTGAGATTAATAATCCATTTGGTCACATTACTAATCCTAAGCATAAAATCACTATTCATAAATTACTGTTCACAAAAAATTAAGTTGATCTTATTAGATTCTAAATTTCTTACTGAACACATTTCCAGAAGACCATTTTTTAAAATAATTACACATCATTAATTATTTAAGGTTTCCATAAATATTTTAAAACATCCCCTTTTTCCAAAATTCATCAATATACGTCCTATATTTATTCGAACATCTGAAAAAAATAAAAACCTAACTATAGGAAGAAATCACAATTTTATTTATCTCAAAGGATTACACAAAGAATATACGGTCTTGTTACATAGCCCCTTATAACCCCAACATAGGACCTAAGTGTAAAGTGTGCTAAGGTGAGAGAATCTGAGGGTGGATCAACCAACATTGCCTGAGTAATGATTTATATAAGCTTGAACTTCTCCTGAAATTGATTCCGCTCTAGCTTCACATGATGAAGTTCGACTTGGGTTTGGTATAGAGCAAAGCCCAGTGGTGCTACCTCCTTCCCAAGTTTCATCATATGGGATTCTATCGGCTCGAGACTACTAGATGGGGCCATCAAATCTTCTTTCTGTATTAATTAACCAAGATCACTTTTATTTAGAGACAACAATCGCAACATTTACTTTCCAATGGTCATATTGACCAACGGTCATATAACAGTCGAAACCCAACAGTCTCATTTTAATTATACTCACATCATTAATTAAAAAATATAGTTTTGTTGAGTATAAACTAAAATAACATACAAAATTAGGAAACAAAAATTCATTCAAAATTTCGGGTCGTTACACCAACAGCTCCGTTGAAATCTCTGAGCTTCGAACAAGGGTTGTGGAAATTAAAGGGAGACTGGAACCTGTGTCTATAAGAACTACAACTAAGGTGGATAGACACAGACCATACCTCAAATCATCTCTGGAGTTCCATGATCGTAAGCCTCAGCTACCTAGAGCTAAGCTCTCGCCTGTCCACCTGCTCCCTGCGGTCAGGGTGGACCTCTTGGTGGTGGTGGTGGTAACACCTAGAAACATCTCCCAACGCTAGCTGCACAAACCGATCCTCTTCCACGTCTGCCCGCACCATGCAGATTGCCTCAATTGTACCTCTCCCTCTACTTGGGAGGTTTCTCAACTATCTGTTGATCATTTTAATGGCGGTTCGAATAGTCACGATCCATGTGACCCTGCCCGCCGCCTGTGAAACACTGCATGTTCCTCAAATGACTGGCTCTGTCTCGTGTGCCTCGCACAACCGAACCTGAGTCCTGAGGTCGTCCACCAGATGGTCTGGTCTTCTTGGACCTCTGTGACATCTATCTTCTACCAGCTGTAAAAGACTCCGCTACGTGACGCCTAATGGCGGGTCTCGCTGCTGGTGACTGCTCAGAAAAGAAACTATCCACTAAGAGGGCTCGCTCCAACACCCCCGCCTGCGTCGGGATGCTGAGGGAGATCATCAAAGCCTTGATCTCTCGCCTGAGCCCTTGCTTGAATGTCAGGGCCTGGAATAATGGGTCATGAA
Organism: Viscum album; assembly: GCA_963277665.1. Lineage (NCBI taxonomy): Eukaryota > Viridiplantae > Streptophyta > Magnoliopsida > Santalales > Viscaceae > Viscum > Viscum album. Next base: position 444,078,926 of record OY728155.1, on the reverse strand, counting down.
GCGTATATGTGGAGTAGAACAATAGGTCGGTGAAAATCACTGAGTACTGTGCCACTGTCATTCTACCCTACTGTAGATGCAGTAGCTCTTAAATCCACACCACACGTAAGGTGGCTGGGAAAAACTCTGCCTGAAATAGGCTCTGAATGTTTTCTCAGAGTTGGGTCACCTCGTCATGCACCTGGAGCATAAGGCTCACCATATTCCTGCTAATGCATGAAGGAGACTCACGAAAAGGATCACCATAAGGTATATTGGTGTCCCTACAAGTCTGAAGACTCTCACCACAACCTTAAGACAATCTTCAACTGCCTGCGGGTTCATCTCACCCTTGTACCTAGGCGGCCACTGGCGCTGAAAGTCATGCAACGCGCTCAGGCAGTGTGCACTCTCTGCTGGGGGGGCTGGTGTCATCGGTGCCCCAATGAGTAGTGGTACCGCTGGTGCCCCTACTATGATAGGGCCCTGCACCGAGGCCTCATCGCTCGGTGGGATGCCATCTCGTACAATGCCAGGAACCCTGGCTGGCTGTCTGCGTGGGGCCATCCTGAAAAGTAACAGGTGTTCCACGGTCAACAAGTTATACCTAGTGAGCCGACTCAAAGAGATCACTAGGAAAATTCTTGAAACACACACGCAGTCAGTGTTTTCATGCACTAAGTCAGAAATCAAAAGTTAGGGTCCTGGTGTATGGATACGTCGGCCGCCACACCAACACCTGACTCATTGAACTGAAAACCACACTCAGTACCCTTAAAACTATTAATTAAAAGAAAAGATCAAAGTCCTAAGTTTTTTGTTATAACTGAATCCTCTAATACCAATTTGTCACGACCCATCCCCCGGGCCCATGTCGTGACTACCCCAAGCCCGCCTTCTATAGGCCAGGGGCTGGCGACTAGCACCAAAGGCGTAAATCCCTAAACAAGGAGGGAATTGCCTTTATAACTAAAAACACACACAACAGAGTACACAGTTAGATAAAAAACAGTAAGTAAAACTGTACAACAAGAGAGTGCTGAAAATTAAAGGGGCTGGAAATTCAAGCCCAACTTAAAGTACCAGTACAACAGAAAAGGATAAAAACAACTGAAAGGTGAAAAGCAGCTCCTGGATCATCCACCATAGATCCTACCTGAAGGGTAGGTATAGATAGCCTCCTCATCACTCCACATCCCTCAGTCTGCTCCAGGTACCGACTCGTCGTGAGGTCCACCTCCAGGTACCATACAATCCTCATACACTCAACCTTGATCAACGATGTCTGTCGTCTGCATCCAACACATCGATGTGTCGGCATAACCCGTGCAAGGGTGTGTATAACAATACTCAGTAGGGACCCCGAGACCCTTAAGTTCTCACAAAATCCAATAAGGATAAAACACAATGTATGTAATCAATAGATAACCCCACATATGTCTATGCCAATACATATACCTAAGTTATCAAGTAATTCATCTCATTCATGAGGAAAACACAAAGTTACTGAATCAGCTCCCACATATATACAACTTTTGTAGAGAGATAGAGATGATCAGATGTAGCCACTGAATCATCTATTCTGTCAAACCCACATAGGATCCAGGAACAGAAATCAGAACTGTCGAACCCATACAGGATCCAGGAACAATTTTTCTGTCGAACAAACACAAGATCCAGGAACAGAAGTAAGAACTGTCGAACCCACACAGAATCTAGGAACAGTAGTCAGAGCTGTCAAATCCATACGGGATCTAGGAACAGTCATCAGTGTTGTCAAACCCACACAGGATCCAGGAACAGTTGTCAGTGCTGTCGAACCCACACAGTATCCAGGAAGAGTCTTCAGTGTTGTCTAACCCACACAGGATATATGAACAATTGTCAGTGCACAGCCAGCCATAGGGTTCTACACGAAGCATGCTTGATTCCATGAGGGTCCGATCATCAAGCCGAGTGTCGATACATCAACTGCCACGAAGTACCAAGAAGAAGTATCCCGAATGTCTGCCACGTCGTAGGGGGATAACCTAAACAAAATGTGTCCAAGATACTGGGGACAATATGACCAAGACATTTCCCAAAAAGTACACAGGGTGTAGGAATGAGGCACACGCGGTGTTCATCAGACCTCAGGTACTGCCCGAGTACAATGACCTGTGTCGTAAGCCAGTTATATAGAAAAGAATGTACACTGCGTGTGGTATGTTTACACGTTGTGTCCAAGCAACTGGGTTCGGCTCTATGTACGCTGGCCATGTGCCCGTACATGGCCTCAACCCGTGTTCGCTAACCCGTGTAACTGGTACATGGGGTAGCCCATGCCACTGGCTATGCCTGGCGGTGTGATGGAGTACATGTCTGTGTACTCCACCCTGTGTTCGTGTATCCCCAGGATACATACCGAGTCTTACAAAGCCTCTTCTGCCATTCTGTGTAGAGAGTACACACCGTGCCTCTTGGTCGTGTAATTATGCCCGTGTCCGTTTCATTCCCTGAATACTATCCATATCTTGAAAATACACTTCTACCATTCCCCGCAAAGAATACACGCCATGTGACCGGGGTCACACGCTGTGTGTTACTTGTCTAACGTCCAAAATTCAAGCCGTATAATGCTCGTACTACACGACATGTTCGTCAAAAGTGCACGCCGTGTATTCTGGAATTTTCCAGAAATGGCGCCTCCGGCCAGCACGCCTCCTGTGAAGTCCATTCTTCATTATAAAGGTATTTTATTCACAAGACATCAGTCACTAGGTCACCCCGATGTCTCGTAGTCATATCCGGTGTTTTCGGGCCTCCGATTGGCTCCGAAAACACGATTTGATTTACCCGCTTGAAGAACGGTCAAGGAAAGGTCCTTCACATTCTGGTCTAATCCGTCACCCGCTATCATTTTCACACCTCTGCTAGGTTGTTGTGATGTTGGGTATTCAATTTGGGATCGTTTCATCGCACATTAGACTCACAAAGATCCGTTGTTCGTCACCCATGTAGAACGCGAAGAACACACCAAACATTCACAGGAACGGCGGATGGATCAGGCCGTGTTCATTTGGCCCGGTCCTTCTGCTTAATTTTGATAGCAATAGGTCCATAAGAAACAAACATGGAAGGAATAATCAACGTTGATCACATCAATACACACCCCTACCTTTGATTGTCGATCGTTGTTTGTTTACGGAGTCATGGAAGTCGGTCGTCGAAGACGTCTCTCGACAGTTGAAGCTTCGAGGAAGAATTCGAAGAAGGTCGGCACTCTTCGTTCTTCATTCTTCATTGGGAGATGTGGTTATTCATTGGAGAACACTATTTTTCCCAAGCACCCCTCTTAAAGGCTCCCACCGAATGAGAAATGCCAAGAAAAAAATAAAAAAATAAAGAATTTTCACAGAAATTCTAGGTCTTTACAAAGGTTATATTTAGTGAAAAATTATTATATATATAACAAAAAATTATTTTGTAAAGATGAATTAATTATGAATTTTCATTCATTCCAACCATCGAGAAAAAGGAAACGATTTTTATTCATATGAACATCTTACTATCTCCACAATCAGTGTAATTCATTTTCTATGTATATAATTTATGGATTTCACTAAATAAATATATAATTATAATTTATTAAATTTTTATTATGCTTATCATTACAAAGACGATTGAATTATAATCAATTTAATTGTACTGAAAATACTAGACTAGATAATATATTGAAAACCAAAAACTTATTACCTGAAACAAGATTTTAAGAAGGAATTGTTATTAAGCTGATAAAATGGGGCATAATTAAATTATATAATATGGGTATATAATCTTATATTTCACTAATTTATTTATGATATACCTATGTTTATTATACATGATTTCTTAATGTGAACAAATAATGTTAATACGTGAGGTAAGCGATTTCCAGTCACTCTTTTATTTCAAAGAGACATATAACATATTATATACTTATTTTATCCCAATGGTGTATATATTGTTAAATGTACATTTTATGTCACAAATATGATTATTTTTATGATAATTAAATTTTAAATTCGTATTATTATTTAATGTTGATTATGATTTAATTTTTTCCAATGTTGGTTGTGATTTTTTTTCTCAGTTTTATTTCTATGAGAAACATGAAATACTGACCATTTATTTCTTTTTTGTTGTGTGTATAATAACCAAGTTTTTTTAAATAGATTATTATTAAAATTGTGGGGATTTAAAAATCTAAATAATGGGTTTTCATTCATGGGTCATATGAATAAAAACATACTAATGGAGTATAAGTTTTATGTTATAATATCATTTTGAATTGGGATTGAGTATGATTACAATTCCCATGATGAAATTGTACAATCTACAAATAAATAAACCAAATTATTTTCTTATAATTTTTAGATTTCTGTATTATATATGGTTTCCATTAGTTGTTTTATTTTCTACAAATAAAATGGAGTAAAAGAATATTTTTATTGAAAAATGACTTTATTTCTCTCTTCAATTTAAAATTATTTAACATTCATGACTATGATTTATAATAATTATATAAAACCAGTTTCTAATATTCTAAAATAATATTTAGGTAAACTTTACGAGATGTTTTAAATTTTTAAAAATATAGTATAAAAGGAATATTATTGGTGTTTTACAAATGATTTAATTTTTTACATGTTACCAAAAAGGTAAATGAAATATTCATTTTAACTTATAAAACATGAAAAAAATACACCAGCATGGCTAGTCAATTATTTGAATATACAATTACCTGTTATCTTTTTTTTTTGTTTCAAATAAATCATTTTCCCTAATATTAGGGAAAATTTTAGATTTTAATGAAATTATTTAAAAATTGAAAGGATATTTTCCACATTAATTTGTCAATAATATTTTTATGAATTATTATTATCCAATGAATAGATCATTTTTTAATTATATGATTTAATGGGTATATAATACTAGTATAAAATTCATATTATTTTTCAAGATGGTTTATGAATATGAAATAAAATGTTTTTATTAAACTCAATACTTTTCAACTTGTAATGTTGTGATGAATTTATGAATTGATTATGAAACTCAATTCACTTACCTAAGTTATACTATGATGAAATGGTTGTGAAACCCATTTCATTTTCATTGTTTTTTATACAATTTTTTTTGTTATATGGTAACATATATGTATTATTTTCCTTAGGTGATGGGTGGACATGGAATTATATTGCCCTTCAATAAATTGGGTATATATGGATAACTCATGAGTAAATATGTTTTTCATAAACATGGTTTCATAATAAAAAATTTACGGGGGGAAACATGTTTCATCTACATATGTTTATAAATAGACATTGTATCATGTCCATAGGGTTATTAGTGGACCTGTTTTCATGTCCAAAATGTTATTTGTGAACCTTGTTTCATGTCCATATGGTTTTTGGGACCATGTTTCAGGTCTGTAACTTTTTGTAAGGTCCATGATTTAAGTTCTTTACATAATCAGTGATCCCGTTTCTATTCATATATGATAAAAATGATACAATAATTTTTTGAGACCATCATATGTATATGTTATTCTCTCATGGATTATATTATATTATTCATTTTTTATTTATATATTTTTAACTACAATTCATATTTTTTAAACTCATGGTATTTATATTTATTATATGGGGTATCGTTATCAGATTTTAAATGCATGTTCTCATACACATAATCTCATGTTATAACTATGTTACCGTTTATATCTCTATTTTTTATACTTATTTAGCATATGAGAACATAATTTCTTATGTTTCCTTTCCCCATGCTGTGATGATTGGTTTTATTTGAGGTTTTTCTAAGAAAAATATTATATAGGAAGATATGTATGAAATTTTTTTATGGTCATTATTAAAATAATAGGATTGAGTAGGTAGTCTCCAATGACACTAAAAATTAATGAACTACCAATTTTTATTTTATGAGTTATTGGATATTCATTAAAAATTATTTATTAATTACTTATGAAATGTTTGAGTTACTGTATAGAAAATGTTGAGTTAGCATTTTGAACAAGGATGTATAACAAATTGTGAGAACCTATGAAGAAGTCTATGGATACATTTTAGTATAAGAAAATAAATTATAATTTTTATAATTGAATGATAGAGTGTTTTATATGGATTTTCATCTCTTTCTAAATACTACATGTTAATGTGGACTTACCATAGTTGTACCAAGTGTTAATAACATGAAAAAGATCACTATGATTGACTCGATAATTTCAAAGTGAATGATAATGTGGGTTACTGCACACCTTGATTGAAACTCCAATGAGATATGTTTTTTTATCTAAAAACCCATTAAAACCCATCTTGTAGGATTTTAATAGATTATGTCCACTGATAACCATGGTTAAAAAAGGGGATATATAATGAAAATCGGCCATGATTTATAAATACTTTAAATGATTATGTGGTTTGACTATATTATTATTATTACAACTACTTTTATTTATGGTATCATGAAATGGCTAAATCCAATATTAGTCTTTTAAAAAACATAATGTGATGAAAAATTTAGAGATTATGAGAAACCAAACTAGATGATGAATTTAAGGAAATATCTTTTGTATATTCCTATTCAGTGATCATCATATATGATTAACGAAATGATCATCGAGAGATTCATAACACTAAAAATAAAATGAAGATGGAATTTTTCCAATTTTCTTATGGTATTGAACATCGAAGAAAGAAAAATTGGCATCATAAATTCCCTAAATTTCATATGAAGTACACAAAAGATTTTCTAAAATTAAGGGGGATATTTTTTCTATATTGAAATAATGTTCATTGAAAAAAATATTTTCATGAAATTCAATGTATTATATATGGGGATAATGAAAATTATCTGAGTTAATGACCTAAACTAAGGGTCAAACAATAAACCAATGAATGGCCTATATTTTACAAAACCATTGATGTAAAACGTTTAAAGTATTTAGTTATAGGGATTAAAGATTAATTGGATGGAAGTATTTTTACCAATGTTTTGTTTATAATAAAAATCATGAAACATACATAAATTATTTTATTTTTGTAATAATATAGGATATCATGTAATATTAATACAATATTCAGGGAAACCATCATTATTTATGACATTATGGTTGATCATACATTAAATGTCTTAGAAAACCCTTTTTAGGTTCAATGTGATGGGATTTAAATGTGATTAATAACATTTTTTGAGATTTTTTGATTGAAAAAGATAAATGTAACTCTTATGTTCAACACATTGTATTGTTTGAGGAAGAATTATATTTGAGTAAGTTTCATATTATTGAAAACCATCATATTTTACATCACCTTTGATGGTCAAGGTTATTTTTTTGTTTCCTAATAATATCTCTTATAATAAAAAAACATTATATTAATATAGTGGGTACTGTAGCGGCGGCAGGGCACTGTAGCGGCGGCATGGCACTGTAGCGGCGGCAGGGCACTGTAGTGGCATCGATACTGTGCGGTACTGTAGTAGCAGGTTACTATTCACAGAATGTGAATTGGCCTTAGAATTTGGGCCTACGGGCTATGTAATGGGATACAAGCCCACTGGGCCTTCGGGCTATGTAATGGGTTTCCCTCTACCCAGTTAAAAGATGACTTTGCTTTGATTTAATAATAAAAATGAGGCTTTGGCCCCAACCTTTAAAAAAAGGAACTCTTATCACATTTAACAAGGTCATGGGGTTTGAACCCACAACTGGTTGGATGTTATGGTAGAAACTTATCCACTTACACATGATGTCTTGGTTAGTAAGATTTATTTTCCAAATAATGTGATAAATAATGAATATATATATTATTAACAAATTAATAACATTGAGAATATGATAGAACATAAAACTTATAATAGGATAACATATGACACACAACAATTGAAGGTTCAAGAGACCAATGACCAAACACATGATGTTGATTTAGATTAACTAATTGTTGAATAAAATTTGTAGAGTCACAATTTTTATAGAGACATGTTTGATAGAAATATTGATCATAAGTTGTTAAAGTATATATTCATAGATAAGATGTAAAATATGAGGCAAAAAATATTGTTGGAATTTTATAATAATTATGAGTATTCAATATAGTACATTTTAGGGAATGAAAAGAGGGGTATTTTTGCATTGAGTAAAAAATATTATCATAGCTTGTAAATGATGAATATTTAATAAGATTAAATATATATGGATTTTAAAAAGATGAATCGTGAAATCATTGTGAAATGGGAGATATATTGTAATAATCAAAGGAGTGTTCAACCCTATATCCATGTTTATATACAAGAGGACCCAAAAGAAGATGTATAAATATAGAAGAATAGATGAAATGTTCCTAAGATTATCCTAGGATATGTTGGAATGATATGTATGAGTAACTATGTTTTTGTTCCCTTCATAACAATTTTTGATAAAGGATCTATTAGAGGAAGCTCAAAGTTATTCATTATCTATTAATCCTTGAAATACAATGATGAATAGTAATATGAAAGTGTATTACTTCTCTAATTGAATAAACATATACATTAATGAGTTTATATATTGGTGCTTATTAGGTCATAAAGTTAAGGTAGAGATGCATAATTCTATGGGCATGATACATCGATTTCCCATTCAAGGATTCAAATGGGACAATATCATGATGGATGTTGTTGTTGGAATCTCCAAACTATATAATAGTTATAATGCTATATGGGTTGTAGTCAATCACTTTAACAACCTGACCCAACCGACTATGGAAATAGTAGCTAGAATAGAGACCATGTGTCCTCATGCTCATATCCCCATAAACCAAAGGATGCATAATAGAAGTGAGGTCTTTTGTAGTACAATGCATAGATTATACCCTCACGATCAGAGTAACATAATTTTATTATTAAGAAAAAATCAATAGATAGTAGCGAAATATGTAATAATAAATTAATGGAAAAGGAATATAAATGTAATAACTGAATAATGTGGCCAACACAAATATAAAACAATGAATTCATATCAGATGATGATACATTTTAACAAGGAAATACAATATATATATATATACAATGAAAAAAACCCCAAAGGGTAACTCCACGGGCATCTGTAGTACCATTTGGGGTTTTTCACCAAATATACCATGTACAACACAAGAAAACATCCAAGTACCTTCAAAAATGAGTTCATATTAGGTACCCTGGTGCAATGGAGGCATGATATGGGGATGTGATATATTCAGTAATCCACTAAAAATAGTTTCTAATACATAATCCAATCTATGATTATAAATGAAAACAATTTCAATATATAGTGAAAGGAATGAAATAAATATATAAATAATCATAATAGGTTATCTCTATTTATTTAAAGATACCTGTCTATCCATACCATATTTTCCCTATGATAGAATTTCTATGACTACGGTGAACCGGTAAAAATTTGTATATGATAAGGATTGGTCATTAAAACTAAGTAGAAAGGATGGACTAATCCCTGGAAAATGATTTGTCTTGGGGGATGTGTCATTTATTTTATCTAATTATTATTTTTCATTTAATTAAAATTTAATCCCAATATATTCAATTAAAGGACATTATTGGAGCATCGAATGTGAACATTATGAGGGATCCTAGGTATCAAACCAAGATTGTAACATCTATCCAAGACCGAAGGAGTCAATCTAGGGTGTTCCATAAAAGTAATTCCATGTATCACTCTTGGTACAAACTAAAACATCCCCCCACTAAATTCATCTCCCGTATCTCATAAAGGGCTCTGAGTATCACCCATATCTTAGAGTGACCATCATTCCACCAAGTCTATCAACGGGTTCTCCGCTGAGAATTGGAATAACTCATATGTAGGTAAGAAAAACACATGGTGAGCTCATCCATGATAAATCTATTATCTCTCATCGATAATGAATCATCGTCAACCCATGAGCCAATCCTTGGCATTTAGTATGGATGAATTTGAGTATCGCTTGAGTGATAATGATTAAATTCATTCCTTTTAAATTTAATCACTAAATAGGTCATATATATAATGAATAAAAATCTATCTCATGACTATTAATGGATAGGTCCATACCCTTTTTATAATTTCAATTACAGAACAACAAGGCCTTTGTACTATGAATGACACCAATATGATCCACAAAAACATAGACATAATGTTTTTTGTAAAGAAGAAAGTGCATCTCAAAATAGTGGATTTGTTATAAAACATGAAATATTAGTGTTGACCTCACCTATTTTGATAATCTCAATTTTGTTTTAATATGTTTTGATAATCCTATCTATATGTTAAATTATGTTGACAGAAATATCAAAATAATAATTGAAATATGTTAATCAATGTTTATCTATGTTTATACATGTTTTGAAATAATACTAACTCAATCTGGATATGATTTGCATAGAACAAATAAGTATTAAGTTTTTGAGTCACTGATACAGACCTACCAATACATAGTCACTGATACAGACATAGTCTATCGATAAGCAAAGATCACCGATAGACAGAGTCTACTGTTATATCAAGAGCTACCGATACAGAAAGACCTACTGATACAAGTCTACCTATACAAACAGACAGCTACTGATATGAAGTCTACCGATACAGACAGAGCCATCGATATACAGAGAGAGACACCGATATAAGAATCTACCGATATAAGCGAGTTATCGATGGAGAGATCCACCGATAAAAGAATTCTATATATACAGAAGAGTTGCCGATAAGAGGAGCTACCGATACAGAGTCACTGTCACTGATACATAGTCCACCGTTATAAAGAGTAACAACTACCGATATAGACCTACTGACTCAAGTCCACCGATACAAGCTCACTGATACTAAGAGATACCGATGGAAACCAGTCACTATATCTCTAAACCCTAATCATATTTGTTTATTAACAAAGGTCATATTTGGTACTTTTAATGCAACTACTATTAATTAATTAATGTATGTTGAATGTCAGGAAACCGTACCAAGTACCTGCAGAAGTAATCATACTTTTTGTTGGACCACATGAGCTATAAAAGGGAAGAAAAAAGCATAGCATAAGTAGAGGATGTTCAAAAAGCGGTGACACAGTGCTGTCAGAAAGGTAATACACATGAGAGCTAAAACACAGAAGAACTTTTACTAAGAAGTCGAGGGACATTGCTTTGCTACAAATATTACTGCAATCTCGAGCAAAAACCTCAGTACGAGGAAGTCAATGAATAGAACTGTGATACTCTGTTTCTCAGAACAATTTCAGAGAATGACTCAAACAATATCTACTCAATCCAAAAGGAGTCTAGAGATGAATTTCCATCACATAGAGCCTTCTAATATCATTTCAATTTTATTATCTCTATTGTGAATTGTTTATTTACATTTCAAGTAGTGTGTGTGATTCTGTTCTTCTTAGACACACACTAACTCATGAGAATAACTGAAGGATATATAATATCCTCACTCAATGTTTTTAAATCTTTTTGATTCCCACTGTGAATTGTGGTATAGGTCAAGTGTGACCTGGATATCTTGTGTGCTATTGTTTTGGTTTTTCCCACGAAGAACTGTGGTAGAGGTCATAGGTCCTGGACAGTCTGAGTACTGTTGTTTTCCCTAATCCATTATGTGGATCAATGTTTATATAAACTCTTTGAGAGGACTAATTCTTGGATTGAGACTGAACCTCTTGGTTAAACCTGTTGTTCATCCTATTTCATTTTAAACTATATCTTATATTCTTTTGCTAATTACTTTTAATTTCATATATGTTTTAAAGTAACTCTGATGGTTAAACTAGCAAGTGTTTGTAATTTTTTTATCTGGTAAGTTAGTTTGAAAAGCTAACTTAATCTTCAGATTACGTTAACTGAGAAATAATCAATCTTTGAGAAACTAATTGAAACCTTTCAAGCTTTATAAATTCACTACAGTTTAATTTTTATTTAATTTGGGGAGATTTTATTGAAAAAATTTTAACAGAAATTTCTATTGAAACTCAATTCACCCCCCTCTTGAGTATCCACTCCGACCAACATTTGGTATTAAGGGAGATTTATTAATCAAGGATTTCCAAACACTCTGTTTTTCAACTTTGATTTTAGTTGTATCTTAAAGATCTTAAATTTATGTTTGTTTTAAATTTTATCTCTTTAAATATATTTTCTAAAATCTAATTATGGATAATAGATTATAAGGTGATGCTACCAACATGAAACCTTTCTTAAATGGTTTTAATTATTCCCAATGGAAAATCAAAATGAAAATTCATTTAGAAAGTATACGATTTGATATTTGGACTTCTATAGAATCTGAGTATGAGATTCCAAAGACTTCTAGAGCTACATGGGATGTTGCTACAAAATATTATTACATGAATAATTGTAAATCCATAAATTCCCTTTACTTCTCTCTAGGAGATGAAGAGTTTAACAGAATTTCTGCTTGTAAAACAACACATGAAATCTGGGATACTTTGGCTGTTTCTCATGAAGGAACAACTAATGGAAAAGAAATGAGATTAAACACTTACACTATTAAATATAATTTTTTTAAAATGAGGCATGATGAACCTATTTCTGACATGTATCTCAGGTTTAATGAGATTTTTAATACTATGCGCTCACTGGGAAAAGTTGTTCCCAAAAAGTAGCAAATCATGAAAATACTCAGATGTCTGCCAGAAAGATGGAGAGGCACATCAGTTTCAATTAGAGAATCTTGTGATATTGGTACTTTTCCCATCAAGGAACTCATTGGTAAGTTAATGATGTATGAAGAAGAACTGAAAGTAAACAAGGAAGAAAATGATGAACCCAGGAAGAATTCTGTAGCTTTCCAAAAATCTAAATCAAAACTTAAGGACAAAGGGAAAATTCAAAGTGAAAGTGATAGCTCAATCTGTGATCAAAGTGCATCAGAAAACAATGCTGAAATGGCTCAGATAGCCAGATGATTTTAGAAGTTTTATAGAAAGAAGAAGTTTTTCCAAAAATCCAATTACAAGGGAAAGTATGACAATAAAGGTCATTGGAAGAAGGATTGGAAGAGGACAGATAAAAGTGACGACATAGTCTGCTACGAATGCAAGAGGAAATGACATGTGAAATTTGACTATCCAAAGTTAAAATACAAGAAGAAATATGAGTACAAGGACCGCAAATATAAGAAAGCTTTGAAAGCATCATGGAGTGCTTCAGAAGACAGTTCAAGTGATTCTGATTCCACTTAGGATGAAATATCTCAAAAATCTAATACGTGTTTCATGAAAAACAAATCTATGGTAAAATTGGATACTCTTGATTTAAATTCTTATTATTCTGGAGATGATTCTGATTCTGAAAACATGTCTGGTGAAGAGTTATTTGAATAATTTAACATTCTAGAGGATACCTGTAATGAGTTGAAAGATAAGTATAAAACCTTAAAGAAACATTATTCTATAACTAGCACTCTCAAATCTGCACTAGAAGTAGAAATGGAAAAGAATGATCAACCACTCAAAGAAAATACTGAACTCAAATTTTATAATGAGCAACTCAAGAAAGATCTAGAAAAATTCACCAATGTAAAGAACACTCTTACACAAATTCTAGGCAAACAAGTAGCACCAAAATATATTACTGGTTTAGGTTATCAGCCTGGACAAAGACAGATTACAAAGAATAGATTTATTCCTTAATATGGACAGTATGATTCTAGTTCCATTTTTGGAAATTCTTATGTCTCAACCAGCTATTCACATAATTATATATCAAACAAAGTTTATCTTTCAAAATAATTTGAATCTATGGATTATATGAAACCCATTAGACAAATCTGGGTACCAAAAGTTTTGTTTGCCAACCTGTCTGGACCAAAGAAAATCTGGGTACCAAAATCATTTTCTATTTAAACCTATTTTATAGGAGAATTGCTTGAAGAGTTCCTATAAGAAGATATGGTACTTGGACAGTGGATGTTCAAGGCATATGACTGGAGATTACTCATGTTTCAAAAGTTTAATCAAAGTTGAAGGAGGACATGCCACCTTTGGTGATAATTCAAAAGGAAAAATCATCAGCTTAGGCCAAATTGGTAACACTAATTCAATTTTAATTTCTAAAGTATTGTTTGTTGATGGATTAAAATACTACCTATTAAGAATTTATCAGTTGTGTGGTGATGGTATCAATTTCAAATTTGAAAATGATTCTTGCAATGTATTTGATTATAAAAATGCTTTGGTATTTATTGCCTTGAGAAATGAAAATGTATATGCTATAGATTTAAATTCTTTAGCTAAACAAAAGGTTACTTGTTTAAATTCTTTTCATAAAGAGTCTTGGATATGGCATAGAAGATTAAGACACTACAATTTTCATTCACTTAAGAAAATGACTAAGACAAATTTAGTCAGAGACCTACCTCAACTAAAATTCCCATTAGATAAAGATTGTACTCCCTATCAAAAGGGAAAGCAACATAAAGTTTCATTCAAATTAAATAAAGAGGTTTCAACTTCTTATCCTATCAAGGTGGTTCACATGGATTTGTTTGGAACTTCTAGAATTTCTATTTTTAATGGGAATCACTATGTTTATGTCTTAGTATATGACTTTTCTAGAAATACTTGGGTATATTTTCTAGCTCACAAAAGTAAAGCTTACTTTTACTTTATTAAATACTCAAAGTCTATAGAAAACTTTAGTGGTCTTAAGATTAAAACCTTGAGAAGTGACCATGGTCATGAGTTTGAAAATCACAAATTTGAATCATGCTGCTCACAAAATGGCTATAATCAGAATTTATCTGCCCCTAGGACACCTCCATAGAATGGTGTAGTTGAAATAAGGAATAAAACCCTTCAAGAAATTGCAAGAACTATGCTTAATGAGTATGACCTACCTGTTTACTTTTGGGAAGAAGCTATAAATACAGCTTGTTATATTATAAATAGAGTCTTTATTTGACATATTCTTAAAAAGACCCCTTATGAACTGTGGAATAATAGGAAGCCTAAAGTTAGTTACTTTAGAGTTTTTGGTTTTGAAGTCTTTATTCTCAATACTAAAGATAATCTGGACAAATTTCATCTAAAAGTGATGAAGTAATTTTTCTTGGTTATTATTTAACTAGAAAAGCCTATAGAGTTTTTAATAAAAGAACCAAATGTATGGAAGAATCTGTTCACATCAAATTTGATAAAACTGATCCACATGAGTCCAAACCCTCTCTTGAAAATCTTTAAGAACATTTGTCTGTTCTGGACCATAATGATAAAAGCAGTGAACTTGCTGTAAAAATAAGTAATTCTAGAAATTTTCCAGAACCCGATTCTTTTAGAACCAAACCTACAGAAAAACCTGAATTCTCTAGTCCTACCATGACCAGACCAACTAGGATTCTAAAGAACCATCCTTTAGATGCTGTTGTGGGAGATTTAGATAGAGGAACCCAAACTAGAGCTTCTCTAAGAAATCATGTTGAACATAAATCCTTTCTTTCACAGTTAGAACCTAAAAATATCATTGATGCAATCAATGATGAATTTTGGGTAATGGATATGCAAGAAGAATTAAATCAATTTGAAAGAAACAAATTCTGGGAATTTGTTGACAGACCAAAGGACACTTTTACCATAGGCACTAAATGAGTTTTTAGAAATAAAGTTGACGAATCAAGAAATATCATTAGAAACAAGGGAAGAATAGTTGCATAAGAATATAGTCAAGAGGAAGGAATGGATTGTGAGGAAACCTTTTCACCTGTAGCTAGATTAGAAGCTATTAGGATTCTACTTGCCTATGCTGCTCATCTGAATTTCAAGTTATATCAAATGGATGTTAAAAGTGCTTTTCTAAATGGTTTTGTAATTGAAGATGTTTTTGTTGAAAAATCACATGGATTTACTAATACTCATTTTCCAAACCGAGTTTTTAAGCTTTTTAAAGCTTTATATGGTTTAAAACAAGCCCCACGAGCTTGGTATGATAGACTTAGTAGTTTTCTTATTTCAAAAGGTTTATGTAAAGGGATTGTTGATCCAACTCTCTTTATAAAAGTAATTTCCAAATATGTTTTGATAGTACCAATCTATGTTGATGATATTGTTTTTGGATCTTCTAAAAATGATTTGTGTATTGATTTTTCAAAGAGTATGCAAAATGTATTTGAAATGAGTTTAATGAGAGAACTCAAATATTTTCTTGGATTTCATGTTTTTCAAAATAAAAATGGTATTATCTTAAATCAAGGTAAATATTCAAAGGATCTTTTAAAACGTTTTGGTTTGGATAGTAATAAGGGTAATGACACACCCATGAGTATCACTTGTAAGTTGGATGCTGATGAAACTGGAAAACCAGTGGATCAAACCAACTACAGAGGTATGACAGGGAGTATGATCTATCTTACTGCTAGTCGACCAGATATTATGTTTAGTGTGTGTATGTGTGCAAGATTTCAATCTAATCCAAAAGAGTCACACTTTCTTGCTGTTAAAAGAATTTTCAAATATCTTAAACATACTACTAACTTAGGATTATTTTATCCAAAAGGACAATCATTCAATTTAATAAGTTATTCAGATGCTGACTATTCTAGTTGCAAGTTAGATAGAAAGAGCACTTCTGAAACATGTCATATTCTAGGTAAGTCCCTGATATCTTGGTGTAGTAAAAAGTAGAACTCTATTGCATTGTCTACTACTGAAGCAGAATATATTACTGCTGGTAGTTGCTGTGCACAAATTCTCTGGATGCAACATACATTATTGGACTATAGATATCATTTTAAACATGTATCTAAAAACTATGATAACACTAGTGCGATCAATATATCTTAGAATCCTATATCTCACTCTTAGACCAAATAAATTGATTTAAGGCACCACTTTTTGAGAGATCATTTCCAAAAGGGTGATATTACTCTTGAATTTATAGGTACTGAACATCAATTAGCTCACATATTCACCAAGGATTTAAGTTTAGATAGGTTAAGTTACATTAGACATGAGTTAGGAATGATAGACTTTCTAGAAGAAAATTCTCACTGTTAGCCAAATCCTCACTGTTAAGCAAATCCTCACCGTTAGCCAAAACCTCACTGTTAGGCAAACCTCACCGCTAGAAAACCTCACTGCTAGAAAAACTCACCACTAGAAAACCTCACTGCTAGAAAACCTCACCGCTAGAAAACCTCGCCTCTAGAAAACCTCACTGCTAGAGACACCTCACCGCTAGAGACAAATCATCGCTAGAGACCTCACCGATAGATAAACCTCACCGTCATGGTTCTCACTGGTAATTGTCACCGATATGTCATGCGTTGTCTGATTTTCATTTTCTTTAGCTGAAACTCTTATTGTTTTCAGTATAATTTATTTTATTAAATTTTGATTCCTAAATGATACAAACCAAGCCTTAGTCACATTTCAATCCACTGTAAACTCTCCTCTCTTCAATCCTCACTTCTCGAACCCCCGCATTACGCGTAACCCTAATTTATTCAATTGGAGATGGCATGAACAAAAATCCCAATAGTCAGGGATGATAGTGATGCACCAAGTGTGAAGAAGCAGAAAACAGGACCTAAAGGTAGTGGTAGTGAAAGTTAAACAAGGTTGAGGAAGCGTGCAGTGAACCCGCATTTTCAGAATAGTGAAATAGTAATAGAAAATGAACTCAATGAGGAATGGCTCTTGCCTAGAAAGTTAGTGGTTCTAAGAGTATTGGAGGAACAAGGATGGCTCAAATGTTTTTAAAACAACAATGGATATCATTATCTGAATTTGGTTAAGGATTTTTATGATTTTGTTCATTTTGAGAAGTATGAAGAAGAAGAAAATAGAATGGTTTCATTAGTGAATGACAAGGAAATTTCTTTTTCTTCTATTTAATGGGCTGAATTTCTGAAAGTCCCGCATGAGGGTGTATTTGGGTATAACTCAAAGACAATACCTCCTACCAGTGAAATTTTTGACTATGATGTTACTTTGGAAGAGCTCACCGGTAGTGGCAAACAAAGAAAGGTAGGGGCTGCTGAGATGGATGGAGAAAACCAGTTGTTATTCAAATTCATCCAACACGTGCTAAGTCCAAGAAGAGGGGACTTTGAAAATTTGAGATACCAATATATTTATTTGTTTTATTTGCTGAGGCATGGTGTTAAGGTAAATTTATGTATGTTGTTGGTGATCCGAATTGAGGATATGACCAGGAATAACTAAAAAGCCAATGATTTATTCTTTGCAAAGTTGATTTCGGTAATGATCAAGGTGAATGGAGTAGATGAGTCTCAGGATGAGATAGTGGCTGTGAGAAATAATTTTTTCATCACAAGCATAATCTGTAAGTATATAAAGATTGGCTGGAACCAATAGAGAAGGCACTGGGTTGTTGATGATGAGAAGGTGTATGATAAGTTCAACCCTGTTGACCATCCTAATAGGCCAAGAGACAGAAGAGATCCAGGTCTAGGACCTGATGAAGAGGAACCTCAGTATAGTAATGATACTGATGAAGAGGATACCTCTATAGCTGATGGAGGGGATCCGAACATTCCTCCAAGTGCATTTGCTGAAGTTGTATCATCTAGAAAGGGAACTGTGTTAGGAGTAAGTAATGAAAAAGCCCCTATTGATGAGGAAGACTAGCCAGCTCTAGAGAATGAGGAAGAACAAGAATCTAAAAATGAAGTATCTGTTTCTGACTGCTTGAGTCTCAGTCTACTTATTGGGTACTCCTCAATTCCTACTGAGGAAATTTTTGAAGTAGACAGACCTACATCTAGTCCTCAGTTACCTCAGGTTGGGACACCTGATGTGGATAGAGTTGTTGATGATTCTTTTGAGGAGGAGAAACCCGCAGTTCATGGTGAAGAAGAGGAAGCTCCATTTAAGGGGGAGAAATCTGTTATTCTTGGATCTATCTCAGTTCTTCATGAGATAGAAGATTGGTCTGAAGATCCATGATTCATGGTGTTTGGACTTGATTACACATGATCTGATGATGTCCAACCCAAAAGAAATATTGATACTTTTTCTTAAAGAGCACAAGTAGTTGTGCCTGAAAATCTGGTTACTAAGGCCGATCTTGAGACTTTAAAGGATGAGTTGAAGGAGACATGGACTACATCTGTTACAGACTTAAAGAGCTATTTTGTTAAAGAGCTGAGTGAAATGGAAAGATCATTTGAACTCTCTCTTGGATGTATTGTGTCATGAACTGTGGTAGAGATGGTTAATGAAGTCAAAGTGTGTCATACTCAGATTGAAACTTGGACAAAGGTTGTTATTGCTTTGAATAAATCTGTTGATTCATTCCATACCTTGGTTAGTTCCCAAACCCATGTTGCTACTGACAAAAATTATATCAAGAGTGTAGTAAAGCAGATTGTGGATGTGTTTGAAGCCTTTAAGAAGACCGTCAAAGAGCATGTCAGTACACATGATTTGGTTTTCAAGAAGTTGATAAGTAATTTGACCCAATATTTTAAGGAAACTTTTGCATTCACTGCCTAACCTCTTGGTTCATCCAGTGCTTCAGTAGATATTGATCAGTTTAGAACTGTGCTGAAAGAGGATCTTGGTCAGGCTAGTACCAGTAGCTTGGCTGATTCTCAGGTGCTATCTACCTCAAGAGATATCAGAAAATTTGTTCAAGAGCATATGAGGGATGCTACTTCTGCCCAAAAATAAATCAATGATAATATTGATCTCTACTTTCAGAAATTTTATACCAAGCATCAGCTCAAAACCCATTTCAAGCTTCTGTTAGAGAACATGAAACTACCTCCAGTTACTCAAGCTTTCAGAGAACAAGTAAGGAAGCTCAGGGAGTTGACTCCTACTCTAGAAAAGTTTATGGAGAACAAGGATGACTTTATCTATGCTATGTAAAGAGGAGGAGGAATCATTATGGACTTTAGAAATCTGTTGCTTCTGTTTTTTCATGTAGACAGTACCCCTATCATTTTACCTCCAGCTCGGCCTGCCTCTGATCAGTCTACCTCCATTCCTCAGATGACACCAGCTCAACCAATTAGAAGTCTCTCTCCTCTGATCACCCAGAGAGATCCACATTATAGGCTAGGCACTGTATCATTAGCTCAACCTCCTCTGATTATCACTGGTGTTTCCAAGCCTCCACATGCATCTACCTAGCCCGAATCACCTTCTGATTCCAAGGGAAAATCCAAATCACATGCTGAGTAGGTGGATTGAATAGTGGCTAGGACATTTGATAGGAATCACTTGTACTCTTTTTGCCTCAATTTTGTATTTCTCTGTATTTTTTACCCAAGAAATATATATGATCTTATTCTCTTTTACCTTATATTACTTCTCTCATCCATTGTTTACTGCTTTTTGGTAATCACAAAGGGTTAGAAATATGAGCATTATATATTCTAACTCTGGTACATTTGTTTAATAATTATACCTCTGGTAAATTTGTTTTATAATTCTACCTATGATACAACTGTTTCATACCTCTGATACATTTTCATGTAATACTCTATTATCTGATACATTTGAAAATGTCATTACTCACACTGAGAAGTGATGCCCAATGTATTTTATACTGATATATTAATTATTATTTTGGATTATAATACCATAACTTGTGATTATCAAAAAGGGGGATACTGTTGACCTCACCTGTTTTGATAATATCAATTATATTTTAATATGTTTTGATAATCCTATATATATGTTAAATTATGTTGAAAAAAATATCAAAATAATTAAAGATCAATGATAGACAGAGTCTATTGTTATATCAAGAGCTACCGATACAGACAGACCTACCGATACAAGTCCACCGATACAAATAGACAGCAACTGATATGAAGTCTACCAATACAGACAGAGCCACCGATATACAGAGAGAGCCACCGATACAATAAGATACCGATATAAGCGAGTTACCGATAGAGAGAGCCACTGATACTAGAATGATACCTATGTAGAAGAGATAATGATAAGAGGAGCTACCAATATAGAGTCACTTTCACTGATACATAGTCTACCATTATAAAGAGTAACAGCTACCGATAAAGACCTACTGACTCAAGTCCACCGATACAAGATCACTGATACTAAGAGCTACTGATGGAAACCAGTCACTATATCTCTAAACCCTACTTATATTTGTTTATTAACAAAAGTCATATTTGGAATTTTTAATGCAACTACTATTAATTAATTAATGTCTGTTGAATGTCAGGAAACCATACCTCGTACCTGCAGAAGTAATCATACTTTTTGTCGGACCACATGAGCTATAAAATGGAATACAAAAATAGATCATATGTAGAGTATGTGAAAAAAGTGGTGAAATAGTGCTGGTAAAAAGGTAATACGCACGAGAGCTAAAACACAGAAGAAATTTTGCTAAGAAGACGAGGGACATTGCTGTGATACAAAGAATACCGCAATCTCGAGAAAGAACCCCAATACAAGGAAGTGAAGGAACAGAACTATGATACTCTGTTTCTTAGAAAAATTTCAGAGAAGGACTTAAAACAACATCTACTCAATCCAAATGGAGTTTATAGCTGCATT
Organism: Viscum album; assembly: GCA_963277665.1. NCBI lineage: Eukaryota > Viridiplantae > Streptophyta > Magnoliopsida > Santalales > Viscaceae > Viscum > Viscum album. Next base: position 444,057,387 of record OY728155.1, on the reverse strand, counting down.
TCCATCACATAGAGACTTCTAATCTCATCTTAATTTTATTAGCTCTATTGTGAATTGTTTATTTACATTTTGAGTAGTGTGTGTGATTCTGTTCTTCTTAGACACACACTAAATATTGAGCATAACTAGAGGATATCTAATATCCTCACTCAATCTTTCTAAATCTTTTTCATTACCACTATAGATTGTGGTAGAGGTCAAGTGTGACCTGGATAGCCTGTGTGCTATTGTTTTGGTTTTTACCATGAAGAACTATGGTAGAGGTCATCGGACCTGGACAGTCTGAGTACTGCTGTTTTCCCTAATCCAGGGTGTGGATCAAAGTTTATATAAACTATTTGAGAAGACTAAGTATCGGCTTGAGACTGAACCTCTTGGTTAAACCTGTTGTGCATACTATTTCATTTTAAACAATATCTTATATTCTGCTGCTAATTACTTTGAAATTCAACTCTGTTTTAAAGTAACTCTGATAGTTAAACTAGCAAGTGTTTGTAATTTTTGTTAGCCAATAAGTTAGTTTCAAAAGCTAACTTAATCTTCAGATTAAGTTAACTAAGAAATAATCAATCATTGAGAAACTAATTTAAACCTTTCACACTTTATAAATTCACTACAGTTTAATTTTTATTTAATTTGGGTAGATTTTATTGAAAACCTTTTTAATAGAAATTTTTATTGGAACTCAATTCACCCCCCCTCTTGAGTATCAACCTCGATCAAAAATTAGTGAAAAAATAATTTCATTGAGTTTAAACAATTAAATTTCATCACAACAATTAAGTCGATCCACTACAACAGTGGTTTAATTTTGGCATTGACTAAATTAAATACATACATACTTATATATATATATTAATATAACTGTCAATGAGGTGGAACATAAATAAGGAATAAAGTGTTCAAAAAAGATATTTAGTATACCCACACTACATGGGTGGTTTGGGCTGAGGTTATAACCTCCAAACATACTATGTGGGGTCTAAACATATCATCATGCAGTATATTCAATATAATTTAAATCATAAAATAAATTAGAGGAAATATAGGCTAATTCCATCATGTGAAACAGTTAAAAATTTTATAAAAATGATGAAACATAAGTGAAAATGTTATAGAACACTGACCTCATGCTTATTAAGGGACACTCATCCAATATCAGAGAATGATTCAGTCAGATTAGAGAGAAAATGAAGAAACTTTTGATCACCCAAAAAATCGTGTGAACTAGGTAACACAAAAATAGTGCAGGTAGAGTGAATAAAAAATAATAACAGAAGAAATAGTAGTGGTGGACATACTAAGAAGATTACATATAACCTAACAACACCTGATTTAGAGAAATTAATAGGGAGATATCACCATACATATAGGATGAGAAGATAAACCCATGGAGGAGGCAGATGTATGAAATGGAGGAAGAATAAAGGAAAAGTAGATGGAAATATTAAATGTTTATAAAATGTGTAATTTAACCCTTTTAAGGAGGTGCACTGTTTGTCGATATGGTTATCCAAACTATGTGCTTACCATGATAATTCTACTCTTTATTGTGGGGGTGACACGGTTTGGCTGCATGATTTGGCCAAACTGTGCACCGATGCTGGTGATAATAGTGAACATGAACTACCAAAATGGAACTAAACATGGGTGTTATGAACATGGTTTTGAAAATCCATGCATAGCTTATTAGGGTCAAATTTTCTCACAATCCCAAGAATCATGATTTACACTAGTTGGCCTCATGATTTTAAACATACCAGGAACCCTTACTAATCTATCGAATCTTGAGTTTTTGGGGAATCATGCTCCTGATACTCAATGGAACACCCTTCACACCTCTAGGGTTCTCAAGGATTTCTAAAAACAGAACATTTATGTGTTTCAAAACTCAAATTGACACACCATGTCTTGGTTTATTAAATGGAATTTCCACTAGTGAAAAAATTCAAACTCCACTTGAACATCATCCAATCCTAAAACACAGAGCACTATAATATTTCATCCTCATACCTTCTCATCCATAAGAAGCTTTTGGGATATGAATATAACCTCACTCGACCTTCTTGGGTCGTCATGTCTTCTTGAAATTTTCATGTTTTGTACCCATATACCCTATAAATCTCTGAGTGTCACCTTAAAATATGATATAGAAGACGTATAAATTCAATCAAATGATCACACTCCAAATTAAACCATTAAGGTAGATCATACCCAAACTCATCCATCCCATGAAAAGATTACAACACACTCTCTTAAAAAGCCATCCTATGGTGCATCAACTATAGATTCAGACATATAAAGAGACAATTCTACGTAATGGTATCTCCACAATTAGAATTATCCTTTTAAACAATACATTTCCTCTTTACTAATTATCTTATAATGGCTCCTATATTGGATGAAAATTATACTCCCTATCAACATCCAAATCCTGGTTAAGATGAATTTTCAAGAAATATATCATCCTTAACTACCACACATGACACAACATGACAACGTTCAATTAATTGGCTCCTCATAAACCACATATTACATGAAAGTGATGTAACTAGTTTGACTATCTTTGGTCAACTACCCTTAAAACAATTGGTTTAGATGGACAGAGCAAACCAAAACTAAGCATAGTTCCTTTTGGATAATGGAACATCAAGATTCCTTATGTACACTCACTGAATCCTGTAACCTATATTGGGTGTTGTCTCTAGCAAAAATGGACGTTTTTTGTCATACCTAGCATAAACATGGGTGCATGGTAGATCATGAAAACTTAGATATTTACCCATTAAGAATATTATCTGATCCTGATTGTAGTTCAAGGTCACATATGATTAAACAACATGAGTTCAAGGGGATCATCCCTAGAATTCTACATGCTATCTTTTACAAGTGTGAAGTTTGTTCAAATATTATCTCCCCTATAACAAAAATAATTATTAAAACCAAGACAACATAAATTCATAAAACCAGTTTGTTTGTATGATTCTATCCAAATTGTTCCAACTCAAAAACCCAATTATCACTAATGACAACCAAAACATCAATGAAACCATTCCACTAGCACACAACACTAATGAAAAGGACCCCAAAATCCCAACATTATTTTAAATATTAGTGTGGAGGAAAATTAACATTCTTTCATTGTAACCTGGTGAGGAAAATATATAGAACATGATCTTCATTAAACTGAGGGTACCTCAAGAGGTTTGGAAGGTCTTAAAATGTTTTTCAGACACTTCCTCTACATTTGAAAAAGTACATGACACAACCATACCAACTATAACACACTATATAAAGGGAAGGACAGTCAAACCCCCATAGGTTGACTTCCATTGAAGAGCTCTACTAATCCTTCTGACACATTTACCTAACCCAACCATGATGATTTACTAGAAATTGAATAGATAAATCATACAATCATACCAACCAATTATTATCCAATAAATTTAGTTTTTTATAGGGTTCACATATTGCCACCCATTCATCAGTATGCTTCCTTTCAGGCTCCAATTTTGTTTGAAACTCACCAAAACCAAGGGAATTCAGAAATATCATTGAACAACCTTGAATGGTCCTCTTGTTTGTGATCCTTGTACTTAGAAATACACAATTAACTAGATATTAAGTGCTTCTCCCCACAATATGAGTGTCCTTAGTAACCTATTTATAAAGAAAGGCACCTCATCCCATGACACACGCCCCATCAACTACTGAGAGAGGGTCCTAGAGGTATCCAATACACCATTATCATGGATTTTAAACCCAAAAGTGTGGGAAAATATCCTCATAAAATCATGATAGATCCTATTCAGGATAAGACATACGAGTGGAACTACGTTATAGATCTTCCCATGTGTGCCATAACATTAGACATAAATGACAAAAAATGATTATTGTGTCCAAACAAAATATCTTTTTTAGAATTACACCCTGATCATTGGGATGTGTTTTAATTTCACCAATTCCTATGTCATTCCTCCATCGATACAACCCATAATGTAAGCATTGCAACACAAGTTTCTATTGACTACCACAAAACTCAATAGTTCAACATACCATTTTAGAAATTTGATGATTAATGAATATAAAAATATATACCACCAATATGTTTTTGTTGTAGAATGACTTTTCCTTAACAATATCCATTGGTACATTGGTGGAATGAATTCAATTATATTATAGCCCACGTAAAAGAACCCGATCAGAGTGGAACTACATGACATGAATTTCAAAATGGCTAACAACCTCCTTATTCATCAGTCCATGAAGAAAAATTATAGGAGGGGCATATAATCTACTAAGAATATGAATATACCCTAGAAAATTCTATCCTATTGAAATAGATAAATACATGATCCTAAATCCATTATCAAATTATCAAAACACACCATGGTCACTACCCAATTTTAGTGTCTTTTTAGATACTGTGAGTCTTATGCGGGAATTTGAAACCCAAAGACTACCACTCATTAAAATAGTCACAAGAATTAGATAATATTTTAAGGTTTTGAGGGTGCTACCTACCTTGGGATATGCTCTTACTGAATCATGAGGTTCCAAACATAATAATAGGCCACACCCATAAGATTTTTCTAGGATTAAGGGCCTATCATTTTCTATTCAGCCAATGGAGACGATACCTATAGAAACACACACATCTCTATTTTATAGATGAATGCATGAAGGATCTAAACTACCCTTACTTGACGGTTGAAGCTAAAAACACCACCTAATGAATGATTTCAAGGAATTAAAACAAATACCATTTAATTCCTTAAACATCATAGGGTCATGTTTTAAAGGATAACTATACCAATTATATGAAAAAGAATCTAACACTTCGTTTAACTAATGTCGTAATGGAAAAAGTATAATTATATTAAAAATTACTTCCATAATTAATAATTCAATTTAAATATCATCATAATTAGGTCATGGAAACACATAAACCACATTATAAACTTCATTCATCTTTTTATAAGCATTAATAATTATCATAGTTGAGGAAAACGACAATTATAAAATATAGAGGAAAAAACCATTTTGATTGTAGTTGGAATTTTAATTAATTGTGCCTCATATAAATAATAATAAAACACAAAAGTAGATAACATATATATTATTATTTATGGTCTTGGAATTAGTCTCATAAGATGTCACCATAATAATATATATAAACTATATAAACTGTTGCATACAAATTAAATGAATATCATTACATATGACAATTATGCCACCATGAGGTTATATAGAAACACATAACTTAGAAAATGAGACCTATTATGGTGCCATTTTTTCATTTTAGTTTCCATATAAATCAACATGCACATTTTATAAATTAATATTTAAAACACCCATAGTGGGTTCATTTCATTAACAACGTTATCCAACTAACTTACAAGGGTGTATTTTGGCATTTAGGAATTTATCCATATGATTCATTATTCACAAGGAATATAGGTACAAGTCAAAATATGGAAAATAAATAATTTATGGTAAAAACATTATTAACATTTTTATTTATAATAGTTTCTGAATATGTGAGGGTCATAAAAATGGTTTTGTTTTTTGGGTTATAACGTCTCAATTTATAAATAACCAATACACATTACAAATTGTAGATGGATACCATATAACATTAATGATTTCATATAAGTATAATAATAATATTCCATAGTATTATCATGTATGCAGTTTCATATAAGTGCGTAACTCACATCAATAGTGGTTAATTTACAAGGATTGGTAGATTAAAATTTGTAAATAACCCATAAAAATTAAAAAATTTAAATTGACTTTAATTTAATTGAAAAAAAAGTTTCATCACATTCTTAATAATCCTAGAAGAATGAAAATTACTATCAATCACATTAATTGGTCCCCTATAAAAGGTATAAAATATGAAATGATAAATAAGTTAGTAGGCATGATAAATAAGAAAAACCATTCAAAATAAGCATGGCCAGTTATTGCACAAGTAGAAAACACCCAAACATGTCATATAAAAAACATGCTCATTAATGATGCAAGGCATATTAAAAAATTTAAAACAACCTATCAACTCAATCTTCATGGAATAGAATATTCATTACATGTGAATTCATATGTTCCTATCATGGTGCATGTATTGATACTTCCCCATTATACTAGGCCAAGGTTAAATACTATAAATCTAACCAATCATAAAGAATTGGAATGTTCTCTAATAACTAAAAGTGTTGTCAAAATATATTTTAATTATTAATGGAAAAACCAATAATCATATCCCTATCCGTGTGGACTTTTCCCCTTATGTGGGATGATCAATCCAAGAAACATTTGTATACAATGTGATGAAAAATTCATAATATACTTTCTACAATATAAAAATAGTATGAAAAATAAAAAAAGAACTCTGATACCACTGTGTAATGCCTTAAATTGATTTATTATGGAAACGTTAGTTTGACTAGTATCCAATTAGACCCAAGAGCACCTTCTCATATTCTAGAGACGATTGAATTTCAGTGATGGTCATGTGATGGTTTGTTGGGAATACTATACCCTCAATATAAATGTATCAATATGGAATTATCATGTGTAAATTAATATAAAACAATGGTAGATGTAATAATAGAAGAAAAATGGAGTAATATTAATATATTAACTATATAAAGTGGACAATTCCCAAAGCATGTCAGATGATGCTACCCTATAATAGTAATATTAAAATGAAAATACAAAAAAAAACCAACAGATAACACCATATTCATCTTGAGTACCAACTCAATAATTTGATCCTAATATCCCATGTACTACTCACATTACAACTAATAAACCAATAACCGACTAACATGTGGTCTTCTCAAGTATCCTAGTGCAATAGTGGCCCGATAAGGGTGTGATATATACCCAATAGGCCACTACCTATAGTTTCTAAAGAATATTCTAGTATGTGATTATAAATAAATACAATTTTTATATATATTGAAAAGATATAAATAAATAAATAAATAAATAAATATTCATAACAAGCTGGATCATGTTCTTTATGGACAATTGGTTGATTATACCTGCTTTTACCTAAGTTGGAATGTATCTAACTGTGGTGAACCTATAGAAGTCAGTAAAATAGAAGGATGAGTCATCATAACTATATAGAAAAGATAGAATGAATATAGAAATGTGATTTGTCCTAGTGAACTTACTTTTTAGTTTATCTAATTATCAATTTATATTTAATTTAATATGAAACCTAATATATTAAATTATATAACATACTAGTATCATCAAAGTTATAACTTATGAAGGAACCCATGTTTCACACTTTAATGTAATATTTATCGAAGAGAAAAGGAATATGTCAAGTGTAATTCATAAAAAGAATCCCATGTATCAATATTGGTATAAGGTAAAACATGCCCCTCCAAGTCCATCACTATTATCTCACAAAGGGGTAGTCATATCATTTTTTTCGAGGTGTAACCATATTTCCATCAACATCATCCATGGGTGCTTCTATGGGATGAGGAATCAATGATATGGAGGTAATAAACACGCATGGTGAGCCCTTACAAGATATAGCACATATCAACCCCATAGTATTAATCCTCATCGACCCATGGGCACTTCCTTGGAATTTTGTAAAGAGGATGATGCGTATAGCTTGAGGCATAAATCATACATTCATTCCATTTATATTTAATCACTAAAGAGAATAAGTATATAACAAATCCAAATAACATGTCGTGTATACTAAAGGAGTAGGACAAGCCCCTTTGATATTTTCAATTACATAATAACAAGTACCATGTACATAGAATTCCATTCATCCATCAAATAAAGTAATAAAATATAATTTTTTCCATAGAGGAAATGACACCTAACAGTACGAGTTTTATTTTAAAACCTAAAATATTTATCCACAATTATTCACTTAGAGTGTAAAAAATTAAATTTCATCACAATAAAAATATCAACCCACTAAAATTGTGGTTTAGTGAAGGATAAAGGTCAATTAAATACATAAATATATATATACATATATATATCTAATGGTAACACTCAATGTGGTGTCTCATACTTAAGAATGAAAAAGTTCAACACATGTTAATTATCAAACCCACCCTAAGGGGTGGTTCTGGGTGAGTTCGTAACCTCCATCCATACTAATGTGGGTCTAAAAATATAATTTAAATAAAAACATATATTAGGGGAAATAAAGGGTAAAAATAGAACACAACACCCATTTAAAATTTATCAAAACAATTAATATTAAGGGAAAAGCAATAGTCTGCATACCACATTCTTAGTAAGACCTACTCGTCTAATATTGAGGATTAATTTGGTTTGGTTTGAGAAAAAACGGTGAAATCCCTATAAATAGGGTGAATTAGGATGCCCCAAAATTGATCAGAGCGAGATGAGATAAACAAATAATGGAATAAAGAGGATTTATAGACATAAAAAGATTTATCCAATGAAACTAATTTATTTAGAGGCTGTATGAGAGAGATCTCATCATTCCTAGAGGAGGAGAAGAAAACCCCCTGGGGAGGGATGATGCATGTGGATGACTATAAAGAATGGAAAAGGATATATATATTAAAAAAGTGGAGAAATTGTGTAATTCTACCCCATTAATGTGGTGTAAAATTTTCCAAACAATGTGCCAACCATGCGGTGGCTACTACTTAAGTGTAGGGTTTGAATAGTTTGTCCACATGGTTAGTCCAAACATCGCGCCAACCATACTTCAAGTAGTTATCACATAATACCTACGTGGAACTATGTATAAAAGATATGTTCACAGTTTGGGAAAACCTTTCACAACCTATGTGGGTGAACTCTTCTCACTTGAACAAGGAAGACAATTTACAGTGGTGGGGTAGACAGTTTCAGAAAAACATTATTCCCCCAAAATCCCCCCATGTTTATGTTTTGGGGGACTGGTACTCGTAAAACACAACGAAGCACCCGAGACAGCTCTTTGGTTCTCTACCCAATTATAAATAATACTCTTATGTGTTTCAAAACTCATATTTACACACTGAGGCTTGGTTTACAAAATAGAACATCCACCAATGAAAAAATTTGAATTCCCTTGGAGCTTCATCCATTCCGAAAACACTTGACTCAATAATCACCATAAAAGGTCATCAAAATTCATTTTTACAAGAGAATATTTATCTCTATATCATCAGTCTATGATATATTTTATGATTTTTTTGGTTTTAATGAGTACCAAATTCTATTGTATCTGATTGGGAATGGTGATTTACTATAACCTTATAGAGAATTCTTCAACATGCAAATAATAATGGGTTGGGTTTTAGTATGGAGAATCATTCCTAGATTTATGGTAAATTTGAGGTAAAAATTCAAACCCTATAAGGTATAATATAATTTATTTCTATGTACTTGAAATATTATTAGGATAAACACATTCTTCTAGTCGATTTTTCATACAACACTAGAATTAAATCAACTATTCAAATGAAATCTTATGAATCCATCTATGAAAATAAATGAAGAACTATAATGTCATTAGATGATGTTAGAGTATGAAAGCTATTATAACTAGATATGGATTAATAAATTGTATATAATGTTAGATACATTTTAAAAAACATAAGTGAAACATGAATATAGTAGAAAAGTGATGCTAATATTTAATGATGTTATCTAGAATTTGAAGTTGGTGGGATACTATTTCTATGAATTTTTATAAGGTAAAACTTTTGAGATTTCAGAACATATGAAGTATAATCCTTATATATATATTTTCATCTTCAAGATTCCAGATCAAGTAGGTATAATTCCTTATCTCTTTGAACTTTCACCAAATCTCTCTCAACACCATGATATGTTCCATATATCTCCCATTATGATATATATTCATGATCCATAACATGTATTGAACTTAGAAGTAATATAGATGTATCATTATATTATTTAAGAGAAATAATATATAGATATTCTTCATCATAGATTTAATTTTCATTAAAACAATTCCAAACACATGGTCATAACTTTATAGAGAATCCACAAAAGTTTTGAATCCATGTGGGGAAATGGAGATATAATGAAGAATTAGTATCCTCGTTTTTTTCAGTTCTATACTTTTGATGGTGGAATTCATTTTATTGGGGGGGTATAATGTAACAACCTGAGATTTTATTATTCCTTTTTTTCCAATGAAATTTTTATTTCATTAATTTCTTATGTTTCATGAAACCCCGACTTTTTAGGAATCACAATATACTATTAATATTAGTATTTCAACTTAACCATTATAACCAAGATGTTAACCGTGGATGTATCAATAAGAATAATAATATTTTGATAAATAATTATAATTGTTAACTTAGAGAAATTATATTTATATAAATGTGATAAATATTTAGAAAATAAATTATATTTTTTGAAATTACATTTTCCTCCAAAAAATTTATTTCTTTTTGTGAAAAAATTGTAAAAATAATATTTTCCCACAAATTGAAAATAAATTTTAAAAAAATAAACAATATTATATTAATAAAATTTTAAATATTATCTTCAATTGATATTTTTAGACTTATTCAAAACAATTAGTATTTTCAATTATAGTAAACTAATATGATATTTATTAAAATACCCCATTTTGGTAAATAATTTTCAAGCTATATTTTTTTATAAGATTTAAAAGTAAAATTGTTTAAAATTTGTAATTATTAATACATTTTAGGTCATTTTAATCAAATTAATTATTATTTTATATTTTATAACAAAATACATATGAATGTTTTCTCTTTGGTAAACTTTATTTTCATCACATCTACGAGTTTAATAATAAATAAAAATTTTCCACATCTACGAATAGAATTTAGAAAAAATAATTCCATATTTGAATAAATATATTTAATATCATATAATAATTATATTTATTTTTTGGACCAAAAATATTGTAAATATAGTAAAAATAAATTACTACGGATAAGTTTACAAAGGGTATAATGGCGGTTAAATAAAAAAATAAGGATATATTTAACAATACAACTATCTAAATCACATTTTATGGAAAAAATTTACCTTATTATATAACACCTTAGAATATGTGATCATTTTTATGAATTTTCAATTGTAATGACATTATAATTTTGGATATTTCCAAATACATTCCCTGTGGGTTATGTTAACCATTAAGAAAATGATATCTCATCTCCACTACAATTCGCAATTTAAAAATTTTAGATTAAAAAATACCTAACCAAATATTGCCCTTAATTCCCTTCCCACATTCTAATGGCCTTTTTTTATTATAATGCACTCTTATTTAGACATTTGGTAAAAATCTATGGATGATTTGTGAAGAAGATGTGTCGTTCTTATCTAAGATATTTGATTATTTTATTCTTCCACTTCCATGAAATAATCTAAAACCATGATAATATAATTACACCATTATATAACATATTTTTATATTTTATTATGTTAATTTAAAAATCCATATAAATATCCTCTTCCAAAAAAATGGAAGTGAAATTGTTGGTCGTGTGTATGATAGACATCCGCCTGATGAACCGTTGTAATTCCATTTCCATCAGCTCCTCTAATGACTAAATATAATAATGGATTTAACACAAACATATAAATAAATAAATATATATATGTGTGTGTGTGTGTGTGTGTGTTATTTATATGGAATAATTATACTTATTTAATTATAATATCATAACTACCTTCTAACATTACAATCTATTAGAAAATGATTGCCTTACTCAATTATACAATTGGACTAGAGCCTCCACGATGCAATGTGATATATTTTTTAACAATATCTTGACATGGATAATAAAGAATTTATATTTAGTTAATATATTTTATATAAATGATATAAAAATAATTCTGTAAATTTGAATTAATATTTTCCATTCATTCATTCCATACTTCTAGAAAATGGAAATTTTGTTCAGGTGTTCGTAAGAACAACTTTATCTACAAATGATGTAATTATTTTTCTTTTGATATCATTATAAAAATAAAATAACTATATATATAATGAATAATATATATTAGGTTTATATATAATATAAATTTCTTGAGGTTATTGAACCACAATCAAATTTATTGGACTAAAAATTTCAAACAAAAAATTTCACAAAAAACGAAGCTGTTATTGCATGAAATGTGATTTTCACAAGTATGTGTATATAAAACTGTAATAAGAGGTCAAAATTAGAAAAAAAATGGTAATATATGTATAGTATTATGGTTCATAAAAATATTTATATTAAACCTAAAATTATTATACATGAGGATTGAATGTGTTCAATGAATGTCAAAATACTTGGTTGGGGATTTATAGTTTGTCTTTTATTTATGTAAGACATATTCCATATTGTACACTATTTTATTTTATGTGCTGTATATACTATTACTTATAATTTTTTTTTATCATTAATAAAATTAATTTCTTGATAATAAAAAAGTTAATTTTTTTAATTTAAGGGTTCTTATGATTCAATTTTTTTCCAATGTGGTAAGGGATTTCCATCTCACATTTATTTCAATAATATACATTAAAATTTTTAACAACCTAGAGATTCTAAATTATATTCTTATCTTGAAATAAATATGTTTTATAACACATTATATATTATTATTCACATAAAGAAATAAGAAATATTTATTTCATTAATTAATATTTTTACATTGATCATTGATGAAACCAATTATTATTCCTAATATAACAATTCAACAAAATGTCATAAAATATAAAATATAAAATATTAAATGGGAAAATATAGATCACCCTGATCTACTAGAATAATCACCTCCACTTCTAACACTATAGAAAAGAAGAATAATAATCAACAAATAAATATTTTAGAAAATGGAAATGTATAACCTTGATTGGAATTGAGTTGAATAATTAATTGAGAATTATAGAAGTATTTATATGAGGTAATCTAAATATGTGAATAGTAATGAGATCATTGGAATAGTAAATTTTGGGAATAGTAACCAAAATATTGGTTATAATAACCTAACCATTGGGAATAGTGACCAGGCTGTTGGAATAGTAATTTTAGATCAATATAATAACCCATGATATAAATAATTGTTATCATGGTTTATTTTATTAAACATAAATATTACAATTCAATAAAAATAAATATCATATATAAAAACTCAATGAAAATATAATCCAATATCATGGTTTATTTTTAAAATTAATATTTAAATTTAAAATTAGCTTTTTTTGAAAATTATTTTCATAAAATGAACACCATTTTTTGAATCTTCTTGTTTAAATTTTCAAAATGGTAAAAAATACTTCAATTTTTGTGTTGATAATAAATGTATATTTTTTTAACAGAAGTCTTATATTTTAAATTAGGTCATTCATTATGTAATAAAGAATCAATTATTTCTATAAATTATTTTCCAGATATGATATATTTTATCTCATAAATGAGAAACTAAAAATCATAAATTCCAATCCTAAAAATAATTTTCCAAAACCTAATGTCTAATGTGATACATTAAAATAAATTTTTTCCAATGTTAGATATTCATTTTTAATAAACCAATCAATTTAAATTATAAATATATTTAATGCTATTAATATAATTATATTATAATTATATATGATTTATACTATAAAAATTTATCTTTTACTATTATTACCTTTGATATATTATTTTATTTAATATTTTATTCTTCAAAACCCCTCTCCTCAAGTATAAATAACCCCAATCCCTCATACTAGAAAATCAGTCATATAACACTTTTCTAATCATAACCACTACCATAATACATCTAATAAAACCACTTAGAGTCCATAGGGCCATTCTAGTATAAACTAACTCTAGAAAACAATGGAGATTTAGTTTTGTACGAGAGATTCAACACCAAGGATTATGTATGTTTTGATCAACTATTGTTTTTATTATTTCATCATCATCTTCTCTTACCTTTTATCTCCAAATAATTCAATAAAAAAATTAAAATTAAACAGGAATAAAGTTAAAATTTTATTTATAATGTTAACAAACTATATGTATCATATTTATAATATATAAAAATTTCATACTTAGCTTTCCCATTATCCCAACAATATCCCTTCAAAATTAATTTAAAAATTAATAGACACATTTCAAAATAAATACTTATAACCATCATTAGGTATAAACATTATCAGTTGTACACAATATATAAAAATGTGGTTTTATGTATTTTCATTAACTAGAATTATTTATACTACTTCATAAAATACGAGGAACAAAATAATGAAATCTAGGAAAAATGATATTTTTTCTCAACAAAACATGATATCAAAATTACTACCCAATAAGAAAAATAATTAATTAATATAATAAAATAAAAATAATTGGAAAATAGATTTAAAAATTAATATTATTCACTTCTAGATAAATGTTTTGGTAAATCAATTTTTATTATCTAATATTAACAAAAAGAGATGAAATAAGGTGGGAATTAAGACAAGTAGACTCTCAATCCCAATACATTTTATTCGGGTTATCCCATATTCTCAACTTCTTTTGTATGTATATTAATATATTTTCATAATATATTATTTCACTATTATTAGTATTTCTTTTTTAGAAATACATATTTCTAACTTGATTTTTATAAAAAATACAATGACTTTCTGAGAGGGAATTTTCATTCCAAAATAAATATTTTACCCCTCGCGTGTTATCTATTATGTAAAGAAAAATGATATTGTATTCCAATAAATGATCTCCTGATTCATTTGGGAACACAAAAACTAATTCATGAATGTATACCTTATTAAATCCTTGTTAAATCCCTTTATGTTCATGGTTTATTTCATGACTATGATTATTATACGTTCTATGTGGCATGTATGATTATTTAAATATTATGATGTGAAGGGTGGGACCATAATTTTATACCCCTATAATTAATTGGGTAATTATATGTATCAATTCTGATAATGTGTAATATTCATTAAAATTAGGCTATATTTTTTCACATTGACAATGTTATGGTTATGAGATATTTTATATGTGGACATGAAGCTAGCATGGTTTATAAATCTGTGTGTAATTTTACAACTAAGATGTGTTGTCTAATTTTTATGAATTTCCACATTCCATGAATTTATCTAATGTCTATCTCAACATTAAAATGATGATCCTACGCATAAGATAAGATTATTATTATTATTATAACATATTTTATATTTATTTAAGTCCATTTTCAGTCCTCTTACTAAGATTTTAGATCAATCCAATATTTGATGTATATCATTATGTGAGTACATAAAATATGGAAAAAATGATTTTGTAGAGGTAAAATGAAGAAGTATTTAAATAAATGAAGAAGTATTTAAATAAATGATAATGTTCCATTATGTAAATGTTTTTTATGTGCCTATTTTTTTAAAACACTAAAACTTTTGGTCTTATATTGTTATCTCAATTATGTTGTCTATCTTAAAAAATATGAAATAGTCTTATAATAAAATACAGGGTCACTATATTTTGTATCAAATAGTTGTTTAGTTAATTCGGGAATTAAAGTTATAAACCATTAGTGAAACCCTTTTGAAAATACTAATTATATGTTAAAAAAGATGAGACATTGTATTTGAAAAATTATACTCATAGGGATCCAATAAGATATTACCTTAGAGTTAATTGCGAGAAAGAATAAAAATAAATTCATGAATTGTCGACATATATTTTTTTCAAAACATTTGTTTTTTAGAAAATGGTGTTACCAAAAAAACAAATCTACCAAACTATGTGAGGGATAATAAAATTATTGTGAGAATGATATCCCCAATTCCATGGGACAAGAAGCTAAAAACATCCTAGAAATGATTAGCTTGTTTTCTCAGGCTTCAAATAATATCCTAGACTGTGTGGAATAGCTTCCTCCACCCTAGAAGGATAATCTAGACATTGATTCATTTATAAATAAATGAAAACCTATTTTTTGTGTTACTTATGATCCACTAGTCATATAATAGTTGGTTAACATTATAGTGAATACCTTTTTCAATAATCATGTATTCTAGGAAAGATACGGTGACTCTGATCATTTATTATTTATATGAAGAAGATGATCAATGATGGGTTTTGATAAGTAACTACTAGATGAATGATGAAATGGAAGATATAGAGAGTGCATATTTTAAGAAAACATTTATTGTCATCTACTTCCCCCAAACTCATCAAATAACTATAGAGATAGAATTCATGGATATCAATGAATATGAAGGTTAATCTATCACGACATAAAAGGTAATATTTACAAGGATTTATAGATAGGCCTTATGTTTTATTATATAAATTGATAAAAAAATGATATATTCATTAGTGGTATAAAAAACCTTTAAAAGGATCTAGCTAACTGATACTTTTGAAGTTATGAAGAATTGGTTTGATACTAACTCAAAGTAGAGATGGAGTTTGGATAGTGGTTTCATGGTTATAGATATAACAATAGATTAGTAGAGTTTCAGGATTTAACATCAAATGAATAAAGATTAAATAGGATAAAACTATTCAAATGTCACAAATATGGCAATAAAAATCATGTGAATTATCTAAAAGGGATAAAGAAATGATTCACATGCCAAAATTTTGTCCAAAACCTCAAGAATCTCAAAGAGGCATGAAAAATCCAGCAAACATGGGGGAGGAACAAAAGGCCCCTTATAATGAACCATTGATGGTTCAATTCATTAACTATAGTGATCAATGGAACTATGAAATTCCATTTACTAAAATACATATCATTTAGGGTAATCAGTTTCAGTAAAAACCAAAGATACTGGAGCATGGAATATCATATACCATTAGTATTTCTAAATTGGAGCATTAAAATTATTATTTACATGGTGAACTTCATATTAACTGAAAAATGTTTAAAGTGTTATTTGATTTTGGTTCTACGCATTCCTTTATATTGTTCATGATTTCTAGAACTTTAGAATGAAGGCATGATGTCTTCAAGAAGAGATATCTATAAAAAACGATTGGTAAAATCAATGCAAACTATGTTTTGGATTATTCTCTTATAGGAATCTTTAGGATATCACTTCCAATGAATGATAAAAAATATCCATGATGAAATTATAACATATAGATTGGATCTAGTTATATAGAGTAAACATCAACAATAAGGAAAATGAAATCATTTTTCACATTCCTAACCATCCAATTCTTCTCTAAAAATTCATAGAAGATAATTAATCTCCTTTGGAAATTGCCCCAATAGAGTGGGTGTTGATCCCTTATAAAGAAGAATACCATTCCCAAATGCTTGAGCCAATGAAAGGTATCAACATTGTGTAAATTCCAATTGTTACATTATAAATTAATGTTTTTAAAAATGATTTAACCATAAATCCTACAGATCATAAGGTATAGTTCTCAATAGATCTCATACCCAAAGATTATCCAATAAACAATTCACCTTTATGATGTCCCTACTCGAACTGGGGGAGTTAAATAATGAGAATCAAGATCATTTTGAAAAACTATTCATTTTTCATAGTGCATGAACTTCGGGTGTGACATTTCACTTAATAAATAAAAAGGATTGATCAATCTGGTTGTGTATCGATTACTAGGAGATCAAAATGATCACCATATAGAACATGTGTCCCCATCCAAGGATTTACGACTTTTTTGATCAACTACGATGTACTCAATACTTCTCAAATTTTTAACATCATTCTAGATATCATTTATTAATGGTGAACAAGGAATATAATTTGATGACTACCTTCCATACTAGGTATCGAAACTATGATTTCATTATGATGCCCTTTGGACTTAATAATTTCTGTAATATCTTCATTGAATTGATGAATAGAGTATTTAGAGAATACCACATTTTTTTTAGTGTTAATCCATGATAATATTATTTACTTAAAGAGAAATGAGGACCATGAATTTTATTTTTTGATTGAGGTACTGACATTATGGTAAGAGAAAATGTATACCATGTTTGGAAAGTGTTACTTTTGGATGAAGATAGGATTATTTTTGGGGAATTTGATCACAAGTGATGAAATTTCTAGGGATACATCAACGAAAAAGAAAATTGAGGAATTTACATGTCCCACTACTCTCAAGGAGATTGTTTGTTTTCTCATATGGGAAATAATGAGGTTTTGTGATAAATTTCTCAATATTTTCTATCCCGTTAACTACGTCAACACATAAATGGGTTAATAATTTCTATATAAATGAATGTGAAAATTATTTGAGGACCTCAAACAAAGGCGAAATACTATGAAAGTACCAACACTAACATCAAGAGAAGAATTATTTGTGATATACAATGATACATCAAAGTAAGTATTGGGTAGTGTACTCATGCATAATGATTAATTTATACATTATGTGTCATGATTTTTTATATTACCCTAGCAGAAAAACCTAACACTTGATGTAATGTTAAAAACACTGATCTTCTCTATTATGTTTTTGTTTCATTACCTCTATAATGAAATGTGTTATATATATATACTAATCATAAGAGTATAAACTATATATTCACATTGAAGGATCTCAACATGTTTCAATGAATATGGTTATAGCGGGAAATGAATATTATTTAACTATTATTATTTTATGTTGTAGTTATCTCTTAAATATTCTACCAGAGAGAATGAATTGAACTAAATATATTATGTGAATACTTTTTTTAAATGTTTTTACATTCATCTAATAAATTTTATAGGATTTAAAAGATAATAAATCCAATTGTAAGTGTAAAATAATCTAATTTTTTAAAATGTAGTATTACCACCTTTTGATGGAGAGCCCATTTTTATCTAGTTTTTGAAACTTTTAACAGTTTTATTTGATCAAATAAACTATTTCTTTAGAAGTGGGAAATAAAAAGTCAATTTGGATGAATTTATGGTATTTTTTTTGAAATGTTTAATTTTTTGATAAATAGGGAAATATATTGCATTATAGATAGAAATGATTTTTCATTCAAATAATTATTGTAATTTAAAATGATTTTATAGTCCCAATAGATCAATAATATTTTTTTAATATAATTCAGGTCATTGGGATAATTTTTATATTAAAATTTGATTAAAAAAATATATTGATATTTAAAACGTCTCTTTTAACTACCTTCTAACCACATCTACGGGATTAGAATTGAAGGTAATTCTAATGATTCAATAAATTAAAATTTAAAAAATGGATATACATGGTTATAATTATTATAAATATATTGGTCTAATATGATCAAAATATTTTTTTCTAGATAGTAACTTCAATAGTTTATTAACCACGGTAAAAGGGTAAATCGGGTAAATAAGAGGAAAAATAATATTATAATATTATAATATTACACTAAAACATGTCCTAATTTCATTGGATCAGTGGGTTTCCACCAAAATCTACATTAATTTTAAATTATAACCTATTTATTCTACATGTTTAAGATTATGAAATTTAATATAATTTATTTAACATCAGGATAAAAATGTCACACTCATATTTTAATAAGTAAAGTATTTTTAATATTAATTTATATAGTAGATAAATTAAACTATAAATACTACTTTGAAATATAAAATTT
The DNA here is from genome assembly GCA_963277665.1 of Viscum album. Taxonomy (NCBI): domain Eukaryota; kingdom Viridiplantae; phylum Streptophyta; class Magnoliopsida; order Santalales; family Viscaceae; genus Viscum; species Viscum album. The sequence goes on along the minus strand of OY728155.1, from coordinate 444,037,815 downwards.
TGACCGAAATCATGATAACTTATAAATAAATTTTGTAAATTAAAAAAATCAATGTAATTATTACACATTAATGATGCGGTAATAGATTTGTTATAGGATGAACCAAATATGTGATATTAATAATATTAAAATAAATATAATTTGAACTATTTGACTATATAAACGAATTTTATTGATGCCTTTGACATGATAGGGGCGAGTTAATGGATTATTTTTGAAGTAATCAACTTTTTATGACTTTTGTAAAAGTCATGTAATGAATAATGGCCAAATTAACATAATTCATATCTTAATATATAATATATATCATTAAATGATATAAACTTTCTAAAAACTATAAGATTCAGATTTTTTTTTCAAATAACTCTATATTTTTCATTAATGAAAAATTAATTGGTCGTTTGAAATTTTATGGTAATTACATTAACTCTCAACTTGTAACTCACGTGATAAAATAGTAAGAGTTACAAGTGTTTAAGACAGAAAGATATGGATTAAAAAATATTAAAAAATGAATAATTTTTTTGATTATGGGGATTCAACATAAAATCAAAATATATTTCAAATAAATAGTATTTGGACCCTTTTTAGTCAAAATTGAATTTCTTTTAATTTCATTCTTTTTATAACTCCAACAGTGTCTCACATCTCTCCAATAAAAGTGAATCCATTCCTCTATATTACTAAAACTAAAAAAATCTTTATCCCAAAAGATATTACCAAAACCTCCATATAATATTAGTGCACATTATATAGTCCATTTATTAGGCATAAAATTCTCTTTAGGGGTTGTTAGGTGTTAGGAAATGTGACTATCCGAAGGAAAGGTAACGTTTTTAATTATGTATTCCTATTTTGATTCTTCTTCATCTTCCATCAAATATTCTCAAAAATTTATGAGATAATAAATCTATTATCCTAAACATACTAACATGTTATTATGTTAATATAATCCCCAAACCAACCTCCACATCCAAAAAATTGGAAATGAATTAATCTTTCGTGCGTACGTGTGAACTATCACCTCCCCGAACCAATATAAATTCATTTTCCATAACCATATCATATAACATGTAATAATGATGTCATTAAAATTAATATGTGATATTTATTACCTATTAATAATTATAAAATTACAATATATTGTTCATGTTCGTAATTTCCATGCACATAAAAATGATAATGGCATTTGTGTGTACCTGTGAACTATCACTTCCACAAAGCGATGTGATTCATTTTAATTCACCACATCAGTTGTAACATATGTATTAGAATATATAAATTATTTATATGATATTAATGATGTTATGATTCATTATGTAAATATAATATAACAATTACCTACATTCTGTAATGATCAATGAATGTTTAAAAACGTTACTCATGCGTTTATACGACATACCATATCCATGATTATAACGTTGTTCATTTTTCATTAACATAATTAATAGTCTGATATAAAATAATAATTGATGTATAAATGTGATAAATAATTCATGAATATTAATCTACATATTACAGACTTATTACCACATGTACTATTTACATTATGCCATGTTCATTTTCAACTCATGTATCGAATAACAACAAAACATCTGATATGAACTTAAAAAGTTATGTAATTAATATAACATAGTATTGAGTGATATATAGAGTAATAATAATCAATAAAAGGATATAAATAAATTAATAATAAACCAATGTTTATTAGTTGTGGAGATAAAGAATGTATGAGATGAGTCAGACTCAAGGTATGGGACTTCGACTCGATCCCCTTTCATTGAGGCATATGTTGATGTTACCCACCTTTATTATCTTATAATGTGTATATACTACCATTTTTACTTGTTATATTATTATTTAGTGTATTATAATGATATTTTATGTTTTTATAAATTATATTTCTTAATTATTTTTATTCATGTGTTTGTAATGTTGTTAGGTACTCTTTAACTAAAATATCATTTTAAATGTTCTAAAGATCTATTCTTCTAAAAACATTTATTTCATGTTCATGTATTCAAAATAGTTTTTATGAATTTATTTATATGGATATTAATGTTTAAAAATGTTAATTTCCTTCAACGTTTATTTGTGGAATGGGACACTTTGAATCAGAATTACCCTTATTGAATTTTTTAAATGGTCTGGTTAATGGATTGAATATTTCAATATATTGAAATGATATCATGAGGTGTAAAAATAAAATTTATATGAGTGAAATTTTGATAATTTAAATCATTTATTTTTATTATTATATAATTTTACTTGGAAATTTGATAGGTGGTTTCATGATAGACCAAATAAGGATGGCTCCGTGATAAACTAGGGATGTTTGATTACGTTTTAACCTACTACGCATTGGGTATGTAAGTCTATCATATTTCTATTCCATTTTTAAGAGTGATATGTGTGTATATCGACTGTATTTTTATTGAATTTATGAATGATTTTGTACCAAGATACTTTTATATGTTATATGTAATTTTTATGGGTTTTTTGGTCATATTTTTATTAAAAAAGGGTAAGCAAAGAGCTTATATTTAGTGAAGAGTATTTACTACTTCATTAAGATAAAAAATATTACATTATGATAATTTACTTATGTTTTACATGTTTTCACAAAACTATTAGTTTTTATTCTTTTTATAACCCTTACTATGATTTTTGTATTCATCCCATGTTTTTAACTTTTTTCTATAGGGTATATGGATGGGTAAAAAAAGGATGATGTCAAGATGATTTTTACAATAAAAAATAAATAATTTTTTTAAGAGTGTTATTTTGTGAAAAAAATATTTATTGAGTAGAAGTGTCTATATTTTAATTTTGGGATTGTTTTGTAATATTTATAAAATAAATATTTATTACTATAAAAAAAATATCCTAAATGTGATTTTTTTACTTAAATAAAGATTATGTAAGGTTTAACATTCGAGACTTATAGTTGAAATCAATGGAAATGTTTAGATAAGATTAGAGGTTTGGATTTTATGTAAATGATGTTTAAAGATCCCATATAACCAAGAGGGTTATTATACTATAGATAATTTTGGTGGATTATAGTAAATTAGGAGGATTGGATAAAAATAAAAAAAATGAGTTATAATGTGAAAGATGGATTAGAGTTTTATAAAAGAATTATGTTATATTTACCATATATATGATTCTTCTTTTTATAATTCATTTCATGTTTAAGAGATGATATAATTAAATAAATTAAAGATCATTTGTCAAGACTGAAAGAAGGATATCTTTCCTATCATTCTTATCCTTTCCTAGTGATTTGATCACAACTATTTTTCCAAAATATTATTTGAATGATTTTGACATCTTTTTAAGTATTCAAATAACCTATAAGAAACCATTTGAGTTATCCAACACCTATAATTTTCTTAATCGATTTAATGGGTTATGGTATCTTTTCATATCCTTTATATATATAAACTATTCCAACTATTTAGATTATTGAAATAATGGAATTTGTGAGACTACTGAATTTTTGAATGTTGGATGACATACCTAAATAGAAAATGAACTTCACAAAGTTCCTAAAATTTGGATTAAAGGTATGAATTATCTTCATACACATAAAATATGAAACATGATCTGATTAATACATATGAATCATGGGGATATAATTCATATCATTTGGAAAGGGGTCTTTATAGATAAGGTGGAAATTCAAAGTTATTGGATTATGAAGAACGTTGAAATATTAATATGTGTATATATAATGAATTTACTATTTATGGTTTACATAAGGATATAGAAATATTTAAAGTTATTAAAACTATTTGGATAATGGGGGTACTTTTGAAGACATTTTGAGTTGTTAAATATGTATGCCTGATGTTTTTAAGTGAAAACGATATTTTGTTAAGAATTATCATTTATGTACATAATTATAACGTATCGGTTATCTTTATTTTGTTTTTTAGGTAATTAATGTCTATTACATTTTGGGATGAAAAATGAAAGGTATGAGATGGACTTAAACATTAAAATATGTTATAGTTATTTTCTATGGAATTATCATATTATGATACTATTATAATAATTATATTTATTTAGAAAATGTAAAATCTGTAGGAAGCGAGACAACCCATCACGCCAGACAAGGGTGCGTGAATTGAACCCCTAAGAAAATGGGGATAAATATTTATCTCCTATCAATAGCTTATGAGAATTCCCAGGTTAGTATGAATTTTTCATTGTACTTAAATTAGTTGGAAGAATAAGTATAAGTTAATTTTTTGAACTTATGTTTTATCTAATGGATATCTTTAGTATTGGAAAATAATTTTTGGATTAACTAATAAATGTTATTTTGGGTGACATTAATTATTTTTAGGAATTTATATGATTAAGGTAAATAGAATAATATGGGATTTTACTTGTGGAGGTATAATGGAATATTATTATGATAGAATCTATGAATTCATTTTGTACTGATTGGGATTTGGGTTATTTTTGGAAATGATTAACCAATATTAGAGAATATGTGATTAGTTTAATTACTTTCTGTTATGATACATTAAGTGTGATTTAAATTATTGGTAGATAATTATTAAAACTTATCCCAAAAGACTATGTGATCAAGTTATTCTAAATTTCAGTTTTCAATATTAGTTTATATTATTTTCAAGAATGTTAAGTATAATTATTTGTTGAATGGTCTATTTAGACCTTTGGGTATTACTATTGAATTTTGTAGAGTAAAAGTAGTCTTTATTCTTATAAAGGATTATTGTTTTGGGGGAATTATCATATCTCATCCTAACCATCTCTATTTTGGATAATTTCTACATATAGTATAATAGGTTGTTAATCTATTGATATTATTTGATTCTCTAGATATTGATTCTAGTGATTCAGGACTGAAAAATTCATCTTTTGTAATCATCATTTCTGAAAAAAATAAGTTTGTGTTGGAAATTAATTAAATGATGAAACTCTCCTTGTCAAGTAATTATATTACATTATGATCATATTCCACATTTCTATATAACTTCCCAACCCAAGGATGTGGATAGTAATAAATAAATATTATTTCAATTTAATTTTCCTACTATGAAGTTTATGACTATTTAATCTATCACAAACATAGGGTTCTGTTATTGCTAACATTATCCGAGAAATATATTCTATAACATGCCATCAGAATTTGATTGTTCGTTTTCCGTTTCATATACATGTTTTACTATAATGAAACCTCATATTTTTTATCTCAGGGGGACTTTGTACTTCACATAATTTCTTTTAAGGTGGTGGTTTTATTGACTCACTTTCTGATGTGGTATTTAAATGAAATAATTTTTAAAAGCGAATCCTTAGTTACTAAGCCCAAATTTAATATTTTGAGGACACAATTCCCAATAGAGGGAGGATGTAACATACCAGGAAATTATAAAATAAGAATATTACATATTTATTAATATTTAGTAATTAGATAGTAATGACACTTTAACTGGGATTCTGTGTATGTTAGTGTACTTGACATGCAATAATGGGTTTCTCTATAAAAATATGTTGAATGCAACACTGAGTTATAACGCATAATAATATAGTATTAATATAAATATTTTATTTCATACTTATCTCTATTATATTTTATTAGTTATAATTAAAACTAACTAGATTATTTTTATACAAGTTTATTAAATTTTTTTACATTCATCCAATAAATTTTATTGTCTTAATATTAGAATAAATCAAATTTCAAGCATAAAATACTCTAAATTTTTTAAAATGATGTTTTACAACCTTTTCATGGAAAACTCAATTTAAATATTGTTTTTGACACATTTATTAGTTCTAGTTTACAAAATAAACTTCTTCTATGCCTGTGATATTTCAAAATTCACTTGGTTTTAATTTGTTTGTATTTTTTTTAAATGTTTCATTTTTTTATGAATTGTGAAAATACTGTATTATAGTGAAAAAATGATTTTTGTTTAAATAAGTATTATAATTTAACCTTATTTTGAATGTCAAAATAGATCAATAATACATGTATTAATACAATTTAGGTTATTTGGATAAATTTTATGACGAAATTAGATTAAAAAATTTATTGATCCTTTGAACGTCTCTTTCTCCGACCTTCTAGCCACATATAGAAGATTAGCATGAAATATAATTTCACAAATTCTGTGAATTGAATATTCAAAAATGGACATAAATGGTTGTAATCAATATGAAAATTTTGGTCCAATAGGATCAAAATAAATTTTTTTTCTGAATAGTAACTTTACTATTATATTTACAATAATTAAATTGTATATTAGTTAGTTAACGTGAAAATAATATTTTAATATTATTAAACAACCCTAAGAATTTTCCTAACTTCATTGGATCTGTGGATTTCTAACAAAAAAACCTCATAATGAATTTATAACCTTTTTATGCCATTGGGTAAGAAGATGACATGTAATATGTTTTATTTAATGTTCGGATAAACATGTCAATCTCTTATTTTAATAAGGAAATTTTTTTTAATACAAGATTATATAGAATAAAAATTAAAATATAAATATTAATTTACAAGATAATATTCACATCTTCCTCATTATAATTTATATATAATTTTTGGAAAATATGTAAATAAGTGTAATTATGACACACTGATGATGCACTAATAGATTTATTAAAGGGAGAATCAAATAAATGATATTAATTATTTTTAAATAAATACAATTTTAATTATTTTATGGCATAAAATAATTGTATGAATGAATTTGAGATTATAAGGATGTGTTAAAGTAGTTTTTTCATAGGAATCATGTTTTTATCAATTTTTTAAAAAGTCAAGTAATGAATCATGTCAAAATTGACACAATTATTATATTGAAGGATAAAATATTTAACCAAACTAAATTAAATTTCTAGAAATGAAATATTCAGAAATATATATATATATATATATATATATATATATAAGTCTAAATATTCCATTAATGACTCATTCATTGGTTTTTTCATGTGAAAAGGTAATTATTTTAACTCTCAATGGGTAACATACATGACAAAATGGTAAGAGTTAATATGGGTTGAAATAAAAATATTAGGATTAAAAAATGTTAAACACATGCTGGATTTTTATTTGATGATGGGGATTCATAAAAAATCATCATATCTCTAAAATTAATCATCATATCTCAAAATTAATATAATATGAACTTATATGAATTTAATACTTTTAATAATTCCAAGAGTGACCCTCCCCTCTCCTATAAAATGGAACTCCTTATTATCTATTACACACTCATCAAAAATCTTTTGAATTATCCACAATCCACCCAAACCACTACCAAGTATAACTAAACACTTTCTAGAGGCCTTATTTTAGGCACAAAACTCTCATAATAGGTGTCAAGGTGTAATTAAAGGTTAATATCTGAAGGAATGGAAAATTTTTTAATTAAGTATTTATATTTTATTTCCTCTTCATCATCCTTAAAAACATATCCAACCATGATGATATAATAAATACACTAATATTAATATAAGGATATGTTATTATTATAATATCATCACCTAAATCCATCTCCAATTCTATAAAATGGGGAATGAATTATCCATTCGTGTGTATTTGTGAACTATCACCTCCACAAACTGATATAAATTTGTTTTCCATAACTGTATCTCATTATTAGTTACAATGATTGAATTAATAATCATATATGATATTAATGAACTATTAATATTTATATGATAATAATATATTAATTAATTTCTTACCTTTCATGGACCTAAAAATGATTACGTCATTGGGTCGTACGTGTGAACTATCACCTCTATGAAGAAATATGATTCATTTTTTTTCATTAAATCTATTGTATGATATGTATAAGTATATTAAAATGATTAACATGATATTATTTACGTTATGATAATTCTGTAAAGAAAAAATATTACATAAATTCTTTCTATAACGATCAATGAAAAATGGAAAACATTACTTATGCACACGAGTCTACCATATCCCTGATTATAACATTATTCATTTTTAATTACCATAATTGATTGTTTTATTCAAAATTATATTTAATGTATAAAATTGATCACCATGTCAGTAATATTATTTTTGATATTACGGACTTATGAACACATGGACTATTTACATCAAACCATGTTTATTTTTGAATCAAATACTGAATAATGATAAAATGTATGATATAAAGTTAAGCAATTACGTAATTGTTATAACATGGTCTTAAGTGAAATAAAAGAATGAATAAAAATGAAAAAGGTTCTAAATAAAGTAAAAATTAACCTATGTTTATTATTCAAGAATATATTGGACGTACGAGATGAGTCGGACTTGAGGTAAGGGACTTCAACTCAATATCCTTTCATTAAGTAATATCTTGATGTTATTAACCTTTATTATCTAATAAGATGTATAAAAACCCCTTTTGAAATGTTATATCATGAATTATTATATTATCATAAAATTGAATGTTTTTTATAATGACATTCCTTAATTATTTTTATTCAATTTTCAATCAAGTGGTAAGGGACTCTTTAACTAAAACGCCATTTTAAATGTTTTAATGATTTATTCTTCTAAAATATTCTATTTAATGTCGATGTATTCAATATGGTTTTTATGAATTTATTTATATGGAAATTAATGTTTTAAAATGTTAATTTCATTAAAAAATTTCAATGTGGTATGATACACATTGATTAAAAATCTTATTTATTAATTGTTTTAAAAAGTTTGGGAAATGGATTGAATATTTCAATATGATTAAAATATTTCTTGTGATTTTAAATGAATTTTTTATGACTGAAATGTAGATAATGTCAATATTTTATGTGTTATGATTATGTAATGGTACTTGTATGTTTGGATTATGGTTACAAGATATATGAAAGATAGGTGGTTCTGTGATAATCCAATGATGGGTGGTTATGTTATATCATCTAATGCACTAGGTATAGAAGTCATTTGTATGGCTATTCAATTTTAAGGAGAGATATGTGTAGAACTAAACCCTATTTTTATTCTACTTAAGTATGATTATGTCCCATGTTATATTTACATGTTATATGTTATTTATATGGGTTTTATGGTAATTGTTTCACTACAATATGGGTTACCAATGATCTTATATTTAGCTAATATTATTTACAACTTATTAACTTTTAAAAATATTGAATTATGATAAAATATTAAATTTTACATTTTATCACAAGACTAATATTTTTCCTTCTTGGTCTAACCCTTACTAATATTTTTGTGCTCATTCAATTTTTTGAAATATTTTCCTTAGGGTATACGGATATGTAAGAGAAATGAATAAGTCAAAAATAATTTTATTTATAAATAAATATATCATGTTTTATTTTGAAGATTTTTATTTTTTGGAACCAAAAGGTTGTGAGTAAAATTGTCTACATTATAATATTCAATTGTAATGTAATGGTTAAGGCATAATTATTTAAAACTCTAAACCAAAAGACATCATTAATTTAAATTCATGACATAACTCAGGTTTTCTCATGTGTAATGTTGGTTCCTTAAAGAGACATTCAAGGGTGAACAATGGGATGATCTGGAGCTACAGTAGAAGGTGAATTTTGTAAATAAATGGAAGAAAAGTATGTTACATAGTGATAATGATGGTGTGAACCAATTTTAATGAGTCTTTTTATGCTTCCATTAAATTAGATATGGATTTCTCTATTGTATAATTCACATATTTTACTTTTCACTATCCATCTGAGACGTACAAAGATGAATCATGACATTTGATAATAATTCATGTGGGAAAAAAATGAAGAAACGTATTGTGTATTATATCCTAAGGATTTTGGTATTTTATAATGTTAATGAAGAATAATAATCATTCAGATTTATGATGAAACCATTTCCTAATAAAACATTTAAATGAAAAAATGGAACCACGAACATTTTCACTAATCTCTCGATGGCATCCAATAGGAAACAATACGATATGGGTTTTAATATATCAACACACAAATACTTCTCACATTATCAATATTTGGGATTATTTCTCTATTGGATAAATTTTTATAAAATATGTGGAGGAAGAGGGGATGCTACATTGCATTCCACTTTTGATCATATAAGATCATAATCCAATGTTCACAGCTGAATTCTAGGGAAATATTCAACATGCTTTAAGTAATGAATTGAATTTCATCCTAACCAATGTCCCCCAAACTGATGGAACATCTGAAAGGACTATTCAAAATCTTAAATACATGATAACTTCCTGCTCAATGAAAATCAATTGTTTATGGGATCAACATATATGATTGGTTTAGTTATCATATAAAAATATATTACACACAAGTAATCAAATGTATTCATATGATGCTCTTTATGGGAAGTGATGTAGAAATACATCTTTTTGGGATGAAGTTAGAGAATGAAATACACATGGACCTAATGTTGTGAAATTGATGACATAGAAGGTTTAATCCATCCAACAAGAAATAAATGATTCTCAGAGTCGGAAAATGTCCCATAGTGACAACCATTGAAGGGACTTGGAGCTTGACATTAGAGAAAATGTTTTCGATCAAATATAATTGTGGAAGAGATTAAAGTTTTTTTGGAAAGTAATGTAATCTCATCCCAAGGTACATTTACCCATTTGAGATCCTTAATCATAGAGTATAAGTTGAAAATCATCTCTCCCACACACCAAATATGGATCATGTTTAATACATGTTCCATATTTCTCTTATGGGAATGTACATCTTTGATCCATCACAATAATCGAATCCAAAGTTGCTACAATGGGATAATGACCCCTCATATGATGATTATCATAAGAAAATCATGGAACATAGACAAAATATTCTATGAAAAAAGACATCATAACTTGTCTAAGTGATGTCAATGAACCAAAATTATGAATTAGGGAAATAGAAACTAGAAGAAACTATGAATAAAAATTCCCCTCACCTATTCTCAACCAAGAACACGAGTTGAAATTGTAGGGAAAATTTTCTTAGTGGGGGAAGAATATAAAATCACAGAGATTATAATTGATATTTGTCTCTTGAAATAAATGTGTATTGTAACATAATATATAGTCTTATACAAATAATGAAAATAAAAAAAATTATTTCATTAACAAATATTCTAACATTAATCATTAATGATACAAATTAAAATTCCTAAAATCACAATAGAAAAAACTATAAAACAAAGAATCTCATATGAAAAAATATGGAATTCCCCAATATTATAGAATCATCAACCCCATTTCGTACACTATTGAAATGAAAAAAATATTATTAATCTAATCAATATTAAATAAAATGTAATTATATAACATTAAAATTAATTAAGATGAATAACGAATAATGATATATATATATATATATATATATATATATATATATGGTATTGTGAATATTCGAATATTAAGGTCATCATTTTAGTAGTAATTTGACTGCAGTAATAGAAAACTAACTATTTTGAATACTAACATAACATTTTAGAATAATATCTTGACTATTGGGAAATGTAACTCTACTATTGGAATTTTAATTCTTCCTCGAAATAAAAAACATTGATTTAAATAATATTTATACTGATTTATTTATGTAAATATAAATATTAAAATTCTAAAAAATTAAATATCATGATAAATAAACAAAGAAAATATATGAACATTTTTAATAAATAATATTTTAATTTACTTCATAGAAGAAATTATATATATATAAAATTAAAATTGATTATTTTTTAAAATTAATTTGATAAAATGAATGTAATACTTGAAATTATCATGTCAAAATTATCCAAGGTTGATTTTGGAAATTTTCTCAAATAATTAAATTTTTCAGAGAATAGTAAAAATACAGTTTTTCACATAATTATTGTATAAAAAATTGCATCATTCTTGTTGTATTAATGACATATTACTTATGGAAAATGATATTTCTCCATGGTATATTTAATTTCATAAATTCTTCATTAATATAAAATAAAATTAAACTCCAAATCTATAAAATAGTTTCTAAAACCTAAATTCCAATGTGAGTTTACAAAATATCAATTTTTATTTCATTCTAATTTTCTAATTAATAAACTAATGAAATCAATTTGTAATGAAGTTAAATTTATAAAAACTATTATATTATATTTATATATGTTTTATTTTTTTAAAAAAACTCACTATGAATAGATTTACCTTTAAAATATTATTTTATTTTATATAAAATTCTAAAAATACTATTCTCTATCAATAATAAATAACCCACTCCCTCCTCTTCGAAAACCACTTATACGACCACATTAAAAATACTAACCTCTTCTAAAATAATTGATTTAAATGTTATTAGAATAATCTGGGGTGTTATGGTGCTATCCAACTCCAAACATTAATGGATTTTTAGTTTCTTACAAGAGAAGATAAATTGAGAATTAAGTAAGTTTTGATAAACTCTTCTTTTAATTGTTTCATATTCTTTTTATCTACCATTTCATCACCACATATTTTAAAACCAAAAATTATAAAATTAATAAGATATAATTTTAATAGTATATTAATGTTTTTTTCCTACTTTATTTATCACAAATATTACATATAAAATTTTCAATCTTTTATTTCCCACTCCACAGACAATGTCCCGTCAATGGTCAGTTAACCACCTATGGGGACATTTCCATGTCAAGAAATAAAACCATAATAATGGATGGATATTATGAAATATATATAATATTTAAAAATTAAATTATATGTTTTATAATCCCTTGGAATTAATTATAATGATGTATAAACTACATTTAATATGTTAGAGAAATCGTAGAGAAGATAGATTTGTTTAGTAAAACATGATATCAAAATGACAAATCTATAACCTGGAAAATTATGAAATATAATAAAATCAATATATTTGATAATTGGTGGTAAAATTTTAAATAAATAACTTCTGCATAAGTGTTTTATTATATCAATGTTTATTATTAGGTAGGTGGAAAAGATACAAAATAAATAGGGAATTATAGTAAGGGGATTCCCAAACACAACTCATTTTCATTAGTTTATCCAAAATTGCCAACTTATGTGGTATTGATATTTATATATTATTACTTAAATATAATTTTAGTATTATAAACATCTCTTTCTATGATATATATGTTTCCACCTTGATTTTGAATAAAAAATACAATGACTTTTCAATAAGACTTTTCCTTCGAAAAAAATATTCAACTCCTCATGTAGTGACTCTTTTCTAAAGAGAAATTACCTTTTAATCCAAATAATTAACCATATTTTTAAATTTAGGAACCCCAATGCTTATTCATTACCGTTGTCCTTATGAATCTCTTATGATACCCATTACGATTAAGGGATTATTTCATGAGTATGATTTTTATATATTCTATGTCGAATGAATTATTATGTAAATATTATGATGTGAAGGGTCGTCAAAGAATTATATTTCCCCTAATGCATTAAGTAATGTGATTTATATTATAGGGAAATGTGTTATATACATAAAATTTATTATAAATTTTTTACACTGATAATGTTAAGAATATACACATATGTTATGCATGAATATGATGAAATCTTTGTTCATAAATATGCATAATATTTGGTCACTATGATACGTGTTTAATTTTTATGTATTTATACACTCCATTATTTTTTATAATTTATCTATAAAGATTATCATTATGATCCAATTATTATGATATGATGAGTATTATTATTCTCTCATATTTTATATTGATTCATGTCTTTTTTTAATCATCTTACTAGGATTTTATCTCACCCATATATTAGATTTATATCCTCTAGTGAGTACATGTACTAAAGAGAACATGAGATTTTGGAATTAAAAATATGATGGATTTAAATAAATAATTATCTTTTATTATGTATAAGATATATGTATTCATAATTTTTCCAAAACACTAACATTTGAGTTTGTGGATTTTTTTCTCTATTTGGTTTCTTATTATCAAAATGGATAAATATTCATGTATAAAAATGTAGGCTTTCTATAATTGTAACCAATGGTTTATTTTATGTGGGGTATATACTTCCTATAAATTTCTTCTATGATACTTCTTATGAAAATATTGGAATTTTAATAACCATATCTATTTTTTTCTTTCACGGGTCACGTGATTCAAAATTATAAATATGGTAAACTTTGTATGTGAAATGCTCATTATTTATCATGAATTTGTATAATTATGTTTCTAGGGATAAAAACATATGGTCTACCTTTAAATAATTTCAATAACTTTCTTCCCCGCTATTTATTTAATGATATTTAATATCATCCTTTTGTTTTCTACATTTTTAAGAACTATAGAGACCAAAATAAGGTTTTTAAGAAAAAGAGACATTATTTCTCACATTGGTCCAAAATCCTCTATTCCATGTCCCTAAATTATAATAATGTTTTAATTAATGGTTTAATGATTCTAAAATTATTTATTAAAGGAATTTATATACTCAATTTAGGATGTTACCAAAATATTTCATAAATAGATATTACATATTAATATAGGAATATTCATTTCCTCACATTTTCATCCATGTCAGAATAATTTATGCCTATTATATTTGGAAACATGGACACTTAAAGAAACTAGTTTACAAAATATATACATATTCACTAATGTATTTATTCAAAACTCTCACCCTTATTTGATATATCATAATTAATAACATTCTTCAAATCCTAGGGAAAGGAAGTATAAAAAATAGGTGAACTTATATGCTAAGAAAGGGTATATAATGGTGATATCAATGATCATATAATAATAACATGAGAATAATGGTATAAGAACATTATCAAAACATTTCAAGACCATATAATACAAATCAAATTTCATAATACATGAATCAAAAGGGTATTAAAGACTATGATCTATATGATAATAACATTGACATAAGACATGGAATTGAGGCCTAGACTCAAGCCTAGAAAATAATTTCCATTTATGTCAATGATCACTACCATTTATATCATAATTTAATGGTATCACTCCCAAAACCATAACAGTTGTCAAGGTTCACTCCATGGACTAATAGATTTGAAATGTCTCTTACTGTATTGGGTTAACTCCCCATTATAGTCCTATTTATCTCCTGAGATATCAATATTTTCTAAATTATTTGTGTAGAGATATATATTAACCACATTATATATTAAAAATAATACATATGTGTGCTACTAGATCATAATAAATTATTCATATCTGAACCTAAGAAAAGAAATGGTTTTTATAATTTTTTCTTCATATATTAACCCATGGAATAGTAATGGGTTTCATAAAAATATTTTCATCACAACCATAAACCATATAGAGAAGGAAAAATCATGATATAGATGGATAATATCCCAAGTAATGTTTATGTTATATGATGGTTTTTTTCTAAGATTACTATATGTATTATTAATAGATCTATAAAACATTCTTAAGTAAAATATGCTGTCAATTTTGAAAAAAATTATTTATTAATAAAATGTGCAATTATAAGAAAACATTTTTATTTGAATAGAAATATGTAATTTTCTAAATTATTATTCAATGAAAAAATTTGTCTTTATAGAGTAAAAATCCATCCATTCCTTATAATAATTAAAAACATCTTTCAATGCTTTTGAAGAAATGTCAAAACGTAATTCCTTTGGAAAATGAAAAAAAATCTTTCAACCTATATTATAAAAAATAAAAATTGGTATATATGAATTTTAAAAATAGTATTTTAATTTATAAATAATTTGTTTTAAGATATTTATATAATAGAAATTCCTTTTATAAATAAAAAAACATAGTTCATTTTCTGTAAAAACCTATTTTCAGTATCTAGAGTACAAATGATGAGAAAAAAGAAAGTAAAAAACATTTATATTCATGAGACAACTAGTGGATAAAAAATTTAAGTGTGTCATGATATTTTTATCGTAAATATTGATCATAATAACTTAATAATTAATAGTCCAAATAATCATTGAGAATTTAACATAAAACCTCTTACCATGATTTTTACTTACTTAAAAAGATCTGTAAATAGTTATATTAAAAATTTAAATTTATTTTAACTCTATAAAATGGTATTTTAATCCTTATAATATCATATATTATCCCATTATATCATTTAAAGACCACCAATTATCAAAAATTCTTTGGTGAATTTTTCATTTTCTGGGGTTATGTGTTTTGTTTATCATAAGCATTTCAGTATTGTAGTCCTAGTCCTTGTAAATATTTCTTAGCAGCAAGTCATATAAAATATTAATAATTAAATTAATGTTATATATATTAATAATATATATAAATCTATTAATTATATTGATAGAATAGTAAATTACACTATTTATAGAGATTATAGGTCCTTCTTAAGTATGAATAATGTTTTTATTTTTCCAAGGATGGAATGAAAAATGTAAAATATTAATTCACCAATATAGGAAAATTTATATGTCAATTATATTATATATATTCATCCAAATTTTCCTTTTTACCATTAATGTAAAATATAAATGAATACCGATTAACATGGGTTTGTGGAGGTTATAGTCCAATTTTTCAGAAATATCATATATAAGAATTTTTTACAATATAATACACCTCTTTAAATGATGGTGAAAAAAATGAATTTTATCCCTATGGGGATTTAATAAGACATATGTAGACATTAGAAATAATTACATGTCTCTTTTGACAGTAATAAGGGTTTATAATTTTGTTTTAAAAGTACAAATAAACTTTTCTAATATTTACGATACTGAAGTATTTATTTTATGATAAATAACATAGATTTTGGATAAGAAAATAAGAGTATAAAATAATGTTACCGGTAATGGTGATTACCTATTCTTTGAAATGAATATGTTTGATCTCCTCTATAGGCCTCTAAGGTTGGTATAATGTATGAATAGAACCAATATAATGTGTATATGAATTCTAATTACAGATCATGGACAATTTTATTGAAATTAAGCCCAATGTGGTTTAAATATGCGAGGGATGAGGTGCCCTTTTATAATTGAGGTAGGTAAAACTTTTCCATTTGAAAGAATATTAAATTATAAACAATTATTATCAAAATAAAATTTCTATAAAATTTATTTTCATTTGAAGAAAATGTTATATATGGTTTTAATTCCATAAAGCAATACAATTTATTCAATGTTTTGTTTAATTTTAATCCTTATCATTTTGATTTACCCTTAGTTAATTTTTTTCTATGGTAACATTGTTTTTTATATTAAAGGTTCTTAATTTTTAACACATATGGTAAAAATTTGGCTATAAATGGATAAAATGTGATCTTTTAGACAATATATTATCAACCATGCCTTATTTCATGATTTTTATCATTATAAAATTATTTAATAACATATTGTTTTGATAAAATATCATTATTATGAATTTGACACTATTTATTTGATTTGAAATATAAGGCTTATTGAAAAAGATTTAATTCTAATGTAATATTTCTAAAAGACACTAATATGTAATATTATAATGTTAAATTCACGGAACACTGTAAATTACAAATATTATAAAACTTTTAAAATTTTCATAATTATTTAATTAAATGGTTCATTAATAGAATAAATATTGTTTTTTCATTGAGAAAGTATTCTAGATAATTATAAAATACATATAAATTTTAAAGAATTTACCATAATAAATATAATATCAGTATGAAAAATATTTCAATTAATATTCATTTAGAACATTTTTTTTCATAGGTGAATTCAAATATTATATTTAAAACTAAGAGAATGACATTTTGAAATATTCATTGATTCAAATGATATATAATAAAATTTCATTGAAATATGTCCACTAAAAAAATGAAACATTAGTTATAATGTTATATGTGTGCAATTATCTTTATCCATTATGAATTCATATGGAATAAATATTCCAATATCAATTGGTTTTAACATTTTATACCTCGATTTACCTTTTTCTGAATTAATAAATTTCATTGCATTTACAATTAATATTAATAAAATTATAGGGGATATTTACCAAATATTATCCTTATAATTATACATAATTAATTAATTTTATATAATTCAATAAATCTATTTTAAATAATATAATTATAAACTTAGTGATCAAAACAAGACATAAACTAATTTTTAGAAAAAATATAATTTTTAGTGAAAAAGTACATTTATTCTCATCCTATGATTAGAGAAATAATGTTTGAATTATTAAAAACATTGATAATGTAAATATTATAATCATCTCACTAAAATCATTCACCAGTAGGGACTAATTTAATTTTATAAAAAATTATAATACAGATATAAAATCCATTTTTCTGAAAGAAAATCACTTGTATTTACAATTATTTTTTTCAAATTATATTCATTTGATAACTAATTAAATTATTTTATAAATAAATTGATCATATAGTAATTATAATTTATTTATTACTATTCATTCTCTCTAATCCAACGGTATGGTGATAACCTACACAAAATATTTTAATAGTGTTTTGTGTTTCATCAAAACACCTAATTATGTATAACACAAGTTATCGAAAAAATACATTTATATAAGGAAAAATATTTCTTAAAAACTAGGTGTGTAACTTTATACAAAATTTAAAATGAACTTCACCCTTGAAACATTCAATATGAAATAAAAAAAATGAGGATAGTTCCACTACATCCAATCCTCAGGTTCCAACAAAACTTCCTCAAAATTGGTGGTTTTCAACAAAACATTCAATTGGTGGGTGGTATTTTTTTGGAAAACATTTTTATATTACCTAAAATCTATACAGTTTATTCTTTATAAGAAATATCATTATCAAATATTTTTACTCTAACTTCAGTACATATTAAGAACCACATATTTACTCCCTCAATAGAGATATAAGTAATATAGCTATAAATATAGAATTAACCAATCAATAAGATACCATCTTAATAAAATTATGAATTTTAGGACTGGTATACCAATGGATTACCTTTCCCTTCTTTCAAAATATTATCACCCTATTCTGGAGATATATTTGTAGGAATAAATTGTCTCCAAAATAAAAACTATATCATTATAATGATTATCATTATACCTTTTTTTACTCTTATTTAATTTTATATGTTGTTGAATGGTTCTAACCTTCTCTACCATTTCTTTATCCTGGCTAGGTCCCAATTTCTTACATTCTTTAATGCTATTCTAGAAATTTGTAGTACTACTCCTCCTTCTATAGATGGATATATATAGAACCATCTAAATTATAGTGTAAAATATATTATTCTATGAAATCCCCATTGATAGAATGTGTTGATCCCAACTATATTTGAAATCCATAGATAATTATTTCAAAATTTATTCAATAGTTTTAATTTTCCTATCAAACAAACCATATGTCAAAGGATGATAACCATTGTAGAAATGTAACTTTGTATCCATATATATCTGAAGGCTTCTCCAAAACGTAAAGGTATACATCGATTCCTAATTTGATACAATTTATTTGGGTACATCATGTAATTTTACTACTTCTATAATTTATAACCAGGTATGATGTTCATCATATAATTCTAATCTAATGGAAAATATGTATTCTTACTATGTAATGTGATTAACTAGAATTCGTTTTTCATTTTCCCAATTTGATATTTTTTGTTTTCCTGGGAGGAAATACATGTAGATTTTTTATTATTTAAATTTTGGTTTTGGTAATAGTAATAATTTCTCAATATAATTAGGTTACACAATCATAGCATTCTAGTATACTAATAATTTAGAATCATACTATATAATATCATTCTTCATTATATCCTAAAAAATTCTCTCTCAAATATATATATATATATTCATAATTCTTTGATTATTAAATGATGAATGATTATGTTATTCATCAATTAAATCCTTCCTCAAATATGTTATCAAATGTACACAAACATAGTTCTTGAATCTTGTTATACCATCATAATAAAGGTTGATCTATTGAACATTTTCACCTTCATTCTATTATCTATATATCTTTTATACGACTCTTTAATATTTACATGGACATATGGTTGAAAAATCATTAAATTTAGATAACAATTCACTATGTACATTAATATATCAATATCTATACAATGCATGTTTGTAAAATATTGGATATTTTTTTTATCCACATGATAATCAATATGGAATTATCTTTCAAACATACAACATCTCCAACTTGTTATCTATCCCCTAGAGGTAATTAATTGTGATATCATAATAACTAATCAAATCCAACAATAATAGTTGTATCATGATGATCTCAATTTGAGTGAAAATATACATTAAATTGTTTTTATAATTATATATTTCACTACATTATGAACTAGGATAATTCTTCCATGTCTTTAATGAAACAATTACAACATCTAACATGAAATCACAAGTTGGATAATTTTCCCATGGACCATAATTTCTTGTGATACCTAAACAATAACCATATTATTCAACATGAGGATGAATCACATGCACTTCATTGATGCATGATTATATGTTATATACAATTCTCAATGGTAGGGTAGTGTAAGTATAGGTTCCTTGACAATCCTTCTATTTGGTTCCCTAAAACATTCATCACATTCTTCAATCCAAAAGAACTTGGATCCATTATGAGTCAACATAGTGAGTGGATTCAATATCCATAAAAACTTATCAATAAATCATCGATAATATATATATATATATCAGTTATAATTTTGGCCTAGTACAATGTTAAATAACTTATTCAATAGAAGGGTAAACTTATATACCCTCACATGAGATTATATTACCATATAATGAACATTTCAAAATCCATAGTTCACACTTGGTAAATTTTCTTATGAATTCTCATTCTATAGGGTTTTTGAATCAGTTATTAAATTATATTCATACACTTCTGTGGCTCTATTTAAATAATAATATCATCAATAAGTAATATAACAATGATATATATGTTATATCTAATGAAACTAAAAATTGGACCATGAAGATATTATGGGAGTTCGTAAGAATAAATTGAATTAATATAAATTTATATTTTTCATTCCATGTATATAATTTTGTCTTAGGTATATCCTCTATCATGACCCTCCATTAATGATATCCAGAAATAAGATCTATCTTGGAAAATTATTAATATCAGCATAGTGGATAAAACAATTCATCAATACTATTTAGAGGATATGTATTCTTGATAGTGATATTTTTATGATCTTTTTAATCAATAGAGATTCTCACTGATGCATATTTCTTCTTAAATAATAGAAATGGTACAACCCAAGGAGAAAAAATTGGATGAATGAATTCCTTTTCACGATTCTCCTTGTATTTACTATTTAATTAATTACAATCAATTGAGGTCAATATTTATAGACTCATAAAAATAGCTATAATTCCAATTATGAATTCTATTAATATATCAATATCATGATATGGTGTAAGAAAAGAAAAATACTATATAAATACATCAAAAAACACTCTTGAAATAAATATATCATTGATGTGGGATTTATCCACAACAATATGATATAAATTCCCCATTGAATAAGAATCATCACCAATTATGAGGATTTAATTTCCTTCAAAAGTTAATTTAATTCATCACTCAGATAGGTGATCATATGTTGGGTTTGAATATCAAACATAAGATCCATTCCTTGGAAATTAATGTTTGATTTATTTTGTAAAATCGAATCCATTCCAAAATAACATAAAATTCATCTTCAAGAATAATTAAAATATAATAAGGAAGAAAATTCACACAAATATCGACTAGAAAATAATTAAAGACTTGAGATGATATGATCATACTACTATGGGTTTTTACTACTGGCTCAATATATACGTTTTAATGATAAACTGTGAAACTAAAAAATCATGTTACTATTTTTATGTATTCCTAAACTATAACACCTCTTATTTTTCATAGATTATTATTAAATCATTTTAAAGATGAAAAAAATAAATGTGTTTCACCACTAGGATCAAAAGTTATATCATATTGGTGAAATTATCTCCATACAAAATAGTTACAAAATAAAACATAAACATTTACTTAAAAACATCTTCTATATATTATTATTGGCTATTAAATTCTCTTTGATACATGTATTCACATGATGATATAAATCATAGTAGTGGGTGATCTAAAATATCAATGTGATGAAATATAATAACATGAGACAATATAACATGGGTGAAAATAATCATAAAATAATCATAGTATCATTATCATAATCAATAGAGTTATCATTAGAGAAAGGCATGGAATGTGGAAATGCATAAAAATGAATCATCATGTCTTAGTGGTCATATACCACACAAAGTTGTGAACAAATCTAGATTCATTTTAAAACAAATTCACTTTTTACTATGAGAATTTTCAAATTAACCAATGCATTGGATCTCTATATAATTCTGAGTTCACCAATAACATCATAATATTTACATTTCGCAATATAATGTTGGTTGTACCTGTCACATCATAACATATACATTATAATTACAGACAAATAGAATATATACCAATATTAAATATACAATAACACATGTAAAGAAATATGTTTCATTTCATAAAGCATACATTCATAAACTTTTGGTTCCCAAAAGAAAAAAGGAATATAATACTTTATTTAAGAATCATCAACCATAAGTGAGGAAGAAATAATATCAAGAAGTAAAGGGTGTGTTTTTTGAAAGTAGAGTTCTTTTGTAAAACATTATGTTTCTCATAAAATCATGTAGGAAAATAATTATATCCCATAAAAGGTGATATAATTAATCTGAAATCATATTTAAGGAAAATCCACACTGAAGATGGGGAGAAAAAGGGAAAACCAAAGGAAAGAGAGTTGGGTTTGTGAATTCCCTGTACCTTGTGCCTGAAATATTCTTTCATGTTAATATCTAGTATAATCACATTAGGTTCAATAATTATAAATATAGAACCTTTTATACACAAATGATATTAATAATATTTTTATTAAGATCATTTTTTGGATTTTTGATGAGTTATAGTGTTTAATTTCATCATTCGGGAGAATTTATATTCTTGGTTTTTATGATTTGACTGCATGTATATATGAATGGATGTTCGTGTAAAATGTGGATAAGCCCCAATAATTTTTATTATATGTTATTAATTGTCATATACATGTTTAAATGATCTTATAAAAAAATTTATTATATGATTTTAGGATTAATCCTTAGATAAAATTAATGATGATCATTTTAGATTAATTTTTCCTTTTTTGGGAACACAACAAACTCGTTTAGTTTGATCATTTAGTATTAAGTATATATGTATGTTATAGATTCTAAATAGGTTTGGAAAATTAATATTAAAATATTTTGTTCTATTATAATTGTTTTTTCATCATCCTTGAAGGAATTAAAGGAAAATGAAAGTGAATCGACCACAATGTCGATAAGTTGAAACATCATGGGGGGACGATTTAATTTTTAGAATAAAAAATAGATAGTAGGGAGTTTCAAGATGGATCTTCCATTAACATTATATCATTACATTTTATTAACCATACTGGACTTATCATTCAATTTGGTTAATAGGAGGTGATGTGAAGTGAATAAAATACATGAAATTGAAATGAAATTAAAAGAAAAATGAAGATGCTTTTACCTCTTCTATTTATCCTCATTGAGAACCTTGTTAGGGAACATAATTTGGTCCTTTGATGAGAAATAATTCTCCTGGACTTGGGTATGTTGATAAGGAATATTATTGGGATAAATTTTTTCACATATCAGGGATTTATTGGTTATAGTATAAGAAAGGTGTGAGGGATGGTATTTATAGTTAAAGAGAGAGGGGTTTTCTAATTATTTAATTTACTATTTTATAATTTTTCTCAAGACAAGAAAAATCTCTAATTCATGAGACTTAATAATGTAATTATATCATGTGATTTCAAACAAATGTTGATAAAATCATCCATGACACATGTAATAGTGTATTTAACTTATGATGTATATATAAAATAAATTATAATATTTTATTATTTATCAAAATATAATTATTTCAAAAAAAAACAAAAATTAAACCAAAAAATTTTCAAATCCGTAGAATTAAAAATATAATGAAATTTTAGGAATTTTTTTCAAAATATAATAAATTTAATTTTTAATTAAAATCATTATTTACTTTAAAATATATATTTTAAAATTATAACTAATTTTATAATACATTAAAAAATTACAAAAGGTCTAATTAAATTATAATCTAATCATATGTCATAAAAATATTTATCTATGAATAAATTTTATGAAAAAAAATTTATCATTTAAATTATTAAATTAATCATTAAATTGTTCGTAAATATTTATGACTTACAAAAATGCCAAAACCTGGTTGATAATTTTTAAAATATTTATTAACACGAAGAATGATATAATTATAACGTACATTAATTCATAAGATTCAAAAATTTTATTTATAATTTAATGGGTGTGGATACTATTCATTGGTTTGGTTTACTATTCATAAGTGTCCCATTACTTTTCCAAATATTTTGTTACTATATCATTGGTATTGGTTATATAACTTCTATAAATTCTTATAATTTAATTAATTATTCATCAATAAAGTCTTAATTGTGGTCTAAAAGTGATTTTATGTTGTTTATATTATATAAAATTATTATAAGAAGGCTTATACTCCATTTATAAATGCTTAGGTCGTTACATTCTTCCGTTCATTTGAAATTTCTCCCCCGAAATTTCGTTTTAAAAAAATAGGGGAGGGTTGTTATCCTTCATCACCTCCTCTGGTTCACAAGTTTCTTATTCATATATATGGTTCCTCCAAAATACATTAAAAAGGTGCATTTTCTTGTTTTATAGAGACTTATATCTCCATTTTAATGTTGTTACTGAGTACACATCAAATGAGAGATCATCCTCCGGTTGTTCCACCTCTAGGTTTAGTACATTTTAGGGACCATGTATGTACATCCTCAAAAGTGATATGTGGAACACATCATGATATTGAGGAATAATTGGTGGATGTTCATGAAGATAATCTATATATCCTATGTGATCATGGATATCAAAAGGGAAAATGTACATTGTTCTTAGCTGTAACACCCCAAGATTTTATGTGACATGTTATTTTTAATTTCATTGATGTATTTTGTTGTACGCTACACCATGATAAGCATGTTAGATAAGAAATTCCATATTAAAAAGATGTATATGAAACAATATTCTTGTCTAGGGTTATACACAATTTTATGTTATTTTGACAGAATTAATTTCATGCAAGACCAAGTATAAGTGAACTAAATATTATAACCTAGTTATTATAATGGAAGGTTTGAATAGTATTAATTTTATTCTACAAATAAATTTAAATGAAAATAAGTTAGTCTATAAAATAATAAAATCACTCTTTATAAATTCAATATAATGTTTAAGATTCATCTTATATGTTATCTCGACATTATATAAGAACAAATTCAATTGTTTTATAAAATAAGTATTTTTCAAAAAATGAAGTATTACTACCTTTTGATGATGCATCCATATTAAATCTCATTTTGAACAATATTATATTTTATAATTAAAAAAACTATTCTATGGTAGTAGGATATACAAATTTTCTTTGGATAAATTTATGATGTTTTTCTAATAAGTTTTAAATTTTGATGAATAATATAATTATTCTAAATTATAATTAAAAACAACATTTTTCATCAAAATAATTTATATAATTTAATGATATTATTTAATGGTTTTAAAGTGTAAATTTTAAATATTTATATCATTAAATATAAAGTATTTCATTATAACTAATTTTACAATGTATTCAGATGTACAAACATTTCAATCTTCTGCAATGTTTTAACTTTTAAAAACTCCTTCTCACTTTATGACAACAGGAATGATTTTAATTTAATTACTACAGATTTTGTTTTTTTAATTGTTAAAAAAATGTATTCCATATTTTCAATATTTAGGCCCCAAATATGTGAATATATTTATTATATTTCTTTACAATATGAATAATAACTTTGATTAATTTTATTAATACGACAAAAGGTTAATACTTGTAATTAAGGGTAAGAATACTATTATAAAATTTCTCTAATAATTTTATTAATATAATTAAATGATTATTTTTAGACCAAAAATATACTTGGGTTGAAATGGTGTCCTTTAGAACCCACTTGGATGAGATTATGATATTTAATTTATTATATTTTAAAATATTGTAAATTTGCTTAAATCAAATTTTAATTACAGAACCATTTTTATATCAGGTTATAAAGATGATATATTTGATTATAAATAATTATTTTAAATATAATTTTTTATATTTATCATAGATATTTATTTCTAATTTTTAGGTAATATATAGTTACCATAATTACTTATACTTTGATGTTGTACACATTAATTAATCGATGATAAATCAATGAAACAATTATTATTAAAACGATAATAACAATCAAAAGACCCAAAAACTAACCCAATTGTAATTGGTCTAGAATATATTGATTATATTAATCCAATGGTATAATTATTGACACTTTGGTACTATATAGAAGAGATTGTGACACTTATATTATTTTATTTAATGTGTTGTTAATGTTGTCACATTCATAATTTAATAAGTATAATATTTTTACTGTTGATTTTTCCAGAAGATAAATTAGACTAAAAGAATTCTTATGAAATATATTATATTTATCTTCATCATAGTTTTTTATTTTTATTTTTTACCCAAAAAATAAGTATATTATATTATTACACAAAACTGAGGTAGTAATTTTTTTATTAATGGAAATATGAAAATAATTTTTAAAAAAATATTAAAATAAATATAATTGGAGATAATTAATAAGTCCAATGATTTTTCTAGAGGACCTATACCACATTTTAAAATAAAAAATATAGTTTCTTTGATGATAATATCTTATCTTGAAATTTTTAAAATTCCATGAATAAAATACTATAAAAATTGACAATATTGTTGTTTTGTTAAAACAATGTGTTATTAAATAATTTAAAAATCATAAAACATTTCAAAAAAAGATAGAATTATTATATTACGGTATAAAATTATATAAGGCACTTATTTATGGTATAATTTAAATTTAATAAATAAATATTTCACCCTTTTAATATTCAAATATTTTTCGTCTTAATTAAACTTAAATAGTTTAACTATGTGTTAATTAAAATGATATTTCTTAAATTGACATAAAAACATGTCTAAAAGTTATTTTTATATGTGATTACACATATATATAATGGCATATTATAAATTGGGACATTTTGAATGGTTTTAAGAGATTTATATGTCATTACAAATTAATATTTTGAGGATTCTAAAAGTGCCCCAACCTTAATTATTAAAGGGAACCTCCTGCCTCTCTTATTCACATCAATTTGAGCCTTAAATATCGTCCATAATCTATCCATTCACATTATAAATTTCTGTATTTACATAATAGTGGTTCAGGTCTTCTTAAAAAACCAACTCTATTGCTCTAAGAGGATATTTGGAGGAAGCACGTTGAAGAAGAGCTAACCTCCTCTACCGATTATTTTAAACCTCATTATTCTTCTATATACGTTCCATGAAATGTTTAATAATAATTTAATACCTCCATTATAACTTATATACTGAGGTTTTATTATAATTATGATATAACCATATTCCACCTTATATCCATCCTACAAAAAAAAAACAAAATCACCTTGTGTTCACTCGTACGACTTACCATCTCCACATCTTGGTGTCATCTCATTTTCACCACCAATTGACATTGATAAGTATAATGATGGAAATAATTACAATATATGATTATTATAATAATATATTTATTCTAGAACAAAATATATATACAATCGACTTCAAAACCATTTCATAATTAAAAGAATGATATCATCGCTCATTTGTGTGTACAATCTATTGTCTCCATGATGCGATGTGATTTGTTCTATATGAAATCAATTAAATCCTGATTATATAAATGTATATAATAAATAAATAAGATATATTTTATATTTATATCATTTTTAATGATATAATTATGACCTATAATGGAAAACCACAACTTATTCGACAAAAAAATCATGTAAAAATGAAGTAGTAAATGCTCGAATAAAAAGTAATAATAAAATATTATGAGAATAATGATGATAATATGATCATATTTTATATCATAAAAATTAATAGGATTATAGAATAATTCAATGAAATTATTTAGGAAAATTGGATACATAAAAAGGATATTGGATCTACGATAAGGGATAATTTTGCAATCTCATTTTATAAGAGATTTGTTTATACGTTTGTACATTCAAGGAGTATATTTATCATCCATAACCATGTTTCCTCAAAACTATATCATAAATTTTTTACTAATATTATAAATTAATTTTACCCATTTTGGAAATTAAATACATGGTTTGGATGGAATAATACTTTCATTTACCATACATGGTACTTTTTTATCTTTTCCGGTAAAAGTATGATGAGATTATTTTAACTTTTACAAATTGGATGGACTTTTACCGCTTATTTCCATGGGGCATCCTTTACATGATTTCAATTTTATTTTCAACAAAATTATTTTCTTTTAAAATTTCATGGAATATGGAGAAAATAAAGTGATTTTGGTGAAAAATGGATATTTTCCTCAAGACTAAAGTTCATGTGTTTTATCAAAATTATTTTCCTTCTAAAATGATGCATTTTAAATTGGGTTATGCTTTTATCCCTATAGTAACTATTATTTTATTGTGTTAATTATGTAATGATATTTAATATGGATTATTTTATGATGGAATTATGATTAAGAAACCCATTTCATTTCATGGGTTATTCTATGATGAATTATATGTGTTTTTTGGGAACTTGTAAGAATTATTTATTTACGAGAAGGGTTGGACCTCTATCTCTATACAATGCATTGGGTGGAGACTTATAACTCATTATATATATATGAATGGAATGGATAATAAATATATTAATGTAATATAGGGATAAAACAGAAAGTAATCATGGTTTAATAATGGAATTTTTCATCTATGATGGTTTTGGAAATGATACTTGGATAACATGGAAATAATTTTTCTAGTCTTTTGATTTTCAAATAATTCCTTATTTCATTCAAATTGAATTTTATTAGGGTTTATTTTTCATTATAATTTATTCCAAACATACTACCAATATTTATTTCATAAATCAATATTTTTATATTCCAATGTTATGTTCATGTTTTTACATTCTTATGTTTATGTTTTGTAGGATGTTTTCCATGCTTTACCTTACTTTAGGCCACATTTTTCATATGATTTATATTTACTAGGGTATAAATAGAGGTTTTAGGTAGGAAGAAAAATGGGGAGTAACATTATGGGATATGTTGAAGATCCTTCCCCAAGATAGAAGAATGTGTTTCAAGTTTCCAAATTCAATAAACTAATATGTTCTTTGTGAATCTATTTGGGTATTGTATTAAAAATTCTCTAAAAGAAATTTATTGTACATGTACCTCAATCTTGGTTAGTTGGAGTTTGTATCAGAGTGACTGTTTAGTAAAAATTTGAAATTTAGTATGTAAAAATAGTAGTGAGATTCATAGATATATTTCTACGGTTACGCCTATGGATATCTCTAAGGGTAAGTCTATCTATAGGTTATAATTATAGAATTATGTTAATGTTAATGAATAACCAAGTAATAAATATAAGATTATAGTTATTGAAATTACTACCCATTGATAATTACTGTTTTCTAGGTATGATTTTTCCTCTCACACTAATCATTTTAGGTTTTATAAAATAGTTAGAAACATGATGATTATTGTTAATATAGAATATAATGGATAATGGAATGACATTCCTCCTGAGAAACTAAATGATATGGGAGTTGTAAGGGGAAACATCGTTATTATACCTAATCATAAATCTCATAATATGATCAATAATCTAAATATTGGTTAGTTTCGTGACCCTCTCAATAAGTGAATGATGGAGTTTCATTGTGATCATAGAGGAATGAATGTTCAATTTTACACATGTAAATATTATTGGAAAATTCATCAAGGAGAATGTACCAATGAAATAGGAATATGCTTTTGGTGTGGAAAATAAGGACACAAATTTTATAATTGTAATGGAAAAGGATCAGATAACATAATGGATAAGGATAATGGTATTCCTAAGGCATCAATGATGATTAAATGTTTTAAATGTAGAATGTATGGGTATTATGAAAATTGATTCCTAGGGGAAAATTTCATGAAGAGAATAATCATATTTGTATGATTAGTATTTATGTTGCTGATAATGAAGTGACTAAAAATGATATATGAGATGAAAGAAGTGTTAACGAATAAAATGACAAATCTTGTTCAATATTTTAAAATGATATTGGATTGATTTATTGTTTATCAAGAATAATGTTGTATAATAAATTTTATCATTTTATGGAATAATGAAATATCTTACGATTTTTGCACTATTGTTTTCTCTTTAATTAACTTAATATATATGTCTAATTGTACCAGTAACTACAAAAAGTTATTCATTTATTTTTGGAAGAGACATGATATTAAAATAATGATGGGTTAAATAGAAAATGAATTTTTTATAGTATTTATGACTACAAGACTGATATAATGACATTGTGATATCATGGTTTGAGTTTATAGTATTTCTGATGATTTTTTTAAGAGTTAATTTTTGACATCATTCATGTTTTCACTATGGTTATATGGTAATTCATGTTATTACCCTGTTTCAAGAGAATAAATTATTATGGTCTTCACATGTTTGAAATGTGACAACCAAGAAATTCCCTATGAGATATAAGCGATAAATTTTAAGACTATTTTTTTCACCAATTTCTAAAGATGTAGATTTTTTTATTTTTGAAGGATTGTATGTTTATCCATTTATGGATAGTATATGTTAAACTCCAGTTGATTTTTTTAGATTAATTTATTATATCACTATAGGTGGACTTATGCATATTTGATAACCTGTGAAAACCTTATGTTGAGACATATGGATTAACCTATAATTATATATATAGATCGCATAATCTACTAACAAATTAGGAATGAGAAAAACAACATCATTTCATTGAATAAGAGATGAAGTGAAAATTGTTCAAGGCACAACCAATGATGAAATTGTACTAAAAAAGTTAGTATTTATTCTCATTTCTTCAACTTTAGTTAAAGAATATAGAAAAACAAAAATGTTATCTTTTGACCTTCTTATCCAATGAATCAGATAGTCCCTTAAATCATCACATATTTATGGATTTATTATTTGTTAACTTTATCCAAACCTCGTTCCCTATCACCTTCCATGACAACGTTATTGTTACATTTTTCTTCCATATTTATGTATCTCTTCCCACCAATGTTCTTCAATATGGAAACCCAATTAGTAGTTACTTTTGGTAACCCTCATGTTTTTATCTTTCCTTTTTAAAATCAATTTTTATTATTCCTTTTTTATGATGTCAAATTATATGAAATAAACTTTCAAGTAGTAAAACTTTAATAAGCCTGATGAATTTCGAGGATGAAATTTGTTTTAAGGGGGTAGAATGTATCACCCCGAGATTTTATGATATAAAATATTTTTTATTTCTTTGATGTCTAGTGTTGTTTTCTACAACAAGATCAACATACACAATACGCAACACCATATTAGCTAGTCGTGTAGGATAAGATATACATGTCTTGGGTTACACACAATTTCGAGTTCCTTTGATAGAATACATTTCATGAAAGGCCAAGTATAAGTGAACTAAATATTACAACCTAGTCATTAAAATGGAGCGTACGAATAGTGTTAATTTCATTCTAAAAAAATATTTACTTTTAAATAAGTGAGTCTATAAAATAATAAAATCACTTTTTATGGATTAAATATAATATTTAAAATTCATATTATACGTTTTCTAGATATGATATATGAACAGATTTTATTTTATTGATAAAATATTTATTTTTTAAAGAATGTTGTATTGATAACTATTGATGGCACACCAATTGTAAATCTAATTTTTTGATATTAATATATATTATAATTAACAAAAAAATATCTCCTTTGGATTCGGTGTATAAAAATTTTCATTGGATGGTTTTTTGATATTTTTCTGATAAGTTTTATATTTTTATGAATAGTAAAATTATTCTAAATTTTAATTAGAAACAACTTTTCTCACTAAAATAATTATGATAATTAAATTATATATTTTTTAATGTATAAATAGAATATATATTTTTATAATTCAATATAAATTATGGCATTAACATTAATTATACATTGAATTCATATGTAAAAACATTTCATTCTTTTGCAATGTTTTAACTTTTAAAAACATGTTCTCTCTTTCTGAAAACCGGAATAATTATAATTTAATTTCTAAAAATTCTATGTTTTTAATTTTTTAAGAAGGATTAAATATTTATAATGAGTTATCAAAAATTATGTAAGTGGATTTATTTTATTTTTGGGCATTGTGAATAGTAACATTAGTAAATTTAAATAATATGGTAAAAGTTAAAAATGAGAAATCAAGGGTGAGCATGATATTATAAAAAAATATTTAACTTTTATTAATATAATTTTCTGATTAGTTTTCATTCAAAACAATAATTGGGTCAAAATGGGGTCCTTTAGAACTCATTTGGATGTGATTATGACATTTAAACTATTTTATTTGAAGAGAAGTTAAATATATATCACTCAAATTTTAATAACTAAACCATATATTATATAAAGTTTTATTGAAGTTAAATTAGATTATAAATACTTATTTAAAAGATACTTATTTTAACTATCATGGTAATTTTTTTTTATTTTGGAAATATATAATTACCATAACAACTTACTAAATCCAATACATTCCTCATATTAAACAGGTGAAACATAACCTAAAATTTTCTATTAAAACTAGCATACGAAATGTCAATAATTTAATTATAAACCATGAATGTTATAAAAATAAAACAACCATATTCATACATAACATAAATAATTATATAAAATATAGATGATTGTATTATAATAAATCAATTTCAATCAATAATAATATCCAGTAAAGGATTTAGACATAGTTAAAAATGATCAGTAAAACACCATAAGAGAAATATCCATTTTTCATGAAATAATTTAATAGTCACAAAATTTATAATGGAATAAATTTAGATGATATTTTTTAATCAAATTGTCTCATACCATTTGTATTTTTGTAAAGGATTATCATTTAAAAACATTCATGTCTATATAAATAAATTCTTAAAACCATTTTGAATACATGGACATTAATGAGAGTGGTTTAGAGGAATAAATATTTAAAACATTTAAAATAATGATTTTGGTAAATATTTCCTTAAAAATAATCCTTTTTAAAACACATTTATGAGACATGGACATGGATGAAAAACATGTCCTAGGAAATACTTAAACATAAATAATCTCGGATAATAATGAGATTGAGAAAAAATTAACCCTTACCTTAGATCTGATACTCACCTTACATGTCTGAATCTATTGTAAAATGTTTTTAAACATATCATAAACTTATATAATAATCATAATAATATTAATGATACCATATATGATTCTTTGATGACTTTATATTACCCATTTATTAACAATTCCATGTTAATAATTTTTTTGGTAATATCACTTCCAGAATTTATAATTTTATTTATATATCATAAATATAAATATATTTAATAAATTAAAATATGAAATGGAATACATCGTTCATGGAGACGGTTGGCCGTACGTATGCATGGATGTTATTTCCATTTTTGTATCATATAGAAGTTAGTGAATGAAATATATGTATGTATATATATATATCATCCTAGTAGAATTATTATGTCATATATTTCATAAGTATTTATAATATTTATTATTATAATCATTCTTGTATGGTGAACATGGAAGATGAGTCTCATCGCATCGTGGAGATGGTACGCCATACACACACACACACAAAAATATCATTTCCTTAATGGTTTAATGGTATGGATTTGGATGAAATTTGAATTTTAATGAAATATTATAATGTTATATTTATTATTTAAATCCATTATATTAATCTTTATACCCTTATAAATAAAGTGTACAAGAATAATTATTTACACCATGGAGTGGAGATGATAAGTCGCACGTACACAAGCATGGTGGTATTGTTTTTTATAGGATGGATAAAAAGAGGAATATAGTTGTCCCATAATATTTAAAAAAATAATAATATATTAGATTCTGTAGCTTTTATTTTACTATGGTAACAACTTAGTATGAAGAGGTAGATGAAGAAATGAACTTTGAAATAAGGGATAAAACAATTACTTCTTCTTCGGGTGTCTCCATTTGATTTACACAAAAGGACTCCATAAGATGGATTTAATCCCAATTTTTCACCTCTAAAATGGCTTTAGGGACATTGGGATGATACTTGGGTAGGGTTTGGAAAAGCTAAAGCAATTTGGAGGTTTGAATAAATGGGTAGAGGTGGTGCCCTTTTATAAGAGAGAGGGGAGAACTTTTGGAAAGTCTAGAAATATTAATTTATTATAAATTTAATTTAGACTAAAAATGGACGTAAACACATTTAATTATAATATAGGATGATTTAGGTTATAATAACCATCATAAAAATATTTTAGACTTGTTTTTTATATTTTTTTTCCTTATCTTTTGGGTTTTACCCTTATTTTACCATTTTTAATCTTACTATGATATCATGTTATTTACACATTGTGAGTTAATGCAATTAACATATCATGAAAAAAAACACAAAAAAGACATTTATGACATACTTGGACTGGAATTAACCATTTTGAAGAATCATATATTTTTATATATTTAATATAATTTAATAATCTATTTTATGATTTATGTTAGGAATTATATCCCTTTTGGAAGCTATTCATGCTAGACTTTTAAAAAAATTCATAAAAACAAGATTCCTTTAACCAAATTCATTAACTCCAAGATAATATGTTAATATAATCCCAAAAATTTGTGTATGACATAAAAATAACTAAATTACAATTATAGTAACATGTATAATATCATTTATTTAAATCCATTATTAATGAAGTAATCTTTGCATCATCATTATGTCATAATTAAATTTATATATATTCTCTTTAAAAATTGTAAATAAAATATCATGATATAGGAAATATTTCTAGATTTATAATGAATATACATAGTCAAATAGATCAATTATATAACCCTAAAAAAGCAGTTTTTTAATGATTCAGACATGTTTATGTTATATTTTTCTATACTTTAAATTAATTTATATAATATATCATTTTCTCCCCCAAGTGGCTCCATTGGGTCCCAAAATCGAACCAAAGAAGACCATGGTATGAATGATCTTATCCAATAGGATTTTTATATGTGTTTGGTTAGGTTAATATTATTATAATATTATTTTTTACCCATATTTACAAGATTTTCCCTTTAACCATGATAATAAAATAATTACTAAAGATTCTAATCATAATGTCAAAAAATAAAATGTACATATTTAAATAATTTGGAACTTTTGATTAAAAATATAGAATCCTTTTTTCCATATTTAAAACACATAGTTGGAAAAATTTTAATTTAAAATTAATTCCCATTGTCAAAACAAAAAAAGCTGGTTCTTAAGAAGTGAAAACTGTCAAAATATTGACATGTGATTATGTCCAATTTAAATATAAAAATACATATAATGACCAAAAGTGTTTTAAATTATTAATATATAATCTGATTATACTTTAAAAGTAATCAGATTTATAATTTTACACAATAAATTATTTTAATTAAAAAAGTTGTTTTCAATTAAAATTTAGTATTTTTCACTATTCATCAAAATATGAAAGTTATCAGAAATGTTACAAAGAATTATCCAAACTAAATTTTTATTCTCCTCTTATAAAAAATAATTTAATTTTCTAAAATTGAATATATAAAATTATAATGTTTTCTAAAAATGTGTTCTCCATTAAAAGACAGGAAAACTTTATTTTTCGAAAACTACTTCTTTTATCTGAAAAATTTAATATTTATTTATATTATTTCTAAAAAACACAAAATATGAATGTTAAAATTATATGGGATATATATAAAATTCAATATATGGTTAATATTATTCATAACTGCTTTTTTAAATGACTAGTTTGATAGGTAGTGATGTGCTTGAACTTGGTGTTGCATACATTTCATGCTATTGACTTATTTAAAAAGGAAGATTACCTTGGAAGATTTGGGTGTCACAATACCATATTATGTTGATTTTTCTAAAAATCCATTAAATTAATAGTGTCCAAAATGACACTTTTTTGTTCTGTTAAAACAATATATTATTATGTTATATAAAAATCATAAAACATTTCAATAATAATATATAATAATAATAATATGGTCTAAAATAATATAAGTTACTTATTTGTGGACTAATTGAAATCAAATAAATTATTATTTCCCCCTTTTAATTTTTAAATGTTTGTTAACTTTATTAAAAACTTAAAGTAAAAAAGTGTTAATTAAAATTATAATTATTAAATTGAAATAAAAACATGTCTAAAAATTATTAGATGATGATATTACAACCCCATCTCTTCTTTTATTAGAAAATGGTACATTTTTGGGGTATTTGAGTGGAGTTTGGTTTTGTAATAAATTAATATTTCTGAGGATTCCAAAATTTTCCCTCAACTCAATTATAAAATGGAACCTCCTCACTCACTTCTTCACATCCATTTGAGCCTTAAATACTATATATCCCCTATCTATTTCCATTTTAAAATTCCCTATTCACATTCTATAGGTTATAATCTTCTTCAAAGACCATCTCTAGTTCTCTAAGATGAGATTTAAGGGAATCAAGTGGAAGAAGAGGTAACCTCCTCTACCGATTATTTCAAACATCCTTCTTCTTCTACATCATATTCATGAGTAATTCAATTATAAAGTAATAAATCTAGTATAAATTATATACTGAAATTTTATTATTATTATGAAACTACCATATTTCACATTTGATCCATCCGAAAAAAATATTTCACCATGCGTGTGTACGTACGACTTATTGTCTCCATGGCATGATGTAATCTATTTTTCACAACCATTTGACTTAAATGTGTATAATGATGGAAATAAAAACTATATATTATTATTAAAACATGTTATTTATTTTGTATATATATATATATATATAACAGACACTTCTATTCAATTTCATAGTTAAAGGAATGATATCATCGCACGTGTATACGCACAACCTACCATCTTCACGATGCGATGAGATTCATTCTACAGGTTATACATTAAATCATAAATATATAACTGTAAAAAATAAATAAATATGATATATATTATGTTAATATCATTTTTTAATGATATATCCATGAACTAAGAAAGAGAACCTGAACATATTTGACAAAACATGCATGAGAAAATGAAGCTGTTAATACCCAAATAACGAGTACAAATGAAATATTATTACCAAATGGAAGATTATATGATCATATATGGTATGATAAAAATGAATACGATAATTGAATAAGTCAATGAAATTATATAAATCATCCTATAGGAGGTTCAGATATATATAATGGATATTGGATGTAGTGTAATGGATAATGTTGCAATATCATTTTTATCCATGATTTTTTATATATAAGTATTTAATAGGGGTATATCTGTCATCGATGTACATATTTTCTAAAAAAAATTTCATAAGAAGTTTAGTTTTCTTCTAAACCCATTATTACCCTTTTTTACCTTTACTACATGGTTTGGAAGGAAAATATATTTTGTTTACCATAAGAGTTACTTTTTGACTTTTCCAGAGAAAGTATGAGGATTATGTTTTTTAACTTCTACAACATGGATGGATTTTTACACCTTATTTCAATGAATCTTACTCTACATGATTTCATGTTTATTTTTAACTAAATTATTCAGTTTTAAATTCTTAAGTAATTTCTAGAAAATAAAACTATTTTGAAGAAGAAAGTATATTTTCTTCAAGAATTAAGTTGAAGTGTTTTATCAAAATTATTTTCCATGTAAGATGACAATTTTTTAATAGGGTTATTTTTAAATACTTATTATTATTATGATTTTATTTTTTCCAGGGTGGAATGATATTTTATATGGATTATGTTATGATGGAATTATGTTTATGAAAACCATTTTATTTATTAGGTTATACAATGATGAATGATTTACATTTCTGTTTCACAGGTAAGAAGGATTTCATTATGGGATAGTTAGGACCTATATATCATTCCATTACATTAAGCAAATATTTATATGGCATGATATAGAAATATCTAGAACAAAAATTATATATGGTTTAGTAATATAGGGGTGAAATGAAAAGTATTCGATGTTCAGTAATGGAATTTTTCCACTATAATGGTCTTGCCAATGAGCCTTGGCTAATATGGAAATGATTTTTTATGCTTATGTGTTTTCCAAGATACCATGTTTTATTCAAATTCTATTTTATCATGTTTCATTTTACGTTATCATTTATACCTTATGTACTACCATGATTTATTTCATAACTCAATATTTTGATATTCAAAAGTTATGATCATGTTACTACATTTTTATGTTTAGGTTTTGTAGGTTGTTTTCCATGATTACACTTACCGAGCATTTGAGCTCACCCTTTTCATTTGTTTTCCGTTCCCCAGGATATAAAAGAAATTAGGTCGAAAATATAATGGGGAATATCTTTATTGAGGATCTTGAACAACTTTTTTCCATCCTAGAATAATATGTACCATGTATCCAAAGACACTAAACTAATCTGGTCATTGGGCATCTATTTGTGTAATGTATTAAGTATTCCGAAAAATAAATTTAATGACAATGTAACTCAAGAATGGTTCATTAGATTAGATTCTATTTCATGCCAAAACACATGGCCCTCTTCAATGGTGATATTCTATGGATGAATTTTTCTCTTACGTTGAACTGTAATTCCCTTCGATGGTTGTCAGTATTACTCATTTTTTGAATATGAGATTCTTTGATATGTTTCTTGATTTCATGAACATAATATATCATTTATTGTACAATATAATGTCCAAGTATCACTCACTCACTAACTTCTACCTAATTGGTGGGAGTTCTACATAGATTTAGATACATAATGTCAAAAAGATACCTTTGAATACTTGAGTGTAAGCTATAGTTAAATAAGAACTAAAAAAATGGTATATTTTGATCCCATTGTACATTAAATTCAAATGAGAAGGCTCTTTGAATATCATAATGATTATGAATAGTCTTTTTATAGTGGACATCAATTTGGGGGTGATGGGCTCTAATAGAATTTATTTCAGTACTCAAAGCTTGTTGAAGACGCCTAAAACATTTTGATGTGATCTTGGGATCTCGGTCAAAGAAAATCGAGATTGAAACCCCATGTAGTCTCACAAAATCCATCACATTAAAGTTTTCATGTTTTTTAATAATGATATCTTCCTAAATATCATCAAATTGGGATGTCTTGGTGAGTCAATACACCACAACCCATATCCTATTATTACTTTTTGATGTCTTCAGGAGACCCATGAAAAGGACCGTAGTGAAATTGTCTCATTTACACATCAGTATTGGAAATGTTTGCATCATCCCTTTGTACTTTTATCTCTCTGAATTAACTTGATGTCTTATCAAGTACCTTCAGATATACTCCATAATCTTCTTCGTCATGTTTTCCCACCATAAGTGTTCTAGGAGATCATGGTACATCATGGTACTCCAAGGATGAATATAGAAATTTTAGATATGTGAACAATCCAATAGCTCATTATTTATCCCAAGATATGAAAGAACATAAATCCTCATCCCAAACAGAATCAGTCCATCATCATCGATAAGGAACTATAGCAGTTTCCCTCACTTCATTATATTCACATTTTTTTGTAACTGCGAATCATCCCTTTGTGCCTCTTTAATCTTCTCAATGATATAAGGTTAGGATATCATTTGGGAAAGGAATGTTTTTCCCTATCATTATGATTTTGAAATACATACTTTTTATATCCATATAGATAGGGTGTTTCTCAATCCTCAAAATGGATAGAGTACCATGTACTTTTTGGCATAAAGCATTGGCTACATTGATCACCTTTTCAGGATGATAGTGAATAGGTAGATTGTAGTCATTGATATTATCTAAAAATCTAATTTTACAAATGTTTACATTATTTCATGTGAATAAATACTTTATTCTCTTATTATTGGTATATATGTCCCAATTATCACCCTAGAGGTAGTGCCACCAGAGTTTCAAGCAAAAAAAATCACATCTGCTAGCTCCAGATCATTTGTCTTGTAGTTCTACTCATGGATCTTAAAATATCATTAGGTTTAGGCTATTAGTTCATCATTTTTCATAAGTACACAACCAAATCCTTTCATTGAATCATCATTGTATATCACAAAACGTTTTCCACTTTTTGGTAATGTGAGTGCATGTGTATTGATAAAAATTCTCCTTATCACCTTGAATATTTCCTCACACTCTTCATTCCAGACATACATTACCCATTTCCCTGTTAACATAGTTAGTGGGCAAGAAAATCATGAGAAATGTATCACAAAATGGTGATAGTACCATGATAATCCAAGAAAACTAAATATTTCTATGATACTAAATAGTATGTTCCATTCTAAAATTAGCATTTTTTAAGAGTCCATAGATATTCTCTCACTTGTGATAACTTTTCCCAATACAGTTGCTTACTGGATCTAGAAGTAACATGTTTACAAATTATACTCCCTTAATGTCAAGAAAACAAGCTTTATAATGTATTCATGTTCCTCCCTGACCATGGAGTAGATGATAACATCATCCATAAAACCTATCAATAATTTGTTTACATAATTTTTAAAGACCCTATTCATCAAATCCATGAAGATATTAGTGGTATTAGTATATCTAAAGGGAATCCCCAAAACTCAGATTGTTCATACCATGTACGGAAGGCTGTATTTATAATATCATCTTTCTTAACCTTTATTTGATGGCATATACAATAAACATACTCCTTTTAGAAGCACATAACACCTTGTAGCCAATCAAATAAGCCATGAATCCTTCGAAGAGGATACATGCTCTTGATAAAAATCTTGTTGAGTTCACAATAATAGATACATAATGACATTTATCTATCCATCTTATTGAAAAATGAATTATGTCACCCCAAAGAGATGCATTATGCCATATGAACATTTTTTCCAAATTATCTTGCAGCGGCTTCTTTAACTCCTCCAGCTATATAGAAGCATTACAATTGGGACGAATTGAGATAGGATTAGCACTAGTTATGAGTCCTATTAAGAACACTAGATCATGATTTATGGTAAGTTAAAGTAACCCTTCGGGAAATACATCATTGTATTCCATCATAATGGGAATTTCCCTTAGGTGGATACCTTCCTTTGACTCGGCCATATCAGTGTGGTATGGTTCTTCATAAGAAATCAATACCTACACCACTGAAGGATTTTCTAAAGGATATTCATGATCATCCTTGAATTTGTATAGGATCATGGGATGGTTAAAAATATGAAAAGATATTTCTTTTAAAACACTATTTATATGTTCTCTATATAACAAGTGCCAATTCATCCCTAGTATAAGGTCAAATTATACCAAGGGAGTATCATGAGATTTTATGGAAGAATCTTCCAACATACGCCAACAAGAGAGGAGTCCAAAACATGGGTTTCCAAGATTTCACCACTAAGTGTTTTTATGTATATATCTTCTATGGGTTTTCTAGGATTAAACTTAATATTTCTAGAAAACATGAAACATATAAAGGAATGTATAGAATGAGAATAAAATTAGTCATATTACTGGATTTAGTGAAAATTAAGTGTACCTTGTACAACATTTTTTTTATGATCCACATATTTAGTAGTGATTAAAAAATCCCCACAATTATCCTTTGGATTTGGTGGCTACTAACACGTATTACCCTCAAGGAGTCGAGGTTTAGTGAACTAAATTTCATTGTACCATTTCTCCCTACAGGCGTAGAATTGAACTATGGGTGGTGATCTCCTTTCCCCCACCAATTTTTTTTTCTTCCTCATGTCTTTTCGAAATTCATGAGATAGGAGGCCTTTTATCCCACATATTATGAATTTACCCATCCCATTGAGTTAGTTCCCATGATGCCTCTTCCCACATTTTTGACTTGTGGGTGATTGAGTTTTTTTCCCAAATTCACATTAGATCATCTAGATTGAAACTGCATATTTTGGTTGTTCTGACCATAATCATGGGAACATTCTTTAAAATCTATATCCAAATTGAGAGAATATTGAACAACCCCATCATAACTACCAATGTCTTGAATTTATTGATCTGTTTGAAGGTGTGGTCTTAAAACACTAAAAAGTCTTTCAATTTTCATATCATTATTGATAACAAAACCAGAACCATACCTTGAAGCCTTGTTAAATTTTCTTCATAGGCCATGAAATATTCAAATTCCTTTTTCATATGCTCAATGTATTATCTATCCATATTTATACTAATAGTTCAATGTAAATAATTTTTATAAAACATTTTCTTAATTTATTTCCACTCTATCTCTTCCATTTTGTCCATCGTCTTGGTGTTCTTATTCTAATCCCACCATCGGTCGACCTCTCCATAGAGATGATAAACAACAAGAGTCTCTTTATCCATCTTATAAAAGTGTTTTATAGAAAATATATTCAATATTGAGTTGAAACACTATTCTATGACTAGTGGTTCATAAGATCCACTAAATATTGGTGATAATTTTCACATAATGGAATCTATACCCAGTTTCACCCTATTAGGTGAAGGAAGATGTTCCATATTCTTAATGTTACTATTCATAACCATAGACATCTGGGTAACTATTTACATGATAATTTAAACTCTACCACCCATGGAATTGGGGATTTTTTTCGATAAATCATTGTAATTTCTCTCAGAAGGGGAATTGGCCATGTTAGTCCTTGTTGCCGCAAATATCTAAAATATAAATGGTTAGAAAAAAACATAAGTCAACAGGTCATGAATAATAAATATATTCCTTTTTGAAAATAATTATGAAGGAATATTTTGTTGGATTATAATGATTATAATTTTCTAAAACAATGGTTCATGGGGGGGGGTCACTAATACTTAATCACGTACTATGGGTTTTTACTAAGGTTCTCTAATCTTAATTCCCAAATTAATTATACCATGTTGTGATTCTAACGATAGAGGCAATGGTTTTTTATTAATAATTATCACATCATTTTAAAGTTGAACATCAAAAAATATTTACACAATCAAGATCAAAAGGACTAGTATCTTTGGAAATTTAGTCTCATACCAAAATTTTACAAAATGAATCATAAAATGTTTTTTAATACGTTATTCTATATCTTCTTCTAGTCCCTTGAGTTCTCATTAGAACAAGTAGTCACCTAATGATATAAATGAAATACAAGGGTGAGATAAAATCCCATTAAGAGGATAGTTTAGAGCTTAAAGAAATATTACATGGGTGAGAATAATAATCATCATTATAACATAATCATCAGATCATTATCATAATCAAGAGATATAACATTAGATAAAGGAATGGAATGTCATAATGTATAAATATGAAACATCATGTCATAGTTTTCAAATACCATACATAGTTTTAAAAAAATATAGCATCATGTTAAGTCATATTTCATGTTTCTCAAGAGATTCATTACATTATCCAAATCATATTAGTGCTAAATAATTCATGGTGCACATTTCACGTCATAATTTTTATTTATGAAATATAATTTTGGGAACAACTATCACATCCTTACATTTACATTAACATGCATGCCACAAAGAATGTATATCAATCTTGAACATAATATAAAAATGTAAAGGAATGGAATTAATTTCCTAAATCATTCATTTATAAAAATTCTGTTCTAAAATTTAATAGGGAATAACATACTTGATATAAGAATCATCAAGCTTGAGTGAAGAAGAAATAATTTCAAGAAGT
Organism: Viscum album; assembly: GCA_963277665.1. Taxonomy (NCBI): domain Eukaryota; kingdom Viridiplantae; phylum Streptophyta; class Magnoliopsida; order Santalales; family Viscaceae; genus Viscum; species Viscum album. The sequence continues at coordinate 443,993,772 of OY728155.1, read as the reverse complement.
AAAAGGTGTGTGTTTTTGAAAGAAGGGTTCTTTTGGAAAATAATCTATTTTTTATAAACACATTTAGAAAAAATGTATATCCAATAAAAGTTAATATAATGGGGAAGAAATTATGTTTAAGAAATATCTATACTAAAATGGGTTGAAAGAGGTAAACCCTAATAAAAAGAGTTGGGTAAGAGAATTCCCCTCACCATGTGTCTATAAGTTTCCGTCACGTCAATATCAGGTATAATCACATTATATTCATTAGTAACAAATAAATAACATTTTATAATTTAATTTTATTCATTATAGTTTTATTAAGTTCATTTATGTGATTTTTGATGATTTATAGAGTTTAATTTCATCATTTTGGGGAATTATTTTTAATGGTTTTCATGTCTGTTCTTCTTATATACATGAATGCATATTTGTGTAAAATGTGGGTATAGATCCGAAATTGTTATTAAATGATTTTAGTGATATTATAAAAGTTTTATTTATATTATAAATAATCTTTTTTATATTCTATATGGATCAATAAACATATAAAAGTTAATGGTGATCATTTTAGGTTATTTATGGCGGTTTTCGATCACAACTAACTTGTTTTGTTTTATCATTTTGTATTGTGTATATATGTTAGTTCCAGAATATAAACAATGTGGTAACATAGGTTTTACCATAGTATTAAACCATGATAATTGTTTTTTTTAACATCCATTAAGGCATTAAATGAAAATGAATGTGCATCACCCATGATGTTGGTAAATTGACACATCACACGAGATGATTTCATTTTTTGAATAAAAGAGAGAGAGAGAAAGAAGAATCATGATAGATCTTCCATCAACATGATATCATTATATTATACCATACATAATACCATTTTCTTTAATTTCAGATAAGATAAGGTGAGGATAATATAAGAAAATAAATTAAATTGAAAAGAAATTAAAAGAAAAAAGGAAGAAGATTTTACCTCATGGATTTATCCTATTTAAGAACCTCTATAGAGAAAATCATTTGTTAATTTGATGAGACCAAGAGCCCTTATACATGGGGAATTGGAAATGGAAGAGTATTGGGATGAATTATGGAAAGGATCAATGATTTATAGGTGTTATAAGAATAGGGGGTGGGGATGGTATTTAAAGTGGAGGAGAGGGGCATTTTCTCCTTATTCAATTCATTAATTTATTTATTTTCTCATGAAAATAAATAGCGAATATTATTGAGAATAACTATAGTAATTATAACATCTGTGTTTTAACTAATGGTTATTACATCATACATGACTCTTGTAATAGTGTATATAACTTATAATGTATATATAACCTAAATTAATATATTTCTCTATTCACCAAAAATAAAATATTTCAAAAAAAATATCAAAAAATCATCAAAACCATTTAATAATGTTTATATTTCAAAAATGGACTCCATTTTAATAAAATAATTTTATAAATATGAGTTGTTTAATTTTTTATTAAAATTATCATTTTCTTGAAAAATACAATTTTTAAATTTATAAGTGATTTTATAACACATTGAAAAATTAATTATGATCTCATAAAATCATCCTAATATAATATGACATAAAGTTATTAATTTTATAATAAATTTTAAAAAATAAATTTTCATTTAAATTATTATATTATTTAAAAAAATTAAATTAACTAATTATGAATTACCAAAATTCCAAATATTAATTGATAATTTTTAAAACAAATAATTACTTAAACCATGATATAATTATACCATTCGTTAATTTAGAAGATTTATAAATTTTATTTATACATTAATTGGTGCAGATATTATTTATTGGGCCAATTTACTCTTCGTAAATATCATATTACTATTCATACGGTCAAGTTACTAATTCATCAGTATTGGATCATAAATTTCTATAAATAAATATTATTGCATTAATTATCAATTTATATTTTTTTATTATGGTATATTATCGATTTTATGTGATTTAGACTACATACTATTATTATAAGAAATGTTATATTATGTTGATAAATGTTTTTGACTTTACGTAAACGCCTCTTTTATCATGCTTTGGTTGGGTTTTGTTGGTGGTTATATTGGGATAAAATTTTAAAATCCAGTAAATTTCTAGGCTAGTTCATGGTCAGCGCATTTTTTCCTAAACTATGTTCCCTCTCAGTAGAAACCATGAAAACCTAGATAGTGGGTTTTTTCATAGTTTTCATATAGTTTGACAAACCATGATCCACTAAGTAGAAATTATGCACCTCTAGAAATAATGTAAAATGGTTTGGGGTAATGTTTGTGTAAACTGTTCTACTTTACCTAGACACACTATGATGTGAATTACATAGCACCAGATTGATTCTTTACAATTATAACATGAAACTTTTATAGAACATATAATTCTTATATAGGATTACAATGACTCCTCTCATTCCAGTGACAAGGGACAATTGTACACAATATGGTTGTTATCACATGAGTGAGTGAGGATCCCATAACCTAGAACTATCATAAAATTTTGTTGATGACCATGTTCCTATATTATTTATATATGAGATATAATTTCAAGCTAATGTATGTAACCTATTTTACATGAATTTTTATTTATATAAATTGTTTATATAAATTTTTTAGTTAAGTAATTTTTTAATATATTTCCATCATTTGAAATGTGAAGCCTGATTTGTTTAAATATGATTTTCATAATTGAAACCAATTTCTTTAAAATTGAAATATTATTTTTTGGTAAACTAAAAGTTACTATAAATTGTGAAATACTTGGTGAGACTATATAAGGCTTTCAGAACAAACACCAACTGCGAGTTTCAGTGTTTGTAAAATACATCCTTCTAAGCTCAAGAAGTGATAAAACACCACATGGAGGTGGTTCTATTTGTTGATCGGTGGACTTGGTGAGTAGTGTCTATTGGGGAATGGAAAATTTATTCAATTTTATGGTAAATTTATGTAGTTTTTTAGGTTATTATTACTATTCAATTTTGATGCACTTCAACTTGTGGATTCTTTCATTTATTTATACTAACTTGTGTATATTAATTCTCCAATGATTGTGAATTTTTTTCCCACATTTCTTTTTTATGATTCCAAGTGTTAGTCACCGACTCCTTGGGATAGGGAATTCTATCTTGGATTTTCCAAGAACTAACCCATTTTAATCGACCAGTTATAAATAAATTTGAGGTTTGGGTCTAAGGCTATTGTGTTTTTTAATCACGAGTAGGATGACAATACCATGAAAGAATAAGAAAAAAAATTATTGATCTTATGTTTTTTCACCAGAGATAGTATTGAATGAGAAGATGAAGTCTCAATGGTTTGAGTTGGGAATATGAATAGATATTCATCCTTTGATTTTACTACTGAAGATTCCATCTTATACTAATTTGTAGGATATAATGATGAAGGGTAAAATAGACGTGGCTAGAATGTTAGGGTTGTTGGGAGTTTATTTCAATCCCAGTGATAGCATACCTTTCATTAATGGAAATATTAAGCATGATGATTCTTATGGTGGTTCTAGATGGTAGTTTCATTATAAACCTCCTATAGTGTATATAATATGACCTTTGATTTGTTATATGTGTTGAAATATAGGGAATTATAATAGGGATTGAACTGGGGAACCCATATTATGTGGTTCTTGTAGACACTAAGGTCACCTATAGAAATTATTCCCTGTTTATGCTACAATGCATAGAAGATTGGGATCAGCAGAACCTTCAAAAAAATGTGGCTCAATCAGATGCATCATGTGTGGAGGTTCCCATCCATAAGAATCTAGAACGAATAGTTTTTATGCCACCAATTATTCTTTAGAGGATGAAGATATGGGTCTAATAACCATGAGTTTTACCATCACTATAGCTTCATCACTAGTGACTATTTTATTTGATATTGGTGAATCTCATTAATTTATTTGAACCCATGTTGTTAATCTGAAATATATTCATATAGTGATGTTTTATTATGAAATGGATACTACTACAACCCTTGGTATGAAGAGATATAAAGGTCTCAATAGTCCCATTTGTGTTTTCTCTCTATTAGATGTCCATCATTCATGTGGTTTTCAGGTTATCAACATGAAAAATCATGACTTAATTTTTAAGAAGAATTGTATCTGCACTAATAAATCCTTGTTAGATTTTTGTCACTGATAGGTCTCCATATATAAAATTTATTTTGTGTTCTATTTCATTCAAGGGAAATGGGACCAAAGGTTGAGTATAGTAAGACATATTTATAAATAGTTTTAGAAAGCGATATTTGTATTTTCATTTGATCTAGAGTGTGAATATTTGAGTGGCTATCTCCATCATGTGATCATCTAGTTTTCCATCTTGTCTCTCTCAAGATTATCAATTTATTCCACAAGTAATAGAAGTAGTGTTTTCTATTGATTTAGTGCATTTTACTCAATTAGTTTTTATTGCCTCTTACTATATGGCAGCTGGTGAAATAAAAGAACTTAAGGCTCAGTTGGATGATCTTACAATGAGCGAATATATAAACCTAAGTATGTCAACATGGGAAGAAATGGTTCATGTTTTTAAGAAATATGATGGTTAAATGCACCATTATATTAATTATCAAAAATATAATCATGTTACGATAATGAACAAGTATCAATAAAAACATATTGAGGATTAGTTTTATTAATTTAAATGGGTAAAGTGGTTATCAATGATGTAGTTTTGTTCTTGCTACAATCAATTACTGATAAAATAATCTAAAATTTAAAAAAAATCTTTTAGATATGGTATGACCAATATTACCTTTTCACTCCTTTTGGTTTATCCAATGCTACTGTATTTAGTATGGATTTGATGAACAATATTTTCTATAATTATAATGATTCATATTTTATTGTCTTTTTGAAGGAAGTCTTGGTTCACTCTATCTCTGAAGATGATTATGTGAGTCATCTGAGAGAAATTATAGAATATTTTTGAAATCAACGACTTTATTTCAAACTTTCAAAATCTAATTTTTTGCATCCAGGAAGGGATGGTTATTTTACAAGTTGTGTCTAAATAGGGTATATTAGTTTATCCTGATAAGGGGAATGATATTGTGACAATTAAAAAACCCTGAAATGCATTCATGATTTGAATTTCCTTGGGTATGGGCAGGTAGTATCTACAGTTAATTAAGGAATTCTCAAAGTTGGATTATCCAATGACTACTCTAACTCCGAAGGGAGTAATGTTTTCTTTGATGAAAATTTTTAGATCACATTGGATGACACAAAACATGTTTTTACTTCTGATCTTTTGTTGAATCTTATAGAGGCTGGGAAGGGCTATGTGATCTTCTATGAGGCGTGAGGTTTAGTTCTGGGATGTTTTTTATGTAAGGTGATCAAATTATTAATTATATCTCTCATTGTATTCGGCCTGATGAGAAGAATTATCTAACCAAATACCTTGAACATATGACCATAAAGCACACTAATATGAGTTGCTATCATCACCTTTATCATGAATGGTTTATCTTTTTTTATGATAACAATAGCTTGATTTATATCTTCTTACAAATCTATATGAATCACCACCTATGGAATTGGGTTGAATACCTAATATATTTAGATTTTGGCATCACCTACACAATGGGGAAGTGGAATGTATTAGAAGATACTTTGAGCAAAAATGTGCCAACCCATATAGCAGAAGAATCACTGGAATATTGGGAATTGATGGAATAGTTTTCAACGTTTCGTATTGGATTTTTTGAATCATGGGGTGCAGTTTCTTTGTCAATTTTTCCATTTTCATTCTCTATTCTCGATATGATTATTCATGATCAGCATCTTGGTGTTGAGTTTTGTTTCATTAGATACTCCGTTTAGTATGGAGTGATCAAGCCTGAATGGTCTTCCTCCTTTGGGAGAATTATATTCTATCATAATCATTTCTCTATTCCATTAGCAATAAGGAATGTTGTGATGGGGGGTTTTCATATTTCCTAGTGGGTTGTTAACCATGGAATAACAAAGATGTTCTATGATACAAAACATCAATTCTATGGCTAGGTATGATATGTGGCATTTTAAAAAAAATCACTTGTTATTATAGGTGAAAATAGGTGAAGTCCATGAACTAGAGACCTTGGGGTTTTATCATCCACATCCATTCCATAAATGAAATTGGGATGATATCTCCAAGGACTTTTTGGTTGGGTTTTTGCATACACAGAGATATAAGAATGTAATATGGGTTTGGATAAACATGCTTATGAAAGAGCCTCACTTTATACCCATTCCTGATACATTCAAGGTTGAAGAGTTGGAAAATATATATAAGATAGATAATTTTTTTTTTCATGGAGTATGACATGTTATAGTCTCAAATCAGGATCCCTGTTTCACTTCTTGTTTTTTAGAGGCCTTTAGGAGGCACTGTTATCTCAATTACATTTGAGTATGGAATACCATCTATAGTTGTATGGAAAGAAAAAAAATATAAACATAGATTCATGATGATATGTTTTGTTCTTCTTTTACTAACTTTGGTGGATCTTGGGATGATCATTTGTAGATGATTTAGTTTTTATTTAACAATATTTATGAGAAAACCGTTATAATGGCTCCTTTTAAGGCCTTCTATGGTCGACCTTCCCAATATATGTTGTGCAGTTTAGATATTGGTGAATGTAACAAGGTTGGACCAGGATCAGTTCAATAAATGACATCAATAATTTAGTTGATTATTCATAGGATGTTGACAACCAAAATTCGATATAAGTCTTATGATGATCATTATCATATAATGTTGGAATTGTTTTGTTGGTGACCGAGTGTTATTAAATGATTCACCCTAGTTGGGTTATTGATGTCTCGAGAGATAAGGGAATCATTCTATTTTATTTTAAGGAATGATTGAGGTTGATAAAATGGTGGGAAATTTTCTTTCGATTTAGCACTACCGCCTGAGATGATATCGATACATAACATTTTTCATGTGTCTGAGTTATGAAAGTATATATATGATCCATCTCTTGTTCTAAGCTGGAGTGATGTTAAGGTTGAACCTAATTGGTCCAGGACTGAATGAACAGTCAGGATAATATATTATAAATCTAGGGTAATCTGTGATAGGATGATACTATTTGTTCTTTTTCTACGAATGCACGGTTTTGATTATCATGGGACATAGGAGTGGGAGACCCTGATGAGCAAGAAGTGACCTCATCTATTTTTCATTAATGATTCTAAATATTATTTCTAGGGATATAATGATTATATTATATAGAGGTTATAAAATCCTATAACTATTTTCAGGTATTCCAAATCATATATTTTACCCCTATTATAGTTGGGTTTTGTTTGGTTTTATTTAAGGAGAAATTTTGAAAATTGAGTATGTTTATGGAATAGTGAAAGGTTGGAGAATAGTTTTCCCAAATAGTGTGGCCTCTCTATTAAAACTATGACAACCTATACAATGGGGTTTTCCAAGGTTATCCCACTATTTGAAATTCCATGCGCCACCAAGTAGAAACTGTGCACCTAAAGAAATAGGGGCACTCAGTTAGGGCACATGGTTTATTTAAACTAGAACCTCTAGTAATCTAAACATGAATACTTGTTTTTTGATCCATACATATGTTTTAAAATCCAAACTATTTCATTTATGTCCTTCATGGATCTGTACAACCCAAAAATAATTTCTCCTTTCATGAGAGCACCCAAGAGTAGTTTTTGGCCAATCAACACCCTCTAGTAAGAAGTTCAAATATTAAAAAATTTCCTTTGGTCTCTACCTAGTAGGTTTCATCTTCCTGTTCTTTGTCTCCTACTCTCTCTTCTTTGCTGTTTATGGGTTTATAGATCCCCATGTTGATATTTGGATCTAATACCCACTATTTCATGTCTTGTATTTAGGTGTGATTCCTAGTTTCAATTTTCATTTTTCTCTATTGGATAATAGTGATTACATTTTGAAGTATCGATATCTAGCGATTCAGAAGTCTGTGGTTCTATCATGGTGACCAATTTTTATTAACCCTAAATTTCTTGATTTAAATGAAAAATTTTATTTAAATTCAATTGATATTATAAATGAAATTGAATTCAATTAATTTATTAAAAAACTAATTTCATTGAATTGGGGTTTTTGGAAATTAATTTTTGGCATGAAATTGGGAAACCAATAATGTTCATTGAATTAGGGAATTATTATGAAATTGATTGAAAATTATAGAAATTAAAATTCTTGGATTATAATTGTGAAATTTAAGGATACTAATTCAATTAAATCATTGAATTTAGTTTTTGGAATGTGAATCTATGAATTTATTTCAAATTATTATTTTATAAAAATGGTTAAAAATATTTTTTATAAAATCAATTGGGTTTTATCTTGGAAAATGCATGTTTTGATTAAAACAGTTTTTGTTTTCTAAATGAAAATTGAGAATTTTATAAATCAGTGAATGGTATTTAATAATATTTTATGTTTCATAAAATAAATTTCCCATAATTTATCTTTACTATAGAACATGGAATCATAGTTAGTTAGAGAGTTATTTGGGACATACATCCTAGTATGGGGATTCCCTAGCATTGAATTAATGATTTAAAATTCAAACATTTATATTATTTAGCACCTAAAAATCCTCATAAGGATTTCAACGATTCAACTATTCCAAGTTAGGGGGGACATGTGTACACATTGCAGTTATTATCACTTGAATTTGTGAGGATCCCATAAACTATAGCTATCATACCTCTGGGAATATGACCATGTTACTCGCTTGATTATATTGGAGATAGAAATACATTATAATGTTTGTATATACTTTCTTATTCCTTCATAATTATTTAATCTTTTTAATATAAAATGTTTTGTTAATACATTTGGTTTAAATTATTTCCATCATTTGAAATGTAATGTATTATGTTTTAAAATATTCTTTTGAAATGCCTATCCAATTTATTTAGAGTTGAATGCTCTCTATATTGTTAATTAAATGATTAAATATATTATAGAATCCTTGGTGATACCCTATTATGATTTTATCTCTCACCCAAGAAATTCCTTCAAGTGTCTTTAGATTATCAACTTCCTGGTTCAATTAGGGATAAAACACTACATAGGGGATGTTCTAGCTGTTGATTCATGGACATGGTGAGTTTTGTTTGTTGGGAAATAGGAAATTTTTCCAATTTATTGGAACCATTATATAGAAATTTGGGTTATTATAACTACTTTATTTCAGGTACACCTCTCCATGAGAATCTTTTCATGTTTTTATACTAGATTTTTTGTCTTACATCGGAAATGCATGTGGAAAATATATTCCCACTATTATTTTGTATTATTCCATCTTCTTATCACCAACTCGTGGGGATCCATAATTCCCTCCGAGATATGTCAGGATCATATTGGTTGTTAGGATTCCATTTTACCTGGCATAGTTCTTAATTTAATCCCTTACTAAGTACATTGGATATAAAAGAGTTGATAAATCCTGAATCAAATAAGACAATGAATGTTTTTGAATAGATGTTAAGTATACATTTCAACATATTGTTATTGAATCCATCATATAATATATTATTAAAATTTCAATTCACAATTTATTTAGGGTTGATAGGTTGTTTAAGTTGATCATTTTCAATAACCTTATGATTTGGTCACTAGTTATTAGAATTACTATATGCCTAGAATTTAATAAATTGGAATGTAGATGGTGAATTTTATGGAACATTCTCTCTAATCATATAATTATTAAATTCTTCCCTTCACATTAGTATTAAATTGATTTATTTCATTCCTTTCCACACATGAGTAATTTATTATCTTCCTTATTTTAATTTCTCACATGTTTCCACCCTCACATCAATCATAAAGGGGGGAAAAACTTCTTATATATATGTTTTTTTAGAATTTCAGTTCATTTAAATTATTAATTTAATATCCAAACTTTAAAATTTATTTGAGCCTCCAATATCTCTCACCACATTTGTTTCGTATCTAATTATTTGTTCATATATATTAATGTACATAATGGATAATGATAATTGTAATGATGGTTTTATGAAACTGAAGAATCTATAAACCTTACATAAAATTTGGATGATAATACCAATCGAGTACCTATCAAGTCTTTGAAAATTAACTCATAATAACCACCAGATTAATCAACAATATTATTTAACTCATGTAATGTTTGTTGTATTTTATAATAAAAATACGAGGAATGTTCTTGTAGAAAAATAAGATTGTAAATTGGTCAAACTTAAAATATTAAATTTCTTCTTATTTTATTGTATTATTGATAATCATACAATAATGATTTGTGTCCCCATTCATATGATAAACTACCAAAATAATATTCAAATTATCTAAACACAGATGGATGGATATTAACTTTTCAATGGTACTGATCTATTAGTTTGTGACTATTGAATCATTAGACCCATAAATAGAAGTTCTATGTTTCCTCATGAATGAATCGACATAATTTTGCTATCTCCATCTATCATTTCTAATATCAATATGATTTGAATCATGGAAAATTCGTGTCAGAATAGAAACAAGATTGTTAATTCAATCCCCCAATTTAGTTGATCTTTTAAGGGAAAAGAATTTTATGGTCTATTTTATACAAAATAAAAATCATTCCATTAGGATCCATAAAATAATAGAAACAGAAAAGGATGATGTGGTAAACAATAATCATAGTGGGAAACAATATGAACCGAAAGACCATTTATATGATGTCAAAATTGTGTCACATTTTGTCAAAAACCTTTAGTTTAACATAGTTCATAAATTATCATTAATAAAGCATGAATATTTTATAATATAAATAGACTTATCATAAGTGTTCTTAATAATGTTTTCAAAAATTAGTATCAAATTTTAACTAAATATTACTATAACACCTACTATAGTGAGCCAAACCTTTCATACATAAATGTTGCATCTTATTAGTTGATTATTAATTATATGAAATTTCAATTTATTTCATAATTTTTTAGGTCTAAGAGATTTGGAAACATGGTAACATAAAAACTGGTTCACTAACTATCTACAACATCTCTCACTTATTCATAAATAGAACACTTCCATTACATATCAAATTTAATACCATTATTCATAACATGGGGAAAGGAAACATTAGAAAAGATTGATCTCATATGACCCATAAGGGTAAAAGAGGGAGATATCAATGATCATAAGAGAATAAAATGAACATAAGGGTATAATAACATGTTATTATTTTTTAAAACCCATACCATTCTAATCAAATATCATAAATTTAGGTCATGGAATAAATCATGGTAATTCATAATACATGAATCATACAAGAATCAGAAAAAATTATCCATGAGATAACAACATTGAAATAAGTCAAGGAATTGTGGCATATAAATAAGAATATAATATCATTTCATTAATAGTCACAGATCATTTAAAATGATATCATACTTTATTTATGTTACTACAATACCCATTTTAGTAGTCAATGTTCATAACCAAGACTATCATTGTGGATATTGTCCCTTACTGGACATGGTTCACTCCTCATTTGGGTCCCATTTATCTCTTGTCAAATCAATATTAACATAATGAATTAGAAGGATATGAAGATACCACTCATAATATAATGAAAATCATATATATGTGTGTTGTATGACTCTAATTCCATTATCATATCATTATCATTGAAGATAGAAGGTTTCCACACACTTTTCATTATAGAATAACACATAAAAAATGGGTTTCATTAATTTCAAATAATCATTAACATAAACCATAAATAGAAACAATAATGATTGTATTAATGGATAATACCCCTAGTAACGAATAAGTGATATAACTATTTACTATCTATGATGAATAAAAGTAACAGTAAAATATCATTAAAATGTTTTTATTGAAAATAACCTTTCCATTTTGAAATCATTTATTTGAAATTTAAATTGAAATTATAAAAGAAATCATTTTAATTGAAAAAACAATGTAAATTTTTAATTACGATTGACAAAATAATTATTCAATATGGTTATAAAATATGATCATGTTATATAATATTAAAAACAATCCTTCTACACATTGGTCAAAAAAGTCACAAAGCACCTCATTTGTAAAAATAAAAAAATTATTTTCAATGTATTCGTTTAAAATTAAAAAATTAGTAAATAATAATTCAAACAATAATATTATATTTTTAAAAGAATATTTTAATACATTTTTAGAAAATATGGATATGGAATAAAAGGTTTTTGACATAGAATTAAAATGAACTATATTTTTCTTAAAAATATATTTTATTTATCGTGAGGACAAATGATGATAAAAATAAAAGAATAAAAAATTTATTTTTGATAAATAAAAATATTATATAAATAGTCAAGAGTATCTTGAGAGGTTGATCATAATATTTCATCATCATAACATAAGAAAAAACAACCACGATGAACGATGAGATTGTAACATAACACCCCTTACCTTGAGTTTTCCATGACTAAAAATCTTGATAACCTAATGTATAATAGTTTTAAATTTATTTAAATTTTATAAAATATTCATGTTCATACTTTTATTATCCTATATTACCACTTTATAACATTTCTACACCCCATTTTATCAATAATTCCTTATTGAAATCATCATTTTTGGGAGTTTACTGTTTCTATTATCTTGAGTATTTCAATTTAGTGGTACCAGCCCTTGAGAAGTTATCATGGTTCCATTATCAAATTTAGAGATAAAACATTAATTACACAATTCAAAGGGAAAATCAGTTGTACGTATGGAAGACCATTTTTTATTAATGACTTGTGGAACAAAATAATGAACAATATTAATATAAAGTTGTATAAAAATTATTATTTCATTTATATCACATATATTCATCAACATATTAACCATGTTCATGAAATTAAAATATAAATGTGATAAATAATTAAATCACATCGTGGTGGTGTTAGTCTACACATACACATGAACATAGACTTAAAAAAAATATTAGACTGAGGTTATTATTTTATAATAAATAAAATTATTTTATAGTAGGTAAAGAAGAGTATAACGGAATATTATAGGTTAAGAAGATTACTTATTCATTTAAAAAACTCATTCAGATCCCTAATAAAGGTCTCTAGGTTTGAACTTTTCGGAATACCAAAACCATTATAATGTTTATAAGAATGTTTATAAGAGAACCTTTTATAGAATGGTAGATATAGAAGTTTCAATGTAGTTCTAATAATTGATGGAGGATGCACCCTTTTATAACTAAGGTGAGGAAATATTTTCAATTTCCAAAAATATTAAATTATAATAAATTACTTATAAAGTAAAATGTGTCAACGTGTATAGGAATTATAATATATGTTTATATTGGTTTTTAATTCATTAACTCAATATAATTTATACCACTTTGTGGAGTCAATCTAAACATTTTCATTTTAATTAACCCTTAGTTAACATATTTTAATTTTAAATATGGAAATAACTTCTTAATATTTTAGGGTTGTAATTATTACGTACAAGGTTAAAATTGGGACATAAATAGTGTATTTATGAGATATTACCCCATATAATAAACAAATTCTAATATTTAATTTTTTTGTCTTTAAAAAATTTAACAATGCATTTTTTTTCAAATACCATTATTGTCCATTTTGAAACTATTTATTTTAATTTACATTAATGAAAAATAGAAAGAGTTTTTATTTGAATATAATATTTTAACAAAACACTAGTATGTCATATTCGCCTATAAATTTCAGATATCATTATAAATTACTCAAATTATAAGAGTTCAAATATTTTCAAATTTATTTATTTTATTTTTCCATTACATGAATAAACATCATTATGGTGTTTTGTAATCATTTATGGTAATTATTAAACACCTAAAAATTAAAAATGAATTAACCTCATAAATATAATTTCATTATATAAAATGAATATTAATATTTAACCATAACTCATTTTCTCATATGAGAACATATAAATCATATTTGAATCTAAGAGGGTGACCTTTTTTTACTTTCATTCATTGAAATAATATATAATTAATTTTAATGAAACATTTTCCATTAAACCAATCAATTTTAATACTAATGTGATTAGGGATATGTTTACATAATCCAATGAGGATTATTATAAAATAATTATGGTCTTATCACTCAGTTTTGACTGAGATTAAACAGATTTACCGTTTATTGATATGATAAATTGTATCCAACAAAATATTCATATTTTCCAAAACTAATATAGGGATATTTATTAAATATCATGCATTTAATTTTAAATATTTATTTTAAATTTTATAATTCAATACCTTTAATTAAAAGAAATTAATTTTAATGTAAGTGATAAAAAATTAAGAAAATGATTTTAAAAAATACATTTTTATGTATAAAACATTATTTATTTCTAAATATGATTTGAAAAACATATATAGAGTGATTAAAATATTTTATCAATTAACTAATATATATTTTTTAATTCATAAATTAATAGTTTTCAGTTTAATTTAATAATATAAAAATTTGGTATGCTCAAAAAATAGTTTTCTGAAAAAGAAACGCATTTATTTTCAAATAATTTTTTAAAATATTAATCATTTTATAACTAATAATTTCATTTCATAGGGGTTTATAACATATATATTTTATACTTTATTTATTATCATTTAGAACCACCAATATAATTTCTAGATGATTACTAGAAAATAATATTTTTATAATGTTATAGGGTTCGTCTATACTCGATGTTCATTGTTACACAATGTTTTGAGGTCTTAAAATTATTTACTATGAAATATTTCATAAAAAATTCAGGATGTTACATATTAATTTTTACTAAATGGTTTAAAAGGTTTATTATTATATATTTCCAAATAAGTTACTTATTACATTTTACCAAATGTGCCAAATGAATATTTGTTTTAATGTGTACTTCACGAACAACATATTCCACCATCACAACCACATTGTTTTTTGAATCTTCAATTAAAACATTTAAAAGGGTATTTCCATAAAAAATATTTTCCTATAATTTTGGTCATTATTTATATATTAATGAATATATTTCAATGTGGAATGCTTATTTTTCCTCATGATTGGTTTTATGATCAGTTTTTGGAATTTCTATTCAAAAATGATGACATCTTTTATTGTAATTGATCCATTTCTTGGGATATTATCCAAAGAAACCATCATAATTATTTACCTTTATGGTTTATGTATATTATTAAAAAAGTTTTATAAAACCCATTCCTTTTACATGGGTTTTGGTAAGATTAATTGATGAGATGATTTTGAAACCTGTTTCTTTTCCATGGAATTATCTGTAATGAAATGTCTATGAAACCCACTTCTATTTAATGGGTTATGATATGATGAATATATTAGGATATTGTGGTATATATATATATATTTATAATTATATATAATTTTAATATTTGATGGAATATAATTATATATTCCACTTATGCGTTGGATAATGATGGATAACAGACGGGTAAATGTGTTTTTGTGTGAACATGATTTTATTTTCATAATGATATAAGTGGACCTAGTTACATTTCCATAGGGTTAAGATTGAAACTAGTTTCATGTACATATGTTTTTTATTAGGATATTTTTCAAATCAATATGATTATTTGTGTACCTGGTTTTATGTCCATAACTTTATGTGTGGACCCGATTTCATGCCCATATATTTACGGGAGGTCCAAACTACATGTACATAACTTAACGAGTAAACATATTTATATATATACCTATTCAAATTTTTATATGATTTTTCCCACATTAAAATATCTATATTTTTTCTCAAGTTCTGTTCTATTTTATACTATTATGATTCAAGTGTTATAAACTATTAAGATTTTTGTCCTAAATCATGAGTATAAACTTTTTTATGTAGTTAATTATTTTCAAATGTTATTCTCATGTTCTCATATCATTATGCTAATTTTATGCCTATGTAATAATTGATATCCCCCTTTTTTACCCATACAAATAATCTTATCTCTGGATTCTTTTCCCTTCCCAAAGGATATGAATAAGAAATATATATAGCATATCACTAGGAAGAGAACTATGTGGGAATCACTTTAGGGGAGATATTGATGATATTTTAATTAATAATAAGATAGAGTATCTATTATTTAAATACACAAAACCCTTATGTTTCACACCGACGAATTCTGAAGGTGTACAAAATATTCATCTAAAAATATGTAATAATTACATATAAAAAGTTAGAGTTTCTAGAACCCTCACGAAGGTATCATATCTTGTCCAACTACCTGGATATAATTAAATTCATTTTGGAGGAAAATATCTCTATCCTCACTAACTCACCCCAAACAACCTCTTTGAATTCCTCAAAATTCCCCAAGTGATCATCATCATGTATATGTATAAAAATACTCAATATTGTCTACTCTTTTGATTAATTCCAACAATAGGGTGAAAATTCATACAATAACCTCTATAGAGTAATAGAGGGACTAAACATTGTGTTTTCCCCTATACATGAGATTCATCAGAAACTGCCACCTTAACCATGTACTTACACATGGCCTGGTCCACCTAGGGCCTGACCTTTTACTACTTTGCGAACATAGTATACTTTTTGTCTAGTTCTGTACTACTTCACTACCATGTCATACATATGTTATGGTCATGTACTTCTACCAATGTACATAACCACATGGTTATGTCCCCCAATATTTTGTGTACTTATAGTACATGGTTTTGGTACCAGAAATTGATTTTCACAATCACTCTTCCGCACAGGGATGAACTATTAGAGGAAATTTAATTAAAGTACATGTTGTTTAGTTTCAAATTTCCGGTCTTCCCAAGCACATGGATACATGGCCAAGTAACGCTATAAGTTATTTACTAAATGTAATTATCGTGTACTTTATGATATGTAATCTTCTAAAAATGTTAAAAAAATGTGTCATGTGTTTCTCAAACAACACTCAATTTGCTAAGGGATTCCTAAAGGAAATCCCTATAACCTGTAAAAAACACACGTTTTCCCACAAATTTGACATCGACTAGCACCTATGGGCTTAATAGCCATCCAAAAATTTATTTAAAAAATAAAAAAAATGCATTTATGTGGATCGAGGAAGAATAAAAAACCAATAGGTCTACCATAGGGTTTAAAGGAAAAGTCATGATGACCAAATCTCTTATTAGATGCTGCTTTACATCAATATAATCTTGACCTCAATAATGGATGAATTCTAGTATAATCTCATCCTAATTATCCTCATAATATGTCCCTTTTGGGATGGTTGCACTCCTCCAAAATCCTACCATGTTTTGTAAAACCCAAAATTGGTGTGTTTCATTAACTAAATAAATTATTGATTTAATTTAAAGCTTATTTTACATCCATACTGAGTCTTAAAACACTGGGTGGATTTATACATTTCCTAAGAAAAATATACAATTATGTACTCAATAGTGGATTTATAATCTCTATCTAACTCTCCGTTCAGAAGATATAGCAACCCTAACCCACATTATAATTTAATATATCATTAATTTAATATTAAATATTCTCTAAAAACATGAAAGACTCGGAAATTTCATCAAAAACCTTTACTTGAAGAAATTAAAAATTCTATAACTAATGGAGTGGTAAGATAATTTATCTGTTGTAAATTATTAGTGTAAAATTACTTATTTACCCATAACATGTATCCAAAAGAAAAAAAATCAAATTTCTACTCAAAATGATGACCTGTGGAAACATGGGTCTTTACAACCACCCCATTATAACCCTTATCAACTTTAATGAGTTGTAGTGATAATATTATAGAAAAACTCAACCCACCATGGTCATAAAATCACTCTCCATATATTTAATTTTATATTTTGATGATAACTAAGATCATATGTATAAATTAAAAGATAAATAAATCATCGCATCAATAAAAAATCCACCACATTACACCAATAATAAGTTTTCATGAGAGTACCTAACCACATCCCTCATCACGAGACATCAAAATGTCATCCAAAACAAATCATTTGGATCATGGTGATCTCAATTATATAACTCAAACTAAAACATCCAATTATATACCCTGGGAATTCCCACATACTAATTCCTCCACCAAAAAACATCAATTTTTGTTCAATAAAACACTTGTTGTGGTTCCCACAATATCATTGAACATACCCACAAAACATCCACATCGCTAAAACAGGTTAAGTACTCCAAACCATATGATTATCTTTATTGATTCCACTAAATTGATCCTATATTCAATATCCCATAGTATAATAATTTACAAAAATAAGAAATGGACATGGTTGTATCACTTCCACTAGTGAGACAAAAGAAACATAAATTATCACTCATTCCTATATTCCAAGAATAAACTCCATGTTATTACCCTATATCTGGTCCATTAAGATGGAGTCACTTGAAAGTGTATTAAGATGAACTCCCATTATATGGATTTTCAAAAACTACTCCATGAGTGAATCCAACCTGGATTCCATTAATCAAACCATGATGAATTCTATGTACCACAAAATATAGAAAATACTCTCTCAGTGATCAAAGGAAAATATCATGATATTTTTCATGACCATATTTTTTTATTGAGTAAAAAATATGGAATCAAATAATACCACTATAAACTCATTCATTTATGGAACATCACATTTAAATATTGAGGTTCTCATGTCACCTTTTTTACAGGCCTCTCATCAAACTCACAATGATTTTTAGCCTACTCATTGCTTCTTACTACATTCAAGATTCATCATCATATGCTTTCGTATAACCCCATCCAAAAACGAAATGTCATAAAATTTCATGAGATCTTTCATCTCAATGAAATGATTAACATTTAATCATTATATTATATTGTGTAACCAAAAAAATATATCTTCTTCGAATTTAGGGATTCATGCCCCCAAAAAAACAATGACACACAATACCTAACCACATACCCTTCCACACCATATGTGCTCCAGAACAATACTATAACCACCATTATAAAATGTCCTACACAAAGGTTACCTTGTATATGTTCTTGAAGAAATATACTCATTAAGATAAACATAAGTCTAAATCACTAAAGAAATAGTTCACCTTATTTAAGAAAAAAATTATCCGAACATGCCTATGATCCATACCCAGTTAAACCCTTCATGAACCATTTTCAGAAGGATAAAAAACATGAATCCCAATGTTAATTGACTTAAATAAGTCAATGAACCAGTCTATATGGTCTCACCTACAAATTATTTATTCATCCAAACCATATTCCCAAAACTAGGGATCATTTCCACTCTGAGCATCTTTACATCAAACCACTTCTGGGAGGACCATGACACACACCCAATCTTAACAATTCAATGAAAAACCTCAGGCATATAACTCACAAAGTCACTATACTATCCCAAAAGTTCACTATATATGTTGGGAATAGGGTTTACATCAGTTTCCTAATCATCAATAATATCACAAAAAATCCAATAAACCTTCTATAAAAAAATGCATCTATGTAAATGTTATCCTAGATTAGTAGAGTTTCTCCCTTTGTATATATATGAAAATAATGATGGATATATAATTTACCCCATTAACAATTGAACCCCTATTGGTAAAAAAATAAAACATTATAAGTCAAGTAATATATAGATCATACATCCCAACTTTAATGCATTGTACACCTCTTACCTCTATAGCAAAAAACTCAAAATAAAAACATTGGACTATTTCCAATGGTCCAACATCCAAAAATGAATCATGAATCATCAAATCCAAAACAGATGTGCATCTCCTAAGGTGAGAATTATATAGATTTTTAAAATCAAATACAAAAAACATTAATCTCATTCCCCAGTATCCAAATATAACCACGATAAAATGAGTTCTTGATTCAATAGTTAGAATTCAATCAAAGTCTAAAAAATTAGTATATCTACATTTTTCCCAACCCAAAATTGTATAACATGAATGTAATGTCTATGATTAAAATTTATATTGTACAGTCATAGATTCCACTGATTTTTTTCCCAAACAGGTTCACCGTTTGACTTTAGGAAATCCTTACTTAATTCTAGAGGTTATTTACTAGAAGTGGGGGATAAAGTAGAATTGCGAAGTGAATATACCCCCAAATCAGAGTGCATAATAAAAAATAAATAAAAAAACCATACACATCAAAGTATAAAAAATAAGAAAAGAATGTTATAGAATCATCATATAATAAAATTAAATACATTATATTATAATAAAACCCATTTAATAATTAAAATTTTAATTTATTACTTGAAAATTTACATATGAAAAAGAAAAACCATATTAATAAATACATGAGTCATTATTTCCAACTCTGATCCATGTCAAAAACCTGATGTATTATACCCTGTCAGGTGGATCCAATGCGATAATTAGAATCCACAAGAGAAACATGCTCTATCATGATATCTTGGGCAATTTAAAAATTCATAATGCATCCATTATCAAACTGAAATTATAAATATATTATTCATGAAAATTGACGTGAATAGATATGTGGTGAGAAATAAATATAAATAGGCCACCCCGAATGGTGAATCTATCGCATACATTAATAAATATGTTCTCATGAGAAATCATAATTCTAGATGATACCTTAATGAAACAAATAAAAATGAAACCACTATCGTACCTCGAGTCTATGACTCTGATCACAAATTCTTTCTTCCGCCATTTCCATGGGGTATCTAGGCATTTATCGATTATGATTTTTCAAATTTAACATTTAATTCCACATACACAGTCATTATAATAATTTCTCATGACAATGGATACCTTTCTCATAACTACCATACAACTGGGATTCTTATTCAATGTCTTCCATAACCACGTCCTAAGGAATCCATTCATTATCTTGTTCTTAGTACATAGACACACTTTTCATCCGTACTCATATCATTCCAGAGTAAAACATGTTCTTATGTCTTTATTTTGTCATCTATTTCACATATACTAAATAATATATCATATAAAATTATCCCAACACCAAAAACATACCTTAAAACAATAGTCCCTAGACCATAATCTGAAACATAAAAAAAACATAGAGAATCATTCCTCAATCCATTACAGAGGGTATATTATCATGGCATGGAGTGTCTTTCAAGAATATAAACCACAATTTTATATTGTCAATACATTATCCAAAAAAAGAAAATACATGGTTTCTATAAAATTTGTATGTCAGTAAACTAACAAAGAATACAATCAATTTATAGATCCTCAATCTAACACTAATTAATATTGTATATAAACCATGCTTGGAGAATCAGTACATCATCTTTACCAAATTTGGGGAACATCAAATCCACTTTACACAATAGCAATAATCAACATTCCCAGAACCTCTGTCCAGAATAAAAAACATAAAAAACTATTGTTACTTAAATTAGTTATTATATTTGACATCATTCAACTAGAATATCACCACATTAAAAATAAAAAATCATGTTAAGACTCATAAAGGGTTATAAAAAACCAATACCCATCATCACATCTCATCCTCATCAACTCACACATTGGTTTGGGTCTCAAAGGAACACCATCAACCAATAATACCCAAAAACACTCACCCATCAATGTTCACTTATTAAATGATGCACACATATTTTACTCTACTTCAAGTCGATTAATGCACCTTATGATCTATAAAACTTGTAAAAATATAAAGGAATCCTTATTGGAATCACATGGTTTAGAAAATAAGTGAAGACACCCCTCTAACAATTCTTCGTCACAACTGAACTCTAATTACAACACCCTTCAATCTAGGTAACACATCATGTAACCCAAATCATTGAATATGATGGGCTAAAAACCTCAAAGATAGTAATTTACTATATAGATTATAGAATCAAGCCCAATACCTTTCCATGTCACACTAGGTTGGTCCAAACATCCAATATACAACCTCGAGTCATACCCCCCGTCCTAGTAACACAATGACAATCCCATTCCAAAAAATATTTAGTTCGTTGATATACTTATGATGTAAACACTAATCATTCTAATGACCCTATTCTACTTCTCATGCATTAGATCTCTCTTAGGATATTGATTAACTAAAATTTTGGAGTAATATAACTCTAGCATAACATATTAACCCAAAATTGCCTCATATAAGTCCTCAAATGCTCCAAGGGATCCATAATTATATTCTACATGGAAATACTCTAATAATACATTACTCTACTATTCCATTATAACATCATGGATAAAAATATCACAGAATACACCAAAGTACTACATGGTTAAAATATATTATGTATACCCATGTACATGGAATGTACTCTTAAACCTCCACCTTGGACATGTAAATCCACATGGATTCATCTACCTAGTGTCTAGATGTGTTCAACTACATGGCCACAACATACATGGTGGATATCCTTGTATTACTACACAAAAATTTCATACCTAGGATATGGTCATGTATATCCACACAGTCATGTTCCCCATACATGGAGTGTCTACCCATGTACATGTCCACACAACCATGACCCACAACATGTTTTTTAATACTGGTAAATGGTTTTTAGTATCAAAATTCAATATATCTATGTACACTTCAACATGGAAATGCACCACTCCCTATCATGTACTCCATGTACATGATGTGTAGTTCCAAAGCCTCTCTATTTTCAAATGCATGAATATATTGACAAGTACCATTTTCTGGTGTGTACTAAAAGTATAAGTTATAAATTTTTGATGCACCATCATTCAAAAATAGGAATAAAACTTGGCATGTGTTCCTCAAGCCACATGTCCTTTATTCATGGTTTCCAAATTTTTACCCCATGAAAACTCTGGGAAGCCATTTTTTTACCGATTAGGCATAAAATAGCCCTAATGTGGCCCATTGAATCCATAATAGAGATTTAAACCATAATGAAAATCTATATGTATTTGGCCATGAAAATAAAAAAAAACTACCACAAGAAGTAAATAGATAATATTCGTTTCTAAATATTCCCTCAGATGTTATTGAAATTCTATCAGGTCCTGACCTCCATCATGGAACATGTTTATTGGAATCTCCTTTCACTTCTAAATATCCCATACAAATTTCATGATTGATGAATCCCCACCCTCTTGTAGTGCCTAAAACTCCAAAATGGTTTGGGGTAATTTAATTAAATGTTTAAATATTAAAATTTAGATTTAATTTACATATAAAAACTAAGAAATCAAAGTGGATTTATACATATCCTAATAAAAACACCATTTTAGATTCAACTATGGATTCAGAATCTCATTGTGATACTCCATTAAAAATTTATAGACACACAATCCCATAGGAATAATTCAATATTTCATTAATAAAATATTAAATATTCTTCCATAACATGAATGACTAAAAATATTCACCAAAGTCAGGTCCTAGAGTCAATACAATATTCTAGATCCCACTGTGGTTTTAGATAAATCTGGTATAATTTCTTTCGGGTGCAACACCCTAATATTTTGTGAAATAAATTTTTTTAGAATAATTTAATCAATTTTATATTATTTACTCTACGCAAAACTGAATATATATTTTTGTTATTATATAATTACAAAATTTCTTGATTACGTTATATCCAACACAAAGTTAAAAATTCACAACAAACAACATTGACTTTCCTTGTGTTGCATGCAACATTGGCTTTCTGTGAAACTAAAATTTAATATTATAATTATTTATACGATATAGTTATAAAACCACCATTAAAACTTTTAATATAAATAGTAATAAGTATTTATTATTATTTTTAGTTAAATTTAACATATCTATAATGAAATGTATAGTTTTTGGTAATGTCTTTATTTTTTTAGAAAAGGAATGTTTTTTAAAGGAACTACTTTTTGTGTCCCTTTTTGAACAATAATAAAAAAAACTTATAGACAATTCAAGAAATTGAAAATGATAAAATAAATATAATTTTAAAATTTGGAATGTAAAAATTTATATATGGAGAATTTTTAGTAGTTTTCTGAGAAGATTGTTTTTTTAAATAGTGATAAATACAACATTT
This sequence comes from Viscum album, assembly GCA_963277665.1. Taxonomy (NCBI): domain Eukaryota; kingdom Viridiplantae; phylum Streptophyta; class Magnoliopsida; order Santalales; family Viscaceae; genus Viscum; species Viscum album. Next base: position 443,969,711 of record OY728155.1, on the reverse strand, counting down.
TAGTTAAAAATAACATTTTTCATTTAAATAATTATTATACTTTAAATTTATTTTTAGAGACACAATAGATCATTTATACATATAATAATATTATTTATTTAATTGGAATAATTTTAAAATTGAAATAACATATAAACACTATTTGAAATTTTGAACATTCGTTTTACCCGAATGCTCGCCATGTTTGCGGGATTAGAATTAAACATACTTTTTCCTCTTCTGTGAATTGAATTTAAAAAAATGAACCTACATGTTTGTAATTAGAATAATATTTATAGTCTAATACTATTAAAATAGTATTTTGGAAAATATGAAAAGTATATTTAGTAAATTTTTACTTACCAGTGTTTAGGGTAAATAAGATAATTACACATAAAAATATAATATATTATTAACAAATTACACTATCACTTGTCCTAATTTAATTGGATTAGTATAATTTGATGAAAATAAAAATTATAATCAAATTATAACATTTTTTGCCACATGGGAAAGAATAAGATATTTACAATATTTTATTTAATTATGAGTAAAAAATGCCATACTCATATTTTTAATATATTTAATATTTATATTAAAGGGTTAAATAGAATATAATTTTTTTGAAAAATAGTCATTTGAAATCTAAATTTTTTATCTACATTATTATAATTGATTTATAATTTATAATTATATATTAATTAACATAAATGGTGACATAATGATGATGCACTAATTGTCCAGTTAATAAAAGGATCAAATAAATGACATTTCAAATATTAAAATAAATATAATTATTATTAATTAAGGTTCCACATGAATTATATAGTTGAATATGACATTTTACTAGTTCCTTAAATGGTATGGTTCAATATTAAATTGTTTTTTTTATTTTATTTAAACATAAATTTTTTATTAGAGTAAAAATAGACACTAATGATATTTTATAAAAATATTACAGTATTAAATTAAATAAAAAACTTTAAAATATTTAAAAAATAAGAAGATATTATGATATGGTACATAATATCATAAAGTTTCTATTTATGGACAATTTACCATATATAAGTAATATTTTATAACCTCTTAATATTAAATAATTTACTACCATAATTAAAATTACAATTGATTAATTAACAGAAAATCAAAATGATATGGTTTAAAATAAAAACAAAACATGTTACAAAATTACTAGATTAATAGTATTATACCTTCATCACCTTCATAATAGATTAGAGTTGTTTAATGGTAAATATTCTGCGAAAATAACTTATATATTTTTTAAATACAAGGATTGTTATAAAATATCACTCTCTTGTATTTAATATATTTTTTCTATCCACTAAGGGACCAAATAAAGATATGAATGAATTTAAATGTCAATTTCTAACACAATTAATTTAAATTAATTATAGAATTTTATTTTTAATTTTTATGAATTATATAATTACCCTATCATCTTGTTCATTTTTAAAAACAATATTTATATAATTAAGGGAAAAACACAAATAATTATTTTAATAATATTAATATTGGAAAATTTGGGAAGAAGTAAAGTGTTGAACTAATTTTACAGATCAATAAGAAATATTAGAGATGTTATAACCAATTATATTATAAATCCCACTATGTATTGATGAATTTAATGTCAAATCAAATGAATAGTACCATATTAAAAAATAATAATAGTTTATTGAGTTAATATATTATTAAAGTATATAAATATAACATAAATTGATAAATAATGACATTTTATATAGTATATAGTCTTAAAAGTCACAACCCATTAATTTATATCCCATTTGGATGTTTTTTTCTCTATATTAACTTTAATATATTTTAATTTTTTTATGGTTTCCAAAATTTCCCCTCCCCTCAATTATAAAAGGGAACCTTCTCCCTCAAATCCTAAGACAAAAATTTTCCTTGTAGATCAAAAAAAAAATTCATATATCTCTTATAAAAATCTATATCCACATTATAGAGTTTTTCTTCCAAAAGGATCAACACTAGAGTTCTTTAGTACATATCTAAATTAGTCATTCCCATGAAGAGGTAATCGCTCTAACTTATCGTTCATATTTTTTAATATTATATACCTATTAAATATTTATGATATTTATCATAAAATAATAAGTTAATCGTAATCAATAATGTGAATTTTTATTATGATTATCAACCCATCTTTATAACATACCATTCCAATAAAAAAAGGATTGTATCGTTTGTCTGTTCGTACGACTTAACATATCCATATAGTCATCCATTTTATTTTGAACCACTGTCCTTTATGGGTAATAATTATGTTGGGTTTTACATTATATATTCAATTTTTTATAAAATTATGTTTTTTTAATGGTAATATAATTTCATCCTTTTTATCATCCATCTAATATTTTGGAATAATGATAACATCACTCATGCGTATGTATAGATTACCATCTCCACGATGCAATGAGATTTTTATTCACCTATATTTCACATAGATGGTAATAAGGATTACTTTTAGGAATATATATGTAATATATGGAATTATAATTATTCTTTAATGATAATATATATCATATAATATCTTTTCTTTTAACTCGAGAAGAAAATGGAAACAGAGTTAATGCGTACATACGACCTACCGTATCCATGAATGGTGTATTTCATTTCATATATCTATCATTTATAAGATTATTATTAATAAATATATAATGAAAATATATGATATATAATCCATGTTTCATGTTTTTTAAATAAGTATATAATTATTTAATTAAGATTATTTTGAATGGAAAATCAAAACATGAAAGATTGTCAAAGCGATTATTACACGAAAATGATACATTAAAATTGGAATGGTTAATAAACGGTTTATAAATGATCATAAGGAAATTATATATATATATATATGAATATTATTATGTTTTAGATATATAATAAATTTATATTAATTATATAGGTTGTTTTAAATTGGTTTAAGGAAGTCAACACTTAAGGTAAATGAATTTCATCTCACATTTTATTTTAATGAGATACATGCCATATTCACCACTCACATATTTTGTGTGGGGTATATAATGTCTTATAACATGTTATGTCATTAAATAATTTTATTTTATTATATAATAATATTTAATTGATGTAATTATTTTTTGGAGATCATGATTATAATGTTACTTAAGTAGTTAAGGATTTATTTCTCACTTTTGTTTCTGTGGGACGTATGGCTTATAAACTACTTCTTTATTCTACGCAGTGTATATACATCACCTAAATTTATTTTATTATTATTGGGCCAATGATTATGGTATTTTAAAATCCATATAATTTTAATTCATTCATGTGGCATAAAATTTTACTAATTTAAAGTGAATATTTTTTTTCCATATTGTCATAAATATTTGTTATTATTTCATTTCAAGTCTATTTTGAGTAATATTTATCATCAATTTCCATGTTCTATAAAAATTATTTAAAAAATGTTTTTATTGTTCTACAATTGATTTTTATTTTCATTTTTACCCATATTATACATATTAAAAATGGTTTTAAAGGAATCATTTTAGGAATTTTCTGAACAAGGTACATAGTAATCTTTTTAGAAAAAATATGATAAGATTTTTTTAACTTTTATAGAATTAACGAATTTTTACAAATGCATGACGACATATTTCCTTGAATATTTTCTTAAAATATTATAATTTTATTTTCAATGAAAATATTTTATTTTTAAATTATACAAAATTTAATGTAAATAAAATATTTTTAAATAAGAGATGATATCTTCCCCCAGAATTTTTTTGTTAAGTTATCTCAATGTTATTTTCCATCTAATAAAATAAATTATGTTACTTATATTTTACTTGGGATATTCTTATATTTTCAATTATTATTATTTTTATTAATTGTTATGTTTATGATGGAATGGTATTCATGAAAACCATTTCTTTTATATGGGTGTTATTTTGATTGAATGATTTTTATAAAACCCATTTCATTTCAAGGCCTTCTGACATGATAAATTATTTATGATCTTGTGAATTACATATCAATGCTTTAATTATGAGTTCTTTGGGACCTTTATCTCCCTATAATGCATTGGGTAAGGATTTATAACTTATGATATAGACATAAAGGACCTTGTTTGAAAAGATGGTTATGGAAGTGATCCAATACTACCCAGATAGTTATGAAAGTGAATCGTGGCTACCATGTTGGTTATGGGAGTGAAAAATGACTACCAAGAAGGTATGAGGAGAGAAACCATACTATTAATATGTCCTTGTAAGTTATGCCTTTACTACTATGGGAATAATTTTTATATGATTGTTTGTATTCCATAAATTCCATGTCTTAATCCTAAGTTTTCATTTCATTGATTAAGTTCATTATTTTATTTTTATTTATGTATTATAAATTGACAATATATTTATTAAATGTCTCAATATTATGATATTTTATGTACATGGTATGAAATTATATTGTTATGATAATATTTTCAAACCCATATGTTTATGTTATGCTTTTATATCTCTTTTTTACCCTTACTAAGTATTCGATATAACCCATTTATTATGTTTTGGTTCCCCAGGTTATGAAGAAAGATTGTGAGTATATGTAGTAAAGGGGAGATATTTTTAAGAATCATTGAATTTCATTTATTGAGATAGAATATAGTGTTCCATGATTCTAAAGACACTAAACTGTTATAGTCTTGGGAATGTATTTTTTAATATGCTAAATATTGATAGAAATGATATAAGATCCATGTTTGTCAAGTCTGGGTGGCTATATTTGGTATCAAAGGAAAGTACTTGTTAGAAATTATAAACAATTATTTGAAAACATCAATTCTTTACCTAGTTATATTTATAATGATATTCCATTTGGTGTCTCTATGTATAAGTCTCAAGAAGAGTAAATGTTTATGAAAATATCATAGAATTTTGGTAAAGGATAAAGTGAGTGGGTTACTAGTATTAAATCCCTTTCTTGATAATACAATTGGATTTGTATTTGGAATATATTTACCAAGATCTAACATCACTACAAATGTTTTTCGGGCATGACTCGAGCATGACCTAGTACACAAAAACTATCCTTGAAACACACTTGGATTAATACTATCAGTAGATAACCTTTGTAAATTTAAAAACTATTTATGAACCATCATGAAGAATTTAAATGGATGGTTCCTATGAATAACCTAGGATAAACCTAATGTTTCATTGGATAGATAAGGTTTCTAAATTAAGACATCATTTAAGTGGGATTTTCAGATTTTTTAGTTCCTCAATATGATTATAATTTCATACTCAATGATTTCACATTATAGTTGATGGTGTGAATTAGAAGTAATTGGATTATTGTTTAATGAGATAGACCTAATTCTTAGGATAATCCAAACGGGGTGATCAATCAAGTGAAGGATGTTGTGATTATGCATAATAATTTTTCATGGAATATGAATGACTATGTATACCTTAATCAACTATCAGACTTGCCAACAAAGAGAATAAAAGAGTTTACGGAGGGTTCAAGTAATGGAGAACTTGAATGAAATAAGATTAAGTTTTTTTTCTTGAATGTGTAATGATTCTTATAAGTTAATATCTGAGAGGAATATTAATATGTTTTGAAAATGGAAAATGCGTAAACAAAGAATGTAATTGAAAAGGAAAAATGAGGGGTTTGGTGAACGAAATGGATTGGAATATTTTCCTCCCTAATCCATAATCAAAGTTTAAATGATTTCAGTGTAGAATGAATGGTCATTATTTAAATTAATGTCCTAGGTAGAAAGAACCCAAAAAGAATCTGAATAGTGGTATAAGTAATGGTTATATTACTAATAATTATGATATTATAAATGAAATGTGAACATAAAAATATGCATTAAGTAAAAGGATGAGGTATACTTATTAAGGTTTAAGGTTGAAGTGGAAAAATCAAAAAATTAATGTATTTGGATTTAATAATTAAGTTATATGAATGGTGAAATATACATGGATTGCTCAGCTTCAATTTTCAATCATGATTTAAATGTTTATGTTAATTTTTTGATGGACTGGAAACGTGATTTAATGGTATGGTGACATTTTTACTATGGTAAGATGATCCTAAATATGTTTATTTTTAAAGATAATGATATTTTGGGTATGAATAATTATTTTTAAGTGTTCATACTTCCTTGGAACTAATTAAAGACTTGATGAAAAGTGGTTATGCTTCCATTGATGAAGTTGACACCATTTTTTGGATTTAATGAATTTACACATTATAAATTAGAATAATGAATCATGCATGTTTTCAATAAAGTTTTATGGTTATTTAGATAATTTCATTGTTTCAAAACATTACATGATAACAATTTTCACATGTTTTGTGTGTTACAATTAAGAGATATGTCATGTTTTTCAGAGATTAATGATACATCAAAATTGGGACATTAGTGTCCTTTTATTGTAAGTTTTTTTACTCTTTTTCAATGATCATAAATGTAAATATATAAACCCTATAATTTTATACATGTTTTTAAATACTTTTATGAATAATAAAAAATTGAATTATAAGCCATGGATTGTAAAGTCTATTGTCTTGGGAAGATTAGGTATATAAATAAACCACATGAAACCAAAATTTATAATTGTTTTATTTACTCTAAATAATTATCTATTAACTAACAGTGATACCATACATATTTATAGGATAACATTGTTAATAAATGAAAAAAGGGATGAGGTAAAAATCCTACTAAGGAAATAATCATAGAAAAAAACATAGCACATCGTGTAGAGGGAATAAAATTATGGAATAAAAGGCATATAAGATGAATAAATAAATAAAAGAATAAAATTTATAACATGGTAACATATAATCATGGAATCATTGGAAAGTTTAAACAACATATAACATGACATAAACATGATTCAAGGCTAACGACCAAGACTATATAACTTGGTGACAAAGTCCTATAAAGGAATCAGGTTCAATCCACATCCTAACATGATTTATCTTCAGAATTACAATTACCCAATTATTTTTAGTGATATCTAGTAAAAAACCTAATAACATATTCATGAATATGTGTTCCACATGAGTATTTAATAGAAGGGTTATCAATGGAATGAAATGGGTATCAAAAGCATGTCATAAGGAATAAAAAATGAGAATATCATAAATTTTTCCATGAAATAAGGGATTTCAAAAATATATGGACATTAATATGGTAAAGTAAGCATTTATCATGGTAATTTATATCCACCTTAAGTGGAATCATGTAAAATAAATTTTCAAGAAACATTAGAAATGAAACATTTTACTGCATATTAAGGAAAATATTAAAGATAATTTAAAGCGAAAAAGGATTATTGGTTTTCCTAAAAATAGAAATTATCCAAGATAGTATTTGATGATAAAATGAATGATTTTTTAAAAATAAGGGTGGCTTAATAAATGTATGAAGTTCACTTGGAATAGGGTAAGTAATCAGAGGATCCCTCGAATCAACCATACTTATCGGGATGAATTGAAAATGGAACCATTATAAAACATGTATTATCCCATAAAATTGGTATGATATGATTAGGATAAATTTGTTTGGAACATTAAAAAAGTATTTAGAATTAGTTTATGATAATAATCAAGTAATAAATAAGGGTAAAGAGAGTGAAAGGGTAACCTGAAGGTAAAATGGTTGTTTGGAAAGAATCACTAACATTATGTCTCAAACGATTCTACACTACAACATAATATATTGGATAATAAAAATTAATCCATTAATTAATTAATTAATTAAATTTTATTTATTTAATTTATTTATTATAATTTCATTATGTTTTTATGGAATATTTTATGAGTTATAATGTTCAATTTCATCATTCAGGAGTTCTGATTTTTTACTATTCATGATTGGTTTGCCTGTATAAGAGTTTTAAAGTTCATATAAAATGTAAATTAGAATCTAGGATTGATGTTATAATATATTAATGAACATCCATATTTTTAAAATTTTATATAATTGATTTGATTATTTTTTTGAGGATGAATCATAAGATAATATGTTAGTGATAATTATTTGGATTATTTTGGGTGGTTTTTGCTCGCAATGAACCTATTTTGTTTTATTATTTAATACCATCCATCAATAATGATTCTATAAAATTACATAAGAAGTTACAAATATATTATAATTTTTTTGACCATAGAAATTGTTTAATGATAAACCGTGAATAAGTTAATGTAAAATGAAAATTATACATCCTTGAAGGTGACAAATTAACATCTCATGAACAACATTTTCATTTTTAGAATAAACGAGAGAGGATATGGGTTTAGTGATGGATTATACCATTAGAATAATATAATTCCATTATAGGTGAAGTAATGGAGTTATCATAACATTTTAATGATGTCATTTTGGGAGAGAATAAGAAAATAATTATAAAAGAAACTAAAAGAAATGGAAAGAGGAATTTACCTCTTTAATTACCCCATGAAATCCTCTTTAGGGAATAGGTTTTGGTAATTGGATGAGGCTAAGATCTCAAGGACACAGGGTATGGGATTTAGTTAATTATTGGGTAGAATATTTACTTGGATCAAAGTATGGAAAGTGTGAGGAGAATATGTGGTGAGGGAAGTATTTATAATGGATGAGTGGAGTGTTTTCTCATTATATTATACATTAGTTTATTATTTTGGCTCAAGAGCAATAATATTTTTAGAATAATCACCAAATAAAATAAAATAATGAATTGATATTTGATATTATGGTGCATAAATTAGAAATTAATTATGAAATAGTTTATTTAATTTACAATGTATATATACCATAAATTACTATAGTTTTCTATTCACCAAAAATTATACAATTTTGTGAAAATAAAAAAAAATTAACCCTAACCATTTTTTAAGTTTTTATAATTCAAAAAATGGTCACAATCTCGGAGACTAATTTTCTAAATATGAAAATTTTTATTTTTAATTAAAATTAATGTATTCTTGGAAAATAAAAATTTTAAAATTATAATTGATTTTATATCACTTTGATAAAATAATTAAGGTCTCATAAAATTTACTTAATATAATGAGAAATTAATTAAATGATGAATAATTTTTTTGAAAATACATTTTATTTTAAACATTATAATGATTATAAAATTGAAAAAAAATAGTTATGTTTTAAAAAAATACTAACACTTAATTAATAATTTATACAAAATTAGTATTCTTATACTATTATATAATTATATAATATTTTCAATTATAAGATTTATAAAATTTATTTATTCATTCTTGGGTGATGTTACTATTCTACTCGCTCATTTACTATTTATAAGGGTCACATTACTATTTCAATATTCATGTTACTATTCTATTGGAATAGGTTTATTAACTTCTAGAAATATGTCTTATTTCATTCAATATTCATTTATAATGTTTTTATTTTCCTCTTAATGTGATTTTATATTATTATACTAAATGAAATAATTATAAGAATGGAATTCCCATTAATAAAAATTTGGGTTATTACATTATTCCCCCTTATGATATTTCTCCCACAAAATTTCATTTGACAAACTTTGGGGGAAATAGGTCATTGTACTTCTCATTCCCCACTTCCTCCGGTTCCTATATTGCCTCTTTGTACATACAATTCCTCCATTGTACTTTGATTAGGTGAGTAGTATTGTTTCATAGAACATTATCTCTACTAATTCAAGATATTTTTTTGATCATCCTCAAAAGAGATATAATTATTCAATTATTCCACCTCTGAATTTAGTACATGTGATGGATCTAGTATGTACTTCCCCAATAGGGATATATGGAATACATCAAGTACATGAGACATGGAATGAGGCAGTTCTAGTTGATAGGGCATGACTCAAACATGATCAATGATCTCGAAGGGGATGATGTACATGGGTCTTAGATTTTTAATCTTCCTAAATCTCATGATTCTCTTACATGGTGAAATGCATAGGAATAAAATGTCTCGGGCCATAAACTCAAGTCCCCAACGACGATTGACTAAATTTCACATTTTCCAACATTAGGCTACCTTGATGTGGTGCTGAATAGTTTTCAAATTTCCCACATTTCTTTGACCATTTTTGGTTCTAGTAGCATATGTTTATAGACATCATTCCTGAACATTGGAGTTCTATATATTTTCCCGAATGATATTCGTATGAATCCATTTGGATGCTCGAGTAGAAACTGTTGTTGTAGGAGAATTCGACCAGTGGAAGATGTTGGTCCAATTCCCCCTGAATACCATATAATATAATCTCAACATGACTTATAGTATCTGAATATTCTATTCATATCAGCCATCAGATTGAGTATTGTAGGCTGTAATGATGTTCATATTGGTATATATACCATGCTTGATAAATTTTTAGAACATTGATGTGAATCTATGGTCTCGGTCAGATACAATCAATATGGTCACTTCATGCATCCTTACAACAAATCTGATTTAAATCCATTCTAGTTGATCTAATGATAATTCCTCTCAAATTGAGATAATTTGATTTATCTATATAAGTCTATCCACAACAACCTATATAACACTATTTCCTTAGGATATCTTCAAAATTCTGGTGACAAAGTCCATTGAGATGTTTTCCCACTTCCATGCTTGTATAGGTAATGGTTTCATCATCCATTTAGTCTTTATTCTGTTTAGCTTTCACTTTTTGAAATACAAGGTACACTGATATATGTTAAGCGATCTCATTCTTCATATTTTCCAACAAATAGTTTTCTTAGATATCTTCAAACATCATTTTCTCCCTAGGTGAATAGATAAGGTTTCACATTGTGCATAATTTAGAATATCATTCATTATCTCAGGATTGGATAGTACACATAGTCATTACTAAAATCATATGACCCCATCCCCATCAATCTTACACTCAGTGGATTTCCAATTTCTAATGGATTCCACCCCTTTTTGAATTTATCCATCATTCCTTTGTGAATATTGTATTTTCTCCAAAAGAGATGGATGATAAATCATTTCAGAATCGATTGATGGTGTTCCTCCCTTAATGATTACCATGTATATCTTATGTAGGCCTAAGAAAATTGGATCCTTCTCTATTATCATCATTAATATAGATGCAATATTGTTTATATATATATAGAATATTTGACCTTATTTTCCATACAAATATGGTAGTAAATTGATCATTAACAATCCTAGATTGATCTCTGAACATATTTTTGGTGCATATTAAGCACCTTCAATGTGAATATTTATTTCAGGATTATATGTTCAGTATATATTACACACTTATCGTTATAAAGATGATTCCCCCATATTTTAAATGCAATGATTTTAGCTGGAAAATTAAGATCGTACATAGGTTATTGTTACTCATTAATTTTCAAATTAATTGAGGCATAAGCTATCAATTTATAATTTTCCATTAGTAAACAACCTAATAACTTCTTTGAAGAATCATTTTACACCACAAATAGTTCCAAACTTTTCGGTAGTGTGAGAACTAGTGTAGTGATAAGCATGTTTTCACCTCTTTTAAGCTATATCCACATTCAATAGTCCATAAAATCATTCCCCGTTCCATGTCAACATGGTTATTGGGTTTGAAAATCATGATAAGTTACTCACAAATAATTGGTAGTTCTCAAAAATAACAATAAAGATACAGATCTCTGCTATAGATTTTGGCCTAAGACACTCTTTGATTGCCTTTATCATGGAAGGGTCCAAATATATTCCTATAAAAGTGATATCATTCCTCATTAATGATAAATCATTCATCTAGAAATCAAATCTACTGTACTTTTCCTAAATTTCCTCCCTTTTCAATGTCTTTAGCATAATATTAAATTGATCCTCATGTTCCTCCTTGGTATTTTAGTATATTAGAAGGTCATTAATAAAGTACATTAAAATTTGTTAAGGTAATCACTAAAGACTCTATTCATTAAATCTATAAAAATTAAAAGGGAATTAGTGATTCCCAATGGAATCACTAGGAACACTAATTGTACATACACCATTTAAAAGGTAGTCTTGAGAATATCTTCATTTATCACCTTTAATTGGTGATTTCCATATTGAAGGTCCACTAGAGATAAATAATTGTCCCTATATAGCTGATCAAACAAGTCATATATCTATTGAAGGTGTTACTTTTTATTTATATTGATTTTATTAATCTCAAGATAATCAATTCTGAGGCGCATTGATGCATTATTCTTATTGAAAAAGTAGTCTGGTGCACCAATTGGATAAGAAATATATAATATAAAAACCTTGGTTAGAATCACCTATAACTTTGTCGTTACTCATCCATATTAATGGTGTACATTCTATAATGTGTCTTTGATATAGGTAGGGATCCAAGAATTAGTTCAATTGAGAAATCAACTTCTTGATTAGGTGGAATAATATAATACTCTATAGGGAATAAATTTGTGTAGTCCCTCACAATGGGAATGTCTTTGAGAAAGATTCACTCATTTACCACAATCATTTGGGATAGATATGAATTATCAAAATGAAACAATATCCACAATTGAGATGATGATTATAAAAGAGATTCATCCCCCTAATTACACTTGTTTGAATTTGGTGGATTCATCATCATGTGAATAGTCTTCTCCCTTTCTCGGAAGTTGATAATGGATTTCTATTAATATAGACAATACAACCCAAAATAGAATCAAAATACACCAAAGGAAGAGTAATTAGATTTTATGGGAGGTTCAGTCCACAAAACATAACAGAGGAGGAGTTATATACTTTAGAGGAAATAATTTCTTGATTTTTTGTTCACACAGATTACTCAAACTTCATATTGTTTTTTGGTGATTCAATAGTTCTACTAATCCAGAAAGTTATAAATGAAAGTACATAAGCTAAATAAAATAGTAGGTTTTCTTTTCTTTAATGGATAACCAACATACATGTCACCACCTCATTTTCTGGATCCACCTCATTAATAGTGATATCATATTCCCTTCCATTCTTCCTTGGAGGTTGTTTTTGTTGATTGCCTCCAACAACCCTTATATTAGGGTAACAAATTGCATAATGTTAATGCTCATTGTAGTTGAAATACAACATGATAGGCTGTGTGTTGATCTGGACCTATCATTATTCTTCATAATTAGTTGGATTCTTCACATCCCTTTGAAATTAATCATTCATACACCCCTATACACTATATTTGAATAATCTATTGGTTCCCATTACGCAGTTTCTAGGATTCTTCTTCCTAGACTACTGACACATGGGATGTAGGGTCTTCATTAAATCATGGTAATTATGACCCATAATAAGCTCTATTTTTTAATTTTTCTTCCTGGGTCCATGAGACTATTAAGAATCCCCGATCCCAATTTCAACCTTAAGGGAACAACAAATAGTCTCTTTATAGATATCAATGTCTCAAATCATTAACGATTTTCATAGACACTACATTATTCTACTAAACATGTGATCCAACTTTTTATCATTGTTCCTGAGAATTATTGAGGCATAACATGAAATCATTGTCAGGTTTTCTTCATATTCCTTGATAAACTCATATTCCTTTTGATTCACACTGAGGAACTCCCTTTGTATCTTATGATGTATAGTTTGAGGAAAATTTTTATGGAAAAATATTTTCTTGAAATATTCCAAATATATATAATTAATTTCATCCATAAACATTATGTTTATGATCTATGTAAACCACTGATTATATTCCCTCTCAAAATTATAAAATTCCAGTACAAAATTCATGTCTTTTGAGCACTGGAGGATAGATCATATCCTCTCATTGGAGTTAATTCCATGTTTCATGAGGAGGGGATAAATAGATCATGGAGACATTGGAGGCCTTTCCTGCCTAAATAATTCGATAGAAGCATTCTATCTCTATGGAGAAGGAGGTTGTTCCATGCGATTCATGTTATTATTCAAAACACAATCTAGTTGAAAAAGTACTGACATGAGGTTTTTTTTCAACTATTCCAATATTATATGGAATATCATTAGTCCAATAATAACATTTCTTATCAAATTTATCATTAGCATGGGTTCTTTTATTTCTATCCATTATCTAATTAAAAGAAACATAAATTAGGTACTTGAATACGTATATAATTTGAATTAAAAAAATAAACTTTAAACATACAAGGATATACTTGTATTTTAATGTTATATACTCATTTATAATTCCCTAGATTTTAATCTATGTTATCCATGATATGTTTCATAAAATATATTCTTATGGGAATTTTTTTGATCCCTTAATAATGTCTCGTAATGAGGATATGAAATTCAAAAATTATATCTATATGAGTTTCAAGTCAGGTGTGCAGTAAGACCCATTGTCATATACCAAGATACCCCGAGTTAGGCCGGAAAAACATAGAATTATTTGATACCCCTAGGTACATCTGTGAAAGAACCATGACCACTTTTAGTATCGATACACAAATATATTTTATTGATAAAAAATACTATATACAAACCAGAATTTATGTATTTTTTCTCATACATATGATTATCCCAATGTATTTCACTAATATTTTCTAGTCTAAATACCAAAAATTACTATAATGTTTCTATAATAAAAACTATAGTGACCCTAAAATTTAAAACTATTATTACATGATTTTATACATTATTAAACATCAAATTACAACCAAGGATCAAATTTTTTACTGTATTTCTATGATTTGTTACTTAATTAAACCTCATGAAATAAAAATAAAAAAATATATTAATTAACCTCAATAATGATATCCAAAATACCATTGAACTGATACATATGCATAGGATAACCTGGGGAATACATGAAAAAATCGATGAGTTAAAAAGCCCAGTAAGGATATAACCATAGGAATAAAACATAGAACATGGTTTATATGGAATAAATTTATTGAATAAAAGGTATGGAAAATGAATAAAAATGGGCATCAATATCCTTATTAATATGATAAAATATAATCATGGAATAATTGGAATGTGTAAACAATATATAACCTGACCTAAACCTGGGTCATGGCTAACTTCTAATACTGTATAACATGGTGGACATTTGCCCTATAACAGAATCAGGTTCAATACCTATCCAAAATAATGTCTCAAAAGACTATACATTAACCAATGTATTAGAATGCTATCTTAGTTCATCCGTCATAACATTTTCCCCAATATGTGTTCCACGTGATGAATAAAAATAAGGGTTACCAATGTAATGAAATGGGTATAATAATCATGTCCTAAGGAATAAAAAATGATAATGTCATAAATATTTCCAGAAAAATGGATTCAAAAAATACATGGATATTAATAAGGTAAAATAGAAATGGATCATGATAATTGATGTCTAACTGAAGTGGAAACGTTGTAAAAGGAGTGTTCAAGAAATATTAGAAATGAATAATTTTAGTGCAGTTTAAAGAATAGAATACAGAGAAATCAAAGGGAGAAAACATATTTGTTTACATAAAATGAAAAATGAACCAAGTTAGTTTTTAAAGTCATAATTAATTATTTTATAAAATTAATGATGTATTAAAAAATATTATGGAGTGAACTTGGAAATATATATTAAATCAAGAAGTTCCATTGAACCAAGTTTTCTTATCGAGAATTATTTTAAAGGTAACTATTCTAAAATAGGTATTTTCACATAAAATAGGGATGATATGATCTAGATAAATGATTTTGGAACATATATATAATATTTTGAATAATTATATAAAAATAAATAATCATTAAATTTGGTTAAATATAGAGAAAGGGTAAACCAAAGGTAAAATGTGGTTCGAAATGAATCCCTTACCTTATGTCTAAAATAATTTTATAATTGATCTTAATGTATTGAAGAATATAATTAAACCCATAAATTAATTAATTATAAAATTTATATATTTAATTTATTTATTACAATTTTATTAATTTCATGTATGAAATTTTATGAGTTATAGTGTTCAATTTCATCGTTCGAGAGTGCTCGTTTTCTTAGTTTTCATGATAGGTTCGCTTGTATAATAGTATGGAAGTTCCTCTAAAGTGGGAATAGAATTACAAAATTAAATATATAAGATATTAATGAAAATATGTATGTTTAAATGGTTATATAATTAATTTGTTTTTTTGGTGGGGATGAATTATTAGATAAGATGATAGTGACAATCGTTTGAATTATTTTGGGTGCTTCACTCACAATGAACATGTTTTGTTCTTTTATTTAAAATAAAATGTCTACAATGATTCCAAAACATTAAATAGGATGTAATATATATATTATAATTTGGGTTAACAAGAAAAATGGATTTATGACCAATCATGAAGGTTTAAATTGAAAATAAAAAATTTGTATTCTTTGAAGGCAATAAATTAACACCTCATGAATGAGGTTTTAATTTTTAGAATAAATGGATGAGGGTTGGGGTGTGTTGGAGGATTATTAAATTTTGAATAATAAAATTCCATTCAATGTTAGGTACTGGAGTTATCATACCATTTTTATGAAGGGGGGTGAGGAGAGAATAAGAAAATATCTTGAAAAGAAATTAATATAAAATGAAAGATGAATTTACATTTTGAATTTATCCTACATGAAAACCTCCTTAAGAAAATGATTTTGGTATTTTTATGAGACTAAGAGCTCCTGAATTCGTCATAGAGGATTGGGAATATTATTACGTACAATGATTATAAGGATCAATTATTGTAAGGTGTGATGAGAAGAGGTGGTGGGGTGGTATTTATAGTGGAGATGAGGGGTGTTTTATCATCATTTTGTTCATTAGTTTGTTATGATAGATCTAGAATACGAATAGTATTATAATTATCATGAAATATAATAAAATAATGAAAGTAAGTTCAAAATTATGGTGCTTACATAAGAATTGTATCAAGGAATACTGTATTAAATTTAAATTTCTTATATATAGTAAATTACTATATTTCACTCTTAACAAAAAATTCAACTATTTTAGAAAAATCCAAAAAATCAACCTTAAAATTTTTCAACATGTATAATTAAAAAATAAAATACATTTTTGAAAATAATTTTTTAAATATGAGAAATTTAATTTTTATTAAAATTAACTTTTACATAAAAAATACAAATTTTAAAATTTTAACTTATTTTACAACACTTTGAGAAACTAATTATGGTGTTATAATGTTATCTTATAATAATAATACATAAAAATTAATTTATGAATACAATTTATGTGAATAATATTTATTTTAAAAAATTATTTCTATAATAAAATTGAAAATAATCACTTATGTTTTATAAAAATAGTATCACATAATTAATATTTTTGAAAATATTTATTTACATATACTATGATATAATGATATCATATATTCATTTATATGATGGATAAATATTATTTATACATTTTTGAAGGTTTCTATTCTATTGGCTAGTTTACAATTCTTAAGGGACACATTTTTATTCCAAAGGTAAATTTACTATTCCATTCATATATGTTACTTAACTTATTGAAATACATCTAATTTCATTCAATAATTATTTATATATTTCATATCTTATTATTAATATGATTTTATGTGATTATACTATATGAAATAAAATATAATAATGGAATTTACATTACTAATATTGTGGGTCATTATTGTTACAATTTATGAAATTGTTTGAATTATTTGTTATTAAAGTATTATCTCTCCATATAAGGATGTATCCTTATTGGATAACCTCTGTTAACTTTTTCTTGGGATGATAACCTATTAGTATATGGATCCCTAATTATTCAAGAATAAAAAAACTCACCATCATTTCTAGGAATAAGAGATGAAGTGGAAATCGATCATGGAACAAATGAAAGGATGAGTTTATTCTTAATCATGTATGTATTTATTCCCATAGAAAGAATTTTTAAACTATGGGGAATGGATCTGGAAGCCCAAAATATTATCCTACTACATTATTTTCCATAGAATAAAATACAACCTTAGATCATCAATAATTTATGGCATTCTAATTTTCAACATTATCTTGACCTCATTCACTATCACTCTCTATTAAAACTTGATAGCTAGATTTTTCTTATGTGTCAGTTTTTTTATTTCCCACCTGTGGCCTCCTATAGGTAACACCAGTTTTCATTTACTCATAGTAATCTTTATGATTTCAACATTACATTTTAAAAAGAATGATTTATTATTCATTATTACTTTGTGGGATTTTATGAATTAAACATTCAAGTATTAATCCTTTAATAACCATGATGTTTTTTGAGGGAGTTATACATTTTAAGAGGTGTAGAATATCACATCATGATATTTTGTGAAATATTATTTTCAAATTAATTTAAGTTTTTTATATTATTACCTATAGGTAACATTGAATATAGATGTTTTTATTATATAAAATCACTATGTTGGATTAAGTTATACACAACACTGACTTAGACTTGCACTATTGGTAACATCAACTCGACTTGTGGTACATTCGGCACTGAGTTTCTGTGAAACAATGCTTTAATGTTATAATTATTTAAATTATATAGTTATAAACCAGACATTAAACATAGTTATATGAATATTAATAACTAATTTTTAATTTTTTCACATAAATAATGCATATTAATAATGAAATGTATAATTTTTTGAAAAGTCATTATGTGTGTGGAAATAGTATCTTCCTAAAGGAAATGCTTTTTAGGTCCTTCTATGAACAATAATAAAATTGGTTTTAGACACTATTAAAAATTAAATTTTATAAAGTAAAAATTATTTTGGAAATTTTTAATATCAAAATTAATATAGGTTGAATTGTTATTTTTTCTGAGTATATTCATTTTTTAATGAATACTAATATATAATGCACTGTAGCTAAAAACTGTATTTTTTCATTTAAAAAATATTAGTTATTTAAATTAATTTTAATGTCATAATAGATCAATTATTACTATATTAATTCAATTCAGGTAATCGGAATAATATTTTTTTTAAATATATATATATAAATGTTTTGAACATTTGAACATTCTTTTTACCAGGCTTTTTGCCACATCTGTATGATTATCGTAAAACAAAATTTTTCTAGTTCTATGAAATAAATTTATAAATATTTAATTACATGGTTGTAATCAGTATGATATTTTTAGTCTAATATGAAAAAAATAATTTTTAGGATAGTATGAATTGTATCATTAGTTAATCATTATTTACAAAAATAAAGTGTAAATTGGACAATTAAATGTATAAATAATATTATAATATTATAAAATTACCCAAAAAGATGTCCCAATTTCAGTGATGAGTTATTATATTATAAAATATTATATTTTCCAAAATTATAACCACATTAATCCACTTGTGTAGGAATATGACATTTTAGAAATTTTATTTAAAGTTTTGTTAAAATTCCATCCTCATATTTTCAATAACTATAAAATTTATTCTACAGGGTTGTATAGAAGTAATTTCCACTATAAATAGCCATTTAAAATATACAATGTTTATATACATCATTATAAATAATTTATAATTTTTATTTAGAAAAATATTATCATAAATAATTACACAATGATGAAGCAGTAATTGTTTAAGTAATAAAAGGATCAAATAAATGAAATTAAAAATATTAAAATAAATGTAATTTTAATTAGTTTAGGTAGTCCACTAATTTTATATGTTAATATTACATGATAGTAGAATATTATATCGTATTTTATTAATTATCATGCTGTTTGGATTTTATTGAATGATAATGGTGGTAATAGTGTCAAGATAGTCACTAATGATATTTAAAAAAATATTTTCTTAAATTAAATTAAAATATTAAAAATAATAAAAAATATAATTATATTATTTTAATGTCTACAATTTAATAAAATTTCTATTTTTGTACACTTTACACCATATAAATAATAAAATTTAACCTCTTAATATTTAAAATGTTTTAAAGAGAGTTAAAATTATAATGTATTAATTAGGAATAAATCAAAATGATAAGGTTTAAAATAAAAAAGCATGTCCAAAATATTTTAGATGAAGATTATTCAACCATTATCACATTTATATCACTTTTTATTTCTTTAATGGACACAAGTATATGAAGATATCATATATATTATTTTTATTCAATGGTATTTACAAAATACCACTCTCTTGTATTCAATAACTTTTATTTTTACACATAGGTAAAAAATTAAGCTATGAAAAAATTGAAATGTATATTTTTATAATTATCATATTTATTTAATTATAGATTTTAAAAAAATAGAAAACATATAATTACCTTATTAGATTATAAAATGATCCAATAATATTTATTTTATTAATAGAAACAAATAATTGATTTTAATAACATTAATTTTGATATATTTTGGATAAATTAAAGATTATAATAAATTTAATAGATCTATAAGATCTATAAAATATTTATGAAATCATTATTTTCTAATTCCACTTTTTTCTAGATGTATTTAATTCCAATTTAATTAAATAGTATCAAATTTCAAAATAATGGCAGTTTATTAATTTAATAAATTATTCAGTTATATAAAAATTAAAAAAAATATACATAATGAAAAAAGAGATAGTATATAGTCTAAAATTTCAGAAAAAATTCATTTATATCTCATTTTGATGTATTATCTCTTGAATATCCTTAGTATATTTTAATTTTTTTAGGATTTCTAAAACTTCTCCTCACCTCATTTATAAAAGGGAACCTCCTCCATTACGCTCTCACACTTCTTTAAGCCTTATATCTTGAAAAAACAAGATAAGTTACCTTATCAACATTTTTATAGACATAATATATGTGTTCATATAACTAATGGACCAAATTTAGCATCCTTTAGAGGATATCTAGAGGAGTTGTTCCAAAGAAGAGGCAATCACTCTACCCGATCATTATCTTTTTATACTCTACAATAAATTCTTTAAATTTATGACATATATCATAAAAAATATATTTAGAATCATAAATATTATGAAATATTTTTATGATTGTTAATACACAATTATAAATCATTTTTCCAGTCAAAAAAAGGAAATTTATCCCTCATGTGTACAAACAAATAATTGTCTCCATGTATTGATATAGTTCTTTTTTGCATCACCATCTTTTATGAGTGATAATTATGATTGGATTAATATTAATTTATATTTTATTTATTAAAGAATTATTATTATAGAATGGTAATATCATTTCTATCTTTTTATTATCCATATAATATTTTCTAGAATATTATAAGATCGCCCGTGGATATGTATGATTAACCATTTCCAGGATGAGATATGATTCTTTATTCGCATATATATCACATAGATAGTAATAAGGATGATGTTGATGAATAAATATGTTATAAATGAAATTTAAAATTTTCTATAAGGATTATATTTATATCCTAAGAATTCTTTTATTTTAACACAAATGTAGAATGGAAATAGTTTTCATACGTACGTACGACATACCATCTTCATGAATAGTTTATTCCATTTTATATATCGATATTTTATAAGTATAATAAATTTTTTTATGTACTATAAATATTTGTTATATAAGTCATTTTATACACTCTATATATAAGTAAAATATAATTTATGTAAGATGACCAAGAATTAAAATCAAAATGTGAACGATAAATAAAGAGTTTATTACCCAAAATCGTTACAATTACATGGGAATTTTTAATAAACAGGTAATGTATGAAAATAAGAATTTAATATGTGGAATATATATTTATATATATCACTATGATTATTTGGTTTATATTTAATTAAATTATATTTATTACACAAGATTTTTTAATGTGTGTGATGGATGTCAATACATAGGTTAAGGGAACTTCATATCAATATTTATTTCCATGAGATACATTCCATATTCACCACTCTCTTTGTTTGTGTGGTTTATATAGTTCCCTATTAAAATTTTATATTTTTAATATCCATTATTTATATATATTTAAATCTTTAATTTTTTTATTATATCTCTAAGATGATGATTCAAAGTTAATCAAGTATTAAGGGATTTATGTGTCACTTTTATTTTTTGTGGGACACATGCTTCTACGCTAATTGTTTCCACTACGTGGTGTATATACTACCCATGAATTTATTATTTGATTCCTATAATGAATATTATTTCATTTTAATATCCATATATGTTTCTTTATTTCATGGGTCACATGAATCTACTGATTATAAAGTCTTGATTATTTATTTCACAATCTCATCAATATTTTGGATTTTTTTGAAGTCTTCACTGGGGAATATTTATCATGCATGTCCATGTTTTCAAAAACATGTTTTCAAAAATGTTTTTACTATTTATATATATATTTTTATATTAATTTTTAACAAATTTTACTTTTTACTATAAGTTTTGATTGGAATCCTTTTTTTATTTTCAGAATATGGTACTTTGTAACTTTTCCAACAAACGTTTGAGAAGAATGTTTCTTAAACATATATAAAATGAATAGAATTTTATAGTTTCGTTAAGCCTAATTTTTTTGAATATGAAATTAAAAAAAATACAGGGTTATTTCAAAAGAGAATTCTTTCTTTTAATATTTTTATTAATTTTACGTAAAGAAAATGTTTTCAAAGTAGAAAGGATATTTTACACAAGAATAATTTTCCCGAGTTCTCTCAAAATTACATTCCATCTATGATAACATTGATTGATGGTACATATGTTTTATAGTGGATAAGATTAAATTATTATATTATTATTATTTCTATGAATGCTTATGTGTATGAGGAATTGTTATTTATGAGACCCATTTCATTTCCTTGTGTTATTTTATGATTTCATGATGTTTATGAAACCCATTTCATTACATGGGTGATGATATTATAAATTATTTATGTTCTTGTAGAAAAAATATGTATTTTTTCATTATGATAAGGGTGGGACCTATATCTCCATCTAATGTATTGTGTAGCGATTCATATAACCTGAGACAGACATAAAGGTCCTTGTTCACTAAGATGGTTATAAGCATGAACAATGACTAACAATATGGTTAAGGGAGTGAACCATGTTTATTATGATGGTTATGGGAGTGAACTATTAATACCATGATGGTATGGGAAGTGAACCCATAATACTACTATGGCTATGGTATCAATTCAATAGCTAAAATGTAATTCATTTTTTTTTCTCTTATGTGTTTGCCACAAATTTAATTCATTAATCTAAATTTGTGATTTCCTGGATTAGGTTTTTTATTTCCTTATGATTCATGTATTATGATCTATAAATATATTTCATCCATGTCTAATGATTATTATCTTTTATATGAAGGTTATGATATTCCATTATTATTACCATCTTCACATACCCTTATTCAAATATTATTATTATGTATCTCTTTAGTTTAACCATATTGAGAAATCGATCTCACCCTATTCTAATGTTTCCTTAACCCAAGTTATCAAAAATTTTGTTAAATATAAGTACAAAAAATGTGGAATATTTTAGGAAAACATTGAAAATATTTTACCAAGTTAAATATATTGTTCTTTATTTAAAAATAAATTAAACTATTTTTCTCCTCGGGCATGTATTTTTGTAATATGATGAATATTCATAAAAAATTATCTAATATTGATGAATTTCAAGACTGGGTTTATATTTTGGGATAATTTCAATCATATCATTCATGTTCATCCAAAATAAAATATTAATTTTTCCCAAATTCAATATCCAGAGAAAAACAAGTCTCTATAAATGTGAAGACAGTTTCCTTCTAAATTATCATTGACTGGACTTTATCAAAGATCAACATTGAATACGTTTGATAGATTTTCCATTTTATCTAGAAAAAATATCCATATTTTATGAGTTCTTACCATGTTAATAAAATTTCACCAATATTGTATCTTAAGATAATACCTCACAATTTTATTTCACAATATTATACTATTTCATCATTTAAATTGAAAATACTATTTTCAGTAAATTTTTGTAAAATATATTTGATATCATGAATCAAAATTATATACCTCAAATTTATAAATAATAACCATCAAGAATTGTTTCATACTATATTAAAAATTATATAGTATATTTTAAAATTTTCCATTAACAATCCTTATAGATATTGGTCCACAAATGTCTATATAGACAAATCATAACAACCTTTAGGGATTATTATCCTTTGACATATATGTATCGTGAATAATGGTCTTCCTCATTTTATAATATTATAATGTACTATTATAATCAAGAGAAATCATATGTATTTGACCTTAACCTTAAAGTCTCATTTTATTTAAATGTATTTTTTATCATTTTTTTGTATTTGTGTTTTTGATGCTTTTTTTAGGGCGTGCATCCATCCATTGAGGACGTGCTGCAATGTTTCCCCACATTCCCACTTTCAAAAGGTGGGAGACATCTATCAATTATTCTGGGAAATTTTATCCTTGATCGAAATGGGATGATGGGATGTCAGTCCCTCCTTCTATGGATTCCTCCTCGGAACTCATTACCTAGTTCAGGTCTCCATTAAATATTAAGTCGTTGTTTGTGAATCTATTCCTAACGCCATATCATTGTGAATTCCGGTTAATTACACTGCTTATTTAAGGAATTTCCAAGGGTTTATGTTAGGGAAGAGACCTTCGATCAGGGGAGTAGTCATTTTGGACATCACTGGCGTGTTTGGATGCTGAAACACTGGTGCATCTGGGTTTCTTCGCCATATAATAGGGATTCTCAAGGGTGCAGAATCATGAGGATTCCCATGTCGAGTGTAGGGAATTATATTCCATATGCAATTCTCTGATGCTTTCTTCATCTTCCCATGTTTAACACAGGGTCTTCTGTGAGTTTAATGTCTTGATGATATGGATCAGACTGATCTAAACACTAACAGGAGTGGATCATATGGGTGATCACAAAGAGGGGGCACCTAGGGAGTCTACAATATGAGTGGATAAAAACTTAAAATGAAGGCGGATCTTAGGATGATTGTGTCCCTTTAATGGGGACTCCATGGTTTACAATTGGATAGGATTGAACATTAGGATGGCTTCCTACAAACCATGTCTCAGGAGATAGGGATCAAAACCATGTAGTTTGTAGGGTTGGAAACAATGAAAATGACCCAAATACATGTTGGGGCTTATACATGGGTAAAATCCCATCACAAGAGGGACACTCTTGGTTGGATGGTTATGGATTGTGTTGGGATTTTACATGGATGGCTGCTCGGCTGCTGTAAGGAGTAGTGTCGGGATGAATGGAATGATATCACCGATATGTGGTGGCCTAGGTATGAATCAGGATGGATAATGGAGGGGTGAATGGAATGGATGGGGAATGATATGGAACTGTTATGAATGTGACGGTAGTGTAGGGATTTAACATCTAAGAGGCTTTCTATGTATCCCTATTATGGGGAATCAAAGTCCATGTAGTTTTGAGTGGAGCATGGAATCAGGGTGTATGTATAGGAAAAAAATCCGATAATAACCGAGGGTTACACAGGGTTAGTGGCCCGAGAGTTGGTCCGAAGCATTGGTGAAGACCAAGGATGCGGGTCTAAATGAAGGGGAACAATTTTTTTTACCAATGATGGGATTTGAACATCAGGGAGGCTTCCTGCATATCTTTTCTAAGGGAGAGGTATCAAAACACATTTAGTTCAAAGTGAGGCATATGATAGGGGTGTGCTTGGAGGATAGATACCCCATGATAATGTCAGGGGATTACGCATGGTTAGAAGCCTGATATTGATCTATCACCCAATGGAAGACTATAAATGTTTATACTATAAAAGGGGAATACAACAACTTAACATAGATTTTGATTGAACCTTTGGGGGGATTTCTACATACCCTACCCAGGAGACAGGGATCAAAACCTATGTTGTTCGGAAGGGTACATTTTAGTGTTAAGCATGATGAAAGGTTCATACAGTTTAATTTCATTTAGGATGAGGGTGAACTGATGTGAAGTGGTCGAGACTGATGGGTAATGGGATTGAACCTCAGATAGGCTTCTTACACACCTTTATTAGAAATAGGAAAGGATCAAAGTCCATGTATTTTGGGATTGGGGATTGGGAATTACAAACTAAGGTGGCCCTGGGAGGATTTCATGGTCCGTGCTTACTCTAAGCCCACATGATTCATTCTTTGTGTGAGAAAACAGAGGTAGAAATGACCCGAAGATCATGTCATGAAAGGTGAATCCCTGAGGAATAGAGCAGGGCTTATGCGTTTTTACTGGCCAAGGGGGATGAAGATTGGGCCTTACTATGGGATGGAGGCCCGATGGTGATAAACCCCAAAGGAATAGGGATAGGGTAACAGATGTCCTTGTGGATATCTCTTATATGGTCTTTGTGAAATGTATAAAAGAGGAGGATAAAGGGTGTTACCTCTTGAAATAAAGGCTATGGGCTTACACTAGGATGGTTTTGCTTCCCTGCGGACATATGGAACTCCTGCAAAGATGATCCCATTACATGTGAGGAATATCTCAATCCCGTGGAGACTAGAA
This sequence comes from Viscum album, assembly GCA_963277665.1. NCBI lineage: Eukaryota > Viridiplantae > Streptophyta > Magnoliopsida > Santalales > Viscaceae > Viscum > Viscum album. The sequence goes on along the minus strand of OY728155.1, from coordinate 443,943,243 downwards.
GGCGTGGAGAATTTCTGAGATGGGGAACCCTGTGTATATGACCCGGGGAGAGGCTACATTTTAACATCATGTGCTGAGGATGATAGTTTTTGGCAGTTTAATGTTAGGCATCTTGGATGATGAAGATTCACTCCTCAACCCTAGGAAATATATATGTAATACCCACCAACTCATGGGGAAGGTAAGGTATTAGAAATGCTATGGTGAGCTAGTGTTATGGAGTGATCCATTGTGGGGATCAATTTAGCATGGATGTGCGATGAATAAATAGATGTTAGTGTGCCTATGCGAAGAGGCATGTGTCTATGTAATGAGATATGAGGCACCGCCCAAGGGACCTTGAAATCACTTCGTACATTCCTAGAGGGCCGTATGGGAGAAGTGTTTGTAAAGAAAAGTGGTTTATAGGAATGGACCATGTGAAGCTCTTGTGCCCCAAAAAGTGGAAAGACTCTACAAATGGGTATTCTTCATGAAGTGAAGTGGTCTAGCATAGGGATGGGGTACATAGGTATATAAAGGGTGAATCATGAAGTGCAAGAGATTTCGTAGAGTAGGACATCGTGAATCATGGGTGTATTGAAAATCGTGTCACTATGAAGCAATGTATTTCATGAAGCATAGTTACCATGCTTTGGAATGGGGTTCACATGTGCATGGAAGGTACATCATGAATTATGAGTGCTTTTCAAAGACTCGAGACCCCATAGGGAGCTCCATTCTTTGTAGTGGCCCGTGGGATCCATGAAGGGAATCCATACATTAATAGGGGTAGTATTTTAGCTAAGTGAAATGTAGTTTACAATGATAAAGTACCTTGAAGAGCTCAGTTTTTCAATGTTTCTGATGTAGAAAGTGATTTGCAATTTTAGAGCTGAGAAGGTGATAGGGTGGGGTATCCATCATTTGGATCTAAGGGAATTCAGGTATTTAAATGCAATAGGTGGAATGGAGCTCTGACATCTCGATGTGAAGCCACGTAGTTCTTTTCAATCGAATGAAGTTTGGGTAATGTTTTTCATAACCACAGAGTCGATTGTCATCCCCTCCTGAGCACCGAGGCCTCTTTAATTCCCTCTGTGGTGCTCATGGAGGTTTCTGTCAATTTCTAAGGGATCAAAGAGGAGTTCTGGTTACCTCTAAGACATGAAAATTTCATTCTATTACATCATAACTGTGGATTCATCTGCCTCTTTTAATTTGTGGGGACTATAGAGGAGTCCATGAATTTTCACCTACCATGGTGCTAATGGGATTCATAGTGGATATAGTTTTGAAGGTCTTTGTGATGGTGCACGGAGAATCATCCATTTTGGCATTGGTTTCTTTTTTACGACCTTTTCTTTGGGACATATTTTGTCACCAAATTCCCCCCTCATACTTGGAGATGAGGAGAAAATGAGGGTCTAATTCTAAGGGTATATTTCCATAAATTTTAGGCCATCTTCAAAGAAAAATAGGGAATTAGGGTGGCAATGTAGAGAGCTGATGAGTGTGTTGATATTGTCGTGAAGATCACTATGGAAAGGTGCATCGTGATGCAAAGGGGTCGTTGCCTATAAATAGGGCAGGACAAACCATCTTTTTTCCTTACTTATCTAAATTTTTTATGAACATGGGCTCTTGATTCATGATGCTCCACATGATCTTTAATCGTTCTTTGTGAATCAGACCTTCTTTATGCTTCGACACACATCGAGTCCTCCGACTCCGCAATCATGCGCTCCAATGACTTTTCATGTGAATTATGTGGTAGGGCTCAACAACTTGTATCTGTGATGAAACTTTGTGATTGAGCTCTGTAGTTGAGCTATGTGATCCAAGAAAAAAATCAAAAGATTAAGAGATAATGGCATACAATAAAGATTCTATGGGGGACCTTGTGGATGCTGATTGGAGGGCAGAAATGGAAGATAACATGGGCATTAGGGAGTGTGTGGGGAGCCACTTGAACCACAAATCTCTAGGGGATTTATTTTTTGAAATCCCTATAAACTAACCTTTTTTGAAAAATACTGCCCCAATAGGGATTCCGATTGAGGGATTATATTCTAATTTCTGAGGCAAGCATGGAAGAGACAGCCTATTGGTTCAGGTGTATGTCGTGCTAGAGCTCGTGGTTTAGGGCAGCCAAAATTCATAATTGGAAAGAGTATACAAATTTCAATGCATACTGTTTTTATAATCATGTAAACAAAATTTATGGTAAGGTGTTGCATCCAGAGGTATATCCCCTATAGTATCACACCATTTTGAAGGTGGCCTTGGGGATCTCGATGAAGGGGTGGACCGATGAATGGGATTTGTGCCACCGCAACAATTTCATTAACGACTAGGCCTGGGATTTTTGGGTGTGTGCCTCTGTGAGATGTTTGGGGTGGAGTTGAGGTGAGTGGGCCCGTATGAGGAGGAATGGGCCTCTCAATACCACATTTACCAGGTGATGAAATTGATGCCAGATTTTCTGAGCAGGTCGTAATTGATGACCAACACTTTTCATTTCCACCTTGGAGAGGTCGATATCAGCCTCTGGGACCTGCAAAAAATCATGGAGATTCCAATATTGGGGGAAATGTATGATGAGTTCCTCCCCACTATAAGTACATGGGAGGACTCATAGCACATGTCGCTGGTGGAAAAGGCATTGATGGACCTAGTTCTAGTAGAGGACAAGCAGTAAGTGGGGGATGTCTAATTTATGTTGTGGTTCAGGTGGTTTATAAATTCCCCTGTAGATGGGAAGTTTCTTGTGAGGCTTCCTACTTACCAGTAGGGGGTACATCGCAACAAGGAGCACTCATACTGAAGACTCTTGAAGGATACCCAGTGTAATACATGGGGGTTCAATGTCAGCACTGAGCATCAACCAATTGTAAGACTAGCAGCATTCATTTCGTCACTCATTTGTGGTTGGATACTGCTAGTAAGGGATATAAACATAGGCATAAGACCAAGAACATTTATCATGTTGACCATGTTGGTGATGGGGGAGCGACTCAATCTGGGGTTCTCGATGCTTGTTATGCTATACGAAGTGTTTTTTAATATCCGTGAAGGGAAAAAAGCACACAGGGTGTGTGGGCCCCTCCATCATTTATATGGGTAGATAGCAGTGCATATTGGAACCTACGAATACCCAAACCCCATTTTCCATCCTCAGTCAAACTTCCGACCAGCTATTCTGAATGCGGTGGGGGTTTCCCAAACAAGCTGACCCAACCGCAGGTGCTAAATTGGGTCTGGAAGGCATATGAGTTCAACTTCCACCCATTCCCATTGCCTACAGGTGTGTTCATTAATGAAGAACATGTAACGGTGGAGCATCAGTCCTACCTCCTAACATTTCAGGATATATTCCTTGTGGTGTAGGTTGATCGTGAGACTCTCTATTATCCATAAACCTCAAACCACTTCACGAGGCAGTTTCGGTGCATGTAGAGGCTCACCTCACGGGTCTACGTGTGAGTACACTAAGAGGACCATCCATGTGTGATGAGGATGATGTGGATAAGATTAAAATGGGAGGATGGGATTATTTGGAACAAGATTTCTCTACCGACAACTGTCTGTGGGCTAGTGAAGTAGTTTTCCAAGAGTTGGGAGGTAGCCTACCTGGGAGAGATGTTGAAGTGGAAGACTGTATGTGTTAGTGATGGGGTGCCTCCTCAACCTTGAGGTCAATGCTGGAAGGCTTAAATAACATCCCTGGTGGGGGGGTTGCAGTAATGGTGAGGCCCTAACCCATCGATATTCAGGCAGTTGCGGTGGACCCGGTGGTCCTAGAAGAGAAAAGTCGTCCAAAGGGGTGGCAACTCAGGAGGTTCTGTAGGACACCCACTTAGGCTATGGAGAAGTGGCTACACCACATTGATATGCTTAAGAAAATTGTATTTATAGAGGGTTGGGACATCTAGGATTTCAACAGACAATTCCTCAACCCTTCCAAGATGTGGAACATTATATACCATCTCAGGATGGATTTCTTGGTGATTGGTTCCATTAGGGCTGGCTTTGTGGTATCGCAGGTGGAGGGGGAGCAGTACATCTCCAAGATGGTGGATGTTGTGCCCTCTCGGGGTGATCTGTATCTAATGAAGGAACACGTGAAATTGTGTCTCGATCAAATAGTTCCCCTCTAAGCTATTTGTCAAAAACTTTAGGGAGAACTTCCCCCTAGTCGAAAAATTAGTAGGGTCCTCTTGGGGGGGGCTAGTAGTGGGAGCCCCCTAGCAGAAGGTGAGGTCCATAATTTAGATATAGAATAGTTTTTTGAGGATCTATATGTAAAACATAAAATTTTTTCTTATGGTACTCATTTAGATCACATAGTCCTTCTAAACAAACATTTAACATGCGTAAGAGGGAATCATACGCAAAAACCACTCCCGTGTAATAGTGGATGCGGCTTCAGAATTTGCACCCACGATGAACGATATCATGCCTATTGGGTCTACAAAACCCAGGGTGGTTTACCTGGAGTCTTCGAATTTCCCCACCATATATGGAGGGCCACACCTCTGGGATCTGATGGCAAAAACTCTGGTGCAAGACCAACTCTTTGATCTCTGTAAGTCATCATCAAAGAATCTGTGACTATCGTCCATTGAATCAGGCCAAATAATGTATGCATATTCTCACCCACATAGTTCTTCAAATGGTGTGGGATGCATTAGTAAGGATGATTGGGTCCCCTAGAACAACATTTCCTAGGGGAACATTGATGGTCATGAAAGCTGGTTCCCATACTAGGCATGAAGCTATGATCCCAATTACCATTGGGACCCTCAGTAAGAATAAACCTAAAATCATCGAGGTGGAATCTGTTGACGAGGATCAATCATATGGCACAGGACTTGACCAACCCAACCAAAAACTGGATGCGGATCCTGCGGATGATTTCCTGGAGGCATTCCCTACATATGAACCCTCAGACCATAATGACCGAGGCGAAACAACTTTTTATGAATATGAAATGAATGTTGTTAGTCACCAATCATGGAATCAAATCTAGAGATTCCTTGGGGAGACCCAACATGAAAAATGGGTATAATATATATGGTAGGATTCATTCTTTACTGGAAGAATTATGTGCTGGATGAGTGGATTCCCAGCTTCCTCATATGATTATCCGAGACTTCATAGCAGAGAAAATACGGGAACATGATTGTGTCCTTGGTGTGAGGTGGCAGTGAATGAAGTTAGCAAACATCAAGATACTATAGGAGGTAAAAAATGAGATCTAGTGATTGAGGGAATTAGTGAACTCGTATTCAGATTTCCTCGATGCACTATAGGGTCTCATATCGCGACTGAAGGCCCAACTGGCGGATGTTGAAGAACAGATGAGGCGAGCCTCTAAAGAGATGGCTATCATTAAATCCCATGAGGATGAGGACCAGATCGAGGATAATTAAATATGTACCATCACCATCGAGGATTAAAAATTTCTTAACATGCAGTAGCATATCCTGGACCCCAAATTCTAGAGAGTGGCGGAGCTGGGATACCCCATTGAAGAGGTCAACCTACTTATTAGAGGGGCCAATCCTTGGGTGCTGTAATTTGTGTAAACTCATAAATTTGCATTCATGGTTTTATTGTTTATGTAAATTTCATTCATTAATTTTGTTATTTGTTTTGTCTTTATACATTTCTATCACATTCGTGAAATATCCAGCGATCAATACCTAAGATCATGTGGGTCGTTCCCAATGTGAGAAACAAGGGATGATAGCATCGTTATTCCATTTAAAAATGAGAGCGTCGTCCAAGCTCTAGGAATATGAAATCTGAAAAATAGATCTAGATTTCTAGGAAGAAAGAAGGAGGCCTAACTAGATAAGGGATCTCTTGGAGTAGTCAAATTTTTGTGTTCCCAACATGCTCTGGTGCATGAGTGTGGTGATGTTAGAGGCCTGAGAATAAATCTGAACAGAGGATAATGGAAAATATGAATCATGATACCCAAAATTCAGAACACTGTAGGGATGGTGTGACAATGAAGGTTAATTGTTGACCATGTTCGAAACATAGTATCCCTATTGCGTTAACCTGATATGGGTATAAAAAACAAGGATCGACCACTGACCATGTTCAAAACATGAGGCCTGACTCAAAATTTCATCAATTAGTCTTATGGAACGTTAGACCAGGAAAGTAGGAGGGCCTTAGGCCAAGCATCCGTACCATTAAGGGGTTCCTTTAGACATGAAATATGATGATGATCTAAATAAAGGTCCCAAAAATCATGAAGGGTGGACTAATGGGTTGTTCGAATAGAGTCCATCATTCTCAAAATTACACCACTATGATGAAAACCAATTAGGTGAGCGCATCGATCTGATTAGGGATCACACCCATTTACTAAAAGGATCTCTTTGGCAAGACCCTTGAGTTGCCCAAAATTTTACATCATTTCAATAAGGATAATAGAAACATAGTTAAACATAATACGTTGAGGACGATGCCCAGAATAGCTTATTAGTATATGACCAGGATGATGCACATAGTTTTAAGGTTATACTTCCTAGACTGAGGATAATAGTTTAATGTCATTTTTCATGGACTGTAGGCTACTGGTTTTAGGTCATAGAGTTTGTACCGTGATCGGAGCCAAGGGTCCATAAGAGATAATGACCTTAGGGATTGGCCAAAAGATAATTATCTGGGTATCACTACATATCCAATAAGGATTAGAATAAAGCCAAACATAGTTCTTGAGCTCAGCATGGTTAGAGACCAATGATAATGGGAGAAATCCTCTCAGGTGATGAATCTGATGCATCCCAAAACTATAATGGGGCATCCTGAACTTTTTCATGGTAAGGATGAAGTGTATAGTCATGCATTGATGACATGGGAAGCCCAAAGGAAATGTTCAGTGTGGTACATATCCCGATGTGAATGAGGAATGTAAAAGTCCAATCTACACCATGTGTTCCCAATGATATTTTTTATACCATAGACCAGAGGTGGAATCAGTTGGGGATATACTTGAGGGAAAATGCTCGGGCATTCCTACATATCCCATTAGGATGGGAATCAAGCCATACGTAGTTCTGAAGGTGAATTTTCAATGCTAGGTAGGATGAAATGTAAGTGTGGTTCAGCTACACCAGTACACATCCTACCAAAACCACTTAGCCCAGTGAGTTGTTCTTGACATGGGAAACCGAGAGTAGTGGTGGAACATTCTAAGAACAAGAATAAAAACATTAGGGGAAATGTAATTATAGTTGAATGACATCCCACAATTATTGAACCACCCACTTAACACACCAAGATGCATGGTGGTGTAAACCTGGGTGTGTTGGAATTCCACATGAACATAAGGGAGTGAAAAATTGTCAATCATGGTGCCCAACATCTGGATCGCAATGAAGGTGGCATGACGATAAATGATAAATTTGTACCATGTTGGAAACACAACATCATTTTCGTGTTAGTCAGGCAAGGGGACATAAAAATGAGAGTCGACCGCCGACCATGTTTTAAACAAGGAACTTGTCGCAAATTTTTGTCCAAGGACTTTCTGGTCATTGGCCCAGAATAGTAGGTGAGTCGAAGTGGAAGGGAAAAAGGACGTTATGGAGGTCCCTAAATACATGAAAAAATATGGGGATCCAAATAAAGGTCTCATGAATCGTGTAAATGAAACGAGTGAATGTCCATGTAGAAATTCAATGCTTTGGGATCTTTTTCATGGTGAATTTGAGTATGCCAATGGGAGGTGTCAGATTGAGGGAGTCGAACATATTTCCAAGGACAGAGGTCCAGGGGGCACACACTTCTGGTTTTTGGTCATAGAGTGGAATAGTAGGTGGGAACTTGGTTTTGTGGAATGTGCGTAGGGTAGCAAAGTAGCCAAAGCTGACGTGTTTTTCACATAGGATGATCTTATTTTATGGTCGTAGAACTCGGACCAGATTGGTAAGAGACAAGGGAGAACCATTGTGTGGTTGTTTCTAAACCCTACGAATGAGGACTCATGTGGTATTCACCACACCACATGCTCTAAATAGAGTTTAGGAAAAGGGGTCAGAAATATGATAGTATTTGAGGTATCTAGGGATGGACCTGAAGACGAAATGGTCGAGCATTCCTATGCATCCCATGATGATAGAAATCAAGCTACACATAGTTCTTGAGAATTACGTGGTAGGGTACCAACTATAGTGGCAATAATGTCATATAGGTCTGGCCCTGTACAAAAATAAGTGGCATTTGATGGATCTGGTTTGTTCTTAAGGGTGGATGTATGTTGTTTATTTCTTTTTATGAAGCAAAAATCCTAGGACGAAGAATATGAGCATCACTATATGAATAAATCCATATATAGGCCTTGAAAAATTTCATGGTGGATGAGTCATATGTGACATGATGTCCCATTAAGTGAGGTCACCACAATGCAATGTTGTTTTTCATCGTTCAACTATGACAATAATGTTCTAGTTTAGGGTCATATAATAGGACCAACACACATATTTTATCATTACGTAGCAAAGATTATACAATTGAAAGTCATGTTGGACCAGGAAGCATAGTTTAAGTTCATATGGATTGGAATAATATAGACGAAAGAGGTTTTTGATGGAATGTGCAAGGTGTGATAAATCATACACAACATGAATAGGGACCCGGTACCACACCACACACAACTCCAGAGGAGAAACCTCAGGCCAAGGGGCTAGAAAAAATCAGTTGATGTGGTGTTGGACCTAAATATGAAATATCCAGGAGTTCCTATGTATCACAAGAGGATAGGAATCAATCCATATATAGTTCTGAGAGTGCAGTTTAATGTCATGTGGGATGAGAGGCCGGAGAGCCAAGCTTCTACAACTGGAGTATGTGGTGTGCCTATTCCAAACCCAACATGAATGAGTACATAAGCCCACATAATTTAGGGAAATAGGTGAATCATGAAACCAATATTTAAGGCTTAATGGAGGTGTCATAATGATGGATTATTACATTTGACCATGTTTTAAACACAACATCTATATTGTGTGATTAGAAATGGGAACAAAAAATGAGCATCGATTGCTGACCACATTCGCAACGTGGGACTTGTGTTAAATTTTCATTCATAATCCTCAGGGACATTGGCCTGAGACACAAGGAGAGCCCTAGTTCCTATAATCCATGAAATTTTAGGGTCATTTGGGATGTGGAAGATGATGAAATACTAAATAAAGGGGAAAATGAAGCATGAAAATGGGTGAAAACATGTCTATGTAGAATCCAACACTCTCTTTTTTGAACTAGAGTGCTCATGAGAACATTGGTGGATCACCAAAGTGGGTTGAGGGGGACAGTTTCAGAGTTGAAAAATTGAGAAGATATGTGGAGAAAAGGGGGATGAAGAGCTCCAAAGAAGTAGGTATGTGGTGTGGCTATTGAAAATCAGACGTGAATGAGGTTATAATCCCATAGTAAACCACATACCCCCTTCTAGAGGGCTCAAACTAGGGGACAAAGAGATGAATATGTTTCTAATAAATAGTTCTATACCCGAATACAATGTGTCTATGAATATCTATGTATCCCATGAGTATGAGAATAAATCCTCACATAGTTCAAAAAGATGTCGTGCAGTTTAACATCATGCCACAATGATGAAGATGGGAGGGTGATCCCGAAGGTGAATTTGTATTGTGTGGAGAATAACCTGACATGAATGAAGACATAAACCAACATATGCCACACCATACATAATCCCTAGAGAGAACTCATGCCTAGTGGCCAAGAGAAATAATTGATGAACCTTGGTTTGACCTGAAGACAAAATGTCTGGGTCTTCCTATGTATCCCATGTAGATGTGATTCAAGACATATCTAGTTCTGGAGGATTTTGTTCATTTTAACATTATGCGACACATACATGTTCAATCTTGGTTTGTTGACATAGAGCTTGGATCATAGATTTCCAGTTTAATGAGATGTTCATGGGATATATGGGTGGAAAGGGTGAATAATCATGCCTATCATTTGGGAGACCACATAATGGAAATAATGATTGAGGATAAATACTAACCATGTAGGTTACACATTATCGATATCATGTCTCTTGGAGAAGGAATAAACAACTAAGTGTTGACCGCTGAACAAATTTGCAACGCTGGACTCATATCAAATTTTCATTCAAAATTTTCAAGGATGTTGGCCTGAGATGGTAGGGGAGAACTAAGGCCTAGAATCCATGTCATTTAGGGGTCCTTTCGGATGTGAAAAATAATGGAAACCCAAATAATGGTATGAACAAAGTGTGATGGAACTCGTGCAATTTAACGTCTTGCAGCCAGTACAAAGGTGAAGAAGGTGTGTCTCAATAGGATCTGTGTGGTGTGGAAAAAAGGCCAAATGTGAATGAAGACATAAATTATAGAACACACCTCACAATACTAAGTGAGAACTTGGGATAGGGGGTGAAAAGGTCAAGGGACCTAAGGCTGAGCCATAGATGTGAAATCTCGACGTTACTGTGTATCCCATGAGGATGAGAATTAAGCTGAGCATATTTCTCAAAGTGTTACGTAGTTTAACATCATATGATAAGGATGTGGGATGATCTTATTTTAAGGTCATAGATCTCAGACCCTAATTACATGACCCTTTATGTATGTATTGCCTTAGAAAATCTCCTAATCCCACATGATAAATACTCGGTGTGAGAGACCAGGAATGGTATTAGGGTTTTCCCAACTATAAGGGTATAGAAATGGGGGAATGCAATCAAGCAAGGTTGATCCCAACCAGAAAAACACTCCTACTCGAGGAAGACTAATGTTTTAAGTGATAACGGGACAAAATGAATCACTGCACCCAGTACATGGGAAAGGTAGGGGTCGCGATAACGATGGAGTATGGCTGTTGACAGTGTTTGAGACACCGCATCCATATTGTCTGACCTAAAATGGGAACAAAAAATGAGCGTCGAACACTAACCTTAGTCAAAACATGGGACTTGTATTGAAGTGTCATTCAAGACTATCCAGTACGTTGTCCTAAAAGGGTGGGTGAGCCGTAGGGTCGAGCATCAAAAAATTTAGGGGTCCTTTTGGATGTGAATGTTGATGGAGACCCAAATAAAGGGGACACATGAAGCGTGAATATTCCCATTATGTTTAACATCATGTCAGATGGGAGAAAGAGGTGGAGATCTCCTAGGAGGCTGTACATGGTGTGATCATGATGAACATGTCATGAATGTGGGGAAGCAAGTCCTGTACCACAACATTTGTTTTGACCCATTTAGAGATCTTGGATTTTGGGGATGGGCCTACGAATAAAATGTATGGCCATTCCTACATACCCCATGAGGATGAGAATCAATCCATAAATAGTTCTGAAAGGGCCATGCAGTTTAACATCATGTTGTTAGGACATGTTAGAATAGAAAAACGGGAGGGGAATTTGGTGTGATCACCATAAACCCACCATAAATGGGGCCAAAAAAGACTACACTACACGGTGTGAGATCCTCTAGGACAACAATACATAGGTGGGGTAGTTAATGGGAAGAATTTGGGGGATGTTCACTAAGATGAAGCATCTGAGCATTCCTACATAACCCATGAGGGTGAGAATCAAGCCATATATTGATATCGAGATGTTTTTTAATTTAATGTCATGCAAACAGGATTCAGAGATATATTAGACTAAGATCATAAATCATGGACTTTCTTGAACATTATTGTCATGCGGGATAAGAACAAGGTTGTTTTGCATCCTTCATCCTTGACAGATCATGCAATATGAAGTCATATGGTGATGACGAGACAGCTCAATGTCATGTGGGATTGTAAAATCTCAGGATGATATAGATCTTGGTTTATGGTAATAGAACTTGTAGAATAATGGTATATCTAATGGTTGCAGATTAATATCATTCAGGATGGGTGCTTTGTAGTTTTACATCCTTCAGCTTGGACGGATCATATAGTTTAACATCATGCGGTAAGGACAGAACATTTTAAAGTCATGTAGGATTGTAACTTTCTCATGAAAAGTACTGCTTGAGGAATTTATCATTGGTGGGAGTAGTAATATGCTCAGCATACATAATAACTAAGTAGTACATGACATTGGGATAAACCTAGTGAATGATGTAAATTCCTTCCTAATTGGAATCCAGTTTGGGTGGTTTCCTACCAGGTATCATTGGCGTTCTCAAGTCCAACACAATGTCACCTTGTAATAATGGTTGGAGGCATATATTCTTGTTGAAATATTTGGATATCTTGTTATGATGCCTCTCCATATTGTGTATGGAAAAAACATGTTCTCATCAAGTGCATTTAGTTCAGTTGGATGGATTTCAGCTACCATATCTAGTGTCTTATGATCATAGAATGTTGTGCGCAACGAGGGAAATATAATCTCAATGGGTAGACTGCCTCTGTTCCATACACTAGGGAATATGGGGTCACCTGAGTGGAATTAAAAGTTGTTTTCTGATAAGATCATAGAGAGTTGGGGAGTTTATCTAGCCAACTCTTCTTGTTCTGAAAACCCATATTCTGAAGAATATTATAGAGGTTTTTATCGAATGCCTCGATCTACCCATTCTAATGCGCATGATATAAGGAGGTCTGGTTTGAACAGATGTTGTACATAGAATAAAACTTCATCAGTTCAGATTCCCAAATTTTGGTGTCATTATTTGTGAGGACGATGTGAGGGATTCCAAATTGGCAGATGATATTAGATCTCACAAATTCAATGATGTAATGGGCCCTAACCTCCTTGAGATGAACTACTTCATCCCACATGGAAAATAAATCCATAGTGGTTAAGTTAAATATGAATTAGCAAGATGTTTCTGAAGGATATTGTCCCATGAAATCGAGTTCTCAAGCCGTAAAGGGACAAGGGTATTTCGTAGTGTGGAGAGGATCCAGTGGTAGATTAAAAAAATTATCATGGATTTGGACTGCATGGAACCTCTTGGAAAACTCAATATGGTCACGGATCATGGAGGGCCAAAATTACCACAATCTCCAAATCTAGTGGGAGAGTTTCAAACCTATCTGATGAATCTTGTATGAAATAACATGAACCTCTGGCATGACCTGAGAAATTTCACCACCTTGAATGAAATGGAGGAGAACCCCATCAATCCCACGCCTATAGAGGATCATCTCAAGACTAGGACCACTCTAGAGGGTAAATTGTAATGTGTTCCATCATATTCTCTCATGCTCTGCTTGATATGTTGGGATATTACTATGTTGGAGATATTCGATAAAGGGGGTCCTCCAGGCATGAGGTACTTACAACACTACATCAGGGGGGCGTGGGGGTCCTAAAGTGGAGGAACCGGTGGTGAGGTGGCTTACTTGAGGGTTGTCATCGTCATCCAGAGTAATGAGAGTGATGAATCTCTAATGAATCACATGGATAACCAAATCATCTGAATCATGCTCTGCTAGAAATGGGGACAAGCTGGAAAAGGAATCATCTTGGTCATTCTACAAAATAGGGATATGAGTAACCTCTGTCCAAGATGATAACTAGGCCATCAGTTTTCTGGTATGTCCTATTAGTGGTATGAGATCTGACTTCTTGAAGACTTAGTCACCATTGATCTACTTGATGAATAGTTTGGAGTACCCTTTCACATGTAGGTGGGGAATTTCAATCTTGAGGGCCAGCTCGAGACAAAAAATGACAGTCTATTAATCTACCTCATTGTTGGTAAAACCTTTTGACAATAGGATTGAATATTTCTGAACATCGTGTGCTATCATGATGAATATGATACCCATTCCATCTTTTTTGAGTTTGGGATCAATGATTCTAGTGCAAGTAGGGCATGGGGAAGCACTATCAAAGTTCATTTTCCAAAATGGAATGGCTAGATCTACCGAGGGGACTTCCTCATCCAAAAAATCTAGATCTAAAGACTGGTTCGCATGAGCTACATAGTCAGAAAGGAAGTCTTCCAATGCATGTCCCTTGATGGCCTTCTGGGAAAAAACATGATGTAGAATTTCTGGAGGATCACTTCCTACCAAGCTAGAAAACCTTTCAACATGGGGTGGTTCATAATGTTTTTCAGAAGTTCCACTTGGGGCACTTTATGTATCTTATGGAACTCCAAGTAGTGTTGCAATTTCTACACTGTGAATACTAGCGCAAGGCAGCTCTTCTCAATAGATGAATACATGGTCTCTGTATCGAAGAGAATGCAGCTGAGATTATATAAACTATTCTCTGTCCCCTCATTGTTCTTCTAGGTGAGAAGGGCGTCAAGAGATCATTCCAGAGTGGTCACATAAAGGACCAGTGGCTTTCCAAAAATGAGTGGAATCGAGACCGGAGGTTGTAACATGTAATATTTTATCTCTTTGAAACCATCGTACACTCCTCATCCAGATGATAATTGACACCTTTCATCATGATCTGGGAAAAGGGATTAGACTTTCTAGCCATATTTTCAAAGTATTGGAAAATGTAGACTTAGTAGCCTTAAAAGCCTCAGAGCTCCCAAATGTTGGTTGGACGATACATCTGACTGATTTCCTTCATCTTCTCTGAATTGATCTCGATGCCTCTATATTTGACAACGAAGCCAAGAAACATTTCAAAGGTGACCCTGAAGGTGCAATTCAACGGGTTCATCTTCAGATAGCGAGAATGGATGAATCCAAACATGTTCTCAAGATCAGTTAAATGGTTTGGGAGATGGTGAGTTTTGACCACCATATCATCCACGCTGCATTCCATCAATGTCATGAGGATCAGTATAAATATGTGATGGTTAGTAAGCTGATTGGTGGAAACTAAATTTAATAGACCTGAGGGAATTAGCTTGTTACATAAAGTAACTTTTGGTGCCCTAAAATCTGTAGACAATTCATCCTCTGGGTCCATTCTAATTTGGTTATACCCAAAATACGCATCCATGAAAGAGAGAGCTTGGAACCCCATGGTGGAATCAATCAACAGTTTTGTCGCATAAAGGGGGGATATCAAGGGAGTAGGTAAGGCATTTCCACTGGCAACAAAGTCTGCAGTGCACTCATCGGGCCTCTACATGCACTTGAAGAGGTCTATAGTAATCAACTTTTGGGTGGTAGAGATGAACTAGAAGGGAAAATTCCTAATATTATCCTCACATATGGCTACTGAACCAATGTGTAGCTAGTTGTACCAGTTAAACACAGGCCCTTCCAATGCTTATAAAAAACTCCAGAGTTTGGCGGCCTCCGGGTGTGCAGGAGTACCCAGCATGGGTCCACACCTTGAGATGATGTGGGCCAGATGCTGTAGTGGATCTCATGTCCTATTAAATTGAAAAAAGGTCAGGTTTCCGAAACCAGTGGTGCTGGCATATCATCTGCACATTCTATATATGGATTTCCATCAGGAGGGATTTTCACCTATTGCATTTCCAGAGCATCAAGGTGGGAAATGAGTGCTTAAATTGGAAAATTTGGGAGGTGACTCATGTGATGTCGAGGATATCTTACCAACACTATGTTGGAAGATTCTTCAACATGATAAGTAGGCCTGAAATCTCGTGGAGCGGATAGCAGGATGATCTGTGGGGTCACCGGGGGAACGACCTGTGTAGTGGCTAGAAGGACCTAAGCTGGGTCCTGAGGATAATCGCATAGCTCAAGGGGATTTGGTTATTCATATCACTCCATATTTCTTTAATATCAAGATTCTACCTTGTATATATGGGTGGGATGGTCAGGGTCAGCCGTAGGCAACTTCCCAGGGGGGAGTGTGCACCTTCCCCAACTACCCTGGTCGAGGGTTACAATAATTTGGTCTCTGCTCCACAACACGTTCAGCGAGGAGGTCATCGACCTTATTTTTTTCTTCCACAAGCTGTTTATGAAACACAACATTTTCGGGAACATCCTACATATTCTTCAGTAAGCCAGACAAGTCAGAGGGTTTGATGGCCCCAAGATGCTTATTTCCCTTATTGGGATTCCGGCTGAGGGCTAATGACTCAGGAGGTACTGGAAGTCCCAATAAATTTCATTTCTACGGAGTAATCCATACCAATGGATCCAATACATGTGGCACTAAATTGGGGGTAATGTTATCTTTAAGGATTTATAGATCATTCTCTAACTATGATATGTCATCCATGTTAACCGCGACTGCAACTAGAGGGGTATCCTCAATATCTCATTACAAGTCGGGTTGGCACCAGATTGAAATAAAATGAAGGGCTGCATACTGCCCCCAACCAGGAATTTGAACATGGGGGGGGGGGAAGCCTCCTTGATTATACTATGGATCACTTGATATCTTTGAACACATCATTGCTGGAGGGTCTGATGGGGACCAATCAACTAAGGGCTCTGGGCCACATGGAGCACATCCAATTCCACCATACAAAATTGTTGGCCAATATCTTAACAGTGTTTATGACTCTTGGGGTAAGTCACCCACCGATTATGGATGGGATGTGTTTCAACCAGAGGGTTTGGAGAAAGCAAGCAACTTCCTCCTCAACAAGCAATTCCGGAACACTGAATTTTGCAGTAACAACTAGTCAGAACATCTATGTGAAATGATCCCCTACAAGGATGTCCCAAAATCTCTTTGGCTCAAACTTGGGATCTGAACCTTGGATACCCAATTCGTCAACTAGGGGCATCCTGGGGA
Organism: Viscum album; assembly: GCA_963277665.1. Taxonomy (NCBI): domain Eukaryota; kingdom Viridiplantae; phylum Streptophyta; class Magnoliopsida; order Santalales; family Viscaceae; genus Viscum; species Viscum album. Next base: position 443,926,608 of record OY728155.1, on the reverse strand, counting down.
CCAGTAATGGAACTGAAGAGTACAGTTGAGATGGTAGATTGGCTGGCGAAGAATATTTCTAGTGAGGTGACAAACCACCGCATCATGGGCTATCATTCGAAGAATGCAATGATTGGTCCACCAAATCTCGGTAAGATGGGCTAGCAGCCACAACTTCCCATGATGAGGTAGTAATTATTGGCGGTGGTTCTGGATGTTTCTCATCCTCTATCAGTCTTTGGAGTAACACTTCATGATCCATGGTCGAGGTAGAGAACAATCTCACTGATGATAGGGGGATTTCATGGATAGGACCTAGAAAGGGGCCAAATCTTCATCCTCTTGGATGTATCATTAGAGGGAGGTATGAATCTGGTGGACCTCACATTCTGGGAGGATGTGGATTATATGCTTGTAGGATCAAAATAGTCTATGTAGATGCTCAATTAAAATAAGGGTGAATTATTAGTTTAAAAACATTTGATTTCAAGCTTAAGGAAAACTATGTTTAACAAAGATAAACAAGGAAAATTCAAAAAGCCTATTTATGTTCTTCAATATAAAATAAACTTGTTTACGGTATGGAAATATGAATCTAGAAACAAATTTTAAGAACAAATTTCATAGAGAAATATTCTACCTTAATGTGTATAGAATCATAATTACCAGAGTAAATAAAAGTACAATAATGTATAATAAAGGTATACTCTCTTTCGTTAACAAAATAAAGAGGAAATAGAACATGAAACAAAAATAAGTAATGAGAAGAAAATCTTTTAACCCAAAGAGTAGGGTACCAAACAAACAAGGATAAAGGTCATTTGATTTATACATTCAAGAAAGTCTGTCTTACCCACACCAGGGTAAGCCCTCTATAAGAATATCTAAATTTGTCTTGCTATACCCACCAGACCTCAAACATTAAGCCAGTCGACACCTCTACCATCCTATCCCCATAAGACCTTGATTGTACTCATCAATAATCAAGGTTTCATGAAGAATTCTAAACAATATTTTCACAACAAAACAAGATTTTCATGAAACACACAAAGCATAAGAGTATTTATCTCTATAGAAATAACTTCATATTATGTAATCTCTAGGTTGATCACCAGATTGATCAATGAGTAGATATTTCAAATGATATCCTATTTATATAAAAAAGCTTCAATGGTTGGATCCCTCCTCCAACAGTCATATTTTTCGTTGAATTTTGGAAGAACATGTTCACGTTTCACTCAACCAAAGGTTAGTTAGAAACCAATTGAACGACATTGTTATATTAGTTCAAAATAAAGTGTAATAAAAATAGATTGGATTAACCAAATATGAATATCTAGATTATAATAAAAAATATAATTATGAGTCTAAATATATAAACAAACAGATTCTAGAAAACATGGAAATTTGGGTTCTATTTAACAAATAATTCAGAAACCGAATTTTATAGATTCTGGATTCTAAATTATAATGAATTAGGCATCTAGATTTAGAGGAATTTTGAATTTGAATTTAGAGGAATTCTGAGTCTAGATTTTGAGGGATTCGAATTCTAAATTCTTAGGAATTTGGGGTCAGAATTATATAGAATTCGGATTCTAAATTTCATAGAATTCAGAGTCCAAATTTTAGTAAATTCAGAGTCTGAATTTTAGACAATTAAGAGACTGAATATCTTAGAATTTGGATTCAGAATTTCTAAGAATTAAGAGTTTGGATTTTAGAGAATTCACATTTTGGATTCTGAGAATTCGGTGTCTGAATTTCAATGAATTCATAGTCTTAATTTCAATGAATTCAGAGTCTAAATTTCAGAGAATTTGGTGTTTGAATTTCATAGAATCACCGTCTGAATTTCAGAGAATATGGAGTCTAAAAATATAACACATTATATCCAAGTAAATATAAGATTCAACAATTTTAGAAAAGAATCTGAATTTTTGACATAGTAATAAAAGGACTTTGTTTTCAAGATAACTAAAAATGAGATAATGAAAACCAAGATAAGGATAAAATTTTCCTTAGAGAATGTGTGTCGCTCATATGCTCGTCATCTTGTGGGGCCGGGTGTTGGTGCTGATGCAGCCTAGCGGGAGCCCTCCTTGGCAGTGCCCATGTTGGAATCATAGCTGGGATGGCCTAGACATCACTCAACTCATTGTCATAATGGAGTGATTCATCAAAGCATTCATGGGAGAGGCACCAAAAACAATTATAGATTATAGTTGTCAGTATTGTCTCCCAGCACAGCCCTTGGGGGTGGTAGTGACGAAGAGGAATAATATCCTCTAGATAATATCGGTCCATATCCCGAGTTGGGATAATCCATTTTTCCTCGTACCATCAGACGAGATCATTAATCACCCTCATTTGAATGAATTTGTATGGAGAAATAAGGTGTGGGAGCTCAAAAACCATGGATATAAAGGCATTCACATGAGAGATAGGTCCGTATGGGATTTTTGAATTGATGTATCATCGTCCCCTATGTCAGTAGGTGGGTTGTGTTAGGTTTCATGTCATATCGGCCTGGGTCCTGCAATGTCGAGAGATTCAACCATTAGTGCAGAAAGGATGAAAGAGACGTCCAGGGCCCCAACATCGATCCATCTCCCACGACTGGTAAGAAGGATCCATGCTGACAACGTCACAGATCGGAATGTCCAACGTTCAACTACCATAATCTCTGGTGAGTTTTTTTCCAGGCCCAATATATGCTTGGCGGGACCTAGTGACGGATATCTGGATCTGGAGACATGCTTATCCACTAACTTCTCAAACACTACTAATCTCCACATTGAGGAGAAGAACTTTACATTGGGTTTTCCATTTTGGTTTCCAACACTTTCTCCGAGGCACACATCCATCCACCGAGGACATGATGCACTTTTTTCCTGCATTCCTACTTTCAATGGTAGGTGGAATATGTCTCTTATTCAGGGATATTTTCTCCTTGATTGACACATGATTATGGGATGTCCTTCCCCCCTTCCCTGGATTCTTCCGTAGAACTTGTTACCTATTCCGGGTCTCCATTAAATATTAAGACGTTGTTCGAGAAACTCTTCCCAGTGCTATATCTATGTGGACTCTGGTTAATTACACTTCTTTTTTCAAGACATTCCAAGGGGTCAAGTCAGGGTATCAAACTTTTATTGGGGGAGTAGTCATGTTTGACATTGCTAGAGTTTCTGGATGCTGAAACACTGGTGCGTCTGGTTTTCTTCCCCTTATAATAGGGCTTCATGATGGAGAGGAATCATGAGGCATCCCACATCTAGTGTAGGAAATTATATTCCCTATGAATATATCTATGGTTTTCCTCAGTTTCCCATGTTTAACGCATGGTCTTTCGCCTGTTTAAAATCTTGGGGAGATGTATCAGACTGATCAAATCCCTAACGGGAGTGGATTAGATGAGAGGTCCTTAAGTTGGAGCACCAAGGGAGTTTATTGTATGTATGAATAAAAACTTCTAATGAATAAGGATCTAAGGATGCCTAGGTCACTATAAAGGTGACTCCGAGGTTTACCATTGGTTGGAATTAAACCTTAGGAAGGCTTACAACATACCTTGTCTTGAGAGACAGGGATCAAAACCAGCATAGTTTGGATGGGTTATGCATCGAGGTGAACAAAAAGGACAATGACCTGAACATATTATAGGGATTACATATGGGTAGAATCCCATCTTCAGAGGGATACTCTTGGTTGGATGGTAATGGATTATTTGAGGATTATGCATGGATGGATCCCTGGGAGCGGCAAGGAGCAATGATGGGGTGAATGGAATGATCTCACCGGGATGTGTTGTCCTGGGTATGAATTCGGATGGATAATGGAGGTTTTAATGAAATGGAAGTGGAATGAGATGAAACCACCATGAAAGTGGTAGTATTGTTGGTCTTGAACCTCTAGGAGGATTCCTTCATATCCCGATGGTGGGGAATCAAAGTCCACATAGTTCGTAGTGGGGCATGGAATCTGGGTGTACGCATAGAACAACAACCCAACAACATGATAGGGGTTATGTATGGTTAGCGGGATGAGAGTCACTCTGACGCCATTGGGACGGACTAAGGATGTGGTTCCCAATGAAGGGGAACACCAATGTTTACTAGTGTTTGGGGTTGATCCTCAGGGAGGCTTCCTACATACCCTATCTAGTGGATAGGGATCAAACCCGATGTTGTTTAAAGTGAGGCATAGGATTGGGGTGTGCATGGAGGACAGTGACCAAAAAATAATGTTTGGGGATTAGGTGTGGTTAGCAGTCCAAGATTGATCTAATGCCTAAGGGGCAGACCAGAATGCTGGATCCCAAAAAAGGGGAATATAACAACTTATCGTATATTAGGATTGAACCTCAGGGAGGCTTTCAACATTCCATGTATAGGAGACAGGGTTCAAAACCCATATAGTTAGGAAGGGTATAGTTTAGAATATTGTGTGAATAATTGGGCATAAAGTGTAATGTCATGAAGGATGAGGGTGAACCAACCTGAAGTGATCAGGACCAAAGGGTAATGGAAATGTTTCTCATGGAGGCTTCCTACATAACTTTCTTGGAAAAGGTCAAGGATCAATTTCCACGTACTTCAAGATGGCCGGCTAGGGGATTACACCCTATGGAGGCCCATTATGGATGCCATGGTAGGGCCTTACTCTAAACCTACACGAGTCATGCTCGGTGTGAGAAATAAGAGGCATCAAGGACCTTTCGATCACGTCATGAAAGGTGCATCCATGAGGAATAGAGTGGGGCTTATGCATTGTTACTGGCCCAATGAGATGGATATTGGGACATACTCTAGGATGGAGGCCTATTGGTGGTGAAGACCAAAGAAATACGGAAGGGTTAAGGAAGGTCCTTGTGCCTATCTCTCCTATGGTCTTTGCACACCAAAGAATATATGAGGATCAAGGGTGTTTCCTCTTACAAGAAAGGCTAGGGGTCTACACCAGAATGGTTTCCCATCCCTGTGGATAGATACCACTCCAGCAAAGAGGATTTCATTCCATATGAGTATGATCTCACTTTCATGGAGACCAGTGGACTTGAAGAATGTTCACGATGGTTCACCCCATGTATATGGAAAGTAGCAAGGCTAGAGTTTTACATTGTGTGCTAAGGATGATAGTGTTTGGCAGTTTAATGTTCTACAGCTTAGACGATGATGATTTACTCCTCACCCCTAGGACATAAATAACTGATACCCACCCACAGTTGGGGAAGGGAATGCATCAGCAATTCCATGGTGAGGTGGTGTTATGTAATTATCCATTAAGGGGCTCATGTTAGTGTACCTATGAAAAGAATAAATAACCATTAGCATTCCTATGAGAATAAGTATGAGTCTATGAAACACGGTATGAATCACTACCCAAGGGACCTTGAAATCACTTCGTACAATCCAAGAGGGCCTTACTAGAGAAGGACTTGCGAAGAAAATGGGTTCACATGAAGGGACCTTACAAAGCAATGGTTCCACAAAAAGTGGAAAGACTTTGTGAAGAGGTATGAATTGCAATGTGTAGTGGCCTTGCCTAGGGATTGGGTATATATGCATAAAAGGTGTGCTTCGTGAAGTGAATGTTATTTCATGGAGTAGGACTTTGCGGATCATGGGTGTATTTTAAAGCGTGGTACTGTGATGCAATGTATATCACGAAGAATTGTGACTATACCTTGGCATGGGGTTGACTTGTACATGGAAGGTACTTCGCAAATCATGAGTGCTTCATGAATCATGAGTGCTTTGTGAAGACCTGAGTTCCCTTAGGGTGCTCCTTCCTTTGCAGTGGCATGTGGGCTCTACAAAGAGCAACCCTGCTTGAATAAGGGTTGTATTAGAGCTAAGGGAAAGGTACTTCACAATGGTAAAGTACCTTGAAGATATCATTTTCTAAATGAATCACATAATATAAAGTTTTTTTTCGATTTGAGAGATAAGAAAGAGAATGGTCAGTGTATCCATATTTTTGTTCTGAGGGATGCCTCATATATATAGGCAAGAGGAGGTACAGAGCTATGACAGCTCACTACGAAGCCAAAAAGTGCTTTGTGATCAGAAGAAATTTGCGACAAGGTTTTTATAACCACAGAGTTGACCATTATTCCATCCTTGGCAAAAATTCCTTCTTAATTCCCTATACAGTGCTCACAGAGGATTTCATCAATTTTCAAGGGATTGTAAAGGCAATCTGGTTCCCTCCATAGCATGGAGCTTTCCATCAATAGCATCCTAACCGCGTAGTCATCTGCATCTCTTACTCTATGGTGGCCGAAGAGGAAGCCATTGTATTGTGTCAGCTGTAGTGCTAAAGGGATTCATGATGGACATGGTGCTGAATGGCTTCGTGAAGCATCCCTTTTGGCATTGTTTTCTAGTTTTTTTTTTATTTTTCAAATGCACATATTCTGTCGCCAACATTTTTTTTGAAACAATTTTTGTACATCATATCTGTATTGAAGAAGATGCATTCACCTAATATAATATTGTATAGATTACCCCTTTCAAATTTTCCATTCATTATTATTTCAATATTTCATCCATTAGTATCATAATTAATATTTCTTATGATTTTCAAATGCTCTAATTCACACAAAAAAATTATTCCTAAGAGATTGTGAACACTATCTTCCACGTTAAAGACATATATTTTAAATGTTTCATTTACTCAAATATTATAGTTATTTGATCCAACTAATTTAGGGATACACTAAGGAATATTATATGAATCCCTCTATTTTATGTTATAAACCCATTATAAGACTCTTTCCCCCCCATAATATATGATGTATACTTGTTATCCAGAATAAAAAAAATCTTTTGATCTATTACATTTAATAATATCCACACCAATACATATTTTCAAATCATTTTATTCGTTACCCAATATTATTCCCTTACATCCATTAATAGTTGGTATACATTTTCTTCATTATATAATGATAGATCCATGTATAAAAAATATATAAAAAAGTTTTTATTTTATACTATGAAAGAATACATTTTTTCTACTGCAGCATATTACTTCAAGTCTCCCTTATCACATTATGTCACCTTATTTTAAAATAACACATATATATTTTTCAATAAAAATCACATATAAAATAGTCTCCATAAGAAAATATAAATAATTTTAAATTATATTTCATATAAATGTAAAATGATTAAAAATCTCACGTAAGATTGTTGGGAAATAGATGGAAACATGATAGTTTAGGGAATGTCTTTTCTCTATGTACTGAGATCATTATGTACAAAATTATGTTTTTTTTAAATAATAATTCGAATAGTGTTTATTTAAATAAAATTGATTCTCCTTATTTAAAATTATAACTACTATATTTTGTAGTATTTAAATCCATACTATGTATAGTAGTGAGATCCCACATGATGCAATTACTAGGATGTGAATCAATGAGTAAAATCCTTTTATGTTTATCAACTAATAATCCTTTAATAGTTGTAAGGTTGGTGATACCCATTATATATTGTGCTACTATATTTTAAATAATAAAATTTAATTTCATATTCACTAAAAAGTAGTAACTTGTTCCACAAATTCACATGATAAAAAATAGATATTTTCATTGAACACTATTCAGAACAAATAGATATATCATTATCACAAATTTTTATCATTCATCTATATATGATCCACATGATCTATCAAACGGTCATAATGAGATAGGTATATCCTAAATCTCATTTTATTATAATGTTTCCCAATAGGATAAATATTTTGGTTAAAAAATAATTTGATTTGGTACAAATATTGATATCACTTAAATGGAATGAAAACCCAAATATTCTATAAACAATTTGTAATATTATTTCAATAGAATATATTTTATTATATTATCATAAAATAGTGAATATATTGATTCTTTTGAATGAAAACCAATCAATGAAAACCAATTATTATTTTCTCCTTCCAACTTATATAACATGAAATTTTGAAAAACATATGACCAGGAAACAAAGAAATTAAAATAAATTCCACAATGGGAACCTAATGTATTCCATCATCTAAAAAAGTAAAATTTTGATCATTATCATCACTGTATTCATACTTTTATATTATGTTCAAAAAATAGCACTCAATATTAACATCATTGGGTTTTTTTAAAATTGCACTAAAATATCAACCTATTTTATTTTATTCTTATACTCATGATCTACAAACAAAAAATCCATACAGATTCTCATTAATAGATTTCATAAATTAAAATTCAAAAACAAATTCTAAAATTTATCATTTCAGGCATCAATATTGGATATTTGTTCTATAAATTGATCCAATTTAGAAATAATACATTAATTTAGCATTGAATTTCAAGAAATAAATTGTCCATTAATCATACAGAAAAAGAAATCTTGAATATAAAAGAAACCCCACGCCTTTCAATGGTTATGTTATACTAAAACATTATTATTAATTTATTTATTTTTATAAATTCATAACATCAACATCATTCAAAACATTATCTAATAACATGGTAATTATAGTATAATGTAATATGTTGTGTATTAATATACTCATCTCTAATATTATACAGGGAAATACCTTAATAAAAAAATCCAATAATGGAAGGTTCATCTTTATTTTTTATAATCCATCTTATTAAAGAATAATAATTTTCCAATGCTACAATAATGTCCATAATATTAATAATTAACTACCAACAATGACTATAAATAAAACTTCTGAATATTGATTTCTTCAATATAACATGAATCGCATTTTTGGATGACTAAATAAATAATCATCATTTGTAAAACTATATCATAGAAAAAATGATGAGAAATATGTTTTCATTTTCTAATTTATAAATATATTTATTTTATACAAATGAATTTTTAAATTAATTTGAATATATGACATATTTCATATCTTTGGGAGTTTATATAGAAAAAATTGAAATAATTTAATTTATCATCAATTTTTTTATTAAAGTAAGAAAACATTGACTGGCATTGTTTTTAATGAAAATGTAATGATGGGATATGTAGAGCCTAGTTGTATGGAATATGAGGACCTATGTTAATAAAAAAAATATTTTATCTAATGACATGGATATATTTTAATTATTGATAAATATTATCTAAATTGTATATAATAGCATGATAATCATCAATTCCATGTAATATCCAAGGTTGAATCAAGAACTATGATAGATGTTATAATTTTATGTGATAAGAAGCAATCCATATAGTCAGTTGATATCATTGACAATGATTATAAATATAAAATGTAAATATTTAAGCAAATTCTAAAACACATGAATTTTGTTTCCTTTAAGCCCATTACATGCTAACAAGTTGAGATATTTTGAATTGACTATTAAAATTTATTTACATTAGATTAATAAATATTGTATATACAGTCCTACATATTATATGATATTTATATTTTTTCCACAAAGATCTTGTTCAAAAAGAATATTATGAATTATGAGTAAATTTAATTAGAATAGTGAAATATTTAAAACCATGATATTTTATGATATTTTTCTATTATAGTGGATGATCGAACAAAATTAATTGAAGTGACATGATTCATAGCCTCTGATTGGGGTACATAAATATGATGGAAATCCTTTAGTTAAAAAAATCCTTATATAACATCACATGATTCTTGTTTTAAAAAAAATTGAATATTTTCTCATAATACCACAATCCAATCATTGTGAATAACATTTTTCAGATTTATGGAACAAAAAAAGGGAGATAATCATTTTAGAATAATAAAAAAGAACCAAGTAAAGGGGGTATAAATAAACATATATTCTATATGGATCCATGTGGAATTCATGAAACACAAGTGTACCATCAATATATCAAAACATATATTGAATGATGAAATCAAAAAATGGTGCAATCAAATTTCAATATAAATAGGAATCTATGAGAAATAATAAGGGGACCATCAAAATATATTCCTCATGTTTCCAATGGCTTGTTAATTAATAAGAGTACATCATTTGTTCCATTTAAATGTAGATGAATCATAATGAGAATGGATGTTCATTTGTGTCTGATCCCAATACCAAATTATTAATTTATTTTCTAAAATGTTATGAATGGTTCAAAATAATTATGGATTACAATCAAGGGATTATAATTTTTCTATAATAAAACATTCAAATTATTGTCGTGTGTTCATTATTAATGCAATGAGGAAGATACATTGGTTTTTGAATATGAAATTATGATTATATTCATCCTTAAAACTATGAAATAATATAGTTCCAGCGATGAATTATATTACTCAATTCTACTTTATATTAACAGTTTAAATAAAGAATCACCAACTATATAGCGATAGGTCATAAAGAGCATTCATCCATAGGATTATAATTCCCCTTTAAAAAAATCATCAAATACATTTAATTATTTTGATTAAATTCCACCACACCATCCTTCATGTTTTCATTTTTTCCATTCAATTTTCATAAATTTTTTTAATGAAGCTAAATAATAAAAAAATATATAGTTTTTTAATCAATCAATGTTATACAAATATCAATAGTTGCACTATAATTAACCATATTTTAATTTAAAAATTTTATTTTAATAGGATGAAAAAGTCATATGTCAAAATTTGGAATCAGTTCGAAGGAGTGGTGTGTGCCTTATTCTATATTTTCATCACCATCCAAATTTAATCTCTAATATCAATCAATTTCATAGTCCCAATATTGTAAATTGTTTCTTAGAATGATGAAAAGTGATATTATAGATAATATCAATTTTGATAAATAAAATTAAATTACTATAAACTCACCCACCATGATATTGACCATTTAGAATTTTATTTTATTGAAATAAAATATTGGTGAGCGTTGAATAATGGGATTCATTGGAGCATAATTTTATATATGGGGATATGTAAATGTGTTCCATTATTACTTATTATAATGTCATCATTTCATTCAATTCATGTAAAAGTCCCCTCAATTTCATTATGATAAAAAAATAGAAAACATTCATATAAAATTAAGAAAATAAAAAAAATTAAAATATAAATTAAAGAAAAAAATAGTCATTTTTATCAATGTTACAGGAACCTTAATGATAGGGGGAATGAATGGTGACAAAATTATCTTATATATGTGAAATAAATGAAGTAATTATGATTATTGAAAAATTATTTGAACATATAATCTCATTAAAATTTCAAACCATTATATTCTACCTTTGTTTTTTACATCTCAAATAGCTACCAGTTCACATGGTATATCCCTACAAAGATATTATTATATAAATATTGTTAGGATATTTCAGTGAAGATACTAGAATATTATCATTTCTATGATAATACATTTTTTAATTTAATATTTGTAATAACATTGTTAAATATATTTTATGGGATGTGGTAAACATGACCTTTAATTTATTTAAAAATGTGAATGGGTGGAAAATATTGTTGGAATAAAAATAATGACAAAGAAAAAAATCATATAAGTAATATCATAGAATATATATAAATATTGTGAGAAATTTTTGACTTATAAATTGATTTTATAATATATTTCTATAAACAGTTTTCATCTTTTGTATATAATTTTACATGAATTGTTTGGGTGTTAATGTTAGTGTAAAAAAGTACAGTTTTAGGGGAGTTAAAAACCACAAAATATAAGTATTTGATTTCTGAATTTAATTTATATTTCTTTGGTAAATATTATAATATATAGTCATATGGTATACAATAATTATTTATGTTTTCTTATAGATATAAAATTTAAAAAAAATTATTGGATTTTATTTATTATTCATCATTTCATATTTTTTTGAAGTTTGAATATTTATTTAGTGTTATTATTAAAGAACATGTAAATAGAAGATGATTTTAGACATATAACGATGGATATAATGTGGGTGTATTAAAAAATTAAAATAGTTTTTGTGATGACTATAAGATCACATGTCACATGATATAAATTTATTATAGGATCATGTATATACAAGGTAATAATATTTTTATGTCATTTCCCATGTAACAGTAGGATGATATGATATATATAAAGATATATAATATGATAGGAATCATGTAAATACCATGACCCTAGAATCTCTGATTCGGTTGTCACATTTTTATATAGACATATGATATTTGGAATCAAATATTTAAGGACCAAATATTATTTTATTTGAATAAATAATATATTACATAGTATATTATTTGATTAAACCATTATTTTCATTACTATATCCCTACAAAACAATCAGAAGACACTTCCTGACATCATGGGAAAAGGAAACATAGGAATGGGGTGATATTTATTACCCAGTAAGGGTATATGTACAATAGAATCTTTCTGAAATAAATAATACATAAAAAATATAGAGAGGAAAATAACTGAAATACATTCCATCTAATAAATAACATGAACATGAAAGAATAATGTGGGAGAAATAAATGATGTTCAATGAATACAATATAAATAATCCCATGTACATGAATCATAACCATGAATATTCTAACAACTTGATTAATCATGTGGAATATCAACAACTAATATCATAATAAATAAGTTTGTAAGGCAATACAACATAAATGTCTTGTTAGTTCTTCATGACAATATATATTAGATTAATGTTTGAGGACTTCGAAAAAATCACAAGCTAGTTTGTCTTAGGAGACTTATCGATGAACCTGGTGGCTATAGAGGTCCTCTATAGTCTCTTATGAACTCCAACAAATTCAATATATAATTTGGGTGATAAAAATCAATTTGAAAAATAAATTTGAAAATAATTTCATATTAAATATTAATACATTCCCCAATAAATAAACCTAATCATAATTCATTCAGTGTAACATATCAAATTGTATCCAAATAGTATATCACATTCATTTGATCATAATCCATCAATAAGAATAATATGGATGGTATCATTATTTAATAATCCCAATTCATTATGTTATAAAATTATATTTATTGTTATTGATGTTTAAAAATATCATAAAATGACATTTAAGACATTCTTGAAGAAAATAATCATTTCTCACTGAAACCCATTAGTGTAAACTTCAAATATATAGAATATTATATAAAAATTTCTCTTATATAAATAACATAAACCTATAAAAAATAATTAAAATAAATTTATTTCATGAAGGTGGGAAATTATGTAAATGTGTATAATTTTAAAATAAACATTCATTTCACATTTATTATTAAAAGTTAAAAAGGAAATGTTTCAAAAATGATAGGATGATTAAATTGAAATAATTAATTAAAAATAAATTATTGGGTAAAATAAATTTAAAAAATCATTTGGAAGTTTTTATAAAAACATATTTTAATTTTTTTTAAACGTGGACACGAAAGAGAAAATGAATATCAATAAAAAGTATAGATAATGTTGGAATTTATTAAAATTATTTTCTCAAATGCTTCATGTAACAAATAGATTAAAATTTTAATATTACATGATATGGTTAGGAATATATATAGAATAATGAAATTAATTATTTTATTAATTTATATATCATACTACATGATCTTAAAAAATATATTCCTAAGCAATCCTGATAGGTAATGAGATATTAAAATAAACACTTACCACTTCAAAAACATTTGATTTATAATCCAAAATGAATAAAATAAAATATAATTGATAATTAAATACAATTATTTTACATTTTTTCCTAATATAACATATCAATGGATTATTATATACAATACACAAAATAATTATGTGGTGAATATGGAATTGTTCACAAAGATGTAAATGTGAGGTGTGAAAACTATTGCCTCAGGTATGAAATCCTTCATATGTTTCCAATACTCATATATAATAAATATAATTTTAATATACATATATTATGGAAGCATAATAATATATCTCACACCACATATGATTTAGTAATTACAGTTTTCAACTATTTATTAACAATTCATTGACAAAATCACTATTTCATGTGACAATTTCTTAGTTTTTCATGAATTTTTTTGTTCAGTAATTACCATCAAGTTAACTTTTTTTTGTTTCATAATAACCAATATATTATAAATCACATAAATAAAAAATATATTCATTATATGTGTACTTATAAAAATATGTAAATGATAAAGATAAAAAATACAACACACCATTCACAGAGATAATAGTCAATACAGAAAAACTAATGAATTTCACATTTTATTAACATGTTAAAATAAAGGAAAATAAATAACAATAATTTATTAATTAATTATTATTATATTTTATATAAAATTTATATTAATAAAAATCATCCCTTTTTGTCCCTGAAATAATAAAATGAAAAACATTTCACATCGTTATGTGGAGGCGATAAACCATAGATAGACACAAGCGACGTTATTGTCTTCCAATGAAATGAAAGGTAAGTAGTTAGAAGAGATATTATATACAAACGACACTATATTATAACCCGAAAAATTGATATTTACTATTATATATGTGTTATAATAAATCCATTAGTATAATAATTTAATATATATTAAATAAATATTTTGAATTTATCATTATATATATCACTGAATGGTTATGATATAAAACGAATTACATCGATTCTTGAGGCGACTATCCACTATATAAAGGATCAATGGGTTTTTTTATATTTTAAGGAAGTGTATATGGATATAGGTTATTCCATTAAAATAATAAAATGTCATTATATATGAGATAATTATGTTATTATATTATAATATTTTTCTATGTTTTCATGGAGGTGAAATATGAAATAAAACAAAAATGAATGTTAATAATTTTACATCTTCTTCAGAGAACCTATTTTTGTTTATACCTAAAACCTTCATTAAAGGTTTTACTAATAAAAATAATTCAAATATAATATGTGGAAATAACTTAATAATTTATTTTCTCAATGATTGTACTAGCCAATGTTCCCTATATGTGTGAATTGGGGAGTTGAAAAGTTTTCCTTTTATATGTGGGGGAGAGAACATATGAGAAATTTTGTGAATATAATGAGTTAAACCCCCATTTGTATCATGGGAATGACCTCAAAAGGGTAATTATAAGAAACTAGGATATTAAAATTTGAAATATTACTATACATTAGTAATTAAAAAATTTGTCATTAAAAATGATTTTGTGTTTTGTTTAACCCCCAGTAAACACATTTTTACCTTAACATTGATAAATAATTTTAACTAATTTTACTAATTATAAATCTAAAAATCTGGATTTTATCTTATTATATAATATTAATTATTCATCTTAAAAATATTTAATCTATTTTATCGAATTAAAATGAAATAATTTATAGAATTGAATTTAAAATAAAACCCACTTATGTGTTTAAATAGTATGTATTTTTAAAAATATATTCAATGTTTAAAATGTTTTTTCAAAAAATTTATGTAAAACATTTATTCCAATGAAATATTTTAGTTATATTGTAATTTAATGGAACCAATTTTTAATTATATATACTTTAAAATACAATTTTTCATTGTAAATAATTAAAAAAACATCAATCGATGAAAATATAAGGGCACCACTGAATATGTAGCACCAGGATTCGCTTAGGCGAAGCATAACTTCTTTTGGAAAGGGTTAGATGAAAAATTTAATTTTTGGACTTTTCAAAAAAAATATAATAATAAAATAACTCTTTGAGTTATTCTATTCGCATCCCACCGTTGAGAGACAGATGGCGGGACCACAATGTAATATCGAGCATTAAATAAGAGGCTTAAAAATACTTGATCCTCTTATTGTGTAACCACAACACTTATGTTTTAATTGGTTCATTAATTTGAATTCATTAATGAATCCTAATAATGAACCAACGTGATTGTTAATTTCATTTATCTAATAAAACCATTGGCACGAGATTTGGGAACCCATGAGCGGAACCCCTGACAAAATGCTGAAGATGCCACCCTCAAACGAAGAACAATGATCAATCGATGACTGTTGGAGAACTCAGAATGGGCTTTGATGAAATTCTTTAAACACAGAACACATTCTTCGTCTGCAACAGAATCCACCCAATCCACGTAGGGGTTTTAATTGTTTATGCATCGAAAAGATTTATCTACCTTGTTATAGAATAATATGAAGAACGTGCATCATCTGACCAACAGGTTGATCCATAGTTCATTCATTCTTATGGGTGGATATTGTAGGACATTGATTTGGGCTAATCGTTATCTTGAGTTGAATAGTACCTTCCAATTTTTTAGCACTTACGTGGAGGGTGCGGGCCGAACCAAACAAGGCCCGAACCCTCCACCAAACTTGTTCGTGGTGTGTTCTTCAAGGTGGATAAATGAACGTATCACCAATGTAATTTTGAAGGAAAACAGTGAAGGAGTTGACTTGGGAGTCCTGTAGTCATAGAGGGGGAAAAATAACCAACATAGCTTCTCTAGTGGCCTGCAGAAACACCTACCGGCACAGCGGTGCTGATGACTGGTGACAGCAATACCCACAGGCGTCGCAGTGGCTTGAGTCACGAACAACTAGGCCATGGTGGGTGGAACAGCACGACGTTGATGTTCCACGCAAGGAGATGAGTATCCTACTCAGCTAGAGTGTAACTGACGGATCCATCCATCCCTTTTGGAAGACCAGAAGACGCCCCGCTGGCACCGCCATCCGAGAGAACCAGCCCGCATGCGGGTTGGGATTCAAGTTGGGATGGACCCGCCAGATGGACCAGACCCGCATATCGGGCTGGACCCGCCTGCAGGGATGGAACCACTAGTTGGGCTGGACCCGCTAGTTGGGCTAGACCTATGGTCCCAACTGGCTAGTCAGGTTGGATCCCTACTGGACCCGACCGCTACCGTTACACTAAATCAGGTGAATCTCGCAAAAAGGGTGCCTGATTGACGCGCCATCAGGGACGCTGGAACCCTTAAGATGAATGTATCCATTTGAGATACTCCACATGAGTTTTGTAGAAAGTTTTTGTATATACAGGTTGAATTGAACTCAAATCCAACTAGTCCCTTGGTACTAAAATGCCTATAACTTACAGACCGGACATCTGATCGACGCACCTTCTGTTGCGTTGGAACCCTTATTAAATGGCGGTTTCTGGGTGATTATTATTGGGAATTCATTGTAGTTTATGTATGACAAATTAATTGATGAGAATAATCTATGGAACTCAAGAACACTATGTGTGGGAATCTTGTGGATAGCTGTCAAGTGAAGTGAGACCCTTTGTAGATCGACATCAGAGTGAGCCTGTGTGGATTAACAGTTAGCGCGACCCGACAAGGACCAGCCTTAGAGTGGCCCATCATGGATCAGTGAATTACAACTTTGTGTGGATCAATGAATTATGACCCTATGAGGATCAGCAATAGCGTGACCCTATGAGGACATGCCTTATAGAGGCCCATTGTAGATCTGCAACTTAGAACCCTATGTGGATTGACGACTTATTACCCTGTGTGAATCAACACTAGCGTGACCCGATGAGGTCCAGCCATAATGTGTCCCATCGACGATCAATGAATTATGAACCTATGTGGATCAATTAATTATGAAAATGTATGGATCGATGACTTACAACCTTTTATGGATCAATAATAGAATGACTTCTTCATGGTTCAACAGTGGAACTTCTCATCGGAATAAGATAATTTTGCTTTATGACCAATCATCATTATTCATGTTCATTAAATTATTAACTTGGTGTAAGATGTCTTTTAATTTGTGCTATGTGAATGATATTCAGATTTTTTTCCTTTGTTTATTTTTGGGAGACCATCCGGGGTCTCAGGGTCCCTACTGGGTATTGTTATACTCAGACATGCACGTGCTTCAGTCGCACCTTGTTGTGTCTTGTGATGATGACACATATATTTGATCGAGATTTGAGAGCAAGGACTAGATAGTGCACGGAGGTGACCAGTTGATGTGGAGATCTATAGTGACGATTTGTACCTTTCCTTATGGTAGGATCCTTTGCAGATGTTCTCAGGTGTTGTTTTCCCTTTTTTTTACTTTCTTTTAGATGGGTTTGTATACTGGTCCATTCTTCTTCAGTTCACACATTTACCTTCAGTAGTTATACAATGTGGTTTTATATTGTTGTGTACGTGGTCTGTGTGTTTGCAGGTTTAAAGGAAATGCCTACCCATTTTAGGGATATACCTTTCCAGTGCTAGATTCCAACCCCTATTCTCTGGAAGGCAGGCTTGGTGTAATCACGGCATGGGCCCCAAGGGACAGGTAGTGATAAATTTCATCATTTAATCAATGTTCACTAAAATATCTTTTTTCCTCTAAATAAATTTATTTTATGTTGAATATTTCAGGCATGAAGTAGTAAAATTAACATTTATCATGTCAAAAGATCCATAAATAATGAAAATTATGCCTTTTAATATTTTCCAAAACAAAAAATGGTAACATGAGTTATGAAATAACGAGAAAAAATTCAATATAATCCCTTACATAAATAGATGACCATAATACCTATCAAAAATAAGTTTCAAAAAATTAAATTTATAGACATTTAGAAGGTATGTCACTAAATTTCCAAAATCTAAATCAAATTATATTCCCCAAAAATAATAAAGTACCATTTAAAGTCCCATAAAAAATAATTTAATACCCAAATGAAAAGATACAATAATGAAAAATATAATGATTCCAAATAATATTTCCCCCCTTATTCCCTAAGTTAAATTACATGTTCAAGAATTTTTTAACATTGAAAAAATGCATTAAACTCAAAGAAGATAATATAAACCATCCAATCACTCATAAATATATTGGCCACCAAAATTATATCTCAAAAATTTACATAGAATTATTTTCTAAACATTAGTAATCTATTATGTGTTATCCTAATAGATTCTAGTGTATTCTAAATACAATAACATTTCAATATACTATATTTTCTGTTCATCAGTGACATTCAAAATATATCTTCAAATCCTATAGAAAAAATACAACATTAAAATCCATATACATTTTATGATTCTTATAATGAGATTATTACTTAAAATAAAACTTATAAAACTCAATTTTTTAATATAAATACAAATTAACATTAATAATTACACTACTTATTTATTAATAACATAATATTGACCTTTATCTTGTTGCTTCTTCTTAGGTATATTCCATTAATTATTATTGAATTCATTTTAATAATACACTATATTCTAATAGATGATATATTGACCATTATTTCTTTCATTAATTCCCCTCAATTCATGTTCCTGATAGAATTTTCAAGAATACATTATGAAAACTCCCTTTATATTAAACAGTGTTCCATGGGGTTTCATTCAGCAATTATCACATGTGGGAAAATCCTTCTTCCCATATCCCCCATATTCGTTTTTTATATTACACACTCTTCTTCTTGTATATCCTTATATTTTAATATGATATTTCAAATTATTTATCTACCTTGATAGATCTTGATATTATTTCCTCATATGTTGAAAAGTAATGGGATACTAGAGATCATGGAAGAATACATTTATTCCCAATCATGAAACGAAAAATCTAGGTCATTGGATTATGTATGTCAACCATTGAATTCCTTTATATCCATGTAATGTTTTCCTCATTCTTAGAAAAATTTTCCTACTACATTGGTCTCAAATATTCTAATTTTATCTCCATGTATTACCGTTTCTCATCAGAAAAATATTTAATAAAAAATTATAGCTTAAAATCATTTTATTTTTTTTTTATATTTTATTACCATCATTATTACTTTGAATAAATTACCACCATTGATTTTCATCTCTTGAGAGATAGTAAAATGTCATGAAAACTTTTGAACACATTTTTTCCATCCTTCTATTATTATTTTAATAGTTTTTTTATTTTCTTTTATGTCTTCGTTCATGGGTGATTCTCATGATTAGAGATCCTTTGATGGGGAAATTGATAAAAAGTCACATGATATATGTTTTTTTATTAATGTAATCTATATTTAAATATATAAATGGATTTAGATGGTTCTCCTTGGTTCTAGAGAGAATTACATTTTGGTTTTTTGTTTTTATGTACAAAATTAGACTGAGAACCACTTTATGGACACATTTTCATCAACAAAGTGCTACAAAAATATTTTATAGGGTATATTTTTTGAGTCCGTGTAGGGTGTGAAAAGTATAAAATCTATGAAACTAGTACATTGAATTAAATCATTAATGGGGATTTATTTAAAATATTATATGAATCAATTTTTTTGCATTTATAATTAATTGGAATTCAGCTAATGAAACAGATTCGGGATGTGACTTCCTCTGGTCTAGTGTTTTTAAGCATGTTTCAGACATAAATATTTTTTCATTAGGTGCACATGATTTCCATTTGAACCCTAGGGTGATTTTGGGAGATTTTGGGTAATATCCCTCTCTTTGGATTATTTCATTCAATGTTTGACTCTTGGGGATGTTGTATCACATATCCATATTAGTTGTCATTTCTTGTCATTCAAATGAAAATCCCTGGTATTTCAATCACTGTTGTCAAAGTTAGATATGTTTCAATATTTATTTTCGTGTGTTTTTATATTCAAGTTTTTATAATTCATGAATTCATATATTTTATTTTTGATCACACAACAGTGTAAATTGAAATTTATTTTCTTTTATATAAAAGCGATTTTATTAAATGTTAGAATGGATTTTTCAAATGGTTTTGCACAAACCTAAAAAATTTGAAACCTAGGGTGCATCAGGAAATAGACATAGGTAGACCTAGTTTTTGTTTCATGAAATGGTTTAATTTTGTGATATCTACAAATTGTGGATAAAATAAAAATTTAAGGGATCAATCATATTCCTAGTTTAGGATTCTTTTTTTCTGTTGTGTATTCTAATAATATTGACCCTAAAGGGTATTTTTAGGTTATTCCTTGTTTTTTTTGCATGTTGTTTTATTTAATGTATATTTTATCATTTTTTTATTGTACATTGTTCTCTTTAGACCTGATATATTCTCTAATTTGGTGACTATTGTAACCACATATGGAAAATGGAATATTTTCAGATTGTTTGATTTTTGATATTGATTTTTAAATAGGAGTTTCATATTAACTTAGACCCTATGAATTGTTGATATTAGTACATATTCATTTTATTTTAGTGATATAATATTATCCTGTGCTCCAAGATCCTAATTTTATCATTCAGTAGTTGTATACTGTATTTATCATGACTCAAGAATAGTGTAGTGCATCATGTATAATTACAAGTTCTCTTATGGTATTTATCCTTTATAATGGGATGGATTGGTGGTGATAGATGGTCACTCTCATAATATTTAGTTTATTCTAATTTATCTTTATGTTATGGATAGTGGGTCTTGACATTATTTGTCTTGGGGATATTAATTTCTTTTATATATTTTTTTTTATATTTATTTGTGGTTTCAAGATACAAGTATATTATTTTTATATTTTTTATTTGGAATACAACCTTAGGTGACTTGTCTAGTCATCTCAGGTTGGTTTGCTATAAATTATTATCAGTGAGAATACCCAATCTAATGTATTGTTTACATAGTAGGGGTGTCATTTTTATTCTAATATACCAAAGTTATGAACATAAAAATTTGGGTAGTATGTACCATAACATGGACCAACCATATGACTTTCATGTTTTAATCCAAACAACCACAATATTTATGGATTTTTCCTTGCATGAGACTTAGTTTGTTAGGTTATTTGAATGAACTATATATATGGATTATTTAAATGTAACTTTATTTTATTATGTCATAAAACTTATTGGAAGATTCATAATTTATATAAGTTGTTAATTTTTTTAATGAATATAAGATAATATTAAAATTCAGTCTTATGATTTTTCAATATTCTCATGACTGATTTGTTTTTATGTTATGGCTATTTTAAATTATCTCCTAGAAGATATCATCCAAAATATAGTGAGGAGTATGTGAGAAGGGATTCTAAGGAAAATACTTATTTTGAACCTTGTATTCTAGAAGCATTAATCTTTACAGTTTTATTATGGATAAAGAAGGTGTTAGGAACCCATGGCATCCACTAAATCGAAGATCATATTTCATAAAGAAAAATCCATTTTTCATACATGGGGATAAAGGACCCCAGGAATCTGATGAAAGGATTGGGTGAATTGATAGGATCATCAACTTTATAAATAATCCTTAAGACTCTATGATGGTTGTTTTCATTTATATTTTTGAAGGAACAAGAACGAGATAGATAGAATATATTGGGAAACCTAAAATTCATGAGGATCTTATATGGAATAATTTTGAAAAAATATTCAATGATTAGTTTTATAATAATACATTTTGTGAGTAAAAGGCATAGGATTTTTTGACTATATAGTTGGTAGAGCATACTATTCTAGGGTATCTCACCCATTTTTCTAAGTACGTGCACATTTCACAAGGTTTTATGATATTCATTACATAATGTATTAAAGGATTGAGTTGGGGTTGATGGTTGATATTAGGTCGATGCTGAATTTCATATGTCTTTTAAAATTGTAGTGGTATATGATAAAAACTAACTAGAAGAGGATTACATGGATAGTAAAATTGGTTTTCATTGATATTAAGTTGGAAGTTTCATTATTCATAGTGTATCTTATTGATAGAAAAATATGCACAATGGTATCTAGTTTTCTTCAGAACCATTTTTTTAGGAATAATCTAGAAAAAATAAGTTTGTTTTCAATTAGTGTGGTTATTAGGGTTGTACAAAGACCAATTTTATAGTCATTATCATGAATTTTCAACCATGTTGACAATCTATCCACAAAAAGTATAATTTTTATAGGATAACTTGGGGAAGTAAGTCTATATCAACTTTATTCAGGACTCATAGAGTTTTATCAGTTCATCCAAGGTTCATGGATCTTATTGTCATGCTTTTGGAGATGTTCATGTCACTATAAATACCTAGGGAAGAGTTGAGATAAGGCATCTTCATGTGGTGGTGTATAAACCAAAGTAATCTATAGTTGGGTTAACCAATATTATAGGTGAAGTGTTTGTTATATATTATATGGTTATTTCTTTTTTTGATATAGTTTATTCTCATTAATTTATATAGAAAAATCTTATTTTTTGTGTCAGGATCTCTGTTATAGCTTATAAAATTATTGTTGGATATCCTATACTAGATTATTAGCATGAATATTATGATCAATGTTAAGGCCTAAATAACTACTATTGTGGTTAGCTTTAGTTCATATATGATAATATGAATGGTAATGTTTTTCATGGTGAGTGTGACTCTTTTTATGGTATGGTAAGGAATGTTCTTTCTTAGTATGGGGATACTCGTTCTAGTTTTCAATAATATTTCATGATATTGTTTACTGTTGTTTTAAATTTCAGCTATATGTGGTGGTGGGTGTGTACCCTGAGGTCTTTCTAGATAATTTTTCAAATTTTCCTCCCAAGATAGATGTTGAGTATAACATAGACACTTTAACTAGTATGATTCCCATTTAAATTACATCACAACATACATCACTTGTTGTGTTGGTAGAATATAAGGTACAAATTATTGATCATGAGTCTATGGAATTAATTCATCTATGTTTGACACTGTAGGTTTCACCTGTCTTCTTTTCAAGGATGGAATACAGGAGCCTTAGACCATCTATTGACTATAGGATGGTAAATCATTAGACGATCAAGAAAAAATACCCCTTTATATTGATAGATGATCTCTTTGATCATCTTAGAGGGGCCCATTAGTTTTCAAAGATATATATTTAGTCAGGGTTCCGCAGGTTGATAGTCTAAGAATATGATAAACATACGACATTGTTTAGGAGATGGTATAGATATTTTGAGTTGCTAATTATTATTTCGATTTACCACCCAATATAGTTTTAGGGTATACCATAGACCTTCTACATGGTAAGATTCGAATTTAAATTCCATATTACCATATAAAACCTCTTGAGTTGGTATACCATAAGTTCCAGATTCTAGATCTTGGTTCTAATAGATATATTTAACCAATTATTTCATTGCTAGATTCACATTACCTCATTGCTAAGATAGAATACATGAGCCTTAATATTATTAATGTCTATCAGATATTAAATCAAGATAAAGTCATTAATATTGACCACCTTACCATGATTTATGATATATTTTATCATAGTAAATGGGATTTTTGGTTTTCGTTAACTAACTGATAAAGATGGTACCACAAGTTGAAATTGTAATAATAGAATATATATATATAATAATTTTTTGGGATCTGATATGAGAATGTGGACATTCTTGTCATTCAATTAAAACAAACTAATGATCATTCAGTGCTTATGTCATTGATGAAATTGATATTTCATATGTTGTTTGGATATTTTATTGTGGTTTCCTTTGATGATATTATGATCTAACCCAAGTCTATGGAGTAGTATATAGACCATTTTGATATCACTACTAGAACATTGAGGGAACATAATTTATATGGTATTATTTCTCAATATGAATTTTTAATTAAACAAGTAATGTTCATTGAGAATGCTATTTTTGATATGGCCATCTTAATGTATCCAGAAAGGGTGTAAGAAATTATGTCTCAGGATAAGCCCATATATGTGTTTCTGATCTGAATCTTCTTTAGGATGGTGGGATATAATTATGGTATTTTCCATACATCTCTAATATCTCATCACTTCTGATATCATATAATGATAAGGGTTGAAATATTGAATTTAATTAAATGTTTCATATATATATTTTCTAACTAATTGATATATTTAATTAATTTTATATTCTGATACTTCAAGAAAAAGGATCAGGTTATGATTTATTCTAGAATTCTTTAGGCCCTTGATTGGTGTGTGACTTTATATAGGGGTAAAGTTTGTATCATATAGAAATATACAATTACTCACTCGTGAGAATATATACCCTACCCATGATGTTTATTTGGAATTGGTTATGTATTCACTCAAAATGATTCATGAATTCCTCTTTGGGGAACTATTTATAACATATTTGGAAAATAAATTATGAAGTTGATTTTCACTCAAATTGATTTGAATATGTGATAATGGTGCAAGTTGAAGTATCTCGAAGACAATTATTTTGATATTTCTTATAATACTAGATTTGGGAGTGTGGTAATTAATGTGATGAGTGGGAAATTCTTAACACAAGCACTGAATGAATTAGTAGAAGAGTGATTTTTAATGAGACTCTTTGATGAGATGAGCATGTGAATGGAATAAATAAATGGAATATATATCTGGAGTCAATGAAGGATGAATTTTCCATTGATGAGTGAGTTGAACTCAATCAGATGTAAGAATCCAAGATCTCATGCTTTAGTAAAAAAATTTATGGTTCTGAGAACTCTGGTAAGTGGTGTTGGCCTCCCAATGTCACTTTATGATTTCAAAATATTTTTGTAGTTTTTTATTGAGTTGTGTATTGATGGAAATTTGACACAATTCTTATGGGTATGTATAGCTAGGTACCTATTTCATAAATTCATATGTTAGTATTGGTGGTTGTTTATGTGATGGTCAAATGTAGAAATTGATTCTCAATGTCTTAATTGTAAAATAATTAATCCAGAAAAACTAGATACCTTATGGTTTATTATACCCCTTACACATTTCAGTATGAAAATGGGGTGTGATATGAATGGATATTTGTTATAGTTAATCTTGGTCTCCTTGTGGGAAGCATAATATTTTGGTGATCATTGATAAAGCCAAAAAAACTGTGCATTTCTTTTCTATCAAGTTGATAATAATAGGGGAATAGATCAGGTAATTGTATATCTAAGGGATTCTGTGAATTCATAGGGGTTACCTCGATTTTGTTTCTAAAATAGACATAAGGGTCTTCTGTAGGTTTTGGAAATGTTTATAGGGGGTGATGGGTTCCTATTTGAAATTTAGAATATCATAGCTTCAGTAGAAGGATAGACATATTAAGAGAGCTATCCATTATGTAAGAGATATGATTTTGTCTTATGTTCCTAGTTTTCTTGGTTCTAGGGGAATTAATTTTATTTCATTTATGTTTTCCTATAACAATAGTTATCAGGACTTTTTTAAAATTTTTCTATTTGAGGCTTTGTATGGATGACCATTGTGATCTCCCTAATGATACAAAAAGTTGGTAGAGAGGTTCTTGTATGTGGGTTGTCTTGTTCATGAGATGATGTAGAGGGTGTAGTAGATGCAGATGATATTGATCATGGAATAGATTCATCAATAATATTATGTGGATTGTCATCACTGATCGGTAGAGTATTAGGCTAGTTATTGGGTCTTTAAAATAGTATCAACGTGATTGGGGAATTGTTGGTTGGGTTTGTAGGGTATGTTCGCATCATGGATTTTGGTAACTTTTGATATTATAATAAGATAAGGATGGTTTCCTATCACTTATACTTTCAATATCATTTCCATTTTATCCATGAAATCTTTCATGTTTCCCACCTAAGGAGGTGTCAACTAGATCCTTCACACGTGATTGGATTTTATGATATCCATCTTAATCCAAAAATCATAGTGCATGAGCCACCAGTTAATATTTTGGATCATATAGAAATTTTTCTACAAGGTAAAATGATTCATTTTTTCTATGTACTATGGCAGCGTAGATGGGAGAGATATCATATCTGGGAGAGGGAATATTTTATGATGCAACAATGGCCTTAAAATTTTGAGTCTTAGATCACGAGGGATTTCTGGAGTTTGAAATAATTTAGGGTGGGTAAATTGTACCACCATGTTATCAACCTTCACGTATTCTATGAAATTTTTTTTTGTTTATCTTTTTCTTAGGTCACATTGGGGGATTTCGATGAAGGAAAAACGGTTTCTTGATAAAAAGACTTAATTTGTAGGGATACATGTTTTTTGGAATTAATGAACTCTAGGAATAATTGTGTAAATGGTTTTAAAGGGTAATCATTGGGACCATTGATCATTATGTTTTTCTTCAAATGCATTATGTAGAAAAATGGGTTGAGAATTTACTATTGGAGACATTCTAAAAGTGAATGGGAAGCATTATGTGAATATATTTTAGGTACTATTACATTACTCTTCACCATGGAAGGTAGAGTTTTATCATTGTGAAACTTATTAACAATGTTAGAGTATTTATCAAAAATTAATTAAATCAACAGAGATGTATTTTTAAGCATATTTATGTTTCATTATAATTCATGTCAATAATGGGATTCATGATGTGAACTCCTTAGTTAAACTATTTTTTATTAATATTTAATGCATTACCCTTTTATTATTCAATGTGTATACTTTCCTCTAATAACCTATAGAGATTTGGGGTGATTACAGGTCATCCCCTACCTTTAAATCAATACATTCTATGTTTCAATCCTTTTGGAATTTATGTATCATATTCCCTATTTTTATTATGCCCTGTATTTTAATGGATAATCAATTGGTTTTCAATATATTTTTGTTAATGTTTGATAATTTCCTTTCATTATAGAAGTATGTGTTTCTATACATTTGTTTCTAGTTTATCAATTTTCATTTGTTCTTCTTTATCAACTTAGGATATTCATTGAAATTTATTTGTTTTTTTTATGTTTTTTATTAAATATGATAATAGATATAGAAAATAGTTGTGAAAAAACATAACACATTAGGAACCATCGATGCATTGGTAAATAAAAATAGGAAAACCTAGTGTTCTTGAAAAACAACTAGGGGTTAATTTTTTTATATCGAAATAACATGGAAGGAATCAATATTAGTTCATACCAACATATACCTTGTTTAGTCTTATTTTATATCTAGTATATTTTCCCATAGGCTATAACCCAAATGGTGTTCTTTTCCTATTATACCTAGATTATCGCATGATGGTTTATTTCATGGTTAGTTTCTCGCATGTTTAGTTTACATGACTCTATATTATACAAGGTATATTCTTAGATATGATGAATATGGACTGAATTTATGGGATGGAAATGAGTTTTAAGAAATGGTTTGATTTTTGATAATCCTATATAAAGTTTATTTTATTATAAATATAGAAAATGATCATTCTTGATATTAAGAAATGTATATATTATTTGGATATATACTACCAAGATTTATGATAACCCTCTAAAGTATACATTTTATAATTGTTGATATTGTTCTGTAGTTCTTAGAGAATGTGAAAGGCAGCTTGTGGTATGCCAGTTTCTCATGAATATTATCACATTCTTAGTGGGATGGATTGTTGGTGATGGATGGTCACCTGGACACTTGTTTTATTTGGTCTTTTATATATTTCAAGTTCATCCATTGTGGATTAACATTATATGTATTGTGGATATAAATTTAAATCTTAAATGTGGATAATTTAAATTTCTCACATATTTCATGATACTTGTGCTTATTTTCATTATCTCACTAAGTGACAGACCACCTTGCGTGACTTTTCTTTTTGACTTGAGCTAGTTCGTTACAATTTTATCCCCTTATTTTATTCTGAAAGAATGAAATATCTAATCTAAGTATATTTTCCATTCTTAAACTAAAAATATTTTTTTAACTAAAATATATATTTTTCTCATGCATAAATCAGTCTAAAATTGGCACACTATGTATTGGATTAGCAGGATACTTCATGAGGTCAATCTTAAAACTCATAACCCGATTTTGCTTCCTAATAATGGAATAATTTTATCATTTAAAGGAATATATCCATCTATACCTTCATTTTCCTTCCATATAACGAAATATATATATGGTGTATGATAATGTATATAGTTTCAATTCAATTTAAAATGAACCATTTCTAAACAATTAATTACACTGGATTAGATCATATCATTATTTAAAAAAAATCATAATCCCAAAACTAGTGAAATTTATAACATTAATTTTAATTTATTTTCTATAATAATCTCATAATCATAAATATGGTTTCATGTATATAGGGTTTTTCCTACTGGAATAGGAATCCCCATAATACTACATCATCTTGGGATCAAATCTACGAGGCCTCAATCATTTGGGGATCTATATAATGGGAAGTGGGGTGTACGGAATGGTTGAATGTGTAATGTGTATGGGTGAAAACTTTATGGGAGAATCTCAGTCGGTGATGAGAATCATTCTACAGGCGAGATACAGGGTCGTTGGATGTTTGTGGGATAATGACAGGTGGAAGTTTTGATGATTCTTTCACTGAGGGGCACTAGTAAGGCTCGTGGTCTAGGGCGGGATACGACATCATCTTTTGGGATGGCCAAATAGTCTGTATTTGAAGATAAAAAATTGTGGGATGTGGGGGATAACAATAGGTGATTATTGTGTCACATAGAGTGGTGTCGGTCATTTGACAATAGTGGGGCCTCATGGATCATGTGGCATTCATGATTTTGGAAGATGGAAAAAATGAAGATTCCCTCCAATGGTGGATGATTAGATGATGATCAGGGAAGCAACATCCAACTTCAAGAGTATTTCTGAGTGGGATGAATGAGAGAATATGGCACCTTCCATCAGTTCCTAGCATTGTGCACTTTGTACAGGGGAAATACATTCTTTGCAGCTTTACAAAGTATAAGTGTTTGTATATATATATATATATATATATATATATTGGGTGTATCATCTTTAGTTGTACAGATCATTAGGGCCTCAATGTCATATAAAAGGGACATATATGCCTCATGGGCCCATGTTCCTTGTATGGTTTCCCCTAAACTATTTATAAATGAATATCAATAAATAATAATAAAAATATAGCCTTCAAGCTTTCAGGTATAAACTTGGTTTCATTGAAAATGATTTCATATAATAAAAAAATATTGAAATAATTCACAACAGTTTGTAATGAAAATGTTGAATAATCCAAGTATATCACCTAGAAGTGTGAAACAATGGGCATATTATGGACCATTATTCTGTACCAGGTTACTCTTGAGTCAGGATAGATGTTCTTTTTTATGTGTTATTACACCTAGGTACATATGTAATAGATCCAAACATAATTTTGGTATCTATATTGGGATTTATTTCTTGTAAATATAAACAATATCCACAATACCAAAACATAGGATGTTATCCTAAACTAATACATATACATAAATCTATTCATTTGTTTTTTTCAATATATTTTTTCCTTATTATAGTTGCCATGGTTTCTACTAAACTTCTTCTATTATCATTTATAAAGACCCTAAATATCATATTCTAGATTTGGTGGTTACTTTATTACATTATCATAACATACAAGAGTCACATACAAAATAAAACAATAGTTTAATAGTATTTTTAATCAATATATGTACTTTTATCTCATTTAAAAACTGAAAACATAAAATAATAAACAATATTTTCATTTGTTAAACCATTTACCCTTTATCATATACTTGTATAACAATCATAAGACACTTTTTAGAATACTCTAGAAAAGAAACATAAAAAATTGGTGATCACTAATACATAGTAAGGGTATGTATACTTACAAATCAATCATAAATACATAAGTCATAAAAAATATGGAAAGGTAAATAACCATCATACTTTACATTAAATTAATAAATTGAACATTAATATAAATATTGTTGGAATAAATGATCATTATATATTTTCATATAAAGTATCACATGAGATTAATATTTTACTATGGATATAAAAAATAATTTAATAATCACACAAAACATCAATAACAAATATCTTAATGTGAAAACACACAACGTTTTACATCAGAACCATATCTTTAAGGAACCATGCTATGACATCATACAATAATGGTTGAGGCCTCAGAAAAAAATGAAAACTATTTTCTCCCCTTAGTGATACTGATGAATTGAGGGGCCATAATGATCTCTATTCATAACTTACTAAGTAAAATTCATTGAATATATTAAATAGGATAAATAAAATCAATAAAAAAATTTGTATTTAAAAAATATCATATAAAATGTTAATACATTAGGAAATCAATAAACAGAACCATAAACTATTCTGAGTAATATGTATAATTGTATCAAAATAACACATCTCGTGAATTTTTTTATAATAAAACAACCAAAATAATATTTATTTTATCACTAAAACATATTATCAATGAATCATAATGTAAATTTAGGGTTTTTTCCACTATTTAGTAGAAATAGTGTAAATACCATTAAAACATTTTTGGGGAAAATATCCTTCTCACTTGGAAAACCACTTTAAAAATATAATTATTTAAAGAATATTGTTTGAAATATTTTGACTTAATCTGAACTATAAACATGTCAATAATGTATAAACGAAATTATTTATTTATATTTATGGAAATAAAATACATATATTGTATATTAAATGATGATTCCATTCATATTTTTTATAAAATGGTAAAAGTTACATTGTCCCAAAAATGATAGGAGGATACCTTTTAAATAATTTTATTAAATAAATTATTGGTTCCAATATATTTAATTAAACATATCATATAATTTTAAAAACATTTTGAAATATTTTTTTAATCATTAACATATAAGATAAATGGTTTTTTGAATGAATATGGAAACAACGTTCTCTTTACATAAATTCATTTTGTGAATAATTTGAAGTATAAAAGAGAATAATGTGTCACTATTGCTTGAGAAGTTCATGAATAGCTATATGAGAATGAAATTACTACATTTAATGATGGATATATTTTATGATTTTATAAATATAAATTTAATCATAAACCATCTCGATAAAATATGTCATTGTAAAATAAATCCTTACCACTTTAGTAACATTTGAATTATAAGTCTCATGAAAGAAAAAACATATAATTAAACATTAATTACTGTGAATATTATGGGATTCATTTTTTAACATATAAAATTGGAAGTATATACTCCAAACAAAAGATATAATTGGATAATATTGAATATGTATCATTGAAGAAAAAGTGAGACATCAAACCCCATAGCTTGGGTTTGAATTCATTCATATGTGAATAAACCTCTTATATAATAAATATATTTTAATATATTTATATTCAATAACAACATTCATATATATCATAACATATATGACATATATATTGACATTTATCACAATATTATTGAAAAATAATTTTCAAATTCACTATTTCAGGTGATAGTTAAATCATTTTTCGTTTATGTTTTGGTGCGGTAATTTTAGTACATTCATGTTCATAATGGTTACACCAACTGAAAAAGTTTAACCATTCTATATGTATCACATAAATACATTATATTTTTATTTAGATCAATCTATAAAATTTATAATTATAAAATACTTTACGCCGTTCATGGAGACGGTATGACATATGTACGTAGGAACATGGTTTCCATTTTTATGATGAATGGATGGAAAATAAAATAAATATTATTTAATTTTTAAAAAAATTAATATGTTATATATTTAATTTATATATTTAATTTTTTTCCTTTATTATAATCCATTAAAATTTAATAACATTTCACATCCCTATGTGGAAATGAATTTTCACACAAATTCATGAGCTATATAATTTTTTAATGGATTATAAAGTAATATGTTATATGTGAAAGTATATGTATAAAATAATTTTTAGGCCATTAATATCACATATATTCATTAAAATTATTCTTAATGCCTTCTATATAATGTGTTGGTGATAAATGATTCACATTTCTCCATGAGTAATTAGTCCTCTATACACTAGAATGATTTAATCTAACCGCCACCCCCCATGCATGTAATTGACTGTATGAAGTTATATATGATAAAAATAATTTCACAAATTACCTAAATTGTTTTTAAATCTATAATTATATCCAACCCTGATTTTTGGTGATAGAAAATGAATTAAATTGGTTCGTGGTGTGGAAGTCCACCGTACACACGATCGATAGTTTTTTTTTCAATTTTGATTAATCTGGATATAGATATAGATTCATGAATTAAAAAAAACATCTCATTATATAGTATTCACTAGTTTTATTACATTATTATTTTTAAATAATGTTTTAATTATGTTGAATAATAAAGAAATATGAATATAGATGTTATGAATTTTACCCCTTCCCCATAGAACCCCATTAGGTGTTTACCTATAACATTCGAAGCAGGTTTTCCTAATTAAAATAATGACTCTAGTATGTGTGGAGGGAATTACAGAAGAAATTTATTCATCTATCATCAAATCCAATGGTATTTGCATGCATTAATTTGGGAGGGGAGGATGAGTATTTTTATAAGTGGGGTCACGGACAAACATGGGATTCTAAAAGAAAATAATCACACCCACAATGGATTAATGAAAAAATCCTAAAAAATGGTTCATTAGAGAACCAATGATGAAATAATATCTAAATAAGGAAATTGAATTTTAATCAAACATGTTTTGAGAAATTTTAACTGTTATCCTTTTATACTATCCCTAGATAAATGTATTTTTACCTTAACCATGATAAGTAATTTTTACTCATTTTACAATTCAAAATGGTAAAAAACTTACGTTGAACATATTAGAAATTTTTAATATTACCTAATAAAAATATTAAAACTATTTTAACTTATTCAACTCACAAAATAGGTGGAATTTAAGTTTAAAAAAATTCCACTTTTTCATTCAAAAATTAGATTATCCAAATATAAACAATTTAAATTTGAAAACATTTTACAACATCGTTCAATATCATAATGATTTCTATGTCCTAAATTAGTTTAAGATTAATATAATGGATCTAATTTATCTTTAAAAAAATTAAACCACTATTTAAAATTTTAAATAATTCTACTGAAAAATAGATTATGAATAAAATTTAGTATGTTTCTATATCCGTCAAAAAATTAATCTATTCAGAATATTCAAAAAAACTAACCACATTTTAATTTTGACATGTATATCTAAAATGTTGTGTATATTTTTTGAAATAAATATTATAAAAGTGGAAAAATTAATTTTGAATTATAGTTATAAAGGGTGACTAAACCTCATTTTAAAATAATACTATATTCCCAAAATTATTTCATTTCCTTTTAAATGATCCTTATATTATTTATAATAAATATTTAAAAAATTAAATTTATTTTATAAATTTTTAAAATATATAATTTTCATATTTTGGTTATCATATTCAAGGCCAAAAATTTAACATATAGGCTTTAATATAATTTTCTATTTTTTTCATTTAGGATCCATGTTGCATGTCCTACAAGATATCAAATAGTATGAATTTAATTGAAAGTAAATGTATGAAAACAATTTGGTTTGATACATTCTCTATTATTATTTATGTTTCATATCATATTTACTATCAAAAATAATCTTTCTATTATAATGTATTAGGATTTTACAATTCATCTTTCAAGTAATTTTTTATATTAGTTGATGTGGTTTATTTATTTAAGTAGTTATAGGTTAGTAATATTCTATGTGTTTCCAATGGGAGTTCCTACTATAAAAAAAGATCAATTATTTTAATTTCACTAATTGAGTCTGAAACCATTTGTTTTTTATTTCTAATTACTATATTTGCACTAAATCATATTTTATGATTTTGTTGTATTTAACCTACTAATACAATGAAAATATCATGTTGAGGATTATGAAACCATGTAATAAATATGATATAACATTTATTTTTGGATAGATTATAAATACACCCAGTCATATTCAATGGATGATTATAATGATGGATGTTGAACGATCCATAAGCTATTGATGAGTTTTACCATTGAAGATGGTATTCATATTGAACTAAAAAACTTTATATTTCCAATTATGCAACACCATGTCAAAAAAATAGTAATTATATAATATTACCACCAAACCATTCAAAGAAATTCTAGATACTGATCCATTAAAGCCTATAAACTTGTGATTATCATTCTAAAAAAATCATAATTATCCAAGAAAATGGGGATTTCCTACATTATTGATAAAAATTGGGACCCCCTGCAATTAATTAATGAAAGGGGTTATAAAGGGATCACTTTGTAAAAATACTAACCATATTGGGAATTGGATTACCAAATGTCCATGTATTCGTTGAATGTAGAATATGAAAAGGATGATTTTTGGCAATGATTCCATGAAATTAGCTAGGCTAGTGTATAATGAAAGAACTGTGATGTCTAATTATATATAATGATTAATTTAAAATACAACCCATGAAAATGTGGTTGTGATTATATTACCAAAAAAATTATTTTATGTAATATAATACTAATGAATGTGTTTAAAGAATAATGTTTCCAATACACTATTTTAGAATATATTTTTTTCTATTTTAATATAATTTTGATTTTATTAGAGAATATGTTTATACGAACCCTAAACTCTCATGTCTCTGATCATTAAAAGATATCTCTCTTGTAATTATGATTCTGAGAAATTTATATTTTTCCCTTGAATTTTAATTTTTAATATATTGGTTATTAATGGTTTTATCTATAAGCTCAAACAACTAGAACATAACATGATTGTTTACGAAGATGGAACATATTCTTCAATGATTTATCCATTATGTATTTTATTATATGAAATAATTTAATCAATTCAATAGGGTTTATTTTATATGATTTTGTTGGAACATATATTGGGTAAGAGTTTTGAAAATTATAGATATATATACATGATATATCCTTATGGAAATTCATACTAAATAGTGAAATTTTTTCCATATAGTATTGATTAAGGTATATTTTTAAACAATAGATAATGAAATATATTATAATTAGTTTTCTTATACATGTAATAAATTAATTCCTTTAATCATTGAAATAAAAAATATAGGGTGATTAATGTTACTTATTCATTCCACTTTGTGTGAAGAAGTCATAGAAAAATACATAAGTTAAAATATGTTAGGGAGTAAAACAAAATCCTCCCCAATATTAGAATTGATCTCCTTATATTTCATCTCATTTTTATTATTTTCATAATATATCACCATACTGATATCTAATTTTCTTATTTCTTTTTTTAATGTATAATAATAAAAAATATGGTTAATAAATAGATTTCATTTTGTTGATCATCTAGAGATATAGGTAGATGACTCAAAAATTATTGGAAAATTATATACATTTGTGTATATAATGTAATTTTGAGTTAGTCATGAAATTCCTTTTTGAAATAACCAACTTATATTTCATTTTAATTATAAATTTATTATAAATATTATGATGTGACGCCACATATTGTGGCATGATATCTTCTTTAAGAAAAATTATTTTTATAATCTTACACCCACTTTTTGAAAGAGTTCAGATACCATTTTGTACAAATATTAATATTTTTTGAAGATATTTAAACACATAAATTGAATGGAATTACATGATTTATGGGTTTATGTTAAGAAAAA
Organism: Viscum album; assembly: GCA_963277665.1. Lineage (NCBI taxonomy): Eukaryota > Viridiplantae > Streptophyta > Magnoliopsida > Santalales > Viscaceae > Viscum > Viscum album. The sequence goes on along the minus strand of OY728155.1, from coordinate 443,890,365 downwards.
AAAGCAACACCATCATCTAAATCAAGTTCAACATGAACACTTAGACCATTAATACCCCCCATTATAATGAATACTTCTTCAAAAATAAAAATCTTGTAAAACATCTTGTTTGTAACATAAATCAACCTATTTGATTTTATTGTCTACTAATAAATTTTTAACACCATTAAACATATTTATAAATAATTAAACAAACAGTCTAATGAAAATTATGTTAATGCAATATAGAAAATGTGAATTTTATATTATAATTTCAAATATGACCATAAATTAAACCCAAATTCACTTTTACTATTCTTATCAATATTCTATTGTCATCAATAAATATTATTATAAAATTTCCATTGATTTTCATATAAAAAACTAAAAAAAAATTATTATAATAACTATAAAAATACACACACATTCTCTCCAGAATTCCAACATCACACACAAATAACTGCATGTTTCTGTTAAATTCATTTTCTTTACCCATTTAAAAAATTCAAAATTAACATATTCCACCACCTAGATAATATATTACATTCATATAATAAAAATATTTATTATTTAATTATAATTTAAATCTTACTCCCTTTGTAAATGAAGTTCTAATTATCTAGTGATATATGGGACAAATTACCATACTTTATCCTTGAGAATCTCTCGGTTGAACTCTTAAAGACAACATCAAGTCCTAAAATGAATCCTTATAAACTGGTATTATAAAAAAAAATACACAACCTTATCATTTGATGGTATATATATCCTCTTGATGTGAAATTATTTAATCTTTTATGTGATTCAATTTTTTTATGTTAAATTTTTTTAATCAATAACAATGTGCGTCATTTAAAAAAATTGATGGAAATATGATTATCAAAACTCGCTTTCATGGGTAACATATCATCCACATAGAGATCTCCAAATTCAATATTTATCATAAAAGTTAAATTACATATTTAGTATTAAATAAATATTTAACCTCTACTATATTAAATGTAAAAAAACTATAACATTTATTTTTATATGATAAAATTCAATATTATAAGAAAATTAGTTCTATATTCACGGAATTATAATCATTACAAAAAAATAAAAAACAAAATTATAATATCCATGTAGATCATTATTTATTTTTACTCTTTATATAAAAATATAATTTATAGATCAATTTACATAACTTATAATGGTATGGACTACAATATTTTAAGAGTTTAGAGGTACACATTGATATCTTGCACACAATATAACAATGAAGACTATATGTCTTATTAATGTCTATGAATCGAGAAAACGCACTATATGTTTTATAAGATTCCTTTAACAATATAACATTCAATAATATTACTTTAATTCATTTATTATAAATTAATTATAATTATATAAATTATTTTTACCTTTTAATTTAAACAATAATAATCAAAGGCTGACATCTCCTGAGAATGTAAAATGTCATATCCCGCTTCATAAATTTAATGTAATAAGATGTAATCTCTCTCAGCATATATTTATAATGATATTTCTAGAACTTCATTAATATTATAAGGAATAATCCATTATAAAATATTCTTAATTTTATTATATATTATATCATTAGTATAGAAGACATCAGTGAAAGAAAAATCATTATTTTCCTTAATGCAGTGGGTAGTTTCCACTCTTCCTTTTTTTAAAACTAGAAAATTATTGCTTCAGTCATGATTTGAGTACAATGATCTCATAGTAAATTTAAATTCCAAAAACTATTTCATATAACAATGATAACAAAAATAATCTTCTTTAATTAGGATTCATTTTTATTCTTAATCTACAATTAATCATCATGCTCAATAGTTTTGGTTTCCAGTCATGACATCCACTAGAAAATTTTAATGTCTTCTGTGGGAAGATATAAATAAAAATATCCTTCTTGTATTTAGTTATGAAAATTTTATAGAAGTGTAAATATATATCATTCCATATATATAAGAATATAATTTACATACAACCCTTTACCTATTCCTTATCACATTAGTGATATTATTCAAATAGATATAGATGAGAAAATTTGTTTCAATGAAATTATTAAACTTTATCTTCAGAACCATCTCTGAAAAAAAACAAACCAAAATATTCCAACTTAGTAGTCATGATGTGATTACACCATAGTAAAATATAATCCTCCATTCACATTGATCAGTTCGACATGTGAAATAAAAAATTTATGTTATGTTATCCTAACAAATTTCCATGTATAATTCAATTTTTCATGGTCACCATATATATTATAGTTATATAGTTACTTACTCAATATCCAATGAAATAAATTTATTTATTTAGTATTAGTAGATAATTTTTAATTATCATTTAAATCATTCCCATCATATGATTCAACAATTTTTTAATAAATTTTTTTATAATGATGAATTTATTCCTCATGTTAATTACAAATAATATAATCATGTTTTAATTATTAAAACCCTTTTGTTGTTTTTTTTGTGACCATTGCATCCATATTGTACACAATATTACATTATTCATTGATATGGATGTGAAATCATTTCCAATATTATATATGTCCACTAAAAATTATATTAACCTTTTGATCAAACATGATCTTATTGGTATCCTTCATAAAGATGGTAAAATAAAACATATAATCTCTCAAATATCTATGACATGTATTATTCATATTATAAAGCTCATAATGTGACTCGTAGAAGTTTATATGATTCTAGAATAGTCTTTCTTGTAAAATATTTATCAAATAACATAACACCAATACAAATGAGATGTAAAATGATCTATGATAATATTCAATTCCATATCAATCAATCTTATGTTATTCCCCATTGAAAAACTATTTCATGATGTGGTATACATTGAACAAGATTTATACTAAAATCTGTATGTCACTATTTAATTATCAAATTTATTTATATTTTACTAAACATTACTATTTGATATAAATATCATTATAGAATAGTCTTATTTCTTTTATAAATGTCACTTAAAACATATAATAATTTTGAATTAATTAGATTTAGGCCACAAGATAATTATTCAATTGAACCAATTAAATTTGTCAATAATGATGATAATTTATTTTCAAGAATGAAATAATTTTTCCACATATCATCTAAAAATATCAAAAAATACATGATCTAAAAGTTGATTTATTTGAATATCCACCAATATATATGAATAATATTAAATTATTCTGTTTTGGAATATAGTTCTCTCCCATTTTTATTATATTTTCTACAATGAACCGGATTAATCATTGTTCCCTCTTGTAAAAATAGTCATTATCTTTAAAAAATATATATGGGCCTTCTATACAAAAATTAATTTTATGTAGTCATGTGGTGGTTATGGGAATTTTAATCTTCTCTTACCCGTATGATGCTTAATTTTGTACAATATCATAAAGTATTATGATATCAGTCATTCAATCTCGTTATATTTTTTAAAGATCACTATATTTCAATTATAACGTAGATTTAAAGCACACAACATGTAATGCATCCACATATCACCAACAAAAGTACTTTTTTTAATATTATTCTCTAAAACATTAATTTTGTTGAATCCATTTATTTTTTATTGATCTATTATATAAAAAAATTGTCAAATCCATATTTATAATTCTCAATGAAATTTATTGGAGATATATGAAAATTAAAATTTTATGAATACACACAATGATATATTCATGGAAGACTTTTTTGCTAAATTCAAATAAATCATTGACCATAATCTATTGATATTTTACATTATCTTCATTACTCATAAATATTTTTCAAATATCAACTGTCAATTATAATTGATATTTCTAATGAGACTCTTATACAATATAACCAAACTAAAAACATCATCCATTGAAAACATATAATATCAGGAATGTTTAATAAGAAATACTATGTTCAGAAGAATACAAGACAAGAAACACATATATTAAAAGAACAATCAATTATTAATATCTAAATGTGATTGTAATAACATATCTGTTAAATTAGATGGAATAAATATTATTAACCAAATTATGATATATATACATATATAATGTTATTTCTACTTGATAATGTGTAGATTAATTATTTTTAAATATAAATGAGATTTTGAGTGAAGTTATTTTATTTTTCAAAAATATGTTTTTTAGAAATTTTATTCATTCTTTTTATATGATAAAATTATAATTAATATATATAGATTTTTGAAAAACATTTTGATAAATTTATTTTTTATTATTTCATCATGTAAATATTATATTAGGATTAATTTTTGATAGTCTTAAAAAATATTTATTTTTCAGTGAATAGAGATAAATGTTGGTTAAAAAATATATTTTGTTTTAAATTATTTTAAATGTAAAATTCAATTATGGATTATTTTTAATAATTAATTTAATCCTTTTTATTTAATATTATCCAATTATTTGTCTTAAAAATAAATTTTATACATTAATTAGTTATATAAACTTTTTTATTTTTGAATGGCCAGTTTCCTAAAAAATTATTTTTCGTTGCATTTTGTTAGTTTATTTTTAAATTAAATTATTCAAATTCATTATTTTGATTTTTGAAAAATGCACTCATATTTGGATTCTATTTATTAAAAGTTATTAAATAGGTACCATTTAATTTTGTTCAATATGGATATTAAACTTAGTAATTTTATTATCCTCGAAAAGAGTATATTCGAGAGTTTTTGTCAAATAATGAAAAGGATAAAACATTTAGACTATGAGTTGCTGTAAATTTATTATATGATTAAATATATTAAATAATCATCCATGATTTAGTTGTATTTCCCTTTTCTATTTTTATAATATTGTGACATTTATAATATTTAATTTAATCAAAATTAAAAAATACCATACTCTTGGTTTTAATCAATACAATGTTTTTAACATAGAGATTACCAACAGACATGTTCAGTTATAAATATTATTTTAAAATATTAAAGACTTATCTTCATCATAGTAATTTATTTTTAAATTTTGTGATTAATTAATTTCCTTAAATTCTTACACAACGTCAAAAAAGTAATTATTCAATTAATGAAAAAATACGATAATTCAAATAAAAATATTAAAATTATTATAATATTGTATAAATAATATGTTCCAAGAATATAATTGTTCATAATTTAATATTATGGAATTATGAAAATATTTCGTTCTAATTTTACATATTTTATTAATTTTGTTAAAATTAATGTAATAAATAGTTCTAGAAATTAACATTAATGACATATTGTAATAAATTATATATTATTAAATTAGATAAAATTTACAAAAGTTTTATATTATTCTAAGAGACTAGGATATAGTTATTAATATTAAAAATGGTTTATTTATGGTCATTTTATCTATTTATAGTAATTATATTTACCATTAATATATAAAAAACTGTGTTGTCAATGTATGCTTAAAAAAGGTTAACGATGGTTATAAAGTAATACATATGGTTATAAAAAATATTCAAAAATTATAAATTTTATTTTATTAGTATATTTAAAACAATATTTATCTTTTATTAGTAATAAATAATTTTTTATACATATTAAATATAACTATATTTTATATTGATTTAACATTTTTTTTGGAGTGTTCCTCCCCTTGTTTATAAATGGTTACATATTCTTCTTCATACTTAACACCTCAAAAACATTTTTGAAAATCCAATTCCAACCCGAATCACATTATATTATCCGACCGATAATTTATGAGTACTTATATTTGGGAGAACCTCAATCATAGAGGATATATGGTTTTATGAAAATGAGGATTTGCAAAGAAGATTTATAGTTTTCCACATAATATTTTAGATTTGTATCTACTTACACCTCCTTAAATAATTCTTGAAATATGAAAATACAATAACACCAATATCTTAAATATAATGATATGTTATTATGATAATTTAATAACCTATATCTACCTCTAACCCCCATCAAATGGTAGGTGAATTCATAGTTCATGGTATGGAAGACTACCGACTCCCGATCTGATATAATACATTTTATATCACAATTTATCAATACTGGTTATAATGATTTATTTGATGATTATATATTTTAATTTTGACAGATTTTTCATTCTATAATATAATATATCATTTAAAATCTTATCTTTCAATTTACAGAAATATGATAACGTCATTCTCGCATATGTTATACTACCACCTCCATGAAGGGAGGTGATTCATTTTTCATCACCACATCACATTTATGATATCTATATATATATATTATTTATTTATTTAAATATACATATTATAATTTGGGATATTAAGATCATTCTAAGAATATAAAATAAGACACACCTTCTTTCAATAATAATAATTGATAAATTGAAACATTAATCAAACGTACATTTGACTTACCATCTCCATGTTTGAAACATATTTCATTTTCCATAAACATATTTATTGGTTTGATATTAATGTATAAATTATTAATAAAAATTACAATTATTTTATTATTAATATTATAGATATTTTTGGAATAATTTTCACTTAGACCATACTCATCCTACCGATGTTATTTTGGATATACAATATGAATATCATAAAAATACCTGGAGTGAACTTATTTTATTTAATTATTGTATATAGAATGGTATAAAAATGAAATAAACAATAAAATAAATATTAAAAATTTCATAATAAATTATATAAAAAACTTATGTTTATAGTTAAGGAATAAAAATAATGTTCCTGATGAATTGGAATGATGGTAAGAGAATTTATTTTATAAAATTACTCCTTTAATAGTTCATTTAAAACAATATTTTTTTCCATATACATATTTTCTCAAATATATTTTAGAAATAGTTTTTTCAATCCTCCTATAAAATTTTATGTAAAATTTTACCCATGACTAACTTTGAAAAAACGGATAAAAAAGAATCTTATTATCATTATTAAAATGACATACTTTTAAATCCTTGTATTCAATTGTGTGAAGGGAAATTTATATAAAATATTTGTAAAGAGTGGTTTTTATTTCCATCATGGCTACTATTTTATTTGAATATTCCATTAAAATGATACAACGTTATTTCAAAATGAAATTTTTTTCATTTTAATTAAAATAGTTTTTGGAAAAAAAATATGTGATTTTAAAATTTGAGAGATATTTACTATATGAAATGATTCTAGTGAATTTTCAAAAAAATAATTCTAATATAACATCATTTCATTTTATTTGATAATAGATTCATTAAAAATAATCCATATTTTCTTTAATAAAATTTATTTTTCCTTCTTTCCTTTTTTACATATAGAAATCATTTTCCTGTATTGGATTATTTTTTTCATACATGTTAAAACTGTTTTTGAATAGATTATGATTAAATAATGAATGAATAATATATTTTCTCAATGATATGGTAATTTTGAATTATATATGAGAAATAGGTGATCTCTATAAAGTTTATACAAATGGTTGTACCCCATTATATATCATAGATAACTATGATTCAAATTATATAGAGGGTGACCCCCATTATTTCTCTCTAATGCATTCATAAATTTTCAGCAGATGATGGAAATTACTATTCTATAATTATGGGTGATGGTTAAGTAACATCAAACTATGATAGTTATTATTAGTAATTATTCATAAGTTAACCATAAATTTATTCCATCAATATCTATGATCATTAGTCTAAATGTAATTATGATTATTCTTCTATATGTTTGATTAAAACATAAAACATTGGGGGAATGTTTTCATTTGAATTTAAAATTTTCAAATACCCATTTAAGAGTTTTGTTCCTTATTATTTTTTGATGAATTTTTGGGACATATTTTAGATATAGAAGATGATTTATTTCATATTAAATTTTTTTATTTGGATCCCAAGTTTTGTTTTTAAAGATGATAATTTCTATATATATTCATATAATGACAATTTATATCATTCATTTCAGTCCATCACTAATCTTTTTATACTAATTACATGTTTGAAAATATTGTTGACTATGATTAAGGATGATTAAAGGAAAATAAAAAGTCATCATAAAAGTCAAAAGTATTTTTCATAAAATGAAAAGTATTTTTATTTTATATATTTAATTCAATAGGAAAAATTGGGAATGAACAGCTGTGTCCATATTTTAAAATAGGATTATTTATATAAGCATTATGACCAAATTCACTATAACTATGAACCTAAATAGTCTTTCGGCATGAAAGGAAGTGAATTATAATATAACATAGGTATATTATTTTATGTTTATGGTCAGTTGCATAAAATTTGTATGAGTGAAGGGTCTATGTATATTTAGAGTTATGGATGTTATTTAATCCAAGATATAAGTATTTATAAAAAAAATAGTTAGTATGTCAGGGAGAATCAGAGTTATTTTTTTATAAATATAATGAGTGTTATATAAAAATAAAAATGACATATTACTGTTTATCTTCCTCATTAAGAATATATTATGTTTTCATTGATATGACCCTACTAACCATTTTGGTTTTAATAAATAGATGGATCTGGTAAGAAAAAATGTGATCGTGGATGTGAAGGAAAATGGAGAAGTTATCTGAATGAGAAACCAAACTGAATGTGAGTTTTATTGTGATTTCTTTTTTATATTCATAATGAACATTCAATATTATTGATTAATTATTTTTAAATTTTTGTGTTTCTAAATAGATCAAATACAAGGGAAATTATTCCTTGTGGATGTTTATGTGATAATGATCATAAATAAAAAATATTCAATGACCCATGTGTCAAGTATTTACAAAGAATAACAATGAAAATTTTCATCAATGAATGGGAATATGTTTTATATATTGTAAAGGATGTCATAAAGAAAAAATTATCCTATGGAATACAGAATTGTTCTATTAACTCCAAGATGGTGAAGGTAATTCACCCCATGGTATCAATTTAATGTTTTAAATGTCGGTAGAATAGTCAATATGAAAAATGATTTCTTATAGTGAAGCCTCTTAAATAGGATAAAAAAGATAGTAATGATAACTATTTATAAATACATAATGTCATTATAGTTTATGATGAGGAAACTAAAAATAAAATATTAAAGGTGTGGATTATTTCAGGGATAATTCTTTGACATTGTATAATCATATGTAATGATTTATTTAATTATTTATAGGAATGAATTATTCTTGAATTAGATAGAAAAGTAGGGTCAAGGGACTGTGAAGACAATTGTATAATTAATGTTTCTACACACAAGACTTATGATGTAGCGATATGTTTATGGATGGTCATAAGTTTAAAATCACTAAACTTCTTTTTATAATGGGGTTGCATTTTGTGATATTTATTGAGATTTTATAGATGTATGATGTATATGTAGACCATAATATTATCATGCGAAAAAGTTATTTTTGGAATAATGATAATTTCATTTTTTGGACATGTGTTTAATGATAAGCTCTAACCCTAGTTTTTGTATGATCATTGAATTTTAATTAATTGCAGTATATATTTGGAATGGAAAACAAAAGGCATGAGATATCCTTTGAAGTTTAAAACTATCTATACTGATTATTAAATTATGGATATTTTATAGATTTTATCACATTTATATGAATGTTATTATTATTATATTTTATGAAAAGGTCAACCGACAATCTAGGAAAGAACCTGACACATATAGCAAGGTTGTAAATCTTTAACCAACAACCAATGGTGGACATGGGTGTATTTCCTACCAATTTCCTACGTGATGTCCTTATTTATATGCAATTTTTTCTTTCAATAAAATCCATTTAATCCCTTATATTTTATTTTAACATTTTAGGTTTCTCATTTCATACGAAATAATAATTATAATTAGTTTATAAAAAGATAAATCCTCTACATCTTCTAAAGTAGAAATATTATTATTAATTTTTTTTGGAATGTTTCTCCTAACATTCATTTGTTGGAAAAATATCCCTCAAGGTAGCATTGTAGCATTTTTGGGTTGGTTATGTTTGTTGACATTGTGGGTTTCTATGTTAAATTGTGAAGTTACAGAGATGTAGTTGTTGACAAAGAACCCTAAAAAAGGAACGAATGATCTAGAGGCGGTACAAAAGAACATATAAAAGGGGCACCGTTATTATATGTTTGCCAAATTTTTGGGTTCCAAAATTTAGAGTTTGGTGAGCATTGAGAAAAGTGGATATCCTTGATGATCTCGTCTAAATATGGTAATGGAATGAATTTCACGAAGATAGACTTCATGGATTTGATTTCGCGAAGACATGAAAAATATTGACGTTGATTCTTCAGGATTACGACAATCTTCACAAATGGAATCATAGAAGAGAATTGCGGTGGTGATGGGCATTGTGAGTGGAGCTTCACCGCAATAGTAAAAAGTAATTGACATAACACTCTGCAATTACGATGAGCTTTGATATCAGAAAATTTTCATAGTGCATCACGGTATTGAGAGAATTTTGGTAGGAATTTCATAGCATGGTGACTTGTGATGACTTGGTGCAGACTTCACGCGGAAGGTTCGAGGGTTGATGGAATTTATTATAAATAGGCCTTGACCCCCTCGAGATAAGTAGATAGTTTTTCCAAAAAAAATTGTTGCTCTCAGCTCGTGAAGGTGGTTTGTGAAGGCAATGTGCTTCGCGAAGGAAGGAGCTTCATGGAGACAACTTTAGCTCCGTGAAAGTGGTGTGCTTCATATTGGCTCAGTGTGCTTCATGAAAGAATTCACTCTACGATGACTTGAGCTCTACAACAACCTATGATTTGCGAAGGCCTAAGATTTGAGTTGTTCTAAGCTCTACGAATGTAGTGTGATCCGTGAGGTAGGAGCTCTGAGAAGGTGTGTTCTTCGAGAAAAGGAAGGGAATTCATGTAGGCTTGTTTGAGCTTCATGAAATTGGGAGATTTGTGAAGTAGGTTGCTTTGTGAAGGTACTTTCCAAAGTTTATTGCTCAGTGTTTATAGAAAAAGGGGTGTTCATCAGTGGATGAAATTTGGACATCAATAGAGCATCTACATACTATGGGGTATGCATTAATTTGTGGTAATGAAGAGACCTATAGGTCTATTAACTGTGAGGGGATCATCTGAAGTAGCTTTTAGCTCACTTCAGTTGAAAGATCAATGAGTTCTCAAATAGTGAGTGGTTTTAAACCAGTGGGGACAGTGAGTCCGCTTCGAACTTGTAAACAGTTGTGAACTTATAGTGGAATTGGTAAAATGTCACAATGCTAGTCTATGATCCATGGATGTAGCCCAATGATAGTGAACCAAGTAAAAATTGTTTTTTCATGTGCATGCTTTACGGTTTATTCAAACTCTACAATGGGTAGAAGAGAGAAAAGATTTTTTTCTAACAACAAAACAAGATCAAAATGGGGAAGTTGTTTTAATCTATCATACCATGATTCACCCCCCCCCCCTCTCAGGGTATCTAACCTAGTAGACCTAATAATTAGTATCAGAGGGAAAGGATGATATCAGTTTCTCTCTCAAATAGAGGTCATCAATCATAAAGGTATTTTGATCTTTGATGGGAACAATTTCCAACTATGGAAGAATCAGATGCAATGGTACTTATGATCTTTGGGAATGGATGTGTTTACAGGAAAAATGCATGGTATCGTAGATGATATTAATAGTGATGCATTATTCGAAGCTGAGGTAAGGGAATTTGATGTTGATGCAAAGAGAATCAATACTTTAGGAGGAGCATTATCCAATGATATATATACCAAGGCGATGTCATGAAAAACATCACATGCTATGTGGGAAAAGTTGTTGAACATATATGAAGGAGATACAAAGGTCATAGAAGCGAAGCTGCAAGTGTTGTAGAAAAAGTACAAATATCTGAGAATGAACCCGAATGAATCCTTTGATGCATGATTTGACAGGGAAAATGTTTTAGTGGAGGAAATGCGAGGTCTTGGAGAAATTATTGAAGACATTAAGATTGTGATGCGTATCTTGAGGAAACATCCACCTCAGATCAATCCAAAAGTTTCAGTTTTGGAAGATAAAGACCTGATAGAGCTGGCATTGGATAACCTGCACAACACCATTATTTCATATGAAATGAGAAATGATGATAACGATATTGTGGAAAAGGGTAAATTCAAAGAGGTAGCATTCAAGGCCATGAATAATCTCACCATTGAAGATTCTCAAGAAGAATAAGAGATAGATGAGGTGGTGTCATTCCTTTCCTCAAATCATCAAAGAGGATAAGGAATGTTTAAATGGAAACTTCCACTAGCATGCTTTTGATGTGGAAAGATTGGACACCATGCGGCAAGGTTCCCTAAGAAGTTACAAGAAGACGATGAGGATGAAGATGATATTTCAAAAAAGAAGTCTTCAACATATTTGAATGGTAATAAATAGTTCAAAAGATATTTTTTTAAGAAGAAAAATCTCATTTCACAAGAATGTGGTCGTTCAAATGAGTCTGAGGTCCAAGATGTTGAAGAGATATAGAACAACAAAGATCATGGAGAAAATGCAATGGTGGTAGTGGTCAGGAGTACTCAGAAAAAGGAAGAAACTGACATTGATGAAGAAGAAGAAGTTGAAGGAAGAGTTGATATGAAAGTTGAGTTAGAGGATTCTATTGAGGAGATAGATGTTTGGAGAGTCAAAACACAGAAATCCAAAAAAGTAGTTCATGATGCCAAACTCTTTATTCAGTAGAAGGAAGAATAGAAGTCTGAGTTGATAGAAGAAACTGAGAAACTCAAGTCATCTACACAAAAGGACTCAAATTCAATTAGTGAGTACAAAATCAAGATTGAATAACAGAAAAGGTAGATCGATGGATTGAATAACACAAGAGAAGATCAAATCAAGCATATTTAAGAACTTGAAATAGAATTTGTCGGTTTTTAGAAAAAGGTTAAGGATCAAGAAAAACTATTGACTCTTGTTGGGACATCAGGAAAGAAGATCACACAAAAAACAGAGAATCTGAAATTGGAGAATAGTGATTTAGTTGAAAAGAAGCATCAATTATGTTCTGATGCTAAGGCTGGTGGGGGTCTTGATTGAAAACAAAAAGCTACAAAAATTGAAGTTAGGCCACAAGCACCCATTTCGACATTGAAAGTTATTTTGGGCACAAAGAAGAATTGAAATATTCAGAGATCCCAAGGGGAAACTCACAGTACAGATGTGACATGAAGGAATACACCTTATATCTGGTTTTATTGTTGTGGACTGATGGGATGTTCACAGTATGTGTGTTCCCTAGCCAAGAGATATCGAAGGGAACAATAATAGAGGTGGAAGCCAAACTGAGAATAGTTCTATAGAACATATATTGAAGGACACTGTTTTTGGTGAGGTGGATTTGGGAACATGGCAAGGTACTACTATTCTACTATATAGAGAAATGTGACAAAGCAGAATCAAAATGTTCACAAGCATCTGATCAATGAACAAACAGGTTAGTTGAAAACCCAAAATAGATTTGAAGCTTTAAAAGATGAAGCTATTCCATCATACTATAAGAAAAAAAAATAATTCACAATCCATGATGAGTGTTAAGGAAAAAATATGGATCAATAAGAAGAAGGATGAGAAGAAAGTGGTGTCAGAAATTGCGCTTAAAGAATTAGATCACTCTGGTGTGTGGATCCTTGAAATTGGTTACACATCTCACATGACAGGTAATAAGTATCGTGTTACTGGCATAAAATATGACAAAGAAGAAGTTCTCAAGTTTGGAAACGATGAAGTCCTGAAGATTATTTGCTCAGGAAAGGCCAACATTGGGGGAAAAGAGATGAGACGTGTTGATGTATTAGTAGTAGAAGGTCTCAATCACAACATTCTTAGGGTCAGTTTGCTATGTGACTCAGGGAATTATATAATGTTTACTAAGAACATGTGTATCGTCAAAGGAAGATACGAAAAAATATTTCTATGGGGAAAAAGGACAAAGGGGAATCTCTACCTGTTAAGTGATGAAGAATATTTTTTCTTTCTTTCTAGAGAGAAAGAAAACAAGCCATGGCATAAATCACTTGGTCATCTACTCCAACCATCCCTAGATGATCTGTTAAATTGTAATGCAACAAGAGACCTCCCTAATCTATCGCGTGATAGTACTCACACGTGCGATGCAAGATAACAAGGGAAGGTCATCAGAAATACATATAAGGAAAAGGAAAATAAGTCAAAAAGGGTGATCGAATTGGTGCATGTGGATGTTTGTGGGCCTATCACACAAATATAAATTAACAGAATTAGGTACTATGTTCTTTTCATTGATAACTATATAAGAATGGAATGGGTATTTGTTATTTCCCATAATCCAGATGCGTTCAGATTCTTAAAACATTACCATAGGGAGTGCAAAAGGATGCTTGGATAGAAAATTCTGAAGCACTATACTGATAATGGTACGAAATTCACAAACAGTTATGTGGAAGACTATCTCAAGAAACATAGGATAAGGCATCAAATTTTCTCAGTGGGAACTCACCAATAATATGGAGTGGTCTAAATGAGAAATTGGATCATCAACAACATGGCCAGAACAATGCTCATATAAAAAAACCTACCAGAGAGAATTTGTAAGGAAGCTATATTTATATCGGTCTATATTTCTAACAGAGATTTACTGTGTCCGAAGGATAGAAAAACTACATATGGGATGTGGTACGGGAAAAAGCTGACAATGAAGTACTTTCAAATCATTTTGAGTAATTGCTTTATACTCCACAAAGAAAAACACAAAAAATTTGAGTCACGAGAAGATAAGGGAGTATTCCATGGCTACACAGGAAAAAGCAAAGAATATAAATGCTTTAATAAATGGCTGAGAAAAGTAGTTGAGAGAAATGTCGTCACTGTTGTAGAAAATGACGAGAACATTCAACATCTTAGTGAAAAATTTATTGATGAAAGCTATGAGGAGGAAAGAAATTAAGGAAGAGTAGAAGTAGCTGATGCTGATTCATATGAAGATATTGATGATGACTATGAAGAAGAAGAAAAATCAGAATCTGTATAGAAGCCAAGGAGTTGAGATAAAATTGACAGGAAAAATATTTTTGGTGATCATTCAGCTCTTATTAAAACAAGAAGAATGAAATTACTATAGCATACATCTTTCTCATATTAGGTAGACCCGAAATGCTTTGCTATTGTAGCTGAAGATGAAAACTGGGTTCAGGCTAAGAATGAAGATCTAGATCAGATTGACAAGAAGCAGACCTGGTAGATTGTTTCAAGGCTAGCTGATAAGAATTTCATCAGGACTAAATGGGTCTTTCTCAACAAATTGAATAAATATGGAATAGTGATTCGAAAAAAATCATGACCAGTGTGCAAAGGATACTCTCAGATAGAGGGAATTGATGTCGATTTGACATTTGTATCAGTTTCAAGGTTAGAGAAAATCAAATTATTTCTATCCATTGCAGTGCAATGGAAGATCAAGGTGTTCTAGATGGATTCTAAATTTTTATTCATGAATGGGATTTTGGAGTAAGAATTGTATATCGAGCAACCAGATGGTTTTCTCATTCATGAAGATGAGAACAAGGGTTTTTGGCTGAAGAAGGCATTATATGGGCTGAAACAAGCACCAAGAGCACGGTACTCAAGGATTGATTAGTATTTGAAGAAGCTTGGTGTCCAGCGTGGTGGAGTTCATTACAATATATACTTCAACAAAAACAATAATTAAAGGATGATGGTGCTGGTTTATATCGATGACATAATATTTGGTGGATTAGAAGAAGCACAATGCTGAAAATTTTCCAAATTCATGAAACATGAGTTCTAAATGTCTATGATTGGTGAGATGACCTTTTTCCTTGGTTTATAGGTGACACAAAGAGGGAATGGCAGATTCATTTCTCAATCCAAATTTTTTATGGAAGTTCTGAGATGATTTGGAATGGAAAATTCCAAGGATTTGAAGACTCCCGTTACAACCCGAATGAAATTATCGAAAGATTATAATGGCAAGGAAGTTAATATCAAAGAATACTGAAAGATTATTGTTATTTTAATGTACCTAACAGCAACGAGAACTGATTTTGTTTTTGCCACATGCCAAGTAGCGTCATATCAATGTAATGGCAAGGAAAGCCACATGATTGCAGTTAAAAGAATACTTCAGTATATCAAGGGCACAATGTATTTCGGCTTGATATATAGTGATAAATCTCAATCAGAGTTATTTGGATATACTAATGCTGATTGGGCCGGTTTAGCAGATAATAGAAAATCAACGTCATGTGGTGATTCCTATCTTGGTGGACTATGTATTTCTTTGCTAAGCAAGAAGCAAGATTGCATTTCATTAAGCACTGCAGAAGCTGAGTATATTTCCACCACTCAAGCTTGAAAACCATTATTATGGATGAATCAGTAGCTTGATGATATGGGCATTGAAGTGTAATCTTCGATTGGAATCTAGTGAGATTACCCAACTTATATCAATCTCATCAAAAATCTCATCTGTCACTCAAGGAAAAATCACAATGAGATAAAGTATCATTTTATCAAGGAGAAGGTTGAGTAGGGAATCGTAAAGTTGGAGTATGTGACTACCGAGATACAGGTTGTAGAAATTCTGATAAAGGCCTTACTCATGGAAGCTTTTGAGAGGCATCGACTACCTCAGGGAGTTCAGTTGACTCCCTGCACTAGAAAGAGTGTGACTGTGGCCCCTCCCTCTCCCCGAGGTAAGGAATGTTTTTCTCTAATGTGATAATATATGTTCTTTCCAATGTTTCCAACCATAGAGGAGTGACCTTTGGGTTCATTGACAAAGGGGGTGAAATAGTGACTCCAATAAGAGGAGACATTGGGTCTATAGATTGGAGAAAATTTCTTCATCAAAGACATGGGAATAAGCTGAAAGGTAGATCATTGAGATAGGGGGAGATCAATGAGATAGGTGGAGCGTTTTATATCTGATGATGCTATAAGTGATCGATCAAAAAGTAGATATCATGACTGTTGAGGATCGTGATAAAAGAATAATAGTGGTGTTGGAATGGTGTTTAAAGGTTTCCAGTTATCACTAACTGGTGTAAGTGTGGTATGAACAATTGGTATCGGTTTGGAAATTGGTATCAGTTGGGTTTCAATAGTTGGTGGAAGAAATAAAGAGATTCATTGATGATCGTTTCATTTACTCTTATTTCCCACAATGAACATTTCTCATGTGGGAATAGAGTATGTGGTGAGTGAATAATTCGTCTCTATCTGAATCACAAGGGGCGATGGCTAGGTGATGATGGAAGGAGCTTCAGAGAGGTAAAAAAGTGCAGAGAATCGTTATGAGAAGAATTGTCAACAAACACAAAGGGTGAGATTTTTGGAAAAATATCTATCAAGGTAACATTGCAGCATTTCTGGGTTGGTTATTTTTGTTGACAATTCAGGTTTCCATGGTAAATTGTCGAGTTACAGAGATGTTGTTGACAATCCGTGTTGACAAAGATCCATGACAAAGGAACGGATTATTAGGAGGCAGTACAAAAGAACAGATACAAGGTGGCAACATTTTCTAGTGTTTGAAAATTTTTGGGGTCCACAATTTGGAGATTGGTGAGCATCGCTAAAAGTGGATATCCTTGAATATCTCATCAAAATATGGAAAACACATGAATTTCGTGAAGATAGGCTTCATGGATTGGATTTCGCAAAGATATGAAAAATTTTGACGGTGACTCTTAGCGATTAAGACAAGCTCCGTGAATGGAATCATTGAAGAGAATTGTTCTGCTAAAGGGAATTGCGAGTGGAGATTTGCAGTGAAGGTGCGATGTAATTGATAGAACTCTCTGCGATTACGATGATCTCTGTGATAAGAACATTTTCGTAGTGCTTCATGATATTGAGATAATTTCAGCAGGAATTTTGGAGCATCATGATTTGTGATGATGTGGTGTTGACATCACGCAGATGGTTCGATGGTTGGTGGAATTTCCTATAAACAGGCCTTGATACCCTTGAGAGAAGTAGAGAGTTTATCCAAGAAAATCTATTGCTCTCAGCTCACGAAGATGGTTCACGAAGGCAGTGTTGTTCTCGAAGGAAGGAGCTTCACGTCGGCTAATTTAGCTCTATGAAAAAGGTATGATAAGCGTTGGCTAACTGAGTGTCATGAAGGAAGTCACTCCGCGACGACTTGAGCTCCGCGACGACCTAAGCTTTGTGAAGGCTTGAGCTTTGAGATGGTCTGAGCTCTATGAAAGAAGTGTGCTCTACGAGGGAGGAGCTCTGTGAAGGTGTGTTCTTCGCAAAAAGGTAGGGACTTCACATAGGCTTGTTTGATCTTTGAAAAATTTAGAGGTTCGTGATGTAGGGTGCTTTACGAAGGTAAATTAAAAAAGTTGTTGCTCATGGTTATTCATCAGTGGATGAAATTTGTACATCAATAAGATATCTATATACAGTAGTGGATTCCTTAATTAGTGGTAATGAAGAGACCTATAGGTCTATAAGTTATGAGTGGATCTTCTGAAAAAGCAGTGAGCTCACTTCAGTTGACAGAGCATTGAGTTCTCAAATTATGAGTGGTTGTAAACCAGGAGGGACAATGAGTCCGCTTTGAACTTGTAAACAATAGTGCACTTATAGTGGAATTGGTAAATCGGCACACTACCAGTGTATACTCCATGGACGTATCTCAGTGAGGCTGAACCAAGTAAAAATTGTTGTATCCAATGCATTCTTTAAGGTTTATTCATACTCTGACATGGGGAGGAGAGAAAATATAGTTTTTTCTAACAACAATACAAGATTAAACGGGGTAGTTATTTTAATCTGTCATTCCCTGATTCACCCCCCCCCCCCCCCCCGCTCATGGTATCTAACCAAGTGGACCTAACCTCATTACTATTGTAAAATTTTCCATGACATCCCCAAAACCACTAATGTTGCAAACATCTTCATTTACACTAGTGATGTACTCTTAAGTATTTTTATTATCTCTCATTCTTTGGTATTCAAACATTATATAAAATATTTGTTTCTTAAGAACCTCCTCATTAGTATTCCATAAAAAAATACATTATATCTTTCCCCACATATTCATTCATGTTTTGATACCAATTAAAATTATATGAAAATTTAATTATAGAGACATAAGAATAGAATTTTTATATTTTCATCAACTTAAAAATTTCCCATTTTAGAAAAAGTAATCATGAATTATTTCACAATGGCTGGACACCAAATTATGGCCACATCAACAATATACCAGAAAAGAGATATGACTAATTGAATCATTTTTTTTTCATCCATGATAATTTTTTATATATAATTTTGGAACAATTATTCTATTAAAATAATTTAGATTATATATGATAAGGATTATACCTGGGAACCTTTACACTAATACGAATTTATGTTTCAAAGGATTTAAAAACAACTAAGAGAGGGAAGGGTTGAATCAGTTTTTTCCTTTTTAAAAATTTCATCATTTGGAAACATAACCCATGAAATTTGTTAGAGCATATTAATTATCAAATTTTAATAAACTGAAGTGAATTAAGAACTAGAAATAAAAACCAAGAACAATGATTTGAATGGTTCATTCTCATTGTGAGAACCTATATCATTTCTATAGCCACCCCTGTGAGTATATAGACTTTCACTGTTATGAAAAATTCAATATAACATTTTCAACTCCCATTATACACCTTCTATATCCGTATTAGAATGACTATTCTTATTCTAGTCAATTTACAAAAAATATCTTACTAAAAATTTATCCACAAAAAATTTGAAGGACTTGATAAATAATTCTCCAAAATGGTCAGTCTAGTGCCCTATATCCAATCAGCATATTCCTAGTCATCCATTGTTTGGGGGCATGTGTCAGATATCCTTATACAAATATCCCTTTTCACAATCTGCACTATACATAACTAATTTAAAAAAATTAATATATTTCAAAACCTACATCCTTAGTCTAATTTTCTCAATCTGTAAACAAAATATTTTCTCAGTGAGATATGTTGATATGAATTATCAGTCCATAAACTCAAATTCAACATGAATCAACTATAGATGGAAAAATAACTTCTAAAATTATTTTATAGAGTATCACCATTTATTCATGGGTTAACTATGTAATGTTCCATTGTATAGTGTACATCAATTTATAGGTGATCCAAAAATAATAATGACATGAAATTGATGTATTATCATGCTCACAAAAATTCCAAACTTCTATTTTTGTGGTTTATTTTAGCATCATTTAACCAATTATGCTCTTTTGGTGCCTTTATTAAACATCATGTATATTCTCACACATTCTCTAATTTAAAAATATATTCTCCAATATTAAATCATCAAAAACTCATATTTTTTTTGATCCTCTTGACCCACTTGAAATTATTTAACCATCAAATCATAATATATCTGTCATGAAATAGAATGTCTGGAACACCTCAGTGTGGAAATCTATTCAGTATTTTGGTTCTCTTGACCCAATATAGAAATATTGAAAAAAACAAATTACTAAAAATATAAAAAAATCAATATAGATTGTACTGATGCTCTTGGAAAACTCAAAAGGAATAAAAAAATCATTACAAACCCAAAATAATTTCCAATAGAAATATCTATATATTTCACAATTTTATTCTCACTCTATATATATTTGTCTAATAATTAATCCTATTAATCAGTGTATAATGTGAAACCACATTTTATGATTTATCTATGTTAACTAATCATCTGATCGATCAGTTTCAATAACTCATTAAATGGATCAGTGTCAAGAACTCATCTGATGGATAAGTGTAAATATATAATTTTAAGGACTAGTGTTCACAACTCATCTGATGGATCGGTGTGAACTACTCTTCAACTTAACTAAACAACTCTAGTACATATTATAGTCTAATTATAATTAAGTTACTCTAATGATCTTCATCTAATGATTTATTTTTCTCACTAAAAACAACATGTATGCATTCTCCTTATCTTTATCCCCAAATCATTATTTATTTCTAATAAAAATTCATACCGATAGATCGTCTAATGGAATTTTTGATAATAAAATATAATGTCTTTATTTGTCTTCTCAATATCTCTATATACCTTGAATTACTTATCAGGAATAAAATCTATGGAACTTCCACTAGAATAATTGAAAAAAAAATAACATTAGAAAATACCAACATCCCGCAATTTAGGCATATAGTTATCTATAAGACATCAAATATGAAAACTCTATAAAATTTCCCCACCATTTTTTATTTTATTACATTATAATGTATCATTAATTCTTCCTGATGTTTTAAAAACATGAATTATTATCAAAGCATCATTTCCAAAGTTTGAGAAATTTCTACAACATCCCATCAAAAAATTTCAAAATTAATTCATTTAAATGTCCTATGAATTTTTCATTTGAAACCAAATATAATAGATAGTGTCTACTATATAATTTTATCACCAATGTTACAAAACACTTTTTTCATTTTAACTACTAGAATCCTGTAATAAAAAAAATTTAAAACCATCCAGGAACAAAATTTTCATGTAATATAAAAAACCATTATTTTACATACAATTAGTTATCATTAACAAAAATTTAAACAAAAAATCAAAAAGGTTAATTAATCCCCCTAATTTTATTTGAAGAAAATAATTGTTACAAATTTTCGAAATCAATTTAGAAATGTTTTCAAACATTCTTTATAAAAATATAGTATCCTGACCAAAAATTTCAAGATAATTTTATGTTTTTTAAGGAATCATATCCTCTTTTGATAGGAATTTTTTTTCGATGTTTTGAAAATATCCCCGTCAATTTTATATTTCCTATCACATTTATTATTTTATTCCACATTTTATGATAACTATGAAATCTAATTAAACTTGCTAATAAATGTATATCCCTATTCCTTGTAGGATAATGTTATAAAAACTCATCACCCATGTGACCATAATCCAGATCATGGTTCTATAATTCCTTAAGATAATTAAAAATTATATTGCAGAGGATGAATATGATGTTCTAGACTCAATTATTCAAATATATCCCATGGAATAATTATTTTGAAAGCCTCAAAAATGTAATTTTCTTGAAACATACTCTACCTAAATATCTCCACAAAAAAAAAATCCATTTTATATAGTATTATATAATATAAATTTGTTTTGATCTTTTGTTTAGGATATGATTTTTAGAAAGATAAATTGTACACTAATTGTAAAAATGTATCCTTAATGGTTTTCAAACATCAAAATTCAATTATTCTAAATGAAATTTCATCCAAAACACTGAAGTAATATCATTTGTAGCTAAAATATATTATAATTACTATTTTATCATAGTTATGTAAAATTTCATTTTACTATTCCAACATTCACAACATTATCAAAAGAAAAATTTCCCTTCTGGAGTTGATTTTCTATCATTTCAATCTACAAAAGAATCAGAATCCTAAAAAATGAATGTTTATTTCATAAAATATTTTTTATAATATCCCAAGTGAATTTGTTCATTTAACTTATCTAATAATTACAATTATTTCCCAAAATTATATTCTTTATTATCACTCTGATATGTAGATCACAATTTTACCACAAAACAATATCATGTATTCATTCTTCAACTAAAATAAATGGTCATATAAATTTTTAAAAATATTTTTATTCACACTATTTATGTATTTATCATTACTCAAATTCATCCAAACTAAGATAGGATAAAAAAATTCCTTTTGTTCTTCCAAACCAACATTTGGTAATAATTCCATGGGATACTTTTCAAGAGATATAAAAATGTATTTTTTTCTTTTTGCAGAACTTGTATTCCCAAGAATAAGGTTAAATCTAAAGTAATTTACATCCCAAAATTTTTCTACATTTCATCAAAAAATTATTAAAATATATTATATTCATCTCTTGAAAAAATAATATCATCATCATAATAAATTATAATCAGAGTGATGAAGTTAAATTCATTCACATACATGTTATTTTCAACCTTTCCTTTATGAAAATTCAAATTTCCAAAAAATAGTGAATATTTGAATATATGACATGTGGAGTTTGGTTATGTAAATACATATATTTCATTAATTTAGAAACCTTTCATGTATCTTTTTCACTTAGAATCTGAAAAGGTTTCTTAATGCAAAATTCTTATAAAATTTCACCATTTGAAAATTATTACATTACATAAATGTGTCAAAAATTCTAATTTCAATGAGCATCTTAAAATATAAAAATTATAATATATTGAAAAATTTCAATGGGTGAATACATTTCTATAAAATCTACACCTTCCACCTGTACATAGTTTTGTAATTAATGTGATTATTTATTACACAAAAATTTCATTGTTCATTAACTTTTTTTATTCACACCCATTTTATTCCAATAAATTAACATTCGACATGGAAAAAATTACTAATGATTTTTTCTCAATCTTATTCAAAACATTATACATTTCATCAACCCATATTCTATTTTAAATTATTTCTGAAACTGATTTTTGTTCAATTTTTTTAATGAGTTATGTATGATATTACATCATCAACATTATTCTTTTCAAAAATATAACTTTGTAATTTATGTGAATAATTGTAGTCTCAACATGTCATTGTATGGTTGGAACATTACAAACATCTCTTCTAGCATCAGTTTCCTCATCAAAAGATTAATCTAGAGTATTCATATATATATTTGGACTCACCTACATTCTCATTGTAAATAATCATTTTTTCACCCATAATATTTTCAAAAAAAGTTGATAATGAATTTTTATTTTCATTTAATTTCACATCATAAGAATCCACAAACGTTTTTAAGTACTTATTCCAAAAATTATAACTTCTTACATTAGGTGAATATCTCATGATAATTCCTTCTTCAACATTTTGATCAAATTTTAAAAGATATGAATTTTTATTAAAAATTGACATAAAAACATTGAGGTAATTTAATAATGGTTTATACCATATTTCATAATGATTCATGTTGGATTATGGACTCAAAAAACGTATGTTTTGTATATGTAAAACAATTGTAATAACATCTCTCTAGTAGAAATTCGAATGTTGGTATTCTACTGAAATGTATCTCCCCATTTCCACAAAACATTTGTATTTCATTTCTACTACTCAATTAATTGGTGTAGTGTAGAGAGAACTATACTATTTTTTTGATTCCATGCTCTATCAAATTATATACAACAACATCACATGTGAATTCTGTACTATTATCAGTTCTCATATTATTTTTATGAACCTCAATTTATCTCCAATCATATTTTCTAGTAAATCCAAACATATCTAGAACCTAAAATATATGTTTAATAAACATGATTTCAGTCATCTACATGAAATAATCAAATATATTGATAATGTATAAATCTCATTTTATTTATTGATTTCTCATTATAAAACATATATCGGAATGAATATGTTCAAGAAGTTTGGATTAATAAATCACAACTTTCAAAAGATTTTTTTAGTCACATTCCCTTTCTAAAAACTTATATAAAATAATTCTCTCTCCTCTCAATTCTATAAGATTTTGAATATCATCAAAATTATAATGTTTGTTCATAATTATCTTCTAATGATGGTCTAATCTATGATGTAATAAATTAATTACATCTTCAACACTCAAGTAATACAATTTTTAATATTATTCTATTTGAATGAGACATAAACCGGTTATTTATCCTTTGGTTGCAATTTTTACAGCTTCCTTGCATATGAAGACACATAGAGATAAGAATCATGATTTTTTATTCATCTCGTCACCCACTTTTTCCTTAATATAATAAGGTTCAACATCATTATCATCCTGAATTTTTAGCTTTTATATATTTTTATTTATAAATTATATTATTTATCATCTATTTTAACATTATATGCTCTCTCATTTCATATGAAATAAGAATTTTATGTAGTTTATAAACATATAAATAATCTTTTTCTTCTAAATATGAAATTTTCGAATGAAACATTTTCATAATTTTTATCATGTTTCTCTTCATAGTGTTATAATATTATATGTCATCTAAAAACCCATTTATTCTAGAAATAACATCAATTACACTGGTGAATTAATCACTAAATGTTTCTTCATATATTCTTTTTGTGTATTCAAACATTCTACACTAGAATACTATATTTGAACCCTTTAATTTTGTAATGCCTTAAAAAAATTCTCTCTTTTCCCATATACTCTATGATGTTTTGATATCCATCACCTTTATATTAAATTTTTTCTACTAAGACATATAAATATCATTTCCATATTTTCTATCAACATCAGCATTTATATTATAGAAAAATTCATCAAGAAATCATACTCAATGGGTGGACACCCAATTCTAGTAGCATCATAATCTTCCAGAACAAGTGATATGAGATATGGAATCATCATGTTTTTATGAATGACAATTTAAAAAAAATTAGGAATCTATATTCTAGAGATATAATTTATGTTTTTCTTGATAAATATTGAATAGTAGAAACATATATCATATGTAAAATGAATTTTCAAATGATAAATAAACAACTTGGAGTGGGGCCAACTGTTTCCATTTTACAAATTTCACATTTAGTAAACTTATCCTCTGATACTTGTTAGAGTTTCTTCCTTATAAAGATATAATAAACTTATATCCATGTATAATTTTAAAAGTATTATAAGAAAATGTTGTTTATATGGTTCAATATTAACATGAGAACCTATATCCATGACCTAGCCACTTATGTGGGTGTATATAAATTCACTATTATGAATAAGTAAATATAAAAAATTCAAAATCCCATTATACTCCTTCAATATCAAAATATGGATGAATATACTAACTTCTATTAGTTTACAAAAAATTTCAAACAAATATTTGAGATATAATAATAATGAATGACTTGAAATTCTCTTCACCACAATGGTTAGTACAAAACCCTATGTATGATTATCCTTTTCCTGATTTTCTAGCATATAGTGGTCTGCATCTGATATCCTCATATTGGTAGAAACATTATCAATATAAAAAATATGATACTAATTTTAAATCAACTACTCAAAATCTAGATAGATACCCATAGTCTTATTCTCTCTGTTTGGTTAATTGAACATCACTCAGTTCCATGTTCTGATCAGAAGCCTTTTTCTAGAAACTCTTCTTCAAATCCAAACAAATTTGGTTCGAAAAATCACTTATAGAAAAACTTCTATAGAGTATCTGATTTTTCATGGGTAAATAGTGTTAGGTAAAATTTTACTTTATATCTATTTATATGTTATCCATAAATAGTAAAGGTGGGAAACTGAAATATGTTAATGCTCACCCAAATTCAAATATTTAAATTTTTTTGTTAATTTTAGCATCATTTTTACAAATAAAACACATTATGTGAATTATTGAAACTTCATGAATCATATCACCCATTCTCAAATTTCAAGACTTTATTTTGGAAGTGACATTCTAAAAATATATCATTTTTTAATCCTCTTGAACTAGTTAAAATTTATTCAAACATGAACTCATATATTGTAAAATATTTATTCAGAAATAGAATATATTGAGCGTATTATTCTATATAACTATTTATTATGCATGTTCTATAATGAAATTTAATAATACAAACCATATTTATATATTAATTTAAATCCATCAATCACTCTTCTAGGCCTACTGAAAAATATTAGAAACATCACTGTAATATATATATAATTTTTGGAAGAAACTTATTTATGTTTCACATTTTCATTATCATTATCCATGTATTACTATATTACCCATTCCAAACAAAATGTTTCTAAATGAAAACTACATATGTTGACTTATTAGTGTCAACCACTTATCAGATATATTTGTGTCAACAACTCATCTAAAGGTTTGGTTTCAAAAGATACCCTGATAGGTCAGTGTTATAAACTCATTTGTTAGATTGGTATAAAAACACATAACTTCAACAAAAATAATCTTTTTCCATACAATATTCATCAAATGATTTTATAAATATGTTGATATTAATTTAATGCTTTATTAGTCTAACTAAAAACCAAATATTTGACATCTTAAAAGATTCACCACCAAATCATTTTTTATTTCTAACCAAAAGTGATTCTGATGGATCATTTCATGGAAAGTATGATAATAAACTATAAAATACGTCTTGTTTTCATGGATTGTAAAAAAATGACTTTATAATAATTTATGACTGATGAATTGTTCTATTGGAATCATTTCCAAACATCTAAAATCAGAAAATGAAAAATTTCCTCAACTTCTTCATCTAATTATCTATATCCAAATGAATTCAAACAAGGAAACAAATGAAACATTAAACTCTAATTTTCTCTATTTAACCACCTCTTTTTTATGTCTTCTCTATGATGTTTTATGAGATATAAATATCATTAAAGAATCATCTAACTCGTTTTGTAATTTTCAACAACATCCCATCATAAAAATAGATATTTTAATCATTTTAACATCTTCATATATTTAAAAAACTCAATTTTATGGGTTATGTCTGATGGATCATCTAATCACCAACATTAAAAATAAAATTATTCATTCAAACTCCCAACATATTATCGAAACACAAGTTATAATCACCTAGAAAAAAAATCATCTTAATTACAAAATCATTATTTTATAGAAATTTAGTTTCCAAATAAACAATTTTTTTAAAAACCTCCCAATTGTTATCTTGGATATTTGAATAAGCTCATAACAATCAAAAAAAATTCAAATTATTTAATATGATGTAGAAATTATAATTTTTTTTTTGATAATTATGTTTCATTGAAAAAATATCTTAAGCATAAAATTCAATACAAGATAATATTATTTACTTTTGATATATAGTGAGAACAAAAATGAGTACATTTATAATAATATTAATAAGAATTCATTGAGAATTTCATTCCATATAAAGGGTTTCAAGGTCTTGACTATTTGATGCATGTGTATATTTAAATACAGTTTCAATACATATATCAATCATGAAACTAAATTGTAATAACTCAAAATTTTGTGATCCTAGAAGACCATGGAGGTTATTTATATTCATTTGTAGTAATAAGTGTTTTTAATGTCAAATAATTTCACTTTATAGAAGGGAGGTCCTTTAAGGAAATTTAAATTTGAATATATGTAATTTTTTTTATCATTTGATGAATATAATGGAGAGAGTGGAATTATAATTCATGATATTCTATAAATAAATATTCTGGAAAAAAATAATAATATATGGTTTTTTGTATTTATTATGAAAAATATCTCATATAATATCATATAGAACATTATATATATATATATATATATATATATATATATTAAGAATGATTTTTTTGACGTTCATTAATGATGGGGTGATAGATAAAACATTTTTTTGATGCCATATATTGTAATGAATCTTAATAATGACAAATATATAGATAGTGGTGGTTTCCAGTAGTGATGTTCAGGAAAACTGATGTGGTATCATGTTATTAAATAATAACCATATGAGAAGATGATAAAAAAACTAAATAATTCAATAATTATTTATTGGTTATTGACAGATCAATTTTTACAAAACATCATAATTATTATAAAAAAATGATGCACTTATGTGTAGAAGGCCCAAAATTATTTCTAAGAGACATGAGAACATGAATTTCATGAATATATTATTATCAAATATACCTAATGGATCATTCTCAATTAAATTGTGATCTTAGAGGAATCCAAATCACAATATAAACTAGACTATTCACACTGATATGTTAACCTTTTTAAACCTTATTATCCTTTTATTGTTGGGTTTTTAAAAATTTTTGGGGATATCAATCATTATTCAACACAATTAGTTCAGATGGTTATTTCAAAAGAAACATTAAAAGATTTAATATCCTTGTCTCTCACCCTCATTATTCTCATTATATTGTCAAGGATCTTGGATGTAGTTCAACAAAATATAAATCATTTATATAGTAGACTTTGATTATTGGTAGATTAATTTATTTTATGAAAGCCAATAGATGGGGAATTTCATTTATTTCAGTTACAATTCTTATTTAAAGTATCTTAAATTGAAATAAAATCCATTATACTATAGTGAAAAACATTTTGGGGTTTATAAAAACACTAAAATTAATTCATTAAACAATAAAATTCATGTTATGATTCTTAAGTAATATAATGGATCAAATTTGATAAATGACATAAAAATACAATATCAATAATTGGTAATATGTTGAGAAATAGTTGTGGGACATCGCAAATATATTAAAATGATCATATATTGATTCACAATGAAGGAATTATTTATTTTCATATAATATTATGTAAAATAAAATAAATGATTTTAAAACCTTATGAACTTAATTAAGTGTTGAAAAAACATCTTTAATGACATTCAAAGATGTGTTCCAAGAGAAACCAAATACATATTTGAGAACATGTAGTGTTTGAAATATAATTATATTACAATTATTGATAAATTTTACTTAAAATTATTATATCTAAAGACATCATACATATTAATTCAATTAATATGTTTAATATTTTCATTTAGAGTAAGAAATAGGTTAGAAAACTACTTATCATATTTAAATAAGTTATCATTTGGATTAGATCCACATATTCATTCCATGATGTTGAATTTTTTTTGTATCATGAATTTAATTATTACAGATATATTTCAAATTATAACAAGTGGGAGTAAAAATTAATTTTAGAATCCTACTGAAATGTTATGGAACGTGTGTATATGTGTGAAGGGAGTGGGAGTTATATAGTTTTTAAAACAATTCCAAAATTTGATAGAAACATTTATTTTAAAAACCCACTTATTTTAAAAACCAATTTTTATAATATCTATTATTATTATTTGAAAAGGACATTAATGTCAGTTTTTTATAAATAAGAAGTCACAACATGCCTTTTGAAACATTGTTTTTTCCTATATCAATGTGTACATACACATAAAACTTCTATCCAAAAATTGTTAGGGTAAATTATGTGGTTTTTATAAACCCATTATCATAAAGGTAGTTCATCTATTTGATATTTTTATTTTAGGAACTTGTATTTGTTTTATGCTATAGGAAATTTAATTATAACAATGTGATATTTATATGTAGAAAATTATTATTTTGAATCAATGTTCATTCATATAGTGTAGATTGTATTTATTTATATACTTTTCATTTCTTCCACATATATTTTAGTAAAACAAATTCCATGTGTATATATGTTCATATTACGTAATTAAAGTCTACAATATAATGGATATAGATTAGTTCATAAATTCTTATGAGAGCAAAAACTGGTATATTTTTTATACATATTTGGAAAACATTCCGCAACCTTATTAATATAAATTAGAGAGATTTTCATACTTTATTATTCACCCTATTTATAAAAAATAATTTATAATATATTAAAGGGTTGGGTGTTTCCCAAAAACCATTTCTGATAAAATTATACATTATATCATTTATATTAAATTGTATCTAATATATAATATCACAAATATATTTTAACCCCTATCATATATTATCTTATTTCATGATGTATATATTTTTTAAGAAAACACACACAATGTTTGTACTTCATCATTTTATAACATTAATAACTCAATTAATGATTATTCCTGAAAGTATCAATCGGTTCTTTAGTGGAATTATTATTCAATTCCAAATAAATCTTCTTCTTAGGAGACAAAATATGATTTCCAACATAAATGTGGATAGTACTTTTCATTGTAATCAAACCCCTTTCAAAACATTAATTTATAATAAAATCATTTCTATTATTGGAAATATTTATTTTTATTTAAAGTATCCCCATGTATCCTCATCAATATATTAATATCCTATATAATCCATCTTACTGAATAAAGTGTTGGGGTTAGATAATTTTCTCAATAATCATAATTTTGTCATGACCCGTCCTCAGGGTCCGTGTCGTGACTACTCCAAGCCTGCCTTCCATAGGCCAGAGGCTGGCGACTAGCACCAAAGGCGTAAATCCTGATAAAAGGGAAGGAATTGCCTTTATATAAGTAAAGAAACACAACAGAGTATGCAAGCTGAAGTAAACACTAAGTAAACTGAGTACAAAAGTATGTGCTGAAAAGTAAATGGGCCAGAATACAAACCCAACTGAAAGTACAATACAACAGTAAAGAAAGAATAGCTGCAGTAAAGTAAACCATCAACCACTGAGTCGTCCTCCAGATATCCCACCTGAAGGGTGGGTACAGATGGTCTCCTTAGCTCCTCTGGTCCGACCGTCCGCTCCGTGTGAGTCCCGCCAAGTGGTCCACCTCCAGGTACCGTCCCGCTCCACTAGACTCCACCTCGATCAGTGTTGTCTGTCGTCTGCATCTAACACAACGTAGTGCGGGCATAGCCTGTGCAAGGGTGAGTATACGATACTCAGTAGGGACCCCGAGACCCCCAAAGGTCTCCCAGAATCCACAAAGGATAAACCACAAAGGAAAGATACAAACACGAAGTATCAACCAACTCTACTTTGGTATATGCCCATACATATACCTAAGTCATCAATTCCAGTTCAGCTCCAACTCACGAGCCCAAGTACAACCCAGTCCACACAGGAAATCACAACCCAGTTCACATAGGAAAGCAAGTTAATCACATCGATGATAATGATTGAAATTCAAGACTCATCTCACACAGGTATACTACTCACGAAGAGGGGTGGAGATGATAGATGTAGCCTCTGAATCATCTTCCCTGCCGAACCCACGTAGGATCCAAGTGCAGAAGTTGTCGCTGCCGAACCCACGTAGGATCCTAGTATAGTAACCATCACTGTCGAACCCATGTAGAATCCAAGTACATTCTTCATCGCTGCCAAACCCACGGAGGATCCAAGTACAGCTGTCCTCACTACCGAACCCATGTAAGATCCAAGTACATCTGTCATCGTCGTCGCAGTCGCAGCCAGCTCTAGGGTTCCCGCACAGAGCATGCTCGATTCTGGGAGGGTCCGATCCATGAGCCAAGGGGGTCGATACATCAACTGTCACGAAGTCAAGCGTTAATGTATCCCAAAGTTCCGTCTCTTCAATAGGAACTCAACGAAAGAGACGGCGCGTCAATCGGATGCCTGGTCTGAGAGATATTGTCTTTTCCATCCTAGGGGCCCGGTTAGAAATACGCTCGTTTCTAACCCGGACAATAACCAAATTCATCCGAAACTCACTTAGAGTATCGAAAAAGGACGGTCTCATCGAAAGAGTCCTAGTTCCGCAGATGGCATGTCGATCGGACGTGCGGTCCTTAAGTTATTCAGGTTTAAGTGAATAAGAGGCCCGACCCGTTTAGCCCAGTGGGCCGACGGGTCGGGTTGAACCAGTTTGAAGGGTCCGACCCAGCAGGGGTGTCGGACCAGTCCGAAGAAAATAATCAACTCGGCCCGAAGGGACGCGGCCCGGTCCGAAGTGGCGCGGCCCGGCCCGGCGGGGCGCGGCCCGACCCGTCCTGGCGTGGCCCAGCTGGCTCGACCGGCTGGCCGAGCAGCGCGGCCAAAGCTGAGCGGGTTCCAGGGGGGGGGGGTTTCTGCACCAGTGGCGCCAGGCGGTGCCGCCCTTCCCCAAACCGGCCGGCTAGACCGAATGGTCTTCTGCGCATGCGGCCCGCAAGGGCGGGCCTCCGTTCTTCTTCTACGCGGCGCCCTCCTGGCGCCGCGGTCCGGTTCTTCTCGGTCGGTCCTCTAGCACGGCGACGTGGCTCCTCTTCTCCCGGATGACCGACGGGCCGGCCGGTTCTTCCGCCGAAGCAGCCCGTGTAGCGGGCCGCGGTTCTTCCCACACAACCTGTGCGTCGGTGCCGACATCCTTTGTCACGTTCCCAGCACGGCGTGACGGAGTCGTGCCTCCTCCGCCTTTGCTTTCCAATTCTAAATAAAATAAAAAAGTTCAACGTTTGGTCGTCGGGCCGTGTTCGTTCGGCCCGCGCCCTCTGCGTAAAGCGATAGCAAAAGGCCGAGGTAAACAAGATGCTCAATGACAAACCAAAGCATAATTTTAATACATTAAAATTGAACTTAACCCCTACCTCGATAATCGATGTCGAATGTCGGCGTCGCAAAAGATGGTGTCGCGGGGCGAGGTTTTGCAAGCGATGTCGGAGTGTGCCCGAGGAGGAAGAAGCGTCTCCCCTTTTGTCACAGAGAGAAGATTATAAGGCGAGACGTCATTGGCGAGATCCCGCGTCGGTGTCTCCTCCCTTGTCATGGAGGAAGAAGGGAATGGAGAATCCGGGGTCGCCGAGTCGAAGTTCTTCGTCGGAGAGTTGGCATTGTTCAACAAAGGAGATGAAGCGTTCTTCAACACTCTAGAGCTCTCTCCCCAAAATCTCAACAAAACAAGCCAACCAAAAATAAAATAAGGCTTCTCCTTATTTTATTAAATCATTCCATGCATTCAAATTTACAAAATTCAAATTCCAATTCACTTAATTAATTAAACCATGAGTTGTATAATTAATTAAGTGAAAGGCTGACAAGATTTAATTAGGGATAGAGGAGAGAGGAAGAGTTACTCAAATAAATTCAAGGGAGGTTTCCACATTAAACAAAGGAGTTTAATGAGAGGATTAAGGGGTTTTAGGGAATGTGAAGGGTTGGGGATCATGTGGGCCCCACCTCACAAATATCCTCACATGGGTAGTTAGGGGCCCACCCCAACTCCCCCATGTAGGATATAACCACTTAGATATAGAAATAAAATTGTTCCACAATTTTATTCACTTCTCATTTAATCCAAAAAAATTTAACTTCTCCTCCCGTGCAAACGCAACTATGGTAAAGGTCCCCTTAAATAATTACTGGCATTACAAGCTCATCGGTGCCCTCAGATTTCAATTCTGAGCACCGGTTCAAAAGATAGAAAAACCCGCTCATTCGTTTACTGAACGTACCTGAGATAAACTTCAGAAATTGATTCTGGGCACACCGGGCCTCAGAATCAGGTTCCATCAGAAGCCCCAGACTTGTAAAATTCCAAAGTATTTCAGAAAAAAATTCCCTTGAAATTTCCGGGTCTTTACAAATTCTAACCCATTTTTCTGACGGTCACATCATGATCCGTTATCTATTTGACCATTTATTTCTTAGTAATTCCCATGAAATAAATAATTTGGTCCTTCTCTTCTACCAATAACTTGTTCTAATATGAAAATTAAAGGACCAATTCATAGAAAATGAATGGAATACACATTCCATGGGGAAAATTTATCTTAATAAAAAATGAGAGGACTAATCCATAGAACCTTTACTAATAATCCATTATTCAATAACATCTAGATCAACCATGATAATTTTAACAACATACCAAGACATGTCTAAAAAAAATAAAAATACACTTTTGTAGATCCAGATTCTACATACACTTCCAACAATGAATCTTCCAAAAAACTAAAAAATAAAGATAAAAACCATTGATCCAGCGATAAAATTCCTAATTTATGGCTCCATTAAATAAAATGAAAGTATATATAGGATAATGATAATGAATATTAATGAATAGACTTCATCCGAAAGTCTCTAAGATCTAACACCGCACAGGCTGTCACAATTACTCTATGGAAGTGTTTGGATCTCTAAAACATCCAAGTAAAACCCTTAGAATCAGTATTCATGTTTTTATAAGGAAGAATGATACTAATATAAGGTGATTAATATTTTTTTAAAAAAATTATTATAAATAATTTCCAATTTTATTTTTTAGATGCATGGTTTTATAAACCTTGGACAAATCAAGGAATCATTTATATCAATTATAGATTACTAAACTATTTTTTTCACATGACTTATAAACATTCAATAATAATGAAAAAATATACAACAAAAAACTGCCATTTGTTTCAGGGATACAAGGGAATGCCAAAGGGTTATCCCTTACCAAGAGCCAACCATGAATATACCCCTAATCATCTTAAGACACCATAAATTTACCATGTATCTTATAATAATGGATTAAACATAATGTTGTAAAACATTGAATACACATAATGAATAGTTTCATTGGGATGTAAAAATTCTCCCCATCATATCAATTTTTCCCCATAAATTAAAACTGAAGATGACTAACTAAAAAAGCTGAGGCCACATTCCCCTCATCAATTATTCACATTCCCATGAATCATGAGAATATGTTATGTGTTATCACAATACAAAAACCAATGGAATAAAAATTGATAGATAATTATTTTTTATAGAATCAAAAACATGAAACAGTCATAAAATTATCATCATATCTAGTTCAAAATCAACCTCCTCATAGTTCAAATCATGAAGTTAATTAAGTTGATACTTCATATGCTAATAAACATGCAAAAAAACATGGATATAATTAAACTATTGTGTAA
Organism: Viscum album; assembly: GCA_963277665.1. NCBI lineage: Eukaryota > Viridiplantae > Streptophyta > Magnoliopsida > Santalales > Viscaceae > Viscum > Viscum album. The sequence goes on along the minus strand of OY728155.1, from coordinate 443,855,069 downwards.
AATCAATCAAATAAGCATGTTTTCAAATCTACTGAGTGATCATAAAATTTCTCACATCTCTGACATCTAATTTCAATTTATTTGGAAGCCAACTATCATCGAACTAAGGATTCAATAAAATATGCTCACCTTCCAAAAATTACATAGTATTTCACCGATGATCCACATATAGTTTATGTCGAATCTATGCAATTTCTAGTTGTTGAGGAATACTTTCAATTTTTTGACACTTATTAAGAAATACATGGTCAACCAAGATATCCTTCAATGACCATGGACAAATATAGTTGTGGAATACAAGGTTATCTATATAAATCCTAAAATGGAGAGGTTATGATGGATAACACATAACTGTTTTTATATGAAAAATAAACAAATCCCCAATATATATGATGAGAGCCTATATTTTATATGAAACATGGTCAATTAATACACACAAAAATCTAAATATCTCTCTCAATATATCTGTTTATTTTAGGATGGTGTTTTATTCTCATCCTAACATGAGAACTCATCACCCCTATAATACTATAGAAACATAAGAGGTAAAATAGGGATGTATATTTGATGTAGTACAATTTAAAATCCCATTAAACATCATGATCTCTTGAATATATAGATTTATTAAAGTTCTCAACCTTGGAGGTGTATTTAATCATAATAAAGTTATTGACTTGGTTTGTCGATAAATCACCACCTATATGGAACTCTTAACATGGGATTCCCATAGAAAACTATGTAATAAATCTATAGGTATATCATCCAATTTACAAATGATCACTATGATAGAATTATGTTTATTATTAGGTCATTTTTGTTATTCCTTAACATTTTCACATGTATAGAAATGATATATAATGTATTTTCTACCACATCTCAAACCAGGTCACTAGAAATGATGATTTAAGACAACATACATCATTAATTTAGTATGATTATCACCCCATTGAGAATACTGAAATATTTCAATCACAACCATAAGAATTGATAACATAATGAAAATTCATGTTTTAAAAAAAATGTCATCTAGATAATGAAAACATGAAAATGATCTCCCCACTACAAATTGAGTTCAAGATCTTCATGAACTCTTCTCCCAATTATTTTTATATTAAAACCAACTGAAAAATATATTTTTTTCAACTGTGTTTAGAAATAAAAATTTTATTATAATCCTTTATCACATCCTAATGCATCTAGGAAATGATTTCATAATATTAAATTCATATTTTGATTCCATAATTTATTTTGAATTAATATTTTAACTCAAAGAATTCATGATAACATTTCAATTTTCCATGGTAGATACCATTTTGAATTTAATTTGATTCAAATACTCTACCCATAAATATATCATAAGATTTAGTACATTCTATGAAAATATGTGTCTTGAACTATTATGTTATGAATAAATTGCTATAAATTTTCCAATGAGGAAATGTTTCTATCTCTTGAGAGAATTAATAAAAGTTTTGACTTAGAAATTATGGGTTTAAAAATTAATTTCAATTGTTTAATTTTAATGTGATGCATACAAACTACATGATCTTATTTCAAATGATGATATCCCAAACATGGAAAAAAATATTACCACAAAATAGTACCTCGCACATTCTAACTTTAGAATTAACAAAAATTGGTTATACATTAATATGTATCATTAATTACTTATTGGTACTCATACATAATGAATCACATGTGAATTTTACAATTTTATGTATAATACTATTATATAAGGATTCAATTTTTGAGAATTATTTCACAAACAATAGATTATATCCTATAAAACCATAAAATAATAAAACTACAAAAGAAAATTTGTGGTTCCTCCAATGAAGAGACATGGTTTACATCTCATTATCTATTGATATTATATGTTTCAAAAGAACACATCCCAATAACACACCTATACAAATCTAGAAATGAAATTTTGATAACTTTTCCTAAAGGTCATGATCATGTATGATTTAATAAATGTATTTAATGTAAATGTCATGAAATTATTCTATACAAGAGAGAAGAATAATTTCATCCATGAACAAAATAAAAAAGGATCAATATATGACCATATAATATGATTATTCAAGTGTATAATTATATTTAGAGTATCAATGATACCAAATTTAATAACATTGTATTATATGTGCCTAAACAAGATTCTAAAGGATGTATTGGGATTATAAAACTCTATAAATTTTTATTGATGATATCTGACCCACCTCTCAATTGTTCAGAAAAAATTATAAAATTTGTGTTAAAATTATATTTTATTAATATAAGAAAATGGGTAATTTTTTCATCTCTAGAATAATTTTCTGAAAATGTATGAAAAAAGGTGATAAATTTTTTTCTATTTAGAAAAATCATTGGGAATTCAAAAAAAATACCCTATGAAGAATGATTATTTTACTATTAAAATCCCCCCACTAGAGCTTTAATTCATTCAATTATATCAGATCCACATAGTTTAAAGTATTTAATATCAGCTTATCCCTTGGAAAAAAATAAATTCAAACTTTAACACACACCTACCTAGAAATATCTAATTAATCAGAAAGAATTTGTTTAGGAAATTCACTAATAATAAAAGTATAATCAAAACCCATATGATCATTATAAAATTTAAATTAAATAGATGAAATATGCATTCCATGTTCTAGTATAGGAGATCCTTCTCAACTATATCTTAGATTCCATTCTCTTAAATGCATTTCAGATTTCTCATCAGAGTTCGAAAAGAACACCCACTGATAAAATAAAACCATCTTTACATTAGGGGAAATGTACCAATCCATTATGAGTATAACGTCAAAGATATCCATGTCAAAAATAATAAAATCTAAATGTATCATTAATTACTATATCAAAATTGAACATCAATGAAATCAATATCCTATATCTTGGTTTCACCGAAGAGAATTCATCAAATATATAACAAATAAAATGATTTCCATTGGATTATTCAAATAATTCATGAAGTGTGTAAATTAATAGGGTGGAGAAGAACCTTTATCAAATAAATATGGTGCTAAATTTGAATCAATAATGGTATAACCTCTCATTGTTGTGAGGATTGAATCAAATCCACATATGACTCATCCATTGTGTGAAAATAATTTATTCCAAAACACGAAGCTTGTAATCTAATAATCATAAAAAATCCAACTCAACTGAAAATCCATTATTTGACAAAGACCTAAACCAAAACATGTAGAGGAAAAATCATAACTTAACATTGGTAAGTAACATCAACATCCATACATGTTATTGATCTTACGAGGCCCGATGTATGTAATTTTCATGTTCCCTAAAATTCCTAACAAGTATTAATTCTATGTTATCCCAAAATTTATTTTCTGAATTTGTTTTATATGAACTCTTCTAGGAGCCAATACTACCACATTAACAAGACACATTTCTCTACCTTCTGATTCAATAAGATTTAGTAGAAAATGAACTGGGAGAAGTGGAATATAAACTAGATATCACCTTCCTACTGGAACAAACAATACCTTAAAAGGTCATCCCACCATGTCAATATATATTGTAAGACTAATAAAATAAACATGAGATTGATTATCTGATCACATTATCATCTAAACCCACTATTAATTAAAATTATTCCTCTATTAAATATCATTATATAATTAAAAAAAATCATAAAAGATTTTGGAATAATTCATTACATTACAATTACCATATAAAAGGGTAATTAATAGAATAGATTTATCCATAGTAAAGGATTATTGGAAAAAATAATGGAAAAAGATGTTCTTGATGTATTGCAACTTTAATACATCATTTTATTTTCCTTTTAATATTGCGTCCAAGTATATTCTTATATGGCCTTCCAAAAAAAGTAGTATATTTTATCCTACAAAAAATCTACAGTTTCAGATAAGAAGAAAATCCAATCAATATTCTCCAACGATTCCTCTATATCCTAATGACCAGTCATTCCTACAAAGCATGGTGTTTTCAGTGCATAAAATCCTGAGGTTAATTTTACCTCCTTCATTCCTTGATTAAAGTTACCTGGCATAATCTTTTATTGGTAAAATTCCCTTTTATATTTCAGGGACAAATCACATTAAAAATTCTACATGATTATCATTAACTAATGAATTTTCTCATGGAACATCATCTATAACACCCTCTAGAGAAAAATTAGAATCCTTTATTGGGAGCATGGTTCAACTTAAATGAAAGAATGGAAAACATTATATTGGTGATAAATCATTATAATAAATAATATAATTGAATAAAATAACTGATATTATATCGGTACTCAAAAAAAGATACACACTTAACAACATCAGGGTGTATCATCATTCTCACATCAATGGAAACTGGTAGATCACCCACCTAAAAACTATCCCTTATTACATAAAATCATATATTCAATCAATAAAAATATCCCAAAAAAATATATTAAAAAAACACGCTTTAATAAAAATGTATCATGAATAATCTTCAGTCATCTCAAAAAAAAACACATGATCTAGCTTGTTCCATGGCCCGACGGGCATTCCTAATCACTAAAGTATTCATAAAGGGTCTCATTAATCAAGAACATCCATTGGGAATTATTTATCTGAAAATATACTAATAAAATAATTGTTTTTATTTTTAAATGAATGATATCTTTCCATTATAATTTTGGATGATATATGTACTCAGTATAAGGAAAAAACTGGTAAAAATTAGTACTAGTAATACAAATTTCCTCATATAAAAAACAACCCATCTCCATGTAATATGAGGGGAAACTCGCACCATGTCAACTCCAAGAACAAAATACCCATTAAAATGGGTACCAAGCACAACCATCATATTCCTTTCCATTACTTGTTTTAAACAGAAATAGAATAGTACACAACCAAATTTATAGGTTGGGTGTGAGAAAAAAATCAAAATTAATCCTATCATGCATCACATAAGAAGTATTTATAAATAGTAAATTATGATATGTTAAGTATTTATAATTTACGGAATATATATTTTTAAACTTTTCATTTAAAATTTTAAATCCATCCTGTTAAAAAAATTTATGAAACATGAATAAAAATATTCAATGAATATACTGATTTTTGATAGAAAATAAGTACAATGGCAATTATTATGATGGTTAGTTAGGTTTTTAATTTCTAGGAAAATCGATCCTTAGTGATCAAATGACTATGTGAAAAAATAACAATAAATTGGGATAGAATAGCACCCCAATCATGTGTACCCTCTATCATATCATTTTTAAATCATATATCTCTCAAGATTTCATTCTACATATCCATGAACCACCCAATTTTTTCCAATCTACCACCTTAAAATAGAATAGAATATCATGTTCTATATCACACACATGGAGGATCTAAATTTCAAAAATATCACATGCATATAAGATTTCATTTTATTTTTGAAATTATTCCAATGGAATATATTTCATTAATATTCAAATTAACCAAATTATAATTAAACATTCATTAATGCCAAATTACATTTTCAGTTCAATAAAGAAAATCTATTTTATGAAATAATCCATAAAAATCACATTTATGGAATAAAACATATTTCCATAAATCAATTTATGAAACTCTAATTACAAATAATAATTCTATAATGGTATATAAATATATTTGTTCATAAAACCATACACCTAAAAAACATCGTATATCCATAATAGAAAAAATCCACAGTCTATGAGGAAAAAACAATGCATTAAAACTAGATCCCTAAACCATGGAAATCATATCATTAAACTAGTCTTCAAAAAATCTAGATCGATAGAGACAATATAAACCCCTTTTTAATAAAAATCTCAATCAATCCAACAATTATCTAGTTATATCAAATATCTACCAAACTATCTAACAAAATAGCATGAAGAAAACTCATTAGAGTATGAAAAACCCCATAGATCTATTCATAAAATGTGATATCTATGGTTCCTTTCATGAACAATGGTGTAAAACTAAGAGAAAGACGAAGAATAATGAATGGACGACTCATAAATTGACTTTACCATATCCAATGACCTATGATCCACCATAATAACTCTACAGATGTGCAAGGATCATTAAATTTTCCATATGGAAACCATATATTCTAGTTCTAGATTTATGAGAAGAATAATGAGATGAATTAGGATAATTTTTGAGTTAAAGATAATATTTTTTATATATATTTATCATCACAAATTTTGGTTACACAATTCAAAAAAATGTGCTCTAAGAATGCACCCATTTCATTTTATTTGTTAATGATGAATTATTTCATCAATTTTTTTCTAACCACATTCCAACCATGAAAAAAGTATCCCAAAAAACAATAATTTTAATGGTTTCCATGAAAGGATATGATTTTGGAATTAACCACGTACAATCACTAAAACATTGATAAACTCAAAAAAGATCACCAGAAACAACTGATGAATGGTTTAGAAAATGTTATAACAAATTAATATGATAATCTTATTCAAACATCAGGATGTGAAATCATCATTATTAGTGACCATTTAATATCTTATGAATTCCACATGTCAAAATAATTTATCTTTCTATAAGATCATCAATATTATTTGTAATTAAATATGCATCTAGAATATGATATTATTAAATAATGGATATGTTCATAAAAATCCATTAATCATTGTAAATAAACTTTTGATTGAAGTGATGTGTAAATATACTATATAAGTTTTAATATTTTAAAATTTTCATGTATTTCACTTTGTACATTCATGTTTTATACAATCATATCAACAAAATAAAGAATTTATTTCTTTGTAATGATTTGAGAGGATCATAATCTGCCCATAATGGTTTTATATAATCATTAATATTAGTTCTCATAATATATATATATATATATATATATTCAATGAAATTCACCACAAGTAATTTTTGAATTTACAAAACACCACTTATATAGATATTTCAATGGACGATTCCCCCATAATAACATTGATTCCTTTGGAATTAGTGTCATTTTCCATATATTCCAATTCAATAATCAGTCAAATTTTCATGTTTATATAAATTCAATCATTTACAATGATATATAAATCTACACAAATGGATCATATGGAAATGTTAGTTATCTTAGGTTTTAAATTATATAATTTGTTATATTGTTGATCCATAAAAAATCACATTTGAATAGTATATGTTATGTCTATGGTTGTATTTGAAGAATAATTGTTTTAAAAAAATAATGTGAAAAATTAGAACTATTGAAATCCAGAATATTTATAAAATAAACTTTGATTGACCAAGTCGTAAAAAGAATAGAAATTATTTAATGACTAATTAATGAGGTTAAAATAATAAAAAAATATCCACATTTATCTCATATTAGTCAAAGAATGACATTGATTGAACATTCACTCAATATCTCATAAATTATTCTATAAATATTTTCAAATAATTTTTAATATTTTTGATATGGGTGAAAAAAAAATATTTAATAGTAGAAAGTAATCTCCACAATAGTTAGGAATGACTATAATAACTAGTTAATAAATTATATTGAATATTGACCATCATTAGACAGTGAAAATATATAAATTTGGAGATATAAAATAAAATGATAAATGGTAGTATAATCCCAATATGTGTTATTAATATTAAAAACAATACACCACTAAATTGATCTTCTTTCATTACACAGCTTTCTATAGTGGAAATATACCCATGAAGAAATTCATGAGAAAGTAAACAAATGAAAAAATCAATCTCAGCCTTATAAACTACTAGGAACTCATGTATCAATCCTCTGGTTGATAATAATACAATGATAAATTCATTTACACGACTTTTAACATCATTTATTTATAGCTATAACAACCCTAGAACATACCATAATATTTTTTATATTTTTTTATCATTAATTTGTGAGTCCAAATCCTTAAAAACACCCTTAACAATCGGTACCTCTCATCAACATTAGAATCCAAAAATATGGATTCAATATAACAAAAATTAATGGATTTTATTTGTTTATTCATTTTATAGATATAATAGTCAGAGTCCTCAAATTCACTCTTCAAACAAGGGGGATTATCCACAATTATTTAATATGGGACTACTCCAATGTCATACAGTTTTATTCTTATATGAATATAATGTAATAATATATAGCTAATTGTGTTCCCAACAAGATATTGCATTGCATCTTATTTAATTTCACATATATCATTCATGTGAAATATCACAGTTACTTGATCCATTGAAAATAACTCCCCCCAAATGTTTAATATAATTTAGACCATGCACCAATTCTTCTGTTATATTTTGTGTGACTTAGTTGTTAACATAGTATCAAAATTCGTTCATATTATCTTATTCTTGTGTAGTCATACTCATTTTGGGTTAATCATATATATACCCTATTTCTTTACTATATATTTTTCTCTTCTTTTCAAAATTCACAAAATATATAGAGTAAAATATTTCCAAAATTAAACATTAAAAAAAATATTCATCAAAATGTAATAATTGAATAATAAGGCTATTAATAGAAACAAATGCATGAAATTAAGCTATAAAATCATCCCTATAAATTTAAACCCATTTTCTTCCTAATATATTGAATTTTATCTTCATTTCAATGGATACACATCTTCTTTAGTTGTAAAAATATTATTTTATAAAATGTAATAACTATTAAAAAAGTATAGATTCTCATTATTCAAAAAAACATATCTGTATAACTATTAATTTCATTGAAAAAAATAAACCATTTATGTTACACTTCAAATTGAATTTATGAAACTTTTATCAACTTTAATTCACATATTTAAACATAACATTACTATGGATGGACCCAAGGGAAATTTTTTCCCAGAACATCGATTATAGAATAAATACTATAGCGATGATCAAGATTTTCCAACATGTATCATAACCTTATAGTAGGAATGTATATACATCTCCCCCATGTGGAGATAATATAAATATTAATTATAATGGAATTAATTATAATGTTAAATGTATCTAAACATGAGTTTTGGTGGGTAGTTATTTTGAAAAAGAAATATAAGGATCAAACAAGATGATTCAATCCATATTAAAATACCTAATCAAAATTTTAATGTTCATTATCAATCACCATTACTAAAAAATGTTATTATTAAAAACTCACCCCACCTCATATCATGGGTCAAAGGTATTGAATTTTGGAAGAAAAAAATACCCATCCTCTCCTCGATAATAATTAATCATTTATATGAAATTTTACCTCTCTATTTTTATAGGGTACCCATTAAAATAAAATGAAATAAAATATATAAACCATTTCCCCATAACTAATGAAAACAACTAACATATTCCATTTTCAATACAAATTATAACCCTCAAAAAATAAAAAAACCCCTTCCTTAAAACATATTCCTTTTTATATAATAAAAAACGAAATGTAGTAGGGTGGGGTAAATAAATTAGCTTATAACATGATTTTTCCATCATGGTTATTAATGGATTGTATTAGTTCAAATGAAAAATGAAATCCAATGGTATCTTTTAATATTATAATGGTCATAAATAATTTTTTCTTACAATCATAATGAAACACTATTCATTAATATTATTGAAAAGTTTAAATTCACTATCTAATAACCTCATGCCCAATGCATCTATCATGAAATATGTTATCTGACATAATAACAATTAAATGGTTTTTCACATACACAATAATGAGATAAATAATATTTTAAAATAATTTATGGAATTAATAATTATAAAAAAGATAAAATAAAAATTAAAGGATAATGTATAATAATGTATGATGCGTTTCAAATACATGAGTAAACCAATATTGAAATATTATTTTTCATTGAATCAATATCCCCATTCTATTCTATACGTATTAAACACACATCTTAATCATTCAATATTATATAAAATGAAATTTAATTATACACATATCATTATTTCATAAGGATAAAATTCATAGTATATCTGAAATATAATAAAAAACATTATGTTGAATAAATCATTCTAAATTTAAAAAACTAAATGAAAAATAAAATCGACAGAAAAAATAAATCCTGAATATAATGTGAAACTCCCAAATAAATTAAACCAAATTCCATTCATTTATATCATTATTTTTTAATGTTCATTCATTCATCCTAGTAAAAAATAAAAAATCACCAGTTAAAATAAATGATCCAATCGATTAATTATGAAAAACATAACTTATTTATTTATAGATCACCATAAATCCACAAAAACAATTATCATAGGATTGTGCATCAAATCATTTTCTGATGACAAAAAAAAATTTGGAATCCTATATGAAGTTTTTATAATTTATTTTTTGGGGCTTTATCTCAAATTTTCTTGATGTAAAATATTGGTAAGAAGTAATTAGATATTGATCAATGAGTGATTTGAAAAGAGATTAATCCACATAGATGAGACATATTCCATTTAGTGAAGTTAGTTTCATACTACCTAGAGAAAAATAATTTCCTATTTTAATTAGACCAATCCACAAATTATAACATAATATTGAAAAATTATTTCATAACTCATAAAAACACTAAACTTGTTGGCCTTATTTGACATCATTTTTCATAGCTCCCATTCAATAATCATCATCCCGATAATGACATTTTTCACTTCATATATTGAATAATTTTTTTATTTGTAGTCACATTGGATCCATCATTCATATCTTCTTGAGAATAATTTTACTCTATTTATAGTAAGATATACTTACTCAAATCCTCATAATTTTCAGAAAATATAATTATAACTCCATTAATACTAAACAAAAAATTATCAATACTGAACCCGAAAACATAACCCCCCCACACACAAAATATTTATATCATCAAATTGTATTCAAATAATTAAAAACTAGATTTTATTTATATGTTTTTTATATTAATCCATATCAAATATTAGATATACCATGAGAATATATAATTTATCCAGTATAAAAATAATACGTTCAATCAAACCATAGGGATATCTCAGAACTATGTCTAGTAATTGAAAAGAATTTTTAGTGGCATGTATCTCTATTAATACCTTGATTTTAAAGGATGTGTAGAAATTGTTGTAAAAATGAATCTATGTTTCAAAATTATTTTCCAAACACATGTGATAAAATGAAAATATTAATTTAATAACAACCTTTAACTTGCAGCTTCTTTCTCATATTCCTCAGTATCACAACTTGAAATTAATTATTGACTGGGATTGAGATTTCAATTCAATATTAAAAATATTTTAAGTAAATCCTTATTAAATATTACATAGGTGGGTTTATTTTATAAATATTTTCTGAAGGGATATATTTATATGATTTTTAGTGGAAAATTCAAGAAGCATGATCCAATTTAAATTGATTTTAACTTATGATTTCCATTTATTGAAGGTAGTGGGGGATTTTATGGTACTTATGATTCTACTCTAACTGCATCCTCAACATTACTCTTTTGTGTCCTTTTTATTTTACCCCTCATTCATTTCTCATTAGGTTTAGTAATCTTACACTATTCTCATTATTTTAGAAAATCCATCCATAGTAATCTGAGTCATAGTGGTCATATGTAATAACATTGTACATGAATCGACCATCATGTCACATAGAAATGATACCTATGGCTTAAAATAAATTAGTTTTTAAATTTACCATTATTTTACTCAAGATTTATAATTCAATACATAGGTTCATTTGAAAACTCATTTAATATATTGATAGAATCCCTAGTGTTTTTTAGGAATGTTTTCAATTTCTTGTATTTTGAGTGAATTTGAAGTTGATGATAGGTTTTAGTTTATTTAGACTATAAGGATCATTTCATAAATTCTTGAGTTGCCTTGGATTTCATACACTAAAAATAAATTTGATAGTTATAATAATGAGAATTCACATATTTTGTGTACAGACCTTATGTTTTCTATAGGACAAACATAATCATTTAGTAGAAGATGATATATAAATGATTCCATAGCTTGTATTCAATATGTGTTCCAAAATAATTTTTCACCCTTCAATATAATTCCAATCAATTCTATTTAATGACATATCATCCATCAGTTTATAACTATATTCAAACATATTTTTCATTAATTATCCACATTTGATAGTATCTAATACAAAAATATCTTCATGATACAAGACATTATAGAATAATTCCAAAATTAAATATTACTCTAGATCGTTATGTGAAAATTATCATAATATGTAATTTAATCTATTCCTTTCAATATAATGTCACTTTGAATCCATAAAATTGAAATTTTGAGTGTTTAATATGATATTATTATTTTTTAGATGAAAGGACTCACTTTAAGATGAATCATTTCCTCTCATCCCATTTGGTGAGATAAATGGGTTCTAGTCTCTGAATATATTTCATACCATTATATATAATTAAAGAACATGAAAAATTCAACCAAACTGTATCTCATTAGAAGTTATGTAACAAAAAAATATCACATAGAATAATAAAAAATCACATGATAACTTATTAATAGTTATGTAGTAGCTTCAAAAATTGAAGTGAAATTATGATCATTTGGATGATTGGTTGCATACTGTCCAACATATTTAATATAACTAAAGGGATTGTAAGTCACAGTTGTAATGTGATTATTAATAGTGAAAAATAGACTATGTGAGTCCTCGTACTTATAGATCTTTTCTAGATAACCTTATTTCCATTTTCCATCCCCCTGTTTTATCCATAACATCACTCTTTTTGTTCTTCCTCGTGATCTATTTTTAATCTATATTATAGTCATAGATAAGTTTTTTAAATTTTAGGATTTTATTTCTCATAAATATCAATGCATGATTTAAAATTTACACTATTATCATGAGAAGAGTATTTAATGATAATAAAACTTGAATATATAAGGAGAATTTCATAAATAAACTGACATTTCCAACTAAATGTCATTGATAATGCTATAATTATCATTTACGACCTAAATGGAATAAACAACTCCTAGAATTTATCCTGTTTTCAATTAAAATTATATGGGATCAATAAAAGTAAAATAAATTGTATTTGTATATGTGATTTATGAGTTCATACCCATATAGACAATGTTATTAATAACAAATCAAAAAAAATCAAAATTAATGAATGCGTGATGATCTATAACAAAAAAATGATTAGTGATTTTTTACAAAGAATTTATATAATATGATCATAGATTAATGAATCTAAAAAATTAAATTAATATCAAACTTGTTATTAGAGTATAGTGTAAAAAAATCCATTGAATATGAATAAATTTATAACATATAAATTCACCTATTAATAAGGTAATTTAAATTTATTTGTTTAAAATATATGTAAAACAAAAACATATTTTAACATAGATTTTAATATTCCCATGGGATATTATAGATTATTAGAAACTAAAAATACATATGAATTAATATAATACATCATCATACAATGGCCATGAATTATAAATTTGATAATTCATAAAATAAAAATTAGTTCAATTACCAAATTTAATTTACTAATTTCAAATAACTACATCACCAAATTGAACCACATAATTACATTTCTTAAACCATCATAAATCACCCGTGCATAATTTTCACAAGTTAGTGATCAGAAATAAACATAATAAACATTTTGAATACCTACTAAAAAACTCTAGGGATCTGTTAGTTTATAATGATGCAAAGATCAATTATATCAATCTCTAGAAAAAAATCAATATTTGTGGGTATAAAAAAACCTCTCATGTATCTACATTTCTCTCCCATAAATTACAACATTACTCTTCAAAACCAACATTTTAAATAAAACCTTATAAATTCATTAAATAAATATATTTTATCTTTTAGAAATATATCTCTACTATAGACATAATGATATGTGATAATTAGTTTTTAATGTATGATAGATATAATATTCATGTTGAAATAATATACTTATAGAATAATATGGTTCCTATTTTGTGATTTTAATTTATTAAACTATAATGTCAAATAGATTATTCTTATATGAATCCGAGTTAATATCACATATCTAGTAGTTATCATGAATTAATGTAATTAAATGTCTTACATAATCTCATGTAGCTACATCCTGAGGAAGGTCACTCGAGCATTAGCTTTCAATAACTAGAATATAAAATGAATTTATCCATAAAACATGTTTTAATTCATGATTCATTTCTCCTATACACAACTAGTTTATTCTAATGTGATCAAAATTATACCATAATAATATATTCTAATGAATGACAACGATCTCATGGGTTAATCATATGTAGATCCATTTTTTCAAATATTAATTTTATGAATTTTATTATAATTAAACCAAAATATAGAATAATATACTTCCATCCATTTAACACTAAAATTAATATAAATAGGAAAAAATAACTTATAAAATAATAATGTTCTTAGAAATAATTCATGTAATCATGTTTTCACTTAATTTGAAATTGAATTTTTGAATCAACCCCACATAAGTTTAATAATTATTCCACCAAAAAATTTAATTCAATTATGAAATAAAATCACAAACCATATTATTTTTTTTGAGGAAAAAACATTTTAAACCAAAGATAATGTATAAATTATATTTTTAACCCAAACTGTCGACTTTGAGACCACATGGTGGTTAGAACATGGAATAATACCTTTATAGAAATTAATATGGTTATGTTAAATTACGACACACATCCATAACAATATTTAAACAGAAATTATTTTACAATAATACTCTACAATAAGTATAAAATAATAAATTCAAGTTGAACTGATTATGAACCACCACTAAAAGCTCATCCCATCAAATTATGTCTATTTCCCCTCACGCTATGTGACACATGTTCCCCCATGAAACACTCCTATATCATGGGACCAATGAAAATGTGGCATATATAATAATTGTATTAATTCCTCTTAGGTATATGATACATCCTTTTTACAATAGTGGTGATGATACAACCCTCCCAGGACAAAGAATAACCATCACATGCTGTTCATTTTCAACTAAGTATCACCATGATCCCTATATGATTGTCACTCAAGTAGAAAATACCCCACCTATACCTCCAACCACATCCAAAATCACCTCCTAAACATGTAATAATTAATAAAACAAATGTTTAAGTTCCAATTCATGAAACATACCCTACCTTAGAATAGAAATTGTAATTTTTATTTATTTTCGCCAACTCATCTTTACACAGGTCATTAAAAATCTTAATTCATTATCCCTTTCATAGTTAGAGTAAATCACAATCCATTTTAGTAGGAAAATTTTTGGGAAAATTCTTTTTGAAAATTATATCATTAACCTCTTCCCATCCAACGGAATCAAATTATTCTTCATGCTAGATGTTCTTGATGGTGGTTCCCCAATATTTATCATTACAGTTATAACAACAATAACATAAAACAATATTTTCATACATTGATAGATATAGAATAAAAAATATAGTCACTATATTATAGATACATTTATTAAAAATTAGTGAATTGGAAAGACCCATGTATAGGGGATATTGGTTTTCATATGAAGTGCTCAATGAGGTTCTCTTCCTTAGTGTGTGGGTGATTTTATCATGGTTTGTGAAATATTACCAAGAATTAGAATGTTCAGTGAGAATTTACATTATATATTTTACTCCACCACAATCCATTTTTGTTTTCCATTGGGAAAAAATTTTAATTTTATTTTAGACTCATTTTTTACTTCATTTCTCTGAATTCATACCATTAAAAAAAATAAAAAACTATTAGTTTCTATTTAAAAATAAAAAATAAAATGTTGTAATCAAATGATAGAAAATATCCAACCAAATATATATGAAATTATGAAACCTTCATTTCATTTTATAAAATATTAATCTCATCATACATCAAATTTGTATAATTATAGGATTTTTGGTAATATCACCTAATTTATCAAAGTGTAATCCCAAAAAATAAATATACCTTAAATAAATATAAATTAAAAATTTGAGTGAATAATATTTATTTAATAAATCCATTTAGAATATTATTCATTATTACCAGCAAAAAAAACACACTAATATAAGTAGTTTTATAATAATTCAAGACATTATAAATAATCGACATATTTTGTAAATATTTTTACACACTTCCCAAAAATATTATTCACACATGATACCTAGATAGAAATAACATATATAATACTCTTAGTTATAATTTTTAGAAACAAATATTTGTAATGTGGCCATGTAAGATTCATAGTATGGGGTGAATATAAAATATATAAACAAAATATCATAGGTGAAAAGAAGATAAAAAGTGTTACAGAGAACAAACTCATTTTACATGAATATAACATTAGTAAATCATACTAAATAAAATACAGAACACAAAACAAGAATAATTTATTATATATAATGATGGAATGCCCAAAAGTAAAATCATCCTTTATTAAACGTAGATAAATATATATAAGTATGATGTATTTAATTTTACAATAGTAATTCTTCCAAAATAAAAAATTGTATTCAATAACATAATTGTGCCCGATCAATCAGTTCACCATCAATACAAAATATTAATCATGAAATGATGTATTTTTTATAAAATGTGAATTGTGACTAAGGTGTGTGGAGACATGAGTCTAGTATATTGTTTCATGAAATATTTATATAGAATAATATAAAATAAATTCCAAAAAAAGGATTGACATTATGATATATATCAAGGTTAAGGATAGAAACATTTGTATCATAATAAACTAGGCTAACCAAATTCCCACAAACTCGTTATCTTGGAATAACCATATATACTAGATAATATTTTAGATATTTGATAACTATATATGTCTCATTATGATCTTCTATGATAAATTTTTTTATTGAATTCATTGGATTCCTCTAGATAAAAAAATCCATGAATAATGAAAAAATACATGTATGAGTCACAAGAAGGCAAAATGAATGATACTAATTTCAAAGAATAATTAACGTGGGAGAATTAATTGAGTTTTGCAAATATTTACCCAAAAATGATCGGTATCCATTCAAATAATGGTGTTCAATATCCCTAGTATTTCATAAGAAAAATTAAATGATATTGAAATATATAAAAATGTATGTTTGTATGAGCCTTGTAAAATATATAGGAAACATAAGAAGAAATATAAATTAGTTTTTGGATTTTTTTCTAATAATAATAATTTAAAAATAATTTTGAATATAAATGACATACAAAATGATTAAATATTGGAAATTTATTATTCATAATGGAATCTGAAAAAGATATTGTGAAACTGCATTTCATACAAGAATGTAGAAAATTGATTTCTTGAATATATTTTTAAAGAATGATATGTCACCTTCTATATAATAAACACAACCATCTGAATAAAATATTTTATAACATTATTTATATATCTTAAATTGAATATTAATTAATTATAACCATTAATTACACATAAATTAGTATGTAATAATTTATTTTCATATTTTGGTGCTCCTAATTTATATAGTTTCTTGCATGTTTTTCAATAGAAATTTTGATCATCATTCAATGAGAAAAATTAATAATTAATATATGGTCCATATAGTGGAATATTTTTTTTCCATCAATTTATTTTTACCCATGTTCATCTAATGGAATTATTGAGTGTGGATTGAGCGAATGGAATACGTGAAAAGCTAGTTTTAGATAATTTACCATTGGTATTATATCAATTTATAATGAAAATTATTTTTTTCACACATTTACACACCTATGAATTTAATAAATTAATATTTAATATCATACATTACCTTAACTATATATTAATAATTATTAAACACGAAAATTTTGATGTTAGTACAACATAGTCCATTGTGATAGTTAAACATTACTGAAGATGGACATGTTATATGAGTGAATGAGTAACAGGTTAAGGATATAAAATTGTATTATCATTTTAAAATAAGAATTATAATTTAATATATTATCATTAGTGTGGATAATTATATTTATACATAATTTATATAAAAATGTAACGGAAAAGGTAGATACAAAATTATATTTAAACCTACTTTATTGAAGTAGAAGATAACAAATATCAAATAATTAATTAGGAGTCAATAAAGTTGAATTTAATAAATATTTAATGAATTATAATGTCTTTTTTAGTGGGGGTAGTGGAGTGGTCCATTTATAGGTGATTTTCAGTGGAATTTATATAAAAAATTATCCTTAATTTGTATGGTTTTATTTTTCAAGGAATAAGAATCCAATGTTGTATTTTAATAGATATAAATATATATCCTCTTCAAAAAAAAAATTCATAGATATGGGTATTGATATTTTATTCCCGCATACCCTAATTTACCTTTTGAAAATCAATATATCTTTACTGGGGAAGATGAATTTTTCATTCAATGGTAAAATTAACTTTATAAAAATATAATTTAACATCTTAAATAATTTTAACATAATAAAAATAATTACAATTCAATTTAATATAAATAAATTTTAAAATATGATAAATTAAACATTAAAATAAAAATATTACTTGTATAGAAATATAGTTTTTTATTAACATGATTATTTCAAAAATTAAATATTCAAAATATTATTTCACCTAAATAACAATGTAATTATTGTACACATATTTGATTATGATTTAAATCATTAAATTTCATTAGAATTGTCTTTTAGTGGTGATCTATTTAATTTATTCTGTTAATAATACATAAGACCTAAAAAATAAATCATTATTAAAAAATATGTTTTTATCATTAAATGATTTTAACAATATAGTATTAAAATAGTTATTTATAATTTAATTTTCTCAAAAATACCACGATTCCAATTCTATTTAAAAAAATATTGAGATTTTATCTTTCTTTTTTGGATTTTTATGCCAAAATAGAGCTTTCTAATTGGTGGAATTTTAAAAAACAATAGTATGTATAGGTTCAAGTTGTGATTGGGGATTTCATAGTGTGAACAACCCATACTATAGAACAATGTGTTTTTCTATGTTACTAATGTTATGGATTGGAAAATATGCCCCTACATTATTAAAATGAATTTCATTCCTTCAATAAAGCATGTGATCATGTCTCCTAATAAATATAAAAATATTTAAATTTTAATGACTTCCCTTTCCCTTCATAAAACCCATTTTTTGGGATCTATTCCTAATCTTTTGGGAATCTAAACCAAGAAGGAACAATGTGTGCTTCACTTAATACAAATCTTGGAATCCTATTATTATTCTTATTCTTCTTTATTTCTTCCAGGGAATGAATTATTTTTATTATTCTTATATTAAGTTATCTATCCTTTTCTCTTCATCCTTCACATCGGTTTCATATTAGAAAAACCATAGGATTATATTTTGACCTAAAATATTATGCCCAATGTAGTAAAGATGTGTGGTTTGTTAGCTAGGTGTTATATATTCTAAAACCCATAGTTTCACCACTTACAAACATGGTTAATGTTAGTGTTTATATTACACTCATTCCATAACACACGATGAGACCCCATGGGATTCATAAAACGTGTTAATGTAAATTCATTATATTTTTTTTATTTTGAAATTTATTCAGAAAGTTTTGATAGTTTAAGAACTGATTAATAATGTGGTTCTATATGATTTTGAAAGGAATATGATTTTTTGTTTGTAGTGGATGTGTCATGTCATTTCTAAAATGACTAAGACTTATTTTTTAAAATAATTTTTCTTGTTTTAAATAATTATAGTATTATTACAAATTATATGGTGGTTCATGAAATTAAATTATGGTTTTATTGGGTTATTGTTATTTTTTAGGTTATTGTTGTTTCACTAAGAGGTTAATAAATTTTGATTTATGACATGAATTGTGTATCTTTATTGATTATTTTTTATTCTCAATGTATGACCATAAATATATATATATATATCCTATTAATATTGAAAGATTTATATTTAATATTGTGTAAAAATATATATATATGTACATGTGGGTGTTTATAATGAAATTTTATTTAATTTATTATTTAAATAATTAAATTTTAAATTTTTATATTTTTTATATGATTATCATTAAATGAGGATTGAAAATAATTTTTTTAATACATGATTTAGAGGCACATATGAAAATTGAGAATGTTGTGAAGGTTAAAATTCCATTAAATGGAAATTGGAATAAAGGTGATCCCAATATAAAATAAGTACCACTTTTAACATTTATATGTATATTGGTATATTGTAATACATTTTTGAGAGTGTTAACCCCCATTGAATTCATATTACATTAAGTTATGTTTATATGGGATGATATGTTTTTAAAAAGTGGTTTTTCCATGGATGAGTGTTGGGAGGATTCATAAGAATCTATGATTTTATTATGTTGATATTGTAGTGTAAAGATATATATAATGACTGGTCAAATACATTAATTATTAATATGAGTTCCTAGGTGTAATAGTTAGAGACTATATTTTCTTAAAATATAAACCATATTAGAAGAACAATATATGTTAACATGTTAGATTCCATTTGACAGTGTCAATTGTGAGGTGTTTTAAGAGATTCATATTATGTGTATGCATGAGAGTGGAGTAATAAGATTGAATATGGTTCAAAGACAAGTACATACCTGGAATTCTAGTGAGATGATAAAAAAATCTATCAAATTATTTTCACCTTACTATATTTCATACTTAATATAGTTAATTTTTTTTTAATGATACAATGTATTAGGGATCTTTTATTATATAAAATGGTGGTTTCACTTTTTCAGTCGGTTTCTAATTTTTAAATTTGTTTAAATGAATTAACTATATATATTACTATATTTCTAAATATCAATGACCGGATATAATTATATAGTGTCCTTTAAATATATATTAATATTTGAGAAATTATTTAAAAGGGTTTATAGCAAAAGAATTGGTTTGTATGTGATTTATAAAATTTTTATATTAAAATGTGATTCTCTGAAATGATTTGAATATTATATTAGAATTTATATTTTCATGAGTGAAAAAAAATTCTTATTTTAATTTAAACTAGTGTTTAGTTTTTGTTTTGGGAATAAAAATTCATAGACTATATGGTGCTTAAATACTTAGATGTGTAATCCAGAAATCTATGTTGTTCTACATATAATTGTTTTACAAAACTTTTATTTCAGTTTCATTTTTAGTTGTAGGATCAGTCATTGGGAGTGAAATTCTTATAAATTGATGGTGACTATGTGGCCATATGGAGGATATGGAATTATCATTATGTGTTTGTTTAAATAAATGTTGTATTTTAAATGTCAGTCTCATATTTTTGGGATGTTTTATATTCCCACTATAGTGGATTATTTGTTTTATTTTGACCTAGATAAAATGTATTGATTTTATCAAGAAATTTATGTGTAATGGTTATTCCATGCTTTGTAGTTTTAATATTTATAATTTTATTGATTTATTTTTCAAGAGTACCTAGCATTTTAATGGTACAATTGAAATTGGTAGAGGATTTATCCCACTTTATAAATATAAATTGATGAATTAAATCATCTCCATGGGGTTATATTTAAATTTGAGGCACTTGTTTCATACAATAGGTGATCAAATATAGGCCTTTCTTATATTGTGGGATGGGTCAATTACATAGTCTATCAGTTAACCAAAGTTGTTTTATGAATCAATAGTATCAAATCATATGTTCTTGATATGGAATAGGTTCTTGGAGATCGATTTTGTTATTTTTGGTTTTTGGTGCATTGGATTTAGGTATGTTCTTACTCGAATGGTATATGAGGTAATAGTTTCATGTGAAATTACACATCCTGATCCATGAGTTTCAATAGCATGTTAGGTTGGAATTATTCAGTTAATAGTTACATTTATTTTTTCAGTTTTTATTTTGGTGAATGTTTATTTGATTTTATATTTATATTAGGAATTATATGTTATAAGGGACGAATATTAAAATAAAAAGGGTTTCATATGATGTAAAAATCCTTTTTTTCAGTTTAATTCTTATGTTTTGTGAAAATATGAATTCCTAGTGATGCGATAAAGGAAATGAGTTTATCAGGGACTCATTCGAAGATCATAAACCCAGACAGTGGATGAAATATAGGGACCATATATTTAGTATAAACAATTTCACCTAGTCCATATCATTTCTCATAACCATGTGTGTCATTTTAGTGATCCATAGGGGGACACATAGTTTTTCATTATCATATATCCAAAGCCTTATTCCCTTGCAAATGATCTGCAGTTTAAATAAGAGTAAAAACAAAAAGTTTTCCTATCATTTCCCAAACCATGTGCACGAAATGTATGACATCTCTCCTTGTATAGTATTCCATATATGGTCTATTCATGATTTTTCCAACTGTGTATCCAAACCATGAAACAACTTTAATTTGGGTAAAATTAAAAGTAGAAATCAAATTAATTGATGTTTAACCCTACTTTTTGTTTCATCATTCCAATGGATAACAGGTCCCATTTTAACACATGAAGAGCTCCTCCCCTCCGAGGTTCATTCATAATTTGTTTGTTGGACATATTATTTGAGATCCTCTCATCTCAGTTGATAGTAATAATTATGTTCTTCACTACTTAGACTTCTCTCTTAATTCTTCTTCTTATAGACGATTCTATTTTGATGATTTCTCATAAGCAATATTTTTTAGGTGGTCATCCATTATTACATTTTCTTAAGATCCAATCCCAACAATGGTCCTATATAGGATAAGGAATATCCTATAAAAATAATTTATGGAGTCAATGACTCATCTGTTATGGTCTCATAGTATATATATGGTTTCTAATTTACTTTCCCTAGTTTCATCGAGAATTCTATTTAAATTCATCTTCATTGAAATAAATTGTCTATATTTTTTATAGTGTATTAATAATGTAACAAGACATCATTTATGGTTGAATCTTCACCATGGACCACACAATTAGAGTGTGTTCTTTAATTATGGATATAGTATCCAATTATTTTATTATTTGAGTCAATGTTAGGATGCATCTGACTTTTCCATTAATAAGTTAAGTGATTCAATTTATTAAATGAATCATAAGTTGTTACGGAAGGTTTATATATATATATATATATATATATATCCCATGTACTAGTTAAATTATAAATTTAATTGAAATTGATTGCATGTCCTTGACTACCCTTTTCATGCATAATTAAATGTAATGGAATGATCCTATTAAATTATATAAATATATATGTTAAATTAGAAATTGGTTTCATTTCCTATTATCATATACTAATGCTTAATTAATGGAAATTTAATGATACTATTGAACTATTTAATTTATTGAATATTCTAATGTTTTGTTAATATATATTATAAATGGAATGTGTATAATAATCCTTTTAATTTGGAAAATTTTAACATTTATATAAATGGTCAAGAATGATCCAATCATTGATTCCAAAGGGAATGCATTGATCTCTCAAAGGTTGTAATTTAGATTTGTTAAGAAAATTTTAATAGCACATACCCAATATAGAATCTGGGAAATTTTTTATTCCATGAATGCCTTAATCTAGCACATATGATTCAGTTGTCATGTTTTGCAGCTATTACAATTCATTAGATACACTAATTTGATTCCAGAAGATGTATTTGAACACAAAGCACCATGGTTTCACCACATTGGGATCACCCATTCTTAGTCTGTGATTACCATGGATGTGATCCAGGTACTTAGTTATACATTTTCTATGTGGAATGCCTTTGGTAGACCCTGTCGATTATACTCTGACCCTTACAATGTGACTGCATGAGTTACTACTATTATTTGGCTGACCCATGTGGTAAAGTATTTTTCGGTTACACAATGGATGCTATTTTATTATTATCAAGATATCTTTCATAGTTTGTGACACCTTCAAATATTTTATCCATATAAATTAAATTCTAAATTAAATTATTAATTGGTTACATGTTCCAACACTAGCTAAGGCTAAATCACGTATGAATTATCAATTAGAATGGGTTCAAATTATTAGATAACTACACATTTTACTATTTATATTCATATATTGTATTATATATACATCATTGGGGGTGGCCTATTGAGATTTGTCTCAAACCCTATCTAGTTTTTCATTGGAACCCAAGAAAATTATATGACCACATGTATGGATAATGGTAATAATCCTACATTGAACTCATGAGTTGTATGCTTTAGGATGAGAGAATTATAGAATATTACTGATCTAGAACTCGAGATGCTTTAAGATATTTTTAATCATTTTATTCTATTTTATATCATGTGTTACACCATATCCATAATTCCATACATGAATTATTTCCTTTTGATGATAAATTCCATAATATGTTTTTACAAGATATAGTTTTTATCAATTGAGTTGATTACATAATATTATTTCATGGCTATTTATGTGTACTTCCAATGTCTTTCATTTCATTTTCATTATTATGCATATCTATTCATGTTATATCACCATTGTGATCCACTATGACATAAGGTTATTGTCTCCCCAAAAGTAGACACTAGTCCCACGCTTCTAGTCTCAGCCTTTGGAATATATGGAGGCACCCATGAGGCGATGTGGCCAACTAAGTATTGTTACAATAGAGTGAACATGGACTGTTATGTCATAAATTGGTATCAAATAATTTCTTTTCATCTATCTACTTTTATTGTAATATTAATAAAATTACTATGAAAAAGAGGGAACTTGGTTATCAGTCATGTCTAGGATTATTTAACACACGTTCTAGGAAAACACCATGTTTCTCAAGCTTGGGATTTTTTTTCTAATTTTCACATATTATAGTTTTATATACATTCTCCATTGGGTATAACACATTAATTGTTATATTCTATATTCCTTATGAGCATTATTACATTTCCTGTAATGTAATGTAGCATTGAGACATGCATCATTATAAGAATCGAGAACTCACATTAGATGTATATGTTATTCCATAAAAGTACATTTGATTTCATGCATTTCACGGGTTGTTTGTTATTTTTTAGTGATCCATGGTTGTTACATATGACAATGATACTCAAATATACTATAAAGGGAAATTGATTTTTAAATTTGATGAATTATTATAAAATGGGTTATTTATATAATTTTTTTTGGTGGAATCATAAATATATAATTTTATTCCATGTAAACAATGTAACCCTAGTTACATGAGATGGACTTTGGTCATAGATTATTGATTAATTGATTTAATTATATACTGTCTTGTCATTATAATTTTTAATGGGTAATTCCTTGAATCAATATGTTATATTATACATATTACATTCTTTGATCAAATTTAAGGTGGAGGTTTTAGTTGAATGGGTTTAGATTTTCAATATAATGTTTATTTCCCATTGTTAACTAGGATTGACAATCAATTTAATCAAACCATCTTTTTTTATTAAATCATTTATGTAAACAAAATGTAAATTTTGGCTTATAAATCAAACATATTATACTAAATGAAGAGTAAAAATGTAATTTAATGAGTGTTTTCATCATTGAATTGAAATTGAACATCCATATATCAGAACCCCCGTAAATACAACATCACCACTTACCAATACTCTAGCAGTCAAAGTGGATAGTTGGGATAGTATGTTGCGTAGTGAAACATTTTTCTTATGTACTACTTATATTAGTGACACTATCTTTGTTAGAATATATTTTTAGGAATTTTTGTATCATTCTATTCCACCAAGACATCATCTAGTCATGCACTATAAGGGTGGTAATGATCATGCCCCGGAGGTGGTGGGAACTGAACCACAAGTGATACATCCCATAGTGCCACTTGAGAAAACACCTATTATTCCAAAATAAGGAACTAATTATCAACATAAATAGGGTTTCATATGTTTGATTCAGTATATATAGGGTTCTTTATGACATCACCAATAATATATGACCTAACTAATGAGTTCCTACAGATGTATATTCGTGTGTTTTCAGGGGATAGAGTACCAAAGTCATTATAGTCATGAATATAAGCCATTTTATCTACCTTTGAGAATCTTCATATTCCTCAAGATAGGAAGTTCATGCTCTCAACCTACATGTTGCGGAATTTTGTTAAGTGTTAGTTGGATGGGATTACACATGTCGGTCTTTACTAGTGCATGTTCTGTGCAGAAATTCAGATTGCACTCTATGATTTCTTTTCCCCTTGTACACTAATAGCTAACTAAGAAAGGGAGTTTATGCACCTAGAGTATGGTGTAATTTCCATCATGGATTATTTCGTGAATTTCACTGAGTTTAAATGCTTCATGAAGCTGATTGTTGGTGATGAATTATCACAAGATAGACACTTCAAGGATTGGAACATTCTTGTCATCCACTAGAATGGGAATTTATTTTCCCTATCTAATTTTCTATGATAATGAACATGGATATTAATATTGTGAAAAAATAGATATAAGATGATAGTTTTTGGGAATAGAGGGTCAGTGACTATAATAGGAAGTAGTTAATCATGTAGCATGGAATGTATCATTTTGGATTCTCATCTGAGTGGTGTAGGGTTGAGTATTGAAACTGTAAGTATGATTGAAATCCATTAGTTTGGAAATAGGGGAATGTAACATTTTTGTATGATTAAGACATCTTTAGTTACATTCTTTATTTCAGATGGATCATCTTCCAAGATTTTGTTTGATTGTTTCACTTATTTAGAGTAAAACAGGACCCATTCCATCTCCACTTTTATGATGAAGATTAGTTATACAATATCAAGAAAGAATTATATGATGTACAAGAAAAATAGGGTGAGGATGTAGGCATGGCTGAGGTAGCAAGTTTTCTGATTATCAGTTCTAGAAGAGTGGTTGGTTCATGGTAGTCCAATTGTAGCTCAGGGTAGTGTATTAAGCTAGTTTTAGAATTTATAGCTAATACAGAAGGATTAGAGAGAAGGATCATCAACTATACGATGCATTACTCAAGTATGCTCTACTATAGTATCTTCATTATTCGATATAGGTGCATCTCATTCCTTTTTATCTTCACTATCCATGGAAATTATTAGGAGGGAAATTCAGTAAATTTTTGGGGTGATTTCTATAGACACATTGTTGGGTGTGTACTATATGGGTATATTCTAGTGAAAATATTATCCTTATGATGTAGTAATTTATCATTTCTTATGGTACATCTTCACCATCAATATAATGGAATTTTATTTCATTCTCATAATTGACTATTTGGTCCCTTATCAGGCCTATGTGGACAACTACATCCCTAGGGATTAGTATACATAACCATAGGTAGATAGTTATCTTCACATGGGTGAGTGGAATTTCAATGATATCAGAGTTGGAGAAGATCATCCTCATCTATGAGTACTGAGATATAATATTGACACCGTTTTCATGGATGATTGTTTCCCTCGGATTTCGGGGATGATCTCCTTTGATGGGATGTTCAAACATTCCAATCGGTTTCTAACAGGTTTGTTCATAGAACCGGAAAAATCCAATGATTCCACATCCATTCGGACCGACTTTCCAAAGGTAGGTGCTCACTAGTTTGTGGACTGATGAGGCTTAGGAATTTTCATTGGTCGAGAGGATGGGAGGTCGGACTCATCACACCTTTTTGAGGGGAATTATTGTCTACTTCGGGACTCTCTTTGTAGATTTAAGTTATGTTCGTGAATCCTTATTACATTACCAAGTATAAAATGAGTTTTCCTTTAGATTTGAAAATCAATGATCGATATGTAGGAAATTTAGAGAATCTTTTATATATATTCGAGGTTCTTCAT
The DNA here is from genome assembly GCA_963277665.1 of Viscum album. Taxonomy (NCBI): domain Eukaryota; kingdom Viridiplantae; phylum Streptophyta; class Magnoliopsida; order Santalales; family Viscaceae; genus Viscum; species Viscum album. The sequence continues at coordinate 443,827,356 of OY728155.1, read as the reverse complement.
CGATAGAGAATCATCTGTATTTATTAGAGATTCTTGGTCAATGGTACCCTTCGACACATTTATATAGAAGTCTCTTGGTCATTATGATGACCATGCTGGTTTTAAAGCCACTCAGTGGGGCACATGAAGTTTATTGTCATTCAGAAGGACATGAATTATTTCAAAGTTGGGATCGAACCCGCAGACGGTCTACCTACGTATCCTTTGTTTAGAAAAGGAATCAGAACCCACATAGTTCGAGTAAGGGAGTATGATGTTTATGATTGATGGCTCAAAGAAGGATGTTATAATTACTTTTACACTCTAAGCTCACGTGAGTCATGCTCGGTGTGAGAAACAAGAGGTATTGGTAAAAAATTAGAAAAGTGTACCATGAAAGATGAAATCATTAGAAATAATGTGGGGCTTATGTATGTATGACTACCCAGATAAAAGAAAGGTTAGGATTTACTTTAGGGAAGAAATCCAGGAGCAGGGTCCATAAGGGTATATGTGATTTATGGAGATTTTTAATACTCTAACTTGGGGCTTACTCCTGAAAAGGAGGCCCAAATTAGGATAGGACTTATGATTTGGGTTTTAATCCTAAAAAGGAATCCCAAATCAAAGGTAAATTAGGACTGGTTAAGAGAATTTTGACTGGGGCTTACTCCTAAAAAGGAGGCCCAGGTTAAGAGACTTGAAAAATTAAGGGATTTGGGGCTTACTCCTAAAGAGGGTGCCCAAATTAGGGGACTGGGGATTATTCCTGAAAAGGAGGCCCAGGTTAAGAGAATTATGATTGGGGGTTACTCCTGAAAAGGAGGCCCAGGTTAAGAGAATTATGACTGGGGCTTACTCCTGAAAAGGAGGCCCAGGTTAAGAGAATTATGACTGGGGATTACTCCTAAAAAGGAGGCCCATGTTAAGGGATCTCTCATCTTAAAGGATGAGGTTGAATGAATGAAATCTCAATCTTTAGTGACATAAAGATGTGTAAATCACTAGGTTTTGAGAGATTTTCCACAGAATTCCTTTCAAATAAGGAATTCAAATCAAGAAATCATGCCATAAATGGATTTGAAGAGTGTCTTGAAGACTAAATCTTGAATAGGAAAGATGGAATGGCTTAAGAGGGGTGAAATGGACAAGAAGGGCACCCAAAAAGGCAAGGGCGCGCAAGTCTTGGCAGGCGCGCAGGTACTGTGTGGGCACGCAAATCATGGTCGCACAGGTATGCCTATGCGACATATGGGGTACTTGCACGACGGCTAACCAGCAGGGTAATACTTGAGAGACTCTTGATTAAAGCCTTTATAATCCTCTTGAGGTTCTTCCAGAAGAGGGGCACACAAGTTCTATTTGAAGAAGTAAGGCGGCGCGCAAGTGAGGCCTTTTCCCTTAAGGGTTGGCCACTCAAGCGCGCAAGTGTTGATGAGTTTCAACACTTAGGCATTCTTCCCCCTCTTTATATCTTCTGTTATAGGTAAGAAATTACCTTAGAAGTGTTTCAAAAGCTTTGATAAGAGACTAGGGCGCCGGGAGCTCAAATATGAGTTTCTGGAAAAAATCCTCCCTAAAATGGGGGGCCCACAGGGTCTATTTATAGGCAGGAGAAGACCCCGGGCGGTTATCACTTAGGTCGTGCAAGTGACTTACACGACCATCATGCGTCGCACAAGTAGACTTGCACGACAGTGATATAACTTGCGCGGCACATGTGCTCTTGATCCCTTGTTCATGCCTTTGTCGATTTTTGATGTTTTCTTCAAAGGATGAATCAATTTGTGCTAAGTCATTTCCCTTTCCATTATTTTAGACAATGTGACGAAAAGGAGTGTCAACAAAAGTCCCCCCTTAGAGTTAGATCCAAAAGAAATGCGGATTTGACTCTGAAGAAAAGAAGAAAACAAATGGAAAGGCGGCGCGCAGGTTTGGGCGCGCAAATGAGCTTCGGGCGCGCAGAATCCAGCGTGCAGAATCCGGCGCGCAGGGGTACAGCCTTTAGTCGCCCAGGATACGGCGCGCAGGGTTCGGGACGTGTCTAAAAATAGAGGGCCTCCCTTCCGTCCAAAGCATCCGGATTTCCTGATTTCAAACCTTCGAGCTCTCGCCGCGCAGGTCACGTTAACCGTGCAGGTTGCTCTGTTTTCCGGTGTTTCTTTGATGGCGCGCTGCTGTCAAGGTAACTTGACTTGCGCGGTGATACCTGCACACCAAATATTTGCGCGGCACATCCAGACTTGCGCACCAATTTTTAGACTTGCGTGCCTTAATGTCTTTGCCATTTTTCTGAATTCTTTCACAAATTTTATGAAAAATAAACCCATTTAAGAGTTAGTTTATTCAACTTTTGTGCAGATTTAATGGATCTTAGGAGAATTGGAACGGCTGATGAACTGGCTAGCAAGCGGATTGATGACATGATGAACGTTGTTGGCCATGATTACTATGATATATACGACATAACTTTCCCAGATTTGGCTGATTAATTGAAGAAATATCATCTTAATTTCCCACAGAGAATATACCTGTCCCTGTATGGTCATGGTCATCTGCAAGGAGTCAATGTTCCAAATGAAAAGAACTATACACCTGAAATGTATCTGCACTGCTACTCCTCTATTTCTGTTATGTTGTGCATTAAGAGCAACAACAATGGTGTGAACTTTCAAAATCTCCATCCATGCCATTTCCTTGCAGATATGAAAATGGCAAACCCATGGGCTGAAATGTTTTCCGCTTCCGGTTGGTGGAGAGAAGACAAACATGGAATTAGAGAAATATCTGAAAAGAGTACTCTCTCCAAATGGCTCTTTACTTCCAATGATCCATTCTCAAATCCATGTATCCATCTTCCAAGTCTCTTGGACAGAAACAGAGTCACTGTTTGATCAGCAGAAAAATTTCTCAAACTGCACTCAAGAACATTCTTTTACAATTGTTCCAAGAAGAGCTAGTATCATTGTATCTCTTATTGTATCTAGTTGAATGAATGAATTCCAGGTGGTTGCTGATGAAGCTCGGGATGTCGTAAATCAAATGAAGACTTATGTAAAAATCCTCTTGTAATTCTTGAAAAAGAGAAGAGACTCCAGTCTGTGGATGTCCTTCTAACTCTTGTGCATCAATGAAAAACACTTTCACCTTCACTCATTTGTACCTGCATTCTCTTTTGCTACATTCTTTAGATCTTACCTAAGCCAATGGGCCTAGTAATCATGGTTTGATTTTTACTAGGATTAATGTAAATAACCCTATAAACTTCAAACCTTTTAATTACTCAATGTTACCTAAATCATACAAAATGTATGTTTAGTGAGTTGGGAACTTGACTTTTATTCAGAGTTCCCTTGTCTTTTGTGGGTAGTTTAAAGTCATGCACATCGGACATAAAAAGGATAATGTTTAAGGTTGAAAATAGCTTTGAATGATATGGATTATAATTGACTCAATTCCTTGACAACTCATCTGAAAACATAGTACCATACTCAAGTATGAGGGAAAATATGTAAGCTATGACTTAAGAATATTTGAATCTGAGAAATGACATGAAAAAGAGCTAAAAAGGCATTAGAAGAAGTTGTTTCCAAGAATGACGTTACCATTATTTAACAAACCCGTTAGGGGGTTGAATTATGCAGGGCCACCTAAGGGCATTGGCTGTATAGTTAAATAAAATAGTATCTTTTGGCTAACAAGTCTGTTATATAGACTGTTTATGCAAGGACTCTTATGGGTATGTGCTTCATAGACAAGCAAAAGAACTCTCAGAAATTTACTTTCCTAGTGCTAAAAGCTAGTGAAAGTTTATGGAGATTCAAATATTCCAAAGTATAGAGTTTACTGTATGGAAAGAGGTAATTGAATATGGAGAAGATATTTCCAAACAAGATTATCGAAGAACTGGATGAATATCACTCCTAAGAAGCTCTAACCCAAACGTAGGGAAGGAGAATATAAACCATAGAATTGAATACTTTCAGATCATGAAAAAGGACATGGGACAAATATGTTAAGGATGGCTATTTTTTCATATCCCTACATACTATCATTTAAGACAAATAAGGAAAAAATAGGCATTCTTCCCAAGAATGAAGTTACCATTATTTAACAAACCCGTTAGGGGGTTGAATTATGCAGGGCCACCTAAGGGCATTGGCTACATAGTCAAATAATAGTATCTTTTGGCTAAAAAGTCTGTTATGTAGACTGTTTATGTAAGGCCGCCTATGGGCACGTGCTGCATAGTCAGGAAAAAGAACTCTCAGAAGTTTTACATTTTTGTGACTAGAAGTCATGAATAGGGTTATGAGGATCTGAGAATATTTAAGGTTAGGATTATGACACATAAAGATGGATATTGTTCAATGTATACAGAGATACACAGATCAATGCTAACCATAATCATGTTGTGGTTGGGTCCTGAATTGAAATGTTGGACTTTACTACATATCCCATAAGGATGAGAATCAAGCCATACGTAGTTCTTAAACTACAGTTTAATGTCGTGTGGGACAAAAAGGATTAGAGATCTTAGTTTAGGGTCATAGAGCTTGGACCATTGTAAGAAATACACAGTGTGTGTTTTCATGGGGATTTTTCAACCAAGGGACTGAAAGTGGAATTTGGGGTTAGGCCCAAAGACTTGGGGCTGGATTTGAGGGACACTCGAACATTCATACGTATCCCATAAGGATGGAAATCAAGCCCACATAGTTCTAGAAATACCCTTTGTACAAATTTGGTTCGTACATATGAAGGGTGAAGGGGGAATTTAATACAATGATGGTTTAACCCAAGATAAAAGGTTTGGGCGTTGCTATGTATGCACGTAGTCTTTGAAATGAAACATGATTGAAAAATCAATGTAAATATTGGTTCCCTATCAGTTGAGGGTATCAAATAATATTGTAGTTTATTGTCATACTGGACAAAAGTGTTGTATAGTTTAACATCGTATAATAAGGACGAAAGTGAACCAATGTAAAGATATTGATTCTAGGGGCGGTTTCACGAATCAACATCGTATGAGATGGAGGTGAACCGATGTGAAGAGATTGGTTTTGGGATTGAACCTTGGGAGGTTGCCTACATACCCAGCCTAGAAGGCAAGGATCAAAGTCTGTGTAGTTCAATTAAAGAATGAATTAATGATCAAGTTGATCTTGGGGAAGACGACCTAAAAAAATGTTTTTGGGACTTACACATGGTTAGCGGCCCAAAGAGAGTGTTATGGTTGAGGTTTTCTCTAAGCTCACGTGAGTCATACTCGGTGTGAGAAACAAGAGGTAACAACAACCTTAACGATGCATAGTTTAATGTCATGTAGGACATATAAAGGGACTATGCATTTTAGAGTCTTGCAGTTAGGACTATTGGTGCTGCACAGTTTAGTGTCATGTAGCAGGGACAAAGTACAGTTTAATGTCATGTAGGACATATCAATGACTTTCTGTACAGTTTAGCGTCATGTAGTTAGGACGATGGGGACAATAGAGTTTAACGCCATGTTGGACGAAAGGGGGACTGTGCAGTTTAATGTCATGCAGTGAGGACAAAAGAGTACACCATTTATCATCATGTTGGATGCATTGGGGATTTTTTCCACAGTTTAGCGTCATGTTGGACGAAAGTGCGAATAGTTTAAGGTCATATGCATGGACCATGGATGGTGTAGTTTAATTTCATGCTGGACAAAAGTGTAGTTTAAGGTCATACAGGACCTTTGATGATTATGTAGTTTAACGCCTTTCCGGACGTAAGGGACTTTTATACAGTTTAGCGTCATGTAGTTAGGACGTCACAGTTTAACGTCTTGCTAGATGTAAGGGACTTGAAAATAGTTTAGGGTCATATTCATGGACTGTTGATGATTTAGTTTAAATTCATACTGGACCATTGATGTAGTTTAAGGTCATACAGGACCTAGTTGCAGTTTAAGGTCATACTGGACCATTTAGGGAACTTTTTCACAGTTTAACATCGTGTGGGATGAAGTTTCAGTTAAAGGTCATATTGGACCATTGCTGTATAGTTTAACGTCATATAGCAAGGACGAACCGGTGCTGCACAGTTTAGTGTCATGTTGCAGGGACAAAGTACGTACTTTGCAGTTTATACAAAATACCTCTTCAAAAATCTGGCATTGGTTGGAGTAGTGATGAGTTCTCCATCCATCGAGATTAATGAATACGCTCCATTGGAGTAGACCCTATGTATTGAATAAGGTCCTTACCATTTTGGCTCAAGTTTGGGAGGTTTCTTTCCTGGTATCATTGGAGTTCTGAGAACTAATACCAATTCTCCCTGAGTGAATGAACGAAGATGAAATTTTTTGTTAAAAGCTCGTGCTATTCAATTCTGATAGACTTCCAAGTGGTGCAAAGTGCACAATCTTTTCTCATCTAACCATTCCAATTAATTCAATAGCTTTTGAGATTGTTCATATGTAGATGATTGATCACAAATGGCAACTCTGAGCGTGGGTAGTTGAACTTCAATGGGCAAGACGGCTTCCGTTCCATATACCAATGAATATGGAGTTGACCGAGTTGCAGTGCGGGTGGTAGTCCGATAATCCCATAAAGCATGAAAGAGTTTATCAGGCCATGACCTCTTATCTTTATCCACCATCTTTTGCAGTATATTTGAAAGAGTCTTGTTAAAGGCTTCTATCTGGCCGTTGGTCGCTGCATGATACCGAGATGAATGGTTGGATTTGATTTGTATTCTTGATACAACTTCTTCACCTCGGATGAACAGAAATTGGTGCCATTGTCCGTCAATATGGTATGAGGGACACCAAATCTGGTAATGATGTTAGACTTAATGAAGCTGACAATGCATTTAGAACTGACTTCCTTGAGAGGTATTGCCTCTGCCCATTTGGAAAAGAAGTCAGTAGCAATAAGAATGTACTTAAACTGCTTGGCTGTAGCCGAAGGATAAGGTCCCACCACATCTATTCCCCATGTGGCAAATGGCCATGAGTATTTAGCTGTATGAAGAAACTCTGGAGGTTAATGAATGAAGTTGGAATGTACTTGGCATGAATGGAACTTCTTTTTGAAATCAACACAATCTAGTATCATTGAAGGCCAAAAGTATCCAAGCCTTCGAATCTGATCAGACAGTCTATGTCTAGACTGGTGGGCACCGCATACTCCTACATGCACTTCTTTTATGACAGCCATTATATCTTCACCATCAATGCATCTGAAGAGAACTCCATCAAAACCACGTTTGTAGAGAATTTTCTCTAGGTGATCTGGGCTATCATAAAGAGTAAAATTGACCACACGTCGCCGGATTTGTTCTTTCTCGGCTCTATCAGGTGGAAGTGTTCCATTTTGAAGGTATTCCCTGATAGGTGACATCCATCCTATAGTATGACCATACGGTTCAGGAATGGGACAAATTTCATTAATTTACTCTGTTCGGATTCAAACATAAGGTGAAATTGCACGATGGTGGGCAATACTGATGGTTGTCTCATCCCGATTTGGATCTGCTAGAGTTGTGGATATATTAGCCAATGCATCAGGTTGAGCATTTTGTGATCTTGGGACATAAGAAAATTTCAGTTCCAAAGGAAATTCTGCCATTAACTCTCTGATGTAATCATACAAAGGGATTAGTTCTTCTTTTCTGATGGCATAATCCCCATTGACTTGTTTGATTACTAGGTCTGAATCACCTTTCACCTTTAAGTGATTCACTTGTGCTTGAAGCGCTAATTCCAAGCCTACGATGAGAGCTTGGTATTCTGCTTCATTATTGGTACCACCTTCCCACAATAAGAAGGAATAAGGTAACACTGCCTTTTCTGGAGAAATGAGCACAATTCATAAGACAACTTTGTTGAATTTAGGATTTTCTATTTTCCTCCCTGTTGGACTTCTGGAAGCACCATCAAAATACATTTTCCATGACTGAGGACTTTCTTGAATAGAGAAGACTTCCTCATCAGGGAGTTCAATATTTGAAGATGTATCTTCCACTGAAGGGTGTTCATCCAGGAAATCAGCCAGATCTTGGCCCTTTATCGCCTTTTGAGACACATACTGAATGTCGAATTGCTGCAAAATAACTGCCCACCTTGCCAGACGTTCTGTAAGCATTGGACGACTAAGGATAAATTTGAGCGGGTTATTGTGAGATACCAATTGGACCTCGTGATGTTGCAGGTAGTGTCTCAACTTCTGAACTGCAAAGATTAATGCCAGGCAGCACTTCTCAATACTTGAATACCGGGTTTCTGCTTCAAGCATGGTTCAACTGAGATATTAGAGACTATTTTCATTCCCAGCATCATTCTTTTGAGTAAGAAAGGCACCCAATGATCACTCTAGAGCAGTCACGTAGAGGATAAGTGGTCTTCCTTCAACAGGTGGCATGAGTACCAGTGGACTCAAGAGGTATTTATTGAGAATATCGAATGCTTCTTGACATTCTTCAGTCCACTGGTAAGTGACTCCCTTCTTCATCAATTTGGTGAAAGGTAAACTTTTTCCTTCCAAATTGGCGATGAAACGCCGAATATTGGCTAAGTGTCCCTGAAGTCCTCTTAATTCTTTCAAATTTTGAGGAGGTAACATACCAAGGATTGACTTGGTCTTCTTAGGATCGACTTCAATACCATGATGGCGTACAACAAAGCTGAGAAATTTTCCTGAGGTTACCCCAAAAGCACATTTTAAGGGGTTCATCTTCAAATTATGTTGTCAAAGCTTGCAGAATATGACTTCCAAATCAGCCAAGTGATTAGAACGTTGTTTGGATTTAACTACCAAATCATCTACATAGCATTAAACAAACTTCCCTAATAAGGGTTTGAAGATACGATGCATGGCACGCTGATAAGTTGCACCTGCATTCTTTAAGCCAAAGGGCATTACCCGGTAGCAAAACACACCTTGAGGGGATCTGAAGGCTGTAGATTCCTCGTCCTCTGGGGACATTCGGATCTGATTATATCCGGAATATCCATCCATGAAGGAAAGTGCTTCATAGCTAGCTTTTTCATCAATTAGAAGTTCTGTAATCGGAACTGGGAAATCATCCTTATGACAATGCCGATTAAGATCTCTAAAATCAATGCAAACTCTAATTTGTCTGTTCTTTTTCTTTACTGGGACAATATTATCCAACCATTTGGGATATTGAACTTCTATGACGAAGTTAGCTTTGATAAGCTTATCCACTTCAGCTTCAATTTTGGAAGCATAAGTTGGGTGTGTTCTTCTCGCGGCTTGCTTAAATCCTCGATGTTCTTCTGGTAAACCCAAATGATGAGTAGCAACATCAGGATCAAGCCTGGGCATTTCTGTATAGTTCTAAGAAAATATATCCCTATTTTTCTTTAGAAAAGTAATATACATCTCTTTCTATTCAAGAGTCATGGCTGTACTGATTAAAGTGGGGCGTGGATCTTCTTTTGTACCCAGATTTATTTCTCTGAGTTCATCCACAGTGGTAGAGATACCCTCTTCAAATGATGGAGGAGCATCTCTGAGATCTTCCTCTTCTTCTTCATCATGTGTTATTTCTTCCTTTTCTACTTGCATAGTAGATGATAAAGTAGAATTCTCATGATCCGAAGAGATGTCAAAATTTTCATATCTTGAAGAAGAAGCTTTCATTTCCGACCTGATTGATGATGAAGGGTCTTCTTTGGATAATAAACAAGAGATGATGGATTGAGAATCGACATCATTGTTCACCTCCGATGTTGCTATAACTTCTTCTGGCCTAATTGGCGAAGCATAGACTTGATGGATTTCAGCAGATGAAATGAAGACGTCACCATTTGTGCTTTCATCACTGCTTGGTAGATTACCAATTTCTCTCATGTTTCCTAGCTCGATTGCCGTAATTGACATTATGGATCTTTCCATAAGATTATTTTGATTTGGGTCTAACTTGTCAATTTTACTGATAGGCAACACATAATTTGTACTCACATGTGTAAATAGATTTACTGGAATTTTTTCCAAACCATATGGGGCATTAACTTTGGTAATCTCCCTTGTTATGGATTTCCCCCTTTGCTTCATGTGATAGAATTCTGCCTCAATGTATTGAGACTCACATGTCTTGAACGGGGCCTTATCACCATACAATGTCACAACTTAACCATCGAAACAATATTTGAGACATTGATGGTATGATTAAGGGATATCCACATGTTGATGTAGCTAGGGTCTTCCCAGCAAGATGTTGAAGGCTGAGTCTTGATCAACAACCATGAAATATGAATTGGATACAAGATCTCCAAACTGAGTTCTGAGTGTAACCTCACCCAATGGTTCTTGTTCATTTTTATCATATCCTTGTAATATCATGGTATAAGGAGATAAATCAGATTTTGTGAGGCCCAATCGACGAAGTGTACGAATGGGCATGAGGATGACTCCTGAACCATTGTCAATGAAAACTCTTTGAACATCCACGCCATTGACCTTGCCAGACAAGTATAGTGGTCTAATATGTCCATGCACAACATCATCTTCATCTTCATCAGTAAAAGATATTATTGCATGGCATTCTGCAGGATTATTCTCTATGTGATAGACTTCAGCTGCAGCAATTTCAGTTTCAAACTCCTGAGGACTTGACAAAGCCTCAATGAGTGCTTCCCGAAGATCTTTTGACAGATTCAGAGCATCCAAAATTGATAACTTGGCTGGAACTTGGGCCAAGTGTTTCAATATATCATACTTTTGATCCAGAGGTCTGCATTTCCCAATAGGAATATGTGGTTTAGCAGGTACCTTGGAAGCAGATGCTTTGGAAGTTGATGCATCTTGTATTGGGATAGGAGTTGGCAATATTCCTGGTTTTGGAAAATTAGACCGATTAGATCCATTTATTTGCTGAGAGGAAGAATATGGAACCTTCAACCGGTATTCCAAAATAACTGTGCCAGGAATGAATTTTCTATTGGTAGAAGAACTTGCTTGTTCTTGCTGAGCTCGCTGAAGGGCTCTACCACGAGTTTCTGCCGCGTACACAGTTCTAGCAGGGGTAGAATTGGAATAGTTTCTTCTGAAAGATCCACGTCTTCCCCTGTATCCTGAGCCCTTGGAACATTCTCTGATTCCTCTATTTGATACAGGGAATTCAGGCTCATTGAAATTGAAACTGCGACTGGAATATGGATCTGTTAATTGAATCATATTAACATAACCAAAGATTAACTCTTTGTTTGATGAAGACTCTGCCTGATTAGCCTGTTTAGGTTGTGCCGTTTGGTGGGGCGGTGCCCGTGGCTTTGAAGTATATGGCATGAAGTCCGCCAAAGTCAAAGACAACTTAGGCTTTGACACATACTCATCTTCTTCTGATTCTTTTTCTTTCTTTGAATCATGCCTTTTCTTTGAGGACTTTCCCTTTGAAGAAGAGGGTTTTGCCGCAACATTCATGGAAGAAGACACAATTGGTTTCTTTAATTGTGTTCGCAAAATAGCATGAGTTCGATTGATTGTCTTTCTGACCATCCAATCATCATACTTCTGTGCATTTTTTTTTTGACTTCTTTCCATTCACCTTCCTCCTCTGGAACTATAGCAGTGACACATGCTATCTGGGCTGAGGAGCCTTTCAATGTGACATGTCCCGAGTCGACCATATTTTGTATGAGGTCTTTAAAGACAAAACACTCCTGGATGGGATGCCCCAACATTTGATAAAAAGGGCAATAATTGGGATTATCTTCATCTCCTTTCTTGTTTGGCCTCTTGGGTATTGGCAATTGAACCAAATTGTTTTCCAGAGCCGAAATGAAATAACTAGGAACTTGTTCATTTCAGAAAGAGTATTTTTTTTTCTCTTTAAATCCTCAAATTGTTTTCGTCTTTGATCTCTTTGATCGTCTGGACTAAAAGGCCTTTGTTGTTGGCGCTCAAAAGGTGGAGCCCTTCGAGAAGATGAAGGTTTTGGGGTAGAAACAGGTACAGGTGCTTGTTTAAGCATAACTGTAGCAGTTTATTCTTTACCCATTCTCCTTCCTGGAGCTGATGGAATTACACAAGATTTAGCCTTAGCCTGTATAAGGGAATCTTCAATCTGCTGAGCGATTGAAGTAAGGTCTCCAAACCCTCCTGTGTATTTCACAGGGATTAATGGTGTGCGTAATTCGTCACGCAGATTTTCCACATAGATTGGAAACAATTCTTCTTGAGGGAGTGTTAAACTCAAGGAATATGTTAATCCCTTCCATCGAGCAATGAAATCAGAGACCCTTTCATTCTCCCTTTGCTTACAATTTGTAAGATCGAAAACTGTTGTCTTTGGAAAAGTTGAGCTGAACTGAAGGAGGAATTTTTGGTGAAGATCCTCTCATCCGGTAATTGACCAGGATTGCAAGCTTGTATACCAAACAAAATCTAGTCCTTGAAAGGTTCGCACGAAGCATCTAAGTTTCACTACTTCTTGCTGCTCCGGAGTTCCCATCATAGGATCGCAACAAGACACGTAATGCGTCAAATGCTATTCAGGATCGTCTGATACATTGAAAATAGGGAATACAGGGTTCCCAAAACTGGATAGAGGAGAAATTGAATCTACCCATTCAGGGTAAACTTTCTTTTCTAGTTGAACTTGCGCACGTTTCCCTTCCATAGTTTCTAACCAAGCTGTTAATGACTCAATAGTAGTCATTAACTTTTGAGAAACATCCGGTTGAACTTGGACTTGGGTAGGTGCAATGACTGGAGCTTGGACAGATGTGAAAATTGGTGCTGTGACTGATGGTAGCACTGCCAACTATTGTTGCACTTGACCCATAGGATTAGACCTGTGAGGGTGTACTGATAGAGGAGGATATTCTTGATCCATCTCAGTAGCTGCAACAAATTCCTTTGGCTGAATGACTCCAGCATGCTTAAGAATAAAACTACTCTGAATTAGTTCTGCATTCAACCTTCTTAATTCCTTCATTTCTTCCTCCTGTTGTGAAAACATTTTCTCTAGTGAGAGTGATTGACCTTCTCCAAAGGAAGGATATGTAACCTGGTTCTTTCCCTTCCCTTTGTTGGATCCTTTTCGGAGAGGGGGAAGTGGGTTACTCGAAGGATTACCTAGGTTCTGAGTAATCCTTTGACTTCGTGTACGCACACCTTCTTCATTTGTGTTGGTGCGTACATCTTCTTGAGCATGAACCTCTTCATCTGAATCCCCTGAGTGAGCCTCATTTGGTGGATCAGCAACAACGGAATTGATGACATTGATTGATGCATAACTCATTGCATCCCTTATATCATCATTTCTGTGATATTGTCTTCTTCCATGTCTTTGATGAGACATTTCCTTTTGTTGATTCGATCCCTCAGAAACTTCTTGACAAACCGTAATTTGGAGAGAATCTCCTGATAATTTGGCTCTTCGCTCCTCTTGAGGTTTCTTCCCCAATCGAGAAAAGACTGATTTTCTCTGAGGAGGGGATTGATGATTTGAAAGAGTCCCCAGTCCAGTGGACTGGGGCTGTTCCTGCTGTTCTTGCTCAACTCCTCGATTCCTATTTGTTGATTCCGAGGGTTGGTTTAAAAGAGTCCCCAGTCTGGCGAGCTGGGGTGGTTCTTTACATGCTATGTTTGAGACTTTCTTGAAAGTCCTCCTAATCCTGCGAACCTTAGTCCTGAAATTAGATGGATGCATTAACCTGTATCCGCTTTTATCACCCGGTTCAAAAGACCGTTGGATGATTTCTGACACTTCTGTCACTTGGTGACGTGCTTGCTCAAAATGAGAGGCCTGTTTAATATTCTCGTTTGCTTGATGCAAGAGTAATTCAATAACTTGTTCTCTGTATTATTGATTTTGAGAGGAACTAGTTGAAGCCTGTTCTTGGGCAAGCTTTTGATTACAAACAAAGCCCATTGACTGTGGCCGGTTATGGGCAATAACATTGCATGAGACCATTTTCGGCAGGCTTTGCTGACTGGAGAGCACCATGAAATGCAGTGCTCCATGAACACCCCATCCTCTAACACAAATACCAGATGGGGTATTGGCAATTATCTGACGCAATCTTCTTAGTGCGCCAAGGCATGAACGTTGAAGGGATTTCTGCTGCTTTTCAGCTTTCGGATATCGAGAGACTGATAGAGACGCCAAATCAATCTGACGTTGTAACCCTTCTATTATCTTAAGATGATTTTCATATTCATCATAAGATAATACTTTCTTTTTAAACTGACAAAGAGTTTCCATATGTTGAGACGAATATCATGAATTTCATCTTCTTTCAACATTTCTGGAATATTATACTGAGAGTCAGCCAAAGGCCAAAACATGATTGGCACTTCACCTTTTTCCAGTTGTTTTCTCATGTTCAGCATTTCCTCTTTGTCATTTGATAAAGATTCTTCTACCTGATTTGACCAGAGTTGGTGTTTCCTAGTTGCTTCATTGGATTCAATAGGATTGGTAGAGAAATCATTGATCAAACTAGAAGATCCATGACTTAGGGGTGGTTCGGAGAATGACCTACACCCTGGGCTATCTTCTGATTGAGAAAGTATTTCACCTGCTAGCAATGAAGCTTCAGACATGAATGGTTTATCATTTTCAAGTGCCTCAAGATAAGATGGCTTTCTGGGCACTACATTGTCCACTGGAGAGTTTTCCGGGCAATGTGCATCACTACTGCGGAGAGGACTTTCGCAGCGAAATTCATCATCATGGGGAGGACCACCATAATGGGTTACAGCAAAAGATGAGATCTCTTTCTCCTTGGTCTTTTAACCACACAGAGGGTTTCTGTGGATCTCATATGAAGATGAAACTTTGAGATCGACCGAATTGTCATGAAGCAATCCTTCATGAGGAAGTGTCTGTTGAAGACCTTCGGAATTAATGATCCCACTATTGGGAAATGAGGGAGTAGAATCTTGAATTTCAACAGATAATTGTCTGAGGGCTTCAAGAACTCCAGCATCGAGCAAGGCCTTGTTACTGATTGGTTCTTGATCTCCTGACTGTGCTGGGTGGGTCTTTTTCTTAGACACCTTCTTACTCGCCTTGGAACCCACTTGTTGACGAAAGTGGTTGCTCTGAGCAGGTGTATATGCCTGATCAGGAAAGATGGCCAGGTTAGGCTGACTATCTCCACTCAAATCAGGTGTATGTGCCTGACTTGGTTGTTCGTATGATATGGGGGAGTATGCCTCACAACCCTCTTGGACTGGAACAGATGTGTGTGTCTGTTCTGGAGTGAATTGTTGATGTGTCACTCCATTGGTAGGGATAGATTTATGTGTCTTTCCCTGATATTCTGCTGAAGTTGTTATAATATCCTGGCAGGCCTCCAGAATATGAGCAGGGATTTTCTTCTGCTCTTTCACCATTTATAGAATATTCTTGGTGACTTCAGCTGCCGGAACGGGAATATACGTCCATTATGGGCTTGGAGCAGGTGTATGTGCCTGCTCCTGTCCTCATTTTCCTGTCAGTGAATCCTGAAAGTACTCAAGTGTGGGGGCAAAGAGTTTAGTCTGCCTCCTATTTGTTGTCAGGGCTTTCTAACTAACTTCTCCGAATGCTACCAAGTGAGACTATTGGTAGGCTTGATTAATACCAGTAGGTGTATGTGCCTGCTGATTGCACTTTGCAAAATGTGGTTGACGAGATCCATCATATGTAATCAGACGAGCCTACTGACTAGCTGATGATGTATAAACAGGTGTATGTTCCTGCCTATAGTACTCCGCCGGAATTGCCTGGCGGGATTGGCGTGATGCTGCCAGATGAGTCTGCTGGACAGCAGAATTAAAACGGGTAGGTGTATGTGCCTGCTCATTTCTGGCCACCAAGTTAGGTTGGTGGACTTCTCCGGAGATGGCAGAGATGAGAACCTGCTCACTGTTGACTGGATTCCGCCTCTGGTGGTTCGTCTTGCTTGCTCGGGTTTGAGGAACCTGAGCCGAATGCCTGGAGTCGGTACCCTCATCATATTGAGGGCGCACTGTCGCACGAGTCTCGCGGAGATTGTTGGTGGGAGCCCTCAGGAAGGACTCCTGTTTGTTTGAATTAAGGTCCTGAGGGACCTACTCATTCACCTCCCCAGAATAAGGGAGCGAATGGTGATTGCGTTCCGGGGATAACAACCCGAAACGGTTGGAGACGGTATTCAGCACCGTCTGCTTCTTGATCACTGGTCGTCATTGTCCGGATGACCGATGTGAGTTATTTACTTGGAGGGCTTTTCGGGCAGCCTCTAAAGTTGGGATGGTACCGTGTTGACGGTAATCCTTAACCAGCACATTTGATACCCCGCTTTCAAGACGCTAAGTGGGTGATATCGTCCTTAGAATGGACAATGATCCAGCAGGAGTAGCAGTAGTGGCATTTGCAGCAACAGTATTCACAGGTGTGAACTTGAGAGAAGCCATTCTAGAAATGCAGAAGATTTTGGAAAAGAGTGAATGTTTCCAATAACATACGTAATCAATATAAATTCAGCCACTATATCTTTTGGATGAGCACATATTTCAATGATTGTTTTTTTTTTCCCTCTCATTGAGTTTTAAATAGGGGCCTAACAAAATGGGTAAAACATTATTTTAACTTGGTTAAGGATTCACGTCGGATTCACCATTTTTGTTTCCCTCATATTTCGGGGATGATCTCCTTTGATGGGAGGTTCAAACATTCTGATCGATTTCTAACGGGTTTGTTCGTAGAACTGGAAACATCCAATGATTCCACATCCATTCAGACCTACTTTCCAAAGGTAGGTTCTCATTAGTTTGTGGACTGATGAGGCTTAGGAATTTGCATTGGTCGAGAGGATGGGAGGTCGGACTCATCACACCTTTTTTAGGGGAATTATTGTCTACTCCGGGACTCTCTTTATAGATTTAAGTTATGTTCGTGAATCATTATTACATTACCAAGTATAAAATGAGTTTTCATTTAGATTTGACAATCAATGATCGATATGTAGGAAATTTAGAGAATCTTTTATATGTATTTGAGGTTCTTCATCGATAGATAATCATCTGTATTTATTAGAGATTTTTGGTCAATGGTACCCTTCGACACATTTATATAGAAGTCTCTTGGTTATTATGATGACCATGCTGGATTTAAAGCCACTCAGTGGGGCACTTGAAGTTTATTGTCATTCATAAGGACATGGATTATTTCAAAGTTGGGATCGAACCCGCAGACGGACTACCTACATATCCTTTGTTTAGAAAAGGAATCAGAACCCACGTAGTTTGAGTAAGGGAGTATGATGTTTATGATTGATGGCTCAAAGAAGGATGTCATAATTACTTTTACACTCTAATCTCACGTGAGTCATGCTCAGTGTGAGAAACAAGAGGTATTGGTAAAAAATTAGACAATTGTGCCATGAAAGATTCAATCATAAGAAATAATGTGGGGCTTATGTATGTATGACTGCCCAGATAAATGAAAGGTTAGGATTTACTTTAGGGAAGAAATCCAAGAGCAGGGTCCATAAAGGTATAGGTACTTTATAGAGATTTTGAATACTCTAACTTGGTAATTACTCCTGAAAAGGAGGCCCAAATTAGGAGAGGACTTATGATTTGGGTTTTACCTATGAAAAGTAATCCCAAATCAAAGGTAAATTAGGACTGGTTAAGAGAATTTTGACTGAGGATTACTCCTGAAAAGGAGTCCCAGGTTAAGAGACTTAAAAAATTAAGGGATTTGGGGCTTACTCCTGAAGAGGATGCCCAAATTAGGGGACTGGGGCTTATTCCTGAAAAGGAGGCCCAGGTTAAGAGAATTATGACTGGGGCTTACTCCTGAAAAGGAGGCCCAGGTTAAGAGAATTATGACTGGGGCTTACTCTTGAAAAGGAGGCCCAGGTTAGGGGATCTCTCATCTTAAAGGATGATGTTTAATGAATGAAATCTCAATCTTTAGTGACATAAATATGTGTAAATTACTAGGTTTTGAGAGATTTTCCACAGAATTCCTTTCAGAAAAGGAAGTCAAATCAAGAAATCATGCCATAAATGGATTTTAAGAGTGTCTTGAAGACTGAATCTTTAATAGGAAAGATGGAATGGCTTAAGAGGGGTGAAATGGACAATAAGGGCACCCAAAAAGGTAGGGGTGCGCAAGTCTTGGCAGGCGCGCAGGTACTGCGTGGGCATGCAAGTCATGGTCGCACAGGTATGCCTGCGCGACATATGGGGTACTTGTGCGATGGCTAACCAGCAGGGTAATACTTGAGCGACTCTTGATTAAAGCCTTTAGAATCCTCTTGAGGTTCTTCCAAAAGAGGGGTGCGCAAGTTCTATTTGAAGGAGTAAGGTGGCGCACAAGTGTGTCCTTTTCCCTTAAGGGTTGTCCACTCAGGCGCGCAAGTGTTGATGAGTTTCAACACTTAGGCCTTCCTCCCCCTATTTAGATCTTTCGTTCTAGGTAAGAAATTACCTTAGAAGTGTTTCAGAAGCTTTGAGAAGAGACTAGGGCGCCGGGAGCTCAAATCTGAGTTTCTGGAAAAAATCCTCCCTGAAATGGGGGGCCCATAGGGTCTATTTATAGGCAGGAGAAGACCCCGGGCGGTTATCACTTAGGTCGCACAAGTGATTTACGCGACCATCATGCATCGCGCAAGTAGACTTGCGTGATGATGATATAACTTGCGCGGCACATGTGCTCTTGATCCCTTGTTCATGCCTTTGTCTATTTTTGATGTTTTCTTCAAAGGATGAATCAATTTGTGTTAAGTCATTTCCCTTTCCATTCTTTTAGACAATGTGACGAAAATGAGCTTTAACAATGATCATACACGGAATTTGAAAATTTTTCATCCTATGGTAGATTCCTTCAGCTATTTCATTCATGGTAATTTTTATTTAAAACCTATGGAGATGGAGTTAGATTTTATGATCAATATTGTTATAAGAGATGAAATGATATCTATTCCTGCCTAAAGGATGGCACATGCAAATCTTTAATAGATCAAGATATAGTTGCTAGATTTGGAATATGATGGTTTTATATAACCCAGTACTCATCTTGGTGATCACCCATTCTTTTCAACAAGAAGGTGGATGGGGCCCCACTATTATGCCTGGATTACTAACGATTGAAAAATATTGTGGGTATGAAAATATATCCTTTTCCTCGAATTGATGATCAATTTGACCATATCCATGGAGCTAGAGTATTCATGAATATCAACCTAATATTTTTCTATCATCATTACTAATTCAAAATGTTTTATATATATATAATTTATGGATTTAAGATATAGTTATAGTCTATAAGAATAATTGGTTATTCTGTTTGGTCTTATGAATGTGCATGTAGATTTAATGGCCATGATAAATTGTATTTTCCACCCCTATCAAGATTGTTTTTTCATTTTTTGTAGATGATATGTTGGTTTATACATATACTGAAAGAAGTAATTTCTAAAATTATGAGATAATTTTGAATACACTTAAAATGGTTCAGTTATATGATATTCTCCCAAATTTCGACTTCATGGTTGATAAAGTTCACATAATGGGACTCATTATCCTGGAATATGATGTATATGTTGATTGAGAGAAGGTGGGTGATATGGCTTCATGGTAGAATCCTAGGAATGTGTTTGATATACTTTTATTATCATGTATAGATATATATTACAATTGTTTTATATAGGACTTCTCGTGCGTTGTGGAACACATACCCAGTCCGACTACTAATAGTGCGAGGTTATTATGTTCGGAATAATATGAGATTCCATTTTAAGAGATATAATTAAGGAATACATTGGTACTTATCATCAATATAATAAATCATTTAATATTTTATACTATGTTTTATGATGCATCATGTATTTTTTTGGGTGTTTTATAGATGGAGGAGGATCGATTATTTCATACATGTGTCTCCAGTTGAGAACCCATGAGTGTATTTACCTGAAAAATGACCTCGATCTTATAATATCTATTCATTCATTTGTGTTATTATATTAATTATCTTGTGGGATACTTTTTTTCTTCATATTGACCATAATAAAATCAAATATATTTGAACTCATTGTTATTATTATCTCAGACAGTGAATATGGTCCGAATAACATCAGCATTTTGACCTTGCACAATGTTATACGCCATGAATGGGAAATATGGTAGTTGATGCACTAACCTAGAAAAATCCTGACCATGTCTTATTAGAATCCAATGAAAAAAGTGTATTTTATATCCCTTATTTTTATATGAATTTTGAGTTTCAATAGTGACATAAGAAGCATTTTACTACAGTCTTATCACTTACCTCTTTACTCATCCAAAGGGTGACGAAATGTCGGTTCTTTTACCAAGAACGAGTTTTCAAATGGGATAGTATTTTTGGTGGGAACCCACCTCTAAATTGGTATAATGATAGAGAATAAATCCTACATATGCATGGTTGTATCTAGGTTCCCACTAACATGAGAGTGTTGATGTTTCTAGAATAATAAGAATTTTAGTGGGATGTGAACCCATTTATTGTAATCATGTATCCAAATATGTTTATCCAATATTGGTGCTTATGTATGAAACACTAGATTCATGGTTCCATCACATGGTATAGTAATAAATAATCAGTGGGATAGGGTTGGGCTGGAAAATCACTCACAGTTTTTATCACGCTTTGGTTTGTCTGCAAAATCTTACATATAATGAGAACAAAAAATTTCAAGCCTGACCGACCCCACATAATCTCAAGGGTATCCTACAGGATTACCTACATTAAAAAACATACAAAAAATAATCATTTAAATATTTTGTTTTACAATTATTAATTCTAGTTTTTTTTGAATTATATATCGAATATAGATTTAGTTTTATGAGAATTGATGGAATATTATTCACTGGGATACTAGTTGCATGCGGTGACACTGATGTGGTGGTGAGATCTTGCGATGAAATGTAGTTGAGTGATCACTGAGGGGGAAATGAATGATGATATTGTATGTGTGGTGATTTGAATGGCTTAACATGTGAATGAATGATGACTCTCTGGGAAACATCCAATTTTGGGGGTGGATATTAGTGTTCCCATTAGGCCCTTTCCAATTTTATTAATAAAAAAATAAATGTAAAAAATTATAGTAACCCCATAAATATTATGATTATAATAAATATTTTAGAATTAAATCCATATGTAGGGGATATGGTTTCCATTTTTGATAGGTTTTATGACACACAATGTGAATATTGTTAATAATTACTATATAAGTATCATAATCTCAAATTAAAAAAAGGTCAACATAAAATTCACATATGAAGGAATGGTGAATTAGTAAGATCATTATGATGAGAAATAACTTGTCATTATTTAATAATGATTTTTTATTGAAAAACTAAAATTTCAATGAAGTATATTTTGTAATTTTTTTTAATATTCCCTATAGGTAAGTCTTTTTCCTCATGGGATCAACCCTAATTGGACAACACCCATGCAGGATGAAGCCAAAATTGAATAAACACTTCACAATCAAAATTTTTAGGACCACCCAACCCCACGTCCATCCCATAACCATAAAGCATGTTAGATGTGATCTTGTTTTTCCTCACAAACTCATTATTCCACAAATCAGTGGGTGAAGGTAGAGCACCAATGACCTAACAACTTTCTACAGGTATTTTCATTTCTCGAATGGAAATTGGAAGATGTAGCAGTAGATTTTGTAGTTGTTTTTCTGAGATCACCTAGAGGATGAGATTCATTTTGGGTAGTCATAGATCGACTAAAAAAGGATTCCCACTTCCTTCTTATCCCAGAGACATTCTATGGTGATGAGATGGGAATTCAATATGTCAATGAGATTATACAACTTCACAAGATCCCTCGTACTATCATTTTTGATTGGGAATATCATTTCACATCAAGGTTCTGGAAGAAATTACTGAGATTTTTGGGTTAAAATGAACATTTGAGGACAACATATCACCCATGGTCCAATGGATAAGCAGAATTGAATTTAAAAATTTTAAAGGATATTCTCCAAGAATGCGTCCTTTATTTATATGGTTCATGAGAGATGTAGGAACCCACGTTTTCTATAATCGTTCACCCTAGGATGCACTTGAATGCATATAGATCTACAAAATTTAACACAAGAATGAAACATAGTTTTCACATGGTTAGTAAAACTGTGCACATGAAACCTTGTAAATTCCATCCTTAGACAGTTGGAGTTGCATGGTTGGTGCATAGTTTGGCCAATTGATATGCCAAAAAATGGGAAATATATTTTTTTTTTGAATTTAACATGTTTCACTTAAAATAAATTTAATTTAGTCCTACCTATTATTTTACATTCTATCATATATTTGATACCATATTCTTCCCTTTGAAGTACTCAAGCCTCGCTACACTATGGTTTTTTTATATCTTATCTATATGAAGTCTGATCAAGATTTTGTGGGTCTCATTGGATTCCTCCATGAAATCTCTTCAATCCATTGGATTGGTTCATTCTTTTTCTTTAACTCAAAAATTAAATATTGACGTAATCTCATATTCCCTATTTTTTGTGCAGTGATCAAATTTTCCATTTTTTTCTCAATCTAGGGAGAACAATAGCACAATACTGTATGAGGAGTGTATTTTCCTGACCCGAGATCCATGTTACCCATTACCTAAGCCGGTGGGTCACATAACCTCAAGTCCACCTCTACACGTGCTAGAGGCCACTAACTAGTAGGGAGGTTCTAAAGTTGTATAATTGAGAGACTATGAACTCATATAAATGTGTAAAAAATAATAATAAATAAATATAATACATCCAAATAATTTATAAATAGAGACCATGAAAACTAATTAGTAACACACCATTGAGAAAACATGATATAAAAGAATTGAATAATATAAAAATATAATAACAAATTATGGAAGATTCATTACCATGAAACAATGATAATATAAAAATACAATGAGGAGAGTCATATAAAATGATGTCATGTCATTTTTATATATAGAAATGGGGAACATGGGTTAAAAATATTCAATATTCTATAAACAATCAAAATGGTCCAAAATACTTCTCTACTAGAATCCTGAGAATATGCTCTGTCCATTGCTCCCATTCTCAATACTATAAGTAAAATGACTCTATAATGTGCAGCATGACACTTTCCCTTAGCTAAGAAGTGTGTAGGTATACTGAATTATAATTAAAGGTGAATAAATATTTTTCTTTTATTTCAAGTTCATATATGGAACATAGATGGCACTATATACTTTGGCATAGGCCAGTATATGATTATGATTTGTAACCAAACATATATATATTATTATATACATTATACACCTTGATGAACTATGTTCTTCAGGAATTTAGTATCCATATACATGGATACTAGGTGATGGATGGACCTAGGTTGTAACTCAATCATCCATAACAATTCTAACGAGATATAGAAATAAAGAGAGGGTGTGGGCCCTATATCTCACGATGAATATGAGTTTTCATCCTCATCACTTGAGATAGGTGGGGTGACACATCATGCACAACACCTGAAGTTTGGTATATGGAGAACCATTCCTATTGTCTAGATATATGTTTAATAGTGAGTGACACCATACATAACACGTAATGTAAGTGAGAGTGAAACATTATTCCCAACAAGTCACTTAACAATTGTTCCATGAACAGTATCAGTGGAATGATAATAATAATAATCATCATCATCATCATCATAATAATTGTAAATTGAGTAAATAACTCTAATGAATCATAATCTGCAATCCCAATATAACCAAAGAAATCACAACACATTCACTGCACATTTTATAATGATATTACATGATGCATGGACAATCACCTATTTATATTCATTATAATCAATCTATTTTATTAATCATGGTGTGGAAATTTATAATTAATGTCATTTTGAACATTTATAAGGTGTTCCCATCCATTAAAAAAGTATATAAATGAGGTAAATTTCTTTTCCAATCCATGTCGAACACTTCGATGGTGTGTTTACATTTGGGCATTTACATAAATATAGAAATTTAAGCCGACATACCAATTGGGTGGCTATAATTGAGGTAAAAATACCTTAAACATGTACAAAGGGACCATGAGAGTATAAAAACATGTGATCAATTATTTAAAAAAGGAATAACACACATTTAAGGAAACACTTGGAAATGGATGACATTAAGCCTAATGGTGGAGTTATGAAATGATCAAAACATGAGGTAAAATGACTTGAACAACTCTATTAATGCTATAGAAGACTCCTCATACAATATCAACTTCATATTTAAGAATATTAGATACAAAATGATGAAAAAACAAACTCCCTTAAAATAAGGTGGATGGGTCACACCTAAAAAGTGATTGAGATATGATGAAAGACTAAAAAATAAAGCATGAGGATTTATTTTCTTATCCAGAGGAATAAATGGATTCTAAAAACATTTTATTTTTAGTATAGATGAGGTAGAAATCGAATAATATAGATAAATAAGAGGAAGAACTAATGGGGGAGAAATGGATTTGTCCCTCACAAATTGTAGTATGAAATAAGGCTTGATGAAATTAATACCTTTTTGGGATAGTAGGTAATATCACCCTTAAAGTTAGGGTCTCGTTATTTTTTTTGCATTTTTGGCTAAAAAATGCACCAAAATAGTATACCTCACTATCTTAGGAGGAACCCCCATGGTTTTTGTCCATAGTTTCTCAACCCATAAATGAAAATCTTGTGACTTTTTTCCATTCGGATATGTAAAATTTTCACACATGCATGCTCCTGGGCATGAATAGTTTCATACCAACTATGAGGCCTCTTTTAGGCCACTATGTTCCTCAAAAGGTTACTCCGCATGGTTAGTACCAACTCTTCAATATAATCAGAGAAACTATGTATTCCATATTCATAGAGTTACATGCTCCGAACAAGATCCAAATTCCCCAATAATCTTCCTTGGGCTTTACTTCATGTTTACCAAGAGAAAAAAAGAATCATACTAAAAAAAAGATCCATACATTTTGGAATTTTTAGGAAGATACAACCTAACTTCCTTAAAGAAACACATCCCTGAGTTGGTCTTCAGAGGGAGAAAAGTTATTGTCTGTGATATACTCTACCCATGGGGATCATATATCTGATTCAGGATCCCTTGTATTGTCATGTACTTCCTTGTTCTAGCATAGCACCAACACTAAAGGAACATAACACAATCGTATTTTCATAATGCTCTGACTAAAGATACACACTAGATACTCATTGAAGAAAGATTCCATATGAAACTCAAAATCATTATTTAGGAAAATTTAAAACACACAGATATATATATATATAATATTGGAAAAGATGGTATATGTGAAATGCATCATGTATCGACTAACACTTGTGATGAAGTTTAATATGGTAATCCACTTGTACAATTTATTTCCATACCTCAGAGGGCTAAACGAATTGTGGTGAGAGATACTCAGCCTCTTAATACATCCATGTCCCATACTAGGCAAGACTCGAAAGATATCTCGATATCTAACCTCAAAAACAAGAGTTAAACAACATCAGTTTTCATTTGATTTCTATCTATACTCATTTTTCATCATAGTCTTGTAATTTGCTACACCTGTCCTGTAGCTTCCTAGATGAGAGGTGGTCTATCTCCCTCTTCTCTAGCCAGCATAAAATTGAAACATAAGGCCTATAATATAATGAATTATATGGATCCATCTCGATTTTATGCTAGAAGATATTATTATAAGTGAAATCAAAAAGGGTTTGTGTCCCTCCAAAGATCCCTTGAAATTAGGTAAAGATGCTTATATCATGTCTTCTAACACATGAATCATATGAAATTTATTTCAATTATTTTTAGGATGATAGGTTCTTATCAGAAGCATCTTTGTATCAAAGGCCTCATGAATCCCATGAAAAAATCGAGATGTGAATTATGCATCTATTTATAAATGATAGAACATGGAGCTCCATGAATACGTACGACCTCTTGAATGTATAACAATCATATAAAGACTACCAATAAGGTCCCTCATATTGCTAATAAGATTGTTAACTTTTTTAGATGATCAACAACCACCCAAACAATATCTTTTCTATGAGATGATCTAGGTAAACATGTCATTAAATCCTTAGGGACATCACCCCCCTTCCAATCATGAATAGAAAACATCTATTAAATTCTAAGCGGTCATTGATGTTCCTCCCTCACCAGCTAATAGGTGGAAAAGTCGGTGATAAAAAAGCTATCTCCCATTTTACAGTATCACATTTATAGTAGAGACATATTTTTTGATACATTTTGGTGCCACTGGGATGTGTTCCACAAATAGAGGCATAACATTCCTACTTCAACATCACTATAATGGATAATAGGGATATAAGTGACCTCACCCTCACATGTTTTATATGGATAGATTTCACTAATATTTCTAAGAGTATTTTACATCTATGATCCTATTGTACCTCTACATGAATCACTAAAAAGAAGTCCATGAGTAGCCACTTGCCACAGCTCTCCTGAACTTCCTATGTCTGGGTATTATAACTCATAGTATCACAAACATCATTACATTTTATTGGCATATAGGCACGTTCCAAATCAAAGGATTGTAGATTATTAACCCATATATTCTTCCTAGGATTTAGATATCACAATGTCAATATGTACATTATGTTTTTTATGATCAGTGAATTCCAAAAATATCTATACATGTTAATAGGGTCTCCCAAACCATAGAACATGAACTAAAATAGATAGATCTATATGAAGAATTTAATAATTATACTTGTGAGGCCTTAGTTGATGAGACTCATACACTAACACTCACTCATTCTAAATTTTTATAGATGCCATCCCAATATCCAATGCATCCCATTAAATAGTATAGCTCATGCATGGCTCGACACTAAATTCAATCATTCCATTAAATTATGAATGGCTCCTTCCAATATTTTACCCATGAAAATTTAGCACTCCTCTAAGTCAATTCCTTAAGAGGCCCTTCTAGGAGTTTTAAATCCTAGTTAACGCATCTCTATTATCTGATTATCCCCATGAAACTCCAAATATCAAAGAATTTATTTGAATTCTCATAGGAAGCTAAATCTCTCACTTTATATGGATCTAAAAAACTATATTAAGAATTATTATTTGACGTATGAAGTGTTATTGATTATTTGGAAAGATGAATTTAAAGATATTAGAATTAATCTTCTACTATCTCAATGTATTCATCATGATCCAAAGAGTTTTTTCCAGGTTGTTTTGATAATAAAATTACACTAAAATATCATCCACTAATACTACCATGACTGAATATAGATATGGGATAAAACCATATAAATTAAATCCATGAAGATAGTAGGTTCATTCATAAGACTGAATTACATAACTATGTACTCATAGAGACCAAACATTCTCTAGAATGTTGGATGTGGTGTGTATGAAGAGATTACATGAACCTGATGGTAAAATAATTTGAATTCAATCTTTGAAAACATGCTCACTCCCAAGATCCGATAAAAGAGTTCTTCTACTAGATATAATAGATACCCGTTCTTAACTATAAGACACTTAAACATTATTTGATCCAAATAAACATTGAGGGTATAACAACCCTACTCTTTATTACACACTTACACATAATTTATTACATAAAAACATAACATTATACAACATAGAATATTAAGAGGTCTAGTGTCTTTGGGGA
Source organism: Viscum album (assembly GCA_963277665.1). Taxonomy (NCBI): domain Eukaryota; kingdom Viridiplantae; phylum Streptophyta; class Magnoliopsida; order Santalales; family Viscaceae; genus Viscum; species Viscum album. The sequence continues at coordinate 443,799,704 of OY728155.1, read as the reverse complement.
TTAAGAACATTACATAACAACTTAAAACATGAAGCACGTTACTTTTTTGAAAACTTCTTTTTCATGACCACACACATTCTTTTGTACTTAGGATTGTATGAGACAACCTGAGGACATGCATAAGAAAAAGGTGAGCTATAAGGCCTAGTAAGGGAGTAAACAAGGAATAACATGAAGAATATAGTACATTTTAGGCAATAGTAATATCAATGGATTATAATACATATATGAACATAAAGTCATGATATAGAATGATTATAATAACATGGAAATGTAGCAACAACGTTTAATGTGATTTTAGTGTGAGCCAAGACCCATTGCACATAGAGCATGAGTAAACCCACATTGCACTTGAATTATCATTACAAAACTCTCATTGAACATGATGTTACATGATACTAATCTTTACCCAATTAATTTGAGCACTATCAGGGCACACCCTTCTTAATCATTACATTTCATGCATAAATGTTCCAAATAGATCATACAACATAAATTCATTAAACCTCATAATTTATTCCACAAAAAATAAGTGGGGAATAAATACATGAAAATATATAATCAATAAGTAATTTTTCATAAAGTGTAATACCCTTGATAAATAAATGGGAATGGTATTCACTACACAATGACTTTGGCTTGGAAAATCATGGTGCAATTTTAGCAGCATAACGACATCACATAAGAATTCATAAAATGGTTGATGAAATAGAAAGGGGTTTCCCATCATATGAACATGAAATTGACAGAAAGGGGGTAATATAGATACATTTCCAACCATATGTAATGGAATTTAAATTCATAATAAAAAATAATTGCTTGAATGTAAATGGGAAGATAGAACTTCTTTATAGCATTTCAGCAAGGTAACATGTGTGCATGGGAGGCACTAATGAGAGAAAATTAAGTATTTCATCAATTCCAACATTATTTGGGCAGTATGGGAGAGTTGAAAAATCATACCCCATTATTTTTAATTGAAGGAAAAAGGGTATAAAAACTTAAATAAATTAATACAAAAATGAGAAAGCGAGAAATCCCTTACTTGGAAGTGTGATCCCAATGGCTCGAGAGAGGCTTCAGAGAGGATTCTTGGGATCCTGGGGTGCCTTGGAAGTATTATAGAAGGAGGAGGTTAGTGGTTGGTCAAGCTCCAAAGGCTTTTATTGAATAGGAAGTGGGATCTTGGGTGGGATTATATAAGAAAAGGGAGGGGATTCTTTATTATTTAGGTTTTGGACACCACGCATTAAACTATTCAAAATCACAAACCAAACCATGTTTTTTTACAACAAGGAGTGGAAAACATTATTTTATAAGGCCAATGGCCAAACTTATTAAAATATTAGGCTATTTTTTGAGGAGGTGAGTCACACTCATAAAAAATCATTTTAAAAAGTAAAAATGTTTTATAAGTCATGGAGGGTCCACTAAATATTTGTAAAATAAATCAAAAAAACCTAAAATAAAAAATATTTTAATGTTAAAATATATATTGGAATAAAAAATAATTTATGGTATTTTATTAAATTTCTATTGGGTCATTATGATGTCATAAAACACATTATATAATTAAATAGTATTTAATTTTTACCTAAACAATTCAACTATATCATAAAATTATGAAAAATTCACTGTTGGATAATTTTTATGACCTAATTCCAAAAATAATATTAATTTTATTTAAATAATTTTCTTAATTTTTGACTTTTTAATTTTAAAATAAAAATCGGCATTTATAAAAAATTCATGGGTTTTGATTAAAACGGCTTTCAAACCGAGGTAAAAATCACAATTGTATTCATAAAAATTATACGATATTTTATATTTAATAAAATTAATTTAGTAATAATATTTTATTAAAATATTATTTAATCCAAAAATCTATTAATTCATCAAAATAAATTTATTAATTTAATATTAACTAAAAACGCTATTTTTGATTTAAAAATTATTTACAAAGTAACAATAATTAAATGAATGCATATTATTTATTCTATACAAAAATAATTCACATAATCATAGTGCTAGGGTACTGTTAAATATTTCATTATAACACAAGAATATGATTGTAGGGTAAGTTTTTTAATGGTCATAGACTCTTATAGTGGCTCAGATAACATCGCTCGGGTGGTAATCTCTATCAACTTCCACTACTCTTAAAGACTGTTCTGTTCGAGCTTAAAATGTTGAAGCTCAGCTTGAGCTTGGTCAAGAGTGAATCCTAATGACACCACCTCCTATCCATATTCTGAAAAATTGGATTTGTATGGAGCAATTCTACTGGATGAGGCCATCGCTTCCTTTGTCTGAGTAAATTGCATTAGTTATAGCTTTATATTTACACCAATCAATTGATAACTTTTCAACGACTCCCACAATGCTTCTTCAAGATTTTGGTTTCACCACAACACCTTAATGAGGGGCATTGTCTTATTTCTTATAACTTTTTCCCCATGATCTAAGATCTTTGTCGTCTTCTCTTAATAAGAGATATCATTGTCCCATTCTACCACCTCTGGATTGAGTATATGTGATGGGTCAGGTATGTATTTCCTCAAGAGTGATACATGGAATAAATCATGTACTTGAGATTGGTTTGGTGGGAGTGTTAGTTTATAGGCCACTGCTCTAATGCGATCAAGGATCTAAAAAGGGATGATGTACCTTGGACTAAGATTTCACTTCATAATAAATATCAAAACTATCTTCCATGATGTTATGCAGAGTAATACCATGCCTCTAACATCAAACTCTAGGTCTCGACGATGATTATTAGTATAGCAATTTTGTCGACTCTGAGCAGCCTTAATGTGCTTATGGGTGGTCTTAACCTTCTCCACCATTTCTTTGACCATTTCTGGACCTAGGAGTTTTTTCTCCCCAACTTCATCCCAATATGCTAGTGTTCTGTAGCTCTTCCCATAAAGTTATTTATAAGGATATTTTTAGATGATTCAGTGGAAACTGTTGTTGTAAAAGTAATCATATAGAGGGATATGTTGATCATATCTTCCTTTTAAGTACATTGAGCACGCTCTCAACATGTCCTCAAATGTTTGGATAGTCTGCTCAGATTGGCCACCAGTTTGGGAATGATAAGTCATACTAAAGTTCAACTCAGTATCTAGGGCATGTTGACGACTCATCCAAAACATAGAGCTGAATATAGGATCTTGATCAGATACAATTGATAGTGGTACTCCATAAAGCCTTACCACATCATTTGATGTATATCTGTGTCAGTTGATCTAATGATAAACCCTTCCAAATTGCAATTAAGTGTGCAGTATTTGTAAGATGATCCACAACAACCCAGATAGCTTTGTTTCCTTTGGATTTATTTGGATGTATGGTGATAAAGTTCATGGTGATGTTCTCCCATTTACATGTTGGTATGATAAATGGTTGAATCATACCCTTATACTTCTACCTATCAGCCATCAATTTCTGACATATCACGCACTTCGATGTATACTCAGCAATCCTCTTCTTCATGTTATCCCACCATTAATGCTCCTGGAGATCTCGATACATCTTTGTGTTTTTTAGTTGAATGGAGAAATTTGTACTGTGTGCATCATCCAAAATATCCTTCATTAACTATGGATTTGATTGAACATATAGTATTGTCCCAAATATCAAAATTCCATCTTCATTAACATTAAACTCTTTGGATTTTCATTATCAAATAGTTTTCATCTTCTTCGGAATTCTCACATAAAACTTATGAGAACCGTTTAAACTTTCCAAAAGATCGGTTGAGCAATCAATTTTGAAGGGATTGATTATGTTCCCTTCTTTATGAGTCTCATGTCCATCTTCATAAAATCTAAGAATATTGGATGCATCTCAATTATCATCAATGATAGAATTGCTGGGTCCTTTCTAATTAGAGCATCAACCAACTTGTTTGATTTCCCAATGTCATAATGGATTGAGAAGTCATAGTCATTAATCATCTCTAACCATCTTTTTGGGCTCATATTCAACTCTTTATGTGTGAATATATACTTGATACTTTTATGGTTCGTATATATTTAACGCTTCTCCCCAAATTGGTAATGTCTCCAAATTTTTAAAGTGATGATCACCGCATCCAACTCCGGATCATGTATTGGATAGTTCTGCTCATGAACTTTCAATTTCCTAGAAGCATAGGCAATGGCTATTTCATTTTTCATCAACACACAACCCATGACCTTCTTTGAATCATCACTAAATACCACAAAAAGTTCCCCACATCTGGGTTGTGTGAGTATGGGAAAAGTGATAAGACTTCTTCTCAACTCCTTGAAGCTCTCTTCTCATTCATCACTCCAGGAAAACATGATTCCCTTCAGAGTTATCTTGGTATGAGGGTTTGATATTTGTGGAAGTATTTCTCACAAATCGGTGATAATATCCAGTTAACCCTAGGAAGCTACTGATATACAATACCAATGGTGTACTTGGACATCCCTCAATTGCAACTTTCTTGGAGGGATCAACAACTATCTCATTACTTGTGATTATATGACCCAAGAATGTGACCTCCTTATAATAGGACTCACACATGTTATACTTTTCATAGAGCTTCTCCTTTCCTATGGTCTTTAGTATAGTGCTTAGATGCCCCATGCTCCTTCTTGGTTTTGGAGTATATTAGAATATCATCTATAAATACTACAACAAATTTGTCGAGATAATCTCTAAAGACTCTATTCATGAAGTCCATTAAGATTTTTTCAGCATTATTGAGTCCAAAAGGCATAACTATGAATTCATAATGTCCATACCTTGTATGAAAATTAGTCTTGGGGATTTCTTCATTCACCCTTACTTGGTAATATCCCAACCACAAATCCACCTTAGAAAAGTATTGTGCTCCACATAGATGATTGAACATGTCATCAATTAGGGGAACATGATAATTTTTCATAATCGTGGTTTTGTTGAGATCTTGATAATCAATGGAAAGGTTCATTGAACCATCCATCTTCTTGATGAATAGGACCGGTGCACCCCATCATGAAGCATTTGGGCATATAAATCCTTTATCCAGATTATTCTGAAGATGATTCTTTATATCCTCAATCTCCACAACACCCATTCTATATGATGTCTTGGATATTGGAAATTCCCCACGTATAAGATCAATTGAGAATTCAATATCTCTTATTAGAGAAAGACTTGGGAATTCCTTTGGAAACACTTCAATGAATTCCCTCAAAATAGGCTTGTCATCAAGGATGGTTCATTCCTTAGACTCAATCATCTTAGCGAGATATGCATACTCATAGGGTAGTACTATACATGCTTGAGATGATGGTGCCAAATAGGATTCATCTTCTTACTTGAACATGTATTGAATCGAGGGTCGATTCGCCACATGGAGAGTGATTTACCTTGACAACAATTCATGTTAGATCTATATAAGGAAATAAAATCCTCACCAAAAATTGATGCAAATTCACCAAATGGAGTATGATGAGTTTCTTCGGGAAGCTCAATCCAAAAATTATGATAGGGGAGGAGTTATTTTCATGGGATGTAATGACTTCCCCAATTTTCATTCTCACCGACATCTTTACATCCACGATTTTTGGGGGTGTTGGGATTGTTCTAATAAACTTTCGGGATATAAAAGAATGTTTAGAACCATAATTAGAAAGTACCACTACTGGAATTATTGGTAATTGCGATGGCCTATTTGCGACGGGATCCCGTCGCAAATAGGCTTTAGCGACGGGGCCCCATTGCAAATAGCCCGTTGCAGAAAATGTTGTCATAAATACAATTATTTGCGATGGGCTCATCGCAAAAAATCATATTTGCAATGGGAAACATCACCGTCGCAAATAATCCTCTGATTATATGTATTATATATACATAAACGTTTTCGCGATGGGTCCGTCGCAACAACTATTAGCGACGAGTCCTTGTCCTACTACAAAATATATATATATATATAAAGTTCTGAGACGGGCCCGTTGCAACAAAGTATTTGCGACGGGCAAGTAATCTCGTCGCAAATATGTTTTTAAAAATATTTAGTTAAACTATTTGCGATGAGACCCCGTCGAAAACGGTCCCGTATCAAATAATAAATTAATTTGAAAAAAAATAAAATTTAATAAAATTATGATTAATGAAAAAATAATATTACTATTATTAAAAGAAAAAAAATATATTAAAATTCTCAATATTCACAAAAAAATATTAAAAAATATTAAAAATTAAATTATCTAATATTTGCACAGATATAAAAGACAGAAAATGTAAATAATTCATATTATAATGTTAAATTCAAATGTTTGTAACATAAAAAAATCACTGGGGAGGATCATCTTCTGGAGGAGGTGGAGGAGCTGAAGGAGATGGTGGAGGAAACTCCATCCCTAAACTATGAGTCAAACGACGCATGTACTCCATCTGCTCGTGATGTTGCTGCTGCCATCGATGCATCTCGTCCTCATGCTGATGTTGCTGCTGCTGTCATCGATGCATCTGCTCCTCGTAATGCCGCTCCTGCTGCTGTTGCCGCCAACACGTCTCTTCTTGCTGCTTCTGCAGAGTCTCTATAAGCTCAGTCTGAGCTCGCAACTGCTCCCGATACTATGAGCCAGAAGATGATGCCTCTCCACGAGCTCCTCTCGAGCTAGACGCCGACATCGTAGCAGTACCATAATAACTACCAGGAGTCAAATGAGAGTCGATACCAACTACTCTTCCCTTCTCAAATCCATAATGAGTCGCCTGCATCCATGCCACCTCATTGAAATGGTGAGCACTGGTCTGCTCAGTCATCTTGTTCTGACCCTCAGCCTGTGTCTGAGAGGTCGCAACCTCATATGACTCCTTCAATTCCAATTTAAAATTAAAATTATGAAAATATTTTATGCATTTAATTGTCAAACTAGAAAAATAATACTAACCACAATCTGATGATGGCAATCAACTCTAATCTCTCCAGTGGCTGGATCACTGTATATCCTCCGATAAATGTCGATCTCCGTAATATCAGGATGCTCGACTGCCTATAGAAATATAAAATAAACTGTTTCTATTTAATGTTATATAAAATATTTAAAAAATATACTTACTAGAATCTCTCTATGAGAACTAAATGTACGACTACCAACTCGATGTTTCACCTCCCGTCTCCCCCGGTTCTGTCGTCCGACTGAAGATCTCCTCTGAAATCCACCACCCAACCAGTGTAAACAAAATCCATCCCAAATGTGAGATGAAATGTACTCTGGTCGGTGAGATCTACACGACTCATCAAATTCGGTCACCCCTACTTTTTTAATGGCTTTCCTTCTCAAATTTTTCAAAAACTGACAGAAACAGTGTAACACCCCAAGCTTCCATGGTACGCTTCTCTTTGAATAATAGAGCAGCGTGTGTTATACGCAACCTCGAGTTCTAACACACCGCGACCAATCAAAGTAGCTGTTATGAATAGTAATACCCACTTTTTGAAATTATATAAATTTTATATTTCAAAATGGACTTCATTTTTTTATTCGGAATATCAAAATTATCCTAAGTTGATTTTTTGTAATTTTCTGAAACTTCCAATTTTCTATGAATAGAAAAATACATAAAAACTAATTTTTAAATCAAAATAATTTATAGTGATAAATTATACTATTGAGTGGGTTTAATGTATAATTAGAATATATTTTTACCATTTTATCTAATGGTGGTCATTAGAATTAATTTCACTTTGAAATTGGACATAAATAATTGTCAATCTTTTGATATATATTGTTTCTTAAAAACACGCTATTTGTTGTGACAACGGGAATTAATTATTAAATTAATTAATTCAACTTATATGTTTTGAATTTTTTAAAATATAAATCATTTTTGAATTAGGAATATCAAATATATCTTAGTGTGAATTTTTGGTATTTTTCTGAAAAACATCGATTTTTGATGAATAGTGAAACCACTAAGTGGTAGTTAAAAAACTGATTTTTTGTTTAAATAAAATTTTTCCACCTCTGGGATTTTAATTTCAAAAATCCGACATACATCATTGTCATTAGTAAGTAAAATTTTGTTCAATGGGATTAAAATAATTTTTGGTGAATAGTAACTTTTAAGTTTTATTAATCACGATTAAAGGTAATTAGTGTAATTTAAGGTAAATATAATGTTATAATAATATGAAATTAACTTTAAACTTGTCCTAACCTTATTGGATGAGTCATGACCGACCAATAAAATCAATGGGTCAACTTGGGGACCCCATGAAGCAATTTGGGTAAGAAAATGACATTAATAACTATTTATTTAAAGTAAAAATAAAATTGTCACAAACATGTGTTGTTTAACTAAAACAATTATTACATGGGGTTATATAAGTTAACTTTTCGACTGTAAATATTCATTAGAAAGATAAAAAAGATTTCCTACATCATGGTAATTTTTTTATAATTTTTAGGCATTAAATAATTAAATTTATTTATGACACCATGATGATGCATCAATTACCTCATTAATGAACAATTTAAATAAAATGAGAATATAAGGTAAAATATAAGAATTAAACTTGTCTAAAACCTATTAGATGGGTATATTTCTAACTCTTATCACCTTATACTCGAAATATATCATTGTGGGACCTTTAAAATCAGAAAATCATTTCATAATAAAGTAACATTTCATGACTTTCCAAGAGTGCCCCTCCTCTCCTCTTATAAAAGGCCCCCACCTCTACCACCGTATTCACACCGTCAAAGCCATTTGTCTCAGCCAACCTCTGCCCAAATACTCTCTCAACTTCCCTCTCTTACTCTTATAATCCTCAATTTGGTCAGAAGTCTTCCCAAGGAAGCCTTTGTCTCAAATCAAAAAGAGTTACCCGATTTTGAGGTAATGTCTTCTCTTATGTTCTTTTGTTTTATTTTGCTTCTCCAACCCATTAAACTCTTTTATTACTTTATTTTGTAACAACACTAGTATTGTAAATATACTAGGATGTTTTTATGAGAAGAATTTTATTTACACTTACACACACCTTCGTCTAATGGTTAAAGAACATAATGTTTCTGTGGGTGGTGAATTACTACCTCAGGAAACGATGATTGTTCAATATTCTTTTAACACCTCTCATGGTGGCCATTAAGATGTCACTATATTTATATATGATATATATTATGTTTATGTTTTCATTATGCTTTTGTATTTCTCATTTATGGCATACCTTTATGATATCCATTATGGGTAAATGCGATAATTTCATTTTAGGAAGTGCGGACTACCGCCCCCTCAAAGTGATTTGAATTGTTAATGCCATATGTGGGACGTATAAAGGATGTATTAAATGATATTATATTTTATATTATACTATAATTATAATATATCTTTATATCATTATGATTTCATTCCATTAAATATGAAATAGAAATGAAAGTAGAGTTCATGCGTACGTACGACTTACCGTCTCCATGAACGGTGCATTTCATTTCTTACCTCTAAATGTTATGTAATATTATAAATGCATATATATACTGGATATATATGATATATATGATATCTATATCATGAATATAATTCTGTATATAATGGATATTTTACTACATGAACAACTTGTAATTATAAGAAGTTTATTTTTGACTTAAACACCAAAGAACGACAAAACGACCGTTATTAACTTAAATAATTACATAATGTTCATAACATGGTAATAAGTGATAGAAAAGGAATAATGAACTTGAAAAAGGTTTTTAATCAATTATAAATTAACTCTAGTTTATTATTCATGAGGTTAAAGAACGATCGAGTCAAGTTGGACATGAGGTAAGGGACTTCGTCTCAATCTCCTTTCATTGAGGCATATTTTGTTTTATACACAAATTTCTTTTATACGGTGTATAAACCCCTTTGACTTTTACTTTTATTCAAAAGGAATCTTTTTATATGAATCATTTTTACTAAACGACAAAAGGAATGTTTTGTCTTACGTATGCGGCGACAACAACTTCTCCACCGTCATGACCATTATTTGTGTTTCGGCTTCCTATACAATCCATAACTATTTTTAAATGAAAATTAAATACCAAGTTTTTATTTTCTTTTATTTTGGTATTGAAAATGTTTTTGATAATGTTTTAATTATATTAATGTGTTGTATTGATATCTTGTGATTGAAATGTGGAAATGTTATGTTTCTTTTATGCATGTCTTATGTGATACGATTATGTTATGGTTTATGATATGTTTAAACCTGTTTATATGAGGAATGCATTGGACTTAATAAGTGACGGGTGGAGCCCGCTATAGCTCCTCGATGCATCGATAGGTCTCATGAGACAAACTAGTGTCTTGGCACAAGGCCTTGAAAAAATCTTATTTGTAGTCTTGGCACGAGGCCTTGGATACGTGGTTATGATAGTCTGGAATTATACATTTCATCATTATGAAAGTGGTTATTGATATTGCATGTGATTATTCGACTAGTAGAATATCCATGTGAATAAGTAAATGGAATTATTTAATTTTATTTTTGTCATATTATTCTGAAGTTCAAGTTTAAAAGGCTTTTGTTTTAGTTATACACTGCCTTAAATTTTTATGTTTATTTATAAAAGTTTCCGTAATATTGTTATCCTTACTGAGCATCTGAGCTCACCCCTTTCTATGTTTTATTTTTCCCAGGATGTGAAGAAATATTTTATGACTGACCTACAGGGATAGTCTGAAGGAGATATGAGTCTGTACTATGGAGACTATGTTATTGTAGTTTTTCATTTTATGATGTAATGTAACATTTATGAATGTATCTAGTATTTCCAAGGCTACTAAAATAATCGGTCTTTCAAGACTTGATATTTTTTTATCATGCCAATGTTATGTAATAATGCACCAACTCTGGGTAACTGGGTTTGGGGTGTTATAGGTGGTATCAGAGAAAGTTTAGTACTAACCTTAGAAGCTAGATTTAGATAAACTCTAATTAGATCACATAGCCCTAATATAGACTTTGAGGATTAGTATAGAAGAACTTCCTAGAATTTTGGTATTATAGAGATTTTGTGAGTTTTCCGAGCAATACATCCCTGTCTCGATACGAGAAGGTAGAGGCGGCTCTGGCACAGATGTACCTAGGGGTAAAACCCAAAAACATCGCTTTGAGATAGACTCAAATGGGAACTGGTGCATGACAACAGGAATTGTTGCACTCTTGGTTACGACACTCCTGGGGGATATGCTTAGGATAATTCACATTTTCTTTAAAAACAATTATGAAGGGTTTATGAGTATATACTTCCTCAAATAAAACATTTTTATGATTATGGATTATATCCATAAATAGTTCAATTTATGTTAAGTGTTTTGCAAGTTTGTTATTATGTATTTCGATTCATAAACTAATCTAGTTTATGAAATTGTTTAGAAATGGAGCCTGGTGGAAGGAATGGAAACTGTATCAATGCATGCACTCCATGTAGGGATTTCCCTCCTACTCAAGATAATTATAGTGGAGCTGGTGATGCAACTGGTGCTGATCATCTTATCACCATACTGGGGCAACTCACTCAGGTTATGAATAATAACTTTACTCATATAGAGTACCCTGATCCACAATGTGGAGGATCAATGTTAGATTGCTTCATGAGGGAACAACCACCAACATTCAATGGTAGTAAAAATCCATTAGTAGCTGATCAATGGATAAGTTCCCTAGAGAAAATATTTCAGGCTTTGGGGAGTAGGGAAAGGGAAAAAGTTGTCATAGCAGTTTATCGCCTCACTGGAGATGCTGATCAATGGTGGTCATTGATACAAAAAACTAAGGAAGATGATGAAGTATCAAATATGGAATGGGGGGAGTTCAAAGAGCTTTTCTTAGAAAAATACTTTCCTCGTGACCATCGAGAATATAGAGAAAGGCAATTTCTGAGTCTGAGACAAAAGGAGGATGAGAATGTCGCAAAGTATGATGATAACTTTACAAGGTTATCGAGGCATGCAATAGATTATATACATAACCCAAGAAGTAAGATTGATCGTTTCTTTGATGGGTTAAAACCATTTCTCCATCGAGCTTTAGTATCACAATCTTTCTCGACATATGAAGATATAGTCTCGTGTGCTATCAAGACAGAAGAAGAATTCTCTAAATCTTATGACAATAAAGTAAAGCAAGAGAAGAAGATAACGATGGAACAAGAGACAGATAAATGGAAAAGGGGAAAGAAGGATTTTCCATTATGCGATAATTGTGGGAAGAATCACCCCGGTACTTGCCTAAAAGGAATGAGAGTTTGTTATAAATGTGCGGAAAAAGGTCACCAGGCTCATAATTGAAAAGGAAAGAATGAGGTTGTCAATGTTGAATGCTATAATTGTAGAGAAATGGGACATTATGCAAATGAATGTCCTAAGAATCAGGGAAACTTACCTCAGAAAAGGCCAAGGGATCAAGGCCAATCTTATGTTGTTACTACAGTTGTAGTGGAATAATTAATGTATTAGTGCTTTTGGACTCAAGGATTATATTCCAGTTATAAGAATAATGTGATATATATAAGGATTGTACTACCGTACTTTTTTTTCATTAAGGTTTTAATATGATGAAGGTAATCATATTTTTAGTATGTGACAATAAGAGAAACTTTACTTTGTTTGGGGAATCTGATGTTACAATTGATTTTGGAATTTAGAGACCTTTTAGAGAAAGTTTGGATAGAGGTATTTTGGATAACTATAAAGGTTGGAATGAATTAAGTTGAAATTTGGATAGTATTGTTTAAGGTTAAAACATTTTTGAAGATTTTTTTTGGAATATTATAATACTAAAGATTTAGGAAAAGGACAACCAGCAGGTTGGGGGATAACCCGTCGCGTCGGACAAATCTGTGGGAATCGAACCCACAACCATAGTGCGATTGAGATTTATCACCTACCACTGGACTACGTGAAGTAAATGGAGTGTATAATGTAGTTTTTTTAGTTCTGATAGAGGAATTATAAATTTATTTTTGGAACCCTATACGGTTAGGATAAATAGAATATTTTTGAGTTCTATTACCTTTTGGAGTGAAAGATGGGTTTGTGGTAAAAATTTAGTAAAGAATGAATGTCTACATGAAAAGTAAGTATATTTCCTTACTTTCTTAGTAAATCTCATAAATAAATTCTTCAACTTTATGAAAGGCAACTTAAAACAAAAAAAAACGTTGTCAGTTAAATTTTCCTACTGGGGAATCAAAGACCATTTAACCAATCACAAGTTTGTGATTTTATTGTAGTTAACTTTCTCCTAATCCTGATTTCTACAACTCTCCATCAGACATTGATGGTTTTTTTCTCCTCCATATACATGTTTTAATATAATCCTAGTATGGGTTATCTCGGGTGACCTTTGTACTTCTCTTTCTTTCTTTTAAACTTATATTTTTATTAACCCTATTTCTGATGTGGGTTTTCCACAAAGGTATTTTTTATTTTAAACCTTTTATTTTCAAAGAAAATTTTCAAATTGCGAGGACGCAATTTATTGAAGGAGGGTATAATGTAACACCCCAATCTTCCATGGTACGCTTCTCTTTGAATAATAGAGTAGCGTGTGTTGTACGCAACCTCGAGTTCTAACACACCGCGACCAATCAAAGTAGCCATTATGAATAGTAATACCCACTTTTTGAAATTATATAAATTTTATATTTCAAAATGGACTTCATTTTTGTATTCGGAATATCGAAATTATCCTAAGTTGAATTTTTTGTAGTTTTCTGAGAACTTCCAATTTTCTATGAATAGAAAAATACTTAAAAACAACTTTTTAAATCAAAGTAATTTATAGTGATAAATTATACTATTTAGTGGTTTTAAAGTATAATTAGAATATATTTTTACCATTTTATCCAATGTTGGTCATTAGAATTAATTTCACTTTGAAATTGGACATAAACAATTGTCAATCTTTTGATATATATTGTTTCTTAAAAACACGCTATTTGTTGTGACAGCGAGAATTAATTATTAAATTAATTAATTAAACTTATATGTTTTGAATTTTTTTAAAATAGACATCATTTTTTAATTAGGAATATCAAATATATCTTAGTGTGAATTTTTGGTATTTTTCTGAAAAACATCGATTTTTTATGAATAGTGAAACCACTAAGTGGTAGTTAAAAAACTGATTTTTCGTTTAAATGAAAATTTTCCACCTCTGTGATTTGAATTTAAAAAATATGACATACATTATTGTCATTATGAAGTAAAATTTGGTTCCACTACAACAAACTGCCCATTTCCCGGCGGTTTTTTAGCGGCGGTTTTGAAAACCGCCGCTAAAAAAAATCGGGGCAGCTATTTCGCGGCGGTTTTGAAAACCGCCGCCAAAAAACCGCCGCGACACGCGCGTAATTTTTTTTTTTTAAAAAAAAAAAAAAAATTAAAAATAATTTTATGGGTCATTTAGCGGCGGTTTTAAACCGCCGCGAAAAAACCGCCGCGAAATGCAAGCGCGGGAAAAAAATAATAAAACCTAAAAAAAACCTAAGAAACTCTAAAATCACTAAAACGGTCATAACTTTTGACCCGGGAGTCCGCTGGAGCGCCGCGACCAGTCAAATCGAAGACATTGAAGAGATCTAGAGGCACATATGATGAAAACCCAGAGCCGATTTAAGGCCGGGAAGATATAAGAGTTATAAGAAAGTTGAAAAAAGTTTTCCAACTTCAAACGGCCATAACTTTCGCTCCGGGTGTCCGTTTTGGCTCCACCACATATCAAATCGAAGCCAGCGAAGAGAGCTACGCACCGGTTTGACAAAAGCAAGCTTCTGTCAAGGTTTTCGACCCCAAAAACCCCTCCGAAGGCCTCCAAAACCCTCTTTCCGTCACCGGTGCCCCTTCGAACTTGCCTTCAAACGGACCTAACTTTTTATCCGCGTGTCCATTCGGACTCCTCCGCCTGCCAGATCATAGCTCGTTCCATGAGCTTCAGTTTGACTGGTCGCGGTGCCCACATGGACTCCTGGATCATATGTTATGCCCATTTTAGTGGGTACCGGGTTTGTTATGTTTTTCGATGCCTCGTTTCTAGCACCCGTTCCCCGTCAGCTTTTTTTTAAATGGTCGTAACTTCTGATCCACCCATCCATTCAGTCTATTTCACATATCAGGTCGAAGAACATTTCCGGATCTTTGATTTGATTGGTCGCAGATCTGGAACGGACTCTCGGATCATAAGTTATCTCTGTTACTGTGAGTTCAATATTTTTGTCACTTTATGACTGTTTTAACGGGTTTTAACGGTTGCTCCATTTATTACTATCTATTATTGACTCCATGACTCCATGGATTATTATCATTATCAATGGGTTTGGGGGGGGGGGTTATGATGATTATGTTGAATTTTTAATAGGTTTTTCAGAGTTGTCATGTTTTCTCATGCTTATCAGTGCTTCCCCATCCGTTTTCATGTGTTTTCATTATTTTCCTCCATTGTCATGTCTGTTCATGTTTTTTCATGCGTTTTATATATTATATCTTATTTATTATTATTTATTTATTGTTATTATTTATTTATTATAATTCATTGTTTCTTATTTATTATTATTTTTTATTTTTTTATTTGTTATTTATTATTTATTGTTATTATTGATTATTTATTGTTTATTATTTATAGTTTATAGTTTATTGTTTATTGTTTGTTGTTTATTGTTTATTGTTTCTTATATATTTTTTATTGTTTATTGTTTATTAAATATTAAATATTATTTATTTTTTATTATTATTTATTATTTATTGTTTATTATTTATTACTTATTATTTATCATTATTTATCATTATTCATTATTATTATGTATTTATTGTTTATTGTTTATTTATTACAATTTATTTGTTATAATTTATTTATTATTTTGTTATTTGTTATTTATTATTTATTATTTATTATTTATTATTTTTTATAATTTATTATAACTTATTATATATTTTTAATTATAGTTTATTTATTATTTATCATTATTTATTATTATTGTTTATTTATTATTATTATTTATTTTTTATTAATTATTATTATTTATTGATTATTAATTATTATTTATTATTTATTATTATTTATTATTCTTTATTATTATTATTATTTATTGTTTATTATTTATTGTTTATTGTTTATTGTTTATTCTTTATTTTTTATTCTTTATTGTTTATTCTTTATTGTTTATTATTTCTTATTTCTTATTTATTATTTATTATAATTTATTTATTATTTGTTATTTATTATTATTAATTATTTATTATTATTATTTATTTATTATAATACATTGTTTCTTATTTATTATTTGTTATTTATTATTTATTATTCATTATTTATTATTGATTATTTATTATTTATTATTTACTATTTATTGTTTATTGTTTATTCTTTTTTATTTATTTTTTATTATTTATTTTTTATTATTTATTGTTTATTACTCATTTTTAATTATAATTTATTTATTATTTATCATTATTCATTAATATTATGTATTTATTATTATTTATTATTTATTATTTATTATTTATTATTATTTATTATTTATTATTTATTATTTATTATTTATTATTTATTATTTATTATTTATTATTTATTATTTATTATTTATTATTTATTATTTATTATTTATTATTTGCTATTTATTATTAATCGGTTATTATTTATTATTTATTGTTTATTATTTATTATTTATTCTTTATTATTTATTGGTTATTATTTATTATTTATTATTTATTATTTATTATTTATTATTTATTATTTATTATTTATTATTTATTATTTATTATTTATTATTTATTATTTATTATTTATTATTTATTATTTATTATTTATTATTTATTATTTATTATTTATTATTTATTATTTATTGTTTTCTATTTATTATTTATTGGTTATTATTTATTGTTTATTCTTTATTGTTTATTCTTTAGTATTATTTATTTATTATTTGTTATTTGTTATTTATTATTTATTATTTATTATTTATTCTTTATTCTTTATTCTTTATTCTTTAGTATTTATTATTTATTATTTATTATTTATTATTTATTATTTATTGGTTATTATTTATTATTTATTGTTTATTATTTATTATTATTATTTACTATTTGTTATTTATTATTATTTATTTATTATTTCTTGTTTATTATTTATTATTATTATTTACTATTTGTTATTTATTATTAATTATTTGTTATTTATTGTTTATTATTTATTATTATTTATTTATTTTTGCTATTTATTATTTATTCTTTATTATTTATTGGTTATTATTTATTGTTTATTATTTATTGTTTATTATTTATTATTATTTAATATTTGTTATATATTATTTATTCTTTGTTATTTATTATTTATTATTTATTATTTATTTTTATTATTTATATCAATTAGTTATGTATTATTTGTCTTTTCAATTAATATATATATAAGTATATAATATTCTGTTTATTAACTATATAGTGAGATTGGTGTAGTGGTAAAGTGTGTTGAGTGATATCCATGAGGTTGAGGGTTCAAATCTCACCCAACGCAGAATTTATATATATTGCATGGGGCATGGGCATGGGGCATGTGCATGGCATGGGGAGTAATATAATAATATAATAATATAATAATATAATAATATAATAAATACGAAAATAAATAAATACGAAAATAAATAAATACGAAAATAAATAAATAAAAATAAATAAAAATAAATAAAAATAAATAAAAATAAATAAAAATAAATAAAAATAAATAAAAATAAATAAAAATAAATAAAAATAAATAAAAATAAATAAAAATAAATAAAAATAAATAAAAATAAATAAAAATAAATAAAAATAAATAAAAATAAATAAAAATAAATAAAAATAAATAAAAATAAATAAAAATAAATAAAAATAAATAAAAATAAATAAAAATAAATAAAAATAAATAAAAATAAATAAAAATAAATAAAAATAAATAAAAATAAATAAAAATAAATAAAAATAAATAAATACGAAAATTAAAAATAAATAAATACGAAAATTAAAAATAAATAAATACGAAAATTAAAAATAAATAAATACGAAAATTAAAAATAATATGAAAAAGAATATAAAAATAAATATATACGGAAAATAAAAATAATATAAAAAAGAATATAAAAATAAATATATACGGAAAATAAAAATAAAAAAAATAAAAAAAAATTCATTTAGCGGCGGTTTAAACCGCCGCTAAACAACCGCCGCAAAATAAATAAATAAATAAATAAATATTTAAAAAAAAATTTAAACCGCCGCTAAAACATTTAGCGGCGGTTTAAACCGCCGCTAAAAAACCGCCGCGAAACGTTCTCCGGCGGTTCTTAAAACCGCCGCCAATAGTTTCCCGACGCCACATTTAGCGGCGGTTTTTCAAAACCGCCGCCAAACCATTTAGCGGCGGTTTAAACCGCCGCGAAACGAAAAAAAAACCGCCGCGAAATACATTTTTTGGTGTAGTGTTCAATGGGATTAAAATAATTTTTTGTGAATAGTAACTTTTAAGTTTTATTAATCACGATTAAAGGTAATTAGTGTAATTTAAGGTAAATATAATGTTATAATAATATGAAATTACCTTTACACTTGTACTACCCTTATTGGATGAGTCATGGCCGACCAATAAAATCCATGGGTCAACTTGGGGACCCCATGGAGCCACTTGTGTAAGAAAATGACATTAATAACTATTTATTTAAAGTAAAATTAAAATTGTCACAAACATGTGTTGTTTTACTAAAACAATTATTAGATGGGTTTATATAAGTTAACTTTTCGACTATAAATATTCATTGTAAATCAAAAAATATTTCCTACATCATGGTAATTTTTTTATAATTTTTAGGAATTAAATAAATAAATTTATTTATGACACCATGATGATGCAGCGATTACCTCATTAATGAACAATTTAAATAAAATGAAAATATAAGGTAAAATATAAGACTTACACTTTTCTAAAACCTATTGTATGGGTATATTTCGAACCCTTATCACCTTATACTCGAAATATATCATTATGGGACCTTTAAAATCCGAAAATCATTTCATAATAAATTAACATTTCATGACTTTCCAAGAGTGCCCCTCCTCTCCTCTTATAAAAGGCCCCCACCTCTACCACCTTATTCACACCTTCAAAGCCATTTGGATCGGCCAAACTCTGCCCTAATACTCTCTCAACTTCCCTCTCTTACTCCTAGAAGCCTCACTTTGGGCAGAAGTCTTCCCAAGGAAGCCTTTGGCTCAAATCAAAAAGAGTTACCCGATTTTAAGGTAATGTCTTCTCTTATGTTCTTTTGTTTTATTTTGTTTCTCCAACCCCTTAAACTCTTTTTATTCCTTTATTTTGTAACAACACCAGTATCTTAAATATACTAGGATTTTATTTACACTTACACACACCTTCGTCTAATGGTTAAAGAACATACTATTTCTGTGGGTGGTGAATTACTGCCTCATGAAACGATGATTGTTCAATATTCTTTTAACACCTCTCGTGGTGGCCATTAAGATGTCACTATATTTATATATGATATATATTATGTTTATGTTTTCCTTATGCTTATTTATTTCTCATTTATGGCATACCTTTATGATTTCCATTATGGGTAAACGTGATAATTTCATTTTAGGAAGTGCGGACTACCGCCCCCTCAAAGTGATTTGAATCGTTAATGCCATATGTGGGACGTATAAAGGATGGAGTAAATGATATTATATATGATATTATACTAGAATTATAATATACCTTTATATAATTATGATTTCATTCCATTAAATATGAAATATAAATGAAAGTAGCGTTCATGCGTACGTACAGCTTACCGTCTCCATGAACGGTGCATTTCATTTCTTACCTCTAAATGTTATGTAATATTGTAAATGCATATATATACTGGATATATATGATATATATGATATATACATCATGAATATAATTCTGGATATAATGGATATTTTACCACATGAACAACATGTAATTATAAGAAGTTTATTTTTGACTCAAGCACCAAAGATCGACAAAACGACCGTTATTAACTTAAATAATTACATAATGTTCATAACATGGTAATAAGTGATATAAAAGGAATAATGAACTTGAAAAAGGTTCTTAAGCAAGTAGAAATTAACTCTAGTTTATTATTTAGGAGGTTAAAAAACGATCAAGTCAAGTCGGACATGAGGTAAGGGACTTCGTCTCAATCTCCTTTCATTGAGGCATATTTTGTTTTATACACAACTTTCTTTTATACGGTGTATAAACCCCTTTGACTTTTAATTTTATTGAAAAGGAATCTTTTTATACGAAGTATTTTTACTAAATGACCAAAGGAATTTTTCGTCTTACGTATGCGGCGACAACGACTTCTCTGCCGCCGTGACCATTATTTGTGTTTCGGCTTCCTCTACAAGCCATAACTCTTTTTAAATGAAAATTAAATACCAAGTTTTACTTTTCTTTTATTTTGGTATTGAAAATGTTTTTGATAATGTTTTGATTATATTAATGTGTTGTATTGATATCTTGTGATTGAAATGTGGAAATGTTATGTTTCCTTTATGCATGTTTTATGTGATACGATTATGTTATGGTTTATGATATGTTTAAACTTGTTCATATGAGGAATGCATTGAACTTAATAAGTGACGGGTGGAGCCCGCTATAGATCCTCGATGAATCAGTAGGTCTCATGAGAAAAACTAGTGTCTTGGCACGAGGCCTTGACAAAATCTTATTTGTATTCTTGGCACGAGGCCTTGGCTACGTGGTTATGATAGTCTGGAATTATACATTTCATCATTATGAAAGTGGTTATTGATATTGCATGTGATTATTCGACTAGTAGAATATCCATGTGAATAAGTAAATGGAATTATTTAATTTTATTTTTTCCATATTATGTTGAAGTTCAAGTTTAAAAGGCTTTTGTTTTAGTTATACATTGCCTTAAATGTTTATGTTTATTTATGAAAGTTTCCTCTATATTGTTATCCTTACCGAGCATCTGAGCTCACCCCTTTCTATGTTTTAAATTCCCAGGATGTGAAGAAATATTTTATGACTGACCTACAGGGATTGTCTGAAGGGGATATGAGTGTAGACTATGGAGACTATGTTATTGTAGTTTTTCACTTTATGATGTAATATAACATTTATGAATGTATCTAGTATTTCAAAGGCTACTAAACTAATCTGTCTTTCGAGACTTGATCTTTTGTTATCATGCCAATGTTACGTAATAATGCACCGACTCTGGGTAACTGGGGTCGGGGCGTTACAAACAGTCACACATAGAAACCTGCCATGTCGCGTGGATAGCGTCGCGCATTCTATCATTGATAGGATACCATAAACCCTACAAATAATTTATAATATCAAGTTTTTAATAAAATAAATTTATAAATAAATATTATGTATTTACGTACCAGCCAATGATGGAACATGTCGCGTCGCACATCAACGGGAATCTGTTCCCATGTGATCCATGTCCGAGAAAAATAACTGTGCAAGATAGCGCTCCCCTGTCCAATAGCTATATGCGCCAAACTGTGAAAAATGAATAAATAATCAAAAAATTTGTATATATATAAATAAATTAATGAAATCTAACTAAAATATACAGGTTACCATACCTCTGTGTGCGTGGATCGAAACCAAGATGTGGACGTCGCTCGGGGATAGGGTTAGGAATCATCAGTCGTGCAAGATGACGCCCCCTCCACGTACCCCTTGAACTGCCAGTAGGCTGAGGTTCAGATGATCCAAAATCCCCCTCATACAACGGTAGGTCAGCCTCCTGCAACTCAAGAAATAGATCAGAGTCCATCTGAAAAAAAAATTATTGTTGTTATCAAATAGTTTAAAATAACTATTATATATAGATATATATTAGTTATGATTATAATCAGCATTTAACTATGTCAATGTTCATCTTCATCCTCTTCTCCATAGCTGTCAATGTCAATGTCTTCATCTTCCTCCTCAGCATCATCAGTATCCATATGAGTTTTAGTTTTAGTATCTCTTGTCATTTCAAATTCATTTGTAACATCATTAACATATTCATCACCATCGATCCTTAATTATGGGGTGTCATCATCGATATTCATGTCTCTTTGTGAATCAGATGGATTTTGAGCAGTCTCTTGAAAAATTTCAATTCCTTCCACTTCAGTGGAACCACATTCATTTTGAGTAAACTGGTTTTCCCGAGATTTCATTTTTATTATGATCCACCAATTTCTCAAGTCTCTTGAAGTAGCACAATACTTTGCATAATAAATTTGATGTTCCTATTGAGCCAGTAAAAATGGTTCATTTACTGCAAGAAGACTTTTATATTTAATATCGACGATTCCATGAGTCGGATGAACATGCAAGCATCTCTCAGTATCCAACCACCGACATTTAAACATTGTTATATAATTTTGTCCTAGATAACATAGCTCAATAATTTCATCCAAAATTCCATAAAAGTCAACTTCAGTTTCTCTGTGATGTGATCCTCTCAAGAAAACTCCATTGTTCATTGTTTTTTTGATTCCCCGTATGCATGTGTATGAAATCGAAAACCATTCACCACATATGCATTATAAGATTTTACCATTTTGGATGGTGGGTTACTCAACATACACAGTCACTTATCAATTTTATCATCATATTGAGACACCTAAAATTTTTTAAAACAATTATTGATATAATAAATAATAAACATAATTGATATTAAACCATCATTAATTTATGTTACCAGTTTTTGAAACCATTGAGAATTTTTTTTTGTCTGCGTTCTTCAAGAGCAGCTGCTATAATTTGTGGAAGTTGTTTCTTGATATGATTATCATATAACCTAAAAATAAAATAAGTTTAAATACTGTAACATAAATTATAGAATAAGTGATAGAAGCACTCATAGGACAAATGATGTCATTTCTTCACAGTTGAGCAGAACGTATGTATGAGCTTTGTGATGTTCATCATCTGAAATACATTGTTCATAAACTCCACCGAAACCAATATTTGGATGATTAAAAAATGTTAATTGATTTTCCATTTCGTCATTAACATTCCCCTCATTTCATCCCATGAGATTGTGTTTTGAGGGATATTTAGATTCCAAATAATGAGAGCAGAAAAAAGTAATTTCCTCTTGCAAATAAGTTTCAGCAATTGAGCCTTCAACTGATGCTTTGTTACGTATTTTTTTCTTCAATTTCTTCATGCATCTCTCGAATGGGTACATCCATCGAAACTTTACTAGACCTCCACATTTAGATTCATGTTGCAAATGTAATATCAGATGTTCCATTGAGTCAAAGAAAGACGGCGGAAAGATTTTTTCCAGTTTACATGTAATTAAATCAACATCTTCTTACAGTTTTCTTAGCGCAACGTAGTCTGTTGTCACTGCACAAATGTCTTGAAAAAAATATGATATGTCTGTTATCGAATCCCAAATTATACAATTCAAAAAATCTCTGAATCCAATCAGCATAAGTCTTTCCATTATAACATGACAATCATGACTTTTTAATCTAGTAATATAACCATTCTTAACACATCTTCCCAAATTGGAAGCATAGCCATCTGGAAGTCTTAAATCTGCAATCCACTGAAAAAATAATAAGAGACTCTCTTTGGATAGTGTATAAGCTGCTTTTGGCTTCATTAACCTCTGTGATCTGACATTTTCAAATAGTTCAAGTTCTGGTTGCCTGCAAATTTTTGGCAAGATCTAATCGTGCCTTTATAGTATCTTTGGTCTTACCTGGTGTTTCCAAAACTGTATGAAATAAATTATCAAAACAGTTTTCTCAATATGTATAACATCTAACATGTGGCGGACCAAAAAATCAGACCAATACGGAAGATCCCAAAAAATGCTCTGTTTTATTAAATTATGTTCGTTCCCAAAGCCTTGAATTTTCTATTGGTTTACTGTTGGTCCAAATGTTATGGGGGGTAATGAAAATACAACTGATTTTAACTCTATACCTAAGATCATCTTTGGAGGTTCATCCCTTTCAATTGTACCTTTTCTGAAATGAGATTTGTTCCTCCGAAAAGGATGATCGGTTGTAAGAAATATACATTGACAATCAAAATAGCAAGGTTTTTTCCATTGACGAGAATAAAGGCTTTGTTTTCTTTCATACAGTAAGGACATGATTTTGGACCATGTGTACTCCAACCAGATAACATGCCATATACCGAAAATTCACTAATCGTCCACATCAATTCAGCTTTTAATATGAAATTTTGTTTTGCAGCAACATCATATGTAATAACACCATCACTCCACAATGCATTTAACTCATCAATCAATGGTTTCAAATAAACATCAATATTCTTTTTTCGGATGTCTTGGGATTAATAGAGTTAAAAAGATATAAGGCTCCTTCATCAACATCCATGGAGGAAAATTTTAAGTTGTTATAAAGACAGGCTAACATGAATATTGACTACCATAAGAACCAAACAGATAGAAACCATCCATAGAAAGACCCAATCGCACGTTTCAGGCTTCTATAGCAAAAGACGGATGCAGACGGTCAAAATGTTTCCATGAATCACCATCTGATGGATGATTCAAGCTTTTATCATTTGAAAACTTGGTTTTGTGCCATGACATCATTGGCATTGTGTTCTAAGACATAAATAAATGCTGTAACCTGGGTGTAAGGGGGAAATATCTCAACTGTTTTACTGGAATCGATCTAGACTTCCCTGGTTGAGTTTCTTTATACCTCGATTTTCCACATGTGGGACAACTATCCAATGAATCATTTTCGCTAGAATATAAGATGCAATCATTTGGACATGCATGAATCTTCCGATAACTAAGGCCCATATTACGAATCAGCCTCTTGCTCTCATAGTAATTTGCAGGCAACACATTTCCTTCAGGTAACAGTGTTTTAACCAAAGAAAATATCTAATCAAAACAGTTGTTTGACATTGCATTATCTGATTTAATAGCCATAAATTTTGCAATCGCTTCTAATTTTCTTATCTTGCAACTAGGATATAATTCATCCCTAGCAGACCTCAAAAACTCATAAAATCCGGATGGTTTCAACTCAGGAGTTAAATCAATATCATCGTGAGGTTTAGTTTGTTGCACATATGGACCTGCAACATCATGTACTAAATTTTGAAACCATGATGGATCCGGAATCAAGTTATTAGGATCTTCTCTGGAACTGCGTTCACTGTGTTGATACCAAAAAACATAATCTGGTGTAAAACCAAACCGCAAGAGATGTCCCCCAACCTTGTCAAATGTGTCAAACAGTCTCAAATCACATTTTTTACAAGGACAATTAATTGTGGCTTCTGAAACATATTTTGGTTTTGATGATGCAAATGCTAAGAAAGCTTCAACACCCTCAATATATACAGGATTTAAACCAAAACCATTTGGATTTTTGCGCTGATTTATCCAAGCTCGATCATCTAATAATGACTGATGTCGACTTCCTTGTTCTATATTTTTCTACATAAAATATAAAATCATCACTATTTTTGAATAATTTGAAATTATAAAAACACTATCTAAAAAAATAAGATAAATAATTACAACTACTTAATAATTACCATTAATTAAGGGCGACACAATTTCCAGTGGATTGACAGCTACTCTTTTGTCCGATGACTCATTTAATTTCATCTTTCTCACGCTTATTATTGCTAATTATTTCTAATTATTCCTAATTATTCCTAATTATTTCTAATTATTACATATTATTACTAATTATTACTAATTATTACTAATTGTTACTAATTAGTACTAATTATTACTAATTATTACAATTTATTACTAATTATTTCAATTTATTAGTAATTATTACTATTTATTACTATTTATTACTAATTTAGCAATACTTAACAATACTTAGCAAAATGAAAAATGATTGTATAATGAAAGGAAATTTGGTAATCATCGTTATGGAGATGATTACGAATTTTCCCTTCATTATCCAAGCAGATTTCATTTACTAATTATTAGTAATAAAAAAATTATCAATATTTAAGAAAAAACAATATTAATATTATTAAAATAATAAAATATTTATAAAATATGTAAATTATCAATATTCGCAATAGACTTTTCTCTATTCTTAACATGTTCAAATTTCAAAGGGTCGTCAATTGTCAGGTCATGCGCAATAAAAAGTTTGTGTCAGTCATGCCCAATGTAAACTCTATAATTGTACCCGCATAGTTGATCACCTCACAAGTAGTGTTGCAATAGGACGACCAGAGTAATGACATTCTAGTCTCTAAGAATCATCTCACATGACGCTTTACATAGATCATTCTTCCTTAAAATTTTGAGGGGATATCAGTATCTTTCCCTTAAATTTTCAAGGAATAATGGTCTACATAAAGGTTCATGTGAGATAATTCCTATAGATAAGAAGGGCATGGCTTGGGTTGTCCTATTGCAACACTACTAGCGAGGTGATCAACCATGCAAGGACAATTATAGAGTTTACATTGGACATGGCTGACACAAACTTTTTATTGCGCATGACCTGACAATTGGCGACCCTTTGAGATTTGAACATGTTAAGAATAGAGCAAAGCCTGTTGCAAATATTGATAATTTTAATATTTCATAAATTTTTTATCAATTTAATAATATTAATATTGTTTTTTTATAAATATTGATAATATAATTTTTTTTATTGCTAATTATTGATAATTATTGGTAATTATTGATAATTATTGCTAATTATTGTTAATTATTTTTAATTATTGCTAATTATTGCTAATTATACCTAATTATTGCTAATTATTTCTAATTATTTCTAATTATTTCTAATTATTGCTAATTATTGCTAATTATTTCTAATTATTCCTAATTATTCCTAATTATGCCTAATTATCCCTAATTATTACTAATTATTCCTAATTATTCCTAATTATTCCTAATTATTCCTAATTATTTCCAATTATTTCTAATTATTGCCAATTATTGCTAATTATTGCTAATTATTGCCAATTATTGCCAATTATTGCCAATTATTGCTAATTATTGCTAATTATTGCTAATTATTGCTAATTATTGCTAATTATTCCTAATTATTGCTAATTATTGCTAATTATTGCTAAATATTACTAATTATTGCTAATTATTGCTAATTATTTCTACTTATTGTTAATTATTGCTAATTATTAATAATTATATCTAATTATTACTAATTATTACTAATTATTTCTAATTATATCTAATTATTTCTAATTATATCTCATTATTACTAATTATTACTAATTATATCTAATTATATCTAATTATATCTAATTATTACTAATTATGTCTAATTATTACTAATTATTACTAATTATATCTATTTACTACAAATTATATCTAATTATTACTAATTATATCTATTTATTACTAATTATATCTAATTATTACTAATTATATCTATTTATTACTAATCATATCTAATTATTACTAATTATGTCTAATTATTACTAATTATATCTAATTATTACTAATTATATCTAATTATTACTAATTATATCTAATTATTACTAATGATATCTAATTATTACTAATTATTACTAATTATATCTAATTATATCTAATTATTACTAATTCTTACTAATTATTACTAATTATATCTAATTATTACCAATTGTTACTAATTATTACTAATTATTACTAATTATGACTAATTATTACTAATTATATCTAATTATATCTAATTATATCTAATTATTACTAATTATTACTAATTATATCTATTTATTACTAATTATATCTATTTATTAGTAATTATATCTAATTATTACTAATTATATCTATTTATATCTATTTATTACTAATTATATCTATTTATTCCTAATTATATCTATTTATTGCTAATTATATCTATTTATTGCTGATTATATCTATTTATTGCTAATTATATCTATTTATTGCTTATAATATCTATTTATTGCTAATTATATCTATTTATTGTTAATTATGTCTATTTATTCCTAATTATATCTATTTATTCCTAATTATATCTAATTATATCTGATTAATATTAATTATGACTAATTATTTATAATTATCACTAACAATATCTATTTCTTAGTAAAAATAATTATAAATAAAAATCAACTGAAATGTAATTAAATTACAACTAATAAATAACAATTAAATTTAACATAAAAAAATAAAAATAAAAATAAAAAAAATAAATATGTAAATACCTTAAACTTTGATATTCTGAAGATATTGATGCCCTCTGATTGCTCTTGTATAAAAAAATTCAACTAAAAGAAAATTTTTCTTTGAAACTGAAGAATGAAAATAGAGAGAGCAAGATCTGAATGATTTGGGGAAAAACGGATGAGGGTATATATAGGTTAGAGTAGTTGCGACGGGATTCCCGTCGCAAATGGTGGTATTTGCGACGGGGCTCGTCGCAAATAACCTTACCCGCATTAATTACAGTCGGTGGTTAAAAAGTTATTTGCAACGGGACTCGTCGCAAATAGTTCCTGCCGACAGTCTTTTTGTGACGAGATGATATCCCGTCGCAAAATGTTATTAACCGCCGCTGGGTATTTGCGACGAGATCCCGTCACAAATACCCCTACGTGGTTTGGCGCGCAAGCCGCGCGGTTTGGCGCGCAGTCGTGCCAAACTATTTGCGACGAGATACAACTCCTCGTCGCAAATACTATTCGCACGGTTTGGCACGCAAGTCGTGCCAAACTATTTACGACGAGAGAAGAAAACTCGTCGCAAATAATCGGTTATTTGCGATGAGAAATTTTCACCATTGCAAACTGCTTTCTGGACGGGTTATTTGCGACGGGAAGAAATCTCGTCGCAAATAGTGATTTTTCCCATAGTGTACGTTCATTATTCATGAATGAATAACTGGTGTACCTGTCACCACTTCATTGTCGGGGTTCATTTCTGCAGTAGCCATGGAAAAATCTCACTCATGCTAACTTAGAGGGTGATGGTTACCTTCGAAAACCATTGGATTAGGGAAATAGTTTGCAAAGTGCCCCAGTTCTTTGCAGTTGAACCAATGAACAATGTGTTGAGGGTCGAACGGAGTGTTCCTCTCCTCTGTCACAACTGTGGGTTTTTCTTGTTGGCAGTTAGTGGCCAGGTGTCATTTTCTTCTACACATAAATCATTTCTTCGCCCCCCTTCAGACAATTTCCAGGGTGCTTCTTTCCGCACCTTTGGAAAGTGTGGTTATGGATTTTCTTAGCACCATTGGATTTATCCATCGGGCTTCTAGAATTTAATTCCTCTATTCGATTATTATCCCCATGATACCCCTGCGATTCGTCGATCTCTATTTTGACTTTGATGGAAAATCAAACAATTTCCTCATAGCTCTTCAAATCACGGATCGCTAGGCCTTTCCATAGGCTAGGTTTTATCCCACCAAAAAAGCAATCAACCTTGCATTCGTGGGTAACGACAATCCTGAAGGCATAACATCCAAGCCCTGTGATGTTTTCTTTGTATGATTTAATGGATTCGTCATCTATTTTCTTGAGGGAAAGGAAGTCCCTTTCCTTCCTAAGTCGGATGGTTCAAGGAAAATATTTGTCAAAAATCATTTTCCAGAAATCCTTTCATTCCAACACCTCGGTCTCCTCATCAAATATCATATTTTTTTAACAATTTCCACCATTGATCAGCTTCACCCACCATAAGATAATCATCCAGAAGTGCCTTCTCTTGTTCAAAACATTGAAGGATGGAGAAGATATTCTCAATAGAGTTCATCCATTGTTCATCGATTGAGGGATCAGATGATCCATTAAAATTAGGAGGACTTTGTCTCATGATGCTCATGATAGCAACTTTTTCTTTCTTAGGGGGTGTTGAACATTTCACTTGACCCGTGTTTTTTATTAAAACATGAGTTAACTGAGATATTATCATGACAAAGTTTATGATTCCCGCTTCCATCGAATTGGGAATCTCATTTGAACAATCATCACATTGATCTTCACATCGGTTTTTAGCCCGAGTCCCCCTATTACCAATCATTGGATAGAATAAAAGGAATGTTGGGGGTAACACGTGAAGGGTAATCCAAAGACAAAACAAATGAATTGTAAATTACATTTTTCCTCAACTTATCAATTTATAGGCTTCAATCCGTGTTATCCATGATCTACTTCATAACATATATTCTTAGGGTAATTTTTTTTATTCTTTTAATAAAGGTTCATACAAAGCTTATTAATTTACCAAATCATATCCTCCGAGAGTGTCATGACCAAGAGTGTTTCAAGGCCCATTGTATTGCAGCAGTTCCCATTCAAGTCTAGCTCAATCTGCTGTTTTCATGTTTTACCCCTAGGATGCATCTGTACTAGAGCTACCACTATATGCTCCTTTCCAGACATGGATATATTATCTTGATAAACCACATACTCAATACTCATCAAAATTTAGGAATGCTTTTATTAATCTTAATCTTATCCCTGTGTATTTCAATAGGGTTTTCTAATCCAAATCCCAAAAATAACTAAACATATCCTTTGATACCAAATATAACAACCCTACACTTTATTACACACATAAACATAATTTATTACATAATACCTTCACTTGATACAGCATATAAGATATAGAGTTATATTGTCTTTGGGGCATAGTAAATCACAAAACATCATAAAATATGAAACAAACAACTTTATTGAAAACACCTTTTACATGACCACACACATTCCTTCGTACATAGCATGCAAGCGATAACCTGAGGATGTGCATAAAAAAATTATAAGCTATAAAGCCCATTATGTGAGTAAAAAAGGAATAACATGAAAAATAATGTTCATGTTAGGAAATAAGAATGTTAATGGAGAATAATATATATCTGAACATAAAGGCATGATATAGCATGATTATCATATCATGGAAATGTGGCAACAACATTTAACATTATTTTAGCATGAGATGAGTCTCATTTCACATGGAGTATGTGTAAACCCTCATTGAACATGAATTAGCATGATTAAACCCTCATTTCACTTGATGTATCATGATGCTAATCTTTACCCAATGCATTGGAGTGCTATCAGGGTGCACCCTTATTAATCATTACATTTCATGCATGAATGTGTCACATGGATCATACAACATGGATTCAATAATCGTCAGAATTTAATCCCTGAATAACTGGTTGTAAATATATACATGAAACTATCTAATCAATAAATAAATGTTTATAAAGGTGAATACCCTTGATAGCGAAATGGTCATGGTATTCAATACACATTGACTTTGGCTTGGAAAATCGTCGTGCAATTTCAGTAGCATAATGGCGTGACATAAGAATTCATAAAAATGATTGATGAGAGAGAAAGGGGTGTCCCATAAAATGAACAAGAAACAGATAGTTAATGGGTAATATAGATACATGTACCAACATATGTATAGGAATTTATATTCATAATGAAAATTAATTTCTTGAATGTAAAAGAGAAGAGAGAAATTCCATAAGGAATTTTGGCATGGTAATGGGTGTGCATGGTAGGCACTAATGAGAGAGAAAAAGGTCTCTCATCAATTAAAACACAAATAAGGAAGTATGGGGGAGGTGAGAAATCATACCTCAACATATGTAATTTATGGAAAAAATGTATAACAACTTAAAGAAATTTGGACAAAAATGAGAAAGAAAGAAATCTTGTACATGTAAGTGTGATCCCAATGGCTTGGAAAAGGCTTGATAGTTTCTTATTGGGAGAATGGGGAGCCTTGGGAATATTCTAGAGAGAGGATAGAAGAGGTTGGTTGATATCAAATGGGTTTTAGTGAAGAGCAAGTGGGATATTGGGTGGGTTTATATAGGAAAAGAGAGGGAATCCTTTAATATTTAGGTTTTTGACACCACATATTAAACCAATCAAAACCACAAACCAGACCATGGTTTCTTCCCATGGGGTTTACCAAAGGGGATGGGAAAAAATTATTTTATAATGACAACGTCCAAACTATTTAAAATATTAGGGTTTCTTATGTGGAGGTGAGTCACATTATCAAGGAAATCATTTTAAAAAGTTAAAATGTTTTATAAGTCTTGGAGGGTCCACTATTGATTTTTAAATTAAATAAAACAAACCTAAAATCATATTATTTTAATGTTAAAACATATATTGGCCGAAAAAAATATTTATTGAATTTTATTACTTCACTATTAGGTCATTATGATGTCATAAAACTCATCATATAATTAAACAGTATTTACTTTTTACCCAAAAATTTGACTATCTCAGAAAATTATGAATAATTCACAATTTGATAATTTAGACATCCTAATTCCAAAAATAATATTCATTTTTTTCTAAATAATTTTCTAAATATGTGAATTTTTAATTTTAAAATAAAAAATGACATTTATCGGAAATTCATGGGTTTTGATAAAAACGACTATCAAACATTAATAAAAATCACAATTGTATTCCTAAAAAAATATGATGATTTATATTTGATAAAATTAATTTAGTAATAATATTTTATTATAATATTATTTAATTAAGAAATCAATTAATTCATCAAAATATATTTCTTAATTGAATATTAACTAAAAATACTATTTGTTCTTTAAAAACTATTTACAATGTAACTATAATAAAATGTATGTATATTATTTGTTCTATACAAAGATAATCACATAATCATTGTGTTATGGTCTTATTACATAACCCCTTATAAAACCTAGTTATAGGGTCTTGATATATAACCCTTTATAACACTCACATAACACCGAAGGGTACGATGGGCAATGGTGACCGACTCTTAGGGTGGCTTGGATAGAATCGTTTAGGTGTTAATCTCTCTCAACATCCAATTCTACCATAGGTAGTTCCGTTTGAGCATAATATGTTGAAGCTCGGATTCGACTTGGTCCAATGTGATGCCCAATGACGCCACCTACTTTCCGAGCTCCGAAAAATGGGTTTCATACTGAACAATTTTTCCTCAATGAGGTCATCACTTCCTTTATCTGAGTAAATAGGATTTTTTAAAGCCCTATATTTATACTAATCAATTGGTCACTGTTCAACATCTATATTAGAAATGGTAATAGTTATTAATGGTATTTTAAAATCCTAAAACATAAATCCAAGGAACTGGATATGTTTTAACTATCCATTTTACATAATAATACAATAAATTAGATCAAGAGGAATTTCCATGAATGAATGTTTAGGTTGTTACAGAGGGTACCATATTTCTAGAAGTAAAAAGGATATGTGAACCCCATATATAGATAATGTGGAGTACAATTCATTTATCATCTAAGAAATATAACTATTTCTTGAGCATCATAAACCTTGTATATGTCATCATGTAGGAAGGAATGATGACTGGTACTACTCCTAAATCTAGATAAATAGTGAATTATATCTCTCACACTAGAGGTATCTTGGACATATAATCATGGAATAATTCCATGTAATAATCCAATATATATGGGAAAATATTAGTTCATAACCAATTATCCTCTAACAAAATTCAATAATCCTGATTTTTAACTCTACCCATCCTCTACATCTCAGAACCCATTCAAGTTAAAATTATATTTCATTCTCCCTTATAACAATATATAATTCCCTTTGGTTATTTAAACATAATACTAAGATAATATATGTAAATATGAGCTCAAAATTGAACTAACATGTCCATCCCGATGACTAAATCAAACTCTTTCAAGTTGATTATAAAAAAATTTAACACTAAATGATCTCAACCATTCTATATGGGAAAAACTCACAACATCAAATTCACTCTGATTGGATACCAAAAGGTGTGTCATGATTCATAACACCATAGTAATACTCTATCTCAATGACCATACTCTCCATAACTATATCTAATATAAATGAGTGGTATGTGCTTGTGTCAAATAAATATGATGATAAAGTAGAGTCTACTAAAATAGTACCTCATGTAGTAAAATTTTTGGTGTTATACTCCTCCATCATATATTTCACTATAGGTAATTAGAATCTACCCTGAAACTATGTCTTATCTTGACGGCCCTGAGTAATCCCTCTCTACTAGAGATTCATGTCCTATGTCTAATTTCCGCTTCCATGACTACATCATTGAGTTGAGTGGCGGGTGGTATTTTAGTTTCATGCTTAGTGAGATTCTACTAGACCCACCTCAAAACATGGGGTAGGTGTAGATAACCTATATCTACGTACTGATGGAAAATTCCTATAGAAAAAATAGATATAACTCATCATTGAAACCCCCTAAATTCCAATTTATTCCCCATAAACCGGGTTTTTTATGTCATGGTTACCGGTAATGGTGATAAATAATGAAGTTGTCTTCCTGGTCATAATGACTGCTTCTACCCTACTGAGAAACATTGAAACATCACTATTCCCCACTAAAATAAACACTTCAAGATCTAGGTGTTAGACTGTTCAAGATTTCAGCATTATCTTACCTAATATTCCTCTCAATATTGAGGGCCTAGTTCACTAACCTCAGAAATAGTCGTCAAACAAAAAAACAGTAACCTATGATTGGTTGGTGGGTAAAATCACATCCACAAATTTCAAGGTAGACATAAAATAATCACCTTCTACAGTATGTGTGAACACCAAAAACATAGTAAAATTAGTAGAATACTCAATGAAATTCATGGATCCCCACTTGAGGTTCATAAACTCTGTAGTTTGGACATCCCTCAGATCATGTGGAATGAAGTAATCAAATAAAATCATTTTGAAAATATCCCATGATCATTTAGAAATCTCATTTTTCATATACAATAACATCCCTCCATCTCTCGGTAGAATCACATATCTTAAAATTAGGTATTTGGACACCCTAACAATTTAGGTGTCTCTTGATTCTCAAAGATAGAAAGAATAGACTCTAGTAAAGACTCTACAACATAAGATCTGACATCCCCTAGAATGGTTGGTGGAATATGCAGCTAAAAATATGGAGTCAAATATCTATAGTTAGGGTATCGCGACAGAAAAAGTCCATATTTTTTAATATATGGAAAAATTCTTCTCAAAAACATTATATGTGTTCCCTTATTATAAAAAAAATTCTATAAGTGGAGGTACATGAGGAATCACTTGCGGCTGATGGACCACAACCTATGGTTCATGGTCATCATAGCCTTCTGGGTATATTAAATGAGGTTACCATGGTAGAATGATCCAATAATTCAACTTGAAAACCTTAACAATACTATAGATAGAGAGAAATTATAGGTACATAGACTTTCAATGAACAGATCGCACCTCTCCAGATACTCTAAAATCCAGGTCTATTTGATAAAGGGAAAAACCATAACATGACTTAAGGTTCATAATAAAAAATCAAATATACCAAAAAAATAAGGCTACTTTCTGGTCTAGGTATCATATCATACGATAGAGTTTCTGATATATGGAGTTCCAATTGCATGGTATAGAGAAAAAAACTCTTCACATTTCAAATAACATCCCATATAGCGGTAAAAATTTCACTTTTAATTATTTAAAATCATTTTAGTTCGTAATACCTCAATGAATATATATATATATATATGTATATAATTGTTTGGAACTAGTAGTTCTGGATCCAGTAGGCCTGGAGCCCAAAGTATGGAATAATTGGCTAATTATGGTGTCATCACCAATATATGTGGGAAAAAACCCATTTATATTAATATAAAAACATAAATTAATCTAATTATATTTTACCTATTATAAATTTAATAACATTTAAATATATGATAATCAAGATCTAATTATATGAAATTAGAAAATACACCTAGAAAGTAAATGTGACGTTAGAAAATGCGATGGTATATTAGGCCTAACGTGCCGATAATGATGCATGAGATGAGACACCCTCATTTAATCAAGTCTATGTAAAGTAAAATTATTTTCAACAATATTGATAAGAATAACATCATAAGGACATGTATTCCACCAAACGATTAAGTCATAGAAACTGTAAATAGTGAAAACTTTGAACTAAAATAACCCATTCAATGTAATTTTTTTTCCTATATGTGGGATAGATATTCCCAAAAACAGGATCATTAAAAAATTATATAATATCATTGTCTCCTAAACAAAAACCAAAAAGTTATACAAAAGGAAAAATTAAACCCTTTGACACTTCTTTTAAATTTCCTCACCTAGTATCCTCTAACCCATACCACAAGATTATGGGTCACAAGGCCTCACACATGCCTCCCTATAAACCAGAGGTTGTGGACTAATAGGTTTTAGGGGTGTCCAGACCTGACCCGACCCGACGGGTTTCGACCCGACCCGACCGGGTTGGGTCGGGTTGCAGGGAAAAAAACCCGGGTCGGGTTCATATTGGGTCACTTTTGTATGGGTTCGGGTCGGGTCTCGGGTTGGGGTCATTTAGACCCGACCCGACCCATGACCCAACCAAAAAAAAATCCATCTCTCTCTCAGCCAGCGGGCAGGCAGGGGCCCCCGACATTTCCTTCCTTTCTCTCCCTCTCACGCTCTCACCCTCCTCTCCTCTCCTCCTGAAGAAACCCTACCCCATTCTTCATCTTCCCTCATGATCGACGACAACACAACAGTCCTCCCTCCCTCGTCGCTCGCTCGCGCTCTCACCTCGCCAGGCCTCAACCACTGCCGGCCTGCTCCTCCTCTCTCTCCCGCCAACCGACCGACCCCCGACCTTCCCTCGCGGCGACCACTGCCAGCAGCCTGCTCTCTTCAACCACTAACAGTAAGCAGTTTTTACTAGTACTTTAACCCCTTATTAGTGGTGTCAGGGGTTTGAATTTAATTTGGTTGTTTATTTTTTAGTATTTATCTTGATTTTAAAGGTGGATTAAAATAGGATTGACAAAGTTGGATTTTGGGTGTGCCTTGCGGCGGTGCCTCCTCCTACTGCCTGTTGCTTCGTGCGTGTGCATGCGGTCTGGATTGGATTTTGGGTGTGCTTTGCGGGTGGTGCCTCCTCCTACAGCCTATTGCTTCATTGTGGTGATGATACATTTCTCATTTATAGTGATTTATCCTTAATCACCCATGTAAAAAATGAAATTGAATTTAGTTTTAAAATAAAAGATTTAGAATTTTCTAATAAGATTCTAGGTATGGAAATCATTAGGGATAAAAATAATGGTTTACATCATCATTTTCTCAATGTTCTTATATCCTTGAAGTTTTTAAGATAATTTTTTTTAATGATGTAAAGCCTGTTAGTGTTCCTTTTTCCCATCATTTTAAATTTGTATTATCATAATCACCACCCACTATTTCTAGAATTAAATACCTGAGTAGAATCCCATATGCTAATGTAGTGTGTAGTATTATGTATGCTATGATATGTACCCATTCTTGTGTTACTTTTTTATTTGGACCTTGAGCAGGTTTATAGAAAATATAGATAAGCCACATTGGTATTCCCTTAAGTGGTTATTGAGGTACATCAATTTTATATACCCTCTTTCAATTTAATATGGTAGAAATGTTAAATATAGAGATTTAGTTACTAATGTTGTGGAATTTGATTATACTAGAAATGTTGACACAAGGAAATCACAAACTTGTTATGTTTTACTGCATGTGGATGATGTTTATCCTATAAGCACAATATGAAATCAGTGATGTCCCTCTCAACCACTAAGGCTGAATAAATTACACTAACAATGGGGTATTAAAGAATCCATATGACTTCGGGGTTTTATTTCTGAACTCAATTTAATTAATTCTATTATTATTTTACATTGTGATTCTCAATCTAATATAGATCTCTGTAAACACCTAGTATGTCATTATATGTCTAGACCCCCCCCCCCCCCCTGTGCAGCCAGCCCCCCACCAAACCCAGCCAGCCAGCCCCCCACCAGACCCAGCCAGCCCCCCCCCCCATGCACCCACCCCCCCCCCCCAGGACCCCTGTCCAGCCCCCCATACCCGACCCCTGCACTACCCAGAACCCGACCCCTCCTCCCCCCCTGTGTGCAGCTATCTAAAACCCCCCCCCCCCCCCCCGTGCAGCCAGCCCTCCCTGGTGCAGCCAGCCCCCCACCAGACCCAACCAGCCCCCCCTATGCAGCCAGCTAGCCCCCCAGACCCAGCCCCCCCCCCCCCATGCACCCAGCCCCCCAGACCCAGCCCCCCCCCCCCATACCCCTGTCCAGCCCCCCACCCAGACCCAGCCCCCCCCCCCCCCCCCACCAGACCCCGGTCCAGCCCCCAGCCATCCCCCCCCTGTGCAGCCAGCCCCCCCCCCCACCAAACCCCGGTCTAGCTAGTGGGTCTGTCTGTCACTAATGAGGATTTTTTGAAAGTAATTTGGGTGATGATTTGTGTCACCATTAACTTATTGATAGAAGGTTCAATGTATGAACTCTAAGAGAAACATGTTCCATTAGATCCTTGTGTGTTTCTACATGGATTATACATTATGTTGTGATCATTGATTATTTTTGGCATATGAGTTGTCACATTTTTTTATGTGCTTATATTGGATCTTTTTGATTAAGAATCATGGTGGTGGTGAGACTTGCTTTTTATGATTATTATCAATTGTTTAGAACTTTATGGATTTTCATTTCATTAATTATTCCCTTTGACAGCAGCTAGCGATCATGGAAGGGTGATAAAATAAGTGGTTCTAATCCTCTAGTTGATGCAAGAACCCAAAGTCAGATGGGGTCTACTCCAACTACACATTCAATAGAAAAAGGAGGGGGAGTAGTAACATACCAGTTGAAGAAAGTGAGGGTAATAGGTCTCTTGAAAAGGTAACAATTCCTAAAGCTACTACTGGTTCTAGAATTCCTCATGCTTGGGATCATTTTCATAAGAAAAATGGTAGAGCTATTT